>CM046311.1:21598019-24280519 GCA_025267735.1 Mactra quadrangularis | reverse complement strand
TATTCTTAATATTCAAAGACAAACTGACCAATAAGTTGCAAGTAATATACAATAAAAGTCACAAAATGCTCTAAAATTGTCTATACCGTGACATACGGGATAGATTTGTGCTACTTGTAACACCATCATTTGAAGTTGTTTGTCAGTTTGCACAAAATAGTCATTATCGAAGCACTGATTTCCTGCTTCCAAAATGTTTCCATACAATTTTGATAGTTTTAGAAAAAGCTGATATTTGAGTTGAAATCTGTAAATGAGTACCTTTAAGACAGCTGTCTACAAATATTGTACACGGTCAAATATGTGTTTGATTTACATTATTTATTTGTTAAGATGTCGATTCAAAGATGTTACAGACAAAAATGCAGGTGATAATTTGTGAAGTTTAACATCTCAGTTAAAGATTCTTTCTTATGGAAAACAAATAGAGTTCCTGAATATATCACGTTTCTTCCGGGAAACCAATGTCTATTTGGTGTAATGTTATGAATATTTAAAATAAGTAACAAGGCAAAACGAATCTTTTTCTCGGTCAATTGGAGGGAATCGATTATATAGCTTAAATATCACAAATAGTTGGTTTGTTTTGTTTTCATTATGGGTTATACAATTACGGAAAGATTTATTTTTGCTAATATGCATAAAACACAGTTAAATAAGACAGCACATGAAATTGATGTAGTAAAATACAGTTGATATTTTTTCCATGCTATGTAATAATCAGTTTTGTTAACTTGGCATGTTATTGTAATTTTAATTTTGGACTTTTTTGGGAAACACATAAATTCGAAATATTATGACACAGTTTTAAGTATTTAATTCTTATGAAAACAAGTTTAATTGGTCAGTACTATTCTTCACTATATATCGTCTTTTTTTTGAAAACTTGTTTTAATGGATGATAATAAAAAATCCGAAAGTATTCATTCATGCCTATTTTTGTGTCACTTTCTGGTTAAATAATTGTCGTGTTTGAGAAACATTTTGCCAAAGTTTTAATTATTATACAAGTATATTTTATATCGACATATTCTTTGGTTCAATGGAACAATGAGTGTGTATGAAACGAAATGTTGGTAACGCTAGCCATTCTGACAATGCTGATTCCTTTAAAATTGGATAACAGATAACAGAGGTGCGTTCAACAATGCGAGTGCTCGGGGCGACAACGAGCGTTCTCCTTCTAAGCGCGGTCGCCCGCGCGAGCGCTCGCCAGCGCGAGAAGTGTTTCGCTTGGATATCAAAGATGGCGGCTGAAAATCTTTTAACTTTCATCTCAATGAATTATCCCTGAAAAGTTGGACGCAAACGTGTGTGTTACTTGTTCCACATAAAATATCCACGCAATGCATATTATTGAATTTATTTGCAGAAGTAAATTGTATCAGTATGATTCATATATGAAAAAAATGTGAAAGATCACATGTATCAGCAGAAATGATTGTTCTCCCACCCGCTATTTTCAATAATGTGCTGTTTGATGCCATCTTGGATTTTACAGCGAGCGATTGCAATCGTTCAATAGTCTAACAATTCGCGAAGCAGGCGCTCGCTCGAGCGCTCGCATTGTTGAACGCACCTCAGATTAGTCATGTAATATCCTTATCATATCTTATGTAGGATACCAGTCTGGATTGGTCCTCTATCGGTGATGATATACGTGGAGTTGTAATATCGCATGGTTATGTTTTATGTAACAAATGTTACATCGAGATGTAAAAAGGAAACTAAATTTAAGAATTTTATTAGATAAACCAATATTGCAATTCTAGATTTCCCTGATTATGTCTGAGAAAATCAATACTTATAGCAGTTAGTATAACTATTGATTAAATAAATAAGACCACAACAAATTGATCATATGTTCGTCGGATTTCATGCACCGAAAAATTAAACGCCAAAATTGGGGAAAAATGCTGCCCAATTTGAAATTTCCACCACATTAAAGAATTAGAAATATCCGATTTTTGTGGACATTTACTCGATCAGTTTTACAACAAAAACTTTAATTTTGGGGGTTGAATATTGATACTAATCCCCGAATCTTCGAATATGTTATTATAACACTGTAATGTATTCAAATTAAGTGTGACACGCAGCGATTATTAAAGTAAAGAAATCATTTATCTACATTGAAACAGTTATACATAATTTATTATATATTTTCTCAAGCTACGTAGCGTAATGACTGGTAAATTAATATATATGTATATCTACAAGATATGGAATAAAAATCATGTACATATACAAATACTAATATTAATAATTTCCAGCTACTATTAAATTGCAAAATAACAAAATACAGGAAAATATTCACTTTTTTTTCTCTTTTAAACTAAGAAATTACAATGTAACTATACACTGCTTAATATATTAATTGAAATTTAATGAAATTTACATAGACATGTGGCAAGTAGATTTTGCTAAAGAATGATACCAAACATACCTACATTGAATTTAACTTTGTATATGAAATTTGTCTTTTACTGAGTATTTAGGTTTTTTGCGTGTCAGTATAATTATGTCACCGATAAAAAAGTCAGAAATAGAATGCATACACATGATGGTAATATATTGAATCAGGTTTTTTATGCTTGAATGATAACAACACGTTAATCCATTAGCATTCACACTGGTTACAAATTAAGATTATATAAGGTTTTACATTATGTTGTTCCTAATTATATAGTAACACATGTTTTCTATAAAATAGCCAATACTTTCAATGTCTTTTTTACGTTTAGTGAATAAATATTATAGCATAAAAGTTATTTTTTGCTTTATCGAAAAATTACTTCTGGAAATTCCAATATAAAATTTTACAGTCGCCCGCTCCACATTTTGTACAAAGTTTGTAGACCCTATGATCAATTTGTTGTTGCCTCAGGAAGGCATGTTTTACGACTTCTTTAATCTTTAGAGATGAGAGAATTTGTTTTCTTAATTGGAAAACTGCGAATTCTTGCCTTTAACTATATCATAAATCTAGAAGAGCATTTTACTATCTGAAATATGTTTATTCGATATTTCATATCGATTTTCCTTAGAAGAATTTGTCGGACGTTCTATACAAATAGTAGAAAATGTCATCTTGTTACTTAGACACTCGACTCGTCACAGGAATAGGAATTATCAATATATGTTCATTATATAACATGTATATTTGGAATAAATCGCATTATACAATTTTAGAAAAGTAACATTCACTGTTTCTGTCCGATTGAACGCTATATGTTCAATTTGTATTTGTTTTTCGTCAAATCAACAGTCTCAATAAACTTAGTCAGTTTTCCATGTAAAAGCAGTTTTAGTAATGACTTAATGAATAGATATCATACTTTCTAAAGGTTTAAATACATACATGTTATATAATGTACATATAGTGATAATTCCTATAAATATACACTAAACAACTTTTCTAAGTATACGCATTTCCCCTGCAGATAATTTCAACGGTTGTTAAAAGATTTAAACGAATTTTTGTGAGTCAACTATGGGATACTATATCTTTCATGTGACACTAAAAACGTCAATATCCACCGTGTAGTAACCGACTTCCAAGATGCATGTACATTTCGTGCTTTTTACTAATAGGCATTTATGTCTTACACCGATGCCTATGTGGATGTCCGATGTTGATAAAATACTTGGGGGTTTTCTCAAGCGTATTTACACAATGTCAATGTAAACACAAGACATGGTATTACAGGTTGTCCACGTAAACATTGCGTATAAAAACTAAGCCAGTTTCATTACACACCAATATTTAGGGGTGAATTATTTTTACCTTTTTATAGTTTAATAGTTTACACTTATTTTATAAACATCAATTTTATAAATTTACAATGTGCATACACACTGTTAAAAATAAATGTTAAATACCAAAGTGGTACGTTTAAATCAGTAAAACGCTGTTCATGCATTAGCTTATTCACCTATTTAGTGGAAAAGTCCATTGTTTAAAGTACAATAACAAGCATGACCTAGAATACGACCTGTAGCTGATTAGGCATGTTATGAGATTGGCAAGAGATGTTATCTACGATTGTAGAGTGATATACTGTTATAGAAATAAAGACAAACAAAGAATTTATATTTTGAATCAGTTTGTTTATTTTTACAATATAATTTCTAATTGTTTGCGTCTGCAGACTAATGCAGCACAAACATTAACAGTGGAAGATAGAAGATTTCTCGGATGACTCAATAGTGCACTTGTACTTTTGTATTGTTTAATTTCTCCAATGGCGTGTTCTATCCCCGTTCTATATTTTCTCACAAGTCTATTAAGGCTTATCTATAGGTTGTTTGCGTTAATGCTGGACCCCTATTTGCCGTAAATATCTTTTACACTATAACAGCGATTTTGCTAAAAAAATTAATACAATCTTATTTCAATTTTTCCTTCTAGGATTTAAATTTTCAGAAGTTTTAATAGATAAATAAAAATGTTTTCCATAAGGTACCATGCAAAATATTTGGATTTTTTTTCAAAAATCCGGCGGGAGGTAAAATAAGCTGTTCTGATTATAACATTGTCATACTTCCAGTGTATTTATACAAAGTCCCGTGCGTTTACTGTAAATTTATCACTTAAATAAACACTCGACGGTCTACTGAATTGTAAAGCAGAGGCCCGTCTTTAAAATCGTACGTGTATAATATGTATAGATTTTGACGATGCAGACGACAGTCATGATGATATTTGAGTTTGTATATACTGTTATACTTAGTTATCAAATACAATTTCTAACCGGGCCTCATATTTAGCTATTATTTTGTATCTACTGTTATGTGGCTGTTCTGATTATGGCACATACCCAGTTAACAAAAGTCGCTTTTTGGCTTCAAAATTTGCATTGCATGTCTATGGGAAGTATGCTATGTAATTAAAGAAAAATTCTGAAGTTTTGGATTTGAGAAGGAAAATGCTAGTTTTGATCACATACAAAATTTAAGTTAATTCCATCTGATAGTTATTTAGATATATTTCATGATTTTAGGGGACCAGCTTTAACGCAAACGACCTATACATGTTAAAATACTTGTGTCGTATAGTCCTGATATATGATGTGTATAAAATTTGTTTGTCTCAATTTTGGCCTTTTGAAATTATTTTTATCAATTATGAATAACTATTTTGTCAAATTATACCTAGCATCACATGTAGATCTGTAAACTTTGACAGAATAAATGCGTAAAGTATTGTGCACTTTGAAGCTGTCATAATAAATTTAAGGAAAAATATTTATATTTACTCAACGGAATTGAATTTGTTCATTAATTTTTTTACAGTTTTTGGCATAAAATAGTTTAAATCAAGTGACATTTTACTGGAGTGGCGTAATCTAGCTCATGTTTGGTTGTTAATTTATTAAAACTTTGTTTTCGTATAACTTTTTTATAGACTTCAACTCAAAACAATACGTTAATTGTTATTTAGATGAAACAAAATAAGAAATAGAGTATTTTTCATGAGTTTTCACAGTAGGTCTGTATGAAACGCCTAAATTGACTTATAGGTTTATTTTTTGTTTGTTGTCCTCAAATGGCATGTCGTTTCGCACACAATAGACGTCGTCATAGCCGTCATAACGACCTATATAGTGAACACGACGAGATGCTTTTTGTACACAACGACCTGCTTTTGTCCATAACGACGTCTATTTTGTACAAAAAACATGCCATTTGAGGACAACGAACAAAAAATAAACATATAAAGCAGTTTAGGCGTTCCATATAAACGGTCACGTAATCGATTTGTCGTTGTTAATCGTACTTGATGTACAAGTATATTGTATTGTTATAGAATACTCGGTACTGGATTATTTTATTATTTGTTGTCGTTATCAATTAATATAAGGAAATCATTCAATTAATCGCTTGATTTCTTCCAGAAAATGTTGATATAAACCAGAAGTAACTAGATGTGATCTTGCATGAATAATATAACAATCTAACTGTATGAATTCTTGTTACTTTGCCTCTTCAAGAACAATTTACCATACAAGTTTCAATATTGCCTATAAGGGACTTTAGTCAGTTATTTCCCATTGTATACTTTTTAAATAGGTAGGTCCTATTAGTTTGATTACTCGGATATTACCCTTACTTTCTTATGTCAATTTGCCAAAATTAATCTTAAATAACTTTTTTGTAAATCATTTAATTTATTTGAAATTCAAGCTAAGTATTTTTAGGGTAAAGAACTATCTAAATTTTATCACTTTTGTTAATATCCTAATTAACAATAAAATATTAGATGAAATATTTTGTTATCCTTGCATAGAAATTCAATGATAAAATCAGAGGATTTAAACTCTAAAGACCTACTTAACAATTTGATTGCTTCAGATTTTATCAGGGAAAGATAACTGACCAAAGTTCCTAATCATCAACTAAGCTGAAAATTGTATTAAAATGAGGATAATTTTTATTATAGAATTTTGTTTAGATATGAAACAACAATTTTAATAACGAACACAATATTTGCATTAAGTATAGCCTAGAACACAAAGAATATAATTACTGGATCTTTAGTCAATTGGATATTATAAGAATTTTTTAAAATCAATGTGAATGAACCAAATTTGATATCAAGTTTTGCAGTCAGTCTTGTGTTTTAATTGAATAAATATTGTTAAAGTTTTACTCAAAATTAATTTAGAAAGCAATACAATGCAAGAATTGTGTAAAATATTGTGTGTTGTATGTGTCTGACAAACATCTTGTAAAAAGAGTCAATAAACTTTACCTGTAAGCTTAGTAACTCGATTATTGAGTTTATCATACAAGTAACTGTTTGATACATTAATGTTAACACAACAAATGAAACAGTGGTTATTCCCCTAAAAAAGTTCTAGCGATTCGACGCTGCCTGATTCCATCATTATATATTATATACAAATGTACATCGTTATATTGATTCACCATAAAGTGAGCTATTCTATTATACTTACGTATAATCAATTCATTTACAGTTTTTACAAATAATTTGCTTTCTCGTTAAACCCAATTTTATTGCTGAATGAACATCCTTCATTCCGATTGTATTCCGTCTTGTCCTAACGTAACCATTATATATACTAGGACGAAAAAGAAACGCCGGGTAACCTATAATGATTGTTTTAAGGGATAAATTGTATTATTGGATTATTATATTTATTTTTGTATGAAATGTCATCTGTATGGAACCAGCTGTTGAAGTTTCAATCGATTTCCGATGCTGATAATGTAAAAAAATACCCTCTTTTAACGATGACCCTTCTTGTTTTGCGAAACACGGCCGGACATGTGTTGCATATTTTATGTACCCGGCGTTTCTTTTTCGTCCTAGTATATATACCCGGTGATATTGGTTTTATTTTAAGATAGTTAGTGTCAGATGGCACGAAATATTATTTCAGAAGAATGCAGGTTTACTCTTCGTGAAATAATTTTGGCCTGCAATACTCACTGTGCATTGTTTATCATTCGTATTGCTGTGATATTAAATATAGGAAAAATTGTTTGCATATAATCTGTATGAGTATAATTGATGATAGGATATAGAGATATAATTAACAATTATTTTAGTGTAAGATAATTTATGACAGTAAAGAAATTACAATAATTAGTTGTCCAATACATAGGAATTTGGATAACTGTACACTATACTTACATTTGTTTATGAGCTCTAGTGGTCACATTTTTGCCATCAAGCTAAGTCATGATGCTTATCTGGTTAATTGCTTGGATAAGTTCGAACATAGGTCATCTGGGGTAAAAAACTAGGTCACACAACCAAAATATTGAAAAACCTTGTGAACACTGTGGTGGTCACATGTAAGCTTCAATTGTCATCAAACTAGGTCAGGGGCTTGTCAAGGCAATTGCTTGAATGTGTTTTAATATGGGTCACCTGGGGTCAAAATCTAGGTCACACAGCAAAAATATGGAAAAACCTTGTGAACGCACCAGTGGTCACAATTTTACTCTCAATTACCATCCAACTTAGTCAGGGCGTTTGTCTAGGCAATTGCTTGGATGATTTCGAACATGGGCTGCCTGGAGTCAAAACCTAGGTAACACAGTCCGAATGTGGCAAAACCTGGTGAACACTCTAGTTGTCACATTTGCCTCATTTGTTATCAAACTTGGTCAGGATGCTTGTCAAGGTAATTGCTTATATGATGTCGACCATGGGTCACCTTGTGTCAAAATCTAGGTCACACAACCCAAGTATGGAAAAACTTTGTGAACACTCTTCATTTGTATTTTTTTTAAATAGGATTGAACGTTTTTTTTAAATTTAACTCAGATTCATGTATATATCAATGGTACTCAGGTGAGCGATAGAGGGCTACCATGAGCCTTTTGTTAAATACAGTAGTCACTATAAAACAGGTTTTTTCATCGATTATTAACATTCAAATGATACCCAGCTGATTAGTGGTTGTGACACACATATGCATGTAGCAGTCTAATTGCTATTGATATGTTGTGAACTCTTAGTCACCGTTTCTCATTAGACATTGAATATAATTTTAATGATAATTATGTTGTTAGACTGGATAATTAATACGGCCATATTTCCTTAGTTTGTAGTGAGATGGTGTAGGTGGTATGGCTCAATTAGAATCCATACGGAATTACATTTAACAAAATGTTGTTTGTTTTGTTGGGTTTAACGCCGTAGCAACACATTATATAGGTCATATAACGGCGGTCAGTCAACCTACTCATGGTTCCTGGAAAAGCTAAGTCTCTGGTTTAAGCTGTTAACCAACAACTAAGCACACACTTTCGTCAGTGACTGACAACTGCTCTACATAATCAAGAATCATCGGTAGGAGGAAGAATGGCCGTAGAAATAACTTCATTACCAAGATCCACGAAAGTATGCCCCGCCCGAAAATCCAATTCACGACCTCTCGATCAGTAGACTTGTGTGCTACCAACTGAGCAAGCCGGGCGGATTTAAACAAAATGTTGACCGAACTGTAAGATTACATTTTGACAACGATGGCGTACTTACAGTTTACAATGTTTACTAGAAACAAGTCAGGTAGACTGTCTGGTCTAACAGGTACTCCTGCAGTTATATATAATTGTTACAAAACAAGATGATATTGCAACAACTGTTAAATCCGATAATGAGGATAGTTCCTGCAAACGTTTAGTAACAAATCATGTTGATTAACTCTCATCATCTATTGGAATTTTGTTTCTACTGGTGCTATAAATGTACCAGGTAATGGAGATCTCTACTACAGTTGTAGTTCATACTCTTAGATAAACGTTTTACCTGTTCTCTGTTAGTATAGTGTTCATAGATTACTGCAGATTGATGCTTGTTGTATAGAACGTTTGTTGAACGTGTATTCTTAACTTGTTGTTTAGTTTGTTGGATGTTTATATAATTTGATATTATTTTATACTAAAGTAATATATACTGGATATCAATTTAACCTAAATGTTTTCTGTGGAATAAAACGATGCAGTTTCATTTGTTGTTTTCATTATTATGTTTTTTCTTAGTGTATTGGAGTATTAATGGTTTGACAATAGGTAAGTGTTTTACAATGAACAATCTCATTTCTATAAATATTTTATTCAAAATTAACATTTAAATTTATTTACTGTGTGCATGATTTAAAGGTACTCATTTACATATTTCAACTTAAACATCAGCTTTTTCTGAAATTGATTGGAAACATTTTTAAGCAGAAAAATAGTGATTTGATAATGACAATTTTAGTGCAAAGTAACATACATGTATAACTACAAATGATGGTGTTTCAAGTACAGTACTAAAAATCTGCCCCGCAGGTCACGGTATATACACTTTAGTGCATTTTTGTGATTTTTATTGCATATTTCTTGCAATCTATAGGTCAGTTTGTCCCCAAATGTGAAGACTTATTTTTTAACCAATTACAGACACTGCATAAATGGTATTTTGTAAATATTGAAAAATCTTAACCAAATCTGTGAACTAGTAACTTTCAAACTCTCCATTGGCAACAAATCAGAGTGAAAAACTTAGTTAGTTTTTATAAGTATTAAACTTATTTAAATGACTTTTGCTAATAGACTTGTCTAAAGTGATTTCACTTTGTTGCTCTTTGAAATCAAAGTACTGAAAGTTATGCGATTACAGTGTCACTTATAATTAAGAATTGACACAGTTTTGTAAGACCGTTTTCTTTTCTGTTCTTGCTACCTGTGTCAAACAAAATGGATTTTAACTTATACATTTACTATACTAATTTCTGTTTACATCTGATAAAAGTAACCATTTTCATAAAACGTAAAGTAAACTGGCCTAGATAAACATGAAGCAAAATTACAATTGATATTAAAACACAAAACACATAACAAATAAAAGTGTGTCTGATAAGCTTATTTTCAAAGTGTGTGTAACTTTAAATGTTATATATATATTTTTTATAAGACAACAAAAGTATATCATTATATCTTTTGATAATGTCCGTGTATTGTTTTTAACAACATGTATACTGAACCAAAAACGAAACTTTCGCCAAGTTTGATTGTAGATACGTTAGTACAGTTTCAATCCTTTTGGCTGAAAGCTTACATTTTTGTAAAATAATGTATTGTGGTTCTTTAAAAATCGTCATTTTGGAAAGGATCAGATTGATTGTTGAATTTTAAATTAAAATAAGGTAGGGGTCATTTCTAAAGTTAACAACCAGTAGCGTGTGTGGCCGCCGTGGGCGATGCTGACTGCCTGACAGCGACGTCGCACAAGTTTGTTAATGTCAGCCTGTGGAATATTATTCCATTCTTCAAGCAATGCAGCTCGAAGGTCGTTGATGTTGTTTGGAGGGTTCGGACGTCGACGTACACGTCTATCCAGATTATCCCAAAGATGTTCAATATTGGGTTCAAATCCGGACTTTTTGAGTGCCAGTCGTCGATGAAATCAATTTTATGATTTTGTAAATACTGTATTATTGATACGACCAATAGTTTTATAATCTATTACATGTATATATGTGTGTACATCTAAGTGGTACCCTTGAACCATTGGCACATACTTTGCGAAAGTTTTTTTTTTGGTTCAGTATATTATCTTTAAATGGTTCAATGGAAAACACTGTAAAAAGTGCATTCGTCGTCAACATTGTATAACAAATCTTGTTAAAAACATTAAAGCCTAGTTACCAAATTTGGTATGTAGTTTTACCTCACTGCACTCTAGTTACAACGATTGTTCAAATTATGCCATTGTTGCCAAAATTGGCACCTCCCCAGTGAGTTTTAATATTGTGCATGACCTTATTAAGGTCCTCTACAAATATTGTTTCAATTATGTCCGTATTGCTAACATTTGTCCCGTCCTAGGGGTCACAAGTTTTATTTTAGATTTATAACGTTGAGCTCATGTGTTGAAAAAGATCTTACTTCTAGATTAACGAATATTCTGTTTTTTTATCCTTTATTCTGTGTTCTATTAGAGACTTTGACACAAGTATGACAAGACGCCATCTTTCTTGAACAATGGCGTCATTTTACTTTAAGTTATCGTCATGTTGACGTGATTTTTTTCCGCTATGAATAAAATATAATTTTTGAATGGTCATCCAATATTTCCAATAAACACCACATTTCACCGTAAAGCATGAAAGTAATGACGCCTTTGTCATAATTTAAAAGAACTTCGATGAAAAACTTTGTTGTAATACGTTAAGGTGGAATGGTACTTCTGTTTTTTTTAGATTTGTATATGACGTGAGAATAAAATATTAGGCAACATATTATACACGTGTTCTTACCTTTGTCAACTGTCAACGCCAAATAAAGCGTATAACTGAATCTGAAATATCATCTAGTTTACAACTGTACCAAACATTATATGTAAATCTAAAAACAATCAGAAGTACCGTTCCACCTTAATTGTAAACAAAACTTATTATCAGTTGTCCGTACTTTATACAATATTAGAAATATAATATATATAATGTCGGTTGTAATTCTCTTAGGAAATATACATAAAATCATTGATTTAGGTTCTGACATATAATGTCTGAAAACACATTGATCAATGTTGACAATCTGTTATAAAGAAACTGACAATACGATGTCAACATTAACACCCTGGGACCTATCAAAGGTGATGTATATAACATGTGTGATAGATTTTAAATTTTGTATGTGGGTGCACCTGAACATAGACAAGACCAAATACTGTTTCATTAACATACTCCTAATCTATATGTTAGATTTCAAATGTCATTGGCACAAAAATGAATAGAACTATGAAAGTAGAAATTCATTGAACAAAATTGAATGATAAAACAATAAAGATAAATGATTAAACCGACGTATTGATATTTTATACAGTGGTATGTTTGTGTAATTCAAATTAACGAAAACGTGATATAATAAGTATTTAACATGTCTAAAAAATGAAACCATCTAACAAACATTTATATAAATACATGATGTACATGTATCAATGTTTTCTAATTTTCTATCACCAACTTTTAAAGGTGCATGGCAAGAAAAGGAAATTGTTTAAAAAAGATTAATGAATATTAATCTAAAAAAATCAACTAAATCAAGTTCGAAACTTTCAATATAAAAAGCCCGTCTATTGATTTATCGATTTGAAAAAAACGTCTCTAAAACCTGGTATCACACTGTATGACTCGAATTTTCTGCCGCTAGAAGGCACCGCGTTTATTGGCGATGATGATGATGTAAATTGTAACCACTAAAGACACGACTTAGTCACTTAACAGAACGAACTTCAAAATTAGAATGTCTAGACAAATTAAACCGTTTGTCTAAAAATATATCTCAGAAACTGGTGATCACTATTTGTAATTAGTTTTGAACATTTCTATTTCCTCGTGAGACTTTCATACACAATTCTGACACAGTTGTTTAATTACAAATAGATTTTTGTGAGATATATGGTCCTGATCGTAGATGAAATTCTTAACATTTGAATACACAATCAATCCAAAACTGAAAGAAAGTGCTTAGTATAAGGCGCTATATTTATCACTGACTTAGCTTCGTTTATACATATCGAAGTTTTAAACATACGTTTACAGCTAGAATAATACTAAAATATTCTTTAATTGAAGCACCACAAATGCTATGCAACAATATATTTCTTTATTTAGCATTATCTATACACATGTTATTGCCTTAAACTAGGCGAACATGAACATCAGAACAAGAGAAAAAACATGACAATACAATTAAACTCACAAATAAATAAACTAGATAGAACAACAGAAAAACAAAAATGAAGGGGAAATACATGTACGTACATTAGAGAGAACAAGGCATCAAAATGAAATTATAATTAATATAAAATTCCTAATTCGAGATTTTGAATGCTAAATGTATAAAATTAGCTAATTTTTAAAGTACCTTCCTAACATGTCTTCCTAACATCGAAATGTTTTATTTTTTTCGTTGGCCAACTGTGGAAATGTTTAAGTCTTATTTCGCGATATTTTGGACATACAAGATATTCATTTTCAATTCGATTTAAATTGCATTTTTACATAATGAAAAAGTTTAATCATCATTATAATTATGTTTTAATTTTTCAATAATCAAATTATCAGATGTACACCTTAATTGTGAACTGGAAACAGCTACATTATGGTAAGACTTAAACAAACGCACCGACTAATAAAAGCCAGAATGGGAATCTGGACTTGAGGTCAAAATTGACATAATTATGCATATAAGCAATTGGGGTATGGTTTCGTGTAAATTAACTCTAAAAATAATCTACCCATAATTCTAAGCATATTGCCATGGAGGGTTAATAGAAGAATCTACAACCCAGATCTGTAGCGCAGTTGGTATATAGGGATTTCGAATCTGTTGTCCTGAATGAGGCACGGGTTTGATGCACACCTGGGGAGGTTATACCCTTCTATTAAAATTTGACAATAATGTCAATTTTTCCTCGATTGATAAGTATGAGGAAAAGTTTCAGGCCTTGTTGAAGTGTAGGTGAGTACTAGGTATACACAATTGTCCAGGAAATCTAGGTTAGGTGCACTAAATGCCGTAATATAACCTTAGTTGTGTTGACATGACATTAAAACTAGTATAAAACAAAATAAACTATTTATTTTGACCACCAGGCGGTGCTACATGTACCAACCAATTGTACTTTCGACATTTTCTTTATGTTCCTATGTATGAATTAATAATATATTCTGAATTTTACCAATGTTATTGTCTTGTAGAATTGTTGTATAAAATATTTCACACATACACTCTAAGTTTAAATGTAACTTCGTATTGAATTGAGCTTAAATTTTCTGGCAGTCTATTATAAATGATAAATAAACAGCAACATACTTTAGCCTCTCCCGATTGGTGATGCTCAAGAGAACTACATGTTTGATAATATATTAAACGGTTTTCTATCGTAAATAAAAAAGTTATTAAATCCTTGTTGAAGGGTAACTTAGCAAGTGCTGGTAGCGAAATTGTATTGAGCATTTGGTTAGGTTTTTGAAGACAGCATAGAATCTAGGCCAAAATGTGTTTTATCAGACACAATATATGACAGATGAATACATCTTGTTCCCAACTGATAAAATGTAAAATCTTTAAGCGTATAGCTATATAATGTTGAATCATATGAAAATTTAAAAAAAAAATATGGCATCTTATAGTCTAAGTTTCATGCAAATGCACGTTCACCGACCTTACACATTTATTATCCATTGTCATTGTGCTACTGGAATCTATCTATCAATCTCACTGGTCAATCTTTTATTCCACTTGGTGAAGCCGACAAATTGGCGCAACGGAATTATACCACCCTCGCAGGTACCCAATTCTACCTGAAGGAGTAAAGCAATCGTAGGTAATTTTCTTGCTCAAGGAACTTCGTTGTGCTTCTAGTGTGGTTCAAACTTGGGACCTCTCGACAACTAGGGCGCGTCCTACCACTGGACCACTGCTCCTTCATATCTGACAAAAACTATAAAATGTATTACTTAACAATCAGACATAGAATAAGTTATCTTTAATTACAAAGATGTTTTACATCTATTTGAGTGTGCTTGTATTTTCATACTATAATTGATACTAGTTGTTATTATACTATAATGTTTTAAGTATATTTTATCTAGAATTACAATACCACTGAGACAACAATGATACTGAGACAACATTGGTACTCCAAAAGTATGTTATCTAAATCTAATAATACATGAATACCTTAATATCAATATTATTGATATGGACACTAATACATTTATGATATGTGCTACAATCTAACTGTGGAATTATTTTCTGTGTATCTCCATTTGATGTCGGGAGTTATTGAAGTTCTTATATAGAAATATTCCTACATTTATGTATTAATGATATATAATTTGTTGGTTATGTGGTGTATGTGGTGTATTAAAATTTATAGGAAAATAAGCTTTCATTAACATTTTCATTCTCCATTGTACAATGTTAAGTACGATGAACGAATCGCATTGGAGCAGGGTAAACTCTATGTACTCTCTTTAACCTCGGATGAGTGAAGCAATCACTGGAAGATATGTGATAAAATTCAATAGTGTCCTTGGTGAGATTTGAACTTTGAACATATCGATATAATCTATTAATCGTATTCAGTAAACATCTATATGATTGTGTATTCAATCACTTCTACTATTTGTATTTGTTCATTTATATTGTTACATTCATAAATCTTCTATCACCTCCTTAATAACAAGTAGTTTTTGCCCTCTTAGTGAGATTCATTGGTTTTATTTCATCACTGACTACAAACTTGAATACGATATTTGTACGTATTATCAAAGTCTTTCAACATCTCCTCAACTGCCAAGTTATTCACATCATATAGCTTCTTTGAAACTTCTAGAAATCTTTCGAAATTCATTAGCGAATCAATCATTCATTTCTTCGAGTTCTAGGCTATCAGTGTATTTATTCTGCGCTTGAATTCTGCAAATATTACACTAGAACAAACTGTCTTAAGTAGTATAGCCTCGAGTTCTGGATACTTGGATAAAGTACGAGTTATTGAACACCATATTGCTTATATTTACCATATATTTATGTGGATCTACAATTATGTTAGATATATTATCCCTCACTGAAATGTGTTACTGTTGATAAATTGTGATAAAAGTACTACATGTATTGTTATTGTTGTGATATTTATACTTTAAATTTTCTGTGAACCTGGAAACACATCGTGTTTAAATAAACAAACAATATGGGTGATCATATTTATACTGGTGTAGGATGTAGAAATTCAGATCTGATTACAAATTTCTTGATAAACTAACTGCAAGCAGTCATAAACAATTCTTCATTTTCTATTGATGTTTGTTTTTCTATGGGATATTCATCAATATGTCTTTCATCTGTCAATGAATACATGTTTAAATCTGAATTGATAATTGTTGCTACTAGTCGACTATGAGACCAGTTCTTAATCTACATTATCATTGTCTTAGTGATGTACGAGCTGCAATTGCAAACTCAAGGAATAGATGTCTGGGGTGAATTTAGAATTTCTTTAAAATGTGGTTCGTTATACATATCGAAGTCATCCTCTGATATTTTTCTGTCATAATGTTTTTGTTAAAACATCACGTTTCTTATCCAAATTCTATAATGTAATACCGTGTGAAATCAAATATTTGTTCTACTTCTCATAGAAATTCAGTATAAGTTATAACTTGTACACAGAATCAATTTTAGACTACATAATTATAAGTAATAACCAAGTGATCGTGAACACATCTGTTAAACTCTAATCTGTTTAATTCTAGTAAATGCATTCACGTATTATATACATTTGGTATACGTCTCCAAATCGGTTTAGATATGTGAATTTCCTGCGTTCAATTTCGTATGATTAAATAATGTTGACATGCAATAAAAAAATTGATGTAAATGAAGCCACAATCAAGTTTTCATGTAAAATACTAGTGTATGGAAGTACATTTGCACTAAATAACGTTCCATTGAATACTTCATTTACGTGTGGTCTTAGTATAATGAATCCTATTATTTAAACAAGAAATAATCATTACTGTATGTTCACATTTTATGTGGCACGTTCTCGTCCAAACTAATGTTGATAATGTTGAATGTTGAATCAAGTAAAAGTTACTTTGCAACACGCGACATCGAAACATAGCGTTAAATGTTTGGATAATTCAGTAATTAGGTAACAGTTCAAATGTTAGAACATAATATTTAAGTTTAATAAAGCAGTTAAACTAAATTCGACTATTTAAATAAAATTAAATCTAAACGTGTCAATTTTACACATCTGTCATCATGCACGGCTGCCAACTCATCATACTAAATTTTCTGTACACATTTCTTAAGAAGGTATCACTTACCTTTCAACAAGGACCCGACCATTAGCCACTTAGCTGCCATTGAAATGAGTATTGCAAACCCCTTTATTGTCGTTACTTGAATAATTACATTCTAAAAGGTCCAATTAAACAGTTTGTTAATAAAAAAGAACACCTCGATGATTCTATGGTTCTCGTACAAGAATTATTGTAGAAACCTTATCGTAATGATATAGCGTTAAATTTTGAATAAAACCCGGAATCAACTCCCTATCGCAGCAGTTTTAACCCTCTTATAAAATTTCTGTATTACATATCCAGTTCTTTACTTAACATTAAGTGTTTGAATTGAAATTATAAGATAATCTAAATACCACAAGATATGATCTAAACTTTATTATCTATGTTATCTATATATTGGACATCATCATCTCGTGGACTGGAAATGAAATTTTCGTTCTACGTCGCTGTAAATAAACCCCTTTATCTGTAAATACTATTATTTGTTTATTTTGTCTGTTTATCAAATCTTAAAAGCATAATTTGTGATCGAAAAACCAACTTGTAGCAAAGTGATGACTAAACTAATTTTGTCGTGTTTTACAGTAACTACATAACTGTAAGCCAAAACTGTCCTTCAAAAGCATTGCCGGACAAATATTTCATTTACAAAGTATGTTTACGCAGTGTTTACTATGTAAACATGTACATGCGCTTTTCCACATCAATAAAATAGTCAAACATTGAATCAGTGAACATTTTTTCTTACTACTTCTGTACATATCAGTATTATATTTACCAAGCAGTATGGTCCTGGGAAATGAAAAACATAAACTGTCTAAAATGGAATACAAAGTCTGCTGAGTCTGTTTCAACGACTTTGTAAAATTGATTTCATGTTCGGTAAAAGAAGTTCATTTTAATTATTGAAATCATATAGGATGTTGAAAAATACCTAAGCCGGCGTATTTATGTTGGTATAAATTCATATAATTGATATTTAAAATAAGCTGAACATGGAATTGTAGACTTTCTTGTTTGTTATAGCACGAAATTGTTTACCCAGAGTATCAAATTCACCAATTATAATTATAAGATATATCGAAAATATCAGAAACAAACTCTGATGAATATTAACCACAGGAGATTTTATAATTTGTTTACAACTCATTGGTATATATTTTCACATATCGAGTCATACTATTATCTTTGCGTGTAATGTTGACATCAAGTTCTCAAATAACGCTCAACAAATCAGACTTAGCGACTAAAAAGTTTTAATTTGCAATCAAAGGTTGAGAAATGATGGTTAAGTTGGCGATAGAAAATGAGACAACATTGATATAACATGTAATTATATTGATGTTTGTTAGATGGTTTTACAATCAGACATGTTAAAATACAGTGTAGTTTTATAAATCACATTTTCGTTATGTTGGATTACACAAGCATACCACTGCATAAAATATCAATGCATCGATTCATTTTTTGGCATTGACATTTGAAATCTAACATATAGGTTAGGAGTATCTTAATTATACAGTATTTGTTCTTGTTTATGTTAAGGTGCACCCACATACACAATTTAAAATCTATCACACATGTTATATACATCACCAGACTTTGATAGGTCCCAGGGTGTTAATGTTGACATGGTATTGTCAGTTTCTTTAAAACAGATTGTCAACATTGATCTATGTGTTTTCAAACATTATATGTCAGAATATAAATCAATGTTTTTAAGTATATTTCCTAAGATAATTACAACCGACATTATATATATTATATTGTTAATATTGTATAAAGTACGGACAACTGATAATAAGTTTTGTTTACAATTTTCACCGTCGATTGTTTTAATTTTCAAAATTTGACGAACACGGAGAAAGTCTTTTTTCAGTTCTCGTGGCCTATATTTCTATTTTTTAACTTTTATACTAGAGGTTTCTCTTACTTTTCCTTACGATATTTTGCATTTGTTCAATGGAAAGAGATTATATAAAAAGACAAGGGTATCCCGAAACTCAGCGTAGACAGCTACTCCGCAAGAAATACTGACAATGGCAAATCCATGCTTCCGTAAATCTATGTTACAAATATCATTTTTTTAAATACCATATTTGAATATACATTTCAAGACACTCACATCGGGTTTAATGACTAACCATCTGTATTATTAAATATATAGTGATTGTCAAGGCCTTTTTTAAAAAAAGCATGTAAATATTTTGAGTGCTTTTTTTGACATTGGAAGCCGTATTGTTGTCGTTTATATGAATCATAATTAAATTTATGTTTTATTTACAAAAGTCACTAAATCTAGTTTAAGTAGTATATCTGACATAATATTTCGCAAAAACATTCGATATGTAAAGTTTTGAAATTGTGGGGGTTGTGTCTATGTCTAATACATAATGTGACCAAGTAAAATTGTATACAGAGACAAATCCCTTAACAGTGTACTAAACAGTTTATTTATTTATTGGAGTTAACGCCGTATCAACACAATTTAGGTCATTTTACGGCGTCCAGCGCACCTAACCTAACTTTCCTGGACCATTGTCTATAACCATTACTCACCTACCCTTCTACAAGGCCGGAAACTTCTCCATATTATCTAATCAATGGAGGAAAATCGACATTATTGTCAAATTTTCATGGAAGGGTATGACCTCCTCGGGTGGGATTCGACCCCGCACCCCCTCGGGCACGAGTATCCAAATCCCAGCGCGCTACCAACTGCGCTATCCATCGGGTTCTAAACAGTTTTGCAGTGTCTTGTTAAATTCATGTGTCTGTATAGTGTCACTGTATGCAAACATATCTGCATATTTTCTGGATGATATATATTTGGTAATTTTACTAAAGGGAATAAACAAATTGATGATCTGTATATATTTCTTTTTTCCTATATTATAATACATTACAACAGTGTAGGTTTGTCCTCCCAAGTGAACAGATGTCTGGTACTTATATTAAATGACTTAAAACCCGTTTGTCCTCCCAAGTGAACAGATGTCTGGTACTTATATTAAATGACTTAAAACCCAATTCCTTGAAGAGTATTTAATACGCGATATAAAAACAGTTTCTATGAAGCGTTGACTAATTGTGTGCTTTTGTTATAAACGCTTGCGTATTTGTTTTTGATAATAATTCAACCAACCAGGAATAAGTTTTATCAAAATTGAGCAATGTATATTTTTAAATAAGGGAGTATTTGAAAGAGACAAAAATAGAGAATAATAAACACATACAATAAATTGCTCTTTTAGAGTGTATTAATAAATTTCTAAATGTCTCATGTTACCTTAGCATTATTTCTAGCAGTCGAGTCACATTGACTTTTTATCTATAGTATTATTTATCCATTTATTTATTAAAAAACGACAAATTAGTATATAAATATCTTCAGGCATTCAAGCTAATAATTTCTAACTTGCATATCCTATGGCATTTTAAAGTCCAAGTTTTATGCGTATGCACGTACACCGACTTTACAGCTTTTAATACAGTCATTGTGCTACTGGTCTCTATCTAGCGAATTCCCTTGGAGTCATTTATTCCACTTGGTGAAGCATACAAGTTGGCACAACGGAAAGATACCACCCTCGCAGGTACCCATTTCTACCTGGAGGAGTAAAGCAATCGTAGGTAAATTTCTTGCTCAAGGAAATAAGTTGTGCTTCTAGTGTGGTTCAAACTTGGGACCTCTCGATATGTAAGGGCACGCCTGCCACTGAACTACTCTCCTACATATCTGACCAAAACCCATAAAATGTATTTTCTCACAATCAGACATAAAATAAGTTATCTCTTACTACAAAGATGTTTTATATCTATTTGAATGTGCTTGTATTTTCATACTATAATAGATACTAGTGTGTTTTATACTATAATGTTTCAAGTATATTGTACCCAAAACAACAATACCACTGAGACAACAAAGATACTGAGACAACAATGGTACTCCAAAAGTATGTTATCTAAATCTAATAATACAACAATACCTTAATATCAATTGTATTGATATTGACACTAATACATTTATGAGATGTGTTTCAAGAGTCTAGAATCTAATTGTGGAATTATTTTCAGTTCATCTCCTTTTGATTTCGAGTGTTTTTGAAGTTCTAATATAGAAATATTGTTACATTTATGTATTAATGATATATGAGTTGTTTGATATGTGATGTTTTAAAATTTATTGGGAAGTCTGTTTTCATTTACATTTTCATTTTCGATTGTACAATGTAAAGCACGTTGAACATAGGTTCTTCAAAATCGCCTTTGAGCAGGGTAAACTTTAAGTACACACTTAAACATCAGAGGAGTGAAACAGTCACTGTAAGATATCTGGTAAAATATAATAGTGTCCGTGGTGAGATTCAAACTCTGAACATATCATCTATAAATCGTACTCAGTAAACATCTATATGATTGTGTATTCAATCTCTTCTAGTATTGGTATTAGTTCATTTCTATTGTTACATTCATATATCTTATGTAACATCCTTAATAACAAGTAGTTTTTGCTACCTTAGTGAGAATCATTGCTTTTATTTCGTCTCTAACTACGTACTTGAATACGATATTTGTACACATTATCAACGTCTTTCAACATCTCCTCAACTACCAAGTTAATCACATCAAAAAGCTTCTTTGAAACTTCTAGACATCACTCGAAATGCATTAGCGGATCAATCATTCATTTCTTTGAGTTCTAGGCTATCAGTGTATTTCTTCTCTGCTTGAATTCCACAAATATAACACCTAGGACAAACTGTCTCAAGTAGTATAGCCTTGAGTTCTGGATACTTGAATGAAGTACGAGTTATTGAACACCATATTGCTTACATTTATCATATATTTATGTAGATCCACAATTATGTTAGATAAAATATCCCTCACTGAAATTTGTAAGTGTTGATAAATTGTAATCAAAGTACTATTGTCATCTTGTGATATTTATACTTTATATTTTCTGAGAACCTGGAAACATATCGTGTTTCAATAAACAAACAATCATATGTCTACTCGTACAGGATGTAGAAATTCAGACATGAGTACAAATTTCTTGATAAATCAACTGGTAGCGGTCATAAAAATATTCTTCATTTTCTATTGATGTTTGTTTTTTTTCTTTTGGATATTCACTACCTTGTCTTTCATCTTTCAATGAGTACATGTTTAAAGCTGAATATATAATTGTTGCTACTAGTCGACTATGAGAGTAGTTCTTAATCTGTCTTATCATTGCCTTAGTGATGTACACTGCAATCACAAACTCAACTGTCAGGGGTGAATCTAGAATTTCTTTAAAAGGTGGTTCATATAGACGTATCTAGAGGCAAACTGTTTCATGGTTATATATTCTGACATTTATGGTCATTTTCTTATCCCAATTCTATAAGGTAATACCGTGTGAAATCAAATATTTGCTCTTCTCATCTTGCTTTTTTAAACCAACTTGTTTGGTATCAAAATGCTTTTACCTAGAGATTCAGTAAATGTAGTAACTTGTTCACGGTATCAATTTTAGATTACATATCATAAGTAATTACCAAGTGATTGTGAACACATCTGTTTAACTCTAGTAAATGCATTCACGTATTATATACATTTTGTAAACAAACTAGTTTTCAAGTCGATTTAGATATGTGAATTTCCTGAGTTCAATTTCGTATGATTTGATAATGTTGACATGCAATAAAAAATAAATTGATGTAAATGAAGCTGCAATCAAGTTTCAATGTAAATACTAGTGTATGGAAGTACATGTGCACTAAATAACGTTCCATTGAATACTTCATTTACGTGTGGTCTAAGAAAATGAATCCTATTATTTAAACAAAAAATAATCATTATTGTATGTTCACATTTTATGTGGCACGTTCTCGTCTAAACTAATGCTGATAATGTTGAACGTTGAATCAATGATTCGGATAAAAAGTTACTTTGCAACACGCGACATCGAAACTTAGCGTTAAATGTTTGGATAATTCAGTAATTAAGTAACAGTTCAAATGTTAGAACATAATATTTAAGTTTAATAAAGCAGTTAAACTAAATTCGACTATTTAAATAAAATTAAATAGAAACGTGTCAATTTTACACATCTGTCATCATGCACGGCTGCCAACTCATCATACTAAAAGTTTTGTACACATTTCTCACAAGTTCTCACTTACCTTTCAACAAGGACCTGACCACTAGCCCCTCTGTGGAACAAAATAGGCATACACCGAACTTAAATGTAACGGAATAACCTGCCCCAGCCGGGGATCGAATCTGTGACCTTAGGATTTAAAATCATGCACTCTACCACTGCTCCACATGCGCGGGTTTGTTATTTCACAGACAAATCGATGTAGAGCAGATATTATGTTAAAAAGAACTTTTAACAGAGATTATTGTTATCAAATTAGTTGTTTTCAATTTTGTATAATGGAATCTATCCTTATCTGGCTAATGACAGTGAAATTGTTAGTTTTCTGAAAACTGAAATCTCTCTGTAAATCATCAAATGTTAAAACTTGATTATCTTTTTCTGTTCTACGTTTCTACACCAGGCTAATATAATAACGTGTGGTATGGTTAACATCACAGAAAATGTTGTCAGACCTTTATCTTCTTGGTGAGATTATTGTCATGCAATGTTTCTGTGTTGAGACCTTAATTGATGCTTTATCCTAGAGATGCATATAATAATATGATTGCTGCTATTGAACTGAGTATTGCAAACCCCTTTAATGTCGTTATTTGAATAATTACATTCTAAAAGTTCCTTAATAAAAAAGAACACCTCGATGATTCTATGGTTCTCGTACAAGAATTTTTGTAGAAAACTTATCGTTATGGTGTGGCTTTAAATTTCGAGTACAACCCGGGCTCAACTCCCAATCGCAGTAGATTTAACCCTTTTATAAAATTTCTGTATTGTATATCCAGTTCTTAACTTAATATTAAGTGTTTGAATTGAAATTATAAGATAATCTAAATACCACAAGATGTGATCTAAACTTTATATAGATAACCTAGATATAGACTATAAATTGGATAACATCATCTCGTTGACTGGAAATGAAATTTTCGTTCTTCGTCGCTGTAAATAAACCTCTTTTTTGTACGATTATATTGAACTGTCCGATTGCATAAATTAAAACGTCACATTACACGATATATTTAATACTCGGTTAATTTCGGCAGTTCACGTATAGAGCGTATTGTCAGAACATAACACTTATGTATTATATATCTTATTTGCAATACGTATCGTAGTTTGTGTGGCCGAGTGGGGAGACGGTCAGACTACAAATCTTTTTATCGTGGGTTCAAATCCCGATTGAAACTTTTTTTAGCTTTTTTTCTCAGTCAAATCATGGAAGGATTGCGTATTTTTATGCATTGCCCCCCCCCCCCCCGTGCATCATGAAACTTGTACAAGCCTTTGTTATAATTTGGTGGCATCTCATCAAGTGATGGTGACAGTAGCACAACCGACACAGTCAGTAACAATGAGTGATTTTTACATTGTTTGTTTTGAAGTGTTTTATTTCTGTGTCCAAAAATTTCTGAATAAAATAGATATAAAACAAACAAGAAAAAACAAAACGAAGAACAAAAAAAAAAAAAAAATTACATATTTAACTTCAGACTCGCACTTCTATCAAAATATATGTTTAGTAGCATTGCACTTTAACCGTACGACCATTCAGCCAGATAAGATATCGACACTAAATTAACCTTCACATTGTAATTTTTACTGCAAATTCTACGGAAATACGCGGAAAATAATATATACGGTGTGCGATAACCGTGTTATTATGCAATCGGACAGTTCAATATAATCGTACAATATCTGTAAATACGATTATTTGTATATTTTGTCTGTTTATGAAATCTTAAAAGCATAATTTGTGATCGCAAAACCAACTTATAGCAAAATAATGACTAAACTTATTTTGTTGTGTTTTACAGTAACTACATTACTCTAAGCCAAAACTGTCCTTCAAAAGCATTGCTGGACAAATATTTCATTTACAAAGTATGTTTACGCAGTGTTTACTATGTACACATGTACATGCGCTTTTCCACATCAATAAAATAGTCAAACATTGAATCAGTGAACATTTTTTCTTACTACTTCTATACATATCAGTATTATATTTACCAAGCAGTATGGTTCTGGGAAATGATAAACCTAAACTGTCTAAAATGGAATAAAAAGTCTGCTGAGTCTGTTTCAACGACTTTGTAAAATTGATTTCATGTTCGGTAAAAGAAGTTCATTTTGATTATTGAAATCATATAGGATGTTGAAAAATATATAAGCGGGCGTATTTATGTTGGTATAAATTCATATAGTTAATATTTAAAATGAGCTGAAAATGGAACTGTAGACTTTCTTGTTTGTTATAGCACGACATTGTTTACCCAGAGTATCAAATTCACTAATTATAATAATAAGATATATCGAAGATATCAGAAACAAACTCTGATGAGTATTAACCACAGGAGATTTTATAATTTGTTTACACCTCATTGGTATATATCTTCACATATCGATTCATACTATTATCTTTGCGTGTAATGTTGACATCAAGTTCTCAAATAACGCTCAACAAATCAGACTTAGCGACTAAACGTTTTAATTTGCAATCAAAGGTTGAGAAATGATGGTTAAGTTGGCGATAGAAAATGAGACAACATTGATATAACATGTAATTATATTGATGTTTGTTAGATGGTTTTAAAATCAGACATGTTAAAATACAGTGTACTTTTATAAATCACATTTTCGTTAAGTTGAATTACACAAGCATACCACTGCATAAAATATCAATGCATCGATTCATTTTTCGGCATTGACATTTGAAATCTAACATATAGTTTAGGAGTATCTTAATTATACAGTATTTGTTCTTATCTATGTTAATGTGCAACCACATACAAAATTTAAAATCTATCAAACATGTTATTTACATCACCAGACTTTGATAGGTCCCAGGGTGTTAATGTTGACATGGTATTGTCAATTTCTTTATAACAGATTGTCAACATTGATCAATGTGTTTTCAGACATTATATGTCAGAATCTAAATCAATGTTTTATGTATATTTCCTAAGAGAATTACTACCGACATAATATATATTATATTGTTAATATCGTTTAAAGTATGGACAACTGATAATAAGTTTTGTTAACAATTTTTATTATTGATTGTTTTAATTTTCAAAATTTGACGAACACGGAGAAAGTCTTTTTTCAGTTCTTGTGGTCTATATTTCTATTTTTTAACTTTTATACTAGAGGTTTCTCTTACTTTTCCTTACGATATTTTGCATTTGTTAAATGGAAAGAGATTATATAAGAGACAAGGGTATCCCGAAACTCAGCTTAGACAGCTACTCCGGAAGAAATACTGACGATGGCAAATCCATGCTTCGGTAAATCTATGTTACGAATATAATTTTTTTTAAATACCTAATTCTTATCTACATTTCAAGACACTCACATCGGGTTTATTTACTAATCATTTGTATTATTAAATATATAGTGATTGTCAAGGCTTTTTTTTAAATATGCATGTTAATGTTTGGATTACTTTTATTCTGACATTCTGACATTCTGACGTATTTTTGTCGTTTAGATGAATCATAATAAAATTTATGTTTTATTTACAAAAGTCACTAAATCTAGTTTTAGTTCTAAAACCAACAAGCAATACATTCTAAGATAGACATGCTCAACTATGTAGTATACTTGACATAATATTTCGCAAAAATAATTAGATCTGTAAAGTCTTGAAAGGGCGGGAGTTGTGTCTATGTCTAATACATGATGTGTCCGAGTAAAATTGTATACAGAGTCAAATCCCTTAACAGTTTACTAAACATTTTGCAGTGTGTTGTTTACTTCATGTGTCTGTATAGTGTCACTGTATGCAAACATATCTGCATATTTTCTGGAAGATATATATTTTGAATTTTACTTAAGGGAATAAACAAATTGATGATCTGTATATATTTCTTTTTTCCTATAATATAATACATTACAACCGTGTAGGTTTGTCCTCCCAAGTGATCAGATGTCTGATACTTATATTAAATGACTTAAAACCCAATTCCATGAGGAGTACTTAGTGTGCGATGATATAATCAGTCTTTATGAAGCAGTGACTAGTTCTGTGCTTTTGTTATAAACGCTTGCGTATTTGTTTTTGATAATATTTAAACTAACCAGGTATAAGTTTTATCAAAATTGAGCAATTTATATTTTGTTGTGTATTTGAAAGAGATAGAAATAGAGAATACTAAACATATAAAATGAAATACTCTTTTAGAATGCATTAATAAATTTCCAAATGTCTTATGTATGGAGGATGATTACAGACAAAATTACATCATGCTTGATGCTATTCTATCTTACACATTGTTACTTTCACGTTCGACATTCATTCTTCAAACTTACATATTGCAATTTTATCATGCTTGATTCTATTCTATCTGCCACATTTTTACTTTCATGTTCGACATTCATTCTCCGAACTTACATATTGCAATTTTATCATGCTTGATTCTATTCTATCTTCCACATTTTTACTTTCATGTTCGACATTCATTCCCCGAACTTACATATTGCAATTTTATCATGTTTATTCTGTCATTGAATGAAGATAACGAAATTTGTAATAAGCGATATAGGATGTAAAACTAGCGAGGACGAAGTAAGCATTACGAATAAACAAGTTAGAATTAAACTAATGTACATTCATTATTACACCAGAGGGCGCTACTCAATGAGCTATATATAGCTCGTTGCGTTGCTAGCGCATGGTTCCCGACCTGTACACTGAAACTTTCGGTTATCTCCCGTTGAACGTAAGAACTACGTAGTTGAAAACGCGCGACTTTTCTTTTTCCGTCGTGTGAACGAGACTTCGTCTTGTTAACTGAGTGACAACGCATGTAACGCAATTTATTTTAATTTTTTCACAGGCGCGTACCTGCCAGTACGCAGAGTACGCAGCTGCGTACAAATTGGTCCAGAAAATCGTATAAGCACAAACACCAAAAATGCAATAATAACTAAGGCCTGAGGGGGGTATGGGATGTAAAACAAAACTGCTCATTATATACTAACCTAATGTTAAGTTACGTTTCAAAGGTCTTCCTATATTTGTGCCCGGAATGAATTATACAAACTCTTTTTTTAATAATAACCAAATCGCTTCTGAGATGATCTATTGAAAAACAAATTCGGGGATGGCATGCCCTTGACCCCCTATAGAATTCAGCGTACACATTAAAAAGCCATTGCTACGCCTCTGATTCATACTTGTTTTTATTTAATTCATGGAAAATACTCTTAAGCGGTACTTTTCGCCATCGTATTAGTTATACAATGCACTAAAGTCAAAGTTGCACAAATCCCTTGTTCTATTAAATTCCTTATAAAACAGTTGCAATGCTAACAAGAAGTTGGATCTAATGGCTTCAGGTGTCGGATGCGTGACATGGGTCAAATATGTGCAATATATTTAACTCTCAAAGTAATAGATAGAGCTAATATTCATTAACACAATATTAAGCCAATGTGAGTGATTTTATTATCATGTAGGCCCTATTTTGACTGCATTCAATTGAAAATTATTTGTAAACAAGACAAAATACTATAGTCTTGATGAATGTGAAAGTCGTAATTATAATCGTCTGCTATCTAATAGTCTAGCCTAATACGACATACTGGATTTTTACTTCTTGAACAGCTCACACTGTCAAAATAATTAACTTATCTACCATGACCTATATTGTTTTACTCTATTATCAATACGGAGTAATTCGGTATTTTACGGAAATAGACGAATAGACCTCGCGTAGCGACATCTGGTGTCAAAATAAGACTCTTCATATTATGCTTGATCCGAAATTTTACATTCTTCATTACTGATTACTTGTTGAAAATTGCAACTTCTTCATCCGTAATGCTTAGTTCATTCTTGCTAGTTTCACATGATATCGCTTATAAGGTATTTTGTTATCTTCATTCAATGACGGAATAAACATGATAAAATTGC
The DNA here is from genome assembly GCA_025267735.1 of Mactra quadrangularis. Classification (NCBI taxonomy): domain Eukaryota; kingdom Metazoa; phylum Mollusca; class Bivalvia; order Venerida; family Mactridae; genus Mactra; species Mactra quadrangularis. The sequence continues at coordinate 24,251,112 of CM046311.1, read as the reverse complement.
AATATGTAAGTTCGGAGAATGAATGTCGAACATGAAAGTAAAAATGTGGAAGATAGAATAGCATCAAGCATGATAAAATTGCAATATGCAAGTTCGGAGAATGAATGTCGAACATGAAAGTAAAAATGTGGAAGATAGAATAGAATCAAGCATTATGCAATTTTGTCTGTAATCATCCTCCATACTTATGTTTCTTTAGCATTATTTCTAGCAGTCGAATCACATTGCCCTTTTTATCTATAGCAAAATTTATCCATTTATTTCTTAAAAAGAACGACAAATTAGTTTATCAATATCTAAAGGCATTCAAGTTAATAATTTCTAACTTGCATATAGACAATAAAGAATGCTATCCAGATATACAGTTATAAAAGTTGGACAACTATTCGGTGTCCTTTCCAAGTGACAAACCATCACCATGATATTTCTAATTATTCTGTATGACCTGCCGTCTATTATAAAGTTGTGATCTAAACAGTCCGACTTTACACCTTGCAATCAGGGGATTTTCTAGGCATCTAGCCAGATTTCTCATCAACCACTTGGCTGCCTTCAGGTGTAATTTCAATTCAATTCAACCTCTGCAAAGCAACGACCTTTAAACGGCAACATACTTTAGCCTCTCCCAATTGGTGATGCTCAAGAGAAGTTGTACATGTTTTATAATATATAAAACGGTCTTCCATCGTAAATGGAAAGTTATTAAATCATTGTAGAAGGGTAAATTAGCAAGTACTGTTAACGAAAATGTTTAGTACAGTTGGTTAGGTGTTTAAAGACAGCATAGAATCCAGACAAAAAATGTGTTTTATCAGACACAATCATTATGACAGATGAATACAACTTGTTCCCAACTGATTATCTTGTCTATTTCTTTAATACAGACATTACATTGTATAGCCAAGTTTAGTTATTAGTTGTAAAATCTTTAAGCGTATAGCTATATATTTGTGAATCATATGAAAAATTTAAAACAAACTATGGCATTTTATAGTCCAAGTTTCATGCTAATGCACGTTTATCAACTTGACACATATTACCCTCTGGTCATCGGGCCCCTGGTATCTATTTATCAATCTCCCTGGGGAGTCTTTTATTCTACTTGGTGAATCCAACAAATTGTACAAATAACAAGGGAATTATACCGCTCTCGCAGGTACCCATTTTTTACTTGGGTGTAGTTAAGCAATGGTAGGTAAATTTCTTGCTCAAGAAAGTTAGCAGTGCTTCTACTGAGGTTCGAACCCGGATCCTCTCGACTTAAAAGCCAGCGTCGTACCACTAGACTACTGCTTCTTCGAATCTGACCAAAGCTGTAAAATATAATTTTTACAATCAGACAAATCCGGGTCGATAATGCAGTTGGTAGCGCGCCGGGAATTGGAATCTCGTGTCCCGAAGGGGGTACGGGTTCGAATCTCACCCGGGGAGGTTATAACCTGCCATGAAAATTTGACAATAATGTCTTTTTTCTCCATTGATTAGATAGTATGAAGAAGTTTCCGACCTTGTGGAAGGGTAGGTGAGCACTGGTTATTGACAAAGGTCCAGGAAAGCTAGATAAGGTGCGCTGGACGACGTAAAATGACAAAAATTGTACTGACAGGGTAGAAAAGTAAAAAGCAAACAAAGAAAAAAACAACAATTAGACAAAGAAATTGGTTAGCTCTAACTACAAAGATGTTTTATACATTTTTAGTGTGTTTTAAATTCATACTATAAATGTAATTGATACTAGCTGATATTATACTACAAATGTAATATGTTACAAGTATTTTGTATCCAGAACAACAAAACCACTGAGATAACAATGGTACTCCAAAAGTATGTTATCTAAATCTAATAATACAAGAATACCCTAATATCAATTGTATTGATATTGACACTAATACATTTATGAGATGTGCTTCAAGAGTCTAGAATCTAATTGTGGAATTATTTTCTGTGTATCTCCATTTTATATCGAGAGTTTTTGAAGTTCTAATATAGAAATATTCTTACATTTATGTATAAATGATGTATGAGTTGTTAGGTATGTGGTGTATTAAAATTTAACAGAAAGTCTGCTTTCATTAAAATTTTCATTCTCCATTGTGCAATGTTAAGTACGATAAACAAATCACATTGGAGCAGGTTAAACTCTATGAACGTTCTTGAACCTTGGAGGAGTGAACGATCACCAGTGTCCATGGTTAGATTCGAACTCTGAACATATCGATATAGTCTAGATAGCGTACTAAGTAAACATATACATTGTACATGTATATGCTCGTGCATTCAATCACTTCTAGTATTAGTATTTGTTCATTTCTATCGTTACATTCATAAATCTTATGTAACCTCCTTAATAACAAGTAGTTTTTCCCCCTTAGTGAGATTCATTGGTTTTATTTCATCTCTAACTACATACTTAAATACGATATTTGTCCACATTATCAACGTCTTTCAACATCTCCTTAACTACCAAGTTAATCACATCATAAAGCTTCTTTGAAACTTCTAGAAATCACTCAAATGCATTAGCGGATCAATCATTCATATCTTTGAGTTCTAGGCTATCAGTGTATCTATTCTGGGCTTGAATTCTACAATATAACACTAGAACAAACTGTCTCAAGTAGTATAGCCCCGAGATCTGGAAACTTGGATAAAGTACAAGTTATTGAACACCATATTGCTTATATTTACAATATATTTATGTGGATCCACAATTATGTTAGATATACTATCCCTCACTGAAATTTGTTACTGTTGATAAATTGTGATAAAAGTACTATTGTCATGGTTGTGATATTTATACTTTATATTTTCTGTGAACCTGGAAATTAACAAACAATATGGGTGATCATATTTATACTGGTGTAGGATGTAGAAAATTCCGATCTGATTACAAATTTATTGATAAACCAACTGGAAGCAGTCATAAACAATTCTTCATTTTTTATTGATGTTTGTTTTTCTATGGGATATTCATCAATATGTCTTTCATCTGTCAATGATTACAAGTTTAAATTTGAATTGATAATTGTTGCTACTAGTCGACTATGTGACCAGTTCTTAATTTACATTATTATTGCCATAGTGATGTACACTGCAATTACAAACTCAAGGGTGAATTTAGAATTTCTTTAAAATGTGGTTCGTTATACGTATCTGGGGCATACTGTTTTACGGTTATCGAAGTCATCCTCTGATATTTTCTGTCATAATGTTTTTGTTAAAACATCACGTTTCTTATCCAAATTCCGTGTGAAATCAAATATTTGTTCTACTTCTCTGGCTTTTTTAAATACGCTTGTTTGGTATAAAAATGCGCTTACCTAGAAATTCAGTATTTGTAATGACTTGTTCACAGAATCAATTTTAGACTACATAATTATAAGTAATAACCAAGTGATTGTGAACACATCTGTTTAACTCTAATCTGTTTTATTCTAGTATATGCATTCACGTATTATGTACATTTTGTATACGTCTCCAAATCGGTTTAGATATGTGAATTTCCTGAGTTAAATTTCGTAAGATTTAATAATGTTGATATTCAATAAAAAAAATTGATGTAAATGAAGCCGCAATCAAATTTTTATGTAAAATACTAGTGTATGGATGTACACGTGAAGTAAATTATGTTCCATTGAGTTCTTCATTTGATTGTGGTCTGAGAATAATGAATTCTATGATTTGAACAAGAAATAATCATTTTTTTACACTGACAAATGTATCTTCACTTCATATTTGACACGTTCCCATCTACACAAATACTGATAATGTTATTTGAATTACTAAATATCACTTTTCAACACGTGACATTAAAAATAGCGTTAAAGTTTGGGGTATTCATTTAGGAAAGGACTTACAATCGAATGAAAGAACATAATATATTAGGTTTTAATGAAGTAGTAAAACTAAATTCGACAATTTGAATAACATTAAATTGAATCGTGTAACACAAACAGCTTTTACCTCATCAACTCACTGACAAAAGAAATAATAATGGTACTATTATGCTGTTAAATGTTGTTGTATGGATTTTACACGTCTATCATCATACACTGCCGCCATCTCATCATTCTAACATTCCTGTAATTAAGCAGTTCTCACTTATCTTTTAACAAGGACCCGACCACTAGCCTCTCTGTGGAACAAAAAAGGCATACATCGAACTTAAATGTAAAGGAATAACCTACCCCAGCCGTGGATCGAACCTGTGACCTTAGGTATCAAACTCATGCACTGTTCCACTGCTCCACATGCTCGGGTTTGTAAAACAAATCGATGTAGAGGAGATATTATGATCAAAGAACTACTTTTAACTGACATAATAGTTATCAGATTATTTGTTTCCACTTTTGCTTAAATGGAACAATTCTCATCTGTCTAATGACAGTGAAATTGTTTGTTTTCTGAAAACTGAAATCTATCTGTTAATCATCAAATGTTAAAACTTGATTATCTTTTTCCGTTCTCCATTTCTACACTACGCTAATATTAATAACGTGTGGTATGGTTAACATCACAGAAAATGTCGTCAGACCTTTATCTTCTTGGTGAGATTATTGTCATGCCATGCTTCTATGTTGAGACCTTAATTGATTCTTTATCCTAGAGATGCATATAATAATATGATTGCTGCTATTGAAATGAGTATTGCAAACCCATTTAATGTCTTTACTCAAATAATTACATTCTAAAGGTCGATAAAACATTTTGGTAATCAAAAAGAACACGTTGATGATGCCATGGTTATCGTACAAGAATTACTGTAGAAACCTTATCGCAATGGTATAGCTTTAAATTTTGAATACAGTCCGGGATCAACTCCCTATCGCAGCAGATTTAACCCTTTTATGAAATTTCTATATTACATATCGAGTTCTAAACTTAATAACATTAATAATTACACATAAATATAAATACCACAAGATGTTAATTAAACATTACTATATATCATATCTATATATTAGGTAACATCATCGCGTAGATTGGAAATGAAATTTTCGTTTTACGTTGCAGTTAATAAGCTCTTGCATCTGTAAATACTATTATCTGTATGTTTTGTCTGTTTACCAAATCTTAAAAGCATAATTTGCGATTGCAAAACCAACTTATAGCAAAATAATGACTGAACTAATTTTGTTGTGTTTTACAGTAGCTACGTCACTGTAAGCCAAAACTGTTCTTCGAAAGCAATGCCGGACAATTATTACATTAAACAAAGTAGGTGTACGCAGTGTTTACTATGTACATGCGATTTTCCACATCAATAAAATAGTCAAACATTGAATCAGTGAACAATTATTAGTACTACTTCTATATATATCAGTATTATATTCACCAAGCAGTATGGTTCTTAGTAATGATAAACATAAATGGTGCAAAAAGTCTGCTGAGTTGGGGGTCTGTATCAGCGACTTAGTAAATTTAATTTCATATTCGGTAAAAGAAGTTAATCATGATTGAAATCAAAAGGGCTGTTGAAAAAAGATCTAAGCTGGCGTATTTATGTTGGTATCAACTCATATATATAATTATCATTTAAAATAAAGTTAAAATGGAATTGTAGACTGTTTGATTTTTTCCAATATCACATTGTTTACTTAAAGTATCAAATTCACCAATTATTTCACGGCGTCTCAACGCCGTGATATTGTGATGGGTATATTTTGATAGCAATGGGCAAAAGTCACATGACATAAATCCTTTCGATTTCTATTGCCGACAAATTTATTGCTTTTTTAATGCAGTTATAGTACAGCGCATTCCCGTTAAAAGTTACATAGAAAAAGCATTTTTGGTGGAAACCATTAACAATATTTCTATCAACAGTGCAACAAACGAAAAATCAGCGTTTAACATCAACACATTTCCGCAAATCCTTTCGACTCACATGAAAAGGGGTAGGTATAATTTGCGGACCAACCGGACCAGCGGACCAGTTTAGTATACGGATACAGTATAACAAATATGCGTATCATAATGTGTGTATAGTCGATATATATTTGAGATTTGCCAATATTTTATTTGAAAAGATAAGATTGATAGAGTTTTGGGAAATTACAATTAATATTTATTCAAATGTAAATATATAAATACTAATATCGAAATTATTTTTTTTAAAAATAAGTTTGCAGAGTTCAACTATAAAAAGAATCGTCGATTGATTCATTACATATTGTTGTAAATATTATATATTTCAACTATCAGAGACATGATCATTTGAAAACAATTTTGATAGGATTCAAATGTAATATTTTAATGATATACCTTTTTGTCCTTTTTAGCGGACTGTATAAATAAAGAAGCCTAATCGTGTAACATTGACTTTTAATTCTTACTTTAATTGAGATAAATAGACGATCTTTTCAAACTATGATTAAGTGTAGCGGACCAGTTAATTTCAAGAGCGTAAGAGTTACGGACCAGGTTATAGATCGAGCAGTTGTAAAGATGAAATATTTTGTATAGCAAATCTACATCCTACTGCTTCTGGACAGTTCGGTATGGGCTAATCTGTGGACGAACTTTCTAATGATAATTATGACGCACCTTTACGTCTGAAACCTGTTACGTCATGTTTTGTTCTTGGGAAGTAGCTGTTGCGGTTAAAAGGCCTCTTTTTATGTACTTTGATTTTCATTTTGCCCTGAGACCAACGATCGTCCCTTATTATACAGATCACTTTTGGGAACCAATAGTCACACGGATTGGTAAGGACAGATCCGCAATGTAAGGAGTACTTGACTGAACAGAAGCGATAAGTCATGTAAATAGCTTCTGTTCTGAAAGACTACGTTTTCCCTTTTGCCGATCTTTTTAAGCGCCATGCAAATATGAATTACTGGAAATAAATCCAACTGAAATCAAACATCCTGTCGGCATAAAGATGGTGTCTAGATCCAGACCATTCTCGTACCCCAAGGTTATCAAGATTCTCGATCTAACTAGTATCGAGAATCTTACTAGGCTCTTGGAACGAAAATAATACATATGAACAGGAAAACGTTTTTATAACAAGTTACCTTTTTATTACTGAAAAACCTTAACATGACAATTCAATATAATGCTTTTTGAGTTACCTTTAGATTATACTTTTTAATTCTTTTTTTTTTGTTTGCCGTGACAATCAATTTGCTGCATTTAGCAGCAATTTTTTACTTGTATAAGATATATGAGAGATATCTGAAACAAACTCTGATGACTATGAGAAATTATAATTTGTTTACAAGTCATTGGTATAAAAAGCCACTGCTCCACTTATTGATTCATAATACTATCTTATCAAATATCAAGTTCTAAAATGACGCTCAACAAATCAAGCTTAGCGACTAAAACTTTGTAACCAAAGGTTGTGAAATGATGGTTTAGTTGCCGATAAAAAATGAGACAACATTGATACAGCATGTATTTATATTACATGTTATGTTTGTTAGATGGTTTTATTTTCAGACATGTTAAAATAGTTTTATATATCACGTTTTCGTTAAGTTGAATTACACAAACATACCACTACATTAGATATCAATACATCGATTTAAGCATTAAGTTTTATATTGTTTTATCATTCGAACTGGTCAAACGAATTTCTAATTTTAGTGTGGGTCCATTTTTCGGCAATGCCATTGAAAATCTTACATATAGATTAGAAATAAGTTAGTGATACAGTATTTGTTTTTGTCTATGTTAAAGGTGTAACCACATACAAAATTTAAAATCTATCACCACTTTGTTGTATACATTACCAGACTTTGATAGGTCCCAGGGTCTCAATGTTGACATCGTATTGTCAGTTTCTTTATATCAGATTGTCAACATTGATTAATGTTTTCAGACATTATATGTCAGAATCTAAATCAATGATTTTATGTATATTTCTTAGAGAATTACAACCGACATTATATATATCATATTGTTAATATTGTATAAAGTATGGACAACTGATAATAAGTTTTGTTTACAATTTTCACCATCGATTGCTTTAAATTTTCAAAATTTGACGAACACGAAGAAACTCTTTTTTCAGTTCTTGTGGTCTATATTTCTATTTTTAACTATTATATTGGAGGGTTCTTTTACTTTACTTACGTTATTTTGCATTTGTCCAATAGAGTGAGATTATATAAATAGATAAGAGTATCCCGATACTCAGCTTAGACAGCTACTCCGAAAGAAATTTTGACGATGTCAAAACATCATTTTTAAAACCAAATTCGAAGCTACATTTTTAGACACTCATGAATGTTTAACATCGAGTTTATTTACCAATCATCTGTATTATTAAATATATAGCGATTGTCACGGCTTTATGAAAAAAATATGCATGTAAATGTTGGGAGTGCTTTTACTCTGACATGGAAGACGTATTTTGAAGTTTGGATAAATTATAAATAAATCAATGTTATTTTTTGGGTGGGGGTTGTTGGGTTTAACGCCGTAGCAACACGTTGTAAAGGTCATATAACGGCGTTCAGCGCACCTAACCTAGCTATCCTGGACCCTTGTGTATAACCAGTGCTCACCAACCCTTCCGCAAGGCCGGAAACTTCTCCATATACCATATTAATGGAGGAAAATTGACATTATTGACAAATTTTCATGGAAGGGTATAACCTCCCCGGATCGGATTCGAATCCGTAACCTCTTCGGGACACTAGATTCGAATTCAAGGCGCGCTTCAAACTCCGCGAATTAAATCAGTTTATTTACTAAGATCAACAGACTGATCTAGTTTTAGTTCTAAAAAAGCAATACATTCAAAGAACAAAGACATACATGCACTGCTAGTAGTATACTTGACATAATATTTCGCAAAAATAATTACTTTAAACATATTTTATTGTCAAATAGTAAACATAGATATAATATACAACAATGACAGATACATTGTACAAAAATGACAATGGGGTCTGGCCACAAGTTCTCACAACTTAGTTACGGCCATTCCTCGACATATATTTACAAAAATAAACCTGTCTTTGACTGTATTGTGGTTCGGTTGAAATATATTAGAATATTAAAATAATTAGATCTGTAAAGTCTTGAAAGGGCGGGAGTTGTGTCTATGTCTAATACATAATGTGTCCGAGTAAAATTGTATACAGAGTCAAGTCCCTTAACAGTGTACTTAACAAGCATTTTGCAGTGTGTTGTTTACTTCATGTGTCTGTATAGTGTCATTGTATGCAAACATATCTGCATATTTTCTGGAAGATATATTTGGTAATTTTACTAAAGGGAATAAACAAATTGATGATCTGTATATATTTCTTTTTTCCTATATTATAATACATTACAACAGTGTAGGTTTGTCTTCCCAAGTGAACAGATGTCTGATACTTATATTAAATGACTTAAAATCCAATTCCATGAGGAGTACTTAGTACGCTTTATGAAGCAGTGACTAGTTGTGTGCTTTTGTTATAAACGCTTGCGTATTTTTTTTTTTATAATAGTTTAACTTACCAGGAATAAATTTTATCAAAAAATGAGCAATTTATATTTTGTTGTGTATTTGAAAGAGACAGAAATAGAGAATAATAACATACAATAAAATGTATTAATAAAATTCTATCAGTGGAATCACGTTGACTTTTATCGTATAATTTATTCATTTATTTCTTAAATCAACGACAGATTAACTTAAATAATTTATCAATATGTATGGGCATTCAAGTTGATAATTTCTAACTCGCATCTAGACTGTAAAGACTGTTATCCAGATGTAAAGTTTGACAAAAGTTTTAACAACTATTAGTGTCCTTTCCAAGAGACGAACCATCACAATGATATTTCGAATTATTCTGTATGACCTGCCGTCAAGTATTTCGAAGTGCTCTAAACAAACCTGCAGAAGTTAATAGAGGATATTTGTTTATTTCGATGTAAGGTCAATTTCTATTTCACGTGTGAGCTAAGGATGCAATATTTTCACGAGTGGCGTAGCCGAAATAACCAAATTTTCTGTTTATTATATGCTTTAAATTGAATACAACCTTCCCTCTTTTGGTGCTTTTGAAAAAAGTAAAACAGTGGAATATCGATTTTTCACCGATAAATCCAAGTTTTCCACCGGAAAGCATATGATAAAATACCAAATCTAAGTATTGTCATTGTTTTCGTGTGTTGTATTAGAAGATAAACCCGAAGCGATGCTTACTACGCCTTCAATTGTGTTCACTCTGATAAACAGATGTTGCATTTATTTCTAAAACGATTAAATTTTATACGTGCGTATCCCGCGTCAAGTTTCTGTTTTATGAAAATAAATCTTTATTTACTCAATAATGTCTCTCAGTATTGGCATAACTTATGTAATTGTTTAACTTTCGTTTAAGGTCGTAACATTTGTTGATAAAACATACCAATCAGCGTTAGCAAAATGAAAGAAGTCGAATTACGTGGCCTCCAAGAAAATACAATTTTCTTTGTACTTTAGAATGAATTTATCTTGATTGACTTAATTTTGTCTCATGGTACATGTTAGTCATGTATCATTTAGTTTAACATGTTTTATTCACTTTTATATTACAGTCAACGCACCAATAAACATTTCATTTTTATTACATGGGGTTTCCCCATGTTTAGTAGTGGACTGTGGCAAATCCTCATCAAAATTTGTCGCGGACGATTACATTCGGTTGTGCGCGCGCAAGTAAAGGGATAATTACCACTGCAATTAATATAGTCCGCATTACGCGTTAACAAGCAGACGATAAGAAGCGCGTGTATATCTTATCTGGTTTATGTAAGGTAAAGGTCCCTTGTATCGCTTCCATTAGTTGTATACAGGCATGAATATACTCTACCAAATCCCCATGTCTGACAGCGCTATCGGCGCTTTGATTGAGTGTTCACTCATTGTCGTATCATGAGGTTATCGAGATTCTCTATCTAATGCCATGTTCGAGAATGCTGTTCTCTTAACAAGTGCATATAACAATGAACCAATAAGTTTACTAATCACAAAAGGACAAGTTAGGAATTCAAATATATTGTCTACATATGAGTTGTTTCGCACACCACTATCACCTTTCGGACCGAAACAATTACTTGTATAAAAATATTTCCGCATTTGTCAAGTTTTTTTTGTATTTGAGTGTCCAGAATGGGACCAAGACAATCATTCAAAGAAATACAGCAGACGACTTTATGAATAATTTTTTGCCGATTTACAATAATTTACCATTTATATTCGAAAGCCATCAGATATCACTGAAATGCAGAATCATTGGAAATAATAGTTGGCGTTTGATTGTTATTATTTGGCCATTTATTGGTTCGATAATGGGACGTGATTTTCCCTATCAGAAAAAGATCTAACTTGATTTGCATACAAATATGAAAGCGACTTTCCCTTGATCAGACCAATGAAACTGTTAGCATTTTATCATCGAATTAAAGTATTGGTCTTATAATATGTTTTGTCTAGAGCTTAAAGGTACTACATATGTAGTTCACAGATTTGGTTAAGACTTTTCTATAATTTCAAAATACCGTAAGTGTGTCAAAAAACAATGCTAAATATTTTGAGACAATCTGACCAATAGATTGCAAGAAATATACAATGAAGGTCACAAAAATGCACTAAAAGTTTCTATACCGTGACGTACGGGATAAATTTTTACTACTTGAAACACTATCATTAACAAGTAGTTGTTTGTCCATTTGCACTAAAATTGGCATTATCTAAACACCAGTTTCCTGCTTCAAAAAATGTTTCCATACAATTTAGATAGTTTCAGAAAAAGTTAACATTTCAATTGAAATCTGTGAATGAGTACCTTTAATGGCAATACTATCGGAGTAAACCGTAGCAAAACAATTTTCGAGAACAAGATCACATAAAAAAATTCACATTGGTGGCTAACTAAAAATCCCCTTCCTCCGAACTAGCTTCAATATATTTTGAGTTGCTCCAACTTGCTTGTACCCGAGGATACAAATGTTTTAACGAAATTTGCCAATTCTCGTATTCAGTACATTTGTACAACTATAGTTTTAAAAAAAGAGGAAAATTCAATGATATTCATTATCTAAAGACTAAACACTGCAAACTGTTCATATGCAAAGTTTTATAAAAACAAGCGTGGGTATTGTTTTATAATCGAGGGATCCAGATTTTAGCTGACAGGCAGCCAGACGGACGCACGGGTGACAAACCTATAGTCCCCTTCGTTTGGGACTTATAAAGGAATAAACTAACACTTTGTATTGATTATTAACTATTAATCAAACTAGCTGCTAGTGATCACAACTAGCCGACGAATATAACTCCGCATCCTCAAAGTTGTACAGAACATTTTATTGATCAACGCTAGTAGCTCCAACACTATTATTATCATCACCTCACAAACTGTACACGAACCCTTTGTACTCGAACTTCTGTAACATAATTATATAAACATTATGTAAATCATATCGTATCTTGCACGTGCGTTCTGTGTAATGTTCAGTCTATAGGCACCCAAATATTTTAACTTAAAAGACACTTAACGCAGTGGTGATTTTTTGTTCTAAATGATTAGGCAATTATAAAAAATATTAGGTTAGGGTCAATCTGTACTGAGTTTATCCGGTAGGTTATGGAAAAGTTTATTCTGCGAGTCGAAAAAATATTTTTGAGCCGATTTTACGTATCTTAATAGCATTTGCGTAAATATTAGAGCAGTTGGATCGTCATTAGATTTGTGAATTTCTGAGTCCAATTACGGTTGAATTTAATCCCGCTTGCATTCAATTACATTCAATTTATGTTAAAAAATCCACTGTCAAGGTTTCATGTAAAAGACCATTGAACTAATTGCACTTAATGTTCTCTTAGATACTTCATTTATTTGTAGTCTAAGAATAAAACGCCTTATTCTCTGTACAAGAAACATTATTTCTTTTCATTACCTCTGATGTTTGCTCACCGTTTTATCACGAAAGAGAATTGTTTTATCATGTTTTGTTTAACCATTGATTTAATGTCTGCATTGTAATATTGTACCATTTACCATTTCAAATAACGTTTGTTAAATGATGCATTAATTCTTATTCTAACATAAGCACGAGCGTTTTCACTCGATGTTTAATTATACGCGCATCAAAGCTCGTGTCTATATTTTAATATACGGTAAAATACGGTACAATATAGACACCATGTTCCTATGGTGGCATATTTCTGCCACCAGATAACCACATAACTTACTAGATAATTATCTGGTTAACTAGTTACGTAACTAGTTAACCAGATAATTATCTAGTTAATTAAGTAGTTAACTAGTTACGTAACTACTTGCATTTTTTTCCTGTTATGATCTTTTCTTTATTGTAAAAAATAACTAGTTACGTAACTAGTTAACTACTTAATTAACTAGATAATTATCTGGTTAACTAGTTACGTAACTAGTTAACCAGATAATTATCTAGTAAGTTATGTGGTTATCTGGTGGCAGAAATATGCCACCATATGTTCCTTTCTTGTTTTTTTTTTTAGAAAATATGATAAAATGGTATTAAATAAAGACTCTTATCTAAAGATAAACAAGTAATAAAACATTTTATCTCAGAGTATAAACAACGTATCTGTAAACAACAACGCATGATTTACCTGTTATATAAACAGTTTATACTAATGTATGTTTCTATATTTATTATGATTGTTTATCAAGTACAGATATATTAATACACGTATACTTAATTCCACAGCTAACGAAACATACTATTTAACACTCTATAAAATTAGATCAGTTATTTCTTCCGTATGGATTTGTCATGCGACATTCCTTTGAATTTCAAACATGTTGTTTTGTTTGTTTTGTTGGGTTTAACGCCGTAGCAACACATTGTATAGGTCAACGGCGGTCAGTCAACCTAGTCACCAACTCCTGGAAAGGCTAAACCAATTACTAAGCGCATACTTTCGTCAGTGGCTGACAACTACCCTACATAATTGAATATCATTGGTAGGAGGCAGAATGGCCGTAGAAACAATTTCATGACCAAGCTCCACGAAAGTATGCCCCGCCCGGGAATCGAACCCACGACCCCTTGATCAGTAGACTTGCGTGCTACCAACTGAGCTAGCTGGGCGGCAAACATATATTAAGCCAATTGTATATATATACATACATGTAATATTGGCAAATATAAGTTTCATCGAGTAAGCTCAGAAGATAAATAAATCCTGACATGTTTAATGTGTTAAATTAATCCTTACATGTTTAATGTGTTAATTTAATCCAGACATGTTTCATGTGTTTAATTAATCCAGACATGTTTAATGTGTAAAATTCTTCTTAATATGTTTTATGTGTTAAATTAATCCATGTTTAATGTGTTAAATTATTCCTAATATGTTTTATGTGTTAAATTAATCCCAACATGTTTTATGTGTTAAATTATTCCTAATATGTATTATGTGTTAAATTAATCCATGTTTAATGTGTTAAATTATTCCTAATATGTTTAATGTGTTAGAATAATCCTTACATGTTTAATGTGTTAAAATAATTCATGACATGTTTCATATGTTTAATTAATCATAGAATGTCTAATGTGTATGGGGGGGGGAACGTTGCGTTATCTGTGGAATTCAGTGTAGGTAACATATTTTCAAAGATGCTTGGCATATGTTAATTTTGTGAGCGATTTTATTGTTAGCAACAATGATAAACTGTGTATTTGTTTTGTTTAAATTTTGTATGATCTGTTTTAATACGTTCAATTGTTAAAACTATGTTTAATTTAAAGAAGATATCTAGAATCCTAAGTGTAATAGTCATAGTTATTTTATATTGGGATGTTGATGTTATTTCAGGTAGGTTGAATTTTTAACTCTAAATATTAAAGGCATCTCGAACAGGTCATTAGATTTAGACTGATTTGAATCGCATTTTCACTTTAAAAAAATCTTTTACGACTTTTTTTCTGTAACCGACTGAAACGTTTCAATGTTATCCGAGAATTTATAATTTGTGTTGAACATATGTTAATTGGATTTCTTGGGTGTGTTTTATTTCTGAAATCATGATTCTGATTAAGCATACAATCTTAATCATGATATTGATGATAATAAAACATCTTGATTTGGCTTATTGTTTAAATAACATACACACTGTTCTAACATATCTGTGGCAGAAAAGAAAATACTTATTGCGAGTGCCTGGCAGTTCATTGAGTTCCAGAGCCGATCCGCCGGTCCGTCGAAACACCCAACAGAAAATAATTTTAAGAAGAAAAAAATCACAAAAAAGGGTGTTTGGCTCACAGCCAATATCTCATCTTCATTCTTTTCAACCTACTTCACACAATTACAAAATTTAGCAATTTTCATTTTTAATGCGTATCTATAGTTAATCCTTGGGTTTAAAGAGTTTTCTACGCTTTATTTAGGGTTTTTTCAGTCCTAAGGTATCTCTTTGGGGTTTTAAGTTCTTTTGGGTTCTTCGAGGATTTTCGACGGATCCTAATGGTGTCAACATGCAAAGGCTCTGCTGCCAGTGCATTCGGAACAACCTCGGCGATCATCTACGAAGATATATGTTTATCTGCGTAGAAGATTTCCGAGGTTGTTCCGAATGCTGTCAGTGTCAGATCCGCCATTTTTATTGTATTTTAATCGAGCTTAGAGCTTGATTAGTATGATTTGAGAACATGTTCATGATTAATCGAGCTTAGAGCTTGATTAGTATGATTTGAGAACATGTTCATGATTCTATTAAAAATGACTTAATCAGAATCATGATCGGTAATCCAGATTCGGATTCGTGTTAAAAAAAACACACCCCTTAACATACACACTGTTCTACTGAGCCTCGGGCTGATACTTTTGTGATGCTTAATACATAATTCAATTTTCAAATCTAGACGATTTATAGTAATTTTTCTCGCAAACGTATCTTCATCTTTTCATCACATTGTAAAACCTTCGATTAACATAGACGCGTAAACTATAGAGATCATATATATAACATAACCCCCGAATCATGCTTTTTTATCTAAACAGGAATATTCTGGAACTAGCATTGTCGGTTCAAAGACATTGTTTTAGTTGGAAAACACTAGACGTTCCTAGTTAGACATTTATTTCAAGTATAAAAGTCTTAAGTCATTTTCAAATCACGGTCTACCAATAAATTCCAAATATTTCTCTATTTTCCAATGTGATTGATCTGTGCACCATTTATTTCAAATAGGAGAATATTTGGTTCATCTATCATTGTGGCATTGATGTATCTTATAGTGACTTTATAAACTTTTACATTTCATTTAAGATTGCATGATTTTAAAACATATAACTTAGACGATGACATCAATTTTATCAGACTTTGTTGGAATTGATTATACAATTACTAGTGAAAATAGTAAGGAATTTCAGTAACTTCGACTTTGAAACTTTGAATATAAGAATGCTATATTATAAATATCAATTAAACACTGTTTAATTACAGGCGACTTTATTAAAAGAAGTAACTAGTCTTTGTATACAATACTACTACAGTTTTAGCTCATCTGAGCGAGCACAAAGTGCTCAATGTGAGCTATTGTGGTGGTCTGACCAATGTGCGCAAGTGTGTGCGTCCGTCCGTCCGTCCGTCGTAAACAATTTCTTAAAAATCTTCTTGTCAAAAACCATAATAGTCTACAGTTATTAAAGTTTAATATTTGGCATTTAGCCTCACTAAAATGTGCTTCACAAAGAATGTTCAAATTATGCTTCTGGGGTCAAAATTTGCCCCGCCCCAGCGGTCAGCAGATATCAATAAGGAAATGTTAAACAATCAAGGTACTCAGCTGATTTAAAACTTAGTACTTATATTTAACCTCAAACTTTCTTGTTGATGGTTAAACAATCAGGGTACACGGTTGATTTAAAACAAAGTGCTTATATTTAACCTAAAACCTTCTTGTTGATGGTTAAACAATCAAGGTACTCAGTTGATTTTAAACTTAGTGCTTATATTTAACCTAAAACTTTCTTGTTAATGGTTAAACAATCGAGGTACACAGTTGATTTAAAACAAAGTGCTTATGTTTAACCTAAAACTTTAAAACCAACACATATCCCCTCCCTTTCACACACCAACTAACGCACCCATTTACACACACACACACACAGATCCCCCTCACTCACCACACATGCACACACATACTCATCCCTTTTTATTGAATAAAAGACAATCTCTTTGTCCTGATCCTTTCTTAGGCTATGATTGTACAAGTAGTTTATATTGATGATATATAGCATGCAAGTTGATAGTTAAAGTATAATAAAAGTATTATCATGGACATCTAAAAGACATTGAATGTTCCTACAGAGACATATTTATTGTTATGTTTGATTTTATTGACGAGAAAATCTAAACATTATCTTCCATTAAATTGTAATAAAATAGTTCAATAGATTACTTGATCAACTTTGTCTCTTGTACTTAGAATTGTTTGTTTGCTAGTGGTTAAGATAATTACTAGTGGACTACAGATATCTTGACAAGAGTTTCAACGAAAACATAATAGTTGCACTGTTTTATAACATTGTGAGTTAAGTACAAAAATGCATATATAACAGTGTTCTTGCCTTTCTCATAAGTAGATGAAAGATACCCATTCACAGATTTCAACTTAAACATCGACTTTTTCCGAAACTATCAAAGTTGTTTGGAAACATTTTTGTAGCAGGAAATAAGTGATTTCATAATGAAAATTTTAGTGCAAATTGACATTCAACTACAAATGGTGGCGTTGGCGTTTTAAATAATTAAAATCTACCCTGTATGTAACGGTATAGACAATTTTAGTGCATTTTTACACAATTACAGACAATGAATGGTATTTTGAAAAAAAAAAGAAAAATCTTAACTAAATATGTAAACTAGTACCTGTAAAGACCGCAAGTCATAAGAGAACATGCAGTTTAAACAATGTCCGAACTATAATGTGACGCCTGCTTTATTTGTAAGACTTGTACTTTTAAAGATAGATAAAGTCGACTTGATTGGTTCATACATGTATTTTATTGGTTTTAAGGCACGTGAAAGTTAACTTTGCTCACCGAGCTAGCTCAAAGTGTTCTTTTAGGGTCGTTGAATGTCCGGCGTCCGTCAACATTTGTTTGTAAACACTCTAGTGGTCACATAATCAAACTTTGTGAGGATGCTTGTCAATGTTATTGCTCGGACAAGTTTGAGCATGGGTCATCTCGGATAAAAAACTAGGAGCTACACAGCGACACAGGAGCTAAAAATAGAAACAAATCTTGTTTACACTCTAGAGGCTACTGTTTTAAAAACATATCATAGAAATTGCTCTGGAAGGTTACTTTGATTATTATTTTAAGGTCAAGTTTTGATATGGGTCACTGGAGATTAAAAAAACTAGGTAACGCAGCCCAAACATAGAAAAAAAACCCTGAAACACTCTAGTATTTGCCAGCAATTGCCATCAACCTTGATCAGGATGCATGTCTAGGTTATTGCTTGAATGAGTTCAAACATTGGTCATCTTGGATGATAAACTAGGTCACAGTAGAAAAAAGAAAGAAAAATATTGTTACCACTCGCGTGGTTACTTTTCATCGCAATATTCTAGAAAATTGTTTTAAAGTTTGTTTGGATGGTTACTTAGTCAAGTTTGAATATGGATAACTGGGGTCGAAACATGGTCACACAGCCCAAACATGAAAAAAACCTTGTGAACACTATAGTGTCAAATTGGTTTGAATGTTTTTTATTTTTTTATTTTACTGTAATTTATGCGTATATATATTAATAGTACTCAGGTGCGCTATAAAGGGCCAACATGACCCTCTTCTTTAATTTGTTCATGTATCATGATTTGTGATAATAAAGGATTGTTCTGTTCTGTTCTATTAAGGATTCATATATCAGTATATTTTCTTCCTAGTTACACTATCTTGTTTTCACAACCATCATAGCCTCCTGGCTAGCTCAGTTGGTAGCACGCAAGTCTACTGATCGAGAGGTCGTGGGTTCGATTCACGGGCGGGGCATGCTTTTCAGGAGCTTGATCATAAAACTACGTCCATTCTCCCTTCTATTAATGATTCTTAATTTTGTAGGGCAGTTGTCAGTCACTGACGAAAGTATGCGCTTGGTAGTTGGTTAACAATACAGCGTGTTGATACGGCGTTAAACCCAACAACTACAGCACAAACCTTGCATATAAATTGTACCACTCAGTTATGTATCAACCATAGACAGAGTATTTTATATGTCTTTGATATCAACACTCATATATTTATAAGATATTTATGTTTCTGCATTTTAGACTGTTAAACATATTAGAATATTGAAGATACAATTATCAATGCACAGTAAACAATGCAATTATTGTTTTATTTGATTGTATCGCTCTATTACACACTGCGTTATACCTAAACAGTGAACAATAGACGGTTCATTGTTTCATAGAGAATTTATTGTTTTGTTCTCATCAATATTAATTAATTTTCCATTTCTATCATTCTCTCAGTTCACTGTAACAGTCGTTCCATCAATGCCAACATTTATGATAAATATGTGTACATTATCTACAACAACTCTTCTTTTATAATTTAGATTTCAAGCCAAATTGCATGTTCAGAATAGATAGATAATAACAACATTATTAATGTTTCTTTGTAATAAATTGATAAATACAACCACGCGCCGCCAAGAGAGGAAAACTTATTACGTTTAAATGTATGTTGTATTTTAACTAAACACATGCAATTTTCACGTGTAGCTGGTGTCCAAGTGTATCCTTATAAAAATTTATGAAAAAGACGTACACCATTAATAAGGCCGTCAAATTGAAATTTGTTAAGCGTCAACTCAAGTTTGACAACACTAGGTACCTATTCACAAAAACACACGAACCGAAAACACAAATATTTTACAACAAAAACAATACATTATTTATATGGTTTTTAATAGAAAAAGATCAAAATTTGAAACTTTGGTCCGAATAACTTATGAAATAACTAGCACAGACTTAAAACATATGATTTAATAAAAACTAAAAAGTGACTCGAGTTTTTTTCACGTACAATATATATTGTATTAATGGCACGGTTATGATTAATTGCTTACGAAGAATAACGTCTATGCCGAATACATTTTCCCCAAACAGAATTGTCGTTATCAAATCCCGGAACGCTAGCATTATTTAAGAACATTTAAATTACAAATTTGTATTTAGCGGGCGCTTAAAATTCCGGTGTGGCATGGCCTAAATGCTTTGAGGTCCAAATTAAGGTATATACATGTAATCCCTAAATATGCCTTTCCCAGTTAACAATTATCTATGTAAAAGAATGATAAAAACTTACAAAACATTATATTTTGCATCCATTACAATATGTTAATCATCTTTCATGAATTAGAGTTATTATATAACTTGCATTATCAAAAAATATTTGACAAAAACTTTTAACATGACCTAGTAATTTCCTCCCCTGCATGATGCATATGAAAATAGAATAATTTTGAATTTGTTTATAAAAATCTATGTTGGCATTATTAAAATATCAAACACGATAGTAATAAATTCAGAATTACAATTTATAAACAAATAAAACTATTCTTAAAAAACTTGCAGCTACGATGAAACTCAGATTTTAGATAGGAATTTTATACCTTAACGTTCGTGATAGAATCCGATAAAACCAACAGTCCAGTGTTAAGTTTTGCTAAGGAATCGGACGATACCTTGTTCTAAAACCATTAGGATTAATATTTATTTTCGTGAGAAATTTATCTACCAGGTTTTAATGTGTACCTGTGAGGGGGGTAAACTTTCAACTTTTCGGCTATACAAAGGCGGAATGAAAAAATCCACAGAACGATTGGTATGTAACACAATAATTAGAAGTAATATATGAAATGTCGGTGATTTATTACCACAGAACCTAAGACCATAAAATGCAATGACAAGAAAAAATCTTAAATCATCAACGTGTTCAATAATGGATTTTATTTATGATGCTTACTGTCATCACAAACTAGAACTAACATGATTATAAAATAATTTCCAACAGTACGTGAAATCAATAAGTACAGAGAGTTAAGTACGTATGATCAATCTGGCTTAAATTGTCATATAATCGGTTTTTCTCGTATTCTAGTCATAATACTTGCAGACATCTGACTTTCTATCTGAAACATCCAGAGTATACTGACACAAAACAAGACGTACAATGTTCTAACTTTTACTTTACCTGTTGGTTGTACATGAGAATGACTGGAAAATTGAAATCGACATTTTTTATAAAAATCACATCGGGACTAATTAAAGGGTTAAACTTCTAACCAAACCACTGGCATTCGGAACAACTCGGCCTTTCATGAATGAATAATCTCGAAAGGATTCGTGGGGGTCTATCCTGTCGGCTTGGGTTTTTTACTTCCTACGAGAGGCAAAGCACAGGAGAAGCACATAACGGTGCTTAAAACAGTTCTTGTAGTATACACACAGTTCTTTGTCAAAACATATGTCATATATCTTCTAACTAAATAGTTTCAGTGATATCATTAATATGAAAAAATCTCCAAACACGACGAATTTTTAAACTCGTTTTATTTATGACGACGTTTCGCCTTTCGGCTTCATCAGGAAAAATTTGAAACTTGGGTCCGAATAACTTATGAAATTATAAGCACATTGAAATGTGTTATTTTAAATTTATGAACTAAACACATAACTCATCGCCTAAACGATCGTGGATTTGTTTACTTCAACACCAGTCAAAGCATTTTGTTTGGGAATGTGACGGAAAGGCAGTTCCAAAATGGCGTCTTAATATATCTGAGGTTATTCGTAGCGAATGGTCGAGGAGTTCCGAATGAAACCACTTGACCACTTCTTCGGATACAAACGTTCTGAAAAAATATTTAAACAATGTTACTTTAAGACAAGTGTCATTCTTTAGATCTTCTATAAAGTTTCAGATTTTTTTCTGTCTATTGTTGAATTGCATGATAGAAGTGTGTAGTGTGATAGAAGTTTAATAAAATGGCATAAATCAACAAATTTGACAGAAAATTTTTTTTTACCAGACTATGCCCGAAATTGAGTTCTTATAGCGGCCATTTTGTTTACAGAGAGTATGTACATGGAGGTCTTGGGTTCTGACATTAAAACATGTTATTCCTTATAAACACAATGTTTTAACAAGAGCTGTCAGTAGAGACAGCATGCTCGACTAAGTATTTGTTACATGAGATGTGGTTGATGCTAAGGAACAAAAATAATTTAAAATTTGAAAATGATACCTTAAAAAATAAAAAGTTAAAGTAAAAAATAATGTTTTTTTAAAGAAAACTCTAAATTCAAGGGAAGAAAATTAACAAAAAAAGGAGTTATGAACCTTGTCACATGAGAGGTGGTTGAAAATAAGGAACATATCTAAAATTTGAAATTAATACCTACATAAATAAAACAAAAGTTGATGTAAAAACAAATACTTTCTAAATAAAATTCTAAGTTCAAGGGGAGATAATTCTGAAAAAGAATGTATTTGGAGTTATGAACCTTGTCACATGAGATGTGGTTGCTAATAGGGAACATATATTTAAAGTTTGAAGTTGATACCTAAAGAAATAAAACAGTTGCAGTAAAAGACAATTTTTTTGAGAAATTCTAAGTACAGGGGGAGATCTATTAGTCTGAAAAAAGAACCTATTTGTAGTTATGAACCTTGTCACATGAGATGAGGTTGATAATAAAGAACATATATTTCAAGTTTGAAGTTGATTATCTTCAGAAATAAAAAAGCTATAAAAAAATAATTTTTATTGCGCAAAAACTTTAATCAGAAATATGGACGCGGACGCATGGGCGAGTAAGAGAGCTTTACATTTCTTCAAAAAGTCGAGCTAAAAACGACCCAAAATAAAGTAAAATTGACAACTCCTCCCTATTTATATGACATTATATATATTCAGTGCCATCCATAATTACCTTTACATTTTTGTAAATGCATGATATATATTTAAAATTTTACCAATACTCGATAGATTAAAAACACAAATTAAGATACGTGTATATGTTTAACAACTACAGTTGTATGAAGTATCATCACTCTTCTTTCAAATGTTATAATCTATTGTAACTTTACCAATGCATAAATACATCTAAAATAAGATTTAATTGTGTTAATGAAAAACCTGCTGTTTTTAAAGTGTAAAGGTAATTTTGGATGACACTGTAATTTGAATGAATTCAGTGGTGATAATCATTCTGGTTTTCAGTAAACAAAAGCTGATATTTTTCTATCAAACTTTTATAGCCGTTGTCAATTGTTAGGTAAACGGCATATACATACTAGTATATTCTTATAAAAAGTAAGATATGGTCATATCAATAAAGGAAACCCCAGACTCTTGCTTCATTTTAACTTTCTATGTTACAAGTTTGTTCATTTTCATATTTGTAGTTATTAGATTGATATAAAATCAATAACTTCTGTTGTTTATTAAATTGTCCTACCACGTTATGGTTAGTATATTACTAGTAATAGTGGTGGGACATCGGCTGAAAATCGTAATCGATCATCAGTTGGAATCGGTTTCTGTTGTCGATGCGATTCTTCCGAATATAATCGGTTCCTGATTAGTTTGATTTTGCAGGCATGTTTTACTGTAAATCCTTATAAAATTCATGTACTATGGATTAAAAAATATTTTTTCTTTAGTCAAATTTGTCAAAAACCTAATAAAACTAAAAAGCAAAGAAACCGATAAAAATAAATGATCGATTGCCTAGTTCTCGGACTAGTATAGTAGCTGTATTTTTGGAACTTGAACTAGATATATCAGTGTTCAATACAAGTCAGACACAAATGACATATATTTAAATCATTTTAATAACAGTTCAGATACGTAAAAATATGTTATTGTCCTTAAATAGCCTATCCACCTTTCTAACCGATGATCGATTATGATAAAGTTTAATCGATTATCAGAATCGGAAGCTTCCAACTAGTGGTTTATCGATTATTCCCGATCATCGGCACAACACTAACTAGTAGAATATTGAACTATCACTATAGGTTAAAAGGGTCCTGAAATTAGAGTCTGAACGACATAAAGAAGGTATATACATGTAGCAAAACATTATTGTCGAAGACTGGACGATTTTTATTACTGAATATATTAGAATGTTTGAAATCAGTGTGATTAGTGAATGTCATAAACCGTTTATACAAACTGTAGTATTTTTCTTCTCTTTTTTTTCAGCCCAGAAAGATTCATGCCAAGCACGTCAGGATCCACTTCCGGCTAAACGATTATGCCGGAAGTCATGCATCCATGATTCAGATTGTAAATCCAAGAAGAAATCCTGTCAATGTGATGGAATATGTGGCCTCAGTTGTATTAAACATAGTAAGTAATATGCAGGCGCGTATCTAGGCCATTTTTGAGGTTACGCACAGTGTTAAGGTTCCGGAGCATGCCCCCCATGGAAATATTTTTTGGCTAAGATGCATTATGGTGATACTTATGCGACCGCTTGTAAGCTAATTAGACAACAGAAATTATCTTTTTTCCATCCTATTTTTAAGAAATTTTCAAGCGGGCAAATAAAAAGCGAACATTTTGAATTTAATATAACAATACGTTAACATGATCCCATTTACAAACAATAGAAACTGTATCAAACATGATAACCTTAGAGAAAGTGTATGCATATGAATGACATTGTAATCATGGATTTAATCAACACGTTGAAATCAGTCAAATGCTACTCAACATTCATACATTATAAATTCGCTCACTGTTTTTGTCTTAGATCTATATTAGATAAAAAGACACGATGTATAGTAAAAATAAGACATATGTGCACACGACATAATCTTACTTATGTTGTTTTGATGTCAATAGCATATAAATATCCAATATAATATATTTATGAGAAACAGAGGCTGATGGTGTGCGGCCACAGTTCCGTGTTATCCACTTTCGGTATTGAAATGTAAACAAATTTTTGAAACAAAATATTTTCGCATTGAAACACTATTTCTATAAATTGATTTAAGACAGCATTTGTAATTAATATATTACTTTTCAGATCGTAAAAACTTGTGGTGAGTGTGATTCAAGGGCTACGAATGCCCACTATTCATGTTTTTTTTCCTTAAAAAACGCATGTTTAACTTTTGGTAAATATCGAGGATTTGTATGCAAAAATAATCATTTGTATGGATTATAAGTATGATTCCTAATCATATAATAATGTAAATGTTCATTTAATTGGTTCTAGTCATGAGTCGTGTTTTTCAGTATATGTACATACCTTAATATTCATTATGTCAGCGATCCTTTTAGAAGGTGAACATTAAGTTTGTTAGATATTAATGGGAATCTTTTAGAATGTGCATTGAGTTTGATTAAAAAAGCCTTAAAAACCCCGATGAGTAAATAAATCCAATATAGAATAATTGCATACTGTTTAAACATCAAAGTCTATTATACATGTATAGTCTAGTTCTTTAAAAGTATAGATGTAACTGCATTCAAATAATATGCAGGCTTTCATGTTAGTGACTTATTAAACAAGTTTGTTGTTTCTCAACTGTCAAAGATGAATAGTTTCACCGTGACGTCGTGTTGTTGATCTTATTATTGTGATAGTTTGCATGCAATCCCCGTGAAATTGTTCAACTTTGACAGTTGAGAACAAATGGACTATACTGCAATACATTTTACTTATTATTTAGGGTAAATAACCATCAAGTTTTCCCGAGATACCCCCTCCCCCTTAATTAAAAAATTGGACAGCGTTTCCCCTTACTTTATTCATTGTTATATCAAGTTAACATGTGTTATATTTAAGCGTAAAATATAATAAATGTTAACACCAGATGCTATGTCTCTGCCACTACTGAGTTATAAGTCAATAATTACCAATTGCCCTTGCTTATACCAATACGGTTGCTTTCCGTTTTCAATCGATCAGTTTTGAAAGAAGTTTTGGTGTGCATAAAAAGACATAGTGATTAATTAGTGTATTGCTCAATATTACCTATTTTATGACATTTTCATGAAGTAAAATTATCACATTCGAGTCAAATAATGCCTAAAGCGGGTTAGGCATCCAATTTCTCAGTGTTTTTGGCACTTTTTAATTTTCGATTTCTGGAAATAAGGTTACGCACGTGCGTAAAGTGCGTAATGGTAGATACGCGCCTGGTAATATGTCATCATTAAATGTGTAAAACTATATATGTGAAAGGTCATCATTAAATGTAAGTAGGTAGGTAGGTAAGTAAGTAACTTTATTTCATATTCTAAAGGCCATTTGGCCCATGAATAACATACATCCTATAAATATGTGACATACATGGCTATACAAATGAATAAAACTATATATGCTAAATCATTAAACACAGTAAGTGATAAGTCATCTTTAAATGTATAAAAATATATTTGTTAAATAATATCATTTATTTTGATTTTTACTAACAAAAAAAATGGATTGTCCATTTAAATTCGAAGTAAAAAACAGCAAGTCATAAACTGAAAATTTAGCTATTCTTACGATATGAAATCACAGAACAAATACATGTATATATCTTTAAATCACACAGAAATATTAAAGACGTACAACGGCTACGATTATCGATTATGCTCAAATATTATATATTCTAATGTTTCATTACATCAATTGAAGATCAAATGTATTTATTAATCTTGAATTAATAGAATTCATTACAAATTGCAATCCACGTTTTTATAAAATAAATTATTATAAAATGAAATACACTACATTTGTTTGAATGCCAATAATTTCGCCGTCTTCGTTCCTTGTGTTAGTTTACTACATGTAATTGTATAAATAAAAATATTTGAAAAATAATCACTAAAAGTTTATATTTTATTTTATTTTTATGACTCCAAAGTGCCTTTATTTATTTGGGAATAGGAAACACATATGTGCCTGTGTAACGCTCAGATCATGCTTTTTTATGTCTTAAATGCTTGTTATACTAGTATTTTAATGACTTTGTGGCTTGAAACAATCGCTGTTTTCATTTCTGCTGTAAGTAAATAATGCCGTAGTATATGAACTTAACAGTTGTATTATTTGGCAACATTAAACATGCACTCTATGCATAGTCGTTAATTTCCGTATGAAATCTCCGTAAATCCGGTAGAGGTAAAGCGTTCCACCCTACAATCTAGAGGTTATGGGTTCGATCCCTCATAAAATCTTATTTTTTGCAATTTAAACATAATCCGTGCTTGCTTTACAAATACTTATGTATACTACGGCGCACAGATTCTAAGAGATTTAAAAAAATATCTGCCGCGAAATGTATTACAAATGTACACACTTATTTGGCGTGTTCATTTATAAAAGTTTAGTATTTATTTATATTTTACTAAATTGATGTTAAAATGTTATAATAAAAATATGAATAAAGAAAAAGTATAATAAAGAGAAAAAAATAGAATGACATATACACATGTAATTAATATTTAGTCAATAAGTTAAATGTAATAAGTATGTCATTTTGTAGATAATAATTCCGTACCGATGTTTGCGAAATCAAAGAAGATAACCTAGCGGGAATCGAACCCGGAGTATTTCGATTGACAATTCCGTATTTTAATCTAAACTCTACTTTTTCGTCAATATTTTACCGAGCACTCATTGAAGCGGTGAAACTTTACGAATGTATACGAACTAAGCTGTAAATCGATACAGATACTAATAAAGTGCATGCTTAATGTTGCCAAATTATAGAAAAATGTACGCACTAAAGCCAGTGCATGAGAATGACCAAATAATTTGAGAACGTTATACAAATACCATTTAAACATGGAAAAAAATGAGAAAACAATATTGACACCTATCACCCCACTTACATTTGATTGAATATATCGTGGTATAGTAATGGGGCTTTAATCTTTATCGTGGTATAGGGACATTGATATGTAACTAACTGTATACTATATCATGAACAGATCAAGAATGTGGACCTCTAGACAACATACCTCATGGAAGAGTTGTTATCAAACCAGATAATAGATTTGGAGCTGTAGCTCAGTATTTGTGTGATGATGGTTACAAACTTAGTGGAGATCAAGCACGTGTATGTCAAGGTGATCAGGAATGGAGTGGATCAATCCCACAATGCTTCGTTAACAATAATATTGGTACGATATTTTAAGGTTTTCTTTGTATCGTATTCCTGTCCTGTATAAAATTAGTTTTACGATAATAACATGAATTAAATATTCTTTATATACAAGACTTAGTGTTATGATAATTATCTCAGTTGTAAAATGTATGCTGTAACTTGAGAAAAACAAAGCCGTGTGTAAAGTGATAAACTAACAAATAATAAGAAAATACCGGAGTCACTTTATACAAGACATATACAACGTCTTTTTGGTTCGAGACCGTGTCGACTTCCTTTTGCAAGAAAATGGACTAAATGTTTAAACAAAACCTAAGTATTGTTACACACTGAAAAGCCTAAGTTTTTAGAAAGTTTGGAATTGATCTCTGAGGATAATGAAAAGTAAAACGCAATAAAGAAAATGTACTTGGAGCTAGAATTTAATTTCAATTAAGAGATGTTACTTGGATATGTAATATTGGTTTTAAATTACATCGTAATTCAATGTGATCAATTGATGTTGTTATTATTATAAAACTCATGTTTCCTTACAGAGAAGTCAGAATGTATAACTCCACCCAATATACCTAATGCTAGACACGATGGTCCACCTGAACGTACAAGGTTTTCACTGGGTTCAATGTTACATTATAAATGTTTAGAAGGTTATACACTCAGTGCTGACGCTGTTGTAAGGGCATGGTGTGTGGGTGGAAGAACTACAGGATGGGTTGGTCCAAATATGAACTGTTCCAGAAATGGTATTGTATTACATGCTTCTTTTTCTTCATAAAACAGTAGGCTATTTAATCGCTCATTTTCTTTCTGAAGTTTACAAAATATCAAAAAGTTTTGAAAAATATCCATATAACACCTTGGCAGCGTAATATATAAATCTTACGATAATATAGTGTGATTTACGACGAAAATCAGTCGGAAGACATTTGATGTACGGGTCCCTATACATCATTTTCGCAACCATCTACACATGTACATTGTTTTTTTTTAAATTCTTATATCACCTAACTGTCAACATAAATTATGATATACAATTTCTATAATTGATATGTTTATAACCACAGGGCACTCATTTGGCATATTTTTGCGCAAACTCCTCACAGCGGTTACGGGACGCGTTGCTACTTTGATAAAGGGAGATAACCGCTGCGGGGAGTTTGATTTTTGGGCCGAATATGGGCACCATTCCCCTTGCATAATCATATGTTTTTCCCTATCTCAGATAAGAATTCCTCTCATAATTTAAAGAAAAAAAATGAGTACGGAGAATAAAGATAGTTTATGACCAGCTTCTGATCATTTGTTTTATTTGTCATTCTACAGTCACACACTATACTAGCTATTCAAATGGTAGAAGTGTTTAGAGTAACAACTGTATGCATTTAAGAGTTGACTTAAAATTCCCATATTGTCTTAAAATGACACAAAATTCTCCTTTCTGAGGGTATGGGTACCTGTCCCTGAAAGTTGTCTAGTGCCCTGGATAAACCCCCCGATGTAACAATTTTAACATGAAAATATTGTATTTCCTTAAGAAATATTTTCTCGATAACTAACATTAGGTATTTATAAATAATAAACAGAAAACAACAACAATTATCGTTCTATATTATGCAATTTATTTAACCCCGAACTGATAAATATAAACGCGGTAAGTAAACAAAGCGTGTGCAACTACCGTGTAATGTATTCATCAGTTCGGGGTTAATATTCACAAACAATACCATTGCCCCTGAAGTCAATCATGTCCCATGAGAAAGACATGATTTCATAGGTTTGTTTATGTTAAATAAATACATTGTACCAACACGTGATTGAATTTTCATACATTCATTCTTTCTTATGATATTATTATCCTTTTTTTGAAAAAAGAACTGGCAAAACACTGTAAATTGTCAATCGTTTTTATTGAATTAAATTTCAGAACATATTGCACCATGTAATCTTCTTTCCTGTGTATCGGACGAATTTATTTTCTCTCTCATTCTAGTTGTTTTAACTAAGCTGCGAAAAAAGCGCAGCAATATCTGTCCTGGAATCCAACCCACGACTCCTTGATTATTGTTAGACATTCTACTGACTTAGCTTACCAGGCGATTTTATTATGTTTCCTAGTATTATTACGGCGTAGGAACATCCCGGGATCGCCTATAGATATTCCGGGACCAGGGATTGTATTAAACATATAGTAAATCGAGAAATTTGGGGGAACAAAAATGAACTTGGGTGTGAGTCGTTCACTTAAAAATCGCATGAAATTTCCGTTTATTGTTATTGGCAAATATCGATTATCTGCGTTTTCGTCAACATACTTTGTGTTCCTCTCTATATTAGAATTATTGCCAAACTTCATTTAAGTTTAGGTGTCACAGACATCAATACCTCTGATTTTAAAAACTCGATATTCGTTAAATTACCTCTGTACATTAATGTGTATATCTGTTTGATAAATCGTGAGTACTAAAGTGCAGTAGCGAGTATTTAAATCAGCGGGATTGTACCACTAACAGTTGAATATGAATGAACAATACATGTAGTCAAAACAAAGTATGATTTTATGATAGTCATTGCAGATTTGCATAAATGGACATGGATTTACGTGTATATACATTGTATTAGTCTTGTTTCATTGTATGACTGATTGGTCCATTGGGCAGATTGCTTCTTCTTTTGTTTATTCCATGCATTGTGATTGTAATAAGTTAATACAATATAAACATAATCTGGATGATCTGCCCCTTACCACTATCGTTTATGGGTCAGGCAAAGCGCAATAATGGCGGCGCCCACCAGGACATCTTTAAGTTACACATTTTTTTGTATTTTCTCGTTTTTTCACATGAACATTTTCTGACGATGGTCAATTTGGTAAGCGTTCGGCGTCAAATAGGTCGATATTTCTTTGTGTACTTAAATTTAGCGAACGATTAACCAAAAACCATGACTGCAAAGTAGACACGATTTATACTCAAGGCCACGAAACTCGCGGTATCACTGAACTCGCGGCATTTTGAAAAGCGCCGTCTACAGTACCATAGGTAAGCAATCGTGACCCATTTATTCACACTGACAAAATAAATATTTTTCAACAATATGCCATCGATTTGGGTAGGTATGTGCATTTAATTGATATAATTTTACCCTTTTCATCCAAAAATCGTAAGTTCTTTCAGTAACATTTTCCTAGAAAAAACTCAAAACATTTGTTGACATTTTTGATAGCTGTCGTCTGTCAAAAGTTTTTACGCAAATTGGGTAGACTGTGTCCCACAATAGATCAGATATGATACCACTATTTTTTTTTCATCATTATCTCCCCTTTGCATTGAGAGTGAGGACTCACCCTTGGAAGAAAACAATGAACCCTGTTGTCAATACAAACATACATTTCCACCAAGTTTAAGATGTTACCTATGTCTGAACATCCTTAAGTGGGTTCAATGTAACACATTTGGACACTGGGTTCATACCACACATTGTTGTGAAACAGCTATATGAGACGAGGTGTCAGTTTCTTCTGCAAATGTTGTCATTTCAAGGATAACTGTAAAATGATGACCCTGTTTTCTTTCCTTTTTTCTAAGTTCAAAGTCAATTTGACATTGGTTTTGAATTGAAGTTCCTCTTGACTTTAAAATTTAGTGGTTTGTGACCTTATTTTGGAAAACTTAATGAGTAAACCAGTCTACCGCGAGTTTAGTAGTCTCCCCTGATTACAAATGGCGGCTGTGTTATGATATTCGATGACCTATTTAAACTGTTTTGAGTGATGTTTTTGTTGTGCAAATGTGTCATTTAGGAAAAATTAGACTAAATTAACAGGTTTTGAAAAAAAAATTGGGTCAGTCGATTTTCGTAACTTATTCGTTGTTAACATGTAAATACCGCGAGCCGCGTGGCCATCGGTATAGACGTTGATTCTTTATTGTTAACATCTCGGATACTTTATTCAGCAAAAATGTCACCTAACGACTAAAATAACTGTAATTGTACTGAGTTCCTTTGATTTAAGACTATAGAATGAGAAAAGTTTGTTTGAAAACAGAATTATCCGATTCCTTATACTATACACCGGATGCCGCCATCATTCTGCTTTGCCTGGCGTATTTTTAATCGTCAAAGTACGACTGGGAACCAGACAATATATGAACAAATTATGATTATACAAATTTACTAAATTTGACAGTATTTAGGTTTAATCAACCAGACGTTTATTCTGTGTGAGATAAACTTTCATAATTGTTTATTTCCTGAAGTAGCCATATTTGGAGAAACGTACGTTGAGTTCATAATAAACCGTTCTAAACATGTTCATGTATTGGTAGTATATATATTCATATAGTCTTGTGATAAACTTTGCAAAATTGTGCCGATATTTGATTTTTAAATTGATTGCGTAAGTCTTGGTTAAGCTATTGTGGTGTGATATATTTTAATTTTAACAATGCAAATACATGTACTATTGTAATTTTATTTTGTTTACAAACGATAAAGAACGCCTTCTATTTCTCGTCCATAAACAAAATGAAATACAATATTGGCAATGAAATAATAACATATATGTTCAATGTTGATCTGATTTGTATTATTACAATTTTCAAATCCGATCTAGGCCCGCCCGGCTAGCTCAGTCGGTAGTGCACAAGTCTACTGATCGAGGTTTCGTCGGTTTGATTCCCGGACGGGACATACTTTCGTGGGGCTTGGCTACGAGATTATTTCTACTATACTACCGTCAGTCACTGACGGAAGTATTCGCCAGTAGTTGCTTTACAGCATAATCAAGAGATTTAGCCTTTCCAGGAACAGCGAGTAGGTGGACTGACTGCCGTGATATAACCTATACAATGTGTTGTCATGGCGTTAAACCCAACAAAATACCAAATCCGACCTGATATAAGCATTGCAATCAAAGCCGAACGTTCAGAAAGGAAAAATAAAAAAACACAAAATTAGCTTTAAATGTGTAAAGAAACAATTTTTATTTACTATTAGTATAAAATTCATTTGCTAATAAAATAATGAAAAATACAAAAAATACTGAATAATGTTTACGAAAGCCCGCAGATACATGTAATTTAAATGAAAACAAATATATCCAAGAAAATATCACAAATCAAATGTTAAAATTGCTATATAGAAATTGTTAGAATAAACGAGTCGCCGTATCACATTTACACTTATTGCCTTTTCGTACTTTAACACATTCTCCTCCTTTTCTGGCACATTTACCGACCTTCTCTTTTCCAATTATTTGTTTGCGCCCAGGTATGATATCATCGCACATATTTGTATCTTCATTGAATCTGCATTTCCTTCCTTTAGCATTTGTTTCATCTATCAATACTGTTATGATCAAACAAACTACCATCAAAACCATTAATGATCTTAGTGGAGCCATTTGTGATAGTTTCTGTATTGACGTTGTTTCGGATGTGTCAACTTTCGGATGAATGAAATGTAACTCCCTGAAAATGATTTAAATAGATGTTACTAGAAATCAAAATTGGTAAGCTGCAAATTTCAGTTTTTGCTGCTTGCTAATGTACGTGAAACAGACACATTTGAGTGATTTTTTTTCAAACATTTGTCACAAAAAAAAGATAATTATAACAAGCGTCACAGAGACAGTCAGATTTTATTTACATTAGTGGATTCGACTCACCAGACTTTTATGTTAGTTATCGAGTATCTAAAGAAACGGTCAATTTCTCTGTATCCGAAGGAAATCCTACATTAATGTGTCGGTGTGTATGATCCACCATAACCCCGGTTCACTGCATTCCCACTTTGTATTCATATAAACCTCTAACGAAAACAGTTATCGTAAGTCAAATTCATAATTTTGCAGTTCAAAG
Organism: Mactra quadrangularis; assembly: GCA_025267735.1. Lineage (NCBI taxonomy): Eukaryota > Metazoa > Mollusca > Bivalvia > Venerida > Mactridae > Mactra > Mactra quadrangularis. Next base: position 24,217,131 of record CM046311.1, on the reverse strand, counting down.
TCAGAAGTATAGTAAACATAATTATGATATGATATTCAAATTGTATACACTATTCTACATAATTCAATAGTATTTGGAATTGATTGGCCAAAAAAATAACGGTTTTATTAATGTTTCTTGCTTTTGACTTACGACAATTGTTTTCGTAAGATCTTTTGTGAAAAGCTCCACATTTGTCCACTGTCAAAGCTCGTCTTAGGATACAAATATTCGTCAAATAAAATACAAATAAAATCTTACCTTATAAGTCTTCACTTGGCGTTTATTTTTCGTTCTACAGTTTTTTCGTATTTCTCTGATTTACTTGTCTCTATGAGCATACACAATGTGTTTGATGCTGAACTTCTTACTTAGCCTCATTATATACACATCCCAAAGGGAATTTAATGTCGAAAATTTCAGAAGCAAAAACCAGTTTTAAGGTTGTGCGTAGATGTGTTCGACGAAGGCATGACATTTTATTTATTTATAACTTAAAATATTGTTAATTGGGTTTTTTCCAACAATTTCATTACAACTTTAATTAAACCAGTAACAACAAGTAGCTAATTATCAGTAATTGCCCACGCGCTCATTAAGTACATGTACTTGACATGATTTGTACAATATAGTATACTTATGAATGAAATGATGTATGATTTATTCCCACTTCATAAATTATTTACAGTATATAACCAAATAGATTTACCGATAATTATCTGGAAAAATACATTTATTTGACTCATTACTACCACTAACATTAAACTACAGAGCCGAGATTTTTGGGTTTCATGATTGTCCAGACATAGAAAAAATACACCGTAAATTTTGCCGAAAAATACTTTGCGATAAACGAAACACAAATCCAGATGTACTATACGGAGAACTTGGGCGTACATCTATGACTATTAGACGAAAACTACTTATTATAAAAAAACTGGCTAAATCTAATCACAAACCCAAAACAATCACTTTATATAAAGCATTATATTTATTTTGAGAAGATGCTGACAACGGACGTTTATACAATCGTAATAATTGGGCTTATAAAGTTAAAAATGTTTTAAATCTCTGTGGACTATCTTACCTTTGGGAAAATCAATTTACTGTATTAATCGACTATAAATTTAAACAACGAATTTTAGATATTATCAACTGCTGGTACAATAAAATTAATAACACTTAGGCGGTGTTCACATCCGTGTCCGCACTTGTCATCCGCGTCCAGGAATTGAAAAAAAACCGCTCTCATTACTTTTTCTAGAAGTGTTAAGATGTGTACGCGTCCTTTATCCGCCTTCCGCGTCCTTCATCCGCGTCCGCTTTGAATCGCTCCCTGCTCGATTTTTGACGCCTACGCGGACAGACGCGGATAGCAGATTGGCTGAACAACATATTGAATCGAAAGCTAATTTCTAAAAAGTACGCGAGAAAATAATACAATTGGTGCGTCAATGTGATTATTTGTACAACCCAAGTCTAAAAGATTACAAAGACGCCGATAAAACAAAAATACTTCGGATTCAATAGTTTGTGCTTTTGATTTCGGACCGTGCGGCCAGTCTGTGATTTTATTATATAACTTTAATCATATGGTTGTGGCAGTGTTATAGTATGACACAAGACGAAGTTTTGCATATGTACTGATTGGTTCATACTCTCAATGTGTTTTGTCTCCTGGACGTTATTTGAAGTTTAGTAGATTGAACTATGGATTTGCTTGGCTGTATGAAATAAAACACTCTTAAATTGTTTTGTGACATAGCTTACCTTAACCGTGATATAACATTGTTTCTTAAACTGTTAGTAGTTACCAATGATTCTAAAATATACGTGTAACATGTTTACAGTTGTCAGTCACTGATGGAAGTATACGGCTAGTTACTGGTTAACAATTAAATCCAGATATATGACCTTTCCAGGAACGGTGAGGGGTTGACCTGGGATGTGGAATTTCAGATATTTGCTTCTTGCTCTCGAACAAGCGAAATCTTAAAGTCAACTTGACCGGACTCTAAATCCACTAGTCCAGAAGTTCAATACTCTAAAAGAAATACTGTGAGCTATGATATACAATACTACAGGTTGTATTCTAGGCCATGCGTGTTTTTGTACTTTAAACAATGGACTTGCCCACAACATAGGTGAATAAGCTAATGCATGAACAGCATTTAAAGGATTTAAACATACCACTTTGATATTTAACCTTTATTTTAAGTAGTGAAAATGCACATTATAAATTCTACATATTGATGTGTTTATAAAATTAGAGTAAACTAACTAAACTATAAATCTGTCAAAATAATTCACCCCCAAATATTAGTGTGTAATGAAACCGGCAATGTTTGTATACGCAATGTTTATGTGGACGACCTGTGTTGTATTAAATATATATGTTATAAAATAATGATAATAATGATTGATTATTCACTGTTGAGTATGATTAAAACATTGAGACATCTACATTATGAAGCATTGTTTTGTCAGTTTACTTACAGAAAAAAAAACATTACCATTGATAAGTAGGGTGGAAATATTGGCATACATTTACGAGTCAGACTATAGCTCGTTTATGATATCATGAGACAAAATACAATGATACCATTTTTATACACAGATGAATTTAAGTTTAGAACACGTAATTATCGACTATTATCAGTGTGTTTTTGATGTACATGTTTATTAAATTTAGTACGAGAACACACGTTCCACGCGTAATGACATGTTTAATACTTTCATTATACAAATCAGCTGACCTCCCTGATTTATGTAATACCCGAGTCCAAAAATGTAAACAAACTGAGTCGTTTGTCTCAAATTATCCAAAACGAGCTATAGTCGGGCATAGGATCTCCTCATCCGTGTTGACTGTCCGTCGACATATGTCCAATACAATGTTTTGCCAAGGCATTAAATCCACCAAAAATGAAACTATAAAAGGGCATTTTAATATTAGTTATACGGTCCTATAATTGTATTCTTGAGGTAGATATTGACGAAGCTTGTGTCTTGGAACATAGATAAAACAGGAAAAGGTTGTTTTTAATTGAAATAAAACTTTATATTCGAAAGTTCAAGACATTAAAAGAAAGAAAAACACCTATTTACTATGAAAAATGAACAAAATATCTGAACAGAAAAAGCGCCGCTGCCAATCATGCTTGCCAACTCTCAGACTATTTGTTAAACAATATACAGTCCTAGTACATGTTACTTCCTTCATACGCCCATGCACAATATGAAGGCGTGTCTATCCTAGTGTCATACATATTATTAATAAGATGTAAAATCCCTAATTCCCGAAACCTATCCACGCAGTATGATTCTAACATATATAAGTTTTCAAGGAACTTATGTTAAGTCGGAAATGTTGGATATCCCTGTAAAATAAATATCCACCCCCCTCTTTCTTTTTCTTAAAAAAACCCACAAAATCTTTGACATTCAGTATCATCCTTATCGCAGACGGTCGGTACGGTCCCAAATCAAAAACTCTATATATACATGTAATGCTTTTGATTCGGGACTGTGCCGGTCGCATTTGATCCTTATTAGTTTCAGTTCTGTTTTCACATCTTGTTATATACATTTCAACATTTAACTTAATAATCGGAATTTTTCCACTTGAAACAGATGTTATCAAACGGTTGCTGAATTCGTCATTTCAGGAAATGAGTCACTTCATTTTGTAATTGGCCTAACACAACTAGATCATTGAGAGGTTTCCAAGTTTTGATCTAACCATCAACAACACATGAAGTTTGGAAAACCGCCTCTGAATAAGTCCTCTTGACGAAACGTAGTTTTGATGAATAGATACTTTAACTTGAATCATCTGTTGTTCACACCAGTTAATTTTAACTCAAGGATACCAAAGAAAATAGAAAGTTCTAGAAATGAAGTCGGTCAAAATTATCCTCCCTTGTTCACTCTTCAATCCGCGATTTTTGGGCTTAATCGATGCACGCATCAAAAGGGACAGTTTTTAGTTCTTCGGACGTTAAAATGTACAGTGTTTTGAATGTTTATTGGGTTAACGCCTTGTTGACACAAGTTATGGGCATTTTATGGTGACTAGCTCACTTATCCTAGCTTCCTTAAACCTTGACTATAACCAGTACATATACCTACTCTTCCACAAGGCCAAATACTTCTCAATATGCAAACGTAATCAATAATCAACACAAATATAGTTTTCAATATATATCTAATACGATCCCGGATCACGGATCCCGGATCCCGGGTCACGGATTCCCAGTTATTATCTGCCTACGTCAGTATCAGGTTAGGTTTCAAGATCGTTTTTTCGGACGGTCAAATTCCGGATCAGAGTTGATGACATAAAATTGCATCTAAATAATGGTGTTTTGTTGGTCACTTGCAAGCATACAGGTAAAAGAGAAAATGTGCATAAATGTTAACTTATAACCCAGGGACACTAAATGGTAAAATTGATATCTTTATCTTTTGGCTAGCAGGAGTCAAAGTCATCGGTTATTTCTTTTAAGTAAAAAAATCAATTCTGTAAATTGTAACTTCGTAACCCAAACAAATTTATACAGGAATATATAATAAACTAGGGGTGTAACGATTACCCGATATACAAGTTAATATTGCAATCATGATGGATTCTGACGGGTTTTAAACCGGTTCATTTTTCCTGAACCGGTTTTTAGAGTCATACTGATGGTTTTATCACAATAAATCTTCGAATAAATGTTAAAATTAGTTGAAACTTGAAAGTATTTTATTGTGCTTTAAAATGTTAAATATTTGGTCAAATGAGAGAATAATTATCTTCGAAAGTCCGTTTTAAAATATGCATTTTCTAACATATAATCCATTTTACACAAGTAATTCAAATATTTGGATAAGCAATCATTTGAAATTACACATATGCGTGAAACGAATGCAATGCATGAGCATTAATTAATGTTTCGCATGTCTACATGTACTAAAACCCGATACTTATAGCAATTATATTGCAATTCGGATTTTGCATATTATTGCAATATACCTGTATTGCAATACGGGTTTTACCGTATTGTTACATCCCTATTATATACCTAACTCCTTATTCTGTTGTAGAAGTTGGTTGCCCAGCACTTGATGACGTCAGAAATGGATGGATAGAACAAGATCACTCTAATACAATAAATACTGTTGCCAGGTACCATTGTAAAAGAGGATTCTTCCTAGCTGGTCGTCATGAAAGAAGATGTCTTAATAACAATAAATGGGAGGGTGTACCTCCAAGTTGTGAAGAAGGTATAGTCCAACAGAATTAACCTGAGCTTGACCTTTATGCAAGAATATATTAAACTCAGTATTTATAGTCTATTTTTGTCTTCGTTTGTAAATCGCGCTTTGTCGGAAGCTTTCGGCAAAATACACGTACTGAACAATGAATGTTGTTTTCATAAGAATAAATACTTTGAAGCTGTGCCATTATATTGCTGACATACTTGTTTCCCCAAAAACTAATGTGTCCAAAATTTGAGTATAATAACATGCCACTTTTAATAAATTGATTTATAGTCACATCGGTTGTTATAAACACGTGTATAACCGTATACACACATACGGTAACTCACGATTCAATGTAAGTGAAGTGTGTAATTATTATAATTAGGTAGTTCAAACTCAGGTTAATTTTGTTGGACTATAATACATTAGTTTAATGACCCTTCTTTGTTCATACTTAGTTAGGCATGGCCTAATTGGAATTTTGTTAAGCGTCAACTCATGTTTGACAGACCTAGGTACCTATTCACGAAAACAGACAAAGCGAAAACGAAAACACATGTCCATTCTAGCTAGTATTTACACAAATACATGTAAGTACTTGGTAGTACGTGAATGTTCATCACATGTAATGTGAGATTAAAGTAATTCCATAATTGGACAAACACATACTGACGTTTTGAAAAATTGGAGAAACTCATCTTTCAATTTGTTAAATTTCAACGCATAATCCTCACGGCCACATTGAAATCGAGCATTATTACTCGTTCGTATTCAATATAATGAATATTCTTGCATAATGAACAGGTCGGGGTCAACTTTTACGCACAATACCAAATCTTGTTGAGAGTTCATTTTGTCAATATTATGATGTTTATATTTGTATATTTCAGTAACATGTCCATCACCACCTAAAGTAGAGAATGCCCAACATGATGGAGATATAGAACAAGAACTTTATCCTTCAGGAAAACAATTATTATATACATGTTCAGATGGCTACACAGGGGACGGTTTACCACGTGCTATGTGTAGCGGAGATGGTAAATGGGTTGGCTTGACACTGTTGTGTTCAGGTAAACTCTTATATTGTCATATTTACCATAACATGTTTTTTATAGTTCGAACAAAAAAACAAAACACTGTTTATAATAACAATACAATGAACTACAGGTCGTCCACGTAAACATTGCGTATATAAACATTGCCGGTTTCATTACACACCAATATTTAGGGGTGAATTATTTCTTCAAATTAATAGTTTAGTAATTTTACACTTATTTTATAAACACATCATTATATAAAATTTTAATGTGCATATGCACTAGTTAAAATATATGTTAAATATCAAAAAGGTATGTTTAAATCATTAAAATGGTGTTCATGCATTAGCTTATAAACCTATTTACTGAGCAAGTCCATTGTTTAAATTACAAAAACACGCATGACCTAGAATACGACCTGTAACCCACGACGAGGTGATATGTTTTACTTGTGTCTTAGTTGTTGGTGTAATGGAAAGCGTTCTACCATAACAAGCATGATTTACCAAGTGGTGGTGGTTTATCAACGGTGCTAATTTTGTTAAAATGAATTGCACAAATTTTATTTTCAGTACTGCCTTTCCCTGAAATGAATTGTCTCATTTTTAATGTTTACCAACACACGTTTTGTTTTTTGTACGCACTATAATGTAATGAGTTAGTTGTTTTAATTTTATTTTCAAGTTCAGGAAATCTAAAACATACAATATGTCAAGTTAGTTGACAGGTTCTGATCTTAGCCTGATATTATATTGATAATTAACTTTGTTAATTGATGTCGAACCTCGTGATTATATATGGGTATACAATATTTTGGGGTACTGTTTTATGCCGGCATCCAGTTAATCTTATAACAAAAATGTTGTTAAATGGCACCCAGTCCATTACAATCGATGTATATATGTGTTTTCAGCAATAAGTTGTGGTTTTCCTGGTGATTTAGCAAATGGTTGGAGAACAGGCTACGTGTTTACATATCCAAATAAAGTAAACTTTTATTGCTTGGATGGATTTGAATTACAAGGTGTTGGATATCGAGCTTGTCAAGCCAATGGAGAATGGAGTGGTACATTACCAACCTGCGAACGTACGTAACTAAGACATTTAAAACAAGATATATCACGTTATCACAATTGTGCATTCTATTAGTATTGTTGTGATGCATGATTGTTAAATTATTTATAAAATTTCTTAATATGTTTGATGTTCAGTTACAAGTAACTTCTAATTATACTCAAAGCTCTGAGGTTTGAGATGAAGGAGCAAAAACGTAGCTGGCCACAACTTTCAACTCACATGTAACTCTATCTTTAACTATCAAGCTCTTCTTACTTTCCTTTATTCTTTATATTCTCTTTCTATCTTTTTGGAAACCGCCTGGCTAGCTCAGTTGGTAGCACGCAAGTCTACTGATCGAGGGGTCGTGGGTTCGATTCCCGGGCGGGGCATACTTTCGTGGAGCTTGGTCATGAAATTATTTCTACGGCCATTCTCCCTTCTACCAATGATCACTGACGAAAGTATGTGCTTAGTAGTTGGTTAACAGCTCAATCCAGAGATTAAGCCTTTCCAAGAGGAGTGAGTAGGTTGACTGACCGCCGTTATATGACCTATACAATGTGTTGCTATGGCGTTAAACCAAACGAACAAACAAACTATTTCTTTTGACCGGTGACCACCCGTCGCGTAATTTAGTCAAGTATGACTTCAAGGTCAGTTTAAAACTTAAAATATATATTATGTAAATCATTAATTACTATGCTTATAGTGTTTTCTTGTATAATATTGTTTTTTTCTAGAGATTTTAAATTATATAACACTTTGCTGTTTTAGTACAAATGGGATTGACATACCCGATTTAATGACGTTTAAAACATGTATATTTAATTACTGAATTCTCGAAATTTAAATGTCAGTTATATATTGCTGCATCAAATTTATCATACGTTTGTCAGGTTTGCCGCGCCTAAAATTCCGAAAATTTTTAAAAAATTTCCTGCACTTCGCAATTTGCATGGTATCATTTGTATCATGGTATCAACATTCTGGAAACGCCGATTTTTGGGGGCATTCGATTAAGTTGTCGAACTAAAAAATGTCTAGACTCGTCAAATGTTCTAAGTATGCACCTTTTATCAAAAAGAAAAGTATGTAAAATTGTTTATTCATGTATTTTAGTGTTTTCAGCAACAATGTGTGCAGTCAATTGTTTATGTCATTGTTTCAGCGGTCACATGTCCACCATTATTTGCACCTGTTTATGGTCACATGTATGGAAGTGGTACTGGATATGGTACAGTGATCAGATTTGAATGTCAAGAAGGATACAAAGTGATTGGATCATCTGAACGTCGCTGTCAATCTGACAGAACATGGACTGGGCAAAGCGCCAAATGTGAAGGTTACAAAGGTTTTGTAGTATTACTATACAGGATTTTAGAATGTTATTTGAAAGGCCACTTTAGCCTTCCTAAGTTTATCATGTTAAGCTTCCAACTTAGGATCAGATCAGTGGTCATGTCTACATGTGGTCAAATTTTATTGCATGTGTAATGCATCCATGGATGTATTTTAGACTGTTATTTGACAGGTCACTATAGCCTCTTAAGTTTGCCATGTTAAACTTATCAAGTTATGCTGCTAACTAACGATCAAATTGGTCATGTCGATACTTTTGGTCAAATTTATATGTACTAGATGGATGTTCTAAATGAGAGAACTGTTACTGATTACATCTCCTTGTCTATGTCTTCATTAGTCTCCTCAGTCAGTCCTTGTTATTTTCTAGAAAAAAAACTTTCTCATAAAACTACATGTATTTATATCAAATAATACAGTTAATTGCTCATAGTTAAGTGAGTATTGTTTTAGATCTAAATCTACATCTACATTTACCTCTAAATACTGTCGATGTTCTTCTAATATCTCGTGAGATGGCTTGTACAACTTATCAGTAAAATAAAAAAAACCCTTTATATTACAGTAAAAATTCACTATAAGGACCAGCAAAATCAATGGTCTTAATAACGAAACTATCTTATTGTAGGGACCCTTTTGTTCACAAATTAAGCATTTGGATCTTAATACATGTAATTGTCAAAAATCACATGATTTTGAAATAACAAAAGTGGTCTTAATAGCGGAACTTTACTGTAACATAATTTTAAGGCGACACCGTGTTTAAAAATTCGTTCTGTTACAAAAATTAAAATTTTAATGTTTAAAGAGAGCACGAACAATACATATTGACTACACATGTATAAGTATTTAGTTGTTTCCTGTGATGGTTTGTATATCTATTACAGAGATAAATTGTGGTTGGCCTGGTCCATTCTATAATGGATATCTGATCGGACACCAAACTACAGTGGGAGGAACAATCTTTTTCAGGTATATTACACGATAAAAATGTGTTCTTTTTATATGACTTATTTAACTGGGTTTTAGGCCTATTTTAAACATTAATAATCGGCTAAGCTGGACGTTTTTATGAAAGAACTTATCAATAAGTCGCTAACTTTCCCTCTATGGAGGAAAATCGATAATAATAACTAAAATTTTATGGAATGGCTTAACCTGTCACGACCGGGAATCGGACCAGGAACATCTGAATTAGACATTCTGCGATCTATCACTGTGACACGGTCGCGGCTTTTCTACAATTGTACTATGTTTGATAAACCCTTATAACGAGACCTTAAAACTAGTAACATAATGCTTTCATCTGACATATGTAATCACTTAAAACAGCCTATTCAAACAACGTATCTTATGTGATAGTAGATTTAATGTTCGCACATTTGATATGTGCAAACCATACAAAATAATCTAAATATTCACTAAATCATCGTGGGAGAAAGAATTTTATGATTTTGTTTTTAGATAAGGAGTTCATTCGTCTATGAAGTGCTCACATGCCATCGATTTTAACATGTTAAAATGCTGCACTTCTTGCACCGATATGTTTTACTGCAACAATTCAATGTTACAAGTTTTTTGTCATTCAATGAAAACTAATTCATTTCACACATTCGAATAAGTTACGATTATTTGCTGCTGGAAAAAATACTTTTTCGCAGCCAAAAGTTTGTTCAAATATCAATTGATCAACTCGCGTGTGCTGATAAAAACGTTTTAGAGGTGGTATATTTATTCACATCTGTTTTTATTTCAATGTTAGACAATATTTTACTGATAGATTCAGTCAAATAAATGTCAAATTTTATAAATCTGTATTGGTCTAACATTCTTAGAGTATTGACTAAAGCGTGAAGATTTTTGGTAAATTTATATCTTTGCAATTTAATAGACACGATACAGTTTTGTGTGTTCATGTCTCTTTTTTAAAGAAAGAAATATGAAAACTACGGAGGAATACGATATGGTAATGTAATGTAACGCCTCATTTTATGATATTTTAGTCATACTGGGATGTTCAAACACCATTCTCACCGCTCATGGATAAACCATTAAACCTATATCTTAGGAACCAAGCTTTCAACCTAATACTAATCCCACATCCTTGTCAGTGGTTGCAGCTCCCTTACTTAATACAGAGACAGGGGGGGGATTGACCGTAGAAAAATAAAATCCAACTCCACGAATTTATGCATACATACGAAAATTTAAAACCACTGTAGCCATGCACTCTATTCGGACGGTTAAGGGCTTTAACTCATTAAAAGTTATGCTAATTCAATTTTAACCAATTTTAATCAATTTTACAGCTGTAATACAAGAACATCATTTGAGGGAGAAAAGTTTCAAACACAATGTTTAGAGACTGGTGAATGGTCAAACAAACCACCGATATGTTGGGGTAAGTTTAACATATTTGATCAACTTCAGCCACGTGTGCCGCACTTATCCATATAACCTCATGCTGGTTTGTAGATCTTTAACGACATGTGACACGTTTATCCATATAACCGTTTTTTGACAACTAGATCCTTTTTTTGACAGACTGACGCAAAAAGTGAAAAAATCAACTAAAGTGAATCATAGGAATAATAGTCAGCCTCTATCGACGTATGGTGCGTACAAATTGACCGCGTTCTAACCTTTATGCAAGAATATTTATTACTTAGAATACGAATGTAGTATTAATTCTCGATTACACAGTGACCGTGAGTATTATGAGTTAAAACACACAAACACACTTGTATAATTTTACGATTGCTGCCGAAGTGTAGAATAGGCGTGGTACTGACTTTCGCCGGGATATGTGTAGATAATTATTAGATGTAAATGTGAAAGGTCAGGTCGGGGTCAATATGTACGCACTATACCATCTTATGAAAAGAGGCCTATATCTCAATTATCAAACTAAACACGTTTTGTTGAAAACATTGTGTATTATAGTATAGTACAACATTATTAACCTGAGCTTGACCTTATGCAAGAATATATTAAACTTGGTATTATAGTACGTTTTTTTCTCCAATGTCAAAGCATGAATAATTTCACGGTGACTTCATTCTCTTTGTCTAACACTCGTGATATTAAGATAGTGTGTAATCATTCACCATAAAATTATTCAAACTTTGACAGTTGAGAAAAAATGGACTAACAGTCTATATCTGTCTTCGTTTGTAAATCACGCTTTATCGGACACTTTCGGCAAAATCCACGTACTGAACAATTAATTTTGTTTTCTGATGTGTTCAAAATTAAAAGTAAAATAACAAAATTGATTTATAGTCATATAGGTTGTTATAAACACGTGTATACTCGTATACACGCATATGAAAACTTACGATTTAATGTAGGTGAAGTGTGTAATTATTATAATTAGGTAGTTAAAGCTCAGGTTAATATTGTTGCACTATATATTTACAGGACAATGTCAGGTACCTTCAATACCAAATGCCACACTTCAAGGTGGTAGAGAGATGGGTTATGTCAATCATAGAACAGTTATATCTTATGATTGCAAAGGAGGACTAATACCTAAAGGAGATGCAGAGATGAGATGTCATAATGGCACGTGGTCATCTACAGCAGAATGTGTTCCTGGTAGGTTTATATACTAGGCCCGGGAAAATATTCGAATATTCGGATCATCTCCAAGTAATCGAATATTAAAAAGGGAATACGAATATTCGGAAATTCTCAGCATAAAAATATGGCATTTTTTAATTTTTGTCCAAGAAAGTTGCAATTAGAATCATATTTTAAGAAGCCTGATTTAAGTTTGCATGTTTGTTTAACACTTGTCAATTAATTTATGACTTCCAATTAACTGCCAGACCTTGGGTTATAATTACATTTTGCACATTAAGTGTCATTTAATACTTAGATCTTACACGTGTAATTCCGTCGTAGTCGGCGCTTTAATGTGATCGAACACAATTGATAATTGCCATTTATTATTGTAAAGAAAAGTAAATCTGAACATCAGACTCCAATTAGAAGAAATGGCTAATCAAAATGTATCCATAACTTTTATTAAAACTTCAGATTTTGTCAATCCTATGTAAACCAAAGTGGCCTTGTACTCAGATAAACAAATTCGAACACGAAAATCGTAATTTGAGGCACCGGCATACTTGGAATCTTTTTTAGCTTTATAAAAACAAATATTCGAGTATCAAAAATCAATATTCGAACATCATGTTGTAAAATACTCCATATATACTTATATGTACATTGTATACGCAGTTTGCAGTTTCAAGCTTACAGTTAAAACTAGTAGAATACCCGGTACTTAGAAGAAGAATGCATACTTTCGTGGAATTTGCTCATGAAATTAATTTCTATGACCATTCTCAGAGGGCTCATACCACTGATTCTTAATCATGAAGGGCATTTGTCAGCCACTGATGTAAATATGTGCCTAGAAACTGGTTTACTGCTATATCCAGATATTTAGCCTTTCAAGGAAAGGTTACATGATTGTGGTAGGTTGTCTCACCACGTGATATGACCTATAAGAGCAGTAAGATATTCATGTAGCATCATCTTACAGTTATAGCTTATGTAGGCCTTACATCAAAGAAACTGATTTTTCTATATATTTTATCATTTAATTATTTTCAGCACCGTGTCCATCGGCTCCACCTCATGTGCTGAATGGTATGAGAGTATACATGGGACGAGAACACGGGTTCAAGGCCAAGTATAAATGTTTTCCTGGTTATCGGCTTCATGGAATGAATGGTACATATTTAACATGTGAATTTGGTGACTGGATAGGTGGACGACCTAGGTGTGAAGAATGTAAGTAATTATATTTTTTATATAATAGGCATAAATTGACGTCATCAGTTGTTAGTCAATATAACTTTTTCTATATTCATTGAAGCATGAAATGACGTCATCAGTTGTTAGTCAATACAACATTATCTATATTCATTGAAGCATAAAATGACGTCATCAGTTGTTAGTCGATACAACTTTTTCTATATTCAAGCATAAAATGACGTCATCAGTTGTTAGTCAATACAACATTTTCTATATTCAAACATAAAATGACGTCATCAGTTGTTAGTCAATACATTATTTTCTATATTCAAGCATAAAATGACGTCATCAGTTGTTAGTCAATACAACATTTTCTATAGTAGTCATATGTGCTCATCCAGTCAGTTTGCACTCAATGACCCCGGTTATTTTCCTTCTTTATTCTATATAAACCGCCATCTTGGAAAATCAATAAAATGAGTCGCTTTTTGTAGTCCGCTCAGGTGAGTTATTTTTAGCACGGGGGAGCAGACGAACTGATGACGTAACAACCAATCAGTGTCCACCATATTGTTGTAGGTAGTGGGCGTTGTTATGTTGACGGATCATCCGGATCTTTTTTTAACGGTGATTTAGCAGACGGTCTTTTCCGTCATAAATCGACCCTTAAGCTAGTTCGACCCCATAAAGTTAGTACACGTATATTCAAAGCAGTTCATCTTTCCTGGTATAGTGTTTGGTTTGATCATAAATCGCTTTCATTCATGCACTGTCGATCTGGTGAAGTTAACCGCGGTATGTCCGTCAATACATAACACAAGTGGTATAACATACGGTTAAAAGCTATAAATAATAACCAAATTAGATACTTTTATACCATTTTATTTATATACAACATAAATCATACACGTTTATACAATCACTAGAGCTAGTTGCGTTTATACTAATTTTATAATACATACAACATTATAATATACATTTCATGGATAGGTACATGTATACATAGAGTCTGAGGTTAACAATATTTACATTCCGTAAGGTTTAGTAAGATAGTTATTCATGATGACCCGTTTGTCAAAAACAATCCTATAATCTTTACATTCGCGTTTAGTGATCACGTCACCGGTAGTGGGATTTCTGGCAATTTTATGTTCGTCTACTACAGTCACACACTCGCTACCTTTCCCCGTTACCATATCTTTGACTGTATTGAAGTTGATGTCCAAACAATTCTTAAAGTTCAGAGTAATACCTCTGACTTTACAAACCGTGGAGTTACCATTATTTGCAGGCTTTAAAAGAGTATACGCATAATTTTTTGGACCCCCTGTTACGAACGACGTGATTTTGTTTTCTGAAACCTCATCTGTCAGATCGCCCAAGTAATCCCCAAGCGACGGTTCCCATTGGCCTTGTACAGAGGTAAAGACCACGGAATCAGTGTCACAGTACAACACGCGTTTTCCCAAAGGTTTCAGATAGCTGTAAAGTTTGAGCCGCGCTTGTGCAGTGGTATACGCTGCTATGATGACATTTGTCTTCGATGACGTTTCTATGAAATCGTCCCGATAAGTCCACTCTAACTTGACAGACTCGTCGTTAATAAACTGAACATTTTTTACTTTTTGTTGGTCAGAGGTCATCATGTCAAAGAATTGCGCAGGGTTGTCAGTATGTGTCGTTTGTGTTAAGTTCGCCCGTTGACCAAATTTCCCCCAGAATGAATTAAGCATTAACTTAGCTAGTGACCTAAGCCCCGGGTTATATTCGATCTTGTCATAATCCAATAAAATGCCCTCCCTCTCATAATACTGACATATGTATTTTTGTCTTGAATTTTCATCTACGCACCATTCCGGCCACCCGCTAGCCTCTTGCTTCACTTTCAAAAACGTATTTACATACTCAGTGAAAATACCCCCAGATTTCGAGTATGGATCGTACTGAGATATGTTATCAAAATGCCAGACCTCATAGATCCTCTGAAGGACGTAACCTTGTGCAATAGCTTCTTTCAGTTCATCACTAACCCAGGTACCAATAAATGAACGTTCACCAGACGTATGAGTACATTCTGTTTGTTGAAATGTTTCTGCGCAAGAGCGACATAGGCTAAACATGAGTTTTCCATTGCATTTTACGGGCAAAACCGGAATATGTAGTCCTTTAGGTGGCAGCACTTTGCACTTAATTAATCCTTCATAATTTGAAATATCTTTAAAATTTTCCGTGATGACCTGAGGGTGACCGAGGGGAATTTTCCCTGTTTTATTGACCCACGGGTATAATGATGTTACGTCATAGTATTTGATATGTTTTTCGTCAGTGGCGTCCTCGTACAATTTGAAACCTTCGGTTCTCCCACCAAAAAAGGCCTCTCGTGGTTCTAATGGACTGACAAGTTCAAGGCTATCAATGAATTTTTTCATGTTATCATTTTTGCGTACCTCCTGCGTATATTCACATTCCCAGATACTGACATATTTGTAACCTTGAGATTCTAGAAAACGTTTCTTCTCTATGGTCCTAACATACAGATCAGCCATAGATGTTTCAGTCACTGGGTTAACGGACGTTTTAGAATAACATTTCGGACACCCATGCCAGAAACAACCATGGAATTCGAGAGCGATCTTGTCACCATTTTGCTCATAATACCCATCTACTTTGTAAGGCCCTATGTCCTTTTCACCATAATTTCTACCGTGTTGAATATTGATCCCTTTCTTGTGCGACATGTACATTAACCACTGATAGGCCATGATAGACTGTTTTGCTTCTGGTCGATAGCCATGTAGTGGTATAATGCCGACTGTTGATGGTTCCAGAAACAGGGTTCGATACACAAGGTGGCATGCAGAGGCAATAGTGATACATCTCTCGAAAGGGTCAATCCCACTGTGACCATCTTGTTTTGTTAAACCCATAAACAGTGTTCTGAATTTAAGACAACATCTCCTTAGAATATCCACGTCTGATCGGCAGTACCGCAGTAATTCTTCTTGAAAATTAAATACATTGTTCTTGTTGTCATCATACCACTTGAGGAACTTTGCCCTAGCATCTGGTTTCATCGCATCCGGGCCATAATACTTTATATCTGGAAGATGTTGCAGTACTGCATGTTGGTTTTCGTCCCTATTATACAGATGGGGAAAATACCCTTTGGAAATTTCCTTCTCTCCGAAGGCACCAGGCATTCCAGCCAATGGCATGGGGATAAAGTTTAAGGAGTCAATCATTCTTATATTGCACACTGGGACGTTGATACACATGTATTTTGACCCAGTTGTGATGACCTCAGGAAGCACTGCGTTTTCGTGTAGATACTGCAGAATAGGGTAGCTGTCGTATCCTTTAAAATTATGACAGATGACCGTTGCACCAGCATTTTCTTCAGAAAACAACCATTTACAGAAATCATTGGTTGTATTAGGGCCAGCGAATACACGTTCGTTGTTTGAACATTTTCCGCAGTTTGATGTGGGCGTTACAGTTTCATGCATACACATGGAACATACTTTGTGTGCGACACAAAGATTCGGTTTATGCCTGAAACTCCCACACCATGACTTTGAACAATTTCTGCATTTGTCATTGTCACCAGGAACATATCCGCTATCGCATTGTAGAAGCGTGTCCTGTGTACATTCAAAATCGAAAAATATATATTTGGTAAGCTGATGTTTCGTCTTCTTGCTCTTTTTCGAGTTGTCCTCCATCTTCACTGGCTGCATAAAACACTGATGATCATCCACGAAGAAATCCTTACAAGTCTTACAATATACTTCATGACAGACATGCTCGGTTTTGTGGAGTTTTTTGTTGACTGTTTGGTCGCAATTTGTACACTTATAATATGTTTCACATGTACATTTACCGCCTTCACTTTTTATCTGTAAATGCATCTGGTAGCATTTGCCATTCTTAAAATGTCTATTGCATTTGTTACAGAGCTTCCAATCCTCATCTTCTTCTGAATGTATTTGGTGACAATACACACATGGGTTATTGCACGTATGTGTCTCTCTATTATTGTATCCTTTCTTACATTGTACACAGAAGTAGCTACGGTTAAGAAAACCGGTCATCTTCGTGATTAAATCATAATGTTCATCGTGGTAGTAGAGATAAATGGGAACACCTCCTTCTGGTCCTTCGTAAATAATGGCATTGAAATGATCCTTTGATAAAACGTGAATCTGGTAGTTGGGTAGAGCAGTCTGGAATATCTTGATTTCTTCTATACCACATTTTTGTAGAGGTACATTGGCTGTCTTATGCAGTTGCTCCGCCAATACTTTTTGAAGTCCCCATCCTCTACGTATGTTGTTCCACTGGGGGTGTTTTTCTACTCGCGCTATCGCAGTTACAATAGCTCTGGCACAGCATAATTCGTCGTTGTTGCGTATTTGTATCACGCTGCCTTTTGATTTCAAAAGTCGTGATACGTCTACATACGGTTTTTTAGGGTGTCCCTTTCCATGAATGTTTTGCACATGTACAATGTCCACTCGGAACGTTTCATCCACGACGAACTGCTGGTATGATTGGAGTACCCGTTCAATCTCAGACAATATTCTATCGACTGTCAATTGGTGACGTGGCATGAATTCCAGCGTGATAGGGAAATCCAATTCCGGATTGTCCATGGACAAACGTACTAAGTCCGTACCGGGTATCATATGCGTGATATCACTCAGAATTGATCGGAAAACCTGCTTCAAAGTTTTCAAAATGTTGGACAGTCCATCTACCTCCATATCCTTGATGTTCACTTTATAGTAGCTTGCCGTTGATTTAAATTTCTCTATTTTTCTTTCCCCCACTTTCTCAATGTCATAAAAACTAGATGGCTCTTGTTCCATGTTTTGCCGTTTAGCCGCTCCACCTCCTTCCTGATTTTCTGTAGAGCGTTTAGCCCTGGGCCATCCATGCTCTTGGTGTAAATGTTCATCTAATGCATCTTCTCGTGCAAACACCTTTAAACACTCAGGGCAATGTTGGTTGTTTTCTTTGCTGTGACGTTCCATGTGTCTCTCCAAATTCTGTTTCCTGGAAAACGACTTCTTGCACGACTCGCATCTGTGTTTCCAGTGGTTCATTGTCCGTCTATGCTGTAATAACTGGCTCAACTTTGGGAAGTTCGCCGTACACTGCTCACACTTATAAGCCATCTTGACAATCTGAAAATAAAGTAGGTATTAGTCTCGAGTTTATACAAGTATAATTAAAGCAAATAATTCTAAAATTATTTAACCCTAGTTCTCGTAAAAGTTATACATATCATATTCTCAACAAAAACATAGAACACAGCGAAAAACCAGACGAGACGTAGAAAACCAAGTCCTCAAATAAAGAAACTATTACTAATATAAGAGAATGACCACAACGCAAATACTGTAATAGATAATTGCGGATTCGTATTGGTTGATTTAATAGTTATGAACACATACTACAAAACATTGAGATGATATTCACAAACACAAAAACAATTTATAAACACTGCGCAAGGGTTACCGGATCATGCGGTATATCATGCAGTGTGTAAAACTATGATGGATAACATGTAGTTTATAATAAGTATTAACATCTTTTTACGATTTTTCAAATACATACGCAACCGTCAGTTTGCCCGACTCTAACGGAGAAATCAGTCATGAATTTATAAGAATGATCTTGTTATCAGAGAAGTTACATTTACTGTACATATATAAAATATCTTCATAAAATATTAGCAACACCAGGACTTAGCAGGTCCTGGTTAATATTTACAATGTTAAACCTTTAAATGCAAAATGTTTCGTCTGCTCGTTTACATGTCAGCACACTTAAGTTATATGAAAGTAGCGTTAAACTTGCTACAGAAGTACATGTACATGTATTTATTCTACCGTACGCGAGTTAAAAACTTACCTATGCGTTGTATGAAAATTCGTCTGCTCTCACGATGTTCACACGATAACTGTCGGAGGTAAAATGAAAAGCAGAGTGATACGATAGGTGTTAAATACGTTTAACTAACAGGTTTAACCTAGTCGTCTGCTTTTAAAAAATCACCAGTGTTTAAATTCGGCGCGTGCCGAATGTTGCGATTGTGAAATTGTATGTAAACCTATAGCTTTTTGAAGAGCAAAACGTTGGCGCGCTTTTTTTTAATCGTAGTCGCGATTGTTATGTAAAGGGCAAAACTTCGGCGCGCTTTTCATCATAAACAATTTCAATAGTACCGCGAATATTAAAGCTTACCGCAGTAAATTTCGGCAAATATTTTGCGAAGAACAAAACTGTTGCGCGCTTTTATCAATAACAGTTAATTAAATACCACAGAAGACGGGCATATATTTTTGAGTAAATTAAAGTCAAACCTAGTAGTAGTTTGAGATAAGACGTCGCAGTTTAATGAGTAAAGTAAACGAATGAAAATAAAAAAATATATAAAAAATATAAGAAGGTTGTGTTTAATTGAGCAGGAAAAGCCAGGCGATACTACAAAACTAATAAATACCTTATATTTAATATCCTTGTATTTTCAACCGACCTAACTCTTCACGGATTCAATCTTGACATGAACAAGATTTAAGAATCAATGGTTTATATAGATATATTGCGCATGCACAGAATCGTCTAAAAATAAAGCTTTGATTGATCAATTTTAAGAACATAATAAAAGAATAGATTCCATGAAAATGCGTCATTTGTGTGTTAGCTGTCGGAGAGTCAACATGGAGAAGTGTCCGGATTGTTATAAGGAATTTAGTCGGAAGGATGCAATGATGCGTCACTTTAAACAGAAACATAGTGTGTCTTTGAGCACATCGACACCGGAAAGAGGAATGCTACCACCACCACCGCCACCACCACCACCACCACCACAGAGTGGGTTGCCACCACCACCACAGAGTGGGTTGCCACCACCACCACAGAGTGGGTTGCCACCACCACCACCACCACAGAGTGGGTTGCCACCACCACCACCACCACCATCACCACAGAGTGGGTTGCCACCACCACCACCACCACAGAGTGGGTTGCCACCACCACCACCACCACCACCACCACCACCACCACCACCACCACAGAGTGGGTTGCCACCACCACCACAGAGTGGGTTGCCACCACCACCACCACCACCACCACCACCACCACAAGATGAGAACATGGTGTTTCAACATCCATTCACGATGATGATTTCTGGTCCCACGGGTAAGTTGCTTTTTTCTTAAAATAAGTTCGCTGATTTGATGACAGATTCTAACTAAAATACGACATTTGTAAATATTGGAAACATTTTGAGAAATGATATGTATTTCTCTGATTTTATTTCAAAGTGTTTCGTCTTTTTTTCAGCCTGTGGGAAGACCACTTTTGTAAAAGAGTTATTACAGCATCGCAATAAAATTCAGCCCTGTATTCAACGGATCGTGTGGCTGTACAAGAGATGGCAACCAATGTACACAGTAATTCAGAAAACTGTGGTTCCAAAAGTAGAGTTCATACAAGGAATTCCTACCGATCTAGATGAGGACGATTATTTTAATCCAGGAATAAACAATGTACTGATCCTAGACGACTTGTTCTCGGAGACCGGCAAAGATAAACGCATCACGGACTTGTTTACGGAGGGTTCCCACCACAGGTCTCTATCAGTGATTTCCATCAATCAAAACTTGTTCGGGAACAAAGATCCAACCCAAAGACGGAACTGTCATTATATCGTGTTGTTTAATAACCCAGTAGACAAACAATCGGTTATGACACTGGCAAGACAAATGTACCCTGGTAATACGGAACACTTTATGAAGAGATTCAGCAAAGCTACCAGGTACCCGTACGGGTATTTACTGGTAGATTTAAAACCGTTCACTCCGGATGCCCAAAGACTGCGATGTATCGAACCAAGGTCACATAAAGCAGATATTGATCACGTGACACATGAAACTATAAAAGAAGGTGCTGTTCCTCGGGTTTCTCATTCTGTGGTTGGAATTCAAACGGATAGCATCGTGGAATACCCAGACAAGTCAAATCATTCACTGGATAATATAGAACACATTTCTGAAGAAAAATCTGCTAAAAAGGATTCATTTTATTCGTCCGAAAATTCGCCGGATATCATGGAAAATAAGGGCCAACCTTGTGACGATTGTGGTCAATTATTTGACACGGTTCACGATGTACAGAGACACGTGAAAAAGGGATGGTGTCCCGAAAACAACGAGCCTCTGACTAAGAAACAGAAAGTAGAGAATGATGCCATGGAAAAAGATGCAGAGGTAGAAGATAATTCGGGCTACCAACATTTATGGCACTTGGCACAAGACTGTGGTAGAGAAAAGTTCAACAAGCTCTATGACCAATACATAAACAATGG
Organism: Mactra quadrangularis; assembly: GCA_025267735.1. NCBI lineage: Eukaryota > Metazoa > Mollusca > Bivalvia > Venerida > Mactridae > Mactra > Mactra quadrangularis. The sequence continues at coordinate 24,195,309 of CM046311.1, read as the reverse complement.
CGAGAGCGAAGAAGATGCTGTCGGAATGGCAGAAGATCGTGCACAGCCCTACAAAGAGAAAAACTTTTTTGAGAAATACCAGTCTTTACTAGAAAAGTACTGGTTTCCTCTACAGAACAATGCCACTCATCTATCCATCATTGGCCAAATAAACAACAGTCATCGCAAAGGAATAGATCTAACAACCGCGGTGAAAAAGACGTTAAATAGAAATAGAAATGCTTTTGAAGACTTATTTGAGCTGGAAGATTCGGATGAAGAGGATAGTGATGAAAGTGACGTTAGCGAGGAGGAGTCTGATCACTTATAAAAAAGGTATGTATAGTTCAATGTGATTCATTTCTGTATTGGACTTTAACCAGCGAACATGGCACCTAGGGAGGATTATTTAAAAACAATTTATTTCGACCCAAAACACCCAGCCGCCTTTGCTGGGCCGCAAAAACTATACAAAGTTGTGAAGGATGACGGAAAATTCCATATAGGAATGCATAAAATACGTAAATTCTTACATAATCAGGACTCGTACAGTTTACATAAACCCGTGAGACGACGATTTCAAAGAAATCATGTTGTGAGCGCGGGAAGAGACGATTTATGGATGGCTGACTTAATGGATATGGTTAAATTCGCCAAATGGAATAATGACTACAAATACATTTTGTTGGTCATAGACACATTCTCCAAATACGTATGGTTACAACCCCTTAAATACAAAACGGGAGAGGCAGTCGCCAGTGCATTTCAGAAGTTATTTGCCAGTACCAAACGAACACCGGCCAAGTTAATGACTGACAAAGGTATTCATTGTTTGTATTTGTTCATCAACGATTTATTTCATACTTCATGATCGTTTGGATGGCTATTACACATTCATTTATTTTCAGGTCAAGAATTTAAAGCCAAGAAAGTTCAGGATCTCATGAAAAAAGAAGAAATTCGTTACTTTCCTACTCAAAATGAGACGAAGGCGTCCACATCAGAGAGAGCCATTTTGACGCTAAAAACAAGAATTTATCGTTATTTCACTCACGCAGACACGGCTACGTATCTTCCTGTGTTACAAGATGTTGCAGACAGTTATAATCGTACTTATCATAGAACGATTGGAATGAGACCATCCGACGTTAAAGTCACCAATGAAGAAGAAGTGCGACTGGCCACCTATTTTGCGCAGAACCCCAAGAATAGTACAATGAATACTAAACTTAAACCCTTCAAATTCAAAATTGGCGCCTATGTACGGATTAGTCATCTAAAAACCGCATTCACTCGAGCGTACGATCAAACTTTTACTCCAGAAGTGTTTAGGGTTTATAGACGCTATTATAGGGGGTCATTACCTATCTATAGACTACGAGATTTACAAGATGAAGATATCAAGGGAACATTTTATCAAAGCGAACTCCAGAAAGTGGATGTTGATTTAAATCAAACATGGAAGATAGACAAAGTGTTAAAAACCCGTGGTTACGGAAAAAATAAGCAAATTTTCGTTCAATGGAGAGATTTTCCTAAGAAATTTAACAGTTGGATAAATGCTAGTGACATTCAATGAATATTTAAATGTATAAATATTTGAATATGTTTTAAAAGATAATGAACTATGATTTCTATTCATTTAATAAAATAGTAACAAAACATAATTGTTGTTATTTATTTATATATTTGATAGCGCATCAACATGTTACAGACTACCTGGACCATTTCCATTCATTTACCAGCATTATATAGTTGACCATTTCTCCCTACAGAGAGATAGCCTATTTCATGTAACACATGTATGATCTGTCGAAAACGGGTATAAAACCCTGAGTTTGCCGGATATAAGTTAGGAAACTAGTGTGCAGTACAGAGACGGATGTCGCTGGTTTGTTCATCATGTATATGATTGATTACAAGAATTGGATAGCTTTAAACATATATAGTTAAAATATAGTTTGTTACAATCTAATGTATTAATCGCACAATTGGAAAGCAGTCATACGATCCGCAGCTTACTTATGATAAGCCGCACAGTAAATTCGCTCGGGAGTCATAACATTTAATATTTTAGATAAAAATTAATACTCGTTAAGCATTATGCAAAAAGTTTGTCTATGTGTAAATACATAACGCACGAAATATAAATGTTTGTAATCTGTGGTGAAATTGTGTTAATTTGTTTTAAAAAAAGAGTAATAACTGTACAAAGTTAATGGATTTAAACTTTTGAGAATTGATGGAAGTCTTCCAAATAATAAATATAAATACAGTATAATAATAAATACATATATATGACTCAGTCGCCGAGGTTAAAATCTAGCCAATAGGGTAGTAGTTGAAAAAAGCGTGGTAAATTTAAACCGCGAAATTCATATGTAAACACAATCGTCCACTCTATACAACCATAGGTAAACAATGAATACAAAAAGTCGTCTGCTTCAGTTAAACCGTTACGCAAGTGGTATCTCAAAAAGCGACTCATTTTATTGATTTTCCAAGATGGCGGTTTATATAGAATAAAGAAGGAAAATAACCGGGGTCATTGAGTGCAAACTGACTGGATGAGCACATATGACTACTTTCTATATTGAAGCATAAAATGACGTCATCAGTTGCTAGTCAATATAACATTTCCTATTTTCAAGCATAAAATGACGTCATCAGTTGCTAGTCAATATTACATTTTCTGGATAAATTGCAGTTTACCGATACGAGTTAATTATATGTCAGGCTTAGTTACTCAAAAACACTACAATTTCGCGGAATTTTTACGTACATGTACTGCTAAACTACAATTGTCCCGTCAGCCAAGTTATGGAAAGCGTCTCTGTGGTTCACTGTACTAATACATAATTGCTATATTTTGGTTTTGGATCTGTAAAATTATGTTCTTAAGAATAACTCCAAATGATGTTTCAGGCATCTGTAGCATGTCCACCATTTTTGTTGACAAAACTGTAGCGTTTCATGACAGTGAATAGATAATTGTTTTATTTGCAGTTCATTGTCCAAATCCAGGAACGATAGAAAATGGACAAGTATTTAAGAAGGTGGAAAGTGGAACGTTTGATTTTAAACCCTATATGACACAAATAGTTCATGGATATCGACTATCATTTGAATGTAATCCAGGGTATCGTGTAGACGGTCCAGGTGGAGCCACTTGTGTCAACGGTCAATGGCAACCTGAACTCTCGAAAACAAAGTGTGTTGAAGCAAAACATCCTCCATTTAAAAAACTATGGAAGGCAAAACCAAACATTTTTTCATTGCTTTAAACCAAGTATTATTTTGAGTTATTGAGGATCTCACTTACATTCAAACCATATCTGGTATTACATGCATATTGTCGTTAAGTATTAAACTTGTACTTCATTAAGTTCCGTCTCAAATCATAATTGCAGCGTGTTCAGTAACGACTGTTAGCTAACGTTACGGGTGGAGGAAAACTCAACCCAAAGACAAGTCAACCCGTGAATAACTCAACTCAAAGTTTGGACAACTCAACCCGTTAGTAGTGGATTGAGTAGTCTCGGATTGAGTTGTCTTTGGGTTAAGTTGTTCCGAACCTAACGTTACGGAACGTTCCGGGGGTAATTGAACAGGCTACTGGTAATCAAAAATCTATTTATGAGAATTTCAGGATTTGAACTTGCTATCAAAATATATTCCCTGGCGGCATAAAATAAAATTGATGCACAGTTTTAACGGCTGCGTTATGGCGGTGGCATGTGTAATGTAGTTATTTGGAAATACAATATCTTTTAATTGATAAGATACAGAACGTGAGTATTGTTTCATCTACGTTCATTTTCGAACATGCTTTGAGTGCAAGTTTAATAATTATCGACAATACATGATGTTATGTAAATAAACAATGATGTATAATGTATAAATGAACATATTGAAATCGATGTATTGTGTCTTGTGTCAGGCGTCATGTGCACAAGGAAGTCGCAATCTAGTGATATTATAAGCGTTTTTTGTGTTTGCAAAATTCTATAAGTGTATAAGTTTTCTGCAACAGTTTGCTTCAAGGCCAAGATTGGGGTTCCGATAGTTAGTATTCAGCTAGTGAAAACATTTGGTAGCTAGCCCTACATTATAGCAAACCCTCTGCGTAAGAAACCATCGCGAATGTATGTTCCGATGTTGGCACAGTTAATGAAGTATAAAAAGTAGCAACCATGAAGTCATGGCCTATTGGTTTCTAACTAACCAACGCTAACAACACATTGTATTCAGTGTACAATATTGGGACAAATTGTAACTGTTGTCATATATATCATATCAGTAGATCTAGTTTGTAAATAATTTTAGTATATAGCATAGTATATGTATAGCACTTTCCAACACTGCCACGTGGTTGTGGTCATTTATACTGCAAACAAATAATGTCAACTGAACGGTTTGGCATTCACGTACCCAGCGGTTATGAAGATTCTAGCCTCCGTGGACGAGAATGACGGTTTAGTAGCTACCAATACTTATATACCTTTACATTATATCATTCTGAATTTTTATATCCAATCATCCATACATATTAAACCCGTAAGCCAAATGTTCCCTTTCGTAGCAGCTAAAAGACCGTTTTAATATTCTTGTTTCTATACACGTTCACTATAATTGTTGAACATATTCCTGGTTATTTTGGTTATTTAAAATATTTGCATCTCATAAACGAAAGTGAAATATTGTGACAGTCACGTGACTTCTTATTTCTTTCCTGCTGATTCCAAAGGTGGTTATTGTGCTCATAGACAAGTCTATACGATACTTCGCTATGCATCTTGGGTAAAAATATTTATTTACGTGAGACCACGTGGCAATGTTTACATTGTAATAATTTTTCTATTCAATAACATGAATATGTTTTTGTAGCTACTTAACATAATATTGCAAACCAATAAAGTATGCACGTAAAATAAAACTTTTAAAATGGTAGTCTTACTTCCATGCTTACGTGTTTACATATGATGTCATTCTATACTCAGACATGGAAATGAAGGTAAACTAGTTAGTATGATTATAGGTAAATACCCTTTGAGGATTTCAAGAATTTTGTATTCATGGATTGATATTCCTACAGGTATAGGCCACAAATGATTTTAGAGTGTAAGAATGTTTAATTATACCCCCGCTTCGAAGAAGAGGGGGTATACTGTTTTACCCTTGTCCGTCCGTTCGGCCGTCCGTCCGTTACAAAACTTCCGTCGCATTTTTCTCAGCAACTATAACATGCAGCAGCCTAATACTTTGCATATTGCTTCATCCCATAGTCCCATGTGGTGTAAAGCGATTTCATGCTCCTTGCTCATCTACTTCCTGTTTGTCGCATATTTTTAGATTTTTGCGGGGGTATCACTAGTGAGCATTAGCTCACAGATTTACTTGTTCTTGTCAGATTTACATGCTACATGTACCTACGCGAAGATATACAAAAAGCTTAATATACTATTTGCTGCGCATCACATCTCCAACGCCAGTTTTATACTTTTTGCAAACACCCAGGAATACCTGCCAACTTTGGTTGGAAAATGAATTTGATGTATATTGTACTGTTTATGGACATTTTGGAAAACATTTGAACTAAATAAAATAACATATATATCTTAGATGAACTAGTTTTTAATTACAGCTGGTCAGGAAACGTTCCCGTAGGAAAGATGATGCAATTATCTCCATACAAGTAGCTTAAAGGTACTCATTCACAAATTTTAACTCAAATATCAACTTTTTCTAAAACTATCAAAATTGTAAAGAAATATTTTAGGAAGCAGGAAAGAAGTGTTCTGAAAGTGACAATTTTAGAGCAATTTGACACACAACTACAAAGTATGGCGTTTCATGTAGTAAATATCTACCCCGTATGTCACGGTATAGACTAAGACACTTATAGTGCATTTTTGTGACTTTTATTGTATATTTCTTGCAACATTTTAGGTAAGTGTGTCTTAAAATAATAAGAATTAATTTTTTTGACACATTTATAGACACTAAATAGTATTTTGAACTTATAGAGAAAAAAACCAAATCTGTAAACTAGTAACTTAAAAATAACTACATGATTACTATTTGCTGCTATTTCTGTGGCACTAACGGAACTTAACGCACGGACGAACATCGAAACTTGTATTTTCTAAACTTTTCTACTCTACTTCCCATACGTAACTCATAGATTTGTTCGTGGCACTTCAATAAAATAAATTAAAACAGATAAACTATATTATTTAAAGTCACTAGCCTCTCTCATAATCGTCTAAGACCAATCATTTGACCACTCTCGCAAACTTTGCTAGACTACCGTTTGCTTTTTCCGTTGGCCTCCATTACGAAATAAAATCGAGGCAAGTTTCGGATAAAACCCAACTTGTACGATTTTATGTATGGCAAAACTTAACCCGAGACAACTCAGTCTGTGACAAATTAATTTTGTAGAATTGTGAAAATAGAGTACACATTCCACTAAATAGGTATATGGTTTAGGCGGCCATCTTGAAAATAGCTGGAATTGCGATGGTCAACGAAACTTTCATAAAATAAACAATCTGTTAAACCTTTATCCAAATATTAGTGCTTGTTCTACAGAATGCAATATTAAAGTGATATTTTACGTTAAGCACTTCTGCTATTAAGGTAACGGCTGGAAATAGACCCCATGATCCCTGGATTTTTAGTAAAATGTGATACAGACTAAACTGTTCGGAAGTGCTCCAATTTCTCAGCCATCTTGCATTCTATACATAACAAATAAATTTTGTTTAAAAATAAACGAAATCTTTAGTACAAATACATTGGAAATGAAATGTATCATTGTTGTCGATTTATAAATATAAAAATACATAACAGTGTAATTGTTTATTCTTGAATCTATAAATTCTTGCATTAATTAGTCAATTGACAAATAAGATATTCGACAAACATAAATTTTATATATCGAAATAACTCATTAACTTAATGTGTTTCAGGAGAATTTAAATCACAGTTGAATCTCCAATAAATGTGATTTATTGCTAGACACCGAACCCGGGTCTATAGCGCAGTTGGTAGCGCGCCGGGATTTGGATACTCGTGCCCGAGGGGGTGCGGGTTCGAATCCCTACCGGGGAGGTTATACCCTTCCAAGAAAATTTGACAATAATGTTGATTTTTCTCCATTGATTAGATAAAATGGAGAAGTTTCCGGCCTTGTGGAAGGGTAGGTGAGTACTGGTTATAGACAACGGTCCAGGAAAGCTAGGTTAGGTGCGCTGGACGCCGTGAAATGACCTAAATTGTGTTGATACGGCGTTAACTCCAATGAATAAATATATATATAAGTTAGACAACGTTGGTTCTCTCAACCAATCAAATTGCTGATCGATTTCTCCAGATTTGAACCAGAGAAAGTCTTTGGTACATAAACACTTTAATAAGGGACTTTTGTCAGTTATCTTCCCATGATAAAATCTGAAACAATCCGATTGGTAAGTAGGTCCTTACAGTTGGTATCCTTGGGTTTTATCATTGAAATCCTATGTAAGGCTAACAAAATATTTCATTTAATATCTTTCTTGTTAATGCAGATATTAACAGGAGTAAAAAAATTAGATAGTCTTTACTCTAAAAATACTTAACTTGAATTTCAAAGAAATTAAATGATTTACAAAAAAGTTATTTAGGATTAATTTTGGCAAATTGACATTGAAAAGTAAGTGTAAAATCCGGGTAATCCAACTAATTCGACCTGCCTATTTGAAGAGTATGCAAGGGGAAATAACTGACTTAAGTCCCTGATTGGTGCTTAAAAACACACCATAACAACTCGATACAATTGCTTTCATTACTTGTAATTCGTGATTCAGAACTACAAAAGAACAGTTCCATTTGCAAATTAGATCATTTCAAAGAATACGTGGTCATTAAGAAATGATTTTATTCACCCAATATGCTAAAAACCAGACCTGTTCGGTTGGAGGAATTTCATTTTCAAAAAGAAAGTGAGTGTTGCTACATCTACTGGCTACACTTGAAGCTAGATGATGCCTCATAGGACCAAAACAAGCTGAGTACATTGTATCAAGTCTCTGGTCCACTTATGGGGAATCAATATAACCCGGATCGATAGCGCAGTTGGTAGCGCGCCGGGATTTGGAATCCCTTGTCCCAAAGGGGGACGGGTTCGAATCCCAGGGGAGGTTATATATATATATTTCCTCCATTGATTCGATAATATGGAGAAGTTTCCAGCCTTGTGGAAGGGTAAGTGAGTACTGGTTATAGACAAGGGTTCAGGAAAGCTAGATTAGGTGCGCTGACGCCGTAAAATGACCTAAATTGTGTTGACACGGCGTTAAACCCAGTAAAAATACATACATAAAATAAATAAAGGTGAATCAATGCTGTCAGTGAACACTGATGTAATCAATGACTAAGGTATTCCAATTAGGACATTTAGTCATTTATCTCTCCCTGATAAAATCTGAAGCAATCCAATTGGTAAGTAGGTCCTTACAGTTAGAATCCTCGTATTTTATCATTGAATTCCTATGTAAGCATAACAAAATATTTCATCTAATATCTTTCTTGTTAATTAAGATATTAACAGAAGTGGTGAAATTTAGATAGTTCTTAACTCTAAAATTACTTAGCTTGAATTTCTAACAAATTAAATGATTTACAAAAAAGTAATTTAAGATTAATTTTGACAAATTGACCGTGATTAAAAATAAGGGTATAATCCGAATAATCCAACTAATAGGACCTACCTATTTGAAGAGTATACAAGGGAAATAACTGACTTAAGTCCCTAATAAGGGTTAAATGGGATTGAAATCTCACAATAGTCTCTTGAGATTACCTTGACAAACAATGAATCAGACTCAAACTTATAGCTTATAACTGACCAGAATATAACACCGCCACACACCGTAAGGGTTGTTTAGTAGAACAATGTAGCGCCGCTAAACGTCGCAACGCCAGTAAGCGATGCAATAGACGCTTAAAGCTACAGTCCCATAAACATAAAAATAGCCGTGAGGGCACCGTACGGGCACCGTGCGATCAAGCTCCGCAAGGACCCGTACGATCTTTTGCGTACCCGTACGGAGTTGCGTTTTTACAAGTGTTCGTAAGATGAGCCCACGATACCAGTATCAGTTTCAAAGTCAAATCATGAACAAAATCGTGGCCGAGTATGGATTAAACTTGCATATCTGCAAGCTACGGCTCCGTACGGGTGTGTTGTTTAGTGCCATGTGCGTACCGTCACCTAAATACGCAAGGCTTCCCAGGATCTACGACTATCTGCACGTACGGGTCTGCAACAAGCCACGATTTTATTGAACTGAGGCATAACGTCGCAACTCAGAGTTCAGCATTTCATGTTCTTAGTATTTTGTAAGACCATCGGCGTGTATTTCTACGTATATTTCTAGATTTCTAGCTTGCTATAGTTCGTTTTTTCTCAACTGTCAAAACATGAATAATTTCACGATGAATGCGTATGTTGAAATTATTGTTGTAATACATCCACATGAGTTTCCGAAAGTGTGTATTATGAACGAGCAAAGCTGCTTATGCTGTTTAATATGTTTTAGTCAACTTGAAGATATTTTTAATAACAATTAGGCCACCAGTACAAAAACAATGCATTCAGTCACCGTGAAATTATTCAAGCTCTGACAGTTGAGAAAAAACGGACTATATATCATAATTGGAAACAGTTGCTTTGTATAATGCACAGGCTGTCGGCATGAAACAGTCCCATCAAAAATATTGTACACACACACACATCCCCCCACACACACCCCCCCACACATATATATATATATGTGTGTGTGAGTGTGTGTGTGTATACAATATTTTTGATGGGACTGTTTCATGCCGACAGCCTGTGGTATAATGTAGTAAATGTTCATATATTGATGTGACAAACAAAAAACAAGTCTAACTTTCAAAACAGAGATGATTGATAAAATTAGAATAAGGGGCGGATTCAGGATGTTTTTCTAGGGTGGGGGGGGGGGTCGAACTTTTTCTAGGGGGTCTGAACTTTTTCTTCGGGGGATCCAAACTTTCGAACTACAACCTCATTATTTGTATACACTGTTTGCAGAATAACTAAATAACTGTTAAATCGATGTAAACACCGAGAAAATTTGCTTCATGCTACTTAAAATGACTAACATCCAAGAAATACACTTAAGGACTGAAACATTCCAGGGGGGGGGGGGTCCGGACCCCCTGAAACCCCCGCTAGATCCGCCTATGAGAATTGATCTATTATCATCTAAATCAAAATCAAGTTTCATACACAATGTCATTAGATAATATTTAGAGTAATAATGTAACTTGAACAATGGCATAAAATATAGAACAAGCAATAAATACATAGTCAAGCTTGGTATATGTGCTTGTAAAAAAAACAAAAAGGATTTGTGTCATAAATACTCTAAACATGTTTGTGATATAAATTTCCCACAAAATTTTCGTATCAGTGTCTCCAATTCTATTAATTTTCTAGAAATAAAATATGAATTGTGTTTGATGTGTTCTTGTATCGTCATTTTATGTAAAATAAAGGTAATTGTCTGTCACTTATTATTGTTTATAATAAAACAAAATGGCACCATACTTCAGACATAGTTATATTCAACCAGTATTTAATATGTTCTGATTATTGGCATTTATTTCAAAATGTCGTCTTTAATATAGATTATTGTCTTTAAACAAAGAATTAGATTTTTGTAAGATACAACCTACTTCTTTATATCTGAAAAAAAAACGAACGATGGATAAATCTGAACTAAAGAACAGGGATTCTACACCACACACATAACAAAGTGTACCTATACACTTAACAACTTTTCTAAGTATACACCTATATATTTGGGCATAACTGGGTTGATACGTAAGTATTGATATAAAAATTGTAGAAAATGTACATCAAACAGTATTTCATTTATTAGCAAAACGAAGAATAGATTGAAAAATAACTGACTTCTTATAAGCAGTAACAATATTGGCACCAACAAAGTACAAATTCACATCAATAACGCGTATGGCCACCTTCAGCTCGTATAAAGGCAAGACACCTTGGTAGCATTGAGATTATGTAGTTCTGAATGATATCCCAGGATATCATAGCCCATTCTCGCCGTCTTGACATCTACTCAGCCTGAGCGGGACTTAAACATTTCCGGTTTGCTCCAACTTGCTTAAATGTTTTTTACAGCCAAAAGGTTATGCTTTGAAAGTTATGGCAAATTGAATCAAAGTACTGAAAGTACTGTTGGAAGGAATTTCTGAACGCCTTTAGGAGTTCAAAGTTACTTTATCGATATCCATCATCATAATTATCTCTTTATCATTCATAATCGAATGTGTTTCATATTACATTTTACATGCATATTATGCTACTGATCGAGAAGTTGTATGTTTTGATTCATGGACAGGGCATACTTTTGTGGAGCGATGCCATGAAATAATTTCTACGGTCATTCTCCTTCCTACCACTGATTCTAAATCATTTTAATACGGCAGTGTTCAGTCAATGAATTGCATCTAGTAGTAATCCAGTGATTGAGTCTTTTCAGGAACAGTGATAGGTAGATTGCTGGTCATGATGTAACCTAAACAATGTGTTGCCATTGAGTTAAGGCCACAACAAATTGATCACATGTTCTATGTATTTTGTTCTAAAGAATGGAGCTAAAGAGCAAATAAATTCTTTTTCCATGTTTTGAATTTTGAGAAGCAAGCGCTAATTTGTGCGGTTTCTAAGACATTTATTTTCCATAAGTCAAAAAGAGCAGAAAAGGTATGGACTTTCTTATAACATATAACCATGTATCAATAGACTATAGTGTAATCACGTAATAATTAGTTCTATGTAATATAAAGCAAGTTAACAATTACTCCAGATGAAAATTCAATTGAATTTTAAACTAGTTAGAAGAAGGGTAAAAGAAGTTTACACCTTCAAAGTTCATACGGAAATATAACTTCACTTGTCTTTGATATTACTTTTGTTAATACTAGATAACTAGGAAGCACATATTATCCCGGATCACGTTTTGTGTATACATGTGCAGAGTAATTGGAGTTTGGTTACAGGCCCGGATTTACCGGGGGGCACAGGGGGCACGTGCCCTCCCCTACCTGGCCCCACAGATATTGACTTTCATACAAAGAAAAGGGCACAAAATCGGCACCATCAAAGCAATATCAACTCGACTTGTGGATTATTTTTAATATGAAATCGTCCATCCGAGCTATTAAAAAAGATAATGATCTAAATTGATACATTCAAGCATCTAAGGGTACCCAGATCGGACCTTATCAAGCGTTCAAATCATTGATCGTGTAAGTGTATGGTCCCTCTATACAGACACATAGATACCATTTGCTATGTTTATTGTCTATATTACACATACCTCAACAGTATATTTAAGACCGTCACCAGTGAAATTACCATGGTAACTAGTTTACGAGGCCTAAATTTGGTTATAGTGCACTCTCTAATCTGATTTACTAGTGGAAATCATCGGCGTTTTCATAGCAAGTTAGACAGAAAAAAGACGAGGACAGCTAGTCAAGTGCATTTTATACGTCACTACTATGACACTCGAACTTAGTTAATTTCGAAAACATGCACGATCGTCTGATGATATTTTATGGTATTAAAATTCCGAATAACTTTTAAATAGTGACCGAGCCTAAATATAAATAAAGTATTTATGGAGGACATCGGCGTCTTTCATATCAAGTAATAGACTGAGAAAAGCTGAGTATAGTCGAATGAATGTTTGTCATTAAAATAAGTTAAAATAAAAGTTAGTTAAAATCGGAAAAAAGCGAGCGTTTTATGTCGTTGTTGTTGTTTTTCAGAAAATGTAGGTAAGTGAATTAAACTTTCAAGTAACTTTTCAGGAGTGACCTACCCTACAACAAGCTTTCTTACGAAAAACAAGGCAAAAATTAATCAGTGGTTAAACATTTTTTTCATCCAATCATAAATTAATAGGCTTGTGTTTTGGATGTTAAATCCGAGAATTTTCTCATTGCATTCGGTGATTTTATACAAGTTACCAAGTGTATCTTTTATAAGTTCTCGGCATTTACATGATGAAATTGCTGATTTTTTTTTTTTGTAAATCAGGATTTATCCGTTCTTGTGCCTTGAAAACCTCGGGGTACGAAAATGGGATTTAATAAGCCAACATATTAAATCTAAACGAAAAAACGGACACATGTATGAAGGATACCTCATTATTATAGCGCTCAATATTTCCTTGGTAGTGCCCAAAAGTGCTTAAAATGTATTTATCAAATTTTAGCTTCATTTTATCCTTTTAAAGTGTGTTCGAAAAAGCTCAGATTTACACCTTTGACATGCAAAAATTCAAAATTTTCCACATCTTCCGGAGGGGATACCCCTCTCGTACCCACCCCAACCGTACTCCCCACTCCTCTCTATCAGGCCCCCGTGATCTAACTCACATGAATGCAGTTTATTTATTTATGAATATTTATTAAAAGCTAATCGATCGCATGATCTGAATTGTTACGTATTGCATCACTTTTCTGCAGAAAAAAATGATAATTAACCTAGTTTTATCTTTAATCAATTTGTTTCAAAGAGCATTTTGAAGTGCTTAGATTTGCACCTTTGACATGGGAAAAACTCAAAAATTTCTATACCGTCGGGACGGGGTTCCCTCCCGAACCCACCCCAGTGCCCCCCCACTTTCGACCCTTCTGGATCCGGCCCTAGGTAAATTATGCTAATGTCTAATAATACCACAAGATTTAAAAAAAGCCTAATATGTTATTTTGGGACATCAAAATTGAAGAAATGTAAATTTTTCTCCCTGTCCTATCTGCTTTCTATGGATCAATCTTCATATTTTACACTACAAAGACAGGTATGACATCACACATCAAGATATGGGGTGTAGAGTGAGTAAATGTCCAGTTTACGGTCTAAGACAGAGTGCAGTTAACATACTTCTGAACGATGGATTGTGTCATTGTAATTTCTGATGCCGTATGTTAGCAAGAATACATAACTGCTTTACCGTAACAGTGAAATTTTCTGATTTATTTTGCTATTTAGAACTCAATTTTCTAATTTTTAGTTCAATTTCTACTTGGTCTAGTGTGAAAACTTCTGATTTTCCGAAATTTATAATTTATGATGCGTTCATGTGCGAAAAATCAGCCGAACATAACGATTTATTTGTTGCGGTCTATTAAAAAAAACATTTATAAAACTCGCTTCGCGCTGTCACTAAACCTCTACGGACACCCATCCAAAGATTAACCTTACATTTCGTTGCTTAACTAGGATAAATGTCCAGCGCTCTACGCGCTTTACTCTCAAAGTAAACCCCTGCTGTGATAGCCGCTCGTAAAAATTGTATGTATAAACAAGCGTGTGGTAAATACTACTGCGCAATAATACAAAAACAATTCTCTCCGTGCACAGTTAGAAAGTTGTTTGATTAATGTGTAAAAAACATAAAATATCATAATTTTAAGTATTTGTTTAAATTACTTTTTCAACTTTTCTACTTTTGATAGTACGCATACTTTTCTGCTGCGCTATTTCTTGATCGCATTGACTCATTGATTTCTATTGAGTTGAAGGTGTTGTTCGTTCTTTTTCAACTTTCCCAGAGCGCTGACATAGAAAGGAATTCTTTGAAAAAGAATTCCTTCCAAAAACAAATTTATTCTCATTTTTGGAACGATATTATTCAACATCGTTCCAATGGTAATAAGAAAGTATAAGATTACTCTTTTCACGCTTCAACAATTTTCAACATAGACAAAGAGGCGTAGTTCAAGCGTGAAACTCATTCACATCTCATTTAAATGTAATACAAAACTGGCTTGTGTTGTCTTTCTTGAAACTTTTCAGGAAAAGGGAGGCTACTCTCAGGACATACAAATCTTGCAATGGAGACGGGACAACTCAACCCGTAGACAACCCAACCCGTGACACCTGCAATGATTACTTGTCGGTATTATGTCGCATTTTACGTAACACATTTGGTAAATTAATTTTGCACATTTGTTTATGTATCAATAAATTTGTCGTAGATCCGTTAAACTTTCCGTAGTGACATTGGAATGTTATTCGTAATTGGTTTATAACCAAATCCGAAATCGAAAGTAGGCTACGTTCAAAGTTAAAGTAAAAATGGCGAGTGGAGGAGGACAGTCTGTGGTCAAATCATCAGAAGGAGCGTTTGATTACATTTGTAGCGTTTGTGATCGTCAGAATAAAACAACAAAGGCTTTGAAGTATTGTGTGGAATGTAAAGATTATTGCTGCCTAGCATGCACGGATATACACAAAATGTTTTCTACGTTAACAAGTCACAGTTTACTCGACGTTGGACAAGGAACACAAAGCGGAAGTAAATCAACTCACTTCCCAACAGAAAGATGCTGCAAACATGAAGGGAAAATTCTCGACATGTATTGTAGCAATCATGACGAGGTCGTCTGCTATACTTGTGTAGCCATTGATCATAAGTAAGTATTTGTTTGTGTGTTTAGTTGTCTACTTGTATTGAAGGGGCGGTGTCTTGATTTTTCCAGAGGCGGAACCAATATTTAAGAGGTTGCTAGAGGGATTAAATATTGATATGGAACAGTGAGCAAAAAATTAGAACTCCCTATTTTTGTCTGGACATCTGTTTTCTTATAACTATTTAGTTTTATATTTTTGCTTCATAAATAATTTATCCAAAACATATAGACTCAAGTGTATTTTGAAACCTCGCGTAAATATCACTCAGGCTAACTTAAAAGAAATTAAACGAACTCCGTTCACAGTTTTCGTTTTAATACGGAACATGCACTGCTCAAAAGTTGAATCATGATATCGTTATGAAGCTAAGAGACGATGATTACTGGGGAATGTTTGGGTACTCCCTCCTGGTGTTTATGCCATTTGAACTACTATAGAGGCTGTGGTGGCAATAATTCAATTGCCCTGCTTCTGCTACCACATGAAGTAATTTTGTTGGTATTTCTTGATAGTACTACTTAGCTGGTAATTATAATCTTAAATTAAGCGAACAAATCCATTTTATTGTTTTTCATATCATTTATTTCCAATTATACTGTAATTTATATCCAAAATGAAACATCCACAAATTTATAATAATACAAATTTACATGTTACACTTTCATTACTTGCTCTTCCAATTAAATATGATGAACTTTGAAGTATATATAGACAAAGAACCACGTGTTTGCCGCCAAAATGAGAATGACACGCAATTCACGTGAACGAAGTTTTATGTAACAAAGTGAGGTCACCGGAGTTTCATCCGGTGCAAACTCTTATGTAATCATATAATTACCGGAGTGAATGAAAGTGTAAATGTATTCGCGATATTCGCGACAGAGGCCATTTTGTCCAAATACGCATATTCTTTTAATTCGGTTAGTGGTCCATGATTTCTAACGTAAACCATCAAAAGAGCTATGTATAGGATAGAGCATGAGTAGCAGTTTGATATGGGATTTATCAACGAGCGAAGCGAGTTGATAAATCTCATATCAAACTGCTACGAGTACTCGATCCGACTTGGACAACGGGTAGGAAATTATATGTTTATCATGTCCTTTTTTATTTATTTTGTCACGTATTTATACTACTGTCACCTTAAAGCCATATAAAACGCAGAGAAATATGGTTGGCCTTAATCTAAAGCGTACGATATTTGTGTCGTGAATTTCGTGCGAAAGCTAATTAAAACTCCTGAACAACATTTAGATTGTGTTATTCATGGATATAAATATTTGTGCCCATGTTCATATCGGCAGTTATTGTTCGTTTTTTCTAAACTGTTATGCCCAATTTCTTTACATTACCCAAGTGTTATATCGTGAATTAACACGAGATATAACACCCGGTGCGTTTCTTTACCTTCGAAATAGTTAAATCCTCAATTATAATCCCGTTAGAAAATTATCTGAGTTTATTTGGTAAAGTGCGTTTCTTTAAAAAATCTCAGATTAACTCTGGATTATTTGCCTATTGTTAAAATAATCCTACTATAGGGGTGGTTTAATTCGAGTGTAGATTCGAAACTGAACTGAAATACTGATTAATTTAATGAATGCTGTTGCTGGGGAGCATATAATGATATGTTATCAACTGTTGAATTAGGGATAGTATTACTAAATGATCTTTGAAGCTTTAAAATTGAGTTTGTTAGATGGGTATGGCCATGTTGTGGAAGGGGAACGCTTTATATGCTAGCGTTCTCTGGTAAAAGAACAAAATTTCAGGCTCCGAGCCGCGTAAATGTACAGCTATTCCAAATGTTATCTAGTCGGTAATTTGTAAAATGGACACACCCATATCACAACTAACTCTGCATATTGACTACAAAATATATTTTTCCAATCGAATTGATACAAAGTGTTTTGTATAATTTCAAGTTAAAATGAAATTGTGTATACTCGTACTAATTTATTTTAGCTCGATTGTGAAACAAGTTCTTGCAACTTAGATTTATTACTTTCGAGTCCGCTTCCTGATCCCCCAGTACTGAGCTAGTAGAATAAAGTATCTTGCTCAAGGAAACAACGGGATAGGTTTTGGATGGGATTCGAACCAACGCGGAGCTGGCTATCCAATGATTACCAGTCCAATGTCGTAACTGTTCGGCCACGCCCGCTCCGACTGTAATTGTGTCTGAAAGTCTGTTAATGTTGTTTCTTGCATTAAAAATGATCGAAACCGAAATCAGAATTTAATCGTCAATGCTAAAAATTAAAATTCGACCATAAGAAATTTAAGTTTGTCGTAGATACTACCTACATACGGTTTAACATAATTCTAAAATAGTTTAGAAAATGAATTCTTGAATTTTATCAAAAGAACGGGTATATTTCTCTTTTTTGAAAAGACACTATTAGAAACCAAGAAAAACAATTATTATAGTGCGAAGTAATTAAGATCGTATCTTATACCCCAGATTTCCTAATTTGCAATATATCCATAGGTTTACAAGGAGCACCAGCTACCTTTAAAATGTGCGTCGATTTTTCAGTAAACCTTTCCACGAGAGCCTTGAAATATTGTAAGAAATTGATTCATAAAGTGAGAATCGAATATATTTCATTAAGATAAAACATTATTTTAAGTATATACATGATAGATAGTTTATTTGTGTTTATAATAATAATATTTATAAATGTCTGAGGGCAAAACTATATGATAAAAGATGGCAAAACATGCATATCAGAAGAATACATACTGAATTAAAACAAATTACTGTATTATGACAAAATAAATTATAATCTTAATTATTAAATTGATTTTCCATCAACATATCAGTACATTCTTGTGATGTCATCAACGTTCGTATTGACAACATAGTCACATGGTCACCTAATGGGAGCATTTTCAATTAATTCACGTGAACTTTGGTGAGTAAATCCGTACTCGTGTCAATTATTTTCTACACTCGAATTAATCTCGGATTTGCTAATTTTTTAAAAGAAACGCAATAGAAATAACCCCGAATTCAAAACAATCTAAGATTATATAGCGGGTTAGCAAACCCCGAATTTGTCAGGAGTTAATCTTCCAGTAAAGAAATTGGGCATTAAAGTTTGAATAATCTAACGGTGAATGATTACACACTATCTCAATATCTCGAGTGTAAGACAAAGAGCACGAAGTCACCGTGAAATTATTCATGTTTTGACAGTTGAGAAAAACGAACAATAAACAATGGATAAAAAATCATTTTTGATAAATAATCACAGTGGTGAGTCGTCTTAGGAATAATTCTTTATCGCAGAACTTAAGAATGTTTTGGCTAACCAAGAGTGTTATTAGACTGTAAGTACATGTTATTGTTTTACGAATTTCATCATTTCCTGCATTGTTATACCTATTAAACATGCGAATATTCAATTTTGACAACATTTCTCATATATAGTCGGTTTAATATGTAATCAAGGGAGTGGATAGATGTGAATTGCATTGTGTTACATAATACTGGTCGTTCTATTTTGTAGGAACAAGTGGACCTTTGAATCAACCCCTACCAATATTTTTTCACCTGCTTAAAACCATCAAGACAATTATCGTGAACAAAAATGGTAGAAAATCTCAATTACATTGTTAAATACATTATGTTATCATGTAAACATTTGTGCATGATGATGCCTAAACATTTGTTTTGTTGAAAGTATGAACTACCCAAAATACAATTGATCGAAAAGCTTTTTGGTCTTAAATATAGATCTTGGTTTTCTTTAAAATAACATAACATGTTTAATTAACTTGATCGGATGAATTCAATAAAATCATTCGTTTGCAGTAGTTTTAGACTTATAAAAATGCGCTTCCTTGTCTCCCGGTAATAAGCAATAAGGACAGTAAATTTCTCAAAACTTCGGTTAGCTTTCAAATAGATTTGTCCGGTTCCCAGTCGTACTTTGACAGGTAAAAAGAACGTCAGGCAAAGCATGATAATGGCCGCGCCCTATTAATGAATTAGGTATTGGATGAGAAGGTTTTCATATGAACATTTCTCACTACACAAGCTTAAATCTAAAGATCACTGTACAAGAATTACAGTGGATATCTTTTTAGTAGTTCGGTTACATTTATGATAGATAAAGTTTCCGAAATTCTAACGAGACTATTTCACGTATGAATTGTGTTCACTTCGAGACATGGTTTTTGCTTAATTGTTCGCTAAGTATACGAGCAATCAGTAAATCGACTTTGAAATTCTTATGTAGTACCGAATTCCTACTAAAGTTACTATTGTCAGTAAATGATCATGCAGATAATGAAAACGTATACGATAATTTTGTTATCTGAATAAAAACTGGGAGTGCAGCCATGATCGTGCTTTGCCTGACCTGATAACGATAGTGGTATGGGGCAGGTAATCCAGACTAAATACAGATAAGCTTATTGAAGCATTTCAATTAATTGTATTAAACTGATTATGGGGCGGATCTAGACTTTTAACAAGGGGTTGTACTATTTAATGACTTACGCTTGTCAACAAATAAGATCATAATTAGACTTTTCCAATGTTCGTGGCCGCTTGTATACGAACTATAACATTTTATTTTGTTCTTAGTGTGCACCCCACTTAAAAAAGTCTGGATCCACCCCATACTTTCAGTCAATGTTTTCTCGAGTTTAACGCACGTTGATAAATCCCATATCAAACTGCTACTCATGCTCTATCCTATACATATAATATCGATTTTTAATTTTGATGATAGATATTGTAATGTTTACATTGAATCGTTATCAGTCGATATTATCATAAATAGTATATGGGTCTAGACTATTTTAAACACCAGATATATAGTACCGTGGTGTATCCAAAATACCACGAGGGGGATTCTCAAACAAAACATTTAAAATAGTAAAACAACACAAAAAAATGTTTTAAATCCACTGTCGACATTTTTGCACGCACTCTAAATCTTTAGGAATTCAAATGTACAACCCCGTCCTTTTCTTGGTATGTTTATTACTTTGCAATGGAAATAACTTATTTTAAATAATTTTCACATTATTGTTTTAACAACATGAACAATGCCAAAAGAAAATAATGGTTCGGTATAAGGACATTAATTATAGCAAAAAAAAAACACGTATACGTGCATATAATAATTATTATCTAAATGTTCGACTTACTGGTCAAGTTCAATTTTATAAGAGACATTATTATGGTCACATTCAAGCTATATCGGTGTATATTATCTTGAATAGTGAATCTTTTTAAATCCACTTTTTTACAGGCACTCTAAACCTCCAGGAAGTCATGCTTACTTCTCCGTCATTTTCTTGACAAGTTTATTTATTTCTTATAGAATAGAGTTCAATGTTAAACTTATGTAGAAGGAATTTCAGGAGAGGTCGACTAAGTTAAGCAGGGTGAGTGTCCAGGCAGCAAAGTATTATTAGCCTTTTTATCAATATATTTGAAAATTCAAAAATCCCGGTCCTTCGAAAGAATTTTTTATTACACGAAATCAGACGTGAATACCTATAAAGATAAAAAGCCTAATGTAGGTGTTTGTATTCTGTTGGTAAGGCGTATATCTCTGTGTGTTGCTCTAGATAATTATATTTACGATATAAGCTACTACAGAACAATACTTTTACACAAATCAAAGCGGTTATATTGCTGTCGGATATGTATAGGATAGAGCATGAGTAGCAGTTTGATATGGGATTTATCAACGAGCGAAGCGAGTTGATAAATCTCATATCAAACTGCTACGAGTATTCTATCCGACTTAGACAACGGGTAGGAAATTATATGTTTACAATGTCCATTTTCATTTATTTTTTCACGTATTTATACTACTTCTATCTTAAAGCCACATAAAACTCAGAATAATATAGTTGGCCTTAATTTAAAGCGTACGATATTTGTGTCGTGAATTTCGTGCGAAAGCTAATTAAAACTCATGAACTTCATTTAGATTGTGTTATTCACGTATATAAATATTTGTGCCCATCTACATATCGGCAGTTAAACAATGAATAAAAAATACAAATCAACAATCATTTCTGATAAATAATCACAGTGGTGAGTCGTCTTAGGAATAATTCTTTATCGCAGAACTAAAGAATGTTTTGGCTAACCAAGAGTGTTATAAGGCTGTAAGTACATGTTATTGTTTTACGAATTTCATCATTTTTCTGCATTGTTATACCTAATAAACATGTGAATATTCAATTTTAACTATATTTCTCATATATAGTCGTTTTAATATGTAATCAAGAGAGTTTGTTTGTTTTGTTGGGTTTAACGCCGTAGCAACACATTTTATAGGTCATATAACGGCGGTCAGTCAACCTACTCACTCCTCCTGGAAAGGCCAAATCTCTGGATTTAGCTGTTAACCAACTACTAAGCACATACTTTCGTCAGTGACTGACTACTGCCCTACATAATTAATAATCATTGGTAGGAGGGAGAATGGCCGTAGAAATAATTTCATGACCAAACTCCACGAAAGTATGCCCCGCCCGGGAATCGAACCCACGACCCCTCGATCAGTAGACTTGCGTGCTACCAACTGAGCTAGCCGGGAGGCTTAATCAAGAGAGTGAATAGATGTGAATTGCGTCAGCAGAATAATCACATTTATATGTATGCTAACAAAATTTGCCAATGAAGTATTGTGTTACATAATACAGGTTGTTCTATTATGTAGGAACAAGTGGACCTTTGAATCAACCCCTACCAATATTTTTTTCACCTGCTTAAAAACCATCAAGACGATTGTCGTTACCAAAAACTGTAGAAAATCTCAATTACATTGTTAAATACATTATGTTATCATATAAACATTTGTGCATGATGACGTCTAAACATTTGGTTTGCTGAAAGTATGAACTATCCAAAATACAATTGATCGAAAAGCCTTTTGTCTTAAAGATCATGGTTTTCTTTAGAATAACATAATATGATGAATTAACTTGATCGGATATATTCAATAAATTCATTCGTTTGCAGTAGTTTTAGACTTAAAAATTATGCGCTTCCTTGTCTCCCGGTAATAAGCAATAAGGACAGTTACTTCCTCAAAACTTGGCTTTAAAATAGATTTGTCTGGTTCCAAGTCGTACTTTGACAGGTAAAAGAACGTCAGGCAAAGCATGATAATGGCCGCGCCCAATGTAATGAATTAGGTATTGGATAATAATGTTTTCATACGAACATTTCTCACTACACAGGCTTAAATCTAAGGATCATTGTACAAGAGCTACAGTGGAGACTTATTTTAGTAGTTTGGTTACATTTGTGCTTAATTAAGTTTCCTAAATTCTAACGAGACTATTTCACGTCTGAATTGAGTTCACCTCGAGACATGGTATTTGGTTAATTGTTCGCTAAATATACGAGCAATCAGAAAAATCGACTTTGAATTTCTTATACATGTATAGTACCGAATTCCTATTAAAGTTAATATAGTAAGCAAATGCAGATAAAGGAAACGTAGACGATAATTTTGTTTTCTGAATAAAAACTGGGAGTGCAGCCATGATCTTGCTTAGCCTGACCTGATAACGGTAGTGGTAAAGGCAGGTAATCCAGACTAAATACAGATAAGCTTATTGAAGCATTTCAGTTAATTGTATTAAACTGAATATGGGGCGGATCTAGACTTTTTACAAGGGGTTGTACTATTTAATGACTTACGCTTGTCAACAAATAAGATCATAAATTAGAATTTTCCCATGTTCGTGGCCGCTTGTATACGAACTATAACATATCATTTTGTTCTTAGTGTGCACCCCACTTAAAAAAGTCTGGATCCACCCCATACTTTAACTCAATGTTTTCTCGAGTTTAACGCACGGAGAAAACGATCTGATTATATCAAACACTTTACCGTGTGATATGGGATTTATCAAACACTTTTTAAGCAATTTGATTGGCTGAGAGGGGGTCACCGTTGTCTAAGGGTTTGATAGAGTACGTGATTATGAACATTATACCACAAACGGAAGTGATACAATAGGAGTTTCCGTTACATTTACTGATAATAAGATTAAAATCGGATTTAAACCGGATTAAATATACTTAACTCGTGCAATCTGTATCTTCTGCGTGCTAACGTGTATAGTGGATTATAAGTATCCATTTAATTGTGTATGTGCGACCTTGTGCGACAGTCAGCAAATGATTGTCATGACGATTTCCTGCAAGCCGCTACTTAACACTGAGAAACCCAACTCAAAAAAGGGTAAAAACATCATCTATGCTTCGTAAAAAAACATATTATGATATTCTGTTGTAAATCTCTATGTTTCAGATTCTGCCCAGACAGGAAGATATATTCTGTACCAGACATGATATCTACATTATCAAAGTTTTCTGATAGTCGACGGACACAAAGGCATCTAAAACAAATGATAGATTCGATGACAAAATTGAGGGAAGCCAAAGTTGACAGACTGGAAACACTAAATGAAGCACGGAAGGAAGCTATGGATCAAGTCACCAAATTCCAAAATGCACTCGAAATCATGTTTAGGAAAGCAGCAGATGTGTCAAGAAATGAAATAGAAGAAGAATACAAGAGACTTAAAATTGAAATCCTTCAAGATAAAAGTAATATTGATGATACCAACAAGGTCCTTCAGGAAGATGATCACAAAATAAATAAGGCTGCAGCAAACAAAGCTCAACGTTTCGTTTGCTCTAAAATAGCTGAAAAGAATATTATGATGGCAAGAGCTGAAAAGATTAAACAGGAAAAGATTGAAAACACAGATGCTGTTTTGTCTTTTGTACCTAACGAACCATTGATGAAATATGTCCAAAGTTTACATGGTATTGGTGAAGTACAAGTTGATATGAAGAAGAAAGTACAAGTTGGTAAAAAGAAGAAGCAACATGGCTTGTATAAAGTGATCAACAGTAAAGATATCAATATAAAGGTCCCAGATGATATATCAACTTGCTCCAGTTATGGATGTTGTCTTATAAATGATCATCATCTTCTTGTTACCGACCGCAACAACATTAAACTAAAACGTTTTGATGTTAAGACATTAACACTAATTGATTCATGCACATTGATTGGTATGCCATTCGGTGTATGTTCTATCAGTATAGATACAGTAGCTGTAGCGTGTCAATTACCAAACAAAGTGCAGTTTGTTTCCATACGTGACAAGATGGTTTCAACAAAATCATTTGATATACATGTATCTCATTATGCTTATGGTATCGGCATGAAGGATAGAAAACTTTATCTTAGCAGTGACATCACAGTGAATGTGTATGATATGACTGGTAAATTGTTAAAGACTGTTTCAAATGACACTGCGGGGAATGGATTATTTCAAGAATCTTCGCATGTTTCATGTTATGAAAGCGGATACAAAATGTTTGTTTGCGACATTACAAAAGGAATTATCTGTTTGTTTGATGGGAAAGATAATCATCTGTCTACCATTACTGACGGTGATTTGAGTGGTGCAGATGGTGTATGTACTGATAAAGGAGGCAATGTTTTTGTTGTTGGTCGATACTCTAACACTGTGGTACAGTACACTGACGATGGAACAAAGATTGGTGTTGTATTGAAAGGAAAGGATGGTTTGCAGCAGCCATGTTCAGCGGTTTTTCATCATGGATTGAACAAATTGTTTGTCACAATGCTAGGCTCAGATGTACTGAAAGTGTATGAGTTAGAGTAACATGTTTGCTGGATTTTGTGTAAATATAAACATCTTTTCATCAGCGTACATTATTTCATTGTAAATGTATTAATTTGAGTGACATATTGTTAGACAGTGTGAAATATGAACTTTATTTGTTTACATTATTTTATTACAAGTGTATTAATTATGAACTATCGTTTAAATATTCATTCCAATAGTACTTTCATTACTTTGATTTTAAAATGGCCTGACTCTGAACTATATATTAAAAAGGGCTAAAACGTTGAAAGTGTGGTTTAAAGTCTGCTTCCATATACATGTTCCATATACATGTTCTGCCAACTTTACAACTTTTTTGTAATTATTTATTTATTCAAAATATATATGTATATATTCATAGATTACAATAAAAGGATGTTGTACTCTATGACATGGGTTTTTATGTTTTACAAAATGTAGCATTATTACCAAGTAGTACCAAAAAGAGAGAAAAAAGATAAACATTGACTACAACAATATAATGAACAACTTATAATCTGAAATGCTTTAACTTGCTGGTACACAACTTTATAACTTTGTACAATAACTCCTGATCATTTAAATTCCCTCCAGACAGTGACATCACTCTGTACCCATTTACACTTGGATAGAATGGAACAAATGTTGGTCAATTTCTGGCTGAAAATAGTTTTAGTGTAGCAGTGTCCCCAGTTAGGTTCGAACCTGGGACCTCTCAATTCCTAAGAGTGTCCTATCCTGTGATATTGTAAAATTGTAATTGTTATGTAAGATGAGTAGACCTAGTAGATAAGCCTCATCCCTTAATTAGGAGTGCACATTGTACATCTTACAATAAAATTATGATTATCATTTTTATTATGAGTATTATTATTTTTTTATCATCATTATCATTATTATCATAATCATTATCATCATCATCGTCATTAGCATCATTATCATCATCATTATTATCATCATCATTATTACTATCATCATTATCTCCATCATCATCATCATTATCATCATCATTATTATTATCATTATCATCATTATTATTATCATCATCACCACCATCATTATCATTACTATCATCATCACCATGATTATCATCATCATCATTATCTTCATCATCATTATTTTTATTACTATCATCATCATCTTCATCATTATTATCATCATTATTATTATCATCATCACAATCATAATCATCACCATTATCATCATCATCATCATCATTATTATTATAATCAACATCATTTTCATCATTATCATCAGCATTTTCATTATCGTCATCATCATTATCACCATCATCACCTACCATGTTTTTTCTTGATCAAGACACTTTATCCCTCTAGCTTCCTGCTTGACAACTACGAGGTTAAAACAAGTTATTCATATATTTTGAGAGACCTTATAGGCGGATCTAGCGAGGGGGTTTAGAGGTGTCCGGACCCCCCCCCCCCCTAGAATTTCCAAAATGTACCTGGCCATATGACTGTAAGTCAATTTTAAGTAGCATAAAACAATTTTTCTCAGTGCTTAACAGTTTCGACCCCCCAGGAAAAGTTCGGACCCCCCCCCCCCTCCCCGAAAAAAATCTGGATCCGCCCCTGAACCAATCTTCGGTAACCCATGGTATTATTTACAACGTAAGAGTACCGTTGGTTTTTGACAATGTTTAAGAAATCTACTAAACTTTACTATTTCTACTCAATACTGGGGGACTAGGAAGCGGAATCATTTATGATTAATTTAAGCCGTAAGAACTTGTTTGACAATCCAGTTGCAATACATTGTTGTCAATGTTCATGAAGCTAAAGTTTCCATTAGTTGAAAATTTAAAAAACTGTCAAGCTTCTAATTGATATCCAGTCATAAGAGGTGTGCCCCAGGGATCTGTATTGGGTCCTGTGCTATTACTCCTAACTATAAATGACATGTTGCCCTTTTTTAAAAATCACAAAGATCTTACGATAAAAATCGTCAAAAGCAAAAGAATAATAATAATAATACGGATTTTTTTATCAATCATTTCCAATTATTCTCGAATTATGTATTATATTGTTCTCCTGTTAAATATCATATCATACTTATGTTCTATTATCCTTCTGAACTGCAAAATTTATTCATCTGCCTATTGGGCCAGTATAATTGATACTTGAATCGTGGTTAGGATCCGATCGCCACTTGCTCAACGATCCACAGTTCTAATCACATGTCTCAATGTTTGATATGTACTGCGATGCGCTGTGCGTCTTAGTACAGTAATGATTTCTTCACATTCTGTCTTAAATAAAATGCCAAATATCTTTTTAAAAATAATTCTTGCTAATATTTGGCACTCAGTTTCACATTAAAATTTAAATGCTAAGAATCGTATACATGTGCGTGCGGTTGGCACCACCTTGAGTGGTTTAAAAATTTTTTTTAATGCGAAGAAGTTGACTTAATATGAACTCACAGTATATAACTATGGTGGTATATTCTGCCACCAGAAAATTAACCAGTTAATGGAGAAGTTTACCAGTTATGCATCTATTAAGTCAAATAATTAACTATTTAATTAAGAAGAAGACTAGTTAGGCAACTATTAAGCCAGAAAATTTAGTAGTTAATTAAGAAGTTAACTAGTTATGCAACTATTAAGCCAGAAAATTAACTAGTTAATAAAGAAGTTAACTTGTTATGCAACTATTAAGCCAGATAATTAACTTGTTAATTAAGAAGTTAAATAGTTATGCAACTATTAAGCCAGATAATTAACTAGTTAATTAAGTGATTATCTTGTTACCGTAACTAGACTATCAATAACCGGTTAGAGATATTTTGTACCTGTGGTAAGTGATTAACCGGTTACGTAACTAGTTAACCAAATTATTAACTAGTAAATTGAGTGGTTTAACCTTTACGTAATTACTTAACCTGTTATCACTTATCTGTAAATAGCACCGTTTTACTCCATTGTATTGATACACTATACTTTAGTCATCGCAGATTTTAGATATTACACAATATCTATTTATAGATACGTATTAAGTGGTTATCTTGTTGCGTTTACTACATAACTTGTTAATTAATTGATAAACAAGTAAATGTAACAAGTTAACCGCTTATATATGATATCGTTTACTGGTAAGTGGTTATCTTGCTTTATTAACGTGTTAATCATTTAATTTACTAGTTAAAGGTACTACATGTATTTCACAGATTGGGTTATTTATTCCGTAATTTCAACATTTCATTCAGTGTCTGTAATGGTGCCAAAACATTTATACTTAATATTATAAGACAAACTGATCTATAGGTTGCAAGAAATATACAATAAAAGTAAGTGCATTAAAATTGTCTATACAGTTACATGCCGAGTAGATTTGCTACATGAAACACTTTCATTTGAGGTTATATGTCAATTTGCACTAAAATCGCATGTTCATAACACTACTTTCCTGCTTCCAAAATTGTTTCCATACAATTTTGCTAGTTTTAGAAAATGTTTATATTTAAGTTGAAATCTGTGAATGAGTACCTTTAATTATCTGGTTATTTGATGGCAGAAACATGCCACCATAATTATATCAAAGTACTGAAAGTACTGTTTGAAGGAATTGTAGAACAATTTTAGGAGTTCAAGTTACTATTTCGATATCCTACATAATTTCTTTATCATTTATAACCAAATGTGTTTCATATTTCATTTTACATGCACATTATTCTACTGATCGAGAAGTTGTATGCTTTGATTCACGGGCAGGACATACTTTCGTGGAGCTATGTCATGGAATAATTTCTATGGTCATTCTTCCTCCTACCACTGATTCTAAATAATTTTAATACGGCAGTGTCCTGTCACTGAATTGCATCTAGTAGTAATCCAGAGATTGAGTCTTTTTTAGGAACAGTGATTGATGGTCACGATGTAATCTAAACAATGTGTTGCCATGGAGTTAAGGTCACAACAAATTGATCACATTTTCTATGTATTTTGTTCCGAAGAATGGAGCTTAAGAGCAAATTTTTTTTTCAATATTTTGAATTTTAAGAAGCGAGCAAAGGCGAAGAATAAATTTTGTGCGGTTTCTAAGACATTTATTTACCATAAGTTAACAAGAGCATAAAAAAGATTGGACTTTCTTATATAACATATAACCATATATCTATAGACTATAGTGTAATCACGAAATAAGTAGTTCTATGCTTTATAAAGGAAGTTAATAATCATTCCAGATGAAAATTCAATTGTATTTAAAACTAGTTAGAAGTAGGGTAGAAGAGATTTACAGCTTCATGAGTTCATACGTGAAACTTTATTTTTCTTTGGTAATACTTTTATTAATACTAGATAACTAGGAAGCACACGTTACCTATTAACAGCACCACACTTATCTTATAATGGACCAGCCCGGTTCACTTTTTGTGTATACAATGTAATTATATTTTGGTAAATTATGCTAATGTCTAATAATACCGCTAGAATTAAATGAAGCCTGATATGTGAATTTAAGTGAAATTATGCTTGATTTATAACGCTATTTAGAACTCAAACTACTAATTTTCAGTTCAATTCTACTTGACCGAGTGTCAAAACTTTTGATTTTCCGAAATTTATGATGCGTTGATTTCATTTTTTTATTTTCGGATTATAAGGTGCGAGAAATCAGACGAACATAACGATTAATTTGGTGTAGTCTAATGAAATAATAAAAAAACATTTATGAAATCATTAAACCTCAACGGGCACACATCCAAAGATTAACCGTGCATTTCGTTGCTTAACTTTGATAAATGTCCAGCGCTTTACCACGGTGGCGAACCCACGTGACTTCATCCGGGTATATTTTACCATATTTGGAATATAGGTCACTCGCATAAGGTAGGTTTTTTGCTTTTTTCTTACTAATCACGTAGTGTTTTTTTTCCAAGAATACGCGCATAAACCCCCTGCTTACGAGATATGATTGCTGCAGTAATTGTTTTCCTGAAATATTTAGTCGTCTTGGAATAATTTGGTACACAAATTTCGATGCGATTGAAATTGTCAGGGTAGCGTTCATTGCATTTCAACGGTTTATGCGTTTAAATGCCTTAATTTGTGCCGACAGTTATGCACATGGTATATTTATTTCATATACACTTCCAATTAACCCTCTATATATGATAACGATCTTTGAAAAGAGCTAGTTTGTAAATTATGAGAGAATGTGGATAATGATAACGTTCATTGCCCGTGAATTTCCGGATAACGTTCATTTCCTACGCAGAGTTGTCCAATTTACTCACCAAAGTTTCTTTAAAAGATTGAAAAGGTACATAATTAGTCCAATTAATTAAATACCTTGCACATTTTAGTAATTTAAGTTCACAATCAAAGATATTTTTGATGAGATATCGTACACTCAAGGTAATAAGATCCCGAGACTATATATAGTAAGATAATGATGACGATCCAGAAGTAGTAAAATATATACATGAATCTGAAATTGTTCACTAATCCAATCATGTTATTTTTTCATATATTTCAGACAATGTCGTTTTGTGTTACATACATGTGTGGATATATGTTCAAAAACAAAAAAATGTGTTGATGAGCATGAAAGAAGATGCAATGGCCAGTATAGAAACTACTGTTGTGGCAATGGCTTCTTATCTAGAGCAGACCTTGTTAGACATAAGTAGACAATTAACAAGTAACAAGTTTGATTGATCTGGGAAGCTTTCCTTTACCCTTGCATGTAACCAGTTCTCACCTACCATTCCACAGTGTCGACAAATGTCCATAAATTTATTTTTCCAGCGGGCAAAATCGACAATTGAAATTTTCATGGAAAGGAATAACCAGCGACGTCTTCGAAATATTAGATTCGTTATCCTCGAGTTAACATATTGTTACTTTTTTTAATCGATTAAGTCATTCAACATCTGTCATAGTCGACTACATTTATTTACGTTAGTCCAAATTCGATGCCACATAAGGTAGAATGACAAACTGTGCAACCTACCCTGGGATCCTATTATCGTTCGCTTGTTGCAGAGAATTGAAAAATCACACAGCATGATTTTAAAAAAGTTATCTATGAAAAATTTGGGCATATATGTATGTACAAATAGGGAGGTACTGTCTAGCACATGGACAGTATGTTTAACTATCGTTCACTTTCTAGAGTGAAGTATGTTTTGGATTACGCTCCCTTCTCAGCTCAGAGAACATGCTATTTTAGTAAATTCATGATTTATGATATTCACTTTAAACTATTGAACAACCAATGAAAGTTATGTAATTAAACATGGTTGTGTCTTACTCTAAAATAGAAATATCCGTTAGCCCATGGTCATTTAGCAGACTGAAAAAGTGCATGTGTTCACGACTTTTTTAGGGATATTTTTCAATAGATATTACTATAGTGAATTATTCTTTCATTAAAAGTTTATATTGATTAACGAATTGTGTTTTTTTCATCTATGCAACATCACGTGTCTTATCGATGTGACCACGGTATAGCAGTGCATATATGCAAATCTAAAATAGAATCCACATCGAACTAACTTCCTCCATGATATAAATGACTTAGAGGCCGATCTGCAACCTCTCAATGGTAAATGTGATGGGTTCGAACCAGCTTCTGACAATGGCGTTTAATTGCTAACAGGAATAAAGTCTAATGCTCACACACAACTGGAACGTTTAGCAGATTTAGCAGATTAACTATCCGTCTCATGACTGAGATTGAAAAGCCACAAAAAACAAAGAAGAGATTCACTGTTTTCAAATATATTATCTATATACGACATGTCAGATGACTTCTAACTTGTAGTTCTTCAAATTTGTGTATGCATGACTTAAAATATTAAACAAGACAAATAATCATACAAAGTCATGATCAATTGTATATACCATGTAAACTTGAACTTTATCCATGTGATCCATGTAAACACTTTATCACTTAACTTCTGATTTTATTGTATAATATGGATTCTAGCAGAAATCCCTTCTGCCATACAAAAAAACCACACTCAGTATAATACCTTAGGAAATTAATCAAAATAGCCTTATAAATTGCCATATTCAATGTAACTTTGTTTAAAATAAATCTCTGTTCTCATTTAGCCATCACAGTTTGAAGAAACGTCATGGTAAGTATTACTAACAGCATCAATGGGGCTTTCAGATGAAATATTATTTATATCGTGATACTTTGAGGTAACTTTTTGTCCAAAAATTTCATCAAATGAGTCAGGCCTATACTGAGGACCACTCTTGGCTTTTTTAGGACTTGATTGTGCCGATCTACATCCATTTTCTCTTCTATCTTTTTTTTCTATTAAGTGTTAATTTTAATTTTGTCTTGCCCATTTCTGAAATTTAAAACATAAAGAAAATAGTTGAACAATAAGAAAGATTGCTAATGTAAATTCATTTAAAAATGTCTATGCAAAAAATAGAGTCATCCTAGAATTCATGCATCTTCGTACATTGACTTTTAATTTTTGACCTATTTGATAGTTTTTCACGTCAGGGTATACGTATTTTTTGTGCGTCACTAAAAAGTCATTGTATTAAATCTACATTAAGTGGTCAACTAAAATCTATGTTGAATCCTTTGCATATGTATATAAACTCTAAGTTGTATCCCATGCAATTTGTATAATGTTTGAAAATCAAAGAAAGGTCACATGATACATCCCTGTTCGTAGTCATAAAATGCAATGCACTATTTAGGTCATTTTTAAGAAACTGTAGTGAGTAAATTGGACAACTCTACGTAGGAAATGAACGTTATCCGGAAATTCACGGGCAATGAACGTTATCATTATCCACATTCTCTCATAATTTACAAACTAGCTCTTTTCAAAGATCGTTATCATATATATAGGGTTAATTGGAAGTGTATATGAAATAAATATACCATGTGCATAACTGTCGGCACAAATTAAGGCATTTAAACACATAAACCGTTGAAATACAATGAACGCTACCCTGACAATTTCAATCGCATCGAAATTTGTGTACCAAATTACTCCAAGACGACTAAATATTTCAGGAAAACAATTACTGCAGCAATCATAACTCGTAAACAGGGGGTTTATGCGCGTATTCTTGGAAAAAAACACTACGTGATTAGTAAGAAAAAAGCAAAAAACCTACCTTATGCGAGTGACCTATATTCCAAATATGGTAAAAAATACCCGGATGAAGTCACGTGGGTTCGCCACCGTGTTTACGCTCTCAAAGCAAACTCCTGCTGTAAAACCGATCGTTAAAATTGTACTTATATACAAGCGTGTGTTAGATACTAATGCGCAATAATACAATGAAACTTCTCTCCGTGCACAGTTAGAATGTTGTTTGATTAATGTTAAAAAAACACATCAAATATCATAATTTTAAGTATTTGTTTAAAATATTTTTTCAGCTTATCTACTTTTGATAGTACACATATTTTTCTGCAGCACTAATACTTGATCACATTGACTCATTGATTTCTATTGAGTTGAGGGCATTGTTCGTTCTTTTTCAAATCTTGCAGAGCGCTGACATAGAAAGGAATTGTTTGAAAACAATTCCTTCCAAAAATGGTTTCACTTGGTCACGATTGTTGGAGGTTTCTGCATTGCAGCTACGCTTAGAATGTCTCAGCGATAAATATGATGCGAGCAAGACATACGATAACAATTCACTTTAAATTATTTCTCGTACTAATGAGCCAGCATGTATCATGTCGATAACCCGGCCTCTTTCTTCCAAGCTCATTCGTTTTATACTTATTACTTGTGAAGTTTAGAATGTTCTTTCTACGTGTAAATCGCTACAGACATCGGCATACACAAAGTGAACATGTAAATGTAAACCGTTTAGCTGATATAAGTTAAAAACATGAAATGCACGTGCATCATGGAAGTCAGTAACCACACTGTGGATGTTGACGTATTTAGTGTCATATGAAAGATATAGTATCCCATAGTTGACACACGAAATTTCGTTTACATATTTTATGGTGGACAGACGGGTTCTCGCACCTCTAAGGACTCAATGAACCATTTCTAATTAATGCAACAATACTTTCAGAAAAATACATTAAAAACGAACCTTTTAATCTATATTCCATTTGTTTATCATATACTTGCTGATATTTTATATTTAAAACAAATCCAAATTCTTCCAAAAAAAACCGCGACCATTTTCTGAAAACTGTCATGGCGGCTAAAAATAGATGACCTAATTTCGCACTTCTACCGTATTTGGCTCTTTGTGACGTCATAATTAGCTGCCACATGACTGTCACGTGACTTTATGAGCAAGGGCTACCTGCCATGTGCTTTTTTTATTATTACATGCTTTTAAACAATATTTAATGGATTGTACTGACAGAGCAGAAAAAGGTAATAAGGATTTACTGAAAAGTATTCACCATCTCAAAATTTTCATTCTAAAAACCTGTTTCTTGCGCATTATTCTCGTTTGACAGTTGTAGTTGCGTTGATTGTTTACTTGACATTGTGCACACGAATTGATGACGTCATACGCAATAAAATAGCAAAGTAAACAACTTTTTTATGAAAGGACCGAAATCAGGTGAGGAACGAGATCAGGTGCTTGTACGATAACAACTGTTGAAATTATCTGCAGAGGAAATGCGTATACTTAGAAAAGTTGTTAAGTGTAGAGTACCTTGAGTACATAGAGTTTCTTGAGTACATAGAGTTTCTTGAGTACATATAATTCCTAGAGTACATGTACATAGAGTACTTTGAGGACATATATATCCTTGAGTACATATATCACCTTGAGTACATATATTACCTTTAGTACCTTGAGTACTTTGAGTATATAAAATACCTTGTACATAAAGTAGATTAAGTACTATTAGTACAAAGAGTACTATAAGTTTATACAGAACCTTAAGCAAATATAGTACATTGAGTACATGGAGTTCCTTGAGTACAAAGGAGTTCCTTGAGTACAAAGGAGTTCCTTGAGTACAAAGGAATACATTGAGTACATATAGTACAAAGAGTACATACAGTACCTTAAGCACATACTGGAGTGCAAAGGAGTTTCTTCAGTACATATAGTTTATATAGTACCTTGAGTATATTAGGTATCATAAGTACATTAACTAAATAAAGTACCTTGAGTACATAAAGTACATTGAGTACATATAGTACCTAGAGTACATATAGTACCTAGAGTACAAATAGTTCCTTGAGTACATACATGTATAGTACCCTGAGTACATATAGTACCTAGAGTACATATAATTTGTAGAGTACCATGAGTACATATAGTACCTTGAGTACATATAGTACCTTGAGTACATATAGTACCTAGAGTGCATACAGTACCCTGAGTACATATAGTTCATATAATCATATAATTTGTAGAGCACCATGAGCACATATAGTACCTTGAGTACATATATTACCTAGAGTGCATATAGTACCAAGAGTACATATAATCTGTAGAGTACCATGAGTACATGTAGTAACTAGAGTACATATAGTACCTTGAGAACATAAAGTACCTCGAGTACATATAGTAGTACCTTTAGTATATATAGTACAGGGCTTGAATTATAGCTCCCATACTCGCAAAATGCGAGTGGATTTTGAAAATTGCTAGTAACTTTTATTTCAACTCGCAAATTTTTGTGAGTTGAAATCACTGCAAAAATATTACTCTCTTACCCAATGAGGCTGTAATCAGCATTGAAACGACCAGATAGATCGATGGTATAATACAATTTAAGATTCACCATAAAATGATATTTGATATTCTTTGCTTATTCCACAGTAACGCATTTATTCTATCTGTAGTTAATTAAGAAAAGTACTAAGTTGTTTTCATATTACATACATACGAACAGTTATTATGCATGCTATTAAAATTTGGAGAAAAAAATGCGAGTGATTTTTTTCATTTTGCGAGTTGAAGTAAAATGAACTCGCAAACTTTTGCGAGTCCAATTTTTTGTTAAATTCGAGCCCTGTATAGTACAAATAGTTCCTTGAGTACATATACTACCTTTAGTAAATATAGTACCTAGAGTACATGTAGTACCTAGAGTACATAGTACCTTAAGTACATATAGTACCTTTAGTACACATAGTACCTAGAGTACCCTGAGTAAATAAGTACTCTGAGTAAATATAGTACCTAAATTACATATAGTACGTTAAGTACACATAGTACCTAGAGTACATTAAGTATATATAGTACCTAAAGTACATATAATACCTTAAGTACATATAGTACCTAGAGTACATATAGTACCTTGAGTACAAATAGTATCTAGAGTACCTTAAGTACATATAGTACCTTAAGTACATCTAGTTTCTTAAGTACATATAGTACCTTGAGTACATAGTACCTCAAGTACATATAGTACCTTAAGTACATCTAGTACCTTAAGTACATATAGTACCTAGAGTACATATAGTACCCCGAGTACAAATAGTACTTAGAGTACCTTAAGTACATCTAGTTTCTTAAGTACATATAGTACCTTGAGTACATAGTACCTCGAGTACATATAGTACCTAGAGTACATATAATTTGTACATATAGTACCTTGAGTACACATAGTACCTAGAGTACATATAATTTGTTGAGTAACATGAGTACATATAGTACATAAAATCTGTAGAGTACCATGAGTACATGAAGTACCTAGAGTACATATAGTACCTTGAGAACATATAGTACCTTGAGTACATATAGTACCTAGAGTACAAATAGTTCCTTGAGTACATGGAGTATCTTGAGTACATATAGTACCTTGAGTACATATAGTACCTAGAGTGCATATAGTACCCAGAGTACATATAGTACCCTGAGTACATATAGTACCTTGAGTACATAAAGTGACCTGAGTACATATAGTACCTAGAGTACATATAGTACCTAGAGTACATATAGTACCCTGAGTACACATAGTACCTTGAGTACATATAGTACCTTTAGTACATATAGTACCCTGAGTACACATAGTACCTAGAGTACCATATAGTACCTTAAGTACACATAGTACCTAGAGTACATTAAGTACATATAGTTCCTTGAGTACATAGTACCTTGAATACATAAAGTACCTTGAGTACATATAGTACCTAGAGTACCCTGAGTACATAAAGTTCCCTGAGTACATATAGTACCCCGAGTACATATGGTACCTATAGTACATATAATACCTTAAGTACATATAGTACCTAGAGTACATATAGTACCTTGAGTACACATAGTACCTAGAGTACCTTAAGTACATAAAGTACCTTAAGTGCATATAGTACCTTCAGTACATAGTACCTCGAGTACATATAATACCTTAAGTACATCTAGTACCTTAAGTACATAAAGTACCAAGAGTACATATAGTACCCTGAGTACATTTAGTACCTAGAATACATATAGTACCTTGAGTACACATAGTACCTAGAGTACCTTAAGTACATATAGTACCTTAAATACATATAGTACCTTGAGTACATATAGTACCTAGAGTACCTTAAGTACATATAGTACCCTGAGTACATATAATACCTAGAGTACCTTAAGTACATATAGTACCTTATGTACATATAGTACCCTGAGTACATATAGTAACCTGAGTACATATAGTACCTAGAGTACCTTAAGTACATATAGTACCCTGAGTACATATAATACCTAGAGTACCTTAAGTACATATAGTACCTTAAGTACATATAGTACCCTGAGTACATATAGTAACCTGAGTACATATAGTACCTAGAGTACCTTAAGTACATATAGTACATTAAGTACATATAGTACCCTCAGTACACATAGTACCTAGAGTACCTTAAGTACATATAGTACATTAAGTACATATAGTACCCTGAGTACATATAGTACCCTCAGTACACATAGTACCTAGAGTACCTTAAGTACATATACATGGGTGCAAGATGAACATTTTGAACAACCTGAAAACTGTAACTTGAAACCATTTTTCTTCATAATTTAATGGCAAAACATTGTTTAATTTGCTGTGAAAAACCTTAACTTCCGGCATATGCCTGAAAACTTACACCCATGCATATAGTACCTTAAGTACATATAGTACCTAGAGTACATATAGTACCCTGAGTACATAAAGTACCTAGAGTACATATAGTACCCTGAGTACATAAAGTACCTGGAGTACATATAGTATCTAGAGTATATTTAGTACCTAGAGTAGGCATATGCCTGAAAACTTACACCCATGCATATAGTACCTTAAGTACATATAGTACCCTGAGTACATATAGTACCTTAAGTACATATAGTACCCTGAGTACATATAGTACCCTAAGTACATATAGTATCTAGAGTATATTTCGTACCTAGAGTACAAAAAATACTAAGTATACCAAGAGTACATTAATTTTAGTACAGGCATAAAGTACCTCGAGTTTCTTGAGTTTTATATGTGCGAAGTTTAGTCTCACTTTTTTGTTGATTAACATACATTTCCATGCAACAATAATAGTTACTGGTACATGTACTTATACATTGATTCCAGGTGTTTAGACATTACAAGTATATTATACAGCCAGGCCTTAAACAGAAATTTTTTATAAAAATGTTATAATTGTCGAGGGTTCACCACCATAGAAAAATGCACATAGCAATAATTTTTTGTATCTTGATTTTCAGCAATGTGTACAAAAACAACACTTGTAATATGCTTGTCTGATTCCAAGTCGTACTTAGATGAGTAAAAGTAAGTTAGACAAAGCAGAATAATGGTGGTCGCTGATGTATTGTTCAAGATAGAGGATAATTCTGTTTTGAATGAACATTTCTTACTATAGGCTTAAATCATAGGAATATAGAACAAGAATTACAGTAGATACCTAATTTTTAATTGTTGGGTTTTTTTTTAACGTCGCATTCAACACATATATAGGTCATATACACAACGGCCAGCTCTTCCTACTATAGGGTTACATTAACTCTTAATGAAGTATCAAAATTTTTAACAAAATAGAGTCAACACTGAATCATGTCCACTCTGCAGACATGGTTTTAAGTTAATGGTTTGCTAAATTTTAGAACACAGAAAAATCGACTGCGAATGACCTATATGGTACTGAACTGCTTCCAAATTGACCATTGTCAGAAAATGTTCACGCTAAGTAAAAGAAAATTTCAAAACCTAAAGTTGCTTTGCCTGGCCCAATAACGATAGTGGTATTCAATTGTGCAACATAGCTCTAAGAAGAGTCCAGCACATTACCCGAGAGATAGAGATAGTGGTAA
Source organism: Mactra quadrangularis (assembly GCA_025267735.1). Taxonomy (NCBI): domain Eukaryota; kingdom Metazoa; phylum Mollusca; class Bivalvia; order Venerida; family Mactridae; genus Mactra; species Mactra quadrangularis. The sequence continues at coordinate 24,155,884 of CM046311.1, read as the reverse complement.
GGGGCAGGTTATCCAGACTAGTAATATGCCAGTTCAGGTGAAATAAAACACTTTTTTCAGTTTATATTAATTTTATTAAATCCACAGGTGACAGTATAAAAAGGAAACGATCCTATAACAATCTAATAATACAATACTATAAATAAAGGAGAAATATAGCACTTTGTCTAGTTATCAAATTTTGTACAACAAATATATGTCTGAATGATTCACATACTTGTTTGATGTTTTATTTCTGTAAAATTAACTCAAATAATTACATATGTCACAATGATAAATGTGTAAAAAGAACTATAGGATTTAATCCGTATTTCATGCTTTTCAACAATAATGTGTAACAAACTTTGTTTGTACCTTCTACCCTTCTACGCATGGGCGGAATAACTCACAAATTTGAGTTCTCAATTAGACCTATTTATGACCTATTACATAATCTTAGATGGTGACATCACATGACTACCATATTGCAGTTAACCATGTTAATTTCAGGGCTGTCATCGATAGAAAATTTTGTATCGATTTAAATTTTGTATCAATTTATCAAAGAGCAAGTATGATAGTATCAGTGATATATCGAGTCAGACAAAGAGTGTAATTCAAGCCACTGGAACTCCAGGATATATATATTAGAGAAAGCTCTCATGAAGATATGCATGATGTTAAAATTTGTTAAAGACATCCAAAAAAAACCAACTGTATTCTCTTGTTTTTGATACTTAACTGGATACATAAAAACTCAGAAATATGTAAAAGTCCTATAGTTATAGCTTCATGAAACACTAGATTGCATCGATATTCCAAATTGTGAATCGATATCAGATTTTCTGTCAAGAATCGGCGATACATCGGTATTGCAATTTTCCATGACAGCCCTAGTTAATTTTGAATTAATTGTTTATGGAGGATATAAGTACTGCAGTCATTTAAAAAGAATATATTTATTGATATATACATAAGCTCAAAATAAGCATAATGTCAAACTTACATATATCTAGAAGCTACAATTCTAAAAATGTCACTATAACTGTATACTGTAATCAGTCAATGAAGGAATCCAGTACTATAGATCAATGATTTAAATACAGTTTATAGAAAAACAAAATTAGCACATTAAGTTGTGTATCATTAACTACAAATAAATACATGTATATATTTTATATTCATGTTGCAGGATCTTCTCTGTGATCTTTATAAGTAGCTTTAGGTGATAATCCTAACTTGCCTACTGTATTCACAGCAAAATTCTCTACGGTACCCATTTTTTCATTGACAGGGATTTTCTGAAAAAAAAAATTAAATCTAAAATTAGTTCAACAAAAATACTCTATCTGTAGAAAAGCATCTTGATTTCATTGTTATCATTCATTTGTCCTAACTAGTGTAATATTGAAACTGTAAGTGACAGTAAGTCTGTAAGTTAAGTTCATGCTAGATTTTTTATATATTTTTTTACTGGGTTTAACGCCGTGTCAACACAATTTAAGGTCATTTTACAACGTCCAGCGCACCAAACCTAGCTTTCCTTGACCCTTGTCTATAACCAGTACTCACCTACCCTTCCACAAGGCCAGAAACTTCTCCATAGTATCTAATCGATTGAGGAAAATTGACACTATTGTCAAATTTTCATGGAAAGGTATAACCTCACTGGGTGGAGTTCGAACCCGTTCCCCCTTCTGGACACAAGATCCCAAATCCTGGCACACTAACACCTGCGCTATCGACACGGGTCATGCTAGATCTATTTCATCATTAAAGCTCCATAGCACAACAAGTTCTAACACTTCAGATATATCACTCTTCAATTCACTTCCTGGTCACTTAGGCCTAAACATTTAATTAAATAAAGTTGCTTGCTAAATGGAAACAATAGAATTGGGTATTGTTTGAAACATAACTACTTTCCAAGATAACCTGTCCAACACTTGACAACAGCATCACTACAAACATGAACCATTTAGAACATTAGTTTGAATCCTGGCTGAATTGTCACCTGAGAATCATTTAAACCATAAGAAATCTGTTCAATTGTATCTCTGGGGTTGGCTGTGTGTTTGATTATGTTTGCCCATATGTCACAATGGCTTTGGGGGAGTGTATATCTCTGGGCACTGTCTATCTTGTCTAGCAGAAATTGACCAATACTTTTACATACCACCTTATATTTTGTGTATTGAATTGTGCATGCCACCTTATTTCATTATAAGGTAAAGTAACTACAGCTGTCAAACTTTATCATAATTAATCTTCTACTTTTAATTAATGTATTCAGTGAATACAAACTGATAAGTGTTACAACCTTTATATAAATGGTAGTGTAGCAATTGAACAATTTCATTTGGTAGTACATGTACAATAATACTTAATATTGCTAAAAGTGATATTTTAACCATAATGAAATAGTCATACATACCCTATCTACAATATGTTTAACAATTTTACCATCTTTATTTAAATATACAGTTGATATAAAATCCCATTCTCTGTAAAAAAATCAACAAGATATATAAGTACTGTTCATTTTAAAAATGTTATTTTACATTCTTAAATCATCACAATTATTTTAGATAATGACTATTTCAGTCCAAAATCATGCTAGAGTTATGCAACTTGGTATTTGACATCCGATGGTAACCCAGTAAAAATAAATGAAGTTTTATACACGAAAAATCTACTAAATTAAAATTGCTTCTTCAAGTATGAAATGGACTGGGTATGAATATAAAGATAGTGAAAATGTATCATTAATGTAATATCGACTAAAAACATAAATCAACATGAAACATAAATTGTATCAAAAGATTAAGCCCTTAATATACATATAAAAAACTACAATGTGCTGGCTAAAATACTAAAATTTATATCATCTAACATTAAAACTTCACTTGCGCTTTGTTTAGAAAATGTAACAAGGTGAAACCCAATTTACTGTCAACGTACTTTGTCTTTTAGGTGCGCCTTTGCTTTTATCATTATAACTTATGTAAACATGTTTAAAGGTCAGTATCGAATAAAAAATTGTGGGTCCCATATTGAAATCGAATAGGCGCCCTCACAATCGAGTTTCCATGTATCAAATCATTGCAGCCCTAGTTGTGTGTAGACATTCTTACAAAGCTATGACATGTATAGTAAATTTTGTCTAACTTACTTTCTATATCTTTTCTTTTCAGTGTCATTTGAACTCTTTGATATAGAAGAGAAAAATGAAAAGAATCTTGACCAAATTAAAATATCAGTTGTATAAAGTGCACACCAATGTATTCTTACATAACCATTCTCAGGGTGTATATTAATGTTCCTTATCTGTAAATAAAACAGTTATATATCTATAAAGTTTTAATTTTACACTGGCATGTCAAAGGCATTCTTATACATGTACCTAGAGATTATTAAGATTCCAGATTGAGAATCTTTATAATAAAATAAAAGGCTGAGCATTATTCATAATTGTACTAGTTATATATAGCTATGCTATAAACATCAACTTGTTTAAACTTCTCTACAACCTGTTCCATGACATTTCTAGAGTAATGTTAAACTGCACATGGATGCAGTGAATACTAAGAAAACACTAAGCATGTACTTAAAATACTGATAAATTAAGAGTAGAGTACCAGGTAAAATGTGTGTAAAGTACAAGAGCTCCCTGAGGACCCTGGGTTGCTCACCTGAGAACTAGATTCTAAGGACATCAGACACAAAATCTTTTAACACTTTCATTTTAGTTGCACGAAAAACTGTGACATCAACAATCCAAATATGATTTGGAAAGCTCTTGGCCTTACAGTATTTGAGAAAATATTTGTCAACATTTCCTTACGACTTTATGTAAAACTTGTGACCAATGAGGCGGGGCCAATTTTTACCCTAGGGGCATAATATGAACAATCAATGTAGAGGACCTTGAGGTGATGCTACATGCCAATTATGAGGGCTCTTAGTCAAACAGTTATTGAGAAGAATTTTTTTTAGCATTTCCTTTTTTCGAATCTGTAGACCCTCTAAGACAGGGTCAATATTGACCCCAGGAGCATAATATTGAACAATCTTTGTAGGGGACCATGTGATAATGCAACATGCCAAATTAGTTAACTGTAGGCTTATGGTTTTTGACAAGTACAATTTTTGAAATTGTTAATGTATACACGAGCAAGGCAGACAAATGCCCATCACAATAGCTCACCATGAGCACCAAACTCCTCACAGCGGTTACGTCATGTGTTGCTACTTTAACCACTGCCTTCACATGAATCACGTGACGCAAGTAGTACCATGTGACTAATGTTTAAATTTAAAAGAGCAATAACGGTTAGCCTAAAAAGCGTTAGGCGTAATGTAGAGAAAAATAACATTGAATGATAAAAAATGTGGTTGATTTACACGTTCTGCCAAAGAAATAAGACAAGTTAAATAGAAATATATCAATATATCATTATGAACCAAAATTGTTGAATTCATGGATGAATTACACCTGAAAGTGAGCAAGATCGGGAATGAGCTGCGTTGTCCACCCAAAAGGGTCCTTGGTCCAACTCACGCTACTTATATGATGCTTTTGGTTAGAAATCTTAAGTAAGTAGGATAAAATTATATGTGTATGATACTGAAAAATATAACATTTATATATTAAATGACTAGAATAAGTACAGTTTTCCATTTAATATCTATTTTGCGTAACATTTTGTTATTCATGCAATTTTACGCCTTTTAGGTAACTGTTGTCAGGGTAAAATGAATCTTGTTTTTTTTTTCAAGTTATTTATTCATACTATTTATTTTTTCCCTTTATGTACTTTGAACATCATATTTTACTAAAAGAAGACTAAATTTATTGAAAATATTGAAATGTAAAAGAAAAGATGAAAAAAGTTTTTCGGCTCTCTGAGGGACGAATTTACTTGTGGTGGCAGTGGTTATTGATTTGATAAAGGGAGATAACCACTTCGGGGAGTTTGCATCAGCACTTAGTACTAAGTTGAGATAAAAAGTTGATATATTTACCCTTAGGCTACAACTTGGATACATTATTCCAACAATTATCCTTATCTTACTTAATTCTGCAAGATATCTTTTTATACCACTGAAATGTAACAAATGTATCAAAACATAAATACACTTATACATGAAAAACTCTTAGTTGATGGAATGTTGGATTTGAATTCTAAGTAAATTTAAACCTAGCCTTGGCATTAGATTCATTTCTTCATTTACTGGATTTAACATTCTATATACAGACATTCTTTTCACTTTTATAGTGGCTTCTTCAGTATTTAAATGGATAACATAAAATTGTAAGCTATGTTATTGTCATCTGCCTGTATCTCCTATGAAAGTTGAGGTAACATTCCATCTTTCCAGTAAATAAAATCCATACAATAAGGATTAGGAATACATTTGTATTACGTCTCATCAAATCCATTACCTGGACACAGTAAAAACTCAATGTTAAGCACTACAATTTTGAACAGTTTAAAAATTATTTTTTTTTATTTATCATTAAATTTCATTAGTCATTATTATTACCTGATACCTTATATAAATGTAATTTGATATTTTTAACTGTTTTCCATGTTCCCGAACTGTTGACCGAGCAATAGTTTTGACTGTTTCCTGCACATGCTCTGACGTCACGCTGTTACACTTGAACTGTTACCGTACTGATATTAGGGAAAGTAACTGTCTTCGAATGCATCAAGCGTCAATCATGATTTATAATCACAAGACTTTAACATGTCAACAACTAAATGTAGTTTAAAATTGAGAAAGTTACCGTAAATTATCAATACTTAGTGGTATATTTGCAAAACTATTTTCTTGTTCTTTATCTTCTTTCAGTATTGTTTTTCATAATTAATCAGGTAATATAACAGTCATTTCATATGTAATTTTGGAACAGTCAATCAGTTGTCCCTCGGTGTTGGGGAAAGTGTCGAGAACTGTTGCCCTCGCCTACATCCTCGGGAAACAGTTCAAAACACTATCCCCTCCACATCGGGCCAACAGTTTGACTGTTCCCAAATCACATTTGAAATAACTGTATACTAATGTAAATACAGAACAGGAGGTGTCTTAAGATGTGATCTAAATACTAAGGTTGATGTAGAAGATTTTTAAAGTATAATGAAATAAAGAGTATATTCAAGTTATTTAACAATAAAAATAACTTACACAGTAGTTTTGGATCTCTTTCTAAGATGATTCTCAAAGATTATATTAGGATCATGTCTACCTTCATTCATTGGTTCACCTCTTCTAAAAAAGTGTGGTGCCTACAACATAAATATAATGATTGAATCTAGAAACAGTGACAAAATAATATAATTATAGACATGGCCTATTGATGGAAAAGACATGCAAAGTTTGGAACCATAAATTAATCTTTTTTTTTTTTTTTTTTAATTGCGTTTAACGCTAAGTAAACACAATTTAGGTTATTTTACGGCGCCCAGCACACCTAAGCTAGCTTTCCTGGACCCTTGTCTATAACCAGTACTCACCTACTCTTCCACAAGGTCGGAAACGTCTCCATATATCTATTAATGGAGGAAAATTGACATTATTGTCAAATTTTCATGGAAGGGTATAACCTCCCAGGAGGGATTCGAACCTGCACCGCCTTTCCAGATTCCAAATCCCAGCGCACTACCAACTACACCACTGACCTGGTATAGACACAGCCTGTTGATGGAAAAAGACATGCTTTTAGTTTGAAAACATTAAGTCAGAGATACATGGTGACACCAAAATTTAGTGTTGTTAGTTGGGCTTTATATATGTCCTACAATCCAAAGAATGGTAAGCACAGGAATCTGAAGCTTTCCAAACTTGCAAATTTAGTTAGAAAAATTGAAGGTTTGTTAACTCCTAATTAGTTGATTTATAACTAGAAAACTAACAAACAATCAATTCAGATTGTAAGGTATAATTATAGAAATTATTCCACCTTTTGGCAATACCTTTAAGTGAAAGAAAATTAGTCTATTCCAAATAACTTGGTATAATGACAGGGCTAAAAAGATGGATATCAGAACTCCAGTCTACATAATTAGTGGGTGTCGGGTTGTCCGGGACAATCAAATTTTAGTTTGGGCAAACAAAAATTATTTTTGGGCAAACAAATTTCTACCAACAAGATATAGTGGTAGATGCTTAAATTTTCTGTTCGGGCAACCACTTTCATATCCTAATTTCATAGACTGAGACTCAATTTCATATTTTTTTTATAGTTTAATCCAGCATCTTGATAACCTCTTGGTATAAGAATGGACTTCTTGCTATTATATAGAGTATGGGATTTATTTTGACACGATACTGCCAATGTGAGAACATCTTAAAAACTTGAATAATTGCAGCCTCAGATAAGGGGGTATATAAATATTTGCAGAAAATATGATACAATACTTACTGATCTGATATAAAAACGTTTAACTTCTTCAAGTTGTGCAATGGTTGGACCTTTCCTGTTAGAATCATCATCGTTCTCTTCATCATCAGGTTCCTTTGAAAACTCTAACACTGATTTAGTGCTGGTTTGAGCACTACGAGTCTGTATACAGTTTGATTGCATTGTATGTAGATCTTTATTGAAAGGTTCATCGAAAGAGCAAAATGTTGAAAATTTACTAACTTCATTTAAATCATTAGTAACATTCATTTCATTGTCTTTATCAACTGTCTTTGATACATGAATGGTTTCAATATTTTGTACAGGTTTTATCATTTTACGAAGACATGTTATTAGTTCTTGATTTCTCACACCAATTAATGGCCAACTCTTTGAAGAGACAAAATCTCTCTTGGCATTTTCATCTGAACAGTTAGGACTGCCATTCAATCTCTCAGTATTTAAAATAAGTTCAGTGTGAGAGGACACTTGTTCTGTAGCACTTTGTAAGCAAGCAACATCTCCTGACAAGCCCTAAATAAGATAAAAATATACATTTGTATAAAATTAATAATTCAAGTTACAATGTGCAATAAATTCGTTGATATGTGTTCTTGAATTAGGTAACTGGAACAAAAGTCCAATTTTGATCTGATCCATGGTTAGCTTTGGGAATATTATCTATTACAATTAACAATAATCAATGTTAATACAAATTAATACAAACAAAATTTGGTAGAATAAATCAAAGGTATCATTATCAGTGTTGGCACTTTATTGACCAGGGTGGTTTTAACCAGCGGTTTAAACTGATTTTAACCATTTAATAATCCAGGACTAACCTTGATTCGGGGTGTTAAGCAATCAAATTCAAAACACTTAAATGTCATTTAAAACATGTATGCCATGTAATTGTTAATTTACTTAATTTAGACTACAAATTTATTTTGCACAAATATAAATCAATAATCCTGTCTGAAGTGCAAAAATACAGTTAAAAACACATAAAAACAAACTCCAACTGTATTACGGCAGACATCTTAAGAGTTAACCCAGTAGAAAACGTGACATCAGTTTACAGGGCTTTTTCAGGGGGTTTTGGGAAAAAGGCCCCTGCCCAAATTGGGAATTTTTAACGCTGAAAATAGTCCAATTTGGAAAAAAATATTGACAAATCAGCCCAATACGGAAATTAATCATTATTTTTCAGCATTAAATCTTTATATGCTTTGCTTTGGTTTCTCTGAAAGTGTTGCAGTGCTCTTAAAGAGTTTATATTTACAGTTCAATGAGGCATTCAATGCAAATTCTCATGTAAATATTATTTTTACATGAAAGCTTGTGGTTTCTTTAGAAAAGGCAAAAGACATCTGGTTAGATGAAGCTATCCGTTATGACCCTACGTAACAGAGAAATTTCCAAATGATAAAAAACATACGTAGGGTCTTATATTTAGGACTAATTCGGCCCCATGAGATAGGCTGAAAAAGCCCGGCCCCTGGTTTACAGCCTCATTTTTTGAAATCTCTTGAAAGTTCGAAGGTAAACAAAAATGGCTGCAAATCAAGGTTGGTCGTGACCTTAAGTACCAGTACGATAAACTCATTTGGATTGGTCAGTATCTTTTATATGTAAAAATTTTAACTGAGGTCCCCTACTGTTGGAAAATTAGTGCGCCATTTAAGCAGTAATAATTTGTTGTATAAAATTGAAACTTTAGCATGACAGTGCCTCAATAATTGTAGTGTTTTTATTATTATTTGAAGGAATGAAATTTAAGTTTTATGGTCTAAAATTAGTTTAAGTTTAGTGGCGCCTTCAAATTAGGTCTTTTACTGAAATTACTCTTTAGGTCTTGAATACAGGTCTTTAATATAATTAAGAAAACAAACAATACGTTTCACCAGATCTATTAAATCTCAGATTATATAACACATTAATCAACAAAACTGTCATCGTTGTAACGTTTAACATTAGGTAAGTTAGTATCTAAACATTGACCTTCAACTTGCAGATTGCATTATGGTCGCGAAATCTAGTGACAAAGATATAAAAACGATCAACTTACATTATTTCGTCCCAGCAAATGGTGTGAAAATGTGCTTAAAAAACGTGTATGAAAATTTGGTATTTGTTTCACCCAAAAACATAACCAGTTGTGCGTCATGATGACGAAAATGCAACAATTACGTAAAATTCTCGCCTAGCTTGCTTGCTTGATTTTACGAAGTTGTCTCCCTTCCTAATAATCGTTAATTTCAACTCTACGAACCGTCCTTACCTGACATGGTTAAAACCTATGCCATATTTATACAACGTAAAATATTATCGGATATAGAAACATGACTTGACATATATAACTTGTTAACATGTAGAATATATAACTTGTTAACATGTAGAATATATAACTTGTTAACATGTAGCATATATCAGGCGCGTATCTACCATTACGCACTTTACGCACGTGCGTAACCTCAATTCCAGCAATCGAAAATCTAAATGTGCCAAAGACACTAAGAAATAGGATGCCTAACACAGGTTAAGAATTATTTGACTTGACTGTGATAACGTTACTCCAATAGAAGTCTTATGAAACGACTCATATTGAGCAGTACACAATATATAATTCTTATGTATGTTTGTCCAGTTTGAAACTTCTTTCAAAACAGAAGGATTGAAAACGGAAAACCGCATTGGTTAAGCAATGGCAATTGGTAATTGACTTACACTCAGTAAAAGGTCTGCCTTTGTTTACAATTGGTCAAATACATTAACAAATAGTATATACTATAATAAGGAAAATTTGAGTCAGTCACCTGTGTACTGGAGTACATCTTACTTATGGCAGAAGCCATGTTAATATATTTGACCAATTGTAAACAAAGGCAGACCTTTTACTGAGTGTAAGTCAATTACCAATTGCCATTGTAGTATATACTATAATAAGGAAAATTTGAGTCAGTCACCTGTGCTCCAGTATTTACATGTTTAATATGTCACTAATATCAAGGTGTATATAATATTGAATGCATGTACTTCCAAAGAATAAGAATCCTTAGCCTTTTGACTGTTTCAACAGTATGCACTTATTCCATAACAGATTTATTTAATCAGCAGTGTTTTATTAAGTTGTTTTTAAATAGACCAGATTTCCAATAACATTAAACAAACATAATGTTCACGTCTTTAAGGGATTGCTGGCGTAACGGTCGATCATTACCAAAACCAATACATGAATATTTACATTATAATATGATTAGAAATGATAAATGACAAATGATAAATTTAGCAAACAAGTCCTCGATATTTACCAAAGTGATTTAGACATGTAATTTTATAAAGTAAACATTTAAATCGTAGGGCCCTCGAATTACACTCAACACAAGTTTTTACTATCTGAAACGAAGTATATCGTCGTGGTCACTTGAAAATGCCGGAACTTCAAAATTTCGATATTTCTTTTTTGTAATATTCAGAACTACATGTCTTTCCGTGTCGTTCTGTCATACTTTCATAATTATTTGCAAATTAGAAGTATGATTATTTCAAATTATTCAAAATACCGGAGGTTCATTGTATAGTTTTTGAGATTTGTAAAATGCTGTAACTACAATACTTGCAACTCCGGTATTTATGTAACATAAAATCAATTTCAGTCAAACACGAGTTTGAGCTGTTCCTGTATTTTATATTACAGTGTTATACGGTTTGAACCTAGTTGAGTTTTCATATTCATTGGTATAATAATTAATTTGATGCGCGTTTTTATTTTAAACTTGTTTATTTTAAGTGAAACATTTAAATAGAAATATGCAATGGTCATTTGGCGGAAGAAGCAACACAAATTGAGGGTGGAACCTAGCATTTCTTAATATCAATAGCTATTCCATTCATATTAGTTTTTTTCCATTTGTGGCTAAGGTTTTCCATCTCAATGGCTAAGGGCATTAAAAACGGGTTCAAGTCTCTTCATTTCTGAGATTTCAGCAGGTGGGTTGGTTTTTTCCCCGGGTGCTGCTTTGTAAAAACCTAGGGTAAGGTAAACCTATCCTTCCTATTCGTTGCCATACTGCCTAAAATATGTTAAGCATGATTGGTGCGTAACCTCAAAAATGGCCTAGATACGCGCCTGGCATATATAACTTGTTAACATGTAGAATATATAACTTGTTAACATGTAGAATATATAACTTGTTAACATGTAGAATATATAACTTGTTAACATGTAGCCTATATAACTTGTTAACAGTAGCATATATAACTTGTTAACAGTAGCATATATAACTTGTTAACATGGAGCATATATAACTTGTTAACATGTAGCCTATATAACTTGTTAACATGGAGCCTATATAACTTATTAACATGTAGAATATATAACTTGTTAACATGTAGAATATATAACTTGTTAACATGTATCCTATATAACTTGTTAACATGTAGAATATATAACTTGTTAACATGTATCCTATATAACTTGTTAACAAGTATCCTATATAACTTGTTAACATGTATCCTATATAACTTGTTAACATGGATCCTATATAACTTGTTAACATGGATCCTATATAACTTGTAAACATGGATCCTATATAACTTGTTAACATGTAGCATATATATAACTTGTTAACATGTAGCATATATATAACTTGTTTACATGTAGCATATATATAACTTGTTAACATGTAGCATATATATAACTTGTTTACATGTAGCATATATATAACTTGTTTACATGTAGCATATATATAACTTGTTTACATGTAGCATATATAACTTGTTTACATGTAGCATATATATAACTTGTTTACATGTAGCATATATATAACTTGTTTACATGTAGCATATTTATAACTTGTTTACATGTAGCATATATAACTTGTTTACATGTAGCATATTTATAACTTGTTAACATGGATCCTATATAACTTGTTTACATGTAGCATATATAACTTGTTAACATGGATCCTATATAACTTGTTAACATGTAGCATATATATAACTTGTTAACATGTAGCATATATATAACTTGTTTACATGTAGCCTATATAATTTGTTTACATGTAGCATATATATAACTTGTTAACATGTAGCATATATATAACTTGTTTACATGTAGCATATATAACATGTTAACATGCAGCATATATATAACTTGTTTACATGTAGCATATATAACTTGTTTACATGTAGCATATATATAACTTGTTAACATGTAGCATATATATAACTTGTTTACATGTAGCATATATATAACTTGTTAACATGTAGCATATATATAACTTGTTAACATGTAGCATATATATAACTTGTTTACATGTAGCATATATATAACTTGTTAACATCGAGCCTATATAACTTGTTAACATGTAGCATATATATAACTTGTTAACATGGAGTCTATATAACTTGTTAACATGGATCCTATATAACTTGTTAACATGGATCCTATATAACTTGTTAACATGGATCCTATATAACTTGTTAACATGGATCCTATATAACTTGTTAACATGGATCCTATATAACTTGTTAACATGGAGCCTATATAACTTGTTAACATGTAGCATATATAACTTGTTTACATGTAGCATATATAACTTGTTTACATGTAGCATATATATAACTTGTTAACATGTAGCATATATATAACTTGTTTACATGTAGCATATATATAACTTGTTTACATGTAGCATATATAACTTGTTTACATGTAGCATATATATAACTTGTTTACATGTAGCATATATATAACTTGTTTACATGTAGCATATATAACTTGTTTACATGTAGCATATATATAACTTGTTAACATGGAGCCTATATAACTTGTTTACATGTAGCATATATATAACTTGTTAACATGTAGCATATATAACTTGTTAACATGTAGCATATATATAACTTGTTTACATGTAGCATATATATAACTTGTTAACATGGAGCCTATATAACTTGTTAACATGTAGCATATATATAACTTGTTAACATGGAGTCTATATAACTTGTTAACATGGATCCTATATAACTTGTTAACATGGATCCTATATAACTTGTTAACATGGATCCTATATAACTTGTTAACATGGATCCTATATAACTTGTTAACATGGAGCCTATATAACTTGTTAACATGTAGCATATATAACTTGTTTACATGTAGCATATATAACTTGTTTACATGTAGCATATATATAACTTGTTAACATGTAGCATATATATAACTTGTTTACATGTAGCATATATATAACTTGTTTACATGTAGCATATATATAACTTGTTTACATGTAGCATATATAACTTGTTTACATGTAGCATATATATAACTTGTTTACATGTAGCATATATATAACTTGTTTACATGTAGCATATATAACTTGTTTACATGTAGCATATATATAACTTGTTAACATGTAGCATATATGACTTGTTAACATGTAGCATATATAACTTGTTAACATGTAGCATATATAACTTGTTAACATGTAGCATATATAACTTGTTAACATGTAGCATATATAACTTGATAACATGGCTCCTATATAACTTGTTAACATGTAGCATATATGACTTGTTAACATGTATCCTATATGACTTGTTAACATGTAGCATATATATAACTTGTTGTCAAGTTACATAGATTGAATATAAACATAATTATATAATTTGTTAACATTGAGCCTTTACAACTAGATTTAGAACTCGCGTGAGCTAGAAAAAATATTTTTGAGTAAATGTGCCGACTCGTTGTTTGAATAAAACTTAATCATTAAATAAATTAATGATAAGTAATTAAATTTTTTTTCATTTTAATACATTTCAATCGATTTTGTTGTACGAAGTGAAAATAATGCCTTCCATTTTAATTTACTTAGAAAGCTCTCCTACTAGTCCTAGTCATTGAGGCCTACCATATAAATACAGGTGGGCGGAGCTCCCTCACGAGTTGGAATAATTAATTCTGTCAGTTATCGCGAAAGAGAAGGTCCAGTGGAAACAAGTCGCTCGCTGTGACGAAATGTTAAGCATTTAATGTCTATCCTGTGTAATGTTATAAATAGCCTTTTTACAGTTGAATTTCTTGTAAGTAATTTTACTAACGTGCATAGCCATTTCTTAATGAAAATAGTTTTGGAATTTTATTGACAGTGTTTTCGTCCCCTGACTATTCGACCCCTGACTACACCATTCAAAAAATGATTCATGTTGGTACTTTCGTGTTAATTAAATGATGAAGTAAATCTGTATTGGGGTGACAACAAGTTCAAGTGTCAAATAATAATTTGTGGGTATGAATCATTATTTTGAGTTAAAATAGTTTACAAAAATCAAACGAAAAACCCTATATATAATAGGCCAATTATTTTTCAATTAGTTCAAACACAGTTGGTATATTCAACTGGACTTGTTTCAACTGCACCGCCTATTGTGCAACACTCATAAAGAAAAAGAGTGATAAGTGCGGAGCTCCTATAGAAATGGATTGGATTAAAAAGTGCAGCACTCGTATAGAAATAGAGTAAAAATTGTGGCACTCGTATAATTATACAGTAGTAAAGGAATGTGCTTCGCCCATATGGATAATGAACAAAACTTTGAGGCGCTCATAAAGATATAGAGTTGGAAAGTGTGGCGCTAGATTAGATTAATATAAGTACAAATATCATATAGTACTGTGACTGACTTCACAAAACTCAAATGTCTAGCTTAAAATTAAACTAGCTGTCCCCCACCAAATAGTAATAATACATCAATTGATAGGCCTACTGTTCCTTTACAAAATAAGGTATTTCTTCACAAATATTAGATAGTCCACCTGCTCTGGAGGTAAACAGGACATCTGTGTAGTAACTTCTAGGGCTGCAACAGTTGATGTGATTCAATTTATTTCTTTCAATTATTTGATTCATTGAGCTATTCCAAATGTACATTTAAATATTCATTTGATCTTACAATTTACTAATATTGATAAAATAAAAGTGTTATTTAAAGTTTCAATATTAATTCAGAACAAGACCCATGAAGCTAATCAATTTTCATTCCTATTCATTTTTCACTTTTATATACAAGTTTAAAGGCTGGTATTGAATTGAAAACTGCAGGTATCAAATTAAATTTGAATCAGCACCTTTGATTTTAATGTTTATATATAATGTTTACTATCTTAAGCTATTGTAAACTATTGTTTTGCGCAATATTAACATCTTTTTCCTATTTAACTCATATATGTGTAGTTAAATAGAATATCTATTTGGATATATTGCTAGAACTACGATAAGTTAACCATATGTAACTTTGTTATGTCACACAGGCAGCACTGAGCAGTTGTAGCAGAGGTATATTATGGCACTTGTAGGACTCCCCTGCCTTTAAGCTAGCTTTTATGGCAACCTGGTAGTGTGTTCGCTTACAACTCGAAAAGTTGTGGGTTCGAATCTCAGTTAGGACCATGGATTTTTAATGGGTTTACCGTTACATTTGGCATCAAATATGAATAACCAACTTAGGAATTGTGTGATTGCACCCTACAGACAATCAATCTCCAAGAATTTGAGGGCAAATTATGTTAAAGAGGGGGTGTATGTTACTATGTAGTAGAGGTATAATACAGCACTTGTACACTCTTGCCTTCAAGCTAGCTTTTATGGAGATGTGGTAGAGTTTCAGCTTAGGACTCGAGAGGTCGTGGGTTCGAATCTCAGTTTGGACTATGGGTTGTTTTTATCGGGTTACACAGTTACAGTGTACCTCCCATTAATTTATGTCTGACTGGATTCTAATGAAAAGGAAGAAAAAACTGTCTGATATTGTAATATATTTTATCTTTTCTTTGTATATTTCAGGAACTACAAATATGGTTGTAAGGTTTACTCCACCCACTAGAAAATCTAAGATAAGGTTAAAGTTACCAAGAACATTGAATGATACCCTGGGTGTACTATGTGTTTTATTTGGTGGTCTATTGTTAATTTGGTACGAAGTGTTTCACATATTACCCACTTACTATCCTCCTGATGACCTTGACCCTGCTGGACAAGAAAAGAGATGGAGAGAATTATGTTTACTTTATAGTGTAGCAATTTACTTTGCTGTAAACATATATGGAAATTGGTATAAAGTAATGACAACAGACACCTCCAGAGAGAAGTTCATATTTACATCTAGTTCATTGTTGCCAGATGGATGGAGATATTGTTCTGAATGTGACCTTAACCTTCCATCAAGGTCACATCATTGTAAAGTTTGTGATGTTTGTATAATTAAAAGAGATCATCATTGCTGGTTTACTGGATGTTGTATGGGATATTACAATCATAGATATTACGTTGCTATGGTTACAAACATGGTTGCTGCTGCATTATTTTGTAATATATTTAATCTAACATTTGTTGTATCAGTGAAAGGACATCTGACACTCTATACATTTCTGTCATATATAGGACCTCATGTTGGATGGTTGCTAGGTTACTATGATTTTTATGTATTTGCTATAACACTTCAAACAACTATTGGAACAGTCCTGCTGGGATTATTTTCTTGGTTACTTTACTTACAGATATATCAAATTATAAAAGGCCAAACAAAGTATGAAGTTAAAAGACGGATTAAAAAATATAACATGGGAGTGATTCATAATTTGGAAGAAATTCTAGGAAAAAGATGGTATTTAGTTGTACTGTTTCCATGGATACCTTCACCATTACCTGGTAATGGTATATACTTTAAAATAAAAGGAGAATAAATGATTTAAATTCATCACATTTTGTATTATAATTAACAATTGCTATGTTAAAGTGATTTACATTGTGTAATGTTTACATGTATATTTTAGAATCATCATGTATTGATATACAAAAATTAATACATTATACAGTTCTAACACATTTGGTTTTAGTGGCACAAAGATTGTCTATAACTTTTGAGTGGTCATAACTTTGAGTGGTCTTAACTTTAGAGTGGTCATAACTTTGAGTGATCACAACTTTGAGTGATCACAACTTTAAGTGATCACCTCTTTCAATAGGTCATAGTTTGTTAAAGAAGTTAGAGTTTTACATCATGTTTAGTTTTCAATGTTTATTGATGATACTTGGCTGAGAAGATGCAAGAATTTAGATGAGTTGGTGCATAATATACAGTTAATTTTTTATTGATGGGACTTAAATATCTCTGAGTCATTAGACATTAATGTTAGTGGATACTTGTATCAGGCTGTCTTATCTTTCTATAATGTAGGATATTTGTTTTCGGCAACATGTGTGAATTCCTGCAAAACAGGCAATTGGAGCAAGTGCTTTTTGAGCCATTGAAAGTGAATATATGTATTTTTATATTGTCACGGTTTAATGTATTCATGAAAACTTCACAAATCTTTGCTGTTACATCTATTAGAGTGCTGAAAGCTGCAAACTCCTCACAGTGCTTACGTCACACTTTGCTACACTGCCAACATGTAAATCACGTGAAGCTAGTTATACCATGTGATACCAATGTGTTGCGCGTGAAAAGTACTTTTTTTATTTTTACAAATTATCAATTGAAACCATTATTTTTATCTTTAAGTATGTTGAACATCATAATTTACTACAAGAAGACTCAATTCATAGAAATTATTAAAATGTAAAAAGAAAAGATGAAAAAAATATTCGCCTCTCTGAGGGCCAAATTTATTTGTGGTGGCAGTGGTTATTGATTTAATGATTTTTCATAATTATATGGTCAATTTATCTATATTTGTGATATTAAATCGAATTATAAGTTGATACGAGTTTTCTTGTTTTGAATAAATTTAACTATTCAGTAATCTTGTTATGTTCTAAATATAAATTTTAATATAAGCATATTTGTACTGGCATTAATTGATAAATTTCAGTCGTTATATTTGTTTAAAGGATGACATTGCTGCGGACAACACAGGCTGTTGTCATGCAAATGGGGTCATATGTGAGTTGATGAGTTTTTAACATTATTGTTAAACAAATTAACTTTATTTATGATAGATTTAAGTGATATTATCAGGTGACTGGAAAGTGCATGAAGCTACAGTATTTATAATACATTTGTATATACTTGAACTGACAGACAATTATGGAAAAGACAATGTAAGGAAACATACTGGATGAAGGGATATGTCATTAATTTCCAAAGATAGAGAAGGTTGATGATGACCAGTTTCATTATACCCCCGCTTCAAAGAAGAGGGGGGTATACTGTTTTACCCTTGTCCGTGCGTGCGTGCGTGCATGTGTCCGTCCGTCCGTTACGAAATTTCCGTCACAGTTTTCTCAGCAACTATACCATGCAGCAGCCTGAAACTTTGCATATTGCTTCATCCTATAGTCCCATGTGGTGTAAAGCGATTTCATGCTCCTTGCTCATCTACTTCCTGTTTGTCGCATATTTTTAGATTTTGGCGGGGGTATCACTAGTGAGCATTAGCTCACAGATTTACTTGTTATACATAATTTATGCATTGCTTGGCTTGGGTAAAACCCTAGTCAACCTTAGTATGTATTGTATAATGGCTGGATATTCGTCAAATAAAACACAGAATGGAATTCAACATAGCTTAGACAATGTCTAGCAAGGTGACATAGTTCAGTTTTCCAAATCATTTCTCAATTTGAATGGCTAAGTAAGTAATTCAAAGATTTGTAAGTAAGTTATTTGGAAAATCATGCAAAAGACTTTAATTTTTGTGTATTATTTCATTGTTAACTTTTTGTTAAAATAAAACGTTGCTGCTATTCCCCTTCATAATACAGGAAAGTTGTCGCCCAACTGACAGATAATGCAGCATTGACACATTAATCTAGGTTTATCCAGTCATTATGTTTTCTTTCTAAAGGTGCAGTTTCTGGTAGGATAAATTCCAAAGCAAGTATATTAACCCTTTACTGGTGACGTCTAATAACTTCATAAACTGTAAACATTTTTTTATCAGCATTTGACGCCATTTCTCTGCACTCAATGACCCTGATTTTGTTTCTGGTGATGAGGGCTGCTGCGCCCCCTTCAAACCCCAGCAACAAAGGGGGGCACATGCCCCCTTCGGACCCCCCCTGAAAAATCTCTTGATAGGGTAGGCGCGTGAAAAAAGCTCATTTTTTGGGACAACTTACCAAAAGTGAAAGTCACTAAATCCAGTTTAAAAAAAAGATTTCAAGGCTGTGGCGGCCATTTTGAAGGGGGGGGGTCCAGACACGTAAAAATGCGGGATTGACCAGTTCAATGTTAATTTTATCATTATGAGCTTATTTATGATATAAGTTATACTCTGACATGCTTCTTTCAGGTCATGGTCTGACAACCGGGTTTTAAGTAATTATCATTCATTTTCAATAAGCGGGTGCATTTTGGAGGTATGAAAGACAGGAAAATCAGTGTTCTAGAATTCTTTATTTAGCATTTTAATCGAAGAATATATTTTATTTTATTTTTATTTATTGGATTTAACGCCGTATCAACACAATTTAGGTCATTTCACGGCGTCCAGCGCACCTAACCTAGCTTTCCTGGACCATTGTCTATAACCAGTACTCACCTACCCTTCCACAAGGCCGGAAACTTCTCCATATCATCTAATCAATGGAGGAAAATCGACATTATTGTCAAATTTTCATGGAAGGGTATAACCTCCCCGGGTGGGATTCGAACCCGCACCCCCTCCAGTGTGGGGAATCACGTGACCTAAAATGGTTCTTTACACGGAAAAAATGGCGGCCATATCGTAAAATTTGGGCTAAAAGACAAGATAAATGACATTTATACTTAACCTATTTTTATCAAACCTAGCGCAGTCTAAGCAGCACAAAATTCTCTTTCTAACGGTAGTTCTGCCAAACCCACAACGGTTCTAGTTTTCTAGATTACCTCGAGGTTTTGAACGAGTTGAGAGTTTCCTGGAGGAAAAATGCCGTGGTGCCTAACACGTTGTTGCTAAGAATTATTGAAAATTAACAAATTTAAACTGAAATTGACCGAGCTTTTGCTAATGTATGTTAACCTTATGCAGAAATACACATAACCTGTCGATAATTTTCTGGTACGTCTTTAAATAAGAACGATATTCATGCTAAGTGACTATTGGTGCTTCACACGTACAATTTTTCTGTCATAAAATGATGGTGCTTTACACGTTCGATAAAGAACTCATTGTACATTACATATCTCTAACGGAATTTTTTTACATCCATTATAGCACCCACACGTCCGTTTGACGAGATATTCATATATCGGTACATTGTCACCAATTGATAACAAAGTCGCCTTTTACCAAATAAAGTTTGCAAATTCATACCAATGCACGCTTTTCTATACACATATCTACAAAAAATAGCATTTGATTTTATGTGACATATCAGATTTTCCCTTTACACGTTCGATTTGAAGGAGTGTACGCGGCTGCCAGGTCGCCGAAAAGAGTGAACAGTGAGTGTAAATAGAAAAGCGATCTAGAAAGGAGCATTAGGTGTCAGATGGGAGAAAGCGAGGAAGAACGAGGCAAAAATGTTTCAAACAATGAAAATGGGACTTGAGTAGCTTTATTATATACATCTACGTCATCAAATATATGCGTGCATATATATTCATTTTCACACTTATGTAATTGAGCTAAGGTTGCTGATTTTTGTGGACAAGGCATTATACATAGTGTCGGGAGTCAACTTGGGTATGTAAGATATGTAAAAGGCAAATAAGGTGACACTTTAAGTACTTTTTATTTTCACAGTTATTTTGTTTCAACAAAATATGTTTTCGTTTAACGAAAAGAAAAATCGTTAAAGTAAATTAATAAAATGTAACGTTTTACGAAATAATTGCGTAATAAAAATAGAAATTCAAATGTAACTTTAAAGGCTCCGTACAATTTTATCAAGTATGTATTGAAACAAAAACACAAAGGACTTTTTATATGATTGCTCAGGGGTGATATTGGTTGTAAAAACCTGAAAATTAAGGCCGGGGATCAATGGGGTCGCGCTGTGTCCTATTTTGGGTCCAGGGCAACGCAATGGTGGGGTCACTGGAGGCGAAGCCCTCTGAAGCTCCAGTGATTTAAGCATTTCAATTACTTGAAATACTTTTAAATTTAGCCTTTGCTAGGACTATTCGTCTACCACTGTAATAACTGTTTGTCTGCCTTTTGTATGAACTGTTTGTTAGAGTACCATTATGTTGAATATACATACAAATCTACCGGTCATGTGATAAAAAATCAGTCAGCTGAAGAAGGTGATGTGATGTCACCGAAAATTTCAAGGTAAATAAATATTCGCTCTGAGTTGAAGAAAATTAACTCCATGAACGATCCAGAACAGAGAAACCTCTTTGAACGTAAGTGTAGTAGATTCACTGGAAAGGTAAAATATAATTTCTTATAATTACTGAGTCTGAGTTTTAATCTGTTATGGAGAAGTTTTTATCAATTTTAGCATATTGCTTTTCATTTAATGACTAGAATTTTCATTTCTGTATACATTATCCAACTTGGCTTGATTTAGATTGGCTTCATATACACCTACACAAAATGTGCCGATATCCCCTGGATACGAAATTAATGAGACAAATGTTTCACGATTCCATTTACTCTTTAGCCTGAAATAAATGGTTTAAATTAACAAACTCTGAAAAGTCTGCCGATTTTTTTACGGCGAAATCCAGAGATTGGGCCGAGTTTTCGGCGAAAACACAAAAAAATCGGCCGATTTCCTCGGCAAAATCGAAAAAGAAAAATCTTAAAGCCGATTTTTGGCGATATCGAACGTTGACAGGATCGCATATTTTCACTCTGTCGTGTAAGAAGCTAAAACGTTACGATGCAACTCCCGTTATCATTCGATCAGTTATTTATTGAGAGTTAATTTACTTATAGCAACCACTGAACTCTCAAATTAATAACGAAGTCATCGTCTGCCATTATAAAAACTGATCGGCGGTAATCATCAAAAAAGTTGATATACCTTGATTATCAGTGAAAGAGACTCGGTGCCGACTCACATAAATCAATTTTTATTGACGTAATTGTTCATACTTAGATAAAAATAAAATCATACGCCCGTAAATCGTACGATATTTTTGGATATTTATAAATATATACGATGCCAAAATCACAACAAGGTTTACTCAAACCGACAGTGCAGGGTGCTAATTAAATGTAATAACCTGACCTCATATATGAATTAACTTCAAACACGTAATCGTTTTCAAAGAATATATCAATTGTCACTTGTCAAATTTGTATATTAAAATTTTTAATTCTTTTGTCCGCCGATTGTTTTTTCACAGTCACATAAAATAACGTGCCGCATGGCAAATAAAATTGAGTAATTAGTCAACTCAAATTCGGTATTTTTATAGGCCGATGTTTGATGAAAAAATTTATCTAATAATGGCATAGTGTTTTCATTCTGAAACAGAAAATAGGGCATTCGTCATTAGAAATGACGTATATATGTATTTATCTAATTCGGGGTACCTTCCCTTACCGGACTGCCCGTCAGTCCGATAATTTACCGGACTATACCGGACTGGCCTAAATATTTCATTGTTTTGATAAAGATTAACAATAAAATTACATGTTTTGACTTTTTTATTATTTTAAAAGGCCATATCTTGATAATCGATTGATTTCAAACAGTGAAAATAGCGTTTTAAACCGACTTAGAGCCAAAGAAATGAATATGTAAGATTATTCTCACTTTTTACAAACGGACTAGCCTTAATTTATACTTATAAAATTGTAAACCTACCGGACTGGCGATATTTTCATGATGGAATACCTACATAAATAGTTAAGAATAAATAAATGTTTTAAAAACATTTTATGCAATATAAAAAGAAAAAAAATGTTATTTGCTACCGGACTGGCATTTCTAAATTGTGTAAGATTACTCTCCCTTTTCACTGCCGGACTGGCCTCAATATCTACTTATAAAATCTAAATACTACCGGACTGGCGATATTTGTATGATGGAATACCAACACAAATAGTTAAGAATTTAATAGATAAATGCCAGTTCGGTGGCAAATAACATTTAATTCTTCTTATATTGCATAAAATGTTTTTAAACGATTTAAGTATCTATTCTTAGCTATTTGTGAAGCTATTCAATTATGAAAATATCGCCAGTCCGGTAGTTGTAAGATTTTATATGTATATTTCAAGGCCAGTCCGGTAGAGAAAAGGGAGAGTAATCTTTCCATCGCTGAAAATGCCAGTCCGGTATAGATAGTTGATGAATCTGTTATCAGAACTAAGTATTTATTACCAAATTCTATCCTTAGATGAGTGATGTAGTATTATAGCATAAATAAATGTATCCCACGCACTTTCCATGGCCATAAAGGTATTGATCATTGTCAATCCAGACGATCACTGTGAATAAGCCATGTGAGCTCAGTCAGCGGTGATATATACTTTATTATTATATGGGTATATACACAATAAAATGCTAAAAAATGATTTAAAACTTTATTTATTGAGTTGTATAACAATACTACATGCAAAAAGTACCATTTTAATATGTATCTTTATCAAAACAATGAAATATTTAGGTCTGTCCGGTATAGTCCGGTAAATTACCGGACTGACGGGCAGTCCGGTAAGGGAAGGTACCGATCTAATTCGTATATATCTACACTCTAAAAACAATAAAACATCAATAAATCTATTATGCAAATAATAAATTAAGATAATAATGACCCAGTTCCATCATCACTATCAATAATAACGGCAAGATATATTTTGCCCTTTTAAGAGATGAAGAATTTAAATATTTGGAATAAAAAGGACGTAGAAATGTATAGTTGATTGGTGGAACTTTTGAGAAAATTTGTTAGACCCAATGCTACGAAATGTGTTTAAAACTATTCAAGCTATATACTCAACTGCTTGTACATCTACCCGCAACCCTCTAACGCAAGAATGTGTGAGGGATTTGAAATAACCAGTTAAAAAGGTCTAGAACATAGTTAAACTTTTATCATAAATATCAACCTGATAATACTAATAACCTTTTGTAAATCACTATCAGTTCTTCATCGAACGTGTAAAGCACCGTCATTTCATGACAGAAAAATTGTACGTGTGAAGCACCATTATTACTTTTTCAGTAATATCTTTTTCAAATGGAAACGTAACAATGAGTAATTGACAGGTGATTTGCATTTCTGCATAAGATAAACATACATTGCCAAAATTTTGGTGTATTTTTGCTAAAAGAAGTTATTTTTCAAAAAATCATAGCATGTACGTGTTAGGCACCATGGCATTTTTCCTCCAAGAAACTCTCAACTTGTTCAAAACCTCGAGGTAATCTAGAAAACTAGAACCGTTGTGGGTTTGGCAGAACTACCGTTAGAAAGAGAATTTTGTGCTGCTTAGACTGCGCTAGGTTTGATAAAAATTGGTGAAGTATAAATGTCATTTATCTTGTCTTTTAGCCCAAATTTTACGATATGGCCGCCATTTTTTCCGTGTAAAGAACCATTTTAGGTCACGTGATTCCCCACACTGCCCTCGGGCACGAGTATCCAAATCCCGGCGCTCTACCAACTGCGCTATCGACCCGGGTACCGAAGAATATAACCTGTAAACTACAACTTTCTGAAATATTTTGATCATGACATCAGTAATTGTTGTCATATGCTTATTTGAAGTACGACTGTCAGGGGTACAAATTTTGCCATGAAATGTTCGTTATGCTAACTTTAAATGGTCGCTTACCATAAATAGTTAGTATATTACACACTCAAGAATTTTCCCTAATATAAACAAAGTGTCAATCTTCAGAAAATTAAGAAAGATATTCGTACTGACTAATAATATTCAATTGCCATATGCTAGATCAAACTCAGTACAATCCGGTTCAAAGAAAATTGTAATCGATATGAGTTTAATAAATCATAATTTTATGTCTGGATATTCCACGTTTATAATTCCATTTAAATATTACATTGGAACCTTAAAAGGATAGTGTGTGATTGAAGAATTACTCTTATATGGGATTTTTCACAATATTTTTTTCAAAAATGCTACCAAAATGTCGCCGAAATGTTCGTTACCAAAAGTATGTAATTTGTTTTCTCAATCTTTCTATATATAGGTTCACATTGCTTTTGCTCTGTTTAAGCCATCGACGATTTATATTTCTGAATTCCTGCCCTTGATTTCACAAGAAAAGAAAAAAAAAAACAACATGAAATGTCCGTTACTAATCTTGACATGTTCGTTACTAATCATTCATTGGTGTATCACTGCAAATAGAATACTGCCATGAATAGGATTTGTACTCGGCTAAGACGTGTAATTATTTCCCTTCTAGTTTTACTCTCCGATACATTTTTCTGAAAATGACTAAAGACAGGATGAGACAATTTAATTGGTAAAACTATAAAACGAAATGAAGGTGTCGTATGATAAATTCGATTTCAAAAGAAACCATGCTTAAGCTAACTTTAGATATTGGTAAAAAGTGAAAATAAGGAACGAATTATATACTTAAATTGAAGAAACAACTTAATTTTATGTTAGACTGGTACGGTAAATCGTTAATGCTGCTGACATGTTCGTTACATTGTCGTAACGAACATGTCATACTTTTGTCATGGCTTATATTTTGAACATATACTATGCATCCAATAAAACATACTATATATTCAAATTTCACTCCAAATCCAATATCAAATGATTTAGCAAAACAAAATTGAGAAAATCAATTTAAGCAAATTTGTGGCGTAAAGATAATAACCTTACTGCTGTATTGCGAGATCTTCGTTTATTTTCTATAAAGCGGCAGTTGACCTTCTCTGTAAGCATTGGGAGTGATATCGTCAAGTTTAATGAAATCATGTACAAAGAGATTTAAAAACTGAACTTAAACCGCCAAAAACACGCAGTATGTAAATTTCACTCACGAACATGTCAGTAACGGGCACTTCAAATTAGGAGCTTTTACTTGATTATCCTTCAGTAATTTCAAAAGAATATAAAGTTAACATGTTCTTTTGAGATAATACGCAGCATTACTCATTTCAAGGTAAGTTAGTGTCTTTCTAATAGTATGGTATTTTAGAAACTTAAGGTAACGAACATGTCAATTAAAAGTCAATTTAGGTGAGTAATAACTTTAAAACTGTATATTGTCTAAAATACTTAAATTCTTAACAACAATTGAAGCATTATGTAATATTATAAGACTAACGTCTATGAAAATAACCAAACCGATACAATTTGATGTGTTATTCTTTGAAATGCTGCAATGTAAAAACTTAGTAACGTACATTTCCGGAAAATTTGATTTCTAAAAACCAGACTTTCAATGAGGTTAAAAGTCAATTAACAATCGAACGTTGTTGGGAAATACATTTGGCTTATGACTATAAGCTTTCAGTTACTAAATAACCTTAACAAAATTGGACTAACTTGCTTTGTTTAATTTCTACGTATGTTTAAATACACAGCGTATTGATCGGCGACAGTAACGAACATGTCAAAAATCAACTTTATTCATTGAAATTTTCGCAAATTTGATGAGATAATGCTTTTTATAAACCATGCAGTTGAAGGTCTACTGCTATAGCATATTTTAGGTTGAATATCCAAACTTTATATCGTAAGGGACAGAGAGAATAGACCGGCGACACCACTTGCACCCGCTTATTGAAAATGAATGAATGATCAGTTTTTTGTGTAAAAACATTTTCTGGCTTGAAGATTAAGATATTAATACCGGTGGTAATAATACCTCAGAAAATATGACAAGTCAGGCCATTATATACAAAGTGTTTTACTTCCATTAAACATGTAAATAAATATATTTGACCTTTCTATGATAACATAATCTACATGTCAGACTCTACCATTGTAATTTTTTTGTTTCAGGACAAACATTATATTGTACATCATCTTTCAGTATGAGTAATTACATATGTCAAAGTATATGAAAGTTGAGTTTGATAGATTTGACCAGTTGTATTTTACCTAGAATATGTTTGTTTGTTCACCATATTAGGACTTCAAATACTATATCAGTGTTAAATAATAGCATTAATACTGTAATAAATATTTTTGAGATTTTACTTTTTGTAACATAACAAAAAGTTGTAAGATTTAGTTATTTTGACAATAAATACACGTATAATATAATTGATAATTTCAGAAGGAGTAAATATTGAATGTGCTTTATGTCTTATAGTTGAACAGAACTGTTCTGTTCTGTAGTAGTTGTATATAATTACATTCATGTAAAATAATGATGATTTTATTTTATTTAGTTGGTACATTAATTGTATACAATTTAGATGTGACGTATGGCTTGAGAAAATGTAAGTATTACGTGATATTATTTTATATATTTACAAAATATTATTTCCTTTTTACGCAATTTTGTAAATACATAATAATTATTAAAAGAAAACAATAACTATATAAAAAAACATAATATCTCGTTAATACTAAATTATTAATTCGAAAAAAACTTGATAATTATTTCGAAAAAAAAAGAAATAACTTTATTTCGTTTAAACGTAATTTTAATTTCCATGTATTATATGAACGATTTTGTAAAAATTAAATCAAGTCACTTTTAAACGAAATAATTGTGAAATTAAGTAAAGAATTTCAAAATGTCACTTTAGGGCTTCTGAATAACTCGGTGGTTATTTTAAAGCATTAGGTGTTTAGCCAGAACTAGTCAATGTCTACCAGGATGGTAGCAAAAGTTATCTTACCAGTACTCATGACATCCTATGGAAAGTGTGTGTGCAGGTTCATAGAATTAAAGCCGCCCGGCTAGCTCAATTGGTAGCACACAAGTCTACTGATCGAGGGTCCGTGGGTTTGATTCCCGGTCGGTGCATACTTTCGTGGAGCTTGGTCATGAAATTATTCCTACGGCCATTCTCCCTCCTACCAATGTTTTTAATTATGTAGGGCAGTTGTCAGTCACTGACGAAAGTATGCACTTAGTAGTTGGTTAACAGCTAAATCCAGAGATTTAGCCTTTCCAGGAGGAGAGAGTAGGTTGACTGACTGCTGTTATATGACCTGTACAATGTGTTGCTACAGCGTTAAACCAAACAAACATAGAATAAAAGGCCATGAAGTTATTATTTAACTAATATAATTAAGTTTAACATGCCCCATCGGTTATGTTTTTATTTATGACAAAAATAAAATTACTTAACAAATTGTGTCTGCAATAATTTTTCAATAAAAAACAAAAGAGAAAGTATGAAAATATTACAAGCCACAGTTTGGACCACATGCATGGAAACTATCTAGAGGATGTACATACACATCAATTATATCATTTGAATGCCTGTTATTTTATCCAATGTTTTCAATTAAGTCTGTATTAAACCAAACGTTTGGTCCCAAGTGTATGTTTATATATTACTATGTAACCCGGGTCAGTGGCACAGTTGGTAGCGCGCCGGGATTTGGAATATCCTCTCCCGAGGGGGGGACGGGTTCAAATCTCACCCGGTGAGGTTATACCCTTCCATGAAAATTTAACAATAATGTCATTTTTACCTCCATTAATAAGATATATGGAGAAGTTTCCGGCCTTGTGGAAGAGTAGGCGAGTACTGGCATATAGACAAGGATCCAAGAAAGCCAGGTTAGGTGCGCTGGACGCCATAAAATGACCTCAATTGTGTTGACAAGGCGTTAAATCCAGTAAATAATATTCTCTGTTTACTGTAGTTTATCTAGAAGATGACTGTAATGGAACAATCAACATGGAAGCTAATGCCATAAGTGCTGGTAGATTAACTGTTACAAGACGTTCTAAATATAGAAGTAAACTTAACTGTCATGTGACCATAGTTGCTCCATTAGATAGACGGATCACTGTTGTTTTCAGGTATAAAATATTGTACTATGATTTTTTTGTCCAAAGTTAAAACAATTTCTATCCTTCTTAGCTCAACTGTTTGGATTGCTATCTCAGTTAACACTTAATACAACTAACTGTAAAGTTTCGCTTTTAAAACCAGCAATATCGATGGTCTTAATAGCGGAACAATCTTATTATTGGGACCCTTTTGTTCACAAATTAAGCATTTGGGTTTAATAATTGTCAAAATCACATAATTTTGAAATAACAGAAGTGGTCTTAATAGTGGAACTTTACTGTATTTACTGCTGAATTACATTAATTTGTTTACAAGTATTCCACCCCAAACAATTACACTGCCCTCTTGAACTGAATCTTTCGTTTCTACGACTACACTTTCCTACACTGACATCAGCATGATTTACTTTAAATCGGGATTCATAACTAAGAATTACAGAATTCCATTGCCGCTACATATAACGCAGATGACATGCCTTGTGCAATCGGCAGTTCTATGAAAGTGTGTAAAATCTGATCATTATGAGGTCATAGGGTAAGAATCTTAGCTTATTTTTAACGGTCGTTCATTTTCTTAGTTGATGAATAATGTCATAATCACAAATTTATGTTCTTAGTCTTTTTTTCTACCTGGAGGTTTCACACAAAAATAGAATACCAAATTGTGATAAATAGGTATACATTAGTATTATAGTCCATTAATGTATATTTATTTTAATTATAATTACTATATGAAATGTATTTTAGGGAGATGGATATTGAATGGGAAGTTAATTGTGATGATGATTTTGTTAGTTTACGTGATGGTCATACACCTTCATCACCACTTGTTTACGGTATGTAATATACACTAAGTAAACTGTATACATGTATGTAGATTATAATTATTAAAAACTTGTTATGATGCGCTGCCCATGAGTTCTACTTACTTCATTAAGCAAAGTGCTAAGAAACAAAAACATAATGAATGGCATTCATGGATTCAGGAAGGGGGAAAACAAATCATTGATCCAGTTTGCTAAACAAGCATTTTTATCAACTAAATTGCGAATTGTCTTTATATGAAATCTAGACTATTATGCACATTTTCTCCTTTGCCCAGGAAAGCTGTATTTTGGTTTAGTCAGACGTCAAGTAAACATAATAATGTATTAATAAATGTAATCATTGTATGTTTATCATTGTTAAACACTTGAAACTGTATAGTTTTGGTGAATAAATCTATGTTCTGTTCAGTTCTGTTCTGTTCTGATAAATGGTGTAAAATAGAAACAGTATAATTTCAGGTTTAATGAGTCGTGTATGTGGACATAAAGTACCACCAGGAAACTATGTTACCACAGGGAATGCTCTAACTGTTATATTCCAAAGTGATCTCTACAAACAAAATGATGGATTTGAAATAGTATTCACTTCTTTTCATATTGGTATGTGTTTTCCATTAAGTTTGACTTGATCCATTAATGTCACAGTGAATTTTATGTCAGATATTACACTTCTAGCTTGTTCTTACTTTTACTAATTATGAGGATTGTTTCATTGTGAATTGTATGATATCTTAAGCAAATTTGACTTAAATAATGAAATAACATTATATTCATTCAAATTTGTCTCCTCTGTTTGAAATACATAATCGCCAATCTCTTAATTCATTAATGAAATGTGTCTCGGTTCGCTGATTTTGGTAGACCATTGTGCCATTGACTGATAGCTGAGACAAGGCCGTCGTTTCTTATAATGCTTCAATACTTTTCAGCTCAATCATGTCACTGTATTTTCAGCTAAATTATGATGCTGTATTTTCAGCTAAATCACGCCACTGTGTTTTCAGCTAAACCACGTCACACTATTTTCAGCTAAAACATGTCACTGTATTTTCAGCTAAATCATGTTACTGTATTCTCAGCTTAATCATATCATGATATTTTCAGCTAATTCATGGCAATGTATTTGCAGCTAAATCATGTCACTGTATTCTCAGCTTAATCATATCATGATATTTTCAGCTAATTCATGGCAATGTATTTCCAGCTAAATCATGTCACTGTATTCTCAGCTTAATCATATCATGATATTTTCAGCTAATTCATGGCAATGTATTTTCAGCTAAATCATGTCACTGTATTTTCAGCTAAATCATGTCACTGTATTTTCAGCTAAATCATGTCACTGTATTTTCAGCTTAATCATATCATGATATTTTCAGCTAATTCATGGCAATGTATTTGCAGCTAAATCATGTCACTGTATTTTCAGCTTAATCATATCATGATATTTTCAGCTAATTCATGGCAATGTATTTCCAGCTAAATCATGTCACTGTATTTTCAGCTTAATCATATCATGATATTTTCAGCTAATTCATGGCAATGTATTTTCAGCTAAATCATGTCACTGTATTTTCAGCTAAATCATGTCACTGTATTTTCAGCTAAATCATGTCCGATAGATGAACTAAGATGTGATAATGGTAGATGTATATCAGCTTCATTACAATGTGACAACTTCAATAATTGTGGTGACAATTCCGATGAATGTCAGGTTAGTGAACACTGATTTTTGTGATACTTTAAATAAACTTGCCCTATCAAATTTTTGCGTAGTTCAAGCGTACATTTTGAAACCAGAGGTCCCAGGTTTGATTCAAAGACACAGAAGGTTATACCATTTCTTGAAAGTTTGAAATTGACCTTCCTCTGTAGATGGAAGTTTTTGTTCTAGTAAGCGAGTTCTGGTATGTAATTTTTGTCCAGTAGTTGATGCCATTCACGAATAGCCTTGTTGAATGTGCCAGTAAATGGCATTAAATATTGAATTCAACGAAAAGGACTTTGTATGGCACATGATATAAAATGGAACGTTCACAAAAACAGACTAATATTGGTAGTAAACTGGATTATAAAATGCATTATACACACTCATCAGCTACTGGTCTAAGATACATGTATTTAAATAATATTTTTCGCAAAGAAATTTCATTTTGCTAAGACGAATTTCAAGCAACACCTGGCATGTTTTCCACACATAATGTGGAAACAACTATGTAGTCCATCCTAATATTCTGTTTTATCATATTTTATCAATTTCTAGTGTTTCCTTTAGATATTAAAACGATTTTTGGATAAAAACCTGACCCCTGTTTCACAAAAAACCAACTCTAATCAACTTGGTTCTAAAACTCATATTTTTATTTGGATCATTATTTTTGCTAACTTAAACAATGTTACAACAAATATAAAATCATTAGGTACTACAAAAGTTGTTTAAATGTCATATTCTACAAAATGAAGACGACAAACATGTTTACATAAAGTTTAATTTCAACAATTGCATTGATTGAAGTCTGTTAATGAACTGTTGAGTATAGTATCAAACAAAATCTTAGTTTGTGGCTTTAAGTTTATAATAAAGTTCATGATATATCATCTATGTTGAAACAATCTACATTGCATATTTGTTTTAATATTACGCTTACTTTATCACAGCCATTCTAACTGCATTGACAAGCTATTTAGAGACAAAACACAAAGTCTTGAGTCTGTTGGCTGAGTTTGTACTTAAATATGTGTATGAAACTGCGGCAAGTTCTTAACCACGAATCTTGATGTAAAATAATAGAAATTTACAAAATTATAGAGATTACTGAATTAAACGAATTTTAGGTGAACTGTCTGTCAAAAATATGTATATATATTCTTGAACCCAACTTATGAAAACTGTGGTATTAGTTTACTGGTCAATCAATTATTTATTATAGGTTAATGTTGAAGTTGCTATAGCAATAACTTTAAGTGTATTTCTTATCACAATAATTGGTGTTGGGTCTGTTTTATTGTACAAGAAAAAAGCAAGACGAAATCATACAAAGGTATGTACTCATGTATTATAAATTCATAAAATATCTGGAAGCAAGCGCTCTAAATCATGCAAAATCCATCTGTTTTTTCTCACCATATTCTCGCCAATATACATGTATACTGGACTTGTTTCGTTTAAGTTGTTTGTTATCAACTATGAAATAGTTCTCATGTGAATTATTCTGACTGACTGACAATATCGTCTTCTTTTTCACAATCAGTCTGACTATATCGTAATGTATATAAAACTACCTCTGAACTAAAATTGAAATCTATTGTCGTGATTAAATCATAGTCATTATTGTTTCATTATCGTACTATCGTTATTGCAGTTATTGTTGAAATTGGTTGCTTGCAACTTTTGAAATGTATCCCAAAAATGTCGCGGACAATTACATTCGGTCATGCGCAGACAAATTAGGCCCAACGATATGAGGTTAGGTTAACACTTATCCGTGAAAAAATAAAAGTAGTCCCATTGTAAACAATGTCGGGCCATATTAAGCAGTCTTGTTTTGTCCTGTTGGATCCATGGCCAGGCAGCACTATCAGCGCTTTGATTTTATAAGTGTAGAATGTAAATGTAATTTTGATGGCAGTGTATGCTCATATTTCAGAGACAAAAACAACTGAAGATGGCAATCATGTCAGGAGCTAAGATTGGAATTGGAATTGGTGCAATAGAAATTCAACCATGTGATGCTTGTTTACGAAAGATCAAAGAAAAAGAATGGAGCAATAGATGTTCAGCTCGGGCTAAAAGAACCTGGCAAACTGAACCAACTGATCAAGTTTTAAACGACAAAATACCCGAAATATGTGTTGAGAATGGAGATGATAATAAAGGATTTGATATTTCTTGTGATAAACCTACAAATATTCCACATAGAGCTTCAATATAAATATATACGTCTGTCTTCATATTACACATCTGTATAAACATATACGTCTGTCTTAATATTACACATCTATATAAACATATACGTCTGTCTTCATATTACACATCTGTATAAACATATACGTCTGTCTTCATATTACACATCTATATTAACATATATTTCTGTCTTTATGTTACACATCTTTATAAATATACATTGCAGCCTTCATGGTTCACATCTATATAAATGTTTATGTTTGTCTTCATACTACACATCTATATAAATACATGTATCTAATTATTAACCTTTAAGTGTACGTTTTCATTAAAAAGGAACCTATGCACATACAATAATGGTGGCTAACATGGCAATCCTTCGTTTGGCTTTCCAACTACACAAATTTTATCTGGTCATGTGATTATTAGCTCGACTATACGAAGTAAATGGAGAGCTCTCCCACTCGCCCTAGCGTCGGCGTCCATATTTCTGATTAAAGTTTTTGAGCAGTAAAATATTTTACTATAACTTTTTTTATTATTATCTCCCTTTGAACTTGAAGCAAGTATGGTTTGCTCATGTCCATGGCAAAGCTTGGACTGTATATATAAATGTTGATATCTTTTTTTAGTACAGCTGGTATATCTTTACTTTGCTTGACCCGGAACAAACATACATTCGGTTAAGTCTAGGGTGAATACACACTGACCATGGGCACACTTCACTCTCTGCTGTATTGACAATAATACCCATTTTATGTCCATCTTTATCACACTGAACTATTGATTGTAAACCTTGGTTTGCAATAATAATGTTACCAGAACCGTCAACACAAACACCTGTAGGTTCTACATCAAAATGTTTAATAGTCTTAATATGATCGAGTTTTTTGTTGAAACACACCAAACCTTTTTCAGCATCAGCAACATATACTCTATCATAATAGTCACTGAACGTAATATGTCTACTATACCCAAAAAGATCTTGTCCATTGTCATCTTTGGTAACAGTCTTTAATAAATTACCTACCATATCATACATATATAAAGACTTTCTTTCATCGGTTATATAAAGTTTATTATTATTGTATGCAATACCAAAACTTTGGTGATTCATTTTGAACAAACGAGATAACGATAACCTATTAAAGCTAATTGTTACAAACTGGACAACATTCTGACATGCTACTGCCACATGTGTATTGTCTACAATACAAATACCTTGTGGTCCGTCAGGTGCCTTACAATAATTTAACAATGATGATGATGATATTTCATACCATTTCAGCTTGGAGTTGTAAAAGTCTGTAAAAAGAACTGTATCATTCAAGATACATGATCCAAATATACAACACTCTTTTCTATCATCCCTAAGTTTGACATTAATGTTGCATATTTTTTCAATTTTATGCAGCTTACTTTGTCTTGGTAACTTGAAAGTTGTAACTCCTAAGCTTGTCATTCTCTCAAAGCGTGTTTTCAATTCTTCAATCGGTCGGAATATCACTTCCGCAGGATGAAAGGTTCCTGCAGAATATATTTCGCTCGCTTCTATCGTATTGATATTTTTCTGTGCCAGTTTAGAACAGACGAACTGCTGAGCTACATTTCCTGAAGCTTGACTCAATTGTTGTTTAAGTTTCTTCAAACCCTCAGTGTAAGCTTCGTATATCTTCTTTTCATCAAGGAGTTGTGCTTCCATTATCTCATATTCATTATTAATCTCATTTATTGACGCTTCTTCTAATTCCTTGATCCGTTTTTCAATTTCCAATCTGAAATCCTTAGCAGCTTTGATTGCAGCTTCTTTAGAATCTCGTAGACGTTGAAGATTGACGTCAGTACCTCTTCGTCTTCTATTCATTTCATGTAACATTCTAGAAATATCTGAGGTAGTTTTAGTTATATCAGTTTTATTGTAGAGTTCATCAATATTGTCAAAAACAGAGATCATTTTATTACATCTGAAATGACACAAAACGATTCAAGTATATTGAGTTATATGATTTCTTTAATTAGGATTGTTTTTTGGTTTCTAAATAATCTGACACGTAGTTTTTATTTAGGCAACATCAATGTTCATTTTAAATAAACTTTTTAAAACAGTTGTACAGTTTTACAAGAATACATACTGCTTCTTTTATAGCCGCCCGGCTAACTCAGTTGATTGTACACAAGTCTACTGATCGAGGTGTCGTGGGTTCGATTCCCGGGCGGGACATACATTCGTAGAGCTTGGTCATGAAATTATTTCTACGGCCGAGAATGGCCTACCAATGATTTTTTATTATGTCGGACAGTTGTCAGTTACTGACGAAAGTATGCGCTTAGTGGTTGGTTAACAGCTTAATCTAGAGTTTTAGCCTTTCCATGAGGAGTGAGTAGATTGATTGACTGCCGTTATATGACCTAAACAATGTGTTGTAACGGCGTTGAATACAACAAAACAAACAAACAACATTGCTTCTTTTATGCTTTCTGTATTCTTAGACTCCAATTTGACGTGTAATTTCTATTAAGTAAAACACACGATTATACTTTTTTGTATGCTCACTATAAGTTTTATTAAACACCATCATATGTCACCCTTCAAACATAAGCGATAAAGCATTTTATATTAAGGACTGGTCTCTTTTGGAGACACTTAATTATAAACAATGAACATTCGGTGGTATTTTATTATGTTTACAGCGCAAAGAATAAAATAACTGCGATCGTTTTAACCGATTGTAGGTCTTTTCAAACACTGCATGACATGTTACAAGATATATCTTTAAAAAGATTTCGGCGCTGTTAAGGATTCATTTTGTTTGAAGTATATATGTATATGGTATTATCTTAATTTATTTTTATACCCAAATAAGTTAATAATTTTTTCGAGATCCACATATTGAAATTTTGGGACCTTAAACTTTTTCTAAGCCCGCATATTGAAAATTTTCAACCGTACACTAAACGTTCTTTTCGGGTCTGCATATTGAAAATTTGGACCCGTGCACTAAACTTTCTTAATGGGACCTGCATATAGAAAACGTTTAACCTATATTTTTATTTGGGCCCGCATATTGAAATATAAATGAGATGCGGATTTATTGAATTTTTCACAATGTTGTCGCGACCAAAATGCGACAAAGCAAGGTAACTAAGGAACCAAACAATCATATATAATACTAATTCGAAGAATAAGGTGATTTTTATACGCCCGTTTTGAAAAAACGGTCGTATTATGTTATGCTGTTGTCCGTCTGTCCGTCTGTCCGTCCGTGGACAATTGCTTGTCCGGATGATAACTTAAGAAAGGATATACCTAGGATCCTCAAATTTTATGTGTGGATAGCCCTTGGGTGGAGGAGGTTCCCTATTGATTTTGAGACCCCAGGGTTAAAGGTCAAGGTCACTGGGACTTAAAATAGGTAAAACTTGTCCGGACAATAACTGAACCACCAATGGACCTAGGTTCACCAAATTTAATGTAAAAGTAGCCCATGTGTCAAAGATGTTCCCTATTGGTTTTGGGGCCCCTGGGTCAAAGGTCAAGGTCACAGTGGCATCATATGGGGAAAAAAACTTGTCCTGACAATAACTTAACAACCAATCTACCTAGGTTCACCAAAGTTTATGTGAGAGTAGCCCATGTGTCAAGGATGTCCCCGATCGGTTTTGGGGCCCCTGGGTCAAAGGTCAAGGTCACAGGGACATCATATTGAAAAACCTTGTCCGGACCATAACTCAACAACGACTGTACCTAGGTTCACCAAATTTTATGTGAAGGTAGCCCATGTGTCAAGGATGTGCCCTATAGGTTTATGGGGCCCCAGGTTCAAAGGTCAAGGTCACAGTGGCATAATATGGAAAAACTTTGTCCGGGCAATAACTGAACCACCAATGTACCTAGGTTCACCAAATTTTATCTGAGAGTAGCCCATGTGTCAAGGATATGCCCTATTGATTTTGGGGCCCCTGGGTCAAAGGTCAAGGTCACAGTGGCATCATATTGAAAAACATTGTCCGGGTAATAACTCAACAATGAGTGTACCTAGGTTCACCAAATTTCATGTGAGAGTAGCCCATGTGTCAGGGATACACCTTATCAGTTTTGAGGAAACAGGTTTAGTTTAAACCTTCAACCAGAAGATATCAAATTACCAAGCTGTGACTTCAAATGGTTAATCAATATGCTGATAAAGTCAAAATGGCAAACAATGAAACACTTGTCCAGGCAATAACTGAACCACCAATGTACCTAGGTTCACCAAATTTTATGTGAGTGTAGCCCTTGTGTTAAGGGTATGCCCTATAGGTTTTGGGGCTCCTAGGTCAAAGGTCAAGGTCACAGGGGCATCATATTGAAAAACCTTGTTCGGACAATGACTCATCAACGACTGTACCTAGGTTCACCAAATTTCATGTGAAGGTAGCCCATGTGTCAAGGATGTGCCCTATAGGTTTATGGGGCCCCAGGTTCAAAGGTCAAGGTCACAGTGGCATAATATGGAAAAACTTTGTCTGGACAATAACTGAACCACCAATGTACCTAGGTTCACCAAATTTTATCTGAGAGTAGCCCATGTGTCAAGGATATGCCCTATTGATTTTGGGGCCCCTGGGTCAAAGGTCAAGGTCACAGTGGCATCATATTGAAAAACATTGTCCGGGTAATAACTCAACAATTAGTGTACCTAGGTTCACCAAATTTCATGTGAGAGTAGCCCATGTGTCAAGGATATACCTTATCAGTTTTGAGGAAACAGGTCAAGTTTAAACCTTCAACCAGAAGATATCAAATTACCAAGCTGTGACTTCAAATGTTCAATCAATATGTTAATAAAGTCAAAATGGCAAACAATGAAACACTTGTCCAGGGAATGACTGAATCACCAATGTACCTAGGTTCACCAAATTTTATGTGAGGGTAGCCCTCGTGTTAAGGGTATGCCCTATTGGTTTTGGGGCTCCTAGGTCAAAGGTCAAGGTCACAGGGGCATCATATTGAAAAACCTTGTTCAGACAACGACTCATCAACGACTGTACCTAGGTTCACCAAATTTCATGTGAAGGTAGCCCATGTGTCAAGGATGTGCCCTATAGGTTTATGGGGCCCCAGGTTCAAAGGTCAAGGTCACAGTGGCATAATATGGAAAAACTTTGTCTGGACAATAACTGAACCACCAATGTACCTAGGTTCACCAAATTTTATCTGAGAGTAGCCCATGTGTCAAGGATATGCCCTATTGATTTTGGGGCCCCTGGGTCAAAGGTCAAGGTCACAGTGGCATCATATTGAAAAACATTGTCCGGGTAATAACTCAACAATGAGTGTACCTAGGTTCACCAAATTTCATGTGAGAGTAGCCCATGTGTCAAGGATATACCTTATCAGTTTTGAATAAACAGGTCAAGTTTAAACCTTCAACCAGAAGATATCAAATTACCAAGCTGTGACTTCAAATGTTCAATCAATATGTTAATAAAGTCAAAATGGCAAACAATGAAACACTTGTCCAGGCAATAACTGAACCACCAATGTACCTAGGTTCACCAAATTTTATGTGAGGGTAGCCCTTGTGTTAAGGATATGCACTATTGGTTTTGGGGCTCCTAGGTCAAAGGTCAAGGTCACAGGGGCATCATATTGAAAAACCTTGTTGGGACAATAACTCATCAACGACTGTACCTAGGTTCACAAAATTTTATGTGAATGTAGCCCTTGTGTCAAGGATGTTCCCACTAGGTTTTGGTGCACCGGGCCCAAAGGTCAAGGTCACAGAGGCATCATATCGAAAAACCTAGTCCAGACAATAACTGAACCACCAATGTACCTAGGTTCACAAATTTTTATGTGAGAGTAGCCCAAGGGTCAAGGTTATCTCCTATAGGTTTTGGGGCCCCTGGGTCAAAGGTCAAGGTCACAGGGGCATCATATTGAAAAACATTGTCCGTGTAGTAACTCAACAATGACTGCGCCTAGGTTCACCAAATTTCATGTGAGAGTAGCCCATGGGTCAAGGATGTTCCCTATTGGTTTTGGGGCCCCTGGGTCAAGTTTAAACCATCATCCAGAAGATATCAAATTACCAAGCAGTGACTTCAAATGTTCAATAAATATGTTAATAAAGTCAAAATGGCAAACAATGGAAATAATGCTATATTTAATAAGTAACATGAAATAAGTTCACCAAATTTTATGTGAGGGTAGCCCATGTGTCAAGGATGTTCCCAATTGGTTTTGGGTCAAAACTGGGTCAAAGGTCAAGGTCACAGGGGCATCATATGGAAAACCCTTGTCCGAACAATAACTAAACAATGATTGTACCTAGGTTAACCAAATTTTATGTGAATCAGCCCATTTGTCAAGATGTAATGTGTTGATAGCCCTTTGGTATTTTTGGTTCTGAGGCCCCAGGGTCAAGGTCACTGGAAGTTTGTATGGGAAAACTTTGTGTCGGTGATAACTCAAGCGTGGCTGTACTTAGGTTTCAAAATCTTTGCTTTGGATAGCCTTCCAGTTAAGGATGGGACCTATTCTGAGATCCCGGGGTCATTGGTCAAGGTCACAGGGACTTCATATGAGATAGAACACAACGTGGACTGCACACGGGCGTATAATGCCCCGCCCAGCGGAGCTCTTGTTGCCCTTGGTGACCTTTTGACCCAAATGCCGGTCTCAGTGTGACCGAAAACTGTGCAAACACATTTCATATGGATTTTGACTATTAACATAAATATTTCTCATATCATTTGCAATGATAAGTGGATAAATTAAAGTCTTTACATGTATTGCGACTTCAATGTCCCAAAGGGAAGTAATCGTGCAATAAACAAACGTTTAATTCGAGACCGCATATTGAACATTTGGGATCCCTATTACTAAACTTTACTTCGGAACAGCGAATAGTATCACATATTTTATTCACTTCTCCCTACCGAGAAGAATTTCATTGGACAAACAGGAATAGTAGAGCAATTTCAATTGCATTGGTTTAAAATATAGGTCAAAAGTTGGCTTAGACAGCTGCACCGAAAAATGGGACATACACTAGGACCATAGATTTGATATATGTTGCGTTTTGTTTTTAGCTTGGTCTAAAAGTAGAACAATCAATAATTTTTACTCACCTATGATCTTCTTTAGCACAAACATAACAACCGACATCATTATGGTACCCACAGTACATGTTCATGATCTTTCCAGCGTGTTTACTACATTGTTTCGTAGGAAATGCCGGTAAAGACCGTGTTAGTCCTGGAGGTTTAACAGCAGTGATGTCCACAAAGGAATGCCCTTTAGTTACCGGAATCCTTCTATGTGATACTAAACAATCCTTACAACAATATCGCTGGCAATCTAAACAATATTTCAAAGCCTCTTTTATGAAATGATCTTCGGCACAAGACGTACAAATGTATTCATAAGTCTCCTCCGATTTGTTCTGTATTTTTCCTCCAGTCGCCATTTTATAAACTTCGTCCTTGTCGATATTTAGCCTACATGCGTGTACATTGACTTGAATATTTTATGTATCTAGACTGCATCTTCTTTCGTATTTGTTTTGTCACTTAATAATATTATATATATTGTTTCTAGATTTTTGTATTTAAAACAAATTTTATGTCACAAAAATATATATTTACAAACTAAATCGTCCTTCCATACAACGTACTTCCTTGTACATTAAATTCTATAAACTTTACATACGGGTATGTTGTATTTATACAATGATCTAGATTGATTTCATAGATAATCCTTTTTTAAAACATAATTGTGAGATACAGGTCGTCCACATAAACAGTGCGTATATAAACATAGCCAGTTTCATTACACACCCATATTTAGGGGTGTATTTTTTCAGTTTTATAGATTAGTTATTTGACACTTATTGTATAAACATACCACTATAGGAAATTAGAATTTGCTTACACAGAATTTAAAATAAATGTTAAATATCAAAGTTGTATGTTTTAATACGTAAAATGCTGTTCATACATGAGCTTATTCACCTATTCAATGGGCGAGACGATTATTTAAAGTACAAAAACTCGCATGACCTAGAATACGACCTTGTAAATGCTCAGTATCAAATTCTGAAAACGTGATCACGCTTGTTTGAATGTTATTAACTAGTTTAAAAGTATAAACATGCATAATAATGGAATAAAGAATTAACTTAATATTAGTACGTGCATCTATATATAAAAAGTTTAATTTTGTGTAGATCTAGTTTCATTACTAAATTATGTGTCCGTTATGTTTATATATGTTTGCAAACTTTAGAACATACATTAGGGTATAAAAAAGTTTCAACATCTTCCTTAAACATGTTTGTCATAGAGATTTGTAGTTAATGTAGTATTGCGTTCACATATGTACAATGTATATATTGTTTAAAACCATTAAATGTTATTTAAACTTTTATACATTTATAATGTTTAAAAAAATATTTTAACGTCGCATTCAACACATATATAGGTCATATACACGACGTCCAACTCTTCCTACTATAGGTTTCCTGGACACTTTTCTATCACCAGTACTAACTTACCCTACCACTAGACCGACAACTCATGTATAGGGTATGACCTGCCGCGACCGGGTTTCGAACCCGCGATCTCCGGATGCGAAGTCAGACATGCTAACCACTACGCCACTGCCTCGGCTATGTTAAAAATATACAATATACACATGTACTTTAATTCTGTACTTTAGGCACTTAATTTACTTAGTCGTACTGATTTGCATGTTTGTGATACTTTAATATGATTATAGGCACGGTCTATTGATGGAAAAGACATGCAATATTTGCTTCCAAATAAAATTGTGAGGAGAAATACAAGTAATAGGCCCTGCACCACTGGGAATTTGGAATACACTCAGGCTAAGAGTTCTACCTTAAATTCACTCTAACCTTCAAATGAAAGTTTTATAATGATAGACACAACGTTTCTTGCCTGTATTTTATCTATTTATGTTTGGTCACAATGGTGTCTGGATACAACCAGTAAATTATGTATCTACCATTTCATACCATTCTCATACACAGGGCAGAAGCTATCAAGATTCTCGATACTTGCTTCTTATTCTTGATAGTCTCTTGGACCTTGGTACGAGAATTATTCATACATGTAGGTTCTAATACTTCATAATTGATAAAGTTAATACATAGAATCCCTGTATAAACTTAAAGCTTTTACTTAATGTTAAACATACAAATTTCTTTTTAAATGTATTTTAGTAGAACCTCAGTCATATAGTCACATAATTGAGCATGCTAAATCTTGGTTGTCTTGTGTGCAGAATTCTACTCTGAAATAAAACCTAATATAACAATAGTGGAAAGTAAGGGAAGTAACAACGTTGTAAACTTTGATTTATTTTTATTGCTCATAACTGCAGCATTAAATACATGTACATTACAACAAATAGAAGACATAGCACATAACTTGTCATAATTCACAGCGTCTTGAGCATCACCTGAAATATACAAAACAAATGCTTGAGATAGGATACAAAATATTTAAGTGTAGAAAACGAACATAGACTACTTAGATCTACTTGCTTGAATCAGGGCACTTGATGAAAACTTTGATAAATCATTCAAATAATGATTTTATTCTGAAGTAGTCTACATAGAGTGCTATACAAATAGTCTATAAAGGTGCTATACAAATATGGTATATAATTAATGATTCAAAGGTCATTATAACAACTTAAATTTACAGCAACTAGACCAGTATTTCATTTGGTGCAGAATACACATTTTTACTACAAATAAGTTTAAACAATAGCAACATATCTCATCATTATTCAATACCATTGCCATTTCATCAAGTTTTTCCTCCATACAAATATTCTTCATTCTGCAACACAAATAACCTGCAAATATAAAATAAGACATATATATTTGAAAAACGGATTTAACAATACATACATATAGCTATATAGATTCTATAATAACGAGTTTTGTGCAGCAAACTTATGATAATACAGTTTAACTAAGGACGTTCTGGTGCAAAAGGTCATTTCCGGATTCGTCCCTAATTACGAAACGTTAAGTGTACGAATGTCATAAATAAATTTTTGTTCGTTCTCATTGATTACGAAACACATCTTTTGCTGCAAATTTGAGACTACAACATTATTACAATTTGTTTTTATTTCATCAATACTAATAAGTAAGCAATAAAGCTGTGTTTTACAGAAAAATCAAGAATATGAAATGAAATGTCAACAGACGATGTTTTATGACGATGACTAGTTAGTAGTTTGTTATTTATTACGTTCAAAATTGTATTTACGGTGAATATCTGCAGTGAATATACAACAAGATACAAGATACAAGAAGATTTATTTAGAGTCGGTTTTATACAAAACATGATAAACATTAGCTTATAAGCTATTTTCCGACAATAAACATAATCATCTAACATTCAAATTTAAAACATAACAGAGATTAACAAATAAACATAAAAAGTCTGCAAAAAAAGCAACTAGTAAAGCACTGAAAATAAAAATGCAAATTTAAAACACAAAGAACAAAAAAACAGGTATGTGCGTACAAACAATTAAAACTTACAAACCATGCGGCAAATGGTTTCCTAGGTCTATCATACCATAACATCAGAATTTCAGACGTACCTATAAAGTTAAAATAATAAAAAAAACTATCACATTTAAGAGAAAGGAAAAACAAAAAGTTTATTTCAAAATTTAATTTTAAGAAAATACTTATATATAAAAAAAATTATGATATTTTATGTTTAAAACAAAGATGCAAAATAAATATAACAATATACTTTTTAGTCATACATGTCTAGCAGTAAGCACAAGAGGTAATAGCTTAAAGCAAGCAGAATTAAAATGAAATAAAAGAAAGTACAAAATAGCACAGTGAACATTAATTTTATGTGAGAGATTTCAAGATTAATGAAAAATGAATAAATAAATAAATAAATAAAACAAGTAAAAGTT
Source organism: Mactra quadrangularis (assembly GCA_025267735.1). Lineage (NCBI taxonomy): Eukaryota > Metazoa > Mollusca > Bivalvia > Venerida > Mactridae > Mactra > Mactra quadrangularis. The sequence goes on along the minus strand of CM046311.1, from coordinate 24,110,937 downwards.
ATGATGGAAAATGCTGATCATTGACCTAAGTCTAAAAACTGCCATAAGAAAAAAAAAGATATAAAATCCTGAGAAACAAAATTAACACAAAAGTGTGACACATAAGAAATGGATTAAAAAAAAACATAGAAATTTCCAAATCAGATTTGGAAAAAACTGATCAGCATTTACCACATAACTAACCAGGGTGTCCATACATACATACATGAGTACACAGGTATCTAAATAAATAAATATATAAATGAGTGCATTCATGGTACATATAAAAACACTGGTTTGACATAAAAGAAATCTGGGAAGAACCATAAAACACATGCAGAGAACATTATTTACAGCAAATAAAAAGCAAGCATATATAGGTTAAAAAAACAGATGCACAAGAGATCATAATGACTAGAACTAAGTGCAGACACTAGGGGAACATTTTATAGAAAAAATTTAAAACACATGCATAGAAAAATAAAAGAAACTTATTTATAGCAGAATAGAATAAAATAGCATCACATAGCAAATTAAAGCTTTTTAAGAAAGATAGGAGGGGAAAAAAAACCACAGAATGAAAGAAAACTTACCTTGTACGGGGATTGGTAGATTAAATCCAGCATTTCAGATAATTTCTGTATTGAACGTTCGTTGTCAACATCACTCTCTCACTCAGTCTCTGTTAAACCCAAGAATAATGTTCTACATGCCTACTGTTTTGACAAGATGACCTCCATTTTGTTAGATTTCCACAGTGAATCCTAGACGCGTTTTGATTGGTCAACGTGATTTTCGACCAATCAAAACGCGTCAATTGGAAATGTAACAAAATGGAGGTCATCTGTCAAAATAGTAGGCATGTGGAACAATATTCGTGGGTTTAAGTGTTCCTAGAGACCTGTTTGAAAGTTTTTACGCCGTGAGTCGATAGAAAATGGATTTATTTATTGAAAATATGTAGATTTTATGGTAGTTTTTGTTTTATTTGCTCACAGCGGACGAAACAGTCCGTTTCACTATACGTTCTATATGGACGACTTGTTTGACATAGAACGATTTTTAAGGCTTTTTGGGGATATATTGGGACCATTTCATCAATTTTTGATCGATTTTCTTCAAATAAAAAGTATTTTTGTGCAAAATAATCCTTTCTAGAGCTGATAGTAAAAAAGATTTGACGATCGAGTGAGTCGTTTTTGTGAGCTTGGTGACGAGTTGAAAACTACAACCGTTGAACAGGCGTTAGAGACCTTTTCTCTATATATACTATAAGAAGGAAAAATTGAGTCTGTCACCTGTGCTTTTTAACATCGAAAAAATAGTTTATATTCATTATTACTCGAAATAAACAAATATTTACCGACGTGACTTATTTTACACGCGCCATTTTGGATATGACTAATAAATTTACCGGATGTTTAATATACGGCGACATGACGTTGTCGTCTTCTAAGTGTCACATACTTAATGATTATATAGTTTACTTGAGCGATAAGTCATATAGAGTTGGATTTTAATTTGGATTAATTATGTCTAATTTGGACAGAATTAATATCTTTTTATTTAATTGACGATTTCTTCAGTATTTTTCAATAAAAAAACTTAATTGTCCTGTAAGAAAAAACGGCGATTTTCGAATGCAAAATCGACCATATTTTTTGTTAGAATCAAAAGAAAAATGTCGTCAATTTCAATTTGATTTTCTCCAGATTTGCATACTAAAGAATACATAGTACGACAAGTATACTGAGCATTTTTGGTGGAATAAGCGAATTTAATTGAAAAGAAAAAAAACGCGATTTTTCTACTAGATAACTGCCGATTTTAGTATTTTTCAGCTGACTTTTGGTTATAAATGGGTATTTTTTCAACGAGATCGTTAATATTTTCGTTAAGATTTAGTGTGGAATGACAAGCTGGATTCGTTTCACAAAAACATCGACTTTCTAACAATCAGTCATTTAACGTTTAAAATACCCCAAGTACTAAGCTCTTTTTTATCAAGCTAAATTTCCATTTTTGTTCACGAAATTTAAGTCAATTTAACGTTCGAAAATCGCCGACTTTCTTACTAGACACTTGCAAATTATTCACAATTAAAATTACTCTAAGAATCGTCTATTTTCTATATATATTTGCTTTCAATTCCGTACAAAATTATACATATTCAATCCAAATTATAATCACACTAGATATAACTTAATTATCGCTCAAGTGAACTTAGTATGTGACACTTAGAAGACGACAACGTCATATTGCCGTATATTAAACATCCGGTAAGTTTATTAGTCATATCAAAAATGGCGCGTGTAAAAAAATTGAATAAGTCACGTCGGTAAATATTTTTTTATTTCGAGTAATATTGAATATAAACAAATTTTCCAATGTTAAAAAGTTGACACAGACGCATGTTTTTTGACTTCCGTAACTCTAGCCAACCCTGTCAGGGTTGTCTACAGTTACGGAACTTCCGTAACTCTAGAACTTTGGTCTAGAGTTACGGTACCGTAACTCTAGCCACCGCCATAAATATAAATGTTTATGTCTGTCTTCATATATATATACATCTTTATTGCCTCCAAGATAGTTGAAGATTTACAGTTTATAGTATAATAGAACATAGAACATTCAAATAATAATGATAATAATAATAAATATGTACAAACATTGACTTGTACATGAGTAGGTTATTACAATAAGTGAAAATGAACATTATATGTACATGTACAACAGTATAAAGAATGTAAATGATCTTGAAACAATTACCTAATAAGATATGTATTAGAAATCTTGTCAGTTTCAGATACATCTTTATATTATATAATGAATATTTTGTCATTGTTTTAGCATAGTAAGTCGAAAGCGAAATATATTACTATGCTTTAATGACGAAAATACTCTTTTGTCCTGAAAGAATATTGATCAAGTGTCATAGTTCAATGCATGAATTATGTATCTAGTTGAAAATTGACTTTAAGAAGTTAGCACATATAATTAGAAAGTTCGAATAATGGTCAATTGAAGCACTTCAAAAAATGTGTTCTGTTTAATGTCACTAGGAAATTACGCAGCGGTTTATTACACTGATTTTCTACAATATCAAGAAATAGTTGCGTTTTGGTAGTTGATAGATTGTAATTACATTCAAATAGTAAGTGATTGAGTTCGTCAGAGGTATTTTGGAGACATTTATGGCATGTAAGATCTTGACCATATGTAGTTTTGAATAGTATCGAGGCTACAAATTTCAAAACACCAACAGAATCCGGTCTCTCTGCGGCCGCTTTCCAAATATTAGATAATCTTAGGTTGACGTGAATTGTTCTGAACATTTTAAAGTCATCACTGGTTTGCATTCGAAAACGCCATTTGTTCTTTAGTTAAAATTGCATTTCTTACATATCTTTTCCATACATATTTACTTGGAAATGTATAGGTCGTTTGCGTTAACGCTGGACCCCTAAAATCATGAAATATCTCAATAACTAACGGATGGAATTAACTCAAAATTTGTATGTGATCAAAACTAGCATTTTCCTTCTCAAATCCAAAAATTCAGATTTTTTCTTTAATTACATAACATACTTCCCATAGACATGCAATGCAAATTTTGAAGCCAAAAAGCGACTTTTGTTAAATGGGTATGTGCCATAATCAGAACAGCCACATAACAGTAGATACAAAATAATAGCTAAATGAGGACCGGTTAGAAATTTCATTTGATAACAAAGTATAACGGTATATACAAACTCAAATATTATCATCACTGTCGTCTGCATCGTCAAAACCTGTACAAATTCAACACGTACGATTTTTAAGACGGGCCTCTGCTTTACAATTCAGTAGACCGTCAAGTGTTTATTTAAGCGACAAATTTACAGTAAACGCACGGGACATTGTATCAATACACTGGCAGTATGACAATGTTATAATCAGAACAGCTTATTTTACCTCCCGCCGGATTTTTGATAAAAAAATCCAAATATTTTGCATTGTACCCTATGGAAAACTTTTTTATTTATGTATTAAAAATTCTGAAAATTTAAATCCTAGAAGGAATAATTGAAATAAGATTGTATCGAAATTTTTAACAAAATCGCTGTTATAGTTTATAAGATATTCGCGGCAAATAGGGGTCCAGCATTAACGCAAACGACCTATACCATTTGACATAAAAGTATCTAAATAATCAATAAGTTTGTATTTGTCAAGGACACATATAACATCGGGTATGAAACCTAACGATGTCGAGCTTAATGTCGTTCTGTAGTGAAAAAGTCGAGCAATGAAAACTTTACTTGTTAGTTCATTCGATGTAAGTCTACACAAAGTACCTTGGAATAAAAGTTTCTGTAGATTAATGTAAGCTTCGATTGACGTGAGGCCTAGCATGCCAGTAAAAAGTATCTGTGCAACTTTTTACTTGATATATTGCAGCTGTTTTATTACGAAGTATTATCAATCACAAGTGGAAAAAACTTGATTTTGTGTTTTATAAATCATGATATGTTTCTGATCAATTGCATTAAGAACGAACACATCTGACTCATTCATTGCCGTACGGATTTTCTCTATAATCAAAGCACAGTAGTGCTAAAGAAACGATTTCCTGAACTTTGAAGTAGAATTATGTTGGAGCACCTATACCCAAGGAGTTGAATTGTGATTATTATAAAACAATATCCTTGAAACCTGATTATGAACAAAATTCTCTATTTGTCCCATCCCAGATCCCAAATCTTTTGATGAAAAACATGGTATTATAACGTACTTGTAGTCGTAATTCCGTCACCGTACCATCGTGGTTTCATCATCATTATGTTTATGCCACAAAACAATATGGAAGTTCAATATGCCTTTTTCTCTATTTACACGCTGGGCCATAACAATCTCTCTAGAAGACATTTAGTTGATGCTGTACGCAATACTTGGATATTCGTTGCCTTACAAATCCAGTGTTCAGCATATGTTGCCATGTAAAATTGATGTTTTACATAAGTACACTTTCACTGACACATTACTCAAAAGGTAATTTATACAGATATTTATATATAAAACATCATTTTTCATGATGAGCAGAGCTTCCATAGTTCTGCATGAAATGCATTTGCTTTAAGGATCTATCATTTGTTGAAATTGAAAAAAATCTATCAAGTGGGTGGGGTAACTAATTATATCAAAATATCCATAAATTCTAAATAATTTTAATTTATTTTGTAAGTGATGCATTAAGTGTATAGATGAGATAGTGAAAATATAAAGAATTCAACAAATAAGACATTTTGAAAGAAACGAAAACATTTATCCTAACCTGGAAATGGCCTTACGAACGTCGGTCCAAACACATATTTAAAGTTCTTTTTTCATAATTCCAAAAGATGTAATAGAATGTCCATATAACATTTTACAATGTCCTAGGGTGAATCACACAATAAGTGTTTCCAAAATGTAAATTTGATAATTGATCACAACACTCTTCACACATGATTTTATTTTCAATTTCACACAGGAACCCGATAAATTTTTCCTTCTTATTACACACATAGAACATACAATATGAGTAGAAAATTGCACTGGGAACTTGTGTGTAAACTGTAATTTAAAACGTGTAATGTTTGGTAATGTTTGTGTTGAGATGAATTATCAAATTTACATTTGGGAAATACTTTTTGTGTAATTTACCATAAGACATTGTAACATGTTACATAGACAACCTATATCAACATTTGGATTTATGAAAAAAGAACTTTAAATATGTGTTTGGATTGACGTTCGGAAGGCTATTCTAAGGTGAGGTTAAATGTTTTCATTTCCTTCTAAATATCTTATTTGTTGATTTTTTTTATTTTCGCTATCACATCTATACATTTAATGCATCACTTACAAAATATATAAAATTATTTTAGAATTAATGGATATTTTAATAGTTAAGTCACCACACCCACTTCATAGATTTTTTTTCAATTTCAAATCCCGATACACCCTTAATAACTTTGAAAATGCTTCTTGTCAGCATTCTCGTTCCCAGAGTCTAGTAGGATTCTCAATACTAGCTATTATTGAGAATCCTACTAGACTATGGGAACGAGATTGTTGCATTTTGTAATATCTTCGCATTCTATAAATAGAAGGTGAAGTCAGACCGTTTGTGTACGGAATATCTTCGCCGTCAATAGAATGAGACCGTTTGTGTACAAAATGGGGCGGAGCCATATTCCTGTGCGCATGTCAATGGTTGATATTTAGATAAACTCAGAGTTCGGTATTTGGACCGTATTTCCCGTACTTGATGAAAGGTAAATAGATAAAGGTCTTCAGCGAACCTGTACTTGGCCTTACTAAAAAGTAATTTGCGATTTATAATTCAATGTGTTACAATTTAATATCAATTTTTATAAAAAAATACCGGAATTCTGTGTTTTTCTTCGCGAGACATTGGTGAATAGTTTACAGTATCCGTTCGTCCCAAAGCCATTTCGTACGTCATCTTTGCGCAAACAGTGTTTTTAGTAATAATTACTTTTTTGCGGAAGACAGTGTCAGATTGTTAGCTATAAAAACCCAGCTTAGTGGAAAAGAATCTGTGAAAACTGTCAAGAGATCATGTAGCAACATTACCCAGTAAACTGGTCATATAATATAGGCAGTGGCTAGAGTTACGGTACCGTAACTCTAGACCCAGGTTCTAGAGTTACGGAAGTTCCGTAACTGTAGACAACCCGGTTGGGGTTGTCTAGAGTTACGGAAGTCAAATAACATGCGTATGTTTCAACTTTTTAACATCGCAAAACTTGTTTATATTCATTATTACTCGAAATAAACAAATATTTACCGACGTGAATTATCGAATTGTTATTAAATTCGCCATTTTGGATATGACTAATAAACTTACCGGATGTTTAACATACGGCGATATGACGTTGTCGTCTTCAAAGTGTCACATACATAGTTTACTTTTCAAGAGCGATTAGTTATATAGAGCTGGATTATAATTTGGACCGAATATGTCTAATTTGGACAGAATTAATATATTACATTGTATTATTAAATTGACGATTCTTTAGTATTTTTCATTAAAAAAATTTAATTGTCCTGTAAGAAAAAACGGCGATTTTCGAATGCAAAATCGACCGTATTTTTGAACAGAATCAAAAGCAAAATGTCTTCAATTTGATAAAGAATGTTGTGAATTATATATTTTTACATTGTCACGTTTAATAGCGGCGATCTTTACCTAAAACATTGACCAGTTCATTGAATTTAAAAATCTCGGCAATTTTCCCAAAGATTTGTATACTAAAGAATCACGGCGTTTTACTTACATGTATATTGTACGACAAGTATACTGAGCTTATTTGGTGGAATTAGCGAATTTAATTGAAAAAATAAAAAACGCTATTTTTTTGCTGGATAACTGCCGAGTTTTTAGTAAAATTGCTGACTTTTGGTTATGAATATGAATGGGTATTTTTTAACGTGATCGTTTATATTTTCGTTAAAATTTTAAAGATTTGGTGAGGAATGACAAGCTGGATTTTTTACAAAAACATCGACTTTCTAACTATTCATTTAACGTTTTCCCCCAAGTACTAAGCTCTTTTTATCAAGCTATTTTTAATTCCCATTTTTGTTCACGAAATTTAAGTCAATTTAACGTTCGAAAATCGCCGACTATCTTACTAGACACTTGCAAATTATTCACAATTAAAACTACTCTAAGAATCCACTATTTCCTAAAAATATTTCTTTTAAATTCCGTACACAATTATACATATTCAGTCCAAATTATAATCACTCTCTATAACTTCTTGCTCAAGTAAACTTATTATGTGACACTTTGAAGACGACAACGACATATCGCAGTATATTAAACATCCGGTAAGTTTATTAGTCATATCCAAAATGGCGGGTGTAATAACAATTGAATAGGTCACGTCGATAAATATTTGTTTATATCAAGTGATATTGAATATAAACAAGTTTTTTGATGTAACTCTAGAACCTTGGTCTAGAGTTACGGTACCGTAACTCTAGCCACTGCCTATAATATATGATACATCAGTGATGCTATTTTTAGACAGTAATTTCAGTAAGCAAACAAAGTTCTCCTTAACTTAAGAAGTACCAGTTCAATGTAAATTAAATAAAACCAATAAAGCTTTCTTATTTTCTTCCTTTTCTATCTTGGTTCCCCTGACTGATTCTTTATTTCTTTCTTTCCTATCAATTTTTCTCTTTATCTTTACATTTCTTATTTAATTAAATATAGCGCACCGTGATAAGATTGTCAATTTTGACAGAATCACGTACAATGTAGATGAGAACCAGAAAAAAACGTACAAAAAGTGAAAACCCCAAATGTTTGTATGGTCATATAAGATGGTAAACAACAAGTCAAGTCAACCACAAGCATGTTATATTTAGTGATTTATCTTTTAAACATATTGCAATTTTTCAGTTTACGATAATCCTGACAGAATAATTAGTCTGGGAAGTCTATAAAAAGTTTTATTGTTTTTATTTCAGATGGATATTGACAGAAAGTTTGTTATATTATATGGTAGTCAAACAGGAACATCACAAGATACAGCAGAGAAGATATCCCGTGAAGCTAGAAGAAGACATTTTCTTACTAAAGTCTCATCTCTAGATTCATATGATATTGTATGTAAATATAGTTTATTTGTATCTAGTCTAGATTTTTAGCTCAACTTTTTTAATAAAACCAGAGCTTATGCTATCACTTTTGTGTCGGCATTGGCTTTACTTTTGAGGTTAAAGTGTTTTAAACTCTTATATTTTCAACACTATCCAAGATATGTTGAAGTCGTCTGGCAAGCTCAGTTGATAGCACACAAGTCTACTGATCAAGGGGTTGTGGGTTGGATTCCGGGGCGGGGCACACTTTCATGGAGCTTTGTCATGAAATTATTTCTACAGTCATTCTCCCTCCTACCAGTGATTCTTAATTATGTCGGGCACTTCTCAGTCACTGATGAAAGTATGTGCTTAGTAGTTGGATAACAGCTAAAGTCAGAGATTTAGCCTTTCCGGGAGCAGTGTGTAGCTTGACAGACGGCTGTTATTTAACCTATACAATGTGTTGCTATTGGGTTAAACCCAAGTAAACAAAACAAACAAGCTATTTTATTAAAAGTTGGTATACTTGTTTTGTGGGATTATATCAACCATACTGGAAAAGAACATAACTCTAGATGTTTTAAAATACGCCTGAGATGGTTTCTAAGTGATTGTTTAAAGACAAGTCGCTTGATGGAAGTGAGTGCTTAATTTTTATTACTATTGACTAAACAATTTTTAGTTTATTCAACTTGATAATTATTGAGATATTCTATGTTTTAAGGTATCCAAGGTCAAAGCAAATTACTTTTAATTGTTGTTATTTTCCAGAATAATTTGATCAGTGAGAATGTTGTTGTATTTTTACTTGTTATTTTCCGGAATAATTTGATCAGTGAGAATGTTGTTGTATTTTTACTTGTTATTTTCCGGAATAATTTGATCAGTGAGAATGTTGTTGTATTTTTACTTGTTAATTTCCGGAATAATTTGATCAATGAGAATGTTGTTGTATTTTTACTTGTTGTTATTTTCCAGAATAATTTGATCAGTGAGAATGTTGTTGTATTTTTACTTGTTGTTATTTTCTAGAATAATTTGATCAGTGAGAATGTTGTTGTATTTTTACTTGTTGTTATTTTCTAGAATAATTTGATCAGTGAGAATGTTGTTGTATTTTTACTTGTTGTTATTTTCCAGAATAATTTGATCAATGAGAATGTTGTTGTATTTTTACTTGTTATTTTCCAGAATAATTTGATCAATGAGAATGTTGTTGTATTTTTACTTGTTGTTATTTTCCAGAATAATTTGATCAGTGAGAATGTTGTTGTATTTTTACATGTTATTATTTTCCAGAATAATTTGATCAGTGAGAATGTTGTTGTATTTTTACTTGTTGTTATTTTTTCCAGAATAATTTAATCAATGAGAATGTTGTTATATTTGTTTGTTCTACGACTGGACAAGGTGATCCACCAGATAACATGAATGTAAGTGGGAGATATTTTTATTATATTTATGTAAAAATATTTAAGTTAAAGATATTTATATTATTGACAATTATAACACAAATATAGGTCATCAGGGGCAATATGGCTACCTTTTAAAGTTGAGCCATGAAAATGTTTTGTTTTGATTTCATTTAAAGACTTATCTTGTGTCATTAATGTCACTATGTATATTGAGGACTAGGAAAACCACATATTATATGTTTTTAAACTATCAATCTGATTAAAACCGGATCAAAATTTTCCGCTCGCTTACTTGCTAAGTTAGATTTGGCCATAATCTTACGAGGGTCATGTTCAGGTGACCTTTTCTCATTTTGATATTCATGACAAAATCTCTATGTTTAGAAACTTGTTTATGTTGTCTACGTCAAGCAATTTGAAATGTACCATCCAAATGCAGACTGTGAATAATTAGCTGTCAAATTAGCTTGCAAACCTTGGATCTAAAAATAGAAATTACGAAAGCAAAATGCTATTAATAGTGTTTTGTCTAGATGAAAGCTACGCATTGATTGGTCAACATAAAGGTGACCCTCCATTGGAACCTTAGAGATCCTGTACGACCGCGCTTTACAGGATATTTGTTTACGGAGATTGTTAAACTATTGGATAGTTTGTACAGTCTGTCTCAGTCAGTTAAACACATACACAATGTAGAAATTAAAAAAAGCATTTAGATGCAAATTGATACGCATTGATACTAAGTGAATGTGAAACACTATTATGTTTATATTTATTGTTTTTTTAACAGAAATTTTGGCGTTTTATAATGCGACGTAATTTACCAGTGGATTCATTATCTGATTTATCTCATGCTGTACTGGGTTTGGGAGATTCTTCTTATCCTAAGTAAGTTCAGTATAACTTCTCTTCCGAATGAAATATTGTGACTGGCTAATCCAATGTCTGTGCCTGCCTGTGTCCATCCTTGATGATTCCTTAAAGTGAAAAACACATGAGGTCTAGAGCTTCATATATTCTCTACAAAGATTGTTCAAATTAAGTCCTTGGGTCAGACTTTACCTCACCCAAGTGAAGAATTATAACATAGAGTTATGTAGTATTGTGCGTAAAAATGTTTGACCTCGACCTGACCTTTATGCAAAAATATTCATTAGATTGAATACAAATGTAGTATTAATGCTCGTCACACCGTGACCGTGAGGATTATGAGTTAAAACTTAACACACAAACATACTTCTATAATTTTACGATCGCTGCCGAAGTGTAGAATAGGCGTGGTACTGACTTTCGTCAGGATATGTGTTGATAATTATTAGATGCAAATGTGAAATGTCAGGTCGGGGTCAATATTTACGCACTATAAAATATTGAAATAATTTCTTCTCCAAAACTATACTGCCTTTGAAGGTCCTATGAATGTTTTAATAGTCATAAATAAGCTGCCAATAAAGAACAATTTTGAAAGTAAAAAAAATTTATACATTGTATTTAAATGTGTAATTATCACGGGGGCCCAACTCCGTCACAATGTGAGTGGATTTCTGTCGAGCTAATGTCACGGATGCCTGTCGATAGTGTTACAGATTTTTTACTAGAAATAAGATACAGAACTGTTTAAACCAGTTAAATGGCGTTTCTTTGATACTAAGATTGTTTCTAGATTATGTTATATGATATAATAAGTTTTGATCAAGTCCGTAAGCAACTAATAGCAGTTTGTGAAATCCGTTTGCAATATTCAATTTGTCACGGTATTTATGACGAGGTTGTATCTCATGTCACAGTTTTCTGTCTATAGGGTCACAGATTTTTCCAAATATAAAACACGTGTAGGACTTGATAATCCACTCAAGGCGTTGAATACAAAGCGTAAAAACGTAGCAAAACAAAAGTATATATTTTAAAAATCGATTATGTTTCAAAATTGTACTTTTTCAAGAAACCATGCATTTTACCTAATATGCGTCGACAAAAACTATCACGTACGTCAGTTAGGGTACCAGGCTTACATGAACCTGAAAAAGGCGCACAGCCAATCAGAGACCATCATCAAGTTGACTCATCGAAAATATTGCCTCATTTCCTTTATGGATTGACTAATTATCGAATTTGATATTATTTGTAAGCACAATTTTTTATTGTAAAGTTTTAATTTTAACTGACAGCATATTACAACTGTGATTACATACAGTTTTGCTTTCTTATACTTCTGTTTATTGTTTCCTAACTATACCTGCAGATAGTTTCACAAGAAATGTTAATATGTCATAGTTGCCTAAATAAGAAAAAAGCTGGAACTATTTAATTCATTTTTATCAACTCCAGTGGTTGGCAATTGCACCAAAAATATTGTACATTAGTTGTTTATGGAATTTGTATCCTGAGAATTGATTCATGTTTTTATTAGAATTCAAATACAAATTCATATAATGGACTTATATCAAAAGATTTCTTGTTAAATAATCAACTGATACGCGTCATGGTTTGTTCATTCATGCAGATAATTGGAGTAACATGTTCAAATACGTGTTTCATTCACGATGACTGACATTTACAAGCACTTTACGATTATTATTGTCTACATATTTTCATGTTGAAATCTTGCAAGACAATGACACTCAAGCCTATAAATAGGATATTCATAATCAATTCTCATTCAGTAGCCCCAAGCCCGTTTTTTTGTTCATCATAACTTATGATTGTGAGTTATCCATGTACAGTACACTAATGTGAATAATCTCCGAGATGATCTCAGACGCATTATAGTGTAAACACATTTAACTATTTCAACCCATGTAAAACATAACAGATCAAAACAAATAATCAGCTTGTCCAGGGACTATCTAAATAGCTGAAATAACAATAAGTATGTTGATTAAACTTCAAGTTAACTGCATTTGATTCATGACATGTACACTAATCAAAACTCAAAACAGTAATGTATGCAGCTCAAAAAACATCTTCCTAACCAGTACTAGATCATTTTTGACACAAGCAGTTCCATACTTTTACATAAAAAAGTCTTGGTCGGAGCTCGGCACGAATTCACAAAATTCTACTAGTCAGAGAATTCAAAGCTTGTAGAAACATTGAACAAATCTTGTTTAACATTGTTTATCTCCACAAGCAAAACAATAAAAGTTAACTTATAGTAAAACATAAACATAAGGCAAAATGTACAAGTATACGTGTATAACCTTTACGTGATAAATAAAACAAAACTAATCATTCATTTACAAAAAGATGTTTAATAATGACTGTTGATAAACAAAAGGAGATTAAAAATCTACATGTGAAGTAACGAAATTATCTATTTATTAAGAAACATATGATTACAAAACCATCATAAACAAAAACATTGTTGTATATTCAAACTGAAGGTTCCTTTGAACAGCTCTATGGTGCCTACTTGAAATACTACTTTATGTGACCTGTATGGACATTTTTCATACGTTTCAAACGCTTTGTAAAGTTGTTATTGTTGTCAGAAACTTCAACATTTAGAGACACATGCAATTCATCTAGAAAACAATATCACAAGTATCACTGTGCAAAGTGGTGTCACTAGAATCTGAGTCAAAGCTATCATAACGCTATCTTTGTCAAATATATATGTGAAAGAACATATGACTCAGTAGCTTATTTAATAATGCTTATCTATGAACACTTTTAGATGAATTGCTTATCTTCAGTTATAAGCTGAACATTCACGGACATTCAAGTTCGCACTTAGATGTTTAAACAACCGTTAAAACATCAACTTTCACTTGGGTTAATATCAAAGCCTTTTGTCTTGTACGTCCTTGGTTTAAGTTTGCCATCATCGTTGAAAATCAAACTGGAAAACAGACCATATTGGATTAAATGAAGCCACGCTATGAACGGCTTCCGTTTTAGAGGTAAACAACTCGGGACAACATCTACATCTTGCTCGGGAAGCCTGAATAAAATGAAAACTATCGTCAGTAATACTGTGACATTAACGCAAGTGTCGTCATATAAACTGTGACATGACGGGAAAAAATCCGTGACATCTAGGTTTTGCATTTTGGTTGATTCTTCAATAAAAAAGACATTGATAAGAGTTTAAAAATCATCACTTATCAAATATTACTTATCATCGGCTTCTTATCGATTGGAAATACGTAACTACCTTTTTCTGTCCGTTAAGTTCTTCAGTGCTCGTCAAAAATCCATAACACTATCGACAGGCATCCGTGACATAAGCTCCACAGAAATCCACTCACGTTATGACGGAGTTGGGCCCCCGTGATTATGGCTTTTAAAGATTTTGTTATGTGCTTAAGTTAACTTCTATGGATAATAAAGAAATGATGTTGATTGTTAAATGATGACAAAATCAGTATACCCTGTTCTTTAAGTCAAGCTTGTTGCATTGACTTGTCCACTAAGCAAAGGCTAGTTATCAGGTCTGTGAGGGTAATAACACTGTTTGATAAACCATATGACACTTAGCAGCATACAATATATAGGAAAGACATATACATGAACTTCAACATTGACCATTTTAAAGTTATTTGCTTTAATTGAATTAAAAAGCGATGTTTTTTTTATGAAATTTTAAAGATAGTTCTTTGACTGGTTTGTTTACCAAATTTTAATCCTCAATTGGTCAATAAAAGATAAGCAGATGATTTTTTAGTCCTAGATGAAGTGCGTATGATTATTGTACTCAGAATTCAAAATAACAAAATCATTGGGTCTGCCCAAAACTAGTTTTAACATTGACATGTTATCTATGTCTCTGGTCTTAACATCTTTCTATATTACATAAAGCGATACTAGTTCTGTAACGACTCATAACAATGTTATAATTATACCCCGGCTTCGAAGAAGAGGGGGGTATACTGTTTTACCCTTGTCCGTGCGTCCGTCCGTTACAAAATTTCCGTCGCAGTTTTCTCAGCAACTATAACATGCAGCAGCCTAAAACTTTGCATATTGCTTCATCCTATAGTCCCATGTGGTGTAAAGCGATTTCATGCTCCTTGCTCATCTACTTCCTGTTTGTCGCATATTTTTAGATTTTGGCGGGGTATCACTAGTGAGCATTAGCTCACAGATTTACTTGTTTTGCTTTGTGAAAAGTTACTATTAATTGTGTTGTTGTTGTTTTATAGATTTAATTTTGTTGCTAAGAAACTACATAGAAGATTAATACAACTTGGTAGTACGAGTATAGTAAATGTAGGATTAGCTGACGACCAACATGATTTAGGGTAGGTATATAATATACATGTATAAATATTAGTGTTGGTGCTATATTCAAGATACATACAGTCACTCTAGTCAACAAAAGGTATAACATTCATGACAATTATACATCTATTTTGAGTTACATAAATAGTTTGTATAGTACTGCAGTGAAGGTATCGATTTATAAACCTATTGGTGTATCGTCAATATTTATTCTCGATATATCGATCTAGTCAATATGCTTCAAGCCCAATCAATGACAGCTCTACCAATGCACCAGCTATCAGGGTTTTACTGTACCTGTTGCTAGTTATAGTATCTATATTAGTCTTTGTGGTCTGTTCTGTATTCTTGGTTCAATATACAATGTAGTCTATGACTGACTGGCCTTACATGTTTTCTTGATATAATGACTGTTTGTTATTTTAGTGCTGATGCAGTTATCTACCCTTGGACCAACTGGCCTTACATGTTTTCTTGATATAATGACTATTTGTTATTTTAGTGCTGATGCAGTTATCTAACCTTGGACCGACTGGCCTTACATGTTTTCTTGATATAATGACTATTTGTTTTTTTAGTGCTGATGCAGTTATCTATCCTTGGACCGACTGGCCTTACATGTTTTCTTGAGATAAGGACTATTTGTTATTTTGGTGCTGATGCAGTTATCTACCCTTGGACCGACTGGCCTTACATGTTTTTTTGATATAATGACTATTTGTTATTTTAGTGCGGATGCAGTTATCTACCCTTGGACCGACTGGCCTTACATGTTTTCTTGATATAATGACTATTTGTTATTTTAGTGCTGATGCAGTTATCTACTCTTGGACTGACTGGCCTTACATGTTTTCTTGATATAATGACAATTTGTAATTTTAGTGCTGATGCAGTTATCTACCCTTGGATGGAGGATTTATGGGAAAAGTTAATGTCTATATATCCATTACCCCCAGGTTTAGATATTATACCATCAAACATTAGGTAAATATGTCTATATATCCATTACCCCCAGGTTTAGATATAATACCATCAAACATTAGGTAAATATGTCTATATATCCATTACCCCCAGGTTTAGATATAATACCATCAAACATTAGGTAAATATGTCTATATATCCATTACCTCCAGGTTTAGATATAATAGCATCAAATATTAGGTAAATATGTTAATTTATTGCATATATTAGTATAAATAGTAACAAAATCAATGAGAAAGTGCGCAAATAAAGCCTCAATGTGGGCAATATTGAGCAAGTGTGCCAAAATATCGATATTTGGCTCACCTCCTAGTGTGCCAAAAATCGATATCGAGGCAACTTCCGGTCATTATGCGCCTGCAGTCCAACAACAGCAGACTTTCCGCACGTGAAATTTGTTACCTAATTAGCAACTAGAAGTTATCCAATTTTATGACGTGTGTTTTTTTCTTGTGAAATAAGATTATTAACAACAAGACTTGCGTATAATAAACGTTCATTAGATTCCAACGTTTTGGCATTGAAAAAAATAAATCAATACTTGTGACGTAACGTCAACGTGCAAAATAGCGCGTTACCTCGAGAAAAAATGTATTTTTGTTTTAGAAAAATCATCATTACATATGCAATAAAAAGTTTATGAAACAGGGCAAGTGTGCCTTAAGTTGATATCTTTTTTTAAAAAAACCCAACATTTTTCCTGATGAAGCCGAATAGCGAAACGTCGTCATAAATAAAACGAGTTTAAAAATTTGTCGTGTTTGGAGATTTTTTCATATTATACTTAAGTTGATATCGGCACACTTTCCTCGGCATTAGTCCTCGGGCTGAAGCCCTCGGGCCAATACCTAAGCAAATGTGCCGATATCTTCCTTAAGGCACACTTGCCCTGTTTAATAACCTCTACTTATTATATCATGTTACCATAAATAGTAACAAAACAACATCCACTATTGGTATTTGATAGAGTGAACAATACATATGATATTGGTTAACTAGCACTGTGGATTGTTGAGCTAGTGGCGATCCGATCCAAACCACGATTCATGTGTAGCAATTCACAAATTGAACCACGATTCACTTGTTAATGGCAAAGCATTTAGGAATTCATGTAATAACAAAAATTAGTGAAGTTTTTACTTTGTGGAAGTTCATATATACCAAACATTTCTATTACCAGATGTTTTATGGGCATTTTCAGCAATAACTTTTTTGTTTAAATGAGTATCAATCGAAATTTTGATACAAGACAATTTGGTCCTAACATAAATTTAAGTTTTCATAAGTTGTGCAGCTCAATTTCAGTGGTAATTAAGCTAAAATGTTCTTACATTTTTCAAAAATAGATCACGATCCGATGATTTTGGACATGATCAATATTCGTACTCGATTTGTATCGCGAATATCTGAGTACTCGGATACTTGGAGTAGCCCTAGTTAAATGTTACAGTTCTAGAAGTTAACACCTTTTTTGTTATGATGACTTAGCTCTGATAATACAATTTTCTTTATGTTACCTACTAGGATACATGAGGCATGTTTGGTACTTTTTCATATAAAGTTCTAAGCCTAAACTTTTTATTATCAGTATTTCACCACTTAACTTGCATTTTGACTACTATCACATGGTCAATGTTTTAGGTTTCATATATTAACTAATTTTAAATGCAGACCTAGAAGATATCAAAGTTCAGTGTGAATGCAATCTATGCTGGTCATGTTACGAAAATGGATTGACTGTGTTGCATTGAATTTTGAAGTGTTGAAAGAAAGTCCTGACTGAATCCTTTATGACCCTCTTATTTCATATTGCTGCTCACACACTTGCAAAGTGAATGAATCAAAGCTGAGGAATTTTGTGTTCTGGCCTGAAAATGTTTTTCCTATTAAGTACATGTATGTTTAAAATTGTTGAAACCAAGAAATTCCAGACTTTGTTAAACTGTCTATGGTCTACAAAGAAAAAAGACATTTAACTATTTCAAACATTACTAGTAAACAGGAAATACAAGTGTCACTTTAATTGGTTCTTATTATTCATTGAATGTCAAAATGAAAATAGATCAAAACTGAAAGTAGACTTTGGTTGTCAGTACTTTATACTACAGTTTTAATCACAGAATGTTTTAGTTAAGGTCTTATAGAAAAATACATACAGGTACTCCAAATTACATCATTAAGTCTGAATTGATTTGGATCATACATAATCAATGTTTACAAAAACATGAGTATAGAGTACTCTTATAAAAGGACCCATCTTTTTAAAGAAATGGAAACTTAGTTAAACTGAAATTTAGAAAGCAAAATGGTTTGATGTGTTTATTGTGTCTCTAATGCATGATATATTTTAGCAACTTTATGGTTGAAAGACAGATTTCATGTTTACTTTAATGATTTTGTCTTCATATATTATACCTTACATTACTGTACGATTATATTGAACTGTCCGATTGCATTATTACACGGTTATCGCATACTGTATATATTATTTTCAGTGTTCTATATATAGAATTTTGCAATAGAAAATACAATTTGTAGGTTAATTTAGTGTCGATATCTCATCCGACTGAATAGTCGTGCGTTTAAAGTGAAACGCTTCAGAACATCTATTTTTGGAATGGACGCGAGTTTGAATCTACAGATGCCTTTTTATTTTAATTATTCTTTTTATTGTTAGCATTTTAATTTTCTGAATATTTTGTTTAATTTTATTCAGTATCTTTTTGAAATACAAAAAACACTACAAACTAAACAATGTCAAATAGAATTTAGTTTCACTGGCAGTGTCATTTGGGCTACTGGGCGTTCTCTTTTACAGTGTCTATTTTGGCCGTAAAAACTAACAAAGACAAAAAGATTTTCATGATGCACTAAGGCATTGTGTTTTACAAAATCCGTCCACGATTTGAATAAGAAAAATAGATAAAAATAAGTATCTATTGGGATTCGAACCCACGGCTAAAAGATTGATAGACCGACCGTCTTACCACTAGGCCACACAAACTTTGATACACATTGCATATAAGATATAATACATAAGTGTTATGTTCTAACAATACATTCCACGTGAACTGCCGGAGTTAATCCGAGCATTAAATATTTCGTGTTATGTGACGTTTTAATTTATGCAATCGGACAGTTTAATATAATCGTACAATAAATTGCTTCTTCTTTACATATATAAACACGGGGGGCCGTTATAATATGATAGTGCTCGCTAATATGATAGTGGCCCTCTGACGTCATATTTAGTAGATATCATTAAATGCTTCTTTAGTGGTGTGTAACCCAAGTTGTAATTTTAAGGAGCAAAAAAAAATATTTGGCCCTGTGTAAACAAAAAAGCAAGTGCTGAAAATGTGCGGTAGGCCCTCAGTGGATTGTACTATTTCTTATATAGTGACTCAATCTCCGTAAACAGAGATCCTGTTCTACTCACGTTGTCGTACTGGATCTCTACTTAGTCAATGCAAGGTCACGTCGAGGTGAACTTTGTGTCGACCAATCAATGCGTAGCTTTCATCTAGACGAAAACACTATTAATCACATTTTGATTTCGTAATTTCTATTTTTAGACCAAGGTTTGCATGCAGATTTAACAGCGGTATTATTCACAGTTAGCGATTGGGTGGCTCATTTCAAATTGCGTGACGTAGACTATGTAAACAAGTTACTAATCATAACAATTTCGTCATGAATATTATGATGAGAAAAGATCACCTGAACGTGACCTTCGTTTGGAAAAGGCCAGATCTAATTTAGCGAGTATGCGAGCGGTAAAATTTTAGATCGGGTTTTAATCAGATTGATAGTGACTTTAACATTCACCAATTCTTGTTTGCATTGTTATATTTCAGACCTCCATCCAGATATAATGTAATTTATGATAATTCAGTATTTACCAATAAAGATAACATACCAGATGTACCTTCATGGTTCACAGTAAAACCATATCCTGCCAAGTTGATCTCTAATGAAAGAGTTACTGCTGATGATCATTTCCAAGATACAAGATTGATACGCATTGATATATCTCATTGTGATCTCAAGTAAGTATATATCATTATATATAATTGAGCTTGGACTGGAGTCTGTATGCTCTTTAATGAGTTGGCTTGAAGTATTATTATTTTTATAAGCAATGAACAAATATTTTTTCTCACGGTTTAAAAAGTTGTATTTAACCAAGCCACACTTCATATGAATGTTTATTCTTCAAAATCCTGAACCCATAACAGCTTTACATTTTACTGTGTGCGTCTAGTCATAGAAACCTTTGTATTAATTATTTTGATGTATAATTAGTAGTGTGTCGGGAATTTGTGTCCTGAAGGGGGTACAAGTTCCAATCCCATCCGGGGAGGTTATACCCTTCCATGAAAATTTGACAATAATGTCGATTTTCCTCCATTGATTAGATTATATGGAACAGTTTCTGGCCTTGTGGATGGGTAGGTGAGTACTAGTTATAGACTAGGGTCCAAGAAAGCTAGGTTAGGTGCGCTGTTTAATAGCCTCTAGTTTTTATATGTAGAAATATATTTTTAACCAAATATATAGGATAAGATCTTGGGATGAGAAGATATGGCAATTTATTGATACAATATTAATATGTTGGTCCAAGATAGGTATCATGACCCAGCTCGATATATCGCAATCAGACCATGACATTCATAACCAGGGGAAGTCACTGTATTTTCGGTATTCTATAGGTTTGTCATATTCGTTCTAGAAATTTCAATTTGTAAAACGGTTCGGCGCAACTCAACCTGGGGACAACTCGACCTGTGGACGTCTCAACCCCAAGTTTGCACACCTCAATCTGAGATAGAAACAACTCAACCCATGAACAACCCAAGATCATAAAGAAAAGAATGTTAATATTCATCTCCTTTTGTATCGATACCTATCCTGTCGTATGATGACTGTATCGTCTAATCTCTAATAAGAACATTATATTTTACAGATATAATCCAGGTGATGTGTGTGTTGTATATCCACAAAATATGTCTGATACAGTAGAAGATTTTATATCATATATGAATCTAGATCCTAATAAACAAATTGTTCTCACTTGTAATGAAACAGGTATGTATTCTGTATGCATTTTGAGTATAGTTAGAACAATATCACATTAAATAACTTGTCATTTAGGGCCCTAGATGCTTAAACTGGCAACGTCTAGGGTGTTAATATTTCTCTCATTGATTAAATGTTTAACTCACTGAAGCTCAATAAGATCATTTCAAGTTAACAAAACAACATTTATCCTAACTCTGAATTTGCAGATTCTGGGAAGCATGTTATAAAAAATCTTATGACAATTTAACATAACTGTATGGAAGGATTTAGGACTAAGTTCAGTCGTAAGATACTTGATAATACGGGCCCTGCTGATGTATAGCAATCAGTATGGAAATTCACTGCAAGGAAACAAGTAGACTTAGCTTTTTGAGCAAATATCTATTTATTCAAGCACATTTTTGGGTGTCAACTGAAATGATTTTAACTGCTTAAAAAGTTTGGTGACTAATCTTTTGGTTTAGATGTCATCTGAAATAACTCTAATTTCTTATTTCTAGGCATCTGCTGAACTGTTTCTTTTTTGTTGTGGCTACTTGAAACATTGAATTTTTACTTTTTTTACTGTATATGTTTGTTCACAGATATACTAGTACCATGTTTACCTACACCATGTAGTATGAGGTATCTGGTAGAGAATTATTTTGATATAAATATTGTACCAAGACGTTCATTCTTTGAAATGTTATTATATTTTGCCAATGATGAGAGAGAAAGAGAAAAACTTGAAGAATTTATTTCACCAGAAGGTCAGGTACAATACTGTTTGCAACATTTATTTTTCTGTTATCTGTTATAAACATCCTTTATGCTCATTGTTTGTTCATAGGAGCGGCCATGGCATAGTGGTTAGCATGTCTGACTTCGAATCCGAAGATTGTGGGTTCGAGCCCGGTCGCCGTAGGTCATATCCTATACATGAGTTGTCGGCCTCGTGGTAGGGTAAGTTAATGGTGATAGAAAAGTATCCAGGAAACCTATAGTTGGAAGAGCCGGCGGTCATATATATAACCTAAATATGACATTGTGTTGAATATGATGTAAAATAATAATATACATAATTGTTCATGGGATCCCTTTTAAAACACCAGAGAACTAAGTGATCATTGTGCGCTATTGTAGTTAGTCTATCCAGTGTCTGCATAGTCTATCCAGTGTCTGCATGCTTTCGTTAAATGTAAAGAAAAAAACTTGAAAAATCTTTTAGTAAAATACATATGGCTTATGCTTTCCTATTTTTGCTTGTAGCATAACTATAAAATCCTCTACAAAGCTTGTTCAAATTATGTCAATATATGTATTCTCCTTGGTGTTGTTTGTTAGTGGTTTGTAAGTATAGTGCGACAATATTAACCTGAGCTTGAACTACCAAATTATAATAATTACACATTTCACTTAGATTAAAATGAGTTTCCATATGCGTGTATACGGTTACACATGTGTTTATAATAACTTACGTGACTTTAAGTCAATTTCATAAACATGGCATATTACTGTACTTATAATTTTGGACTCATTGGTTTGGGGGAAACACGTAAGTCCGCTATATTGTGGCACAGTTTCAAAGTATTTATTCTTATGAAAACAAAATTAATTGTTCTTTGCGTTTATTTTGCCGAAAGTCTCCGATAAGGCGCGATTTAAAAACGAAGACAAAAATAGACTGTAAATTCTGTGTTTAATATATTCTTGCATTAAAGATCAAGCTCAATAATGTCGGACTATATTCTCCATGGAGTTGGAAACTTTAATTGTACTTGTTTATTCATGTCAATGTCCCCAAGCTATATAAATGTTTCTATATGATGTTTATTTCAGGATGATTTATTTACATACTGTAACAGAGTAAGAAGAACATTGTTAGAAGTGAGTGGATTATCTTCTCTTCCTTTAGACTTAATCATTTTGGAAATGGTTGATTTCAAGTCAAATAGAATCAAAATAGAACTCAGACATGAAAATCTTAACATATGGTGACTATAAGGCATTTCCACATCATATTTTGTCATACCATATATTCTGTATTAAATGCTAGGGCCTAAACTAAAAAAATACTTTGTTTGTCCTTTACCAATCCTAAATTTTTGGGTTGGGTCGGAAGGTAGGAAAATTTATTTTTTTCCAAGAATTATCCCTTAATTAGGTAGATCCGACAAAACAACTTGTTTGTTCATGTATATAAATGAATTATATTTATCTAATATTCTATGATTTCAATATGTCCCTAAAGCTGAGTTATTAGCGTTAAGAAACTACTGTAAAGTAATCGATAAATGGTCGTGACCAATGAAAAAAAACAACATATTTTTAGAATAAAATTTATTGAGTCGGGGGCATTTTTTCATGTCGGTCGGTGTAGGGCAAACAAAATCAATTTTAATTTAGGCCTTATTCGGGTGTTACAAATTCCTTAAATTACTAGTGATGACATCAGAAGTCCAGATATCCGAACCTTCAAATCACAAATCAGTGTCTGAGTTCAATTCTGTATATTTGTATGAAATATTTCAGTTGTTTTTTGAAAGACTAGAACAATGAGCTGAAACATGTCATAATTATATATCATATACTAGGGCTGAGATAACTGATTTCGTCATTTGTTGACAGGTTTATAGTGTACCTAAGTTTGACAACACTCATTATATACTATGCAGACCATAAAAGTCAATTATAGTGTGAAGAAAAAATATATCCCAGGTGCACTTTCTTAAGTATGAAATATTTATTTATATTTGTTTCATTTGTTTTTACTGATTGTGGCAAACAATTACTTACTCAGTATCTACATTTATCCAACATAAAAGTTTTTTACATCAAAATCACAGTACAATATTTAAGATAACTGCTTTATTAACCTTCAGTCGTAGATTTTTTAGGAAAAATCATTGTTACCGTCCCTAGATGTTTCATGTCTTAACCAATTTATATTCTAGGTACTTCATGATTTTCCATGTACTAGTGCTAATATACCATTTGAGTATCTGTTTGATATGATACCTGTGTTACAACCTAGATATTTCTCTATAGCATCATCATTAAAGGTAAGTGTATATGTAATAGACCTAATTCTGAGCTTAAATTGGTAAGGTTTTCTGTTTGTGTGCATGTGGTGCAAAACAAAGTTTATTACTCATAATTGCTTAACGCTAGAAATATGGATTAAATCCTATTGTTCTTTGTACACATATTTTCATTGTGACGGTAAACCTAGGTCGATGGCTCAGTTGGTAGCGCGCCGAGATTTGGAACCTCATGTCCCGATGCGAGTACAGGTTCAATCCCACCTGGGGAGGTTATATCCTTCTATAGAAATTTGACAATAATGTCAATTTTCCTCCATTTATAAGATATATGGAAAAGTTTTCCAGCCTTGTGGAAGGGTAGGTGAGTACTGGTTATAGACAAGAAAGCCAGGAAAGCTAGGTTAGGTGCACTGGACGCCGTTAAATGACCTTAATTGTGTTGACAAGGCGTTAAACCCAGTTGTAAAAAAAGTGTTGTTAGTACCGCAGGGGAAACCCAAGTATTTGAATTTAGTCTCTCATAATTACCTAAGGCAGGCTTTACAACAATTCTCAAACTTGAGGCTTGGTAAATTATCATGCAAACTTGTCAAGCCACCTACATTGCATGTTTTGTAAAAATGCTTAAAATTTTCTAAAAGTATGACATTTATTTGTGGGTTTTATTAGTCAGATTTTTCAACGAAAAAAAATTAGCTAATAGTTTGGCGAAACATGGTTGGGTGTCCGGTGGTGTTAACAATTGTGTTAAAGTTTTCAATTTTGCATATATTTCTGGCATTTATTGTCAGATCTTTACAAAATACAAAGATAACATACTATGTGATGAACAGAATCAGGAAGTAACTGTAACTCTGTCTGGCTTTATTATGGATTATTTCCCTTTGAAATTTTAGAGTTAAAGTTTTTAAATCTGGCTTTAATGTGGTTTCCACATTACATTTCTTGTTTCTAGTACTATATATTATTTTATGTGCCAATTTATGTTATGAAAATATGTAGTAATTTCAGAAATAGCAGATGTTCATTTGTTTTAAGGTTATTGATAAATTCACAAATATTTGTAATTGTAGGTTATTATACATTTTACTGTACAATACGGACATACATTTGGACAGGTACACAACTTGAAAAGTCATATTAGACAAGTCGATAGGCGAGTCCCATATGACTTTTCAAGCTGTCTACGAGTCCAAATATATTCCGTATTGTACTGTAAAATGTATAATAACCTTTTTATTATATATCTTTTGTTTACTTCATGCATGTATGGTTCCCGGTCTTTAAAATTAAAATCAGAAACCAGCCTAGCATCGTTTACCCAACCCACATGTACCTAACTGCCCAATGCAAAAATAATTTTTTTTTTTATCCTATGCAGCTATGCGGGAATATATTGGACAGTCACGTGGTACAAATGCAGATTGTCGATTTGTAAGATTTATTAGATGTATAATAATACATTGTATTAATGACATTTCAGGCTCATCCTAACGAGATACAATTACTAGTGGCTGTTGTAAAGTATAAAACACGTATCCACTCACCAAGACGAGGAGTATGTTCTACATGGTTATCAACATTAACATCAGGATCATGTATACCTATATCTATCAAGAAAGGAACGTTGCTATTTCCAGCCAATGAAAATACACCTGTGATAATGGTTGGACCAGGTAGTTTTATATTCTTTTTTTAATTTGGTGATTTTACACTATCAACAGATTTTTATATGGTTCTGTTTAAAGACTAAGTCATCCTACCAACCTTAATGGAAAAATTTCTTTTAGAAACATTTTCACTGGGTTATTTTTAGCCTATTTTAACGAATAAAATTGACTTATAGTTTGGCAAAAACCAGGGAGGGCAGGGGGGTGGGAGTCTGGTGCTGTTAACAATTGAGTTAAAGTTTTTTCTTTTCTTTATCATATATTTTTGCCATTTATCGTCAGATCTTTATAAAGCTTCATACAATGATAACATACCATGTAATGAACAGACCTAGAAAGTAACCATAACTCTACCTGCCTTTATTATGGATTATTTCCCTTAGTAATATTTGCGTTTAAGTTTTCAATATATTGGGGTTTTTTAGTCTTGTTACATAGTATTTATTTGTTGAAATTACAGGTACTGGAGTGGCCCCTTTCAGAAGTTATTTAGAAGAAAGGGTTACATTAAATATAAAAGGTAAAACATACTAGTATGTGAATACTTATATTTTAATGTAGTGTTGTTTAAATATCTTTTTAACTTTAAGTTAAAGAAAAGTGTAAGAAAATGTTACCTTCTATTATTAATCCTTATATCACCCGAGAGAATCCACTGAAACAGATAATTTATCTTTCTGATTTAAATGTGAGGCCAAATACCAAGTTCCTTTACAAAAACAAATTTAGTTAATTTTGAAAATAGTTCAGTTGTGTATTAGTTGATTCTAGATGAGTTACAATAATAGAGGATCCCTGTGTAATGTAAATAGATGTAAGCAAGATCAAATTAGAATGAATCTGGAGATCTGGGTTTATTTCTTCCAATGGCAGGTCAAACCCTATTATCACAAGTTTACAACTTGACAATTACATTGCTTTTCTTAGTGTATGGAGGAGTTGTGTGTACTAATGAAATAATATTTGGGTTTTTTTGTATCTTATTGGGTTAAATGCCGTGTCAACACAATTTAGGTCATTTTAAAGTGTCCAGCACACCTAACCTAGCTTTCCTGGACCCTTATCTAGAATCAGTACTCACCTACCCTTCCACAAGGCCAAAAACTTCTCCATACTGTATATCTTATTAATGGAGGAAAATCAAAATTATTGTCAAATTTTCATAAAAGGGTATAACCTCTCCGGGTGGGATTCGAACCTGTACCCCTTCGGGACACAAGATTCCAAATCCCGGCGCACTACCAACTGTGCCAGCAAGCCAGTTTATGAAAGAATACAGTAATGGAAAGCTATTTATGTGAGCTTCCACCATAAATAAAAAAATAAGAAAGATTTGATATATCATGTGAAACTCATATTAAGATACCAATTTGTTTTTAGGTTCTATATTAATATTTGGATGTAGATTTAAAGATAAAGATTTCTACTTTAACAAACAATGGATGGAATATCAGAAACTCGAATATATGACATTACTGACAGCTTTTTCAAGAGAAAATCAGGTTTGTGTTTTATAGTTGATCTCATCACTTTAGGCTTGCATTCCATAGCTTCGTGCTCTGTCATCCCTGTACATGGCCGCATCTGTATTGTTTACGTTTGTGAGGGTATTCCATATTTTCATTAAAGTCATGTGCATTTAAAGCATAAAAGCTTATTATTTGCAGCAATCCAATTGGTAAGTAGGTCCTTACAGTTGGAATCCTCCGATTTTATCATCATCCTATGTAAGGATAACAAAATATTTCATCTAATATCTTACTTGTTAATGAAGATATTAACAGAAGTGGTAAAATTTAGATAGTTCTTTTACCCTAAAAATACTTAACTTGAATTTCAAACAAATTAAATGATTTACAAAAATGTTATTTAAGATTATTTTTGGCAAATTGACATTGAAAAGTAAGGGTAATGTTCGTGTCACCCAACTAATTGGACCTACCTATTTAAGAGTTTAAAAGGGGAATAACTGACTAAGGTCCCTTATTAATGAACAAGCAAGCAATGTTCTATCCTGCCAATGTGCTGTCTGATAGTGAACAGTCTATTTATTTTCTCGCTATTATTGTGTTATAGTGCGTACAAATTGACCCCGACCTTACCATTCACATTTGCATCTAATTATCATCTACACATATCCCGACGAAAATCAATACCATGCCTACTCTATACTTCGGCTCGTTACGACAAAATAAGACATGTATAGAGTATACACAGCCCACATGTATAACAACTCACGATTCAAATGCATTCAAACGGGAAACTCGTGTTCTTACCTTTTTGATTACAATTAATAATAAAATGGATGGGGGATGGCGGTTGTGGGGCTAAAAACCACAACCTTTGAATTTGTAGCTAGCCTCATCGTATAACCATCTGGTCCGGTCTATGTGTAATAGGCACTCATTGAACGCTTTAAATGTACTTTAAAATTAATCCTTGTGTTATAATTACATTCGTGCCGTGACGATATAATCCGATTGTAATCGAGCATTAATACTACATTCGTATTCAATGTAATGAATATTCTTGCATAAAGGTCAGGTCGGGGTCAATTTGTACGCACTATACTTGTTGTTGTTCATGTAGTTAATATATTTTAGATTTATTTTAGAAATTGATTAGTTGTACTTTTGTTCTAATATCAGATATTTTATATTTTGACAGGACGGTGATAGATACTATGTACAACATGTTATCAATGAGAATGGGGAATCTATATGGAAATTATTACAACAAGATGCTTCTATATATATTGCTGGGTATGACATTATATATCTGTAATGATAAAATATAATATCATCTTTATTAATGAATCTTGATAGTTACTTCGGGTCCTGGTTTTACCATAATATGTTTCAATGTTAAAAACCTAAATAAATCTTGGCTCGAATTTAAGCTTGCATACTTGCAAAATGCAGTGGATTTTGGAAATTGCAAGTAACTGCAATTTTAACTCGCAATTTTTCGCG
Organism: Mactra quadrangularis; assembly: GCA_025267735.1. Taxonomy (NCBI): domain Eukaryota; kingdom Metazoa; phylum Mollusca; class Bivalvia; order Venerida; family Mactridae; genus Mactra; species Mactra quadrangularis. The sequence continues at coordinate 24,081,949 of CM046311.1, read as the reverse complement.
AGTTGAAATCGCCGAAAAATATTTCCGTCCAAACTAGTGAGGCTCAAATCAGCATTGATACAACTAGATAATATTAATAAAATATTCACAGTAAAACATGTTAGATATTCTTTGTTTATCCCTCAGTTACGCCCTTGTGCTTTCAATGGCAGAATATTGTACTATGTTGTTTTTATATTGTATTTATGAAAAGTTATTATGTATGCTATTAAATTTTGGATAAGAAAATGTGAGTGATTTTTCTCATTTTGTGAGTTGAAATAAAATCAACTCGCAACAATTTGCAAGTCCAATGTTTTGTTAAATTCAAGCCCTGTAATAATTAGCACTTACATAAAGGTACATTTCAACATAATATTAAGATTTCATTGACTTGTTTCAGAGGAACTTAAACTTTGTTATCATTACAAAACTGCATATTGTTTGTATGAATTGTCAATAAAACATACATAACTTGGGTTCTAAAGAGCTATTTTTCTCAGGTCCCTCCATGCAAGATTGTTGATTTGGAGAAATGAAATCTGGATCAGTTGTTAGAATTGTTTTTATATATAGTAGATCACTATATCGTATCATTGAAACGCATTGAAAGAACTTTTGTCTTGTAAAAAACTGATATGTTTTATTTTTTTCAGAAATGCCAAAAATATGCCTGATGCAGTGAAAGATGCATTTAAGAATATAGTTATAAAGTATGGACAGTTTTCAGATGAGGAAGCCACTACTTTTATACACAATTTAGAAAAAGTCAAACGGTACCAAACAGAGACTTGGTCGTAATTTTTTATGTGATACAGATTTTAAAATAAAAATAGAAAAAGAATGAAATAGTTTGTCAAGTTTTATGTGATATTCTGAACATTACATTCTATTTGCTTATGTTTAAATGAAGTATATTATCTTACAGCCATGACTGCCTGAACTTCTTTTATTGTATTACTACAAATAACAGTTATTGTTATAAAAGTTTCAATATAAAGGATAGTGTTCTACTAGGATGTCATTTATCATCTTCCTCGTAAGCAAAGAACTTCTAATTCTATAAAACACCATGGAAACATAATTGGTATTACAATGGATCTTTCCATGACTTAACCTTTTAGCATATTAGACCCCTACCAGTGTTTACACCAGAGGGGACTATAGGTTTGCACTCCCTCCCTCAGTCTGTTGGCTTAAATCTTGATGGCATGATTTTGAAAAAAAGTATCCAAGCTATTTTGCTGAAACTTCTATCCAAGCTATATCAATGAAACTTGGTATGTAAATACTTGGCAATTAGTAGGTTATGCACAAAGTTGCATTTCCTTTTCTGGTCAAAATTGGTTGTAACCATGTGATGAACAGAATTAGAAAGTAACCACAACTCTACCTGGCTTTATTATGGATTATTTCCCTTTGTAATTTTTGCGTTAAAGGTTTTAAATCCAGCTTTAATGTGATTTCCACATTATATTTCTTGTCATACTTAATTTTGGCTGTTGCATATCTCTAAAGGTTTTGAAGGTATCAGCTTGAAACTTCTTAGCTGAATAGATCTCATTGTGGAGAAATCCAATGCCCAAGAACAATTATTGTCCTTTGCAAAATTTTGAAGTTATTGCCCTTTGTAATTTCTAAATCTTGTCTGCCCATTAACTTAAAAGGTATTGTCCTATTTTGCTTGTCTGAGGTATAACCCCATTCCCTAAAGATTCCCCATTCTTCAGATAAAAAAGGTTAATAACTGGTATGCAATTGTCAAGCGACACATCTGACTTGCAGAGTTCTAGTATTCATTTAATATTTACAGAGAATGGTCTAATGATAGAGGGGTCGTGGGTTCGATTCAATGGTGGGGCAAACTTTCCTGAAGCTTGGTCATGAAATTATTTCTACGGCCATTCTCCGTAATAATGTGTTAATTAGGAGGTTACCTAGTTACTTTTACTGGATAATCACTAACCACGTATCTATAAACAGTAATTGCACAATATCTGGAATACTGCACCATAGTCATGCTTAACACAATTAAGCCAGTATGGCAATGAACAGGAAGGGTAGGTTTACCTTACTATCAGATTTTACAAAGAAGCACCCGAGGACAAAAGCCACCTACCTGCTGAAATCTCAGAGATGCAGAGACTCCAACCTGCTTTGAAAGGGCTTGTCCCTTAGCCATTGAAGGGAAAACCTTAGCCACAAATGGAGAGAAACTAATATGAATAGAATAGCAACATACTGATGTTCCACCATCAGTTTGAGTTGCTTCGTCCGCCAAATGGCCATTGCATAATTATAGTTTTATGCAGGGCTCGAATTTAACTTAAATTTGGACTTGCAAATTTTTGCGAGTTCATTTTATTTCAACTCGCAAAATGAACAAATCACTTGCATTTTTCTTCTCAAAATTTTAGTAGCACACATAGTTTCTATTCTTATATACAGTATACATGTACATAGTACTATCAAACATTTTTATGGTGAATCTTAAATCAATCGATAATACCAATCTATCTGGTTGTTTCAATGCTGGTTTGAGCCTCATTAGTTAAGATAGTAATATTTTGCATCGATTTTAACTCGCGAAAATTTGCGGGTTGAAATAAAAGTTACTCACAATTTTCAAAATCCACTCGCATTTAGCGAGTATGCTAGCTTTAATTGGAGCCCTGGTTTTATGTTTAACTTAAAACAAACAAGTTTAAAGTAAAAAGTCACATCAAATCAAGTATATAAATTATTATACTGACGGATATGAAAACCAAATTAGACTCGACCCGTATAACATTGTAATATAAAATACCGGAACTGCTCTAACTTGTTTTTGACTAATATTGATTTTATGTTACATAAATACCGAGCTGCAAGTATTGTATTTACAGCATTTTACAAATCTCAAAAGCTGAACTATGAACCTCCGGCATTTTTAATAGTTTAAAAGAATCATACTTCTTATTGGCTAATGGGAATGAAAGTATGACAGAACGACGCGGGAAGACATGTAGTTTTGGAAATTATAAAAAAAGAAAAATCAAAATTTTGTAGTTCCGGCATTTTCAAGTGACCACGACGATATTTGTTTTGGATGTCATGAAGTAATACTTATAACTACAATAGATTTCATACTAACCACTTGTTGAAATAGATTTCATACTCACGACGTATTTTGGATGTAATCAAGTAATACATTTCTACAATTGATTTCATATTCACCACGTATTTTGGTTGTAATCAAGTAATACATTACTACACTAGATTTCATACTCGCCACGCGTTTTGGATGTAATCAAGAAATGCATTACTACACTAGATTTCATACTCACTACGTGTTTTGTATGTAATCAAGTAATGCATTACTACAATAGATTTCATACTCGCCACATGTTTTGTATGTAATCAAGTAATACATTACTACACTAGATTTCATTATCACCAATTGCTTTGGATGTAATCAAGTAATGCATTACTACACTAGATTTCATACTCACCACGTATTTTGGATGTAATCAAGTAATACATTACTAAACTAGATTTCATACTCACCACGTATTTTGGATGTAATCAAGTAATACATTACTACACTAGATTTCATACTCGCCACGCGTTTTGGATGTAATCAAGTAATGCATTACTACACTAGATTTCATACTCACTTCGTGTTTTGTATGTAATCAAGAAATGCATTACTACACTAGATTTCATACTCACTACGTGTTTTGTATGTAATCAAGTTATACATTACTACACTAGATTTCATACTCACCACGTATTTTGGATGTAATCAAGTAATACATTACTACACTAGATTTCATACTCGCCACGCGTTTTGGATGTAATCAAGTAATGCATTACTACACTAGATTTCATACTCACTACGTGTTTTGTATGTAATCAAGTAATGCATTACTACAGTAGATTTCATACTCGCCAAATGTTTTGTATGTAATCAAGTAATACATTACTACACTAGATTTCATACTCATCACGTATTTTGGATGTAATCAAGTAATGCATTACTACACTAGATTTCATACTCACCACGTATTTTGGATGTAATCAAGTTATACATTACTACACTAGATTTCATACTCACCACGTATTTTGGATGTAATCAAGTAATGCATTACTACACTAGATTTCATACTCACCACGTATTTTGGATGTAATCAAGTAATACATTACAACACTAGATTTCATTCTCACTACGTATTTTGGATGTTATCAAGTAATACATTACTACACTAGATTTCATACTCACCATGTATTTTGGATGTAATCAAGTAATGCATTACTACACTAGATTTCATACTCACGACGTATTTTGGATGTAATCAAGTAATGCATTACTACACTAGATTTCATACTCACCACGTATTTTGGATGTAATCAAGTAATGCATTACTACACTAGATTTCATACTCACGACGTATTTTGGATGTAATCAAGTAATGCATTACTACACTAGATTTCATACTCACCACGTATTTTGGATGTAATCAAGTTATACATTACTACACTAGATTTCATACTCTCCACGTATTTTGGATGTAATCAAGTAATGCATTACTACACTAGATTTCATACTCACGACGTATTTTGGATGTAATCAAGTAATACATTACTACAGTAGATTTCATACTCACCACCTATTTTGAATGTAATCAAGTAATACATTACTACACTAGATTTCATACTCACGACGTATTTTGGATGTAATCAAGTAATACATTTCTACAATTGATTTCATATTCACCACGTATTTTGGTTGTAATCAAGTAATGCATTACTACAATAGATTTCATACTCACGACGTATTTTGGATGTAATCAAGTTATACATTACTACACTAGATTTCATACTCACGACGTATTTTGGATGTAATCAAGTAATACATTTCTACAATAGATTTCATACTCACCACGTATTTTGAATGTAATCAAGTAATACATTACTACACTAGATTTCATTCTCACTACGTGTTTTATATGTAATCAAGTAATGCATTACTACAATAGATTTCATACTCACGACGTATTTTGGATGTTATCAAGTAATGCATTACTACACTAGATTTCATACTCACGACGTATTTTGGATGTAATCAAGTTATACATTACTACACTAGATTTTATACTCACCACCTATTTTGAATGTAATCAAGTAATACATTACTACACTAGATTTCATACTCACGACGTATTTTGGATGTAATCAAGTAATACATTTCTACAATTGATTTCATATTCACCACGTATTTTGGTTGTAATCAAGTAATGCATTACTACAATAGATTTCATACTCACGACGTATTTTGGATGTAATCAAGTTATACATTACTACACTAGATTTCATACTCACGACGTATTTTGGATGTAATCAAGTAATACATTTCTACAATAGATTTCATACTCACCACGTATTTTGAATGTAATCAAGTAATACATTACTACACTAGATTTCATTCTCACTACGTGTTTTATATGTAATCAAGTAATGCATTACTACAATAGATTTCATACTCACGACGTATTTTGGATGTTATCAAGTAATGCATTACTACACTAAATTTCATGCTCACCACGTATTTTGGATGTAATCAAATAATGCATTACTACAATTGATTTCATACTCTCCACGTGTTTTATATGTAATCAAGTAATGCATTACTACAATAGATTTCATACTTACCACGTGTTTTGTATGTAATCAAGTAATGCATTACTACACTAGATTTCATACTAACCACGTATTTGTATGTAATCAAGTAATACATTACTACTCTAGATTTCATACTCATCACGTGTTTTGTATGTAATCAAGTAATGCATTACTACACTAGATTTCATACTAAACACGTATTTGGATGTAATCAAGTAATACATTACTGCACTAGATTTTATACTCACCATTTGTTTTGTATGTAATGGAGGTTGAGCCCACTGTAGCTTCGTTTGTCGGCATAACTAATAAATGCATTGTAAGTGTAGGACAAACGTCTGGCTAACGTCTCTTCTGCTATCTGAGATTTTCTACGGTATCAAGTGTTAAACGAACCCATGAAATGATGACAATTTTAAATTGAAATTTGTTTTATATGTTGATTTTATAAAATATTGTAGAAATTGTGTAAATCAGTACTATTTTTGTTATATTGCTCGAGGTGGTTAATTTCAACAGTCTCGTGTTCCATCGTAGCGTCAATAAAAACTATTTTTGCAATGAATATATATATATAAGAATCGAAATATATTAATATATTACAGTTGTCAATGTTTTGTCGTATGATAAAATATATAGGCACGCGTCAAAACGTATAAAAATGCGCTAATTAAATCGCTAATGCAACACACTCGCAGTTTAATTATTACGTGCATCAAAGCTCTTTCCTACACATTGTATTTTAGTACGCGAAAAAAACATTGACAACTGTAAGTTGTTTCTTAAATTTATATCCTGAAAATTCCTGATACCTTATTACTTATTCATTACAAATCGGATTGTTATATACCTCTGTATCATTCACCGCATTCGTCTAAAAAAGTAAAATGAACTTGCTAAAAAAATCACCATACTTGATTTTTTTCTCGCTACATTTATATTACGTAAGAACGGTTGCCGTGTTTGTTTCCAACAAGTAAATTATAATAGACCGATTTGTTTAGAAATCGCGTGCATGTCATCTATAAAAACGTTTGGATGGCTAGGACCTCTTAAAACAAAAAATCTAAACGTTAATAATTAACAAGATCTGATCATAAAACTAGTCAGTTTTAAAAGATTAATAATGAAAACACATGTAAAACAGTCATTATTTTACCGATTTTATTTCAGATACTAAAGTTTTATCGAATTATTTAGTTTTCTTAATAGAGCAAAAGAAAATACAATTGCTATTCGCATTATTTCAGCACAGTATTCTTAAAATTGCCACATACTTGTAATAAAAGTTTCTTGTATGCATCCATTTACTAATAGGATAATTTAGTGATCCGTGATTGTCATGCGCATATGATTTGCGCATTAGATGCGCGCGCAGAAAAGCAAAACTAAATGATTGCTGTGATTCCATGATTAACAGTCAAATTATAACAGTACAATACTTAAATGGTTCCTTCTTGATAATCGGATTATCGTTTCCAAGGATTAAATAAAAGGATTAACTTTTAATTCTTTATTACAATACTTATCAATAGTTTGTAGTGGATTTGTCAACTAAACCAGGTTAACTAGGTCATAATAGTGTGTGCTTTTACTTCATTAATCCTGGTATGGTCAAGTAAAACATTTAAATACATTTAAATATCATAATATATAGTTTAATACATTTTTAGGCGTAAGACGTATGTATTTTATTTTCGAACGATTGTAAATATGTCAAAGTGTATACCACACTGAGATATCTTTCCTTGAATCAAAGTAGTATACTTAGTGTCTTAGACATGTCGTGTTTTAATTAGTGTATTTCAGTATAGTGATACAATGAAATATTGGATTCAAATAACTTCCAAACTTCTGGTGAGTGAAATGTTATTAAAGTATTCATATGTTATACATGTTATTATATATATACTTAAAGAAACTTCTAAGTACTCCGATTTCAGTATTGAGTGAAGTCTTATTTTCAACATTAAGGTCTGATTGATGATGGAAATGTGTTTTGAACCATACTGACCATTGCTTTCATGGTTTTCATGCTACTTTATCAATACAAAACTTTTTTTGTCGCGCATGCGTTACTATGGGAAGTTTTCTTATTGTTTTGATTGAACAGAAAGATTAGCAATTGGAAGTCTTATTCTGCAGTTGACGCACCGTCTGACAAAACACCTATGGTAATTTCTCTTTCTTGAAGCGACATTGGAGAAATTTCTTGATTTTTCGTTGTGCTTATCAACACACTAATGATTTTCACTAAAGCTGACAACGTGCAATTTTTGCACGATAAGCACGTGCACATTTCCGCTTTTCTGCGAATGCACGACATATCCAATTTTGCATCAATTAAGAAGCATGAAAACCATGCAAGCAGACGGCAGTATAGCCCAGTAAACATTTCCATTAACGATCGGACATAAATGTTGAAAAATGAAAGTTTTTAACAACATTGAAATCGGTGTACTTAGAAGTTTCGTTAAGTATATTTACCTTGTAAATACATGTATATTCAATCTTCAAAACATATTAAAGACCGTCCATTCTATTACATAGGAAGATGCTTGGGTTTAGATCTCCACGATTTATGTGATCTGAATTATTTCCTATTTTCTTGTATAGTACAACCTCTCGTAAATAACACACATTGGGAGGGACTAAATGGGTTGTTGTTCAGAGGGTGTTGCTCTGCAGAGGTTAAATTCAATTAGATTTACGCCTTTGGGAAGTCTCGAAAGCTGTTGGTATATAGAGGATTTGTTCTTTGGAGAGACGCTGTACTTTGTTTTTGTTGCGTTTAACGCTGTAGCAACACATTGTATATGTCGTATAACGACGGTCAGTTGACCTACTCACTCCTGGAAAAAGACTAAAACTCTGGATTTAGCTGTTAACCAACTACTAAGCGCATAATTTCGTCAGTGACTGACAACTGCCCTACATAATTAAAAAAAATATTGGTAGGAGGGAGAATGGTCGTAGAAATAATTTCAAGACAAAGCTCCACGAAAGTATTTTCCGGTCGGGAATCGAACCCACGACCCTTCGATCAGTAGACTACCACTGTGCTACCAACTAAGCTAGCCGGTTGGCTACTCCAGTACGTACTTTGAAGTTAAGTATAATATTGGCAAATCAAATGTATACCAACTTTATTGTCAAAATAATAGAATTTAATATATACTTATTTGCATTTTAGGTACTTACACACATTTGAAGAAAGTGTACGATTGTATATAGTCAATCAACATCACATCACTACATCATACAAAATGTCATTATTCTGTCTTAAGACTCATGACTTGTCATGGCAAGATCGTACGATTAATGTGGAATTAATGATTGCTCCTGCTAGATCACAACTTCTCTTCAATAAACATAAAGGACTTAAAACCAAATATGAACAAGTTTCACAAAATCTTGACAGAGAGAAAGATTCCTTCATGAGATCTTATAAAACAGATCAACGACTTATGGAGATGAAAAAACAGAAATACTCTAAGCGCCGAAATGATATCATACAAAAGCGCGCCAATACTGACTATCTTGGTAGAAGGCGCTCAAGTCTTCCTGTCAATTTATTTTCTGATAATAAAAACAATAGTACATTTATTACGGAAATTCCAACTAGAGAATCCAAATCAGCTGGCGCAAGATTACTCTGCAAATCTCAAACTCCAACGCTTTTAGATAAAGCTCCGGAATGCCCTAGACCTTTATTACTTCCGGTGACTCCTGACATGCGCATTGTGTCTGCTTGTTCGACGGCAAGATCTGCAACACCCGGTAAACCTTTTTTTCAACGTGAGAAATCAGTACGTTTTGATCCCATTGTCACAAATGAAGATGAAAAACTAAAATGTGAACACATTAAAAGTCGTATTGTTTTTAACGTTCCTATTGAAGAAAGAATTAAAAACTTTTTAGACCAGCAAAATCATTTTAACACAAGTCCAGCCTCGATGATGTTGCCTCGATTACCCGGTGAAAAGAAATACGACGCTAAACAATTTCTGGTGAAAAGACCTTCTGCTGTAAAATTAAATTTAGTGAAATTAGAAAGTGCTTTTGATGATTTTTGTTCTGACAATAATACAGATAGTTTTCAGAAACTTGTGAAATATGCGTCAAAGATGAAAGCGTCCGTGAGAAATGCTAGGAATTCCATCATTGAACCTTGCTCATAAACATTTATTTTAAAGGTTAAACTACATTTTATCTTATCTTTAACAAAAATGGCGGCCTGCTTTCGAAATCGCCTTTCTACGAAAGACTGTCATCAAACAATCCTCTGGCCGTTGTTCACAGATCCTTACTGGCCGCGGTGATGTTTTTTTGACTGACCAATGGTCGCAGTCGACAGGTGGCCGTTATTCACGACTTTTTAAGCGCTTTTATGGTCGGCGGGAAATTGGAATGGCCGCTGTCCGCAGGTGCCCGATATTCGGAGGTGGCCGTTAGCGCAAGTTGGACTGTATAAACAGAGGTTTGACTATTTGACAGCCTGAGCCTTGTTCTGAATCTACTTGTCATATACAGATAGATGACTTGAATTCCATATGAGATAGAATGATCGATGCATCACAAGTAGGTTACTCTTCAGTGGAAAGTTAGTCAAGCAAAATACAGATCTCTAGTGTTGGCCCTGAACTCATTGGATTACAAGTAGAGACTTTTGTCAGTTATCTTTCTCTGATAAAATCTGAAGCAATCCAATCGGTAAGTAGGTCCTAACAGTTGGAATCCTCGGATGTTATTGAAGTCCTATGTTAGGATAACATAATATTTCATCTAATGCCTTTCCTGTTGATGAAAATATTAACATAAGTGGTGAAATTTAGATAGTTCTTTACCCTAAAAATACCTAAGCTTGACTTTCAAACAAATTAAATGATTTACAAAAAAGTTATTTAAGATTAATTTTGGCAAATTGGCATTGACCAGTAAGGGTAAAATCCGAGTGATCCAACTAATTGGACCTTCCTATTTGAAGAGTATAGATCTACAAGGCGAAATAACTGACTTTATTTTAGGTCCTTTATTTCTGTGTTGGTTCAAATCTCATCTAAATTTCGACTCATTGTGTCCTTGAAGATGAAATATAGTCTTATGAAAAATGATAGGAAAGAAGCAGATTGAGCAAGCCTTCATATGAGATAAAATCTATTATGTAAAACAAAACTGGGGGTAAATTAACGTTCACTATATACATGTACTCGTTTACGTATATAAAACATTTAAGCTTGGCGATGTACAGTTGCCTTTTTGCTTAGTGACATGGGTCACTTAAACATTGCCATTAGTTTTTCATGTTAAATTTACTAACTGGTAATATTTAGATAAGTGTTATAACGGCACATACTTCATAATTTACATTGATAATTTATTCATTATTGGTGACATTATTGTAATATGCTAAATAAGGTTGCTAACATTAATGTTTTGTTCTGATATAATACTTATTTTAATTAAACTATCGTACCAGTTCTAATAGTGTATCAGTTAACCGCTTTACATCGTTGGACTTTTCTATTTTGAATCCATACAAATGTTCTTACGACCTAATGGTTATTGAATGTTACTGGCGTAAATTGATCTTATATATACGGTATTCTTTCAAGGGTATAGTCTCATAAACAGATTAAGGCCATTTTATATTCTAAATATGTAAGCAATACCTTGACATTTCCCAGGAAGTCAACTTGCTTCTCTTGATATTGGTTAATTCTCAAAATTTACTTAATGATATTTGTTAATTCTCAATATGATAATATTTACTTTTTAATATTTGTTGATTCTCAATATTTACTTTATAATATTTGTTGATTCTCAATATTTACTTTATAATATTTGTTGATTCTCAATATTTAATTGATGATTTTGGTTGATTCTCAAAAGTTACTTAATGATATTTGTTGATTCTCAATATGATAATATTTACTTTATAATTTTTGTTGATTCTCAATATAACATTTACTTTATAATATTTGTTGATTCTCAATATTTACTTTATAATATTTGTTGATTCTCAATATTTACTTTATAATATTTGTTGATTCTCAATATTTACTTAATGATATTTGTTGATTCTCAATATTTACTTTATGATAATTGTTGATTCTCAATATTTAATTGATGATTTTGGTTGATTCTCGATATTTACTTTTTGATATTTGTTGATTCTCAATATTATAACATTTACTTAATGATATTTGTTGATTCTCAATATTTACTTTATGATAATTGTTGATTCTCAATATTTAATTGATGATTTTGGTTGATTCTCAATATTTACTTTATAATATTTGTTGATTCTCAATATTTACTTTATAATATTTGTTGATTCTCAATATTTACTTTATAATATTTGTTGATTCTCAATATTTACTTTATAATATTTGTTGATTCTCAATATTTAATTGATGATTTTGGTTGATTCTCAATATTTACTTTATGATATTTGTTGATTCTCAATATTATAGCATTTACTTAATGATATTTGTTGATTCTCAATATTTACTTTATAATATTTGTTGATTCTCAATATTTACTTTATAATATTTGTTGATTCTCAATATTATAGCATTTACTTAATGATATTTGTTTATTCTCAATATTTACTTTATAATATTTGTTGATTCTCAATATTTACTTTATAATATTTGTTGATTCTCAATATTTACTTTATAATATTTGTTGATTCTCAATATTTACTTTATAATATTTGTTGATTCTCAATGTTTACTTTATGATTTTGGTTGATTCTCGATATTTACTTTATGATTTTGGTTGATTCTCAATATTTAATTGATGATTTTGGTTGATTCTCAATATTTACTTTATGATTTTGGTTGATTCTCAATATTTAATTGATGATTTTGGTTGATTCTCAATATTTACTTTATAATATTTGTTTATTCTCAATATCTACTTTATAATATTTGTTGATTCTCAATATTTACTTTATAATATTTGTTGATTCTCAATATTATAACATTTACTTTATAATATTTGTTGATTCTCAATATTATAACATTTACTTTATGATATTTGTTGATTCTCAATATTATAACATTTACTTTATGATATTTGTTGATTCTCAATATTATAACATTTACTTTATAGTATTTGTTGATTCTCAATATTATATCATTTACTTAATGATATTTGTTGATTCTCAATATTATAACATTTACTTTATAGTATTTGTTGATTCTCGATATTTACTTTATGATATTGGTTGATCTACACTGTTTTATCACTGATATTATTTAATCGATAACTTGACTCTGTAAGACATTTGTATTGTAATTTAGACTTGAATTCTTAAAATATTTTTAATGACGAGATAATTTATCCTGGATATAGATTGTTTATTCTTTTCAATTAGTTGATGAATTCTATATGATATCACGTTATTACTTACTGTCATCGTATATACGGCAATAATAAATCAATTTTGTAAAATTATTATGTGTTTTATGTTTTATGTACATTTTCCTACTTTTCTTTATAGTGTGCCATCCAAATTATCGATGTAATTTTGTAAGATAGATTGTAACATCAGTAGCCTGTTCAATAACGCCAAAAGTTCCGTTACGTTTCGTAACGTTAGAGTCGGAACAACTTAACTCAAAGACAACTCAACCCGAGGCAACTCAACCCCCAACTGTCGGGTTGAGTTGTCACAACTTTGAGTTGAGCTTTCCACGGGATGAGTTGTCTTCGGGTTGAGTTTTCTCGTAACCGTAACGTTAGCTAACAGTAGTTACTGAACACGCTGCTGAATGGAGAGTAATGACACAGTTTTACTTGTTTTAATGTTTCCAGTAAAGGTAACATGTTTTTGACAACATTCACTATTTACAAAAGTGTAAAGGTAATTATGGATGGCGCTGTATACACTTTATGTTTATGTATGTAATGCATGTAGATTCATAGACCAAAAGCCGCCCGGCTAGCTCAGTTTGTCGCACGCAAGTCTACTGATCGAGGGGTCGTGAGTTCGATTCCCAGGCGGGGCATACTTTCGTGGAGCTTGGTCGTGAAATTATTTCTGCAACCATTCTCCCTCCTACCAATGATTCTTAATTATGTAGGGCAGTTGTCAGTCACTGACGAAAGTATGCGCTTAGTAGTTGGTAAACAGCTTAATCCAGAGATTTAGCCTTTCCAGGAGGAGTGAGTAGGTTGACTGACCGCCGTTATATGACCTATACAATGTGTTGCTACGGCGTTAAACCAAACAAACAAACATAGATCAAACTGTATGAAAAACTATAGTGCGTACAAAAAACAAAATGTGTTTTGGTAAACATTAAAAATGAGACAATCCATTTCAGGGGTAGGCAGTATTGAAAATAAAATTTGTGTAATTCATTTTAACAAAATTAGCATGGTTGATGAACCACCTCCACTGTAAATCATGCTTGTTATGGTAGAACGCTTTCCATTACACCAACAACTAAGACACTTGTAATACATATCACAATTGTTTATTTTGAAGTCATCCTGGGCATCCCTCGTCGGGGTTTAGTTCACTGTATTGTTATTATAAACTGTGTTTTGTTTTTTTGTACGCACTATACATTAAGCTTTATTTACATTAGCAGCGAGTTTACGTAGTTTTCACACCAAGTCGACAATCAGTTTTTTAAAACAAGTTCAGGTACAATGTATAGATCAATTTTGTAAATTTTGGCATATTTTAGAACTTTTAATCTTGGACTCATTCTTCATGGGAAACAACAAGTCCAGGATATAGTGACACAGATTCGAAGTAAATAATTCCAATATATACTTCGTTTTTATACTATATTTAATCGTTCAGTACAATTCATCGCTATATATATCATTTAATAATATGAGTTTGTTTTTAAATTATAAAAAAAAATTAATAAAGAAAGTATCCAAAAATATTCATTAACCCCAGTTTTGACCGAAAGACTCTTTTTTGTAAGACTGACACGTCAAGTTAAACAAATGTACCAATAATGGATATATATTTGATACATTGTATAGTCTGTGTAAATATTGAAACATGCTTTTATATATTAGCCTAATAGATTTGAGTATAATGTTTAAAGGTAGTTTTTGATTGACCTCAGTAAATTCGAGTTCCATGTTAATTATTAAAATAATGTTTTTGTTAAATGATATTAGATTATAAACTTTCAATGAGGTTATAATAATAGTTATAAAGGCAAATATCAGAACACATAAGAAACATAACACGGTCTGGATCATAGTACTTATAGTAGTCTGGATTACCTGCCCCTTTCCACTATCGTTATCGGGTCAGACAAACCGCGATAATGGCTGCCCCTCAGTAATTATTCAGGTAACACAATTTTGGTTTACGTTTTCTAAATCTTGTATGATCATTTGCTGACGATAGTAACTTTAGTAAGAGTTCGGTTCTATATAGGTCATTCGATTTCGATTTTTCTGATTGCACGTATATTTAGCGAACGATGAACACAAAAAAAACACGCCTCGAAGTGAAAACATTTCAGACGTGGATAAGTCTCGTAAGAATTTCGGATACTTTTTTAAGCATAAATGTAACCGAACAACCAATAAAGGTATCCTTTGTATTTCTTGTACAATAATCCTTCGATCAAAGCCTGTGTAGTGAGAAATGTTCACTTGAAAACATAATTATCCAATACCTAATTTATTACATCGGGCGCGGCCATTATTATGCTTTGCCTGACGTACTTTTTTCTGTACGACTGGGAACCAGACAACACACAGAGTTACACTGTCGCGTTCATTATTACTTATTTACCATTTTTGGAACGATTTATCGTTCCAGAGACATGACAAATCTTAAAACCATTCTGACTCATAAATATTCATATTTCCACGCCTTTCAACAAAGGCAACGAAGGATAATTTATGCATACTTTCTCATTATCATGTAACTATACGGAGCTAGGTTGTCTCCCCTACAAACGGAAATTACCGAACAACTTCGAAACGACGCAAACTGGTCAATCGTAATTATACTCATTAATTCCCGTTGTGTATACAAATACATTAATATTTCATACGAACTTTAACCCGACCTGATTATTTATTCTATACCGTTGGTTCCCGGCTCATTCGGCTTGTAAGCTATCTTAAACGAAAAAGCAGGGTACTAAACTTTACAAAACGAAGACTTCCGTTTGTAAAATGCATGGTTATCGAGACTATTAAACCTCGAAAAAAATCATGTTTTGACTAAATATATCTCTCTTGACAGCATGAAAAATGAATTTGCACAACATAGCATATGTATTGACTGCGAATGAAGCATAATACTAATCGTGAAAACGTGTTTATCTCAATGCAGAAGAATGACCTAGTTTCGGAAAGGTAGCGAACGATTCGCACCCAGTTATATTCGCTTGTAGACGATTCGCTCGCACAATAGGGGCGGTTCATCTCCATTTATTTAACCAGTTATTGTGACTATAAGGTTATAAATCCATTCCTTTTTGCACTGTACATACACTTTATCATTAAAAAGCACCCAAAATGTGGACAACAGACTTTCATAAGTGATTAATAAACGGCATGTCACACTTTCTTCTATGAAATTCCTCATAACAGTAGAAAAACATTTAATGACAGAGGGTTTCAGACAGCAGGTCCACAGCTTTGGAACGATCTACCTCTCGGGTTGAGACAATGTAATTCTATTGATGTTTTCAAAAAAAGACTAAAAACCCATTTATTTCAAAGATATTTTCAATAGTTAATCATGTATACATTGTAACTATGTTTAAAATATGTTGTAATTGTAAAACGCCATTGAATATGTTTTTTAACGTAGAAATAGGCGTTTAAGAAAATAAAACAAGTTTAAGTTTAAGTTTTCTTCTTCGACAATTAACCGCTTCCATTGGGGTCCGGTACAACTCAACCCGTGGACAACTCAACCCGAAATTTGGGACAACTCAACTCGTGGACAACTCAACCCATTATCAACTCGACCCGTAAAATATATTATGATAGTTTGATATATAATCTATTTGGTTATTTATCAAAAAAATATGTATTAACAATAAAAAGCAAAATTGAATATATTTCTACCAAGAATTGAAGATATTTTTGGATAAAGTACAGTAATGATATTTAGAGATTGCATAAGTATTGTGTCAATTGTATTCTATGTATTGTATACAAAAATGTAGTACTCATGTACTGTAAGACTCAGCACATGTTTAACCGATTATTGAACATTATTATGAAATTAAACTTCAAATTGACTGAAAAAAATGTGTGATGTGAGATAAACAAAATAGAATTGAACGTATTTATTGTTATGATTTAAAAGCGCGAAGTTGGTAGACAAACTGTTATGTTGAATTTATTAGAACGTGATTATTGATACATTGTAATTGTAAATGCAATTAATCATACTTGTATTAGTTATATCGAACCGTCAAAATTTACTTCTTGAAGATATAATTATGATTGAAGTGTGCCGAAACCATTCGGCTTATAACAAGATTAAAGAATTGTTCCGGTCCCTTCCATTGTAACATCAAAGGGACAAAATGTTGTTTCACGCCTCCAAATCTATGCGTAATATGAAGGACTCATTACTTTCCAGTAATATGCGCAATTTTATGAAACAAAATGTACTACCTAAAATATATACACCATTGGCGATACCACTGATTCTAAAGAAAGTGCTACTTTTTAAAACAATTTTTGGAAAATTTTGTTTCATAAAAAATTGTTAATTTTTCACATAAATTGATGGTATCAATCACTAAATCTTGGTGTGAAAGTGACCAAAAAGGACAAAAAAATCACCAAAATATTTTTTTTTCATATTTTAAGGCTCAAACTCCACCGGAGAATCTGTGTCAGCTAAAATTGCCTTTCCGGCGTCAAAATGACATGTGCTGGGGATACTGTTAATAACTACGTGTTGTACTAGTTTATAAATCTTTAAAATGGTCCACTTAGCAGATAACATTTTTACCTTAAGCCACAGACAGTTTTGTTCGCACCTTTAAACGAATGCCTCAAATGAAAGACTAATGGCTTACAAAAAATATGCGCTATTTCATGAATCAAAATAGACTACCTAAATATATGCAGCATTTCAGCCGATACCACTGATTATCAGAGAATGGGACTTTTTCATACAAGTTGATGTCAACCATCGAAATATCCTTATTTCCTCTCTTACTAAGCCGCACATAGTAGGCTCCCCTTGTAATCAGTTTTTGTGATCAAAACACGGTGTATACATTACTATTTTCACTGTTTTATAAATAGGAAAAACACTGTCAATGGCATACATAAACTTAATAATTACAATGCACCTTAAATGTGGACACCATACACTTTCAAGTGATAAATATGGGTAATATGTGTAAACGGATTAAAGATCTCAAATCGACTTAAATATGACGAATGGAATGAATGCGAAAATAATATCATTTGAATAATGCAAATGTCACGCTCCCTCATTCATGTCTTAATCTGTTAGTCGCTTTCATTTTGATATATATAAATTGATACAAATAATTTCGTGCTAGACTTTCAGCAAATCTTTGGCTTTAATTCCCCAAAAACATATATCATCCATGTAAGTATTTGCTAGAAGTTCAACATTACTCAGCAGCATCAAGATAAAAGTTTGCAGAGAATCTACCTCAAAGTTCTACAGAAGAGCAAACTAGTCACAGCACATCTTAAGAAAAGACAATTACTGAATTTTAAGTGTATATACTTTTGTTGTATAGTTTACTTGCAATACCTTTGAATTTGCACAATTTTTTGATAATATTATGTTCTTGATATAACAACTTATTACTTGTGTTAATTTAGAAATTATATCTTAGACATGGTACATACACGCTTTCAAGAATCGTTCCTACAGCACTTTCAGTGCTTTGATTACTCTCACAAGTTTATATAGGAGCAGTGACTTAGAATTTATACACGCTTATGGATCGAGAGCAGAGACACAGATATGTATCTAATTCTCTGATCGAGAGGCCGCTTTATCGAATTCCTCAGAACCATTGGTAATGTCAATAAACGACTAATGTCCGTGCTATTTATTCAATCCATCAAGGGTTGAATGAGTACATGCGAGGACTGTGTTGTTGTTTTTTAACTGGGTTTAACGCCATGTCAACACAATTTAAGTCATTTTACAGCGTTCAGTGCACTAACCTAGCTTTCATGGACCCTTGTCTATAAAACAGTACTTACCTAGGCCAAGACCGGACACTTCTCCATATTATCTAATCAATGGAGAAACATTGGCTTTATTGTCAAATTTTCATGGAAGACTGTGCTATTGTAGCCAAGTTAAAAACTTCCATAGAGATTGAATATATACAGAAAATAGTCCAGTGATCAGGCGAAATAAGTCTTACAAGGTGAAACTGTATGGTTCTAAACAAGACTATCATTGTTTTTATTGAAAATCTAACAGAGAAAATATCAGTGTATTGAATTATGTCAACGGTATAAATAAGTTCGATTATTTTCATTTTATTTTATATAAAAAATATTTGAACAGTGCGTACTATTCAAACCCTGTTTAATGCAGCGTTCTTAAATCGATAGGATTAAATTTTGAACGATTTTCAGAGTTTGAAAATCCAATCTTCTACGGCGGATCTGATTTTAATTAATCTGCTTACTCGAGAGTAAATTCAGTGTACTCCCAGAGTACTACATACGGACATGAGAATTAAATGAAATAGAGTCAAAACATGGATTCTTCCATGAAATAGTTCCATAGTTCTCTGTCTATGCACAGGGGAGATCAGAGTGTGCGGAAGTTCTCGGCTCTGTCTTAAACATCAATAGTCTATCTATATACATTATCTTTCAGGGATAATTCTTTGAGGTAAAAATTTTAATTTTCAAGCCGCCATCTTTAATATCTAAGCGAAACACCTCGCGAGCACTCGCGAGCACTCGCGCGGGCGCCCGCGTTCAGAAAGAGAACGCTCGATGTCGCCCCCAGCGCTCGCATTGTTGAACGCACCTCAGGTGAACTAGGCCCGTATTGTGAAGAAGCAAGATCCAAAATGAAAGAAATCGCAAGCAGATAATTTCAGACCGGGTTTTAATCAGACTGACTGTAGTAATGCTCTAGACGACCTCTTTTAAGTCATTTTCTTGGTCACTCGCCCACTATGCCTAAACTTCTGAAACACATATCTCTATATTTGGCAACAGCACACTTTGAATGGTATGTCCAAGTGTTAAAGTTTTACAGGATTAAAACACTAGAAGGATCAAGAAATTAATCCAATCTCAATGTATAATACAAATGAGCCCTTGGATTCGTCACGGCTTTTACAAACAAAGGATCAACTTAAGTCTGTTGAAGGAAATAATATTTATTCCCCACTGTCTTTTTACCAACATAAATATTTTAATTATTTTACATAGTAAATATGCTTACAAAGACATTCAGTCTGAAAAAGATCAGCAGATTTGTTTCAATATAATTAAAGAGAGCTGATAACGACTGGCATAATTCTGAAAATACTTCCTAGTGTTTTAAAGTGTTTAAAGATTAACTAAGAAATATAACAGTTACATACATGAAATTGTATACCCGTTAATAGTCTAGATTATCTGCCCCTTACTACTATCGTTATCAGGTCAGGCAAACCATATTCATGGCTGCCCCTAAGTTATTATTCAGGTAACAAAATGTTTGTTTACGTTTTCTTATTGTTGCATGGTCATTTGCTGACGATGGCAACTTTAGTAGCAGTTCGGTACTATATAGGTCATTCGATTTCGATTTTTTTATAACATGTATATTTATAGCGAATGTTTAACAAAAACCTCGTCTTGAAGTGAACACAATTCGGACGTGGATTAGCCTCGTTAGAATTTCGGATACTTTATTTAGCATTATTGTAACCGAACAACTTAGGCCGTGAGCCAGATACACTTTTGCTCCCCCCCCAGGGTGAATTTTCAAAACCAATATTTTTTTATTCCCCTATCTGTCCTGAGTACAACAGTACAAAGTTTGCAAGTTTCCAGTGGGGCATTGCTGAGTAAATCAACTTTTAATTGTATAGGTAAATAGCAATTTTTGTTCCATTTTTATCGATTAATTTTTGCAAAAACCATTAAATCATGATTGCAACACCAAGTTCTCATTATATTGTTTGTCAATTAAAAAGAAAATGTGGCTTTTGTGCTTTATAAAGGAAATTGCTGTTGATACTGATCTCATAAGTACCTCAAAATGTAACATACGTTACTGTGCCTTTGCGCGCAGACTATGAAACATAGCCACATAAAGTAGTCATAATACACTTGCTTTTTAAGATATACAATGTTGCTGTATGTAAGAATAAGACTTTTATCTTGCTCCTCAGAAATATTAACTTACACACAGCTCTTAAACTTTGTCGCCAAGAGTGTTGAAACATACATGACCATAAAAAATCCATTTTTTTTTCTAATTGGAAAAGATATTATATTTGTAAAATATTTTAAAACATAAGAACAAATATGAATATATATGAAATAAAAACAATTGCCATTAAGTATTCAACGACATTTCATTAAATTTCACATTTTACCAAAATGTTTTGGTAGACATTTAAGAATGAAACATACGTGACCATGGTTTTTCAACTAATGTTAAATATCTTAGTTCACGTTTACTAATTAGTCTCTCTAGTGAACTCTTCATTTTATGATTACTACTTTTGCCATTCCTCAGGATCGTCTAGCGATAATGCTGTCTAAAGTATCAAATGTAACATACGTGATGTAACATACGTTACCGTTAAAATGATATACCGATCTTACAATGCGGCGAAGGGTTCAACGATGACATATTGAAAATTGGTTTACACCAAAAAAGTAATCCACAATAAATAAAGTCGTTATTATCTCATTGAAAAATATATGACATCTTCAACCAGACTGAAAAACAACAACATGAAACTGTGTGCGTCTCAATGGCTTTGATAAATTAAACTATGAAGACTTTTTAACCATTGCATGCAATGTAAGCATAGAATCCTTCATAGCAATACTCAAATCGATATTTTTGCAATTCATTTGTTACTTCAATTCTTACTAGATGTAACCAAATCTCAGATGTAACCAAAGCGTCCTTTGTTCGCTTCTTATTCAATAAAACATGGTTTTATGAATTGAAACACACGTTACGTTTGGTAAGGTATGTTTCATATGAAATGTATCATAGTTGATGCTTGTTTGTTTGCTTGTTTCACAATGTTTCGCTTTTTTGGAAACTTGAAACGTTTAAGTTCTGAATGTTTCTTTTATATCATGTCTTTGAGTGTAAAGGAACACAACATGTCTGTTGAATTTAACAGCAGCGAAATAATGTAGTTGGACTTTTATAAACACACGTTACCACAGGTTGTTGTAATTCCTGACAACACAAACAGCATAATTTATATCGGAATTTATTTTCTGTCGTAGATAAACTATAATATGTTGCGGAAGATTTTTTGCAGAAATATTTAAGGGAATATGGTACATAAGCATGGTACAACAAATTGATAATGATAAGGAAGCAAACACATCGTTCATGCAACAACACCGATCTCTTATCCAATGGCAAACCCTTGAGTATGTAAAATTGGGTGACAAATGACTTTTTATATGAAATAAGTGTGCCAGTACCTCATGGAATATCTAGGAGAATGTTTTCATTTTTACTTCAAAGTGAATTACTACATGAACTTTGAGCACAATTGATCTTCTATGCTTTTCTGAGACTAATTCGTAACCTTTTTAACTCTTTATTTTAACATGTTTTCACTTAATTTCGAAGGCAATCATTATTGATATAATTAACAGTATTTAGATATGACATAGTACATAGAAAATAGTTTGTGCTACCATTAAATGTTTAAACTGTTGCACTGGGTGTGACTGATAGAATTTGGATGTGATAGTTTAAACAGTGTTGCTGTAAAATACGATACTACCTATTTATTTCTTTAGGCATTCATAATTATGAACTTTTCAGTGAGTTAAGTATATAAACTTTTAAAATGTATTCATTCATTTTGACTGCTCACGGCTATGGTACTTAAGTTTCTTTCGATTTTCCAAGTTTGAAAGTCATTGTGTCAAGGTTTATAAATGTATTTCTGTAATTTTCCGTAAGTTGATCTAAAATTTAAGTCATATTTGAGCGAATGGGCGTTCTGAATTTATCATTTTGTGGTATGTATTTCCAGTGTCAACCCTTTGCCTTGCTAAAGTGCTTAAATCATAGACCAACATACAAATACAGACAAAAAATATTAGTGTTATCCGTATAGAAAAATACGTTACCATAGAAAATTGGTGCTTGTATTCAAATATGTGTAAAATTTATTTAGTCTGACTAACAAATGACCCTTCCTGTAAATACTTTATTCATTTGTCCATCTTGTATAACTTGTATTAATAACTGAAAGTTATCATTAAAATCAAGAAATAAAAATATGTCTAGTGGAGATTTCCTATATGGCTGACATAAGAGAAAAGAGAAACGATGCATTTGATTTGTTTCTATTTTTAGTCTTGCCAAAACGAAAGTACTCTACCTGTCACGTGACTCTCTTGAAAAAGCAAGAAATAAGGGACACCAATCTGTCTGTTATAAAAAACGACATTTTCAAAACTAAACTAAGAACGTAATAGGAAAAAGCACCATTTTTCAGTGTTGAAAAGAGGTATGAAAAGAGTCCCTCAAAATCCCTGACTCTTCACATATTGGTGTTAAGAAATCACCATACTGCTTACTATCGGAAATGCACAGGAATGACTTTACAGGGTAACCCAAAATCCAAATCATTGTCAAAAACAAAATGGTTTCGTAATTAAGATGGGTCGAAATAAAGTACCGGAGGACAGTAATAAGAACTTTTTGGCATAGAAAATGGCCATAGGGGGTCATGAAGTTCAAAGTCCCAGAACTCTATAAAGCCCCAACAGAACTTAGCAAACTTTTATGAGTGAATTGCAACTACCATGTGGGTTTAATAATCATACCATAGATAATTACTCCCAGGAGGAGCGATGTCATATATTGGCTTTAAAAGCACTTATGGTTTTTACCGGAAAGTGAGAATGAGCGATATTTCAAAGTCCCATAACTCTGTAAAACCCCTACAGAACTTTGCAAACTTTTTATCAGTGAACTGTTACTTTCATGTGGGTTTGAAAATATACCAAAGATAATTACTCCCAGGAAGGAGCAATGTCTTAAATTTGCTTTAAAAGCACTTATGGTTTAAACGGAAAATGAGAATGGGCGATATTGCAAAGTCCTATAACTCTGTAAAGCCCCAACAGATCTTTGTAAACTTTAATCAGTGAATGCCTACCATTATATGGGTTAAGAAAATCATACCATTGAAAATTCCCCGCAATGTCATATACTGGCTCAAGGTCTGTTATGAATTTGACCAGAAATTGAGAATGGGTGATATTTCAAAGTCCCATAACTCTGTAAAGCCCCAACAGAACTTTGCAAACTTTCATCAGTGAATGCCCACCTCCATATGGGTTAAGAAAATCATACCCTTGAAAATTCCCCCTGGGGGGGAGCAATGTCATATACTGGCTCAAGGTCTAACTAAAAACAAGTATTCATAATAATTTGTGTACAATGATCCTTTGATTTCAGCATGTGTAGTGAGAAATGTTTATTTGAAAACATGATTATCCAATAACTAATTCATTACATCATGGTTTGCCTGCGGTCCTTTTACCTGTAAAAGTACGACTGGGAACCAGAAAAACCCTCAACATTTACCCTTTTTTAAATTCAATTGACTTTTAATCTGAATTAACTGTTATATTGCTATATTTTTCATAAAGCTACTAAATATATGATTACACCATATTTAGAGTCAAAATTAGAACAAAAACATAATCATATTAAACAAGATCTCAGTCGCCCGGCTATCTCAGTTGTAGCACGCAAGTCTACAAGGGGTCGTGGGTTCGATTCCCGGGAGGAGCATACTATCGTGAAGTTTGGTCATGAAATAATTTTACGGCCATTCTCCCTCCTACCACTGATTGTAAATCATGTAGGACAGTTGTCATTCACTGACGAAAGTATGCACCCAGTAGTTGGTTAACAGCTATATCCAGAGATTTGGCCTTTCCCGGAACAGTGACTGACCGCCTTGATATAACCTGTACAACGTGTTGCCACGGCGTTAAACCCAACAAAACAAACAAACAAAAAAACAAAAAAGTTATGAATTTTTTGAGGACAAAATGCTGTTATTTCTCACAAAATCTAACTGTTCTTGATCAGAGCTATACTGAATGCTCAGGACCACCATTATACAGCACTAATAGAAAAGACTTCCATGATCCGAGGCTTTAGTAAGAGTCAGCGAACTTAGTAGTTCTTTGCTAACGACATAAGTCATTATGAAAACGATAGTAAGGAATGGAATAAATTTATGTTAGTAACACATTAAATGTAGATTTTATATATAAATGTTCGTGATAAAAATGCATCAATATAATATAAGTGACAAATTTGACAAATCAACACTACAGTCAAGGGACATAAATGAGTTCCCGAAACAAATGACTAATGTTTATTAAAGTTCCGTGCATAATCTCACTTTTTGCGACGTTGTTATTCTTTCTAATTAAATTTAAAATGTAAGAGAGAATAATGTGATGTTCATTAGATCGATCTTAATCAAACATAGTACTAATTAATTATCCTTCCCTTGTTTACGTCTGCAAAAAGTTTACATGGCGCGACACGGTAAACATTGACCCCTAACGGTAAAATTCAATATTCAACCATATATGTACATGTATATAAATCACCGTAAGGTGGAATTAAAGAGTATAAATATAAATTAATCAGAACAAGAATTATCGAGCAGAAAATTTCAAGAAATAACAGTTTCTAACATTCTGAAGAGATTTGCTGATCGCTTAAATATTGAAAATCTTCCTTGAAGTGGTCGAGGACCGAAAACAACTAAATGATGGACAGTGTGTTATTTCGGATGATATAACTATGTCGTCGACAAACTTAGGCAGAATTAAAGTCGGACTTAATACTTCTACATGATATAGTCCTTATCTTCGAGAACTTTGAAACTACTTTGATTTTGAGTTTAAATGTCAAGGTTAAATGTCAACAATATTGTCAAAATAGAGAATAACATGATTTAGAGTGGAAACTCATTTATGTCCCTTGACTGGATATAAAGTATTTTATAATTCACACTAAATGTTTTTCTATACGAAAGTCCATATTATTTATTCCTTATTTTTTCTCTTGGTAAATAAATGTGTAAGAAAACGTACGAATCAATTCGTTGAGGCATAAATCTTCTATAGTTTTAATGATAAACACACTAAACTTGTTTTGTCATTTTCTTTACCATAGCACATTAAGTTTTACTTTCCGTTCAATATCAGAGAAGTTTATAGAGTAGGGGCACGTTCTGCAAGGCGATCGCTAGCTAACGCTATGTAGCGATTTCCTATTAAACGGTCTGCTATGATCGAGCAAATTGAATTGCTAGCTAGCGATAGTTTTTTTTCTTGCTAGCCGTATCAATCGGAACTGATATACATTTTATTTAATGCATACATTTCGTCAAAGTAGAAAAAAAGAATAATCATGGTGATAAATAATTTCAATATTTTTCATTTGTTACAATTCTGAACTTTTTGTTTGAGAAAATCGCCATCTTTGATTTGCTAGCTTGAAGCAAACCGTTCCATAGACCTCTTATGCTAGCTACAAAAATCGATTTCAAAAAGTGCTAGATAGCGACAGGGATTTTATATAACAGGGATTTGTAAGGATAAGTAAATGTTATAGATTTTCATCAAATTTCACTGACGTCGCTATTATTTTGGCCAATACGGAAAACAAAATAGTGCATTTTCCCGCCGATCTGCCATTTTTAGCCCCATTTTACTTACCTAAAGTCAATTTTTCGGTCATAATTGCAACTATGCTTTGTCAAAAACTTCAGAAACATTCACAAGTTGCATGAAAGATATGTACAAAAACATAAATCAAGTTTTTAAACTCTGGAATAGTTTGTACAGCCTGCTTCAGCCAGGATAGACAGCGACGACCGAGAAAATTCAAAAAATCACTTTTGTTACAAATCCCTGTTATATAGAACACCTGCTAGCGAACGCCTAATGGAACGTGCCGTATAACTACCACAAATAAGTGTATAAAATATAAAACTTCGGACAATCAGACAGCACAGTATAAACTAAAGTTATCCTATAAATTATACAGCTGTGTATAAAGTATTGTCATCCGGTCTCAACTTAGCGTTACAACCATCAGTTGTACAACAAAATGTACAGGAGAAATCTAATGTGACAACATTATTCTCATCATAACTTCTACATTTATCATTATCTGATGATCCTAGAAACCAATCTGTGTAACACATATTAAAATCACCACATCTGAAATAAATACAAATGTCTCAATATAAATTTATCACAACAAAACAAATACAGATGTCACAATATAAAAGTTACCACATCTGAAATAAATATTGATATCAAATGATAAAATTGCCACATCTTAAATATATATAGATG
The DNA here is from genome assembly GCA_025267735.1 of Mactra quadrangularis. Lineage (NCBI taxonomy): Eukaryota > Metazoa > Mollusca > Bivalvia > Venerida > Mactridae > Mactra > Mactra quadrangularis. Next base: position 24,054,718 of record CM046311.1, on the reverse strand, counting down.
TCAAATAGTAAAATTATCACATATGAAATAAAAACAGATGTCACATTATAAAAGTATCACAACAAAATAAATATTGATGTCACACTATAAAATTTCCTCATCTGAAATAAATAGAGATGACACACTATAAAATTTCCTCATCTGAAATAAATAGAGATGTCACACTATAAAATTTCCTCATCTGAAATAAATAGAGATGTCACACTATAAAATTTCCTCATCTGAAATAAATAGAGATGTCACACTATAAAATTTCCTCATCTGAAATAAATAGAGATGTCACACTATAAAATTTCCTCATCTGAAATAAATAGAGATGTCACACTATAAAATTTCCTCATCTGAAATAAATAGAGATGTCACACTATAAAATTTCCTCATCTGAAATAAATAGAGATGTCACAAAGTTACAACATCTGAAATAAATATTGATATCAATGATAAAATTACCACATATGAAATAAATATAAATGTCACAAGTGACATAATAAATAATCATTTCAAAATTATTTTTTATTGGTTTTAACGTCGTATTCAACACATTATTATTTAGGTCGTATATATACGACGGCAAGCTCTTCGTACTATAGGTTTCCTGGACACTTTTCTATCACCAGTACTAACTTACCCAACCACGAGGCAGACAACTCATGTATAGGGTATGACCTACCGCGACCGGGCTCGAACCCGCGATCTTCGGATTCGAAGTCAGACATGCTTACCACTACGCCACGGTCGCTGCTAATAGAAATTTATATAAATGTCACAGGATAAAAACACGATATGTGACGTTGATAGATATCCCATTATGATATTCTCATGTGGTATGGTTTGCCGTGAGGCCACAACAAGTTGATCATATGTTCTATGGATTTTTCTGGAAAAAAAATGGGGCGAGCGAGCGAAGAAAAAAAAATTAAAAAAATCTTTATTCACTTGCTTTATATAGCGGTTTGACCAAATTTTTATGAGCGAGCGAGGAAATAAAAATATTTTTTTGTAAAAACCGTCAAAATTAAGGTGCGAGCGAATCCATAGAATATATGATCAATTTGTTGTGGCCTGATATATAACCTGGCAATTATTAAAAGTGAAATGAACAAACATCTGATTATGTCATAACATGTGAAAAAATATAACGCATGATATAATCTAAATTATGTAACACTGTTCACAAAACAACACTAAATTCACATTGACATCATAATTAATTACAATGCCAAAAAATTCAAAAAAAGTTTTAATTAAACAATTTTTATCGTAAAATGCATAATAATACATGTATATATATATATAACTTTGCATAATTATTTGCGTACTATGTCACAGACAGTCTGTGATAAAAGGATACTATTTACTCTCAAAAATGACATATTCACCACTAGATAATTGTGAGCGTTCTGAGTCCGCAGGGCTAGAATTTAACAACATAGAACTATAATAAAATTATTTAACTATGCATGGAACAAGGGCGCTATTGTGGAATAAACAAAAGGTATCGAACATGTCTTTAAGGGGAATCTTTAATTGATACTATCAATCTATCTGGCCGTTTCTAAGCTGACTAGAGCGTCATTAGTTCAGACAGTAATATTTTTGCGTTGATTTCAATTCGCGAAAATTTGTGTTATAATTAAAGTTACTCGCAATTTTCAAAACCCGCTCGCAATTTGCGAGTATGCAAGCTTAAATTGGAGCCCTGATTCTGAGGACGATGAAATATTATACTTACAATCTATTGACATCTCTATCACCATTTCTTTTATTGACTATCTTGTTTATGCAATAATTATTAGGTGGTTCACAATTAGTTGGTTCATGTAAAATTTCACACAAAGCTTCACCATGTGAACATGTGTCACAAATAGCTGAAATAAATAACATGTAAATGTACTTTTTCATTGTTGTTATTTAATGAGTTCGGTCAAAGAGCAACCATGTAGAGAAATAAAAAGAGCAGTCAAAGTACAGCGCGCTCCACTTCTCGGGGTGCTCGTAAACACAATCAATCATGCACATGAAATCCAATTGAGATCGTAGTGAAATTTACATTATTAATTTCAAATTTTCATGCAAAACTTCTAAGTATAAAAGGGCCATAATTCAGTCGAAATTCATTCAAGAGTTGTTCAACTTAGTATTTGACGTCCAAATTCACGTCCATTGGTAACCACATAAACATGTGTGAAGTTTCAAGTGAATAACTTTAGAAGTTGTAAAGATAAAATGTTGCACTAAAAATCTTAACCAAAATATTTCTTTCTAAATATAAAGGGACCATAATACAGTCAAAATTAACATTAAGCTATTCAACTGATCTCTGAATAGTCGACTTAAAGGGGAAGATAATTTGAAAAAAAAACCAGCAAGCATCATCAAAAAAACTTTCTCCAAGGAACACTAAACATGCACAAGGTAATATACAAACCAAAAAGTAGGCTAAAGGGTAAACACCTTTTAACCAGACTACAAGTAGCATCTGGAGATCAAATGCATCTCAAAGAAAAACATATATCAGGTAAATATTCAATTAAAATGAATTCGGAAATCTAAAATATTCAGAATAACACTGTGTGACAAGCACGTTAGCTCATGAATGATTTGAATCGATAAACGTTGACAGAATTGATATTCATCAATTTATTTGAAAATTCAACAATAATTACAATGTATTGACAAACATGTACAACTTAATAGACCAAAAAAAGAATTTATTTGGCATAGCGTAAACAAAGTAAAATACATAGAATCACAACTATCACAATAAATAATCATTATAAATAAGTGCATGGTAAATATTTGTCTTTCTCAATTCAAACGTTTGAATCTATTTTTTTAAATATTTACTTACTTATTTTTGGACTGAGAGTTAATGGTTGCTTCTTAGTTGTTGTCTTTATAACAGTTGATGTCAAACGAGGGGTCGTCGTATTCTTAGGAGATGGTGTAAACAGAATATTTAAGCCTGTGGAGGGTTTACTTGTAGATGAAGTGAAGAGGTCAGCTGTTGACGGTGTCTCTAAATCACTAGACGTAGTAAGATCAGAATCTGATGTTGAATCCAATGATGTAAAGGTAGAGGAATCAGAACTTATTGGAGTGGATATTGTCGTTGTTGGTTCCACAGTTGAAAAGGTATCTAATGTTTGTGTGGTTGGGTTAGATGTAGCAGAGAAAATCAAACCAGATGTGTCCATTGTCGAAGCCACTGTAGATGAACTCTCTGATATAACGTTGTCGGTTGACGTTAGTTCTGTTGTTGTTGACGATGTCAACTCTGTGATTGACTTGGTAGTTAGCTCAGTAGGTTGTGACGTTGTTGATGAAGGTGACAGTGTAGTTGAAACCACTGTTGTCTCCGCTGTAGTAGTGAATGAAGTTCTTGATAGAGTAGATGTTGTGGGTGATGTAGATGTTAATTCTGTAGTGCTTACTGTAGATGTGGTATCTGATAATGTGAATAATATAAAAATAGTTTAACTCAAAGGCAATGATTACCTCAATCAACTAGACAGTAATAATGTTGAAATACAACAAAAGGTATCTAACGTTGAAAAAAGTTAAAACTTCATGATACTATTTTTTAAAATTCTTTTAATGTATACAACATTTCATTGAACATTTACAGTTCATGGATTCTTCATTCAACTCTTTGGCGACGTCTTGTTTCACGTGAAATCGGCGTCGAATAAAGTCGCGGAAAACGCATCAGTTTTACACTTCATAGAAACAGCTCTTAATATACACTGTATATTTATACTAACAATCTCCGTAAACATATATCCTGCAGATCGTTGTCGTACAGGATCTCTAAGGTCTTATTTGAGGGTCACGTCGAGATAACCTTTATGTCGACCAATCAATGCAAAGCTTTCATCTAGACGAAACACTATAAATAGCATTTTGATTTCGTAATTTCTATTTTTAGACCAAGGTTTGCGAGCTAATTAAACAGCGGTTTAATTCACAGTTTACGATTGGACGGCTCATTTCAAATTGTGTGACGTAGACGATGTAAAGAAGTTACTAAACATAACAATTTCGTCATGAATATTATAATGAGAAGTCACCTGAACGTGACCCTCGTAAGAAAACGACCAGATTTAAATTAGCGAGTAGGCTAGAGGACAATTTTAGATCGGGGTTTTATCAGATTGATGTACTAAATACGTGTATTTACAATGTACTCACCACCAAACCACTCTATATTAGTGGGTTTTGCATTCTTGTTACATGGTTCTGAGTTATTGGTAGCTTTACAACACAACTCACAAGTTTGATAACCACTAGCCTTGCCATCAGAATAGATACATCCTTGACTTGAATGATCAAATTTACATTCTAAATAGTTGGCACATCTGGAACAAGAATACTTTAAGTATATAACACTTTATATGGTGATATACAACATGAAAATTCGAATTATGATACGAATAATTTTATATGGCATTATAAATATAAATACAACTTCAGAGGTACTCAATCGCAGATTTCAACTAATCAGCTATTGCCCAGGGTGAACTTTTACGAACATTGAATGTCCGGCGTCCGTCGTCTGTCCACAATTGTTTGTGAACACTGTAGTGATTACATTTTATGCCCAATTCTTTTCAAACTTTGTGAGGATGTTTGACTAGGTGATTGCTCGGATGAGTTCGAACATAATTCATCTCGGATGAAAAACTAAGTCACAGGAGCTGAAAATAGAAAAACCTTGTCAACACTGTAGTGGCTACTGTTTTAATCGAAATATCATGAAAATTGGTTTGAAAGATTGTTTTGATAATTTTTAGGTCAACTATGAATATGGGTCACCTGGGGTCAAAAACTAGGTCACATAGTCCAAATATGGAAAAAACCTGTGAACACTCTAGTTGTCATAATTTTAACTCATTTGTCATCAAACTTGGTCAAGATGCTCGTCTAGGTAATAGCTTGGATGAGTTCGAACATGGGCCATCCTGGATACTCAGGTGAGCGATAAAGGGCCACCATGGCCCTCTTGTATAATATTTGAAGACACCCAAGGCAAGTTTTGTTTTAATGAAACAATGTGGCGAATCACGTGACCTATATGGTTCCTAACACGGCTAAAATGACGACCAGATCAACAACTTTATATGAAAAAGACAAGGTAAATGACATATATGCGTAACCGATTTTTATCAGACCAAGTGCAGTCTAAGCAGCACAAAATTCTCTTCCTAGCAGTAGTTCTCTCAACCCCACAACGGTTCTAGTTTTCTAGATTCACCTCGAGGTTTTGAACTAGTCGAGAGATTTTTGGAAGAACTTCCAGGTAATAAGGTTTTAAGAACCATATAGACCTCGTGATTCCCCAAACTGATGAAAAGTAATGAAACACGTTACCCTTTTTTAAGTACCGTCACACTGCCGTTCTTATCAATTTCTATAAAATTTATACAATATGATTCATCTTTCGAACATGTTTTCGTCACACACGTTTCGCTGACGTCACATGATTCGCACGTCACTTGCGTTTGATCTGTAGTGGGATTAGATGTTTGTAATGCCGTTGTCGTTGATTCAGTGTAGTGTTGTGTTGTTGTCATGGAAACTGTGGTTGATGGTGGCGATGATGATGAGGATTGAAGATTCACTTGAAAATCTGGAATGAGAATGGGAAGATTGTTTAATTTCACTGACACGCAATATGATAATTCGTCTGAAAGGTACTAGTTCACAGATTTATTTTATTTTTTCTGTAATTTCAAAATACCATTCAGTGTCTGTAATTGTGTCGAAAAATTAATTCTTATGATTTTAAGACAAACTGATCTATTATGTTGCAAGAAATATACAATAAAAGTCATAAAAATGCACTAAAAGTGTCTATACCGTAACATACAGGGTAGCTATTTACTACATGTAACACCATCACTTCTAATTGTATGTCAATTTGCACTAAAACTGTCATTATCAGAACACAACTTACCTGCTTCCAAAAATGTTTCCATATGGTTTGATAGTTTGAGAAAAAGTTGATATTTAAGTTGAAATTTGTGAATGAGTACCTTTAACAAACTTAATGTTTAATCAATCAAATTCTGTTAGTTTTTCTGTTAGCGTGGAAAGATTCTCAAAATTCCATATACTGAGTGTGTGTTATAACATGGTTAATAGGTAGTTCATGAACAAAGTGCACTCGACTTGATTCTTGAAGCTAGACAAATCCGATTTCACAAATCTGTAGACATTAAATTGTTAAAGTGATGGAATTATCATGTATGAGTACATTGTATATCAACACATTTGTCAAAATATAAGGTATATGGAACTCTGAATAAATTTGCAATATAAATATAAAAAAACAGATGCTTTATTTTAATACCGAACCTGTTTTTAACAAATCAAAATCATTTCTTGAGAAGGTTCTATTTTCCACACACAGTAGATGCTCTTGACTTTGTTTTCTTCTTCGACAACAATAGATACATGTGTCACCATCAGATAACTGGTTTCTTTGAAGTCCATCACAACCATTTATAGAATCAAACGTCTGTTCACTCTCTCTTATACACGTACTTATGTTACCACAACTACAACAAATATAATTTTTATATAAGCAGATACGATATTTGAATTATGGAATAAAGCGTTTCATAGCCGCAAAACTAGATCAGTTGGGAGCTCACACGTCTACTGATCGAGATGTCGTGGGTTCGATTCCCGGGTGGGGCATACTTCCGAAGAGTTTGGTCATCCTCCCTCCTACCTATTATTCTTAATCATGTTGGCACTTGTCGGTCACTTAAGGAAGAGATTAGGATTTTCAAGGAACAGTGAATAAGTTGACTGACCGCCTTAATATGGCCTACACAACGTGTTAGCCCCACCCCTAAAAAACTTTCATCTTTACTGCCTAGAGACGGTTATTTATGAAGTTGTCATTCGTTGATTCCGTCAGACAGTGCATGACGATACCATTGTAAACCTACCACAAATCGAGGGTATTTGAAACAATTATCGGACGAGACGTACACATCGTCTTGAAGTTTGTCATGATATATCTTTTACATTTATACAATCTATTGCTGTATTCAAAGTCTATAGTCACGTGGTCACTTGCAAAACTAATTTGTGTAGAGAATTAAAAGTGGTTTCAAAATTAATGCGTTTTGAGCAAAACAGACAAAATAAATAATTTTAAGTTCAATACCATTAATTGTTTACAATCATTTACGTTCTTGTCGTCGTTTATCCTACGATACAGTACTCCGCTTATGCTGCGTTATGTACCGTGGGCCATTTGGTTAGGAAAATATCGTAAGCATGACTAATTAATGAGGCAATTTTATTAGTTCCGCAAGGAAACCACTGCGGAAAACTAGCCAATGAAATTACGTTTTATATCTAATGTTTGGTTTACCATTCAAAACTTTTCAAAAGCGGGTGGTGTATGACGTTGATGTATGACGCCATGGTTATTGAAGTATTTAATTGTAACAAGCGATTTCATTGGAAGGAGATTGGTCTGCCCTGCCTCATGCAAATTCATGAAAACAAGATTTTGCCAGTCAAATTGCCCACGATACATATGAAGTGTAACGGAAGAAAGTACTGAGGTTGCCGACGATGGTACGTTGTTAGAGATACAAATGTATATACATATTAGACTTCGGCCGGTACAAAACACTACGGTGCTTCTCTGTATCTATACTACCTTACTCTGTTTATGAAATATACATTATAACGAATAGTTCACTGATGATACTTTAGAGGTTAAAGATCATAGCATTACTAGTGCCAAAGCACATGCCAAATCCTTTTATGGTTACACGTTTCGGACAGGTTAGATACATTACAAGCTCATCCAGCCTCGTTTTGAAAATACATTCCAAGAAGCCCGCACGAGCAAATTTCAGATTCAATTCTTCTTGGGCTCTAAATCTAACAAGACGTATTTTCATTTTCGCTATTTTCCAAAGGTTTGAACTTTAAAACTTAGAGCTATCTATAGGATCTTTCAGTGAACTATTTATGAATAGTTTGTACGTTGGATATTAGTTGTAAATTTTGAAATAAAATACCCATTATGTGAAAAGTGGACTTTGTCTTAATTATTCATTTATATTATTTGACTTGTGTGAATGTGTCCTGACTTGGATTCGATCCTAAGATTATGGACCTCTCATTGCCAGCAGCTTAAGTTCAAGCTGCATAACTACCACCAATATTAGTCAGGTTACAGCTACATGTACCTATCATATGTGTCTTTCTTTCTCCCCCCTCTGTAACCAATTCAATTGACCCTTGCTACATAATACATATTAGAAAATTTACCTTGTTTTCTCGTATAGTTGACCATTCAATATTTTAAATGTAGTCGAGCATATCTCTGGTAGAATACAAGAATAGTGTTCATTTGTACAAATATCTGAACATTTTCTGTCCGTTGTAAAATCATCACATTGGCAACATACTATAAAGACAAAAACACTTGAATAAGGGACATTTGTCAGCTATTTCCTCTTGTATACTCTACAAATAGGTAGGTCCAATCAGTTGCATTACTCGGATTTTACCCTTACTTTTTATTCATGTCAATTTGCCACAATTAACCTTAAATAACAGTTTTGTAAATAATTTAAGTTGTTTGAAAATCAAGCTAAGTATTGTTAGGGTAAAGAACTATCTAAATTTTTATCACTCCTGTTGATATCTTAATTAACAAGAAAGCTATTAGATGATATTTTATTATCTTTACATTGGACTTCAATGTAAAATCCGAGGATTCCAACTAATAGGACCTACTTACCAATTGGATTGCTTCAGATTTATATGCCACACAATTATACTAATATAGTGCTTACTAATTAAAAAAATCATAACATGTATTTTGTATGAATCTATCGAAGATATCCATTATAGACCATTAAGGTAAACTATATATTTAGCATATTTGGAAATCATGTTGTATGATACAACAACGGATTGGATCCGGATCATCAACAGTCTAGAATATAAACTACCGAGCGACGGTTATATCTTTGATTGTAAAATACTTGGTCAAACTGGTTTAAGATATCATTATAATGATCAGTTGAAATCACTGGCACTGGAGTCCTTACATTCAATAAAATATTCATACTAATGATTAAAAATAACATTGTTGAAAAAAACGCTATAAAACGTTTTTTTATAACTACCGCTTTTGAGTCGTCACACATCTTATTATAATGTATATATCTATATGGTATTGAACCGTTTTAGAAGTGATCCACGGTCAAACTGACTTTTTACATTTTGGGAAATGACTGGACATTAAAACCGGTTGTAATTGAAAGCTGACACATATTTTTACAAAATTGGAAAGTATCAACTTTATATCTTATATAATTATCATAGAATAAAGCGTTATTTCAGTAATTTTATTTTTCAGTGATTGAGAGACACTGCTGACTTCCGGTATAATTTACATTGATGTAACATGCGTTCTGATTGGTCTAAAACTCCGCGAAACTTTTCCCGTAATCTGTCTCAGTAACGATGCGATTGGTCTTTTAGTGTCTTATTTACACGGACATTTTATTAGTTACACGATTGATGTATTGACTGCCAAACGATAACGCGAGTTGAAGAGAAATTGCCTGTGTAATGTATTAGCGTTTAGATCTTGGTTTTGTAAACACGCCATTTCTGTAGTATACTAAAGTGCTACTATGCGTTGTATTTTATTTCTTCATAAATGTATTTCAATATTTGTCAGTGCCTGTGCCTGCCTGACCAAAAATCATAATTTAATGTCCCCATGCAGCGGCACTAAGAGTCGCAGATTGATCAGAATTCAGCATGACGCTTTGTTGATGTTTGCACTGGCTTCGTTTCATTGACAGATTACGGGAAAAGTTTCGCGGAGTTTTAGACCAATCAGAACGCATGTTTCAAAACTGTAAATTATACCGGAAGTCAGCAGTGTCTCTCAATCGCTGAAAAGTGAAATTACTGAAATAACGCTTAATTCTATGATAATTATATAAGATATGAAGTTGATACTTAACAGTTATGTAAAAATATGTGCCAGCTTTAAATCAGAACCGGTTTTTATGTCGAGTAATTTTCCGAAGTATGAAAAATTCAGTTCGACTGTGGATCACTCCGAAAACGGTTCAATACCATGTGTATATTTTAATTAGCTGTGGCACGACTCTAAAGCGATAGTCAAACAGAAATATTTTTTTCTACGTTTCTTCACCAATGTTATTTTTAATCATAAATATATAAATAGTTTATCTAATATAAGGACTCCAGTGCCAGTGGTTGAAATATACTGTTGTAGCAGTTTCATGCTGGCAATACCATGTGAATAAGCAGTAAAAATGTTGTGGTTACAAGAAGAAAAAGGTTAACGATCGGCCTCGACTCAAACATTTAAAGAGCTGTTAATATTTTAAACCTTGTCAGATTCTCGTGATACCAATGCGAGGCGAATAGGGCTGTGGATCGTTGAGCAAGTGGCGATCCGATCCCGACCACGAATTGTGTAGCGATTTACGAATCGAACCACGAATCACATGTTAATGGAAAAGCATACAGGAATTCATAAAATTACAAACTAAATGAAAAAATACATAAGCTTTTACTATATAGAAACCATGTACTCCAAACATTTAATGGGCATTTTCAGTGATAACATTTTTGTTCGAATGTTTATCAATCAAACTTTTGACGCAAGATAATACGGTCCCTACATAAATTAAAGTTCTCACCAGTAGTGCGACTCGTTTTCAGTGGTAATTAAGCAAAAAAATGTTCTTCTTAAGCTAGATCGCGATCCGACGATTTCCGGCGTGACGAATATTCGTACTCGATTTTCTGGTCGAGATTGCGATTATCCGAGTACTCGGATATTTGCCACAATCTTAGAGGCGAAGCAGATAAATGGTATCTATTTGCTGCGCAACCCATCTCTTTCAAGCACCCTGAAAAATCAACGATTATGTTCCAAGAGCCATCTATAAGAAGAAAATGACGACGACTTGCAATTGTAGCGGGTAGGTTTTCCAGATTGTTTGTAAAATGTATAAAACTGACGCTGGAGATATGAAGCGCACCAAGTAGTACACAGTTTTCTGCTTAGCCTTGCGTAGGTATCATGGACATCTGACTCAAATTATAACATTTACAGCACTTTAAATGTCCGAGTCGAGGCGGTTTGTTTACATGTGTTCTGCGATAAAATGTTCTGTTCTGTTCTGTTTACTGTTTTGTTCTTGTCACCATAGCATTTGTTACGTCATAATCTCATGGACTTGCTATCGTGAGTTTGCTGTACTATCACAGTCGTTACTATTTCATTATAACTACTTTAATTAGTACTATGTACGCCCACCTTTCATTGTACGTAAAAATATTCCCATTTAAAACTTACACATGACCTTATCCGGAATTCAAATTTATGAGGTTTTCCGTCCGTGCACAGCCGGTACAAACCAAGTTTTCTACACATTATAGCTAAATAGCACGAACTACAGGTCGTATTCTAGGTCATGCGTGTTTTTGTACTTTAAACAATAGACTTGTCCACTGAATAGGTGAATAAGCTGATCCATGAACAACAATTTACGGATTAAAACATACAACTTTGATATTTAACATTTATTTTAAATACTGTATTTGCACATTTTAAATTTTATTTAATGGTATGTTTATAAAATAATTGTCAAATAACTAAACTATAAGACTGAAAAAAATAATTCACCCCTAAATATTCGTGTGTTATGAAACAGGTTGTGTTTATATACGCAATAATACGACCTGTACAAGTAAATATTGCGTATACAAACATTGCCGATTTCATTATACACTGATATTTAGGGGTGAATTAATTTTACAAATTTATAGTTTAGTTAGTTCACACTTATTTTATAAGCACATCATTATATGGAATTTATAATGTGCATATACACTACTTAAAATAATGGTTTGATGTCAAAGTGGAATATTTAAATCATTAAAAGCTGTTCATGCATTAGCTTATTCACCTATGTAGTGGACAAATCCATTGTTGATAGTACAACAACACGCATGACCTAGAATACGACCTGTATGGATTAAATCTTATTAGGCATTTATGTCCTATCCTGATGCCTACGTGGACATCGAATGTCGATACCATGTCGGGGGATTTTCTCAAACGTTTTTATGCAAATATATCAGTAAATTTTAAGATACTCGTTTGTGAAGCCGTGATCAATATACAAATTAATTAACTATAGGTTTTGTCATGGGTTCAGACTACGACATTTATATGAATTATGCTTATTATCATAAAAAGAGTATGTTTAATGTAGAATGTAATATCCACAGTGATGTCGATCTGGGCTGAATTCAGTTGTCGCGAACGTTACAGAACGTTCCGTAACGATACATTCGGAACTCCCCGGCCATTCACTGCGAGTAATCTCGGACATATTTAGACGCTATTTTGAAACTACCGGTGTTGAAGTAAACAAATATATGGCCGAGAAGTTCCGAATGTATCGTTATGTAACGTTCTGTAACGTTCGCGGTAACTGAACTCAGCCCTGATATGTTCATGATTGTACGCTTTCCTTAACGTATACCGATTACAGATACACAATGTTTTGACAAGGAATGAGGATTTTATATGTTTAAAAAGGCCATTAAAATTACTTTTTCTTTAACGTGCTTATGAAATGAAAAACAAAACATTTTATGATATTGTATGATTATATTGAACTGTCCGATTGCATAAATTAAAACGTCACATTACTGGGTATAATGATCGTTTGATTTCAGTAGTTCACGTAGAGCACATTGTTAGCCCATTACACTTATGATCCTCCTCCTCATCTCCCGAACTGAGACCTTCAGCGATGTCATCTCTTCTGTCTTGACGTTGAGCTTGTCTATCTCTTACTTCTTCAGAACTGTATTCATTCTCAGGTAAATATTTGTATTCGTATATATTAGTTTCTTGTAAGGCTGGTACATAATAATTATTATTAACAATGCACATTTTATACACATGTACATTCATGTTTTAACCACACGACGACGTAATTTCAAACGCATGTTAGTAAGTACCTATCTGTATCTGTATGTATACGACGCAGTGACCACTGGCGTGATGCGTCGGGGAATCTATACGCTATAAATCAGATAAAACACGTATAAACAAGATACGTTAAATGTTTGAACCACAATATGTTGTGTATGTATCACAGTATGCCAAATATGTCAAATTTTATATTTAACCTAGGTAATTAAAGACGCCATATAGAGAGTGGATACGAGGGGCGTCTGAACGATGCCCAACAGTATGGTCTCATTGGTACAGACCTACCATTCCCCGAAGAGTCTCTTCTGTTGGCTGATAAAATATACCTAAACCGTGGGTATGTAATGACGCCGTATACTTCGGCACAGTTGACAAGGAAATCAGATGATGAGAGACGAAAGTGTAGAAAACTTAATAGACTTGTGAGAAAATATAGAACGAGGGTAGAACACGCCATTGGAGAAATTAAACAATACAGAAGTACAAGTTCAGTATGGAGGCATCCGAGAAATCTTCTGTCCCCCACTGTTAATGTTTGTGCTGCATTAGTCGGCAGACGCAAACAATAAGAAATTATATTGTAAAAATAAACAAACTGATTCAAAATATAAATTCTTTGTTTGTCTTTATTTCTATCACAGTAAATCACTCACAATCGTAGATAACATCCCTTGCCAATTTAATAACATGTCTAATCAGCTACAAGGTCGTATTCTAGGTCATGCGTGTTATTGTACTTTAAAGAATGGATTTGCTTACCAAATAGGTGAATAAGCTAATGCATGAATAGAATTTTAATTATATAAACATACCACTTTGATATTTAACATTTATTTTAGAAAGTGTATATGCACACTATAAATTTTATATAATCATATGTTATAAAATAAGTGTAAACTAACTAAACTATATATTTGTAGTAGCAATTCACCCCTAAATATTAGTGTGTAATGAAACTGGCTATGTTTATATACGCAATATATTCGTGGACGACCTGTAAGACCATGTCTTGTGTCTACATTGACATTGTGTAAATACGTTTGAGAAAATCCCCCAAGTATTTTATCAACATCAGACATCCACATAGGCATCGGCGTAAGACATAAATGCCTATTGATAGATGTACATATGTTTTCATTGTAAAGGAGAAAGTTTGTTTGTATCGGAGGGGAAAACCCATATATTTTAATTCCGGATATTGTCTGATATAAATTACTTACAAGTGGCTTTCACATTTTGATCGGAGAGTAGAAATCTCTTGTAACGATACAACTTGTCCATTAAAGCTCCGCCTACTGAAACATGGATAACTGTAAAAAATATAAAATAATACTGAATATAGTGCGTACAAAAAACAAAACGTGTTTTGGTAAACATTAAAACTGAGACAATTCATTTCAGGGGTAGGCAGTAATGAAAATAGAATTTGTGTAATTCATTTTAACAAAATTAGCATGGTTGATAAACCACCACCACTGTAAATCATGCTTGTTATGATAGAACGCTTTCCATTACACCAACAGCTAAGTCACAAGTACTTAATACATATCACAGTTGTTTATTTTAAAGTCATCCTGGGCATCCCTCGTCGTGGGTTAGTTCATTGTATTGTTATTATAAACAGTGTTTTGTTTTTTTGTTCGAACTATTGTAGGCTAGGCATAAACATATATACTGTTGATTCATTTATGATAATTCAATGTGAATTGAGTACAGTCATGTATTACCTCTGAAGGGTGACCCCCATACAGAACAAATTCCTCTGCACATCCACAACTTTTGAAGTTTCCCTTTGGCGAAATTTAAAAATCTGCAGAACACTTATCTGCTTGGCCCCGCATTAGTTTCGTGGGAATCTTGCAATATTCAAAATACTTACAGCTCTTTAAATGTTTGAGTTGAGGCCTATTGTTAACAACCGTAGCATGCTTTACTTCATACGTGGTATTGTTACCGTGGTACGAAACAATTGTACGTTAAGATAGTGAAGTGTGTTACAGTAGGGAGTTCAGTTACCGCGAACGTTACAGAACGTTCCGTAACGATACATTCGGAACTCCTCGGCCATTTGCTGCGAATAATCTTGTATTATCCGTTTTTTCTTAACTGTCAAAGCTTGAATTATTTCACGGTGACTGAATGCATTGTTTTTGTACTGGCGGCCTAATTTTTATTAAAAATATCTTGACTAAAACTTATCATACGGCATAAGAAGCTTTACTCAATCATAATACACTCTTTCGGAAACTCATGGGTGTATTACAACAATGGTTTTAACAAACGCATTCACCGTGAAATTATTTATGTTTTGACAGTTGAGAAAAAACGAACAATACATATTTAGACGCTATTTTGAAACTACCGGTGTTGAAGTAAACAAATGTAATATGGTCGTGTAGGCATTAAGTGATGTTTCGTTTTTAATTCGTAAATTTTGACACATCACTCATTGCCTTAACGATCGCATATTTGTGTATTAGATTAGATTATTAATGGCCGAGGAGTTCCGAATGTATCGTTATGTAACGTTCTGTAACACTTGTGTAATTGAACACGCTACAGGTCGTCCACGTAAATATTTCGTTTACAAACATTGACGGTTTCATTACACACTGATTTTTAGGGGTGAATTACTTTTACAAATTTATAGTTTAGTTAGTTTACACTTATTTTACAAACACATCATTATATGGAATTTATAATGTGCATAAACACTACTTAAAATAATGGTTTAATATCAAAGTGGAATATTTAAATCATCAAAATGCTGTTCATGCATTAGCTCATTCACCCATGTAGTGGACAAATCCATTGTTTAAAGTTCAAAAACACGCATGACCTAGAATACGACCTGTACATTCACAAAGTTGATTTGTTAAGTTTAACGCCGTGCAGGTCGTATTCTAGTTCATGCGTGTTTTTGTACTTTAAACAATGGGCGTGCCTACTAAATAGGTTAATAAGCTAATGCATGAACAGCAATTAACGCTGTCCATTTTAAAAAGGGAATTTCCACTGATTCCCAATTCCAGTACGAAAAACAGTGTTTTTCTACCGATATTTCAATATTTTTGATGAATTTTGTATTTTTTTGTTAAGCCGGCATAACAAATACACATCATTTGCACATGAATTTTGTACATTTTTGTTAAACCGGCATAACAAATACACATTTGCACTAAAATTCATCCAAAATATAATCATTTTTCAGGATTATTTGCGTGAAAATGGCATTGTTATGCCAGCATAACAAATAAACAAGAAAATTCAAACGTAACTTTTTACATTTTATTAACATCATCAACATAATCTTAACTTTGTTAAGCCACCATAACATTTTAGATACAAATAAAACAATGATAAGCCTGGCATAACAAATCATTACATAAACTATTACAGTCATAACTCAGAGAAAAGTATATTGTTAAGCCAACATAACATTTTTAATACATTTAAACAAATGCTAAGCCTGGCATAACAAATCACCAATAAACTTTTTCAGCCATAACTCAAAGCAAAATATTTTGTTAAGCCAGCATAACATTATGTTATACGAATAAAAACTATGTTAAGTCTGGCATAAAAAATCATAGAAAATTTTAAAGTCATTACTCAAATAAAAATATTTTGTTAAGCCAGCATAACATGTTGTTATACGAATAATAAGAATGTTAAGCCAGCCTAACAAATCATGGACAAATTTTGAAGTCATACCTCAGAACAAAATATTTTGTTAAGCCACCATAACATTTGTAGACATGAATAAAAAAAATGTTAAGTCTGGCATAACAAATCATAATATAAACTATTACAGACATAACTTAGAGAAAAGTATTTTGTTAAGCCAACATAACATTTTTTATTATACATTTAAACAAATGTTAGGCCTGGCATAACAAATCATAATATAAACTTTTACAGTCATAATTTAGAGAAAAATATTTTGTTAAGCCAGCATAACATTTTGTATACATTTAAACAAATGTTAGGCCTGGCATAACAAATCATAATATAAACTTTTACAGTCATAATTTAGAGAAAAATATTTTGTTAAGCCAGCATAACATTTTGTATACATTTAAACAAATGTTAGGCCTGGCATAACAAATCATAATATAAACTTTTACAGTCATAATTTAGAGAAAAATATTTTGTTAAGCCAGCATAACATTTTTTATACATTTAAACAAATGTTAGGCCTGGCATAACAAATCATAATATAAACTTTTACAGTCATAATTTAGAGAAAAATATTTTGTTAAGCCAGCATAACATTTTTTGTACATTTAAACAAATGTTAGGCCTGGCATAACAAATCATTACATAAACTTTTACAGTCATAATTTAGGGAAAAATATTTTGTTAAGCCAGCATAACATTTTTTTATACATTAAAACAAATGTTAAGCCTGGCATAACAAATAATTATATGAACTTTTACACTCAAAATTTAGAGAAAAATATTTTGTTAAGCCAGCATAACATTTTGTTATACCAATAAAAATAATTTTAGGTCTAGCATAACAAATAAACAAGCTTTAATTTACAATCATAACTCAAACAAAATATTTGGTTAAGCCAGCATAACATTTGTAGACATGAATAAAAAAAATGTTAAGTCTGGCATAACAAATCATAATATAAACTATTACAGACATAACTTAGAGAAAAGTATTTTGTTAAGCCAACATAACATTTTTATTATACATTTAAACAAATGTTAGGCCTGGCATAACAAAGCATGATATACACTTTTACAGTCATAACTCAGAGAAAAGTATTTTGTTAAGCCAGCATAACATTTTTAGTTCCAAATAAAAGCAATGTTAAGCCTGGCATAACAAATCATAATATAAACTTTTACAGTCATAATTTAGAGAAAAATATTTTGTTAAGCCAGCATAACATTTTGTATACATTTAAACAAATGTTAGGCCTGACATAACAAATCATAATATAAACTTTTACAGTCATAATTTAGAGAAAAATATTTTGTTAAGCCAGCATAACATTTTTTTACATTTAAACAAATGTTAGGCCTGGCATAACAAATCATAATATAAACTTTTACAGTCATAATTTAGAGAAAAATATTTTGTTAAGCCAGCATAACATTTTTTGTACATTTAAACAAATGTTAGGCCTGGCATAACAAATCATTACATAAACTTTTACAGTCATAATTTAGGGAAAAATATTTTGTTAAGCCAGCATAACATTTTTTTATACATTAAAACAAATGTTAAGCCTGGCATAACAAATAATTATATGAACTTTTACACTCAAAATTTAGAGAAAAATATTTTGTTAAGCCAGCATAACATTTTGTTATACCAATAAAAATAATTTTAGGTCTAGCATAACAAATAAACAAGCTTTAATTTACAATCATAACTCAAACAAAATATTTGGTTAAGCCAGCATAGCTTTTTAGATACAAATATAAACAATGTTAAGTCTGGCATGACAAATCAGTATATAAACGTTTACAGTCAAACTTACAGAAAAGTATTTTGTTAAGCAAGTATAACCTTTTAAGAACGAATAAAACAATGTTAAGCCTGGTATAACAAAAAAATCAAAAGTCATAACTCAAAGCAAGATATTTTGTTAAGCCGGCATAACATTTTGTTATACATATATATAAAATGCTAAGCCAGCCATAACATATCAAGGAAAAATTTTAAAGTAATAACCCAAAGCAAAATATTTTGTTAAGCCACCATAACATTTTTAGTTCCGAATAAAAAATGTTAAGCCTGGCATAACAAATCATAATATAAAGATTTACAGTCATAACTCAGAGAAAATATTTTGTTAAGCCAGCATAACATTTTAGATACGAATAAAAATGTTAGGCCTGGCATAACAAATCATGAAAAAAGCTTTTACAGTCATAACTCAAACGTTTTTAATTTTATGACCATAAAGTCTGTAAATCACTAGTTAAGACAAAGCAAGTCGATCTCTATTGTCGCCATATGCGACAAGTTTCTGGTTCGACTTTAAAAAATTGGCGATTATTTTGGCTACAAAACATTTGACAAGCTTAATTTTTCTTTGGTATAGGTTTTGATTTCGCAAGCGGCAAAGTGAAAGTTTGCAAGTGATCAGAGATTGATATGACTGATAATTGTTTTATAACCTGTTTGCAAAGGGACCGGGACAACTCAACCCGGAGACAACTCAAACCGGGACAACTCAACCCGTAAGTCGGGACAACTCAACCCGTAAGTAGGTACAACTCAACCCGTAGACAACTCAACCCGTATGATATAAAAATAGTTATTCATCATAAATAATATGTTTAAATTTGATTTTGAGATAAAATTTATCGCTAATGAAAGATATTCAAGTATGAAAATTATGATGACAATTTTAACCTAATGTTTGCTAATTAAATTGGAAATATGTCATTAAATATATTGACAAACAAAATCTACAATATTACATACAAAACTACGAGCTTGTTTAATCAAGAGTTATTGTGAATTATCCCATTTTGCCGTGTTGTTTGACAATCAATGCAAATTAAATTCTTTAAGAATGGCTCATTCTATGAGTAAGTAAAATAAATTTAAATTACTGCTTATTGATCTGTGATTATTATGATACCTTGAAAATCTTTGATTAAAAAAAGATCATTCTTGTTCATAATTATTACAGTCAATATGAGGATTAATTACAAATAATGTTCAAATATCGATAAAAAAACAGGTACTCAATATTAAAAGTATATGAATACTACACATTTGATATACAATTACATACAACACAATTGACACAATATTTATGCAATCTCTAAATACCATACATTACCTATACTTTATTCACAAATACTTTCAATTCTTGATAGAAATATATTTAATTTCACTTTACATTGTAAATACATATTTTTTTGATAAATAACTAATTAGATTATATATCATATCATAATATATTATACGGGTTGAGTTGTCCACGGGTTGAGTTGTCCCAACTTACGGGTTGAGTTGTCCATACTTCGGATTGAGTTGTCCACGGTTTGAGTTGTCCACGGGTTGAGTTGTACCGTACCCTTTTTGCAAACACTGACATACGTTATCAAGTTAATCCGGGGTTGATAAGTAAAGCCTGTTGGAAATTTTTATTTAAACTTATCTATTTATTGAAAATTTCGTTTTCAATAATTTTCACAATAATGTCCCATCGCATTTTTAAATCACATTTGCGATCTTAATCTAATCAAAATGACGAAAGAAGACGGCGATCTCACATCAGTTCGTATTCGTCACATACACATGAAGAGGCTTCATAGTTTATGATTACCATTCTTGATTAACTATACTTTCACCTGAAATAGAAACACGATTAAGAAATTAAGCTTCAAGTCATCGGAACAATATGGAAAATATACCAGACATGTTTTTACGCAAGCTAACTTTACAGAAATATTGTTTAATATAAAAAAAGAGCAACAGAATTCCGGTTTTGCGGTAAAAGGCCATGGAAATACACTTCCTTTTGCTCGTTTTAACTTCATATAGATATACGAAGACTGACAGCTGGTAACATGTTTTCAAACGTCGATAATACTAATTTACTATATTTATTAATCTAAACTATCCTCCTTCGCCAGACAGGAATAAAAAATAATTGTGTGCGGAAAATGTGGTCTCTCATTCCCTTCCTTTTGTGAGGAATGAACCATATTGTAAAGGATTTTAAAATTAGTACACAACATTGTCATATATTGAAACGTTTTACTCCCGGCGATCTGTGCACGTTAATTATTGTTAATCACGTTTTCACAACGAAATAGAGTATAGTCGGTGACAGTTTACCGTACTATCGAGCGATGAAATAAGTCTACTTAACAGGATTTCACTCTGCATATCAGTTTAAAGATTAATAAATATTTCCTTTATTGAAATTTTACAAAAACGCATTCGATTCTTTTTAGTTTTCTCCATCTCACGCACGCCTATATTTGGGTCTTCAACAATATATCGAATCATCATATTTCGGCTGGTACTGAGGTATGTGTAATAAAATACAAGCACTTGCTTAATCAATGTTAGAGCACTTGATAAAGTGACCTAGAGAAACTTGAATATCGATAAATGACTTTTTATAGTGAAATAATGCTAAATGTCGCGTCAGTTGTTTTTTTATTAGTGTCACTTTTGTGCCCTTTCTCTTTAAAAGGGTGTCTGAATGTCTGCTAGGTAGTGGGGGGGGGGCACGAGTTTGTGTATTCTTGGGTAATCCAAGCCTGTGAATAAAACTATGCCTCGATAACAATGCCTACTTAATTAAAGATAGTCGAATAGATAAAGGCAGATACATAGATAACATGTCTCTTATGAAGGCGACTGTTTAAAGAGAGTCAAATGATGTTTTCACGCTTGCATGATCAAGAGGACGAATCGCTTTATCTCGGTGCTTAATATAGCCTTATTTGGATGTTACGATGTATACATTATACATCAATGCCTAAATTCCATGACTGTATGGGGTCACACGACCTTGGCTTAGATGCCGAGGTCTTGAGATATACATTAAGGGTCGTGGTTGACAATATCCAATCGAATAATAAAAATAATACAAGATAACAGAAAATATTGTAAATAAAGCATGTTGCTAATATATTTTTCAAAAATGCCTTTACATCAGGCCTATTAGTTCTTAATTGACGAACAATTAGCTATCATATTATATTATTATTTAAAAGAAGGAATATTTTTACTTACAGTTTAAATGCAGGAAATCTACAAATTGAGTATCCAAGTTCTTATGTGAACATCATGTATGACATTGTCACTGTTAATAGTCAGAAGTAGTATATTGTTCTGGCAATATTATTCTGAAAAGACAATAAATATTTATACATATTAAGGTGTAACAAAATGTTATACTGAAAAATCTATTTTTGAAGTTATTTACTGGTTGTTAACTATGATTTGATAACTTAGTACCATGTTATTTCTTAATATAGTTAATGAAATATGAAGTGTTTTTTGCATGTATCTATGGACAACATATAACTTGTATTTAGGTGATTGATTCACGAACAAAATCATGATTACGGGCAGATTTGTATTTTCTCAAATAATTGAACGCACCTTAAGCATCCAACAGACAAATAATCACCTAAATTTAGAATTCGATGTCAATATCAAACAGAAACACAAAACTATATCAGGGATGTTTTATAGAATCTCTGAAACATATGAAACAGTCATATCTGAGAGATAGATTTAACCAACAATTCCATATTTAAGACAAAATGCCGTTTCCATCTGAACTAATATTTTTATAAATATGTGTGCGTTGTTCGTTGTATCAAAACAAATCAATAAATTTATTGTTTCAGATGAATAAATTAGTCGAATTTTCTTAACAAATCAATAAAAATAGACTCACCTTATAAATTTTCATGTTTAATGATTTCTGCATTCGTTGGTAGCCATTCAAAATATTGATGATGTTTTGAAGTTGTAGTAATCACGAAAATTTCTAAACGAAAATATTGAATCGATTCCCGCCGAAGACAGTGCGCATGCGCAAATCTGATAATAGGTAAATGACCAATCAAAGAAAACATCAATTTAGCGGGATGCACAGCGTGCAGTCTGCTGCTACCAAAACCTATGTACATCAAAGGATGCCGCATAAGAATTCGATCATCCGATTGGTCAATAATTAATCTAGCATTAGTTAATTGATCACGTGGTGTTCACTCGGATTTTTTTTATAAACATTTGATCTTAAATTGCTACAAATGTTTATATAAGACAGTCATAATTTTGTAATTTTGGTGATTTGGAGCGTTGAAACTAGGTAAGTATTTTTTTAATTAAGTTATATGATTTTTAAGACTTTACATTAATTTTTATTTAGATCTATGACGCTTAAAGTTAGAACTTTTTTCCCACAAAATAATAATGATTTCTATTTTTACTTTCTTACTTGGTTTGAACCAGTTCATGTACGTGTTTAAAGCAACTAAGTAAAGAAGGGCAAATAATTCAGACTGTGATTCCATACAGTTATATTGTTTTTTTATGTTGGAGAAACAGGATCGTACATGTATGTCCGATTTATTTTGATTGATAGAATGTATAACTTTTATAGAGTTATGTTTTATTGTGTACATTAAGTCTGTTGAAGGGTAACATTCATACCTCGAATTATCCGCGGACGTTTGAAGCTATTTCTTAAACTATTGTAAAACTCATTATTCATGACGCAATATATATTGCAGTATATTGGGAAAAAATGTAACTTCGATGTAAGCTGAGTTATGTTGAAAGGATTTATCTGGCAGAATCAAAAGTCGTTGTGCCATTATCCTGTTTGTTTAAATGGATATGGTTATTTTTAATTTTTTTCGAATTTGTTATTTCAACGATATTCAAAATTGCTACATATACAGTTCAATACATCAATAATTTATATAGTTTGGTGGCTCAATATTTTAAAGAAGATAAATACTAACACATTCGTAGACCGTGTAATTATTCAAGTTGTGACAGGTTAATATAACATAACTATAAATGATGCATAGATAAAATCAGAGATAAAGGATTGTCCAGGGTATTAAACCACGCCCATTGTAGGCAAATAATTAGAAGTGAAGCCTTGCGTATAATAGTTCATACTTGAAATAGACTTATCAGATTGCTAGACCACGCCCATTTATCTAACAATCTAACTTGATATTATACACACAATTTTTAGAATAAACGTTGAATATCAAAATGGTCTGCAAAATCCATTATCTGTCCACAAAAGTCAAAACATCGTGCGTGTTTTTATTTTAAATTATGGAATTGTCTGTTTATGGGACTAACTCATGAGACCACGCGTAGCAGTTTCAAAGTATTTATTCATGAAAACAAAATTAATTATTCAGTAAGTGGGGCTCAGTGATTAAACGTGTATATATTACTCAAATGTTATATACAAAAAAAAATTCGTCATTAATATTGTGATGAGAAAAGATCACCTGAACGTGACCCTCGTTTGAAATAGGCCACTGCAGCGTGTTCAGTTACCGCGAACATTAAAGAACGTTACATAACGATAATTTCGGAACTCCTCGGCCATTCGCTGCGAATAATCTCGGACATATTTAGACGCTATTTTGAAACTACCGGTGTTGAAGTAAACAAATATATGATCGTGTAGGCATTGAGTGATGTTTCGTTTTTAGTCCAAAAATTTTGAAACATCACTCATTGCCTTAACGATCGCATATTTGTGTATTAGATTAGATTATTCGCAGCGAATGGCCGAGGAGTTCCGAATGTATCGTTTTGTAACGTTCTGTAACGTTCGCGGTAACTGAACACGCTACCGATTAAAATTAGCGAGTAGGCAAGCGAGAATCTTAGATCGGAATTTTTGACCATCGCGCTGGCTTGCCTGTCATTATTTTATCTGAACGCCATATTTTCTTTTTTCAGGAACAGTTAGTTGCGTCGAATTCTTTCCCGAAATATCATCTGTACATATGTAGCAAGAAAATACACCATCATCACCCAGAACCTAAGCAAATACGTTATCATAATTATTGTGGATGTAAATATGACAAAGTCATTGTAATGAGGACAAGATGGCGAATCAAACGATATAAGACGACGATAAATAATAGTTCATATCAACACAAGATGGCATTCAAATTACAGATAGTGCAGAAATCTAGGTTGGCGACGCATATTTGTGTTTTGTGTTGTTCATTTTTTGCACAAAATCATGAAAATTCACTTAATTGTTCAAAGCAATAACTCTTGCGACTATAAACATCATCTCAGTGTCCATTTAAATCATCTTTAAATCAAAATCAAAGTTCAAACTTGGTCAAGTTAGGTTAGATCTAGACAAGCAATATATAAGCCTTATTCTTGCATTAGCGGTGTTGCGACTTTAAACGTTGGATGGTTGGTAAAAGTGGAATAGCGGTTGCTATGAAACTAAAATCGGTTGCTATGGACACAAGAGTGTAAAAGTGATTGTCATAGACACACGGGTGGTTGTTAAGGATATATTGATAGTTGCTATATCTCGTTTAGGATAACTTGAGACAAACGACAGGGAGGTCAGCTGATTTTGTGTAATGATAGTATTAAACATGTCTTAATGCGTTGAACGTGTATTCTCGTACTAAATTTAATTCATCAAAAACACACTGATAATAGTCGATAATAACGTGTACTGTACTACATGTAAACTTAAATCCACATGTTTATAAAAATAGTATCGTTGTATTTTGTCTCAACTTATCCTAAACGAGCTATACGAGACTAAGAGTGTTAGCTTGGAAGTAATATTTGTTCTATGAAATACTTGTGTGTGGATTTTGCTTAATACTATACCTTCCTACTAAGTACGACGTTTAGCGTTAGTGTTGATTAACATTAGAACCCGGGTCGATACCGAAGGTGGTAGCGCGCCGGGATTTGGAAACCCCCGGTGGGTACTGGTTCGATGCTTACCCGGGTTGTATCTTTCCATGAAAATATGAAAATAAGGTCATCTCCCCATTCATAATGTTCAGTATGTGGAGAAGTTTCCGGCCTTGTGGAAGAGTATGTGAGTTCAGATTACAGAAAAGGGTTCAGGAAAGCTAGCCAAGGTTAGGTGCGCTTGACGCAAAATGTTATGCCGGCTTAACAAATATTTCGCTCTGAGTTATGACTGATTAAGTTTATCTTATGATTTGTTATGCTATGCCCAACATTGTTTTAATTCGTATCTAAAAATGTTATGCCGGCTTAAAAAAAATTTTTTTTCTGAGTTATGATTGTAAAAGCTCATTTCATGACTCGTTATGCCAGGCCCAACATTGGTTGTATTCGTATAACAAAATGTTTTGAGAAAAAAATTGCTTTGAGTTATGACTGTAAAAGTTTTCCATGATTTATTATGACATGCTTAACATCGTTTTAATTCATTTCTAAAAATGTTATGCCGGCTTAACAAAATATTTTTTTTCTCACATTTATGACTTTAAAATTTTTCCATGATTTGTTATGGCAGGCCTAACATTGTTTTAACTCGTATCTAAAGTGTTATGCCGTCTTAACAAAATATTTTTCTCTTGAGTGATGACTTTAAATTTTATTCCATGATTTGTTATGGCAGGCCTAACATTGGTTTAATTCGTATCTAAAAATGTTATGTCGGCTTAACAAAATATTTCCTCTGAATTATAATTGTAAAAGTTTTATCATGCTTTGTTATGGCTGGCTTAACATTCTTTTATTTTTTTTATTCATATAAGAAAATGTTATGCCGGCTTAACAAAATATGTTTCCCTGAGTTATGATTTTTAAAGTTTTTATCATGCTTTGTTATGGCTGGCTTAACATTCTTTTATTTTTTTATTCATATAAGAAAATGTTATGCCGGCTTAACAAAATATGTTTCCCTGAGTTATGATTTTTAAAGTTTTTATCATGCTTTGTTATGGCTGGCTTAACATTCTTTTATTTTTTTATTCATATAAGAAAATGTTATGCCGGCTTAACAAAATATGTTTCCCTGAGTTATGATTTTTAAAGTTTTTATCATGCTTTGTTATGGCTGGCTTTACATTCTTTATTCTTTTTATTCATATAAGAAAATGTTATGTTGGCTTAACAAAATATTTTGCTTTGAGTTATGATTGTTAAAATTTTCCATGAGTTGTTATGGCAGGCCTAACATCGTTTTAATTCGTATCTTAAATGTTATGCCGGCTTAACAAAGTATTTTTTATCTGACTTATGATTGTAACAGTTTTTATCATGATTTGTTATGGCTGGCTTAACATTCTTTTTATTCGTATAACAAAATGTTATGTTGGCTTAACAAAATATTTTTCGCAGAGTTAGGACTATAAAATTTTTCCATGATTTGTTATGGCAGGCCTAACATTGTTTTAATTCGTATCTAAAATGTTATGTTGGCTTAACAAAATATTTTGCTTTGAGTTATGACTGTTAAAATTTTCCATGAGTTGTTATGGCAGGCCTAACATCGTTTTAATTCGTATCTTAAATGTTATGCCGGCTTAACAAAGTATTTTTTATCTGACTTATGATTGTAACAGTTTTTATCATGATTTGTTATGGCTGGCTTAACATTCTTTTTATTCGTATAACAAAATGTTATGTTGGCTTAACAAAATATTTTTCGCAGAGTTAGGACTATAAAATTTTTCCATGATTTCTTATGGCAGGCCTAACATTGTTTTAATTCGTATCTAAAATGTTATGCCGGCTTAACAAAATTTTTTTCTCTGAGTTATGATTGTAAGTTTTTATCGTGATTTGTTATGGCTGGCTTAACATTCTTTTTATTTGTAAAACAAAATGTTATGTTGGCTTAACAAAATATTTCGCTTCGAGTTATGACTGTAAAAGTTTTCCATGATTTGTTATGGCTGGCTTAACATCGTTTTATTTGTATCTGAAATGTTATGTTGGCTTAACAAAGTATTCTGTTCTATGTTTATGTTGATGAAGTTAATAAATGATATAAATTCACGTTTAAATTTTCTTGTTTATTTGTTATGCTGGCATAACAATGCCATTTTCACGCAAATAATCCTGAAAAATGGTTATATTTTGGATGAATTTTAGTGCAAATGGTGTGTATTTGTTATGCCGGCTTAACAAAAAAGTACAAAATTCATGTGCAAATGATGTGTATTTGTTATGCCGGCTTAACAAAAAAGTACAAAATTCATCAAAAATATTGAACAATATGGGTAGAAAAACACTGTTTTTCGTACTGGAATTGGGAATCAGTGGAAATTCCCTTTTTAAAATGGACAGCGTTAATTTAATGATTTAAACATACCACATTGAAATTTAACATATATTTTGAATAGTGCATGTGCACAGCATTAATTTTATATAACGATGTGTTTTTAAAGAAGTGTAAACTAAATAAACTATAAATTTGTAGCAGTAAATCCCCCCTAAATTTTAGTGTGTAATAAAACCAGCTATGTTTATATACGTAATGTTTACGTGGATGACCTGTAGTAACACATTGTATTGGCCATATAACGGCGGTCAGTCAACCTACTCACTGTTCCTGGAAAGTCTAAATCTCTAGATTTAGCTGTTAACCAACTACTAAGCGCCTACTTTCGTCAATGTCTGACAACTGCTCTACATAACTAAGAATCAATGGTATGAGGGAGAATGGCCGTAGAAATATTTTCATGGCCTAGCTCCACGAAAGTATGCCCCACCCGGGAATCGAACCCACTACCCCTCGATCAGTAGACATGTGGGCTACCAACTGAGCTAGCCGGGCGGCTTTTCACAAAGTTGAAATGGTAACAATGAAATAAATTAATTATGATTGTTTAATTGCAAAATGAAAAAAAAGCTTACCTAATATAATTATTATTAATTTGATATTCATGAAGTAATGTGTCCATCCTTTCTTGACTTCCATATTGAGAATATGACTTGACTTACACTAGTATACTCGTACGTACACTTGTTGATATTACTACTCAATGACTAAATTCAGCATGTATACATGTTTACTAATGTAAGATTATAACGTTTTAGTTTAATACATCTTTGATAAAGTTATCTCTGGACATTAGATTAAACATATTTCATTAATACGTTGAGTACATGTTACATACTGAGCCGGTCTGTATGGTGGCTGATTAACGCCATGTCGTATTTTCGTTTCTTCGCCGCGAAGATAAGAAAACACGTAGGGAAGACAAATCCACAGTTTGTCGTATTTCCGCATTTTCGTTTTTTTTTCTAATCTTTGCGGCGAAGGAACCAAAATACGACGGAATAAATGCAACATTGCGACAAATTAAATGTGTCGTGTTTTCGCCTTACATCTGTCGTATCTTTGTTTTTTCGTTTCTTCGCCACAAAGATTAGAAAAAACGATAGGACTACAAATTCACAGTTTGTCGTATCTTCGCATTTTCGTTTGTTCTAATCTTCGCAGCGAAGAAACGAAAATACGACATGGCATGAATCAGCCACCATTGTTATGTGCTTAACTATTATACATGTTTAACTACATCAAATATATATATATGGTATTAACTGAGTGCAAGGGTTTTCTGAGTTAGATCAACTTAGCCGCGGACTTCTCGTGAAAATCGGAAAACGCGGAGCGTTTGAGTATTTTAAGAAGTCCAAGGCAATATTGCTTTAACACAGAAAATCCTTAGCATGAGGTTTTTCATCCCACTTACTCAACGATTCGAGTGATTAGTTACACAATCACATCGATTGAGCATGGACTAAATTTTTGCAAACGAACCTGCTGCGTGTTCAGTAAGAACTGTTAGCTAACGTTAAAAGTACGGGACAACTCAACCCGAAGTTGTCTCGGGTTGAGTTCTTTTGGGTTGAGTTGTTACGAGATTTCCGTTACGGAACGTTATGCAACGTTCAGGATAACTGAACACTCTGGTGATGTGAATGCATCGTTTTCTCTCACGAGTGTTAACAAAACTGCAACTATTAATTAAGGTACAATTCCTATAATAGCTGCTGTTAAACTTCGGGTGATATCGGGTCATGTAGACAAATTATTGTACAAGTTATATATTGCATTTATGGTACATATTAAGAAGCTGCAGGTTTTTAGCGATGTTATCTTGGATACTTCTTCTCGATTATATTAAACTTGGCCGTAATGCTGCATGTTAAATCAAAGCACTGGAGTGCTGGAGGCACATGACCTGATCTATTTTTCGGCGTAGCTGTCAAAGCTGACTTTCGGAATACCCTAATCTATTTATAAAATCTCATTCTATCAGACAAATGCAAAATTTCAATGGCGACGCAGGTGAAAACCCCCTAATATCGGTGGTGTTTTCGTAATCTTTATGAATGAAGTAATGCACCGCCGAGATTATTTTATTCGAACATGGGATATTTGATTGTTTAATTTAACGGACGTGTGTCAGATTAAATAAAATATTTTTTCACACACCGCAAGATTTTTGGAACGATGTAATTTAACATAGTTCCAATGGTAACAAGAAAGTATAAGATTACTCTTTTCACGCTTCAACAATTTTCAACATAGACAAAGAGGCGTAGTTCAAGCGTGAAACTCAGTAACATCTCATTTAAATGTAATACAACGCTGGCTTGTGTTGTCATTCTTGAAACTCTTCAGGAAAAAGGAGGTTACTCTCAGGATATACAGATCTTGCAATGGAGACGGGACAACTCAACCCGTAGACAACTCAAACCGTGACAACTGCAATGATTACTTGCTGGAGTAAAAAGGGCCTACGATGTTTTTGACAATGCATGTTTATGCGTAGCATAATACACTCAACTCTCGTTATCTCGACTTAGTTGGGACCGTTGGAAAATAATCGAGATAACGAAAAGTCGAGACAAACAAGATAAACGAAATTTTCTAAGGGAGGTAATTCCGATGTCTTCAGTAGCAGTTTTACCTGTTCAGAGAGTGTAGTTTAGAATAATCGCTTTGCTGCAGCTGTGAATAGGGTTTTACCATAAACTTGTACTCTAAAGGTTTTGTGACACTTTTACCGCTGGCAAAGTTCCCTCTCGACAAGTTATAGAACAAAATCGCGTATTTTCCGAAAATCTGCTTTCGGTTTCTACTATTTCACTGACTGTTTCTCGAAAGAACGACTAACCAAGCGTATATTATTCAGAATATGTGTAGCCAGTCAGATAAATTGTGTGTGTATATTTTTGACGTCATACACTATTTCGTACAACCACAGCACCGTCATCGTGTAAGTCGGCTTCTCTTTGATAATTTTGAGTAGTTGCTGATAATATCCAGTTGTGTGTGTGAAGAGTAGTTGACTATTACGTCACGAAAAAATATAGACTTGAACTACAAGAATGTCGGCATATCTTTTGAATGCGTGTTTTTCTATTATCGATCCATAGCAGTTGTAAACATCGTTTTTCCAACAGGTCTGTAGCAAACTCCCCGCAGCGGTTATCTCCCTTTATCAAATCAATAACCACTGCCACCACAAGTTAAATTCGTCCCTCAGAGAGCCGAAAAACTTTTTTCATCTTTTCTTTTACAATTCAATATTTTCAATAAATTTAGTCTTCTCTTAGTAAAATATAATGTTCAAAGTACATAAAGCGAAAAAATAAATAGTATGAATAAATAACTTGTAAAAAAAACAAGATTAATTTTACCCTGACACCGGTTACCTAAAGTGCGTAAAATTGCACAAATAACAAAATGTTACGCAAAGTAAATATTAAATGGATAATTGCACTTATTTTAGTCATTTAATATATAAATGATATATCATTCAGTATCAAATACATAAAGTTTAATCATAAATACTGAAGATTACTCAACAAAAGCATCATGTAAGTAGCGTGAGGTAGACTAAGGACCCTATTGGGTGGACAACGCAGCTCAGTCCCGACCTTGCTCACTTTCCGTTGTAATTTATTCATGAATTAAACAGTTTTGGTACATGATGATATATTTCTATTTAATTTATCTTATTTCTTTGTCAGTACTTGTAAATCAACCAATTTTTTTATCATTCAATGTTATTTTTCGCTACATTCCGCCTAACACATTTTAGGCTAACCGTTATTGCCAGTTTAAATTTAAAACATTAGTCACATGGTACTACTTGCGTCACGTGATTCATGAGAAGGCAGTGGTTAAAGTAGCAACGCGTGACGTAACCGCTGTGAGGAGTTTGGGTCTGTAGAGGGATTAATTTATCATGCAAAGAAGATGCCGTACATTTATATCAACTTAAATAACGAAATATAATAATAAAAAATAACGAAAAAATATTTGTTTCTTATTTTTATTGGACAAAATATTCATTAAACAAAATTAATGAACACAAAAAAGTAACGAGTATCGCAGTGTTTTTGTAATGAAGCACATGATTGTAAGCACGCATTTTGATATCTTTACACTGCACACTCAATTTTGACATCTGTCAATTAACACTCGACTTATTCAACGATGGTTTCATTCATCTCAATTAGTTTGTATATTTAAATGACATGTTAATTCAATATTGACACGTTCTTTTAAACAGATTATCTATACAGTCGCTAATCGATAAACAATGGACGTGTGCTATTTTTCGCACCTCAACGGATCGCCGATAATATCTTTGTCTAGTCGAATTAAACATTATAATTTTATAGTAAAATAACACTTTGGGACTCAAATTTATAGTCGAGAGAGTGAAAATGTCGAGACAAAATGATCGAGTCAAACATGATTTTTTCATATAGATAAAGAAGGAAAACAATCGGGACTTTTGATTTTCAATCGAGACAACGAAATGTCGACACAAGAGTAGTCGAGATAATGCGAATTGACTACTCTTGTGTCGACATTTCGTTGTCTCGAGTAAACTATCTCTTGAAATATTAGTTCAATGCATTTTCCGATTTTGTGCATATACTTGGCCCAAAATTTAATGCAAATTAATTGTGTTGACCATGTTCAGACTGAATTGCAGAGGTTGATCCAGGTTTTTTAGGGAGGAGGGCGAAATCCAGAGACGAATATACTATCGCTTGAATACTAATTCAATGCATTTTGTCTGTTCAGGAATTTCGGTTATCTACTGGTATTGCTGTTGCATTGAACTTGCACCATGAACTGATAAAAATGAGAGCATGTAATCTACATACATAGTAAGATATCCTTTTCTTTCGAGAAAGAAAATACAATTTAGAGTGTTTATTGCTTGTGATCCTTACAAATAATGTTTTACAGCCCCCTTCCCTTGTAAAGACTGTAGATCCACAGTTCTATATTTCATTGATCGGTCTTTTAACAATTTTAACCCTTCTAATGTTTTTATTTTTTTTTCAGATAGCCAAAAAAACAACGCAAGAATGGGGCCCAAATGATCATGTGATAATATTGTATGATAGAGACAGACACCATGCAGGCTTTAGATTTTCTAATCATACAATGATCCGACAGAGACGTAGATGTATCTAATTCCCTGGATCCAGGTAGTCAAGTAGTCTCAAGATATTGGCATAAACTTAGACATACACCATTGCATTATCTGCATCTGTTATGTAAGAACAATTTTAGGTATGGTCAATAAGGCAATTTTCCTTTTAAATTTTATATATACAATTATGTAATCTTTTAACAGAAAGAGCTGACTGAGTGACCACTAGATAGAAGTTAAGAAAATCTAATCCTAAGTAGATCTTGAACAGATTCTTAAGCTTGATGTAATGGAATATATGTTAAAAAGTATTTCAATTACATATCCATTATTGATCGAATAAAATCTGACATGAAAAAATAGCTTCATTTTATGTAAAGTATAATTTCTCTTCAATTTTTATTTCAGAATGACAACCATAGAATCTGAGAAGTGTGTGTGTGTGAGAGAGAGAAAATTAAACATTATACTGGGATGATTGTTCAATACTGTGAAAGCGCTTGCAGTTACTATATATATAGTGATAGTCAACTTAAATTGTCTGACTGTATAATTTTGAAACATTACAGTTCCTCATACTTGCTATGTAGGACAAACTTTAATCATAATTTTCTAAAGTATATTACAATTATACCATAACATTTTATCTAATATAATTGAAAAAACATTTAATTGATATGTTCTGACATTCCAATATATGTGTTGTTTGTCATTTTATATAAACTGTACTTGACTGAATGATGCTTGTATAGTTATAATGGAATAAAAATTAGAAAATAACTCTTTTGTATGTAGTGCTTATGGTAAATCATTTTGAGAATAATGTGGGCAGGATTTTAGTGAAAACGTGTATTCCTACCTGAACACATGGTGCAGTGTAAGGGCTTAGAATTACAAGTCTGTAGATCCCTGGCCCAATCTCCAGTCATAGCAGGTTATATCGGTGTATGAAAACTTGATTTTAATATCAAATTACTTGCACAAAATTAGAAGTTGTCGGCTCCGTGTGGTTAAAGAAAATAGTCTTTAGTTTGGTGAGTTGGTTGCTGTACATGACCTTAAAATTTGTTGATGAAAATTAATTCTTTGACTGGTTTATTTTGTTTGATAAAGTAAGATAAACCTTGCCATGAGCAAACCACTTGAGAAGTCTAGTGCTATCCTCTAGTTAAATTCTGTTAATTGATACTTAATATATATTATTTTATAGATAATACGTATTTTGACATAATAATATATTCTTTAATCAAAAAATAAGTTCAGGACAGCGTTTCTCCAGCACTCCAGTGCTTTGATTATGAATAGCCTTTAGGTATAAATCGCGAGTCTCCGTATAAGTGTACAGGTAGTACAGGTCATGCGTGTTATTGTACTTTAAACAATGGACTTGCCAACTTAGTAGGTGAACATGATAATGCATGAATAGCATTCACTGATTTAAACACACCATTTTGATATTTAACATTTATTTTAAATAATGTTTATATCTTCTTTGTAAATGTTGCATAATAATGTGTTTATAAAATAAGTGTAAACTACAATGTAACTAAACTATAAAATTGAATAAATAATTCGCCCCTTAATATTGGTGTGTAATTAAACTGGCCATGTTTATATACGCAATGTTTACGTTAACGACCTGTATACGATTATACACGTGTTTATAACAACCGATGTGACTAAAAATCAATTTATTAAAAGTGGCATGTTATTGTACTTTTAATTTTGGACACATTAGTTTTGGGGGAAACAAGTAAGTCAGCAATATTATGGCACAGTTTCAAAGTATTTATTCGTATGAAAACAACATTAATTGTCAATACCAGTATTTTACCGAAAGCCTCCGATATACCGCGATTTACGAACGAAGACAAAAATAGACTGTAAATATTAAGTTTAATATATTCTGCATAAAGGTCAAGCTCAGGTTAATTGACCTTGTCGAGTGCAACCTTTTTGTTTGAATAACAATTCATTTACCCACAAATATATGCATGTGGGGTCCACCAGAACAATACTTGTTCGTGAGGTCTACCGGTACAAGACTTGTTTGTGGGGTCCACCAGTACGAGACGTGTTTGTGAGATCTACCAGTACAAGACTTGTTTGTGAGATCTACCAGTACAAGACTTGTTTGTGGGGTCTACCAGTACAAGACTTGTTTGTGAGATCTACCAGTACAAGACTTGTTTGTGAGATCTACCAGTACAAGACTTGTTTGTGAGGTCCACCAGTACAAGACTTGTTTGTGGGGTCTACAAGTACAAAACTCGTTTGTGGGGTCCACCAGTACAAGACTTGTTTGTGAGATCTACCAGTACAAGACTTGTTTGTGAGGTCTACCAATACAAGACTTGTTTGTGAGGTCCACCAGTACAAGATTTGTTTGTGGGGTCTACCAGTACAGGACTTATTTGTGGGGGCCACCAGTACAAGACTTGTTTGTGAGATCTACCAGTACAAGACTTATTCGTGAGGTCTACCAGTACAAGACTTATTTGTGAGATCTACAAGTACAAGACTTGTTTGTGAGGTCCACCAGTACAAGACTTGTTTGTGAGGTCTACCAGTACAGAACTCGTTTGTGAGTTCTACCAGTACAAGACTTTTTTGTGAGGTCCACCAGTGCAAAACTCGTTTGTGAGGTCTACCAGTACAAGACTTGTTTGTGGGGTCTACAAGTACAAGACTTGTTTGTGAGGTCCACCAGTACAAAACTTGTTTGTGAGGTCTATCAGTACAAGACTTGTTCGTGAGGTCCACCGGTATAAAACTCGTTTGTGTGGTCTACCAGTACAAGACTTGTTCGTGAAATCTACCAGTACAAGACTGGTTTGTGTGATCCTCCAGTACAAGACTGGTTTGTGAGATCCTCCAGTACAAGACTTGTTTGTGAGGTCCACCAGTACAAGACTTCTTTGTGAGATCTACTAGTACAAGACTTGTTTGTGAGATCCTCCAGTACAAGACTTGTTTGTGGGGTCTACCAGTACAAGACCTGTTTGTGAGATCTACCTGTACAAGACTTGTTTGTAAGATCTACTGGTACAAGACTTGTTTGTGGGGTCTACCAGTACAAGACTTGTTTGTAAGATCTACCAGTACAAGACTTGTTTGTGAGATCTACCAGTACAAGACTTGTTTGTGAGATCTACCAGTACAAGACTTGTTTTTGAGATCTACCAGTACAAGACTTGTTTGTGAGATCTACCAGTACAAGACTTGTTGGTGAGGTCTACCAGTACAAGACTTGTTTGTGATGTCTACCAGTACAAGACTTGTTTGTGAGGTCTACCAGTACAAGACTTGTTTGTGAGATCTACCAGTACAAGACTTGTTTGTGAGATATACCAGTACAAGACTTGTTTGTGAGATCTACCAGTACAAGACTTGTTTGTGAGATCTACCAGTACAAAACTTGTTCGTGAGGTCTTACAGTACAAGACTCGTAAGTGAGGTTCATCAGTTCAAGACTTGTTGGTGGGGTACATAAGTTCAGTACTCGTTCGTTGGGTCGACCAATACAAACCTTCAAATGGGGTCTACACGTACAAATCTCGTTCGGCGGGTCTGTCTCATATGCCTACGTAATGTTTTCAACTTGGAACCTTGCTAGCGCCTAAAATAATGATAAGTTTTATTAATATCAAAATGCTCGGTGCTGTCTATAAAAAGCATTTTAGCTTACTGGACATATTTACAGTGGAAAAAACATTTTTCCTTCTCCGAAGTAATAAAATTGCTAGTGTAAGCGAGACAACTCCAAAAAAAAAAACGAAAATATATCAAATTCGCCCCTTGTCTAGTAAACCATCGTTATGTAAAAAATGTACTGGTCTCAGTTTTACCATTTTAACTGATTTTCATATCAGTTTAATTCTAATCATATAGTTCTATTACATTAACCTGTCACAACTTGAATAATTACACGGTCTCTGAATGTGATATTATTTAACCTATTTTTAACCATTGAGCCACCAATAATATTAATTTTTGATAATCTAACTATATATGCGACGATTTTGAATATCGGGGAAATCACAAGTTCGAAAAGGGGTTAAAATAATAGATTCAGTGACCGTGTAATTATTAAAGTTGTGACAGGTTAATGTAATAGAACTATACCAATATATTAAAATATAGGAACTCGTGCCTATACTTTTATAAACATTAAAATATAAACAAATGTAAGATATTTCTTAAATATTTTGTCACCATGTTTTACAACTTTCAAAATACAGTTTGAATGTCCTCTGCTTTAACGATAACCACTCTTTCTCCACTAGTTAATGTTACTTTTTACAGACGTACTTTCTTTGTCAATTAACAGGAATCAAATTATCCAAAAAATATTTGATAAACAATTAAAATACGTTCTAAATAAAGCTATTGTAAACAGAAGTTGAGAGATATAGTTTATAGTTTATTTTCCAAAACATATAAAATGTATGTGGACATTACATAGTATAATATGCGTATAAAGATCATATATAACTTATACAAATCATATAAAGTAACATGTATATAAATTATAATTATGACTATATAATCAAAAAGACCGAAAATTTTAGGTATTTTGTAAATTGCCTAGAAATTTTAGTCATTTTACAAAATGCCTAAAATGGCCCGGCAATTTACAAAATGCCTAAAATGGCCTGGCAATTTACAAAATGCATAAAATGGCCTGGCAATTTACAAAATGCCTAAAAATTCCAGGCATTTAACAAATTGCCTAAATTTACAAATTGCCTGTAACATATACAGTACTCACCAAAAGTTTGGAGACAAAAGCAATTTAATACAATACCTGAATTTTAAAAATTATTTTTGTAGAAACACTATTTTTAATATATTTAAGTTATGGTTTGTGATAAAATGTAAGCAAATTTTGTTAATGCATCACATTTACAATATTCAGCATCTGACCTCCTAAAGCCTCCAACACTATGTTTATTGTAATTATTTTCCATAACATAGTTTTTATGCTATTTTTGTAGTCTCAGTTATAAGTATAATGATAATAAAAAAAAGCAAAACTAAAAAGTATTTCAGTAATGAACAGTTATCAAATTTTAGATAAAAGCTATACAGTATAGTGGGGTCGCTAACTGCAACAATCTTTCACTTGGTGATACAAGCACCAAATTTGGCACAGAGGGCCTGCATGGTCTACCATTTACAAAAAGCACGATTTCCACTTCGAAATTCAAGATGGTCGCCGTTTCTGCGCATGCGCCTGGGAGTTAGGTTCCCAAAGTGACTTAACTTCTTTTTACCGCTTTAGATGTGTTATAGGATGATACATTATATTGTTTTTGCATACTAAAAATTTTAACCATGGTAAGTCATTGATTTACATCATGTGATATACTTCCAAAATCAAGGTCAAGGTCATGGTAAAGGTAACATACATGAGAAAGTTGTTTCAAACTTTTTGAATCATTAGAATGATCATACGGGATTCGAGATGCAATTATAAAAAGTTATTATTCAAATTGACTTGATGGAATCATTGACAAATCTGTAAGCGTAATTGACATTTGCCGTGACCTTGACCTTGAGGATGTTAATAGGCCTACACGAGGATGTTAATAGGCATACCACGCAAATACTTATTAAATAATCAAACAATTAGTTTATCTGAGACGTTTATTTGACAATGAAATATGAAAATATATATTTGATTGCCTTCATCAAGAGTTTACTATGTTTATGCTTAATATTGTCAACATGTTGTGTAGGTCAAAGGTCAATGTCAAATGAGAAGGTATATGTATAAAGTGATTTTATCAGAAATTTTACACCACTTTAAGAAAATGAAGCAAGGATTCTCATAATCCTTGATAAAACCAAACGTTTTAGCAATAATGCGTGATGCACTCATGTCTAGAAGTCAAAAATTTAAGGTCCATGTCGTATAGATAGTTCAAATAGTGTTGTGATAATTATATGAATGCAAACATTAGATGGTTTAGTCTGTGTGATGATTTCATTATTCATGCAAGCACATAAACGAGCTCATTTAAAACTGTCTCGATAGCATTTGCATCGCTCATGACATTCCCTCTTGTCACCACAGTTGGTAACTGATGACAACTTTTGGCAATCGGTGAAAGGTTGGCCAATAGCTCTTGCCATTTGCTACTGTTTTACCAGAGCCAGTCGACTGGATTTGATCTTGATAACCATCAATTGACCCAAAATACACGCTGCGTGGAAGACAGAACTTTTTACAGGTTCAAAGAAAGACGCCCTTGTATGTGGAATTGCATCATAATATATTTGCTCATGGACAGAAAAGTCAAGCCTAGCGTCGCAACATTGTCTGTAAGACCGTTCTAATCGCACATTATCGTGCCAGATTTCTAGAGTGTCGACTTCTTAATAATGACTTAGCTTTTTCGAAGACCTACATAAAATGACTATTAGTAAAATCGTGAAAGAACAACATTCTATTAGATTTTTCTGAGCCGTTATTTTGTGTATTGGTTACCTCCTAATTGACTACCCTAGACCAAACTCAATCCAAGGTTTATAAAATCTGCACCTTTTAAGTGATACAAACGCGTTGATTTCAACAACATCAGTCACACATGCTTTATTATAACAAATATTTGCATGTTGCTCTATAGTATAAAGTGGATTGAATATGATTCTTCGTGAATACAAGGATTCATTGTATTATAAAAACTAATAGATGCATTTGATAGTGCAATCTCACATTTTGTCACGAGAACAACATTACAAAAACACGTGTTAAGTATTTTGTCGGATCAAAACGCAATGTAGTACGGTCTTGTTGTCACTACCACGTAGAATTTTCTGCCAATTTGGTCGTAACTTTGTTTTGATTGCTACTCTATGGCGCTCACGTTTGTCTCTAGTTGACCCTCGTAAACATCGAAACTATTTATTTCTGTACGTTCTGTTATATTTCGAGGCATACGCATGCACCTATGGAATTAAATCTTTAAAAGCATATTATCCAAAGGCCCTTAATTATGCTTTCTAAGAAAAAGAATATACGAGCTAGAATCCATAAATAACAATTGCATTGGAAATAGGCTGATAGTCAGAGATTATGACCGCAGTCTGAAAAGTTTTGGCCAGCTGATATTTCTGACCTGACTAGTTTGCTGGTGTCACTTTGAGTGGCTACGAATGACTAATTTGTTAGGCTGCTCGTTTTCTAGCATATTCAAATTTGCAAATAGTCATCATTTGATGATGGAAGTTTTGTGCTACTTTGCACCATTGCATTACAAAACTCATTAATACAAGCCCAATCATCTAATCAAGATGGATGAAACCTAAAAACAATCCTAAACAATTGTCCTATGAAAGGGTGGTATACTTGGAGTTAATATAGAATATTCATTTGAGCTACTAACAATTGGGAGGAGACTTAAACTTTGTATGAGCCGATAGAGACAGCAGCACTTGTCTAAAAGGGTTGTTATAGAAATACACAATGGATTTTTGTAGACATTTCCTGCTTTACAGTTAATCTTTTTACTGCCTTATCGTAGATAACATTAAGACATGGGATACAACTATCGGTATATACTTATAAAAATCTTGACCACACATTTACAGAAGAAGGAAATCGGTTGGATACTGGCAAAAATGGAGATGGAGCTACTGAGACATGATAAACTTTATAAATACATGTATGTAATTAAACCAGATTTTGGATTTAAACCGTAGTCATGGATGATAACGGATTAATTTCTGATTTGTACTAATTGATACGAACGCCGCTGAATTTAATTCACAGTTGTCCGGGATCAACACTCCTAAATGTGTGTCAATGGAAGAGAACCCTACATCTAACCCAATGATTCATTCAGTATTATTTAAATTCCGTGCGAGCAGTACACCATTATGGTAACTTAAGCCCTGTTTCATTGGCTCCTCAACGTTGACTGACGATAGTTATGTACGTAATATCAAAAGGGATTAATTCGAACATTTGAGACTCCTTAGTATAGTGTACAGAAAACTGCTTGATTTCAACAGCAAACAAACAAATAAAAAATTCATGTGTCAATACAGCAATAAGCACACTTCAATCTGACACTGATATACATGCTGAGTATCACAGTACAGTGGTCGTATATGTAATGTTTTCGATCCGGAACCGTGCAGGATGCCTAGGTATTACTGTAGTGATGTCACCAGATGCACTAGTTATACTTTGAGGTATATTCTAATAAACGAGAAATGTTCTGAATCA
Source organism: Mactra quadrangularis (assembly GCA_025267735.1). Classification (NCBI taxonomy): domain Eukaryota; kingdom Metazoa; phylum Mollusca; class Bivalvia; order Venerida; family Mactridae; genus Mactra; species Mactra quadrangularis. Next base: position 24,013,505 of record CM046311.1, on the reverse strand, counting down.
ATTAACAGCAATGAATTTCATCCGAGAAAAAGCGTTAGTGTATAAAATTATTTGGCGTCTTGTAATGGCCGCCATTTTGAATTGACAGCTATTAAATGTATTTTGTTTTAAAGAATTTAACTGAAGTGTTTAATTGTCATAAAATATTGAAATTATATCGATGAATACGTAAATAAAAAAAATAAAAAGTTATTGTATATGAACAGGACAAAAGTCCCTATCATCGGCGGCCATCTTGAAAAAATGGTGGCCATCTTGAATTTGGTGGTGGAAATCGTGCTTTTTGTAAACTACACACTATGTACAACAACTGTACCAAATTTGGTGCTTGTATCACAAAGTGAAAGATTGTCGTGAAAAATGACACTTATCGACCCCACTAGTAGGCCTACAAAGTGAAAATGTCTCCAAACTTTTGGTGGGTACTGTACATGTAGAATAAAATACAGTGTAAGACATATTAAACAATATTTGAACAAAAATAACATTAGTGTCTCAACAAAAAAAAATTCATCAAAAGATGTATTGATAAAATGCCAAGATTTCTTATACATTTTGTTTTTGTTTTATGAATTGATAAGATCAACACATTTATACATGATTGTTCTTAACCAATAAACTTAAGGTATGTATTGCTTTCTTAGATTGCTATTTAAAGAACATTCTAAAACAAAATGTCATTCGTCGTCTAATGAATAACAAACTCACAATTACAAACTTTTCTATCATTATATGGAATTTTATTTGAATTCACCCATCTAACGGATTTAATAGCTAAATTTTGAGAAGAGACTCTAAAACGACTTCATGATTGATAGTTTTTTTTTCAATTGAGAAATATTCTAAGTATGGTTGGAATTTTAATGAACATATTTCTGTAAAATGTTGCTCTATCTGAGATATGAAGTCTAGCTTTCCAATATTGTATAAATTGGTCATTAAATCTTTGTTTAATCAAGCTTAAAATATACATAATATTATTTCCCACCCTTGGTTATATCATGCCTCAGAAAAAAACTAAAGAAAAAAGAATATCTCTTAATTATTGAGAAAACCAGTTAGACTTCTTAGGGTATATATGTAAACCATGATATAGTAACTTGTTTATAATGTGAACGTACTTATTCTTCTTTTGAAGAATGAAATACAGTATTTAATAATTCTAAACAAATGAGTAGTTTTAAGAGAATCTACCTGAGTTAGAATATGCATATAATGTATTGTTTAAGTTATTATCATACATATATTATATACTTTTACTGATTTTATTAATTTTTATAATCATATTTATGATAATAACTTAAATGATACTTCTGAAAAATAATGAAATGATTACTTAAAAGAAATATTGTTCAGAGAAAAATAACAAATTTTAAATGTTGGAAGAGTGACATAAAGTTCACTAAACTTATAGCGCATAATATACATGTACATACAAAATCATAATAATTAAACCTACATTATATATATACACTACACTTAACCAATGTTCTAACTATACACTGATGCTAATATGCACATCTGCATATTAAGAAAATGTGAGTTTCAAATATAGCGGGGTGGTGGTAATCAAAAGTCACAAAATATCAATACAATGTAATGAGTATAATCCCCATTTGCTCAAATGTCGCTTGCTTTCGTTGTCTTAGAAATAGAAAAAAAGTTTTGTGAAAAAACAACCAGAGGCAGTCTTCCCATTCGTAGACAATTCTGTGCCGTAATTGTTGTGATTAGCTGATGGATTACGTTAAACCATCCTCACAATTTCAGTTCATACGCTCTCGATAGGGTTGATGCCCGAAAACTTGGACGACCAATACTTAACCCTCATCTGTCGAAGGAAATCGTTTGTAGATCGGACAGAATGTGCAGGAGCACAGTCATGCATGAGTATCATGTTGCGATCCAATTTCTGCACATATGCGGCATCCATGACGTCTAACTGTGGCCTTTGCTGTTTCCACCACAGTGCGCCTCCTATTTGCGCCTCCTAAGTGTCTAGAAATCATAAGTCGGCCGTGTCGTTGCGTGGTGATCTGTGCACAAAGTCAACTTCTGACTTATTAACTTCCGGTTCTGTTGATCTTAGCCATCAAGTTTACGATAGGACGCGTCTAAACATTCATAATTTTAGCTACATGGGAGTCAATAGTGAATATGAATTTATCGACAGGACAATTGCGTATCATACGGCTTAATAAATCGTGTGATAACAAAAACATGTCTTTTTACAACAAAATACTGTTAACACCTGACTACTGCCATGCCGTTTTGAGCAAAGGCTTCACCTCGATACTTTTCTTCAATAGACATGCGCACCACTTAATGGGTTTTACTTAGTACATACTACAGGCTGTAAATTTACCAAGTGGCATTTATATCCAGCCAAAAAAAGCTTTGAACGAGCTCAAAAACCGGTTTTGTACTCACGTGCCCTATGGTACTAAACACGTCAGATTTCATTGTAAAACACATAAGACATGTAGCTTACGCTGTTTTAACCCAGAGTATAAATATTATGCAATTTGGACCATTTGTTAGAACATTATACGCATTTAAAATCGGTGTAGTTAGAACATTGGTTAAGTGTATGAGATTTTTAAATATAGTTAATTAAACAACACATGTATATGCCTTAACAATAATAAAACGAAATTAAGTCACTAGTACAATTAAACATGCTATGTACAATCAATGTAAACTCATTTGCTAAAGTACGTTTAACAAAGATACAGTTGTTACAAATTTTGTCAATGGGTATGACAATGGATAAAATATTTGCAATACAAATCCATACATGATTATTTATTATAATATAAAATTTGAGAAATCCTCTGGTTTGATTTTTTCAGTCCTTAGAATATTTTGTGCAATAAAATAATATGAACAATCCTTGGTAAAACCACACCATTAGGGTCGACAATAGTACATAAATAAACACCCTGACTTTGAATCTGGAATCGCATACACATTCAAGAAAATAAAGATAATGTAAATACCTCTAAAGTAAAAATTCTTGGATAGAAACTATTAATACAACATATACATTCACAGAAAAGAAACAAAGGTAACATTGCATATGTACATGTATGTATCTCAGCACACTGTGTCTACTTAAATGTCTTTAATATTCACGCCATTTTCTGTTATATTTCTGTTATACATTATATATGTAAAGTATAATTGTACATTTACTGGATTTAAAAAAATACTACCATTGCAATTAAAGCCACTAAACGAAGACACAATCTTAATCATCTATTTAAAAACAAGTAAAACCATCAAAAAGACAATAGAATATAACTGCCTTTGGATTATAATAACTCTCTCTAGCGGGTTCCCTTTTAGGGGTCAAGTTATTCAAAATATCAATTTCTTATAAAAGTAGGGTACTTTTATAACATGCAAATTAGATTACGGAGATATCGTCTCATCCAATCAAGTTGCTTAAAAGGTGTTTGATAAAACTTACACAAAATTGTAAAGTGTTGGATTTGTCATATCGTTTTTCCAGTGATTTACTCGAAAATCAGTGCGTGCAAATTTTGAGTACGCAAACATCTAAACTGATGCTAAAAAGAAACGCCACATTTCAACTAGGTACATAATTTTCGTGATTAAGAATAATATAATGAAACATTAATGTTGTCACCCAGTAAGAAGTCCTTGGTGACTTACGCAACGTGAGGTATGTCGTTACTATGCTGATAGACACAGTCGTAACGTTGCCCGAATATAGAGACACTCACAGAGCATAAAAGCTAGTATATGTGATGTGTCCTCCAGATTACCTTAGCCAACAACAAGTTGTGGCCTAAACTCGTTTTGAAACATTGATAAATCTGAGGGCGTTACATAAGCCAAGACGCGAATCCTTACTGAGCTCTTCAGTATTTCAACACCACGGCCGCGATGATACGAGCAGAGAGATAAACGTTGATGACGATGGCATATCTTAAGAACTCTTTACGCCAAACAAGAAGATTTCCGTTGTTTGTCGACTTATTTGACATACACGGTTATCTTTCACCACACATGACATAGATACTGCTATGAAAATCTGTCACGCGAATGTCGTTGGCGTAAATATAAATTATCTAGTTGTCTTGGCTTACCGACATTACACTCATTCTACCTGAACGTGGCATATCAGCAAACGTTTTTGTATAACGTAAGGCTTTATGGGTTCGTTTCTTTTTCCCGTCAATATACGTCATGTATGAAACTATTTACATGATTTCGTGAATTTTAATGGCTTTCGCACGAAATTCACTATACAAAACGTGTATTTATCAAAGCAGAAAATTTGTTGATTTAAGATTTAAAGTTGTGGTTATTTTTAGCCACGACGGGATGTTCCGATCTTGTTCGTTGAGTTCCGTGATTTTCCGTACAGTTATTACGTTGGGTTTTATCGCTAATTTCAAAATAATATTAGTATGAATTCTGGAGCAAATAGTTGTGTTTTTTTGTATCTTAGATGCGTTTTATATATTCATTGAATGTTTGCATGAGTTTTAAGCAAAAGCATGATACTTGACAATTATCAGCGTTCTATTTAGTAAGGGGGCTTTAACTTCATTATATTATATAAACAATACTTATTACATTATTATTTAACTTATCAATGCTATCATTTGAACATTAAGTCATAAACATATATATATAATATGTTTGGAACATTTCATCACCTTGATCATGAAAGGAACAAGTTTGTGTATTTAGACAAGGTCTTACTATAACATCTGAAATCTTAACTTTATCTTTTTTCTTACAATATATAGATAAGCAATGCCATACGAAACACTTATTACACATTCTCCTACAAATAATCTTATTTACTTCATTGTTAAATCGGGTAATCTAATGATAAAAAAAGAAATGTTATTTATCAAACAACTTATTCTTTATTTTAAACTGTCAATTTTAACATTTATCATTGTAAACCATCTGTACAGTAAAAATTGATCTCTTCGACATTTCTAATTACAAACAAAATCTGTTTTAATACACTGTTTTGTGTTCAGTCACTATGTAAATCATAGCATAGCATCAGTACGTTTGTCCGACCTTGCTCAAAATGTACATGCATAGTTGTAAATCTCTCCTATAAGAGTTTTTTTCGAATTTTGGAGTGGAATTCCAAGGTAGAGTTAGAAATGTCTGTAATGTTTACAGTAGAAATTGTCTGTAAATAATCATACATATAAGTATACGACTTATCTTGAGACATTTTTTTCAGGTCAGCTCGTGTAATGAAACAACTCCAAAACGAAGCTTTTTGTATTTTTGATACACGTGTTACACGTGTATTATCAACCAATGATTTAAAGCATGAATCACTCAGAGTCACATCCCATAGATAAATATCTAATTCTGTTGCATCAGGATGTAGAGTTAAATGAATATTGTCCGGTATTTCTATGTTCTTCAATGAAAGGTGTTTTATAGAAGGAAGGAATGGAATACAAGATATCAAACGTTTTACAGTATCACTATGCATATGCATCTTACTCGATCCATCTATATTAAGAAATGAAAGTGTTGATGCATGTTGAAGACGAACAAATATACCATCATAACACGCAGCAATATTTTGAGATAGTGGAAACAACGAAATTTTCTTCAATCTAGAAACATTCACGTTTGAACATGAAATATCTGAGCATGTTAAATCTAAACTTTCCAGCTTATTACAATCAATAAACTCACCTGCTATTGTGCAATCAGGTGCATTTTTCTGATGATCGTAACAATGCACATCATAGATGGTAACACATTCCATGAGAATATTATTAGACAGAAAGTTGACAGTATTTTGTAAACATTGGTGTGATATTTGAAGATTTACTAGAAATATCGATGTAAGATGTTTTAGTGAGTTAATAGGCAAAACTGGTGTGATTTTTGCATACTCTAGAAATGCACCTCCAATGCGCACTGCGTGTAATGAGGATTTGTTTCGTAACATTAACTCGTTATACTTTACATGGTAATTTTTAGTTGCATGCCAGGTTATTGATAACCATTGTAGATTTGTTATTTCCTCAAATTCACCATGATACATATCCCCGCTAGCTCTGAGGTATTTGACATTTGATCCATTCAACAACATCCGCTTTAAAATCATGGTGCTACTTTTCATGTCATAGGTATAAAGTCTCTCTCGAAAAGGCGAGACAAAGTCAAAATCCTGCAAAAGGATCGGATTTTCCCCTCCACAAGATCCATCAACGAAACATATTAATATCATGTCTATAAAACATACTAGTTTTACCCAACTTATAGATATTGTTAGTGTTCTTATTGACTGATTTCTTTTTAATATTAAATCGTCTGATATAAGAGAGTAAATTCTAGCAATCAACGACTTTATACTTTCAGGTGACAACCCTGCATAGAATATTAGAAAAAGTTCGAATTTCAACACGTCGTTTATGGTTGTACATGTATTGAAAAGATCTAAGACTTTACTTGTCTCGAGTGAAGAAACGTACACAGCCGCAAAAAACTCCAAATAGCTTTTATGCAAGAAACCTACTTTAAGTTCTTGTTTTCCCAATTTTCTGAATACTTGACTTTTAGACAAAATTCCAATTTGACAAAATAAGTTTGTTTCCGCTTCGGACAAATTATACGGTTCAGAAGCTAACTGATCTGTAGTGAAAACAAGACTTGTTATATTTATATCATTCTCAAACAATAACCTGTAAGATAACAAGCATAATTTTCTAACTAATGAAAAATTATCTTTAAGATAATTTAGATCAGACAAAGCGTCAGGAAGAAGTACATTAGAGTTTGTTTGGGTCGGGATAACAATGTTTTTTTGATGAGCTTTCTTGAAAAGCATGTCTATGATGTTTCCATATATCATAGACCTAGACATTGAGGTCAATGAACGATCGGTCCGTAACATAACCAGATGAGACGTAATCATTGGAATGTGCAACAGAAAGGAAAGTCCTGCATTTTCAACTTCATCCAGGAAATCTTTACAGTCAATGCTTTCTTTATATTTAGTCTTTATATGATGAATTAAAGCAGCAATATAGGTCCTTTGTGCTTCTTCATCAAAACCAATTATATTAACCTGATGGTCTATTTCAGACTCTGAAAGTCTAACATTTTCTATTTTGTATGGCCTGCAAAGTGTAAGATACACACATTTAGGCGATTTTGGCCTTATTGGTAATTCATACTTTTGTTTATCAACTAGTTTAGGGGCCCATTCATCAAGACCATCCAAGATTACAAGTGATTCGTGGTTAATGAGAATTTGCTCAATGGTCTCATGTAAACTTACACATTTGTCATCACTAAAATGAGGTTTCAACTGATTTGTAATCATGGAAACCACGTTTAACTCTTGAGTATCTCGTAAATTCACATGAAATACAAATTCAAATCTAGCAAAATAATCGGCATAAGCCTGTAAATGGGCATTTTCAATTTGATTACCTCTTATTGAGTTTGACCATAAAAAAGCAATAACTCTAGAAAATGTCGTTTTACCAAGTCCTGCATCTGCAGTTAAATAGATGTTTTTGCATTGCTCATCACCTTTACAAAAAAGATCCTTGCATTTTATCATATTATGTTTTGAAAGAAATATGCCCTCCTCCCATTCCAACAAGGGATGTCTAGAATGAGATTGTTCTGTTTGTAGTTTTTCTATTTTATGGTAGTCCACTACTTCCATTTCTGGAAGTTGATAAATGTTAAATATCTGACCTTTTTCGTACTCTACTAATGGGCACAATTGCATTAATTCAAACTGTTGTTGGTAAATATCGACTAACTTCAGTCGAATAGCTGAAATTAGAAATATACAAGTAAAATGAAATTTACGTTTTTTTAGACTTTTATACACTCTGTGTATGACATCAATATACATATATATTTTTTTAATGTCGCATTCAACACAAATATAGGTCATATACACGATGACCAGCTCTTCCTACTATAGGTTTCCTGGACACTTTCTATCACCAGTACTAACCGACAACTCATGTATAGGGTATGACCTGCCGCGACCGGGTTTCGAACCCTACATATATTTCTATGGAGTCAATAAGAGACCGTAGTCAGTTATTTCCCCTTGTATACTCTTCAAATAGGTGGGTCCAATTAGTTGGATTACTCGGATTTTACCCTTACTTTTCAATGTCAATTTGCCAAAATAAATCTTATATAACTTCTTTGTAAATCATTTAATTTGTTTGAAATTCAAGCCAAGTATTTTTAGGGTAAAAAACTATCCAAATTTCATTACTTCTGTAAATATCTTCATTAACAAGAAAGATATTAGATGAAATATTTTGTTATCCTTACATAGGAGTTCAATGATAAAATCTGAGGATTCCAACAGTAAGGACCTACTTATCAATTGGATTGCTTCAGATTTTATCAGGGAAAAATAACTGACTAAAGTCCCTAATTAATTTCACAGGAAGTTTCAATTTCAATTTGATATTATTCCGTTCTTTGACAAAACACCTGATAAGTCCACCATAATCTGTTTTGATTCAATCCTCATCACAGATTTTCTTTTCGTGGCTGTTGTTCATTTATTTCAAGTGTTCAAAAATCTTTTATCATGAATTAAAATAATATATTACTTGATATATCCCATGACTTGAGTGCATCTTCAAAACGTTTCTTTAAACGTTGATCAATTACAATAGTTTCAGCTGTTTTTATTAATGTTGGTAAGTCTGTAAAGTTGCAGAACTTGCCGAGTTCATTCAAAATCTGCAACATAAAGAAAGAATCTCATTTCACATTGGGACATTATTCTGTTACGCAGGGTCTTATCGGCTTCCATATAGTTTGATGTAGCAAAACTTGCACTGATTTTAGTGTGCGATTTAAACGAGTGTAATTCGTTGTTATCACGCTATTTTCTTAACAAACTCTATTAGATCGCCAGTATATACAATAATTAATTTTTTATAATAAATTAATTACAAAAGGTCACCTCAGCAAGTAGAACTATTCCCTTGTTTCCGTTAAGTCCAAAAAATCCTGTCTTTCGTTTTATTAACAACGCTTAATTCCAGCCACACGGTACCGTTTCCCGAATTGTTACTGATAAACGCCAAATTAGACGTACCAAATCCGGATGACAAATTTGACTATTTTTAATTTTTTAAATAAGTTACGGAGGGTTTTATATATAGGACTTTTTGTACTACATGATAAATTTACTTAGAATGGACTATATCAAAAAGTGTTGATATGGTGTCACAAGTCAATGATAATGCTACAGAAATTCAGAAATGTAACGTTTTTATATTGGATATCGGCTATGTCTTGTCTTGAAATGGCGTCTTACTTTCAAGATCGTTGTTTTGACATGCATCACTTGAGACTAGCACACATTTATACAACCATACTTTATAAAACAAATACAAAATATGTTTTTAATCACACCTTATATTTGAAGGATTTTTCTTTACTGGGTTTTACGCCGTGTCAACACAATTTACGTCATTTCACGGCGTCCAGCGTACCTAACATAGCTTCCCTGGAACATTGTCTATAACCAGTACTCACCTATCCTTCCATAAGGTCAGAAGCTTTTCCATATTATTTAATCAATGGAGGGAATTTGATATTATTGTAAAATTTTCATGAAAGGGTATGACCTCCCCGGTGGGATTCGAACCCGCCCCCCCCCCTCGGGACAAAATATTAAAAATCACGGCGCTCTACCAACTGCGCTATCGACCCGGGTTATATATTTGAAGGAAATCTAGAGGAACAAGGCTTATCAAGAACCTTACTTCCAACCAATTTCTAAAGGATATATTAGTATCATGGTTCCAAATAAAGAAAATATATGATAAAACAACATGATATGATAAAACATAAATATCAACATGTGGAATTAAAGTAATATAATCAAAGTATTGAAATACAGATATACTTTCGTGCACAATGAAATCTAACAAATCCACACAAATGATTACTTCTTACACATTAGATTCAAGTACGAATCGAGTAGGGTAAAAATGCAGGAGACGTGTTTACTCTACCCTGTATTACTGCCAAATATAATAAAAGTTTTATTTTCCTATTTTTGCCATACAAAATCTTGAAGTACAGTTTTCCACTGAAAACTCTGCATTTAAATTCGGTATAGTCCTGCAGTATATGAGGTGAACCGTGCACTTGAGTCCCCACAAAGTTTTTTTGCTGTTTCTATATCTTTGAAAGGTGCTGAATAAGAATCCGAGCGATGACACCCTGTCATCCTTGAGCAATTTGCATAATATGCAAATTAAGTCCGCCATTATAAAAATTCCATTTTTCGCTAATAACTCAATAACCAACTTAGATACAAAATTGAAATATGTATCTATACCCATGTTTTCAGGGTCTATCTATCACATGGTACTAATTTCAGCTTGATCAGATCATTTAGATATGCAAATTTATGCAAATTAGGTATTTAACGACACACAATATTCGTTTCGCTATACAAATCCACGTCTGTAGTTTTTACATTGATATTTTGAGTAAAATGTGTTTATATTATGCTAATTTTGTATATATATTAAATACAAATATATCAAATAATTACATTTAATCAGTTTATGATACTATAAAGATATGAAAAATATTCAAATTACGTTAAAAATTGTAGGATTTTGACTCAAACATTACATATGAATATTCATGCCATTGTCTAGCATTCTATTGATGCCTTGATAATTTTGATTCAGCTTCTATACCTTTGAACAGAGCTGCCTAAGAAATTAAGTGATGACATCCAGTCATCCTTGAACAATTAGCATAATATGCAAATTTGGTCCGCCATAATCGAAATTCCGTTTTTCGCTAATAACACGATAACTAATCATGATAAGATTTTAAAATATGTGTCTGCACCCATGTTTATTGGATCTAGCTATCATATGATACCACATTCAGCATGATCAGATGATTTGCATATGCAAATGTATGCAAAAAAGGTTTTTCAAATGAACTGTTTTTGAAGTGAATTTATTTTGTTCAAATTTAAGTGTACTTCAAAGAGGAATTTTTCCAGAAAATATAATTGAATCAAGTAATCTGTCAATTGCGACCCAATTTTATGTTCGGTTGGATTTCAATGTCCAGAACGTCCACATTATGAGACCATTCATATACCACACCTAATCAATGTATTAATATAAAATGAATGTTTATATTGTGTTACTTATTACCGTGTGGCCTACGCACTTGTGCTTTCAGCTCAATATTACATATTGAAGTGGTGTGCCTTTATGCCAGAACCGAAAAAAGGAATAATAATAAATTAATTTGAATAGTGCATCGTAAAATTGATTGTAAAATTAAAGCTACTGAATTCAAAAGCGTTTCCTTATCATAAAAACAGCCTGATATTGACATAATTTAAGCATCTATTTGATAGATATACATGCACTTCATGGCAATAGTAGAAGCTGGAAAGTCTTACTTATTTTCGTGCAGATTTGACCTCTCGACAGTGTTTACTGTGGAAAGAAATTCATGAAACTACATGTGTCAACTTTATTCATTTGCTCATAGTTTCCACTAATTAATTTACTCAAGATAATATAGAACGTTCTAGGCATGTATATAAATATATAATAACAAAGCCAGCATTAAGGAACGTCGTATACATAAATCTATGGCTAGCAAGTTCAATAAAATAAATATTAGTTGCTTTTCAACTTTTCAGAATCATAAATATGACAATGAGACCTTGCATGCATGTTTGATAACTATAATTTGTATGAATGTTTATAGCATAATTGGTTATTGCAAGGTGAACAGGAATCTAAATTCTGTAACGCCATGATAATCAGACTAACCGGGTGTTTTGGACTACCACGAAAGGTCATGATCTGCAAGAATTGAATTGGGATAGCTAAACTCGGAGTGTGTTGCACATGATCATGGCTACACACACTTAATTTGTCTTTGTATGGCTAAATTTTCGACTTTATTTTGACTAAAAGTTGTTTTGAATAGTATGTTCTTACAATCATTTGAATGCATCCTTACTTATCTTCCTTATTATATCAAAAAACTGATAACAGAACATATTTTTAGTAGGGGAAATAAGTCATTGGAGAAATTACGGGCAAAAAAACAATTATTATATATTCTTTACAATCTAATGACTGTAAAGACCACGTATCTTAATTATCTATAATTAAATATAATAAGCAATGCATGCTCTTAGTTTATGTAGAATACCTTTGTTCTTTACACTGACTTTAACTTGGATAGAGAAAATGGATATCACTTTACTTTATGCGCCTAATTTGCATAAGTATACATATCCAAATCATATGATCATTATAACATTAGTATATGTTCTCCGACATAAAACAAATCAAACTAATGCCATGGAAGCATATATATAGGTAAGTACATACTGTTCATGTTTGTCATATGTAGTTATTGAGATATTATGATTTTTTCAAGTGTGTCGTCACACTAAATATACTAACTAAATGCTTTGTCTTAAATTATTTGTAAATAATCGTTAATCTGTTCTAGGGATGTATACCGGTACCAAGTACCGGTACCAGTATCGGTATCGTTTCGAAAATTTCCGGTAAATACCGTTTCGTTTTGGTACCGGTACTCAAATCGGTACTTTGAACAAAATAGAGCAGATTTAAAATAACCAAATACGAAATTTTAGATGCTTTAATCTCAAGACTTCGGTGTATTTGTCCTATTTTAAAGGGATTTAACTCGATCTAAACTTTGGTTAAGTATATTATATCATCTATTACCGTCCAGTATGCCCCGTGTTGATCCATATTGATAATTGATACAAATTGAAATAATTATTCAAGTAATGACACAGTGTTGCAGGAAATTAGCATGCTACTTAAACGTTATTTTTTAAAGTCTAGGGGCACGTTCCACAAAGCGATCGCTATAACTAGCGCTTTTTAAAAGCGATTTTTTGTAGCGTAAAAGGTCTTCGGAACGGTATGTTTCAAGCTAGAAAATCCAAGATGGTAGTTTTCTCAAACAAAATGAAAAATATTTAAATCAATTATCACCATGATTATTCATTTAACCGCTTTAACGAAAAATATGAATATCATTATTCTTAAAAAAGAAACACGTTTCCACAGGGGCAGCCATTTTGAAAAAAATGCAGAAGTTTCAGAATCATACAGCTAGCAAGAAAAAACTTGCTATGTATCGCTAGCTAGCGATTCAATTCTCTCGATCGCAGCAGACCGTTCCTAGGGAAATCGGTAGGTAGCGATACAAAGCGCTCGCCCCGCGGAACGTGCCCTAGTTGCCGTCGATGTCAATGTCTGAAAGGTCTCTCGAAATTGTTACACATGCGTCACATGCACGCTTACATTAACATGCACAATAATATTTGTTGTTCTGTAATATTGTCTTTCGATTGTAAATTCTGCATGAGTAAACTGTCACATGAACATTGGGTTATTTTTCTGACGAACATTTATGTTTATTTGTTTCATGATTAATTCATAGGATTAAACTCAGAAATATAGTTTGTAAAAGATCACCAACGACTCATTATTGTCTACTGGGCTACTAAAAATACTTATTTAATTGCGACACAATATTTTATTGATATTGTTTTGATATGGAAATACGAATGTCACGCGTAGAACGATTTTTTTTCTAACTCTTGATTATATATTTACTAATAAGTTTTTTTCTACTAAACATTTAGCAAACAGAATAGCACAATAACAGTATAAATTGCAGAGCTTGCATTGAAATATTTCTCTGTCTTGGGTACAAGTGTGTCCAGTGATCGTGTGTTTTCTTTGGTTGGTGACACAATAAACCAGGAAAGAGTACCCCTCGATCCGCCAAAAGCTGATATGTTCATAATCTTACATCGATATACATGTATTTTTTTGTTATTTGTATTTAAACATTGTAATTTGTACTACGGCTGTATATTGGTATCGGTATCATTAAAAATACCGTATCGTTTCATTGGTACCGGTATCGTTTCGTTCTATTTTCCTCTTTTAATTCTTTTATTGATATGTTTAATTTTAAACAACTTATTTGTGATTATACACGAGTTTGCAATAAGAGTTCCACTGCTATCGATTTAATCATTGTTTCTGATCATGAAAAAGTATGTCAGTCTGGAGTAATTAATACTTGTTTTAGTGACCATTCTTTAATATATTGTACCAGAAAAGTGTCCAAAACACCCATATGTCTTCATAATACTGTTAAATTGCGTTCTCTAAAAAATTATAACAGAGATATTTTACAAGCTAACTTATTATCAGCTGATTGGAGTTCAGTTTTATTAAATGACAATGTTTTAGATGCTTGGAGTAAATTTAAAAGTATTTTTCTGTCTGTCATTGATAACATTGCTCCCGTAAAACAAATTCGTATTAAGCAAAGAACGGAGCCATGGATGACATCTGAAATATTATGTTTGATAAAACAGAGAGATAAATCTTATAATGATTTCAAGAAAAATAAAAATGAAGAAAAATATGAGCATTTTAAGTCATTAAGAAATAAAACACAAGAAACTATTCACACTGCAAAAATAAACTATTTCTCTGATACATTGGAGCATAATAAACATGACTCTAAGTCACTATGGAATTCTCTTAAAAGTCTTGGATTACCCTCTAAAAAATGTTCTTCATCATCATCTCAAGCTAACATTTGTCTAAAATTAGATTCAGGTATTTGTTTTGAAAAAAATATAATAGCAGAAGCATTCAATTCTTTTTACACTTCTATTGCATCTAACTTAGTAAACAAACTACCTACATGTGTTAATAAATATGGTAAGATATTTGTCAATAAATTTTATTCTGATAAAGGAGTCCGTTTAGACAGTTTTTCTTTTTCATTAGTGTCTGAAAACAAAGTTTTTAAATATTTATCAAGCCTTGGTGTCAATAAATCCACAGGTTTAGATAACATTCCATCTCGTTTTGTTAAAGATGGTGCTTCTATCATAGCCTGTCCGTTGGCTCATGTCATCAATCTGTCTTTATTACAAGGTGTTGTACCTGAAGATTTAAAATTAGCTAGGGTAGTTCCTCTTTACAAAAAGAACGATAAAACTAATGTTGGCAATTACAGGCCAGTCTCAATTTTAACCATTATTTCTAAAATTTTTGAAAAGGTTGTATATGATCAAATTGAACTTCATTTTAATGAAAACAACTTATTTTATAAATTTCAATCAGGGTTCAGACGAGGTTTTTCAACTGACACTTGCTTAATACATCTAACTGATTATATCAGACTTGAAATGGATAAAGGTAATCTTGTTGGTATGATACTTTTGGATTTAAAAAAAGCTTTTGACACTGTTGATCATGAAATTTTACACATGAAACTAAAAGCATCTGGTTTAGGAAACGATATACTGTTATGGTTAAAATCTTATCTTTCTGATAGACACCAGTTAGTAGATGTGGCTGGTACTCATTCTACTACTGCTCCTATAACATGTGGTGTCCCTCAGGGATCCATACTAGGTCCTCTTTTATTTTTAATTTATGTGAATGACATGTCTGCTGTCATCAATAGTAAACTTCTTTTATATGCAGACGATTCTGGCATTCTTGTATCTGGTAAGAACAAGAATGATATTGAAAACAGACTTTCTCTTGATATTAATCTTATAAGTGAATGGTTAATAAACAATAAGTTGTCTCTGCATCTTGGTAAAACCGAGTCCATACTTTTTGGATCCAAGTTTAAACTTAAATCTGATCATAATCTTCATGTCTCATGTAATGGAATATATATTCAACCAACGTCCTCTGTTAAATACCTAGGGGCTATACTTGATCAAACTTTATCTTTTGAGATCATGGCTCGTAATATTCTTCAAAAAATTAATGCTAGACTAAAGTTCCTATATAGAAAAAAAGATTATCTTACTCAGCATACTAAAAAATTATTGATTATGTCTTTAATACAATGTCATTTTGATTATTCATGCTCTATATGGTACCATGGATTGACTCAATCTTTAAAAAATAAGTTTCAAACAACCCAAAATAAATTGATAAGATTTGTATTAAATATGGATTTTAGAGCTCATGTAGGAGCTGAACATTTCAGACTTCTTAACTGGTTACCAGTTAAACAGAGAGTTAATCAAATTATTCTTAGTCATGTTTTTAAAAATTAAACTTGGTATGTCTCCTACTTACATGTCTTATAACTTTACTTCTCAAGACACAATTCACAACTATAATACAAGACTAAGTAAAAAAGGTGCTTTTTCCTTACCAAAAGTCAAAAGTTTTGGGTTAAAATCTTTTTGCTACTTAAGCTGCTCATTATGGAACTCTTTACCATCTGATATCACACTAATAAAAAAACTGTTTAAATTTAAACAAACTGTGAAACAGTATTTTTTAGATAATTTATCTTAGATATTTGTATGTTTTTTATTTTCTCTATTATTTTGGCATGGTCCACATAATTTTTAAGTTATAACTGACCAAATCCTTCTTATATGACATTTATGTTTGTGCTTGACCACCTTAGATGTATTTTACCATGAAGCCATACCTAGACTATTTGTGATGGATAAATTATGTCCAATTTAAATCACATGATTACCAACTTGACTGTGATACTAAGATATTTCTGTGATTATTAACATAACTGTGATTCCTCAATATTATATGAGAATAGATTTGTAATTGTCTGCATAACTGTGATACTTAATTATTTATGTGATTAATCTTATTTTTATAAACTAAACTGTGATCTTGGATATTTCTTCTGTGAATAATTTTGTGATTTAATATTACATCTATCTGGTGCTTATTATTTAATACACATATTATATCAATGTTTCAATTATCTGCTATGTCTTTGATAAATCTTTTTATGTTTTAATTTTATGCAACAGTCTTCACCATTTTAATAATGCCTCTCTTTGTCACGCCACCAACACATAGGGACCACAATGGAAATAAGGGCTTGCCCTTGTTTGTGTTATCCCTGGTGTTGGTGTGCATTACATAATTACAACATCATAATGTCTGTGATATTTATGTTTGTATGTTTTTACTATGTGTACACTATGCCAAATAAATATTATTATTATTATTATTATCATGACGGTACCCATCCCTAATCTGTTCATAACAACTCGAAATTTGGTACATGATCTTTATTTTATATAGTGAAATAAAACACTTTCCTATACTTAAAGACCTAATTAGCATACATCTGCATTTGCAAATCATCTCTGATGATGCTTAAGGTCGTATCATATGATAGCTAGACCCTACAAACATGAATGCAGACACATATGTTACTTTTTTATCATGATTGGTAATTGTGTTATTAACGAAAAACGGAATTTCGGAAATGGCGGACTTAATTTGCATATTATACTAATTGCTCATGGGTGACAGGATGTCCTAACTAAATTTATTAGTCAGCTCTGTCCAAAAAACTGAATCAAAATAATCCAGACCTCCACAGAATGATAGACAATGGCATAAATATACATGCCATCATGTAATGTTTGAGGCCAAGTTTTAACGTAATTTGAATATTTTGCATATCTTTATAGTATCATGAACTGATTTAATGTAATTATTTGATATATTTGTATTTAATATATACAAAAGTATCTTAACATAAACATATTTTACTCAAAATATCAATGTAAAAACTACAGACGTTGATTTGTATAGCAAAACCAAATATTGTGTTTCGTAAAATACCTAATTTGCATAAATTTGCATATTTAAATGATTTAATCAAGCTGAAATTAGTACCATGTGATAGATAGACCCTGAAAAAATGGATATGGATACATATTTTGAATTTGTATCTAAGTTAGTTATTGAGTTATGAGCGAAAAACGGAATTTCTATAATGGCGGACTTAATTTGCATATTATGCAAATTGCTCAAGGATGACAGGGTGTCATCACTCGGATTCTTATTCAGCACCTTTCAAAGATATAGAAACTGCAAAAAAACTTTGTGGGGACTCAAGTGCACGGTTCACCTAAAATATGGCATTTTACTGCAGGACTAGTAGGTTCATTATTGTAGTTAAATATGAAAATACATGTATGGTACAATACTGTAAAACAACTTAAACTTCAAGTAATACAATGAATGACCGCAGTATTATTACATAACAACTACATACACTATCAATATATTAATCGTTTTACTGCTCTTACTTCATAAACATTTCAACAATGTAAACCTTTGATTTGCTGTGATTATTATCAAAGTATAACACTAGATTGATCATTAAGTAAACTGCTTAGTGTAATTTATTTCTTAGTGAATTTTTACCCAATTATAAAATATTGAAGAAGAACAATTCCTAAAATATTTGTTTAAGTTATTACCTCAATTCCACTATAAAACTCGTTCTGATATGATATGATATGATATGATATGATATTTCAAAGGCAAGGCCTACCAATGAAACAATTTATAGAAAATTTAAAAAAAATCTTAAAAAATATTTATGCAGTTTTTAACATCTGGCATGAAAACAACTCATAACAATAAACGAATAAACACTTACTTAGAGACACAACTTATCATAATTGACACTTGTATTGCATGCTTTTTTCGTCGCTAGATATAACGGTAGAACTTCAGTGTGTCACGTAGAATGGATATGATAATTGAGGCCTTGTAATGAGTACATGCACCTAGTTCAAAGTAGCATTTATATAAATGAATCTTTGTATCGAACAGCATAAAAATTACATGTCCCTAATTGACAACATATTTTTGCTGTTTGAGTAGGCACTTGGAGACAATACTTCTGTGATTTTTTGTTAAAATCCATTGATAAATGAGGATGGAATTGTGAATAGAAAAAACCATATTTATCACACATGTCTAATCGTTGACCAACTACGAAGAAAACTGTCGTCTGCTAAATCAAATGTTGTCTGCTAAATTAATCTTTTATCTATTGTTTTTTTAAATAGTGGAAATATTTTATAAATGACAAACAGTTTGGCACCAGGCGCAGCAAAAACAATTTACATACTCAATTTTGTCAGAGATATTCATAAATACAGTACTAGTAACATTATCAACAACTTTGCATGGGCCTCAATTTATTTCACTTGCTAGCAAACACGAAAAAGTCATGAAACATGAAATTCTTGAAATTTTCACCTCTATTATGATGTAACCACTATACTACAATTTTCGTTTGATGTCCAAGATTTATAAGTTGTGTCTTTTCCAGTATAAATCATTACTTACTACATTACCAACAAATATCATATTAACAAAAATAAAAAACAAGACTACATGTGATCTAAGAAACAGACAAGAAGAAACAATAATTCACCTGTTCTGGAAATGTCAATACAGCAAAATGTTACGGTGCAAATTAGAAGAATATCATTATTCGAAAGAAATCACAATAAAGATTACTAACCAAAGCACTGGAGTGCCGGAGGAACGATGTCCTGAACTTATTTAATAAAAATTATAATCATGCCAAAATATCAGGCTTTTACAGCAATATTATCTATAACATAATGTATTAGATATCATTTAATAGAGTTTAACAGGAGCAGTCAGTGCAAGGACAGCGCGCTAGACTCTTCGAGTGTTTTGATCATGGCAAGGTTTATCTTACTTGTTGAAACGAAATAAATTAGTCAAAGAATAAACACCAATTCATAAAGATATAAAACAGGCATAAATTTTATAAAATACAAGTAACGTCCCTTCGTTAAGTTAAGTAGACGTAGCATCGATGAATAAGCATAATTACCTAGTTTCATTTAGATATCTTAATTAAGTACATAGTTATTTCATTTTGAATACATTTAAACATTAAAATGAAAGGCTATAATTCCAAAAATGATTCATCAACAGTTTTGTCCCTATATGGTTGTGAAGATGTAGTAACAATGAATAAGCATACCACTTTTCATTAATTTAAGAATACCTTAATGAGTATTGAATTATTTTCACTTCAAGTACTATAACTATAACTAAAAAGTATAAAAGGGGCACAACTCCTAAAATAATACATCAAAAGTTGTTCCCTATTGTATTCGATGTAGTGCTGATAAATAAGCATATCAACTTTCAATCAAATATCTTAATCAGTACTGAATAGATTTAGTTAAAATAAACTTTAACCTTTAATATTACTAGATGGGAGCCCGTGCAAGCACGGGCTTTAGGTAATGACAATAAAGGGAAATAACCGCTGCGGGGAGTTTGGTCTATTTTTAGTTTTATCCAGAACTATTTTTAAACACAAAAAAAACTATTTTTGTTGATTTTTGGCAGTTTTTGCAAATATCAAGAGGCTTTGTCAAAAAATAATTGTCAACTTGATATGCCGGTATATAGGTGCTCCAGCGACAAACAGAAGATTTATTCAAAGCCGCGCAGTTTCTTCCACAAAACAGGAAACTCGCAAATTTAATAATATAGATACGTATCAAGGTGTAAAACTCCGAGAGTATTTCATCCAAAGTTATCTCCATTTAGTCACAGGCTGCCGAGTTGAGTCCTCAGGTTGAGTGGTACCGTCCCAGGAAAACGTGTTAGTTCGGTTTTAAACTAAACTTCTTTCGCAAAATGGAAGCCAATGAATACACACACGATGAGTAAAGAGTATTTTGCGATAGTGATCAAATGATTCATCTTAGACAACTGTGAGAGAGGCTAGTGACTTTAAATGTTTTTTTTCTCTGTTTATTCTTATTAGAGTTCCACGAACAAATCTATGAGTTACGTTGGAGAAGTAGATGGCGATTCAATAGGCTTTATTGTGTCTGACCAACTTATTTATCCTGTTCGACGTCGCATAACTTTCTTCATTGGCTGTTCATTTATAAGATTCTATATGTAATAGAAAGATCAGCCATTTCTTTGATAAATAAGAAAATCGACCAAGAAATAAAAACACACAAGCCCATTGAATGAGATAGGTCATATTTTCTTGGATTCTGAAGCGACGATTTACACACCTTTACTCTTTACTATAAATGTGTGTGTGTGTATACAATATTTTAAAGGGGAACTATTTTATTTTGCGGGTGCATTTAGTCTGATAGATGAATAATTCGAGGAAAAGCATACCAAATTCCATTTAAATATATTCAAGTACTAATTACACCTCATTTTAATAAATTTTAATCTTAAATGGAAGAATATAAAAGGGAATAACTCCAAAAAACAGTTAATTCACATTTACATCACTGAAGTGCCATGTAGATTAAGTACCTACAAATAAGTTAACAAAACTTAAGTCACATATCTTGGAGGTTAAAGAACTTTAACCTCCAAACCAACGCAACCACCAACGCCGACGCATTAGTTCTCTTTTTTTCGACGAGCTAAAGGCATTATTATTATTACACGTGTATATAAATTATAACTGCATTCATTAATGATTTGAAAGATTCAGAATTTGAATGGTTAATGTACAGGCTTTTAATTATTAATAATTTAAAAATTATTTATTCATATGTTTTTCTGCAAAAATAAACAACAAAAGTTGAATTCTATTAAACTTACTTAAAAGGCCTTTACCACCATGTACGAGTATAAAGGCAACACGTCGCCGATGTATCGGGTTTTAAACCTCACACAGTGTCTCATTTTGATTTCTCGAGTATCTAAGAATCGATAGAAATTATCTAAACTTTGAGAATGATATAAGCAAACTTTTCATCCAGTTCATATTATCGTGAAAAAGGATTTTTGGTTATTGAAGGATCATTATAAGCATTATAGCTTATAACAATCGTGATAGGCCCATTATTACACTTAACAAAAGTTCTAACCGATCACTTTTCAAATTTCGATTATTTTATAACGGATCCTTATTAAATTTTGCAGAGGTGATTTTTGTGTCAATTTCTACCGATTTGTGGAAAGAAAAAATAATTTCATACGGTCCGATGCCCTCAATAGGGACACAGGGCGTGGTTTACACATTTTGGCACGAAATGTTCGTGGCGAGCGTGGTGAGTATTAATTTCACGTTGAATAAATCTTTATTAACTTTTTAAGTGAAAAAAAACATGAAACATTGCACGAATGTCGATGCAGGATCTTGGCGTAGCCAATAGAATGTTGAATGCAGGAGCCTCTATCAAACCGGTGAGTCACTGTTCATGGAAATACCTTTAAAAAATATCGACACAGCATTGTTTAAAATGCTATAATTTTAGTATTCTCAGTGGGTTCATTCCTATTTCAAGTTGCGTGACACTTTAATCGGGCCTTTTCGACGGGCCTTTTAAACATACATTTACAGCATGAAATTACGAACAAAAATTCAAAATTTTGAACATTACTTCAAATACTTAAAATCTTATCTAAACATTGAACCCAAAATTTAACTATCCAAAGATAAATATGAGCTTCACCTAGATAAATGGTTAAACTTTCACTGTATAGGGAACAATAATATAACGCAAGGGTTAATATTGTTAAATTCTTTTCTCTTCTTTTCTCTTCCTTTCTTGGTTTCATAAACTCAATATCGAATTCACAATCCAAATCAAATTATACGTAAGGAGGGAAAGCATACTATCTTCTAGTAAAATATGATGTTTATGTATGTTAATAAAACCCCTTTCTTTCTTTTTTTTAAAACAACTTCCATCTAGTTTTTCTTTTCTTTAATGAATTTTTAAAAACAATCATCTCCAATTCTCTTATAAAATATTCTTACATATTTATTGGAAGAAATTCACCTAGACTCATAATATAAGTAAGTTTAAAATTATGATGTTTTGAATCTTTCAAAGGTATGCGTGTAACTCATAGCGTATTAATACAATGTTTTGATTAGTGTACTTGTAATAGTATATGTATAATAACAATTTGATAATGTAATGATGAATTGCTTTTTACATTAAATCCTTCTGTTTTGGTATGTAAGAATGAATGAATGTTAATTCTTCTAAAAACTTAAATAAAAGAAGCAAATCAAATTTTGAAAAAGAAAGAAAAAATCTGAGACACATGAAGGATGAATTCAATGATGGTTTTCTACTACTAGTACCTAACGGTAGCTGCCATAATTTAATATAATCACTATATTATTGTTTGACTAAACTTAAATGTAGCAAAATATCAATATTTACGTCACAAAGCTCTGTCCACTTATTTTTCAGAACAGTTTGATCTTCAAGTACACTTTCACTGTGTGATACCTGAAATAAGCAATATATTATTTTAAATTGTGCTTTTAGTTATTAATCAACACTTTTAATAAAATTATGTGCGATGACAGATTACTAAACTAACATTTTTTAGACATTTTTTCATGTAACTGTTTATTAGTGCAAAAAGGCCACCGGCCCATTAAACATTTTCATTTATATACAACAAGTAAATTCCTAATAATAATACAATTGAATATGAATGTGTAAGGTATCAGCAAGTAATGGCAACCTGTTTTATGTGTCTATATAATGATATGCATACAAATACATATCTGTTCTTCACATACACATTTTACTTTATAGATACCTCTTGCCTCTCCAAAGAAGTCGACACTACTCACACCTTTATATTAATATTTTGTTGGAATTTGTAAATTTCGATGCAGGAAACTATATAAACCTATATTTAGAATCAAGGACTATCGGATTCTAAATATAAAATTTCATGTATTTTGCCATATACCCCGCTAAAACAATAAGTATACACAATACAACATGTTTAAATACTTATGAATTGTTCAAAATGCACAAAAAGATTAATTTCTAGCCAATGAACATACACGTAAGAATCGTTACTGTAGATTAAAAAAAGAGTATACTAATGTAAAAAGCGTCGATAAGCATTCGTTGCTTCCGTAGTAAGCTATTACTATTAGTTACAATTACACTTATAGTATAAATTTCACAAAATATCTTTAACACAATAGAGAAAACATATATAATTGGTCTCTAATCAACAAAAGTACTTTACACTTACATTATTTCTACATAATCTCAATCTCGTAATGTATGCCTCAAGAGAATGATCAGTAGATGCAGGCTGAATCCAAACGTTGTCACCTGGAGGGCGTAAACCACATACGTTCCGTAATAAGCAACATAAAAGTGTTATATCAAAGTGTTCTGATGATGGGTTCATTCCTTTGGGTGGTAATAATTCTTCTTGAGCAGGAGTAATAATCTTCTTATTTATCATCATTTGAAGTTTTGCACGATGGTTAGTCAAGAAGGTGATTAAATCTGGAACTGCCTTTCCATCAAAAACCTTTCGGATTACCTTAGTGCCAACTTCTATCAGCAAATATTCATACCGAAAGGTGAATTCCTTAGCTGAAATAGCATAAAGCATTATTTCACAAATGGGTAATATCAAAATTATTATGGGGATTACGGTATTACAATTGCAATACAGTAAAATTAAACTTAAATGGCTGATTCTAAAAACTAATCATATCACATCACTGGGTTTTAGTGTAAATTTTATAGTGGGATGATATTGGGTCAATATAGACATCCAGTTGAAGTATAAGGCACAGTGGATGTGCTTAAATTATACAAATTGTCCCGAATTTTTCTAAATTGATGCTCTTCCAAAAGTGTAAAGTTAAAAAATAATTTTATGTGCACATGTGGTATAAGTGTATGATTTGAAATAATAAAAGGCTGAGGGAAAAATCACAACTGGCGAGGCAATAAAATTTATATTAAATTGACTAAAATGACTTTAACGAATTAATAAACGAGTAATGCTGGTACATGATTGAATGCCAACATACATGGCTATAAACCTAAATATTTCTAGACTAAATACAGTGTCAAACTGCACATCACACATTCATACTTCTTCATTCAACAAATCGAAATTACCGCAGCGGGGAGTTTGATACGTTGTATTTACGGGTCATAGCGACGGATAAACACATTTTTGTAATTATTCATGACTTTTTTCCAATGCATATAGTTACTAGTAGTTTTTATTGTTTCAATTAACAATAACTATGTAATGTAAAAGGAAACAAAAGCAGAAAGTCATTCTGATTTCTAAGTACATACGAAGTAAGTTATACTTCTGGTTTAGAGCTGCTGCGAGTATCCAAGTACTCGGATATTCGCGATCTTGACCAGGAAATCGAGGACGAATATTCGTCATGTCAGAAATCGTCGGATCGCGATCCATTTTGGAATGAAATGAAATAATATTTTGGGTTAATTAACTCTGAAAGCGATCCACATCACTTTTGAAAATTTTAATTCATGTAGGGACTGGTTTATTTTGTTTCAAAATTTTGATAGATACACTTTTAAACTGCCCATAAAACGCCTGGTAATTGAAATGTTTGGAGTACATGGTGTTCCATATAGTAAAGCTTTTTTTGCTATTACATAAATTCCTGTATGCTACTCTATTAACAAGTGATTTGTGGTTCGATTCGTGAATAACTACAAATGAATCTTGGTTCGGATCAGATAGCCACTAGCTCAACGATTCGCAGCCCTATTAAGGTTATAGTCTGGTATATAAACTACAAAAATCGACTGAACCGTGCATGAATGGCTAAGACATTGTAGTTTCCGAAACTGGATGATGCCACTTCGGCACTCTTGGGCAACTCCGAAAATTGATGAATCTATAATAAATCCATCTTTATCACAGTCTGATCATTTAAAGAGCTAAAATTAGTCTAACATTATCTGCAATATTATTTCATGCAATTTCGGTACCCTTCGTTTATTCTCCGATCATAAATGGCGGACAAAATGGCGTATAATGGCCACATTTGTCATGTATGTCAACCACAATGAGCCAAAATCGTACACAGAGACATATCAAAAATGAAATAATGTTTTTTTATAGATATACCTGAGTTTATATAACTGGTTGATGCCACACTGGCATCATTGGGCAATTCCCAAAATCCAATATGGCGGCTAGAATGGCGTAAATATTTAACTGTCGGGTATATATGAACCTCAATGAAATAAGTCATAGAGTGGGGTATACCAAATAATTTTAATGCATTTTATTTTGTCGTTAATCCAATTTTATTAATGCAACCGATTGATGCTGTACTGGTATTCTTGGATAACTTCAAGGATTCAAGATGGTGGTCAAAAGAATGATAAGAGCTGGGAAATTGAGTCACATAAATAGACATGACTCCACACTCATGAGTATACAGCGACATGTTTAGGTTTTTATATCTCTTGGTCTTGCGAATATTAAATAATTGATACTAGCTTGTCAGTTGACTCTAAAAGCAAATTGTTTCTACGATGGCAATTTAGAGACACTATTCCGATAATATTTAATTCATTGAACAACATAAGTTGTGATACGAAATTTGAATATACTTAGAATAACGACCACTTTTCCATATATGTTTGTCACTTCAATAATAATATTCAATATGTACTAAAAGAATGTTATATACAAAGAAAAAGACAAATGGTATTGAAAGTATTGTGTGCATGTTCAATTATCTTTCAAGGTATTCTTAGAGTTCATTAATGCCAAAGTAATTGAAAGAAATTCTGTTGCCATTGTAACACATTTCGATAGTAATTAAGGGAAATTGCAATAGGATTTCAAATTCGATCTTGATATCAGATATCACAACTGGATCATGTGTGTTATTTATTTCATTGTAAATACTCTTTCCATTGATCGAAAAGGAGAAATATCAAACTTACATTTCCATCAAAGTATGTTACTTAGGTGTGTAAGGGACAAAATATGGTCGAATTGTGCACATTGTGATTAAAGCACCAAACTTTCAGGAAATCAACTTTAAGGTGTGAACTTCGGAAAAAGCCAGGAGACAACCATGAGAGGCCCTGTGAACAAAAATACGGGGCTCTAAAGGGGGGTCACCCATAACACTTGATATTATTGCACAGTACTATGTAAAAATCTTTTATTTATAATATAAGTATACTCTCCCAACAGGTCGGAACACACGCATGACGAGCGGGCGAGTTGATTTTGACACGCATGATTCGTAATTTACTTTGTTTTGGATGAAAATTATAAGAAATCTTTTCTCGGCGACCGGTAATTAGTACGCACAAACATGTGTTCGGATGTAGAAACAATTCGAACTCGACAATTTGACCAACTGATGTTATAACGTTGTTTTTGTGAATTAACTTATTCAATTAACTGTTGTTTGAAATTCCTATTATCCAAGACTACGATAATTTTGATTACGGTGTTATAAATTATTTTTTACATATTATTATCGTTATATATTTCAGTATTATCGTGTTTAGTGCAAAATTAAAATTGAAAACACTTGACTTCATTTGTTATCAGCTAAACTACATTTGATGTCGTCTTTATTATTATGACGTTACGTTTTAAGCGGTCGTTGATAAATATGTCGTTGACGTTGCATTAATGCCCTCTTTTAAACCGCTATATCTCAAAAACTATTTGTAATATCGATGTGAAATAAAGTGCAACATGCAAAATAATTCATGTCCTATAATATTAGGCAAAAAACTAAAAATCGATAAAAAATGCCCGAGTGCCCTTTTCTCGTGGCGGCGGTCATATATCAACTCAATATATTAAATTTATTTTGCTCAAGATGAGTAAAAATATGTCAGTTAATGTTTTGAATATTTGACATGGTAATTATAATCGTTATTGAGGCCCCATAAATGGATTTTATGGATAACAAATAGAAAAAAGCACTAACAACCAGTACATTTTCTCTTTTCAATTTTCACATTTTTAAGTATTTGAATGGGTAATTTTGAGTGGTTAGATATGGTGTCTTTTCATTTGAATAAATTGCAAAACCAAGTATGATCAAAAAGAGGCCAAAAAAGGGGAAACTTATGAAAAAATATTGATTATCTAATTTTATCAGTAACATTTAATCTATTATGTACAGTTCAAATAACATAATGAATGATGAAACTTTTTATTCTTCGTATTATTTTGAGTGATGCACCTCAGAAAACCCCAAGGAAACCATGAGAGGTCCTACTAATAAAATTGTGGGGCCATGAAAGGGATCACACATTACAAGTATAAGCAGTGCATAGTTTAGGGTAAAATATTTATCTATCAAATAAATATATTAAATTTTCTTCACCCATGATGAGTACAATCATGTCAGTAACTTTTTTTAATATTTAACATGATACAATGAATTGTAACTGAGGTCTAGGTAAGGGTTTTTAAGAAAACAGAACACAAAAATGCCCAAAAATTACCAGTGAAATTACTGTTCTCATTTTATTTTAGTTTATTTCTTCAAGTGTTTTGAATGGGTAATTTTGTGAAGTTAGGTATCATGTTCTTTTATAGAAATAAATCACAAAACAGAGTATGATAACATGAGGCCAAAACAAGGGGGAATTAATATAAAATTTGAATATATAATTTTCTGTATTGGTTATATAGGATTCTAGTGTTAATAGGACTGGAAACAAAGATTTATCTCAACATCAGTAACATTCATCAAATAAAGTACATTATAATACAATGATAAAGTTTTTTTTTAATTTGTTTATTGCATTTTGCTTCTTCAAAATTAATGAGATCTATCATGTATGTTTGTATTAATCTATTGAGAGGTCCCTCTTTGAAAATTTAAATATAAGAAATGAAAAAAAAGTGTCCAACAATAAAAACCAAAATCCAATCACAGTTTGAATCTAATTACTAAGCCAAAGCATCAATTACTTGCAACGATGAACGAAGAGACCCTGCATGGAAAAAATAGAAGTTGTTCTACTTGAGCTAACGTACTTACAACTGTGAAACATGTATGATACATTACATACGAGTTTATTGTTCTGCTATGGAATTAATGAAGCTTAACTTTATTTTGGTTATGTTTGAAACATAATTATATAATGTAATTTACAAACTTGATATGGGTAAAAATAATAAGACCTTTAACCTTTTACTGACCAATCCAGTGTTTTACTCCTGAATCGGAGTTTGGTTTCTACTTTCAGACAACCAGGTAAGAAATAACTTGGCCAAGTTTCATTGCTGTCCGTCAATTATTTATGAAAAAACGCACATTGAAATAGCCCTATCGCTGAGGTGAAAAAATGGCCAGTTTTTGCAAATAAAATTATCTCTCCTAGTGAAGGGTTAAAAGAAAATCTTCTAAAAGGCCCTTATTTTGATGTTAATCAGTTTCATTCGATTTTTATCTTTTGCTCTTTTACTATGTTTGCAACCACAGTTTCCAAAAAACTAATTTTAGCATCTATCCAACCAAGTCATACATGTTTTATAATGTAATAATATATGCTGCAAAGGCAATAACAAACAAGTAAATCTGTGAGCTAATGCTCACTAGTGATACCCCCGCAAAAATCTAAAAATATGCGACAAACAGGAAGTAGATGAGCAAGGAGCATGAAATCGCTTTACACCACATGGGACTATGGGATGAAGCAATATGCAAAGTATTAGGCTGCTGCATGTTATAGTTGCTGAGAAAACTGCGACGGAAATTTTGTAACGGACGGACGGATGCACGGACGGACAAGGGTAAAACAGTATACCCCCCTCTTTTTCGAAGCGGGGGTATTATAACCATAATTTTTAAGAAACATATAGACCACCAGTGTTACTTAGTAACTTCTTTTAGATTTAATATCATGTTACTCAGTAGGGAAGAGTAAGCATAAAAAGATTTCAGACGGATCTTGAACACATGTTCACTATTCTTGCAATTCATATTGTTGATTTCACATGGGTAATTCATTTTATGGATTCTTGACAGGTTTGAAAGTCTATGAATGCTATATATTGTATAAACTGCTTGATAGACAAGGAGACCAGTGCATGGAGGTATAGTTCGTTTGCGTTAATGCTGAACCCCTATTTGCCGTAAATATCTTTTGAACTATAACAGCGATATTGCTAAAAAATTTAATACAATCTTAGTTCAATTCTTTCTTCTAGGATTCAAATTTTCAGAATTAAGGTATAATTCAAAATATTTGGAATTTTTTATAAAAAATCCGGCGGGAGGTAAAATAAGCTGTTCTGATTATAACATTGTCATACTTCCAGTATATATAAAAAGTCCCGTGCGTTTACTGAAAAGTTGTCGCTTAAATAAACACTCGACGGTCTACTGAATTGTAAAGCAGAGGCCCGTCTTCAAAATCGTACGTGTAGAATATGTATAGATTTTGACGATATAGACGACAGTGATGATGATATTTGAGTTTGTATATACTGTTATACTTTGTTGGCTATAGATAGATAGCGGGTATATATATATTATTAATGTATATGATAAAATACGATAAATGAGCAAGTTTTGGTACAAAATTCCGAAAAATACTGATTTTATAGCATTGCTCGTGAAACCATTTTGTTTTATTTTCACACTGTATTAATTTGTCAACTATATCCGGTAATCTGCATGAACAATACAACTTTAAAATATTTTTTTTGGTGCACTCTTTTGCATTTTGGGCATTTTTGAAATTTTGGGGGAAAGCACTAAGGCATTATTAACAAGATATTGCAATAAATGATCACACGCCTAATCTAGTTACGTCTAAAATGACACACCTTTGCAAACAAACTTGTGATCTTAATCTCACGCGAGATAAAGTTTCTATACGGAAGTTTTTGTTCTGGTCAAAACAACCATATCTACAGGATTGAGAACAATGGAGTCACGAACGCAAAATTTTCATCACGCAAACTGGCTTTTGTTCACTGCTTGAAAGTTATTTTTCTTTTAAGTTATATTTTCTTTCCTGTTTTATAAACATAGAATTAACAAGTCATAGTTGCTGACAAACCGTTTTCTTTATACATCTGAAATATTCAAATAAAGTGGGTCTTTTTTCAAAATCTTAAAATACAC
The DNA here is from genome assembly GCA_025267735.1 of Mactra quadrangularis. NCBI lineage: Eukaryota > Metazoa > Mollusca > Bivalvia > Venerida > Mactridae > Mactra > Mactra quadrangularis. The sequence goes on along the minus strand of CM046311.1, from coordinate 23,982,662 downwards.
TCATCATCAGCACGTATATAATGAGGTTGCTAGCGAATGTACATACATGTATTATATAAACTACACTTTATGTTAAGAGTTTTTCTCTCGCATAAGTAATGTCAGTTTCATGATCTTTACAAATAAATCTCCGCCACAACAGACTTTCAGAAATTCTTCTTCGGAAGCCGAATGAAGCATTTTATCATTATGCTATGTGTTATGTGAATATTCGATACACATGCGCATGTTTATTTATGTGTATACGAATATTCTGTATCATTTTGATTCTTACAGTGTTCTATTAATTAAAAATACATTATTCTAAATGTATGGTTTATTGCGGTATAAAGGGTGTTTAAATTCTTCGGTATTCCGCCTCGCGCTGTTTAGTATAGAGCCTTTAGCTCAAATGTGAAAACAAATCTAGAATTATCACTCCTGAGCCCGCTTCCCGATCCCATATTGTACTGAGAATAAAATTCAAGCCACTTTGCTTCATAAAATGTTTTATTGATGAGATAGCTGTTCTATCTATCCGAGTACTCGGATAATCACGAACCCGAACAGAAAATCGAGTATGAATATTCGTCATGTCCGAAATCGTCGGATCGCGATTTAATTTTTGGAAAAATGTAAGAACATTTATTAGCTTAATTAATTATAACTGAAAAAGAGACTGACTACTTATGAAAAAAATTCCAAAATAAAGTACCCTAATAATGAATCTTAGAGACAGACCATTGTCTATGATATATGAATAAGAAACCTTTAATATCTTTACAACTACATTGTTGTTTTCGTAAAATGTTGTTATCGTATAAAAAGTTGTTTTCGTAACAAAGTTGTTTTCGTAGGATTAACTGATTGTTGTTTTCATATAAATGTTGTTCTTGTAGAAAAAAAATTGATTTCGTGAGTTTAGCTGATTGTTGCGTTTGTATAAAAGTTGTTTTTGTAAGAATGACTGATAGTTGTTTTAATGTAAAAGTTGTTTTATTGGACTGACTGATTATTGTTTTCGTATAAAAGTTGTTTTATTGGACTGACTGGTTGTTGTTTTCGTATAAAAGTTGTTTTCGTAGAAAAACTTGTTTTCGTGAGACTGACTAATAGTTGTTTTCGTATAAGAGTTGTTTTCGTAGACTGACTGATTGGTATTTTTGTATCAAAGTTGTTTTCGTAGAAAAAGTTGTCTTCGTAACAAAGGTGTTTTCGTGGGATTGACTGATTGTTGTTTTCATATAAAAGTTTTTTTCGTAGAAAAAAATTGATTTTGTGAGTTAGGCTGATTGTTGCTTTCGTATAAAAGCTGTTTTCGTAAGATTAACTGATAGTTGTTTTTATATAAAAGTTGTTTTCGTAGGAAAAGTAGTTTTCGCGAGACTGACAGATTGTTGTTTTCGTAGGAAAGTTGTTTTCGTGAGGCTGCTTGATTGTTGTTTTCGTAGGAAAGTTGTTTTTGTAGGAAAAGTTGTTTTCGTGAGCTTGACTAATTGTAGTTTTCATATATAATTGTTTTCGTAGAAAAGGTTGTTTTCGTGAGACTGACTGATTGTTGCTTTCGTATAAAAGTTGTTTTCGTGAGATGGACTGATGGTTGTTTTCTTATAAAAGTCGTTTTCGTAGGAATAGTTGTTTTCGTGAGACTGACCGATAGCTGTTATCGTAGGAAATGTTGTTTTTCGTAGAAATAGTTGTTTTTTACGATGGATGAAATCTCGTTTTTTCCTATTATTATATTTACTCATCAATTAAATGTCTTAAAGAAACGATGTGAGATTAAAAAGAACATAATTAAAAACACAGATATTTTTTATTTCACAGTTTGTTATTTTCGTACGTAAGCTAAACAGTTAGCTATAGTTGTTTTCGTGAAGGAAAACAGTAATATCATCATGATTTTCATTTATTGCAAATAGGTGAATTAGAAAAAACGCATGCAATTATTATATTTATTACGGAAAGGATTTTACCATGCTAAACATGGATAAATAAACATTTTATATGTTGTTTTCGTAAAGAACTTCAAGATTACCGGTAGCAATTCAATCGATTTCCCATTGTGATCCACTAAAATAAGAAATTCGGCTATAATGTCAATATTTTTCGGAAATTTGTATCAAAACTTGCTCATTTAAAGTATTTTTAAATGCATTCATAATATACTAAGTTATGTTTGAAATAAGTGCACTGAACAAAATGTCTAACCGATCACTTTTCAAATTTTGATTATTTTATAACGAGCCAATAGATCCTTATTAAATTTTGCAGAGGTGATTTTTGCGCATTTTCTACCGAGTTGTGGTTAAAAAATAATTTGATGCGGTCCGATGCACTCAATCGGCACACAGTAATTTAACAGGTTGTTTTCGTAAAAAAGTTGTTTTCGCTATCTATCTATACCGTACTTTGTTATCAAATGAAATTTCTAACCGGGCCTCATATTTAGCTAGTATTTGTATCTACTGTAATATGGCTGTTCTGATTATGGAACATACCCATTTAACAAAAGTCTCTTTTTGGCTTCAAAATTTGCATTGCATGTCTATGGGAAGTATGTTATGTAATTAAAGAAAAATTCTGAATATTTGGATTTGAGAAGGAAAATGCTAGTTATGATCACATACAAAATTTGAGTTAATTCCATCCGATAGTTATCGAGATAATTCATGATTTTAAGGGTCCAGCTTTAACGCAAACGAACTATACTCCACATTATTATACTTTTAATAGAACCATTCTTTGTAGACCTATGTTATGTATGAATGTATAAAGCCGACTGAAGTTGTGACAGTGTTCAAGAAATTTGGCTAGGACAGACAATTTCCATCACAGTATTACGATAAATAAAATTAAAAGATTTTAAAACTCGTCTTTAAATGTAGTTATACTTCCGTTTTTATGTCGGGAGATGTAAACCTTGTTGTAATTCTTCTACTATAATTTTTTTTTATTGAGCAATGATAAAACTTGTGAATATTTCTTTAATTTCATAAGGTTTACAAACATATTTAAGTACGGAAAGTTCGCTACACATGATTTCACAAAATGCTCTTAATCTTACACTTGCTTAGAGATAGAAAGGTCTAAGCTTTGAACCCATTCAGAGTCAATGTTTATTTCTTTATGCAAGACATGTGTCTGCTTTTCTTTAATCTACTCAGTTACAAATGGTAACTTTCCCGGTTATGTTATTCCCTTTGCCACATAGACTTTCTACCAAATGAAGTAAAAGTATCCTCATGTAAAGTACATAAATGTACTGGTACCTGTGGTTAGGGATAATAGCCAGTCAGTGAGCATTTGAAATGCTATAATTTATACCATGCATTGTTGAATAGTCAAATGAATTATACCAATCTTTATGAAGATTTTGGGTATGGTTATATTTGATACATGAATATAATTTAAGTAGGGCCTCTTAAATTGTTCTCTTTGTAATATCTAATATACTAATTGTTTTATTGTAAGATATAGATCTATAATAATTCTGTTAAAATAAATTTGTACACAAAACACAGTATATAGTCTAACAGAATTAACCTGAGCTTGAACTTCCTAATTATAATAATTACACACTTCACTTACATTAAATCGTGAGTTTCCGTATGTGTGTATACGGTTATACACGTATTTATAACAACCGATGTGACTATGTATTAGTTAGATTTAAGAAATAACTTACAGTTGTCTATATTTTATTGTCTAATAAAACATAGGTACGAGTTGTGATGCGCGTATGATTAAATCACGAGTGCTTTAGCACGAGTGATTTAATTAGCGCATCAAACGAGTGCCTATGTTTTATTAGACAATAAAATATAGACAACTGTAAGTTATTTCGATTCTAACATCGCAAAATGCATCCCTAGAAAAGATATACTTATAGAACTATTTTTAACTGTCAAAAATGCCATGCTGTTGAAATCCACCCCCCCCAGTGCAAAGACCGAAAATAGCCTTTATTTACGCAGTTCTCATTGATAATTGTTTCTAATTCCAAACAAATAATACTAAAATCTTAATTGATAAAAAGGAACCCAAAACTAAATACGAATTATCATAGTTTTATTTGTGTATTAAACATCATTCTTCAAAATAAGCGCCGTGAAATAAACATTCGACCTTGCCCTCAGTGAGTGTCATTTTATATACACATGATGACGCAGCATTTAAGTTTGATGTTTACGACGGAATATTGCAAATACTGCTTAAATAATTGGATGTTTACTGGATAGTAATGTGTTATCAGACATTTCGATGGAGAATTTTTTAAAAGGTTGGATATAAATTGGATTTATGAACGCGTGTCAAGCAAGGACAGATTTTCGGAAAATGATTCGAAATCAGCGCTGCTCTTGTCAGCTTGGATGATTATGAACTTGAAAGAATCCACGTAGCCGTTCCATTATATTATGCTATGCACAGTTTGGCTTTGATTAAATAGTCAATCTTTGTATTTTCGTATAATGGCTGGCATGATCGTCGGATGAAGGGCAGGATGAAATGAGACAGCGGAACCGGGAAATGCTGGGACTTAGAAAACGTCTTGAACTTGAAGTAGGTCATGTTTATGCTATAATCGTTTTAAACTCAGTTTATACCATTTTTGGTCAAGTAATAAGGTTAGTACATGTTTTAAATTTGCTGACATGTTCCAAGGTTCTGTTAAAGTCAACCCTTTAAATTCGGGCGCTATTTTCGGCTTTGCTCATTTAACGTGGGGAGTAAAATTTCAACAGCCGTCACCAGCTATATTTTATTGAATAATAAAGCATAGATGACGTCACATTGAATAAAGAGTGAAAGCGCACGTGCCTATGTTAGAATATGTTTTCATTCTACTATTGTACGATTATATTGAACTGTCCAATTGCATAAATTAAAACGTCACATTACACGGAATATTTAATACTCGGGTGATTTCCGAAGTTTACGTAGAACGTATTGTCAGCACATAACACATATGTATTATATCTTATATGCAGTACCTATCGTAGTTTGTGTGGCCGAGTGGTGAGACGGTCAGACTACAAACCTTTTTGTCGTGGGTTCGAATCCCGATAGAAACTCATTTCTATCCCTTTTTTCTCATTTAAATCATGAGCGGATTGCGTAAAACACATTGCCCCCGTGCATCATGAAACTTGTAGAAGCCTTTGTTTTAAATTTGATGGCATCTCTTTATGTGATGATGACAGTAGCACAACCGACACAGTCAGTAAAATAGAGTGATTTTTTTTATTGTTTTTTTTAAGTGTTTTATTTCTATGTCCAAAAATAGCTGAATAAATTAGATGTAAAACATACAAAAATACAAAACGAAGAACAAACAATTAAACAAATGACATACTAAGCTTCAGATCGCACTATTTTCGAAAATAGATGTTTAGTAGCATTGCACTCTAACCGTATTTCAGTCAGATGAGATATCGACACTAAATTAACAAACACATTGTATTTTTTACTGCAAATTTCTATATATAGGACGCGGAAAATAATATATGCAGTGTGCGATAACCGTGTAATTATGCAATCGGACAGTTCAATAAAATCGTACAATATAAGGTTAAGTGCGATGGGCGGAGCCCCGAGCACGGAACCTTAAGAGCATTTTCCCCAAGTTCAACACGCTATAAGTAGGTCATTTTAAAGACACAACTTATAAATCCTGGACATCAAAAGAAAATTGTAGTATAGTGGTTACATCATATTAGAGATGAAATTTCAAGTATCACATGTTTCATGACTTTCTCGTGCTTGCTGGCATGTGATATAAATTGAGGCCCCGCATAGATATATTAATATTGTTACTACTGTTTTATGTACTGTATTAATGAATATCTTACAGAATTATGTAAGTAAATTGTTTCTTACTTGATTTCATGCTATTATTCGGAAAACAGGTAACTCTGCATCGGGTTCTTAACTGTTTGACTTGAAGTCAAAATGAAAACCATATTAAAAGAAATAAAATTAAATTCATCAGACATAATTTAATTGAGCAAACGACAATTTTGTTAGCTGGTCAACGGTCAGACATAATTTTATTATGATATATATTTTGGGTGCGTACTTACACAATGCCAAATTTGGCTACCAAACCCTCTTAATTGTCCATTATATGGGTTACAAATGGCGAAAATATAACTCGGTAAAACAGAACAGTTTAGTTCGGCTAGTTTCGAAGAAAATGAGAGCCGATTACTATCACTCAGGCGTTGGCATCCAATGTCTCAATGTCTATGTTGGCACACTTAATCACTTAAGCTGCATCAAAGTTTTGATAACTCGAACACGAAACGGCAAAGAACGATGTCAATAAGGGACATATTAATTTTTATTAATTATTTTTGCTGTTCAATACAAATATACCAACACAGCATTTGAACTAGGTTCATGCACTCATTGCAGTGCCTCAGTAATTGTGTTCATTCACCGTAACATACTGAAATACTGCTGTCAAATCTAACCACGAAAAAGCATCAAGACAGGTGTCTAAATTTAGAATAAGTTGTGTCTTTAAACGCCATACTATACAATATAGTACATCTCTACTATCATCAATCCTCGACAGCTGATTGGACGAGGGGAAAATGCTATGTGCCAAGAATCAATTTATTAAAAGTGGCATGTTATTGTACTTTTAATTTTGGACACATTAGTTTTTTGGGGAAACAAGTTAGTCAGCAATATTATGGCACAGTTTCAAAGTATTTATTCTTATGAAAACAACATTAATCGTTCAGTAAGTGTATTTTGCCGAAAGCTTCCGATAAAGCGCGATTTACAAACGAAGACAAAAATAGACTGTAAATATTGAGTTTAATATATTCTTGCATAAAGGTCAAGCTCAGGTTAATTCTGTTGAACTATAAAAATGTACATATTTGTTTTAAAATTACTACGAGTTTCATGGGTATGATGTCGGGGTTATGCGTGGTCTCTTACAGGACTATCTTATTATGCAAAATCATAATAGACTTGTATTAAAACATGATCACATACTGTTTTAGAACTTGAAATGTATCTAAGGTAGTGGTGCCTAGGATGTTATATTATCAAAACTTTTATTAATACATAACAGAAGTGTGGTATTGTAATTTAGGTCGAAAACAGGTCGTACAGTCTCTAGTTATACAGGCCTAAAACGGTAATGAATATAATAAACATCCATGTTCAATCATAATAACTCTCTTAATTGGGTACCGTTTAACCATACCAGATTCTTTCTTGTATATGTTGTATGAATTGTAGAAATTTAACTCACTTGTAATGACAGCATAAGTTTAAAAAAACATGGTTAGACCTTTTTTACAATTATTTAAGCTTCACGTTATAAAATTACCCCAGTTAGGGCCTCAACTTTTAGAAATAAGTATTATTACTTATAATCGTCATTTTGAATGTACGTTTCTTATATACAACTGTAGTAAGTTTAATATATCAGTTTAAATTGGAATAAAGTGTATATTGGCATACTTGGTATTTATTTATTTCGAGTTAAATAATAAACCCCTTCAGAGCCTCAAGTGTTTCATACAATGGTATCTCATGCTGATTGTGGTGTATGTTCATAAAATAATTATTGAAGGCTTATTTTGATAAAGTTTGATGTATTTGTATAATTTCAAATAAAACATGTATTATTTATTCAATAATATCATTACACAATGCATAATTAAGGGCTTTATGACAAGTTCAAAGCAGATGCCGGGCCTCAACTGCAAATAAACTGGCAAAAAGCTATTTTTGAGTGTACAATATACTTTCTTAGGCATATAAAATCATAATACATATATTTTAATAACCATCATTTTTATAGAGATAATAATTTTAAAACAATGTGCCGATTTATGTGCCCCTTTCGGGCCCCATTTAGGCAAGATGAAAGGTCCCTTTTGATTGTCTCCCAGGCTGACATTAATCAGTATGACTCAAAGTACCTCACTGCCAAATTTGGTGCTTTAATCACAATTTGCACAATTATTTTACTTACACATTCTAGTATATAGTATAATTTGTTTTATATTTACAAGTGTAGACAGAAATTGGATGTATACACTGCTGTTTGAACCCAGTGTCTAGCTCATGATTTAGCAAATAGTGTTACCCTGTCCAAGATGGTGGCTTAAAGGGTTTCATCAATTACAAAAATATGGCGAAGTAGAAATTTTAGCAGTGTCTTGTTTAACTTGCAATGCACTCGTGCCTGCATTCTAGCATTATTGTCGACATTATTTATTAAAAAGTAAACATGATATATACAATTACTCGCAATGTAGATTGCGGTTTTATAAAACTTATACAAAACAAATTTGCATACTCGCCAGATGAAGTATGGGACTATGCGATCGTTATTATATAATTTCAATTGAATGAAGAGCAACACGGAAGTAAATTTTTGAAATAATCGACCAATAAACGCTAAGATAACAAACGTATTCATCGTCAGAAGGGTGTCTGCAAATTTTTAAGTAAAAATTTAAGTTTTGAATAGCCTTACAAATAAAGACAACGTGATAAAGAAAAAAAATATCTTTTGTGAAAATGGATTTTAAACAAAATCTATGTTGAAGCATTATCATATTACCACACGGTTTTTACGAATAATAACCCTAGGCTTGGTTATAACGATCAAATTTCTTTAAGTAGTAAACTTATTTTGAATGCAAAAAACAATTTGAATTATTACCTGACTTGAGTAACACAGGTAAATGCTATTAACTATAAGAAATTAGATTTTGTACGTAACATGTGACAGCAACTCATCATTTTGTCCTTGTTTATCTACATAACGGCGTCCAGCGCACCTAGCCTAGATTTCCTGGACCCTTGTCTATAACCTGTACTCAACTACCCTTCAACAAGGTTGGCAACTTCTCCATATACCTTATTAATACAGGATAATTGACATAATTGTCAATTTTTCAAGGAAAGACATAACCTTATCGGGTGGGATACGAACCCTCAATCCTTAGAGACACTAGATTTGAAAAACCGGTGCTCTACCAACTGTGCTACAGACTCGGGTGTCAAAACAATTACTAATAAAAAAAGCACATGCTCTTCGCCGATATCTCTTGCCTGACAAATATTTGAATGTCATCACTCGGTGCATAAAACAAGCACACTTTTCTTTTCCCAAAAAATCCCTAGCTTCGTTCGTAGCGTTGAATTTTTCGCACAAAATTTTAATCGAACGATAAACAAGGTATTTTTTTCAAAACTAATTCATGCACAGGACTCACATTTCGTGTGCTCATGATTTAGCAAATAATGTTACCCCGTGCAAGATGGTGGCTGTAAGGGATTCATCAATTACAAAAATATGGCACTTAAGTCTAAATATCTTGAAAGAACACATAACATATCTGATGCATCAGTGTCAAAAGTTTAAACAGGCTTGGTAACTAAACACATTTGGAGTATATTCACTACCAATTGCAAAGACTCCTCCAAAGAAGAATGGTACGCTGAGATAACTTGTCGATCTTGTTCGCAATATTCAAAAATGTTCCATTCCAAACATTATGGACGATGCATTTCAAGATATGGTGATTTTTCATGTTTTCGGTAACATTACATATATGTTTAATAGCATTAACTTTTAATACTTGATACGAGTAGCACAGACAACAAAATTGTATAACTGTTGCTGCAATTCGCCGAGTACCAAAATATCTGACTACATTGGTGTGCTGATACTCATTTTGGAATATATATCTTGTAACACTGTAACAATACGTTCAATTGTCATTCGTCCAAAATGTAATGTTACAAGTCAGTCAGTTATTTACAGCATAAAGAAAGTACACTATTAGCATGGCTGTAAAATATGCTTTTAAATCTGGATCACCTATCCCACATTAAAAGTGAATACAGTTATGATATCTTTTGGCCATAAGCTAGTATCCATTTGGATACTTTCTTAAGACAATAAGCATTGATGTGTAAAGTTTACCATTGCAAGTGATGTGCTAAGGATGTTGAGTGCAAAATACTATGTAAACAGTTATTTGTGTCGTCACTTGAACATGTTGTTATCAATATACAAAAACGACCAGAGAAATTCACTGTCTAGATCGTGAAACGGTGGCGATTTTCCGTGTCACGGCGTAGCCATATCAAGATGGCGGAAAAACAACCATCCAAAAGGTACGTGTCGTTTTTTGCATGTTATTTTGAGAAATATTCGGGCCCAAACGCGCTATATAGTTTCATTTGATCCGTGAATGTATTAACTAAAGGGTGGGTGCACTCATCATGTCACAAAGGATTAATGTGAATTAAAGCCACCAAAGTTCACGAATGACGATCTGTCAAATTTGTACCGAGAGAGTGTATTACTTTTAATAAAATCGCCGTTAGTACGGCACTTACCTTGATATAAATACGATTGTGAGATAGTGTACATGCATGAAATTATACCTTGAAATTGTACAAGTTCTAATTTATTTTGTTATGTCAAAACATGCCTACTTTCGGTTTTGTCTAAGCAACGGTTGAGATATTAGCCCCGGTGAAGATTTTCCGTAAGAAATGATTCGGTGTTGCCATAAAAAGTGGACACGGTGTATACATTTGCGTGAAAGAGAACACGGTTAGGACACCCATTCAAACGCTTGAAATGCGACCAGACTATTTTGAATACGGTCGAAATGTAGGCAAGGCAAAACGTAGCAGTATTTGTTAAAAAACAGATACGGGTTTGGTCAAATCGTAGACAAATTTAAATCTTCTAACTGTTCATCATATTCCACGTATATGGAAGTAACGTTTGCTGAGAGGGACCTGCTAAAGTTACACTGCCGAGTGCTTTCATTGGTTCTGACGTTTTGTACGTTTTTCACATTTGGACTGGGAAGTAATTGCATCAATATCAACAGAAATATCTTGTTTAGATTCTTGTATACTTTCTAGGTCTTTAACATCAGGACACTTCTTAATTTCTAGAAAGGATGTACATGTACATATATGTTGATTCACTTTGAAATACTTCCCAGTTTGCAGTTCTAAATTTGGTATAAGTCTGTAATCTTTCGTCAGAAGGCCATATCAGCCGGTTGATAGTTTTTAAACCATCTCATCCGTCATTTAAGCTGCAATTTGGTATGCTTTTCTACTGAATGATAATTGCATGCTAGGAGATTAGATTTCGAAAACTTACAGTAGTAGCATTTATAACCTTTTTCCATTTTGACACTGGGGATAACAAAATTATGAAATATATAAGTTTAGTCTTGTCACAAAAGGGCCTTTATATGTATCAGTTTCGTATTTCTATACTACATTATTTCTTTATGTATCAATACAAAGGTGACGATCTGGAATAGAGGGAATAAAATAATACTAACTGATTCATAATTAGGCTTTGCTTCTGCAAAGATTTACGTATTGAACACATTGAGCTTTTATGTATAGCAAATACGAAGGATAATGCTAATGTGATTTACTTCAAATGATATGGTTGCGTTTAGCGTTTGAATGGGTGTCCGAACCGTGTTCACTTTCACGCAAATGTATACGACGTGTCCACTTTTTATGGCAACACCGAGTCATTTCTTACGGAAAATCTTCACCGGAGCTAATATCTCAACCGTTGCTTAGACAAAAACGAAAGTAGGCATGTTTTGACATAACAAAAAAAATTAGAACTTGTACAATTTTAAGGTATAACTTCATGCATTTCATTATTCCACAATCGTATTTATAACACGGTAAGTGCCGTACTAACGGCGATTTTATCAAGTCATACACTTCTCTCGGTTCAAGTTTGACAGATGGTCATTCGTGAACTTTGGTGGCTTTAATTCACATAAATCCTTTGCGACATGTCAGGTGAGTACAACCGCCCTTTAGTTAATACATTTACGGATCAAATGAAACTATATAACGCGTTTGGGCCCGAATATTTCTCAAAATATCATGAAAAAACGACACGTACCTTTTGGATGGTTGTTTTTCCGCCATCTTGATATGGCTACACCGTGACACGGAAAATCGCCACCGTTTCACGATCTAGACAGTGAATTGTGCTATCGTTATGTAATATTAGACTGAAGCAAACTTGAACATTTAAGCACATATTCTAATTTAGTCTAGTTAAGTCAAGTCAGACGGTATAATTGTTCGTGTAATGATAATAATAGAGCTCAATTAGTTTCTTCCACATTTTTGGCACATGCTTATTTTGCTATTTATATGTTTCAGATTATATATAATAAATTGTCTACTGTTAACTGTATATAAATTCAATTTTATTTCATATTTCTTTATTTAAATGGCTTACATTTTGGAAATAAATTAGTTTTTCCATTCCAATTATTTATCAAATTTTCATTTCATTAAATCCAGTTAATAAGTAACATTATTAATAAACTGTATACTATAGGACTTCAAATTCAGGGCTGATATGGCGTTCACTACGGCATAATAACCAAATAATAGGCCAATACGAAAAAACACGGCATTGAATAAAAGCTTCGGCTATTATGAGATTTAGGCATTTTGATTGATTCCGAATCTCGTAATGGTCGAGTTTTCTCATGAAGGCCGTATTTTTCTTCCACAAAAATACCACCATTTTGAATGTTGGTACAATCGGAGTGTTTTCATAGGGTCCCTATCTGCGACGATGGTGACTTAAGTGTTTTCATAATGGCCTGTTATTTATTATCCAGTAAATAAGTAAAATTTCTAATTAACTGTATGATATTGGACTTAAAACTCAGGGCTGATTTGGTGTTCACTACGGCATTATAACCAAATAACAAGGCCATTATGGAAACACTTCATTATTTACATTACATTATTGCTAAAAAAATAGAACTGGTTGAATTTGCTTCGTAACCGTAATCATGGACTCCACATTGAGTCTTGAGTTGCTAATAGATAATCAGGTGGGATTAACTAGTTTTACGAACTGGAGAAAGATTCAAAAGCAAAAAAAAAACACCTTGAAACTTAAACCCACACGTTTTTGTTTCCGCCCATGTATGTTTATTATATATACTGAACTATAAGATCATATCCGCCATTTAAGCCGCCATTTTGGATTTATAATTGTTTATTATAACTTAAAATTTAGTTAAATCTATCGGTTTTTTAATTACATGAACTATTCTTCAAGTAAACAAATTTCCTGGTGTGATGAGTAGGTTTAAGGGCATTCTATCTTAGAACAATTATAAATTGCAGGGTCGGATCCAGGATTTTTTCTAGGGGTCCGAACTTTTCTAGGGGGTCAAAACATTTCTGGGGGGGTCTAAACCTCGATCCACAACCACATTATACACATTTTGCAAAAAAATGCAACATGTTGATAATAAAACCTACATTACGTGTACCAACAAATCTATGTTAAGCACCGAGAAAAATTGCTTCATGCTACTTAAAAATGACTTACAGGCAAGAAATACACTAATAGACAAGTACATTTCCCAAATTCTAGTGGGGGTCTGTACCCCTCTGACCCCCCCCCCCTGGATCCGCCTATGAAAATATATAAAACTATGAAAACTTAAAAAAGATTTAGTCAAGGAATTCACTGTCAACAATAGAATAACAAGTTTAACAAGCTGTTTGGGTCTAGAATTCTATTATTTAACCTGTAAAGAGCGACGGAACAAATTTGATAAGATTCTTGAAATCAGATATCGTTTATAGAACAAAATGTCTTACCAGTTGGCCCCGGATTTCTTTCCACACAGCCCATCACCAACAACATTCTTATCAACAACAGCTCTCTATCCATCTTTAGCAATAAATATATCAATAATCTATTTACTGAGATATGAACAGTTCTAGCACTTCATTGTCTAAAAAACAAAACATCACCTAAAGAAAAACTCGACGTTTTACAGAGATATATTGTACGATTATATTGAACTGTCCGATTGCATATTTGCACGGTTATCGCACACTGTTTATATTATTTTCCGCGTTCTATTTAAAAAAAATTTCAATAAAGAATACAATGTGTATGTTAATTTAATATCGATATTTCATCTGGCTGTACGGTTAAACTGAAATGTACGGAGCCCCAAAAGTGACATTTTGAAATATTTTTTTTATTTTCACAACTATTTCGTTATAAACGTGCTGTTATTTCGTTTTTACGAAATATTATTTCGTTTAAACGAAATATTTTTTCGTTTAAAAGAAAAAAAAATGCATTTAAACGTAATAATATTCCGTTAAAACGTGATAATATTATTTCGGTTTTTTTAAAAAAAAAACATTTTGTTTTTCCGAAATTAAAAAAAATTATGGCATACTTTAATACTAACGTATATCAAAATGTCTTTTACCACATGCCGCGGAAAAAAAAAAAATATAACGTTAATAGCATTGGATTAAATTAAAATTTCTTTGGACGTTTTTACTCCACAATTTACTCTACGTGTTTTGATATGTTTTGAGTGCATCAAAATAAAGGATTATTGTTTAAAAGGACATTTTTATACGTTCCTTTGTTTGAAATGACCATACAGTGTTTGTGTTTTCAAATTCAGTTCATTGACTAGGTTTTGTGTATTGGTTTATTGATGAATGGATTAATTTTGACCTATAAGTGTTGAACCTGGTGGAATACAGTTTTAATTATTTGATAAATGGCTGGCAAGAAAAAATCAAAGAGGAAAGCTAGTGACAGTTCATTACAAGGTGACAATGATAATAAGTCTGGTCGATACACTAAAACACCAGAAAACATATCTGTAAGTAGTTTATTGAGTCAAACAAACACTGTATTATATGATGACAATTTTCCATTAAACTTGAATTCTTTTATTGACTTGGAATCTGATAATAAAAATTCCAATATGGCTACCGGAAGTAGTAGTAGTACATGCAATACGTCTAATGCAAAAAGTGGAGATGATACACCTACTAATGCTGATCTACTGAAATATCTTATTAAAATAGACTCAAGGATAAATGACGTTGAGATCAAGCTTAGTGCATTAAATAGCTTGGAACAAAAAGTTGATAAATTTGAAAATGATCTATCTAAACTGTGGACCTTGATACATGATCATACAACAAAAACTGGTGATAGATTAAACATAGTTGAAGAAAAAATTGAGAGTACTGACTTTAACCTTGGTTTGATGACATCTAAAGTCCATGAACTTGAAACAAAGAATAAACAAATGAAGGATGACCTAGTTTACATCCAGTCGCAATCAATGCGTAACAATCTCGTATTTGGGAATATTGCTGAGGCCCGTACAGGTGAACAAGAGAACACCGAAGATGTTATCCGTGATTTTTTAATTTCGAAAATGAAGTTCGCCCGTTATTTAGTGAACGAATTGAAATTTGAAAGAGTCCATAGGATGGGTGAGAGAAGGCAGGGTAAAGATAGACCTATAGTGGCTAAATTTAATTTATTCAAAGAGCGTGAAATGGTGAGAAAATCTGGTGGTGCATTAAGAGGTACTGGATATTACATGCATGAACAGTTTCCAAAAGAAGTATCTGATAAGCGTCGTAAATTAGTTCCAAAAATGAAAGAAGCACGTAGTAAAGGATCTAAGGCATGGATCGCGTATGATACACTATATATTGATGGTAAACCATGTAATGTTGACTAGGGGTACGAAGGGGGTAAAGTTTCTATAATATCATGGAATGTCAATGGTTTTAACAATACTAAAAAGAGTAGTGACGATTTTATTGATATTATCAACAAATATGACGTCATATTTTTATATGAATCATGGTTAACCAAAAACAGTGATATTGAACTAAATGGTTACCAATCGATAAACTTCTATAGAAAATTTCAACATCGTAATGCCAGACGAGCCAGTGGTGGTGTTGTTTTATACTACAAAGACTCTATCAAGGATGGTATTGAAATTGTACAAAATCACTATGACACTCTTATTTGGTTAAGACTTGATAAAACATTTTTCAATATTCCTGATGATATTTATATATGTGGTGCTTATATCTGGTGTGAAGACTCGCCAGCTTACGATGTTGTAAATGTTGATCTATTTGATACATTAGAAAGCGATGTTGCTTTACATGAACAATTTGGCTCAGTCTATATTATTGGCGACCTAAACAGTCGCGTCGGTTTGAAACCCGATTATATTGTTCATGATCAAAATAATGTATTTACTGACGATAGTGATTATGTTCCAGATCGTCCCCTCGACCGGGCCTCTGTTGATAATTTAAGTAATGGTCACGGTACAAAGCTATTGGACATGTGTAAATCTACACGGTTACGTATAGTTAACGGTAGAATCGGTAGTACTGATGGTCATACATTTCTATCTATTAGAGGTGCTTCAACCATTGATTATTTATTAACCCACGAACATAATTTTTCATGTATAAATAGTTTTAACATCGAATCAATCAATGAATGGAGTGACCATTGTCCACTAAGTATGTCAATTAAATGTAATACAATCAATCCAGTATGTGATTCTACCGGTGAAACTAAGTTTATTTGGAATGATGAACATGTACATTTATTTCGTTCAGGGTTGATTTCACGGTTAACTGATCTTAATAATACTGTACATAATATTGACTGTAGTGACAGAAATTCTATTAATAATGCATTAAATGAGTTCACATGTGTTATACGTGATGTAGCTGATCCTTTGTTTTCAAAGGTTGTCTATCCTAATACTAATGTTTATTTTACTGACAAATCTTGTATTAAACAAACCGAATGGTTTGATTATGATTGTATAATCGCTAGAAATAAGTATCTAAATTCTTTAAAGACTTATAATGACAATAAATCAGATCTTAATAGAATACGTTTTTGTGAAAACAAAAAAGAATACAAAAAGTTAACACAATATAAAAAGAAAAAGTTTTATCGCAAAAAAATGATTGAAATAGAAAAGTTAAAAAATGGTAATCCGAAGCAATTTTGGAATTATTTTAAGAAAAAATCAAAAAATGACAGCAGTGGTATATCATTGAACGACTTTAAAGATTTTTTCTCTAAAATTGGAAATAATGACTTTAATTGTCATAATGAAAGTGCTGAAAGTTTTTGTTTTGAACATAATTTTGATGAGCCAAAATGTTGTTTTGAAGAACTTGACTATCCTATTACGTTGAATGAGATACATTCTGCTGTCAAATTATTAAAACGTGGTAAAGCCATGGGTAATGATTTTTTAATGAATGAATATTTTTGTTCAAGTATTGATATTATTGGTCAGCACGTTTGTGACTTATTCAATGCAATTTTAAATTCTGGATTTTACCCAGAAAAATGGACTGAAGGTATAATTATTCCTATACCCAAGGGAGGCCAAACTAACAACGTAAATAATTTTCGCGGGATAAGCCTTGTTAGTTGCTTTTCGAAAGTATTCACCTCTATACTTAATAAACGAATCGAATCTTTTTGTGAATCCAACAATATAATTTCTGACGCACAATTCGGCTTCCGCAAGGGATATTCTACAATTGATGCAATATTTGTTTTAACTACATTAATACAAAAATTTCTTAATGAAAATAAAAGACTGTATGTTTGTTTTGTTGATTTGATGAAGTGTTTTGATAGCATATATAGAAACGCACTTTGGTACAAAATGTATAATAAAGGCATACAAGGTAAAATGTTACGGATTATCCGAGATATGTACGATAAAGTCAAATCTTGTATAAAATCATGTTCTAAGTATTCTGATTATTTCCAATATGCTGTTGGATTAAGACAAGGCGAAGTTATGTCCCCTTTATTATTCTCTATATTCATTGAAGACTTAGAATTATACTTACAGTCGTCTCCTAACTCCGGTTTAAATTTTAATGATATTGTTTTAATCGTTCTTTTATTTGCCGATGACATGGCTATCCTAGCTGATTCCCCAGCAGAACTCCAAACACATTTAAATTTACTCAATACTTATTGTAAAACCTGGGGTTTAAAGGTTAACACTACAAAAACAAAAATAGTTGTATTCAGAAAACGTGGCGGATTGTTGCCGACAGAGAAATGGCTGTACGATGGTCAAAACATAGAGGTAGTGAATGATTTCAATTATCTTGGAACGGTTTTTAACTATACTGGAAATTTTGCTCTTAATCAACAGCATTTAACCGGTAAGGCATTGAAAGCCTTAAATGTTTTATTGTACAATTGTAAGAAATTTGATTTAAGTCCTAAAATATTGTGTCAATTGTTCGACTCATTCGTAGGCTCTATCCTCGGATATGCTTCTGAAATTTGGGGATACTCAAAAAATAAAGAGATTGAGAGAATTCATCTAAAATTCTGTCGTCGTCTTTTAAATGTTAAAAAGAATACATGTACATTAGGTATTTATGGAGAACTCGGTCGATACCCACTATATATTTCACGTTATATCCGTATTATCAAGTATTGGTGTAAAATTAAACATACCGATAATATTTTAATTAAAACAATGTATTTACAATGTTTGGAAGATTTACAAAAAGGTCGTACAAACTGGGTCACAAATGTGAAATCTCTTCTTGATACTTATGGATTTTCGTACATATTTGATACAAATATTTATGTAGATCCCAAATCGTTCCCCATTATTTTCAAGCATCGAGTTCTTGATTGTTATAAACAAGAATGGGCCACTAATTTAAATCGTAGCTCGGTGCTCAGTAACTATAAACATTTTAAAACACTTTTCGAGTACGAAAATTATCTTGATATTTTACCGAAAGATCTTAGAGTTTATTTCTGTAGACTACGGATATCTGTTCATCCTTTAATGATTCAAACAGGCCGTACTGCACAAAACTTTATTCCTCGTGACAGACGCATATGTAATTCTTGTGATAAAAATGATATAGAGGACGAATTCCATTTCATTTGTATATGTCCGAAGTATTTATCTATCCGAAAAAATATCTGAAAAAGTATTTTTATGTCAAACCCTCAATGTATAAATTTGTTGAACTATTACATTCTGAAAACAAATGTATTCTTTTTAAACTATCTAAATACGTAAAAGAAGCACTTATGATTAGGTCCTCTCATGTTAGCGTTTGACTTATTATCCTTAAATTCTTTTATTGAATACTGATTATTTATCTTTTTTTCTCCTCCTTTTGTATGTTTATGTTAAAAATATGTTGACATGTCGTATGTAATTGTATATATATGTATATTGTATTTATTTGGGTGATGAGCACTGCTCAAGCCCTTTAATAAAGTATCTGTTCTGTTCTGTTCTGTTCTGTTCTGTCTCATAAAACAAACGAATTTGATAATGGTATAACGAATCAATATTTTTACGTTATTACAAAATAACTATTTCGAAAAAAACGAAATAATTATTCGAAAAAAACGTATGAATTATTTCGTAAAAAAACGAAATAATATTTCGTAAAAACGAAATATTTCATAAAAACGTAATAATCATTTCGAAAAAAAGAAATAATTATTTCGAAATTACGAAATATTATTTTGTTTAATCGAAATAATATTCCATAAAAAACGAAATAATATATCGCAAATACGAAATAATTATTTCAAAAAACGAAATAAATATTTCGAAAAAACGAAATTATATTATTTCGTTGAAACGAAATAATTTTTTCGTTTAAACGTAATATTATTATGTTTAATCAAAAATATTTTCTCGAATTAACGAAAAATATTTCGAAAAAACGACATAATATTTCGAAAAAACGACATAATATTTCGTAAAAACAAAATAATATTACGTTTAAACGAAATAGTTGTGAAAAAAAAGTATTTCAAAATGTCACCTTAGGGGCTCCTAAGAAATGCTTCAGAACATCTTTTTTTGGAATGGATTTGTTATGTGACGTTTTAATTTATGCAATCTGACAGATCAATATACAATGTAATCGTAATAATGACTGTCCATTATACAAAGATGGTATACTTTAAAAGTAGAAATAATTTACAATGTAAAATGAAAACATGCATGTGAGAAATATAAAACATATTAAACAAACCAAAGTAACGTTTGTTAAATGAACTGAATACTACGAAACAAGCTTGTAATTTTATTCGAGATAACACTCTTATGATCTTCACAAACGTAATTATATAGTGTGTATATCGTAAAAAAATAAAACTTATTGATTTTATCGTGACGTATGTACATGTACATTTACGGGTAATACAGTAAAAAACAAGTAAATCTGTGAGCTAATGCTCACTAGTGATACCACCGCAAAAATCTAAAAATATGCGACAAACAGGAAGTAAATGAGCAAGGAGCATGAACTCGCTTTACACCACATGGGACTATGGGATGAAGCAATATGCAAAGTATTAGGCTGCTGCATGTTATAGTTGCTGAGAAAACTTCGACGGAAATTTTGTAACGGACGGACGCACGGACGGACAAGGGTAAAACAGTATGTCCCCCTCTTCTTCGACGCGGGGGTATAATTACGCACTACCAAAGACATTGAAACTTTGTTATCTATGCCTCAGTCATAGCATTTAGTCAGAATACGACATACGAAAACATCTACTCTATAGATTTAGTTCAATATCGACATTTCATCGCATAAGGTAAGTCGATGGTAAATATCAACGCATATTTACCAGATAGTATTTATATTCACAGTATTTCATAACCTAGCTTCATAATCATAATTTTGAACCAAACACTGATACATAAATGATTTGTAGAATGATTTTATTTAAAAGTTTTGTGGCTGATTTATGCCATGTCGTATTTTCGTTTCTTCGCGGCGAAGAAACGAAAAAACGAAAACACGAAGATACGACATAAATCCATAGTTTGTCTTATCTTCGTATGCTCTTTTCTTCACGAACACACAGCAAAAGAAATACAACAGTACGGCAAATAAATGTGTCGTGTTCTCACCTTACATCTGTCGTATCTTCGTCGTTTTGTTTCTTTGTGGCGATTTGTCATGTCTTCGTGTTTTCGTATTTTTCGTTTTAACGCGGCGAAGAAACGAAAATAAGACATGGCGTAAATCAGCCACCATATAAAGTCCTTTTCTTAAGAATGCACACAGTACTATACACATGTATACCCACGCTAACAATACGAAAAAAATTTAAACTTTAGTCCGTAAACTAACTTTACAGTCAGTAACTGAACAATTAAAATTTTAGTACGGGGGCCAGAGGGGTCCACCGTGCACCCCTCTCTTGACTTTTTGACACCTATGCTAAATTGTTTCGTAGGGTCCCCTGAATCAGAATCCGCGTTGTTCTAAAAAAAACTCTTGCGCACTACCTGAAATGTCACAGTTTCCATGACAACCCCTTGTTTTTCATCGAAATTGTCGGTGTTTGTAAAATCATTGATAACTTGAACAAGCATTAAGCTAGAATAATATAATTAGTGTCTTATCAACGCTGAGGCACTGATCTTTAGAAATATATGTAACACTATCCGCTAAAATACAGTTTAATTCATGAAATTAACCAAAAACATGAAAAAATGCTGAAAAATATTGATTTTTTTCAATTACATGCATATCTTTTAATTTCCAAACCCTATTTTGGAGAAATAATACATTTATTTTGTTACAAAATATTTTAGAAAGGTCTACTCTATCATATTTAAAATTATTTTTATGACAGAAGTACTATTTATGTATGTAAAAACCGTTGCCATAGCAACCGTTATATCTCTGTAAGAACTACTATTTCGTGATGAAACTTGTTTTTTTTGCTCAAATCTAACGATAGGATTGCAATATTGATATCAAATGATATCTGAGACTCATGTCTTTAATATCATTGCTGTTATCAATAAATTCAGTATCGATACCTTCATAGATATCGTTAGGAAATGTTAATCAAAGCGCTGAAAGCACCGATTTTGTTTTCGGATTGACAGTATTTAAGTGATTCACATGTCATAACGTTTGAAGACGACGGTTATTGTGCAGTGGTGGTCTATTGAATGAAGAAATAATATAATAAGACTAAAGATACTCTTGTTGTTTTATGTTGGAATATGATTTTGTAAATTGGATTTTACGCTGCACATCATTACTTTTTAAAATGTTATTTTCGGGCACTATGTATATGTAATATCACTTTTCTGTTGTTTATAAAAAGTATATTGTATAAAGTGTTGTGTTGTGTTGTGTTGTGTTGTGTAGTGTTGTGTTGTGTTGTGCCGTGCCGTGCCGTGCTGTGCCGTGTCGTCCCGCGACATGCCATGCCATGCCATGCTATATATGCTATTTACTAATTTAACCAACTTTCCGTGGCATGCTTATCGGTTTAACTTCTACAAATTTATCTTAACTTACAAGTTTGTTCATATAAACACAGGTAAGTCTTCGACTAAAGCGAAAAATACTTGTACATTGACATGTCAGTTCAATATTAAATTACCATAAAAATAATACTGCAGCATATCAAACTTGATATTATAGTCATTTAATATATAGACATGTAGTATCATACATTCATATGATACTCAAGACATCTGTTAGCTGTAAACCATATGGATGATTTTCAAGCATCTTTAGCTTATATTTTCCAATTTTAAAGCTTTTTGTATATAATGTTACAAATTTATATTTCAGCAAAGGAAGTTGTAAGTATCTAATTTACCTTTATTTTTGTGGTATAATGTATGACTCACTAATCTTTTTTTACGGTTAGAAATTGGATATGAACATCAAAAGTTACGGTTCATACCGAGACTTTTACGTTCACTATACCTAACTTTTAAGTCCAATAGAAATACATTTTTGTATATATAGAAAAGTTTACTTATTAACTGGGTTCTCTCTAGCTCTGGTCGTTATTTTTCTTGTCTTTGGTTATGTCTTTAATTCTTGTAGTTCATCATTATAACTGGGTTAATGTGAGTGAAATAAATTTGTAGTAGACATATGGCCATCAATTAATGTATATAATGGTGGCATCGGACAAATCAAAACCTCCAGTATGAGTGTAGAAAATTGGTAACACAGTGGTGGGATTTCTAAATAATTTCGCCATGATTAGGGAAAATTGGTAACAATAAATACCAAGCTGAATTGTTAAAGCTTTAATTTCAGTAAGAATAAGTTCAGTCAATTTAAACATGCTATGGTCAATAAGGAAAATATGTAGGGATTTTAATATTTCTTTATTCTGAATATAATTTTCATTCTGTAATGATATGAAACTCGTCTCCTAATATATGACAATTTATACAGACATGTAGGTGTGGATCTTTGTTTGTTCCATCTACCGGTTTCAAACTGTAGTCTATGAGAACACAGTTTAAGTCTATAGCCATAACATATCTAAATCTTAAATGTTGTAATGTTTTTGAATATGACTGAAACTAAAATTTGATATATTCTTGTAAATAATGTTCTACTTGAATTAGCTAACCTATGTTCAAACTTTGCATTAAATTATCATAGTATGTGTTTAACATTGCTTAAGATATATGAACATTAGCAATATCATGAAAAGTACATGCATCATAAAAACCAAGGTAGGACAAAAATTAATTCAACAAAGAACACAAGTTGGGTTTATTAGGGCACAAATCTCTGTTGTTTTAATTTATATCAGTTTGTAATAATTTTACCCAATAGTTTACTATAATGTTAAAATAGCGAATTGGTGGAAAATTCAACCTCCCAAACTCACTGTGATTAAAATCATTTTGAGTATTTTTTTTATCCCGAGTAACCTTTCACAGAAATGTAAATGAATTCGTTAAATGGAATTTCCTTGGACGAATCACCAAACTTGGCTTGCATAGAACAGAATGAGTGATATCAATTTATCTATCTGTTACAGTTCTAATTCATGTTTTTAGAATACCAGTAAATTTATACAAATATTTGTTAACTTTAAAATACCTATTAAAGCTTGGCCAACAAAACAATTTTAGTATTAGAGAATGACCCCCCCCCCCCTTGATGAGAAAACTACACCAATGTATGTTAATTGTTCAACAATATCCAGTTCATATCACTTTAATAGAATTTAGTATTCTCTGAAATCCTGCCTCTTTTTTGAAAATCATAACCTTAGTTTTACTAGTGTGTACAACTGATTTCCATAACTTACAATAATCTTCAAAAAACGAGTATACTTAGTTGTAACTCGTCTCTACTATTAGCGAAAATAACGTCAGCATATAAAATGAAAATATGTTAAACATATCAACTTTTATACCAGCAAGACCATTACTAATAATCATATCATCGATTTCATTTAACAAGTGCAAATAAGATAGGCGAAATACAGTATAAAGTATGTGATTTATTATACAATGTTAAACAAAGATATTATCAAATGTTTCTTATTACTGTTCAGCCAGTCGAACAGTTATTAAGAATCCTTGTAAATAGTTTTCTCAACAAACTCAATGAAGAATCGACCCTGAAATTGTTAACTTCATTTATACTACCATGTTTGTGTAGAAGTACAACAAAACCCTCAGACTTACTTCTAGAAAAATATCCATCTTTATTTTTTTATCAAAAAGAGATAATATGTATAGATACAAAGAATGCCTTCCATGCAAACAGCAAATATCAGGGCTACTGATAGCTATTACTTTACAATTGTATTATAGCTAAGTTTAAGACAAAACAGCTGGTGCGTTTCACAATGTTGATATGGGAGCATTACCACCTTTTAACAAGTGTTTAGTACAGCAAATCAAGAGATTTGATAACCTGGTAGTCATTCAGAAAAATGTCCACAATACTAATCCTTACATACCTCCCGTTTCAGAATAATTTGGTCTGACGAATAATGATGGGTATCTTGAACCTTCATGGTTTAAAGGTAACGTTCTTCAATCTCAGCTGGGCGATACCCTAGATAACGCTTATACTGACGAAGAACAAGATAAAGATATATCTACAGATGTTGAATTAGATAAAATCATGGAGTGGATAAATGTATTAAACGATTGTTAAGATATTGGACATGTATAAATACGTATATAATTAAAAATAAAAGGTTGTGTATTTTCTATTCGTTTGGCGTTTGTCGAATCATGCGGTTCAAGGTTCAGCCCCGGTTTTGGCTGGTCATGGTCCTTGAAAAATTGAATTATGGCCTTGAATCCGCAAAATGTAGCAAAGTTACCAGATCCTTATGGAGGGAAGGTAGGCACTTGTTAGAATATGGTCCAGGAAAACTTTCTAAACGAGTTGGTTGATGTAAACTAATGAACAAATATTACGCATATGTTGATTTTGGTTTTACGACTTATTGTTATATAGTTTAGTCACTCTTTTATTAATACAAATATTTTACTTTAACAGTCATTGAGTAAATAAAAGTATCAGGTTTTGACAGAGCCATGCATTTGATATGTAAGGATAAGATGCTAAACCGATTAATGTTAAAGAAACAAGTCCGGGAAAGTAGGTAAGAAAGTCTGCCGCCGCACATTACCTTTTAAAAAGTTATGATATACAGCGTAAAATCTAAATTACAAAATCATATTCCCACATAATTTTATTTCAGTAAAAGCAAAAACAAAACAACAAGAGTCTCTTTAGTCTTATTATATTATTTCTTCATTCAATAGACCACCACTGCACAATAACCATCGTCTTCAAACGTTATGACATGTGAATCACTTTAATACTGTCAAACCGAAAACAAAATCGGTGCTTTCAGCGCTTTGATTAACATTTCTTAACAATATCTATGAAGGTATCGGTACTGAATTTATTGATAACAGCAATGATATTAAAGACATGAGTCTCAGATATCATTTGATATCAATATTGCAATCCTATCGTTAGATTTGAGCAAAAAAATGAAGTTTAATCACCAAATAGAAGTTATTACTTGAAAATAGCGGTTGCTATGACAACGGTTTTTACATACATAAATAGTACTTCTGTCATAAAAATAATTTTAAATATGATAGAGTGGACCTTTCTAGAATATTTGTAACAAAATAAATGTCTTATTTCTCCAAAATAGGGGTTGGAAGTTAAAAGATATGCAAGAAATTGAAAAAAATCGATTTTTTTCAGCATTTTTTCATGTTTTTCGGATAATTTCATAAATTAAACTGTATTTTAGCTGATAGTTTTACATATATTTCTAAAGAACAGTGTCTCAGCTTTGATACGACACTAATTATATTATTCTAGCTTAATGCTTGTTCAAGTTATCAATGATTTTACAAACACCGACAATTTCGATAAAAAAAAACAAGGGGTTGCCATGGAAACTATGACATTTCAGGTAGTGCGCATGAGTTTATTTTTGAGAACAACGCAGATTCTTATTCAGTGGACCCTACGGAACAATTTAGCATAGGTGGCAAAAAGTCTAGAGGGGGTGCATGGTGGACCCCTCTGGCCCCCGTACTATTTACAATCATGTCGACCTGACAATTTTCCTCAATGTGATATTTACACCGTCTATGTATAGAATTCCAGCTATCCTCCTATTTATTGTCCGTTTTTCTTAAGGGTGTATCAGGATTTGAAATTGAAAAAAAATTCTATGAAATGGGTGTGTTTACTAAACGTATTAAAATATCCATAAATTCCAAAATAATGTTGATCTATTTTGTAAATGATGCATTAAATATATAGATGTGACAGTGAAAATATAAAAAAAACTAAACAAATGAAAACATTTATCCTAGCCTTGAAATAGCCCTTCGAACGTCAGTCCAAACACATGATTAAAGTTCTTTTTTCTCATAAATCCAAATGTTGATATAGGTTGTCCATGTAACATATTACAATGTCTTAGGGTGAATTACACAAAAATATTTTCAATATGAAAATTTAATAATTCATTTCAACTCAAACATTACACGTTTTAAATTACAGTTTACACACAAGTGCCCAGTGTAATTTTCCCCTCATATTGTATGTGATAAGAAGGAAAAATCATCGGGCTCCTGTGGTAAAATTGTAAATAGAATCATTAATCCATGTGTTTTGATGAATTATCAAATTTACATTTTGGAAATACTTTTGGATGCATTGTTTTTCGACCGGCGGCCTAATTGTAATTAAATATAGCTTGGCTAAAATATATCACACGGCATAAACAGCTTTACTCTATCATTATACACACTTTTTGAAATTTATGAATGTATCATGACGATAATTTTAACAAATGCGTTCATCCTGAAATTATTCATGTTTTGACGGTTGAGAAAAAACTAACAATAAGTATATTGGCTACAGGTTGTCTACGTTAACATTGCGTAAATAAACAATGCCAGTTTCATTATACACTAAATTATTCAGGGATGAATAATTTATACAATGTTATAGTTAAGTAAGTTTACACTTATTTTATAAACATATCATTGTATATAAATAACAATATAAATATACACTATTCAAAATAAATGTTAACTATCAAAGTGTTATGTATTAATAAGTAAAATGTTGTTAAAGCATCGGCTTATTTATCTATTTAGTGGGCAAGTCCATTGTTTGAAGAACAAAAACAAGCATGGCCTGGAATATAATCTGTACCTTTAACTAAGATAGTACTTATTCATAACATAATACTCACAACGCATACATCACGCGTTGCTATTTTAATTAATTCAACGAATTATAGCTGCGTGAAGTTTGAACTCATACACGAATGCAACGAATATTAGATACTTGCAACTTCATGGCTAAACGTTTAAATTTAACTTAAGTTAAACGCAAAAATCAATATAACTTTGATCAATTAACAGAATATACATTAACATACTCAAGTGAAATTTTTAACAAGCTCTAAACAATTCAATTTCAATATAAATAAAAGTTAACGTACATTGAACTTACCTCGGTGATATAAAATACTTAAGCAGACGACAATATTGTTATCCGCCTATCTATCATTTTCGTCGACTGGTCTCGGCTACAGCAGGGAGTAAAGTGACGTTATCTTCAGAATGTATTTGTTTTCTCAACCATAGCAACAGTCTAAATTTAGTATAGGTCGTTTGCGTTATTGCTGGACCCCTATTTGCCGTAAATATCTTTTAAACTATAACAGCGATTTTGCTAAAAATTTTAATACAATCTTATTTCAATTTTTCCTTCTAGGATTAAAATTTTCAGAATTTTTAATAGATAAATAAAAAAGTTTTCCATAAGGTACAATGCAAAATTTTTTATCAAAAATCCGGCGGGAGGTAAAAAAGCTGTTCTGATTATAACATTGTCTTACTTCCAGTGTATTTATATAATTCCCGTGCGTTTACTGTAAATTTGTCGCTTAAATAAACACTCGACGGTCTACTGAATTGTAAAGCAGAGGCCCGTCTTTAAAATTGTGCGTGTAGAATTTGTATAGATTTCGACGATGCAGACGACAGTGATTATGATATTTGAGTTTGTATATACTGTTATACTTTGTTATCAAATAAAATTTCTAACCGGGCCTCATAATTCGCTATTATTTTGTATCAACTGGTATGTGGCTGTTCTGATTATGGCACATACCCATTTAACAAAAGTCGCTTTTTGGCTTCAAAATTTGCATTGCATGTCTACGGGAAGCATGTTTTGTAATAAAAGAAAAATTCTGAATTTTTGGATTTGAGAAGGAAAATGCTACTTATGATCACATACAAAATTTGAGTTAATTCTGGATTCCCATGTCTAATGATCCTGATTCTGGATTCCCATGTCTAAATTTAGATCTGACAGGTAAATATGAGAATAGTTTGTTGAAAATCAAAGTACTGTAAGGTGTCACTAAAGATTGCAACTCTTTGCCTCAACATAAAATAGCCTAGTTAGAGTATTGATTGTTTGTATGTTTGGTTTTTACGGTGCACCAACACAAAAAGGTCATATCGCGCCGAAAGCAATCAATGATACTATTTATTCAAACGATATTAATGATGTGAAGCTCTATATTGCATATGATGGTACAGACTCAAAAAGTTCTTTAAGTGAGTTTACTTTAAAATAGTAAGAGTATCTCAGGTGACCTTTACAAGTAGACTGAAATGTAATGGATAGTGTTATCTTAATCATGAACACTTGAGTAGCAAAATAAGACCAAAGAATGTGTATTATGTACGTTGAACTGTTTCACTATTTCTCTTTCTTTGCGTGTACAGTTTGAAATTCCCATTCTCATAGGTAAAAGGGCCACAGTTTACTAACCATAGATCTTCCACCGCTCTTCCACCGAGAAAAGTATTTCTTAAAGGAATACAAATAATTGGCACAATATTATCCTAAGGGATACAAAAACTAAATCAAAGCGCTTAAGGCACAGAATTCGTTCGGGTTTAAAAAAGTAAAATGAGATTTCCGGCTCCAACTACGTTTGTACACAAAGAACAGTTCAGTGATAGGTAGAACATCATTGCTACGGTTCAAAACATTTCAAACATTAGACCTATACATACAACAGGTAAACCGGTCAGGCGAACACATTTTTGACTTGTGTTCAATCACAACAAGTAAAGGGGTCATTCTTAGAACAATGCAATTTTATAATAACCTCTTTTAAGTTATCATTTATGCACATTTATTCTACTGCATCTGTATGTAAAATAAATGAAGTCCACTATTCAGACATCATTTAAAGTCATCAACTACGTTCTTTAACCTTTTTCCAATAGAACCATTCTATTACATAAGCTGATGTAACATCTCTACTGAAAACCGGCACTAACGACAGGTCGTAACCGAATAGTTGATACCATTCTATTACACTGCCGGTAATCACGTGATATTGTTACGGTCAGCTGCACTATTAAATGGCGACCAGACTCGTCACCTCAGGTAGGGTTTTCACATGTTTTAATTAGAAAACCACGGAATCTTGTAATTTCATTACGCCCAAAGTACCCTCCATTGCAAGCGATTTATGACAATACAAAAATGTTCTTCCTACGTCCATAAATAAAAAAGTTATTGAGCGAATTATTTTGAAATCTTACGTACTTGTTGCGATCGACTGCACTATATATATCTCTTTATGTCTTTTTGTACTGAATGAAGCCACTTGCCTCAAGAATTTACCAGCCAGGAAACGTAAAACATTATCCTCGGATACTTTTGTCATCTTTTCTGTCAAAGGTAACGTTGTAAATGTGATTTTTGACGGAAAACAAAAAATGATAGGCTGTACTATTTGAATTTTCAATAATCGACTGTACTATAAAATTCCTGAACCAATATTTATTAAGTGACATTGAGTGAGACAAGTTGTGATTTGTTTCTCGCTTCTTGTATTGTGTATTGATTAATTCATTTTATTAGTCATTGTAATACGTTTTTTTTTCGTTCCAGAATTATGGATGCTGGTAAAGTTAGTAGATACTGCGGAAAGTTCTTCAAATCACAAGTAGGTCTAAATATCCACGAGAGAGAAAACACTGGAAAGGCCTCGTATTATTGCTGTGGAATTTTGTTTCATTTCTTTGTACAACAGGCATCGGTAAATGTCTAATTATTTGTAATTATTTGTGTGGTCAATAATGAGTTGTTGCATTTCAATTTAATTTGTATGGTGATTTACGTAGACGTTAAATTTTAAATAAATATCTGATATTTAGTTGATGCAAAATCACTCTATTTGTTAAGTTACTTTCATGCGATCAGAAAAAAAAAGGTTATCCATGCATCAATAGTCCTTAGTATTTTGCAACTTTTTTACATAACGACTCGAAATTTTGTCATTTTAATTCTGTAGTGTGTATTGAAACCAAATACGCTCTATGTCCAAGTAAACCTTGCTAAATCGTTCGTACATTATTATTCACATTGCGATTTTCATTATATTTTAAAACATTCGACTTCACGTTATGAAAACGCTATAATTATACCGAAGTTCTACCTGCGGGCATTTATCTGTTAGGAAACCAAACTAAGATTCACTTTTTCAAACTCTATTGGCCTCTCTAAAATCCACAAGTTGTCAATCTGTACATGCATGTAAATATACCAAACAAATGAGTACGCGCATGAACATACTGCACCCATAGCCTTTATTGTTTTATAATTATCGTCTGCTGTATTCAATGGTTGTTTTACCTCCAAGCGCAAAAGAAGTTCCATTTAAAACGATAGACCAGTTTTATGTTATATTTTCGTGTTTCTAAAATACATTGTTACATAGTTATTTTGTTTTGGAATCGTTTAATCAATGTTTACCAAGCATTCATAATATTCCTAAGCATGAAAAGATAACGGAATGCACATTTTAATGTTAAATGATTTATAAAGTTATGAATTATAAATGTTACAATTGTTTCAAGACATGTTAATGTCTCAATTGTAGAACAACAATTATTGATAAATGCAGTTTCCCCATCTTACATACAAATTCTGAATTGAGGATGAAGACCTATCAGACCTTTTTAACCT
Source organism: Mactra quadrangularis (assembly GCA_025267735.1). Classification (NCBI taxonomy): domain Eukaryota; kingdom Metazoa; phylum Mollusca; class Bivalvia; order Venerida; family Mactridae; genus Mactra; species Mactra quadrangularis. The sequence continues at coordinate 23,951,393 of CM046311.1, read as the reverse complement.
TTCCACACCAGGTAACCTGCTAAATCGGGCGCGCGAGGCTAATTCGGGCGATATCCTATACGATACCTTTTTGAATCTCAGTCAGTGTAAGATTTTCGTTAATTATTCTTTATATATTTACTTTTATGTTATAAAAGTGGCACGGATCTGTCGGGCTGGGCTTGGCGGTTTAGCACATCGCTTTAAGTTTCCAAAACTGAAAAATAAAGAAAGAAAACGCGAGTTAAAGACAGAGAAACCTTCCAAAACCCGTTTTTTGACGTTTAAGGTCATTTTTAACTACATTTTTGTAACCAACTTTTGTGTTTGTATTGTAGAGCTGTCCCTTTTCTACTATAATGTCAATTTGCAGCCATTGAAACTGTATACTTTTCGAGAAGCCGCCGTTTTACTCCACTGTACATAAAAATTGAGGCTAAATCGGGCGAAGTTGCTGTGTATTTAGCGCTAAGTCGGGGAGCAGTTGCTTTTGTGATACATTGCTTACGGATATATTTTCTATCTGGCAAAGTTTATATTCCACAAAAAAGAAACAAACTATATAACTTTGTATTCAGTTATTTATAGAACTCATTGGATGACTGAATAACACTAGTTGTTATAGGTAAGTTTGTTGTACTCTTAAGAGTATAGTGATTACCAGACTATCCTATCTTAATAGGTACTATTCTTGCATTGACCATTGACAAAAGCCATCTTAATTGCTAAGTTATTAATAATCAATTAAATCGACTTTTTTTCTTTTCAAACATTAAAAAATGTACCTGGAAACTACCTGGAATTAAATGCTTAGCAGGGGCGTAGCAAGGGCTTTTTAATGTGTATGCAGCATCCTAGTGTCTCAAGGGCATTCCTCCCCCTGAATTTGTTTTTACCTAGAAATTTAAACCTTAAACTAGATTCGCAAAAGGTAAGTCCCATTGAAACGTAATTTTATTCTTCGTAAAATAATCGGAATTTAATTATTTTTAGTATCAATAATTTTTTCATGCGTTTCTCGATGATAAGGAGGTTAACAAATCACGCATACTTTTGATTAATAAGTCATATTTATGGTCTGCGCTTTGCATCTATGAACCATCGTAGATTTAAGAGTTATAATTAATCTCTTGTGAGGTTACATGGGTTATAGTGCCATCAGAGTATCAGTAATGTGTGTCACATAATGTACTTGAAGTGGTTTATCAAACGCGGTTGTAACCCTTGTATATATGTATATATACGGTACATGTATGCTTCAAAGGAAGGTTTCATGACATATCCCTGTTCAAAGGAAGTTCTAAAATGGCGCCTGAATATGTCCGAGGTTATTCATAGTGAATAGCCGAGGAGTTCCGAATGTACAAATAGGCAATGACAAAAAATACTGTACCGTTACTGGAGCCTGGAGTAAGATGAGTGCCGTGACTCTTAACAACCCAAACTCCCCGCAGCGGTAGCAACGCGTGACGTAACCGCTGTGAGGAGTTTGTAAACAACAATGTGTGTTGAGGTTAAAGTTACAGGATTTACATGGATGCATTGTTTGTTTGGTTTAACGCCGTAGCATTGTATATGTCATATAACGGCTGTCAGTCAATCTACTCAATTCTCCTGGAAAGGTTAAATCTCTGGATTTAGCTGTTAACCAACTACTTAGCACATACTTTCGTCAATCACTGACAACTTCCCAACATAATTAAAAATCATCGGTAGGAGGATGAATGGCCGTAGAAATAATTTCATGACCAAGCTCCACGAAAGTATGCCCCATTCGGGAATCGAACCCACGACCCCTCGATCAGTAGACTTGCGTGCTACCAACTGAGCAAGCCGGGCGGTACACATGGATGTAGAGCCACTGCCTTAAAGAAGCATTATTTTAGTGATTTTTATAAAAAATGATAACAAAAACACGTATATATAGGCTCGATCTGCATCCATAGGCGGAACCAGGATTTTAAGTTAGAGGGGGGCGGAAAATTCTAGTTAGAGGGGACGTAAAATTAACAAGCAGAATAGGGTTTCAATGGGCCGTAAGGGCCCCGAATGGTCCAAGGCAAAGCCCTGATTAGAGGTCTTGGTGACCGGCGGCACCCGAAATTCCTGAGTTTTTGTTATTCTAAGGGATTCAGGCAAATTTCGAGAGCCTCAAATATCCTTTCCCAGGGTATACAATATGGAGCATTTAGATATATCATATAATTTTCTAACAGCCGTTGGATCATGTTAAATTCTTACAATAATGACAAGGAATTGTTGTAGATTGTATGCTAGGTCATAGTATTTCTGTACTCACAGTCTCGTAACTTGTTGCACGCATAGCGAGTGAAATATTTTGACAAATATATATATTTTCCTATAATTATCATATTCATGATGAAAAAAACCAACCTTAGCTTGGGCAATTTTAGGGGGGGCGTACGCCGGGTCCTACCCCCCTTTCGCCTATGACATCTGGGCAACATAAAATCTGGATTATTTTCATAATACATCAGAACAATATAGAATGATTAAGGAATAAAATCTTTAGTAAAACGTATTATAATATGGACCCCTGTACTGTAACTTTAAACTTAATTACCATTAAAAACAATTGACCGTCGTTATCTTTGTATCAAGTTTGGTAAATTTGTAATATATATACAATATAAGTATTGTTTTAGGATTATTTACATAAATGGGGTTGAATATTTATTTAGGAAAAAAATGAAATATGATAACGTAGAAGAATAGAGTTTAGCGATTCACAAAGTAAGCTTATCTGAGATCTACTGTATTACATTTAAAATACATCATAGTTATTTAATCCATACATCGTATCTGTCAAGGATGATTGGTGTACATGTACAACCCCAATATAAATTATTGAATTCAAATCTTAATTTCAGAATAGTAAGAAGATCCCCTATTAAGGATTTGATTGTTGGTTAATTAATCAATTAATTGATCAATAATATAATTAAGATATGAAAATCTACAAAGCTGCCAATCCCTATTTGTTTGTCTTTAAAATTCAACAGGGAAGGATCGTGAAATACTTTTATCATGTATACTCGATACACATCTGGGCAGCATATCATCAAAATTGGTTTTATAATTTAACAAAACAATAGAGAATAATTAAGGACAAAATCTTTATTAAATGCTTCATAATACGGGTAGTGTAACCTTAAAACTTAATGATAATAGAAGACGTTATTATAAGCCATTATCTTTGTATCAAGTTGAGTTTAATGAAGAAGTAGAATGATAGGTTATTATACAGTTTACTGTACAAATGGAAATATATTTGGACGCGTAAACAGCTTGAAAAGCCATATTGGACGAGCCGATAGGTGAGTCCAATATGACTCTTCAAGCTGTGTACGAGTCTGTATAATATTGTATCACATCCATTCTTATCACCACCACCATCAACATAACCACCAAAAACACTATCACAACCACCATTTTCTATAAAAGCTCGGTCAATTTTAGAAGAAAATGTATTATTAATTCATGAATGTAGCGGCGAATTAATATCATTGCGTTTTGAGCGCTCGCATTGGTTGAATGTATTTATGGTATATTTTGTTTTACCAATCTGTTTCAAGAATAACGCTGCTATATATAGTTTTATGTATTAAAATTGACAAAAAGCGTCATACTAAATGTTGTTTTAATTATTCAACTAATTCGTGTAGAGTTATTTTCACATATATTTTTTGCGAAAAATAATTCATTTTTGTTCTATACACCCCTACTCCCCCCCCCCCCGACCAAAGTTTTTATTGCATTTTTGACGTTCCTTTTTTGCGATTTTCTGGACCAATGTGTACGCAGTTGCGTTCTCTGCATACTGGTAGCTACGCGCCTGCTTAGAATGGCTGAAAGAACACCCCTGCATTTTTCCATACTTTGCGAATAGTATAACGTATATGTTAACAACACAATAAACTAAAGAACTCTGACCCCCGATTACAAAAAAACGGAGTTTTTAAAGTACTCTGAGCTCCGCCAGAGCACGGATTAAAGTAGGCTCCACCGGAGCAAAATTAATAGGACACCGCCGGAGCAAATTTATTGGACTCCGCCGGAGCAGTTAATGCTTGTATTCATAACTATAGTTATTTGAGCTCCGCTATAGAAATAACACAAAGCTCTACTAGAGCAAAGTTAGTGTTCATCGTGAATCCACGACAACATCAGATTTTCCGTGTCATTTATGGCATTAGCTCGTTTTTAAAAAGCCACTGCAACTTGTTGCAACTATTCATTATTAACACTGTCCTGTACTCTGATAGGGCCTCGTGTAAAACTGATGAATTACCTCCCTTACATTGTCGAAAACATACCAAGATTTATCTCATTTTACAGTATTACACTAATAAAAATGTCCGCTGTATGCCCTCAAAACAAATAACGATGTCCTACCTACATGTAATGAATGCTGCATTTTCCAGTCATATATCAACAATACTCAATATTCTGATTAAAACCCAGAACACATTAGCACATTAATGTGTAGTAGTTATGAGCAGGGTTTATTTTCTCTAAAATAAAGTTTGTAAATTCATTTGTGATTCATTGTCATTAGTTTTCACGAACTCCGAACTTCAATCAATGTTGTTTCTTCTTTCCCATTATCTGCATTATATACCAAACTCCCCGCTGCGGTTAGTTCCCTTTACTTAATCAATAACCCCTACCACCACAAGTATATTCGTCCCCCTGAGAGCCGAATATTGTTTTTTTTCATCTTTTCTTTTACAATTCAATATTTAGGCGAGTACTGGTTATAGACAATGGTCCATGAAAACTAGGTTAGGTGCGCTGGACGCCGTAAAATGACCTAAATTGTGTTGACACGGCGTTTACTCCAATGAATAAAATAAACAATTCAATATTATACACATTAAGTCTTCTTATAGTATGATGTTCGAAGAATATAAAGATAAATAAAAAGTTTTGATTTATTATTTCTAAAAATAACTAAGCGTGACGTAAGCACTGTGAAGAGTTCGGATGTTTTCACGGCAGTCGCCATTTTTGTCTCATGGTATTACGTCGCGTGATTTACATGTAAGCAGTAGTTAAGTAGCAACGTATGACGTAAGCACTGTGTGAGGAGTTTGGTTATATAGACTATTTTGACATGAAATTATGTAAGGGATATACCACGAGTAGGGATGTATACCGGTACCAAGTACCGGTACCAGTATCGGTATCGCTTCGAAAATTTCCGGTAAATACCGTTTCGTTTTGGTTCCGGTACTCAAATCGGTACTTTAAACAAAATAGAGCAGATTTAAATTAACCAAATACGAAATTTTCAATGCCTTATTCTCAAGACTTCTGTGTATTTATCCTATTTTAAAGGGATTTAACTCGATCTAAACTTTGGTTATGTATATTATATCATCTATTACCGTCCAGTATGCCCCGTGTAGATCTACATTGATAATTGGTACAAATTGAAATAATTATTTAAGTAATGGCAGTGTTGCAGGAAATTAGCATTCTACTTTTAAAGTCTAGGGGCACGTACTGCAAAGCGATCGCTAGGTAGCGATACAAAGCGCTCGCCCTGCGGAACGTGCCCTAGTTGCCGACGATGTCAATGTCTGAAAGGTCTTTCAAAATTGTTACACATGCCTCACATGCACGCTTACATTAACATGCACAATAATATTTGTTGTTCTGTAATATTGTCTTTCGATTGTAAATTCTGCATGAGTAAACTGTAACATGAACATAGTGTTATTTTTCTGACGAACATCTAGGACTATGTTTATTTGTTTAAAATGCATGATTAAACTCAGAAATATAGTTTATAAAAGATCACCAACGACTCATTATTGTCTACTGGGCTACTAAAAATACTTATTTAATTGCGACACTATATTTTATTGACATTGTTTTTGTATGAAAATATTCAGTACGAATGTCAAACGTAGAACGATTTTTTTCTAACTCTAGGTTATATATTTATTAGTATATTTTATCTACTAAACATTTAGCAAACAGAATAGCACAATAACAGTGTAATTTGCAGAGCTTGCATTGAAGTATTTCTCTGTCTTGGGTGCATGTGTGTCCAGTGATCGTATGTTTACATGGGTTGGTGACACAATAAACCAGGAAAGATTACCCCTCGATCCGCCAAAAGCTGATATGTTCATAATCTTACATCGATATACATGTATATTTTTGTTATTTGTATTTAAACATTGTAATTTGTACTACGACTGCATATTGGTATCGGTATCGGTATCATTAAAAATACCGTATCGTTTCATTGGTACCGGTATCGTTTCGTCCCTGACGGTATCCATCCCTAGACATGCATAGAAAGTGTAGCAAAATATCACGTTGTGTTCATTGACATTGTGGTTACTTCTAATGGAGACTTTTGTTGTTTGTCGTTGAAATCCAAAAGAAACATAGAATTGTTTTATGTTTATTTTTACAATAAATAAAAACAATACTCTATATTTTATTCCTGTATTAACGTTTCGACAAAGCCTTTATCAAACCAAGATTTAATTAATGCAATTAAATTGTACTTTATTTCTTCTTGTAACGCTTTCAAGACACATATTGTTATTTGACCTCATATAACACTCATTTTCATATAAGAGTAACAAGAAGTATTATGTAGTTATTTTATACCACATTCCTGTTGGATATAGGCTTTGCAGTCAAAACATAAATAAGACGAGAATTACAGAATGTTCAATATTTCGTGTTCATCTGGATACAAATTTGAGATAATCAACAGTAACCACATTAATGATTGTAGATTTTAATGATTTCAAAGTTTTTGAGATATTGTTATTTTTTAAATCAAATTATGGTAAATTGGCATTGATTCTGTGGTAAGTTTTACATGATTAAACTATTTTTTGAAACAATGTTATGTTGTTTTATTCATTGCTGAAATGACATTGTGTCACTAACTTAACGAAATTAATATCAGTAAAATAATCAATGACATGCAATTATAGTATACTTGTCCAACTTTCTGATACTTAATAATTAAAAAAGTAACGCAGACATATTCACACACCCACAGTGATGCGTTGTTCACATACACAATGGTTAAAAATGAGGTTAACTGCATTTAATAGAACACTCATCTTGCATTGCAAGGCATGTGAAACTGAAAGGTAACATCTAGTTTCATTTAAACTGCACCGATAAATGGCGTTCAACGTACTTCCTGACAATGATTGGTACGATTAGAAAGAATAGTTGCCAATGGCTATTTTAAACAAGATTATCTTGGTATGTTTATTCTTGGCTCCTATCATTACATACAATAAACAAAATCATAAACGTTCATTTAGTTTTAAGATAATGTTTGGCTTGTTGTTTTATAAAAATGAAAAAACTTGAGATGATTCTAAAGCAATGTAATAAGCCTTTGCAAATTGGCCTTTATTTGTATACATGTAAGTCAATAAGGCAGACAGAAGCTTAAAACTAAATGACTGTTTATGAATGTGTTTAATGTATGTGTTTGATATATATATACGCATATAATAAATCAAGACATAGAAGTTTCTGGAAAAATGTTTCATTATTTGTACATGCACAAACACATCCAAAAACATTACATTAAAATCAATAATGACTACAAAGTTTCCGTCTCCATTGGTTATCTCGAGAGAATATGTAGCAAACAATTATTCAACACATAATTTACACATAACTGGAAAACTAACTTAAATTTATACAAAACAATGATTTCGATATATTTTCAATGACGTCCCTTTCCGATCGGACCTTCAAATTTATCTGTGAAGCTTAACAAGTTTCTTATCAATTGTTTCCGGGACCTGCTATATAGATCTACATGTAAAGAAAAAGATTCAGTAGAAAACATTGACTTCTTGCATGTAAGTACAACACTGTCACTGTTGTCCACAATGGTTACTCAGATGAACTTATTTCAGACATTATGAAATCGTATAATATGTCACACTGTATGTTTGTTTAAGTTCCATTCTATTTATCTGAGTATCCACATATCAAGTTAGAAAGTTTCAAGTTGTGTGGTGTTAATGAATTCAATCTAAATAACAATACATCTATTAGTTTTCATGTTACCCCCCCCCCCCACACACACACATTTTATCGAACGGGAGCATTTTATTTGACTTCTTTCCTTCAGGCTTTTTCTCAACGGACGCTCGAATATCTTCGTGGAAGTGCTGTACTAGATCTCGCAACTGTCTCCATCTGTTTCCTTCCCATCCGACGACCACATTAGATAGAGTCAAACTCGTGGTTCCTGGAAAAGAAACAAAAAAGTATATGGAAAACAATTTCTACAAGAACATGTTTTACATAAATCTCTTCCCATCGTTTGGAGAAAATCAAAATTCAAAGAGCCGACATAAAGTCCTAGTGTAGCCAAGAGAGAGAACAGTGCGCTTTACCAAGTGCGTCTTACAAGACACTGGTAAAATAAAAGAATTTTAAACAGCCAAATTCGGAAGTACTTAATGTCCCCTATATACGCCAATATATTCTTAAAATAATTGCATGCACCGACAGTATGTAAGTAATTATTCGATGTGAATGTAGTAAATTCATGTGTGACCGACAATACTGTTTGCAAAAGTTACATAACAAATTCCACTTGTTGAAGTGTCTAAGTACCTCTTCAGTGTATTTTGGAAACTAAATTGTATTTCTGTAAAATACATTGACCCTGAATTACATTAATCTGGCGAATTTTCGTTTGAACTTATCGAGCTCGTTCCACACTAAAACTCATATAAGTAAGGTTGTATTACAACGTCTTCTGCATAAAATCTTGAGTCATCAGATAATACTTATCTACGATCGTATTTCAGTAATTAAAGTCGTTAAATAAATACGTTTTTATAAGTTCATAAAATGACGTAATATGACAGTGACATTTCATCAAACTTTACATTATAGTTTACTTTCGTCTATCTTTACCAAAAAAATAGAAAATTACAACCGAGGAATTTGACATTTAACGCAGTTAGATACGTGTAACATCATTATCGATTAGTTCGTGATACTGATAGTACAGTTGATCATTGAAATTCAAATAGTACAGCCTATCATTTTTTTGTTTTCCGTCAAAAATCACATTTACAACGTTACCTTTGACAGAAAAGATGACACAGGTATCATAGGATAATGTTTTAAGTTTCTTTTTTAAGTTGTGGGTAAATTCTTGAGGCAAGTGGCTTCATTCAGTACAAAAAGACAAAAACATATATATATATCTGTTTTTGTCTTTTATATATATATATAGTGCAGTCGATCGCAACAAGTACGTAAGATTTCAAAATAATTCGCTCAATAATTTTTTTATTTATGGACGTAGGAAAAACATTTTTGTATTGTCATAAATCGCTTGCAATGGAGGGTACTTTGGGCGTAATGAAACAACAAGATTTAGTGGTTTTCTAATTAAAAAATGTGAAAAACCTACCTGAGGTGACGAGTCTGGCCGCCATTTAATAGTACAGCTGACCGTAACAATATCACGTGATTACCGGCAGTGTATTACATAATACGACGTAAAGATCTCTACTGAGGCGCTTAACTCATAAGCTTTTACACATACGCTTCAGTATAGACCGATTCACAAGTGTATTTCGGGAATTTTTGCGCCTGTCATAGCAGACGATCATTTTGAATTGCTCTTTACTTATAAACTGAGGGACTACTTCTTGATTCGGCACATTTCAAAATCGGAAAGGGTCTGAACTATGGTAGATATATTTGTTCAGGACTGACGTCCCAAACACATAAAACGAGAAAACAATAATTTAAAACTCTCTTTTGTAAACAGAGCCAAAGCTTCTAAAATGCTATCAATCCAAATTCTCATATCTACTTTCGTACATTACAACGTCCCGGAAGGGATTTCCCACAAAAGGGACACGGTATATGCTTAATAATTGTAAATTGCTTTATTTATTGTGCTCGTCATCACATGGAATTTTCTGACAAGGCTCCAAGTTATTTGACTGAAGTGATATCTTGTGTCCGATTCAGTTGAGCGATCATGGGTCTTCAGGAACCTCTTGTTTTAAAGGTTCTATTGCATTAAAATTCTCCATGAGTAGAATTAAAGTCTCATACATTTTGTCAGAAACAGACCATTCTCATTGGAACAACTTGTTTAGGAAATTTTAGACAGCAATCTAGGCTTTGTTTTGATGTTTGATGAAACAATCATGTCTCAAGGGTGTCGTCAGATGGATACACTGGTCAGGTGTTGGAGTGATTTTGGGCAGAAAGAACAGAATTCTTAAGGTCTTTTGATTTGCATAGTTGCTGGTGCTTTACTTGGTTTGAAAGATGGATGACTCTGCATGGTAAGCACAGACTTAAATTTTAACTCCTTTCTTAAAAAGTGCTAAAATACTATGACAAATGCTTTCAAGTCCTTGAATTTGAATTTAATATTTCACTTAAATAGTGCTTAATTTTGTTAGAAAACATGCTTAAAAAGGAATAAATAAAAGTCGATAGTTTTCAACAAACAATCGTTTGTAAATACAATTAACGATTTATTCACTCTACGTAACAGTTACTGGATTAATTCCAATCGGTTCAAATGAACATAGGTACGAATACAGCATAGTTGCGCCCCTAAACTGTTCTCCAAATATGGCGTCGGGAAAATATGTATTTAACATAAAATAGATTTTTACGTATCCGTGTGTTGTTGATAGTGACGACAAAATGACAAAAGCTAAGGGTAGCACATGCGACAAAATTATTGGCATTAGCAAATGGGCAGAACAGGTTTAAAACCGCTCGCAAATGGTGAAAAACATCTTCGTATTTCAATATCTTTGGAAACAACGACACTGGACAATTGTTTTGTAGTGAACCAACGAATCGGAAGGGAAACAACAAAAAATGTCTGCAACTGTAACTTAGGGGACCAAGACTTTAGCCGTCCCCCACTACCTTCTGTTCCTGACACCATAGTAGCAAACTATAAGATTTAATTTTATGTGAACAAGACTTTTAAAAGTGGAATATTTTGTTCTTTTCAAACTGTTATTACACACTGATCGTACAAATGTAATGATAATGCAGGTGACCTGAATTTGAATTAATATTTCACTTAAATAGTGCTTATTTTTTTTTAGAAAACATGCGCTTAAAAATGAATAAATGAAAGTCGACAGTTTTCAACAAACAATTGTATGTAAATACAATTAACGATTTATTCACTCTACGTAACAGTTACTGCATGAATTCCAATCGGTTCAAATGAACATAGGTACGAATACAGCATAGTTGCGCCTCTAAGCTGTTATCCAAATATGGCGTCGGGAAAATATGTATCTAACATAAAATAGATTTTTACGTATCCGTGTGTTGTTGATATTGACGACAAAATGAGAAAAGCTATGTGTAGCACATGCGACAAAATTATTCGCATTAGAAAAATGGGCAGAACAGGTTTAAAACCGCTCGCAAATGGTGAAAAACATCTTCGTATTTCAATATCTTCGGAAACAGCGACACTGGACAATTATTTTGTTGGGAACCAACGAATCAGAAGGGAAACACCAAGAAAATGTCTGCAACTGTAACTTAAGGGACCAAGACTTTAGCCGTCCCCCACTACCTTCTGTTCCTGACACCATAGTAGCAAACTATAACATTTAATTTTTTGTGAACAAGAATTTTAAAAGTGGAATATTTAGTTCTTTTCAAACTGTTATTACGCACTGATCTTACAAATGTAATGATAATGCAGGTGACCTGTTTAAAGTAATGTTTTCTGACAGAGAACAAGCGAAACGATTTGCATAGGGAGCGTGAAATAGTGCTTGAAAATGGGAAATGTACTTATATTAATAATAAAGCTTGAAAATCGATAGGAACCTGATCGTAGGTGTAATCCCTTTTACGAATTTGATCAGCATATCATCAGATGACCCGATATTTATTAAGCAAACCATAGTGTGATGCATAAGGCTCCGAAGAGAAAGGGTTATTCAAAAGAAAAGTGCTGAAGTTTTTATGGTGTATATTGTACAGCATGCCTTTAGAAAAGGATTGGATCATTATAGAGGTGATGCAGAGGGGCTTGCTTTTGACCTTATCTAATTTTTAAGAAGCAACCTGTCTGACGTCGAGATGTCTGGGGTATTCAAATAGAATTTGACCTGGATTAGAATTTGTTTTTTGGTCATGTCCTTCCCATGTTTCGTGACCTTCAGAAATGGAAGAAAGTCATAAATACTTAACTTTGAAGTTTCAAGACCAGCTGACGTCCAAAACACTGAAGCAAAACTGAATGAAATGCAATAAATATCTGTATCTGCAAGGAACTTAAAGATGAGAAGCTTCCTGTTCAGTTTTCTTTTTAACACTAATTAGTAATGTTTGGCTTATGTCTTTGACTTTTCCGAACAAAGATACTTGTTGTTCATATCTTGATCGATGCATCTTCAACCTTGTTCATATCATTTATGCTGAAGGTTCTTTAGTTAGAAAGTGTTGGTGAGAAAACAGGAAAGAGTCAGTTAAACATAGATCTATATTAACGCGGAAGAAAATAAGCACTCTTGACAGATGAATAGAAAAAAACTAGGAAAGGTGAAGAATAAGATTGGTAAAGTGCAGCATTTCAATATTTTTAGGCTTTTCCGTTGCTTCTTCAAGGCAATGACCAAATACTTGACTAAAAGTATATCTTATTATAAAGAAATGTTCAATGATGTTCATCTAGTCTAGTGAGATTGGTATTATGGCAATTCTCCGCATTGCTGCAGAAGTTGCAACACATGGTTAGTGTGTTTGAAATGTTGTAAGTAAAAGGTGAGTCGATGGACTACAAATTGGCGGGCATACCTACTGAATGGTCTGAAAATCAAGAATGTATCAAAGTCGAAGATATGTGTAAAATATTTTATGACAAAAGAACAAGTGGACACATCTGAATGTCACAGTATCTACTACACTCCCTTTGCAGTTCGGTGAATACATTTACACGCTACCGTATAAGATGTCGATATACATGTTCATACAGCTACATAATCTATTTCTTTCATTTCTCTTCACCCTTTTTCATTTTTCATCATAATCATCTTCATTAATTTTTACACGCCTCTCCTTCATTTTTACATGTGAGCATCATCTTGCATTGAGGCGGAGTCGACCTGTCATCGCATGCGCGCTGGTCGACTACTGAAATGCTGTTATCGGCGCATTTGCCAATACACTTTCAACTTGGTGAGGACCAAATGTTTGCTTGTTTCATATTTGTGCCATTATCTGTGTTTCAGGTTAGTAGTCCTTTTGTATTATTGTGATGTTGACATGTTGTATAGATATTCTTGACCTGTATTAAATTTCATGTTTGTATTTCATGTTTTGTTTCATGATTTTATTCATTTGTTTGTAATATTCATTTAATAGACTGCGCGGACGACGTGATGACGCACGTGCGTATTTGCCAATACACATTCAACTTGGCGAGAACCAATTGTTTGCTTGTTTCATATTTGTGCATTTATCTGTGTTTCAGGGGCATACCAAACGAAAATAGAACCCATTACCCATTTTACAAGTACAAGACTAGTAATATGGTGACAATATAATATAATTATATTGATGTCACTGTATACTGTCAATTGCGCCAAACACCATGTGCTTATGCTGTTTACAATAGATGCTGTTAAGATATCACATCCAGACAAAATTGGTGAGATATGTGTTAGCTGATGGAATTGTCGCTATTACATATTTCCGAATTTATTGTTAAAACTTGAAATGATCACAACAGTCATTCAGAGGTCTACTCTATAGTCACGTGCTCTACTACATCGCCGATTCTCCTGCATTCGGAACTCCTCGGAAATTCGCAAGGAATAACCTCGGACATATTTAAACGCCCTTTTGGAACTACCTATGCGATACACGCCCAGACAAAATACCTAAACCAGCGTTTCGTATACAAATTCACGATCGCTTAGGCAGTGATAAATGTCTCGTTTTTAGTTTAATGATATCCGCTGAACAATATATAGCCACTTTTATTGTAAAAGAAATGTATTTATAAAATTTTATGTGTTTACGACAATAACTAATTGCATAACCGTTACATGCTTCGCCTCATGTAGGTAGTAAAAACCCTGGGTTATTGGTGAACCACCCACGAATCCTTCCGAAATATTCATTCAATGAATGGTCGAGGTGTTCTGAAAGGATTCTCCTGTTATTTGAATGGGTGTAAAGTTCAGTCTCTGGTACGTGATATTCTGGATCGTTGAAATAGAGTTAGTATTCGTATTTTTCTAAACTTAATGAAGTATAGTTACTGCTTGGTGTTGAACAATTAAGATGGTAAGACTAACCCTTTTTCAAATTTTGGCAAATATATTAAGCTAGAGTTCCTATAATTTTTTGCTATAAATTGCGGGCAATCTCGGGTCATGTCGACAGATTATGTAAACAGTCTTTAACGATATAAACTAAATAGTTTAAGTTGTTTCCAACTTGATCCAATGGGAGGCAACACGGGCAACGCCTATGTAACGATAAATCATTTTAAAAATGCGTCTAGATTTGCGTCTCTTTCTCTTAGAAATTTTTTTTTCGATCTTTTCCCTTCTTCTGCACCCGACGATGTAATCACTTAAGTTACAGCCCATATCGGTCTGACACCTCATCTACCCTTGCGAATTATATTATCAAATCTTGCTCTGTTGGAACATGTCAAGGAGTACTATCAGCGCTTTGATTTCTTGTACAATCACGCAGTGTATTCATTAACATGAATGGTTGCTTATAATTAGAAATCAATACGCTGTCGCGTGTGCGAGATTTAAATACGTTAACAAAAAACCGATATCTATAAATAGATACACGTCACTCATTAAAAACTTGACTACCATTTTTAAAAGGATTTTTTTCAATACTATTAAGGTAATCTTTTAGGCCATGCCATTGTTCAATAATTCACTTTATTCAAATTATAATACGTTACATGATAATCAATTGTCGTTAGTTATAACTTGCAATCTTTATTAGTTAAATTTTCGTTACAAGCACTTGGATATTGTAATATTTTCTTGCAATCAAAGATCTCTGTTAAAATAACATTGTAAATGGGTATTTGAACTATATTTCTTGTTTAACGTGTCTTTTTTTCATGGTATTCACAGGAAAATGTCTGACTATATACATTCAGAAGAATTTATGAACTGGGTGAAAGGAGTGACGATCCTAAAAATAACTAAAGACGGAGCGGCTGCCTATGTAAAGGGTAAAATGCAAGAATTTGTTAATGATTTAGAGCACAAAGTTAAAAGTGATGAAGGACATTTCATCAGATTTTTAACTAAAGTCACTGTAGTTGGTCGAGTGAAGAAAAAACATTTGAATAAACATGACGGAGAATTCAAATATAAAATAGATTCACCTTGTACTGAATGTAATGAAATGTTTGAAAAACTACAAGACAATCTAGAGGACGGGTAAGTTTACACATTTTACTCCATCGATGTGTACAATCTCCGTAAACAGATATCATGTAGAGCGTTCTGGTACGGGATCTCTAAGGTTCCAATGGAGGGTCACGTCGAGATGACCTTTATGTCGACCAATCAATGCGCAACTTTTATCTAGACGAAACACTATTAATAACATTTTGATTTCGTTATTTCTATTTTAGACCAAGGTTTGCGAGCTATTATTTGACAGCGGTATTATTCACAGTCTGCAATTGGACGGCTCATTTCAAATTGCGTGACGTAGACGATGTAAACAAGTTACTAAACATGACGGTTTCGTTATGAATATCATAATGAGAAAATGTTACCTTAACGTGACCCTCGTTAGAAAACGGCCAGATCTAAATTAGCGAGAAGCCGCGCGCGAAAAATTTGAGATCGGGTTTTAATCAGATTGTGGATGAGTAAAGATTTGTTTCTTTTCAACTGTCTTATTACAAACATTTTATCTAGTGTTGTTCAATACTTGATCTGTTTTATATTTTTTTATATTTTTTTCCAGTTATAGATTTGTTCGTTGGAAGTGTCATGATTCAAGCAGTACAATATCAGCGGCAGTTTATTGGTGGATTTTAAGTAAAATCTACATATCGTATAAAGTCGATAGTTCACTTGGACCTAAAGATGTTGATCCACTTGCAGTCTTTACTTTGATGACATTGTGTAAACTATTTACTGCCGTAAAATTGATAGTCGTTTGTGTAAGTATAGAGTATCTTATGTCTCAACATTTTCGAGTTTTACGTTTTGCTCCAGTATTTTTATTAGTGCTGGGAACGAATACAAATTTTAATGATCGAATATTCGTTTTTGATATTCGAAAATTCGTTTTTGATATTCGAATATTCGTTTTTATAAAGCTAAAAATGTTCCAAGTACATTATGTATGTCAATGCCTCATATTACGATATTCGTGTCTGAATTTGTCTATCTGATTACTACACCACTTCAGTTTATATTAGAATTAACAATTTCCCGAGTTTCAATGAAAGATTATGAATGTATGTTGATTAGACTTTTTTATATGTACATGTATACTGTGTGCATGAAGGACGGCTCCTTCATGATCTAGCTACATGTATAACCAAGGTTGGGACAGTTATTTAGGGGTGATAAAAACTGATAAACATAACTAAACTGACACGTGTTGAACAAACATGCAACCTTAAAACCGGTTCTTAAACTACGATTTTATTTGTAACTTGGAGTGGCAAACATTAAAAAAAGCCAATTTTCTGCTGAGAGTTTCGATTATTCGTATTCGGTTTTCAATATTTGAATTTTCAGTGACGATCCGAATATTCGAATATTTTCCCGGTCCTATTTTTATACTTTTCCCCTAATGGCGTGTTTGTTTTCATCGTATAAAATACGCGCTAGCAGCTGATTTATGCACTTCCATTAAAATTTACATATTTATCATCGATTTCTTCTAAGAGAAATAATTTGTCTGATTTTTGTTGAAGGGTAAGTGAGTACTGACAAAGACGTGTCAAGGAAAAACGAGTAGACCAATGACGATATCGTAAAGTGTACCAGTTGATAAACGATGAACATAAAACATCGAAACAGTTTCTTAAAATTACAACCAGAAATGGTTTAGTATTTTCCAAGGGTCACACAAAGACCAAAACTAACATTTTTGTAGGACATTATATCTCGACAGATAATCGTAGGTTTTACACGTTGATTAAAAGTTTTGTAAAGATGTGAACTGTGGTATCGACATCTAACGAGTTCGAGTCTCACAGCGTACAGCTATTTCGATTTCAATTTTTCTGATTGCACGTACATATATTTAGCAAACGATTAACAAAAAACATGTCCCGAAGTGTACCCAATTCGGACCTGGATTAGTCTCGTAAGAAATTCGGATACTTAGCATAAATGCAACCGAACAACTGAAATAAGGTACCCCCTGTAATTCTTACAATGATCGGGCGCGGCCATAATCATGCTTTGCCTGACGTACTTTTACCTGTAAAAGTTCAACTGGGAACCAGACATTGACACTGCTGGGTTTTAAGGCAGAATTCCAATAATAGCTGCTGTCAAACTTCGAGCGATGTCGGGTCATGTCGACAGATTACGTAAGAGGTTTTCGTCGGTATCGTTATCAATCAATAAAGATCGGATATAATTTTTATTGTGTAAATGCTTCATTTTTCAAATATTATTAATATTTATTGTATATTACCTCAAAAGATTATCAATTCTCCAAATTATTTGAGAAAAAAGATAGAATTCGTGTAAAAAGTTTAAACCGGAAGTTTAAAAATCCAATTCAAACAATGGACGAAAGATTCGTCCCCTAACAGATTCGTCCCCTTACAAATTCGTAATCAATAAGTTGTTGATGATTAATGCAATTAGGCCGTAAAATACCATAGTTTTATCTTCAAATGGCCAATAATGGTGTTTAAAAGTAAATATATATACTGTAAGGAAGTGTTTACTTCACATTATAATGGTCACTAGAGTTTTGACATTTTTTTCAAAAGGGGGGTCGATGTATTAAAATGACATTTTGTGTAGTTATCCGTGGTGAATTTTTTTTCTTTGTTTTATTCATTGCCATATGGTATAAGGTAAATTATTAGATGTGTAGCTTGGAGCGCAGAAACTGTTTTCATAGTCAAAGATAGAGATACGGACTTGTAGTTTTTAAAGCCGGTGAAAATCGTCGCATTTTCTGTTGGGTCTCCCTATGATTAACTTGGTATATGAGTAAAAATACCAAGGTAAGGTTATTAAAGTTGAAGTATTTGCACTCATTTAAGTATTGTGAATTTAATTTAACGACATTTATGAAAATAATTTGATTATTTAATTCATTTTTACATTTTAAAGACATATACCCCTTCAAATTTATAGTGTGATTCTTACTCATCACTCAATTTTCAAAAAAATGTTATAAAAAATTTATTTGACGGTAAAAAGTTAAAATATTTTGCCAGGGAATTTAAGTTGTGATCCTTATTATATAGAAAGTAGCAAAAATCTTATTCCTTGATATGTGTATGATGGGTATTCTACCTTAACATAGAATATATTCTTTATTTTAACTAAACACACTAGATCAATATTTTATGACCTGCCTGTATTTACAATTATATACATGAATATAATGTGGGATCCCAGGTAATTTGAAACTTCCATGTATAATCCTTGTCAGAAAATCAATACAGGATTTCAATGTAAACAAGTCTGGCTATTGAATACGAGACGCAATCGATTTATTTGCAATGTATATAATTATAAACTTACGGAAGCCTATTAGGGCCAAAAGATCTTATGGCCGCTGATATAAAACTTATGTATTCAGGTATTCTTTTTGTCAATTTTGAATAGAAAAAAAATGTAAAAATTCTGACTCAAATTATGACGAATTATTGTCGTTTATATACCTTAAAAAACCACAGCTCTACCTATCTTAATGTCAGATCATTGTCATTAAAATACCTTGTAAAACCCGCAGCTCTATCTTGCTTCATTTTGTATTATTGTCATCAGTATACCATTTCATTAACATCTGACAAATATTCTAATAAGTCTCCATGTAGCAGAAATCCCATAAATATCTTGCTTAAATTGATTTAACGTTAGTTAGATCTATTTATCCCACCAGGGGTTCATCGCTAGTATACAGCAACATAAACTTTTCAGAAATTAAATCGATTTCATTAAACGTTCTTATTGATTAGCTTGCAACAGATGTTATTTTATAAATCTTATCTATGCAAAATGCTATATGTAAAATAATGTTTGGTAATCATTTATCATATTTCAATATAGTTATGACTGTCTGTCTTGCGTTTCCTTTTATGTACGGAAGGCATATGTTACAAGACGTTAGTCATAATTCATTACATGAAATGACCCTTAACAGTGTGGGGAATCATGTGACTTTTTATGGTCCCTTACACGGCAAAACTGACTGATAAAAATCAGTAACGTATAATTGTCATTTACTTTGCTTTTTAATCTAAATTTGTTAATCTGGTCGGCATTTTTGCCTTGTTGGGAACCATAAAGGTCTGTTGATTCCCCAAACTGCTTAAGACTTTGATAAAAATGCTTGACCCAGTTCTCGATCAAAAACGTTTTACAGATCTGTAGAACACATATTTTTCTCAAAAAGAAGTAAATAACTGTGTTATTTTAATTCAGAGTATATTGTCACGTGATTTTCAGAAGGTAAAACAAACACTTGTTTTTCGTCGACTTTTCACCAGCCAAATTATAGTAGAGAATCAAATAGCTCATAAAATAGTTTTTTTCTTGTTCCAAAAATACAGATTTGGGAACCTATGAATTACAAGCGTTTAACATAAATCACGACACAGTTCTTAGCAAATGACCTAGTTTACCGCTCAACTCATTTTGTGCAGAAGATTTAACACACAAATTTCAAAGGACTTATTGAGGATTGTCTGTTAGAGGAAAGTAAGGGTTGTTTATGTAATATTCTATGTCATTCAAGTATGAGTTAAGAAAAAGAAATCGGAGCAAAAACAACTTTTGTTAATCTTATTAGTTGTTGTATATTAAGCGGCTGCAGATCCTGGTATTGTATCATGCATTTTGTTTTATCTTGTTGCCCATATATCACACGTGTGTTTTAACAACATCGCCTTCATTTCCTGACTCTATCCTATGTACACACAGTTGATAGAGTTAAGAAACAAACTGATGCACATTAAAGACAACTGTTTATCGCCTTCATTTTCTGACTCTATACATACACACAGTTGATAGAGTTAAAAAACAAACTGATGCACATTAAAGACAACTGTTTAAAGCCTTCATTTCCTGACTCTGTAATATTTACCCACAGTTGATAGAGTTAAAAAACAAACTGATGCACATTAAAGACAACTGTTTATCGCCTTCATTTCCTGACTCTATCCTATTTACACACAGTTGATAGAGTTAAAAAACAAACTGATGCACATTAAAGACAACTGTTTATCGCCTTCATTTCCAGACTCTATCCTATTTACCCACAGTTGATAGAATTAAGAAACAAACTGATGCACATTAAAGACAACTGTTTATCGCCTTCATTTCCTGACTCTATACATACACACAGTTGATAGAGTTAAAAAACAAACTGATGCACATTAAAGACAACTGTTTATCGCCTTCATTTCCTGACTCTATCCTATTTACCCACAGTTGATAGAGTTAAGAAACAAACTGATGCACAGTAAAGACAACTGTTTAAAGCCTTCATTTCCTGACTTGATATATACACACAGTTGATAGAGTTAAGAGACAAACTGATGCTCAGTAAAGACAACTGTTTATCGCCTTCATTTTCCTGACTCTATATATACCACAGTTGATAGAGTTAAGAAACAAACTGATGCATAATAAAGACAACTGTTTATCGCCTTCATTTCCTGACTCTATCCTATTTACACACAGTTGATAGAGTTAAAAAACAAACTGATGCACATAAAAAACAACCGTTTATCGCCTTCATTTCCTGACTATATCCTATTTACCCACAGTTGATAGAGTTAAGAAACAAACTGATGCATAATAAAGACAACTGTTCATCGCCTTCATTTCCTGACTCTATCCTATTTACCCACAGTTGATAGAGTTAAGAAACAAACTGATGCACAGTAAAGACAACTGTTTACAGCCTTCATTTCCTGACTCTATCCTATTTACCCACAGTTGATAGAGTTAAGAAACAAACTGATGCACATTAAAGACAACCGTTTATCGCCTTCATTTCCTGACTCTATCCTATTTACCCACAGTTGATAGAATTAAGAAACAAACTGATGCACATTGAAGACAACTGTTTATCGCCTTCATTTCCTTTTATATCATATTTACCCACAGTTGATAGAGCTAAGAAACAAACTGATGCACAGTAAAGACAACCGTTTATCGACACATGAACTGGAAGAAGCATTTGAAAACTCAAAGATATTTTTGTCACATAAAGATGTTGAAACAACGTCAGAAGATGCTATAAAGGAGCTAGAAAAGGTAAGTCTACCACGGGATGTACAGCCTTAAACAAACACCACAACAGCCGTTTAGGAACGGCGATAACTAGTATTTAATACATTGGAAATCGTTTGAGAGGGCACCGATTCGGTTTCGAGTTACAATAACTAACTAGCGATAAATAAATCAGTATGAAAATTCATTTGCTTTATACATTTTCTTCTTAAATTAACGTTGAAACTGTAGGTAACTATTTTATCTTATCTATATTGGTTACTTTTCAGCTCAAATGAATGATTTACTTATATTTAAAATAAACAAGTGAATCGAATCGAAGGGGGAAAATCGAATCGAATTTCCGGTGAATCGTTGCAGCCCTACATATTACAATGTACAATCAAATGCAACATTAGAAAATCTGAAAATGAAATATGATTTTATTATGATCGATCGGCATATTTTTTATTTCATAGCTATTTGTTTGTCTGAATAAACGCTGTAATTTTTAAAAAAGGTTAAAAGTCGAATTTCAGTACATACACATTACTAGCATGTATACCTTAAACCTGTACATATATACTTAACGAAACTTCTAAGTACCCCGATTTCAATGTTGTTGGAATTGTTTGGGTTTTTTTCATCATTTGTGTCCGATCGTTAATGGATAGTCGTATAGGAATATACTGTCGTCTGCTTGCATGCTTTTTATGCATCTTATTGATGCAAAATTGTTTTTGTCGTGCATGTGCTGAAAACCGGAAATGGGCTCGTGCTTCTCGCGCAAAAATCCCACGTGGTCAGTTTTGGTGAAAATCGGTAGTGTGTTGATTACTTGATATGCACAACTACAAATCAAGAAGTGGCTCAAATGTTGCTTCAAGAACGAGACATTTCCTTATGTATTTTGCAAATAAGATTTCTAATTGCTAATTTTCAGTTAATTCAAAGCAATTAGAAATCTTCCCATATTACATGTACATGTAACGCATTCACGACAACACAGGTTTTGTGTCGATAAAGTAGCATAAACGATGCAAGCAAACGACAGTATGGTCCTATACAAATTTCCGTCATGGGTCGGACTCAAATGTTGAAAAATAAACATTTCCTTCAATATTGAAACCGGGGTATTTAGAAGTTATATTTATTTATTTATTTTTATTTATTGGAGTTAACGCCGTATCAACACAATTTAGGTCATTTCACGGTGTCCAGCGCACCTAACCTAGCTTTCCTGGACCATTGTCTATAACCAGTACTCACCTACCCTTCCACAAGGCCGGAAACCTCTCCATATTATCTAATCAATGGAAGAAAATCGACATTATTGTCAAATTTTCATGGAAGGGTATAACCTCCCCGGGTGGGATTCGAACCCGCACCCCCTCGGGCACGAGTATCCAAATCCCGGCGCGCTACCAACTGCGCTATCGACCCGGGTTTAGAAGTTTCGTTAAGAATATATACATGTACATGTACTACACAGTTAAAACAGAAAAGACTGATATCTGTTGGAGTAGATGCCGAATGTCATGAACTGGTTAGAGAAGCATTGATTCTCAAAAAACAATGTCTTGAGTATGATATGGAAATGGCTAGAAGTGAAGACAAACCAATTGATAAGTTTGACAGTTTGTTACGTCATACAAATTCGGAAATTGTCAAAGAGGTTTGTATGAGGTCTTCTATTTTAAAAAATTCAATAAATGTTGTTTGGTTTTTGTATGAACTCATTCCCTTAAATCATCAAATCAGGTAGGACAGGTATAACACTTAAAATTAGAATATGATTGTTTGGTACGCAGTTTGTTGAAAATTCTTTGACCATCCTGGTACTTGTATGCCGTTTTTTTATTTGTTTGGGACCAGTGGTGCGTTCAACAATGCAAGCGCTCGTACTGAATGCGGGCGCCCGCGCGAGTGCTCACAAGCGCTCGCGATTCAGCTCGAGAAGTGTTTCGTTTAGATAGGGGAGGGGGCTGGAAGAAATTCAGTTTTGAATCATTAACTTATTAACTTGATCGCGCTAAGGTTGTATTTCAATTTTACCCGCTGAAATTGAAATGCAACTGAACAAATTTGTCGATCTACGAATTGTTTTTTTTTCTATTACAGACAGAAAAGGTGTATAAAATAGAAAAACGTAAGACTGATGAAATACAAAATCTGAAAATTGAGCTTGATCGAAAAACAAAGGTATGATAGGCATCAGTTATTTGATTTGATTGTTATAGAATCTACTTTATATCAGGTTTTACAACAAACTTTCATCCACACTGGCCAAACGGTCCAGCAAAATGGATATTTTACCGGACCGAAAGTTCTTAGCGCTTTGTTTAAATATGCTGTTCATGTTCATGATTAAGTATAATATATCTTAAAATTTAATAAACAAAACAATATACATTAGCACGATGTTTTTATTCATACATGTACTTTCTCATTATCTATATCTTTTTTATTTAATTAGGAAAATGGTGGCCGTAAAAGTTGAAGGATCTTCGGACCACTCACATTCTAAAAGTCACTTGACCGACAGCATTTTGTTGACTCGGTTCACATGCCACTGGCTAAATTCGAAGGCTGGTATACTTGTCAAACACACTGGCGATCATCTTGGCCTCCTAACCTCCATTACAAGAGGGTCCTAGATTTGACCATCCGAGCCATGAAAAAAAAATATTGGTCTTTGGTGAGCCACGTGTTGTACTGAAGCAGTCTAACTAAGATAATAGGGCGAACTATCCTCACTTGGTAGTTCTTCAAATGGGAATTTAAACAAAATATACTAAGATTTCTCAAAATGAATAACTACATGATATACATGTATAGTTCGTACAAAAATACCAACCTCCGTTTATATAAACAGTACAATGAACTAACCCACGACGAGGGATGCCCAGGATGACTTTTAAATAAACAATTGTGATATGTTTTAATTTCGCTTAGTTGTTGGTGTAATGGAAAGCGTTCTACCATAAAAAGCATGATTTACCATATGGTGGTGGTTTATCAACCATGCTAATTTTGTTAAAATGAATTACACAAATTTTATTTTCATTACTGCCCACCCCTGAAATGAATTGTCTCATTTTTAATGTTTACCAAAACACGTTTTTTTTGGGAACGCACTAGAGTTCGTACAAAAATACAAACCACTGTTTATATAAACAATACAGGGAACTACAGGTCGTATTCTAGGTCATGCGTGTTTTTTAAACATTGGACTTGTCCACTGAATAGGTGAAAAAGCTGATCTATGAACAGTATTTTACGGATTTAAACATACAACTTTGATATTTAAAATTTATTTTAAATACTGTATATGCACATAGTAAATTTTATATTAGTTGTATGTTAATAAAATAAGTGTTAATTTACAAAATCATAAAATTGTAAAAATAATTCACCCCTAAATATTGGTGTGTAATGAAACTGGCTATGTTTATATACGCAATGTTAACGACATGGGAAGCTCGGGATGGCAATAAAAAAATTATTGTTTTATGTTTTTATGAGTGTCTTGTTGGGATAATGGTTATGCGTTATACCATTACAGGCATGATTGACCAAGGGGTTGTAGTTTATTCGCCACACTAATTTTGTTAAAATGAACTATACATCTTTGTTTCAAAACTGCCTACCTCTTGAATGGATTGCTTCATTTTTAATGTTTACACAAACACGTTTTGTTATTTTGTTCGAACTATACGAGTTATTGTTATATGGTAAGATATAAATGAGTAAATAATATCAAAGATAAAGACAACTCAAACAGGATAATTCTTCTACAGAAGTTAGCTATGGAAATATATAAGAATCGTAAAGAAAGTATATGTGAACGTAATAAACAAAGTAGTATGCTTTCAGGACGTTGAATTTGAACGATCTGAGAAACAAAAGGTTAAACTACTTTATGAAAGGGCATCAGAGAAAGAACGTGAGTTACAAAGCAGAAACAATGATATAGAAGCTATGAATAGACTTCTCATTCAGAAGGTATGTAATATTATGGAAAGCCTTGACTGTCTTATACGTACATGATCAAATGTTGTTATGTTGAAATAACATTATATTAAGAAGTGCATTCATTATATTGTGACAGTGTAGTTTGATCAATGTATAAAGTGCATCCTTCATTATACTCAGTGGTTTGATCATTATATTGTCAATGAATGCTTTATTCTTTGTACTCGGTGGTTTGATCATTATATTAAGTGCATCCTTAATTATACTCGGTGCTTTGGTCATTATATTGAGTGGTTTATTTATTATACTCAGTGGTTTGATCATTATATTAAGTGCATCCTTCATTATATTCGGTGCTTTGGTCATTATATTGAGTGCTTTATTTATTATACTCAGTGGTTTGATCATTATGTAAAGTACATTCTTCATTATATTCGGTAGTTTGTGAAGTCACTCAACATAATGACCAAGCCACCGAGCATGATAAACCTACCGAGTGTTGTAAAGAATATATAATTAACAAACTATCGAATATAATGAAGGAACCACTCAATATAATGAACAAACTACTTAATATGGTTAACAGTTCAAGTAGCATAGTGTGACATCAAAGTATGGGGAGGAAACGGTCAAAACTATTGACCTGCCAACATTAGGTTAGCTTTTAGACTTTCAGACAACAGTAAAATGTATCACATTATATTTATATAAAGAACCAGGCAATAATAGTATAGTTAATATATACAAAGAAAATATTTAATCTTATATTTTCAGCGTTGATGACTTTTGAATTTAACAATATTATAAGAAAATAATATCTTTTTTTGGAGATGCATGTCATGCATTGCTAGAATGGGTCTTAATTTTAAGTGCAGACCTCTTGATTTGGAAGACTTTTTGGAGACTTTTCTCTACAGTGATAGAAATAGAAAAAGAAAGTAATAAAAAATCAATGATATAGGAAGAATTGTGTTAACATATTCTTTTTTTTCTTCTATGTGAATGTATTAAACTCTCTCTGGCATACTCCTACAATCTCCAAAACGAGTTAAAGTGGCCAAAAATAGAGAAATCATAAAATCCCTTGACAGTTATTCAGAGGTTCCCCCTTAAAATTAGGTAACTTTCTAGTAGAAGATACAGATTTGCAGTCGTTAAATGTGATTGACTATTCATGGGACCTAAATTCAAGTAATAAAGGCAATATTATATTTTATAAGAATCCTACTTTATAAGAATCATTTTATATTGAATATAAAATGATTCTTATAAACTAGGATTCTTATAAAGTTTCAAGGATCCTCAGAATCCCATAACAGTACACCGAGTCTGTCAAACCCTGATCTATAGGCTAGTTCCCTAACACCAACTAAAATCATCACATACTACTTTAATACTAGTATAAATGGTAATGATGTATTTCAGAGTGAATAAGGCTTGAGATCATGGTCATGCTCACCATGAATATCAGGGCTCGAACTAGGGTTATTTAAGACTTCACAAATATGTTTTCATATAATACGCGGAAAACCCGAGCGGGTTTTGAGCGCTTTTAGATAACGTGTACATTGTATGACGTACGTTAATTCTTTAAAATTGAAAAAACTGATAAAATCAATGAAAAATTGATATACCTATGAGTTTGAAAAACATCTCCAGACCATGGGCGCCGCCATTTTCATCAATTTTATCAGACGCTTAATCAAACATCTGTGAATCAAGATTAAAGACGCTCTAAAGAAAATTGCACTACAAGCGTTCAACGATACGGATCAATGAATGAAGCTACTGGCGGCTTTTCATTGGATAAAAATATTTGCAGCTTCCTCGTGACCGCTTACAAAATATTTTTAAACGTGCTTTTTTACGATGTTTTTTCCATGATAACAGTTCAAAATATATTTGGTCGTTTTATTCGTTCATTTCCTCATTTAAAAGAATGACATGTTGTCAGATTTTTCTGAATGCAATAAATTACGCAGTTATCTCCCCTAGCTTATCTAATTAATAGGCCCTCAAACAAAATAAATCCTTCACAGCGCCGAATATCTTTAATTTTATTTTGCCAAAGTCACAATCTTATTTTTTTATTTTTAAGTAATACATATAAGTGTGTTTTCCGCGCCATAGGTAGCACCTAAGTTCATATTATTATATTATATGAAAACATATTTGTGAAGTCTTAAATAACCCTGCTAGATTCTCTGTGTCATTATACAATTGTATGAAGCAAATACCAATTGAATATACAGATAAAAGTCCTTTTTCCTTGTAATTTACAACATAAATGATGGTACAGGAAATCACCTATTGGGCTCAACTATATTTATTCAATCCTGAAGGAGGATACAGGGATTCAATCACAAAAATTTTAACTTGCAACATATTTTTTCTATTGCATCAATACACAGTAAAGAATAAAGAAGAACTATTTTCCAACAGTTAACTCTATCCATCCAACTCTTCACACAACTGAAAATCTTTTTAACAGTCATTGCCCTAAATCACCAGCCTGAAACGACATCAGACAATCCATTCCCAGCCACATCTGTCCTTGGACAATCCATCCCAAATTTCATTTAAAGAATGTTAGGATGATTTGTCCCCTTATTTGTATAGCACAATGAGTATCATTAATACAACCTCATATAAGACATTTGTATACATATCTTTTTTAATAAAGTAATACCAAACTTCTGGGAATTGGATCTATGTTTCCACAAACCTTATCATTTATTTTTATCAAATGATAATTAATATTACAATTAATACTTACTTCAAATCAAACATGCAGGATTGTTTTGAAAATAAAACATCAATTGGCAAAATCTAATCAAAAGATGAATATCTGTACATAGATCCTGGTATAAGATTGATTCCTGTATACACTTTTATAAAATGGGGACAAATCGTCAAAACTCTGAAATTTTGGGGACGGATCATCCAAGGACGAATGTGACTGGAGACGGATCATCTAGACGGAGAAACGTCTTGAGGACGGATCAAACCCTGGATGAGAAACAAGTGATTGTGGTAGTGAAAATAACTCAGTTAATATCGACAGGCTTGTTGTTGACTTTGCCTCTTACTATATAAGTGATAAATCTGACTAGTGCTTGAGAAAAAATTATGGTGCACCTATATTTGGGAAGCTCACATTTACAAATCCTTGAAATGGTATGAAAAATGATTGAAGAAATAAATAAATTAATGATTCTTACATTGTCTGTGTTAACTCTTACTTGCCGAGTATAAAGGTCTGTCCATAATTATTTTTGGTCCACTTGAATATAAACATGATGAATGATGATTACAGGCAGTTCGAAAAAATCTAAAATACAACTTGTCAGTGATAAAACAGCAGCTATATCATAGATAAATAACGACCACACCTGGCTCTTAATCAGTTGTGCTTATTATTCTGGCGACGGAAAATGCTTCCAAGTCCAAAATCCCAATAAATGATTGTTGATTTCTTGACTCAGTTTGACGATGATTAATAACAACACGTAGACGCTTGCAAACTACAGTTGTTTAAGACTAAAAATTTTAGAAAGCACCTTGTAAACTCAGATGAGTTTATTACCGTTATTCGGCAATTAATGTCGTAAAATGATAGGGACTAAAAGAACGCCTTAAAAATTAAGACGAATCACAACAGTCGAAACTGCGTTGCTAGTTATTAAGTTTTCAACATGATATTTATTAATAGACGTGATAAAAAAGTGGCCATAAATTACGACGCGTAACGTAAATCAGGAAACGCTCCGACATCCTTAATGTATGTATAAGACATTAAAAGCTGTTCACATATTATTTTAATTTAAACAATGTCATTTCATTGGAATGGTTAAAAACAAAGAAGATAAATAATTTGGGCAACATTGAATATTTAAATAAGGCGACTGTCTTTACTCTTTAGTGAATATTATACGTACATACAGCCTTCACGGTTCCAATACCAAACACTATATGCATGAAAGTATGTGTTAATAATCGCACTTATTGTTTTTATTGTTCAGATTCAAAGTTTGGAGGATGAAAGACTTAACAATATGGAAAGAAATGAATATTTAAAACGAGAATTGGTCAATCGTCAAGAGCAGGTATTTCATTTCAAACATATTAAGTTTCATGTAAAAACGATTTAATGAAGTATTGAAAATTTGTTTAAATTAGCAAGAATGGGCGTTTCTTTTAGTAGATTTAGCCATTGAAGCAATACAACGTATTAACAGGGTGGCGTAACACGCGACCAAAAATAATCAAAATGGCAAATATTTATCGTCTTTACCAGGTTTTTATGTAATTGCTTGATTTTGATCCATCCGAAATGTACCCTATTATATTGCAGTTGGCATTGGATCGAATTTGACATATTTATCTTGTTTTATGGGATCCGTTGTTCATGAAAACTCTTGTCAAGCTTTTTTTGAATTGTTGGTTTGTTATGTTCATAAACTACAAACTTAAGAAATGTTTATAGAACCTTCTTTATGGATTAACACAGGAAATCTATCAAAATACGTCGAAAACGAATGAGCATATGATAGGCTTTATCAATCCTTTGAAAAAAATATGATTAATAATATAAATATATAAAATTATTGGTTAAGACGAGCCGCAAATTTGTCATGTTTTTACGGTTTTGGTCTCGTGTTACGTCACCGTAATTTAAAAAGTGAATAATGTTAAAGTTTATTTATCTCAATAATGTTGTAAGCACATTTTGTCTTCGGGACGTGCTTCCTTAAATGTCTTTGACATTTTTAACAACATTCGCTATGGCAACTTAAAACAGGACAATTTTTGTTATATAAGTAAACCAAGTAAGGGTTAACATTGAGAATTTTCGCTAAATTAAATTAAAGATTTAGATATTAATACATTGGTTAAGTATTAAGACTTATTATTTTGAGTATTTTTAAGTATATAACAGTTAACAAAAAACCGGTCGATAGCGTAGTTGGATTCTCGTGTACCGAAGGAGGCACGGGTTCGAATCCCACCCGGAGAGGTTATACCCTTCCATGAAAATTTGACAATAATGTCAATTTTCCTCCATTGATTAGATAATATGGAAAAGTTTCCGGCCTTGTGGAAGGGTGTATGTGAGTACTGGTTATAGAGAATGGTCCAAGAAAGCTAGGTTAGGTTCGTTGGACGGCGAAATGATCTAAATTGTGTTGACACGGCGTTAAAGCCAGTGAAAGGGTTAACAAGAAAAAAATGTTAACTTAATGTACATTTATGTAACACGTGTTTTCTATTTTCATCAGCTAGATCAGGTTACAGCTCAAAACAATGAAGATATAGGAATGATAAAAACATGTGTAGCCACAGCAGCGGCTGGTGGGATGATAGGAGGCGTGACTGGAGGTATTCCAGGAGCAGGAGTTGGATTAGTCCTGGGACCAGCTGTAGGCGTGGCTAGAGCTACCATCAAACAATATAGAAATTAGCTAATTTATAAAACAGCTTATGTCTTAAAAATGGCTAATTTAAGGTAAAAGTGGACTAAATTAACAAACAGTGCATGTACTGCACCTATGGTGATTATGTGTTTATATTGGTTGTATACATTTATTAATTAATTTCTTCGGAATATTTTGTTAATAATTTACGCTAATTTATGATATCTTTTTTTGGGGTGAGTTGTGGTAAAAAATACCAGTTTTTGTTATGGGTTTCCTTATGATATGATTTCATTTGTGGTTCTTTGTGCAGTCATTCATGTTAACCATAATGTGGCTTATATATAAATTCTTTTATTTTATATAAGGGAGGTAACACATGATAACACATATATCACTGTATCTATCATATTGATGGACAGCATCTGTCTTTATTATTCGTATTTAGACGCCTAGAAACAATTCTAGTGATCCAATGTAAGTACTATGTACTTAGAATTAGATGTTTATATTTGTAAAAAGGACTACGTACAGTGCTTGCAAGCTGAAGAATGGATAGGTGAGATCCATGTTGTCTATTATGAAAAGAGTTAATCAATACGATAAACAATATAGTCCACATTAAAACTAACCATGTTTAACAAGGTTAACGGTTAACTAGCAATCATAAAATTGATTTGAGCTGGATGACAAATAGTTTATAAAGCAATAAAACAGAATATATAATATATGTACTATATTTTAAAATTGTCGAATAAAACACACAACTTGACATATAGTTCGTACAAAAAACCTGTTTATGTAAACAGTACAATGAACTAACCAGCAACAGGGGGTGCTCAGGCTGACAATAAAATGTATTTTAATGTATTTCTATAAGTGTCCTGTTGGTGTAATACAAAGCGTTCTACCATTACAGCATGATTGACTCACAGGCGATTTTCATAAGAGCGAGAGACGAAAATTGACTGTGGATTGACTTAGAGGGCACCTGGGTCCGGTTTCACGAACGCTCTCATAACTTAAATAAATTTAAGATTGTCTTAAATATTTTGGCCGTAACTATGAGTAGCTTATAAAATATTTTAAGTTGATTTCACGAAGCCTTTCTTACATAAGTATAAATTTAGGGTTGATATAAGCGACCCAAACTTAAACCAACTAAATTACCTTAAAGTACTAAATGTCCAAAGTGTGTATTGATGGACTCTATAGCGTAAACGGTTAGACTGTTGTGCTTGAAACATTGTTTTTGTCTAGTATAGGTTCGAACCCTGAATGTTGACTTTTTTCACTTTTGTTCCATTCTTTTTTATTTTTGTCAATCATTTGTGTTTCCCTATTATGCACAATTAGCTTACAATCACTTCATTACTGTACTTGAGTAAGTAAGAGTAAAGTATTGTTCGAAATTACAATATTGTGCATCAGCGAAGATTGAACAATAAGTGATAAGTAGGTAATTAGTGGAGGATATCAGTGTATAGTTATAAGATTCATACGAAATCTCGTATCTTTTGGATCATTATCTAAGTTTGGAGACGAGCGTTGTATAATTTGAATAACAAAATCTGAAAAATTGCAATGCAAACTATGATGCCCGTTTTGGCTAACTTAAAAATAAGGTGGTATGTCAAATGTATTACTAGTATGTGATAAAAGTACCCTTTGCTAAATATTCGGTTTACAACTTTTTGAATTGGCGAAAATGTTCCAGGCAGGCACATAAAAGCATTACTTGAATTGTAGAGTACGGATCAGTCAGTTATTGCCCGTTAGGTAGCGTGACAACTATTCCTTCATTAAACAGTTCGAAAATCGCTTATAGTGGCATTTGGCGAATGATAATTCAATAGGTTTGACATTCGCGGATTGGCTGGTCAGTATGTTTAACATGCATTGCATGTCTTGCAAGAGTATGGTGGTTAAAAACGTCTACATTACCTATTTTTAAAATGGTTCGGCTTTCATTACTTGCATCTAAAAAAATGAATTGTTTATATTACAATTCATTGCTAAAATCTACAAGCTATAAATCTTAAATAAAGACATAACGAATGAATTTAGCATACTTGATACGTCATGCCTCGTAAACAAAAATGCTGAATAAAGGTGTAAATATTTAAACGAAAAAGGCAACGAAGTCCCATTTATTGTTGTTTACATGTATATATATTTAGGGATAGTGAAGGTATTGAATAAAGGTATGATTGCAATGTGTTATAATAAGATAATAATAATAATAATAAAACACCGTTGAATTACGGTGCGATTTAGTGACGAATGCGAATTAAAATTAATTGAATTGAATAAATCAGAATGACGATCGAAGTTGATATTAAAGTATTTATTCCATTTAATCTGCTAGTTTTATTATTATTTATATAATAATACAGAAACTCAACTCCGCCAACACTAAGTCTTGAAGTAGTGCAGAAACTGTCATACTCCATCTTATACGTGAGGGGACGAATGCATTCAACGAAGAAATGAATCATAGCAGATGAAAATTTGTAACTCTGATAAATTATATTCTTTCTTTCGACATACTTCCTAAGCCACACTAAGTTTTCTTTCGTCGGAGTTCCCATCGACTAGGGACTCTATAGCCAGTCAAACATAAAATTAGACAAACGTTTAAGCATTTGTTTATATTAAAGTAAAGTTTACATTGGTTTAATCTACCCGTTCACTCGATTAAATTTTCACTCATAACTTAGACTATTTAAGAACGGATTTAACTGTAAAATGTTTGTGAAACGCACTTAAACTTAAAAATGCTAAAAATAGAAAAATTAAGGTTAATCTAGAAATTTAAGATAGGAATGCGTTCGTGAAACCGGGCCTTGGTTTGACACACTTATTTGTACAAATACTTATTTTACAATACTGCCTTACCTCAGGAACGGATTGGTTTATTTTAATGTTATTTTGTGCGAATATATGTGTTGTATTGTTTGTCTATGAATACACATGTACATTAGTCTCATTTTCGATCGCTTTATTGTTTATCATTCAACTTTATCAAACGCATACTTTCGTGAAGCTTGGTCATGAAATTATTTCTACGGCCATTCTTCCTCCTACCAATGAATTTTAATTATGTAGGGCAGTTGACAGTCACTGACGAAAGAATGCGCTTAGTAGTTGGTCAACAGCTAAATCCATAGATTTAGCATTCCCAGGAGGAGAGAGTAGGTTGACTGACCATTGTTATATGACCTATACAATGTGTTGCTACGGCGTTAAACCCAACACAAAAAACAAAATCAAATCATTGTTTATTTCTGAGATCTGGCGTACTTTACTTGTAGGGCAAACGTCTCAGATTTAATTTCTTTAATATACCATTGTCTTTCTTTCATTGTCTTACATTGTCTTACTTTGTCTTTCATTGAAGTGGTCGTGGGTTTACTTGTTTTATTTGTTTTGGGAGAGAGAGGGGGGGTGTCAGACAAAGTGGCTGGGGGAAAAGCCAGAGATTCAGACAGACCGAGATAAGAGAGCGAAATAAAAGAGAAGGGTTGGATGTAAAGAAAGTTAAAACAGAATTTGAATCTAACTGTTTTGACATATTACGCCGAAAACGAAGGCATTTTTATTGTAATATTGAAGATGAAATGTATTTTTTAAACGTTCAAGTTAAATAATATTTTATGAATTTATTTAAAACATTTTGCAGTAATCTCTTCTACATGACATGAACCAGGGTAAAGGCTAAAGCACTTCATGTTATAACCTCATGTTATTTATGTACAAGCAGGACATATCATGTATACTGGTACTAATAAAGAGTGTTTAAATCACATGTTGTTTGTCTCGTTTTTATGTCCCTTTTTGATAACAGTTATGATACCAACTTTTACCAAACCATGATTTTACATCATATGCTACAAAGGTTCCGAAAAAGGCTCCTCGTCCTGTGTCCATTGTTATAAATACGATATCTGTGTTAAATCAAAGCGCTAAAGGCACCAATCAAATAATAAATATATAGACCAGTCACTCTATCGATTTTCATCGTACATTAATTGACCGCCATATTGGACGGGCGCATAGTAGAGTGCGTCTTTAGAAGAAATCGAGATCATGTCATATATTAAATATGGAAGTTGTAGGTCTTATGGATTTAGTTTGTAGAAAGAAGATTTTACTTCGTATCTAATGCCTTCCAATATGGCCGTCTATAGTATGATATATGCTACGCGATGGCCGGTCTAGGTTAAAAGGTCTATGGCACAACTTTGTTTTTGTTTGTCAGTTCGAATATTTAATATCATTACACATTACTTTGTCACTAGGTCTATACTTTGAGCTTACACCATTGATAACCCTTTAACACTTTTCAGCGCTCTGCAGTGACAAATCATCGGGGTTTTTTTTCTTTAAAAAAGTATATAACTTGTGATAGTTATGTCAACTTATGTGATGTGATGTGCAACAAGTTGCATATGCTTTTCTGCTTTGCCACGTGAAGGTATAATGGAAATTTGACAAGATTTAAAAGACAGCTCTTTAAAGCCCTGGGTCGCGGCAGCTTATTAACTTTTTCATCTTGAAACCGTAGCTCATTTGTGAGGTAATAGTCACGTGGTAATGCCATGACGTCATTATATTAAAGTTAAAATATCATTCGGAACAACCTCGGCGATCATCTACGAAGATATACTTAGAAGCCTAAAATCACAAACAAACATTATATATCCTCGCTACACATCAAAATCAATAATATTAGTAAACAAGTAAAAAATTGCTGCTAAATGCAGCAAAGGGATTGTCACGGCAAACAAAAAAGAATGATTAAGTATAATCTAAAGGTAACTCAAAAGAGCATTATATTGAATTGTCATGTTAAGGTTTTTCAGTAATTAAAAGGTAACTTGTCATAAAACGTTTTTCTGTTCAAATGTAACAATCTCGTTCCAAAAGCCTAGTAAGATTCTTGATACTAGTTAGATTGAGAATCTTGACAAATTTGGAGTACGCGAATGGTCTGGATCTAGACACCATCTTTATGCCGACAGGATGTTTGGTTTTAGTTGGATTTATTTCCAGTAATTCATATTTGCATGACGCTTAAAAAGATCGGCAGAAGGGAAAACATAGTTCATCAGAACAGAAGCTATTTACATGACTTATCGCTTCTGTTTAGTCAAGTGCTCCTCACATTGCGGATCTGTTCTTACCAATCCGTGTAACCAATCATCTAACTAATGCATAACTGTCCAGCATCTTTGAATTTCGACATTTTGATTTTACAGGCGTGAACATTTGTTGCATTTATTGCATTTATTTTTTAATCACGAGACAGTCATGCAATCTAAATGTGTGTGTCTTTGCCTTGAAATAGAAATATCAGTTTGCGCATAGTATTTAAGCAGAGGTAGAGAGTCAGCGAGTGAATCTTTCAAACCAGTGTGTTAGAGAGTAGTCATACCTTTACTTGTTACGGAAGAATTTTTTGCCGGATACACGAAAGGATTTAACATGTATTTTAATTCCGAAAAGATGCACTTAAATACAAAAGGCAAGCTATTTCGAATAGAAATCATTTTTCTTAATAATGAATTCACTCGGACTCGAGAAAACATACTCCATTCGAACAAATTAAAAACTGGCGAGCTTTTCACCTAGGTGTAAATGTCCGTCATTTTAACTCTCTTAAAATTACCTGGTCCGTCTGGTCAATAGTCCGTCAATATAGTACCAAACTTTTCATAATTAAAAAAAGTCTGCAAAAATAATCTTACATCTGCTCGATCTATAACCAGAAGCAAGTTCAATTACACAAAACGCTACAGTACGTTACATAACGATGCATTCGGAACTCCTCGGTCATACATTTGTTTACTTTAACGCCGGACATTTCAAAATAGCGTCCAAATATGTCCGAGATTATTCGCAGCAAATGGACGAGGACTTCCGAATGTATCGTTGCGGAACGTTCTATAACGTTCGCAGTTACTGAACTCAACCCTGGTCCGTAACTCTTATGCTCTTAAAATTAACTGGTCCGCTGCACTTAATCATAGATAGAAAAGATCGCCAATAGAGCTGAGTAAGAGTAAGAATTAATCTTGAGTCAATGTTACACGATTACGCTTCTTTATTTATACAGTCGGCTAATAAGAAAAAAGGTATATTATTAAAATATATGAATCATATCAAATTAGTTTTCAAATGATAAATGCTCTAACAGTTGAAATATATAATATTTACAACAATATGTGATGAAGCAATCGACGATTCTTTTAATAGTTAAAGTCTGCAAAATTATTTCTTAAAATATAATTTTGATATTGATGTCTTATCTTTTCAAATAAAATATTGGCAAATATCAATAATATATGTACTATACACACATTATGATACTCATATTTGTTAAACTGTATCCGTATACTAAACTGGTCTCCTGGTCCGGTTGGTTCGCGATTTATACATACCCCTTTTCGTGTGATTCGAAAGGATTTGCGGAAATGTGTTGATATAAAACGCTGATTTTTTGTGTGTTGCATTGTTGCAAGAAAAATTGTTTATATGGATTCCCCCAAAAATGATTTATCTATTTAACTTTTAACGGAAATGGGCTGTACTATGACTGCATTAAAAACAATAAATTTGTCGGCAGTGGAAATCGAAAGGATTTTTATCATTTTTTATCACGTGACTTTTGCCCATTGCTATCAAAATCTACCCACCACAATATCACGGCGTTGAGACGCCGTGAAATAATATTGAATGTAAACACAAAGAGAAGCAACTAGTATAAAAAAATATTACATCAACATTTTTAGTTAATTCCTTTTGAATAAATAAAATTGCAAGTAGTGGCTTGGTGACCGAGTGGTTACAATATTGAACTGGTTGTCATTTGATAGCCAGCTCCTCGTTTGTTCGAATCCCATCAAAACGTACACCGTTGATTTCTTGAGTTAGAAACTTTAAATCTGCAGTTTTCGTATTTTCGCATTTTCGTTTTTTCTAATCTTTGAGGCGAAGGAACAAAAATACGACGGAATAAATGCAACATTACGACAAATCAAATGTATCGTGTTTTCGCCTTACATTTGTCGTATCTTCGTTTTTTCGTTTCTTCGCTACAAAGAATAGAAAAAACGACAGGACGACAAATTCACAGTTCGTCGTATCTTCGCATTTTCGTTTGTTCTAATCTTCGCAGCGAAGAAACGAAAATACGACATGGCGTAAATCAGCCACCATAGTTATGTGCCTAACTTTTATACATGTCTAAATACATCTAATATATATATGGTATTAACTGAGTGCACGGGTTTTCTGGGTTAGATCAACTTAGCCGCGGACTTCTCGTGAAAATCTGAAAACGCGGAGCGTTTGAGTTTTTTGAGAAGTCCAAGGCAAGATTGTTTTAACACAGAAAATTCTTAGCATGAGGTTTACATCACACTTACATAACGATTCGATTGATTAGTTACACAAGTACATCGATTCAGCATGGACTACTTTTTTGCAAACGAATCTGCTGCGTGTTCAGTAAGAACTGTTAGAAAACGTTACTGGTACGGGACATCTCAACCCGAACATAACTCAATTCAAAGTTGGGACAACAAATCCGTTAGAAGGGGATTGAGTTGCCTCGGGTTGAGTTTCTTTGGGTTGAGTTGTTCCGAGATTTCCGTTACGGAAATTTATGCAACGTTCAGGATAACTGACACTCTGGTGATGTGAATGCATCGTTTTCTCTCACGAGTGTTTAGCAAATCTGCAACTACAGATATCGGAACGTGCAAGTTGTCACACGGTACGGACGGTACACGCATGTTATACGAACACGGATTGCACGTTACACGATACACGAACACGTTAGATAGCTTGATTTGCGGTAAAATACACGATTCCGAGTCTCGATACACGTTTAACACGATTGTTTGAAATCCTCGGCTTTTTTCGCCCAGAGAAAAACGTTTCACCGACGACACGTTAAACGATTAATGCGTCTCAAATGTAGATTGAAAACAAAAAATATTCTTCTGTTTCGTCGTAAGTATGTAACTTAACAATATAAGTTTTGTTAAATTTATTGAAAATCGAGTTTACCTGCTCAAATTCTTAAAAACAAAATGTTACAAGTTGGTTTAAATCGAATTTAAATTCACGCACACGATTGTCAACTTCAAAATCACACGATAGATAAAAAAATAAAAATTTATATATGTTACATTGGTTCATTACACAGTTAAGCTTGATTGTAAAATATAATATTGTATCAATAAATTTATTGAATATCGACATTTTAAGTAGAAATTAAGGTACACGATAGGCGGGAAGTCAATACACGATAGACATAAAAGAACACGATTGATAATATTTTGTATAAAAATTAAATTAGTACACGGTGTACAACAAAAATACAAACTGTATAATAAAGAATATTATTACTGTCAAAATAATTTAATGTCATTCTTAGTAAGTTTGTTTTAATCGAATTAAAAACCACGCAAAGCCGATCAACTCACACGATTGATAAAAATACACGTTTTAAGGTTTTTTTCCTTTGTTTTCTTCAAGTCATTCATTGAGAAAAGATGTCATAATTGTATGTGTATATGTTTCAAACGTTAAACACAGTCTTAGCTTGATTGTAAAAATATAAGCAAGTCATATAGTATAGATTATTTTATTGAATATCGACATTTTTAGTAGAAATTAAGGTACACGATAGGCTAGTAGTCATTACACGATAGACAAAGAAGAACACGATTGATATTTTTTTATCAAACAAATTATGTAAGTACTTGATGTATAACAAAAATACAAACTGCAGAATAAAGAATAACATTACTGTCAAAAATTGTTTATGTCATTCTTTGTAAGTTGGCTTTATTCAGATTTAAAACCACACACACGATAGCCGGAGAAACCCACGCGATAGAAAAAGAAATACACGTTTCAAGTTTTTTCTCTGTTTTATTTTCAAGCCATTCATGGTGAAAAATACTTTGAATTAGTATATTTTTTCAAAACACAGTCTACGAGTGATTAAAAAAATATAAGCATGTCATATTGTATAATGGTCGCCTTTTTAGTAGTATGTATACTAGATATAAACGTTTACATGCAGTGCTTGCGTGAAGACGCGGTATTAAAACAGTACACACACCTCGTGTTAACTTACTATTTTATGCCGACTACAAACTCGATATTTAAATAACAAGTTTTACATATAAATACGCGAATATGAGTGAATAATACGAACAAACTGTAAAAACTAAATTATTTAATTTACTTTAAGAATTAAAACAATGATGACTTTTTTAATCACATAGAGTCGTGATAAACGATTTCTTGACCAAGTGAGATGTCAATTATAACAGTTTATTTACTAAACGCTTTAGCCACTGACAAACAAAGAAAATGTTTGATGATTAAGATAAATGAAAGCATGTTTTTACATTTTAAATATAATAATATTATAACGATTATTTTAATTTAGTAACAACATTTCGGTTGGGCCGTGATTTAATTGACCGCAGATTGGTCCGGTATGAGCCGCAGTTTATCGACGTACGGCATTTTAAACAGGAATTTCCGGTTTAAACATAGTCAACATTTATTCTAAACTCAACTTAATGAATCGCGGTTTTTCTTTTGTTTACGGATGATGATTTGTCGACAATGCATAAGTATTTAATACATTTATACGTATGGATTTGTCAATATCTCGGGCACACGATACACGATAATAAAACGCAAAAATCACAATATCTTGGACCGATTTTTACCGTGTATTTACACGATGAGCGGCCTACACGTTACACGATTGAAATACATGGTGAATTATACACGCACACGGTATGAATGATACACGCACGGTACACGCACGATACACGCAAATTTCGGAAACATGACGATTCGAGATCTGTATTAATTAAGGTACAATTCCTATAATGGCCGCTGTTTAACGGGTGATATCGGGTCATGTAGACAAATTATTATACAACTTAGATATTGTATTTATGGTACATATTAAGAAGCTGCGTGTTTTTAGCGATGTTATATTGGATACTTCTTCTCGATTATATTAAACTTGGCCGCAATGCTGCATGTTAAATTTAAGCACTTTAGTGCTGGAAGCACATGACCTGAACTTATTTTTTGGCGTAGCTGTCTAAGCTGACTTTCGGAATACCCAAATCTATTTATAAAATCTCATTCTATCAGACAAATGCAAAATTTCAACGGCGACGCAGGTGAAAACCCCCTAAAATCGGTGGTGTTTTCGTAATCTTTATGAATGAAGTAATGCACCGCCGAGATAATTTTATTCGAACATGGGATATTTGATTGTTTAATTTAACGGACGTGTGCCAGATTAAATAAAGTATTTTTTCACACACCGCAAGATTTTTGGAACGATGTAATTTAACATAGTTCCAATGGTAACAAGAAAGTATAAGATTACTGTTTTCACGCTTCAACAATTTTCAACATAGACAAAGAGGCGTAGTTCAAGCGTGAAACTCATTAACATCTCATTTAAATGTAATACAACGCTGGCTTGTGTTGTCATTCTTGAAACTCTTCAGGAAAAGGGAGGTTACTCTCAGGACATACAGATCTTGCAATGGAGACGGGACAACTCAACCCGTAGACAACTCAAACCGTGACAACTGCAATGATTACTTGTTGGAGTAAAAAGGGCCTACGATGTTTTTGACAATGCATGTTATATGCGTAGCATAATAACATCATTCGATAGTAATAAACAATATTAAATGATCGTATTATATTATGTTACTTATGTTAATACATTCAGGACGATTTTGGTAGATTTTGTGCGCACCGTTCTGTGCATATTTACAACACGACGTCAATGTTGAAATGATTATTATATTTCTATAAAGGGAGGTTATTTCGGCAATTTTCATTTTAAATCCGTAAAAAATATTCGTCCGATAACTAAACATTTCCTATAAACAAGGGAATTCACTCTATTTTCTTCCCAAGTATATTAATTCCCTTAGATTGGCGTGCGCCATTTGCTTCCTGTTTGTAATTGGACATTAATCAGGGACTACGAGTCGGTATTTGGTTACTCACTCATTTTAAGATATGAATGCTGGTTGTTATTAATTAGGTAGGTATTAAAGTTCACGTATATCGTTTTATTTTATGACTGTTATTGTTTAATGACTTAAATATGCCGTCAAAAATGACTAAACTTGTAAAGGTCTAGGTCGATGGACAGAACGTGAACATAGTTTTTCTTTTCAAATTTCAATCTACATGCTGCATGTTCTATTCGTTGAATAATACTTGAAAAAGTATTAACAAAATTATAGTGTTATCCATTAAGTTTGCAAATACTCGGCCCAGAATTTTATGCAAATGAATTGCAATGACAATGCTCAGATTGAATTGCAGGGGCTGATCCAGATTTTCAATCGAGGTGCAGAGACGAATAAACTATCTCTTGAAATATTAGTTCAATGCATTTTCCGATTTTGTGCATATACTTGACCCAAAATTTAATGCAAATTAATTGTGTTGACCATGTTCAGACTGAATTGCAGAGGTTGATCCAGGTTTTTTAGGGAGGAGGGCGAAATCCAGAGACGAATATACTATCGCTTGAATACTAATTCAATGCATTTTGTCTGTTCAGGAATTTCGGTTATCTACTGGTATTGCCGTTGCATTGAACATGGCACCATGAACTGATAAAAATGAGAGCATGTAATCTACATACATAGTAAGATATCCTTTTCTTTCGAGAAAGAAAATACAATTTAGAGTGTTTATTGCTTGTGATCCTTACAAATAATGTTTTACAGCCCCCTTCCCTTGTAAAGACTGTAGATCCATAGTTCTATATTTCATTGATCGGTTTTAACAATTTTAACCCGTCTAATGTTTTTATTTTTTTTCAGATAGCCAAAAAAACAACGCAAGAATGGGGCCCAAATGATCATGTGTTAATATTGTATGATAGAGACAGACACCAGGCTTTAGATTTTCTAATCATACAATGA
The DNA here is from genome assembly GCA_025267735.1 of Mactra quadrangularis. Lineage (NCBI taxonomy): Eukaryota > Metazoa > Mollusca > Bivalvia > Venerida > Mactridae > Mactra > Mactra quadrangularis. The sequence goes on along the minus strand of CM046311.1, from coordinate 23,908,532 downwards.
TCCGACAGAGACGTAGATGTATCTAATTCCCTGGATCCAGGTAGTCAAGTAGTCTCAAGATATTGGCATAAACTTAGACATACACCATTGCATTATCTGCATCTGTTATGTAAGAACAATTTTAGGTATGGTCAATAAGGCAATTTTCCTTTTAAATTTTATATATACAATTATGTAATCTTTTAACAGAAAGAGCTGACTGAGTGACCACTAGATAGAAGTTAAGAAAATCTAATCCTAAGTAGATCTTGAACAGATTCTTAAGCTTGATGTAATGGAATATATGTTAAAAAGTATTTCAATTACATATCCATTATTGATCGAATAAAATCTGACATGAAAAAATAGCTTCATTTTATGTAAAGTATAATTTCTCTTCAATTTTTATTTCAGAATGACAACCATAGAATCTGAGAAGTGTGTGTGTGTGAGAGAGAGAAAATTAAACATTATACTGTTATGATTGTTCAATACTGTGAAAGCGCTTGCAGTTACTATATATATAGTGATAGTCAACTTAAATTGTCTGACTGTATAATTTTGAAACATTACAGTTCCTCATACTTGCTATGTAGGACAAACTTTAATCATAATTTTCTAAAGTAGATTACAATTATACCATAACATTTTATCTAATATAATTGAAAAAACATTTAATTGATATGTTCTGACATTCCAATATATGTGTTGTTTGTCATTTTATATAAACTGTACTTGACTGAATGATGCTTGTATAGTTATAATGGAATAAAAATTAGAAAATAACTCTTTTGTATGTAGTGCTTATGGTAAATCATTTTGAGAATAATGTGGGCAGGATTTTAGTGAAAACGTGTATTCCTACCTGAACACATGGTGCAGTGTAAGGGCTTAGAATTACAAGTCTGTAGATCCCTGGCCCAATCTCCAGTCATAGCAGGTTATATCGGTGTATGAAAACTTGATTTTAATATCAAATTACTTGCACAAAATTAGAAGTTGTCGGCTCCGTGTGGTTAAAGAAAATAGTCTTTAGTTTGGTGAGTTGGTTGCTGTACATGACCTTAAAATTTGTTGATGAAAATTAATTCTTTGACTGGTTTATTTTGTTTGATAAAGTAAGATAAACCTTGCCATGAGCAAACCACTTGAGAAGTCTAGTGCTATCCTCTAGTTAAATTCTGTTAATTGATACTTAATATATTATTTTATAGATAATACGTATTTTGACATAATAATATATTCTTTAATCAAAAAATAAGTTCAGGACAGCGTTTCTCCAGCACTCCAGTGCTTTGATTATGAATAGCCTTTAGGTATAAATCGCGAGTCTCCGTATAAGTGTACAGGTAGTACAGGTCATGCGTGTTATTGTACTTTAAACAATGGACTTGCCAACTTAGTAGGTGAACATGATAATGCATGAATAGCATTCACTGATTTAAACACACCATTTTGATATTTAACATTTATTTTAAATAATGTTTATATCTTCTTTGTAAATGTTGCATAATAATGTGTTTATAAAATAAGTGTAAACTACAATGTAACTAAACTATAAAATTGAATAAATAATTCGCCCCTTAATATTGGTGTGTAATTAAACTGGCCATGTTTATATACGCAATGTTTACGTGAACGACCTGTATACGATTATACACGTGTTTATAACAACCGATGTGACTAAAAATCAATTTATTAAAAGTGGCATGTTATTGTACTTTTAATTTTGGACACATTAGTTTTGGGGGAAACAAGTAAGTCAGCAATATTATGGCACAGTTTCAAAGTATTTATTCGTATGAAAACAACATTAATTGTCAATACCAGTATTTTACCGAAAGCCTCCGATATACCGCGATTTACGAACGAAGACAAAAATAGACTGTAAATATTAAGTTTAATATATTCTGCATAAAGGTCAAGCTCAGGTTAATTGACCTTGTCGAGTGCAACCTTTTTATTTGAATAACAATTCATTTACCCACAAATATATGCATGTGGGGTCCACCAGAACAAGACTTGTTCGTGAGGTCTACCGGTACAAGACTTGTTTGTGGGGTCCACCAGTACGAGACTTGTTTGTGAGATCTACCAGTACAAGACTTGTTTGTGAGATCTACCAGTACAAGACTTGTTTGTGGGGTCTACCAGTACAAGACTTGTTTGTGAGATCTACCAGTACAAGACTTGTTTGTGAGATCTACCAGTACAAGACTTGTTTGTGAGGTCCACCAGTACAAGACTTGTTTGTGGGGTCTACAAGTACAAAACTCGTTTGTGGGGTCCACCAGTACAAGACTTGTTTGTGAGATCTACCAGTACAAGACTTGTTTGTGAGGTCTACCAGTACAAGACTTGTTTGTGAGGTCCACCAGTACAAGATTTGTTTGTGGGGTCTACCAGTACAGGACTTATTTGTGGGGGCCACCAGTACAAGACTTGTTTGTGAGATCTACCAGTACAAGACTTATTCGTGAGGTCTACCAGTACAAGACTTATTTGTGAGATCTACAAGTACAAGACTTGTTTGTGAGGTCCACCAGTACAAGACTTGTTTGTGAGGTCTACCAGTACAAAACTCGTTTGTGAGTTCTACCAGTACAAGACTTTTTTGTGAGGTCCACCAGTGCAAAACTCGTTTGTGAGGTCTACCAGTACAAGACTTGTTTGTGGGGTCTACAAGTACAAGACTTGTTTGTGAGGTCCACCAGTACAAAACTTGTTTGTGAGGTCTATCAGTACAAGACTTGTTCGTGAGGTCCACCGGTATAAAACTCGTTTGTGTGGTCTACCAGTACAAGACTTGTTCGTGAGATCTACCAGTACAAGACTGGTTTGTGTGATCCTCCAGTACAAGACTGGTTTGTGAGATCCTCCAGTACAAGACTTGTTTGTGAGGTCCACCAGTACAAGACTTGTTTGTGAGATCTACCAGTACAAGACTTGTTTGTGAGATCCTCCAGTACAAGACTTGTTTGTGGGGTCTACCAGTACAAGACTTGTTTGTGAGATCTACCTGTACAAGACTTGTTTGTAAGATCTACTAGTACAAGACTTGTTTGTGGGGTCTACCAGTACAAGACTTGTTTGTAAGATCTACCAGTACAAGACTTGTTTGTGAGATCTACCAGTACAAGACTTGTTTGTGAGATCTACCAGTACAAGACTTGTTTTTGAGATCTACCAGTACAAGACTTGTTTGTGAGATCTACCAGTACAAGACTTGTTGGTGAGGTCTACCAGTACAAGACTTGTTTGTGATGTCTACCAGTACAAGACTTGTTTGTGAGGTCTACCAGTACAAGACTTGTTTGTGAGATCTACCAGTACAAGACTTGTTTGTGAGATCTACCAGTACAAGACTTGTTTGTGAGATCTACCAGTACAAGACTTGTTTGTGAGATCTACCAGTACAAAACTTGTTCGTGAGATCTTACAGTACAAGACTCGTAAGTGAGGTTCATCAGTTCAAGACTTGTTGGTGGGGTACATAAGTTCAGTACTCGTTCGTTGGGTCGACCAATACAAACCTTCAAATGGGGTCTACACGTACAAATCTCGTTCGGCGGGTCTGTCTCATATGCCTACGTAATGTTTTCAACTTGGAACCTTGCTAGCGCCTAAAATAATGATAAGTTTTATTAATATCAAAATGCTCGGTGCTGTCTATAAAAAGCATTTTAGCTTACTGGACATATTTACAGTGGAAAAAACATTTTTCCTTCTCCGAAGTAATAAAATTGCTAGTGTAAGCGAGACAACTCCAAAAAAAAACGAAAATATATCAAATTCGCCCCTTGTCTAGTAAACCATCGTTATGTAAAAAATGTACTGGTCTCAGTTTTACCATTTTAACTGATTTTCATATCAGTTTAATTCTAATCATATAGTTCTATTACATTAACCTGTCACAACTTGAATAATTACACGGTCACTGAATGTGATATTATTTAACCTATTTTTAACCATTGAGCCACCAATAATATTAATTATTGATAATCTAACTATATATGCGACGATTTTGAATATCGGGGAAATCACAAGTTCGAAAAGGGGTTAAAATAATAGATTCAGTGACCGTGTAATTATTTAAGTTGTGACAGGTTAATGTAATAGAACTATACCAATATATTAAAATATAGGAACTCGTGCCTATACTTTTATAAACATTAAAATATAAACAAATGTAAGATATTTCTTAAATATTTTGTCACCATGTTTTACAACTTTCAAAATACAATTTGAATGTCCTCTGCTTTAACGATAACCACTCTTTCTCCACTAGTTAATGTTACTTTTTACAGACGTACTTTCTTTGTCAATTAACAGGAATCAAATTATCCAAAAAATATTTGATAAACAATTAAAATACGTTCTAAATAAAGCTATTGTAAACAGAAGCTGAGAGATATAGTTTATAGTTTATTTTCCAAAACATATAAAATGTATGTGGACATTACATAGTATAATATGCGTATAAAGATCATATATAACTTATACAAATCATATAAAGTAACATGTATATAAATTATAATTATGACTATATAATCAAAAAGACCGAAACTTTTAGGTATTTTGTAAATTGCCTAGAAATTTTAGTCATTTTACAAAATGCCTAAAATGGCCTGGCAATTTGCAAAATGCCTAAAAATTCCAGGCATTTAACAAATTGCCTAAATTTACAAATTGCCTGTAACATATACAGTACTCACCAAAAGTTTGGAGACAAAAGCAATTTACTACAATACCTGAATTTTAATGATATTTTGTAGAAACATTATTTTTAATATATTTAAGTTATGGTTTGTGATAAAATGTAAGCAAATTTTGTTAATGCATCACATTTACAATATTCAGCATCTGACCTCCTAAAGCCTCCAACACTATGTTTATTGTAATTATTTTCCATAACATAGTTTTTAAGCTATTTTTGTTGTCTCAGTTATAAGTATAATGATAATCAAAAAATAATGCAAAACTAAAAAGTATTTCAGTAATGAACAGTTATCATATTTTATATAAAAGTTATTCAGTAGGCCTACAAAGTGAAAATGTCTCCAAACTTTTGGTGGGTACTGTACATGTAGAATAAAAATACAGTGTAAGACATATTAGACAATATTTGAACAAAAATAAACACTAGTGCCTCAACAAAATAAAATTGATCAAAAGATTTATTGATAAAATGCCAAGATTTCTTTTACATTTTTTTCTGAATTGATAAGATCAACAAATTTATGCATGATTGGTCTTAACCAATAAAATTAAGGTATGTATTGCTTTCTTAGATTGCTATTTAAAGAATATTCTAAAACAAAATGACGATCGTTGTCTAATGAATCACGAACTCACAATTACAAAACTTTTTATCATTGAATGGAATTTTATTTGGATGCACCCATCTAACAGATTTAGTAGCTAAATTTTGAGAAGAGACTCTAAAACGACTTCATGACTGACATTGTTTTCAATTGAGAAATATTCTACTAATACGACTTCATGATTGACATTGTTTTCAATTGAGAAATATTCTACTAATATGACTTCATGATTGACATTGTTTTCAATTGAGAAATATTCTAAGTATGGTTGGAATTTAAATGAACATATTTCTGTAAAATGTTGCTCTATCTGAGATATTAAATCTAGCTTTCCAATATTGTATAAATTGGTCATTAAATCTTTGTTTAATCATGCTTAATACATATATAATATCATTTCCAACCCTTGGTTATACCATTCCTTAGAAAAACCTAAAGAAAAAAGAACATCTTTTAATTATTGAGAAAACCAGTTAGACTTGTTAGGGTATATAATGTAAATCATGATATAGTAACTTGTTTATAATGTGAACATACTTATTCTTCTTTTGGAGAATGAAATACATTGTACAGTATTTAATAATTTTAAACAAATGAATAGTTTTAAAAGAGAATCTACCTGTGTTAAAATATACATATAATGTATTGTTTAAGTTATTATCATACATATATTATATACTTTTACTGATTTTATTAATTTCTATAATCATATTTATGATAATAACTTAAACAATACTTCTGAAAAATAATGAAATCATTACTTAAAAGAAATATTGTTCTGAGAAAAATAACAAATTTTGAATGTTGAAAGAGTGACAAAAAGTTCACTAAACTTAAAACGCATAATATACATGCACATACAAAATCATAACAATTAAACCTACATTATGTACACTACACTTAACCAATGTTCTAACTAACACCGATGCTAATATTTGCATTTTCTCTAGAACTTTAAAAGCTATCGCTTTACAGCTTTGAATACACTAGGAAACCTAAATTTCCATCGTTTCGAAAGGTACTTTGTTTATGAAAATGCACATCTGCATATCAAGAAAATGTGAGTTTCCAAAATAAGGGGGGGGGGATAATCAAAAGTCACAAAATATCAATACAATGTAATGAGTATAACCCCCATTTGCTCAATTGCTTCCGTTGTCTTAGAAATAGAAAAAAAGTTTTGTGAAAAAACAACCAGAGGCAGTCTTTCCATTCGTACCGTAATTGTTGTGATTAGCTGATGGATTACGTTAAACCATCCTCACCATTTCAGTTCATACGCTCTCGATAGGGTTGATGCCCGAAAACTTGGACGACCAGTACATTAACCCTCATCTGTCGAAGGAAATCGTTTGTAGATCGGACAGAATGCGCAGGAGCACAGTCATGCATGAGTATCATGTTGCGATCCAATTTCTGCACATATGCGGCATCCATGACGTCTAACTGTGGCCTTTGCTGTTTCCACCACAGTGCGCCTCCTATTTCGTAAGTGTCTAGAAATCATAAGTCGGCCGTGTCGTTGCGTGGTGATCTGTGCACAAAGTCAACTTCTGACTTATTAACTTCCGGTACTGTTGATCTTAGCCATCAAGTTTACGATAGGACGCGTCTAAACATTCATAATTTTAGCTACATGGGAGTCAATAGTGAATATGAATTTATCGACAGGACAATTGCGTATCATACGGCTTAATAAATCGTGTGATAACAAAAACATGTCTTTTTACAACAAAATACTGTTCACACCTGACTACTGCCATGTCGTTTTGAACAAAGCCTTCACCTCGATACTTTTCTTCAATAGACATGCGCACCACTTAATGGGTTTTACTTAGTACATACTACAGGCTGTAAATTTACTAAGTGGCATTGATATCCAGCCAAAAAAAGCTTTGAACGAGCACAAAAACCGGTTTTGTACTCACGTGCCCTATGGTACTAAACACGTCAGATTTCATTGTAAAACACATAAGACATGTAGCTTACACTGTTTTAACCCCGAGTATAAATATTATGCAATTTGGACCATTTGTTTAAACATTATACGCATTTAAAATCGGTGTAGTTAGAACATTGGTTAAGTGTATGAGATTTTTAAAAAGCTAATTATAAAACACATGTATATGACTTAACAGTGGTGTTGAAATGAAATTAAGTCACTAGTTTACAATTAAACAAGCTATGTACAATCAATGTAAACTCATTTGCTAAAGTACGTTTAACAAAGATACAGTTCTTACAAATTTTGTCAATGGGTATGACAATGGATAAAATATTTGCAGTACAAATCCATACATGGTTATTTATTATATATTAAATTTGAGAAATCCTCTGCTTTGATTTTTTCAGTCCATAGAATATTTTGTGCAATGAAATAATATGAACCATCCTTGGTAAAACCACACCTTTAGGGTCGACAATGATACATAAATAAACACCCTGACGTTGAATCTGGAATCTCATACACATTCAAGAAAATAAAAATAATGTAAATACCTCTAAAGTAAAAATTCTTAAATAGAAACTATTAATACAACATATACATTCACAGAAAAGAAACAAAGGTAACATTGCATATGTACATGTATGTATCTCAGCACACTGTGCCTACTTAAATGTCTTTAATATTCACGCCATTTTTCTGTCATACTGTTCATTGTTTTACACATTATATATGTAAAATATATTGTGTACATTCACTGGATTTAAAAAGAAATACTATCATTGCAATTAACTTAATTATATTATATGAATGATAATTATTACATATTAACTTATTAATACTACCATTTGTACATTAAGTCATAAACATAAAATTTAATAAATGTTTGGAACAAGTTATCATCTTGATCATGAAGTTACAAGTTTGTGTGTTATATTAATGTTTATATATTTATATTGATTTATTTATTTAATTGGAGTTAACGCCGTGTCAACACAATTTTACGGTCATTTTACGGCGCCCAGTGCACCTAATCTAGCTTACCTGGACCATTGTCTATAACCAGTACTCACCTACCCTTCCACAAGGCCGGAAACTTCTCCATATCAAATTAATGGAGGAAAATCGACATTATGGTCAAATTTTCATGGAAGGGTATAAACTCCCCGGGTCGGATTCGAACGCGCACCCCTGGGGCACGAGATTCCGAATCCCGGCGCGCTATATATTAATGTACTCTAGTATTTGGATAAGATCTTAGAATAACATTTGGAACCTTAACTTTTTTTCTTTTTTTACAAGTTATAGATAAGCAATACCATACGAATTACTTATAACACATTCTCCTTTATATAATCTTATTTACTACATGTACTTCATTGTTAAATCAGGTAATCTAATAATAAAAGAGAAATATAATTTATCAAACAATTTATTCTTAATTTTAAACTGTCAATTTTAACCTTTATCATTGTAAACCATCTGTACAGTAAAAAATGATCTCTTCGACAGTTCTAATTACAAAAAATCTGTTTTAATACACTGTTTTGTGTTCATTAACTATGTAAATCATAGCATAGCATCAGTACGTTTGTCCGACCTTGCTCAAAATGTACATGCGTAGTTGTAAATCTCTCCTACAAGAGTTTTTTTTCTTCAAATTTTGGAATGGAATACCAAGTGAAAGTTATTTTTTGGAATGTATACAGTAGGAATTGTCTGTAAATAATCATATATATAACAATGCGTCTCATATGCAGACATTTTTTTCAGGTCAGCTCGTGTAATATAACATCCACAAAACTCAGTTTTTTGTATTTGTGTTACACGTGTACTATTAACAAATGATTTAAAGCATGAATCACTCAGAGTCACAAGACATAACACAATATCTAATCCTGTTACATCAGGATGTACAGTTAAATGAATATTGTCCGGTATTTCTATGTTCCTCAATTCAAGGTGCTTTAATGAAGGAAGGAATGGAATACAAGATATCAAACGTTTTACAGTATCACTATGCATCATATTATATCCCTCTATTTTAAGAAATGAAAGTGTTGATGCATGTTGAAGACAAACAAATATACCATCATAACACGCAGAAATATTTTTAGATAGTGGACCCAAAGAAATTTTCTTCAATCTAGAAACATTCACGTTCGAACAAGAAATATTTGAGGTTGTTAAATCTAAACTTTCCAGCTTATTACAATCACTAAACTCACCTGATATTGTGCAATCAGATGCATTTTTCTGATGATCGTAACAACGCACAGAAAAGATGGTAACACATTCCATGAGAATATTATTCGACAGAAAGTTGAAAATATTTTGTAAACATTGGTGTGATATTTGAAGATTTACTAGTAATATCGATGTAAGATGTTGGAGTGAGTGTATAGGCAAAACTGGTGTGATTTTTACCCAATTATGACCTCCAATGCGCACTGCTTGTAATGATGATTTGTTTAAGGACATTAACTCGTTATACTTTTCTAGGTAATTAGAGGTTGTACGCGAGCCTATTGCTAACCATTGTAGATTTGTTATTTCCTTAAATTCATCATGATATATATCCGCCCAAGCTTTGAGGTATTTGGCATTTGATCCATTCAACAACAACAGCTGTTTTAAAATAATGATCCTTCTTCTCGTGTCATAGGTATAAAATCTCTCTCGAAAAGGCAAGTCAAAGAAGAAAAAATCCTGCAAAAGGATCGGATTTCCCTCTCGACAAGATCCATCAACGAAACATATTAATATCATGTCTGTAAACTCTTCTACTTCAACACAATAAGGATACAAGCTATCAACTATAATTGACTCAGTTCTTTTTGATATTAAATCGTCTGATATAAGAGAGTATATTCTAGAAATCAACGACTTTATACCTTCAGGTGACAATCCTGCATAGAATATTAGAAAAAGTTTGAATTTCAACACGTCATTTATGGTTGTACATGTATTGAATAGATCTAAGACTTTACTTGTCTCGAGTGAAGAAACGTACACAGCCGCAAAAAACTCCAAATAGCTTTTATGCAAGAAACCTACTTTAAGTTCTTGTTTTCCAAATTTTCTGAATACTTGACTTTTAGACAAAATTCCAATTTGACAAAATAAGTTTGTCTCCGCTTCGGACAAATTATACGGTTCAGAAGCTAATTGATCTGTAGTGAACACAAGACTTGATATATTTATATCATTCTCAAACAATAACCTGTATGATAACAAGCATAATTTTCTAACTAATGAAAAATTATTTTTCAGATATTTTAGATCAGACAACGCGTCAGGAAGACGTACATTAGAGTTTGTTTGGGTCGGGATAACAATGTTTCTTTGATCAGCTTTCTTGAAAAGCATGTCTATGATGTTTCCATATATCATAGACCTAGACATTGAGGTCAATGGACGATCGGTCCGTAACATAACCAGATGAGACGTAATCATTGGAATGTGCAACAGAAAGGAAAGTCCTGCATGTTTAACTTCATCCAGGAAATCTTTACAGTCAATGCTATCTTTATATTTAGTCTTTATATGATGAATTAAAGCAGCAATATAGGTCCTTTGTGCTTCTTCATCAAAACCAATTATATTAACCTGATGGTCTATTTCAGATTCTGAAAGTCTAACATTTTCTATTTTGTATGGCCTGCAAAGTGTAAGATACACACATTTAGGCGATTTTGGCCTTATAGGCAATTCATACTTCAGTTTATCAGCTAGTTTAGGGGCCCATTCATCAAGACCATCCAAGATTACTAGTGATTCATGGTTATTGAGAATTTGCTCAACGGTCTCGTGTAAACCTACACATTTGTCATCACTAAAATGAGGTTTTAACTGATTTGTAATCATGGAAACCACGTTTAACTCTTCAGTATCTCGTAAATTCACATAAAATACAAATTGAAATCTAACAAAATAATCGGCATAAGCCTGTAAATGGGCATTTTCAATTTGATTACCTTTTATTGAGTTTGACCATAAAAAAGCAATAACTCTAGAAAATGTCGTTTTACCAAGTCCTGCATCTGCAGTAAAATATATGTTTTTGCATTGCTTATCACCTTTACAAAATAGATCCTTGCATTTTATCATATTATGTTCTGAATGAAATATATCGTCCCATTCCATCACGGGATGTCCAAAATGAGATTGTTCAGTTTCTTGTATTTCTATTTTATGGTAGTCCACTACTTTCATTTCTGGAAGTTGATAAAAGTTAAATATCTGACCTTTCTCGTACTCTACTAATGGGCACAATTGCATTAATTCAAACTGTTGTTGGTAAATATCAACTAACTTCTGTCGAATAGCTGAAATGAGAAATATATACAAGTAATATGAAATATACATGTTCTACATGCATGAACATGTAAATATGAAGTCAATTAAAATCAAGGGATGCCACTCTTAATGTCAAAAAGTTCTCGATTTCAGTTTTGCATTTTGATTATTTTGATAAAACATCTGATAAGTTTCCCTCCCTTCCTCATAACTGAAATTCTTTTTGTGGCTGATACTCGTTTAATTCAAATGTTTAAAAATCTAAAGTGTATTAATATATGACGTAACGCACGCTAATGACGGACGTGGAAAAATTGCGACTTTTTAGACATTTCTTTACATAATGACGGAATAGTTCTTTGACAAACTGATGATGTTTAGTACCATATGAATCGGTGAAACGAATGCTTTCTGATGCTGTGAATTTAATTCACTAAATTCACTAGACATACATTCTTTAAATATATGAAAAATGAGGAAAATGTGAAAAAAACGTCGTGTAACTTTGTGACACAAACCACCGGGATCGTCCAATAAAAAGTATGCACCAATCTAGTATTCATCCAATTTTTGCGCTAAAACGCTTTACAAGGTGCCATACATGTCGTCACATCCGGCACCGTCCGGAAACAACGATTGGACGAAAAATCATAAAATAGAATGAAAATAGATAATTTGTAACCTTGCCTAACATTTCATGAAAAAAACGTCGCGAAATGTCAAAACTCAAGATGGTAAGCATAATTTTCTCGCTTTCCTACATTTGATTTTAATAAAAAAATATCATTTTATTCTAATGTCTAAAATTGAAATATCATCACAAAATATTCATATTCCAAAAAGTAACAAGGATTTAAGCGTGTTGAGGATTTGTTTCAAAATTTGTCTTAAAACGTTCAAGCAAACAAAACTTCAAAGTTCAAACGTGAATTCTGAAACAATGGCGAAAAATTTCGCAATTTTGAAATTATTTTTGAAATATCATTTTATTTAAGAAGGCAATTACAAAACTCATGTAAAATCTATTAAAGATGCGAATTTTGAGTACGTGTATGCGTGCTGAGGAAAATGTTTGATAACATAAATATAACGTCACGCGTTTTTTATATCATCAGCGAGTTCATTTACCGTTAACGTTCTAAAACGTTCCGGAACAGAAGTGTCGGAACAACTCAACCCGAAACAACTCAATCCCCTACTAACGGACTGAGTTGTACCAACTTTGAGTTGAGTTATGCACGAGTTGAGTTGTCTTCGGGTTGAGTACTCCCGTACCCGTTGCGTTAGTTAACAGTAGTTTCTGAACACGGGGGCATGTATCACAGACAAACTTAATTTTGATGCTGCACATTAATGTTTAAATGAAAGTTGGAGAAATAAGACGAACATGGGCTGCATCGCAAAGTAACAGTACGATGAAAATAAAAAGTACGATAGGCGAAAAGGGTCTAAAGCTCAGTAAATATACCTTGAACGGAAAAAATGATTTTGAAGAAATGTCGACTTGTAAAATACTTGAGAAAATACAGAATGTGATGTTGTGAATGTACTGCATAATTCATATACTGATTAACTTCATTATGATATAAAGTCGTTAACAATTTGACGTGATGAATGAATGTAAATGCATAGAATGAAAAATGTATGTACCCAATTCGTCAATATATTTATGTGACTGTTTCTTTGTGTATTATATATAGTTAATTATTATCGTATGAACTTGATATTTTTTATTATAAATAATACCTCAACAATACGCAAACTAAACGTGATGATTTAAAGAACGAATGAACTTCATTATGTGATTGTCAGTTCGTTAATAAAGCGTAGCAGTGGAAAGATCTTAACATTGATAAAAACGCAACCATGAAAATAATATTTGTATTTACAAACTGTGACGTTACTTTATGTCCGTCATTATTGTGCGTAACGTCATAAATATATACATGTAGATCTACTGAACATTTTCAGTGACAACGAAACAAAGATACTTATTGTAACTATATTCAATCAATACAAACTACTAGAATATTGAAAATATTAAAGTAAATGTTACAGAATAATGTATCAATGCATAATTATTTATAAATCATTGTTTAGCGTAAATTACATAGAATATATGTGTGTAGAAGAGCAACATTATGGAACATAATAATAATAACAAAAATAACAACCTTCTGTTTCTGACATATCATCCACACGTTGACAATCTTTAGACTGGTTTGATTGTGTTATTTCAGTGTGAAGTTTCTCTAGTTTAGCATCCATTCCTTCTAGACGTTTGTTCATTGCTTTTTGCTCTTTCACGATTTCCCCTAGTCCACGATCAAACATAGTTTCCATTTCATCCCATAACTTGAGTGCAGCTTCAAAACGTTCCTTTAAACGTTTATCAATCTCAATACTTTCAGCCGTTTTTATTAAGGCTGATAAGTCTTTGAAATTACAAAACTTGCCGAGTTCAGTCAATATCTGCAACATAAAGGTAATGGATAATTCCATAAAAAGATGGTAAACAAATGTACTGCTGTCAACAAATCGTTTGGGTAATGTCATGTAGCTGTTAGTCATTTTATGTGAGTAATGCATTATTTTTTCTTGATTAAATACCATGAACATTTGTTCATTAAATCTTAGAATACTACAAATTATAATATTTGAAAGAAAGAATGTACATTGGATATCGGTTGTGTCTTAAAATGATAGCAAGATCAGTGTTTTTGACCGACAACGCTTGAGACTTGCACACATGTCTTAAAACTTTTTGTTGTTTGGTTTAACGCCGTAGCAACACATAGTATAGGTCATAAAAAGGCGTCAGCCAATCTACTCACTCCTCCTGGAAAGGCTACATCTCTGGATTTAGCTGTTAACCAACTACTAAGCACATATTTTTGTCAGTGACTGACAACTGCCATAATTAATTAAACATCATTGGCAGGAGGGAGAATGGTTGTAGAATTAATTTTATCACAAAGCTCCACGAAAGTATGCCCCGCCCGACAAACGAACCCACGACCCTTCGATTTGCGTGCTACAAACTGAGCTAGCAGTGGGCTTGGTCTTTAAACAAACACGATGAAGAACAAGGGTAACTCTTTGACTCTAGTAAAACGATCGATGCTGCTGATAAACAATCCTTGATAGGCAAAATAAATAATCTAAAACATTCGAAGCACAAATTTTATGATTTTATGAATTTTCTATTACTAGTACCTAACGCCAGATGTCTTTATTTAATATAGACAATGTCATAATTTGTTTGAACTCAACTTATGAAAGATAATAAAATATTAATATTTACGTCACAAAGCTCTGTCCATTTATCATTCAAAATAGTTTGATCTTCAAGAACACTTTCACTGTGTGATACCTGAAATATGTAATAATGACATGCATAAATATCCAAATCAAGAACAGTTATGTACTATTTTAAATTGTGTTTTTAGTTGTTGATCAACACTTTTAATAAAATTATGCGCCATGGCCGCTTACCTACCCACTTTACTTTACAGATACCTGCTCGCCTATCCAAGGAAGTCGACACTAATCCCACCTTCCTACTAATATTTTGTTGGAATTTGTAAATGTCGAGGCAGGAGACCTAATCAAAGACTATCATTTTTTTGTTGCTGTTTTTTTTTGTTGTTGTTGTTTTTTTACCGTCGCATTCAACACATATATAGGTCATATACACGACGGCCAGCTTTTCCTACTATAGGATTCCTGGACACTTTTTTCTATCACCAGTACTAACTTACCCTACCACGAGGCCGACAACTCATGTATAGGGTATGACCTACCGCGACCGGGATTCGAACCCGGATCTCCGAATTCGAAGTCAGACATGCTAACCACTACGCCACGGCCGCGGCTTAAGGACTATCGGATTCTAAATATTAAATTTCATGTATTGTCATAACCTCAGCTAAAACAATAAGTATACACGATACAACATATTTAAATACTTATGAATTGTTCAAAATGCACAAAAAGATTAATTTCAAACCAATGAACATTCACTCAAGAACTGCTACTGTAGTTAAATAAAATATTTTACAAAGCGTCGATTAGCATTCGGTGCTTTCATTAGTTAGCTATTAGTTACAATAAGTATAAATTTAACAAAATATCTATAACACAATAGAGAGACAGCATATAAAATTGCACTCTGATCAACAAAAGAACTTTACACTTACATTATTTCTACATAATCTCAATCTCGTAATGTATGCCTCAAGAGAATGATCAGTAGATGCAGGCTGGGTCCAAACTTTGTCACTTGGAGGGCGTAAGCCACATATGTTCCTTATTAAGCAACATAATAGAGTTATATCAAAGTGTTCTGATGATGGGTTTGGTACTTTGGGTGGTAATAAGTCTTCTTGAGCAGGAGTAATAATCTTCTTATTTATCATCATTTGAAGTTTTGCACGATGGTTAGTCAAGAAGGTGATTAAATCTGGAATCGCCGCTTTGTCAAAAACCTTTCGGATTACCATAGTGCCAACTTCTATAAGCAAATATTGATACCGAAAGGTGAATTCTTTAGCTGAAATAGCATAAAACATTATTTCACAAATGGGTAATATCAAAATTTCGGGGGTCTGCGGTATTGCCATTGCAATACAGTAAAACAGAAGAGCATAAATGGCTGATTCTAAAAACCAATCATATCACTGGATTTTAGTGTAAATCTTATGGTGGGATCATATTGGGTCAAAAAAGACATCCAATTGAAGTATAAGGCACAGTGGAAGTGCTTAAATTATACAAATTGTCCCGAATGTTTCTAAATTAATGCTCTTCAAAAATTGTAAAGTTCAAAGATAATTTTATGTGCACATGTGGTATAACTGTACGATTTGAAATAATTATTGAAGTTGGAAAAAAATGCATTTAAGGGCTAAGGGAAAAATCAAAACTGGTGAGGCAATACAATTTATATTAAAATGACTTAAATGACTTTAACGAAATTAATAAACGAGTAGTGCTGGTACATGATTGAATGCCAACATACATGGCTAAAAACCTTAATATTTCTGGATTAAACACAGTGTCAAACTGCACATCACACATTCAAACTTCTTCATTTAACAAATCGAAATTACCGCTGCGGGGAGTTTGATACGTTGTATTTAGAGGTCATAGCGACGGATAAACACATTTTTGTAATTATTAATAACTTTGTTCCAATGCATATAGTTACAAGTAGTTTTCATTGTTTTAATTAACAATAAATATGTAATGTAAAAGGAAACAAAAGCAGACAGTCATTCTAATTTCTAAGTACATACAAAGTAAGTTATACTTCAGGTAAAGAGCTGCTGCGAGAATCCGAGTACTCGGATATTCGCGATCTAGACCTGGAAATCGAATACGAATATTCGTCACGTCACAAATCGTCGGATCGCGATCCATTTTGGAAAGAAATGAAAGAATATTTTGGGTTAATTAACTCTGAAAGTGATCCACATTACTTTTGAAAATTTTAACTCATGCAGGGACTGGTTAATTTTGTTTCAAAATTTCGATTGATACACTTTTAAACTGCCTATAAAACGATTGGTAATTGAAATGTTTGGAGTACATGGTGTTCCATACAGTAAAGCTTTTTTGTAAGAAAATGAATTCCTGTATGCTTCTCTATTAACAAATGATACGTGGTTCGATTTGTGAATAACTACACATGAATCGTGGTTCGGATCAGATCGCCACTAGCTCAACGATTCGCAGCCCTAATCAGGTTATAGTCCGGTATATAAACAACACAAATCGACTAAAACGTGCATGAAAGGATGTAGAAAATGTTTTTGCATTTTCTTGAAGCTAAGACACTGTTGTTTCCGAAACTGGATGATGCCACTTCGGCACTCTTGGACAACTCCCAAAAAGATGGCGGACAAAATGGCGGATGGGAACTGATGAATCTATAATAAGCCCATCTTTATCACAGTCTGCTTATTTAAAGAACTAAAATTAGTCTAACATTATCTGCATTATTATTTCATGCAATTTCGGTACCCTTCGTTTATTCTCCAAAAATGGCGGACAAAATGGCGTATAAAGGCCACAGTTGTCATGTATGTCAACCACAATGAGCCAAATCGTACACAGAGACATATCAAAAATGAAATAATGCATTTTGTAGTTTACTTGAGTTTATATAACTGCCATTTAACTGGTTGATGCCACACTGGCATCATTGGGTTGATTCCCAAAATCCAATATGGCGGCTAGAATGGCGTACATAACTAGCTGTCGGGTATATATCAACCTCAATGAATTCAATGAAGTCATAGAGTGCGGTATACTAAATAATTTCAATGCATTTTATTTTGTCGTTAATCCAATTTAATTAATGCAACCGATTGATGCTGTACTGGTATTCTTGGATAACTTCAAGAAATCAAGATGGTGGTCAAAAGAATGATATGAGCTGGAAAATTAAGTCACATAAATAGACATGACTCCACACTTATGAGTATACAGCGACATGTTTAGGTTTTTATATCTCTTGGTCTTGCAAATATTAAATAATTGATACTAGCTTGTCAGTTGACTCTAGAAGCAAATTGTTTCTACGATGGCAATTTAGAGACACTATTCCGATAATATTTAATTCATTGAACAACATAAGTTGTGATACGAAATTTGAATATACTTAGAATAACGACCATTTTTCCATATATGTTTGCAACTTCAATAATAATAATCAATATGTACTAAAATGATGTTATATACAAAGAAAAAGACAAATGATATTGAAAGTATTGTGTGCACATTCAATTATCTTTCAAGGTATTCTAAGAGTTCATTAATGCCAAAGCAATTGAAAGAAATTCTGTTGCCATTGTAACACATTTTGATAGTAATTAGGGGAAATTGCAATAGGATTTCAAATTCGATCGTGATATCAGATATCACAACTGGATCATGTGTTTTATTTATTTCATTGTAAATACTCTTTCCATTGATCAACAAGAGCTCCGCTGGGCGCCCGTGTGCAGTCCATGCTGTGTTCTATCTCATATGTAGTGCCTGTGACCTTGATAAATGACCCCTGGATATCGGAATAGGTCCCATCCTTAACTGGAGGGCTATCCAAAGCAAACATTTTGAGAACCTAGGTACAGCCATGGTTGAGTTATCACCGGCACAAAGTTTTCCCATACAAACTTCCAGTGACCTTGACCCTGGGGCCTCAGAACCAAAAATTCTCACCCTTGACCCAAAGAGTATTGATACATAAAATTTGGTGATCTTAGATAAAGTTGGTTGTTGGACAAGGTTTTTCCTCATGATTTCCTTGTAACTTTGACCTTTGACCCAGGGGCCTAAAACCAAAGGGGCATATGCTAGACATTTAGGCTACCCCTAAATAAAATTTGATGAACCTAGGTACAATCATTATTGAGTTATTGTCCAGAAAATGTTTCAATATAAATTAAGTCCCAGTGACTTTGACTTTAGACCCTAGGGTCTCCGAATCAAAAGGGAACATCCTCTACCAAAGAGCTATCAACACATCACTCCTTGACAAATGGGCTGATCCACATATAATTTGGTTAACCTGGGTACAAGCATTGTTTATTTATTGTCCTGACAAGGCTTTTCCATATAATGCCCCTGGGACCTTGACCTTTGATCCAGGGGCCTCAAAACCAATAGGGAACATCCTTGACACAAGGGCTACCCTCACATTAAATTTGGTGAACTTATTTCATGTTACTTATTAATATAGCATTATTTCCATTGTTTGCCATTTTGACTTTATTAACATGTTGACTGAACATTTGAAGTCACTGCTTGGTAATTTGATATCTTCTGGTTGATGGTTTAAACTTGACCCAGGGGCCCCAAAACCAATAGGGAACATCCTTGACACATGGGCAACTCTCACTTGAAATTTGGTGAACCTAGGTGCAGTCATTGTTGAGTTATTACCAGGACAAAGTTTTTCAATATGATGCCCCAGTGACCTTGACCTGTGACCCAGGGGCCCCAAATCCAATAGGGCAAATCCTTGACACATGGGCTACTCTCACATAAAATTTGGTGAACCTAGGTACATTGGTGGTTCAGTTTTTGTCTGGACAAATTTTTTCCATATGATGCCTCTGTGACCTTCACCTTTGAACCTGGGGCCAAAAAACCCATTGGGCACATCCTTGACACAAGGGCTACCTTCACATAAAATTTTGTGAACCTAGGTACAGTCTTGTTGAGTAATTACCCGGACAATGTTTTTCAATATGATGCCCCAGTGACCTTGACCTTTGACCCAGGGGCCCTAAAACCAATAGGGCATACCCTCGATACATGGGCTACTCTCACATAAAATTTGGTGAACCTAGGTACATTGGTGGTACAGTTATTGTCTGCACAAATTTTTTCCATATGATGCCTCTGTGACCTTGACCTTTGAACCTGGGGCCCCAAAACCAATAGGGAACATCCTTGACATAAAGGCTACCTTCACATAAAATTTTGTGAACCTAGGTTCAGTCGTTGAGGAGTTATTGTCCGGACAAGGTTTTTCAATATGATGCCCCTGTGACCTTGACCTTTGACCCAGGAGCCCCAAAACCAAAAGGGCATATCCTTGACACAAGGGCTACTCTCACGTTAAATTTGGTGAACCTAGGTACATTGGTGGTTCAGTTGTTGTCCGAACAAGTTTTTCATTGCTTGCCATTTTGACTTTATTAACATATTGCTTATACAGATATATGAAAGGGGAAGTAATTCAAAGTCGAATGAAAAAAATTGAATTATCTCCACTTTACGCACAACTAGGCATCAATGTTTATCATCGGGGGGAGTTTGAAGAAAATTGGCCAAGAAATGAGGGAGGAGTTGTCCACCAAGGAAGACGGACGGACAGGCGGACGGAAGGACAGACGGACAGACAGACAGGCAGACGGACGGACGGACGGACGAGCGGCGCCATAACATAATACGACCCTTCGGGCGTATAAAAAGGAGAAATATCAAACTCACATTTCCATCAAAGTATGTTACTCAGGTGTGTAAGGGACAAGATATGGTCGAATTGTGCAAATTGTGATTAAAGCACCAAACTTTCAGGAAATCAACTTTAAGGTGTGAACTTCGGAAAAAGCCTGGAGACAACCATGAGAGGCCATGTGAACAAAAATACGGGGCTCTAAAGGGGGGGGGGGTCACCCATAACACTTGATATTATTGCACAGTACTATGTAAAAATCTTTTATTTATATATCAACTCAATATATTAAATCTATTTTGCTCAAGATGAGTACAAATATGTCAGTTAATGTTTTTGAATATTTAATATGATAATCATAATCGTTATTGAGGCCCCATAAATGGATTTTATGGATAACAAATAGAAAAAGACACAAACAACCAGTACATTTTCTCTTTTCAATTTTCACACATTTTAAGTATTTGAATGGGTAATTTTGTGTGGTTAGATATGGTGTCTTTTCATTTGAATAAATTGCAAAACCAAGTATGATCAAAAGAGGCCAAAAAAGGGAAAACTTATGAAAAATGTTGAATATCTAATTTTATCAGTAACATTTAATCTATAATGTACAGTTCAAATAACATAATGAATGATGAAACTTTTTATTCTTCGTATTATTTTGAGTGATGCACCTCAGAAAACCCCAAGGAGACCATGAGAGGTCCTACTAATAAAATTGTGGGGCCATGAAAGGGATCACACATTACAAGTATATGCAATGCATAGTTTAGGGTAAAATATTTACCTATCAAATAAATATATTAAATTTTCTTCACCCATGATGAGTACAATCATGTCAGTAACTTTTTTCAATGCTTAACATGATACAATGAATTGTAACTGAGGTCTTGGTAAGGGTTTTTTAAGAAAACAAAACACAAAAATGCCCCAAAAATGCCCAGTGAAATTACTGTTCTCGTTTTATTTTAATTTATTTCTTTAAGTATTTTGAATGGGTAATTTTGTGAAGTTAGGTATCATGTTCTTGTATAGAAATAAATCACAAAACAAAGTATGATAACATGAGGCCAAAACAAGGGGAAATTAATATAAAATTTGAATATATAATTTTCTGTATTGGATATATAGGATTCTAGTGTTAATAGGACTGGAAACAAAGATTTATCTCAACATCAGTAACATTCATCAAATATAGTACATTATAATACAATGATAAAGTTTTTTAATTTGTTTATTGCATTTTGCTTCTTTAAAAATTAATGAGATCTATCATGTATGTTTGTATTAATCTATTGAGAGGGCCCTCTTGGAAAATTCAAATATACGAAATGAAAAAAAAAACATGTCCAACAATAAAAACCAAAATCCAATCACAGTTTGAATCTAATTACTAAGCGAAAGCATCAATTACTTGCAACGATGAACGAAGAGACTCTGCATGGAAAAAAAAGAAGTTGTTCCACTTGAGCTAACGTACTTACAACTGTGAAACATGTATGATACATTACATACGTGTTCATTGTTCTGTTATGGAATTAATGAAGTTTAACTTTATTTTGGTTATGTTCGAAGCATAAGTATATAATGTAAATTACCAACTTGATATGGGTAAAAATAATAAGGCCTTTAACCTTTTACTGACCAATCCAGTATTTTACTCCTGAAACGGAGTTTGGCTTCTACTTTCAGACAACCAGGTAAGAAATAACTTGGCTAAGTTGCATTGCTGTCCGTCAAGTAATCATGAAAAAAACGCATATTGAAATAGCCCTATCGCTTAGGTGAAAAAATGGCCAGTTTTTGCAAATAAAATCTCCAAGTGAAGGGTTAAAGGAAAATCTTCTAAAATACCCTTATTTTGATGTTAATCAGTTTCATTCGATTTTTAATCGTTTGCTCTTTTATCATGATTGCAACCACAGTTTCCAAAGAAACTAATTTTAGCATCTATCTAACCAAGTCATACATGTTTTATAATGTAATAATATATGCTGCAAAGACAATAACAAATAACCATAGTTTTTAAGAAACATATAGACCGCATAAACCAAAACCACCAGTGTTACTTAGTAACTTCTTTTAGATTTAATATCATGGTACTCAGTAGGGAAGAGTAAGCATAAAAATATTTCAGACGGATCTTGAACACATGTTCACTTTTCTTGCAATTCATATTGTTGATTTTACAGGGGTCATTCATTTTATGGATTCTTGACAAGTTTGAAAGTCTATGAATGCTATATATTGTATAAACTGCTTGATAGACAAGGAGACCAGTGCATGGAGGTACTCCACATTATTCTACTTTTAATAGAACCATTCTATGTAGACCTATGTCATGTATGAATGTATAAAGCCGACTGAAGCTGTGAAAGAGTTCAAGAAATTTGGCTAGGACAGACAATTTCCATTACAGTATTACAATAAATAAAATTAAAAGATTTTAAAACTCGTCTTCAAATGTAGTTATATTCCCGTTTTTATGTCGGGAGATGTAAACCTTGTTGTAATTCTTCTACTATAATTTTTTTATTGAGCAATGATAAAACTTGTGAATATTTCTTTAATTTCATAAGGTTTACAAACATATTTAAGTACGGAAAGTTCGCTACACATGATTTCACAAAAGGGACTTAATATCTTACACTTGCTTAGAGATAGAAAGGTCTAAGCTTTGAACCTATTCAGATTCAATGTTTATTTCTTTATGCAAGACATGTGTCTGTTTTTCGTTAATCTACTCAGCTGTAAAGTGGTAACTTTCCCGGTTATGTTATTCCCTTTGCCACATAGACTTTCTACCAAATGAAGTAAAAGTTTCTTCAAGTAAAGTACATAAATGTACTGGTACCTGTGATTAGGGCTAATAGCCAGTCAGTGACCATTTGAAAAGATGGATTCTAGACTACGAAATGCTATAATTTATACCATGTATTGTTGAATAGTCAAATGAATTTTACCAATCTTTATGAAGAAATGTCGTGCTTTTGGGTATGGTTATATTTGATACATGTATATGATTTAAGTAGGGCCTCTTAAATTGTTCTCTTTATAATATCTAATATACTAATTGTTCTATTGTAAGATATAGATCTATAATAAATTCTGTTAAAATGAATTTGTACATCAAACACAGTATACAAATGTACATATTTGTTTTATTATTACTCCGAGCTTCAAGGGTATGATGTCGGTGTAATGCATGGTCTCTTACAGGACTATCTTATTTTGCAAAATTATATTAGACTTGTATTAAAACATGATCACATACTGTTTTAGAACTTGAAATGTATCCAAGGTAGTGGTGCCTAGGATGTTATATTATTAAAACTTTTATCAATACATAACAGAAGTATGGTATTGTAATTTAGGACGTAAGCAGGTCGTATAGTCTCTAGTTAGACAGACCTAAAACGGTAATGAATATAATAAACATCCATGTTCAATTATAATAACTCTCTTTATTTGAACTGTAGAAATTTAACTCACTTGTAATGACAGCATAAGTTTTTAATTAAAAAAAATTGTTAGACCTTTTTACAATTATTTAAGCTTCACGCTATAAAATTACCTCAGTTAGGGCCTCAACTTTCTGAAATAGGTATTATTATCGTCAATTTGAATGCAAGTTTCTTATATAGTAAGTTTTTTATATCAGTTTAAATTGAATAAAGTGTATATTGGCATACTTGGTATTTAGTTATTTCGAGTTAAATAATAAACCCCTTCGGAGCCTCATGTGTTTCATACAATGACCAGTACCTCATGCTGATTGTTGTGTATGTTCATAAATTAATTATTGAAGGCTTATTCTGATAAAGTTTTATGTATTTGTATAATGTCAAAAAAAAATATTGATCATTTATTCAATAATATCATTACATAATGCATAATTTTAAGGCCTTATGACAAGTTCAAAGCAGATGCCGGGCCTCAACTGCAAATAAACTGGCAAAACGATATTTTTGAGCGCACAATATACTTTCTTAGGCATATAAAATCATAGTAAATATATTTTAATAACCATCTTAAATTTTTATAGAGATGATAAATTTAAAACTATGTGCCGATTTATGTGCCCCTTTCGGGGCCCCATTTAGGCAAGATACAAGGCCCCTCATGATTGTCTCCTAGGCTGATATTGATCAGTATGACTCAAAGTACCTCCATGCCAAATTTGGTGCTTTAATCACAATTTGCACAATTATTTCACTAACACACCTGAGTATGTAGTATAATTAAAATTTTGTTTTGTTATTTACAAGGATAGAGAGAAATTGGATGTCAATTCTATAAGCGTATACACTGCTATTTGAATCCAGTGTCTAGCTCATGATTTAGCAAATAGTGTTACCCTGTCCTAGATGGTGGCTTTAAGGGTTTCATCAAATACAAAAATATGGCTAAGTAGAAAATTTAGAAGTGTCTTGTTTAACTTGCAATGCACTCGTGCCTGCATTCTAGCATTATTGTCGACATTATTCATTAAAAAGTAAACATGATCTATACAATTACTCGCAATGCGTATTGCGGTTTTATAAAACTTATACAAAACAAATTTGCATACTCGCCAGACGAAGAATGGGACTATGCGATCGTTATTATATAATTTCAATTGAATGAAAAGCAACACGGAAGTAAAATTTCGAAATAATCGACCAATAAACGCTAAGATGACAAACTTATTCATTGTCAGGAGGGTGTCTGCAAATTTTTAAGTAAACATGTAAGTTTTGAATAGCCTTACAAATAAAGACCACGTGATAATGAAGGTTATTCGATTGAAACACAGACGTATTATATCTTTTGTGAAAATGGATTTTTAAACAAAATCTATGTTGAAGCAATATCATATTACCACACGGTTTTTTTACGAATAATAACTCTAGGCTTGGTTATCACGATCAAATTTCTTTAAGTAGTAAAATTATTTTGAATACAAAAAAAACAATTTGAATTATTACCTGACTAGAGTGACACAGGTAAATGTTATTAGCTATAAGAAATTAGATTTTGTATGAAACATGCGACAGCAACTCATCAGTTTGTCCTTGTTTATCTACATTACGGCGTCCAGCGCACCTAGCCTAGATTTTCTGGACAATACGCAACTTGAATATCTTCTAACAATAATAACCCGGCGCGAAAAGTTGTTTTTTAACCAAATTACATTGATAAATTTGACAACAAACCAAACGAAATTAAACCATTTGGCCTGCGCGTTAAAAACGACTTAGAATTGCTTAATATTAACACCTCTTCCGTTCTACAGAACTTTGATGAAAATGTCCCTCCTTGGACCTACAACATACCAAACGTTAACATTGATTTGTCAAACTTACGTAAATCTATTACCAGCCCAGAGGCCTTTAAATCGGAATTCGTTAACATCTTAGAAAAATATAAAGAATGTACACATTTATTTACTGACGGCTCTAAAGATGATAACAAAGTTGGTTGCGCTGCATATGGAAATTCTTTTGTTGCAAGAATGCGATTGCCTGACCAGGCATCCATATTTACAGCTGAAGTCAAAGCAATAGATCTTGCTTTATCATACATATCAAATAGTACTAATAGTAATTTTATCATTTTTTCAGATTCTCTTTCTGTATTATCGGCCATAAAAAATCGTAATTCAGACAATATTCTTATTAAAAGTATCGAATTGAAATTGCATGAAATTTTAAAATCTAAAACAGTACACCTCTGCTGGATACCAAGCCATTTTGGTATACAAGGAAATGAAAAAGTTGATATTTTAGCCAAAGAATCTTTAAACCTTCAACCAGTGGATATCAAATTGCCAAGCAGTGACTTCAAATGTTCAATAAACACGTTAATTAAATCAAAATGGCAAACATTGTGGAACAATGCAATTTTTAATAAATTACGAGACAGAAAGCCAACCCTTAATTCATCTTTGTCGATTATGTTTTCTAATCGCAGAGATCAAATAGTAATTTCGCGATGTAGAATTGGTCATACTAGATTAACACATTCATACCTTCTCAAAAGAGAGGAAGCACCTTAATGCATACCATGTGACGAGCATTTCAATGTAAAACACGTTCTCCTTGACTGTCAGGATCTTAAATACATTCGTGACAAACATTTTAAAGTAAACTCACTTAAAGAACTTTTTGAATCTGTACCATCATATGCTATACTTAACTTTTTGAAAGAAATAAATGTTTATAATGAGATATAGAGTTTTATATCATTAATATAGTTTGAATTATTATTATCATTAATAGCTTTCGGCGCGATATGACCTTTCTGTGTTGGTGCGCCGTAAAACCCAAACAAACAAACAAACAAGATTTCCTTGACCATTGTCTATAACCTGTAATCAACTATCCTTCAACAAGGTTGGCAACTTCTCCATATACCTTATTAATATAGGAAAATTGACATAATTGTCAAATTTTCAAGGAAAGGCATAACCTCATCGGGTGGGATTCGAACCCTTAATCTTTCGAGACACTAGATTCGATGAACCGGTGCTCTACCAACTGTGCTACAGACTCGGGTGTCAAAACAATTAATAATGAAATAAACAAGCACATGCTTTTCGCCGATATCTCTTGCCTGAAAAATATTTGGATGACATCACTCGGCGCATATAACAAGCACACTTTTCTTTTCCCAAAAAATCGAACGATAAACAAGGTATTTTTTCAAAACTAATTAGTGCACTGGACTCACATTTCGTGCGCTCATGATTTAGCAAATAGTGTTACCCTGTGCAAAATAGTGGCTTTAAGGGACAAAAATATGGCACTTAAGTCTACATATCTTGAAAGAACACATAACATATCTAATGCATCAGAATCAAAAGTTTAAACAGGCTTGGTAACTAAACACATTTAGAGTATATTCACTACCAATTGCAAAGAATCCTGCAAAACTTATTTGACATAGAACGATTTTAAGGCTTTTGGGGGATATATTGGACCATTTCATTAATTGTTGATCGGTTTTTTTTCAAATCAAAAGTTTTTTTGTGCATAATAATCCTTTCTAGAGCAGATAGTGAAAAAGATTTGACGGGCCATTTTTGTGAGCTTGGTGACGATTAAAAACTTCAACCGTTGAGCAGGCGTTAGAGACCTTTTCTCTATAAATACTATAATAAGGAAAAATTGAGTCTGTCACCTGTGGGTGTGCTGATACTCATTTTGGAATATCTATCTTGTAAAACTATAACAATACGTTGAATTGTCGTTCGTCCAAAATGTAATGTTACAAGTCAGTCAGTTATTTACAGCATAAAGAACGTACACTATTAGCATGGGTGTAAAATATACTTTTAAATCTGGTTCACCTATCCTACATCAAAAGTGAATACAGTTATGTTATCTTTTGGCCATAAGCTACTATCCATTTAGATACTTTCTTAAGACAATAATCATTGATATGTAAAGTTTACTATTGCATGTGATGTGCTAAGGATGTTGACTGCAAATACTATGTAAACAGTCATTTGTGTAAACAGTACTTGAACATGTTGTTATCAACATACAAAAACGACCAGAGAAATTGTGCTATCAATATATGTAATATTAGACTGAAGCAAACTTGAACATTTAAGCACATATTTTTATTTAGTCTAGTTAAGTCAAGTCAGACGGTATAATTGTTCGTGTAATGATAAAGATAGAGCTCAATTAGTTTCGTCCACATTTTTGCTTATTTTGTTATTTATATGTTTCAGATTATTTATAATAAATTGTCTACTGTTAACTGTATATAAATTCAATTTTATTTTATATTTCTATATTTAAATGGCTTACATTTTGGAAATAAATTAGTTTGTCCATTCCAATTATTTATCAAATTTTCATTTCATTAAATCCAGTAAATAAGTAACATTATTAATAAACTGTATACTATTGGACTTCAAATTCAGAGCTGATATGGCGTTCACTACGGTATGATAACCAAATAATCGGCCAATATGGAAAAACACGGCCTTTAATAAATGCCTCGGCTATTATGAGATTCAGGCATTTTGATTGGTTCCGAATCTCGTAATGGTCGAGTTTTCTCATGAAGGCCGTATTTTTTCTTCCACAAAAAAATGCCACCATTTTGAATGTTGGCACATTCTGAGTGTTTTCTGCGACGATTGTGACTTAAGTGTTTTCATAATGGTCTGTTATTTATTATCCAGTAAATAAGTAAAATTATTAATTAACTGTATGATATTGGACTTAAAACTCAGGGTTGATTTGGTGTTCACTACGGCATTATAACCAAATAACAAGGCCATTATGAAAACACTTCATTATTTACATTACATTATTGCTAAAAAAATAGAACTGGTTGAATTTGCTTCGTAACCGTAATCATGGACTCCACATTGAGTCTTGAGTTGCTAATAGATAATCAGGTGGGATTAACTAGTTTTACGAACTGGAGAAAGATTCAAAAGCAAAAAAAACAACCTTGAAACTTAAACCCACACGTTTTTGTTTCCGCCCATGTATGTTTATTATATATACTGAACTATAAGATCATATCCGCCATTTAAGCCGCCATTTTGGATTTATAATTGTTTATTATAACTTAAAATTTAGTTAAATCTATCGGTTTTTTAATTACATGAACTATTCTTCAAGTAAACAAATTTCCAGGTGTGATGAGTAGGTTTAAGGGCATTCTACCTTAGAACAATTATAAATTGCAGGGGCGGATCCAGGATTTTTTCTAGGGTTCCGAACTTTTCTAGGGGGTCAAAACATTTCTGGGGGGTCTAAACCTCGATCCACAACCACATTATACACATTTTGCAAAAAAATGCAACATGTTGATAATAAAACCTACATTACGTGTACCAACAAATCTATGTTAAGCACCGAGAAAAATTGCTTCATGCTACTTAAAAATGACTTACAGGCAAGAAATACACTAATAGACAAGTACATTTCCCAAATTCTAGTGGGGGTCTGTACCCATCTGACCCCCCCCCCCCCCCCCTGGATCCGCCTATGAAAATATATAAAACTATAAAAACTTAAAAAAGATTTAGTCAAGGAATTTACTGTCATCAATAGAATAACAAGTTTAACAAGCTGTTTGGGCCTAGAATTCTATTATTTAACCTGTAAAGAGCGACGGAACAAATTTGATAAGATACTTGAAATCAGATATCGTTTATAAAACAAAATGTCTTACCAGGTGGCCCCGGATTCCTTTCCACACAGCCCATCACCAACAACATTCTTATCAACAACAGCTCTCTATCCATCTTTAGCAATAAATATATCAATCCTCTATTTACTGAGATATGAACAGTTCTAGCACTTCATTGTCTAAAAAACAAAACATCACCTAAAGAAAAACTCAACGTTTTACAGTGATATATTGTACGATTATATTGAACTGTCCTTTTGCATACTTGCACGGTTATCGCACACTGTTTTTATTATTTTCCGCGTTCTATTCATAAAAATTTTCAATAAAGAATACAATGTGTATGTTAATTTAATATCGATATTTCATCTGGCTGTACGGTTAAACTGAAATGTACGGAACCCATAAAGTGACATTTTGAATTTTTTTTTTAATTTCACAACTATTTCGTTATAAACGTGCTGTTATTTCGTTTTTACGAAATATTTTTTCGTTTAAACGAAATATTTTTTCGTTTAAAAGAAATAAAATATGCATTTAAACGTAATAATATTCCGTTAAAACGTGATAATATTATTTCAGGTTTTTTTTCGAAAAAAAACATTTTGTTTTTTCGAAATTAAAACAAATATGGTATACTTTAATACTAACGTACATCAAAATGTCTTTTACCACATGCCGCTGTTGTCTTACAAAGCAAACGAATTGGTAATGGTATAACGAATCAAGATTTCATACGTTATTACAAAACAACTATTTCGAAAAAAAACGAAATAATTATTTCGAAAAAACGTATGAATTATTTTGTAAAAAACGAAATAATATTTCGTAAAAACGAAATATTTCATAAAAACGTAATAATCATTTCGAAAAAAACGAAATAATTATTTTGAAAAACGTATGAATTATTTCGTAAAAACGAAATAATATTTCGTAAAAACGAAATATTTCATAAAACGTAATAATCGTTTCGAAAAAAATAAAATAATTATTTCGAAAAAACGAAATATTATTTTGTTTAATCGAAATAATATTCCATAAAAACGAAATAATATATCGCAAATACGAAATAATTATTTCGAAAAACGAAATAAATATTTCGAAAAAACGAAATTATATTATTTCGTTGAAACGAAATATTTTTTTATCAAGTAAATCTGTGAGCTAATGCTCACTAGTGATACCCCCGCAAAAATCTAAAAATATGCGACAAACAGGAAGTAAATGAGCAAGGAGCATGAAATCGCTTTACACCACATGGGACTATGGGATGAAGCAATATGCAAAGTATTAGGCTGCTGCATGTTATAGTTGCTGAGAAAACTGCGACGGAAATTTTGTAACGGACGGACGCACGGACGGACAAGGGTAAAACAGTATGTCCCCCTCTTCTTCGAAGCGGGGGTATAATTACGCACTACCAAAGACATTGGAACTTTGTTATCTATGCCTCAGTCATAGCATTTAGTCAGAATACGACAAACGAAAACATCTACTCTATAGATTTAGTTCAATATCGGCATTTCATCGCATAAGGTAAGTCGATGGTAAATATAAACGCATATTTACCAGATTGTATTTATATTCACAGTATTTCATAACCTAGCTTCATAATCATAATTTTGAACCAAACACTGATACATAAAGGATTTGAAGAATGATTTTATTTAAAAGTTCGGTGGCTGATTTATGCCATGTCGTATTTTCGTGTCTTCGCGGCGAAGAAACGAAAAAACGAAAATACGACATAAATCCATAGTTTGTCTTATCTTCGTATGCTCTTTTCTTCTCGAACATACAGCAAAAGAAATACAACAGTACGACAGATAAAATGTGTCGTGTTCTCACCTTACATCTGTCGTATCTTCGTCGTTTTGTTTCTTTGTGGCGATTTGTCATTGTCTTCGTGTTTTCGTATTTTTCGTTTTAACGCGGCGAAGAAACGACAATAGGTCATGGCGTAAATCAGCCACCATATAAAGTCCTTTTCTTAAGAATGCACACAGTACGGTGGGTTTTCAAAGTACTATACACATGTATACCCACGTTAACAATACGAAGATAATTTAAACTTTAGTCCGTAAAACTAACATTACAGTCAGTAACTTAACAATTAAAATTTACAATTATGTCGACCTGACTATTTTTTCTCAATGTGATATTTACACCGTCTATGTATAGAATTTCAGCGATCCTCTTATTTATTGTCCGTCTTTCTTAACTGTCAAAGCTTGAATATTTTCACGGTGACTGGATGCATTGTTATTCTACTGGTGGCCTAATTGTAATTAAAAAATAGCTTGGCTAAAACATTTCACACGGCATAAGCAGCTTTACTCTATCATTACACATACTTTTTTGAAATTTATGAATGTATCATGACGATAATTTTAACAACCGCATTTACCGTGGCATTATTCATGTTTAGACAGTTGAGAAAAAACGAACAATAAGTATAGTAAGATTTCTTTCAACTTACGAAGGTCACGGCGCTTACCTTTGTAAATATGGGCTAAACCATTATAAAAGAGGTTATTACACCCGATTTCAAAGAATTTAGCAACATTATAAATAATTTCTTTACATTTTTGACAATTTTTTGCGTGCTTACACGTTTCAGACATGATGACCAAACTAACACTTTAAAGATATTTCGGTCGTTATATACACTCTTTGTGTGCACGAGATTCACGAGAGAGAAAATTTTGATAATTTATATAATACTGACACCATATTATAAATAAGATGGAAAAAACGTAGCAAGGTTTTAATCTGAAACAATATTATGCTTCTGGGATTTGAACCTTTAATCTTTAGGTCTGACGGCCGACGCGTTTACACTGGGCTAAGGATATAAGTTAGCGAAATGCGTCAAAGTAATTGTAATAAACGCTTGCTAGTATTGTATTGCACACCTGTTCATCGCATTCGGATCTTCTTCATGAATATTCAATGCACTTTGACCTTCGTAAGGTGAAAGAAATCTTACTATATATTGGCTACAGGTTGTCTACTTTAACATTGCGTAAATAAACAATGCCAGTTTCAACACTAAATTATTTAGGGATGAATGATTTATACAATGTTATAGTTTAGTGAGTTTACACTTATTTTATAAAAATATCATTGTATAAAAAATACAATATGAATATACACTATTCAAAATAAATGTTAATTATCAAAGTGGTAAGTATAAATCAGTAAAATGTTGTTCAAGCATCGGCTTATTTACCTATTTAGTGGACAAGTCCATTATTCAAAGTACAAAAACAAGCATGGCCTGGAATACAATCTGTACCTTTAACTAAGATAGTACAAATTCATAACAGAATACTCACAACGCATACATCACGCGTTGCTTTTTTAATTAATTCAACGAAATATAGCTGCGTGAAGTTTGAACTCATACACGAATGCAGCGAATATTAGATACTTGCAACTTCATGGCTAAACGCAGGGATGGGGTACTCGTACTTGTACTCCAGTATTATGAGTACAAGTACCACTTTTTCCAATACTCGCCTGTACTCAGTACTCAGGAAAATTAATTGTACTCATACTCGTACTTACTCAAGTACTGAACTAGCAGTACTCGATACTCGTGAGTATTTCTGAGTACTGGCCATCTTATTTCTATCAAGTTACATTCTTGATTGAGTTTTCTTTAAAACTACTTTAGAAATGATAATGCATAGTACATGTAATTGGTTATCTGATTACAAGTTTTATAGGTAGCTATTGTTATGGGATTATGCATATCAATGGGATATCTGACACCTTTTTGCAGTTTATACCTCTTCATAAATTGTGAAAACAATGTTTGTCACAGTTTGTTCTCATATAGCTTATAAATTATTAAAATCATCAGCTGGTTATATGCATCAGTCATAAGAATTTTTTAAGTGAATGACGAGACATTACATTCTCTGAAACAGTCACTTTTGTGGTGAAAAAACCTGCACAATGTTTTGATATAAATTGAGATGAAATGTCATGCAAATTTGTAACAATAGCTAATTCAACAAAGATTTTAGTTTTGTTTTTCATTAAGTTAGTTAGTTAACTTAAAAAAGATAACTCAATTATTTTAAGCTGAAACATACAATCAGCTGTCTTTTTTTCAAAAATCTTTTGTTTAAGTTTAACTTGGATTTAAACTTAATCTTAAACTTCTTCATTTGATTAAACGCCTATTTCTTTATTACATAATTATTCAATGGCGTTATACAAAAGATAAATTATAAAATCTAAGTAAGTAGAAACCCTCCACCATAAATATATAAAATAACACAGAATAAAATAAAATTCATTCGCATGATTTTATATAGTGTGATTATGCATTCAGTTTTCATATATCAAGTTTATAAGACATATATTAATCTTAGTTCATGATTTGACTTTATTCTTACATTTGTTTTTACTAATTTGATAAGTTGTTGTCCTGAAACTGAAATGTGGGAAAAAAGATTCGATTTTAGAATGAGATTATAGCTCTTAGACGGCAATAAAACTGACCAAAAATAAACACTGTTGCATAAAATATTTGCAGCAACATTTTGACTGTCTTGTTTAAAATTGAATTTGAAGCATGATTTGATGTTTAGTTGAATAGATAAATAAAATTCGTCTCTTTTATTTCTACTAAAAATCTTTTATATGCTCATGCAAAACAATCTGGTACTCAAAAATACTCATGAGTACTTAAGTACTACTCGAGTCTTACTCAAGTACTGAAGAAAAACCAGTACTCATTACTCATAAGTACGAGTACAAAATTTGAAATACTCAAGTACTACTCGAGTACTGAAATCCAGTACTCGACCCATCCCTGGCTAAACGTTTTAACGCAAAAATCAATAAAACTTTGATCAATAAACAGAATATACATTAACATACTCGAGTGAAATTTTTAACAAGCTCTTAACAATTCAATATCGTGTTGCAAAATTTCCGGAATTTTCAAATTAGGGAAATTTTTGAGGAAACTTTCAGGAATTTTGGGAAATATTGGGGTAAATTGGAAATTTTAAGAAATTCGTATAAATTTGTCTCTTTTTGTATAAAACAAAACAATAGTGATTTATGAAGTCTTAATAAGTAGTATACATTAAAATAAAGGTCTATGAGGAGACATGTTGTTTGAATGTTGGCAAAATGAAATGCAGAACACAAAATAGTCATATTGAATGCTTTGAACATTTTTACCGTAACAAGTTATGTCAAACTTCATTCCCATTCCAGTTACCAAAGTAAAATGCCCCCAAAAGCAGAATTTTTTATTGCAGTACTATAAAACTAAATATTATTACAATTTAGCACTGTCAACATTTGTAAATAAAAAAAGGAGGACGCAAGTAAAAGAAATCATGAACTGCTCCTACCATGGTCATCAGATTCTGACGACTTTTAATATACCACCGGTCTGAATAAATCTACCATAATCATTGCTTCTATAGTTTGTTTAATAATTGATAACAATTTGACTACTAAGTCATAAACTTAAAGATTTAAATGATTTTTAAAATAATGTCTAGCTCGATTTCATTCAAAGCACATCAACATTTATGCACTGCTGTGGCATTATGCTAAAAATGGTGCAAAATAAAATTAAAAATGAATAGTGATAACAACTAAAGCAATTTAACACAATCACATTGAATAAAAGAATTGGTAACTCCAATTTTGTAAGTAAACTAAAATATTACAAAATCAAACTGTAGCCAATCAAGTCTAGAATAATTAAATATATTTAGTCTATAATTTCCTTATCAGATGTCTCAACCTCATAATCATTAAAGTGTGAAGATTAACATAAGTAGACTGTGAGATTCTGACATCAGCTGCTGACATCAACAGTGAAAACCCTCATATTTCGTAATTTTTTTGTAAAAAATGCATTCTTTTAAAATCAAATTTTGTCAAATAACTTTTATCATTTTTTTTCAATATTTTCAAAATTTCCCAGTCCTTGAAAGTTTCCGAAAATTACCAGGTAAATTTCCAAAATTACCGGAAAGTTTCCCAGCCTTTGCAACACTAATTCAATATAAATAAAAGATAACGTACATTGAACTTACCTCGGTGATATTAAATACTTAAGCAGACGACAATATGGTTATCCGCCTATCTATCATTTTCGTCGACTGGTCTCGGCTACAACAGGGAGTACAGTGACGTTATCTTCAGAATGTATTTGTTTTCTCAACCATAGCAACAGTCTAAATTTAGTAACAGTTCTGAATTCCCATGTCTAAATTTAGATCCTGATTCTGGATTCCCATGTCTAAATTTAGATCCTGACAGGTAAATATGAGAATAGTTGATAATCAAAGTACTGTAAGGTGTCACTCAAAATTGCAACTATTTGCCTCTATATCAAATAGCCAAGTTAGAGTATCTCTGGTGACCTTCACAAGTAGACTGAGATGTAATGGATAGTGTTACCTTAATCATGAACACTTGAGTAGCAAAATAAGACCAAAGAATGTGTATTATATACGTTGAACTGTTTCACTATTTCTCTTTCTTTGCGTGTACAGTTTGAAATTCCCATTCTCATAGGTAAAAGGGCCACAGTTTACTAACCATAGATCTTCCACCGCTCTTCCACCGAGAAAAGTAGTTCTAAAAGGAATACACATAATTGGCACAATATTATCCTAAGGGATACAAAAACTAAATCAAAGCGCTGAAGGCACTGAATTCGTTCGGGTTTAAAAAGTAAAATGAGATTTCCGGCTCCAACTACGTTTGTACACAAAGAACAGTTCAGTGATAGGTAGAACATCATTGCTACGGTTCAAAACATTTCAAACATTAGACCTATAAATACAACAGGTAAACCGGTCAGGCGAACACATTTTTGACTTGTGTTCAATCACAACAAGTAAAGGGGGTCATTCTTAGAACAATGCAATTTTATAATAACCTCTTTTAAGTTATCATTTATGCACATTTATTCTACTGCATCTGTATGTAAAATAAATGAAGTCCACTATTCAGACATCATTCAAAGTCATCAACTACGCTCTTTAACCTTTTTCCAATAGAACCATTCTATTACATAAGCTGATGTAACATCTCCACTGAAAACCGGCACTGACGACAGGTCGTAACTGAATAGTTGATACCATTCTATTACACTGCCGGTAATCACGTGATATTGTTTCGGTCAGCTGTACTATTGAATGGCGGCCAGACTCGTCACCTTAGGTAGGTTTTTCACATGTTTTAATTAGAAAACCACGGAATCTTGTAATTTCATTACGCCCAAAGTACCCTCCATTGCAAGCGATTTATGACAATACAAAAATGTTTTTCCTACGTCCATAAATAAAAAAGTTATTGAGCGAATTATTTTGAAATCTTACGTACTTGTTGCGATCGACTGCACTATATATATCTCTTTATGTCTTTTTGTACTGAATGAAGCCACTAGCCTCAAGAATTTACCCACCAGGAAATCCTCGGATACTTTTGTCATCTTTTCTGTCAAAGGTTACGTTGTAAATGTGATTTTTGACGGAAAACAAAAAATGATAGGCTGTACTATTTGAATTTTCAATGATCGACTGTACTATAAAACTTCTGAACCAACTGACAACGATGTAACAAATATTTAACAACGTTAAAAGTCAAGTTTCTCGGTTTTAATTTTCATTTTTGTAAGGATAGATGCGAGTAAACTATAATGTAAAGTTTTGTGAAATGTCACCGTCAAATTACGCCATTTTATGAACTTATAAAAACGTATTTAACGACATTAATTACTGATAAACGATCGTAGATAATCATTATCTGATAACTCACTTTTATGCAGAAGACGTTGTAATACAACCTTACTGATTTGGGTTTTAGTGTGGAAAAAGCTCGATTAGTTCAAATGAAAATTTGCCAGACTAATGTGATTCAGGGTCAATGTATTAAAAGAATGCACGGAATTAACAAATGTATTTATCCTTTCATTCAAATGTCACTTTAGTTCAATAAAATTGAAGAAGAGAAGCTCTTGGAGAAAAATGGACAACCCCATCTTATTTTTACTCATAGGCATACTTTGCATCTTCAGTTATGAATATCTTATTATTATTAGTCAGCCGATTTCAAAATATGTTATACGTGTGTGGTTACCTTCAAAATGTAAAATTTTAAGCTTTTTTCACTGAATCTCCCATTTAATTTTCGATTAACAGTCTATATTCTCGAGTAAGACAGCGTATCTCTTTCTAAATATTTATTAAGTGACATTGAGTGAGACAAGTTGTGATTTGTTTCTCGCTTCTTGTATTGTGTATTGATTAATTCATTTTATTAGTCATTGTAATACGTTTTTTTTCGTTCCAGAATTATGGATGCTGGTAAAGTCACAAGTAGGTCTAAGTATCCACGAGAGAGGACACACTGGAAAGGTCTCGTATTATTGCTGTGGAATTTTGTTTCATTTCTTTGTACAACAGGCATCGGTAAATGTCTAATTTTTTGTAATTATTTGTGTGGTCAATAATGAGTTGTTGCATTTCAATTTAATTTGTATGGTGATTTACGTAGACGTTAAATTTTAAATAAATATCTGATATTTAGTTGATGCAAAATCACTCAATTTGTTAAGTTACTTTCATGCGATCAGAAAAAATAAGGTTATCCATGTATCAATAGTCCTTAGTATTTTGCAACTTTTTTACGTAACGACTCGAAATTTTGTCATTTTAATTCTGTAGTGTGTATTGTAACCAAATACGCTCTATGTCCAAGTAAACCTTGCTAAATCGTTCGTACATTATTATTCACATTGCGATTTTCACTATATTTATAACATTCGACTTCACGTTATGAAAACGCTATAATTATACCGAAGTTCTACCTGCGGGCATTTATCTGTTAGGAAACCAAACTAAGATTCACTTTTTCAATTTCTATTGGCCTCTCTAAAATCCACAAGTTGTCAATCTGTACATGCATGTAAATATACCAAACAAATGAGTACGCGCATGAGCATACTGCATCCATAGCCTTTATTGTTTTATAATTATCGTCTGCTGTATTCAATGGTTGTTTTACCTCCAAGCGCAAAAGAAGTTCCATTTAAAACGATAGACCAGTTTTATGTTATATTTTCGTGTTTCTAAAATACATTGTTACATAGTTATTTTGTTTTGGAATCGTTTAATCAATGTTTACCAAGCATTCATAATATTCCTAAGCATGAAAAGATAACGGAATGCACATTTTAATGTTCAATGATTTATAAAGTTATGAATTATAAATGTTACAATTGTTTCAAGACATGTTAAAGTCTCAATTGTAGAACAACAATTATTGATAAATGCAGTTTCCCCATCTTACATACAAATTCTGAATCGAGGATGAAGACCTATCAGACCTTTTTAACCTTTCCACACCAGGTATCCTGCTAAATCGGGCGCGCGAGGCTAATTCGGGCGATATCCAATACGATACCTTTTTGAATCTCAGTCAGTGTAAGATTTTCGTTAATTATTCTTTATATATTTACTTTTATGTTGTAAAAGTGGCACATATCTGTCGGGCTGGGCTTGGCGGTTTAGCACATCGCTTTTATAGTTTCAAAAAATGAAAAATAAAGAAAGAAAACGCGAGTTAAAGACGGAGAAACCTTCCAAAACCCGTTTTTGACGTTTAAGGTCATTTTTAACTAAATTTTTGTAACCAACGGTGTAACTTTTGTGTTTGTATTGTAGAGCTGTCCCTTTTCTACTATAATGTCAATTTGCAGCCATTGAAACTGTATACTTTTCGAGAAGCCGCCGTTTTACTCCACTGTACATAAAAATTGAGGCTAAATCGGGCGAAGTTGCTGTGTATTTAGCGCTAAGTCGGGGAGCAATTGCTTTTGTGATACATAGCTTACGGATATATTTTCTATTTGGCAAAGTTTATATTCCACAAAAAAAGAAACAAACTATATTTTTTTGTATTCAGTTATATATAGAACTCATTGGATGACTGAATAACACTAGTTATTATAGGTAAGTTTGTTGTACTCTTAAGAGTATACCAGACTATCCTATCTTAATAGGTACTATTCTTGCATTGACCATTGACAAAAGTCATCTTAATTGCCAAGTTATTAATAATCAATTAAATCGAATTTTTTTCTTTTCAAACATTAAAAAAATGTACCTGGAAACTACCTGGAATTAAATGCTTAGCAGGGGCGTAGCAAGGGTTTTTTAATGTGTATGCAGCACCCTAGTGTCTCAAGGGCATTCCTCCCCCTGAATTTGTTTTTACCTAGAAATTTAAACCTTAAACTAGATTCGCAAAAGGTAAGTCCCATTGAAACGTAATTTTATTCTTCGTAAAATAATCGGAATTTAATTATTTTTAGTATCAATAATTTTTTCAAGCGTTTCTCGATGATAAGGAGGTCATCAAATCACGCATACTTTTGATTAATAAGTCATATTTATGGTCTGCGCTTTGCATCTATGAACCATCGTAGATTTAAGAGTTATAATTAATCTCTTGTGAGGTTACATGGGTTATAGTGCCATCAGAGTATCAGTGATGTGTGTCACATAATGTACTTGAAGTGGTTTATCAAACGCGGTTGTAACCCTTGTATATATGTATATATACGGTACATGTATGCTTCAAAGGGAGGTTTCATGACATATCCCTGTTGCAAAGGAAGTTCTAAAATGGCGCCTGAATATGTCCGAGGTTATTCATAGTGAATAGCCGAGGAGTTCCGAATGTACAAATAGGCAATGACAAAAAATACTGTACCGTAACTGGAGCCTGGAGTAAGATGAGTGCCGTGACTCTTAACAACCCAAACTCCCCGCAGCGGTAGCAACGCGTGACGTAACCGCTGTGAGGAGTTTGTAAACAACAATGTGTTGAGGTTAAAGTAACAGGATTTACATGGATGCATTGTTTGTTTGGTTTAACGCCGTAGCATTGTATATGTCATACAACGGCTGTCAGTCAATCTACTTAATTCTCCTGGAAAGGTTAAATCTCTGGATTTAGCTGTTAACCAACTACTAAGCACATACTTTCGTCAGTGACTGACAACTTCCCAACATAATTAAAAATCATCGGTAGAAGGATGAATGGCCGTAGAAATAATTTCGTGACCAAGCTCCACGAAAGTATGCCCCACCCGGGAATTGAACCCACGACCCCTCGATCAGTAGACTTGCGTGCTACCAACTGAGCAAGCCGGGCGGTACACATGGATGTAGAGCCACTGCCTTAAAGAAGCATTATTTTAGTGATTTTTATAAAAAATGATAACAAAAACACGTTTATATAGGCTCGATCTGCATCCATAGGCAGAACCAGGATTTTTAGTTAGAGGGGGCGGAAAATTCTAGTTAGAGGGGACGTAAAATTAACAAGCAGAATAGGGTTTCAATGGGCCGTAAGGGCCCCGAATGGTCCAAGGCAAAGCCCTGATTAGAGGTCTTGGTGACCGGCGGCACCCGAAATTCCCGAATTTTTGTTATTCTAAGGGATTCAGGCAAATTTCGAGAGCCTCAAATATCCTTTCCCAGGGTATACAATATGGAGCATTTAGATATATCATATAATTTTCTAACAGCCGTTG
The DNA here is from genome assembly GCA_025267735.1 of Mactra quadrangularis. Taxonomy (NCBI): domain Eukaryota; kingdom Metazoa; phylum Mollusca; class Bivalvia; order Venerida; family Mactridae; genus Mactra; species Mactra quadrangularis. The sequence continues at coordinate 23,867,280 of CM046311.1, read as the reverse complement.
GATCATGTTAAATTCTTACAATAATGACAAGGAATTGTTGTAGATTGTATGCTACATGTAGGTCATAGTATTTCTGTACTCACAGTCTCGTAACTTGTTGCACGCATAGCGAGTGAAATTTTTTGACAAATATATATATTTTCCTATAATTATCATATTCATGATAAAAAAACCCAACCTTAGCTTGGACAAATTTGGGGGGGGCGTACACCGGGTCCTACCCCCCCCTTCCGCCTATGGCATCTGGGCAACATAAAATCTGGATTATTTTCATAATACATCAGAACAATATAGAATGATTAAGGAATAAAATCTTTAGTAAAACGTATTATAATATGGACCCCTGTACTGTAACTTTAAACTTAATTACCATTAAAAACAATTGACCGTCGTTATCTTTGTATCAAGTTTGGTAAATTTGTAATATATATACAATATAAGTATTGTTTTAGGATTATTTACATAAATGGGGTTGAATATTTATTTAGGAAAAAATGAAATATGATAACGTAGAAGAATAGAGTTTAGCGATTCACAAAATAAGCTTATCTGAGATCTACTGTATTACATTTAAAATACATCATAGTTATTTAATCCATACATCGTATCTGTCAAGGATGATTGGTGTACAACCCCAATATAAATTATTGAATTCAAATCTTAATTTCAGAATAGTAAGAAGATCCCCTATTAAGGATTTGATTGTTGGTTAATTAATCAATCAATTGATCAATAATATAATTAAGATATGAAAATCTACAAAGCTGCCAATCCCTATTTGTTTGTCTATAGAATTCAACAGGGAAGGGTCGTGAAATACATTTATTATGTATGAAGACGTTATTATAAGCCATTATCTTTGTATCAAGTTGAGTTTAATGAAGAAGTAGAATGATAGGTTATTATACAGTTTACTGTACGTCATGGAAATATATTTGGACGAGTAAACAGCTTGAAAAGCCATATTGGACGAGCCGATGGGTGAGTCCAATATGACTATTCAAGCTGTGTACGAGTCTGTATAATATTGTATCACATCCATTCTTATCACCACCACCATCAACATAACCACCAAAAACACTATCACAACCACCATTTTCTATAAAAGCTCGGTCATTTTTAGAAGAAAATGTATTATTAATTCACGAATGTAGCGGCGAATTATTATCATTGCGTTTTGAGCGCTCGCATTGGTTGAATGTATTTATGGTATATTTTGTTTTACCAATCTGTTTCAAGAATAACGCTGCTATATATAGTTTTATGTATTAAAATTGACAAAAAGCGTCATACTAAATGTTGTTTTAATTATTCAACTAGTTCGTGTAGAGTTATTTTCACATAGATTTTTTGCGAAAAATAATTCATTTTTGTTCTATACACCCCTACTCCCCCCCCCGACCAAAGTTTTTATTGCATTTTTGACGTTCCTTTTTTGCGATTTTCTGCACCAATGTGTACGCAGTTGCGTTCTCTGCATACTGGTAGCTACGCGCCTGCTTAGAATGGCTGAAAGCACACCCCTGCATTTTTCCATACTTTGCGAATAGTATAACGTATATGTTAACAACACAATAAACTAAAGAAATCTGACCCCCGATTACAAAAAACCGGAGTTTTAAAGTACTCTGAGCTCCGCCAGAGCACGGATTAAAGTAGGCTCCACCGGAGCCAAATTAATAGGATTCCGCCGGAGCAAATTTATTGGACTCCACCGGAGCAGTTAATGCTTGTATTCATAACTATAGTTATTTGAGCTCCGCTATAGAAATAACACAAAGCTCTACTAGAGCAAAGTTAGTGTTCATCGTGAATCCACGACAACATAAGATTTTCCGTGTCATTTATGGCATTAGCTCGTTTTTAAAAAGCCACTGCAACTTGTTGCAACTATTCATTATTAACACTGTCCTGTACTCTGATAGGGCCCCGTGCAAAACTGATGAATTACCTCCCTTACATTGTCGAAAACATACTAAGATTTATCTCATTTTACAGTATTACACTAATAAAAATGTCCGATGTATGCCCTCAAAACAAATAACGATGTCCTACCTACATGTAATGAATGCTGCATTTTCCAGTCATATATCAATAATACTCAATATTCTGATTAAAACCCAGAACACATTAGCACATTAATGTGTAGTAGTTATGAGCAGGGCTTATTTTCTCTAAAATAAAGTTTGTAAATTCATTTGTGATTCATTGTCATTAGTTTTCACGAACTCCGAACTTCAATCAATGTAGTTTCTTCTTTCTCATTATCTGCATTATATACCAAACTCCCCGCTGCGGTTAGTTCCCTTTACTTAATCAATAACCCCTACCACCACAAGTATATTCGTCCCACAGAGAGCCGAATATTGGTTTTTTTTCATCTTAGTAGTTGTTAAGCAGTAGTTAAGTAGCAACGTATGACGTAAGCACTGTGTGAGGAGTTTGGTTATATAGACTATTTTGACATGAAATTATACTTACCATATTTACCAGATAAGCCTTAAAATTAATATCTTGGTATATCCCAAGCATGAATAACGCATTTTGGACATCGCCATTTGTTTTGTGAGCATTCGACCGACATTTTTTACATGGGGTTACCCCATGTTTAGTAGTGGACTGTGGCAAATCCACACCAAAATTTGTCACGGACGATTACATTCGGTTGTGCGCGCGCAAATAAAGGGATAATTACCACTGATATTAATATAGTCCGCATTACGCGTTAACAAGCAGACGATAAGAAGCACGTGTACATCGTATCTAGTTTATGTAAGGTAAAGGTCCCTTGTATCACTTCCATGAGTTGTATACAGCCATATACTCAACCAAAACCCCATGTCTGACAGCGCTATCGGCGCTTTGATTATTAGTGTATAGTTATAAAGAGAGATAAATCTAGGTATATGTTTTTAAATACAAGGGGGTTAATCCATCCAGTTTATTACGATGCCCTATCAGAGTACCGGACAGAGTTAATAATGCGTAGTTTGAACAAGTTGCAGTGGCTCTTTAAAAATCGAGCTAGTGCTATAGAATGACACGGAAAAATCTCACGTGGCTTACTTACAAGTTAAAACTGCGGGGTTGTTCTTTCAGCCATTTAAAGTATTTAATCTAAGTAGCTTCCCTGTACGTTTTATTTATGTTTGATTAGAACAAAGCCGATTTACTTGATTATTAATAACTTGGTAATTAAGATGGCTTGTGTCAATAGTCAATGCAAGAATAGTACCTAATTAAGATAGGATAGTCTGGTAATCACTATACTCTTAAGAGTACAACAAACTTACCTATAACAATAAGTGTCAATCAATCGTCCAATGAGTTCTGTATATAACTGAATACAAAATTATATAGTTTGTTTCTTTCTTGTGGAATATAAACTTTGTCAAATAGAAAATATATCCGTAAGCAATGTACCATAAAAGCAACTGCTCCCCGACTTAGCGCTAAATACACATCAACTTCGCCCGATTTAGCCTCAATTTTTATGTACAGTGAAGAAAAACGGCGATTTTTCGAAAAGTATACAGTTTCAATGGCTGCAAATTGGCATTATAGTAGAAAAGGGACAGCTCTACAAGACAAACACAAAAGTTACACCGTTGGTTACAAAAATGTAGGTAAAAAATTACCTTAAACTTCAAAAAACGGGTTTTGGATGGTTTCTCTGTCTTTAACTCGCGTTTTCTTTCTTTATCTTTCATTTTTTGCTAAATATAAAGCAATGTGCTAAATCGCCAAGCCCAGCCCGACAGATCCGTGCCACTTTTATAACATAAAAGTAAATATATAAAGAATAATTAACGAAAATCTTACACCGATTGTGATTAAAAAATGTATCGTATTGGATATCGCCCGAATCAGCCTCGCGCGCCCGATTTAGCGGGTTACCTGGTGTGCTTTCTATACGAATAAAAATATAGATCGACCAACTGTTACAAATAAAAAGTCTGTTCTTATTCTGAATGTATTAACACGGTTATTTCAGCCAACTAGTTATTTTTCAAAGCATACGATAGCGGTTTCATTTGACATCACTATGCAAAAGGTCTATATCGGGGACTGTTTCCTGAGGTGGACTATATGACATAAACTCATGGAGTACATAATGTTTCTCATCTAAAACACAAGTTTTCTTTCACTTGAAAACAAATTTTAATACAATGTTTAATATATTAAGGTTGTTAAATTCTAATATTTATCGTTGTAGTGGCAATAAGCATGGTGATGAAAAACGGTATGAGTGCGACAACTGTGGAGAAAAGTTAGCAATTAAAGCTAGCCTTACCGACGATATGAAAATACACATGGGAATGATATACGTGTGAAACGTGTAATCAGCTGTTTACTAGAAGAGGACATTTGGTTGAGCATCAGAAAGCGGTACACGCGGGCAAGAAATATCACTCTTGTGGAAAACGGTTTGGTTACTAAACAAATCTAGTAAGACATACGAAAGTTTGCAAAAGTTGATTTGTTTGGTTAATTATCATTACAAGGAATTGTATTGTTTGATTTATGGTACAAACGTCTTATACATATGGTCAAGTGGACTAATTTCTTATTTGTCATTTCTTATTTGCTCACCTGAGAGCTTTTGTTATCACAATTCGTCTATCGATTGTCCGTCATCATCATATGTTCGTGTCCACTGTAACACCTTTATTATTTGTCTGGCTCGGATCAGCTAGTCTTCGTAAAAAATTTCTCTTTTTATTCCATTGGATTGATTGTATAGTCTGATTCACGTCTTCGGTTATACATTTTATTGCAAATTGTGAAATCATTCAAAGCGCATTAACATAATAGCTCTAAATATGTTGTAACTTGAACAATTTTACTTTACAAGTTACCTGATATGGTTATTTCTTACGTCCAAAAACGTAGACATTTTTTTGCAAAATGCTCCAAAAATAGTTTTCTCACATTCTATTTGTAAAGTTATTATTCGATCAACAGTTTAGTATAATGCCACATTGTGTTCATTGGCATTGTGTTTACCTCCAATTGAGGATTTGTTGTTTTGTCGTTGATGTGTATTTGAAATGCAAAAAGCAACATAACATTTCATGTTTATTTTTTATAATTAATCTACGAATTAATTTTATATATTTCTCTTTGTATTAACGCTTCGACTATACAGCCTACACCAAACAAGAATTTAACTTATGCAATTAAATTGTACCCTATTACTTGTTGTTACTGTTTCATGACACATATTGTTATTTGACCTCATATAACACTCATTTTCATATAAGCGTAACGAGAAGTATTATGCAGTTGCATCTTTGTTGGATATGAGCTTTGTAGTCAAAAGGTTAATAAGATGAGAATATACAGAATGTTCAATATTTCGTGTCCACTTGGATACTTAGAGAAACTCAACTTTAAACACATAAATGATTGTAAATTTGAATGAATGTAGATATTTCTGTGATTTATTTTAAAAGAATCTGAATTATGGTATATATTGATTCTGTGATAATTCGTACCTCTAGCAGAGTGATAGATAAGTAGCATTGTTAGATACTCATTTAATGTTTATATTACGTTTTCAGTCTTCCAATAACAATTGAGTTATGAATACATTTTATCATGTACATGAGACATGCATAGAAAGTGTAGCAAAATATCACGTTGTGTTCATTGACATTGTGGTTACTTCTAATGGAGACTTTTGTTGTTTGTCGTTGATTTGTATTTGAAATCCAAAAGAAACATAGAATTGTTTTATGTTTATTTTTACAATAAATAAAAACAATACTCTATATTTTCTTCCTGTATTAACGTTTCGACAAAGCCTTTATCAAACAAAGATTTAATTAATGCAATTAAATTGTACTTTATTTCTTCTTGTAACGCTTTCAAGACACATATTGTTATTTGACCTCATATAACACTCATTTTCATATAAGAGTAACAAGAAGTATTATGTAGTTATTTTATACCACATTCCTGTTGGATATAGGCTTTGCAGTCAAAACATAAATAAGACGAGAATTACAGAATGTTCAATATTTCGTGTTCATCTGGATACAAATTTGAGATAATCAACAGTAACCACATTAATGATTGTAGATTTTAATGATTTCAAAGTTTTTGAGATATTGTTATTTTTTAAATCAAATTATGGTAAATTGGCATTGATTCTGTGGTAAGTTTTACATGATTAAACTATTTTTTGAAACAATTTTATGTTGTTTGATTCATTGCTGAAATGACATTGTGTCACTAACTTAACGAAATTAATATCAGTAAAATAATCAATGACATGCAATTATAGTATACTTGTCCAACTTTCTGATACTTAATAATTAAAAAAGTAACGCAGACATATTCACACACCCACTGTGATGCGTTGTTCACATACACAATGGTTAAAAATGAGGTTAACTGCATTAATAGAACACTCATCTTGCATTGCAAGGCATGTGAAACTGAAAGGTAACATCTAGTTTCATTTAAACTGCACCGATAAATGGCGTTCAACGTACATCCTGACAATGATTGGTACGATTAGAAAGAATAGTTGTCAATGGCTATTTTAAACAAGATTATCTTGGTATGTTTATTCTTGGCTCCTATCATTTCATACAATAAACAAAATCATAAACGTTCATTTAGTTTTAAGATAATGTTTGGCTTGTTGTTTTATAAAAATGAAAACAAACTTGAGATGATTCTAAAGCAATGTAATAAGCCTTTGCAAATTGGCCTTTATTTGTATACATGTAAGTCAATAAGGCAGACAGAAGCTTAAAACTAAATGACTGTTTATGAATGTGTTTAATGTATGTGTTTGATATATATATATACGCATATAATCAATCAAGACATAGAATGTTCTGGAAAAATGTTTCATTATTTGTACATGCACAAACACATCCAAAAACATTACATTAAAATCAATTATGACTACAAAGTTTCCGTCTCCATTGGTTATCTCGAGAGAATATGTAGCAAACAATTATTCAACACATAATTTACACATAACTGGAAAACTAACTTAAATTTATACAAAACAATGATTTTGATATATTTTCAATGACGTCCCTTTCCGATCGGACCTTCAAATTTATCTGTGAAGCTTAACAAGTTTCTTATCAATTGTTTCCGGGACATGCTATATAGATCTACATGTAAAGGAAAAGATTCAGTAGAAAACATTGACTTCTTGCATGTAAGTACAACACTGTCACTGTTGTCCACAATGGTTACTCAGATGAACTTATTTCAGACATTATGAAATCGTATAATATGTCACACTGTATGTTTGTTTTTTAAGTTCCATTCTATTTATCTGAGTATCCACATATCAAGTTAGAAAGTTTCAAGTTGTGTGGTGTCAAGGAATTCAATCTAAATAACAATACATCTATTAGTTTTCATGTTACCCCCCCCCCCACATTTTATCGAACGGGAGCATTTTTTTGGCTTCTTTCCTTCAGGCTTTTTCTCAACGGACGCTCGAAGATCTTCGTGGAAGTGCTGTACTAGATCTCGCAACTGTCTCCATCTGTTTCCTTCCCATCCGACGACCACGTTCGATAGAGTCAAACTCGTGGTTCCTAAAAAAGAAACAAAAAAGTATATGGAAAACAATTTCTACAAGAACATGTTTTACATAAATCTCTTCCCATCGTTTGGAGAAAATCAAAATTCAAAGAGCCGACATAAAGTCCTAGTGTAGCCAAGAGAGAGAACAGTGCGCTTTACCAAGTGCGTCTTACAAGACACTGGTAAAATAAAAGAATTTTTAACAGCCAAATTCGGAAGTACTTAATGTCCCCTAAATACGCCAATATATTCTTAAAATAATTGCATGCACCGACAGTATGTAAGTAATTATTCGATGTGAATGTAGTAAATTCATGTGTGACCGACAATACTGTTTGCAAAAGTTACATAACAAATTCCACTTGTTGAAGTGTCTAAGTACCTCTTCAGTATATTTTGGAAACTAAATTGTATTTCTGTAAAATACATTGACCCTGAATTATATTAATCTGGCGAATTTTCGTTTGAACTTATCGAGCTCGTTCCACACTAAAACTCATATAAGTAAGGTTGTATTACAACGTCTTCTGCATAAAATCTTGAGTCATCAGATAATGATTATCTACGATCGTATTTCAGTAATTAAAGTCGTTAAATAAATACGTTTTTATAAGTTCATAAAATGACGTAATATGACAGTGACATTTCATCAAACTTTACATTATAGTTTACTTTCGTCTATCTGTACCAAAAAAATAGAAAATTACAACAGAGGAATTTGACATTTAACGCAGTTAGATACGTGTAACATCATTATCGATTGGTTCATGATACTGATAGTACAGTTGATCATTGAAATTCAAATAGTACAGCCTGTCATTTTTTTGGTTTCCGTCAAAAATCACATTTACAACATTACCTTTGACAGAAAAGATGACACAGGTATCATAGGATAATGTTTTAAGTTTCCTTGTGGGTAAATTCTTGAGGCAAGTGGCTTCATTCAGTACAAAAAGACAAAAACAGATATATATATTGAGCGAATTATTTTGAAATCTTACGTACTTGTTGCGATCGACTGCAATATATATATATATATATATATATATATATATATATATATATATATATATATATATATTGCAGTGGATCGCAACAAGTACGTAAGATTTCAAAATAATTCGCTCAATAATTTTTTTATTTATGGACGTAGGAAAAACATTTTTGTATTGTCATAAATCGCTTGCAATGGAGGGTACTTTGGGCGTAATGAAATAACAAGATTTAGTGGTTTTCTAATTAAAAAATGTGAAAACCTACCTGAGGTGACGAGTCTGGCCGCCATTTAATAGTACAGCTGACCGTAACAATATCACGTGATTACCGGCAGTGTATTACATAATACGACGTAAAGATCTCTACTGAGGCGCTTAACTCATAAGCTTTTATACATACGCTTCAGTATAGACCGATTTGTAAACAGAGCCAAAGCTTCTAAAATGCTATCAATCCAAATTCTCATATCTACTTTCGTACATTACAACGTCCCGGAAGGGATTTCCCACAAAAGGGACACGGTATATGCTTAATAATTGTAAATTGCTTTATTTATTGTGCTCGTCATCACATGGAATTTTCTGACTCTATACATACACACAGTTGATAGAGCTAAGTAACAAACTGATGCACAGAAAAGACAACTGTTTATCGCCTTCATTTCCTGACTCTATACATACACACAGTTGATAGAGTTAAGAGACAAACTGATGCACAGTAAAGACAACTATTTATCGCCTTCATTTCCTGACTCTATATATACCCACAGTTGATAGAGTTAAGAGACAAACTGATGCACATTAAAGACAACTGTTTATCGCCTTCATTTCCTGACTCTATCCTATTTACCCACAGTTGATAGAGTTAAAAGACAAATTGATGCACAGTAAAGACAACTGTTTATCGCCTTCATTTCCTGACTCTATACATACACACAGTTGATAGAGCTAAGTAACAAACTGATGCACAGTAAAGACAACTGTTTATCGCCTTCATTTCCTGACTCTAAACATACACACAGTTGATAGAGTTAAGAGACAAACTGATGCACAGTAAAGACAACTGTTTATCGCCTTCATTTCCTGACTCTTCCCTATTTACACACAGTTGATAGAGCTAAGTAACAAACTGATGCACATTAAAAACAACTGTTTATCGCCTTCATTTCCCGACTCTATCCTATTTACCCACAGTTGATAGAGTTAAGAGGCAAACTGATGCACATTAAAGACAACTGTTTATCGCCTTCATTTCCTGCCTCTATCCTATTTACCCACAGTTGATAGAGTTAAGAAACAAACTGATGCACATTAAAGACAACTGTTTATCGCCTTCATTTCCTGACTCTATCCTATTTACCCACAGTTGATAGAGTTAAGAGACAAACTGATGCACAGTAAAGACAACTGTTTATCGCCTTCATTTCCTGACTCTATATATACCCACAGTTGATAGAGTTAAGAGACAAACTGATGCACATTAAAGACAACTGTTTATCGCCTTCATTTCCTGACTCTATATATACCCACAGTTGATAGAGTTAAGAGACAAACTGATGCACATTAAAGACAACTGCTTATCGCCTTCATTTCCTGACTCTATATATACCCACAGTTTATATAGTTAAGAGACAAACTGATGCACATTAAAGACAACTGTTTATCGCCTTCATTTCCTGACTCTATATATACCCACAGTTGATAGAGTTAAGAGACAAACTGATGCACATTAAAGACAACTGTGTATCGCCTTCATTTCCTGACTCTATATATACCCACAGTTGATAGAGTTAAGAGACAAACTGATGCACATTAAAGACAACTGTTTATCGCCATCATATCCTGACTCTATCTTATTTACCCACAGTTGATAGAGTTAAGAAACACACTGATGCACAGTAAAGACAACTGTTTAACGGCACATGAACTGGAAGAAGCATTTGAAAACTCCAAGATATTTTTGTCACATAAAGATGTGGGAACAACGTCAGAAGATGCTATGAAAGAGCTAGAAAAGGTAAGTCTACCACGGGATGTACAGACTTAAACAAACACTACAACAGCCGTTTAGGAACGGGGATGACTAGTATTCGATACATCGGAAATCGATTGCGAGGGCACCGATTCGGTTTCGAGTTACAATATATAACTAGTGATAAATAAATCAGTATGAAAATTTATTTGCTCTATAATTTTTGTTCTGAAATTAATGTTGAAACTGTAGGTAACTATTTTATATTATCTGTATTAGTTAGTTTTTAGCTCAAATGAATGATTTACTTATATTTGGAATAAACAAGTGAATCGAATCGAAGGAAGAAAATCGAATCGACTTTCCGGTGAATCGTTGCAGCCCTACAAATTACAATGTACAATCAAATGCAACATTAGAAAATCTGAAAATAAAATCTGATTTTGTTATGATCGATCGGTAAGTTTAACACATATTTTTATTTCATAGCTATTTATTTGTCTGGATAAACGCTGTAATTTCTAAAAAAAGGTTAAAAGTCGAATTTCAGTACATACTCATTACTAGCATGTATACCTTAAACCTGTACATATATACTTAACGAAAAGTACCCCGATTTCAATGTTGTTGGAATTGTTTGATTTTTTCATCATTTATGTCCGATCGTTAATGGATAGTCGTATAGGAATATACTGTCGTTTTCTTGCATGCTTTTTATGCATCTTATTGATGCAAAATTGTTTTTGTCGTGCATGTGCTGAAAACCGGAAATGGGCTCGTGCTTCTCGCGCAAAAATCCCACGTGGTCATTTTAGTGAAAATCTGTAGTGTGTTGATAACTTGATATGCACAACTACAAATCAAGAAGTGGCTCAAATGTTGCTTCAAGAACGAGACATTTCCTTATGTATTTTGCAAATAAGATTTCTAATTGCTAATTTTCAGTTAATTAAAAGCAATTAGAAATCTTCCCATATTACATGTACATGTAACGCATTCACGACAACACAGGTTTTGTGTCGATAAAGTAGCATAAACGATGCAAGCAAACGACAGTATGGTCCTAAACAAATTTCCGTCATGGGTCGGACTTAAATGTTGAAAAATGAACATTTCCTTCAATATTGAAACCGGGGTATTTAGAAGTTATACTTATTTATTTATTTATTTTTATTTATTGGAGTTAACGCCGTATCAACACAATTTAGGTCATTTCACGGCTTCCAGCGCACCTAACCTAGCTTTCCTGGACCATTGTCTATAACCAGTACTCACATACCCTTCCACAAGGCCGGAAACTTCTCCATATTATCTAATCAATGGAGGAAAATCGACATTATTGTCAAATTTTCATGGAAGGGTATAACCTCCCCGGGTGGGATTCGAACCCGCACCCCCTCGGGCACGAGTATCCAAATCCCGGCGCGCTACCAACTGCGCTATCGACCCGGGTTTAGAAGTTTCGTTAAAATATATACATGTACTACACAGTTAAAACAGAAAAGACTGATATCTGTTGGAGTAGATGCCGAATGTCATGAACTGGTTAGAGAAGCATTGATTCTCAAAAAACAATGTCTTGAGTATGATATGGAAATGGCTAGAAGTGAAGACAAACCAATTGATAAGTTTGACAATTTGTTACGTCATACAAATTCGGAAATTGTCAAAGAGGTTTGTATGAGGTCTTCTATTTTAAAAAATTCAATAAATGTTTTTTGGTTTTTGTAAGAACTCATTCCCTTAAATCATCAAATCAGGTAGGACAGGTATAACACTTAAAATTAGAATATGATTGTTTAGTACGCAGTTTGTTGAAAATTCTTTGACCATCCTGGTACTCGTATGCCGTTCTTTATTTGTTTGGGACCAGTGGTGCGTTCAACAATGCTAGCGCTCGTACTGAATGCGGGCGCCCGCGCTAGTGCTCACAAGCGCTCGCGATTCAGCTCGAGAAGTGTTTCGTTTAGATAGGGGGGGGGGGGGGGCTGGAAGAAATTCAGTTTTGAATCATTAACTTATTGACTTGATCGCGCTAAGGTTGTATTTCAGTTTTACCCGCTGAAATTGAAATGCAACTGAACAAATTTGTCGATCTACGAATTGTTTTTTTTTCTATTACAGGCAGAAAAGGTGTATAAAATAGAAAAACGTAAGACTGATGAAATACAAAATCTGAAAATTGAGCTTGATCGTAAAACAAAGGTATATTATGCATCAGTTATTTGATTTGATTGTTATAGAATCTACTTTATATCAGTTTTTACAACAAACTTTCATCCACACTGGCCAAACGGTCCAGCAAAATGGATATTTTACCGGACCGAAAGTTCTTAGCGCTTTGTTTAAATATGCTGTTCATGTTCATGATTAAGTATAATATATCTTAAAATCTAATAAACAAAACAATATACATTAGCACGATGTTTTTATTCATACATGTACTTTCTCATTATCTATATCTCTTTTATTTAATTAGGAAAATGGTGGCCGTAAAAGTTGAAGGATCTTCGGACCACTCACATTCTAAAAGTCACTTGACCGACAGCATTTTGTTGACTCGGTTCACATGCCACTGGCTAAATTCGAAGGCTGGTATACTTGTCAAACACACTGGCGATCATCTTGGCCTCCTAACCTCCATTATAAGAAGGTCCTAGATTTGACCATCCGAGCCATGAAAAAAAATATTGGTCTTTGGTGAGCCACGTGTTTTACTGAAGCTGTCTAACTAAGATAATAGGACGAACTATCCTCACTTGGTAGTTCTTCAAATGGGACTTAAAACAAAATATACTAAGATTTCTCAAAATGAATAACTACATGATATACATGTATAGTTCGTACAAAAATACCAACCTCCGTTTATATAAACAGTACAATGAACTAACCCACGACGAGCGATGCCCAGGATGACTTTTAAATAAACAATTGTGATATGTTTTAATTTCGCTTAGTTGTTGGTGTAATGGAAAACGTTCTACCATAAAAAGCATGATTTGCCATATGGTGGTGGTTAATCAACCATGCTAATTTTGTTAAAATGAATCACACAAATTTTATTTTCATTACTGCCCACCCCTGAAATGAATTGTCTCATTTTTTATGTTTACCAAAACACGTTTTTTTTTGTACGCACTAGAGTTCGTACAAAAATACAAACCACTGTTTATATAAACAATACAGGGAATGACAGGTCGTATTCTAGGTCATGCGTGTTTTTTAAACATTGGACTTGTCCACTGAATAGGTGAAAAAGCTGATCCATGAACAGTATTTTACGGATTTAAACATACAACTTTGATATTTAAAATTTATTTTAAATACTGTATATGCACATAGTGAATTTTATATAGTTGTATGTTAATAAAATAAGTGTTAAATTACAAAATCATAAAATTGTAAAAATAATTCACCCCTAAATATTGGTGTGTAATGAAACTGGCTATGTTTATATACGCAATGTTAACGCGGACGACCTGTAATCCACGACATGGGAAGCTCGGGATTGCAATAAAAATATTATTGTATTATGTTTTTATGAGTGTCTTGTTGGGATAATGGTTATGCGTTATATCATTACAGGCATAATTGACCAAGGGGTTGTAGTTTATTTGCCACACTAATTTTGTTAAAATGAACTATACATCTTTGTTTCAAAACTGCCTATCTCTGGAATGGATTGCTTCATTTTTAATGTTTACACAAACACGTTCAGTTATTTTGTTCGAGTTTTTGTTATATGGTAAGATATAAATGAGTAAATAATATCAAAGATAAAGACAACTCAAACAAAATAAGTCTTCTACAGAAGTTAGCTATGGAAATATATAAGAATCGTAAAGAAAGTATATGTGAACGCAATAAACAAAGTAGTATGCTTTCAGGACGTTGAATTTGAACGATCTGAGAAACAAAAGGTTAAACTACTTTATGAAAGGGCATCAGAAAACGAACGTGAGTTACAAAACAGAAACAATGAAATAGAAGCTATGAATAGACTTCTCATTCAGAAGGTATGTAAATATTATGGAAAGCCTCGACTGTCGTATACGTACATGATCGAATGTTGTTATGTTAATATTATATTAAGAAGTGCATTCATTATATTGTGACAGTGTAGTTTGACCAATTTATAAAGCGCATCCTTTATTATACTTATGGTTTGATCATTATATTGAATGTTTTATTCATTATACGCATTGTATTGATCATTATATTAAGTACATCCTTCATTATACTCGGTGCTTTGGTCATTATATTGAGTGCTTTATTTATTATACTCAGTGGTTTGATCATTATATAAAGTACATTCTTCATTACACACGGTAGTTTGTGAAAGCACTCAACATAATGACCAAGCCACCGAGCATGATAAAACCACCGAGTGTTGTAAAGAATGCTCCTTATATAATTAACAAACTATCGAATATAATGAAGGAACCACTCAATATAATGACAAACTACTTAATATGGTGATACTTTAACTCAACGGCGTTCCTTAATGTACGTATAAGACATTCAAGGCTTTACACATACCATTTTATTTTAAACAATGTCATTTCATTGGAATGGTTAAAACAAAAAAGATAGATAATTTGGGTAATATTGAATATAAATTAGGCGACTGTCTTTACTCTTTAGTAAATATTATACGTACATACAGCCTTCACGGTTCCAATACCAAACACTAAATGCATTTAAGCATGTGTAAATGGATCACACTTATTGTTCTATTGTTCAGATTCAAAGTTTGGAGGATGAAAGACTTAACAATATGGAAATAAATGAATATTTAAAACGAGAATTGGTCAATCGTCAAGAGCAGGTATTTCTTTTCAAACATATTGTGTTGCATGTAAAAAAGTATTAATGACGTATTGAAAAATTTGTATTAAATAGCAAGAATGAGTGTTTCTACAAATAGATTTAGCCATTGAAGCAATACAACGTATTAACAGGGTGGTGTAACACGCGACCAAAAATAATCAAAACGGCGGATTTTCTCGTCTTAACCAGGTTTTTATGTAATTTCTTGATTTTGATCCATCCGAAATGTACCCTATTATATTGCAGTTGGCATTGGATCGAATTTGACATATTTATCTTGTTTTCTGGGATCCGTTGTTCACGAAAACTCCGGTCAAGGTTTTTTTAACCGTTGGTTTGTTATGTTCATAAACTACAAACTTAAGAAATGTTTATAGAACCTTCTTTATGGATTAACACAGGAAATCTATCAAAATACGTCGGAAACGAATGAGCATATGATAGGCTTTATCAATCCTTTGAAAAAAAATATGATAAATAATATAAATATATAAAATTATGGGTTAGGACGAGCCGCAAATTCGTCATGTTTTTATGGTTTTGGTATCGTGTTACGTCACCGTGATTTAAAAAGTGAATAATGTTCAAGTTTATTTATCTCAATAATGTTGTAAGAACATTTTGTCTTCGGGACGTGCTTCCTTAAATGTATTTGACATTTTAACAAAATTCGCTATGGCAACATAAAACAGGACAATTTTTGTTATATAAGTAAACCAAGTAAGGGTTAACGTTGAGAATTTTCGCTAAATTAAATTAAAGATTTAGATATTATTACATTGGTTAAGTATTAAGACTTATTATTGTGAGCATTTTTTTTTTGTATATTACTGTTAACAAAAAACCGGTCGATAGCGTAGTTGGAATCTCGTGTCCCGAAGGAGGCACGGGTTCGAATCCCACCCGGAGAGGTTATACCCTTCCATGAAAATTTGACAATAATGTCAATTTTCCTCCATTGATTAGATAATATGGAAAAGTTTCCGGCCTTGTGGAAGGGTGTATGTGAGTACTGGTTATAGAGAAGGGTCCAAGAAAGCTAGGTTAGGTGCGTTAGACGCCGAGATGATCTAAATTGTGTTGACACGGCGTTAAACCCAGTGAAAAAGGTTAACAAGAAAAAAATGTTAACTTAATGTACATTTATGTAACACGTCTTTACTATTTTCATCAGCTAGATCAGGTTACAGCTCAAAACAATGAAGATATAGGAATGATAAAAACATGTGTAGCCACAGCAGCGGCTGGTGGGATGATAGGAGGCGTGACTGGAGGTATTCCAGGAGCAGGAGTTGGATTAGTCCTAGGACAAACTGTAGGCGTGGCTAGAGCTACCATCAAACAATATAGAAATTAGCTTATTTATAAAACAGCTTATGTCTTATAAATGGCTAATTTAAGGAAAAAGTGGACTAAAATAACAAACAGTGCATGTACTGTACCCATGGTGATTATGTGTTTATATTGGTTGTATACATTTACAATTTCTTGGGAATATTTTGTTAATAATTTACGCTTGATATCTTTTTTTTGGGGGGGCGAGTTGTGGTAAAAAATACCAGTTTTTGTTATGGGTTTTGTTATGGGTTTTCCTTATGATATGATTTCATTTGTGATTCTTCGTGCAGTCATTCATGTTAACCATAATGTGGCTTATAACTTCTTTATTTTATATAAGGGAGATAACTCCTGTATCACTGTATATATCATATTGATGGACAGCATGTTCCTTCATTATTCGTATTTAAACGCCTAGAAACAATTCTAGTGATCCAATGTAAGTACTATGTACTTAGAATTAGATGTTTTATATTTGTAAAAAACGACTACGTAGGGCCTACTGTGCCTTTATATCATAAAGCTAGAAATGAATAATGGCTATTTGTTTCGACGGCTAATACCTTGTACATGTATTATTTTTTGCCGTATTTTAAATTAAGAATACGTAATGAAAATATCTGAGTCTAAATCAACCACTAAACATGAACACATTAGACTCATTTTCGATCGCAAGCTCATCATTTCAAAGAATATGTCGCCTATTATATTTTTACCGCAATTGATAACTTGGGGCTCTAGTATATAAGGTGTCAGTCAATATCATGTAATGCATTGTACTTTGGTACTTGCAAGCTGAAGATTGGATAGGTGAGATCCATGTTGTCTGTTATTACAAGAGTTAATCAGTACGATAAACAATATAGTCCACATTAAAACTAACCATGTTTAACAAGGTTAACAGTTAACTAGCAACCATAAAATTGATTTGAACTGGATGACAAATAGTTTATAAAGCACTAAAACAGAATATATATTAAATCATGACAAGTTGCATCATAGTCACAGACTAAGACACACCCAAGTCATGTCTGTATTGTTATCTCGATATGTACTATATTTTAAAATTGTCGAATAAAACACACAACTTGACATATAGTTCGTACAAAAAACCTGTTTATGTAAACAGTACAATGAACTAACCAGCAACAGGGGGTGCTCAGGATGACAATAAAATGCATTTTAATTTATTTTTCTATAATTGTCCTGTTGGTGTAATGGCAAAGCGTTCTACCCTTACAGCATGATTGACTCACAGGCGAACTTCATAAGAGCGAGAGACGAAGATTGACTGTGGATTGACTTAGAGGGCACTTGGTTTGACACACTTATTTGTACAAATACTTATTTTACAATACTGCCTTACCTCGGGAACGGATTGGTTTATTTTAATGTTATTTTGTGCGAACTATGTGTTGTATTGATTATCTATGAATACGCATGTACATTTGTCTCATTTTCGATCGCTTTATTGTTTATCATTCAACTTTATCAAACGCATACCTTCGTGAAGCTTAGTCATGAAATTATTTCTACGGCCATTCTTCCTCCTACCAATGAATTTTAATTATGTAGGACAGTTGTCAGTCTCTGACGAAAGTATGCGCTTAGTAGTTTGATAATGATAACAACTAAATCCAGATATTTAGCCTTTCCAGGAGGAGTGAGTGAATAGGCTGACCGCCGTTACATGACCTATACAATGTGTTGCTACGTCGTTAAACCCAACAAAAACAAACAAACAGAATCAAATCATTTATTTCTGAGATCTGGCGTACTCTACGTGTAGGACAAACGTCTCAGATTTCTTTAATATACCATTGTCTTTCATTGTCTTACTTGGTCTTTCATTGAGATGGTCGTGGGTTTACTTGTTTTATTTGTTGAGGGAGAGAGAGGGAGGATATGCCAGACAGTGGCTGGGGTAAAAGAGCCAGAGATGCGGACATAGCGAGATAAGAGAGCAAATTAATAGAGAAGGGTTGGATGTGGTAATGGACTTTAAGACTGTTGTAGATAATTTGGATATAACTGTTTTGACATATTACGCCGAAAACGAAGGCATTTTTATTGAAGTGTTGAAGATGAAATGCATTTTCTAAACGTTCTAGTTACATAATATTTTCATTTAAAACATTTTGCAGTAATCTCTACTACATGACATGAACCAGGGTAAAGGCTAAAGCAACTCATGTTATAACCTCATGTTATCAAGCAGGACATATCATGTATACTGGTACTAATAAAGAGTGTTTAAATCACATGTTGTTTGTCCCGTTTTTCTTTCCCTTTTGATTTCGGTTATGATACCAACTCTTACCAAACCATGATTTTACATCATATGCTACAAAGGTTCCGAAAAAGGCTCCTCGTCCTGTGTCCATTGTTATAAATACGATATCTGTGTTAAATCAAAGCGCTAAAGGCACCAACCAAATAATAAATATATAGACCAGTCACTCTATCGATTTTCATCGTACATTAATTGACCGCCATATTGGACGGGCGCATAGTAGAGTGCGTCTTTAGAAGAAATCGAGATCATGTCATATATTAAATATGGAAGTTGTAGGTCTTATGGTTTTAGTTTGTAGAAAGAAGATTTTACTTCGTATCTAATGCCTACGCGATGGCCGGTCTAGGTTAAAAGGTCTATGGCACAACTTTGTTTTTGTTTGTCAGTTCGAATATTTAATATCATTACACATTACTTTGTCACTAGGTCTATACTTTGAGCTTACACCATTGATAACCCTTTAACACTTTTCAGCGCTCTGCAGTGACAAATCATCGGGGTTTTATTTCTTTAAAAAAGTATATAACTTGTGATAGTTATGTCAACTTATGTGATGTGATGTGCAACAAGTTGCATATGCTTTTCTGCTTTGCCACGTGAAGGTATAATGGAAATTTGACAAGATTTAAAAGACAGCTCTTTAAAGCCCTGGGTCGCGGCAGCTTATTAACTTTTTCATCTTGAAACCGTAGCTCATTTGTGAGGTAATAGTCACGTGGTAATGCCATGACGTCATTATATAAAAGTTAAAATATCATTCGGAACAACCTCGGCGATCATCTACGAAGATATACTTAGAAGCCTAAAATCACAAACAAACATTATATATCCTCGCTACACATCAAAATCAATAATATTAGTAAACAAGTAAAAAATTGCTGCTAAATGCAGCAAAGGGATTGTCACGGCAAACAAAAAAGAATGATTAAGTATAATCTTAAGGTAACTCAAAAGAGCATTATATTGAATTGTCATGTTAAGGTTTTTCAGTAATTAAAAGGTAACTTGTCATAAAACGTTTTTCTGTTCAAATGTAACAATCTCGTTCCAAAAGCCTAGTAAGATTCTCGATACTAGTTAGATTGAGAATCTTGACAAATTTGGAGTACGCGAATGGTCTGGATCTAGACACCATCTTTATGCCGACAGGATGTTTGGTTTTAGTTGGATTTATTTCCAGTAATTCATATTTGCATGACGCTTAAAAAGATCGGCAGAAGGGAAAACATAGTTCATCAGAACAGAAGCTATTTACATGACTTATCGCTTCTGTTTAGTCAAGTGCTCCTCACATTGCGGATCTGTTCTTACCAATCCGTGTAACCAATCATCTAACTAATGCATAACTGTCCAGCATCTTTGAATTTCGACATTTTGATTTTACAGGCGTGAACATTTGTTGCATTTATTGCATTTATTTTTTAATCACGAGACAGTCATGCAATCTAAATGTGTGTGTCTTTGCCTTGAAATAGAAATATCAGTTTGCGCATAGTATTTAAGCAGAGGTAGAGAGTCAGCGAGTGAATCTTTCAAACCAGTGTATTAGAGAGTAGTCATACCTTTACTTGTTACGGAAGAATTTTTTGCCGGATACACGAAAGGATTTAACATGTATTTTAATTCCGAAAAGATGCACTTAAATACAAAAGGCAAGCTATTTCGAATAGAAATCATTTTTCTTAATAATGAATTCACTCGGACTCGAGAAAACATACTCCATTCGAACAAATTAAAAACTGGCGAGCTTTTCACCTAGGTGTAAATGTCCGTCATTTTAACTCTCTTAAAATTACCTGGTCCGTCTGGTCAATAGTCCGTCAATATAGTACCAAACTTTTCATAATTAAAAAAAGTCTGCAAAAATAATCTTACATCTGCTCGATCTATAACCAGAAGCAAGTTCAATTACACAAAACGCTACAGTACGTTACATAACGATGCATTCGGAACTCCTCGGTCATACATTTGTTTACTTTAACGCCGGACATTTCAAAATAGCGTCCAAATATGTCCGAGATTATTCGCAGCAAATGGACGAGGACTTCCGAATGTATCGTTGCGGAACGTTCTATAACGTTCGCAGTTACTAAACTCAACCCTGGTCCGTAACTCTTATGCTCTTAAAATTAACTGGTCCGCTGCACTTAATCATAGATAGAAAAGATCGCCAATAGAGCTCAGTAAGAGTAAGAATTAAGAGTCAATGTTACACGATTACGCTTCTTTATTTATACAGTCGGCTAATAAGAAAAAAAGGTATATTATTAAAATATATGAATCATATCAAATTAGTTTTCAAATGATAAATGCTCTAACAGTTGAAATATATAATATTTACAACAATATGTGATGAAGCAATCGACGATTCTTTTAATAGTTAAAGTCTGCAAAATTATTTCTTAAAATATAATTTTGATATTGATGTCTTATCTTTTCAAATAAAATATTGGCAAATATCAATAATATATGTACTATACACACATTATGATACGCATATTTGTTAAACTGTATCCGTATACTAAACTGGTCTCCTGGTCCGGTTGGTTCGCGATTTATACATACCCCTTTTCGTGTGATTCGAAAGGATTTGCGGAAATGTGTTGATATAAAACGCTGATTTTTCGTGTGTTGCATTGTTGCAAGAAAAATTGTTTATATGGATTCCCCCAAAAATGATTTATCTATTTAACTTTTAACGGAAATGGGCTGTACTATGACTGCATTAAAAACAATAAATTTGTCGGCAGTGGAAATCGAAAGGATTTTTATCATTTTTTATCACGTGACTTTTGCCCATTGCTATCAAAATCTACCCACCACAATATCACGGCGTTGAGACGCCGTGAAATAATATTGAATGTAAACACAAAGAGAAGCAACTAGTATAAAAAAATATTACATCAACATTTTTAGTTAATTCCTTTTGAATAAATAAAATTGCAAGTAGTGGCTTGGTGACCGAGTGGTTACAATATTGAACTGGTTGTCATTTGATAGCCAGCTCCTCGTTTGTTCGAATCCCATCAAAACGTACACCGTTGATTTCTTGAGTTAGAAACTTTAAATCCGCAGTTTTCGTATTTTCGCATTTTCGTTTTTTCTAATCTTTGAGGCGAAGGAACAAAAATACGACGGAATAAATGCAACATTACGACAAATCAAATGTATCGTGTTTTCGCCTTACATTTGTCGTATCTTCGTTTTTTCGTTTCTTCGCTACAAAGAATAGAAAAAACGACAGGACGACAAATTCACAGTTCGTCGTATCTTCGCATTTTCGTTTGTTCTAATCTTCGCAGCGAAGAAACGAAAATACGACATGGCGTAAATCAGCCACCATAGTTATGTGCCTAACTTTTATACATGTCTAAATACATCTAATATATATATGGTATTAACTGAGTGCACGGGTTTTCTGGGTTAGATCAACTTAGCCGCGGACTTCTCGTGAAAATCTGAAAACGCAGAGCGTTTGAGTTTTTTGAGAAGTCCAAGGCAAGATTGTTTTAACACAGAAAATTCTTAGCATGAGGTTTACATCACACTTACATAACGATTCGATTGATTAGTTACACAAGTACATCGATTCAGCATGGACTACTTTTTTGCAAACGAATCTGCTGCGTGTTCAGTAAGAACTGTTAGAAAACGTTACTGGTACGGGACATCTCAACCCGAACATAACTCAATTCAAAGTTGGGACAACAAATCCGTTAGAAGGGGATTGAGTTGCCTCGGGTTGAGTTTCTTTGGGTTGAGTTGTTCCGAGATTTCCGTTACGGAAATTTATGCAACGTTCAGGATAACTGACACTCTGGTGATGTGAATGCATCGTTTTCTCTCACGAGTGTTTAGCAAATCTGCAACTACAGATATCGGAACGTGCAAGTTGTCACACGGTACGGACGGTACACGCATGTTATACGAACACGGATTGCACGTTACACGATACACGAACACGTTAGATAGCTTGATTTGCGGTAAAATACACGATTCCGAGTCTCGATACACGTTTAACACGATTGTTTGAAATCCTCGGCTTTTTTCGCCCAGAGAAAAACGTTTCACCGACGACACGTTAAACGATTAATGCGTCTCAAATGTAGATTGAAAACAAAAAATACTCTTCTGTTTCGTCGTAAGTATGTAACTTAACAATATAAGTTTTGTTAAATTTATTGAAAATCGAGTTTACCTGCTCAAATTCTTAAAAACAAAATGTTACAAGTTGGTTTAAATCGAATTTAAATTCACGCACACGATTGTCAACTTCAAAATCACACGATAGATAAAAAAATAAAAATTTATATATGTTACATTGGTTCATTACACAGTTAAGCTTGATTGTAAAATATAATATTGTATCAATAAATTTATTGAATATCGACATTTTAAGTAGAAATTAAGGTACACGATAGGCGGGAAGTCAATACACGATAGACATAAAAGAACACGATTGATAATATTTTGTATAAAAATTAAATTAGTACACGGTGTACAACAAAAATACAAACTGTATAATAAAGAATATTATTACTGTCAAAATAATTTAATGTCATTCTTAGTAAGTTTGTTTTAATCGAATTAAAAACCACGCAAAGCCGATCAACTCACACGATTGATAAAAATACACGTTTTAAGTTTTTTTTTCCTTTGTTTTCTTCAAGTCATTCATTGAGAAAAGATGTCATAATTGTATGTGTATATGTTTCAAACGTTAAACACAGTCTTAGCTTGATTGTAAAAATATAAGCAAGTCATATAGTATAGATTATTTTATTGAATATCGACATTTTTAGTAGAAATTAAGGTACACGATAGGCTAGTAGTCATTACACGATAGACAAAGAAGAACACGATTGATATTTTTTTATCAAACAAATTATGTAAGTACTTGATGTATAACAAAAATACAAACTGCAGAATAAAGAATAACATTACTGTCAAAAATTGTTTATGTCATTCTTTGTAAGTTGGCTTTATTCAGATTTAAAACCACACACACGATAGCCGGAGAAACCCACGCGATAGAAAAAGAAATACACGTTTCAAGTTTTTTCTCAGTTTTATTTTCAAGCCATTCATGGTGAAAAATACTTTGAATTAGTATATTTTTTCAAAACACAGTCTACGAGTGATTAAAAAAATATAAGCATGTCATATTGTATAATGGTCGCCTTTTTAGTAGTATGTATACTAGATATAAACGTTTACATGCAGTGCTTGCGTGAAGACGCGGTATTAAAACAGTACACACACCTCGTGTTAACTTACTATTTTATGCCGACTACAAACTCGATATTTAAATAACAAGTTTTACATATAAATACGCGAATATGAGTGAATAATACGAACAAACTGTAAAAACTAAATTATTTAATTTACTTTAAGAATTAAAACAATGATGACTTTTTTAATCACATAGAGTCGTGATAAACGATTTCTTGACCAAGTGAGATGTCAATTATAACAGTTTATTTACTAAACGCTTTAGCCACTGACAAACAAAGAAAATGTTTGATGATTAAGATAAATGAAAGCATGTTTTTACATTTTAAATATAATAATATTATAACGATTATTTTAATTTAGTAACAACATTTCGGTTGGGCCGTGATTTAATTGACCGCAGATTGGTCCGGTATGAGCCGCAGTTTATCGACGTACGGCATTTTAAACAGGAATTTCCGGTTTAAACATAGTCAACATTTATTCTAAACTCAACTTAATGAATCGCGGTTTTTCTTTTGTTTACGGATGATGATTTGTCGACAATGCATAAGTATTTAATACATTTATACGTATGGATTTGTCAATATCTCGGGCACACGATACACGATAATAAAACGCAAAAATCACAATATCTTGGACCGATTTTTACCGTGTATTTACACGATGAGCGGCCTACACGTTACACGATTGAAATACATGGTGAATTATACACGCACACGGTATGAATGATACACGCACGGTACACGCACGATACACGCAAATTTCGGAAACATGACGATTCGAGATCTGTATTAATTAAGGTACAATTCCTATAATGGCCGCTGTTTAACTTCGGGTGATATCGGGTCATGTAGACAAATTATTATACAACTTAGATATTGTATTTATGGTACATATTAAGAAGCTGCGTGTTTTTAGCGATGTTATATTGGATACTTCTTCTCGATTATATTAAACTTGGCCGCAATGCTGCATGTTAAATTTAAGCACTTTAGTGCTGGAAGCACATGACCTGAACTTATTTTTTTGGCGTAGCTGTCTAAGCTGACTTTCGGAATACCCAAATCTATTTATAAAATCTCATTCTATCAGACAAATGCAAAATTTCAACGGCGACGCAGGTGAAAACCCCCTAAAATCGGTGGTGTTTTCGTAATCTTTATGAATGAAGTAATGCACCGCCGAGATAATTTTATTCGAACATGGGATATTTGATTGTTTAATTTAACGGACGTGTGCCAGATTAAATAAAGTATTTTTTCACACACCGCAAGATTTTTGGAACGATGTAATTTAACATAGTTCCAATGGTAACAAGAAAGTATAAGATTACTGTTTTCACGCTTCAACAATTTTCAACATAGACAAAGAGGCGTAGTTCAAGCGTGAAACTCATTAACATCTCATTTAAATGTAATACAACGCTGGCTTGTGTTGTCATTCTTGAAACTCTTCAGGAAAAGGGAGGTTACTCTCAGGACATACAGATCTTGCAATGGAGACGGGACAACTCAACCCGTAGACAACTCAAACCGTGACAACTGCAATGATTACTTGTTGGAGTAAAAAGGGCCTACGATGTTTTTGACAATGCATGTTATATGCGTAGCATAATAACATCATTCGATAGTAATAAACAATATTAAATGATCGTATTATATTATGTTACTTATGTTAATACATTCAGGACGATTTTGGTAGATTTTGTGCGCACCGTTCTGTGCATATTTACAACACGACGTCAATGTTGAAATGATTATTATATTTCTATAAAGGGAGGTTATTTCGGCAATTTTCATTTTTAATCCGTAAAAAATATTCGTCCGATAACTAAACATTTCCTATAAACAAGGGAATTCACTCTATTTTCTTCCCAAGTATATTAATTCCCTTAGATTGGCGTGCGCCATTTGCTTCCTGTTTGTAATTGGACATTAATCAGGGACTACGAGTCGGTATTTGGTTACTCACTCATTTTAAGATATGAATGCTGGTTGTTATTAATTAGGTAGGTATTAAAGTTCACGTATATCGTTTTATTTTATGACTGTTATTGTTTAATGACTTAAATATGCCGTCAAAAATGACTAAACTTGTAAAGGTCTAGGTCGATGGACAGAACGTGAACATAGTTTTTCTTTTCAAATTTCAATCTACATGCTGCATGTTCTATTCGTTGAATAATACTTGAAAAAGTATTAACAAAATTATAGTGTTATCCATTAAGTTTGCAAATACTCGGCCCAGAATTTTATGCAAATGAATTGCAATGACAATGCTCAGATTGAATTGCAGGGGCTGATCCAGATTTTCAATCGAGGTGCAGAGACGAATAAACTATCTCTTGAAATATTAGTTCAATGCATTTTCCGATTTTGTGCATATACTTGACCCAAAATTTAATGCAAATTAATTGTGTTGACCATGTTCAGACTGAATTGCAGAGGTTGATCCAGGTTTTTTAGGGAGGAGGGCGAAATCCAGAGACGAATATACTATCGCTTGAATACTAATTCAATGCATTTTGTCTGTTCAGGAATTTCGGTTATCTACTGGTATTGCCGTTGCATTGAACATGGCACCATGAACTGATAAAAATGAGAGCATGTAATCTACATACATAGTAAGATATCCTTTTCTTTCGAGAAAGAAAATACAATTTAGAGTGTTTATTGCTTGTGATCCTTACAAATAATGTTTTACAGCCCCCTTCCCTTGTAAAGACTGTAGATCCATAGTTCTATATTTCATTGATCGGTTTTAACAATTTTAACCCGTCTAATGTTTTTATTTTTTTCAGATAGCCAAAAAAACAACGCAAGAATGGGGCCCAAATGATCATGTGTTAATATTGTATGATAGAGACAGACACCAGGCTTTAGATTTTCTAATCATACAATGATCCGACAGAGACGTAGATGTATCTAATTCCCTGGATCCAGGTAGTCAAGTAGTCTCAAGATATTGGCATAAACTTAGACATACACCATTGCATTATCTGCATCTGTTATGTAAGAACAATTTTAGGTATGGTCAATAAGGCAATTTTCCTTTTAAATTTTATATATACAATTATGTAATCTTTTAACAGAAAGAGCTGACTGAGTGACCACTAGATAGAAGTTAAGAAAATCTAATCCTAAGTAGATCTTGAACAGATTCTTAAGCTTGATGTAATGGAATATATGTTAAAAAGTATTTCAATTACATATCCATTATTGATCGAATAAAATCTGACATGAAAAAATAGCTTCATTTTATGTAAAGTATAATTTCTCTTCAATTTTTATTTCAGAATGACAACCATAGAATCTGAGAAGTGTGTGTGTGTGAGAGAGAGAAAATTAAACATTATACTGGGATGATTGTTCAATACTGTGAAAGCGCTTGCAGTTACTATATATATAGTGATAGTCAACTTAAATTGTCTGACTGTATAATTTTGAAACATTACAGTTCCTCATACTTGCTATGTAGGACAAACTTTAATCATAATTTTCTAAAGTAGATTACAATTATACCATAACATTTTATCTAATATAATTGAAAAAACATTTAATTGATATGTTCTGACATTCCAATATATGTGTTGTTTGTCATTTTATACAAACTGTACTTGACTGAATGATGCTTGTATAGTTATAATGGAATAAAAATTAGAAAATAACTCTTTTGTATGTAGTGCTTATGGTAAATCATTTTGAGAATAATGTGGGCAGGATTTTAGTGAAAACGTGTATTACTACCTGAACACATGGTGCAGTGTAAGGGCTTAGAATTACAAGTCTGTAGATCCCTGGCCCAATCTCCAGTCATAGCAGGTTATATCGGTGTATGAAAACTTGATTTTAATATCAAATTACTTGCACAAAATTAGAAGTTGTCGGCTCCGTGTGGTTAAAGAAAATAGTCTTTAGTTTGGTGAGTTGGTTGCTGTACATGACCTTAAAATTTGTTGATGAAAATTAATTCTTTGACTGGTTTATTTTGTTTGATAAAGTAAGATAAACCTTGCCATGAGCAAACCACTTGAGAAGTCTAGTGCTATCCTCTAGTTAAATTCTGTTAATTGATACTTAATATATTATTTTATAGATAATACGTATTTTGACATAATTATATATTCTTTAATCAAAAAATAAGTTCAGGACAGCGTTTTTCCAGCACTCCAGTGCTTTGATTATGAATAGCCTTTAGGTATAAATCGCGAGTCTCCGTATAAGTGTACAGGTAGTACAGGTCATGCGTGTTATTGTACTTTAAACAATGGACTTGCCAACTTAGTAGGTGAACATGATAATGCATGAATAGCATTCACTGATTTAAACACACCATTTTGATATTTAACATTTATTTTAAATAATGTTTATATCTTCTTTGTAAATGTTGCATAATAATGTGTTTATAAAATAAGTGTAAACTACAATGTAACTAAACTATAAAATTGAATAAATAATTCGCCCCTTAATATTGGTGTGTAATTAAACTGGCCATGTTTATATACGCAATGTTTACGTGAACGACCTGTATACGATTATACACGTGTTTATAACAACCGATGTGACTAAAAATCAATTTATTAAAAGTGGCATGTTATTGTACTTTTAATTTTGGACACATTAGTTTTGGGGGAAACAAGTAAGTCAGCAATATTATGGCACAGTTTCAAAGTATTTATTCGTATGAAAACAACATTAATTGTCAATACCAGTATTTTACCGAAAGCCTCCGATATACCGCGATTTACGAACGAAGACAAAAATAGACTGTAAATATTAAGTTTAATATATTCTGCATAAAGGTCAAGCTCAGGTTAATTGACCTTGTCGAGTGCAACCTTTTTATTTGAATAACAATTCATTTACCCACAAATATATGCATGTGGGGTCCACCAGAACAAGACTTGTTCGTGAGGTCTACCGGTACAAGACTTGTTTGTGGGGTCCACCAGTACGAGACTTGTTTGTGAGATCTACCAGTACAAGACTTGTTTGTGAGATCTACCAGTACAAGACTTGTTTGTGGGGTCTACCAGTACAAGACTTGTTTGTGAGATCTACCAGTACAAGACTTGTTTGTGAGATCTACCAGTACAAGACTTGTTTGTGAGGTCCACCAGTACAAGACTTGTTTGTGGGGTCTACAAGTACAAAACTCGTTTGTGGGGTCCACCAGTACAAGACTTGTTTGTGAGATCTACCAGTACAAGACTTGTTTGTGAGGTCTACCAGTACAAGACTTGTTTGTGAGGTCCACCAGTACAAGATTTGTTTGTGGGGTCTACCAGTACAGGACTTATTTTTGGGGGCCACCAGTACAAGACTTGGTTGTGAGATCTACCAGTACAAGACTTATTCGTGAGGTCTACCAGTACAAGACTTATTTGTGAGATCTACAAGTACAAGACTTGTTTGTGAGGTCCACCAATACAAGACTTGTTTGTGAGGTCTACCAGTACAAGACTTGTTTGTGAGGTCTACCAGTACAAGACTTGTTTGTGAGGTCCACCAGTACAAGATTTGTTTGTGGGGTCTACCAGTACAGGACTTATTTGTGGGGGCCACCAGTACAAGACTTGTTTGTGAGATCTACCAGTACAAGACTTATTCGTGAGGTCTACCAGTACAAGACTTATTTGTGAGATCTACAAGTACAAGACTTGTTTGTGAGGTCCACCAGTACAAGACTTGTTTGTGAGGTCTACCAGTACAAAACTCGTTTGTGAGTTCTACCAGTACAAGACTTTTTTGTGAGGTCCACCAGTGCAAAACTCGTTTGTGAGGTCTACCAGTACAAAACTTGTTTGTGGGGTCTACAAGTACAAGACTTGTTTGTGAGGTCCACCAGTACAAAACTTGTTTGTGAGGTCTATCAGTACAAGACTTGTTCGTGAGGTCCACCGGTATAAAACTCGTTTGTGTGGTCTACCAGTACAAGACTTGTTCGTGAGATCTACCAGTACAAGACTGGTTTGTGTGATCCTCCAGTACAAGACTGGTTTGTGAGATCCTCCAGTACAAGACTTGTTTGTGAGGTCCACCAGTACAAGACTTGTTTGTGAGATCTACCAGTACAAGACTTGTTTGTGAGATCCTCCAGTACAAGACTTGTTTGTGGGGTCTACCAGTACAATACTTGTTTGTGAGATCTACCTGTACAAGACTTGTTTGTAAGATCTACTAGTACAAGACTTGTTTGTGGGGTCTACCAGTACAAGACTTGTTTGTAAGATCTACCAGTACAAGACTTGTTTGTGAGATCTACCAGTACAAGACTTGTTTGTGAGATCTACCAGTACAAGACTTGTTTGTGAGATCTACCAGTACAAGACTTGTTGGTGAGGTCTACCAGTACAAGACTTGTTTGTGATGTCTACCAGTACAAGACTTGTTTGTGAGGTCTACCAGTACAAGACTTGTTTGTGAGATCTACCAGTACAAGACTTGTTTGTGAGATCTACCAGTACAAGACTTGTTTGTGAGATCTACCAGTACAAGACTTGTTTGTGAGATCTACCAGTACAAAACTTGTTCGTGAGATCTTACAGTACAAGACTCGTAAGTGAGGTTCATCAGTTCAAGACTTGTTGGTGGGGTACATAAGTTCAGTACTCGTTCGTTGGGTCGACCAATACAAACCTTCAAATGGGGTCTACACGTACAAATCTCGTTCGGCGGGTCTGTCTCATATGCCTACGTAGTGTTTTCAACTTGGAACCTTGCTAGCGCCTAAAATAATGATAAGTTTTATTAATATCAAAATGCTCGGTGCTGTCTATAAAAAGCATTTTAGCTTACTGGACATATTTACAGTGGAAAAAACATTTTTCCTTCTCCGAAGTAATAAAATTGCTAGTGTAAGCGAGACAACTCCAAAAAAAAAACGAAAATATATCAAATTCGCCCCTTGTCTAGTAAACCATCGTTATGTAAAAAATGTACTGGTCTCAGTTTTACCATTTTAACTGATTTTCATATCAGTTTAATTCTTATCATATAGTTCTATTACATTAACCTGTCACAAATTGAATAATTACACGGTCACTGAATGTGATATTATTTAACCTATTTTTAACCATTGAGCCACCAATAATATTAATTATTGATAATCTAACTATATATGCGACGATTTTGAATATCGGGGAAATCACAAGTTCGAAAAGGGGTTAAAATAATAGATTCAGTGACCGTGTAATTATTTAAGTTGTGACAGGTTAATGTAATAGAACTATACCAATATATTAAAATATAGGAACTCGTGCCTATACTTTTATAAACATTAAAATATAAACAAATGTAAGATATTTCTTAAATATTTTGTCACCATGTTTTACAACTTTCAAAATACAGTTTGAATGTCCTCTGCTTTAACGATAACCACTCTTTCTCCACTAGTTAATGTTACTTTTTACAGACGTACTTTCTTTGTCAATTAACAGGAATCAAATTATCCAAAAAATATTTGATAAACAATTAAAATACGTTCTAAATAAAGCTATTGTAAACAGAAGTTGAGAGATATAGTTTATAGTTTATTTTCCAAAACATATAAAATGTATGTGGACATTACATAGTATAATATGCGTATAAAGATCATATATAACTTATACAAATCATATAAAGTAACATGTATATAAATTATAATTATGACTATATAATCAAAAAGACCGAAAATTTTAGGTATTTTGTAAATTGCCTAGAAATTTTAGTCATTTTACAAAATGCCTAAAATGGCCTGGCAATTTACAAAATGCCTAAAATGGCCTGGCAATTTACAAAATGCCTAAAATGGCCTGGCAATTTGCAAAATGCCTAAAAATTCCAGGCATTTAACAAATTGCCTAAATTTACAAATTGCCTGTAACATATACAGTACTCACCAAAAGTTTGGAGACAAAAGCAATTTACTACAATACCTAAATTTTATTGATTATTTTTGTAGAAACATTATTTTTAATATTATTTAAGTTATGGTTTGTGATAAAATGTAAGCAAATTTTGTTAATGCATCACATTTACAATATTCAGCATCTGACCTCCTAAAGCCTCCAACACTATGTTTATTGTAATTATTTTCCATAACATAGTTTTTAAGCTATTTTTGTTGTCTCAGTTATAAGTATAATGATAATCAAAAAATAATGCAAAACTAAAAAGTATTTCAGTAATGAACAGTTATCATATTTTATATAAAAGTTATTCAGTAGGCATACAAAGTGAAAATGTCTCCAAACTTTTGGTGGGTACTGTACATGTAGAATAAAAATACAGTGTAAGACATATTAGACAATATTTGAACAAAAATAAACACTAGTGCCTCAACAAAATAAAATTGATCAAAAGATTTATTGATAAAATGCCAAGATTTCTTTTACATTTTTTTCTGAATTGATAAGATCAACAAATTTATGCATGATTGGTCTTAACCAATAAAATTAAGGTATGTATTGCTTTCTTAGATTGCTATTTAAAGAATATTCTAAAACAAAATGACGATCGTTGTCTAATGAATCACGAACTCACAATTACAAAACTTTTTATCATTGAATGGAATTTTATTTGGATGCACCCATCTAACAGATTTAATAGCTAAATTTTGAGAAGAGACTCTAAAACGACTTCATGATTGACATTGTTTTCAATTGAGAAATATTCTACTAATACGACTTCATGATTGACATTGTTTTCAATTGAGAAATATTCTACTAATATGACTTCATGATTGACATTGTTTTCAATTGAGAAATATTCTAAGTATGGTTGGAATTTAAATGAACATATTTCTGTAAAATGTTGCTCTATCTGAGATATTAAATCTAGCTTTCCAATATTGTATAAATTGGTCATTAAATCTTTGTTTAATCATGCTTAATACATATATAATATCATTTCCCACCCTTGGTTATACCATTCCTTAGAAAAACCTAAAGAAAAAAGAACATCTTTTAATTATTGAGAAAACCAGTTAGACTTGTTAGGATATATAATGTAAATCATGATATAGTAACTTGTTTATAATGTGAACATACTTATTCTTCGTTTGGAGAATGAAATACATTGTACAGTATTTAATAATTTTAAACAAATGAATAGTTTTAAAAGAGAATCTACCTGTGTTAAAATATACATATAATGTATTGTTTAAGTTATTATCATACATATATTATATACTTTTACTAATTTTATTCATTTTTATTTAATAATTATATATATGATACTAACTTAAACAATACATCTGAAAAATAATGAAATCATTACTTAAAAGAAATATTGTTCTGAGAAAAATAACAAATTTTGAATGTTGAAAGAGTGACAAAAAGTTCACTAAACTTAAAACGCATAATATACATGCACATACAAAATCATAATAATTAAACCTACATTATGAACAC
Organism: Mactra quadrangularis; assembly: GCA_025267735.1. NCBI lineage: Eukaryota > Metazoa > Mollusca > Bivalvia > Venerida > Mactridae > Mactra > Mactra quadrangularis. The sequence goes on along the minus strand of CM046311.1, from coordinate 23,833,660 downwards.
TACACTTAACTAATGTTCTAACTATACACCGATGCTAATATCTGATTTTCTCTAGCACTATAAAAGCTATCGTTTTACAGCTTTGGACACACTAGGAAACCTTAATTTCCATCGTTTCGAAAGGTACTTTGTTTATGAAAATGCACATCTGCATATCAAGAAAATGTGAGTTTCCAAAATAAGGGGGGGGGTAATCAAGTCACAAAATATCGACAATACAATGTAATGAGTATAATCCCCATTTGCTCAAATGTCGCTTGCTTCCGTTGTCTTAGAAATATAAAAAGTTTTGAGAAAAAAAAACAGAGGCAGTCTTCCCATTCGTAGACAATTTTGTGCCGTAATAATGTTTAAGATTAGCTGATGGATTACGTTAAACCATTCTCACTATTACTGTTCATACGCTCTCGATAGGCTTGATGCCCGAAAACTTGGACGGCCAATACATCAACCCTCATCTGTCGAAGGAAATCGTATGTGGATCGGACAGAATAAACAGGAGCACAGTCCTGCATGAGTATTATGTTGCGACCCAGTTTCTGCACATATGCGGCGTCCATGACGTCTAACTGTGGCCTTCGCTGTTTCCACCACAGTGCGCCTCCTATTTCGTAAGTGTCTAGAAATCATAAGTCGGCCGTGTCGTTGCGTGGTGACCTGTGTACAAAGTCGACTTCTGGTGACTTATTAATTTCCGGTTCTGTTGATCTTAGCCATCAAGTTTAGGATAGGACGCGTCTAAACATTCATAATTTTAGCTACATGGGAGTCAATAGTGAATATAAATTTATCGACACGACAATTGCGTATCATACGGCTTAATAAATCGTGTGATAACAAAAACATGTATTTTTACAACAAAATACTGTTCACACCAGACTACTGGAATGCTGCTTCGAACAAAGCCTTCACCTCGATGCTTTTCTTCAATAGACATGCGCACCACTTAATTGGTTTTACTTAGTACATACTACAGGCTGTAAATTTACCAAGTGGCATTTATATCCAGCCAAAAAAAGCTTTGAACGAGCACAAAAACCGGTTTTGTACTCACGTGCCCTATGTTACTAAACACGTCAGATTTCATTGTAAAACACATAAGACATGTAGCTTACGCTGTTTTAACCCAGAGTATAAATATTATGCAATTTAGACCATTTGTTAAAACATTATACGCATTTAAAATCGGTGTAGTTAGAACATTGGTTAAGTGAATGAGATTTTTAAATATAGTTAATTAAACAACACATGTATATGCCTTAACAATAATAAAACGAAATTAAGTCACTAGTTTACAATTAAACATGCTATGTACAATCAATGTAAACTCATTTGCTAAAGTACGTTTTACAAAGATACAGTAGTTACAAATTTTGTCAATGGGTATAACAATGGATAAAATATTTGCAGTACAAATCCATACATGATTATTTATCATAATAGTAAATTTAAGAAATCCTCTGGTTTGATTTTTTCAGTCCTTAGAATATTTTGTGCAATAAAACAATATGAACCATCCTTGGTAAAACCACACCATTAGGGTCGACAATGGTACATAAATAAACACCCTGACTTTGAATCTGGAATCTCATACACATTCAAGAAAATAAAAATAATGTAAATACCTCTAAAGTAAACATTCTTGAATAGAAACTGTTAATACAACATATACATTCACAGAAAGGAAACAAAGGTAACATTGCATATGTAAATGTATATGTATGTATCTCAGCACACTGTGCCTACTTAAATGTCTTTAATATTCACGCCATTTTCAGTCATATTGTTCATTGTTTTACACATTATATATGTAAAATATATTTTGTACATTCACTGGATTTAAAAAGAAATACTACCATTGCAATCAACTTAATTATATTATATGAATGATAATTATTACATATTAACTTATTAATACTACCATTTGTACATTCAGTCATAAACATAAAATTTATTAAATGTTTGGAACAAGTTATCATCTTGATCATGAAGTTACAAGTTTGTGTGTTATATTAATGTTTATGTAATTATATTTATTTATTTATTGGAGTTAACGCCGTGTCAACACAATTTAGGTCATTTTACGGCGCCCAGCGCACCTAACCTAGCTTACCTGGACCATTGTCTATAACCAGTACTCACCTACCCTTCCACAAGGCCGGAAACTGCTCCATATCAAATCAATGGAGGAAAATCGACATTATTGTCAAATTTTCATGGAAGGGTATAAACTCCCCGGGTGGGATTCAAACCCGCACCCCTGGGGCACGAGATTCCGAATCCCGGCACGCTATATATTAATGTACTCTAGTATTTGAATAAGATCTTAGAATAACATTTGGAACCTTAACTTTTTCTTTTTTAACAAGATATAGATAAGCAGTACCATACGAATTACTTATAACACATTCTCCTTTATATAATCTTATTTACTACCTATACTTTATTGTTAAATCAGGTAATCTAATAATAAAAGAGAAATATAATTTATCAAAAAAAATATTCTTAATTTTAAACTGTCAATTTTAACCTTTATCATTGTAAACCATATGTACAGTAAAAATTGATCTCTTCGACATTTCTAATTACAAAAAAAATCTGTTTTAATACACTGTTTTGTGTTCAGTTACTATGTAAATCATAGCATAGCATCAGTACGTTTGTCCGACCTTGCTCAAAATGTACATGCGTAGTTGTAAATCTCTCCTATAAGATTTTTTTTTCAAATTTTGGAATGGAATACAAAGTTATAGTTAAAATTGTTTTTAATCTTTATAGTAGAAATTGTCTGTAAATAATCATATATAAACGACTTTTCACAAGACATTTTTTTCAGCCTATCTCCATCAGCTCGTGTAATTAAACATCCTTCAAACTCAGCTTTTTGTATTCTTGTTACACTTGTATTATTAACCAATGATTTAAAGCATGAATCACTCAGAGTCACATGAAATAACAAAATATCTAATTCTGTTACTTCAGGATGTAGAGTTAAATGAATGTTGTCCGGTATTTCTATATGCCACAATTTAAGGTGTCTTATAGAAGGAAGGAATGGAATACAAGATATCAAACGTTTTACAGTATCACTATGCATCACACTTGATCCAACTATATCAAGAAATGAAAGTGTTGATGCATGTTGAAGACAATCAAATATACCACCATAACACGCAGCAATATTTTGAGATAGTGGAATCAACGAAATTGTCTTCAATCTAGAAACATTCACGTTTGAACATGAAATATTTGAGGTTGTTAAATCTAAACTTTCCAGCTTATTACAATCACTAAACTCACCTGATATTGTGCAATCAGATGCAATCTTATGATCGTAACAACGCACAGAAGAGATGATAACACGTTCCATGAGAATATTATTAGACAGAAAGTTGACAGTATTTTGTAAACATTGGTGAGATATTTCAAGATGTATTAGACATATCGAAGTAAGATGTTTAAGTGAGTTAATAGGCAAAAGTGATGTGATTTTTACACTTTCACCACATTCAATGCGCACTGCGTGTAATGAGGATTTGTTTCGTAACATTAACTCGTTATACTTTACATGGTAATTTTTAGTTGTATGCCAGGTTATTGATAACCATTGTAGATTTGTTATTTCCTCAAATTCACCATGATACATATCCCCGCTAGCATTGAGGTATTTGGCATTTGTTACATTCAACAACAACATCCGCTTTAAAATCATGATCGAACTTTTCATGTCATCGGTATAATAAACATTCTTTCCATGAAACAAGACAAAGACAAAATCCTGCAAAAGGATCGGATTTCCTCTCGACAAGATCCTTCAACGAAACATGTTAATATCATGTCTATAAAACCTGCTAGTTTAAAGCAACTAAACTCGACTGGTGTACTTATTGACTCAGTTCTGTATGATATTAAATCGTTTGATACAAAAGAGTAGATTCTAGGAATCAACGACTTTATACCTTCAGGTGACAATCCTGCATAGAATATTAGAAAAAGTTTGAATTTCAACACGTCATTTATGGTTGTACATGTATTGAAAAGATCTAAGACTTTATTTGTCTCAAGTGAAGAAACGTACACAGCCGCAAAAAACTCCAAATAGCTTTTATGCAAGAAACCTATTTTAAGTTCTTGTTTTCCAAATTTTCTGAATACTTGACTTTTGGACAAAATTCCAATTTGACAAAATAAGTTTGTTTCCGCTTCGGACAAATTATACGGTTCAGAAGCTAATTGATCTGTAGTGAAAACAAGACTTGTAATATTCATATCATACTCAAACATTAACCTGTATGATAACAAGCATAATTTTCTAACTAATGAAAAATTATCTTTCAGATAATTTAGATCAGACAAAGCGTCAGGAAGACGTACATTAGAGTTTATATGGGTCGGGATAGCTATGTTTCTTTGATGAGCTTTCTTTAAAAGCATGTCTATGATGTTTCCATATATCATAGACCTAGACATTGAGGTCAATGGACGATCGATCCATAACATAACCAAATGAGACGTAATCATTGGAATGTGCAACAGAAAAGAAAGTCCTGCATTATTCACTTTATCCAGGAAATCTTTACAGTCAATGCTTTCTTTATATTTAGTCTTTATATGAGGAATTAAAGCAGCAATATAGGTCCTTTGTGCTTCTTTATCAAAACCAATTATATTAACCTGATGGTCTATTGCAGATTGTGAAAGTCTAACATTTTCTATTTTGTATGGCCTGCAAAGTGTAAGATACACACAGTTAGGAGATTTTGGCCTTATTGGTAATTCATATTTTTGTTTATCAACTAGTTTAGGGGCCCATTCATCAAGACCATCCAAGATTACAAGTGATTCATGGTTATTGAGAATTTGCTCAACGGTCTCATGTAAACTTACACATTTGTCATCACTAAAATGAGGTTTCAACTGATTTGTAATCATGGAAACCACGTTTAACTCTTGAGTATCTCGTAAATTCACATGAAATACAAATTCAAATCTAGCAAAATAATCGGCATAAGCCTGTAAATGGGCATTTTCAATTTGATTACCTCTTATTGAGTTTGACCATAAAAAAGCAATAACTCTAGAAAATGTCGTTTTACCAAGTCCTGCATCTGCAGTTACATAGATGTTTTTGCATTGCTTATCACCTTTACAAAATAGATCCTCGCATTCTATCATATTATGTTTTGAAGGAAATATGTCCTCCTCCCATTCCAACTCGGGATGTCTAGAATGAGATTGTTCTGTTTGTCGTTTTTCTATTTTATGGTAGTCCACTACTTCCATTTCTGGAAGTTGATAAAAGTTAAATATCTGACCTTTCTCGTACTCTACTAATGGGCACAATTGCATTAATTCAAACTGTTGTTGGTAAATATCAACTAACTTCTGTCGAATAGCTGAAATCAGAAATATACAAGTAAAATGAAATTTACGTTTTTTTTAGACTTTTATACACTCTGTGTATGACATCAATATACATATATATTTTTTTAATGTCGCATTCAACACAAATATAGGTCATATACACGATGGCCAGCTCTTCCTACTATAGGTTTCCTGGACACTTTCTATCACCAGTACTAACCGACAACTCATGTATAGGGTATGACCTGCCGCGACCAGGTTTCGAACCCTACATATATTTCTATGGAGTCAATAAGAGACCGTAGTCAGTTATTTCCCCTTGTATACTCTTCAAATAGGTAGGTCCAATTAGTTGGATTACTCGGATTTTACCCTTACTTTTCAATGTCAATTTGCCAAAATAAATCTTATATAACTTTTTTGTAAATCATTTAATTTGTTTGAAATTCAAGCCAAGTATTTTTAGGGTAAAAAACTATCCAAATTTCATCACTTCTGTAAATATCTTCATTAACAAGAAAGATATTAGATGAAATATTTTGTTATCCTTACATAGGAGTTCAATGATAAAATCTGAGGATTCCAACAGTAAGGACCTACTTATCAATTGGATTGCTTCAGATTTTATCAGGGAAGGATAACTGACTAAAGTCCCTAATTAAATTCACAGGAAGTTTCAATTTCAATTTGATATTATTCCGTTCTTTGACAAAACACCTGATAAGTCTTCCATAATCTGTTTTGATTCAATCCTCATCACGGATTTTCTTTTCGTGGCTGATGTTCATTTATTTCAAGTGTTTAAAAATCTTTTATCGTGAATTAAAATAATATATTACTTGATATATCCCATGACTTGAGTGCATCTTCAAAACGTTCCATTAAACGTTGATCAATTACAATAGTTTCAGCTGTTTTTATTAATGTTGGTAAGTCTGTAAAGTTGCAGAACTTGCCGAGTTCATTCAAAATCTGCAACATAAAGAAAGAATCTCATTTCACATTGGGACATTATTCTGTTACGCAGGGTCTTATCGGCTTCCATAAAGTTTGATGTAGCAAAACGTGCACTGATTTTAGTGTGCGATTTAAACGCGTGTAATTCGTTGTTATCACGCTATTTTCTTAACAAACTCTATTAGATCGCCAGTATATACAATAATTAATCACTTTATAATAAATTAATTACAAAAGGTCACCTCAGCAAGTAGATCTATTCCCTTGTTTCCGTTAAGTCCAAAAAATCCTGTCTTTCGTTTTATTAACAACGCTTAATTCCAGCCACACGGTACCGTTTCCCGAATTGTTACTGATAAACGCCAAATTAGACGTACCAAATCCGGATGACAAATTTGATTATTTTTAATTTTTTAAATAAGTTACGGAGGGTTTTATATAAAGGACTTTTTGTACTACATGATAAATTTACTTAGAATGGACTATATCAAATAGTGTTGATATGGTGTCACAAGTCAATGATAATGCTACAGAAATTCAGAAATGTAACGTTTTTATATTGGATATCGGCTATGTCTTGTCTTGAAATGGCGTCTTACTTTCAAGATCGTTGTTTTGACATACATCACTTGAGACTAGCACACATTTATACAACCATACTTTATAAAACAAATACAAAATATGTTTTTAATCACACCTTATTTTTGAAGGATTTTTCTTTACTGGGTTTAACGCCGTGTCAACACAATTTACGTCATTTCACGGCGTCCAGCGTACCTAACATAGCTTTCCTGGAACATTGTCTATAACCAGTACTCACCTATCCTTCCATAAGGTCAGAAGCTTTTCCATATTATTTAATCAATGGAGGAAATTTGATATTATTGTAAAATTTTCATGAAAGGGTATGACCTCCCCGGTGGGATTCGAACCCGCCCCCCCTCGGGACACGATATTCAAACTCACGGCGCTCTACCAACTGCGCTATCGACCCGGGTTATATATTTGAAGGAAATCTGGAGGAACAAGGCTTATCAAGAACCTTACTTCCAACCAATTTCTAAAGGATATATTAGTATCATGGTTCCAAATATAGAAAATATATGATAAAACAACATGATATGATAAAACATAAATATCAACATTTGGAATTACAGTAATATAATCAAAGTATTGAAATACAGATATACTTTCGTGCATAATGAAATCTAATAAATCCACACAAATGATTACTTCTTACACATTAGATTCAAGTACGAATCGAGTAGGGTAAAAATGCAGGAGACGTGTTTACTCTACCCTGTATTACTGCCAAATATAATAAAAGTTTTATTTTCCTATTTTTGCCATACAAAATCTTGAAGTACAGTTTTCCACTGAAAACTCTGCATTTAAATTCGGTAGGTTCATTATTGTAGTTAAATATGATAAATACATGTATGGTACAATACTGTAAAACAACTTAAACTTCAAGTAATACAATGAATGACCGTAGTATTATTACATTACAACTACAGACACTATCAATATATTAATCGTTTTACTGCTCTTACTTCATAAACATTTCAACAATGTAAACCTTTGATTTGCTGTGATTATTATCAAAGTATAACACTAGATTGATCATTAAGTAAACTGCTTAGTGTAATTTATTTCTTAGTGTATTTTTTTCCCAATTATAAAATATTGAGGAAGAACAATTCCTAAAATATTTCCAATTTATTACCTCAATTCCACAATAAAACTCATTCTGATATATGATATTTCAAAAGCAAGGCCTACCAATGAAACAATTTATGGAAAATTAAAAAAAAATCTTAACAAATATTTATGCAGTATTTAACCTCTGGTATGAAAACAACTCATAACAGTAAACGAATAAACACTTACTGAAAGACACAACTTATCATAATTGACACATGTATTGCATGCTTTTTTCGTCGCTAGATATAACGGTAGAACTTCAGTGTGTCACGTAGAATGAATATGATAATTGAGGCCCTGTAATGAGTGCATGAACCTAGTTCAAAGTAGCATTCATATAAATGGATCTTTGTATCGAACAGCATAAAACTTACATGTCCCTAATTGACGACATATTTTTGCTGTTTGAGTAGGCACTTGGAGACAATACTTCTGTGATTTTTTGTTAAAATCCATTGATAAATGAGGATGGAATTGTGAATAGAAAAAACCATATTTATCACACATGTCTAATCGTTGACCAACTACGAAGAAAACTGTCGTCTGCTAAATCAAATGTTGTCTGCTAAATTAATCTTTTATCTATTGTTTTTTTAAATAGTGGAAATATTTTATAAATGACAAACAGTTTGGCACCAGGCGCAGCAAAAACAATTTACATACTCAATTTTGTCAGAGATATTCATAAATACAGTACTAGTAACATTATCAACAACTTTGCATGGGCCTCAATTTATTTCACTTGCTAGCAAACACGAAAAAGTCATGAAACATGAAATTCTTGAAATTTTCACCTCTATTATGATGTAACCACTATACTACAATTTTCGTTTGATGTCCAAGATTTATAAGTTGTGTCTTTTCCAGTATAAATCATTACTTACTACATTACCAACAAATATCATATTAACAAAAATAAAAAACAAGACTACATGTGATCTAAGAAACAGACAAGAAGAAACAATAATTCACCTGTTCTGGAAATGTCAATACAGCAAAATGTTACGGTGCAAATTAGAAGAATATCATTATTCGAAAGAAATCACAATAAAGATTACTAACCAAAGCACTGGAGTGCCGGAGGAACGATGTCCTGAACTTATTTAATAAAAATTATAATCATGCCAAAATATCAGGCTTTTACAGCAATATTATCTATAACATAATGTATTAGATATCATTTAATAGAGTTTAACAGGAGCAGTCAGTGCAAGGACAGCGCGCTAGACTCTTCGAGTGTTTTGATCATGGCAAGGTTTATCTTACTTGTTGAAACGAAATAAATTAGTCAAAGAATAAACACCAATTCATAAAGATATAAAACAGGCATAAATTTTATAAAATACAAGTAACGTCCCTTCGTTAAGTTAAGTAGACGTAGCATCGATGAATAAGCATAATTACCTAGTTTCATTTAGATATCTTAATTAAGTACATAGTTATTTCATTTTGAATACATTTAAACATTAAAATGAAAGGCTATAATTCCAAAAATGATTCATCAACAGTTTTGTCCCTATATGGTTGTGAAGATGTAGTAACAATGAATAAGCATACCACTTTTCATTAATTTAAGAATACCTTAATGAGTATTGAATTATTTTCACTTCAAGTACTATAACTATAACTAAAAAGTTTAAAAGGGGCACAACTCCTAAAATAATACATCAAAAGTTGTTCCCTATTGTATTCGATGTAGTGCTGATAAATAAGCATATCAACTTTCAATCAAATATCTTAATCAGTACTGAATAGATTTAGTTAAAATAAACTTTAACCTTTAATATTACTAGATGGGAGCCCGTGCAAGCACGGGCTTTAGGTAATGACAATAAAGGGAAATAACCGCTGCGGGGAGTTTGGTCTATTTTTAGTTTTATCCAGAACTATTTTTAAACACAAAAAAAACTATTTTTGTTGATTTTTGGCAGTTTTTGCAAATATCAAGAGGCTTTGTCAAAAAATAATTGTCAACTTGATATGCCGGTATATAGGTGCTCCAGCGACAAACAGAAGATTTATTCAAAGCCGCGCAGTTTCTTCCACAAAACAGGAAACTCGCAAATTTAATAATATAGATACGTATCAAGGTGTAAAACTCCGAGAGTATTTCATCCAAAGTTATCTCCATTTAGTCACAGGCTGCCGAGTTGAGTCCTCAGGTTGAGTGGTACCGTCCCAGGAAAACGTGTTAGTTCGGTTTTAAACTAAACTTCTTTCGCAAAATGGAAGCCAATGAATACACACACGATGAGTAAAGAGTATTTTGCGATAGTGATCAAATGATTCATCTTAGACAACTGTGAGAGAGGCTAGTGACTTTAAATGTTTTTTTTCTCTGTTTATTCTTATTAGAGTTCCACGAACAAATCTATGAGTTACGTTGGAGAAGTAGATGGCGATTCAATAGGCTTTATTGTGTCTGACCAACTTATTTATCCTGTTCGACGTCGCATAACTTTCTTCATTGGCTTTTCATTTATAAGATTCTATATGTAATAGAAAGATCAGCCATTTCTTTGATAAATAAGAAAATCGACCAAGAAATAAAAACACACAAGCCCATTGAATGAGATAGGTCATATTTTCTTGGATTCTGAAGCGACGATTTACACACCTTTACTCTTTACTATAAATGTGTGTGTGTGTATACAATATTTTAAAGGGGAACTATTTTATTTTGCGGGTGCATTTAGTCTGATAGATGAATAATTCGAGGAAAAGCATACCAAATTCCATTTAAATATATTCAAGTACTAATTACACCTCATTTTAATAAATTTTAATCTTAAATGGAAGAATATAAAAGGGAATAACTCCAAAAAACAGTTAATTCACATTTACATCACTGAAGTGCCATGTAGATTAAGTACCTACAAATAAGTTAACAAAACTTAAGTCACATATCTTGGAGGTTAAAGAACTTTAACCTCCAAACCAACGCAACCACCAACGCCGACGCATTAGTTCTCTTTTTTTCGACGAGCTAAAGGCATTATTATTATTACACGTGTATATAAATTATAACTGCATTCATTAATGATTTGAAAGATTCAGAATTTGAATGGTTAATGTACAGGCTTTTAATTATTAATAATTTAAAAATTATTTATTCATATGTTTTTCTGCAAAAATAAACAACAAAAGTTGAATTCTATTAAACTTACTTAAAAAGGCCTTTACCACCATGTACGAGTATAAAGGCAACACGTCGCCGATGTATCGGGTTTTAAACCTCACACAGTGTCTCATTTTGAGTTCTCGAGTATCTAAGAATCGATAGAAATTATCTAAACTTTGAGAATGATATAAGCCAACTTTTCATCCAGTTCATATTATCGTGAAAAAGGATTTTTGGTTATTGAAGGATCATTATAAGCATTATAGCTTATAACAATCGTGATAGGCCCATTATTACACTTAACAAAAGTTCTAACCGATCACTTTTCAAATTTCGATTATTTTATAACGGATCCTTATTAAATTTTGCAGAGGTGATTTTTGTGTCAATTTCTACCGATTTGTGGAAAGAAAAAATAATTTCATACGGTCCGATGCCCTCAATAGGGACACAGGGCGTGGTTTACACATTTTGGCACGAAATGTTCGTGGCGAGCGTGGTGAGTATTAATTTCACGTTGAATAAATCTTTATTAACTTTTTAAGTGAAAAAAAAACATGAAACATTGCACGAATGTCGATGCAGGATCTTGGCGTAGCCAATAGAATGTTGAATGCAGGAGCCTCTATCAAACCGGTGAGTCACTGTTCATGGAAATACCTTTAAAAAATATCGACACAGCATTGTTTAAAATGCTATAATTTTAGTATTCTCAGTGGGTTCATTCCTATTTCAAGTTGCGTGACACTTTAATCGGGCCTTTTCGACGGGCCTTTTAAACATACATTTACAGCATGAAATTACGAACAAAAATTCAAAATTTTGAACATTACTTCAAATACTTAAAATCTTATCTAAACATTGAACCCAAAATTTAACTATCCAAAGATAAATATGAGCTTCACCTAGATAAATGGTTAAACTTTCACTGTATAGGGAACAATAATATAACGCAAGGGTTAATATTGTTAAATTCTTTTCTCTTCTTTTCTCTTCCTTTCTTGGTTTCATAAACTCAATATCGAATTCACAATCCAAATCAAATTATACGTAAGGAGGGAAAGCATACTATCTTCTAGTAAAATATGATGTTTATGTATGTTAATAAAACCCCTTTCTTTCTTTTTTTTAAAACAACTTCCATCTAGTTTTTCTTTTCTTTAATGAATTTTTAAAAACAATCATCTCCAATTCTCTTATAAAATATTCTTACATATTTATTGGAAGAAATTCACCTAGACTCATAATATAAGTAAGTTTAAAATTATGATGTTTTGAATCTTTCAAAGGTATGCGTGTAACTCATAGCGTATTAATACAATGTTTTGATTAGTGTACTTGTAATAGTATATGTATAATAACAATTTGATAATGTAATGATGAATTGCTTTTTACATTAAATCCTTCTGTTTTGGTATGTAAGAATGAATGAATGTTAATTCTTCTAAAAACTTAAATAAAAGAAGCAAATCAAATTTTGAAAAAGAAAGAAAAAATCTGAAACACATGAAGGATGAATTCAATGATGGTTTTCTACTACTAGTACCTAACGGTAGCTGCCATAATTTAATATAATCACTATATTATTGTTTGACTAAACTTAAATGTAGTAAAATATCAATATTTACGTCACAAAGCTCTGTCCACTTATTTTTCAGAACAGTTTGATCTTCAAGTACACTTTCACTGTGTGATACCTGAAATAAGCAATATATTATTTTAAATTGTGCTTTTAGTTATTAATCAACACTTTTAATAAAATTATGTGCGATGACAGATTACTAAACTAACATTTTTTAGACATTTTTTCATGTAACTGTTTATTAGTGCAAAAAGGCCACCGGCCCATTAAACATTTTCATTTATATACAACAAGTAAATTCCTAATAATAATACAATTGAATATGAATGTGTAAGGTATCAGCAAGTAATGGCAACCTGTTTTATGTGTCTATATAATGATATGCATACAAATACATATCTGTTCTTCACATACACATTTTACTTTATAGATACCTCTTGCCTCTCCAAAGAAGTCGACACTACTCACACCTTTATATTAATATTTTGTTGGAATTTGTAAATTTCGATGCAGGAAACTATATAAACCTATATTTAGAATCAAGGACTATCGGATTCTAAATATAAAATTTCATGTATTTTGCCATATACCCCGCTAAAACAATAAGTATACACAATACAACATGTTTAAATACTTATGAATTGTTCAAAATGCACAAAAAGATTAATTTCTAGCCAATGAACATACACGTAAGAATCGTTACTGTAGATTAAAAAAAGAGTATACTAATGTAAAAAGCGTCGATAAGCATTCGTTGCTTCCGTAGTAAGCTATTACTATTAGTTACAATTACACTTATAGTATAAATTTCACAAAATATCTTTAACACAATAGAGAAAACATATATAATTGGTCTCTAATCAACAAAAGTACTTTACACTTACATTATTTCTACATAATCTCAATCTCGTAATGTATGCCTCAAGAGAATGATCAGTAGATGCAGGCTGAATCCAAACGTTGTCACCTGGAGGGCGTAAACCACATACGTTCCGTAATAAGCAACATAAAAGTGTTATATCAAAGTGTTCTGATGATGGGTTCATTCCTTTGGGTGGTAATAAGTCTTCCTGAGCAGGAGTAATAATCTTCTTATTTATCATCATTTGAAGTTTTGCACGATGGTTAGTCAAGAAGGTGATTAAATCTGGAACTGCCTTTCCATCAAAAACCTTTCGGATTACCTTAGTGCCAACTTCTATCAGCAAATATTCATACCGAAAGGTGAATTCCTTAGCTGAAATAGCATAAAGCATTATTTCACAAATGGGTAATATCAAAATTATTATGGGGATTACGGTATTACAATTGCAATACAGTAAAATTAAACTTAAATGGCTGATTCTAAAAACTAATCATATCACATCACTGGGTTTTAGTGTAAATTTTATAGTGGGATGATATTGGGTCAATATAGACATCCAGTTGAAGTATAAGGCACAGTGGATGTGCTTAAATTATACAAATTGTCCCGAATATTTCTAAATTGATGCTCTTCCAAAAGTGTAAAGTTAAAAAATAATTTTATGTGCACATGTGGTATAAGTGTATGATTTGAAATAATAAAAGGCTGAGGGAAAAATCACAACTGGCGAGGCAATAAAATTTATATTAAATTGACTAAAATGACTTTAACGAATTAATAAACGAGTAATGCTGGTACATGATTGAATGCCAACATACATGGCTATAAACCTAAATATTTCTAGACTAAATACAGTGTCAAACTGCACATCACACATTCATACTTCTTCATTCAACAAATCGAAATTACCGCTGCGGGGAGTTTGATACGTTGTATTTACGGGTCATAGCGACGGATAAACACATTTTTGTAATTATTCATGACTTTTTTCCAATGCATATAGTTACAAGTAGTTTTTATTGTTTCAATTAACAATAACTATGTAATGTAAAAGGAAACAAAAGCAGAAAGTCATTCTGATTTCTAAGTACATACGAAGTAAGTTATACTTCTGGTTTAGAGCTGCTGCGAGTATCCAAGTACTCGGATAATCGCGATCTTGACCAGGAAATCGAGGACGAACATTCGTCACGTCAGAAATCGTCGGATCGCGATCCATTTTGGAAAGAAATGAAAGAAAATTTTGGGTTAATTAACTCTGAAATCGATCCACATCACTTTTGAAAATTTTAATTTATGTAGGGACTGGTTTATTTTGTTTCAAAATTTCGATTGATACACTTTTAAACTGCCTATAAAACGCCTGGTAATTGAAATGTTTGGAGTACATGGTGTTATATATATAGTAAAGCTAATTTTTATAACATGAATTCCTGTATGCTTCTCTATTACCAAGTGATTCGTTGTTCGATTCGTGAATTACTACACATGAATCGTGGTTCGGATAAGATCGCCACTAGCTCAACGATTCGCAGCCCTATTCAGGTTATATAGTCCGGTAAATAAACTACAAAAATCGACTGAACCGTACATGAAAGGATATAGAAAATGTTTTTGCATTTTCTTGAAGCTAAGACATTGTAGTTTCCGAAACTGGATGATACCACTTCGGCACTCTTGAGCAACTCCCAAAATTCAAGATGGCGGACAAAATGGCGGATGAGAACTGATGAATCTATAATAAATCCATCTTTATCACAGTCTGATCATTTAAAGAGATAAAATTAGTCACATTATCTGCAATATTATTTCATTCAATTTCGGTACCCTTCGTTTATATTCCAAACAAAAATGGCGGACAAAATGGCGTATAAAGTGTCAACCACAATGAGCCAAATCGTACACAGAGACATATCAAAAATGAAATAATGCTTTTTTATAGATATACGTGAGTTTATATAACTGTTTGATGCCACACTGGCATCATTGGGCATTTCCCAAAATCCAAGTTGGCGGCTAGAATGGCGTAAATAACTAGCTGTCGGGTATATATCAACCTTGATGAGTTAAGTCATAGAGTGGGGTATTCCAAGAAATTTCAATGTATTTCATTTTGTTGTTAATCTACTTTTATTAATGCAACTGATTGATGCCGTACTGGTATTCTTGGATAACTTCAAGAATTCAAGATGGTGGTCAAAAGAATGATAAGAGCTGGAGAATTAAGTCACATAAATAGACATGACTTCACATTTATGAGTATACAGCGACATGTTCAAGTTTTTATATCTCTTGGTCTTGCGAATATTAAATAATTGATACTAGCTTGTCAGTTGACTCTAGAAGCAAATTGTTTCTAAGATGGCAATTTAAAGACACTATTCCGATACTATTTAATTCATTGAACAACATAAGTTAATATACGAAATTTGAATATACTTAGAATAACGACCACTTTTTCATATATGTGTGCCACTTTAATAATAATGAATAAGTACTAAAAGGAGTTATATGCAAAGAAAAAGACAAATGCTATTGAAAGTATTGAGTGCATGTTCAATTATATTTCAAGGTATTCTAAGAGTTCATTAATGTCAAAGCAATTGAAAGAAATTCTGTTGACATTGTAACACATTTTTCTAGGAATTAGGGGCAATTGCAATAGGATTTCAAGTTCGATCTTGATATCAGATATCACAACTTGATCATGAGTGTTATTTATTTCATTGTAAATACTCTGTCCATTGATCAAAAAGGAGAAATATCAAATTCACATTTCCATCAAAGTATGTAGTATAATTTGTTTTGTTATTTACTAGGATATAGAGACATTGGACTCCAATTCTATAAGCGTATACACTGCTATTTGAATCCGGTGTCTAGTTCATGATTTAGCTAATAGTGTTACCCTGTGCAAGATGGTGGCTTTGAGGGCTTCATCAATTACAAAAATATGGCGAAGTAGAAAATTTAGAAGTGTCTTGTTTCACTTGTAATGCACTTGTGCCTGTATTCTAGCATTATTGTCGACATTATTCATTAAAAAGTGAACATGATCTATACAATTACTCGCAATGTGTATTGCAGTTTTATAAAACTTATTCAAAACCAATTTGCATACTCGCCAGACGATGTATGGGACTATGCGATCGTTATTATATAATTTAAATTGAATGAAAAGCAACACAGAAGTAAAATTTCAAAATAATCGACCAATAAACGCTAAAACTAACAGGCAAGAAATTCACTAATGGACAGGTACATTTTCCAAATTCTAGTGGGGGTCTGTACCCCTCTGACCCCCGCTGGATCCACCTATGAAATAATATAAAACTATAAAACTTAAAAAAGATTTAGTCAAGGAATTCACTGTCAAAAATCGAATAACAAGTTTAACAAGCTGTTTGGGCCTACAATTCTATTATTTAACCTGTATAGAGCGACGCAACAAATTTGATAAGATACTTGAAATCAGATATCGTTTATAAAACAAAATGTCTTACCAGGTGGCCCCGGATTTTTTTCCACACAACCCATCACCAACAACATTCTTATCAACAACAGCTCTCTATCCATCTTTAGCAATAAATATATCAATCCTCTATTTACTGAGATATGAACAGTTCTAGCACTTCATTGTCTAAAAAACAAAACATCACCTAAAAAAGTTTTACAGAGATATATTGTACAATTATATTGAACTGTCCGATTGCATACTTGCACGGTTATCGCACACTGTTTTTATCATTTTCCGCGTTCCATTTATAAAAAAATTTCAATAAAAAATACAATGTGTATGTTAATTTAATATCGATATTTCATCTGGCTGTACGGTTAAACTGAAATGTACGGAGCCTCTAAAGTGACATTTTGAAATATTTTTTTATTTTCACAACTATTTCGTTTTAACGTAATATTATTTCGTTATAAACGTGTTGTTATTTCGTTTTAACGAAATATCATTTCGTTTTAACGAAATATTTCGTTACAAAGAAAAAAAATATGCATTTAAACGTAATTATATTCCGTTGAAACGTGATTATATTATTTAGTTGTTTTTTTTTTCGAAAAAAAATGTTTGTTTTCTCGAATTAAAAAAATTATGGTATACTTTAATACTAACGTACATCAAAATGTCTTTTACCACATACCGCTGTTGTCTCACAAAACAAACGAATTGGTAATGGTATAACGAATTAAGATCTTTTACGTTATTACAAAATAACTATTTCGAAAAAAACGAAATAATTATTTCGAAAAAAACGAAATGATTATTTCGAAAAAACGTATTGATTATTTCGAAAAAACGAAATACTATTTTGTTCAATCGAAATAATATTCCATAAGAAACGAAAACATATTTCGCAAATACGAAACATTTATTTCGATAAAAACGAAATAAATATTTCGAAAAAAACGAAATTATATTATTTCGTTGAAACAAAATATCTTTTCGTTTAAACGTAATATCATTATGTTCAATCGAAAAAATATTTCGTATGAACGAAAATTAATTTCGAAAAAACGACATAATATTTCGTAGAAACGATTTGATATTTCGTAAAAACGAAATAATATTACGTTTAACGAAATAATTTCGAAAATGAAAAAGTATAATATAAATAACACATGGCAGTGAGAGTGACAGTACATATTATCAACCCGAGGAAAATAATATCTACCGAGGCGCTAGCCTGTGTTTTTTGTTTTATTATACCGAACAAAACTGTCACATGTGCAGGTCGTATTCTAGGTCATGCGTGTATTTGTACTTTAAACAATGGACTTGTCCATTAAATGGGTGAATAAGCTGATACATGAACAGCATTTTCACTGATTTAAACATATCATTTTGATATGTTACAGTTACAGGTGGTTTAATTTAAAAGTAGAAATAATTTACAATGTAAAATGAAAACATGCCTGACACAAATATAAAACGTATTAATCAATCCACCGTAACGTTTGTTGAATGAACTGAATACTACGAAACAAGCTTGTACTTTTATTCGAGATAACACTCATATGCTCTTCCCAAACATAATTATAAAGGGTGTTTATAGTAAAAAATAAAACTTTTTTGATTTTATCGTGACGTATGTACATTTACGGGTAATACAGTAAAAAATTACGCACTACCAAAGACATTGAAACTTTGTTATCTATGCCTCAGCCATAGCATTTTGTCAGAATACGACATACAAAAACATCTACTTTATAGATTTAGTTCAATATCGGCATGTCATCGCATAAGGTAAGTCGATGGTAAATATAAACGCATATTTACCAGATTGTATTTATATTCACAGTATTTCATAACCAAGCTACATAATCATAATTTTGAACCAAACACTGATACATAAATGATTTGAAGAATGATTTTATTTAAAAGTTTGGTGGCTGATTTATGCCATGTCGTATTTTCGTTTCTTCGCGGCGAAGAAACGAAAAAAAAACCACGAAAACACGAAGATACGATAAATCCATAGTTTGTCTTATCTTCGAATGCTCTTTTCTTCACGTACACACAACAAAAGAAATACAACAGTACGACAGATAAAATGTGTCGTGTTTTCACCTTACATCTGTCGCATCTTCGTCTTTTAATTTCTTTGTGGCGATTGGTCATATCTTCTTGTTTTCGTATTTTTCGTTTTAACGCGGCGAAGAAACGAAAATACAACTTGGCGTAAATCAGCCACCATATAAAGTCCTTTTCTTAAGAATGCACACAGTACGATGGGTTTCCAAAGTACTATACACATGTATACCCACGTTAACAATACTTTAGTCCGTAAAACTAACTTTACAGTCAGTAAGGCCACAACAAATTGATCTTTTGTTCGTCGGATTTCCCGCACGTAAAAATCCGAAAATAGAAAAAAAATATTTTTATTTTTTTTTTGCTCCCGCACTTCAAAATTTTTACCGCATCAAGATTTTTTTTTAAGTCAATTTTTTTGGCACTCAACCAAGAAGTTTTACGGAGAAAATCAATAATTTTTGGTCTAAATATCAAAGCTTATCACCATGACATTGCTATATTTGTAACAAAACAGTAAAGTATTCACGTTTACATACGTCACTATGATGATCGTATCGATCCTTTGTTCCTTTGTTTTTCTAAATTATATTTAGTACACGTTCTAACACATGTATACTAAATTTATACGTAATAAATGCAATGCTTAACTTCCATAAACTTTAACTCTTGATACATTCAGAAGTTGAATAGTGACGTAGACAGAGCGCCTCCATCAACCCTACCAAGATGATCTGGATGTGTGACGTCATATGTTACACCTTCTGTGTAACATTAATTTACAATAGAGGTCGACTCATGTCTTATGAATTGAGGTAGGACAGGATAGAAGATTTCCTTTTCTTATAATGTTCATGCCGGAGATATTCGAACAGACTGATTTAAAATGAAGTTGTATTTTGTATTATTTACCAAAAGGCTATACTTTCGACACCAAAACGTATAGTCCATTTAATTTTATAGGGGTGCTGATTCTATTTTTCCTCCAGGATTACTTAGGTATACTTAGCAGTTGTATGTTGTTTAGTCTCACTCTGTAGCATAATTTGGTTAATTAATAATCTTCTTCTTCCTAATTGTATTTATTATTTCCTAAACTGTATTTATGCACTTAAAAGTTAACAGGCTGTGTTCATTATCATTTTATATAAATAGTGGTGCTGATTCTAAAAATCTCATTCAGGAACTTAATTATACTGAGTATATGAATATAATCATACATATTTTTATGTTTTTGAGCCCATCTTTTATTTACTGGAATATTAAAACTTTATTTATACACCAAAAGTCAACAGGTTTGGTCCATCATTTTATAGGGGTGCAGAGCCTAAAATTTTCATTCAGGAGGATTTAAATTTGCTGAGTAGCTGTTTGTTGTTGATTCCATCTTTTATTTATTTGGTTAATATATGGATTTATTTTACATAAAAAGTCACCAGGTTTGGTCCTTTATAATTTTAGAAGTGCTGATTCTAAATTTTTACAATGATCAAGATTGGAAGTTTTGAAGATCAATATTGATAGAAATCAGTATATTTTACAGTATGATGATATAGTACAGTTCATCTAAATGCAAAAGGAACAAAATACAGACATTTATTTTGTATGTATCATATTAAAAGCATTAATTTTATGAATATCAACAACAAGTAATCTTTCTTACAACAAACTACAAGATAATCAGAGCTAAACTTACATTTCCTTGTAATCCAAGGTCAAGATAATAAAACCCAAGGAAAAAAGACTAAATATGAAACTATAATTGAGAGAAAAATAATAAATACAGGGAGTGCTTTTAAAATTGTATCATGTAAGAAAAATAGAATAAATCCATAGTAGTACAGCATCAATCCATGTTTTATATTTAAATAAGCTTGTCTATATCCACAACTATAATTTAAGTGATTATTGTGGCTCATATGCACTTTGAAATAATACAGAATGCTATTCATTAAAGTTTTTTCTGCATTTAAGTGCATTTTGACTTTAAGTAATTGAATATTCATAAAAATATAACTTTTTTTATTTTTCGCTTTTCGCTCGCTCCTCAAAATGCAAAATGTGGGAAAAAAATATTTTTATTTTTTTTTCGCTCGCTCGCTCCAATTTTTTTCGGACAAAATCCATAGAACATATGATCAATTTGTTGTGGCCTTATTTTTCGCTTTTCGCTCGCTCCTCAAAATGCAAAATGTGGGAAAAAAATATTTTTATTTTTTTTTCGCTCGCTCGCTCCAATTTTTTTCGGACAAAATCCATAGAACATATGATCAATTTGTTGTGGCCTAACTTAACAATTAAAATTTACAATCATGTCAACCTGACAATTTTTTCTCAATGTGATATTTACACCGTCTATGTACAGAATTCCAGCGATCCTCTTATTTAATGTCCGTCTTTCTTAACTACCAAAGCTTGAATATTTTCACGGTGACTGGATGCATTGTTTTTCTACTGGCGGCTTAATTGTAATTAAATATAGCTTGGCTAAAACATTTCAAACGGCATAAGCAGCTTTACTCTATTATTACACACACTTTTTGAAATTTATGAATGCATCATGGCGATAATTTTAACAAACGCATTCACCGTGAAGTTATTCATGTTTTGACAGTTGAGAAAAAACGAACAATAAGTATATTGGGTACAGAATGTCTACGTTAACATTCCGTAAATAAACAATGCCAGTTTCAACACTAAATTATTTAGGGATGAATGATTTATACAATGTTATAGTTTAGTGAGTTTACACTTATTTTATAAACATATCATTGCATAAAAATTACAATATGAATATACACTATTCAAAATAAATGTTAACTAACAAAGTGGTAAGTACAAATCAGTAAAATGTTGTTCAAGCATCGGCTTATTTACCTATTTAGTTGACAAGTCCATTGTTTAAAGTACAAAAACAAGCATGGCCTGGAATACAATCTGTACCTTTAGCTAAGATAGTACTAATTTATAACAAAATACTCACAACGCATACATCACGCGTTGCTATTTTAATTAATTCAACAAATAATAGCTGCGTGAAGTTTGAACTCATACACGAATGCAACGAATATTAGATACTTGCAACTTCATGGCTAAACGTTTAAATTTAACTTAAGTTAAACGCAAAAATCAATATAACTTTGATCAATAAACAGAATATACATTAACATACTCGAGTGAAATTTTTAACAAGCTCTTAACAATTTAATTTCAATATAAATAAAAGTTAACGTACATAGAACTTACCTCGGTGATATTAAATACTTAAGCAGACGACAATATGGTTATCCGCCTATCTATCATTTTCGTCGACTGGTCTCGGCTACAACAGGGAGTATAGTGACGTTATCTTCAGAATGTATTTCTTTTCACAACCATAGCAACAGTCTAAATTAAGTAACAGTTCTGAATTCCCATGTCTAAATTTAGATCCTGATTCTGGATTCCCATGTCTTATGATACTGATTCTGAATTCCCATGTCTAAATTTAGATCCTGATTCTGGATTCCCATGTCTAAATTTAGATCCTGACAGGTAAATATGAGAGTAGTTTGTTGAAAATCAAAGTACTGTAAGGTGTCACACAAAATTGCAACTATTTGCCTCTATATAAAATAGCCAAGTTAGAGTATCTCAGGTGACCTTCACAAGTAGACTGAGATGTAATGGATAGTGTTACCCTAATCATGAACACTTGAGTAGCAAAATAAGACCAAAGAATGTGTATTATGTACGTTGAACTGTTTCACTATTTCTCTTTCTTTGCGTGTACAGTTTGAAATTCCCATTTTCATAGGTAAAATGGCCACAGTTTATTAAACATAGATCTTCCACCGTGAAAAGTAGTTCTAAAAGGAATATACATGATTGGCACAATATTATTCTAAAGGGATACAAAAACTAACAAGAAATGTCTTTAAAAAAGACAAACGGCGTCGATTTAAAAACAAGAGGGCCCAAAGGGCCCTGGGTGCTCACCTGAGGAAAAAGTCAAAGGTCACAGAAGAGCCATTTACAGAGGACCACTAATGTTAAAACCTATTTTTTTGACCCAGTGACCTACTTATCCAACCAATCAGACCTATTTGAACAATTTTGGTAGGAAACCACCCACGGGCCATTCCTGTTGAGTTTGGGCAAATTATCATAAGCGGTTCAAGAGAAGATGTTGTTTGAACTTTTCCTTATATAATTCAATGTAATATTGTGATTCATGGGGTGGGGTCAATTTTGACCCAGGGGCATAATTTGAACAACTGTGATGGAGGACCTCTAGATGATGTTATATACCAAATATGAAAGCTCTAGGCCTTGTAGTTTCAGACAAGAAGGTTTTTGATAATTGCATTGTGAAAACCTATTTTTTTTGATTCCGTGACCTCCGTTAGTATTTGCTCATACAAGTTGTGACCACGCATCATCACTTCATTAACAACATTTGCAGACCAGTTTCGCAGACTTGGCACATGATTGCCTACCGTAAACAATATATCAGCCAATGCAATTGCCGTACACTGATAACCTGCAGCTTGTGAGCATATCTGACCTTGGTGAAATCGACCGTTAATAATCCTTACCATTGTTTTGATCTCCGTTGCCCGTTCAATGTTGTTTAGAGTCAGCTACCTATGCTCGGTCACTACCAATGCTCGGTCACCCCTAGCAAATTTCGATTAATTAAAAAGGGGACCTCGCGTTTCTAATTTTAGTCATACCTGTCAAACGCTCGCGGAAAACCCCAAATCATGATCATCTAGACGCTTATCTGTTTATGCAGACGATAGATACGAGCGCACCTGCTGTTTTCCGCTAGAAAATCTTAGAGGCTAGAAAATCGAATTTGGACAGCCTTGTCTTTTTCACTTATAATTGTTATAATAATTCAAGAAGTATTATGATTTATTTAAATTTATAATATTTATACAATAATCTATCAATTGTAAATAAAAATCTCACATATTTATGTATATTCTAAGTAAAACAAGGTGACCGAGCACTGGTCCGAAATTTTCCAAAAATACCGTGTTTTACGTATACATTACACTCCGCGCCGATTTTATCCAATAATCGGGATCGTCAGACGCTTGTTTTTCTGTAAACGGAAGTAGGTCAACATGTAGACGATAATGCGTAATGAATTTGACATGAATTGACAGAATACCGTTAACCCGCTTCGATTTTGATATAAATGTGACCGAACAAAAATTATGAATTTATTCTTAAAAGTTACGTACCAATAACTCTGCAGATTAATAAATATATGTGGAGCTGTGACTCTCAAAGTGTAAACCCCGGAAACTGGACGTAGTGAGGCTAACTTAATAATTATTGGGTAATATGTCAGACTTTTTACTAGAAACCGGTTCACATCTGGAGACGTAATTCATTTTACCCATAAAATATTGTGTTTGACACGTAACTTTTTATTGTTACAATATAAAAAAACACTTTGGAAAGCAATAGAAGTCTACCCAAAAAAATAATCTACGAACGAAGCAAAATTTCGTAAAACACTGCATTACAATAGTGTGGCCTTTATTTTTTCGCGCGTGTCAGGGCCATCCAATCGAAGAGGGGATTTTCTCTGTTTCCCCCGTACGTCATTTTCAGTGCTTGTAAAATCATCCAATAGAACGGCGTATTTCCGAAATTCCCAGACATACGTCATTATACAGAAATGTAGGTCAAAATCCAGCTTAGACAGCTACGCCGAAAAAACGAGAAAACAATAATTTAACACACTCTTTTGGTAACAGAACCAAGGCTTCCGAAATGCAATCAAACCAAATTCTCATATCTACATTCGTACATTACAACGTCCCGGAAGGGATTCCCCCCCCCCCGCAAAAAAAGGGACACGGTATAAGCTAATTTATTGTAAATTGCTTTATTTATTGTGCTTGTATCACATTCTTAACACTGGGAGATTAAAATGCGTACAAATTTGCTTAATAGAGTTGACTATTTCATCACAAGACAGGGGGTTTTCTGACAAGGCTCCAAGTTATTTGACTGAAGAGGTAGACTTAATGTCCGTACCATTAAAATATATATTAAGAGATTTGCCTTTCTATAAGCGAATTTTGGAACCAAAAAGAATAGAGTCAGTTTTCCTAAGATGTACTGATAGCTTATTTTCTATACCACTCACTGACAGACTGAAGTTCTTTAGACAATTCCTGTTCTATATGTAGTTTAATATCTTTGCCAGTGACTTAAATAGTTTGTTATTGACTACTGCAGACATGCCATTATTAACATAAATTATATTAAGAACAATAGAGGGCCAAGGATTGAGCCTTAGGGAACTCCACAGGTAACCTTGCTAAAAGAAGAATGAGTACTGGAAACATCAACCAGTTGTTGTCTCTCACAAAGGTGGGATTTGAACCATAAAATAATATCATGACCAAGGCTAATGGCTTCCAGTTTTGATATTAGAATAACATGATCAACAGTATTAAAAGCATATTGTAAACCTAAAAGAATTATGCCAACCAAGTTGCATCTGTCCATTTGAAATCTTATAAAATCAGATATATGTAAGATATGTGTCTGTGGAGAACACCGTAATAAAGCTAGATTGGAAATTATATAAGAGGTTAATGTTTATTTAAATAAGAATAGATTCTACCTGGTCATATACAACCCGGTATATGATTTTAGAGACAACAGCTAAAATAGAGACAGGACGGTTATTTTCAACTTTGGTTTTGTCAGATTTTTTGAAAATGGGAACAATCTAGCTGACTTCAGATCATCAGGTTCAATCCCTTGGATCAAAGACAAGTTTATCACATGAGCAATGGGGTATGCTATGGCATCTGCACTGTCAACGATGAAACGAGTCAGAGTACCATTTCTAACTTTCTTGTCAGAATCGAGAGAAAACGAAAAATTATTTGGAAGTACATGTACACCTTTTTTGACATCCCTAATTGTTAATGTACTTTATTTCTTAGGATATTCCAACATGTACACGTATTGAAGATACAATTACTGTGAACTACTGAGATGGGTTTTTCGTCGTGCGCTTGTGCGTCAACAATTTCTTAAAAGTCTTCTAGTCAAAAATCATATTTAGGTCCTCTACAATGTTTGTTCGAATTATGCCCAGGGGATATTGACATAGATTTATGTACGGAAATCTTGAAAATTCTTCTTCTTTTAAACTGAATGACAAAGACTAGGGGTTAAAATTGGCCCCGTTAAAGAGGTCACAATTTTTACAATGAGTTATATTAAGAGATGTTGAAATCTCTTCTCCCCTTAAACTGAATGACCCAGAGCTTAAATATTTAGTTTGTAGCATCACCTCAGGTTCCTCTTAAAAAATTCAAACATTGCTCCTATGGCAAAATTGGCCCCGCCCAGATGTCACAAGTTTAACATGGAGTTATATAAGGCAATGTTGAAGAATCTATTTTACTGTATGGCCGCTTGGCGTAGAGCTTTATAATTCATATTTGGCATATAGCATCATCTAAAGGTCCTTTTCAAAGAGATTCACCTGATTTACGAGCAGATATATAAGAAAGTGTTAAAACTCTTTTTTTCTAAAATACTAAATGGCCAAGAGCTTTCATATTTAAAGGAGTAGGTGCGTTTACCCCCAAATTTGGCCCTGTTGCCGAAGTTCAAATTATGTCATATGATAGGGAAATGAATAAGTTACCCAGAATTAACATTTTTAAGTGAATTCTGTGAAGTCTGTTACCATGGCAACAGAACAAAATAAATGACTTAATTTGAAAATATTGATATCCCTTCAAACTGACTTTCAAAATTGATAGTTTTATAGTCACATATTGTCACATGAGGGAAGCACTTTCTTTTAGAGTTGTTAATATTTGGTTGCCATGGTAACCGATTTCAGAAATTGAAAATCTTTTATTTTTTGTAAAACAAGTCCTTTTGCAATTCTAAAGAAAGCTTATTCAAACATTATGTTGATGTAATTATACAAAATTAACAACACAACACTCTGGCCTCATTTATTGCATTATTTATTACCATGGAAACAAAGTAAATGTATTCTATACTAAGAAATAACATATACATGTTTAAAATAGAATGTTATATTCTCACTAAGAATATAAAGTTTGAAGATGAAGTTTAGATTTTAAATGTATGCCTAGTTCTTAATGTTATGGTTATCCCATCTATGACTGAGAAAATTCAATTGAAAAAATACATTTTTAGTCGATAGGTTCTCGTTGCCATGGAAACTTTATCATTTTTACTAAAACTATAATATTCAAACATATATATTTTTTTAATAATTTTGATTCTAAATCTTATCACATTTACCACTTAATTGAATTGAAACAGCAAAAAAAATACATTAACACTGACTTAGTTACTCGTTGCTAAGGTCGTTTCTAAGGCAACAAATGTCCCAGTTTTTGAGAATTACAAAAATGTTACTTAAATCTGTCAGAGGAGAAGGTATCATGCAAATAGGCCAAAATAAAAGAAAACAGTATTGAAGTAAAACTTGCTTAATTATAATAAAGTATCAGTATGCAAACATTAAATCACATTATTTATATCTTTTTTATGAGTGGTTGCCATGAAAACAAAATTAGAAATTATAGTTCTAAAAATGAGATTCAGTCATTACTACAATACTGCATAAGCTAAATTAATGAAATTTGATATGCAAGATGTTCAAAGTATGCAGACAACAATCAAATGCTATTCTTTTCTATTAAAAGCTGTGGTTGCTATGGTAACAGACAATGAAAATATAATAATTTGAAATACAACTATCAAGATTATGAAACCTAATTTTTTTACCAATTCTTTCATAGAAATGAAAAATATCAGATCAAAATAAAATCAAATTTGTACTAATTTCTCATATAAAAATGTTCAAAAAGAGTAAATCAATGCTAATAGGACAACAAGTTACAAAAGAGCTCAGGTCAGGAAAACTGCATTAAGAGATTTAGTTTTCAAGCATTCAAACATGATGACATCACTGGGATGTAAGGTTCACTGTTATTGATAGGATAACAAGGTTATAACAATATTTTCTACAAATTTCATTGCATTTTGAGATAAATGGATGACATAATATGAACATGTTGGAATAAAGTAAAATTATATAAAAAAGTTTAAAAAGATATACAGTGATTCCTTTACTTTTTCTTATTTAAGACAGTTATGTCATCATCATATTTAAGCAAATTCAGCATTAATTTGGATACAAGAAATGGTCTAGGTAGGTAAGAATAGAATTCAGCAGTGATATCATTTTAATTGTTGAAAAAAGTGAATACAGAATCACTTAGCTCACATTGCTCAACAATGATACAAATTATACAAAAAAAGTTTAATCATCACAAAGAGTCCTCACATAGATGTCATCTTTTATGAAAATCATGAATGAACCCAGTCATTCCTTGTACAGAGCTAAAAGAAGCATACTCCTTTTCACACCGATGTTATACAAAATAGCAAGTGAAAATGATTTTCACTTTCTACCATGTGAAATAAAAAAAATATCAAACACTTACAGGATGTCCATGCAAGAAATTACATTTTACATGCTGCAATTATCAAGCTGCAGTCATATGTTAAGACATATTACTTCATATGACCTTTTATGAGAGCCCAGAATACTGATAGACTTTTATATTTGATAATTTTCAACATACAATTAGTCATATAGTTTTAAACATATATAGATATGGAACAAAGATCTGCCATACTTTTGTCTTCTATAATTCATGTTATTAAAATTGTCCAAATCAGGGATTACTTATAGTAAAATGCCTATACAAATGGATTGAATAAAAAGTATACACTGATATTAAAGTAAAACTGCACACCATCATGTAGAAAACATTAAAAAATTCTTCTACTCATAACCATGGAAGTCAGATTTGTTTCTGAGTCATGAACATAACATCATTAGTGTATAAATACTCATTGTGTAAATACCAGATTGTATCATTTTTGTACGGTTCTTGACAAACTTGTTTGACTCATTTGTTTTGCTCAAGGCAAAGCAAATATTTTTATTCCACAACATTTTGGAAGCTTTTGTATTTGATAAAGTTACAAATATTACATTTCTAAAAAAACTGTATGTACAAGTAGGTGAAATCAGATCACAAGAAAATAAATTGTTATTCACAATGGTTTCAAATACAAGCTATTCATTGCATCGTATTTGCAGACTAGCAGGGCTGTCAATGTAGTCTAAATTAATAGTTTTTATTTTGTTATATTAATAGGCAACTTTTCTTCATATTGCATATTTATTTTAAATCATAGATCTAAAAACCCTGTGAGGTATAAACATGTTCTTGAAAATTGTCCAAAGCAGTTGTTCATGTGAATGAGCCCAGCTGAATTTTATTACATCAAATGTATATAATACACAACTTTCATCTGGGCTATAAGAAGTTGATTGCAAACAAGTTCACTGTCTAGATCGTGAAACGGTGGCGATTTTCCGTGTCACGGTGTAGCCACATCAAGATGGCGGAAAAACAACCATCCAAAAGGTACGTGTCGTTTTTGTATGATATTTTGAGAAATATTCGGGCCCAAACGCGTTATATAGTTTCATTTGATCCGTAAATGAATAAACTAAAGGCGGGTGTACTCACCTGACATGTCACGAAGGATTTATGTGAATCAAAGCCACCAAAGTTGACGAATGACCGTCAGTCAAATTTGAACCGAGAGAAGAGTATTATTTTTGATAAAATCGCCGTTAGTACGACACTTACAAAGTTATAAATACGTTTGTGAGATAGTGTACATGCATGAAATTATACCTTAAAATTGTACAAGTTCTAATTTATTTTGTTTTGTCAAAACATGCCTACTTTCGGTTTTGTCTAAGCAACGGTTGAGATTTTAGCTCCGGTGAAGATTTTCCGTAAGAAATGACTCGGTGTTGCCATAAAAAGTGGATACGGTGTATACATTTGCGTGAAAGTGGACACGGTTTGGACACCCATCCAAAGGCTAAACGCAACTATATCATTTGAAGTAAATCACATTGGCATTATCCTTCGTAAGTTGCTATACAGAAAAGCCCAATGTGTTCAATACGTAAATCTTTGCAGAAACAACGCCTAATTATAAATCAGTTAGTATTATTTTATTCCCACTATTCCCACTATTCCAGATCGTCACCTTTCGTATTGATACTTGAAAAATAATGTAGTATAGAAATATGAAACTGATACTTATAAAAACCCTTTTGTGATAAGACTAAAATTATATATTTCATAATTTTGTTCTCCCCAGTGTCAAAATGGAAATAATGCTATATAATGCTACCACTGTAAGTTTTCGAAATCTGATCTCCCAGCATGCATTCATCATTCAGAAGAAAAGCATGCCAAATTGCAGATAAAATGACGGATGAGATAGTTTAAAAAATATCAACCGGCCGATATGGCCTTCTGACGAAAGACTAATGACTAACACCAAATTTAGAACTGCAAACTGGGGAATATTTCAAAGTGAATCAACACATATGTACATCCTTTCTAGAAAATAAGAAGTGTCTTTATGTAAAAGAGCTAGAAAATATACAAGAATCTAAACAAGATATTTCTGTTGATACTGATTTAATTACTTTCCAGTCCAGATGTGAAAAGCGTACAAAACGTCAGCACCAATAAGAGCACTCGGCAGTGTAACTTTAGCAGGTCCCTCTCAGCAGACGTTTATTCCATGTACGAGGAACTTGATGAACAGTTAGAAGATTTAAATTTGTTTACGATTTGACCAAACCCGTATCTGTGTTTTAACGAATACTGCTACGTTTTGCCTTGCCTACATTTCGACAGTATTCCAAATGGTCTGGTCGCATTTCAAGCGTTTGAATGAGTGTCCTAACCGTGTTCTCTTTAACGCAAATGTATACACCGTATCCACTTTTTATGGCAACACCGAGTCATTTCTTACGGAAAATCTTCACCGGGGCTAATATCTCAACCGTTGCTTAGACAAAACCGAAAGTAGGCATGTTTTGATATAATAAAATAAATTAGAACTTTTACAATCTTCTCACAATCGTATTTACAACACGCTAAGTGCCGTACTTACGGTGATTTTATCAAAAGAATACACTCTCTCGGTTCAAATTTGTCAAACAGTCATTCGTCAACTTTGGTGGCTTTAACTCACATAAATCCTGTGTGACATGTCAGATGAGTACACCCGCCCTTTAGTTTATATATTTACGGATCAAATGAAACTTTATAACGCGTTTAGGCCCGAATATTTCTCAAAATATCATGCAAAAACGACACGTACCTTTTGGATGGTTGTTTTTCCGCCATCTTGGTGTGGCTACACCGTGACACGGAAAATCGCAACCGTTTCACGATCTAGACAGTGAAGTTTAGCAACATGAAGCATATATTGACAATTTGATATGTTTATGGTGTGATTACCAATGTATGGTCTAACAATCCTCTAACAAACTGCATGTACTGTACATGTTAGGGTTTAGAAATTAGGACAATCAAGTTTGTTATTTGGAATCTATGTATTTCATATCAAACCTTAGCATTGCTTATGACTTGTAGATCTATATGTATAGATATATATGTATGACAGAACAGCAGCAATTGGTTTCAATGCCAAGATATACCAATATTCCTGCTATAATGCAAATTGTGTGAAAATTTAAAAATTATCTAGATCTACATGTACCTGATTTCAGGAAATTATACCTCTGCTGATTTGAAACCGAAAGTAGAAGTTAAATTCTGTTCCAGTAACATATGGCATGCAAAATCATCGCATCCTTTAGTTCAATTGTTCTGTGATGATGTGACAAACACCATTTACTTTATATACAGAGAGACTAGTCAATCATACAGCCAATCTGCATAACGTAAAATAGACAGTGTAATCATAATTTCATGTTGATTGAAGTTCAAAGTCGTCGTTCATTGGACCTGTGTGTGACATCATTCACTCCTTTATTGTCAGCTTTGACTTAATCCACAGTCTAAAACAAACTTTTGATATCAGATAACTAGTCCATAAAATCTCCCTTTCCAGTATCCTCCATTTACTTCGTATTTTGTCCAAAATAAGTTAAGCAATTTTACTTTGTTGACATATCAATGGAGGTTGCCATCTTGGTTTATGCATTCAGGTCAATGAGCTATTTTAGCCCAAGATATTTAAATGATTTAAATGCTGATAACTTGTGACTTGACCCCTTATAGTCGTGAATGTGAATAGTTGATACATAGAAAACTTATGTCTTGATTTTTGTTAGAATAATTTGAGGCTCGTAAACACACAATTTTAGTTTAAAACCGTTGTTAAGGACGCCGGTGCAAACAAGTCGAAGTTGCGTCCCTTGGTTTTCAGTAGACTATTTTTAAAGACTTTTTTTAAAATTGAATATGAGTGCAACATGACGAAGATTTTATATTTTGTCCAGCTTTTTAGTATGATAAAATAGACATTTCCTGAAAATTTCATATCTTCGCAATGCTGCATTCGTATTGAAAATTACAGAAGAAGAGGTCAAAATCAGTCAAAATTAGCGACATTTGCCGTACTTGACCCTAATTAAGGGTCCCGTAAGCAGTCAAAATGAACTCGAAATTTTACATAATTTACATTTTCTTGAAGCTTAAAGATAGATCTATTTGCCTGAGAAATATTATGACTGAAATCGTAAATTAAAAAATCGACAATTTTACAGGGCCGAATCGCACCTACTCCTTTAAATTTCTCAAGGTCACAGCACAAATGAAATCGTTAAAAAATGTGTCCGATTCAGCATTCGGTGGTCGTGCTTCAGTGTATACGTGGACAATCCATGAACATATACTATCTTTAAGACATCTGAATGTTGTTTTGAAGCGTATAAGTAATATAGCATACATATTGTTAGATAATATTGACTTTACACGTCGATGTATAGAAAAATAGTAGAACTACTTGCTAAGGAGTTAATCGCCGGACCTTATAGCCCGGTTGTATTCCTACTACATCGCCGAGGTCGTTCTGAATGCCGATTCAGTTGAGCGATCATGGGTCTTCAGGAACCTCTTGTTTTAAAGGTTCTATTGCATTAAAATTCTCCATGTGTAGAATTAAAGTATCTTACATTTTGTCAGAAACAATAAGGCCATTCTTATTGGAACAACTTGTTCAGGAAATTTTAGACAGCAATCTAGGCTTTGTTTTGATGTTTGATGAAACAATCATGTCTCAAGGGTGTCGTCAGATGGATACACTGGTCAGGTGTTGGAACGAGTTTGTAGGGCAGATAGAACAGAATTCTTAAGACCTTTTGATTTGTATAGTTGCTGCATGGTGCTTTACTTGGTTTGAAAGATGACTCTGCAGGGTAAGCACAGACTTAAATTTGAACTCCTTTCTTAAAAAGTGCTAAAATACTATGAACAATGCTTTCAAGTCCTTGAATTTGAATTTATTATTTCACTTAAATAGGACTTAATTTTGTTAGAAAACATGCTCAGAAAGGAATAAATGACGAAATGTTTCGTCAAAAGTCGATGGTTTTCAACAAACAATCGTATGTAAATACCAAAATTAACGAAATATTCACTCTACGTAACTGTTACTGGATGAATTCCAATCGGTTCAAATGAAAATAGGTACGAATACAGCATAGTTGCGCCTCCAAGCTGTTCTACAAATATGGCGTCTGGAAAATATGTATTTAACATAAAATAGATTTTTACGTATCTTTGTGTTGTTGATAGTGACGACAAAATGAGATAGGCTAAGTGCAGCACATGCGACAAAATTATTGGCATTAGCAAAATGGGCAGAACAGGTTTGAAACCGCTCGCAAATGGTGAAAAAACATCTTCGTATTTCAATATCTTAGGAAACAACGACACTGGACAATTGTTTTGTTGGGAACCAACGAATCAGAAGGGAAACCACAAGAAAATGTCTGCAACTGTAACTTAAGGGATCAAGACTTCAGCCGTCCCCCACTACCTTCTGTTCCTGAAACCACAGAAGCAAACAACAATAACATTTGATATTTTGTGAACATGGGTGAAAGTTGTGAAAACTGAAAATACTGAAGAAAATGCTGGGGGCCAGGGGGCCGCTAGGACCCCCGGTGGGTCCAGGGCAACGCCTTGGCGGGGGTTCAGGGGGCCGAAGGCCCCCGAAAGCTGACAGTGTAGAAGCAAAATAAAGCAGTAAAATCAAGCATTCATGGAAGCTAGCAGGAACTTTCAGGACCTCTGAGTAAAATATCTATGTACATATATTAAGCATTTTGGTACTCATGAGTACTTCATAAGTTCTTAACTTGAAAAAAATTGTATGGTTTATGACTATCTTAATTCTTAAACATGCTATCAAATAATTTAAAGTTAGTGTATAAGACCAAGCTGAATGTACACAGAAAATAATTTCAATCCACTTTGCAAGTGAAATTGATAGATAAGTCTTTTTTGGCAGCAGGTATATCTTCATTGAAGAATGATCTAGTTGCTTTCTGATTGAATGTAAAATATTTTTTTCACAGACCAATGTCATGCTTATTTTGCACTAAGAACAGTACAAGAGCTGTCAGAGACAGCATGCTCGACTTAGTAAGTATTTGTCACAGGAGATGATGTTGATGATAAGGAACACACATATTTTAGAATTTGAAAATATAACCTTAACAAATTTAAAGTAAATAAATTAATAAAAAGATAAAAAAAAATAAGTTCTAGCAGCTTCTATTACACTCCTTGTCTGACTTGATAATTTGATGTATCACCAATAACTACTGTTCAATATATTGCTACAAAAGTTTTTATCAATGACAGCTCTTTTGGCAAACAGACCCAAGTATCAAATTACATACACATTGGTAATGCCTATGTTTTTACTCAAATCTTGTTTTACATGTTGTCCAGCTGACAAAATGACACCGGAGTTCCAAGACTCACAATATTAGAAAGGTTGAATGTAGACAAATTTGTCTATTTAATCTATACATATGCTGTTCATACAAAATGAACATTCAATTTAAAACTTCCAAGATTACTGTATAAATTTAGAATCAGTTCTGCTAACATCATCATGGACCAAACCTGTTAACTTTGGTGTATAAGTAAAGTCTCAATGTTATTGGGTAAATTATAAAGAGATAGGCTCAACAACATACAACTGCTCAATATAATTAAGTCATCCAAAGTGTGTAACAGCATCCCTATAAAATATTAATGGACCAGTCCTGTTGACTTTTTTGGAGTATAAATAAAGTTAAAATATTATTTGTGAAATACGGGATTGACTCAACAAAAAACAACTACTCAGAGTACGTAAGTCATCATGAATGAGGATTTTATAGTCAGCACCCCTATAAAATAATAATGGACCAAATCTGTTGACTTTTGAGTGCATAAATACGGGTTTGTCATTTGGGCAAATTATGCTATAGACTAAACAAGACAGAACTGCAACATGCTAATAGACTTAAGTTATCCAGAAGATTGCAATTAGAATCTGCTCACCCCTTAAACGAAAATGGACTTAACCTTTTGGTGTTATGCAAAATACAGCTTTAATTTAAATGAGACTGAGTATTTTGGGGTATTAACAGTAGAATGTGAAATCTTCTTCCCTGTCTTAAGGTATACAATCCCTAACGCCACTCTCATTCTAAATCTGATATTGAAAAAGTATGACAAAATCTTACAAAACTTGATATTTTTCATTTATCACAATTTGTTAATCATTCTGCATGGATTAGATTTATTATATAACTTGCCATTTCAAAAATATTAGACACCAACTTTGACAGGACTTAGTAATTACCTCCCTTGCATATGAAAATAGAATAATTTAAAATATGTCCATAAAAAGTCTATGTTGACATTATTAAAATATCTAACACGGTAAAAAGTTTAGAAATACGATGTACAAACAAATAAAACTATTTATAGAATTATTCAGCAGTCATCAAACATAGTTTTTAGTTAGGGATTGTATACCTTAATCACCTGTTTGTCATCAGTAGTAGTGTTAACACAGCAGGGGAACATATGACGTCACATACACAGAGCTGTGTAGAGTTGATGCAGACGCTAAGTCTACGTCACTGTTCAACTGAGTCTGATTTTAAATCAATTTAAGGTGTATCATGTGTTAAACTCGGTGTTTAAGTTAAAGTGCATTGCATTTACGTATTCATTTTGTAATTAAATATAAACTAGATAGAATTTCTAGGATTAAAAAGAACAAAGGAAAAGAGGCTTGTGTCTTTATCACTGCTTATGACGTACGTTAACATGACTGTTTTGTTACAATTTTAGTTAAGTTATAGTGATAAATGTTGATATTTAGACATCAAATTTTTGAATTACTCCATAGAACTTCTTGGTCGAGTGCCAAAAAATTGTCTTAGAAAAAATGTTTGTTTCGACGATTATTTTTCTGTGGCATTTTATTATTTTGCTAACTCTCAAAATAGAGTAAGTGTTTTTTCCCCAAATCGGTCTGTTTTTTTTTTCATTTTCGTCGATTTTTTGGTCGGTAGGAACAAGAAGTAGTGGCCTTAATATGTAGTAAACATTACTATATCTGTGTTTCTGCAATCTTTACAAAACTTAAAGAGTCATTCTTATCCCTATTTTTATTTTTCGAGGGTCATTTGAATTGAAACTGAAGGAAATGCAATAAATATCTGTATCTGCAAGGAACTTAAAGATGAGAAGCTTCCTGTTCAGTTTGCTTTTTAACACTAATTAGTAATGTTTGGCTTATGTCTTTGACTTTTCCGAACAAAGATACGTGTTGTTCATATCTTGATCGATGCATCTTTAACCTTGTTCATATCATTTATGCTGAAGGTTCTTTAGTTAGAAAGTGTTGGTGAGAAAACAGGAAAGCGTCAGTTAAACATAGATCTATATTAACGCGGAAGAAAATAAGCACTCTTGACAGATGAATAGAAAAAAACAAGGAAAGGTGAAGAACAAGATTGGTCAAGTGCAGCATTTCAATATTTTTAGGCTTTTCCGTTGCTTCTTCAAGGCAATGACCAAATACTTGACTAAAAGTATATCTTATAAAGAAATGTTCAATTATATTCATCTAGTCTAGTGAGATTAGCATTATGGCAATTCTCCGTATTGCTGCAGAAATTGCAACACATGGCAAGTGTGGTAGAAATGTTGTAAGTAAAAGGTGAGTCGATGGACTACAAATTGGCGGGCATACCTACTGGATGGTCTGAAAATCAAGAATGTATCAAAGTCGAAGATATGTGTAAAATATTTTATGACAAAAGAACAAGTGGACACATCTGAATGTCACAGTATCTACTACACTCCCTTTGCAGTTCGGTGAATACATTTACACGCTACCGTATAAGATGTCGATATACATGTTCATACAGCTACATAATCTATTTCTTTCATTTCTCTTCACCCTTTTTCATTTTTCATCATAATCATCTTCATTAATTTTTACACGCCTCTCCTTCATTTTTACATGTGAGCATCACCTTGCATTGAGACGGAGTCGACCTGTCATCGCATGCGCGCTGGTCGACTACTGAAATGCTGTTATCGGCGCATTTGCCAATACACTTTCAACTTGGTGAGGACCAAATGTTTGCTTGTTTCATATTTGTGCCATTATCTGTGTTTCAGGTTAGTAGTCCTTTTGTATTATTGTGATGTTGACATGTTGTATAGATATTCTTGACCTGTATTAAATTTCATGTTTGTATTTCATGTTTTGTTTCATGATTTTATTCATTTGTTTGTAATATTCATTTAATAGACTGTGCGGACGACGTGATGACGCACGTGCGTATTTGCCAATACACATTCAACTTGGCGAGAACCAATTGTTTGCTTGTTTCATATTTGTGCATTTATCTGTGTTTCAGGGGCATACCAAACGAAAATAGAACCCATTACGCATTTTACAAGTACAAGACTAGTAATATGGTGACAATATAATATAATTATATTGATGTCACTGTATACTGTCAATGTACAGTGTGTACCGACAGCTGTATTGTAAATTCAATTGCGCCAAACACCATGTGCTTATGCTGTTTACAATAGATGTTGTTAAGATATCACATCCAGACAAAATTGGTGAGATCTGTGTTAGCTGATGGAATTGTCGCTATTACATATTTCCGAATTTATTGTCAAAACTTGAAATAATCACAACAGTCATTCAGAGGTCTACTCTATAGTCACGTGGTCTACTACATCGCCGATTCTCCTGCATTCGGAACTCCTCGGAAATTCGCAAGGAATAACCTCGGACATATTTAAACGCCCTTTTGGAACTACCTTTGCGATACACGCCCAGACAAAATACCTAAACCGGTGTTTCGTATACAAATTCACGATCGCTTAGGCAGTGATAAATGTCTCGTTTTTAGTTTAATGATATCCGCTGAACAATATATAGCCACATTTATTTTAAAAGAAATGTATTTATAAAATTTTATGTGTTTATGACAAGAACTAATTGCATAACCGTTACATGCTTCACCTCATGTAGGTAGTAAAAACCCTGGGTTATTGGTGAACCACCCACGAATCCTTCCGAAATATTCATTCAATGAATGGTCGAGGTGTTCTGAAAGGATTCTCCTGTTATTTGAATGGGTGTAAAGTTCAGTCTCTGGTACGTGATATTCTGGATCGTTGAAATAGAGTTAGTATTCGTATTTTTCTAAAATTAATGAAGTATAGTTACTGCTTGGTGTTGAACAATTAAGATGGTAAGACTAACCCTTTTTCAAATTTTGGCAAATATTTTAAGCTAGAGTTCCTATAATTTTCTGCTATAAATTGCGGGCGATCTCGGGTCATGTCGACAGATTATGTAAACAGTCTTTAAAGACACAACTTATCATAAATTTTGACACTTGAAGTGCATGCTTTTTCGTGGCTAGATATAACAGTAGAATTTCAGTGTGTCACGTAGACTTAATATGATAATTGAGCCCTGCAATGAGTGCATGAACCTAGTTCAAATGTAGCGTTTATATAAATGGATCTTTGTATCGAACAGCAAAAAATTTACATGTCCCTAGTTGACTACAATTTTTTTTGTTGTTTGAGTTTAAGTTAAACCTTGATACAACTTAATTGATCAAAGTCTGCCCAAACGGTGAGACAACGGATACCGACACCCGAATGACAGTAATAAGCTCCCATTCTCTTTGAAATCCATATGTGACCCATATATGGAAAGAGGATTTGGTACACTACGGCACTTGATGACAATACTTCTGTTATTTTTTTTGAAATCCATTGACAAATATAGATGGAATTGTGAATAGAAAAAATATTTCCCTAATCAGTGCACATGTATTATCGTTGACCATGCTACGGAGAGAAAACTGTCGTCTGCTTAATGAAATGTTGTCTGCTAAATTCATCTTTTATCCAATGTTTAAAAAAATGATGGAAATACTGTCTGAATGACAAACAGTTTGGAACCACGCGCCACAAAAACATTTTACTCATAAAATTTTGTCAGAGATTTTCATAAATACAGTACTAGTAACGTTATCAACAACTTTGCATGGGACTCAATTTACTTACTCAATAATGAATTTTGCCAGAGATATTTATAAATGCAGTACTAGCAATATCAATCAGTAACTATGCATGGGTCTACATTTATTTCACTTGCTAGCAAACACCAAAAAAGTCATGAAACATGTAATACTTGAAATTTTCACCCCTATAATGATGTAACCACTATACTACAATTTTCTTTTGATGTCCAAGATTTATAAGTTGTGTCTTCAACGATATAAACTAAATAGTTTAAGTCGTTTTCAACTTTATCCAATGGGAGGCAACACGGGCAACGCCTATGTAACAATAGATCATTTTAAAAATGCGTCCATATTTGCGTCTCTTTCTCTTATAAAATATTTTTTTCGATCTTTTTCATTCTTCTGCACCCGACGATGTAATCACTTCAGTTACTGCCCATATCGGACTGACACCTCATCTGCCCTTGTGAATTATATTATCAAATCTTGCTCTGTTGGAACATGTCAAGGAGTACTATCAGCGCTTTGATTTCTTGTACAATCACGCAGTGTGTTCATTAACATGAATGGTTGCTTATAATTGGAAATCAATACGCTGTCGCGTGTGCGAGATTAAAATACGTTAACAAAAAAACCGATATCTATAAATAGATACACGTCACTCATTAAAAACTTGACTACCATTTTTAAAAGGATCTTTTTCAATACTATTAAGGTAAGCCATGCCATTGTTCAATAACTCACTTAATTAAAATTATAATACGTTACATGATAATCAATTGTCGTTAGTTATAACTTACAATCTTTATTAGTTAAATTTTCGTTACAAGCACTTGGATATTGTAATATTTTCTTGCAATCAAAGATCTCTGTTAAAATAACATTGTAAATGGGTATTTGAACTATTTTTCTTGTTTAACGTGTCGTTTTGTCATGTAATTCACAGGAAAATGTCTGACTATATACATTCAGAAGAATTTATGAACTGGGTGAAAGGAGTGACGATCCTAAAAATAACTAAAGACGGAGCTGCTGCCTATGTAAAGGGTAAAATGCAAGAATTTGTTAATGATTTAGAACACAAAGTGAAAAGTGATGAAGGGCATTTCATCAGATTTTTAACTAAAGTCACTGTAGTTGGTCGAGTGAAGAAAAAACATTTGAATAAACATGACGGAGAATTCAAATATAAAATAGATTCACCTTGTACTGAATGTAATGAAATGTTTGAAAAACTACAAGACAATCTAGAGGACGGGTAAGTTTACACATTTTACTCCATGGATATGTACAATTTCCGTAAACAGATATCCTGTAGAGCGTTGTGGTACGGGATCTCTAAGGTTCCCATGGAGGGTCACGTCGAGATGACCTTTATGTCGACCAATCAATGCGTAACTTTTTTCTAGACGAAACACTATTAATAACATTTTGATTTCGTAATTTCTATTTTAGACCAAGGTTCGCGAGCTATTATTTGACAGCGGTATTATTCACAGTCTGCAATTGGACGGCTTATTTAAAATTGCGTGACGTAGACGATGTAAACAAGTTACTAAACATGACGGTTTCGTTATGAATATCATAATGAGAAAATGTTACCTTAACGTGACCCTCGTTAGAAAACGGCGAGATCTAAATTAGCGAGAAGCCGCGCGCGAAAAATTTGAGATCGGGTTTTAATCAGATTGTGGATGGGTAAAGATTTGTTTCTTTTCAACTGTCTTATTACAAACATTTTATCTAGTGTTGTTCAATGCTTGATCTGTCTTAAATTTTTTCCAGTTATAGATTTGTTCGTTGGAAGTGTCATGATTCAAGCAGTACGATATCAGCGGCAGTTTATTGGTGGATTTTGAGTAAAATCTACATATCGTATAAAGTCGATAGTTCACTTGGACCTAAAGATGTTGATCCACTTGCAGTCTTTACTTTGATGACATTGTGTAAGCTATTTACTGCCGTAAAATTGATAGTCGTTTGTGTAAGTATAGAGTATCTTATGTCTCAACATTTTCGTGTTTTACGTTTTGCTCCAGTATTTTTATTAGTGCTGGGAACGAATACAAATTTTGATGATCGAATATTCGTTTTTGATATTCGAATATTCGTTTTTGATATTCGAATATTCGTTTTTATAAAGCTAAAAATGTTCCAAGTACATTATGTATGTCAATGCCTCATATTACGATATTCGTGTCTGAATTTGACTATCTGATTACTAGGCCACTTCAGTTTATATTAGAATTAATAATTTCCCGAGTTTCAATGAAAGATTATGAATGTATGTTGATTGACGGCTCCTTCATGATCTAGCTACATGTATAACCAAGGTTGGGACAGTTATTTAGGGGTGATAAAAACTGATAAACATAACTAAACTGACACGTGTTGAACAAACATGCAACCTTTAAACAGGTTCTTAAACTACGATTTTATTTGTAACTTAGAGTGGCAAAAAATTTTTAAAAGCCATTTTTATGCAGAGAGTTTCGATTATTCGTTTTACAATACATGTATTTGAATTTTCAGTGACGATCCGAATATTCGAATATTTTCCCGGTTTTCCTATTTTTATACCTTTTCCCTAATGGCGTGTTTGTTTTCATCGTATAAAATACGCGCTAGCATCTGGTTTATGCACTTCCATTAAAATTTACATATTTACATCGATTTTCTCTAAGAGGAAGAATTTGTTTGATTTTTGTGGAAGGGTAAGTGAGTACTGGCAAAGACGTGTCAAGGAAAATCGAGTAGGCCAATGACTCAATATGATTAAAACCCGATCTAAAATTTTACACTTGCATACTCGCTAATTTAGATCTGGCCTTTTCCAAACGAAGGTCACGTTCAGGTGACCTTTTCTCATCATAATATTAAGGACGAAATTGTTATGATACGTAACTTGTTTACAACGTCTACGTCACGCAATTTGAAATGAGCTGCCCAATCGCAGACTGTGTATAATACTGCTGTTAAATAAGCATGCAAACCTTGGTCTAAAAATAGAAATTACGAAATCAAAATGTCTTTAATAGTGTTTTCGTCTAGACGAAAGCTACGCATTGATTGATCGACACAAAGTTCATCTCGACGTGATCTTCCACGGAGAAAGTAGAGAGCCTGTACGACAACGCTCTATAGGATATCTGTTTACGGAGAGTGGCCAATGACTATAACGTTAAGTGTACCAGTTGATAAACGATGAACAAAAAACATCGAAAACGTTTCTTAAAATTACAACCAGAAATGGTTCAGTATTTTCCACGGTCTCACAAGGACCAAAACTTACATTTTTGTAGGACATTATATCTCGACAGATAATTGTAGGTTTTAGACATTAATTGAAAGTTTTGTAAACATGTACAATATGGTATCGACATCTAACGAGTTCGAGTCTCACAAATGACACACCAGATTTCATTGAGCAAGAAATGTATCTTGGATTGTTTTACTTCCCTCAACTGTCCATATTAGTCTGTAAGAATGTTATAGATAACCCGAGACTCTTCTAATTTGTAGTCAAGACTCGCCTGGGAGATTCATAAATACAGTTATGAATATTACACCGGTAGCCCAAATACCTAGGGTACGTGTATTAATAGTATGCTGAAGGCTAAGCGGCGAACGCTGAGTAGCTTTTCCCGATCATTGCATTTTTGTGCATTGTTTTATGCAGTTTAATGACACAGCTAGGTTTAAACATAGAATACACCCCAGTGCCGGATTCTG
Organism: Mactra quadrangularis; assembly: GCA_025267735.1. Classification (NCBI taxonomy): domain Eukaryota; kingdom Metazoa; phylum Mollusca; class Bivalvia; order Venerida; family Mactridae; genus Mactra; species Mactra quadrangularis. The sequence goes on along the minus strand of CM046311.1, from coordinate 23,790,269 downwards.
GATTTTTCTTGGGGGGGGTCCAAAATTTTTCTAGGGGGACCAAATCTTCTAACTACACATGCATTTAACACTGTTTGTAAAATTACGCGACATATTAATAATGAAACTACATAACCATTACATCTATATTAGGAACAAAGGCGAGCGAAGTGAGCCCGAGAAAAAATCCTTCATGTTACTTAAAAAGGACTTATTGTTTAAAAAAACACACTCGTGGAATGGTACATTTTGTTAATTTCAGGAGGGTAGGGGTCCGGACCCCATTAACCCCCCCCCCCCCCAGCTAGACCCGCCTATCCACCCAATATTACAACTAAACTTAAGAAATCAATTTGTATGACCTGTATGTGTGTACATTTTATAAATGAATAATTATTTTGTGGAATCCCTGGTAATTTGAAACTTCAATGTATAATCCTAGTCAGAAATCAATACGGGATTTCAATACAAACAATTGGCTATTAGTTTTATAAATACGACACACAATCGATTTATTTGTTATGTATATATAATTATAAACTTACGGAAGCCTATTAGGGCCAAAAGGTTTTATAACTGTTGAATAAAACTTATGTATTTAGGGATTCTTTTGGGTCAATTTTTAATGGAAAAAATAGTAAAAATTCTCAACGTGTGACGAAATATTATCATTTATATACCTTGTAAAAACCACAACTCTATCTGTGCTAATGTTGGATAATTGTCATTTATATACATTGTATAGTTCTATTACATTAACCTGTCACAACTTAAATAATTATACGGTCATTGAATCTATTATTTTTAACCCCTGTCCAACTTGTTATTTCCCCGATATTCAAAATCGTCGCATATATAGTTAGATTATCAATAATTAATATGGATTGGTGGCTCAATGGTTAAAAAGAGGTTAAATAATTACACATTCAGTGACCGTGTAATTATTCAAGTTGTGACAGGTAAATGTAAACTATACAAACACGCAGCTCAATTTATCTTAATGTTGGACCATTGTCATTTATATACCTTTTATTCCTTATAAAACTGCAGCTCAATTTTGCTTCATATTGTATATTATTGTCATTTGTATACCTTTCCATTAACATCTGACAAACTTTAAGTCTCCATGCAACGTGTAGCTGAAAGCCCACAAATATTTTGCTTGACTTGATATAACGTTTGCTTTTTATCCCACCAGGGATTCATCACTAGTTTATAGCAACAGAAAATTTCTCAGAAATGAAATTGATTTCCTTAAACGCTTTTATTGATCAGCTTGCAACAGATGTTATTTTATAAATCTTATCTATGCAAAATGCTGAACGGAAAATTGTTTTGTAATCATATTTCAATATAATTATGACTTTATGTGGTTAACTGTCTTGCAGAAGGCATATTTTAAAGACGTTAGTTATGGCGTGTGAAACGTTGCAAATTCAAAAACTAAATTTATATGCGATAATTCCATATTAATGTTCTATAATCTAACATTCATGTGGTAAAAAAGACATTATATGGTTAAAAAATATATATTCGAAAACTATATTTATGTGCTATAATTTCACAATTATATTCTATTTTGTTTTTATGATGTAAAAATAAAATCTATGTAGTATAAAATCATCCATATTCTATACTATTATTTTCATTTATATTCAAAACGAATATATTTGTATGGTAAAAAAATATTTATGATCAATAATCGCAAGACATTATGGGATCAATAGTAACTTGTATACCTGCAGCGTGTTCAGTTACCCTAAACGTTCCAAAACGTTCCGTAACGATACATTCGGAACTTCTCGGCCATTCGCTGTGAAAAAAATAATATAATAAACAAATGTACGATCGTAAACGCAGTTAGTGATGATTAAAGTTTACGAACTTAAAATGAAACATCACTCATTGCCTAAACGATCGTATATTTGTTTACTTCAACACCGGTAGTTTCAAAATAGAGTCTAAATATGTCCGAGATTATTCGCAGAGAATGGCCGAGGAGTTCCGAATGTATCGTTACGGAACGTTTAGGGTAACTGAACAGGCTACTGCAGCGTGTTCAGTTACCTTGAACGTTCTAAATGTTCCGTAACGGAAGTGTCGGAACAACTCAACCCATAGACAACTCAACCCGAGACAACTCAATCTCCTACTAACGGACTGAGTTGTCCCAACTTTTAATTGAGTATTTCACGGGTTGAGTTGTCTTCGGGTTGAGTTCTCCATTACCCGTAATGTTAGCTAACCTCGCGTTTAGTAACTACTGTTAGCTAACGTTACGGGTACGGGAGAAGCCATTAGGGATTGTCTGTTACAGGAAAGTATGGGTTGTTTAAGTACTATTCGATGGCATTCAAATATTTGTTTTTGAAAAAGAAATCGGAGCGAAAATAACATTTGTTTACCTTCTTATAGTTGTATATCAAGCGGATGCACATCCTTATATACTGAATGACGCATTTTGTTGTTGTTTTTTTTTTTGTTGCACATATGTCACTCATGTGCTGTTTAAAAAGCATCGCCTTCATTTTCCTGACTATATAATATTTACCCTCAATTGATAGAGTTAAGAAACAAACTGATGCACATTAAAGACAACTGTTTATCGCCTTCATTTTCTGACTCTATATATACACACAGTTGATAGAGTTAAGAGACATACTGATGCACATTAAAGACAACTGTTTAAAGCCTTCATTTCCTGACTCTATCCTATTTACACACAGTTGATAGAGTTAAGAAACAAACTGATGCACATTAAAGACAACTGTTTATCGCCTTCATTTCCTGACTCTATACATACACACAGTTGATAGAGTTAAGAAACAAACTGATGCACATTAAAGAAAACTGTTTATCGCCTTCATTTCCTGACTATATCATATTTACCCACAGTTGATAGAGTTAAGAAACAAACTGATGCACATTAAAGACAACTGTTTATCGCCTTCATTTCATGACTCTATCCTATTTACCGACAGTTGATAGAGTTAAGAAACAAACTGATGCACATTAAAGACAACTGTTTATCGCCTTCATTTCCTGACTTTATCCTATTTACCCACAGTTGATAGAGTTAGGAGACAAACTGATGCACATTAAAGACAACTGTTCATCGCCTTCATTTCCTGACTCTATATATACACATAGTTGATAGAGTTAAGAGACAAACTGATGCACAGTAAAGACAACTGTTTATCGCCTTCATTTCCTGACTCTATACATACACACAGTTGATAGAGTTAAGAAACAAACTGATGCACATTAAAGACAACTGTTTATCGCCTTCATTTCCTGACTCTATCCTATTTACCCACAGTTGATAGAGTTAAGAAACAAACTGATGCATAGTGAAGACAACTGTTTATCGCCTTCATTTCCTGACTTTATCCTATTTACCCACAGTAGATGGAGTTAAGAAACAAACTGATGCCCATTAAAGACAACTGTTTATCGCCTTCATTTCCTGACTCTATCCTATTTACCCACAGTTGATAGAGTTAAGAAACAAACTGATGCACATTAAAGACAACTGTTTATCGCCGTCATTTCCTGACTCTATCCTATTTACCCACAGTTGATAGAGTTAAGAGACAAACTGATGCACAGTAAAGACAACTGTTTATCGCCTTCATTTCCTGACTTTATCCTATTTACCTACAGTTGATAGAGTTAAGAAACAAACTGATGCACATTAAAGACAACTGTTTATCGCCTTCTTTTCCTGACTTTATCCTATTTACCTACAGTTGATAGAGTTAAGAAACAAACTGATGCACATTAAAGACAACTGTTTATCGCCTTCATTTCCTGACTCTATCCTATTTATCCACAGTTGATAGAGTTAGGAGACAAACTGATGCACATTAAAGACAACTGTTTATCGCCTTCATTTCCTGACTTTATCCTATTTACCTACAGTTGATAGAGTTAAGAAACAAACTGATGCACATTAAAGACAACTGTTTATCGCCTTCATTTCCTGACTCTATCCTATTTATCCACAGTTGATAGAGTTAGGAGACAAACTGATGCACATTAAAGACAACTGTTTATCGCCTTCATTTCATGACTCTATCCTATTTACCCACAGTTGATAGAGTTAAGAAACAAACTGATGCACATTAAAGACAACTGTTTATCGCCTTCTTTTCCTGACTTTATCCTATTTACCTACAGTTGATAGAGTTAGGAGACAAACTGATGCACATTAAAGACAGCTGTTCATCGCCTTCATTTCCTGACTCTATATATACACATAGTTGATAGAGTTAGGAGACAAACTGATGCACATTAAAGACAACTGTTCATCGCCTTCATTTCCTGACTCTATATATACACATAGTTGATAGAGTTAAGAGACATACTGATGCACATTAAAGACAACTGTTTATCGCCTTCATTTCCTGACTCTATCCTATTTATCCACAGTTGATAGAGTTAGGAGACAAACTGATGCACATTAAAGACAACTGTTTATCGCCTTCATTTCCTGACTCTATCCTATTTACCCACAGTTGATAGAGTTAAGAAACAAACTGATGCACAGTAAAGACAACTGTTTATCGGCACATGAACTAGAAGAAGCATTTGAAAACTCCAAGATATTTTTGTCACATAAAGATGTGGGAACAACGTCAGAAGATGCTATGAAAGAGCTAGAAAAGGTAAGTCTACCACGGGATGTACAGACTTAAACAAACACTACAACAGCCGTTTAGGAACGGGGATAACTAGTATTCGTTACATCGAAAATCGATTGCGAGGGCACCGATTCGGTTTCGAGTTACAATATATAACTAGTGATAAATAAATCAGTATGAAAATTCATTTGCTTTATAATTTTTGTTCTGAAATTAATGTTGAAACTGTAGGTAACTATTTTATATTATCTATATTAGATAGTTTTCAGCTCAAATGAATGATTTACTTATTTTTGGAATAAACAAGTGAATCGAATCGAAGGAAGAAAATCGAATCGACTTTCCGGTGAATCGTTGCAGCCCTACAAATTACAATGTACAATCAAATGCAACATTAGAAAATCTGAAAATAAAATCTGATTTTGTTATGATCGATCGGTAAGTTTAACACATATTTTTATTTCATAGCTATTTGTTTGTCTGGATAAACACTGTAATTTCTAAAAAAGGTTAAAAGTCGAATTTCAGTACATACACATTACTAGCATGTATACCTTAAACCTGTACATATATACTTAACGAAAAGTACCCCGATTTCAATGTTGTTGGAATTGTTTGATTTTTTCATCATTTATGTCCGATCGTTAAATGGATAGTCGTATAGGAATATACTGTCGTTTTCTTGCATGCTTTTTATGCATCTTATTGATGCAAAATTGTTTTTGTCGTGCATGTGCTGAAAACCGGAAATGGGCTCGTGCTTCTCGCGCAAAAATCCCACGTGGTCATTTTAGTGAAAATCGGTAGTGTGTTGATAACTTGATATGCACAACTACAAATCAAGAAGTGGCTCAAATGTTGCTTCAAGAACGAGACATTTCCTTATGTATTTTGCAAATAAGATTTCTAATTGCTAATTTTCAGTTTATTCAAAGCAATTAGAAATCTTCCCATATTACATGTACATGTAACGCATTCACGACAACACAGGTTTTGTGTCGATAAAGTAGCATAAACGATGCAAGCAAACGACAGTATGGTCCTATACAAATTTCCGTCATGGGTCGGACTCAAATGTTGAAAAATAAACATTTCCTTCAATATTGAAACCGGGGTATTTAGAAGTTTCGTTAAGAATATATACATGTACTACACAGTTAAAACAGAAAAGACTGATATCTGTTGGAGTAGATGCCGAATGTCATGAACTGGTTAGAGAAGCATTGATTCTCAAAAAACAATGTCTTGAGTATGATATGGAAATGGCTAGAAGTGAAGACAAACCAATTGATAAGTTTGACAGTTTGTTACGTCATACAAATTCGGAAATTGTCAAAGAGGTTTGTATGAGGTCTTCTATTTTAAAAATTTCAATAAATGTTGTTTTGTTTTTGTATGAACTCATTCCCTTAAGTCATCAAATCAGGTAGGACAGGTATAACACTTAAAATTAGAATATGATTGTTTGGTACGCAGTTTGTTGAAAATTCTTTGACCATCCTGGTACTCGCATGCTGTTCTTTATTTGTTTGGGACCAGTGGTGCGTTCAACAATGCTAGCGCTCGTACTGAATGCGGGCGCCCGCGCGAGTGCTCACAAGCGCTCGCGATTCAGCTCGAGAAGTGTTTCGTTAAGATAGGGGGGGGGGGGGGGGCTGGAAGAAATTCAGTTTTGAATCATTACCTTATTAACTTGATCGCGCTAATGTTGTATTTCAGTTTTACCCGCTGAAATTGAAATGCAACTGAACAAATTTGTCGATTTACGAATTGTTTTTTTCTATTACAGACAGAAAAGGTGTATAAAATAGAAAAACGTAAGACTGATGAAATACAAAATCTGAAAATTGAGCTTGATCGTAAAACAAAGGTATGGTATGCATCAGTTATTTGATTTGATTGTTATAGAAATTACTTTATATCAGTTTTTACAACAAACTTTCATCCACACTGGCCAAACGGTCCAGCAAAATGGATATTTTACCGGACCGAAAGTTCTAGCGCTTTGTTTAAATATGCTGTTCATGTTCATGATTAAGTATAATATATCTTAAAATTTAATAAACAAAACAATATACATTAGCACGATGTTTTTATTCATACATGTACTTTCTCATTATCTATATCTCTTTTATTTAATTAGGAAAATGGTGGCCGTAAAAGTTGAAGGATCTTCGGACCACTCACATTCTAAAAGTCACTTGACCGACAGCATTTTGTTGACTCGGTTCACATGCCACTGGCTAAATTCGAAGGCTGGTATACTTGTCAAACACACTGGCGATCATCTTGGCCTCCTAACCTCCATTATAAGAGGGTCCTAGATTTGACCATCCGAGCCATGAAAAAAAAATATTGGTCTTTGGTGAGCCACGTGTTGTACTGAAGCAGTCTAACTAAGATAATAGGGCGAGCGAACTATCCTCACTTGGTAGTTCTTCAAATGGGACTTAAAACAAAATATACTAAGATTTCTCAAAATGAATAACTACATGATATACATGTTTAGACAACGGTGACCCCCTCTCAGCCAATCAAATTGCTTAAAAAGTGTTTGATAAATCCCATAACACACGGTAAAGTGTTTGATATATTCAGATCGTTTTCTCCGTGCGTTAAACTCGAGAAAACATTGACTGAAAGTATTGGGTGGATCCAGACTTTTTTAAGTGGGGTGCACATTAAGAACAAAATGAAATGTTATAGTTCGTATACAAGCAGCCACGAACATTGGAAAAGTCTAATTATGATCTTATTTGTTGACAAGCGTAAGTCATTAAAAAGTACAACCCCTTGTTAAAAGTCTAGATCCGCCCCATAATCAGTTAAATACAATTAACTGAAATGCTTAAATAAGCTTATCTGTATTTAGTCTGGATTACCTGCCCCTTACCACTATCGTTATCAGGTCAGGCAAAGCACGATCATGGCTGCACTCCTAGTTTTTATTCAGATAACAAGATTATCGTATACGTTTTCTTTATCTGCATGATCATTTGCTGACAATTGTAACTTTTGTAGGAAATCGGTACTATATAAGAAATTCAAAGATTTACTGATTGCTCGTATACTTAGCGAACAATAAAGCAAATCATGTCTCGAAGTGAACACAATTCAGACGTGAAATAGTCTCGTTAGAATTTCGGAAACTTTATTTATCATAAATGTAGCCGAACTACTAAAAAAGGTATCCACTGTAATTCTTGTACATTGATCTTTAGATTTAAGCCCGCGTAGTGAGAAATGTTTATATGAAAAACTTATTATCCAATACCTAATTCATTAATAGGGCGCGGCCATTATCATGCTTTGCCTGACGTTCTTTTACCTGTCAAAATACGACTGGGAACCGGACAAATCTATTTGAAAGCTAACCGAAAATTTAAGAAATTCACTGTCCTTATTGCTTTATTACCGGGAGACAAGGAAGCGCATTTTTATAAGTCTAAAACTACTGCAAACGAATGATTTTATTGAATTCATCCGATCAAGTTAATACAACATGTTATGTTATTTTAAAGAAAACCAAGATCTATATTTAAGACAAAAAGCTTTTCGATCAATTGTATTTTGGATAGTTCATACTTTCAACAAAACAAATGTTTAGGCGTCATTATGCACATGGTTATAAAACATAATGTATTTAACAAATTGATCTACCATTTTTGTTCATGACAATCGTCTTGATGGTTTTAAGCAGGTGAAAAAATATTGGTAGGGGTTGATTCAATGGTCCACTTGTTCCTATATAATAGAACGACCAGTATTATGTAACACAATGCAATTCACATCTATCCACTCCCTTGATTACATATTAACCGACTATATATGAGAAATATTGTCTTAATTGAATATTCGCATGTTTATTAGGTATATTAATGCAGAAAATGATGAAATTCGTAAAACAATAACATGTACTTACAGCCTAATAACACTCTTGGTTAGCCATAACATTCTTTAGTTCTGCGATAAGAATTATTCCTAAGACGACTCACCCCTGTGATTATTTATCAAAAATGATTTTTTATACATTGTTTAACTGCCGATATGTACATGGGCACAAATATTTTTATCCATGAATAACACAATTTAAATGTTGTTCATGAGTTTTAACTAGCTTTCGCACGAAATTCACGACACATATCGTACGCTTTAGATTAAGGCCAACTATATTTCTCTGCGTTTTATATGGCTTTAAGGTGACAGTAGTATAAATACGTGAAAAAAAAATGAAAATGGACATTATAAGCATATAATTTCCTACCCGTTGTCTAAGTCGGATAGAGTACTCGTAGCAGTTTGATATGAGATTTATCAACTCGCTTCGCTCGTTGATAAATCCCATATCAAACTGCTACTCATGCTCTATCCTATACATAGTTCGTACAAAAATACCAACCTCCGTTTATATAAACAGTACAATGAACTAACCCACGACGAGGGATGCCCAGGGTGACTTTTAAATAAACAATTGTGATATGTTTTAATTTCGCTTAGTTGTTGGTGTAATGGAAAGCGTTCTACCATAAAAAGCATGATTTACCATATGGTGGTGGTTTATCAACCATGCTAATTTTGTTAAAATGAATTACTCAGATTTTATTTTCATTACTGCCTACCCCTGAAATGAATTGTCTCATTTTTAATGTTTACCAAAACACTAGAGTTCGTACAAAAATACAAACCACTGTTTATATAAACAATACAGGAAATGACAGGTCGTATTCTAGGTCATGCGTGATTTTGTAATTTAACCATTGGACTTGTCCACTGAATAGGTGAAAAAGCTGATTCATGAACAGTATTTTACGGATTTAAACATACAACTTTGATATTTAGAATTTATTTTAAATACTGTATATGCACATAGTAAATTTTATATACATTTAGTTGTATGTTAATAAAATAAGTGTTAAATTACAAAATCATAAAGTTGTAAAAATAATTCACCCCTAAATATTGGTGTGTAATGAAACTGGCTATGTTTATATACGCAATGTTAACGTGGACGACCTGTAATCCACGACATGGGAAGCTCGGGATTGCAATAAAAATATAATTGTATTATGTTTTTATGAGTGTCTTGTTGGGATAATGGTTATGCGTTATACCATTACAGGCATAATTTTAATGTTTACACAAACACGTTCTGTTATTTTGTTCGAACTATACGAGTTATTGCTATATGGTAAGATATAAATGAGTAAATAATATCAAAGATAAAGACAACTCAACAAAATAAGTCTTCTACAGAAGTTAGCTATGGAAATATATAAGAATCGTAAAGAAAGTATATGTGAACGTAATAAACAAAGTAGTATGCTTTCAGGACGTTGAATTTGAACGATCTGAGAAACAAAAGGTTAAACTACTTTATGAAAGGGTATCAGAGAAAGAACGTGAGTTACAAAACAGAAACAATGATATAGAAGCTATGAATAGACTTCTCATTCAGAAGGTATGTAAATATTATGGAAAGCCTTGACTGTCTTATACGTATATTATGCGCTAAAAGTTTAGTGAATTTTATGTCTCACTTTAAATGTACAAAATCTGTTATTTTCATATGAATAATGCATATTTTAAGTAATGCTTTCATTATTATTTAAATGAATTGTTTAAATTATTACCATATTTATTTTGCACATAATTTTACGCTAGTTTTTACAATATTCATAATCAATTTAATCAGTAATAACAAAGGAACTGACCATATGTTTATTTATCTTCTTATCTTGATTTTCATCTCATATTTTATGTCGCTGTTTTATACAAGATGCATTGTTAATGTTTATTATAAATATTGTTTCCTTCTTATGTTTTCGCATTTTAGCCATGTGGCAGTTGATAATCTTTCTTGTGACAAGTGTCACATTTGCATTAATTACATATCTTTAATATATTTCCTAGTCTGGTCACAGTTAAAGGTGTCGGCTAAACAGATCAAGATGCCAGATTACATAATATTTGTAGTTTTGAATAAATATATTAATTATTGTCAACATCTGTTTAATTCCGGCTATGATTAGAGTGTGCTTATATAAAGCAAACTAACAATCATATAATATACAATATAAACATGTAATTAAGAAGAAGAACTTGTAAGATACTTTGTGAAATCTACACTTCGTGATATTTACTTTTTAACTGCTTATTTTTAATATTTTTCGGACTTAGATTATTTAATCATTAACTCTGTGACAACTTTGTGCACTTGTATAATTGGAAATTGTGGACTAAATAAATTGTTATTGACTTAGAAATATTTGTGATTGTTGCAACTATTCAACATTTATTAAGAATAGAGAGTGACTCTCGTCACATCGACTACTTGACGATACGTCCTAAGATCATTTCTTCTCTGGCGTATTACGTACATGATCAAATGTTGTTATGTTGAAATAACATTATATTAAGAAGTGCATACATTATATTGTGACAGTGTAGTTTGATCAATGTATAAAGCGCATCCTTTATTATACTCTGTGGTTTGATCATTATATTGAGTTTTTTTATTCATAAAACGCATTGTTTTGATCATTATTTTGAGTGCTTTTTCATTATACTCAGTGGTTTGATCATTATATTAAGTGCATCATTCATTATACTCGGTGCTTTGGTCATTATATTGAGTGCTTTATTTATTATACTCAGTGGTTTGATCATTATTTAAAGTACATACTTGTGAAAGCACTCAACATAATGACCAAGCCATCGAGCATGATAAAACCACCGAGTGTTGTAAAGAATGCACCTTATATAATTAACAAACTATCGAATATAATGAAGGAACCACTCAATATAATGAACAAACTACTTAATATGGTGATACTTTAACTCAACAGCGTTCCTTAATGTATGTATAAAACATTCAAGGCTTTTCACATATTATTTTAATTTAAACAATGTCATTACATTGGAATAGTTAAAAACAAAAAAATTCGATGATTTGAGTAACATTGAATATAAATTAGGCGACTGTCTTAAGTAAATATTATACGTACATACAGCCTTCACGGTTCCAATACCAAACACTAAATGCATTTAAGCATGTGTAAATGGATCACACTTATTGTTCTATTGTTCAGATTCAAAGTTTGGAGGATGAAAGACTTAACAATATGGAAAAAAATGAATATTTAAAACGAGAATTGGTCAATCGTCAAGAGCAGGTATTTCTTTTCAAACATATTGTGTTTCATGTAAAAAAGTATTAATGACGTATTGAAAATTTGTATAAAATAGCAAGAATGAGTGTTTCTACAAATAGATTTAGCCATTGAAGCAATACAACGTATTAACAGGGTGGCGTAATACGCGACCAAAAATAATCAAAACGGCGGATTTTTCTCGTCTTAACCAGGTGTTTATGTAATTTCTTGATTTTGATCCATCCGAAATGTACCCTATTATATTGCAATTGGTATTGGATCGAATTTGACATATTTATCTTGTTTTCTGGGATCCGCTGTTCATGAAAACTCTTGTCAAGCTTTTTTTGAATTGTTGGTTTGTTATGTTCATAAACTACAAACTTAAGAAATGTTTATAGAACCTTCTTTATGGATTAACACAGGAAATCTATCAAAATACGTCGGAAACGAATGAGCATATGATAGGCTTTATCAATCCTTTGAAAAAAATATGATAAATAATATAAATATTTAAAATTATGGGTTAAGACGAGCCGCAAATTCGTCATGTTTTTATGGTTTTGGTCTCGTGTTACGTCACCGTGATTTAAAAAGTGAATAATGTTCAAGTTTATTTATCTCAATAATGTTGTAAGAACATTTTGTCTTCGGGACGTGCTTCCTTAAATGTGTTTGACATTTTAACAAAATTCGCTATGGCAACATAAGACAGGACAATTTTTGTTATATAAGTAAACCAAGTAAGGGTTAACGTTGAGAATTTTCGCTAAATTGAATTAAAGATTTAGATATTATTGCATTGGTTAAGTATTAAGACTTATTATTGTGAGCATTTTTTTGGCATATTACTGTTAACAAAAAACCGGTCGATAGCGTAGTTGGAATCTCGTGTCCCGAAGGAGGCACGGGTTCGAATCCCACCCGGAGAGGTTATACCCTTCCATGAAAATTTGACAATAATGTCAATTTTCCTCCATTGATTAGATAATATGGAAAAGTTTCCGGCCTTGTGGAAGGGTGTATGTGAGTACTGGTTATAGAGAATGGTCCAAGAAAGCTAGGTTAGGTTCGTTGGACGGCGAAATGATCTAAATTGTGTTGACACGGCGTTAAAGCCAGTGAAAGGGTTAACAAGAAAAAAATGTTAACTTAATGTACATTTATGTAACACGTGTTTTCTATTTTCATCAGCTAGATCAGGTTACAGCTCAAAACAATGAAGATATAGGAATGATAAAAACATGTGTAGCCACAGCAGCGGCTGGTGGGATGATAGGAGGCGTGACTGGAGGTATTCCAGGAGCAGGAGTTGGATTAGTCCTAGGACCAGCTGTAGGCGTGGCTAGAGCTACCATCAAACAATATAGAAATTAGCTTATTTATAAAACAGCTTATGTCTTAAAAATGGCTAATTTAAGGTAAAAGTGGACTAAATTAACAAACAGTGCATGTACTGCACCCATGGTGATTTTGTGTTTATATTGGTTGTATACATTTACAATTTCTTCGGAATATTTTGTTAATAATTTACGCTTGATATCTTTTTTTTTGGGGGGGGGGGGGGAGTTGTGGTAAAAAATACTAGTTTTTGTTATGGGTTTTGTTATGGGTTTTCCTTATGATATGATTTCATTTGTGGTTCTTCGTGTAGTCATTCATGTTAACCATAATGTGGCTTGTAAATTCTTTATTTTATATAAGGGAGATAACTCCTGTATCACTGTATATATCATATTGATGGACAGCATGTTCCTTCATTATTCGTATTTAGACGCCAAGAAACAATTCTAGTGATCCAATGTAAGTACTATGTACTTAGAATTAGATGTTTATATTTGTAAAAAGGACTACGTACAGTGCTTGCAAGCTGAAGAATGGATAGGTGAGATCCATGTTGTCTATTATGAAAAGAGTTAATCAGTACGATAAACAATATAGTCCACATTAAAACTAACCATGTTTAACAAGGTTAACAGTTAACTAGCAACCATAAAATTGATTTGAACTGGATGACAAATAGTTTATAAAGCACTAAAACAGAATATATATTAAATCATGACAAGTTTCATCATAGTCACAGACTAAGACACGCCCAAGTCATGTCTGTATTGTTATCTCGATATGTACTATATTTTAAAATTGTCGAATAAAACACACAACTTGACATATAGTTCGTACAAAAAACCTGTTTATGTAAACAGTACAATAAACTAACCAGCAACAGGGGGTGCTCAGGATGACAATAAAATGTATTTTAATGTATTTCTTTAAGTGTCCTGTTGGTGTAATGGCAAAGCGTTCTACCATTTCAGCATGATCTTCATAAGAGCGAGAGATGAAGATCACCTATGGATTGACTTAGAGGGCACTTGGTTTGACACACTTATTTGTACAAATACTTATTTTACAATACTGCCTTACCTCTGGAAAGGATTGGTTTATTTTATTGTTATTTTGTGCGAACTATGTGTTGTATTGTTTATCTATGAATACACATGTACATTAGTCTCATTTTCGATCGCTTTATTGTTTATCATTCAACTTTATCAAACGCATACTTTCGTGAAGCTTGGTCATGAAATTATTTCTACGGCCATTCTTCCTCCTACCAATGAATTTTAATTATGTAGGACAGTTGTCAGTCTCTGACGAAAGTATGCGCTTAGTAGTTTGATAATGATAACAACTAAATCCAGATATTTAGCCTTTCCAGGAGGAGTGAGTGAGTAGGCTGACCGCCGTTACATGACCTATACAATGTGTTGCTACGGCGTTAAACCCAACAAAAACAAACAAACAGAATCAAATCATTTATTTCTGAGATCTGGCGTACTCTACGTGTAGGACAAACGTCTCAGATTTCTTTAATATACCATTGTCTTTCATTGTCTTACTTGGTCTTTCATTGAGATGGTCGTGGGTTTACTTGTTTTATTTGTTGAGGGAGAGAGATTGAGGATATGTCAGACAGTGGCTGGGGTAAAAGAGCCAGAGATGCGGACAGAGCGAGATAAGAGAGCGAATTAATAGAGAAGGGTTGGATGTGGTAATGGACTTTAAGATTGTTGTAGATAATTTGGATATAACTGTTTTACATATTACGCCGAAAACGAAGGCATTTTTATTGAAGTGTTGAAGATGAAATGTATTTTTTAAACGTTCAAGTTAAATAATATTTTATGAATTTATTTAAAACATCTTGCAGTAATCTCTACAACATGACATAATTCAGGGTAAAGGCTAAAGCACTTCATGTTATAACCTCATGTTATTTATGTACAAGCAGGACATATCATGTATACTGGTACTAATAAAGAGTGTTTAAATCACATGTTGTTTGTCCCGTTTTTCTTTCCCTTTTGATATCGGTTATGATACCAACTCTTAACAAACCATGATTTTACATCATATGCTATTAAGGTTACGAAATCTTCTCCTCGTCCTGTGTCCGTTGTAATAAATACGATATCTGTATTAAATCAAAGCGCTAAAGGCACCAACTAAATAATGAATACATAGACCAGTCACTCTATCGATTTTCATCGTACATTAATTGACCGCCATATTGGACGGGCGCATAGTAGAGTGCGTCTTTAGAAGAAATCGAGATCATGTCATATATTAAATATGGAAGTTGTAGGTCATGTGGTTTTAGTTTGTTATAGAAAAAAAGATTTTTACTTCGTATCTAATGCCTTCCAATTTGGCCGCCAATAGTACGATAGAGGCTACGCGATGGCCGGTCTAGGTTAATAGGTCTATGGCACCAACTTTGTATTTGTTTGTCAGGTCGAATATTTGATATCCTTACACATTACTTTGTCACTAGGTCTATACTTTGAGCAAACACCATTGAAAACCTTTTAGCGCTTTTCAGCGCGCTGCAGTGACAAATCATCGGGGTTTTTTTCTTAAAAGAAATAAAAAGGTATATAGGTGATAACTGGTGATAGTTATGTCAACTTATGTAATGTGATGTGCAGCAAGTTGCATATACATTTCTGCTGTGCCACGTGAAGGTATAATGGAAATTAGACAAGATTTAAAAGACATCTCTTTAAAACCCTTGGTCGAGGCAGCTTGTTCACTTTTTTCATCTTGAAACCGTAGCTCATTTGTGAGGTAATAGTCACGTGGTAATGCCATGACGTCATTATATGAAAGTTAAAATATCATTCGGAACAACCTCGGCGATCATCTACGAAGGTAAACTTAGAAGCCTAAAATCACAAAAAAGCATTATATATCCCCGCTACACATAAAAAATCAATAACATTAGTAAATAATATTGAACGTAAACACAAAGAGAAGTAACTAGTATAAAAAATATTACATCCACTTTTTTAGTTAATTCCCTTTGAATAAATAAAATTGCAAGTAGTGGCTTGGTGATCGAGTGGTTACGACATTGAACTGGTTGTCATTGGATAGCCAGTCCCGCTTTGGTTCGAATCCCATCAAAACCTACACCGTTGATTTCTTGAGTAAGAAACTTTAAAAATTCTTCCAGTTTAGTACTGGGATGAAAGGAAGGTAGCTTAAAAGTGATTAATGTAAGTTATTAGAACTTGTTTCACAATTGAGCTAAAATAAATGAGTATATAAACTACTAAAAACTTATGAAATGTTTATGTACAATAATATTCACCCGTCATAGTTTATAGTTATTTTTTCAGTGTTAAATGAGTCTTGTCCCCATGTTACTATAGTTCGTACAAAAACACTGTTTATATAAACAGCACATTGAACTAATTCACGACAGGGAATGCTCAGGATAACAATAAAATATGTTATTTTAATATGTTTTATGAGTGTCTTGTTGGAGTAATTGTTATGCGTTCTTCCATTACAAGCATGATTGACCTAGGGTTGGTGGTTTATCCGCCACACTTATTTTGTTAAAATGAACTTAACAAATTTTATTTTCAATATCTCTGGATAGATTGTTTGTTTTTTTATGTTTAACTCAAACACGTTTTGTCATTTTGTACCATAGGGTATAGTCATGTTACCTCCCTTTGATTTTCAAACATACAGTATACATATTTGTATATAAACGGTATGTGTGAAAGTCAAAGGGAGGTAAAATGATAATTCCCTGTGTTTAGTACGAACTATAGTTTAAAGTTTACTCTATTCAAACCTATGATTTACTGTTCTCCATTCAGTTGAATGTTGGTAACTAAGAGATATTGTTTCTATCAAAGAAAGAATTTGATATAAATGTCAACATACACATTGTATTGTCAGGGTTGTGGAATTCCTACTTTTTTCCACTTAAAATATACGTGTATGGGGTCAAAATACACTTGTCCCAAGGTTCAATATTCAAAAAGACAAATTGAGAATTATAATATTAAATACATTCTATGCAGTACCCACCAAAAGATTGGAGACAATTTTTTTTTATTGAACTCTTGAATTGTGATAATTATTTTTGCTAAATCATTATTTTTAATATATTTAAGTATGGTTTGATATAAATTGAAAACAATTTTCACGAATGCAACACATTTATCAGATTCAGCGTCTGACATCCTAAAACCCATAAACTGTGTTTATGGTAATATTTTCCATAACAAAGTTTTTATGCTATTTTGTAGTCTTTTTTAACGTCGAATTCATTACATATATAGGTCATATATACGACGACCAGCTCTTCCTACAATAGGTTTCCTGGACACTTTTCTATCGCCACTACTACAACTTACCCTACCACGAGGCCGACAACTCATGTATATGGTATGACCTACCGCGAACGGGCTCGAACCCGTGATCTCCGGATTCGAAGTCAGAAATGATAACCACTACGTCACACCGCGTCTTATTTTGTAGTCTTAGTTATAATTATAATGATAACCAAAACATAATGCAAATCAACAAAGCATTTCAAAATAAACAGTTAACACATTTTAGTAAAGACCTATTCAGTGGGCCTACAATCTGAAAATGTCTCCAAACTTTTGGTGGATACTGTAAGCAATTGTCAATGTAATACAGAGTAATCGCTGGTGAATTTGACTAAAACATTTTGACATTTACATTATTTAATATAGTATATTTTACAGCTAAAATAATACTTGTCCGTGGACAAGAGGGATTGATGTATAGTGCGTACAAAAAACAAAACACTGTTTATAATAACAATAGAATAAACTAATCCACTACGAGGGACGCTCAGGATGACAATAACATAAACATGCAATATGTTTTACGATTGTCTTAGTTGTTAGTGTAATGGCACAGATTTTTACCAACACAAGCACGATTTACCAACCAATGGTGGTATCCATCATGCTAGTTTTGTTACAATGAATTACACACATTTTATTTTCGTTACTGCCTACCCCAGAAATGGATTGTCTCATTTCTAATGTTTACCAAAACACGTTTTTTTTTGTACGCACTATAATAAAAATATCGTCCAGTCCGCAGGCATAAATGTACGAGTCGGATTTGTGAGGCATAGGAATTCCACAACCCTAGTATAATGAACGTATGGCACATTTGTAACTCTAAAAGAAACGATACCTTTGTTTTCAGACGTATATTTAGTACTAGTAAGGATCAATTTGCTGAAAAATGGGAGGGGATGTATACATGATTTACAATTATTTACGAAACTTTGTAAATTTCACTTTCCATCTTTTTTTCTAAAAATGCACTGCTTTCACAAAAAAGAATTTCGTAAATAATTGTAAATCACGTAAACATCCCCTCCCATTTTTTCAGCAAATTGATGCTTACTAGTAGCCTACTAAATATACGTCATTGAGTATATACGTATCTTGAGTATGAATCTTTCCAAACTTGAGTCCAGATTTGCGCCAGTTATTCCCAAAAAATTATCTTTGATACGTGAAAGCGTTCTAAAGTTGCACAAAGAGCAATGGCGGAGTGTATTTGTTTGTTCATATACTGACTTCTATTTTCATTTCAGACGCAATCTGATTAAAACCCGATCTAAAATTTTCCGCTCGCCTTCTCACTAATGTAGATCTGGCCGTTTTCTTACGAGGGTCACGTTCAGGTGACCTTCTCTCATTATAGTATTCATGACGAAATCATTATGTTTAGTAACGTGTTTACATTTTCTACGTCACGCAATTTGAAATGAGTCGTCCAATCATTGACTGTGAATAATACCGCTGTCAAATTAGCCCGCAAATCTTGGTATAAAAATAGAAATTACGAAATCAAATTGCTATTAATTTAGTTTCGTCTAGATGAAAGCTACGCATTTATTGGTCGACATAAAGGTCATCTCGACATGACCAACCATGGGAACCTTAGAGATCCTGTTCGACAACTCTCTACAGGATATCTGTGTACAAAGATTGACTCAGACGTAAAAACAAATATTGTTTAATCCCTGACCTATTTAAATATTTATCAATGTTTGATTATATTAGTATTTGTGCAATAATATTACAGCACGTTGGTCAATAAGGTACAGACAATGAACTTGCACCAAGTTAACCTTGCAGTCAATTTATATTAAGATTTGAAGATTTGAACGTAGTGTTTGTAGACCATAGACCAAATGTTGATGAAATTTTATTATGTAAAACTTATTGATTAAATTGACTTATATCAAGAGCTTTGGGCAAAACAATCTCAGCTATTGTGTGTTTGTATATATTTACATCTGTTATGCTTCTATGTATTTGATATTGTGTATTTGAAGTATAGTGAAGTCTAGACTGTTGATTTGTATTACATGTATAATGATATCTTTCTGTAAGAACAGTTTAGATGTAGCTAATATATACGGACAGATTATCTTAAAAGGATATGTTTTTGTTTGTTTTTCATTTAGAGATTAATCGTTTTAAACCTTGTGTGACAAAAATATTAATATAAGTAAGATTTACATAAGATATTTTTAGTTCTACAATTTGATTTATTTTTGTTTTCTAATCGTGTATTTAGATGAATACGTATTATAGATTTGATGGTGTTTCTTTATGTGGATATATTTTAAATATTTGAGTTTAAATCTAGCTTTTAGAGTGATGTGCTGTTGGATTAAGTCTGTTTTTGTTTTGGCAATTATTCTTTCATGTGGATAAACCTTAAGCTTTTGTAAGCTGCAGAACAGAACAGAACATTTTCTTTATTATAATAATCACAGGTGACATTATATGAAGTAACAACATGTGAGATAATTGGTAATGGTTAACAGAATACAATATTGATATAGAGTTATAGAGTTACGGGGAATTACAATGTATAATAAAATAGAGTAGATATATATATAACTATTATGTATAATGAAAATCAATTCATTTTCTAAGTTCAGAAACGATAAGATAAACAATATGATAACTGAATGGGAACTTAGTTTTGGCTTTAAACTTTATGAGAATATCGGATTTGTAATTACGTATTGTACAAATTTGCTAAGGTTGATAAGCGTGGCTTCTTCTTTAACATTCATCAGAGATTTAAAGTTTCTCAAACTAGGATAGTTATACAAATAGGGAGGAATTAATTTTTGTCTTCTGTTCTGTTGTTGCATGTATAGTAAAACAATATTTGATTTTATGTGGAATTATTACTATGTTATTATTGTGTATCCTGTATCTTACTTACTTAGATGACTTTATGGTATGTAGTTGATTTGTTTCTCTAATTGCATGTATAGTTTCTTTTACTAATTTCGACCCAAAGAAATGTTCGTTTATGTACTTACATACATGTATAAATACATTATAATTGGGTACCTGAAGAGTACCAATTTTCTGCTTAGAAAAGTGTTTTATTAGACTTTCGGCGACTTCGCCGAAAGGCTTAAGTTATACCTCAAGTCAAAAACTATCGACGATTCAAATGCCTGACCAGTTTAACCTGTGGAGGGATACATGTGTTTTTGATTTACTCCGCAGTTTATTTCTAGGCGATGAAAGTAGTTCCGTCAATCAACTGACGCGACTTTGTTTCAGTGTCAGTAACAGGTATTATATTGAAAGGCGTGTGAATGGGCGGAGTCAAATCTCGTTAATACACTAAGCAGTAGTATTTGCCAGTTATACAGGATAGAATAAACATTTCGCCCGCATTTTTGCCCTGCACAGTTCGTACTTGAATATGGTGTGTAAGGAGTAATCATTAGTATGAATTCGTTAGGTTTCAATGTGCACGAAAGTCTTTCTGTATTTCAATACAGTAATGATTTTTACATTGGGGTGTTTGAAAATTTTGTTTCACAACGAATTAATGTTTTTGTTTCAGTACTATTTTATCCGACAAACTCTTATAATCTCATTTAACCTTATACACCTTAATTATCTAAATATTCGATGTCCATATACCATGGACATTTCTGGTTTATATATTCTATAATATTAAAGGTACTCAATCACAGATTTCAACTTAAATATCAACTTTTTCTAAAACTATCAAAATTGTATGGAAACATTTTTGGAAGCAGGAACATAGTGTTGCGATACTGATACTTTAAGTGCAAATAGACTTACAACTACAAATGATGATGTTTCATGTAGTAAATATCTACCCCGTATGTAACGATATAGACAAGTTTAGTGCACTTTTGTGACTTTTAGTGTATATTTCTTGCAACATATAGGTCAGTTTGTCTTAAAATATTAGGAAATAATGTTTCCACACAATTACAGACACTGAACGATATTTTGAAATTACAGAAAAAATAACCAAATCTTTGAACTAGTACCTTTAACGATTATAATGTGTTGATAATAATTATTTTATTACTTTATTTATATACAAATTTATGTATTGTTATATTGATATATAAGTCACTACAATAAACATTGATAAATCTGTTAGAATAATATTTTGTATTAATCTTAAATAAAAAAGAACCATTAATATATAGTTTTATTACCTCCGTGACCGGAGAACAAAGAACTTGTATACTGACACGCAAAAAAACTATACATTCAGTAAAAGACAAATTTCACATGCAAAGTTAAATTCAATGTATGTATGTTAGGTATCATTCTTTCATTAATTTATTTCATTAAATTTCAATAAATGTCTTGAGCATAGTTGACGTTTAAAAACAGAAGGCCGAAAAGTAAAAGTCGCAGACGTTCTTTGTTTTTCTTCGTATTAATTTAGGAAAAAAGTTTAATTATGTGATTATACATCAATATCTGTTATGTCCACCACGTCTACGGATTAGGGCAAGCAATCGTAAACGCATACACCTGCCGTAACGTCTAATGACGCCGATGGGATTATTACGCTACGCTTCGGGCCATATAATATATACCTTTCTCACCTGACAAACCAGTCCGTAAACTTGCATATTGCCCATCATGGCCACGTATTTTTTGTTATTTCCATATTTTGCTGACACAACAAATGTATGTACGTACATGTATAACCAACATAGAAACAAATGGTAAATATCTCTACATGTATTAAATAAACAGATGTAACTGACAACTCTGACCTGCAACTCACATATAGAAAATAATAATACATGTACATGAACTGTGTAACTATAAATATATAACACATGGCCGGCGGAGGATTGCGTCCATTATCAACCCTAGAAGAATTGACAACATCACCCCGACCATGTGCTGTTTGTTTTATTATATATATTCCCTATAAACATGTATAATTAGTTATTCTTGCATTTGTCATTCAGTGTTAAAAGCATATTACACGGCGTCAACAATATCCCCACGGTCCACACAAGACAAACACCGAATCATTGTTGCATTGATTTAATATATAAATTAATATACTTAATATCAATATTATAAACAATATTAAAGGTACTAGTTCACATATTTGGTTAAGATTAATCTATATTTCAAAATACCATTCAGTGTCTGTAATTGTGTAAAAAAAATAAGTCTTGATATCTTAGGGCAAACTGACCTATAGACTGCAAGAAATATACAATAAAAGTCACAAAAAATGCACTAAAATTGTCTATACCGTGATATACGGGGTAGATTTTTATTACTTGAAACGTCAGCATTTGTAGTTGTATGTCAATTTGCGCTAAAATTTTCATTATCAAATCACTAGTTTCCTGCGTCAAAAAAAATGTTTCCAAACAATTTTGATAGTTTCAGAAAAAGTTGATGCTTACGTTGAAAACTGTGAATGAGTACCTTTAAATTTACATAATTATTCTAAATAAGAATGACCAACTAACAGCCATTTCTAAAGAACAACAAAATCCCAATAACAGCTATTTCAATAACATTTTTTTATGTAAAATTCCCTAGCGGGCCCCTTTCAGTTTCAACCAAAGGGGTACAATTTTAACAAACTTTGTAGAGGACAACTAGTTGATGTTATATACCAAATATCAAAACTGTAGGCCTAATGGTTTTTGACAAGAAGATTTTTTAAAATTTCAAAAAATCTTTCGGTTGCCATGGCAACCAGAGTTCTTCGTGGAATTTAATTCTTTGAACAACATGTAGGACTTCTTGCCAGAAACATCCCTGCAAAGTTTCTTCAAATTTGGCCAGGTGGTTGTGGAGGAGAAGTTGTTCAAAGAAATTCTTGACACACGGACGGACGCACGGACGATGGACGCTGGGCCATCGCAAAAGCTCACCTTGGATACTTAGAGCTCAGGTGCGCTAAAAAGCCTAGTTGTACGTACATGTAGTGGCATCATAATTTGACGTATATTACATTCACTTAAGCCTAAAGGGTCAGTGATATACATTTATGTAAATCTTTGTACCAGCTGTCGCAGATTTAATGTATTATTGACCCAGTATGTTTATGATTCAACTTTGATGGTAAGATTACTTGCTTCGTGTATTACTCACATGTTTTTTTAAGATATAGATAGGCCATCTGGCGGCAAGTGGTGTAAGATTGAAGCGTTATTGTTTGAAAATCGTATTTTAGTAATATATGTTCTTGTTAACAGTAAACGGTTGGATTTAATCATTAGAGTTTGTGTAAATAATTATGTTTATATGTTATCTAAATGACTAAACGAACTC
This sequence comes from Mactra quadrangularis, assembly GCA_025267735.1. NCBI lineage: Eukaryota > Metazoa > Mollusca > Bivalvia > Venerida > Mactridae > Mactra > Mactra quadrangularis. The sequence continues at coordinate 23,766,521 of CM046311.1, read as the reverse complement.
ATTTTGTTGTGATACTGCAAACTGAGTTAGAGGAAACCATTGTTTTTGCACCAGTTGATTTTACATGGCATTGTAGGAATGACAATGTCTAGCTATGACAGAGTCAGTCTTAGTAGAATCACACAACTGAACAGTGTTAATGGAGCGATTTAATTTTATAACAAATATCTGGTGTAATTTGTAAGTCTTTGATACCAGTAATTTAACGGACTTGTATTTGTAGTAAAAAATATACAAATTTGGTGCCCAGGAAGATTAGTAAAGTGATATATGTACATTTGTATTATTTGCTTGTATTTATACAAAGAACGTCTACAACTTTTACTTTTCGTTCGTCTCTCTTTAAACGTTAATTATGCTAAGATATTAATTGAAATGTAATGATATTTTTACATAGATATGTGGCAAATAGATTTTGCTAAAGAATGATACCAAACATACCAACATTGAATTTAACTTTGTATGTGAAATTTGTCTTTTACTGAGTGTATAGTTTTTTTGCGTGTCAGTATACCATGTTGCAATCATAGATCAAATATAACATGATATTATTCATTATTATTATTCATGTTATTAATCTATTGTTTTTCCCGCTAATTACATTTTCTATCGTTTGTATATTTCAGTTAAAGCTGTCCTGCGTTCAGTTACCGCGAACGTTACAAAACGTTCCGTAACGATACATTCGGAACTCCTCGGCGATTCGCTACGAATAATCTCGGACATATTTAGACGCTATTTTGAAACTACCGGTGTTAAAGTAAACAAATATATGATCGTTTAGACATTGAGTGATGTTTCGTTTTTAGTCCGTAAACTTTGAAACATCACTCATTGCCTTAACGTTCTCATATTTATGTATTAGATTAGGTTATTTGTAGTGAATGGCCGAGGAGTTCCGAATGTATCGTTATGTAACGTTCTGTAACGTTTTGTGTAATTGAACACGCTACAGTTTGTATCGTTTGTATATTTCAGTTAAAGCTGATGACAGTTTGACGTGATATGTATATGTATGTAAAGCCTGTAAATGACAGGATTGTTATGGAAGAAAGTCAACATCTCTGTGTGATAGACTTATATGTATATTTAAACTGAGGTCTTTTTGTCTCAGAACAGACTAGAACTCGTAAAGAGCCAGTATTTGTTATTGTTTTACGGATAGAAAGTGACTATTTACTGTTTAAGCTTGGAGCATAGGATGTATTGTTACGTGTGTACATACATGTAGAAGACGAATACTCATTATTGAAATTTAGGCTAGTTTTTTTTTCAACGATAGTCAAAATACCTAGTTATTATATTCAAACCAAAGTGAATAAGTTTTATTTATATGTGTATATGAATTAAACATGCGTTTAACTCATATATAACTCAACAAATCTTTGTTGAGTTTTAGTATTTTTGTTTGAGTTTGTCATGTTTATATGAGAGACAAATTATTGTCGTACAATGAAATTGGTTTCATGATTGTCTAATTCAATGCTTCATTAAAAAAACTATAACACAATTTTCTAAATACCCAGAAAACAAGGACAGAATGCAATGACAGTTAATTTTAAAGTTTAACGTGAATATATAAGGATGTGATAACTCTGTGTGATTAATTGATATTTAATGTAAGAAATAAAGAGAGTGAAACTTAAAGCGGACAAAGTTTTACGTCAGAAGTCTAGCTTTCAGTAGTATGATAACATTTGGATGTTTTACAAACATGTAAATAATGAGAATGTAAACTGGATAACTATTTGAAGTTGGCTTATAGTTAATACGTGTATTAACGTTAGGATTTAACTACATAGATACAGGTTAGTGATTTGTTTGATATTTAAAAGTTTCATATTTTAGTAGACTGTTGTATCTATAGATAATCATTTTATTGTGTTTTTAACGTGCCTGTTAAAAGCAATGTGTGAAACGGACAGCAATGTCGTTTTGTTTAGTGACTTAGTCGAGAGCAGTTTCTCTTTTGTATACAAGAATACCGTTGAACAATTCCTTTAATCAGTATAAATGGCTTTGACAAATTGTTTCCCTTTACTGAAATTGAATGTTTTGGTGAATTTTCTTCTTTCTTTGTCATGTTTAAAATTGTAATACGTTTTAATTATCTAAAACTAGGTTGCATTTAACCTTTTTAACTATTCATTTTGAATCTTGAGTGAAGTTGGTGACTGCTCGTGGTGGTGGTTGAAGAGGAAGATAGTTGTGGGTCTACTGTTTATTTGTCGACGCTTTTCAAGCGAGGTGTGAGCTATCTGCTATACTGACAACTGAGTATCAGTGCGATTAGTAAGTTGTCTCTTAAATGGAAGCGCTTTCTTGCACGTTAACGTTGGCGGCAGAACCTGCGGGGTAAATCGTGCTGATCCTGGGCTATCCCTTGTTTTTCGTACCCGAGGGTGTATTGGTAGGCAGACTGATTTTGCTCCAACGATTGAGGTTTTGTTTCTGCTCCGGGTCGTTCTTGAGGTATAGGTGTTTGGACTAATGGTCTGTTGGTTCCAAGCAAAAGTTTATAACCCGAGGTTGTGTTTCGGGATATTGATATTAGTTTCGGCATTTGCTTTAGCTCCGAGCTGTTTCTGGAACATTGACTTGTCCGGGCTCGGGTCTGTTGGTTTCAACAAACGTTTTATAACCCGAGATTGTGTTTCGGTGTATTGGTTTCGGCTTTTGCTTTAGGCCCGAGTTGCGCCTGGAACATTGATTTGTCCAGGTTCGATGTCTGTTGGTTTTAACATAAGTTTATAACCTGAGGTAGTGTTTCGGGGTACTGGTTTTAGTTTCTATCTTTGCTTTTGTCCCGGGTTGTGCCTGAAACATCGACTAGAGTTCGGGTCTGTTGGTTACAAGTAAAGGTTTATATGCTTTGTGTTTGTACATATTACTATACGCTTTATTTTAGTTTTCTAATCATATAAGCCAAATAACTTGAGAAAAATCCAACTATATATATTTCACTTTGTTGTGAAACCCAGAGCTCGAGTCAGTGTCCTGGGATTGTCTCTGTCTACGTCCCTACAGCAAGCCCGGACGCCTTGTCAGTCGGTGTTAAGACGAGCATCGACTTAAAACACATAAGCGAGTGCCGGCTTGACTGTTGTGCGCCCAGCGGACACGTTACATGTGTATAATGTTAACACTAAACGATGACGACTGGTTCGTTAGCTTGGCATGTCTGTGTATTTTATGTTCACCTCTAACTAGAAGAGTATTTTTTTACTGGGTTTGACGCCGTGTCGACACAATTTAGGTATTTTTTACGGCGTCAAGCGCACCTAACCTAGCTTTCCTGGACCCTTGTCTATAACCAGTTCTCACCTACCCTTCCACAAGGCCGGAAACGTCTCCATACATCTAATCAATGGAGGAAAATTGACATCATTGTCAAATTTTAATGGAATGGTATAACCTCCACATATGGGGTTCTAACCCGTTTCCCCATTTTCCAAATCCCGTCGCGCTACCAACTGCGCTATCGACCCGTGTTAGAAGACTACTAATCTGATCTTTACCCATTCTGTTAATATTTTAGTCTGGCAAATTTTACAACTTGGTCAATCTATTGTTTTTGTGGCATTATGGCACCTTGCTTGTGTCCAAAAGTCATAATAATTGTAAAAAATATTCAGTGCAATGCTTTTATTGCAGGACACTAGAGCCATAATACCACTTCGCGCAGTTTTAGAATTATCATCCTTAGTGGATAAATTAACTTAAATCCTTAATATTTTAAAGAAAATTCTTTATGTGCCACATACCTCAATGCTATTCATATTACTGAATAATAATAATTAGATAACTATGAATTTCATTACTTTATGATTCCAATCCCTTTTCACATCATGGCTGTAGTAATTTGTTCGTATGAAGCCAGTTGCGTAAGAATATCGCTACAAAGCCAGAACTGTTCTTCATTATATAACAGGGCCGTTTGCAGGGGCCTTCCCCATATGAAATTACTTTGAACTCATGCAGTTTTCCATAAATTGGGAGTTTAACGTGGATTATTCTTCCCCCCTATCAATGAAATTATGATAAAAAAATCTGTATAAGAAAGGCCCCAGGCCCCTATCCCAAAATCTGAAAAAATACCCTTAAAGCACCACATATACGCAGCGCTAACCAAAACATAAAAAGCTTCATGAAGCTGAATGCATTCGGAATACTCAGCCACTTGAAAAGACCGCAATCTTGGTTTGGCTACCATGAAGCAAACCTTTTACAAATTAAGTCTAGGTTAAAAAAAACACTTTTAAAAAGCGATAGTTTGCGACTTCGTTACGTAACTGTCTGGTAATTACATAGATATCACTACAGTGATCTCATAAGTGATAGAAATTACTTTAGGCCAGCTATACAGGAATTTTGTTAAGCGTCCACGTTGTGCGTAGGTTTTAGAGTCCTCATTCAAAAAAAAATGTTGGTGAAATTTCTTAAATAATTCTGTTGTTCCGGGATTCGATAACTGATTTTTCTCAGGAAATACTGATAGTTCCTTGTTTCTGTGTATTTGATAAAGGAAAATGTAAATGTGTTAGTTGTACATGTATATACCTTTTATAGAATAACTTTGATCTCATAATTTTATGTTATAAACATTCATGAACTAACAAGTACTTATTTGAGTGAATACTAGCTAGAATGGACATGTGTTTTCGGTTTGTGTGTTTTTTTTGTGAATACATGTAGGTACCTAGGTTTGTCAAACCTGAGTTGTCACCAAACAAAATTCCAATATGGCATGGCCTTATGTATAACATAGCATTAGTGGATATTGTATTCAATATTCAAGATAGACACCTGCAGCATTATTTGTCTGAAATTAACTATGTAACAAGACTTGTTATAAGCCTCATTTTCTCTGTTATGAAGTAGTACATAATGTTGTCTCTCGTTTATTTTCTGTTTTACAACCAATGTTATACTGGCAGATTTAGAAAACATGTCTTAAATTTGATTCAAAATATGTTTGCAAGTGTCAATTAGTTTGTAAAATATGTATCTACACCCCCCCCTACACAAACCCCACCATGAACAATCGGGCTAAAAGTTTACATATCAATTCTTGTTCCTTTTTTATTGTCCTCTTTTATTGCAGGAAACCTTGAAAACATTAAAAAGGTTCAACATTACAGTTTTTGTGTTTTAACCACACCCCTTCTTTTAGCTTGAAAAATCTTGGTACACCAAGTGGACCTCCTTGAACAATATGTGGATCCATGAGCCATGATATATTAGTTTCATAACAATAAATGTAGATTGTTTTATTTTACAGGAAACACGGAAGACATTTTCATCATCATATTTTATTGTAACAATGATTATATAAGAGATGATGTCTAGTTGGCACAGTCTATCAGGATACCTTCATTATAAATCTGGTAATAATGGTAAGTCCTTATTTTTCGAACATTCTTCTTCTATCATTTAATTACCCTGGGCGTGCTCGATTGGGCTGTCGGAACTTTGCCAGAATCAAATTCCGACTCTTCCAAAGAATCTGCCAAACGAGTGAAATTGGATGTCGGAACTGAATCAAAAGGCACAATCCGAAGCAAATATACTCGCTTCTTACTTTATTTACAGGAAATAGTTAAAACATAACAAACATAGACAAATTTAACAAATGATTAAATGACTACAAGATTAAACGACCATGCACTATTTATGACTTATAAGCCTTACACGAAGAATTATGAGATATCGTTCTGTCCGCTTTTATTCACTTAATCTGTATTAATTGTCAACTTCTAGTGAATTATAAAATCAATATTGAGTCTGCTGCCATGTCCCTTGGCATTGCAGGTATAATGTTTAAAATTTGCCTCTATACTCAAAGCTCAGTTTTGTTGAAAACATGGGATCACATTCATAAACCCTCCAAAATTTGAGAGTATTGTTTAAGAATACAGTCGTAATTTATTACAACCAATTGGTTTATAGTAGTTGTTATTTGATGAAAATAGGACAGTACAGTCCTAGTGTTATGTTTCCTCCATCGTCGGCAACCACAATACTTTCTTCCCTTGCAGCTTTAAAATAGTAATGTATCGTGGGATAACCGACGATTTGTTTCCACAGGTCTCTAGTACTAAGGCAATCTGATTAAAACCCGATCTAAAATTTTACCGCTCGCATACTCGCTAATTTAGATCTGGCCTTTTCCAAACGAAGGTCACGTTCAGGTGACCTTTTCTGATCATAATATTTATGACGAAATTGTTATGATGCGTAACTTGTTTACATCGTCTACGTCACGCAATTTGAAATGAGCCACCCAATTGCAGACTGTGAATAATACCGCTGTTAAATCTGCAGGCAAAAACCTAGGTCTAAAAATAGAAATTACGAAATCAAAATGTGATTAATAGTGTTTTCGTCTAGATGAAAGCTACGCATTGATTGGTCGACACAAAGTTCATCTCGACGTGACCTTGCATTGACTAAGTAGAGATCCAGTACGACAACGCGAGTTGAACAGGATTTCTGTTTACGGAGATTGGTACTAAGGTAAGTATTAAACTGCTACATAAATATTTTATAGAAGAAAACATAAATTATTTATTCTTGTTTTGTACAGCTCTTGGTCGGTTGATAACAAAACGTCGTACATGGTGTGTACTAGAAGAAAGTGAATGTAAACTGTTGTTGTACAAGACAGAGGATGAGGTACATAAACAGAGACATCCTCAAGGTCATGTCAACCTTAGCGGTGCTGCAATCTCATTGGATCTTGAACATCAAAATCAGTTTGTTATTATGTAAGTATATTCTACAATTCTAGTAGGTTAGAGGGCATTATATTTAGAGGATATTTGTCGAGATCGTGGCAAGATATATTTTTATTTCACCGACTGAGCTCATATAGCACATGTCCACGAATGTCTACGAGTTGAAATAAAAATCGATCTTAAACCACATTCGACGAAGATTCTGGGGGTTTTCAGGCTTAGTTCTTAGAGCCTGAGGTATTTAACACAAATATAACGTGAAGTAATTTCTTCTCCAAGATAAGATTATATTTTCATTACCATTAATATGACAGATTTTATATTATCATCGTAGATTTCTATCGGAGATACAATTCAATGTAAAGCACGCAAGATATTTCAAATAACTCAACCCAAAGACACCTCAACCCGAGAAAACTCAATACCTCACCGCTTTGAAATGTTCCAACCTTGGCTTGAGTTATTCACGGGCTGAGTTGTCTTCGAGTTGAGTTGTCCCGGATCCATAACGTTCGCATACAGTCATTATTCAACATGATCTAGGGACATGTTCAATAACGACTGTAAGCGAACGTTACAGGACCGGTTTCACCGCAGGTCGTTAGCTCGATGATACTCTAATTCATATATTATATATAAATTAGAGTATCAGCGAGGCCTGTGGGTTTCACCGGGTGCATAGAGCTATGGCACACATTCCCCCCTTTTCGCCCCGTAAGTATCGTCACCCATATGAATTATGAAAGAAAAAGGCACAAATCGGCTCTTTCAATGAGAAAATAGCTTGACTTAATATGATTAATAGGAAATTCATTATTCTCAAAAGCTGGGCCAAATTAAGCCCGCTTCTGGAAACGAAATTAGCAGACATTCAGAACAACATCGGCGATCATCAACGAATGATTCATTGCCTCACGTAGGTTTTCATGTATGAAAGCATTGAAAGGGTGTACACGATAAAAGAGTAGACTAAGTTGTGATATTGATCAAATAGCGTCTAGGACGTTAACAAGTAAAAACAATTTAGTGATTTTAAAATTGTGCCTCGCAAGATAGAGTTACGGAATTTTCGTAATCCTAGACAAATTCTAGACAAGACCGTCACTTTTCTCTCACCTGTCCAATCCTGACCCTTGACCTTTTCTTGACCAATCAGCACTCGAGTCAGTTGAATTTCTCCTGCTGTTAACATTTAGACTCTTGTGTCTCGGCGCTTTCAGAGGTTGATGGACATGTGTGGAAGTAGCCGTTATCTTTGAATTTATGGTGATTTATTTGAGTTTGTGATCGGAATGTTTATTTTACAATTTTTTTTGTTTTACTTGGACTGCTTACTTCATATTCATTTTGATAAAATGTCTACACGTGGTTTGTTGGAATGGACAAGTTCAGGTGAATTTTTCAATGGAGGTAAATACTCTTTGTGGTGACTTATCAATATCTGTACTCATTGAATACACTGTATGATTGATTGTAGCATTATCTGGCCTCGTATATTTGTGTAGGCTACCGTGTTGTTTTATAAACAAAAATGACAAAACAAGCAATGACTGCAGCAGTCTCCTGTAACTGACGTGTTTACGTAATCTGACTTATTGTCTTAAAAGTTATTGTGTACAATGTACAATAAAAGTAACATAACATTGGGTTTTGTAAGATCCGGGAGATTTTGTCTTTAATGTAAAACTATGTAATTTGGAGTATTCCTCTTATTTGATAATGAACATAAAGTTAGCAGACTCAGCAGACACAGCAGAAGGATCGATCCGTCTGCTGTGTCTGCTGGCAGAAAGATAAAATTACAGCAGGAGGGTCAATCTTTCTGCAATGTCCGCTGAGTCTTCCAACTTTATGTTCATCTGCCAACAGAACTAGCAGAAAGATTAATTCTTACGCTGTAATTCCATCTTTCTGCCAACAGACATAGCAGAAAGATTGATCCTTCTGCTGTAATTTTATCTTTCTGTCAGCAGACACAGCAGACGGATCGATCCTTCTGCTGTGTCTGCTGAGTCTGCCAACTTTATGTTCATAATTTAATGAAAGTAAATTGTTTCTACTTTCTAATGATGATTACCTTGGGGCCTAAAAAGGGTAAAGTTCTACCAACAAAATGTTCTGTTCATAGTCTGTTATGTCTAATAAGTTTGTTATTAGGAAAGGAAATTGTTGACAATTACTTGTTGTCTACAAAATTAATGGAAATATAGCCTCAATAGGGTTATTGAACGCTTACTGTGAAAACAGTTTCATTATGTGTCCTTTTCAAGGTCTTTAGTTCAGCATGTTTATTCAAGGTTATATATTTAGTTTAGCTTTGTTTTGTTTTTGTTTGGATTTACACTGTAGCAACACATTGTATAGGGCATATCAAGGTAAGTCAGTCAACCTACTCACTGTTCCTGGAAAGGCTAAATCTCTGTATTTAGCTGTTTATCAGTTATTAGGCACAAACTTCCAGTTAGTGACTGATAAAGGCCCCTCCATCAGTAGCATACAGAACTTTCTTGACCATCTATCGCTTAAACCGCTGTACACTTTTTACTATAGAATTATGAAATTTCAAATTAATTAAATAATTTTCAAAGAAGTAATTAAAGATTTATTGTGGCCAATTGACATTGAAAGTAAGGTTAACATACGAGTAATCAAACTGATTGGACCTACCTATTTGAAGAGTATACAAGGGGAATTAACTGACTAAGGTCCTTTATTAGTTTACCTGGACAACTTTCATCAGAGGACTAAATCGTTTTAGATATACATATACTTTAATTGCGCAAATTTATGGTCTGCATGTAAATGTGTCAGGTGGACTACTTAAATAACAAAAGTAATTAACCTTTAATTTTACTTATGAGGACTCATTTTAATGTTGGTGGTGGATCGAAATGAGGATTTGCCACAGTCCGCTACTTAGCATGGGGAAAACTATTATAAAATATAAACCTCTTTTTGTCAAGACACTTGATTTATTAATCACTAGAAATTTGATCAGCAAGTTATGACTTACTGGTACATTATAATACATTTTCCAGGTTAAAGGTACTAACGTAGTCTTTAAACAGACAAAATCAATTATAAAGCGTTGTCACGTGACGAAATTTGACAATAGTTTTCTTTTGAAAATCAATAAATAATAAGCTACATAAGCACTATCTCCGCTCTTTTTACTCAATTTGTTAAATTAGGTGATGAGAAGTTTGTCTTTGGTTTGCTAGCAAGCACTTAAATTAATTGCAATACTAAAGATGACTTTGATTTTTACGACTATTAAATAAGTGCTTGAACTAAACTCGTGAAGATTCGGAAATGACCGACATACGGGTTTATTAAAGTAAACAAAATGGCGGTAGCGTCGTCGAGTTTCGTAACCGAGTTTTGATGGAACCTGTCGTCTAATTGTAAGAATGACTGTGTTGTCTGTCTGTATTTTCGTTTGCTACATACATAACTTGAATCAATTCCTTTGTGTTATTCAAAATACTAAATTTTGTTCATTTACATAATAAATCTCACCAAATTCACTACATAATTCTTGATTTTTAGGGAGTTGATACATGCACATTTTAATGAATACACAATTTATTAAGAGTAATGTCCCTTAGTAAACAATATGGCGGCGACTTAATACTGCGGAGATTTGTATTCGCGGTGTTTATATTTGGCGCATTTTCATTTTCCGCCAATAAAGCCAAAATAAAACCCCCGCAGATAATACCCGCTATACAGTATATACAGGCAAAAGATGGTGCCAAAAAGATAGAACCAAGTTTAGTCTTTAAAACATTATTTAGAATGTAAAAAAACACTTACTAATAACATTTGTCATTTATAACATTCAACTGAACAAATTAAAACATGTGGCATACACATGCATTGTTGAAAACGAAAGTAGGATAATGAGGGAATCATCAAGCTATTTATAGATTTGTGATACATGTATGTCATACTTGCTGAAATTAAACATTTTCATTGGTCACTTTTTGTCTTTTCAACATTCTTAGGGGGTTAGGATATCTTTTACAAAAATTATACTAATGTTACACAATAACAAGCTCTAGTATCTTCTCATCAGTAAATGCATATTTTAACACTAATCTATTTTTAGCTAACCTGACCCACGTGGGACTAGTTAGAAAACACCCCAAATATTACGAGAAAATAAAGAAATATTTTGCCAAGTAATATAACAGTGTGCCTGTGGCATTTACAGTTATAAAAAATATAATTCAAAATCAAGAAATATGAAGTTGAACTTTTGCTTGTATATCTCTTTAATTTCAGTAAGTTGCTGTGTCATTGTAACATCTCAGGATGATAATTGTGGTTTGATTTAGAACAGATATCTCTGGTGTTTTAGGAGACATTCACTCTAGGAAAACCTAACTACATTATAATGTCCGTGTCACATGTTGTCTCTCTCTCAGCAACAAGAATCAATACTTGTGTTGTTAACCTGCTAGGACTATGTTTTAGAAACCAGCTTTGTGTATTATATTTATGGCAATTGATAGCAAATTTATTTGTTTTTGTAAAGATATAATTTTACTACAGAATGTGTATTTGTTTCCAAGGCAACATGTTGTCATTATGAGTCAGAGATAGAAAATGTTGGTTATAGTTGGAATTTACTCAGAGTTTTATTGTAACTTATTGAACATATATTAGTGGTTGAACATTTTCTGTTTAATTTATATAAGCAATAAATTGTATATATACACATCAATGGATTTATTTTCCAGGTAAATAGCTTGATGTTTTTACTTGAATGTTATTTATTGTTGTTTTCTGACTGATAGTCATGACACATTGTCCTTACTGGCTACTTTGTACATGTATGTAATAGACATAATGCAGAACTTCTATTTATGTTTTTTGTCCATGTACAGGCCGTACAAACAAAGTTAGTTTCACATTATGACTGAATAGCAAGAAATACAGATTTAATCCTATCGCTCTTTGTACACAAACTCGTATTTTAATTGTGACAAATGCTTACTTTTTCCTCGCTAGTTTTACATGCTATATCGCTCATTACGTATTTTGTCATCTTCATTCAATGATGGAATAAACATGATAAAATTGCAATATGTAATTCGGAGAATGAATGTCAAACATGAAAGTAAAAATGTGTAAGAAAGAATAGCATCAAGCATGATGTAATTTTGTCTGTAATCATCCTCCATAGTATGCGTAATGAATGATGAGTTTGTTTGTACTTCATGCAGGGGAAACCCCAATTATTTGAATTCCAGACATATAGTCTATTCAGGCAGAATTTAGCTTGAACTAGTGTTAAAATTTTGCCTAATACAATACACCTGTATCCTCTATATATAGATAGTGAAGTCCCCAGGCCATTACATTTTCAATAGAGTCAAAAGCAGGTGTTTATGAGTGCAAACAAGGGTGAATTTACTACATGTAGTATTAACTGTAAGTTCATTTTCCTTTCCCTTAATGACCATCACCTCCCATAGGTCATAACTTCCATAATAAACAACAAACAAACAAAATACGGTATGTGTTTTTGAGTTACAAGGCATCATGCACATAAATTTACTAAATTTTTATGGAAACTACAACCTGTTCTCATAAAACAATAAAAAAAGAATGAAACTTGCAGATGTTTAACTTTAAATGTCCCAAGGCTGAATGACCAAGCTGCTTCATTGGTTTAGCACGAAAACTTGTGTTACACTTACGCCACCTATCAGAGCTTTAAAACAAGGGAAAGTAATTTTTGTCTAATTTAATGTTTCAAACAACGAAAATTTCATTAACCTATCTTCATTGTAATGAAAAATCAATATCTAAGACAGAAATCATCAAAGAAGTAATGTCAATTTAACATCAAAGAAGCCAACTAATAAAAAATCTTGATAGAAATTTCATCTTGAAAGGTATAGTTATAGAAGAGAGATAGGCTTGTCAGAAATTTAATTATTGAGCTATGAGAATTTTGAATAACATAAACGTTTTACTTTTGTTGTTTTACGTATCAAAATTGTATTTAATTTACATGTCAGTACAAAGCTTAGACTAAATAAGTTAGAAACTAGTTGTTTAGCTGCCGTCATGGATATTAGGGAGTCCAATTGCAAACCCTTTGTAATGAAATTTAATGTTGGTTTTAAGCATCCATTTTAGTTGCATTAAATTTTGTGAAAACAAAAATTGATGACACATGAATGGTCTCTAGTCTATTGTAATTTTATTGGAATGCATTTGTATATGATGTGCTGAAAAAAGGTACTGTAATTGTTGGGCTGTTAAGTATTCTCTTAAATTGGAATATGTTATTTAACTGAAAATACTTGTTGTGATGTCTATTTTCTGGGCTCTTTGTTGAAATGGAAAGAAAATCATTTAGTTTAGTTGTTCTCTTTACCAAAAAGGGGGTGCTTTTATTAGGGGGGGACCATTTAATAGGGAATATACATTAGATTAAGAAACTAGGAGCATCCACTGAAAAAAAGATAATTTATAAAGACTGTCCTGTTTTTTCTGTAATGTGATTTAGCTTTTTTAAACAATATGAGGGTTGATAAAATATTCATTTCATTGAAGTGTTTGACTTTTACTTACCACTAAAATAGAACAGAACAGATTTTGTTGTTGTCAACCTACTCCCTGCTCTTGGAAAGGCTAAATGTCTGGATTTAGCTGTTGACCAACTACTAAGGGCATATTTTCTTCAGTGACTGACAACTGACATACATAATTAAGAAGAATTGGTAGGAGGGAGAATGGCCATAGAAATAATTTCATGACCAAGCTCCTCGAAAGTATGCCCCGCCCAGGAAACAAACCCACGATCCCTTGATCAGTAGACTTGCATGCTACCATGCAGAACCTTTATTGTGTGGCTAAGCAGTGAAGTTGAGATTTTTTCAATCTGAGCTAGCCAGACAGATAATTTAGTTACACTGTACTGAGTACTGGATTGTTCTCTCTCTTTGGGGCATTTAATGTTTGTTTTTGACGATGAAACATATTTCATTGTCCTCTATTCACAGTTTTTCACCATTACATGTATTAATTACAAGTACTCTGGCAATTGTGTCGGATTACAAATTCCCAAACTTAGTTACAGTCCTCTATGTCAATGTTTAAAGATAATTTAACAATGACTGATATATACTTAATTAGAATAACAATTAGTGAAAGTATGAGAGAAAGAAAGAGATGATGTATGAAAGCAGGTATGTTTTGAGGAATGAAATGGGTGTGCATAAGTAGAGATGATGTGTGGATTTTCTGATGGGATTATTCTAGTCGAAAAGCTCCATAGTTTTAATGTATTTGTATTTGCTTTTAAAACATTTATTGCTTTAGTGTTACCAATTTAAAAAAAACTTGAATTTTTAACATCTCACTACAAGAAGTTTCACTCAAAGGATTGTGTTATAGTCTGTTGTAAGTTGGCTCAAAAAACTGTTTACATACTTGAAACCTTGTTCAGTATGATTATATGGTTCTGTTCTGTTTTATTAACCTGGCACAACTTAAATAATTACACTGTCGCTGAATCTGTTATTTAAAATAACTCATTTAAAACTTTTTATTACCCTGATATTCAAAATCACTGCATATACATTACTCAAAAGTTCTAAAGTGCCACTAGACACATGGCTATATTGCAAGGAAATTAATTTTCATTTTATCAAAATAGCAACTTCTGTTCCGATTCACCTCACATTGCTAAAACCAGTTTCGGTATTGGCAAAATATGATTCTGTAACTTGTAATTGACTAGCATGCAAAATTTTATATTTGTTAATTTAACTGTGTCCAAGTTATTTGACTTCAATTTAGAACTATGGATCGGTGGCTCAATGGTTAAAAAGAAGTTAAATAATAACTCATTCAGTGACCCTGTTATTATTCAAGTTGTGACAAGTTAATAAAACAAGACTATATAGGTGTCTGTAAGAGTTAATCTTAAAGATGGCTCTCAACATATATGTATATATTCAGTAAGTTCTAATGTACTTAGTTGCTATGGTGATCTTTGACATCATATTATTGTCTCTAGAGTCCAAACAATGTTTCTTCTAAGGTAGATTTTCTTGAATTTATTTCTGGTAGAAGGTTTTACTTATGTCTTGTCAGTAATGTTCTCATGATGGTTGAGTAGAGGATTTACTAATGCGATGTCTGACTTTGTTAAATATTTTCACAAGGGATTAGACTTTTTCTTAGATATTTTCATCATGGTATGGTGTGACTATAGCTTCTACTATTGTATTTCCTTTCATGTGTTGTGTGACAGTTTACTTCCTTGTTTCAAGGATATGAGATAAAATATATAGGTCAGGTTCTTTATGTTGTAACATTTGTAGTCAGGTTATGAACCTGGGTCAATAGCACAGTTAGTAGGGATTTGGAATCTCGTGTCCTGAAGGCTGTACGGGTTCGTTTCCCATCCGGGGAGGTTATACTCTTCCAAGAAAATTTGACAATAATGTCAATTTTCCTCCATTGATTAGATAATATGAAAAAGTTAACGGGTAGGTGAGTACTGGTTATAGACAAGGGTCCAGGAAAGCTAGGTTAGGTGCGCTGGACTCTGTAAAATGACCAACTAATGTTGCCACCATGTTGAACCCAGTAAAAATAAAATGTATAGTACTATGTTTTCCTCTCTCTATTACAGAAGTGATAAAAAGGAGCATGTATTTACAGCAGATAATCATGAATCTATGATGATATGGTTGATTGGTTTACAATCTAAAAGAGAAATGCATCATAAAAACAATGTGAGAACACAAGCTGTCAGTCAGGTAGGAAACTTTGTTTTCTTTTTAATCAACTTTAATCAGCAGCAAAGTTTAATTACCAGCATGCAGTTTAACAATCTTTATAAATAAGGAACATATTTATAATGTTCTGATTTAACATGTATCATGCTTTTTACTCTTGTGTAATTAAAGCTTAACTTCAAATGTTTCCTTTTTATACCCCTGCTTGAAAAAACAGGCTGTAGGATGTTATGGTGTCGTCTGTCAGTTGGTCTGTCAGTTTGCTAATGGACAATTACTTGTCTTGGCAATAACTCTACAAAGGCTGTAATTCAGCAAATCTTTTCTGAGGATAACCCTTGGATTAAGGACCTACTGGGGCATTGATTCTGAGATTCAGGGGTCATAATTCAAGATTGCTGGGACTTGACATTTGGAAAAATTGTTTGCCTGGATGATAATGTGACAATGGCTGTATCAAGGTCCACAATATCTATATTGTTGATAGCCCGTGGAACAAGGATGTGACCTATTGATTTTGAGGCCCCAGGGTCAGAGGTCGAGGTCATATGAACTTCATTTGGAGAAATATTGTCCTAAGTTTTTGACAAGGTTCTTAACTCTAGCTTCAATATTTTCTAAATTATCTTCCAGTTAAGTTTAAGAGGTTTCCATATTTTTAACTTGACTTCTGTATATAGAAGGCTGTACTACTAATCCTGAAGGCAATGTTTACCTCAGCGTTCAGATACTGGATTTTGTGCAGTAAATTTTGTTTATTTTGTATACTCAATGTCTACATTTCAGATGAGTGATGATTATGAAGCTTGGAACAATAGACCCAATCTTTATATGTCAGAGAATGATAACAACACTAAATATGCTGGAAGCAGAACATTGTCTGAACGTAATAAAGGAAAGAAAAATAAGATAGGATTACAGAGAGCTGCTGAATCTGTCGACTCAGGATTTGCTTCTTATAAGAAGAGTAATTATTTATATTGTTTTATATCATTGTTGTTATACCCCCGTTTCGAAGAAGAGGGGGGTATACTGTTTTACCCTTGTCCGTGCGTGCGTCCGTCCGTCCGTTACAAAATTTCAGTCGCAGTTTTCTCACCAACTATAACATGCAGCAGCCTAATACTTTGCATATTGCTTCATCCCATAGTCCCATGTGGTGTAAAGCGATTTCATGCTCCTTGCTCATCTACTTCCTGTTTGTCGCATATTTTTAGATTTTTGCGGGGGTATCACTAGTGAGCATTAGCTCACAGATTTACTTTTTGTTTTTGTCCCCTGTGGTTTTCAAACTTTGGTAACACATTGCTAGAGATGTAACAATACTTTAAAACCTGTATTGCAATATGTTGCAATATGTACCAGTTGTTTGGGTACACATGGGAAACATGAATGCATCATCTTAATTGGATCACAATAATTACACACATGTATGTAATGTCAAATGATCTCTAATTTAAATGTTTGAGTAACTTGTGTAAAATGGACTAGCTGTATGTTACAAAAAATGCATTCACATGTATTTGGTATCAGACTATCTAAGAGATATTTTCTCTCATTTGCAAAATGATTATCAGTGTAAAGCTCAGTATGATTATTTCAAGTTTTCAACCGAACTTTAAGCATTTATACAGATATTTAATTGTACATTCTGATAAAACATCAGTACAGCTTATAACTGAAAAAAATCGATTCAAGGAAAAATAAACTGATTAAAAACCATCAGAACTCATATTGCAATATTAACCAGTACTGAAATCTTACAAATTTATCATTGTAATCATGTGATTATAAATATTTAAAGTTTCAGTTGACAGAAATAGTAATCTAAGGTCAAGGTCATTGCCTCCTGTTATAGAAGGTAATTCTGGGTATTGGTGTATATAAGCTTTGATCATAATATTTACATATGTTACTTTACCTAAATAATTGTTTAACATATATTGATACACTATAATCAACCTTTGTTTTGTGTTATAAGTTAATACATACCGGGTACTTACATGTAACATATTTGGTAGAAGTTAACAATGCTAAACTGTTCTGATTTTCTGATGGTTTCCATTTTGAGGCTCGACATTTTTAACAGCTAATTGTTTTGAAAGAAAAATGACTAACAATAATTATAATTGACATATTGCTTAAGTTTTCAAAATCTAACATTGTTTGATGAGCGTTTCATTTTGTTTGGGTCTATCTGGACTATGTGCAATCTGATTGAAACCCGATCTAAAATTTTCCGCTTGCATACTCGCTAATTTAGATCTGGCCTTTTCCAAACGAAGATCACGTTCAAGTGACCTTTTCTCATCATAATATTCATGACAAAATTGTTATGATACATTACTTGTTTACATTGTCTACGTCACGCAATTTGAAATGAGCCGCCCAATCGCAGACTGTAAATAATACCGCTGTTAAATTAGCATGCAAACCTTGGTCTAAAATTAGAAATTCCAAAATCAAAATGTGATTAATAGTGTATAGATGGAAGCTACGCATTGATTGGTCGACACAAAGTTCATCTCGACGTGACCTTTCACGGAGACAGTAGAGATCCTGTACAACAATTCTCTACAGGATATCTGTTTACGGAGATTGGACTATGTGGCAACATAGACCCTTACATGTGACATGATAACTATCCTGGTATTTGTTGATTATTACATTTGTACTTCTACCTCAATTAACCCAGGTCGATAGCGCAGTTGGTAGCTTGCCAGGATTTGGAATCTTGTGTCCTGAAGGGGGTATGGGTTCAAATCCCACCTGGGGAGGTTATACCCTTCCATGAAAATTGGACAATAATGTCAGTTTTCCGGCCTTGTGGAAGGGTAAGTTAGATCTGGTTATTGACAATGATCCAGGAAAGCTAGGTTAGGTGCACTGGACGTCGTATAATGACCTAAATTGTGTTGACACGACGTTAAACCCACTGGCAGCAGTCTCCCTCAATCAATCTACATATTCTATATCAAGAGATACATAGAGTTGTCTGGTTAGCTCAGTTGGTAGTTTGTCTAACAATGACTTACTTTTAGAGATTGGTCAACCAAGCATGTCTTACTAATCAATGCACAAACACAATACCCCATGTACATGTAGTTATCATCAGCGTGTTCAGTAACGACTGTTAGCGAACATTACGGATATGGGACAAATCAATCCGTAGACAACGCAACCCATGGATAACTAAACCCAAAGTTGGGACAACTCAAACCGTTAGTAAGGTAATGAGTTTTCTCGGGTTGAGTTGTCCCAACCCTAATGTTACAGAACTTTTCAGAACGTTCGGGGTAATTGAACACGCTGCTTCTATGCAGTCTATTAAATGAGTGGGTGTCTGGTTGCCTTAGCCAACCATTTTCTAGTTCGGGCAACCAAAACTTTCTTTTAGGTAACCAAATTTCAACATACAAAATAAAGTGCTAACTGTTAAAATGCCCTGTTCAGGCAAACACCTTCATATCCTAATGTCGTTGACAGTAATTGGAAATAGGTATGAATTACATGTAGGTTAAAACATTATTCATATAATACATGTAGATGATTATACTAGTTATATTGTGATGGTTTAAACATAAAATAACTCTGGTATTATAAAGTTTTATAGATATACATCATAAAAAAATAATTAAATGTTTTGAAAGGTTCAATAAATATGTTACAATGTATTTAGATACATGATAATCATGTACTCAGTATCATATATATTTATATAATAGATTACTATTGTTGTATGTTAGATAAAACCTGAGGCTGATCAATTATTTACATTTTACATTATATTGTACTAAACAGTTGTAAATTGATGACAAACAAAATTACCATATATATACTTAACGAAACTTTTTAGTACCCCGATTTCAATGTTGTTGGAATTTTTTTTTTCATCATTTATGTCCGATCGTGTATGGAAATGTGTATAGGACTTAACTGTTGTCTACTTCCATGGTTTTCATGCTTCTTTATTGATGCAAAAAAGGTTTTGTAGTGCATGTGCTAAAAAGCGGAAATGGGCACATGCTTCTTGTGCAAAAATCCCATGTGGTCAGTTTTGGTGAAAATTATTAGTGTGTAGATAAGCACGACAAAAAATTAAGTAATGGCTCTAAGAACAAGAAACTGCCATAGGTCTTTTGTGATGTGGTGCGTCACCTGCAGGATAAGATTTATAATCTCTAATTTTCTGTTGAATGAAAGCATTTAGAGATCTTCCTACATCAAAGTATGCATGACAAAACCGGTTTTGCGTGGACATAGTAACATGGAAACCATGCCTGCAGACGACAGTATAGTCCTATACACATTTACATCATCAATCGGACATAAATGTTGAAAATTGAACATTTCCTACAATATTGAAATCAGGGTACTTATGAGTTAGGCTGAGTATAGTATAAATCCTACTCTGTCTATGGATACTTTATCAATGTAGTTATAGTAGTTGTAGAACAGCCCAGCGTTCAGTTACCGCGAACGTTACATTCAGAACTCCTCGGCCATTCGCTGCGAATAATCTCGGACATATTTAGACGCTATTTTGAAACTACTGGTGTTACAGTAAACAAATATATGATCGTTTAGGCATTGAGTGATGTTTCGTTTTTAGTCCGTAAATTTTGAAACATCACTCATTGCCTTAACGATCTCATATTTGTGTATTAGATTAGGTTATTTACAGCGAATGGCCGAGGAGTTCCGAATGTATTGTTATGTAACGGTCTGTAACGTTTTGTGTAATTGAACACGCTACATAGGTGATGGCATGTGGTGAAAGTTTAATGTAGTTGTAACTATTCTATATAATGTCAAGGTTCAATGAAAAAATTTGGCTTATAGTTTGCCGAGAAACTGGGGCAGGCTGGTGGGCTAGTGGGTGGGCAGTTGAGCAGGCAGGGGTCTGGTGTCAATAACAATTGTGTTAAAGTTTTTTATTTACCATATATTTCAGCCATTTGTTGTCAGATTTTTATGAAACTTCATACAATGATAACATACCATGTGATGAACAGAATTAGAAAGTAACCGCAACTCTACCTGGGTTATTATACCCCCGCAAACGAAGTTTTCGGGGGTATACTGGAATCACCCTGGTGGTTGGTTGGTTGGTTGGTTGGTTTGTTGGTTGGTTGGTTGGTTGGTTGGTTGGATATGTGGTCTGTCCCAAAAAATTAATACATTTGTAGTATGTTTATTTCTTAATGTATTTGAATAGAAGCTGTTATATACCATGATTTAATGGTGTATACAAAAGTCATGTAACTATGGAAACATATCTCACTTGTTTAAAATATTTAATTGTGTTATATATTTTAAATCTAATTAGATAACTGTATAGTTTGCTTTTTTCTCAATAGATTTTTTTTCTTATCTTATTTTATAGAATTTGCACAGGCGTTTACAGTTGATGTTTATATGCATGTTATATCAATTCCAATTCAAAATGGCCGACTTGCGGCCATCTTCAATTCTTTTTAATTTAGTTTAATTACTGTATGCTTATTTCTCAACAGATTTTTTCTTAACTAATTTAGATAGAATTTTGCACAGGCGTTCACAGTTGATGTGTACATACACTTTAACTCAATTCCAATTCAAAATGGCGGACTGGCTGTCATCCTTTTTTCAAAATTAATACAGTTTTATATTTTCAATTTAATTTAATAACTGCATAGTATGCATGTTTCTCAAGAATTTTTTTCTCAACCAATATTGATAGAGTTTTGCACACAAGTTCACATTCTTACAGTTGATGAGTGAATGCAGTTTATGATAATTCAAATTCAACTTGTGGCCATTTTGAATTTGATTTAATTAAATAACAGTATTGTATGCTTATTTACATACAAATTTTGAAAAGAAATTGCGTACAAGGACTCACTATTAGGGCTTCAATTAGACCCGAGACCTCGGGTTTTGACGCACAAAAATTCGAAAATACCCCTTTTTGACCCTCATTAATTTCTTAACATATTTTAATAGAATTTTGCACACAAGTTCGAATTCTTACAGTTGATGTGTACATGCACTTTATATCAATTCCAATTCAAAATGGCTGACTGGCTGCCATCTTGAATTTTTTAAATTTGATTTAATAACTGTAAGTATGCTTATTTCTCATATTTTTTTCTTAACCAATTTTGATAGAATTTTGCACACAAGTCCAAATTCTTACAGTTGATGTGTACATGCACTTTATATCAATTCCAATTCAAAATGGCGGACTGGCTGCCATCTGTATTTTTTTATTTGATATTATAACAGTATTGCATGCTTATTTCCATATGGATTTTGAGAAAAAATTGCATACAAGGTCTCACTATTACAGTTGATAAGTAAGACTTTTCTTCACCATTTTATATTCAAAATGGCTGACTGGTGGCCATCTAGTATGCTGTTTCTTACTCAAATTTCTCAAAATTGTGCACACATGTCTTTCTAATATCTTGTGAAGCAAAAATCTTTTTTCTCAGCCCATTTTAATAAGATCGTGCTTACAAATTCTTGCTGATGACATTTATATGTATTTTTTCTTAAAATCAAATTCAAATTGACAAACTAATTGCAATCTTTAATTTTTTTATAATGTTGGGAAGATAAGTTTAAATGTGATCACTCTTTGTCTGTTGTTCCACTTTACATTCTTAATGACCAAATGGTGTTCATTTTCATGTAAAAATCATTTGAAATATGACAACTACTGTTCATTTTGCTTTTTCTTATCCATAGTAAATTACGCTGTAATTTGCTGTTTATTTCCAATTTGATGTTTGCATCCTGTTTTTTATGGTTTTTATGCTTCTTACAACATTTACCCTTTTGGACTTCAACAATGTTGACTTGCGGTCATCTTGAAATGTTGCCGTTGCGGGGGTATTTTCGCCACTGGTGGCAGTTCTAGTTTCCCATTGTAATGTTTGCGTAAAAGTTCTTCAGTTAAAACATAAACTTGATATAAATTTTCCTCATCTGTAGAATAATCTGGCTATAATGTGGTTTACACAGTATATTTCTGGTTTATCATAATTTTATGTTATTTATCAAAACTAGTTATATTGAATTATTTATGACAGGCTGTCAGCTAACATAATGAGTTTTACTTACATGATCTTGATATAACATTGTATGAACAAATTTTAGCATTTAAATTATATTGTTAAAATTTAAAGGAATTGTCTGATTCATGAAGTTGTTGTCAGCTGCGCTTCAGACCATATTCCAATCTGATTAAAACCCGATCTAAAATTTTACCGCTCGCATACTCGCTTATTTAGATCTGGCCTTTTTCCAAACGAAGGTCACGTTCAGGTGCCCTTTTCTCATCATAATATTCATGACGAAATTGTTACATGATACGTAACTTGTTTACATCGTCTACGTCACGCAATTTGAAATGAGCCGCCCAATCGCAGACTGTGAATAATACAGCTGTTAAATTAGCATGCAAAACTTGGTCTAAAAATAGAAATTACGAAATCAAAATGTGATTAATAGTGTTTTCGTCTAAATGAAAGCTACGAATTGATTGGTTGACACAAAGTTCATCTCGACGTGACCTTACATTGACTAAGTAGAGATCCAGTACGACAACGCGAGTAGAACAGGATCTCTGTTTACGGAGATTGACCATATTCCTTCCTCAGTCTGACCGACCAGTCAGCAAACTTGCATATTGCCCTCAAGGCCATGAGGTATTATTTGTTAATTATTACATTAATCCTATAGACAATATTGACACCACTCAGTCAGTTATCCTATCATGACATCAACTAATAGTTTATAATTAGTAAACCATTATAGTACATCTTGTCCTAGATTGTTATCTCACAGAATTCACTCTAAACAATATGACATTTTCCTAGATTTAAAATAATTGAGTATTTTTTCTGTGTCACTGATAGACGACTACAGTATAACCTCCCCTAACAGCACCTCTGATGAGCGTCAAAATCTAAAGAGCTGCATCTTAGAATTCCTCTGTCAATTTTGCCCTCTTAACAGCAGTTGAGATACATTCCCTTTGTTTATTCTCACTCAAGGGAACATAATGTATTTATTAGATCTGAATTTAGAAATAAATCAGTAACGATTTCCTGTTCAGAATTATAATAATTTGGCTATGTCCCTGGATATATGTTTGAACAGTTATCAATATTTGATGTAGGAAAAAGAAATTTATGTTGAATATGAAAGGATTTCAATTGTTCTGAAATTGTCTAATGACAATTTAATCAATTCTAATAAGAATTAGTTATTTACATAATCAAGCACTGTTAGATAAAGTTTTTAAGTTGGTCTCTTTAAATTGGTCAGATTACCAAAATATAAATTTTGTAATATAAGATTATATACTTGACAAGTTAACATCATCTAAGAAAGAAAGCCAAGTTTTTAATTGTTTTATTACTTTTTATAAATCCATATGAAAACTAGGTAACCTTGATGATATATATCGATAGTAAGTCAGTCACCTGTCATTATAATGTGAGTTCAATTAATTATATGACAATTTGTATCATTATTTTACAGTAGATGTTTAATAGCCTAATATATGGACATCATTAGCACAGTTTCTATCTGTTTTTATGATCTATGTAGAACCCATTACTCTAGTTTTCATTAGAATCCAATATCAGAGGACAAGCTTTTATTTGAGGAATATTGTATCATTAAAATTAATTCGAACACTACATACAGTGTGTATTAGCAGGGGTGGATCCAGGATTTTTATAAGGGGTTTCAAACTTTTTCAGGGGGGGAGGGGGGGTCCAAACTTTCTTGGGGGGGTCCAAACTTTCAAACCGCTACCACATAATACATCCTTTGCAGAATAACGCTACATATAATAATAAAAACTATGTGGCCACTAAATCTATGTTAAACACATAGGCGAGCTTTATTCCTGCTACATTCTAGTTAACTCGAATCAACTAATTCCCTTACACGGTTGGAGCACAATACTTGTACCAGTCAACCCGTGTAAACCGAGTATACAGTATAGGAACTGTGTCCCTAACCGTGTTCTGTGTGAGACCACTGTAATAGACCGGATAGGAACTGTGTCCCTAACCGTGTTCTGTGTGAGACTGCCTTAATAGAGAACCACAGGCTTAAACTTTCATGTTCTTAATTATTGCGCTCTTTGATGCTTTGCATTAATTTCTTCTTGTATATATACGTACATGTATGAATATAAGACCAGTAACTGATTTATTTCTGATTACAGTTAGGTCGGTGACTTATAGGTATTATATTAGTTTCTGTCTCGGAACAGACTATAATGAAATATGACATTCAATTAACTGTCACCATGGTCTTCTTCCTGTTTGTCTGAAATTAATGCATACTATTAACTTGGACATATTGGGCTATTAGTTTACCTCTACAACCACTTTGTGACTTGATCTAGGATCAGATACAAGTTTTTATGTCAGGGACATATTTATTGCTTTATTAAGGCACACAGTAGTTGCTCCACTGTGACAAAAATTGTCATTTGGAACACCTCGACCATTTATTGAATGAATAATCTTGGAAGGATTTGTGAGGAGTCCACCAATAACCCAGGGTTTTTACTACATATGCGAGGTGAAGCTCAGGCGAAGTAGGTGATGGTTATGCAAATAGTTCTAGACGTACACACATAAAGCTTTGTGAATTTATGTCTTTCATGATATATGAGACTATATATTGACCAGCGGATATCATTTAATAGTGCATTTAAAATTTATGAACTAAAAGCGAGACATTTATCATTGCCTTAATGATCATGAATTTGTTTGATGTTGTAGTATTTTTTGTACTTGTGATGCAAAGGTAGTTCCACGAAGAATCTTAATATGTCCAAGGTTATTCTTAGTGAATGACCGAGGAGTTCCGAATGATAAATTGTATTAAATCATCTTAGGTCAATATCTACTAACTGTAGAGCATATTGTTCTAAGAAAAACATTCGTTTCATTGTTTTTCTCTTGCTCAACAAATGTTTATAGGTAAAACATATTTGAAACCAGTTATTCAACATTGAGGCTGATGAAATGAACAAAATACTCTAATTGTAATTATTATCATGAACTGATCTTTGTTTAGAATAGTTATCTGTGTTTGAATAATGTACAATGTCCCTTAAGCTAAAACATTATTCAACACCTATATTGTAAGTTGATGGTTCAATGTTTTTATTATTATTGGAATTCTGGTTTACACTTGTTATATTTAATACTTTATGTGGAGCTCTGCTTAATGATAGCTGCTTGGCTAGTTCTGTTTGTAGTATGTAAGTCTACTAATCGAGGGATCGAGGGTTTGATTCCTGGGCGGGGCATACTTTTGTGGAGCTTGGTCATGAAGTTATTTCTACAGCCATTCTCCCTTCTACCAATGGTTCTTAATTATGTAGGGCAGTTGTCAGTCACAGACGAAAGTATATGTGCTTAGTGGTTGGTTAACAGCTAAATCTAGAGATTTAGCCTTTCCAGGAACAGTGAGTAGGTTGACTGACCGCCGGTATATGACCTATACAATGTGTTGCTATGGTGTTAAATCCAACAAAACAAATAAACAAACAAACTGCTTAATGATTTTACTTTTTATCACAAGTGGACCCTATTGTGTAGCGCATTTGGTAGCACACCAGGATTTAGATTGCTTTCAGCATACATACATTGTATATACAAAATGTATTTACTTTTGTACAATATTTAATATTGTTATAATGTGTTTATTTTTAGGTTTAGAAATCAGTAAGAATTTACCATATAAAAACAGTAAACATCCAGATCTAGAACAATGTCATAGAATGATGTCAGTATCTCATACACATTTACATGTTGACAGTGATAGGTAATTATTTATATACAACTTTAAATATCTTGTAGCTCAACTTATAATATAGTTCTATTTTATTAACCTGTCACAATTTGAATAATTACATGGTCACTGAATGTGTTATTATTCAACTTCTTTCTAACCATTAAGCCACTGATCCATATTAATCATTGATAAACTTACTTTATATGCAGCAATTTTGAATATCGGGGAAATAACAAGTTTGAATGGAGTTAAAAATTACAGATTCAGTGACCGTGTAATTATTCAAGTTGTGACAGGTTAATAAAATCAGGGCTCGAATTTAAGCTCGTATACTCGCAAAATGCGAGTGGATTTTGAACATTGCAAGTAACTTTAATTTAACTCGCAAATTTTTGCGAGTTGAAATCGCCGCAAAAGTTTACTGTCTAAACCAGTAAGGCTCAAATCAGCATTGAAACAGCCAGATAATATTAATTAAAACATTCACTGTAAAAGCATTAGGGGTTATTTTTGTCTATCCCACAATAATGCCATTGTTCTATCTAGTTAAATGTAGCACTATGTTGTTTTTATATTGCATATCTGAATAGTTACTATGTGTGCTATTAAAGAAAAAATGCGAGTGATTATTTTCATTTTGCGAGTTGAAATATTAAATGAACTCGCAAAAATTTGCGAGTCCAATTTTTTGTTAAATTCGAGCCCTGATAAAATAGAACTATAACATGTTCCTTATACAAATTACATGGTGGTATACTAATTTATGTTAGCTCGATTGTGAAACAAGTTCTTACAACTTAGATTTATAACTTAGTTTAAACAATATTTTTCAAACAAGAACATATACAATAGTATGAGCATAAGAATTGAGAGGGTTGAAAAGATAGCATTTCTTATGATAGATTTATCATTTTCTAGTCGGCTTCCTGGTTCCTTTGTAATGAGCTTGTAGGATAAAGTTTCTTGCTCAAGGAAACAACAGGGGTGGTTTTGGATGGGATTTGAACCAATGCAGAGCTGGCTATCCAATGATTACAAGTCCAATGTTGTAACCCCTTGGCCATGCCCACTCCTTTACAATTTATATGTTTAGCCAAAAGTGGCTATATCTTGTAGGTATTTGTGACATCAGATAAATGGTACAATCTACACTCTATGACATTACATTGTAGGGCTGTCATGATATGCCAGGAGCGTATAGCAATATATTGCAATACGCTGGTATCGGGATACGTACCAGGATATATTGTGGGCTTTTAGATTCTTTGTGCCTCCTCTGTATTTAACAGAAACATTGCAAATCTTACATGCAGCTACTGATAGAATCTCGCCTATTTTAGTATTTACGGTCATTTGGGACTGTGAAGCGCCCCAATTAGTTAAATTCTTGTAACTTAAGATGTAACTTGTTAGATGGAATGAACAATATGGAAATACCAACGTTTTGCTACTTTTATTTCGTGAAGGGAAGAATTTTCCAATGAAATTAAAAATACCGTAAAATACCGGTATGTTAAAAACGTACCGCAGTATGTATAGCTGCGTATTGCAATATATCAGTATACCGGTATATCATGACAGCCCTATGACATGGTATCTCGTATATCTTAAATACTTGTTCAATCAGCTAGTCACTTTCCCCTGTCTATAAGTGATGTTAGAATCACTGTAGTTATTTTATTGAATTGTCTTATTTTATGAGATTGACTTCATTTATAACAATTACTCAACATAAAAGCCAATTTGTATGAACTGTCGATGACTATTCTTTCATGACCAATGACATTTTTGTATGAAAACATTTCTCTCTTAAATACCATTCACAAAGACTTGTAACAACTCTAATGAGCCTTGAATTGTTTTAGATTATTGTTAGTAATTGTTACTGTGTTTCTGCACACAAGTTATATAATTCATAATGAGTTTAGTATTGATTCCATTTTGTTTCTGTTTTCTTAGTGATGATGTGTTTGCACGTGAGTTAGAAATACAGAGACAACAGAAGCCTAGGTTAAGTGGACATTGGAAGAAGTTACAATATGCTGTATTAGGAGAAGTTTTACAGTCCAGGTTACCATTATCAGATGTAGCTGGAGTAGACAGACGTAGTGCAAGGTATGCTATAAGTTTTATATTTCTCTTTATTACAGCAGTAATGTTTTCATTCCAATCAGTGATCTATTGGTACAAACTTGTCATATTGAGGTTATCCACAGTTGATTGTTCTATACAGGTCGTATTCTAGGTCATGCGTGTTTTTGTACTTTAAACAATAGACTTGCCCTCTGAATAGGCGAATAAGCTTATGCATGAACAGCATTTTTTCTGATTTAAGCATACCACTTTGATATCTAACATTAATTTAAAGCAGTGCATATGCATATTGTAAATGTTATATAATGACATGTTTCTAAAATTAGTGTAAACTAACTTAACTATAAAATTGTAAAAATTATTCACCCCTAAATATTGGTGTGTAATGAAACAGGCTATGTTTATATACGCAATGTTTACGTGGACGACCTGTAGTTCTTCTATATTTTGTACAAGAAGACAAACCACTGTTTATATAAACAATAAAATTAACTAACCCACGACTGAGAATGCTCAGGATGTCAATAAAATATATTATTGTATTATGTTTTATGAGTGTCTTGATGGAGTAGTGGTTATGCGTTCTACCATTACAAGAATGATTAAACAAGGGGTGGTGGTTTATCCGCCACACTTATTTTGTTAAAATGAACCATTAACAACTTTTTTTTTTATAATACTAACTCACTGTCTAGATCGTGAAACAGTTGCGATTTTCCGTGTCACGGTGTAGCCACACCAAGATGGCGGAAAAACAACCATCCAGAAGGTACGTGTCGTTTTTTGCATGATAGTTTGAGAAATATTCGGGCCCAAACGCGTTATAAAGTTTCATTTGATCCGTAAATATATAAACTAAAGGGCAAGTGTACTCACCTGACAAGTCACAAAGGATTTATGTGAATTAAAGCCACCAAAGTTGACGAATGACCGTCAGTCAAATTTGAACCGAGAGAAGTGTATGACTTTTGATAAAATCGCCGTTAGTACGGCACTTACCGTGTTATAAATACGTTTGTGGGATAGTGTATATGCATGCAATTATACCTTAAAATTGTACAAGTTCTAATTTATTTTGTTTCGTCAAAACATGCCTACTTTCGGTTTTGTCAAAGCAACGGTTGAGATATTAGCTCCGGTGAAGATTTTCCGTAAGAAATGACTCGGTGTTGCCATAAAAAGTGGACACGGTGTATACATTTGCGTGAAAGTGAACACGGTTCAGACACTCATCCAAAGGCTAAACGCAACCATATCATTTGAAGTAAATCACATTGGCATTATCCTTCGTATTTTACTATACAGAAAAGCCCAATGTTTTCAATACGTAAATCTTTGCAGGAACAACGCCTAATTATAAATCAGTTAGTATTATTTTATTCCCACTATTCCAGATCGTCACCTTTCGTATTGATACTTAAACACGAAACAGATACTTATAAAAGCCCTTTTGTGATAAGACTAAATTTATATATTTCATAATTTTGTTCTCCCCAGTGTCAAAATGGAAAAAGTCTATAAATGCTACTACTGTCAGTTTTCGAAATCTGATCTCCTAGCATGCATTCATCATTCATTTAGAAACGCATGCCAAATTGCAGATAAAATGACGGATGAGATGGTTTAAAAAGTATCAACCGGCCGATAAGGCCTTCTGACGATAGACTACAGACTAACACCAAATTTAGAACTGCAAACTGGGGAATATTTCAAAGTGAATCAACACATATGTACATCCTTTCTAGAAAATAAAAAGTGTCCTTATGTAAAAGAGGTAGAAAATATACAAGAATCTAAACAAGATATTTCTGTTGATACTGATTTAATTACTTCCCAGTCCAGATTTGAAAAACGTACAAAACGTCAGCACCAATAAGAGCACTCGGCACTGTAACTTTAGCAGGACTCTCTCAGCAAACGTTAATTCCATGTTCGAGGAACTTGATGAACAGTTAGAAGATTTAAATTTGTTTACGATTTGACCAAACCCGTATCTGTGTTTTAACAAATACTGTTACGTTTTGCCTTGTCTACATTTCGACAGTATTGCAAATGGTCTGGTCGCATTTCAAACGTTTGAATGAGTGTCCTACCCGTGTTCTATTTATTGCAAATGTATACACCGTATCCACTTTTTATGGTATACAATTTTTTAGTATAGTTTCATGCATACACACAATCTCACTATCGTATTTACAACACGTTAAGTGCCGTACTTACGGCGATTTTATCAAAAGTAATACACTCTCTTGGTTCAAATTTGTCACACGGTCATACGTCAACTTTAGTGGCTTTAACTCACATAAATCCTTTGTGACATGTCAGATGAGTACACCCGCCCTTTAGTTTATATATTTACGGATCAAATGAAACTTTATAACGCGTTTGGGCCCGAATATTTCTCAAACTATCATGCAAAAAACGACACGTACCTTTTGGATGGTTGTTTTTCCGCCATCTTGGTGTGGCTACACCGTGACACGGAAAATCGCAACCGTTTCACGATCTAGACAGTGTAACTTCTGGATTGGATTAGTTCATTTTTAATTTTTACTCAAACACATTTCTTATTTTGCACGCACTATAGGTACAACTTGTCATATTGAAGTTTAGGGCGCAGTTGATTATTCTACAGATCATATTCTAGGCTATGCATGTTTTTGTGCTTAAAAAAATGTACTTGCTCACTAAACAGGTGAATAATCTGATGAATGTATAATATGTACATCATTCTACTGATTTAAAGGAATTGCAAGGCAAAAGTTCAACTTCATATTTATCGGATTTTGAATTATACTTTTTATGACTGTGAATGCATCAGACACACTGTTATATTACTTGGCAAAACATTACTTTATTTTCTCGTAATATTTGGGGTGTTTCCTTACTAGACCCATGTGGGTCAGGTTAGCTAAAAATAGATTAGTGTTAAGATATGCATTTACTGATGAGAAGATGCTAGAGCTTGTTATTGTGCAACATTAGTATAATTCTATTAAAAAGATATCCTAACCACCTAAGAATGTTGAAAGAGAAGAAGGGACCAATGAAAATGTTTAATTTCAGCAAGTACGACAATATATAACAAATCTATAAATAGCTTAGTGATTCCCTCAGTATCCTAAATTCACTTTCAAAATGTGTATGCTACATGCTTTAATTCGTTCAGTTGAATGTTATAAGTGACAAATGTTATTAGTAAGTGATTTCTTGCTTTCTTAATACTGTGTTAAAGACTAAACTTGGTTTTATACTTTTGGCACAGTCATTTGCCTGTATATGATACTTTAAACATATCACTTTGATATTCTTCTAATTTAGCCAATGGAACTTTGATTGAGTCGAAAAATTAGCATTGGTTTAGTGACTTTTAGCATGAAGTGGTCTGACAACTTTAACAGCCACCATTTTCCTAATTCAATAAGAAGTCAATATTTTTTGTAATATTGTTTATTTAATTTTATGTTATATTCTGCTGAATCATTAAGATAGAATGTATGTTTTAATGAATCACCAAAATTTTGTCCAATTAACTTTCATTCAGTCCAGTAAAAAACTTCATTTTGCTTGACTGAATGTCCAGTGCTGAAGAATATTTGTTGTGAAGACTGATTGGTAGAGACAACTTAGTTGGACCACATGAACTGCTCGATTGATAAAACACAATTATGTCCTGCTAATTATTAGGGTATCACAATTTCAATTTATTGTGACTCAACAAAAACAAGAAATAATTAAACATAGAAATTAATGATGAGTAACAATAATGGATTATCTTCCATATTATTGAAGTCGATAATAATATATAGTTTTTATTGCTGAATTAATTTAGTCTAAACCAGTACTGTATAAATGCCAAAAAATATGACAATATTTATTTTAGAATAGATAATTATACTCTTCTATTTAGCTCACCTAAGCACAAATGGTTCAAGGTGAGCTATTGTGGGGTCTCATTAGTGCCCTGTTGTGTGTTGGTGTGGGTGTGTGTGGATGTGTGTCTGCCGTCAACAATTTCTTAAAAATCTTATTGTCGGAAACCATTAGACTTACAGTAACTGTGTTAAAAAGATTTGGCATGTAAAATGTAGCATCACATGAAGCTACTTTACAAAGATTGTTTAAATTATGCTCTTTGAGTCAAAACTGTTTGCTTTCTGTAGAGTTGTATAAACAAATGTTTGAAAATCTTCTCTAAAACTGTAAGGCCTAGAGCTTTGATATTTGGCACGTGTCATCACCTTCAGGTCCTCCGTAAAGTTTGTTTAAGTTATGCCTCTTGGGTTACAGTTGCCCTCATTTCCTGGTCTCAGTATTCATATGGCTGAATATTGACTTTGTGTCAGGTGCCCTGCGAATTTAGTTGTTGAGTGGTCCAGAATCCTGACACTTCTCTTGTTAATTATAAATTTTTACTTATTGGTATATTTAAGTTCATTAATTATCATATAATAGTCTATTAACTTCTGTTATAGTAATTATTTCATCCATTAGAAAAAAAATCAAATTTGTTCTGAAATTCTTAGTTTTGTTGATTACAATTTAATTAGCGTCTAATTAAGGTCTTTACAAATCTTGTTAAGTATTAATTTGTTTATTTATTCAGGTATTGTTTTGTATGTGACATGTGTTTGTCTAATATAGACAAAAGTTCTACAGGATATTTCTGTACAGTATATATATATTGTGGGCTTAGAGCAAAACAGTTGTAACTCAGTCCTTTTTAATCTTGAGTAACAACCATATCGCACTAAGTCCGCAATATGTATATACCAAATGTTACCTATGTCTTTTGTTGAACATCAATACTGGTTGTTTATCTTGTAAACTCATTATTTTATCTATAACTTTGATCAATGATTCACAGATCTCCTGATATAATACCTGACATACTGGTACAGTAAAACTCGGATATAACATACTCGGTTATAACATACACTCGGTTAAAACATACCATTTTTTCTGGCCCATTTTTCATCCTGATATATAACATACTTAGTATGCTATATGGATATAACATACCTTGGTTATAACATACCTTTTTTCTATGGCCTAGCAAGTATGTTATATCCGAGTTTTACTGTAGCTGGTTATAATTGAATCATGTGAACTTAACTCCTTATGCTCATAATATAATATTGTATGATCAATTTCCCCAGGGACCTGTACAAATACTTGCAGAATCTTGCTAGCAGATACATGGTTACAGTTGACTGTGAGATGTGCCAAGGACACTTACATCAGAAAATCATGACCAAATTGTAGTCCTGTATGGATTGAAATCAGAGCCAATGAATAACACCATCATCGCATTAATTAGCTTGCAAAACTTGGTCTTAAAACAAAAATTATGTAATCAAGAGGCTATTAATAGTGTTTTGTCTAGGTATAAGCTATATATGCATTGATTGGACGCCACAAATAAGCTATGCATTGATTGGATACCACAAATAAGCTATGCATTGATTGGATACCACAAAGGTCATCTAGACATGACCCTAGGAGCAGCCATAAGGGATACTATATGACAGCACTCTATTGGATATATGTTTACAGAAATTGAACTGTTACAGTTATGCCGAATATTAGTTAGTTTAAATTGGCTGTATATGGCATAAAATGTTTTGATGTAAGACTGGTGAAAAGCTTGAAACAACACAGAGTTATCGGCATCAAACATAGCTAGAATCAAGACATCTTATACCTTACGTGGAATGTACTGCTGTCAGCATGTTTATCTGTGTTAATAAACATCCGTTACCTGCACCCACCTTAAATATATCTGAAATATTTTAAAATGAAAAACACATGTTGATAATTTCTATTATTGTGATCCAGATCTTAGAATTCATTTGATTTCCTATCATGTATCTAAGAGTTAAAGTCCTATAGGGGTTTCCTAGGGTGCTTGATATTGTATTTATGTAAGATAATGCCTTATGATGTAAGTTGTCTAGTATATCAGAAACAATGATATATAACTGTATACCCTCTTTCAACAATAAAATTCTATGAGTTATTAACTAGTTATTACAGTTGACAATTATTACATGAAAGTCTCTGTTTTAAGTTGCTAGTGAATTATATATGTTATATTGTATATAATGGTGTTATCTATAGAAGAGATGTTACGTTGCAGTGAAACCTTAGTGTTAACATTGATTACAGGTTTAGACAGTTCCACCAAAAGTTGGGAGACATTTTCACATAGTAGGCCTACTTAATATTAGCTCTTATCTAACTGTTTATTTTGAAATGCTTTTAAGTTTTGCTTTACTTTTTGGTTATCATTATAATTATAACTGAGACTACAAAAATAGCATAAAAGATCTGTAATGTAAAATGATTACTATAAACCTGGTTTTGGAGGCTTTATGAAGTCAGATGCTGAATCTTGTAAATGTGTTGCATTTATGAAGTTTGTTTTCATTTATCACAAATCATACTTTTAAAAATATATTAATTGTAATAATTCTTCAAAAATTATCATCAAAATTCAAGAATTGTAGTAAATTCCTTTGTCTCCAAACTTTTGAGGGTACTGTATACTCAGGTGACATTATAGAGCTCTTTTCACAAAACAGAATAAAATTATTTCAGATTTTGAAAGCTTCTGGAGTAAAAAGATTTGTTGTATAGGCTTGCCATGATGAATTCTGAGCTTTAATGAGATGTCTTAAGCTTTTACCATATTTATGTCAATTTATGAAAACTATAATAATAACAATAAAATAATGATAATTATACTGCTGGCACATTTTGTATTTTGGAACAGAGCTCTTCATTTAGGAACTGTGTTTTGCTCATGTTTAAGAGTTTTCAATTAAATGATAATACCTGTTGAAGAGAACTTCTTTTTTATGAATAGTTTCTTTATTAAATCAAAAATATATTTGTTACTTATCTTGGACCTTAAATAATTCTCTTAATGTGATTTGATATTGAGTATTCTGGTGTTTTTGTGTAATAAATAGTATATTATAATTGATGTATTTTACTTGATTCACTTTTATATCACAGTTCATGATCCAAATAGTTGATGTATTTTACTTGATTCACCTTTATATCATAGTTCATGATCCAAATAGTTTATGTATTTTACTTGATTCACTTTTATATCATAGTTCATGATCCAAATAGTTGATGTATTTTACTTGATTCACTTTTATATCATAGTTCATGTTCCAAATAGTTGATGTATTTTACTTGATTCACTTTTATATCATAGTTCATGTTCCAAATAGTTGATGTATTTTACTTGATTCACTTTTATATCATAGTTCATGATCCAAATAGTTGATGTATTTTACTTGATTCACTTTTATATCATAGTTCATGATCCAAATAGTTGATGTATTTTACTTGATTCACCTTTATATCATAGTTCATGTTCCAAATAGTTTATGTATTTTACTTGATTCACTTTTATATCATAGTTCATGATCCAAATAGTTTATGTATTTTACTTGATTCACTTTTATATCATAGTTCATGATCCAAATAGTTTATGTATTTTACTTGATTCACTTTTATATCATAGTTCATGATCCAAATAGTTGATGTATTTTCTTGATTCACTTTTATATCATAGTTCATGATCCAAATAGTTGATGTATTTTACTTGATTCACTTTTATATCACAGTTCATGATCCAAATAGTTTATGTATTTTACTTGATTCACTTTTATAATATAGTTCATGATCAAAATAGTTGATGTATTTTACTTGATTCACCTTTATATCATAGTTCATGATCCAAATAGTTGATGTATTTTATTTGCTTCACTTTTATATCATAGTTCATGATCCAAATAATTGATTTTACTTGATTCACTTTTATATCATAGTTCATGATCCAAATAATTGATTTTACTTGAGTCACTTTTATATCATAGTTCATGATCCAAATAATTGATTTTACTTGAGTCACTTTTATATCATAGTTTATGATCGAAATAGTTAATATATTTTTTTTGCTTCACTTTTATATCATAGTTCATGATCCAAATAAATGATGTATTTTACTTGATTCACTTTTATATCATAGTTCATGATCCAAATAAATGATGTATTTTACTTGATTCACTTTTATATCACAGTTCATGATCCAAATAGTTTATGTATTTTACTTGATTCACTTTTATATCACAGTTCATGATCCAAATAGTTTATGTATTTTACTTGATTCACTTTTATATCATAGTTCATGATCCAAATAGTTGATGTATTTTACTTGATTCACTTTTATATCATAGTTCATGATCCAAATAGTTGATGTATTTTACTTGATTCACTTTTATATCATAGTTCACGATCCAAATAGTTGATGTATTTTACTTGATTCACTTTTATATCATAGTTCACGATCCACGTCAAGTGATTCTGCAATAGAGAGAGGTGATGGTACATCATTAGAACTATCTACAAGACTTAGTGAATTAGAACGTGAATTAATGTAAGATATCACATAATTCAACTTCTAGTATTATAACATACTATATAACCTGTAGTGTTGACTAACTATATAACCATATCTATCATATAACAGTAATATCTTACATATAACCATATATCTAATATATAACAGAGGTGGATCCAGGATTTTTTTCAAGGGGGGAGGTCCGAACATTTTCTAGGGGGGGGCTCCAAATTTTGGAACCACAACCACATTATACACATTTTGCGGAATAATCCAACATATTAATGATAAAAAAACAACAAAACCATTAAATCTATGTTAAGCACCGAAACAAATTGCTTCATGCTACTTAAAAATGACTTACAGACAAGAAACACGAGTACATTTTGGAAATTCTAGGGGGGCTCCAAACCTACCTGACCCCCCCCCTGCTAGATCTGCCTATGTATAACGATTGATATCTATTTCCTAAGCTAAGTTTAGTATTAAAGAAAATAGTGTTAGCAATTACAGTAAAGTTAACAGTTAGCATTTGGGTCTTAATAATTGTCAAAAATCCTATCATTATGAAATAACTAAAGTGGTCTTAATAGCGGAACTTAATGTATACTAGATGGGAGCCCGTGCAAGCAAGGGCTTTAGGTAATGACAGTTACAAAGATGAAAAAAATATTCGGCTCTCTGAGGGACAAATTTACTTGTGGTGCCAGTGGTTATTGATTTAATAAAGGGAAATAACCGCTGCGGGGAGTTTGGTCTATTTTTAGACACAAAAAACCCACTATTTTTGTTGATTTTTGGCAGTTTTTGCAAATATCAAGAGGCTTTGTCAAAAAAGAATTGCCAACTTGATATGCCGGTATATAGGTGCTCCAGCGACAAACAAAAGATTTATTCAAGACTGCGCAGTTTCTTCCACAAAACAGGAAACTCGCAAATTTAATAGTATAGTTATCATGAACAGCAGTTACAGTCAGCAGACCTACCCCACAACCTAAAAGTAAAGAGGAGACTATTTATTATTTTTTGGTTATAAAAGGAGCACAACAAACAAACAATGAAACTTATAAGCTAAGGCGTGTCTGCCATGGAACAGACTTTGGCTAAATAAATTCCTCTGGGGATTTAAACCAGGTTTTAGAGTGCACCAATCTCACATTTGACATCAACAGGTTCAAGAACAAACAACTAAAAATTGTTTGAATGAAAAAAACTTCCACCCACCTTTCACTGGACAAAAATGCATGCAAAAACACTAACACATAAAACACATAAGTTAATAGCATTGTCAAGGTAACAGGTAATTACTCAATGACCTTATGGAGACCAGAACACCTAAAATAAATCCGCAAGAACTGTTGTTGACAGGAATAAAAGTAACAGCTCTTGCATTCTTTAAAAAAATAAAATATTTACATAAAAGCCTTCATAAATTCTGAAATGCCTGACACAATCATGCAACCAAAGAAATAGGTCAACTGTAGAAGGATCAATCACCAAGCCCACAGAAGGCTGTAGAATATCCAGCTGCTAACCTTTCTTTTTGAACTAACGGATTGCTTTTACAAGTAAAATGTAATATAGTAAAACAATGGAGAGAAATAAGTTTTAGTGTAATTAAAATGAGTGGTAGTTGTTGCCACATTTCTTTAACCCTTTATACTGGTTGCCACATGGGCAAAAATTGGACTTTTTTTAGCATCAACGCAAAAAGCTATTTAAAGATGCTTTTATTTCATCACTAATTGACTTTCACATATGCAACTTGGCCTTTCAGAAAATGCCATTTGAAATCTAATCACAGTTACCATGGCAATGCTGGGGTGCAGCACAAAGGACAAAAATGCAGTTTTTGCTCTTTTTTAACCCAAAATTTGCATTTTATTCAGTTATATTTTCCATAAGTCTCAAGTGCTGGTATTTCAGAGACTGAAAACATGTTATCATGCTTTCAATTACCCAGATTTCTTTTCTGGGGATGAACATGCATGGTGCACCTCAGTGACAAAGGGGGTACAACCTGCCTTTGGGACCCCCCTGAGACACATTTTGATGAAGGAGGCACACTAAGCCATTTTTGGGGACAAATTTCATTAAGTGAAGTTCACTAAACCCAGTTAAACCTTGATTTCAAGGCCTATGGCAGTCATTTTCATGGGGTGGGGTCCAGACAAGTAAATATGTGGGATTGACCCTTTATGTATGTTTATATAATAGCATGTCTTTTTTCAATGTAATGTATCCTTAGTTATACATTTACACCACAAATTATAGATATGCTTAATTTAATTTGTTTCTAGCTTGTGAATTATTTTTGTAGATTTCTCAATTTAGCACTATGCATGCATGATCTTTTCTAATAGAAAATAATATTTCTAATTAGTTGTAATAACAATTAACTTTCCTCTTTGTCTTTGGATATTTTTTATTTTAAGTTAATTATATATTTTATTATACAGTATAACCTCTGCAGAGTGGTCCTCTACAGCACCAAATCCTCTGCACAACAACAACTTTCATTAGTTCTCATCTGCATGTTTTAATGAAATCTAACCTTTTCAATGCAACAACCTCAGAACAGCAACACTTTGTAGTCTCAGCTGGTGAGTGTTGTTTAAGAGAGGTTGTACTGTATTACTATCTACAACATTGATGGTGGTTTTGTTATACTTCAGCTATTTGTTAGTTCCAGTAAACTTACCTCATTATATATGATGTTACTTTCAATAGTTTTATATGACATCAAAACCCTGTGTGATTTTAGTATCTTATAAATTTGAAACATGTTTTAAATCTTTCTACTTTACATATTGAAGATATTACTGCAACTTAAAATGTCACTGTTGTTTATACATGTACAGATTTAAAATTCCACTATTAGGGACATCAAAATTTAAATAGTCTTAATAGCAGGTCGGTGTTTATATACTTAGTAGAGCTGTCGAAATATACCGGTATATCGGTATATTGCAATGTGCAGCTGCAGCAATACGTACCGCGGTACGAATTTTATGTACCGGTGATATTTTTTTATTTTCATCGAAAAATTCTTCCCTTAGCCAACTGAAAATAGTGAAATGTCAGTTTTCCATGGTTCATTGGATGAAGGATTAAGTTCAAATAATTTGGGCATGTTCGCAATGTCAAATTACTCTAAAATGCCAAGTTTTTTTCAATTCAGTCTGCTACAGGCACTTTCCTTACAAAATCCTATAACATACTTCAATACTAAACAGTTGAATAATTTTTTAAGACAAAAGTATTATGTAGCCATGTCTTTGGTTTGTAAAGCAATTTATTGTGGTACATATCGCGACAGGGTTCTAGTGCATTGCAATATACAATGATACATGTACGCGTCTGACGTATCATGACAGCCCTATTATATAGGAACCCTTTTCTTCTCAAATTAAATAGTTAGAACTTAAAAAATCATCAAATATTGCATGATTTTGCAATAACCAAGTCGGTCCTTACAGGGGAACTTTTCTGTATATACTTCTCTTTGCTGTTAGTAGCATTGTTGGTATATTTAGTCATATTCAGTAGCTACTACTTGAATTCTTGTTTATGATACAAGCTATGTGTATGTTTTGTTGGTAGCACGGGCGATCTTCATCTTCGGCTCTTATACATTTATATTGAGAAAGGTAAACAACTTTTTCAGACCAAAATCACCCCAACTTATTATTGTCTTCGTGTACGCTTCATTGATTATCACTAATACACTCAAAAACTGTTTAATAATCGAAACAAAATGATTAATCTACATAATAATAAGATTATATACTTCATAGAGTGTTAAATATGTTTATAATGCAACCAACAATTTGCGACTTTATAAAGTCGGCAATGATGTGACTCTCGGCGCACTACGTTTATTCAGAAGAGATCTTTGTCATAACAACAGGAATGATTAAATTTGCACTACATATCTCTATACATATATGTATAAGAGCAATAGACAAAGATTGCCTGTGGTTGGCAGAACTGGATTTTTATTGTTATTGCTTTCATGTTTATTGTATTTTCCCAGCTTCAGCTGCTTGTTTTAGTTATAAATTTCTGGTGGAAAGTGCATGCACTAATATTTAATATGACATTCTCTATAAATCAAAGCTCTGAGTAGCTAGTATTTATTGTGTAATATGTAGAGGTTAAGAAAGATATCCATAAAGAATCTGGATAACAAACTTTATGGCAAGTTGTCTTCTCAGACTAACCTTTTAGAATGTTGTAACTTTGTATGATTTTATACACTCAATATTTGTAATACATCATCGAGCGCAACACTGGAGCGTTGCTCTCTTTATGTAATAGATTTCTTTTTTGTCCCTGCATACGGAACATTTCGGCTATCAGTGTCGGCGATCATTCCTAAGCATTTTTCTCAGATAATCATGGGCTACTGAAAATTATAATTATTATAATTTTCAGTAGCCCATGATTATCGGAGAAAAATGCTTGACTGTCGCTGGAAAGTAAGGGAAGTAATTTTGTCATTCTGAAATGAAGTACATGTAGTTTTAATTGAAAATCCATGTCATTTATATTGATTTAAGCTGTGTATAATTCTAGAATCAATCAGATTTTCTTATTTGACAAATTCAGCAAATGGCCATATATATTGGGACAAAAATGTATATGTTAGGACTGAACTGCAATTTTTAATTGCTGTAGATATCGTTATATGTTTTTAATGTGATCAATGGGTTCTTTCATGGGAATTTAATCTACTAAGACAATTTATTGAAACCAGAAATATTTGCTGTGTAAGCAGCTCAATTTATACATACATCATTTCTTGAACTAAATGTACATCCATGTACCTAACCTTAATTGCGCTACTGGAATGCTTGTGTTCCTTAAAATAACTGTGTTTTTTTTATTATATCTGTTTATTATAATGTATCAATAATTTATATCTTCTTAGAGTTCTTCTCTTTCAAAGCATTTTCAGCAAAAATATCTTATTTTTCAATAAACATAATATATACAGTTTTGGTTGATACTCATATTGCAGGTTTGTATTTAGCTAAATTATACCCAAGGCTTAGTGCAAAAGTATTATGAACAAAGTCTGAAAATAAATACAAAAATAACAATTACGGGTATGTTTGAAGGTTGTATCTCAAATTTGCATTTATATTTTTGTGCAAAAGGGTTGTAACACAAGTAAATACACCCATTTTGCACAAAATTATCTTTTTTATACAAGGGACATAAGTTATAAACTCTTCAATAAATTGTTGAATATAACTTCACAAGAAGACAATGTCTCCAACTTTTACTGTTAAAATTTTGTTTTGCTGTATGAATTTCAAGAAGTAAAGTAATTTGGTGAATGCATGCAAACTTAATATGAATGTCATTACATGTACTTCCATTTACAAGGAACAAGTTGCCTCAGAAAGCCATCTTAAATCCTTTACAAATATGCAAATGTAATACATCAATGGAAATGTCTCAATGTCAGAATTACTTTACTTCAATATTTTGTTCCTCTTTTATAAAATCCCCCTTTATAATGTCTGATTATCTTAATGTTTTTTCATTGTTTGTGGTATTGACTAGATGTTTACTTCCTTTGTCATAGAATATAAACAAACCATTGTTGACTTTGTCAAAGGAATTATCCAACTTAATGACATCTAACAAAACTGTAAACTAATAAATATTGGTATTTTAAACATCAGTGTGGGGAATCACATGACCCATATGGTTCCTAACACTGCAAAAATGACAACCAGATCAACAAATTTAGATGAAAAAGACAAGGTAAATGACATTTATACGTAACCAATTTTTTTCAGACCTAGTGCAGTATAAGCAGCATGAAGTTGTCTTGCTAGCGGTAGTTCTGCCAACCCCACAATGGTTCTATAGTTTTCTATATTACCTCGAGGTTTTGAATGAGTCGAGAGATTTTTGGATAAACTTCGAGGTAATCTAGAAATTTAGAACAGTTGTTGGGTTTTCAAAACTACCACTAGAAAGAGAACCATATAGGTCACGTGATTCCCCTACACTGAACATGATATCAGAGATTTTATATGCATGTAACAAACACCAAACAAGTTTGTCTTTGACTTTCCAGATCAACAAAATGTGAACTAGCTAAAGTAATGAACAGACAGACATGTTATCAAGAATTATTGATACAGAAAGATGATACAATTAAACATTTAGAACAGAAATCTACAGTTGATAATATTATAGAAGATAACAAATCAAGGTAGTGTATTGTATTTCATTTTTTACTGTATTCAAGTCTGTGTCTATATTCAGAACAGTTTGGTTCAAATTTCACTGATAACAATACTATTTCCATTAGCTGAAGCTTCCAGTTTTTACATTTTCAGTGTTCTTTTACTGCATTGACATCACATAGCACTGTATAACTTTGACAAATATACATCCAAATAGAATTGAGTTTGGTTGTCTCTACTGGTTAATACTTTATTCAACTGACATAGTTTTAAGAGAATAGAGTAATGGCATCTTATAAGCTAAGTTTCATGCTTATGCATGTTCACAGACTTCACATCTAT
Source organism: Mactra quadrangularis (assembly GCA_025267735.1). NCBI lineage: Eukaryota > Metazoa > Mollusca > Bivalvia > Venerida > Mactridae > Mactra > Mactra quadrangularis. Next base: position 23,723,137 of record CM046311.1, on the reverse strand, counting down.
TGCCCCTGGTCCACGGGTTTTGTGAATCTCTCTGGGGAGTATAATTCTGCTTAGTGCAACCCACAAATTGGCAAAACAGAAAATACCACTCTCGTAGGTGCCCATTTACATAAAGTGAAGCAATCACAGGTAAATTTCTTGCTCAAGGTAATTTGCATTGTCTCTAGTTTGGCTCGAAACCCAAGACCTCTTGACCCTTAAGTGTGTATCCTACCACTGGATTACTGCTTTTATAGAATACTGTAACAGTAGAACTTGTATAACTACCTGATATAGAAACACTATAAATATCTAATTAAACAACATGTAGATGTCTCTAATATACAATGTGGTATGTATATGGCAAATCTGAACGTATCTGTAAGTATCAAAATTAATATTACTCCAAGAAAGTGCCTTAAGAACAAACAAAAAATCTACTGCTGATGATAAAAATAACAGCGACCGATTTCGCCAAATTATGAAATATAGCCTTGTGCCCTGTTTGAGCATGTTGCCTGGTGTGGATTTCAATTTGTATTTTAATCAAAGGTGAAACATATCTTTTACTGTGTCAGCTGTTTTTATGTATAATATACACTTATGATGATAATGTTTGCTAAACATGCTTGAATAAATAAAGTAATACACTTAGTTCTTTAAGCCATCATTCTATGATCAGAGTCTTGTTTCATAGAATTGCTTTATTTTTACTGACATGTTCATGTTATAAGAAAGTGTCTGGTTGCTCTCTTAATGCATTCATTTCAACAGAACACCAAGGAAAATCTATATGTCATATAAAATCAAGTGTTGCCCGCAGGACTGTTGTAACTCGCTCTTTAATGAAATGTACTTACTACAGTCTTGCAGGCAACCCTAGATATGATTGATATGTTGTTTTTTTCTCTTCTAAAGTGTTTTTCTGAACATCTGTCGCTTAGTATGGTGTGATTAACTAATGTCAAGGTTATTTAGAGATATATTTCTAATTAAATAGTACATTTATCCCTGGAAGGACCTAGTTAATATACAATTATAGTTATATATTTGTTGATACAGAGGTTTTGTTGTATGAATGGTCTAGCTCAAGACCTTCCATGCAGTCATGAAAATACTTGTAACAAAATGACAGAACAATATTATAAGTCTTTATTTTGATATCCACACCTTCCCTTGACAAATATGTATTGACCTGTCACCCTCACTGAAAACGAAAGGATAGGCTAAATATCTATTTCCACTAACAACTTGGACATTCTGAATATGACACATATTAACTGTTACACCAGACATATACAATGTATATGTCACAAAACTTATTATATATGTCTGTTATGTACAAATTGTATTTATATTGAATGAATGGTAGAGCTATGTTTTTACTTGTTAGACTTTTAGTGATTTCTCTGAAAGGCTTAAGTTATACCACAAATTGAAAACTATCAACAAAAATGCATTACCAGTTGAATCTGACTCGATCAGTGACAGGTGTTTACCTACATCGATAATCGTGTGGAAGGGGCATAGTCAAATGTATTGATTGTGTCTGTAGCTGTTTAATGTCATGATACTGTGGTCATTCATTGTATTGCTTGAAGTTTAAGTTGTTTTACAGTATTGTACCATTTTTATCATATTTGACTACACTAATGAACCTACAGAATTTGTATGCAAAGTGTACAGGAAAGAAAAGGAATTTAAGATTTTGTATGGCAAGAAGAGAAAAATAAAATCTTTATAATATTTGCCAGTAAAACAGGGTTTTAAAACCCACTTTTTTGCCCTGCTCGATTTGTACTTGAATCTAATTTGTAAGGAGTAATCATCATTATGGATTTGCTAGGTTTCAATGTGCATGAAAGTCTTTCTGTATTTCAATACTTTGATTAGCATTCTGATTTTCATCAGATGCACCATTTGATTGATATCCTGTTCATTAACAGTATACACACATGTTTGCTCCTTTGATTGTTGAATCATAAAATATATCCTCTTGAGATACAAGGACAGTCTGGTGTTACTGTCTTAATCAGGATATATGTAGTCTTATTCAAGTAGTCCAAGATGCTGGAAGTAATATACTGTTTCAGTATTCTGTCAATGTCAATTAGATTTTCCTGGTGTAAATTCCTTTATGACTTCTGCTATGTTTACAATAATAAGCTGGTCTGATTCTTCATCGTTTTTTGGACCCAGGTCGATAGCGCAGCTGGTTTCGTGCCTGGATTTCAAACCTTGTGTCCCTAAGAGGGTACGGGTTCGAATCACACAAGGTTATACCCTTTTATGAAAATTTGACAATAATGTCCATTTTCCTCCATTAATAAGGTATATGGAGAAGTTTAAGGTCTTGTGGAAGGGTAGGTGAGTACTGGTTATAGACAAGGGTCCAGGAGAGCTAGTTAAGGTGTGCTGGATGACGTAAAATAACATAAAAAGTTGTGTTGTCATGGCGATAAACCCAGAAATGAATTAAAACCATCATTTATTTTATCTACTTGTTATCCCCCGCCGATGGAATCGGGAGGGGGATATAGTTTTGGCGTTGTCCGTCCGAAGTTCGTTTCGGAGTAGTTCTCTGCAACTACTGGCTGGAATTCAACGAAACTTTATGGGAATCATTTATGGGAAACGAATTTGCTTGTTACAAACTAAGACAGGCTGTACTTACTCGGCAAGTCTATGGGCAGATCTGGAACCTGGGGCTTTTACTAAGGGACTTTTACTATCACCTTTGTAAAGGGAGCTTTACAGTATACCAGAAATAGTTACTTAGAATATCATTTTTGATATATTTTTTGAGCAACAATGCTGCTTTTAAAATTACTAAAACACTTTGTGACAGATGTGATGTTAATAATTGAAATAATACTGTTGTAACAAAGTTTTGAATGTAAAATCATCTGAATGATGAAATCTTTAATAGATGAAAATTAATATAATTAATATATATATTTAATTGTTTTTTTGTCATATGCTAGTATGTGAAATATTTCTGTATATTGTTCTAATTTTATAAGTTTTGTATATTATACTCTTGATAATAAGTAAGATACAGTAAAGTTTTTCTATTAAGACCAGCAAAATCAATGGTCTTAGTAGCGAAATGGTCTTATTATAGATAACCTTATGTTCACAAATTAAGCTAACAAAAGTGGTCTCGATAGCGGAACTTTACATAACTGATATGTTGGGTGTTATTGAGAGTTGACTGCTGTGAAGAGGATCATTTCCACTAGGAATTGTTTGACGTTTGATTGGGGATGAACTTGAAGTAGTTGATATTTAAACATTGCTGCATTTGTATTTGAAAGCTGTAGTTCACTAGAAATATGTCTTGGAAATACTCCTAAGGTTTATAATGATATTAAATATTTCTTCATTTGATATTGAAATTTCCACTATGAAAATACATATGGATTGCTAATCATATTTATACAATGTAATGCATAAATAATTTAGGAAAGGCGAATAGTGCATTTTCCCAAGAAGGGTCTTTGAGGCCATATCGGGTGTGTAGCAATTGCGTTGTGTTTTGGTGTGTTCTTTCTTTCTTTCTTTCTTTTTTTCTTTCTGTCTGTCTTCCTTCCTTCCTTACTTTCTTACTTTCATACTTTCTTTCTTACTTTCTTTCTTACTTTCTTTCTTTCTTTTTTTCTTTCAAGTTTAACTTAAATATTTAAAATTTGTGTTATGATTTCAGTGTTAAGTCTACTTTAAGGCTATACAATATATTTAATCACATGAAGACTTACATTGGACTAAATACCAGTTGTAAAACAACTACACCGAAGAAACTGTACGTGTCTCTGAACTCTGCTGCTCCTTATATTGATAACATTGTAACTTTCAAGAAATTTTATTACATTATTTCAGTAAGCAGACAAAGAATGAGAGAGAATTCCAGGAGAGAATCCGTGTATTACAAAATCAGAATCGGTTTTTAAATGAGGAAGTAAAGAAACTTGCTAGGTTAAGATTACTGGAACATGGTCAAATACAGGAACAAAATTTGTAAGTAAAATAATTTTTCATAAATTTATTTTATAATATTTTTCATTCTATTTGTTTTATTCATTTATACCTTTATTATTTCCTCAATATTTATAGATTTTAATATAAATGTTCAAATTGAGTTCATGCTTTTTGAAAAAAACTAGTTTTTAGTCTTTAGCCAGATTTTTCAAAGAAAAAATTCGGCTTATAGTTTGGCGAAACCTGGGGTGGGCGGGCTCTCGGGCATCTGATGTTGTTTTTTCTTCTGTCATTTATTATCAGATCTTTATGAAACTTCATACAATGATAATAATACTATATGATGAACAGAATTACAAAGTTCCACAACTCTACCTGGCTTTATTATGGATTATTTCCCTTTTTTGTGTTAAGGTTTTTATATGTTGGATATTTCTGTCATTTATGGTCAGATCTTGATGAAAATCTGGCTTTAATGTGGTTTCCACATTAAATTTCTTGTTATCATTTCAATTGATTTTGAGATTAAAAAAATGGACTTGCCAAAGAAATATGCAATGTAACAGGTACTGAAGCACTGATACTTCATACTTCTTATTTCATGCTTCATACTTCATATTTCATACTTCATATTTCATACTTCATATTTCATACTTCATATTTCATACTTCTGATTTAAAGTAGAATGACATATAGGATTTTGATAAGTAAATTATTGGATATTGCCAATGTTTTGTGTTTTGAAGTAATATTTTCAAATAATATAAATCTGTATTGTCCGTTTTTTCTCAACTGTCAAAGCTTGAATAATTTCACGGTGACTGAATGCATTGTTTTTCTACTGGCGGCCTAATTGTTATTAAATATAGCTTGGCTAAAACATATCATACGGCATAAGCAGCTTTACTCGATCATTACACACACTTTCTGAAATTCATGAATGTATCATGAAAATAATTTTTCGCAAATGCATTCACCGTGAAATTGTTCATGTTTTGACTGTTGAGAAAAAAACAAACAATAATCAATCACAGATTTTGTGATTTATGACATTAAACCTAATACACATGTAGTAAAATTTCATCAATTTTATCTGTGAAGTTGGCAAACTAATTTATATATCTCAGCATTTAAGATAATGTACATAATGAACATAATTTTGTAAAAATATCTTCATAAGGTAATAGAACACTTGGTGGTTACCATCCACCATTGTTCTACAGCCTGATCCTGATCATTTCAGACAGGCTTTCAACAATTCCAATGTTGCCTAGATAGCCAAACACTGTGTTTAGTTTTAGTTTATTATCTTGTTTTTGTTCTGTTTTTAACTTTTAAACACTTTTTACCCCTGTTCTTTCTTGTTACTTAAAACCTTAACTTTATTCTTGCACTGATGCGCAACTGCTAGTAATACCCGAAAGGGGAGTCAAGCAGTATATATAGATAGATATTTATCTCAGTTTTCTTTTCAGTAAGTCATGATGATTTGTCAGGAATCAGTAAGGATTGTTATTTAGATGCAAATTTTTAAGATAATATCAATTAACTGAAAACTATATAATTGTGGCAGAGGGACATTTATATGTTATTTTCAAGTAATCAGAAGTGATTATTGTTCCAATTATATCATAATAGGTTCTTTACTGAATTACTCAGTATGAGCAGGTGGCTGAAATGTGAGCCTAACAGTTTTCATTACATATACTGTAATTGGTGAAAAATCTTTTTATCCACATGTATATCTATGTTGTTGATAGATTTTTCGAGTGTTTTCTGTCTGGAGCATTGTAAACAATATTTTTATCATATTGCAAAGCTTTTTTCAGTATTTGGGGAAGGGGTCTGGGGCCTTTTTTATATAGAAAACTTGGGAAATTTTATTGCTATGTCATAGATAGGCGAACAAAAAATCCAATGTAAACTGCAAATTTGGGGAAAACTGCATGATTTTAAGAAAATTTTAAGAGGGGAAGGCGCCTGTTCAGGATCATTGGTAGGAAGGAGAACGGCTGTGGAAATAATTTCATGACCAAGCTCCATGAAAGAATGCCCTGCATGTGAAACATGAAATGCTTTGTATGAATTAATGAAATGCATGAGACAGTTTGCCAAAATTGGCTATCAGCATTACCTGAAAGTTCCTCTAGTAAGATTGTTCAAATTATGCTCCCTGGCCATGGTTAAATTGTCTTAAGATCCTCTCGCAAGATAATTGAAGTTATATCCCCAAGGTCAAAATTGGCAATACCCTTAAAATTCAGACTCATTTTAAGAAAAGTTTGGACAAAAGTTGGAAATATAAATCCTTAAATTTCTTATAGATCAGAATGTTCCCTATGGCTTGACAACTTATTAGTCTCACATTGGTTTTACTTTGACTCAGGAGTCGCAGTTCATGACATCTTAAATGATGTTATGTTGTCATTAGAAGTAAACTACATTATTGTTTTGCGTTATGACTCTTCAAAGTATTCCCCTTTGACCTGCACGATGCATTTCTAGCTCTTCTGTAACAATTGTACGAGCAGATCTAGGGGTGGATCCAGGATTTTTTCTATGGGAGGGTCTGAACTTTTCTAGGGGGGGGGGGGGTTCGAATTTTTCTAGGGGGGGTCCGAACCTTGAACCTCAACCACATTATACACATTTTGCAAAAATTGCAACATATTTATAATAAAAACTTCATAACCATTAAATCTATGTTAAGCACGGAGAAAAATTGCTTCATGCTACTTAAAAATGACTTACAGGCAAGAAATACAGAGGTATCAGGTACATTTTTCAAATTTTAGGAGGGGTCCCGACCCCTTTGACCCCCCCCTGCTGGATCCACCCATGAGATCCATTCAATAAATTTAGAGAATCACTGATCTGTCGTATAATTATCCGATATTTTTTACATTTTCATTTTTAATTCAAAATTATTTTATACAGTTACTGGGTATCGTCTCATAGATTTTTAAAAACATGTAATTTCAACCAGTTGAATAGAGTTACAGATGAATTTGGAATATTTTGTTGAAAGTTAGTTAAGAAGGTAGTCTTTGTTTATAAAATTTGCACCTACGATGCAATAGTGTGTTCTAAGGCCACAACAAGTTGATCATTTGTTCTACCCAATTTTCTGGGGGGGGGGAATGGGGCGGGCGAGCGAGCAAAGAAAAAAAAATCTTAATCCAGTTGCTTTATATAGCGGTTTGACCAAATTTTTCTGAGCGAGCGATGATAAAAATATTTTTGTGAAAACTGTCAAAATGGTGCAAGTGAATCCATGGAACATGTGATCAACTTGTTGTGGCCTAACCTATTATTGCTGGGATAACATAATTATAAAATTTGTTATAAAATTTATAATTTGTAATTTTTAGAAGGTTACAGAAATTAGAAGGTGACATAGAGAAATGGAAGATGGATTATGTTAGTTTAATACAATCGTGTATACGTTGTCCTGGTGAGGAAGGTTGTGAAGATATAGAATTATGTCTATATGGTGGAGATAAGGTATATTTTATATCATACATAGTTGATCATCTAATGCTAATGAAAAAATAGCCGTGAGGGCTGGGCACGGGTGCCATGCAATCAAGTTCCGCAAGGACCCACATGAACACTTACGATTCGGCACGGACTGTCACGTTTTTTACCAGGGTCCATAAGATGAGCCGTGGATACACGTATAGTGTATTTGTTTATAAATATTGTTTTAGTGTATTTGTTGATAAATATCATTTTAGTGTGTATTTATATGTTAGCACTTCATCTTCAAAATTGGAGTCACTTGGATCAATTTTAAGTACTATCTGACTTTAAACTATTTGATGTCTGTAATGTTGATATTATAATGAGACAACTCTAAAAGGATTTCACATGGTTATTATGTTGTTATTGTTCCTAGAGGCACTTGCAAGCAAGGAATAAATATTAAATGTCTTTGTCATGATTCTTTCAGAGTACAATTCTAATTCCAGAACTTTCACTAATTTCCTTCAATTCATGTGGGATTTTAAATGATGTAAATTGTCTCAGAAAAATATAGTGCTCAGAGTTTCCATGAAACGGAAAATATTTTTGTCAATCAGAAAGTTATATTCAGTTCTCTCATGAGAGCTTTTCTTCTGTTGTTTATAATGTAAAAGCTGGAAACAATTCTCATCTCTTTAGCCAGAAAAACAATAAGAAGTATAGTTATACATTGTATTTGATAGTTGTTGCTTTTTAACTTTATTGGTTGTCAATGTTTGTTTGTGTATGACTGTCTTTCCTCTTAGACTCATCTTTGCTTTTCTGTTTGAAATATTTAAATGATATTATCAGCCATGTTGTCAAAAATTCAGATTATATATATAATACTGTATTTGTTTATTTTAGCATAAGAAAAGAATACAAACATTATTAGATGAAGCAAGAAAAATCAATCCAAGTCTTCCAACTTATCATGGGTATGTGTAAACTTTTACTCTACCTGGTTTCACAAAATATCCCAAAATGAAATTAGTGTTGATAGTCTCTAGTTAAAAGGATCATTATTAAGCAGTGGTGCTTTTCACATAAATTCTTACATAAAAAATCTTCATAAGTCAAAAGCCAGAAACCTTAATAATATGCTCATTTTTTGGCTTATCGATTCTAAATATTATAGAATTGTGTAGAATTGTGTATACCTTTTGAATATCATATCATAATAATGTTTATTATCCATCTGACTTTGAAGTGCTAATTACATGAAACTGACTTACATGACTTACTGACTTAGATTTTTTCGTAAGAATTTTTGTGAAAAGCACCACAGATATACATGTATAACTAAACTGCATCTTAAATAGAATTCTTAACATTGAAATCGTTTGTAAACTGATTGCATTATGAATGAAAAAAAACTGTTCCTATAATTAGTCTTTAATCTAGAAGCTGCCAAGTACTTGCTGAAAATTAAAGCAATAACATCATGGTAGTTATTTTAGCTATTATGACACAATCAAGATAATGATTTTAGCTATTGTTACACAATCAAGATAATGATTTTAGCTATTGTGACACAATCAAGATAATGATTTTAGCTATTGTTACACAATCAAGAAAATGATTTTAGCTATTGTTACACAATCAAGATAATGATTTTAGCTATTGTGACACAATCAAGATAATGATTTTAGCTATTGTTACACAATCAAGATAATGATTTTAGCTATTGTTACACAATCAAGATAATGATTTTAGCTATTGTGACACAATCAAGATAATGATTTTAGCTATTGTTACACAATCAAGATAATGATTTTAGCTATTGTGACACAATCAAGATAATGATTTTAGCTATTGTTACACAATCAAGAAAATGATTTTAGCTATTGTTACACAATCAAGATAATGATTTTAGCTATTGTGACACAATCAAGATAATGATTTTAGCTATTGTTACACAATCAAGATAATGATTTTAGCTATTGTGACACAATCAAGATAATGATTTTAGCTATTGTTACACAATCAAGATAATGATTTTAGCTATTGTTACACAATCAAGATAATGATTTTAGCTATTGTGACACAATCAAGATAATGATTTTAGCTATTGTGACACAATCAAAATAATGATTTAAGGTATTGTGACACAATCAAGATAATGATTTTAGCTATTGTGACACAATCAAGATAATGATTTAAGGTATTGTGACACAATAAAGATAATGATTTAAGATATTGTGACACTATTAAGATAGTGGTTATAGCTATTATGATAATATCGAGAAAGTGATTTCATCTATTGTGACTCTATTAAGATAGTGATTTTAGTTATTGTGAAAATACCAAGATAGTGATAAGTGCTGAAAAAGTCACATATTGTTATAATTGAGGTTTTGTTAATTGATATTAGATCTGTTAAAGTAGGCTTGTAACATACCACCTCTGTGTCCTTGCCATGTTTGCTAGAATGTCCTAGCATATTTGTAAGTAAGCCGCCCAGCTAGCTCAGTTGGTAGCACACAAGTCTACTGATCTAGGGGTCATGGGTTAATTCCCAGGCGTGTTATTACTTTCGTGGAGCTTGGTCATGAACTTTTTTCTATGGTCATTTTCCCTCCTACCAATTCTTAATTATGTAGGGCAGCTGTCAGTCACTGACAAAAGTATGCGCTTAGTAGTTGGTTCACAGCTAAATCCAGAGATTTAGCCTTTCCAGGAAGAGTGAGTAGGTTGACTGACCGCCGTTATATGACCTATACAAAGTGTTGCTACAGTGTTTAACCCAACAAAAACAAACAAAACAAACAAACAATGTATAAAAAATGAGACAAATTTTTCTTAAGTTGTGACTTGTTATTTATTTCTAGTTTAATGAATAGAGAAGTACATGTAGATGAGTATGGTTTTAAACATGTCTATACAAATACTGGTCTTGTACTACATTATCTGTGTACAGAATTAACTCATCATTTCCTCATACAAGCTGGGGTGTTTGAAGATCATCAGAAAAAATGGACAACCTTCATGAGACAACATGGAAAACATCCATTACAATGTGTAAGTGCATTGGTTGACATGTTTCTTTGAGATATATCTGCCTGCTGGGCCAAAACACTGTTTGTGGGGTTAGGGGCCTCTGCCTTTTTTACTTTGGAAAATTAGTGTGGTTTTCACTTAATTGGCAGAAAAGGAGCCAATTCATTGCCAGTAAAAAGGTATTAATTTATGATTTATAGGTGTTACAAAATTAATGAGATGATCTAGAAAATTATTTGGTAAAAGAAACAACATAGAATGTTTTCAAATTAAAAAGTAATCATTTTGCCTTGTGGCCTTTCAGGTCTAAGGTAAAGTTTTTGGATTTTTATAGGATTGGGGAGTGTCAAGACCAAAAAATTGGGAAAAAAATGTTTGTTTGTTTCCTGGAAGCAACCTATTTTTTACTTTTTCCAAAAATAGTGTTTTGGCACTTGCCTGACTGTCTCATTTGGTAGATTACGTGTCTTTCAAGAAGGAGGTAATACGGTAGGTTGAGGCAAGCTTAGTATTATGATGATTAAAATTTTGTATCAAGGCTTTAAGTTCTCCTGTCAAAAGGTAATTATGTATGTGTAGTACAGTACAACCTCTTCAGAGCAGCCTTCTTTAGTAAAATCCTCTGTACAACAACAGCTTTTGGTATTTTCCTTAGGTGTAATGTTAATTGAATTTAACCTCTGCAGAGCAACAACCTCTGAACAGGAACACACTTTAGACCTAGTGGGTGTTGTTCTAGAGAGGTTGTACTGTAGTTAGTTGTGTAAGTAATGGTGATGATAGTCTCTATATAGATTCCAGTGGATATTTGTTTCTGTTTTCTCCTTTAGTGTTAAATATTTTAAAACTTTGTAAGTTCATAGTCTTCAAATATTGGTTTATCAGAAGACCTACCGGCATATCATGTGATAATCTAATATTACCTGTTCTTATATAGTTTTGTGGGCTAAAGTCAGTTTTCCTGACTGTGGTAATGCTGAGGATTGTGTAAAACTTGGTGAAATAGTTTGAACTAGGACTTTATAGATATCTGCTCATATTGAGAATATTTAGTTTTTCAAATGTTTAGCTGTAAAATAACAGCATGAATGAATATGTTCTTTTAGCTTTTGGAATTTGGTTTGATATTTTCATATGATTTAAAGACAGGCAGATATATAGATCATGTTTTGTTGACCTGGAATTTCTGGACTGGCTAATATAAAGAGCTTGACATAATATAAACATCCATTAACATTTAGCTGAAGAGTCAATTTACTGAATATCAATCTGATTGAAACCAGAGCTAAAATTTTTCGCTCGCATTTTATACTCGGTAATTTAGATCTGGCTTTTTTCAAACCAAGGTCACGTTCAGGCGACCTTTTCTCATCATAATATTCAGGACGAAATTGTTATGATACCTAACTTGTTTACATCGTTTACGTCACGCAATTTGAAATGAGCCACCCAATTGCAAACTGTGAATAATACTGCTGTTAAATTAGCATGCAAAACTTGGTCTAAAAATAGAAATTACGAAATCAAAATGTGATTAATAATGTTTTTGTCTCGATGAAAGCTACGCATTGATTGGTCGAAACAAAGTTCATCTTGACGTTACCTTCCATGGAGAAAGTAGAGATCCTGTACGACAATGCTCTACAGGATATCTGTTTACGGAGATTGACAGAATATTGACATTGTTATTTTGTTATTTCAGAGATCAGAGTTAAAGTCATTATGTCGAGGTGGTATACCTGATAGATTTAGAAAACAAATCTGGCAACATTTAGTACATCATAAAGTTAGAGATTTGATGAAGATAAAGGGAGATTACTATTACAGAAATATTTGTAATATGTTACCTGAATCACCAGTGAGTTACTTCCCTTTGTTGTTGTTTTAACATGATAGTATTCAAATGAATGCATTATAATTGTACATCATGTCTCTAATCAATATGAACTAGCAATGCTGAAAATTCATTTCAAATATCACTATTAACAAGACAGCATTTTTAAAACACTATTTTACCTGTATATCTTGATTTTTATGTGATATTACTTAAAAAGAAGTCTTTAAAGGCAGAAAATTATGCATGAAAATCATTTTAAAAAACTGTGTTTTTCACAGAGGTCTTTTAATGTATATCACAGGAGCTTGTCATTTTATATCTTACTACGAAAATAATGTAGGAGGGGAATTTTCATAGTATGATATAAAATGTCAAACTCCTGTGTGTATATATTCTTAAGTTACAAAGTTTCTTTCTAAAATATTGCTTAAAACTACATTAACTTATCTACTAGTACATAAATTTATGTAGTTACTAGTTTTGTAAGTAATTGATAAATTGTGATAATTTATTCCAGCTTGCAGCATGTTACAGAAAACAAGTATCATTAGATTTAATGAGGACAATGCCAAATAATGTCAAGTTTTCTACATCAGGTTGTAAAGGGGTGAGTATAATGTCAAGTTTTCTACATCAGGTTCTAAAGGGGTGAGTATAATGATAGTTTATATTGTTCTATCAAACTAGTTAAGCCCTGCTAGCTCAGTTGGTAGCACTCAAGTCGACTGATTGAGAGGAAGTGGGTTTCAATTCCGAGGTTGTGCATACATTGGTGGAGTTTGGTTATGAAATGATTTCTACGGCCTTTCTCCCTCCTACCACTGATTTTAAATCAGTAACTTAGGTAGTATGTGCTTAGTAACTGGTTGACTGCTAAATCCAGAGATTTCACCTTTCCAGGAATGGTAACAATCATATAAGTTTGAAGCAAAGTTTGTTTCAGTATTTTTTTCATTTCATGAGTCATGAGCAATACACACCAATATTTCGAAAGAATAACTTTTACTATATTGTTTTTTTTTGTCAGATATTTATAACAATGTATGTATATTTGTAGGTAATGGATCTACAAGATGTACTGTTAGCATTCTGTATACATAATCCAACTATTGGTTATTGTCAAGGAATGAACTTTATAGCTGGAATGTCTCTTATATTTTTAGATCCTGAAGATGCTTTCTGGTTTGTATTATTTGTTTTTATTTACATTAAACCATTTCTCTGCTTATGTCATCCTTTGATTGCAAATCCATAGAAAAGTATAGATAGATTTTGATAAAAATTGGATTGACTTGTATTAAATCATGCATATTATTTTCTCCTTGTAATCAGACATTACCAGGAAATCATAATGGCTCATCTGTTGGAGTCAATGTTTGGTGTATAATAATTCCTGCAATTTTCATTGTTGTAGGCCATTTGTCTGCTCTCATCCCTGGTTTGGACACCACACAGAGCTCTAGGTGTCTAATGCCCTGCCCAGTGGAGCTCTTGTCTTTCTAAATCTGTACTAAAACATATACAGTAAAACCTGCATTAACAGCGACCTGTTATAAGCGATCAACTGCTGTAAGTGGCCAACCTTGCTTTCTCCCAACAAAAATTACTCTATTTTGCACCTGTTATAAGCAGCCAACCGCTGTCTGTGGCCAGTGGTCACCTATTTGCCTACAAATTCACCAATTTACCCGTATTAAGTGGTCACGGTCAATTAAATTTTAGAATTAACAAAGCGTCACCATCATTGTATAATGGCACAGACATGTGAAAATCCACCCAGTTGAGTCTTTGAACTGTCAAAACAAATCAACAAAGTGTCATTACATAAAGTAAGACTTCAAATTTAAAACTGACATTGTCACTTTATCCCTATTTTTGATTTCCATTTAAAAGAGACTATATTAATAACTATTAACAATGGACTAATCAAAGCATTCTTATCTAAACCTTGTATATACAGTCACCTGCTGTAAGCGGACAATCTAGTCACTTCCCTCCACTGGCTGTGTAATGCAGGTTATACTGTAGTGTATAATTACTATAATTCTATATATTGTAGGATGCTGGTAGCAGTAGCTGAGAGTTATTTTTCACCACATTATTTTGATCATAGTCTGATAGGAGCTCAATCTGATCAACAAGTATTAAAAGATCTTGTCAAGGATAAATTACCTGCTTTATATAATCATCTAGAAAGTATAGATATAGAACTTTGTACTATCACTCTAAACTGGTTCCTGGCTATATTTTTTGATGCTGTCCCATTTCAGGTAAGCTGGTTCCTATTTTATCATTTGTCTTAATATAATTTCTCAATCATGTGCAGTTGTAAACTAGCCATTCTTATGTAAAAGCAATTCAGAGGGTCTCTGAAGGGGCAGCTTTAAACAAAATTAAATGAGTCAAGTACAGCTAAGCTCTATGAGTTTATTGATTAAGCCTTATAATACTGATTTGCTGGTTTAACTAGGTAAGTTTCTTTCATGGGAAATTGTTTCCAATTTTCAGATATTAACTTAAACATTTTGTGAGATATTGCCCAACAGTCTAAACAGGAGCATCCTGTGGCTCCTGCACCTCTCACCTGAGAACTAGATTCTGAGGGCATATGACACAAAATCATTTAACACTTTTACTTTAGCTGCATAAGAACTGTGACCTTAAGGTGGTGCTACATTCCAAATATGAAAGCTCTGGGCAATTAAGTTTTTTTTTAAATTTCCTAATATAACTTTATGTAAACTTGTGACCCCTGGGGTGGGGCCAATTTTGATAAGGGGAATAATTTGAACAATCTTTCCACCTGATGCTTCATTGTAACTGTATACATCATGGTTTATGGTACTTTGTGCTCTTGTGTAAAGTTATGCTCTATATTTTGTTTAACTGGTTCCTAGCTATCTTTAATGTTGTTCCATTCAAGAAAGTTTATTTTCAGGACAACTTAAATAATAAGATTGACCTTCAGGATACTTTACTTAGGAAACTATATTTTAAAAGGTTAAGGTCACATTAATGCACAAGAGCACGCACAAGAGCATACACTTGTAATATGGTATTTTAAAACAATTTATTGTAGGATTAATTCCAGAAACATAGACTCTACTTCTGTTTTATTTAAACATACCTTACTAAACGTACTGAGCAATCCGATGTAAAATTATTAACATGAGTGAGAATGGTATCATAATCAAACAAAACTATACTATGAACTTTTTGTAACATTCATTAATTTCCATTGTTTGAGTTATTATCAACAATGGTGAAGTCTATTTACAATAAGTCTATAGAATTTATAGTTGGCAGTTTGGTTTCACCTCTTTAAATGTTAACAAAGTGGTCATTGACATCTGACCAAACCTTTATGTTTACATGTCAGAATATTATATATATCTGTTAAAAGAGGTGAACACCATGTTTATTATGTAGCCTAAGTTTCCTATATCAATCATTCACATACCCAATGTTCAATTACCGACTTCTATCTGCCTAAATATGTTACAATATGCTACAATACATTACAATACATGTATGTTACAATATGCTACAATACATTACAATATGTTACAATTTGCTACAATATGCTACAAGGTAAAGCCCCTATCAAACTAGCACCTTATGTGCATCCTACTACATCATTGGCAACCACAGTACTTTCTTTGTTACACTCCATACATACCGTGGGCAATTTGACTGGCAAAATCTCATTTTCATGAATATGGGTGAGACAGGGGAAACCAATCTTTTTCCAATGAAATTGCATGTTACAATTAAATACTCTTCAATAACAATGAGGTCATACTGTTTTTTTCTTACTTTGAATAGAAACCAACGCACATGTTTATTTTCAAAAAATGGTTGCGTAATTTCATTGGCTAGTTTCTGCTGTGGTTTCTTTGCCGAACTAATGAAACAGTCTCATTAATTATTCATGATTACAAGATTTTCCCGACCAAATGGCCCATGGTAAATAATGCAGCATAGCGGAGTAATGTATCATGGAATAACCAATGATGATCCTTACAATGACACCACTACATTTTTGCCTTGTTAGATATATGTCCAGGTAGCATTATCAGCTTTTTAATGCATGTGAATTTTAGTCTCTTTGCTCTCCAGACCCCTGCTCCTTGAAAAGAGAATTAGTGGGATAACCCCATGGAAAATATTATGATCCTGTTTTATAACAAAACAAGTTGTTGTGTTACTTACCTAAGTAAATCATGTATCAAACTATGGTGTCTAATGTGTGAGAATGTTTGAGATTGTTACATTTGTTGTTATCTAATACTGTACAAATGTCTAAGATATATGATAGCATGTCTCAGTATTACAATAATTGATTGTTATATTGCATGATATAGTGGTATGATTGATACAATATACTGTACATTTTACTTGTACATGTATATATCATGTTATATTAGAGGTCATACCATAGGCAGATCTAGCGGAGGGGTCACGGGGTGTGGATCCTCCTGAAATTTCCAAAATGTACTCATCCATGAGTGTATTTTCTATATGTAAGCCATTTTTAGGAAGTAAGGAGCAATTTTTCCGTGCTCCCTTCACTTGCCTTTGTGTTTTACATAGATTTATTATTATTTTTATTTATATTATATTTATTATATTTTTTATTATTTATATATGTTGTGTTATTCTGCAAACAGTGTATAATGTGGATGTGGTTTCATGGTTCGGACCCCCCTTGAAAAAATTTGGACCCCCCCCCAGAAAAGTTTGGACCCCCCGCCCCTGGAAAAAAATCCTGGATCTGCCCCTGTATAAATGTACTATACAATATAGGTTGTATTCTACATACATGGTTATATTATCTTATTTATCAACATCTATATCATCTAGTGTTACATCATTATTAACTTCTATATTACATTTTAATGTATATAATACATGTACAATCACAGATCTATATAATACCAGAGTCATGGTACTGATAGTGTTACAATGTACAATCATGTTGGATATTTGTTTTCTAATATCCATTACTACTTAATGATCTGATTGCTCTTTTTACAAAGTTTTAAACATCAACAATTGACTTTTTAAATTGCCATTAGATTAGAAAGCTATGATTTGATACTAACTATGTTGTGGTATGTCTTTCTAGAGATAAGTGCTGACAACTATGACTAGCTATTAAGTGACTGCCTTAAAAAATATTTGTTGTTCAAAGTTCCCTCCTAAATTAAGGATTTGTTGCTTAAATTTAAGAGATATTTTGTAAGTAAATGAAAAAAGCTAAAACAATTAAATAAGAAACAAATCTCATGGTAGGAGAAAGAACATGTAGCTTAATACTTGTCTGAAGTATAACATCACTGAGGTCAGCTTTGTTCAACAGTGGTCAATCTCATGATGACATTTGCTAGAGTGATTGTAGGACAACTGTCAAATTGAGATGGGACCCGTTGTCCACCTTGTAAAATTAACATGGGACCAGTTGTCCACCCCTGTCAAAAATGACATGGAACCAGCTGTCCATGGGACCAGCTGTAAATCCTCTTAGAGCTAATACTCTTAGACTCTTAGAGTCTGCAGACAACCTGAGCCTAATAGAGGATGTGATCACATTAAACAGCATGGTTTAAACTATGTCTCTATATTTATATGTATAGTTTCTTGCTCATGAAATGATTTGTGCTTTGACTGGTCAAAATATTGGTCACAACCTATGT
Source organism: Mactra quadrangularis (assembly GCA_025267735.1). Taxonomy (NCBI): domain Eukaryota; kingdom Metazoa; phylum Mollusca; class Bivalvia; order Venerida; family Mactridae; genus Mactra; species Mactra quadrangularis. Next base: position 23,705,143 of record CM046311.1, on the reverse strand, counting down.
GTTCCTATTCATGCATTTGCAAACAATTCAAAAATATACCCATGTCTGAGAAAGGCTATAAGCGGAAACGTTATTAAATGGAAAAATACAAAGTGTAACAATTTAGTGATTAAAGATGTACACATTTTATTATTAAGACAAATATCATTCATAATGTACACTCTCATGTAAAAATACTTGGCCTAAAATACAGTAAACTTTGATGTTGTCAAAAAGTTCTATGAGAACAAATTATACAATTGACCAGGTACAACTTGTATGTTTATGGTATGTTATTGAGGGTCACCATTGTTGGTTGACTGGTCATGTTGTCTGAACATTATCACATACAGTACTGACCATTTCAATGCATATACAAAAAATGTACTATAAAACTAAAGTCACTTTTGTTACAAGTCATTCATTCACCATCCATGTGTTCTTTGCTCTATATAAATTTCAATAAAAAACATTCACCACTGAACTGAAACTCATTTGGAACTCTTCAGCTATTTTTATCACTTTTCTACCTTACACTTACAATAACAGAAGAGTTCCAATTGACTTAATTTGCCTTTCATTATCCAGAATGTGGTTTAATTCTCATAACAGATGATTTAAGTCTTAACCAATCATAATCATCATGATTAAACCAGTAAAATCCTATGTTATATCGTCCATTTAGATTTAATGTTTGACAATGCTTAAACCACCAACCTGACTCATAATAAAATGCACAATTAGTACTACTTGCATCATTATCTCTATCCATGGTACTAAATCCCATATTAGATATATAACTCATTGCGTCAGTGGCATTTCCACTATATCCTGATAGAAACAATGTATATTTATCCTCTGGTAAATTCACAGAGAAATCTTCATACATTGCTATCCATACATTATCGTCAATGTCAATCATTTCAATCTCTAGTGAATAGTTTTTATGTGAGGTTAATAAATTTATGTAATAGTTTCCTAGCCAATATTCCCCATCAACTTGACCAAAACCACTTCTATAATCTGTCCAGTTCTTCTTGAAATCTACACTACCATCAAATCTTCTTTGTATAACTGTCCATCCTCCATTTTGTGTCATGTGACTTTTATCATCAGTCACATTACTTTCTTCATTGGTCACATGATCAGTCATGTGACACATTACTTGTATAGAAGTTGATGCTGAGTATGGATGAATAACATAAACTCCTGATTTTCTATAGCCTCTGTTAAAATAACCATCACAATCTGAAATGATTTAGAACAAATATTATTACTATTGTTTATTTATTACTGTTACATGTGTAGAAAGAAGGGAATTAGATATCAGGACTCAAACTTCTACTTTTTGTTTGTAAGTCATAATTATGTTCAACCAATAAGGGACTTTAGTCAGTTATTTCCCCTTGTATACTCTTCAAATAGGTAGGTCCTATTAGTTGGATTACTCGGATTTTACCCTTACTTTTTAATGTAAATTTGCCAAAATTAATCTTAAATAACTTTTTTGTAAATCATTTAATTTGTTTGAAATTCAAGCCAAGCATTTTTAGGGTAAAGACCTATCTAAATTTTATCACTTCTGTTAATATCTTAATTAACAAAAAAGATATTTGATGAAATATTTTGTCATCCTTACATAGGAATTTAATGATAAAATCCGAGGATTCCAACTGTTAGGACCTACTTACCAATTGGATTACTTCAGATTTTATCACGGAAAGATAACTGACTAAAGTCCCTAATTAAGCTAATTAGGCTGATGAATAAACAGAATACTTATACAATCATGTAGCACCAACTCAAGGGACTTAAGTTTGACTGATAACATTATTAGGATTGATTAATTATACCCCCGCTTCGAAGAAGAGGGGGTATACTGTTTTACCCTTGTCCGTGCGTGCGTGTGTTCGTGCGTGCGTCCGTCCGTTACAAAATTTTCGTCGCAGTTTTCTCAGCAACTATAACATGCAGCAGCCTAATACTTTGCATATTGCTTCATCCCATAGTCCCATGTGGTGTAAAGCAATTTCATGCTCCTTGCTCATCTACTTCCTGTTTGTCGCATATTTTTAGATTTTGGCGGGGGTATCACTAGTGAGCATTAGCTCACAGATTTACTTGTTTGCTCATTGGTAACATATTCCTTTACATTTTAGCTTAGTTAGAGCTGTCATTGATTCTAACGATATCGCTGTATCATCGATTTTTATTTTCCGATCAATAATCAATATGCATTTTAAAATATTGATAATAAAGCCTATTTTGGTAAACAAACAAAAGTCATTATTAAGGTTCAAATTTGAGAGACGAACCTTCTATCGTCAGCGGAAACAGGTGTGCTGTCATATTATAAACTGATAGGTCTAAAACATTGGCAGCACCCCCATTTAGGAAATAGTTCTAGTCCACAGAAGGGATAATATTCATGACAAATATACATCTATTATGAGTTTATGACAAGATAAATGGATTGTATAGTACTGCAGTGAAGGTATCGATATATATCAGTGTATCGTCGATATCTATTTCTCGATATATCAATATCATTGATATGTTTTGAGCCCAATCAATGACAGCTCTAAGCTTAGTATAATTTAACAGGTCTAATGTTTAGGCTTAAGCTTACATTAACCAAGTAGGTGTAAACTTTAAAATTGTCAAAAATGCCCTGTATATAAAAATGTCCCTTGTAACTAGGACCAAATGTCAATAATGATTAAGCATGCTGTTATTCTGTTTGTCTTTGAACAAGGCTTTAATGGAAACAAAAATAAATGTTCAGAAATGTAAAGTTTATAATGCAGTTAAAGGTTACTGTAAAATAAGTTATGTTACATACCTGTTGGAAGTGTATATAAGAAGTTATCAACTTCTTTCTTTATTCCAACCATTGCTGGAATAATTCCACGTAATGAGTCCAAGTTACCTGTTGTCACTTTTATTTTACGTTCAGTGTACTTTAACTGCATGTAGACTGATCTAACAGTATCATCTAATTCTTTAACTAGATCATGTAGAAGCTTGATAGTTTGAGTGTTGGATTTGATTACTGTTTCCTGATTGGCTAACTGGTTATCTTGGTAGGCATCAATATTGTATTTCCTACAACTGTACAAAGATTCATTTAATAGTTTCACTTCTAAGTTTCCGAGTCTATTTTGATTAAAAACTATTTGAAGGCCAAGGTCATCTAATTGAGATTTTAACATTTTGAATAAACTGTTATCAGAACCTGTAGACTGGTCTTCTTCAAAACGATTCTCAGATGAATGATAACCAGTCTGATGTCTATAGTATGCAGCTTGATATTGATAGTTATTATTTGAATATTGTCTTCTTTCATGTAATTTCAATTCTTCTTTAATATCTTCAACAGAATTGTTAAGTTGTATAACATATCGTTTTAATACTGTGTACTGTTGATTACTTAACATATCTCCATTTGAAACTCTCCATTTCAAGTCGGCCATTTTATCAGCATTTTCTACAACCATATTTGTAAGTTTACCAATTTGATCTTGATTATATATTGTTGAGTTAACGATCTGATTACTGGACATTTTCCATTGATCTAACGTGATCACATTCTGTGTGAAATTCATTAAAGATTCCTGCAAATTCTGCATAAAATTACCTAATTGAATAGACTTCACCCTAGTGTCAAGTTCCTCCATAAAACGGGTCATATTTTCATACTGCATTGAAAGGTCTAAAAAATTACTTTCCCATTTCATTTTCTCGGCATTAAATATATCCCTATGAATATAATGTTTTAAATCATCTTTCAAGGGAGGTAACTCAATGTCTCCACTTCCTAATTCTCCGCTGCCTTCAGTAACAGTCTCCCCACTCCCATATTCTGAGTTAGAATAAAAGTTTTCTAGTTCTATTGCATTAGTCCTTTCTTCAAATTGTGATAAATACTCATCATACACTTCCCCTGAACCAAAATTTAATACTTCAATATGATTGGTCAAAGTTGGTGAAGCATGTTTTTGATTGGATGGATTTTTTACATTTTGATTGGTGGTTGAGTATTCTGCATCCTGATTGGTCAAAATTGGCTGAGTATTACAGCATGAGGTAGTATTGGAAATTGTTTCATTTAGGTCAGATTGTATGACCCTAGATAAATCCCTGAGTGAGTTCAACACTGATGAGATGTTGTCATGGCTGTGATGTAAAGATCTAAATTCCTGAGTTATATTATTGAGATCTGTTTGAAGCTGAACTATATTTTCTTGACATTTTTCGACTTGATTGGTGAGCTGATGAAATCTTTTTGCTGCCCTGTCTTTGTATTCTTTGAACCGTCTGATTTCTTTGTTTGCCTCTTTTTGGAACAGTGTCATCCCTTCCAGTAAAATACTGAAATATAGTAAATAAGTAAATTTAATTACTGTATAATACAAATTTATTATAGCTTAATTCTAACATAAGTTTTGTAAGTTTGCAACTTAAATTTATATTTGTTATCTACTTCCTGGTCTCTCTGAGCAAGGGATTTTGGAACAAATGCTTTAGCCCTCAATGAGGTTAGTTTTGGGTGTTTTTAATCAACACTGAGCTCTGGCCCCAGTTTCACAAACAAACTTAAGTACGTACTCAATAACAGACTCAAGTTTTTTTGGCCTCTAAATAGCAAGTAAATGTTGTTAAAATGGTTGTTATTAGATGATGAAAATATTTAAAATGTTTCAACATAAAATATCATGGGTTTTATTATAAACTTAAAGCCACAAACTCAGTTTTCACTTGAGACTAAACTCAACAGTTCATTAACAGACTCAATTCAATAACATTAAATTAAACCTTATCCAAACATGTAAATCTGTTTTATTTTATATCATATGACTTTTGAATCACTATTTGGGGTTTCTAATGATACTACATTTGTTGTAAGATTGATCTTATAAGTGAAATTAATGATCAAAACAGAAGATTGAGTTTGAGTACAAACTTGAATTGTTTCGTAAAACTGGGGCCTGGCTTTTATAAAATGTTAGAACTAATCCACAAAACCGATCACCTATAAATGTCAGGATATACAATACTCCTTTTCAGTGTGATTTACCATCAGCAAACTTTTTAAGTCAGTCTGGGGCATGCCAAAGGACTCAGAATTTTCTAGTACATGTAATAATTTGATGATAAAAACATCTGAGAGGCATGTGAGGTGAATACATTTGCCTGAGAAAGCCACTTGTAAATTTCTGTTAGTGTCATCAAGTGAAAAACCATTGTCCAAATGGTTAGTCCTACAATTAAGTAACAGAGAAAAGATGGTATGTCTAAGCTCCCATGATATCTGAGCTCTTTGATTTAAATAAATTCATATTGTAATTTTAAAGTAAAATGTTTTGTACTGATTGACTTCATTGTTACATTGCTATAATATGGTGTTAAATAAATGTAAACTGTACCCTAGAAAAACAAATATGAACTCTAATATCTATTTACTCATGATTATAGTCGCATCAATTTTAGGTTTGTCTTTTACTCATATTACATAATTGATGTTATTGTTCAATCAAAATTGATCGTTTAGTTCTACATTGTTAGATTTTCTGTTTATTTTAAAAGTTCTGCAGTGTTAAATTACTGTAACTATGTATGCCATGGAAAAAGTAAATGCTACATTTTACTCTCAGTTCTAGACAATATTCATTGACACCTTTGTACCATCTTGTAACAAAAGATGAAAATTTAATTACATTGACAAATAAAGGTTAAAGTAAAACAGGGTGTGATCACAATGAGCTTTTGTTTGGAAGTTTTGTTGTGTTAAGTGTTAATATTTTAAACTTTAAATTACAGCAAATATTAGTTAGGTCTTTGTGAGTCTTTATGAATTTGTTCATAATATTCAATATTACAGAATATATATATATATATATATTAGTATATCAATCAAGTCACTGTCATTGTTTGTAAGTTGAATAAAACATTCTCATTAATCTAACTTGATCAACATTCTCTATCTAAATACTAAAATTTACCATAGCACCATACTGATTGAAACATCAAAGGTATGTCTTCATACAGTGCTTGAGAGGAAGCCATCAAGTGATATGTATTGGTAGCATTGTAAGTTAGTCCATGTTAACTAAAACTGTCATGTCATTTAGATCTATACATCAACATGATATAAATATATCTATGTATTTGATCTTTATACAAAAAGTTCCAAGATAAGACATGAAATCATGCTGGCACATCAAACAATTTGTCTTTTATTATAAAGTCTTATTTCAGGGATGGACTTATATTAATATTTAAGGGGTGGTTGATCACAAAATGAACTAAATTTGTCAAATTTGACATCTGGATAAAGGCCATAGGTGGCTGAAACTAGTTGATATACATGTAAATATATTTCTTAAATTCCACCTTGAATGTTGAAGTGTTGTTCCTTCACTTACTACACTACTTTAGTTTAAAATTGATTTAGTTTTATAGTTTCATAATTTTGGGGATGATAAAATTCTGTAATCTCTTCAGACACTAAAAAGTGACCATGTTTTTCCAGTATTTTTAAGTACATATTGATTTGATTAACGGAAACAGTTGATCAATGTAACAGACATATCATATTGTTGGTTGTATCAGGGATTCTATGTAACAGGGATTTGTAATGAAGTGCTTTAATTTTCTCGGTCGTCACTGTCTATAATACCTGGCTGAAGCAGGCTGTACAAACTATTCCAGAGTTTGAAAACTTGACTTATGTTTTTGTACATGTCTGCCATGCAACATGTGAATGTACAGTATCTGAAGTTTTTGACAAAAAATTGTTGCAATTTATGACAGAAAATATGACTTTAGGTGATGTAAAATGCGGCTAAAATGGCAGTACGGCGCGAAAATGCATTATTTTGTGAAACAGTCTGTGACCATAATTTACCTCAAAATCATCTAGAAACTCATTTTTCCTAACATTTATGCCAATTTGAATGGTACTGGTACAAAATTCCATGTGAATATCTTTATTTAAACTTGTTATACTTGTCTTCCATATGGGCCAAAATAATAGTGACGACAGTGAAATTTGATGAAAATCTATTACATTTACTTATCGTTACAAATCCCTGTTATATAAAATCCCTCGTTGTATTGCTGATTTTTCATGACTCTCAAACAGCAACGTTTAAAGCTATTCAACTAACACTTAGATTAATCTAGAACCCTGACATCAGTTCATCTCTTACAATGTTACACTTCAAAGTTATAAACTTGTATTGAATTTTTCATACTTCAAAATGTATAAACAGCCCAGTTACAACATTACCAATTACTGTCATGTATTTTACCAATGTCCACCTCATTAATCAAGATCAAAAGTAAACCTTCATCTAAACTAAAGTCAAAACCCATCTAGACTCAATCAAAGGTGGAACTTTGCGTTCAGACCTTGTAAAAATATTTGATTTTTTTTTAATTAATCATATGTAAAAAAAACTGTATAATTAAAGAGATACAACACATACTGATGGTGACTTTGAAATGTGAAACAGGATAATAAAATCTACCTTTCAAAATTAATGGCTAAATTATCTTTCTTTATTAAATACATGATATAATTACCTCCCTTGTTTGTTATATGATACAATATCATTATCTCCCTAGTGATGGTGTTTGAAAGTAAAATTAAACAATAAATTGTCTAAATAGATCACAGATTAGTAATTAAAATGTCAGTTAAAACAGTCAATGAGTTCAACTTTCACTTTAAAACATATAACGGTATGTCAAAACTGTTAGGCTGTTAGCTTTTTATGACCTAAAAGAAGTGTAACCTGACACAAGTAGTTCACACTTTTTACTCCAATTTGGTCTCCATATTTTAGTGCATTACTTTGAAAATGTTAAATGTTAAGCTTCAAAATTCTAGAGTTAAGCAATTTGGAATTTTATGACCAATGGTAACATAAAAAACAAATGTAAAGTTTTAAGTGAAATTACAGAATCTAGTAACTATACTCTCATCTGATTGGTTGTAATAACAAAATATCCAGTGTATGAGTACAGGACCTTAAAATGTTACAAAAGCAGCAGCCCTGGCATAGTGGTTAGCATGTCTGACTTCGAAACCGGAGATCGCGGGTTCAAGCCCAGTCGCAGTAGGTCATACCCTATACATGAGTTGTCGGCCTCTTGGTAGGGTAAGTGAGTACTGGGGATAGAAAAGTGTCCAGGAAACCTATAGTAGGAAGAGCTGGCCATTATATATATAACCTATATAAATATGTGTTGAATACAACGTTAAAAACCAATTAAAAAACAATAAAATGTTACAATTTGTTGTGTTTTCTATGTTCATGCTTTCACAATAATTTATGATTTTAGTGATACTATTTTATATTAAATGATGATAATAATTTAGCCAGCTATAATATATTAATTCAAAGTGCCATATTATATGACCCAGTTGTTTGCTGTATAAATGTAGCTATCATATATATTCAATAGATCATAGTTTGAGGAGCAAGTTTACTTAATTGACTTAATTTACTACACTAATATATTTAAATACTGTCTTCAAATCTGTTAGTGCAAATATTTGGATTTTTATGATATATTTATATATTGGTGGGTGTAATATTTGACTGGAAACCCGCCCGGCTTGCTCAGTCGGTAAAGCACAAATCTACTGATTGAGGGGGTCATAGGTTTGATTCCTCGGCAGGGAATACTTTTGTGGCGCTTTGGTCATGAAATAATTTTCTATGAACAATTCTTCTTCCTACCTTTGATTCTAAATCATGTAGGGCAGCAGTCAGTCACTGACGGAATTATGCACCTAGTAGTTGGTTAACAGCTAAATCAAGAGATTTACTGCCTTTCCAGGAACATTGAGTTGGTGGACTGACCGGGCCCATGATATAGCCTATACAATATGTAGCTACGGCGTTAAACCTAACAAAACAAACAAACATATTTAGTTGGGTCAATGTCAACCATCAACATAATCCATCCCCTCCATTACAAACACCAAAATCAAAAATCCATTCAATATAATTTCTGTTTATTAATATAAAGAACAGTTATGTTAAATATGTTGAACAAAGAGCATCGATATACTCAAGGGATGTCACTCTGTTGTACATCGTTCATTGAACTCTTCACTAAATGTCTTTTTGTAAAGCCATATTTTTGGAAAGACTGGCTGGCAGTGCTTAAACCCTGGTCATAGGCATTTTGCTTTTCTAAAGTACTGTTATTTCTTTAGTCAATTCTAACTCAATCTACTTAATTGGACGCAGGTTTGTGGCGCAGTTGGTAGGGGGCTGGGATTTGGAATCTTGTGTCCTGAGGGGGTACGGGTGAATCCTACTCAAGGAGGTTATACTCTCCCATGAAAATTTGACAAAAAATGTCAATTTTCCTCCATTGATTAGATAATATGGAGAAGTTTCCGGCCTTTTGGAAGGGTAGGTGAGTATTATAGTTATAGACAAAGTGTCCAGGTAGGCTAGGTTAGTTGCGCTGGATGCCGTGAAATTACCTAAATTGTGTTGACAGGACGTTAAACCTAAGAAACCCAACAACCTTAATTGGGCATGCAGCTGCATCTGTATTCTCAAATGTTAGTGACTTAAAGCTCCATATCAGAGATATCACTGACTATTATTGTGCATTGAGCACGCAAGTATCAAGATGAAAGTTAAAGATCTAAGCTCAACTTTAAACATATTGTTTACAGAACTCTCTAATATATGTAATGTTTCAGTCTTTAATCAATCGGAAATTATTATACTGCAGATATAATCTTATACAAGATATATATTTTATATACAGAAGATAAAAGCTAATTATCTAATCACTTACACTATGGCCTAGTCTCATTTCACAAAAAATATTAATTGACTCTTGAATACCTACAGAGTGAAAATGTAATCAAGGTTACCGGTAGATTAAAATGAAAAATAAAAAAACTTAAACATTTTAATAGATTGTATTTGAATTTTTATTAGATATTTAGTTAAAATCAAAAGGATCCTATGAAAATAACAATTTTTGTGTATTGACTTCTTAGAGCATTATAGATACATTAAAGGCCCTATATGTATGACAGTATTATAATCAGAACTAATCATTATCCCTTCCTCTTATTCTGATAAAGATTAATATATATGTATATTGTTTTTGCATTACAGCTCATAGAAAAAATTATTTATTTTATCTATTAAAAATTTTGAAAATCCTGCTCCAAGCTGGAAAAGTTTTAAAAATAACACACTTAATAACTTGGTTCTACTCTGGTGGGAATACTTTAAGCACATGTTTATTATTTTTGTTCTTTGTCTTTTTGTTTTTACTTGTTTACATGCATATGTACCTGTTTTTCATTTCTTTCCATTTCATTATTATAATATTGTCTTTTTCATTGTAAATATTGTGGAGGCTCTCAGGGAAGACTGGGCTTGCCCAACTGAGTTGCCTCATTAAATAAAGTTATTTTCATTATTATAATTAAGCAAAATCAATGTTGTAGTTTTATATACATGAACATGCAGCTGGTTTTATAGATATTTACTGATTATATGGTCCAGCGCCAATGCAAATTGCATATAGTAATTATATAATTTGTATTGCGTAATATTTTTTTAATGCCAAGAATATGCCAATCTAATTTATAAATAATAAGACCCCTTCAACTCACAGAAGTAATTACCAAAATTACCCCTATTCAAGTGATAATATTTGTGAAAGATAGATATACAGTCTAGTCAAGTACAACATTACTAGTGTTTGGATGCTAGTGTTATATCACTGTTTGAAGTCAATGATACAGTTGATTTCTGTTTTGATTTGGTTGGGTTTAACGCTGTAGCTACACATTGAATAGGTCATGTAACGGAGGTCAGTCAACCTACTCACCGTACCTGCAAAGGCTAAATCTCTTGGTTTAGTTGTTAACCAACCACTAAGCGCATACTTTCGTCAGTGACTGACAACTGCCTTCATAATTAAAGAATAATTGGTAGGAGGGAGTATGGCCGTAGAAATAACTTCATGACCAAGCTCCACGACAGTATTCCCTGCCTTGAAATCGAACCCACAACCCCACGATCAGTAGTCTTGCAGGCTACCAACAGAGCTAGCCTGGTGCATAACAAATAAAAAGTTGCTGCACAGTAATCTATATTTCTGATTAACTGTATGTTATTTCTTCATGGTTAGGTGTTTGAAAATTGTTTATGTTGATTTTATAGGAAAACAAACTTTGAAAAGTCACATTAAATTCTCTTGTCTGGTATATATTTTTTCACTAGTAACTATTTTATCTTTTATCTTATAAGACCTACTTTATACTGGGTTTAATGCCATGTCAACACAATTAAGGTTATATTACGGCGTCCAGCACACCTTATATAGCTTCCTGGACCCTTGTCTATAACCTGTACTCACTTACCCTTTCACAAGGCTGGAAACTTCTCCATATACCAAATTGATGTGGGTAAACTGAAATAATTGACAAACTTTCATGGAGTGTAATCTCCCCAGGTGGGATTCAAACCCATACTCCCTTCTGGACAAAAGATTTGAAATCCCGCGGTGCTACCAGCTGCACTACTGACCCAGGTTCAAAATTTCCCCCTTTATTTTTGAATTTTCTAAGAAGGATAATTATGCCCTTATATAACCAAATATAATTAAGCCCAGATTCATTGTGCTAGAAGTTCCAACCAATAGACAAATTAGACACAGCTGTGAGTTAGTGGACTTCATGTTGACTAAAACCCTCTAATTTATATTTTGTGCAGCTTTTCCTGAGTCCTGTTACATTCTATATAACAATTTAAATTTTTAAAATAATTGTTTAATTATAATAATAATTGTATAATTGTACGAACATTTAGGCAAGAACTTGTACATATATTTGAAACTAAGTTATACTACAATTTTTTAAGCATCTCCTAAAATTCTTAAAAAATTAAGTTTGTTATTTTTTTGAAAAATTAGTTTTCTACAAATTAATATAAATGTTTATGTGTGTGTGAGACTACTTCAACAAGAAATGTTCTTTTAGTCCATCAAATCTCTACAAATCTTCAAAAACAGTTTAAATAAATCTTTGTATGGCTTAATTACATACAATTTACAGAGATTTTTATTTATCAGAATATTTCAACACTTTAGATAAGAAATCTAGTTAGTGACGATGATTGAAATTTAAACAGTGAAATAAACAACCCGGAGAAAAATGTTATATCCTAAGTCTCTGATTTCTCGTGCATAATAAAGCATACCAATCGTAATTATACACGTTCAGAGCCCTACGGCTAGCGACTGGTTTTAATTCCTGCATTCAGTATTAAACAGGTGTTTTTCCATTTTCTTTCAGAAGCCTGATTCTTTACATTTTATGTATTTGATCTAGGGCTCGATGAATTTACTTCTCTTGAAAAATTATACCTTCATAATATAATCGTGCACAAATTAAGTAGAAGTGTATTTTGATATGGTACAAATATAAGAGTGTCGTTTTCTTTGTTGTTCGCTAAATAATGCATTTCCTTTGAATTGTTATGAGTGATTACATAAATTATCTAGGATTGAGAGAGATATTTTAAATTCCTTATAACATGAAAATTAATGCATGTTTAATTGCAAACATGATACTTTATTCAAACCTTACCCTGGAGTTCTGAAACCCTTGAATGTATTTAATCAGAATGATGTTTCTAATTGAAACTTTTTGAAATATGGCAAAAACTTTAAACTATTATATCATTTAATTAGCATAGAATGAAATAAAATTGTTTTTAAGCATAGAGGCAGGGGGGATGTCTTACCAAGCATGAAAATGTCTATTGACTGGCTAGCATTTCACAGAGTCTATAAAAAGCTTTTAAAATACCAATCTTCCATGTTATTTAAATGCTAGACATAACTAAGACAAGTAAATCACCACATTAATTTTATGTTAATTATTTTTATACATGTTTTATCTCACAAAGCTTGGGTGGATTGTTCAGGGTCCTGCATTTTGAATCTTGGGGTATTTTAGGCAATAAGCCAAGGCCAAAACACCTTTTTGGGGGGAGAAATCTTGAATAGTTTTTCCTTTCTATGATTGTGAATTATGGTTCAATAGTCTTTGGGGATTTTTATGGGATAGGGGACCAAACTAGGGAAAAGTGCTAGTTTAGTTTAGGGAAGCAGTCTGTATTCCACTTGGCCTTGACAATGTAGAAAGATTTATGATAAAAAATGTCCTTAAGGGCCTTTGATAATAAGGGCACCTAAATCTGATTTTTAAATTTATGTTTGCATCATTAAATATGAATGTTTGAAACCATTCCCTAAGAGCTGCTCCAGCCTGATTTACCCACCCTGGAGTTGAACAATATATTGAGCCACTAAGCTTAGTTGGTAGCATGCAAGTCTTCTGATAGAGGGGTTGTGAGTATGATTCTCGGGCAGGGCATACTTTCAAGCTTGGTCATGAAATTATTTCTACTGCCATTCTTCCTCCTACCAATGATTCTTTATTATGTATGGCAGTTGTCAGTCACTGACGAAAGTATGCGTTTAGTTAACATATCGCGATACGATGCCAGAGCATTGCAGTATATTGTGATGTGCTTCTGGCCAAGCGTATCGTGACAGCCCTTATTTTCATTTAAATCTCACCTGTTATCGTGAGTTTCTGTCTCTAGCATCATAGTTTTATCATAGTTCTCAGTAACTAACTGTCGTATCTGTACCACTTCTGTTGTACCAATGATCATATCATTATAATATATCTGTAACTTCTCCTTTAAATCTTCTATTGTTTCTCTATAAATATATGTCATTAATAACCTTTGAAATAAAAAGAAATTTTTTATAAGTAAAATTAATTTTTTTAAGTGATTATTTAATTTGGTTTACTTTGCTGGGCAGGCGGGCAGGCGGACATCATGGTCATTTACAGTTGCGATGAAGTTTTTCTTTACCATATATTTCTGCCATTCATTGTCAGATCTTTATGAAACTTCATACAATGATAACATACCATGTGATAAACAAAATTAGAAGTAACCACAACTCTACCTGAATTTATTATGGATTATTTCCCTTTGTAATTTTTTGTTAAAGTTTTTAATACATTGGATATCTCTGTCATTTATGGTCAGATCTTGATGAAAATCCGGCTTTAATGTGGTTTCCACATTACATTTTGTTGTTTCTTTTGAATAATTATTGCTGCAGACGTATCAAGAAATGCATCTTATTTAATTGATGAAGTTTCTTAATCTCTATGAACATTCACCCATTAAAATGGTGCAAACAAATAATGATATCTGAAGAGTTTGATTGCTACATTGTTGAATTCACTTGGAGAACAATGTTCTGAAGCATCAGCTCATATTAAAATCTAACCAAGAAGGGTGTGACTTCACTTTGTTTTATAGTAGATTTATAATGATTGTTAGACATAAATGATAAAATGTAATATAAAAATCATAACATGAATTCTGTAAACCTCCTACCAATGTAACCTGGGAGAGATTAAAGTTTTCTTTTACATAGTTAACTGTTTTTGTAATTTCCACCAAAGTTTTTTATATCTTTGTGAACATTGAATGCACATAGGGACTTGATTTCTTATATCTGAATACACAAGAGAGAGCTAGCATCTTTAGATCCATAGATTATCATTTCTGATTAAGATAGTAAAATTAAAAAAAAGTAATGAATATAACAACCGGCAATGTTTGATGCTACCTTTACCTAGAGTAGATCTAACAAGAGCATGCCTTCCAAGTTTTCTTTTATAATACAATGTTCATGCAATTTATCAACTTTTAAAATAAGATTTAACGTAACTTAAAAAATGAGATTAAATGATGTTGTTATTGCTTTCAGCGCGATATAACCTTCCAGTGTTGATGTGCCGTTAAACCCAAACAAACATAAAATGATGTTTATGATATCCAAATCAACTAAAATATAACTGAATATATCTAACTGCAATGATGCATAAGGAACAGAGCCGAGGACATACAAATGTACAGAAATGAAAAGGAGAATGGATTTTCCAAATGCTAAATTTGAACTAGCATTCAAAAATTGCTTAGAAACCTTCCTTCACTCTCTGCATTGATAAAATGCTGGAACAGCCTCCAAAGGCGGATCTAGCGGGGGGTTCAGGGGGGTCTGGAACCCCCCGGGAATTACCAAAATGTACCTGTCCATTAGTGTATTTCTTGACTGTCATTTTTAAGTAGCATGAAGCAATTTTTCTTGATATTTAACATAGATTTAATGGTTATGTAGTTTTAATAATCAATATGTTGTATTATTCTACAAAATGTGTATAATCAGTTTAGACCCCCCCCCCTAGAAAAAAATCCTGGATCCTCCCCTGGCCTCTATATTTATAGGTAATGGAAGTGTATCAGTAAAGGTACACAAATCACTCTAGTACTATTGACTGAGTAGAACATACGAGTCAAGGAATCAGTTCCATCATTTCCTCTCCACCCATGTTTTATGTCCCGTAATGAGAAACCCAGGGTTGTTTTTTATGTTGTTGATGTCATGATAAAAAAACTTGATGTACAAGGTTATTGAAATCTGCCAAAATAATTATATTCTTATAAAACAGCTGTGTAGCTATGATCTAGGTGCAGAAAGTTCTTAAAACATGCGAAGATGTTTACATTTTAACATTATAGTATGATCTATAAGTTACTTGATTAAAGTTTTTATGGTCCATGTTTTTAACAGTATTATTAAATGTTTTATAGATTTATTTTCTTGATTTTTGATTGTTTGATTGTTATTATTATTTCATGACTAAATGCATGGCATGAAGACATATAAAACTCATAATTTAATTATCTAGATTGCTTCCAAATTATGTAAGAAAATGCCAGTTAGAAACTGTTCATGTTTTGTCCTGTTATAATAGTATAAGCTTTATTGATCATATGTAATTAAGTCATCATTGTCATTTTTATCATATAAACTAAAAAGGCTTGAAGTTCATTTTATTATTTTATAATAGAATATGAAATTTATAGGAATATCTCAAAAATAATATGGCTTTTACTTCTACATGTAACCAAGTGAATTTAACATGTGACATCATAGACATATTAATATATAGACCAGATTTTCTTTAGATTTATAGGGCACATTTAACAGCCATATTGGAAAGTCTGAAAGTATAGTGCATCCATAACTATAATGCTAAATATGCTTTTTATATGCATTAAATTATTATTTTTTAAAAGTAAATTTATATCAGGTCCTGTGCAAGACACATGCCTTGAAGCACGATGTTTACGAGACACAATGCATTGCAGGGATAATATTCCTGCAATGTCATTCAAGTCACATGAACTCAATGCTTTGACATTCTTGAAAAGATACATGATGGGGTTCAGGGACCATACTTTTATTAATACATTGTGTAAAACATTTGAAATCATCTATTAATAAGAAATCATCAATTGTCTTTCCAGACACATACTGACTGTATTCACAGATTAATTGTTTGATATGGCAAAATTATGTACCATGACAAAAGTACTATTTTCACTATTTTACTCACCTAAAACTGACACCAAACATTACAAAAACTTTAGGCAGACTTATAGAAATCATAAAAACTAAATGTGTACAGTTAATCTTTTGTGCTTATACATGTATGTATCATACATATCATCAATTTTTTTAATTTCCCAAAGGCCGGAAATAACAATCAACTATTATTCTCAGAGTTTTTTCAATTTCTCAAAGACGGGAAATAACATAAAAATAATAGCAATTTAGTTTCCTACACATACCAGCATTTAAACATACAGATATTTATATTTGATATATTTTGTTTAGAGATTATTTTTCATGATAATCTCTAAGCAAAGTTTTTATCTCATTAAATCTTGTGAACTCACCTATCTTTCAACTGTGATTTCTTCATCTCAGCTATTTCATTTTTCAAATCTTCTATGATCTCTACAAGATGGTTGCTGGTTCCAGGATCTGGTTTATTCTGGTTGTGGTGTGGATGTCTAGTGTTGTCAAGGCTAAAATCAGTTGTAACGATTTTCACCACTTTTGTTGGATTGTTGCCTTCTGACTCTAGTGAGACTATTTTGTCAACTAGAATTTCATTATCTTCAAGAGATATATGTTTGTAAGGAACACGGTTACCATGACAACCCATAGATAAGATTATGATACAGAAGTTCCAAGTTGCAATTTTTTGCCATTTTATTCCCATTTTATCCATACTGAGTCAATCATGTAGAAATCTTGACAGTCTTTAGATTATCTATAGACATGATCCTATCTAATTTGTTTCATGTCGCCACTATCGTTCATCTATCTTATTTTACATAGTTAACTCCCATGATTTATAATGTTTCATCTGTCTAAATTGACACACTATTTGTTTTCAATAGTTTCCAGGTAATAATTTATCAAGTTTTGTTTTACTCCATCAAATGTTTATTCCAGTGTGTTTAAAACTTTTGTAAGTCTTGTGAGTTACTTCCCTTGTTAAAGTCTTAATAAACTATCAGATTTTCTACCTGTATAAGTAACCTCCCTTGATTTCAATTAGTTATTTCCTCTGTGTGCAAGAAATTTCTGTCCATGTTTGGTAAGCTTTAATTTAAAGGTTTATCTACTTAGTTAGTTCCTCCTAGTAATTTTAGTCTGTTGCCTTCACAGATGTAAACACTAGATTTATCTTAAATTCAATGTTTATGTCATAATATTATAACTAGATATGTCCCTTTAATGTCACAAATCTGTACTCTTATCAGCACAATGTCATGCTTAAATTGACTTGTTAATGAGTCAATTGTAATTACCTCCCTTGATAAGAAATGCAACAATTTAGAATATCACAATTCAGTTGTCTCCCTTGGTCACTGGATTATCTTCCCTTAAGCTTTGAAATATTCACATGGCTGTGGATTTTTATTGTGGAAAATCTGTAAAAAATAACTGTAAAATTACAGCCAATATATCTATGTAATTCTGTGGTAAAAATAATGAACAAAAATACAAAGTAAATTATGGACAATTGTTATAAACAAAATAATGATGATATGAGAATTGTTAGTATATAATAGTATGAGGTATAGAGATATGTTTGGAATGATAATAATTTATTATATTTGATGAGAGACAGACCCCATCTGGCTAACAGACCTACTAGAGAATGTGACTTCTTGTGAACCTAGAATGTTAGAATTCACCTAGTCAGCACTTTATTAATATATATATATTTTTTTACTTTTTTCTGCTTTTTATTAAAGTAAAGAAACAATAAGAATTCAAAGTTAGATATTATAATGATTTCTTTCAGACTATTATGGTAAAATACATTTATATTCAATGAAAATATATGGTGAGAGATAAAACTGTTCACTGCAGTAAAAATATTGAACTTTAGTGAAATAGTATCAATTCTTAGAGGCTTTAATATGTCAATTTCAACATAGACAGAATATTCATTACAGCTGTATGTTTTTTTTACTTTAAACGTCTAGTCCTGAAATTGTAGAAAAAAAAATTCTTGACTCTTTTAATGAAATAAAAGATCAATGTTACACTAAAATTGATGATTATACTCTAATTATAACTAATTGTTAGAATGTTATCATACACTAATGTTTATTACTACTGACTTTATCTATTGTTCACTAAATTTTTATGATAATATGGAATCTTATTTGTCTTATAGATTTATAGAGCTGAGTGTGATTTCCAAGTTTTAATTGCATTTATTATGAGAATTAGAGAGTTTATTTATGATTAAATGAAAATAATATACATTGTATACATAGGGCAAGATTGATTAAAAACAGTAAAAACATATAAAATATAAATACTGTAAATATAGTACATTCATTGTACTAGGACATATTTTCATCTATTAAGAATAACTTGCTCGAAAAAGTAAATGTGAATAAACTTTTTTATTGTGTTCCTAAATTCTGAGTATATATTTCTGTAGTCTGTAAGTTTAACCTGTAACAAGTTAGGAAAATGACTTTAAGAATATAAATTGAATTATGTATTCAATAGTTTATTATTGCTATCACTTGTTATCATTGATTGATTCGTTACAGATTGAAATGAAATGGCTCGGTGCAAAAAAGTCTTTATACTTCTTTATTGTTTCAACGTAGTTAGACTACCAGGTAGTTTTGTGCTTACCCTTCTATTACATAAAGTCATATTATTTTATTATTATCCATACTATCATCAGTTTTATCATTATTTTTATTTAACTATCATCATCATCATCAATGTTTAATCTCATTTTATTCACGACTATCATAAAATAATAACAGCCTAAATAATTTATATCATATATAATGTATGTTTTTGTAAATCGTATACATATATTTGTCATAAAATATGTTAGTTTTATAGAATTCATTATTAACAAACAAAAGGAGCACAACATAGTTACAGTGTAGTTAATCTAAATGACTATAACTTCCTTGCTTAAAATTTAGTTAACATACAAATATTTGTGAATTATAAACAGTCACATGTGTTAAAGTGGAAAAAAAATATTGTTTGAAGTCTGCTCTTAACAAGTAACAAAAAACAATTTTAAATGTGAAAATTTGAAAACTTCATACAACAAAAAGTTAATTCTAAAATGTTAAGAAAAGTCAGGCTTACTGCAGGTGTCCATTTCGTGATGTCCCAACATTGTGGGGACTTTGCATTATAATATCAACTAGAATTGAATTTTAGAAATCCTTTCACCTTTAAAGCTAGTGTTTTATTTTCACAATACAGAAATGTATAGAAATTTATATGTTCATTCAATGCTTAGAAAAACTGTAACAATGCTTGTAATTTGATGAAATTATGAGTTTGTTGAAATTTACACTTTAATGAGTTTTTAAATACAGATTAAATATGTTTAATTAAAAACAAATAAAAATATCAACTATACTTACAATTTATTGTTTAACTATTCAAGGATTTAGGCAATGCAGTAAAACTAGTTCACACAAATAAATATGAGCTCAGTTTGCTGCATGCAGTTTTCAATATCAAGTGAAAGGAAATTAGCATTATTTGTACAATAATATTCAAAACTAAAATCAGTCTTATTAAATTCTTAACAAGTTATTCAAGTAATTGAGAATGAAACCATACATTAAATAGTAATATATCCTATGTATGACTTCATCATTGAAATGATAACATTTTGCTCAAAATTACCTTTAATTTACCAAATAAAGTTTGGACATGTGAATAATTACTATATTTGAAGATACTAAAGTTACAAAATGTGAAAGCAAAGTGTGAAGACTTTTGTTAAGATAAAATTCAAGATACAAAGTGTACTTGTTACCTGTTAGGTTTTAGAATCATTGTTAATGTTTCAATGTTTTCACTTAAACCTTTGTCCAAGTTTTATCAACAATTCTTCAACTATATCCAGTGTTCAAAACGTCCGAGTCTATTCTCTCATCATTATATAATCAGTCCCTTGTTCATTGCTATACATTTTCTGAACTCTTGCATTTTTTTACAAAACTATTTAATGTCTGTACTGCAAACTAAACTTGAAACTAGTTTTTCATTCATTTAAGTTATTTTAACACAATGACTTTTATGTGCACTCTACAGTAAGCTATGCACTTTATACACCTTCATACATAAGGTAAAAAATACAAAGATGCACAGTCGATAAAATTAATTCCTGAGAAGTATTAGATGTTTCACTGACCAACTTCTATTCTACTCTAAGTTACTGACTTAACTAGATTTTACACTTTTTAATCTCCATATATCTTAGGCCACTATGATAAACTATGTGTGTTTTTACCTCTAAGCTTTGATCTTGTACAGTGCTGTAAAGAGGTCTAGGGTTATGTTTTATGTCACTGATGTTTATAAATCTAAGATAATTGTCTTATTTTTAATTTGGCAATAGTGTTGTTTTCTTATTTGTTTATTGTTGGATTAATCAAAATAAGTCCAGAAATAATTAACCTGTCTTGATAAACTTCATGTATTGTAAATAGATTGATTGAAAATTCAATCAAAACCTTGTTAATTTACAGTCAAACCAGTGTTAGTGGTTAAGTTTAACATAACCTGTTGTTTAATCTGTCTTTTTGATTAACCTGTCCTGTTGTTTAATCTACCACTTTGTTTAATCTACCTCTTTGTTTAATCTACCCTTCTGTTTAAACATACCCTGTTGTTTAATCTACAATTTTGTTTAATATACCCTTTTGTTTAATCTACCCTTTTGTTTAATATACCCTTTTGTTTAATCTACCCTTTTGTTTAATCTACCCTTTTGTTTAATCTACCCTTTTGTTTAATCTACCCTTTTGTTTAACCTACCATTTTGTTTAATCTACCCTTTTGTTTAATCTACCCTTTTGTTTAATCTACCTTTTTGTTTAATCTACCCTTCTGTTTAATCTACTTTTTTGTTTAATCTACCTTTTTGTTTAATCTACCATTTTGCTTAATCTACCCCTTTGTTTAATCTACCCTTCTGTTTAATCTACCTTTTTGTTTAATCTACCTTTTTGTTTAATCTACCATTTTGTTTAATCTACCCATTTGTATAACATACCCCTTTGTTTAATCTGCCCCTTTGTTTAATCTACCATTTTGTTTAATCTACCCATTTGTATAACCTACCCCTTTGTTTAATCTGCCCCTTTGTTTAATCTACCCTTTTGTTTAACCTACCATTTTGTTTAATCTACCCCTTTGTATCACCTACCTTGTTTAATCTATCCTTTTGTTTAACCTATCCTTTTGTTTAACCTATCTTTTTGTTTCACCTATCTTTTTGTGTCACCTATCTTTTTGTCTAACATATTCTGTTGTTTAACTTACCATTTTGTTTAATCTACTCTTTTGTTTAAATTACTCTTTCTTTAAATCTACCTCTTTGTTTAACCTACCCTTTTGTTTAACCTAACTATTCTTTTACACTCTGGGTAGACAAATAATAAAGACAGAATTCAATAATCTATAATAAACTATCAATTTTTTAAACTATTTTAACTTGTTTCACTGTTATCATGTCAAAATTGTTTTATCAAAAATGTCAAAGATTAATATATAACCTGGTTGTTGTCACTTTTCTATCTTTTTATTAGATAATCTCAACAAATATTAAATCTACTTTATACTAGATTGTTTATACTGATCTCTTGATATCTGGGGCATGTTCAGTTACTGCGAACGTTACAGAACGTTACATAATGATACATTTGGAACTCCTCGGCCATATATTTGTTTACATCAACACCAGTAGTTTCAAGATAGCATCTAAATTTGTCCAAGATTATTTACAGCAAATGGCCGAGGAGTTCCGAATGTATCGTTACGGAACGTTCTGTAACGTTCGCGGTAACTGAACTCCCAGCTGTACTAGATTATCTCTTCATCAATCTTCAATATAACCTTCACCTCTTCACCTTATATGACTTGGTTAAAATTTGGATTTCATTTTTTTTATACTGGGTCAACTCGATTAAGATATTTTACGGTGTCCAGCGCACCTAACCTAGCTTTCCTGGACACTTGTCTATAACCAGTACTCACCTACCCTTCCACAAGGGGGGAAACTTCTCCAAATAACTCATCCATGGAGAAAAATTGACATTATTGGCACACCTGCTTGGGTGGGATTTGAACCTGTTCCCCTTTTGAGGCTCTAGATTTAAAACCCTGGGGTGCTATTAACTGCCCTACGACCTGGATTGATTTCAAGTGTAACACATTAAAGTGTATATATATATCAATAGCTGATACAGTAATTTCAAATGAGTTATTGTATATAAGTCACTTAAAACCGTTCATTTGACCACTGCACCAGGTAATATGGTAAACAATTATTTAGCGCAATGCTGAAGCCTTGTGCTATGTTAATGTACTCAGTTTTGATTGTCGCTGATTATAATCCTGTTATATATTGTACATTTATAAAGGTGTTTATGCTTTAGTAATCATAATTAATTGCTTTAATTAGTGGAATATAATCAATATTCTTTTAATGCCTCATTTATAGAGAATCACAGGATTAAGCAGTATTTTCATGTTATTAATTTTGCCTTCTTTGATGCTTTGCATCAGTATTTTCTTGTCTTGTTGATTGAGTGCACATAGTTTATTATAAAACTAGAATAAATAATAATCACTGCTAAGAGAAAATTACCACTCAGGGCTTTAAGAGTAGAGTTACAGAACTTTGATTTTTTATGACTTAGTACATGGAGGTTTCCCATGTAGGATACATGTAGCAGACTGCAGCAAATTCTCATTACAATCCACTATGAGTGATTACATTAAGGCGTGCTGGCACAATTAAAGGGCTTAGAAATAACTACTGCAATTAAAAAATTCTGCTTAACTTATTACCATGCATTAAACTTAACTTATTAACATGCATTAATGATGTACTTTGTGCAATTGAAGCATAATTTAGTATTCTAATATCAGTAAATGTAAGGGAAAATTTCCTTGTCTCCTTTCCATTTGTTGTATAATTCTGTGTTCATATACTCCATCAAAACCCTTGACAGTGCTACCAGCGCTTTGATTTCCCTGTGTGACCTTGATGTACATTTATTGAATGATTCATCACAATAACTTAATTATGTCCCCCTAAGTCTTGCTTGCATGTTTTAATTTCACTAGCAAGTGTTTGAGAGTTTTAAAATTAGATAAAGAACCTATTTAACACATCTTGAGGTCTATATCAACCCTCTTATTGTAACCTCAATGTTTATTAATGTATTTTGAAGTAGTTGTTAGTTATTTAGGTGACATGTTATTTAAAATATCTTGATAAAGTGTAAATTGTTTATTGTACTCAACTATCTTGCTTGTTCCCAGGTGAGAAAGAGGTTTCTTTATCTTAACCTTTAATCTACAGTGAAATATTTATATCAGTATAATATATGAAAATTACATTTTTCACTTGATATTGAAAATTAATATTGATAGCTCACAATTTTAAAATTGCCTGACTTGCACTATGCAGTAAAACATTTCTTGAAATTTAAAACTTAATACATTTTTATATGCCCGAAAGAATTTCGGGAATATTATGTTATACCCCCTGGCGTCCGTCTGTCCGTCCATCCGTCCATCAGTCTGTTAGCAATTTGGTTTCCAGAGCATAACTTAAGTTCCATTTGGCCCACAATATTCAAACTTTATACGATGATTGTCCATATCGGGTAGAAGACCCCTATTGATTTTGGGGTCACAAGGTCAAAGGTCAAGGTCACTATTACCTTAAAACTGAAAACAGATCTTTTTTCTCTACTTTGTTTTCCACAATTATTCATAATATGATATTCATATGAAATATTCTCATGTCTTACAAATGCTTCATCTTAACTAAAAACAACAACACTTTTGGGCATATAATGCTCCGCCTAGCGGTGCTCTTGTTCTTTTTGTTTTATTAAAAGTATATTTTATTTTTCTGAGAAGGAACCAGTATGAATTCCATTCCTTAAGAAATGAACTCAGTCAAAACATGGTTAACTATGTTTTTTCAGGCCATGATTGACTTTGAAATGACCATGGATGTATTTTTCATGGTAAACCATGTTTCAAGTTGTGGTTTATTGCAGTGATAGTTAAAATGGTGGACCATGGTTCATGGCCATTAAATGATCTTAGTCAAACATGATTAGTTTTTCAGATGGTTTACTGCTGTGATAGTTAAAATGGTGGACCATGGTTCATGGCCATCAAATGATCTTAGTCGAACATGATTAATTTTTCAGATGGTTTATTGTCTTGCTAGTTAAAATGTTGGACCTTGCTGCATGGCCATTAAATGACTGTTGTCAAACATGATTCATAGTTCAGGTGGTTTAAAATATTACTGCTTATGTACCTTGGACAAACCAACTTTTAGAGGACAAATCCTTACTAAACTTTTTTATTACATTTTTTATTACAAAAATCACATTTAAAAGCAAGATCATTTGAACCTGAGTTTGTACACTTAAGAGAAATGTTTATTATAAATTCTATATTATTTATATACTAATGTGTTTATTCTTCATTTGTATGTTAGTAACAAGATGTTATATATCATTCACTGTTTATATCGCCACCCAATCTCTACATCATAGACTTGACTAAATGTTGTCTGGAACTGTTAGTGAAACGCTCTGTGTAACAAGGGTAAATTCCATGAAACAGAACATTTTTCTTTAAATTGTCTACATTGAGTACAGACAATGTTTATAATTAATGTCTCAACACTGTGAACAATTGTTTATACTGATCACATCTTAACTGGTTCAATTCTGAGATTTTAAAAGAAAACTCGGCTGTTGTGGTTTTTTTGGTTTTTTTGGTATTTATAAAAAATATGTTTAAAGTTGAAATGTGTTTGCTAAAAAGAGTTGATAAAGAATCATCAAAGTGGTAACTTTAATGATAAAAGTGAGAATAAACAAATCATTTCTTTATCTTTTGTATAGAAACAACAAACATTTGACATGGCTGTTTCTTGTTGTTTGTGTAATGTAGTTAACAAATTGTTGGTTTCATGTAGGTGTTTTGGTTTGAGTTGAGTTGTAACACTTAGAACAACAAATGTATGGGAGGCTATGACCACTAGGGCTGTCTTGATATACTGGTATACCGGTATATTGCAATACGCAGCTGCAGCAATACGTACAGCGGTACGATTTTAACGTACCGGTATTTTGCAATTTTTTTATTTCATTGGAAAATTCTTCCCTTTGCAAAATAAAAGTAGCGAAACTTTATTTTTTTCCTTTGTTCATTCCATCTAACCTTAAGTTACAAGAATTTAACCGATTGGGGCACGTCACAGTCCTAAATGGCCATAAATACCTAAAGAGACTAGATTCTATCAGTAGCTGCATGTAAGATTCGCAATGTTTCTGTTAAATGCAGCAGAGGCACAATGAATCTAAAAGTCCACAATATATAGTGGTATGTATTGTGATACGATGCCAGCGTATTGCAATATATCGCAATACACTTCCGGCGTATCGTGACAGCCCTAATGACCTCTGGATCTAGTTTGATGCTGGTTTGATGAATTATCTTTTGTATGTTTTTTTTTATGTAGAGACAGCACATATTGTACAGTCTGTCACCTGAAAAGACTTAAAAGTTACTTTTGTACAAATTATATATAATGGTTGAGTTATTCTACTTTGGAGCAATTTCAAAACTAGTGTACCTTTGAATATGTGGTACATTGTTACCAACCGTTTTTATTTGATTTCCAT
The DNA here is from genome assembly GCA_025267735.1 of Mactra quadrangularis. Taxonomy (NCBI): domain Eukaryota; kingdom Metazoa; phylum Mollusca; class Bivalvia; order Venerida; family Mactridae; genus Mactra; species Mactra quadrangularis. The sequence goes on along the minus strand of CM046311.1, from coordinate 23,678,912 downwards.
TAATAGTCCTCTTTCATATTCAATTATCAATTTAAGCTTTAGTTTTATAAAATTGACAAGAGAGCAAGTGTAAGAGACCTAATTCAGTAGCGTGTTCAATTACACAAAACGTTAGAGAACGTTACATAACGATACATTCGGAACTCCTCGGTCATTCGCTGCGAATAACCTAATCTAATACAGAAATATGAGATCGTTAAGGCAATGAGTGATGTTTCAAAATTTACGGACTAAAAACGAAACATTACTCAATGCCTAAACGATCATATATTTGTTTACTTTAACACCGGTAGTTTGAAAATAGCGTCTAAATATTTCCGAGATTATTCGCAGTGAATGGCCGAGGAGTTCCGAATGTATCGTTACGGAGCATTTTGTAACGTTCGCGGTAACTGAACGCAGGGCAGAACTCAAACTTGTAGTTTTTCTGTGCCTGTTTGGAACAAACAAAGTTTGTTACTTTTTTTTTTGCTGAAAAGCACAAATTATTTTGCTGAAAAGTGCAAATTGCATATTAAATTCTATTGTTCTTGTGCAGGAATTTTCTTTGTGACAGTGAAAGTTTGTTTGTACGGCAGGGAAAATCCAAATATTTGAATTCTAGAAATAGTCTATCTTGTCAGATTTTTCACTATTATTTGAAATATTAGCCAAGGTTCTTTTGTAAGTAAGTACACTGGATGTAAAATTTGTAACAGAAGATCACATCCTGTTTGCTGCATGTCATACTGGTTTGGCTTAGAGAACTTTTGGCTCCATCTCTACAATGGAAAGCAAGGGAAAGCAAGTTAACATGCATTTGTAATATTAGATAGTCTTAGAAATTTAGTAATGTAAGGTAATGCCTCAGTCTCATAAAAAATTTGTGGCTAAATGTTACGGACCCATACATGCAGACAGCCGTAGGCCATGGTAAGCCTTGCTTATTAAGGTGATGGTACGCACATGGCCCAAAACAGCACACCCGTATGGAGCCGTAGCTGGAAGATATGCAAGTTTAATCTATAATCAGCGGGGATTATGTTCACGATTTGACTTTGAAACTGATATGTGTATCCATGGCTCATCTCACGGACCGTGGTAAAAAAGTAACGGTCCGTATGGGTATGAAAGAGTTTGTTTAAGTCCTTGTGGAGCTTAATCACACGGCGTCTGTACAGTGCCTTCAGCGCTATTTTTATGTTTATGGGACTGTAGCATTAAGTAGTAGTATATATTTATGTCATTGAAATACTGGAAGAAAGAAGCTGTTGTACATGCAAACACAAATATGTACCATAGCCTTTTATACAACACTCAGTTTTTGACTTGTTAAGGTCAACAAAACTTAGTCTTTAAATAATCTTGTTTTGTTATCTACTTATCTACATATAACATTCTTGTCCACATTTTAATCCAAAGTTGATAATTTATAAATAATGCTAAAATTTGAACAAACTGGTCATTGCCTAGATTACAACATCATAAGTTGTTGACAAATCTAGCCACTGGTCAAGATAATGTCCACATAAGTTGTAGATAAGTTAAACTGACTGTTTGAACTTTATAATTCTGTTGACATAACTGTTTGGTTCTATAATACTTGTAATCAGTTTGTTTATAAGTTTAGTAGATAAACAACAAAATTATAAGAAAATACAGGTTGAATCTAAGTACATTATTTTAAAGCCACTATATGAAGATAATATTATATTCATCAACAGTAGCCTTGAAAACTGTTTTACAAACATGAGTTATCAGAATATAACATGCATTAGAGACATAGTAAACTATTCAAACCACTCTTTTTTCTAAATTTTAATTTGACAAAGTGTCTATTTCTTTAAAAAGTGGGATACTTTTATAAGAGCATGCTATATTCATTTATACGCTTATGTTCAATATACCTGATCCAAAATACTTAAGAACTTAATTATGTAATTTGGAGCAGTTTGTTTTGTATAACAAGACCTATAAAATAGCTAAATATCAATTTTTTTGTAGTCCAAAATCAGTGTTACTTTCCATAATGGGGCTTTAATATTGTTTGACTGGGACTGTACAGTTCACAGCGACCACAGGTTACCAACATGAAATAGTCCCCCCCAAATAAAAATTATATATAAATGTATATAGTGAAAGTATGTAACGCATCATCTCAAAAACTGGCCTATCTCATTTAACGGAATCCTGTGTTTTTAATTCTGGGATGAATTTAAAAAACTTGGTCTTATTTATCAAAGAAATGGTAAATCATATGATTGAATATAGTAATTTATTAATGAAAAGCCAAGAAAGAAAGTTACATGACTGATGTTGAACACGGAGAAAAAAGTAGGTGGGACACAATGTGATCTTAGTTTGTTGAGTCTACTTCCTGAACTCAACTCATAAATAATGTTCATGGAACTCAAATAAAATTTAACTTAAAACATAGAAATAATCTTTAAAGGCTCTGAACATGTTTGGTTTCTGTCCTCAGCTTCTTGCTAAGACACAGATCTTTTAATAGAAAACTTTGAATGAATTTACATTTAAACATGAAGAATAATGTATGTTTTATTCAACAAGAACAAACTACAATGTATATGGGTAATTCAAATATTTTGATTTTCCCCTGCATTACAAACAAGCTTTCACTGTCATAATTAAAATATGTACAAAGAACAGAAGGATTTTATCTGTATTTTGTGCTTCTCAGCAATAATGTGTAACAACTTTGTTTGGTACGCCTATGCACGGATAGGAAAACCCATAAACTTGCATAATAATGAGTAACAACTTTGTTTGGTACACCTATGCATGGATAGGAAAACCCAAAAACTTGCATAAAAATGTGCAACAACTTTGTTTGGTACCCTATGCATGGATAGGAAAACCCATAAACTTGCATAAAAATGTGCAACAACTTTGTTTGGTACCCTATGCATGGATAGGAAAACCCATAAACTTGCATAATAATGTGTAACAACTTTGTGTGGTACGCCTATGCACGGATAGGAAAACCCATAACCTTGCATGATAATGTGTAACAACTTTATTTGGTACCCTATGCATGGATAGGAAAACCCATAAACTTGCATAATAATGTGTAACAACTTTATTTGGTACCCTATGCATGGATAGGAAAACCCATAAACTTGCATAATAATGTGTAACAACTTTGTTTGGTACACCTATGCATGGATAGGAAAACCCATAAACTTGCATAATAATGTGTAACAACTTTGTGTGGTACGCCTATGCACGGATAGGAAAACCCATAACCTTGCATAATAATGTGTAACAACTTTGTGTGGTACGCCTATGCACGGATAGGAAAACCCATAAACTTGCATAATAATGTGTAACAACTTTGTGTGGTACGCCTATGCACAGATAGGAAAACCCATAAACTTGCATAATAATGTGTAAAAACTTTGTTTAGTACGCCTATGCACAGATAGGAAAACCCATAAACTTGCATAATAATGTGTAACAACTTTGAGTGGTACGCCTATGCACAGATAGGAAAACCCATAAACTTGAATAATAATGTGTAAAAACTTTGTTTAGTACGCCTATGCACGGATAGGAAAACCCATAAACTTGCATAATAATGTGTAACAACTTTGTTTGGTACACCTTTGCATGGATAGGAAAACCCATAAACTTGCATAATAATGTGTAACAACTTTGTTTAGTACGCCTATGCATGGATAGGAAAACCCATAAACTTGCATAATAATGTGTAACAACTTTGTTTAGTATGCCTATGCAGGGATAGGAAAACCCATAAACTTGAGTACAGAATAAAGTCTATAACTAAAACATGAAATACTACAATGTCTTGTAGTTACAAAACCATTCTTTCTGTGAAATGTGAAAAAAAATATAAACAAATTTTAAGTTAAAATTACTTTGACAAGTTGTTTATTAGTTAAATCATTTAAAAAAAATTTTTTAAAAATTTGTATGGACTCGAAACTTGAATTTGTTTTTCAGTCCATTGGTAGAGTTAGTATTGATAATAATTATACAAGTATATTATTATACTATAAGATAATGCAAACTAGATAAAAACTAAGTAATGCTTGCTATTTGAACTTCACTGCATTTGTCTATGTGCAAAAATTCAAGATCTTAAAAAATTTCTCATGAGAATGACTCAGCTTCTTTTTAAACTAAATAAACTTCAAGGGTTGCCTGCAAGACTGCAGTAAGTGCATTGTTATTAGAGCATAGTTACTACAGTCTTGCAGGCAGCCCTCAACTTCTAGTATTGTAAACAAGACCAGTATTCCAGATGATGAAATTACCCCACCCACTATGTATGAATGTACCACACATCAAGTTATCTTTCATCAATCAACTAGTATAGCCTGCAGTATTTAAACAAATTGTCAATATTCACCTTCTTATCTAAGTTTCATGTTATTGTTTTAAATCTGTTTAAACTATCAGTAGTATGATGTGAGGTACAGGACATACACATTTCATAGATGTAAACCCTGATAGCACATCTAGATTCATTTACTAATTCATGAATAACTTCATAAAATATTATTCATATTCATGAATTAAAAGACAAAAAAATGACTTGATTTTAAGTATCTTTGTTTCGTTCTACATGGTTTCATGATAAAGGTTATTGAATTCAATTCATGAATGTTACATTTATTAATTCTGGGCAAGAGCCCATTGGTGTTTTACTTTAAATCATGAATGCTATTACATGACTAATCATGACTTTTCATGTAAGATATTATTATTCATATTGTTGGAAAATATCGTACACAAAAATTGTTTAACAATTATATTATTATTATAATGTTGTTTCTACTTTCAGACTCTTCTAAGAATTTGGGATTGTTTTCTGTTGGAAGGACCCAAAGTTTTGTTTCGTTTTTCTCTTTCAATATTAAAGTTACATGAGAAAGAGATATTACAGAAGAATGATACAATGGGAGTTATGAAACATCTTAAAGCATGTGCTAAACTTACATATGATGTTGAAGGTCTAGTCAAGGTAACTTACACGTAGTTGTTGTTAGTTTTTGATTCCATGTGGGAAAAAATACTCACTTGGTCTTATACTTTTATTTTTGCTTTATTGTAAAGTTTCTCTTTAATTGATTGCAGCCAACTATGTGGTGGAATAACTTGCTGTGGTTGATGATTTCAATTCACTTTATTGAGCCCAGCAATATTTGTAGGAATAATAGAGTGAGAATGAGATACTGGTATTTTTACATTCCATTAACATACATGTAATTTAGGTATACATGAAGAATGCTGGCGTAGGTGTCTGCTTTCGTTATTATAACTATTTGCATATTAAGCAAAAGGGTCCTAACTGATGACTCAGGACCAATCAACTGAGAACTAGATCCTAAGGTTTCGACCGACTCATTATTATTAGTACTGTTATAAATATTTGAAGCTTCACAAGCTATGCTTTGTATGATTGAATAAAATGTGAATGCTTTAAATCCCTTGACTCTCAACTTATTTTCTGTTTTATTTTTTTCAGCTTTCATTTGAAGGTTTGAAACCATTTCCAAAACGTAAAAGTATTATATCTAAACAAACATGTTATCTGAATGCTTTAAAAGAGAAGTACAAGAAAAAAGAGTTACAGAGACTTGCGTTTGCTGAAAGAGAACAATTGGTATGTCATTGTCATATCTGGTGTTTTCATTCTTTATTAAATGGCAGTCCTCTGGTGCAAGTATAATGAAACTTGTCTCAAGCAGTCTTTGTTCATTTCTCAATTTTTTCAACGAAAACCCGGGTGGGCAGTCGGTCGGGTGGGCGTCCGATGTCGTTAACAATTACGTTAAAGTTTTTTGTTACCATATATTTCTGCTATTTATTGTCAGATCTTTATGAAACTTCTTACAATAATATCATACCATGTGATGAACAGAATAAGAAAGCAACCACAACTCTACCTGGCTTTATTTTGGATTATTTCCCTTTGTTATTTTTGCTTTATAGTTGGACATCTCTGTCATTTATGGTCAGATCTTGATGAAAATCCGGCTTTAAAGTGGTTTCCACATTTCATTTTTTGTAACATGATTTGTAACTTTAAGGTTGTTTACATTTAAACTGAATACTTGCTTATACTATGACACTTCATTATGTTATACAGGCCCATGCTTAGAACTAAACTAATTTATGCTGTTCCCTGGTGAGGCAGAAAACATCAAAACATGCATTATGTTTATAATTAATTATGGATTATTTATTGTAGTATATGAGTATGGAAGCTGAATGTGGAACATTTTTAGGTATTGAATGTGCTGTGGCTACAAGTGATGGTTAGTAATACATTAGTTTACTTTTGTATAACAAGAAATTGTATAATATAATTATATGTACATGTATAAGATTGGTTTACTTTGGTTAACCTACTTGTAAATTGAAATGTTAACATACTTTAATTTGACACTTTTTTAAGGGAGAGCATCGTGTATAGAATTCATTACTTTTTAGCCAGATTTTTTCAACGAAAAAATTCGGCCAATAGTAGGCAAACACAGACGGGCGGGCGGGTGGATGTCTGGTGTCTTAACAATTGTGTTAAAGTTTTCAATTTAGCATATATCTCTGCCATTTATTGTCAGGTCTTTATGAAACTTTATACAATGATAACATACCATGTGATCAACAGAATAAGACAGTAACCACAACTCTACCTGGCTTTATTATGGATTATTGCCCTTTGTAATTTTTGCGTTAAAGTTTTTAAATCTGGCTTTAATAAGGTTTCCACATTACATTTCTTGTTTGTCTCTAAATTTATTTAATGAATTTTTTAATAATTAAGCCAATGATACAGTCACACTTAATTTTGAAGTAACTGAGTTTTTGTAAAATTACTATGTGCTATATATGTCACCTTATCATTCACTGTTAAGATTTCATTATGAATGTATGAACTCAGTGGCTTACTAACTTGTATTTAGTATTTGGTTTCTTGAGTAAGGTACCTGTAGCCTGTTCAATTATCCGGAATGTTCCAAAATGTTCCGTAACGTAAGTGTCGGAATAACTCAACCCAAAGACAACTCAACCCGAGTCAACGCAATCCACTACTAATGGGTTGAGTTGACCCTACTTTGAGTTGAGTTGTCTTCGGGTTGAGTTGTCTTCGGGTTGAGTAGTCCAGTACCCGTAATGTTCGTCAACAGTTGTTACACCCTACTTGTTGAATTTGTACACTGGCGTCAAAAAGTTTCTTTTAACATATTAAATGCTCTTTCATAATTTCTTCCTTTTTTTGTCATATTGTAGTGTTTATGAATGACATTTTTTTACAAAAGTTCAAGTTTTCAAATAAAGTATGAAACATTTACATGTGTAAAGAAACTTTAGATCCCATTGTATATTATATCAAATTATTATATAACTATGTTTATAAACAGGGCAAGTATGGTTATGTTATGGTGATCAACATATAGGAAAATTATCATTTGTATCTTGTGAGACTGGTACAATGTTTAACATTGACTTTAAGGTTTGTTATATTTTATTATATTTGCTATAAGATACTTGCTATCATGGCTAACTTGTTAAAGTCACTTGCTATTATGCCTTGGTTAAATTGTTAAAGTCTTTAAAGGTTAAGGGTATGAGCTATATACATGTATATAGACCTTTCGACATGGGAAGAAGTCAGTTGCTTATATAGAAAGGAAATATAATACAGACAATGTCCTGTTTAATGAAGAACATTGGTACTGGTTCTTCCCTGCAATGATATTTTGGTAAAGTGTCTGCCTAATGTGTCCTAAATATTTAAACTGAATAAAATTGAAAGAATTACAAAATGCATTAACTTAGTAGAATTCATGCTTGTACAATTTATAATACAAGAAATCATTCTAAGCATCAAGTTCCATTTAGACAACTTGACATTGTCACAAGACAATATTTGATTTGATATGATATCTTGGTAAAAAAGCTATTTGCACCATTATACTTAATAATTAGATTTGCCTATGTTGTTATAACATTGTCAAATTCAAGTCGTATGATGATGATGATGGTGGTTATGATGATGGTTATGATGAAACCTGGGTGATGACATCCTGTGTTGGTTGAGTAATTTGAATAAAATGCAAATTAAGTCAACCTGGCACTACCAAAATCCTGATTTTTGTCAATAACATAATTACATCTACAACAGAAATTTGAATTATGAATTTATCTACTCATGTTTCCCTCTCAAGGTCCCTCTTTAAATGTCATATTATGCACCATTTAACTTATACATGGTGTATACAGCAGGACTTCATATATTATTTTCTATTAAATGTTTTATCGTCAAAGCCTATAACTAGTATTTTTTTATCTAATGATCAATATATTTATATTATTTTTATTTTGTACAGCTTGATTCCCGGCTCATGTGTATATGTTATATGAATCCAAATGAGTTATTGCTGGGAACCATCTCGTGGATGTTGGTATCAGTTGATATAAATAAACATGAACAAGTATGGCAGATACAACTACATGATGCTATATTGTCTGTATGTTGCTATGACGACGAAGACATTGCTGCTACTAGAATATTCTCTGGTCTTGCTGATGGAACCATTGCTGTTACTGAGGTCTGTATACTTAAAGTGAAATATAAGTCTCCCAATTTGTATGTTTAGATTTTGTATATTTGAATGGTTTTCCTTAATTTTATTGTTATTTAAAGATAAACCTTAATAATATTACATTTTTTTTCTTATATATAATAATAAAAAAGACTTTGTTTAACAAGGTTACACATTGGATAAATCCAATCTTCTATGTGAATACATATACTAATATATATGGGATATTATCAATTTTTATTCAAGATGGATTTAGTTTTTCTATCATGATGAAAACAACAGATGTTATATTTTATTGTACATAGATAGAAAAACAAAATATTTCATTTAAAAGCATTACAAAACCAGAGAGTTATCATCAGTGTCCATGTAAAAGGCATTATGTTTAGTATTTTACTAATTGAGGTTAGAAAACATTTTTGCTGATGTTGCCATTTGAGTGAATATATCATTTTCTGGGCTTTAGAGCTTATACCTAGTTTTGTAAAATAAAGCAGTTCATATATCTTGTATTTTCATTGCATTCTATGAAGGCTTTTGCTCCTTTTCTTTTTAAGTATTGAATTAGTATTCATAACCCTAATGAAAAACCTTATCTTCCAAGTTTATCACTCTTTAAAAATATTCTGAGACAGTGTTTCTAAACTTGTGTATTATAATGTTTAAATATTACAGAAACCATATATAAGTAAGGAACCCAATGTGGATGTCTTATATATATCTATTGGACAAGCACCTGTTACATGTTTAATGTTATTAGATGAACAATTATGGTGTGCCAGTGGTAACACTGTAGCTGTCATACATGGAAAGTAAGTTATAACTATTTTATTTCTTAAAGTATGTCTGAGTTTTTATTGGAGCAGTGTAACAAGGACTCTGCAATCAGAAAGGTCTGAGTTTAAATCAATCCCAGCTGGAGCATTGCTTATATCATTGAGCGAGAAATGTATTTTCATAAGTGAAAGTTTTTAAATCTCGTCCTGAACTTCATTATTTGGTACTAAGAAGGGGTACTTTACCCTATATATTAAAATATACACAAGTACAAAAGATTATTTGATACAGCCATGTCAATCAACATGATACAATAAGGACAGCACAAAAAGCTAATCTAAGGTCTTACATGTATTTCCAAAGTGGTTCTTTTATTATAGTGTTGTAAGACATATAAAGACTTAATCAATATAAATACCACAGTATATGATATTGTAAGATATGAGTATTAGATATCAAAGTATATCACAGACAGTGAAATTAGTACATTTGTTCTAGGGCTGCCACGATACACCATAAGCGTATTGCGGTATGTTGCGATACGCTAGAACCGTATCACGATACGTTCCATGATCGCTTTACAAACTGAAGACAGGACTGCATAATACTTTAGTCTTAAAGAATTATTCAATTGTTTAGTCTTGAAGTACGGTATGTTATTGAATTTTGCAGGGAAAGTGCCTGTAGCAGAAAAAACTGGGCATTTTTAGAGTTATTGGAATATTCCAAATGCAACCAGATCGGTTAAATTCTTAAAACTTAAGCTTTAATAGAATGAACCATTGAAATTGACATTTTGCTACTTTCATTTGGCAAATGGAAGAATTTTTCAATGAAAATAAAAAATATCACTAAACACCCGTTCGTTAAATTCGTACCGCGGTACGTATTGCCACAGCTGCATATTGCAATATACAAGTATATCATGACAGCCCTAATTTGTACATACATTATCATATTATATATATATGATTTATTTTAGAACATTAGATACGATGGATACATTCTCTGTCTCAGTAAATCCATATGATCATATATTATCATTACAACCATGTAACTATGGTATATGGATATCATTACGTGGATCATCTATCTTAGAACTATGGGATCCTAGAACACTTAACTGTCGTATGTTATATGATACTAGAACGGATAGATATCCTCAACTAAGAAAGGTAACTCTTTCTACTTATTGTTTATGGTTTGATTTTGGTTGTGGCACCTATAATGTTCATAGTAATGTGGTTCCTCTTTGTAGCTAGCATAATTAAATAACCTCTGTGGCAACCCTTTCAAATAAAATTGCAAAATGTGATAAAATTGATAATCTCTAGAAAAGTTAATATAATATGTTTAAAAAACTATAATCTTATGAAATAATTTGTTACGATTATAACAAGTTTAGCACGTTCATTTCTGTAGATTCCTTTATCAGATAAAAGCTACAATTTTTATATACTATACATGTATATATAGTGGAGCTTATGTATTTTTTTACTGGGTTTAAACACAATTTAGGTTATTTTACAGCATCCAGTGCACCTAACCTAGCTTTACTGGACCCTTGTCTATAACCAGTACTCACCTACCCTTCCACAAGGCCGGAAACTTCTCCATATTATCTAATCAATGGAGGAAAATTGACATTATTGTCAAATTTACATGGAAGGGTATAACCTCCCCAGGTGGGATTCGAACCTGTACCCCCTTCGGGACAAGAGATTCTCAAATTCCAGCGCACTACCAACTGTGCTATTGAACTGGGTTTGGGGCTTATGTATGACTTGAAAAAACAATTCATACCATGTGAGCACAACATGTGCTTACAATATATTTTTACCATAATATTAGTCTAATACAAATGATGTGATGTATGATCTGTGTGAAGATCTAACAATAATTATCATGTGTTCAATATGATGTGTACATTCATTTTATTACACAATATGTTCGATTGTTCGATACAATCAATGATGGTTGCAAGCTATTTTATGTATTATAGTTTTGTTTGTTTAGTATATATTTCTATAAAAAAATAACTAATCAACTGCTTTAACTGCTTGAAGTATTTACTATGCATCCGGTTCTACTTCTTTGATTTGAGCCTCTAACAGAATTTTGCTATATTTTAAATAGTCCTTATGTTTTATTAATTTTCCTTTCATTGAAATTAAGAAATTCTCTATTAGAGGACAAGGAGAAAAAAACAATTGGCATTATGCTGAGCCTCCCATGTCTAAATATTCTTTATCTGTGTATACAATGTTTTCAAGCAGATAACTGACTGTATAAGTTTTCATTGTATTACAGGAGGATGATTCCTATTTTAATCGTGCTCGTATCACATCTACATTAGCCAATGGTAATACAGTATGGATTGGAACAGGGGAGGGAAATCTTATCATATATGAGATTCTCGAATCAGCTCAATTAAAAACACCAACAGAGTTATCTCCCTCTATAGAAACTACATCAAGTTTATCATATGTTGTACGGCCACAAAAACAGATAACAGGTTTGTGTTAACAATGTTGTTCATTCAATCTTTAATATGATGGATTTGAACTTCGCTCAAAATGAGCTACATTGTATTGTTATTGTTGTTAAATATCTTAAATTGAGTGTAACTATGATTTGTCATCTATTTCTTTCCACAAGAAATGTTTATATCTACCTGTTAAATATGAAATTTACCATGTTCTCTTGTGAACCCAGTATTGACTTTTAAGAGAAAATTTATTAGTGTCAAAGCATACTTTGAAAATGTCAAATTGTACTTAGATCTAATTTATGCACTCGGGCCAATTGGTATCATCTATACTTGTGATGATGTACCTCTTCTTAGAATGTGATTGATTATTTGTTATAACACATTTCAGATAAATGTATGGATTTAGGACAAAATGAATTGTCTAGTACGTTAAAGAGAGTTTATCATTTAAATGAACCCAGTCACTATGATAGTACAGGTAATTGTTGTGATTTAATGAACATAAATGTTATTATTATACCTCACGTGATTTTCCTTACGCTAAAGTCCTATACCGGAGCGGGTGTTATTTTGTTCGATCACATGGTAATATTACCCGCTATCTAAGGGAGACAACTTACATAATATTAGAAGATAAATGACGTCATCTTTGAGTAAAAATGACGTCACCTTTGAGTAAAAATGACGTCACGTTATAGCTTGTGTAAAATACATACAATAAAACACAAAACTAAGCATGAAAGAAACAGAATATTCGTCAACTTTGGTGTAAGATCTTTTTTATTTCAACTCGTAAACTCAGAAAATGACATTTTTACTCGTGGCTTTGCTTTCTGAGCTCACTCCATGAAATAAAAATCGATCTTGTACCAAAGATGACGAATATCCAATGTCTTTACTGTGTTGTTATTTGTTGTTCATTAAATATTTATATGTGACAGTTTTGTTCGGTATAATAAAACTAATAACACATGGCAGTGAGGGTGACAGTACAGATTATCAACCCTTGAAAATTAATATCAACCTCGGCTAGCGCCTCGGTTGATATTATTGTCCTCGGGTTGATAATCTGTACTGTCACCCTCACTGCCATGTGTTATTTATATATTAACACCCACCTATTAATACTAGTCTGTAGATTTATTATATCAATCAATCAAATCTTTCTTTTCTACTTGCTAGCTTTTTATTTGACAAACTATATAGAACTGACAGTCTATCAGATCCTTTAATTTTCTCTTTAATGTGATGACATCAAAAACTTTATCTCAGATGTATATATACAATTAATCAAGATGGAATTCAGTCTGCCCAGTAATTTATCAACTATTAGTTTGACTAGAGCTAGCTATTCAGTTTTCTGAAGTCTAGAAAAAGTTTGAAATACATTTAAATGCAAGTTCAAAACGGACTGATAGAAATACTACAAAAATGACCTAATTACTATGAGAACTTTTTTTTATTTCAGCTAAAAGTGATACATATTCTTTAGCTGACACAAATAATTGTTCTAAAGACTTTAAACCAATGAAAAACATAAAAAACAAACTAATGCTGAGAAGACTAAGTTCATCAGAGTCTGATCTAGAAAACTTACAAAAGTCTCATTTCCATCATGATTCTGTCTACCAAGATTTATTACAAGCACCTGCTTCCAGTGGAATTCTGGGTAGAATTTGTTCTGAGAATGACATTGACCATTTAGAGAAGGAACGAAATATCAGTTGTGATGATGAATGTTATGTAAATCATGCAATGGAAGAAGAATTAGAAGTTCATTTAGAGGCTGAAGCAAGGAGGGAAAGCCTAACTAAGTTTTTAGATGCTGAAATACAAGACAAAGTTAACATTGCATTTGAGAATAGAAGACATAGTTGTGGAAGTTCTGGAAGGCCTCATAAAGAAGGTGGATCATTGAGTAGAAGGTCTAGTTTTGATAAGAAAAGAAGGAGTTTACGACGAAGAAGAATGATGGTTTCTGGTGACCTTGATGACTCTGGCTGTGAGTCTACTAGAGGTATATACAGTAAATCTAAAACAAGCTGTTCTTCATCAAGAAGGTCAAGTTTGTCTAGAAGAGGAAGTAATGATTCTTCAAAATGTAAAATTCTCACAAGTAATGAAGTTAATACGAATGTTTTAGGTGAGAAAGAAGATGTGTTTGAGGCTCGTTTGGAAGAGAAAGCAAGAAGAGAAAGTTTAGTATTGAATGAAATAAATCTAACAAGTCTCAGTGATGTGAATGTACAGAATGTCTCAAATATAAATCATTATAATGAACACCTTAACAATAATGTAGTGAATATTTATATAGATCAGGTTGAAGACAAAGCAGAAAATAAACTTGAACAACTTGCAAGAAGACAAAGTTTGTTAGGTATAGAACTATATAACCTTGATGACAGTTATATTTCCAGTAGTCCAAACTCATCTTGTCATGAATTTCCTTATGAAAATAGTGAATCTGAACTAGCTGTGGATGAAACTATTGATGACAAAGCTAAAACTACAGCTCTTGGTATGTCAATAGACAGTACAGATGACACTGAACTAGATGGTTGTAAATATAATGGAAAACAATCTGAAAACCAAGTTAATGGTGTTGCCTATTGTAAAAAATCTAGTCTTGAAAATGGAATGATACTGGGTAAAGTAGATGATGTTAAGGTTAATGGAGAACAGTATGGTGAGGTTTTTAATGTCTCTATTGATGACAATGAGGCTGACAGGAAATCAAGTGTTGATAGCGCACTGGACAATTTTAGAATAGTATGTTCTGACTGTATTTCTCTTAAACAAAGATGTTCTGATTGTCGGAAATTACTTGAAAGTCAACAGTCATTAAAAATTAATGAAAAAAGACTATCATTATCTGAAGGTAGAATTCCTTCAATGATTAAAGAAGTGAAGAAACTAAATGGACATAAAGATATGAGTAATGGTGAAGAAGATGTTGAAGAAAATGGTGATATTGATATAAACACTAATGAAGCTACAAATGGTGTGTGCAATACTGACAGCCAGGTTCATTGTACTAATAAACTTAAACTAAAAGATATGAAAGCAATGAAGCATTCTGCCCTGACCTCAGATGAAGAGTCACCAGACCATGTAAATGTATTTGGTGGTGAGCAAATGGATAAAAGTGATCTTTCAAGACAAGAGAAAGTTGGTATTTGGTTGAAATCTATTTCAAATACGTTAAGTATGACAGATTCCAGTTTAGACTGTCCTGATAAATTGGATGACCAGTCAGCGGTACTTAATACATGTGTCCAGAAAGATACAACTAACAGTGATAGTGGGATTCCTGTATCATTAGAAAACGGTTTCATGGAAAAAGAGTCACAAAATGGTAACCATAGTAACAAAAGTTGTAATGATGATGAAGATGTGTTTTATCCCATTAATGAAAATGTGAAAATTGGAAGATATGATAAACTTTCTCCAGATCGACCTACTTCTTTAAATCTGTTGAACAGAGTGTCTGGTGGTTTACATCGGTTAAGTGGTGGAAGAATTGGTTCTACAGGGTCTGAGGAAGGTTCAACACAGAAATCAGGAGGAGATACTGTTCTTAATAAAAAAGATCCAGGTAAAGATTTTACAAACATAAATAATAATTATTTATAGTGGAGATAAAAATTAAAGTTCCTAGATGTTAGATTTCTGCCATCTTTTCATATAAATTAAATTCAGTTATTACAGACCAGTATTAGCTCAATATATTTGAACATAGTTCTGTTATATGAGATCTGACAGTAGCTCAAAAGCATTACTGAAACAATGAAATTGATGTACCACAGTACGTAGGTTATACCACGTGACAATGACATCAAACAATGCTACGGTTTTAAGTACAGACCAGGGAAAAATCTGCCTCGACTCAGAAACTGTATGTCTTTTAATTCGTGTCCGATTTCTTTGATACCTACTCGAGGCTAAGCAGAAACGTATGTACTGTTTGCTGTCTATCACACCTACAACGTCATTTTCTTACCTTTTGCAAACACTTAGGAAAACCATGGCACTACAGATACAAGTTGTCATTTTTTGAATGGGAATAATGGTGGTAGGTTTTCTAGAATGTTTGCAAAAAGTTTATGACTGACTGACTGACTGACTGACTGACTGACTGACTGTAAATGTGTATTAAACAATTCATTACATGCTGCCAATACATCAGAGTAAAGTTTTTTTTCATCTGTAAGATGTAAGACACAATCTATTGTTATGCTGTGTAATGCATTTCAATTATATGGACATCCAATGAAATTTAACATGTTTATTTACAGGTACTCAGTATCGTTTAGATTTCTCAAGTGTTCATGTAGAAACAGATCTGGATTCTGAACGTACCTCACCTAACAATACTATTCCATCAGACCGTTCTTTTAACGCACATGTTAGGTATGGTAGTAGTGATTCTAGGAAGAATTCTCTTGATTTAGGAACTATTAAAGAGAAATGTAGCAGACTACAATCTGAAGATACAGTCCACCACATTGTTGACCCAGTTAACGTTGCTATTGGTGAAAAGGGAGATAATCAGAAAATGTTTGAATTCTTAAAAACACCAAGTCTTGCTAGCAGACAAGCTTCACTAGGTTTAAAGATTATAGATGATGATCTTGAATGGACAGATCTTTATGGTGCTCAATATACCACGGCATCTCCATCAAGGTTTGTTTGATTATATGTTTTTTTGAAAACTTATTTAATTTCCATGAATATTTCTGTTTCCTATGAAAAAATGGTGAAACATGGAAGGACTGAAAACTATGTTTGCCATATATGATTAGATTTAAAAAAAATGATTTAATAATTTTTTATCATGAGAGTATTCAAAGCATGTAACAACCACTACTTATCCTTTCTTTGTGTTGAATAATTGCACTCCGTTTTATAGAATGTCTTCTATTCAATTAATTGTCTGATTTAAATAAAACATTCTATGAAAAGATACAAAGAGATGGTAGTGTTATGCAATAACAGTTACCCTTGTTTGCTTAATGTTAGATTACTACCCTTTGTGTACTTTCCTATGAACAATTGTCAGTAGTATTAATTATCTAAATGTAATATCGATAGAGAGCATGCTTGAATTGATCTAGTATTAAGATTTGACTTTCCTTTGTGGTAGGATATAAATTTGACTTATTGTGGTTTCCATATTACATTAAATATTAATTGTTAGTATTGTTGTTAGCTCAACCATAAATTTTATCATAATAATAACATAAAACAGTTAACATGTAATTCAACTACATGATTTCAAAACTTTTTGCTACTGCCTATTGTTTAAGTTATGTCAATTTACTTGTTATTATTGTTTTTTCAAATCTCAAATGTGCCTACTTTTACAGTACAACAGATCAGAGATTAGCAGATTTTCTACGTACGCCCAGTATAAGTAGTAGACCAAGTTCAATGTGGTCTAGCTATGAGAATATATCAACACCATCACAGATAGATGAAGGAAAATATCTACATCCTATGTCTTGTAAACAAAGAAAACTAAGTCATACACCTAGCACTGCTTCTATTGGTAAGTCACACATTCAGTCAATTCTACAACAGCTGAGACCTTTGCTTAAGAAAACCACTTAGTAGTGTTTTCTAGTTCGGTCACTTGTTGTTGTATCAGTATAGTACCTGGATAAGTTAACCAGAGGGAATTTAAATCACCAGAAGCAAAAAATGCATTGTATAGCGCTGCAATATTTGCTTAAGAAACAGACTTTAGATAACCAGTTAATTTCTATTACAATTTTTGCAATGTCTTCAATAACTCAAAATAAATTCCTCTAAGAAAGCATTCTGTATCCTACAATAAAATATTCATGTTCTTATACATGTATTAAAACACCTGGAATGCAACACACCTAATGGATTATTATAGTAGAATTGGTCAATTTTGAACCAAAACATCTGAACATCAATAAAAAAAGATTAATCTCCGGAGAAGAAGCCTTTCAATAAACAAGACATCATTTTTGCTGTAACAATTAACGATTATAAAATTTGCTCTTAAGCAGATAATTGTCACATCCTTCATTCTGAAACAATGAACTATGATGTAATTTTTTATATATGATTCTTACAGGTAGTGATGTTTTATATAGTGTTGACCTCAGTCTTGAAGCTAAGATGAAAATATCAGATAAACCAGTCAAGTGTCTTCTTTCTACTAAGTATGTATTGAAATTAAACTGGTGGTTACACGTAGTACCCGGGAATCTGTATCAGACTATCCTGGCTCAATTTTTGATAATTGTAGGTCAAAAATATCTTCTATGACAAACATTGCTTCAATGTATAATCTATAAACACTTCCCTCAAGCGCGATATAACCTTTCTGTGTTGGTGCGCCGTAAAACTAAAACAAACAAACTTCCCTCAATAAGCTCATTCTTTGAATCTACATGCTCCGTCATAGACATCGTGGTATTGGAGGCATAGTCTATGTATAATAAACCTAAGGCGGGCTTATTATCGGTCAACCACTGTGTTAGTGGGGCATTGGGCTCATTGCTAGGCAATGTACGTCTGTGAATAAATTGGAAGGGTGAAAACAAATGCCATCCTATTTATAGTAAAATAATGTGTCACGCTTGAACTATACCTCTTTGTCCCCGTTGTAAATTGTTGGAGCGTGGAAGGAGTAATCCTTTACTCTCTTGTTACCGTTGGAATGATGTAGAGACAATAACTAGTGTTTCATTTAACCCTCGATATTATCTTAAAGCAAAGTGGTCTCTTTATGTATTGTTTGTATTATTGATATTTCTTATATATTCAGATATAAAGATGAACCTATCATATTAAGTTTCTCAGGATCCTACGGTGATGATGAAGCTGTGTTAAAATGGAGAAAACATGAAAATGAGGTAACTGATTTTGTAACTTACTTTAGCGTAATTATGTGTAACATCTATAAATTGTGAAATAATGAATAACATATGAAAATGAAAGTGTTAGCTGACCAAAAAAGTCCCTTTATTGATTTTTTGTTTTATCAACTTAGGTTACATAGAAATGAATAAAACCTTGGTCAGTAGCACAATTAGTAGCATGCCGGGATTTGGACTTTAATGTTCCCAAAGGGGTCGGGGTTTGAGTTCCATATTTGACCTGCCATAAGAATTTGACATAATTGTCAATTTTTCTCCATTAATAAGGTATATGGAGAAGTTTCCAGCCTGGTAGAAAGGTAGGTGAGTACTGTTTATAGACAAAGGGTCCATGAGAGCTATGTTAGGTTCACTTGATGCTGTAAAGTAATAAGCAATAAAAACAATGTAGAGTATAAACAATAAAAGATTATTATTTAAAAAAATAAGTAGAGAGATAGGGATTAAACATTAGTTCATAAATCAGAGTAACACCTTGTTATGTGGTATCTTGAAATGTATTGTCATTCAATCTATGGGCTATCTCTGTCTTGTGGCTTCTTTTTCTTGATTAATGTGTATTAATTAATCAATTTATTAATTTGATTGGTATTGTAATGAATTTGTTATGTTACGTTACTTAAAAGTTCTAATATGTACTCATCATTGCCAATAACGATGTTTTCTATATATTTCAGCAACTATGGACTAATGAACCAGTATTAGAGATATGTTCTAAAACAAAGATGGCAATATTACCAACATATATGAGACGTAGAATGTCTAGTAACTCATCATTTAATAGTCATTGATTGTATTATCATCTGTATATCATACCATTTTATCATTGTTATAATAATTGTTAAATATTATTGAATGATTTTAAGATTCAATGTTGTTATTTGGAAAATCCACTCCATTATGATTTTTCTATATATTTTTCACTTCTGTCCCTCTCTTTATATAAATTGTTCATTCGGTGCTTTTATTTTAACATACTGTCATATGATCCCAGTTTGTTACAAAACTTCTGAAGACAAAATCTCGCAGAGCTTGGTCATGAAATTATTTCTACGTCCATTCTCCCTCCTATCAATGATTCTTAATTATGTTGGGCAGTTGTCAGTCACTGACGAAAGTATGCGCTTAGTAGTTGGTCAACAGCTTTAGATTTAGCCTTTCAAGGAACAGTGAGGATGTTGACTGACCGCTGTTATATGTCATATACTTTAAGTTGTGCAAATGGAGACAATTTCTACTTCTTAAGTGTAATATTTTAAACAACATGCATATATCATTGTGGTGAATGCTGGAAAAAGTATTATTAACTAATGGAACATGTTGCTGTTTTATATTTGTATCTTTGTATATTTGCATATTATAAGTTGATCAATCTGTAATTCAGATGATAACATTGAAACAGTATCAACAATGTTATGTTTTTTTAATTTATTTATGTCAGTTGTATGAAAATTTGTTTTTTTAACTACCACCATTTTTGTTCATTTATGAAAATTGTTGTACATTTAAAAAAACTTTCATGGACATTTTAGAGCAAATACTTCATTAATTTTATTATAAACATCATCATTATCATAATTTATTGTTACATATTGTACCATTTTAAAGAATGAAAGCGAACTAAGCTTTAAATGCATTACATTTATTTATCCATTTTTATCTTCATGAATAGGTGAAATTGTACTTTAGTATTTAATAGCAGACTAATATGTCCAGTCTGTCCCTTTACAGTTATTATAAAGAACATAATCTGGGTCGGTGGCGCATATGGTAGCGCACTGGGATTTGGAATCTCGTGTCCCAAAAGGGGTACAGATTCAAATCCCATACGGGGATGGTATACCCTTCCATGAAAATTTGACAATAATGTCAATTTTCCTCCATTAATTACATAATATGGAGAAGTTTCCAGCCCTGTGGAAGGGTAGGCGAGTACTGGTTATTGACAAGGGTTCAAGAAAACCATGTTAGGTGCGCTCGATGACGTAAAATGACCTTAATTGTATTGACAGGCGTTAAACCCAATACAAAAACAATAACAGAACAGATACTTTATTGAAGATAATGACATAATACATAATCTCGTTTACATGATCACAATAAATATTACTTATATAAACACATGGAAAAGTAAACTTACTTTACAAGTATGGTCTTATGGACTTTTACTCCTTGAATGATTGTTGGGTTGAAAGTTGAAATGGTGTCTGTTGTTCGTTACTTGGCAGAATAAAAATGGTAAAAATGTGTATTTATAAAAATGTCACTTTGCTTTCATTGTAAATTTACATCGTTAAACTGGTGATATGAATGTTGTATATAAATTATAATGTTGTTATAACTTTGTTGTGAATTATTGTATCATGTTACAAATCCAGGTATGTCTTCCATAGTATTTTATACACCAACTAAAAATATAGTAACAGTTCTAAACGTTAATGCTTGACGGAATATTTTAAGTATTCAGCTAGCTTTGTTCTACAAATGTAGATAATTTATTAGAATATAACAAATCACTGCTTGCTATTTTCACTAAAATAAGTTGAATATTCATGCATATTTTTTGTGTTGCTTGATATACACTACCCACCATAAACTATGGTTGCTGAACTTAGAATCACCATTAACAGACCATTTTGTTTGTCAATGGTGAAACCATAAGTGCCCTATCCTTGACAGATACATGTAACTCATTTATTTTTATTTGAAGTTGATTTTTCTAAGGTTTTAATGTAGGAAAGATCTAAACAATAAGCATTAGTGAACCTAAAAACTGAGAAGTATTTACATGTGTATTTGAATAAAACTTCGAAAGTATTTGTTGATATGAATCAATCTTGATAAAGCGTGTTGTTGAAATAGTTGATATGTAACTGCATAATCTAGGAAACTTCACCTAGACCATTGATTGTACATCGCATTGTAATTTTGTTTATATTTGTTAATTATAGAGTATGTTGTTGATTGTTAAACTCTTATTGTTAATAAGTGTATATTTGTTGAAGATTGTCTATATATATTTGTCTATGAAATATATTGGAAGTAAAAATTGTGATTGGTGATTGTTTGCTTGTTATATTTTCAAATATTCCCGAGAAATTCACTTAAGATGTCAAGTGGTAATATTTGGTATAGTCCATTTTTTTCCATTGTCAAATTTTGAATTATTCCACGGTGATTGAATGCACACTATCACGAGTGTTAGGTAAAGTACACGAGGTCACCGTGGAATTGTTCATATTTTTACAGTTGAGAAACAACTACCTATATCACTAGTGATACATGTTTGATAAAAGTGCAGTGCTTAGCTACGCGTATATCATTATAATGACAAGTGATATTTGTTACAACTTTTGGCTGCCATTTCATAGACTTGACAGATAAGTTCGAGCTTTCTTAATTTGTTCGTCTTTAAAAAATGTACGAAGTCAACCCGATAAGAACCGGTACTAATTCACTGAAAAAGGGGGATATCTTAATTATTAATATAATTGTTATATGAGACACCCTGAAAACTAGTGTCAGGAGACCCAGTACTAAGTGCACATACATTAACAGTGCACACAGGTCACGAAATATGCATTTCACATATTATTTGGAAAATGTTGAACGGTTATACTTGAGCAAGAAACCTAATAGATTATGTTGTAGGCCGGAATATGTTACATACTGCGTTTAGGAAACCAGTACTATCAACAGAATACGGGTCCCGGAAATGTATGACACCCCAGTTTATATCTTGCACTCAGGTGAGACGTATATAGGCATAAGGAAATTTACCTACAGAATGCTGTATGTCAGCCAGAGAATATTATCAACATCAGTTCAGTCATATTTTCTTACAACATATTATACTCATATTCCTCCAGAAATTGGGGAAGTGACCTTCACCTGGGCTGCGTTTCATTAAAAAAATCCTAGGATATGCACCTAAGATCGGTCCTAGGACAATCCTAGGATTTGTCTTAGGTGCGTTTCAACAAAAAGTCCTAGGACGTAAATAATCCTAGGAGTTACTCTTCAAATGGAGGAGACGTTGGTACATAAAAAGCGAACATCCGGTTCAAGCGTCGCTCGTGCCGGTTCGAGCGTTTATTGTCGTCTGCAGACATGGAGGCACCAGCGGCAGCTAGTACATGCTTCAAAAGGAAGACAAACTGGAGTAAAACTGAAGTAGATATTTTAGTGCAATCAGTTGCTGACAAGCGGGATGTTTTAAACGGAAAACTGTCCCCGTCTTTGACGGCGGAGAGGAAGGCCAGTTGTTGGGCCGACATTGCAAAAAGGTAGAAATCAATTTTCACTAGATCTACATTCTATAGTACTTACTATTTATTCTGGTTACATCAAAATCCATCCATCCCGTTGTTTTAAACCGAGTAATACTTCAAATTGACGGATTGTGCAATTTGTCAGCTTGATCCTGACTTGTAGGCTAGATTATGTGTTGCATATTAACACGCAGTTACCAGATCTTGCGTCGTTGTGATAATCCATTCGATGCTCAGTGGGTTACAAAGTAAACCATGTAAATGAAACAATATTTTAACTCTCACAAAGCTCCATATACATGATATAAAATAAAACCCTTATTTTATCATAATATCTCATGATTAAGTTGCTGCATCGTGGTACATTTTCCATGAAAACTTGTTACGGCACATCATACCTTCAATGTTTACGTACATTTAAACATGTCGGACAGAAAAAGACAAATGTCATAAGAGAGTTAACCAATGAATATACAGCTTTGTCGATGACGTGTATTTTGACACCGCTGTCATTAAGGTACACAAGGGTGCACAATGCACAGGTGTATAAAGTCCATATATTATAATACTGTAGTATTTGTTGTAAAGCATTGGTAATAGATTTACTCCGGAACTACGCGCGTGTGGGTTTTTCCCATTCGAGGTCACGTGATGTAGGTACAAACACGTCAACAGTAATGGCGGCGGTTTAATTCAAGTTTGTGTTCAACACGTTAAGTAACATTTAACATTTTAAGTCTAGGTCGGTGCGTGAACTTCAGGATTATTTAAAGTTAAGAGGTGTTAGTTTTAGCCAAACAAGAAAAGCAGAGCTGGTCGATTTGTGTGAAATAGCCTGCAGTTTAGACATTGAAATTGACCCTGACGGCCTTGTTGAAGACAGAGGAGACGTTGTTACGAAAAAGCTTACAACACACACTGGTGAAGTTTTAGTATCTCCACAGCTTATTGATGGATCTCATGATATTTCTTTAGCTTCGTCAATATCTATATTTGACTTTTATAATTATCTCATATCATTTGATGAGTATGACCATGCAAAACTTCGGAACTACCACCGACTTGAAGGGTATTAAATGCAGCAAGATAAATATGTCCTTGACCTCAGATGCGTAGACTATCATAATGGCTACATTGCTTTAAAGAGCCAAGTCAAACCACGCACCTGTGATAAAGATCCTGTGACGAAGTTACCGTATTATCGTACATGGATAATCATCAAAACTGATGGGGGACCCACTTCATGTATACTGTCAGCATATTGTTCCTGTAAAGGGGGGTAAGTATTGATCTAAACATTGTATTTCATATTTAGACTAACACTATTGGAACACATATGTTGCATTGATGGCGATGTATTTATATTTTTTATTATTAATCTTCACCACATATGTATTTTATAATAAAACAAATGACTGTTGGTGTGGCATAGGTTTTTTTTTTATTATATATATATTTGTATAGATCACTTTTCATATTGAAAATATGTTCAAATTTGCTTGTAAGATTTAATTTTCATGTGTTAAGTAGAATATTAAGGACAATAGATGTATTTATAGGATTGTTGCTACCATTTTTATTATTATCATTATCATTATCATAATCATCATCAATATTGTTATACTGGATTCAAGACAATGAAATGTTTGACAGCTTATTTGGATCATTTACTGAAAATTAAGGAATACCTTTATTTATTTTTAGAATGGATGGCTGTTGTAGACACATGATAGCAACTCTTATTGAAGTATTGGATTACACTGAAGATTTTAAGATGAAAAGCTGTACATCAGGCACCTGTCAATGGATCCACCGTGCAAGTCAGAGTCAGTGAAATAATCTGGGCCAATTTCAGCTACTGAACTAAACACAACTTTATCAAAACCTGTGTAAGAATACTATTTTACACATTTTTTAATCTATATATTTTAATCCTGTCTATGATAAATTCATTGAGTCCATACACTCACACAGTTGATGCCATTGCAAATTTTAAAGCAGAACAAATTTTCTTGATTGAAAGTAGCATGTAGGCATATATATAATCACACAAACTTGTTTTTTGGATTAAAAAAATCTTTCAAGTATAATACACCTTTTAATAATAACAGATATTGCAGTTATGTGTTTAAAAGTGATGTCTTAACACAATATCTTAAGTTTCAAATTCCTGTGATATTATGCACAAGGGTACATGTTTAAATTCTTTGCAAGTTGGTGCATGTAATATCTTACAAACTTTATGTATCATTTAAACCTTTCACATTTCTTTCTCAGCCACTTAGCATTGTGTGTAAATCCACATTGTTTTCATTTGAGTTCTACCAGGATCTGAACAATGATAGCTGTTATTGATGCACATGAATACTGAACATTATTCTCTATGTATTCCAGGAAAGATCTACCAAAACCCTGTGATCATCGGAGTATACCAGCTTCATCCAGAATGCCTGACCCTGATGAATTTTTGATAAAAGTGAAAACAGTCTACCCAAAGGCTTGCATTTTAGACACAGTCAGTCCAAACACAACCACCAGAACTGGAAGTCTTGACACCTATGCAGAAGCTGGCATCTTTTTTAAAGACACACAAGTGTATAGTGGACAATTGCATGTGCTCAAATATTTCTATCCATTACCACTTCCCATATTCAGACAGTGAACATGAACATATTGAGGTATCAACAAGAGGACAGGCTAGTAATGACAACTGGGTTTTCATGAGAAAAGGTCTTGTTACAGCTTCTAACTTTAAATTAGTTTGTTCATCTACAAACTTGAGCAAAACAGGTGAAAATTTATTGAAACCTCAGTTTGATAATTCTTGTTTCCCACAACCTATTCAATTTGGTAAAAAGTATGATAACAAAGCAAGAGTCATGTATCTTAAATCCCACAGCTTCAGGCACAGACAGTGTAAACTCCATGTACCTGGTCTTGTTTTAAGTAAAGATGACAATTGCCCAATCTTAGGGTGCTCACCAGATGGTATGATTGACTGTAAGATATGTGGTAAGTTTTTACTTGAAGTAAAATGCTCATTCAAGTACAGAAGCTTCCATCCAAGAACAGCATTGAAAATGGCAGGTCTCTGTAGTGAAGATGAAAATGGCTCTTTAAGTTTGAAATCTTCCCATGCTTACTATTATCAAATTAAGGGTCAGATGGCTATCACACAGGTTGATAAATGTGTGCTAGTATATTATACTCACAAAGGTATTCATTGTGTCGATGTTGAGTTTTGTAGTGAGTTTTGGAATGAATGCAGAGACAAGCTAGTGTCATTTTATTCTAGGAGCTATTTTTCACAGCTGAAGGATTTGATAGGCTCTGATAATTAAGGTAGAATACCAATAATACAAAACTATGCTTATGACCACTAAACTTTGGTAAGAAATCTATTTGCTCACTGTATGTCTAATGTTTTCAATGTTTTAGATTTTTAAATAATATTAACTTTTATTTTTTACATTAAGACATACAAAATAAACTAATTTCATATCAAAAGGGGATAATAACTCACTTTTATTAAAAGTTTCATTGACAATTTTGCTAAAGAATGATGTTTTATCAATTGATTTATGCAAAATGATAAGCATGATGTAATGAAAGAAACATGTTATATTTTGTAATTATTTATAATCATTTTCAAATAACTACATTTATGATTGTAAATTGCATGGCATTATGAGAATTCTACATTAATTTATCAAACTGCTCTCATGTACTCATTGGAACATTATATAATATTTGAGTAACATACATATTTTCCCAGATCATTGATAAAATGAGAAATAGGAAATTACACATGTACAGAGTTTCAGAGTTTATTCATTTCAGTGTACATTACAAGATAGTAGTTATGAGTAGGCCAAATATGACCTATGCACACAGTATATACTACAATTTATAAGTATAATTATAGAGTTCAATGGTAAATTCTCGTATATTACATACAAATTGACAAAACTATATATAATTGATTGAAGTTAATTGTATATAAGGACTAGAATATATTTTACATACTATATTGTGCATATTCATATCATCAGATAATAAGTTGATAATATACCTGATAACAGAAACTAATTGAAAATATTAGTTAAGAGCTATGCAATAAGCCTTATAGTACTTATTGATTCCTGAATTAAAACAATTACATGTACACTGGGATCAAAAATTTTCTTTACACATGTTTACATATTTTCATCTATTTTTATTTGCCAAATTATTGCTGAGACATTTTCTTTTATATTTTTATTGTATACCATTAATATATGAAAGAACATAATTGACAGTTCATGATAAGCTGTATATTAGTTGTGACACTAATATCAACATGTAAATGATATATAAGTATACTGCGGTCCAAAACATAAAAAATTAGCATGTATAAAGAAACTTTTGAATCCCAGTGTATATTATACAGTCTATTGATTGAGATATGAATACAGTTACATGTCAAACTTTAAAACAAAGGTGGAATGAAACATTTTAACACCAGTTGTTTTTTCTACATAAATGATCATACTCAAACACTTGTTTTGTTAATCTATCATTACAGTTATGTAAAAACATTTATGTGTATGAAATAAAATTAATACAATTTAATACAATATATTCATACTTATATTCTGCTATATATGCATACAAGAATGTTCATTTAATAAATTTTACACCCAACATGCAGATCTGTCTTGTTTTTTAATGTGCTTATGCAACCCAGGCTAAAAGTTGCTTAGTACTGCAACAATTATAGTTATTTGTGGTAAAAGGAATCTTAGTTTAATAGGAATAATTCCTGACAGAACTTTGAATGTCTTCATGCGTCTGATAGCACGCTCAACATGTATTCTAACACTAGCAATCTTTCTGGATTTGACTACAGTTTTCCTTGACAGGGTTTTACCATGAGAAAATGCTGGAATATTTAGTGTTGCTTTTTTAGGCAACAATAAATGTCTGATATTAAATCCCCTGTCAGCCATGATGTCATCACCAGGTTCTATAAGATCAACAAAATTGGAAGCTTTAACTATGGAAACATCAGATATACATCCACTGTACAAATTGGATACAAAAATAATTGTTCCTGTTGGAGATATAGCAACTAATAGTTTAAATGTATTAGCATGCTTATAGTTAGACCAGGTCTGTTTTTGAGCAACAGGTCTCAATGGCTTTTGTACATAATACTCTGTACAATCAATAATCGCCCTTGTATTTGGATACTGACTAAAGGACTGGGGTAGATTAGACTTTATAATGTCTTTTGATGGCCACACTAACAACGGTTCTAGGCATTGATTTAGTAAATTTACCCAAGTTGTGAAAACTCTACAGACATGGGAAATTGAAATGCCAAAAAGATAGGCCAGGTGTTGTGAACCATATCCCTGTCTTAACTTGACCAAACAGAGAATATACTCATTGAAATGATTATTCCTTTTCCTACCCCCTTTTCTACCAGGAATGTGTTTCCTTTTACCATCCAACAATTTTGTTGTTAAGGCAGCAGGCTCTAACCACTCAAACAAAAGGCTCAGAAGTGCAATAGTTGGTATACCTGTGTAATAAAAACATGTTTTATCATTATGTAAAATATTTTAAATAAAGGGATTACTAGTTTCAGTTTGGGTTGAAGTATGAATAAATGTGGGTGTTGAATCTGTTAATGTAGAAGCAGAATTATTGTTATCAGTGTCTGTACAGGTGATTACATCAAAATTTGGTGTACCATCATTGTCAATTATTTCATTACAAAGAATTGTTGGTTGATCTACTTCAAGGAGGAGTCTCTTTGCTGTAGGCTTACTAGTTGATGTCAGTGCACTTCTATCTACTGGTCGCTTTCTACCAGGAGTATTCTTTTCATAGGGACTGGCAGGTATGGGGTCAGGATTACCATCTAAGAAATGCTAAAAATATAATAAAACAGTATAATATTATACATTTGGCAGCAGCAATGTATTATTATCATAATTGTTATTATCATTAAAACAAATTATTATTAGGAATTATTATAATTAAAAAGAATTTTATTATTATTCTCTTTCTTTACAATCGATTTACACTGACTTCAAATGGACATTTGATGCCATTTCGCTTTTGAACATATGTCATACCCCCCACCCTTGCTAGATTCATGTATTTGTCGCAAAATACAATTTCCAGAAAATTATCTTTCAACTTTTAGATTTTGTCATCAGTTTATTCAATTATTTTAAATCATGACATAGATAGAAAAAATAAATAATTCTAGAATTGATACAGTGAGGCTAACTCTATTGTTAACATTAACATACACGTACGTTGGCCTACTTACTATACATCTATGACAGTCTACTTTTCTGGTTTGACAAACATACGTACATGTTTATATCGTAAAAAGTCAAAAATTAATGACATAAATGTTTACTATTAATTAAATTTATTTGAATTAGAGATCTATTGGTGTTCGTGTTAAATTACTTTATATGTGTTCCTACCTTTGAACATACGTAATGCGTGTGACGCTTGATGAGAGATGGGTTCAATTGATGGAATGGTCGTCCACATAACTTTGTCCACATCATACACTTTTCTAAGTTGGTTTTAGGTTTTGGAAACGGCAAGAATGTGACGCCTTGCATGTGAGGCTCACTCTTATACCGACTGTCACTATTACAGTGACCCCACGCGCATCGTTTAGTTGGCATAAAGATTTGTTTACACTCAAATCTAGCGCGCTTTGTTTACTTGATCGCCATTGTTTGTACCTACATCACGTGACGTCAAGTGGGAAAAAACCCAACCGCGCGTAGTTCCGGATATTGACTATTTTACCTTTAATTCGACGTAGGATCTAACATGATTTTGCATTCATAAAAATATATTTAAAACAAAGATAGTTTCACAGTTAATAATTTATAATAACACACTCTTTGCAGAGATTATGTTTACATCGTGTTCTATTGTTTACACCCCTGTGTACGAATTGTGTTAGTTTTTCTTCGCACTCATAAACGGATCCAACGGGGGGGGGGGGGGATTTGGAAAACGTACATTTCCATTAGCGTATTTCTTGAGTGTTAGTCATGAAGTAGTGTTAAGTAGCATGAAGCATTTTTTTCTCGGCGAGAAACATACATTTAATGTTTATGTAGTATCAAGATTCTCGATAGCTTGCTTGGTATCTATAGATGAAACTTTTTTTGACAAGAATGGAGTACAAATTCATTACAGTTGTAAATGTACTTCTTTAAATATTTTAGGGTTAATTCAGTAAGCACAACTAACAGATCTATGAAAGAAATAAAAAAAGTGGCAGACTTTCCAGTCGTCCATAAAACAAAAAGAGGCAAGTAGGATAAAATCATCCAAATGTACAGGTGGAGGACCTACCCCCAATGAGCTGACGGAGACAGAAAAGACAGTATGTTATATTATGATAATACTATCAGTTAGATTATCACTGCTCATATTCAATAACATACAAAGGTCGATTTTTCTCAACTGTCAGATCTTGAAAAAAATTCAGTGTGACTGAAAAATTAAGGCATCGTTCTTGTACTAGCGGCATAATTGCTATTAAAAATATCTAGAATAAAACATAATATAGGGCATTTGAAAGCAGCGTTACTCAGTCATAAAACATAATTCTGGAAACTCATGTATGCATTCACTGTGAAATTATTCATGTTTTGACTGTTAAGAAAAAACGAGGTAATCGGAGGTATACATAAACTTTTACATAAATTAAAATGTATTGAATACATGCACTTATTTATGTATTGAATACTTAATTTTGATACCAATTTTTGATTCGGTTTGTACTTATAATATCTATTTTATGGTATGAAAAGTTTTATGACAAGCCATTGTGACATATATTTAATAATATATGGGTATATTCTATTTACAGGCTTTAAGTATCATTCCAGCTTCAGACTCAATCCCAATTAAGGTGGACATATGGGCATATTTTTTTTCTTTTTTTTCATGTCATCAAATATGAGTTTTAAATCAATTAAAGGCATTGTAGACATGTTCTGTACGCAGTATAAAAATCTTTTCAGCTGGGCTAGTATACTTTTTTAGATATAGGCTGGTGAAAGGTCACACCTAGCATTAATAAATGTGCTTATAAAAATCGAACATGTGCTGTATATTTCACTTATTTAAAAGTAGTAATGGTCAAACTGTTGAGAAATTCAATACGGTTGCATTCTATAAGGTATTATGTTTCGGAATAAATGATAAAGACTGAAGAGTAAACCAGATACTTTCAGAAAAACATAAATATTGAATACGCTATTTTCATTAGTTTTATTTGTTTTAAAAATGTCATTCATTTCAACTGTTCCAGAACGATACAAACAAGTTAAATATAGAACGTAACTGTTTAAAATAGTAAGATACCATTGTCGTAGTGTTATAACAAAACATTGTGTGCATGTGAACCACCACAAAGCAACCAATAAAGAATATAATTGTTGTCCCGTACGTTAGCAAAATTGGCTCGTACGTTATATACTTCAGTTTGGTCATCTAAACTATTGATAACTTGGTTAAACTGCAAGAATACAACTTACATTGTTGTGTAATTTGTGTTACAATTCAATGCACTTGTGTTTTACATATAAAACTACTATAATATCTCTTAATTACAATAATTACGCGAACCATTTTCATTTTTCCAAGAGAACAACATTCAACAATTTTGTGACAAGTTTAACTAAGAAACATAGCAAACTAACGCATAAACTAATAAAAGCTTTTTAGTAGTGGGGTAACATTTGATTTACAACCATCAAATCAACCGGCAAATGCATGTTTAGACAATTCTACAGTGTCCCGTACGTTATTAAATAAGTAAGATAATGTATGAACCTGATCAAATTATTGCAGTATGTGCTAAAATGGTTCTAAAGTTATAATTTGATCAAACGAGGCATTGTTTTAATTTATCATTTCAAAGCTAGATGGTATTCAATTAAGAACAATGCAAACTATTCATTATTTATTGCAAATAATAAGTACTATAACTTATTTTTCCGTCACTCTTGTTAGTTACTTTTGAACTTCACCAATTTCATTATAATTGCCGTTCCCATAATATTTTCGTCTGTGAAGATTAAATGCATGTTAAGGAAACTTATAAAAGCAATTTATCATAAATATTCAGACGATTATCAATTATTGTGTCACATTTTGTCCCGTACGTTACGGACTCGTACGTTATTTTTCATTTTGTTTTTACTGTTTTTTTGTGTGTCATAAATATGCACTTTAAATTAATTATAAAAACACTTCATAAACTTTTTATTTAATCATTGAAGATCAGTTCAATGAAGAATTTATATATCTATTTGAAAAAGTTTGTTAGATAATTTGATTTTACTAATTGTCCCGTTCGTTACGTGGTGAAAATTACGATTCATTTTTTAATAAATGAGCTCATAAATTACCGATACCAATAAAATGTCAGCTAAAATGAATATCTTATCATTAGGATATAACTTTATGGACTTTACTTACACAAAAAAAGTTTGTAAAGAGTGCAAAGCTGTGAGATTAATGAAGCCTTTAAATAATTGTCCCGTACGTTATCGGAGTTTGGAGACAACGTTTGTGGTATGAGGTGTGGAAAATTATTTTTGAATTTACATTATAATATGTGTTTTTCTTGAGGATTTAGTAATAATTAACATATTAAAGATATATTTAATTGGAAATCTGTCTGAATTTTTTAACAATTTAAAGCTAACTGTAAGAATTTGTCATTGGAGACATAGGGATTTTCTACACCCTAGCTTAATTAAGAGACAATATTTTGAAAAAATCGAAGTTTTCTTCACGAAATATGTCGTTTATACTTTTACTATAGCACTATCACTTGTAAATATGCATTTCATTTACATGAATTCTGTAAGTTAAATTCCTGGAAACTTGATAAACGTTGGAGACATCAAATGTACATTCTAAGTGGGAATGAGTCTTCAATGTTGTGTGGCGTAGACGGCGGATTCGAGTCCGGTAAGTATAAAATATTGTTTCAGGTAATGAAATGCACTATTCTTAGACAAATGTCTTTCCTACGTCCGTTTACATAGTGGTGTAGATGAAGTGATACACCATAACTCAAAGAAAACAAATAAAATACTTGATAACAGCTTCTACTTTACTTTATTATATTACAAGAATTGTTTCACATTATAATTTGATTCAAACATTCAGATAAACAAAAAGTAATATGTAACAGATTTCATTTGGCCATTGATATACTGACTGGCTGTTTACTGGACGAAATTTTTGACCAAGCCAAGGTAGAAATTCAGTTCAAGCAATGCTGTCATGAGGCAAGCCAGTTGAAAGCAAAATTTTGTTTAAAAATTAGGTTCAGAATTTTTGTTTAAAAATTAGGTTTAATGTTCAGCTCCAAACAGGGGTCAAACTTTTGGTTAGATGTTTACCAAGAGATCACAGGAACATGTTTGATCCCAGTCTCAGGTGAATAATGCTCAAGTTCAAATGAACCAGAGATTCAATGTTACATGAACACTTTACATCAATGTCATACACTAATACAATTTCCTCTTTCTTCAGAGATTGGAGATGCACAGAACATTGAGTTAGGCAGTGGAGGTAAGGGGAACATTATATTATTAAAAATATGTAACTGTATAAATGAGTTTATCATTACATAAGTATGAATTTAACAATTTCACATAAACAGAAAGAATAGCTACAAACAAAGATTTATTTAATAAAATGTACATGCAAGTATTACATATCATAACTGTAAAAAATATATGGATTGCACTGATACTATTACAAAGCAGCTACTTCATTACCACAAGCATTGGTCCAAATATTATTCTATGCAATTCACAAATGAATATTGTCAATAATCATTTTATTATAAACTCCAGACAAATGTACATGTCAAACAGTTGTTAAAAAAGGTCACAATCATAGGTTTGAACAATTTGTTTAAGATAGTCAAAAGAGTAAGATTCATTTGTAAAGAAACCTCCCATCTCTTAATTGCATAACCTTTTTCATTTTCAGACATGAAAGATACCATTGAAAATGAAATGTCAAGCTCATCAGGTATGTCACACTATTCATATTACAAATGAGTAAAATCTATCCTTTTCATTTAATTGTAAGTTTTGATGATACAAAGCCATTTTAACCTTTTGGAAATTACCGAGTTAATACAAATGACTCAACAATTAATATCTTCTACTTCATATGGCATGTAAATTTTCTCTCTGAAGCATTCCATTGAGTAAGTTTGAAATCAACATAGAGAATAATGAGTTTGAAAAAAAACAAAGAAAAAAGACACTTCTAACTCAAGAAGTTCAACTTCTGTCAGAGGTAAAAACCATTCGTTTAAAATTGGTCAAGCTCTTAAGTCAATTTGTATTATTATTATATTATGAATTTATAAGACTGTTCATGAATCAACATTTAACAACTTTAACAATCTAAAGTGTACACATAGATAGCAATATATATAGCACATATTGATGCTAATAGCTCTTACAATAACGGCCCCCATGAGTCAAAATGTCACATTTGACATTTGATTTGTTACTCATGAGAAATGAAACTGACAAACCCAAAATAGTAATATGACACACAATAATTGTAGGTTAAGTATGTTTACAGTATACCACATATCCAATTAATTATAATGTACTGTTCATAATTATTGGCAATACAAAATCATAGCATATTTATGATATACCGAGTCCAAGGTCAGACATGTTCATTGTATACCCTCCTAACTTTTTCAATTTTCATATTACCAGGAAGAACTTTTAAATATTGAAAGGAGGAAATTACAACTAAAAGAGGAAAAACTTGCCATTCTTAGGCAACAGACTGAATTGTTGAGAACAATATCAACTAGTTTAGAAAAGAAGTCTTGGGAAGAGTTCATGGAGGTATGAAATGTTTAATTAAACAAGATTATCATTTAAATTACTTTTCATTTTTTAAATATCCATAAATAAACATAATTGGTTATGAAAGAAAAATTATATACCTCAAAACAATCTAACAATATTGTTTCTTATTTCTTGTACCCTTCTTGGAATTAATGGCTGCATGTAGGTTATTTTATCCTGAACTTCAATGTCATGGTCAGGAACTGGCAGACGTCTTTTGATAGCATAATTATGCATGGAAAAACATGCACTAATTATCACAACAGCCTTCTTAGGCTGATACACTAGGTGGCCACTGGACTTGTGTAGACATCTGAAATTTTTCAAATTAACGATAACTGTGTAACAATCACTGTATAATTGTACATTTGAGCTAAATATTTACATAGATTTTGGGATGATTATCAAAATCATTCATTTGCTTAGACAATATGGAGAAGTTGTCGGCCTTGTGGAAGGGTAGGTGAGTACTGGTCATAGACAATGGTCCATAAAATCTACGTTAGGATTACTGGACACCGTAAAATGACCTAAATTGTGTTTACATGTGGTTAACTCCATGAAAGAAATAAATATGATGCCAAGTTAAAAATGACTGTACATGTATATATATTTAAGAGCAAGCACGGATATTCGAATCAGTAGAAAGACTATCATTTCAACAAATCGGCTTAAAAATGTGAACAATATTAACTGTGCATCACAGGCATACCAGAACACGGAGAGTAAAAGTAGATGTATGAAAATGTGCCTGTTTTACTAACAGTAATTTGTGGTAAAGTTACACTATGTATACGTAATATTTATTAAGTCATGAAAATCACGTGTTTGGATAAAAGCCCGTACTAGACCGGTTCGGAACGGACGACCGGAATACATGTAAATCTACTTATTGTCGATCACTCGGCTTACATAGAGGAGTTGGGAGCTTACGGTGGGATATATGTAGCTTTTTGAATACGTAGAACCACTCGCATAACAATAGTAAGTTCATTAAACAGCCGTCTGCATTTTGTTCGGATCTCATTTTTTGAGCGGGACTATACAGTATAAAGTAGCGTCATAAGACCATTATGATGACGTTATTTGGCGCCAAAATGGAAGTTCTGAAACCTGATTGGTGGATAAATGTTGGGTGCCTATGAACGATAGAATCAAGTTAGTATCGCGAATTTTCAATATATACGCTAGGTTAGAATGTTAGGGGGCTTTTAACATCTGGACGCCGAAGGGAATAACAACATAAAAAGAAAGGTCGGATCAAGATTGGATATTCTGCTACTAACACTTCTTCGATTTTAACTAAAGAATCATTGTAAATAACATTTAATATTTATTGAACGAGTATTTATTAAATTACCTTGATAGATCTTTTTGAAACTATTTAAGAACGCTGACTTAACCAGTTGAATTAAGTCGCGTAATTCAACTACATGTATATTTATCTTAGTTTTGATGTACGTCGTTTCAGTTTATTATATCAAATAAATACGACTAATTGTTAATCATATTGTTTTATGTATTTTGTTGTTTTCTCACTAGCTGTTTTAAAGCTGTGTGCTGTACCTTGAGCAGGTATTGAATACTTGTATTTAATACCTCAGGCATCCTGACGTCGAGGCAAATTTTTACTTGTATTTATACTCTGCTCACTGCAAGTCTTCCAACATTTAGGTTGTATTTTGCACGAACGCAGTTAACGCAAATTACAAATTAAGCGTTTTAAACATGAACTCAGTGCGAGGCTGTCAAAAATATTAAAGATAACTTGTCCAAAAACCATGTAATATTCCAAATAGACTTGGGCGAAAATTACAATTACCAATCAGTAGAAAAAACCAATCGGTTACTTTGTATAATTCAATTGTTAATTTCATTGTTGACAATAGTTCTCTATTTCTCAAAGCTTTGTTTCTGAGGCACTCATTTGTAACGCTTTTATGTTATCGGACCTAAGTGCCAAGATGATACATCCCGTATGACATATTGTACCTGGTTAGGAATTCGTCCATTGTTTGGACTGACTCGCCCACCTCGCCGTACAGAATTGCTCAATATTTCATTTGTTATGTAATTTTGCACGTTTATCTGGTAGTAAAGCAAATTGGTGCTACTTTGGTTTTAGTAAAAGTGCATACCATGGCGAAAATCCTGTATGACTGTAAAGCAGTCAAAAGTAGCCATTCAAGACAATCAAGGCATATTACGTGATATGCATGTGATTATGAAACAAAATGTATAAAAAACAAACAAAAACCAGTCAAACGGTTAACAGAACATGTTATGTATATCGTACATCAATAACAGAAATATAATGAAACATTTAAATCAAGACATTCACCACCATTCAGCAAATAATAGCATAGTGATGAAATCTAAGGAAGGGTAACAAGTAGACCCGGATAATATAGATTAATCTAGATTTAACCAATGATTTAAAATGACCAATAGTATTCAATACTGGCGACTTTTTGACTAATAAAATACTCTGACAATCCAAGATCATCTATACAAGATTTAACAAATGATATCCATGGTGATTTCACAACAACATTGATATGTAGATTGTAAGCAGTACGAAACAAAATATATATTTAAATTTTATCATCTTAAGCATTAATTATTTTACTCCAAGAACACAAAAGTCTACACTTAACACTTATCAAAATAAGTAAGACACCCAATTCACCATGAACCATACAATTTGGTGTAGATGGTTTTAGCTTCAATATGAATTTGTAATATTTTAACTGGAATGTTTCGATAAGTTTTAAATTTTCAAACCCCAAGACTTCAGATCCATATAATAATATAGGACTGATCATGGAATCAAACAAATGAATTTGAGTAGAAAAAGATAAATTTAGTTTTCTGACTTTTGACATTAGTGCAAACATGGCTTTTCTTGCTTGATCAACTAATCTCTTTTTTGTTTTACAAAAATTACTATTAGAATTAAACTGTCTGTGCACCTAAATAAGCGAAGTCATCTACTATAGCAAGTTTTACATTGTCATAGAAAAATTTAAATGGATTCAAACCAGCTTTTGACTTCGCAAAAACTACAACTTTAGTTTTGGCAGCATTTACTTTTAAGTCCCATAGAGCACACTACTGTTGCATAGCATACAAGGCACTTTGCAATTCTAAATGGCTTTCAGCCAAAATTACAGTATCATCAGCATACAACAGTAAATATAATCTAAAGTAAACTTCAACATCTTTATCACTTAAACAATTACAGGTAGATATTGACAAAGTAGCTAGACCTTCAAATTTAGTTGTCATATATGATGTTAAATCATTTAAAAATATTGAATATAATATAGGTGACAAGTTCTCGCCCTGACGCACACCGAGTGACTAGTAAAAAAGTCAGACAAGTCACTACCAACTTTAACACAAGATTTAGCTATAGAGTACGTATTGTAAATTATTTTGAGACATTTACCATCAACGTTGTTATTAATAAGTTTATGCCAAAGAGCCAGTCTATTTACAGAATCGAACGCTTTCTTATAATCGAAAAAGGCACAAAACAATTTTTTCTTCTTATTCAAGTAAAAATCAACTATCAATTTTAGTGAACATATATGATCAATTGTACTGTAACCTTTCCTGAAACCAGCCTGTTCTTCACAAAGAATATTATTACGTTCTAAGTACAACTTTTTTATTTATAAAAGATGTAAATAATTTACCAAGACAGCTTAAAATAGTAATACCACGATAATTATCTGAATCTTTAACATCACCTTTATTCTTATAAATGGGTAAAATAATTCCTTTACTCTATACTTCTGGGAAGAGGCCTGACTCCAGTATAATATTAAATAACTGGCAACCTACTTCTAAAAACTCCTCATTATTACAGTACTTCAAATATTCAATCAAAATATTATCAATCAAAGCACTGGAGTGCTGGAGGAACGATGTCCTGAACTTATTTTTTGATAAAAGAATATATTATTATGTATATTATCTATAAAATAATGTATTAAGTATCAATTAACAGAATTTAACAAAAGGATAGCACTAGACTTCTCAAGTGGTTTGCTCATGGCAAGGTTTATCTTACTTTATCAAACAAAATAAACCACTCAGAGAATTAATTTTCATCAACACATTTTAGGGTCATGTACAGCAGCGATCTCATCAAACCAAAGATTATTCTGGACTATTTTCTTTAACCAAAAGGAGCTGACAACTTCTCATTTTTGGTTATCAATGGGTATTTTTTAACGAGATCGTTAATATTTTCGTTAATATTTTAAAGATCTGGTGTGGAATGACAAGCTGAATTTTTTCACAAAAACATCAACTTTCTAACAATTCATTTAAGGTTTTCCCCCAAGTACTAAACTCTTTTGCATCAAGCTACATTCCCATTTTTGTTCACGAATTTTAAGTAAAATTAACGTTTTGCACTTGCAATTTATTCACAATTTTAAATACTCTAAGAATCGTCTATTTCCTATAAATATTTGTTTAAAATTCCGTACACACTTATACATATTCATTCCAAATTATAATCAAACTCTATAACTTAAAATCGAAAGTAAACTTTTAATGTGACACTTTGAAGACGACAACGTCATATCGCCGTATATTAAACATACGGTAAGTGTATTAGTCATATCCAAAATGGCGGGTGTAATAACAATTTTATAAGTCACGTCGGTAAATATTTTCAGTAATAATGAATTTAAACAAGTTTTTCGACGTTTAAAAGTTGAAACATACGCATGTTATTTGACTT
The DNA here is from genome assembly GCA_025267735.1 of Mactra quadrangularis. Lineage (NCBI taxonomy): Eukaryota > Metazoa > Mollusca > Bivalvia > Venerida > Mactridae > Mactra > Mactra quadrangularis. The sequence continues at coordinate 23,639,182 of CM046311.1, read as the reverse complement.
CCGTAACTCTAGCCAACCCTGTCAGATGTCTACAGTTACGGAACTCCGTAACTCTAGAGCCTTGGTCTAGAGTTACGGTACCGTAACTCAAGCCACTGCTTAATATAATACGATCATTTGATATTGTTTATTACTATCAAATGATGTAACTATGTTATGCACATAACAGGCATTGTCAAAACATCGTAGGCCCTTTTTACTCCAACGAGTAATCATTGCAGTTGTCACGGGTTGAGTTGCCTACGGGTTGAGTTGTCCCGTCTCCATTGCAAAATTTATATGTCCTAAGAGTAACCTCCCTTTTCCTGAAGAGTTTCAAGAACGACAACACAAGCCAGCGTTGTATTACATTTAAATGAGATGTTAATGAGTTTCACGCTTGAACTACGCCTCTTTGTCTATGTTGAAAATTGTTGAAGCGTGCAAATAGTAATCTTATACTTTCTTGTTACCATTGGAACGATGCTAAATTAGCATCGTTCCAAAAAACAGACGGGCTTTTGCTATTCTTTAAGTTAGCAACACATTTTTTTAATTTCAGCAACAGTCATTTAACATAGTATTATTACAAGGTAATGAGTCAAAACCAATATCAGAAAAATCTTCATTATCACTATCAACATTCTGATTTAATTTAACGAAATGTTCATAAAACACTTGACTAGATATATTAGATAATGTTTCCTTCTTTTCACTAGAATATTTATTTAACAAGCTCCAATAGGCATTGGGCTCAGAAGATCTTAAACCTACAAATTTCTTGTTAATATCATGCTTAAATGAACGCATTTTTTTATTCAGTATTTTTTTTATAAAGCTAACTATTATTCACCATAGCACTGTGACTATCACGTGTACGATACCTTCTATGATTGTTCTTAGCATTATGATATTGCTCCCTAGCAGCTTTACGTTCATCGTCAAACCAGTGTTTATAAAAAGATTTCTTTTTCTTTTTTTGCATTATTTCTTTTTGCAACAAATAAATTACAACTTCCGGCTGCCTCAGACATCACTTTAGATACCCGTTCAGTAATATTATCAATAATGCTTTTAGAAAAATTCTTTAAATTCTTTTCACTTGAAATTTTATCAAGATCAAGCTTTAACTGAGCAATAACGTCTTGCTTAAAGTAAGACCTAGGTAATGGGCAATAACATGAACCTAAAATTGCATATTATATTATTGTTTTGTATCATTATGTACATCAAAATATAAAATATTAAAAGAATTTACCATGTTGTTTTATAGCTACAAGTGTTGTTGTATATACCCGGTTTCAATAATTTAGCGGCAAAATTATCACTGTCATATTTTGCAAAATATTTGGTTTTTTTTCCCAAAAAAAGAACAAAGCAATATGTTTCAGCATGTTTTCTATTCATCTGTATATGTACTGTACCCAAAAACAACAATTCATGAATAATAAAAAGGTTTAAGAAAATATTACCAAAAATGTCAAACGGATTTGGTTCAAAATGGCGCATTTCAGAATTTTGTTATTTTCCTCTTACTTTTTCAAAGTTCAAAATTTTTACATGAAAGTGCCTGTTACTATGTAAATTTGACACCAAAATTTTTTGAATGTGTGAGCAATAACATATGTAAAAATCAGAAACTTTTACCGTCCAGTTTCTTTTAGACAATAACACAAACAAGATGACCTCCGTGAATTTTGATAGCCGTATTTTCATGAAAAATGCTTAAAATGTCTTGAACAACTGTTAAGCATACAATTTGCATTTGATTCTTGCTGTACAAATAAATCAAATGAATAATGTTTTACAAAAAAATCATGAAGAAAACTTAGTTTTCACTTATTACATAAGAAGAGTTAAGATAAAACTTATCCAGAATTATCATACACGACTTATTATTTGCCATCGAAGTATGACACTAACTTTGGAATAATGGATTCCAAAACTCTCTTAGAATTGGTCACTCTTGGCAACCCTTCACTATTTTTCATAGTAAACACATGATACAGTCCATCCTCTTCCTTACGTTGAAAAATTGTTTGTAAATGTTTAAAGTTTAACCCGAACTTGCAACATTATCTGCAGTTGAAGATTTCATGACGCCACTGGCGATCAAAATATACAAGGATGGCAAGTTTTTGTTTCTCTTTGTTTAAATCCATATTGTATTTCACATCACTAGGAGAGAAATTTTTGACTGTAATACACTTATCATCCTGTTTCAAAGCATAAATGACCAGCTCGAACAAACAATCAACATCTCACAGTGCGTTATGAGCGTTATACACCTCGGAGAGCAATGAGCTGGCTAGGTCCTCCTGCTTGTAAGACTCACGTTTAGGAGAGATAGATTTAAACACATGAAGACTGTCTACCAATCCTAACACACATGAACAAAACTTATTAAACATTCCACTAGCTTGACAGGCATTTACGACGATTGGGAAGTCAAAGCGTTTTCCATTATGAGCAATCAGAAAAACATAGCGAAACTGATTCAGCTAGATAAGAAACTCTCTGAAAGCTGTTTGTATAGTTTTTGTTTCCACAGGAACACCATCTAAGCACATATCTGTACTATTTGTTACAACAATTTTAGTCACTCGCTCTGCTGATGCGCTCATAGATAGTTTTGGCTTCACATAGCAGTTGAAGCTCTTATCGGTACCAACACGTTTGGCTGCTATCTGTGTAATATGGGAGTAAACATCTCCTCGAACTGGAAAATAAAAATGGTACTGGAGTAAAAAACTGAATAAAAGTTATACAAGACTATAGTACTATAGTGATTTATTACATGCTTTGCAGTGGAAAATGAAATTGTATTAGATAATTTTCACAGTGAAATTATAAAATATATTTTTCACTGTAGACAGACTTTATTAGAATGTCGGTGAAAATAATATTCATATCTAAGTGGAATAAATTCCGCTCAATGTAAAATTTGTTTCCTAGAATTAAGTAAATATCTGCATACAGAATCTAAATTTTACAGAAGTATGTTTCAACATGTTTACTGTGACATTATGATGTGACGTTACGCGGCAAAATCAGCAAGAATTGGCTAATATGAAATTGATAGATTTTGTTTTGTACGCAAGATTGAAATATATCTAACTCTGGTGAACACCAGCTATAATATTTTATATAAAATAAATGTATCTGGTATTCACTCAGTGACAATATCTCAATCTTACATGCTAAAAAACCCAAATATCCTCTATATAATAATTATACCATCAAAAAGCACTTTTTGATTTATAAATGTTGTATTGGATCACCATTTTACATCTGTAAACATGCAGAGGAGTAATAAAAAAGGTAAGTAATGTCTACATGAAAAGGACACAAGTACTTACTAAGGTCTGTTGTTTCAAGATCCACAGTGATATAAGAGGGTTCGCCACATGAACAAAGTGGCTTGAAAACTCCACGTGGTATAGAATCGGGGATTTGTCTATGTCTATGTCAGCTGTGTGGCCAACTTCTGTACAAATGTAAACCAAAAAATTAAAAGAAATGGTATAACAACAAAGAGCAGTTGTTTATAAACATATCATGTCACAATAAAAAAATAATGAGAGCCACGCTGAATCAAACACATGGATTTATTACAATTATGTTTTACTGAAAACACAGGTATATCAGGATGACTGGAAACTAACCTGACTGATATGTTGCCCCTTCGAGTGACTCTGTAGCTGACTGGTTGACAGCACGCTCTTTTTTCAAAAACAGGCGCATTCCCTTTGCTGATGGCTTAGCAAAGGTTTCCTGACATTTCTGGCGTTTGATGGCACAATGCTGTGCATACTTTTGTGTGTAGTGACCATGTGACAAATCAGCTTGTTTGTTTACCTGAAAGACAAATCTTGTTGATGGTATAAATGCAAAATGTAAATATGCTAAATTATTGAAATTGTAAGATAAAATAAAAAAAAACAAAAAAACTTTATTTCATCTTGTAATTGTAATTACATTTATAGTCTAAGTTTCATGTTTACGCATGTTCACCGACTTTACAGCAATTAGCCCTGGTCACTGGGCTACTGGTATCTATCTATCAATCTCCCCGGGGAGTCTTTACTCCGCTTATAAGTGCAGCCGACAAATTGGCGCAGCGGAATTATACCACCCTCGCAGGTACCCATTTACACCTGGGTGGAGTGAAGCAATCGCAGGTAAATTTCTTGCTCAAGGAAATTAGCAGTGCCCCTGGTGGGATTCGAACCCGGGACCTCTCGATCCCTAGCGCGCGTCCTTCCACTGGACCACTGCTCCTCTTAAAGATTGATATTTATGTACTTACTTGTAGCTGGTGTAGGAAATCAAACATTGAAACTAAACTGCAAAACATTGTAACTGAAAATCAAAAGAACAATGAAACTGTAAAAGAGTTGAAATACACTTAAATTATAGATTACAGCACTTAGACCATTAATCAAAACATCACAAGACAGTTCACAAAAATATTCCTCAGTTACTGTAGTCTATAACTTCTTTGATACAGAAACTTTAACAAGTTGGATAAATTCTTAGCTTGGCAATCAAAGAAAACTGAAGTAAAATGATGAATGTTTATAAAATAATTGCATATTTCTAAAATGGATATAATTATATTGAACATTTGCAAAGGTAAGATATACTGAAAATTGTAAAACAAGCTCATTTCAAAGCATAACAAACATTTGAACAACTTTCCAACTGTTCATACCTCTACTATGTAGTTTCTTCCTTCGTTGCTTGAACTCGAACATCTAATGCCTCCCTCCCTCCATAGTAAATGTTCTTTGGAGCCTTTAAGGACACTTCTCGCCGGTTGGCGTGTTCGCATTGCTGGCTTGACCCTAGGTTCACTAGTTGGCTGGCTTTGGCAATAAATGGTTTCATAATGTCGTCTAACTGTTGCTTTAACATCTCACCAGTCAAACTTGATTTGTATGGTAAAGAACGGTGGACATAGGATACATCTTTTATTTCTAAGATAACCACAAAACAATGGCTGACACAACTGATGATCCCCAACGTTATGGGGAATAATTGTCTTAAGGTTTTCTTGTAATCCATTCAAGTCCCCACAGTTCTTTGAAAGGGCATATGACACACACTTTTGTAAATGGCTTATAGTTATCTTACTGATTTTGATTCCCTTCTCATTTTGTAAACCATAAAAGCTTTTGTCTAAATTTTTTATCACATGGTTTTTATCATATCTCTTTTTCAAACTGATATTGTGCTTGCTTTTAAGTCTGGCTAATAAAGTGTTGTCGCCATCGCCTTCAAGAATTTCAACTGGTGTACCTGCTTTTGCTAAAGCCAGTACAGCTTTCTCTCCACTCTCACTCTCCATGGAACGGGCACTTCCAAAGTGGTTTCGTACACATCGGTGTTGTCGTATTTGCTGACCAGGGTGATGACGTCTCCACCAATTACATGTTGAACATTGTCTGTGGCAGATGACACTCTTCAAAACCTTCTTCCCAATCTTTGATGAACTCATTAAAAATGTATGAGCTGAAATTTAAACATTAGCACCAAACTGAAAATTCCATAAAAAATTACATCATTTAAGTACTTTCTTAATATTGTTTGTAAAAATATAGTCATGCAGACAGTTGGGTATCGGATGTTGTTACATAACACATCGTTTTAGGTGTAAGAGAGAACTTTCCCTGTTTCATCATTACAAGCATTTATTTTCAGAGTAAGTCAGATATATTAATTTCTAAAATTATACTTATCATCTAGAACCAACAAACTTACTCCTAATTCATTCATTATGTACTTAAATTGGTAAGATAAGTCACAATTAATTTATAAAATAAGTGATATTTAATTTATAAAATGGGTAATATTTCATAATATATCAACGTAGAAGAACCAATAAAAGTCACAAAACAAACAAAAAACCCAGCTTACATGTAAGGCTGTCAAAGCCACGCTTTTGCCAAGCTGTATCAGCAGAGCAGGACATACCATACCGACTCTTAGGCTTGAATGTGGAGAGGAGGTTCTTTTTGTCTGCAGATATGTAGAGGCAAGATGCCAACTGGTTTTGTCTGTTTGTTGAGTCAAGATACTAAATTATGTTTGTCAATTTATATTGTCTCGATGTCAACCGTTTTTTGTTTAATTGTAGAGTGCAGATGCCAACCAATTTTTGTCTATTTATACAGTGCAGATGTCAAACGAATATTGTCAATTTGTTTAGAAGCCAACCGATTTTTTCTACTCTACTTGTATGGGCTGAATGCCAACCGATTTTTGTGTATTTGTTGAGTCAACATACTAAATGATGTTTGCCAATTTATATTGTCGAGACGTCTGAATTTTAAACGAATTTCAGTTATTTACTCCTTCCTGTAACAAAAATGTTCTCTGATGTAACGTATCATTCAGTAGTGTAACGAGTCATGTCGGAACGTTTTATTTTCTTCACAGTTCTGACAGCACTTATGATGTGTGGTGAATTTAAAGGGATAAACCGATTTTATGAAAACAACTACAGAGATAACCATTCTGACGCTTTTTATTTTTACAGTAAAACAAGTAACACTGGTAAAATGCCGTATTTACCCCTTCTGTGCGTACACGCATGTCCACAGTAAACAGTCATCGTATTACAATAAACAATAAAACCTTACATCAAAACGTATCTTAATTGAAGTTCTCCAACAGAAATTAAGTGAATAGGTCTGATCATAAGCCAGAAATGGAATGATAAAAATTCGTTACATGCAGGAAATGATGAAACCAAGGTTAGGTATTATAATATTTTTTTCCCTAAACAGGTCGAAATATTGGTCATTTTAACATGGGTTGTAAAGAGTATGCTTCAATCGAACAAAAAACATACCCAAAGTCACTCTCAAACATACTTTATTTTTTTGGATTTGATATGCCATTTTTTTTGCAATAATATATTTTGACTCCAATATAATGCATAGTACAACGTACATAATAACAACACAAAAAAACTTAATAAATCTGAACCCCAAGCTATAGAAAATTGGAGTTTATATAACATACTGAGCTCCGTTGGAGCATGGATTAATGAAGGCTCCGTCGGAGCAAAGTTAATTGGACTCCGTCGAAAAGTTAATTGGACTCCACCGGAGTATGGATTAAACTGTTTATTTTGTTATAATGAGCTCCGCTAAAGAAATAACACAAAGCTCTAACAAAGCAAAGATAGTATTCATCGCGAATCCACGACAAGAGCCTAGACCACCCTCTATGCCAGTCACCATTTCCTGACTGGCTGTCTGACATCTCCTGCTCCGCTGGTGTGTAGGTAGGTATGGGCAGATTCCCTGTTGGGGTGGCGCTCCTCATAATTCTTCTTTATTGCGGTTTTTTTGTTATGAAAAATACAGAATATTTATATAAATTTTCACAAAAATGTATAATCTAAACATAAACATAAATTATGCAGCTTAAATAATCTCTCTGCAACTTACTCATGCAGCATTCTAAAAATCTTTACTCAGCATTATAATCAACAAGTCGGTGGTGTGACCTTGGGTATCATATTCTCCCTAAACACAGCCATTTTTCTTCTCTTGATAACATTTTGTTTGTGTGGCAAAATATGTCTGTACATCTTTGTTGGATATGTAAATAAGCATTCATGCAAAGTTCCCTTACTAATCTGTTATGATATGGATTATGTTCTATTTTCATTTTTTAATGATTTATTGTTGAAATTATTTCAAAAAATATTTTTACTAAGTTAGATAAGGTAACAAACACTAACTACAGTCCAACCCCACCTCTTAGCCATTTATATACACCAACTTACCACTATCATTTGTTGAGCACATACAATGAATAAAGTTTTAAACATGGTGAGGTATGACTGGTTTGTTTCAATCATAATAAACAAAAATACTTAACACTAAATTCACCATATGTTCTCTGAACATCAAGTTGAACGCCAACAATGTAGTAACAAAATATGATAATCGTTTACCACCAGCATAAAGCCATGTCGGAGGACACAACACATGCAAGCTGACCAAGGGCTATGCTGTTGATTGCTATTTGCCAATTTTTCTCATAAAATCCCTTCTTTAGAGGTTATATTATCCGGTTAATGGATTTTATGTAGTGTTCGACTTTAAAGAAAGAAGATGTTGTACGCAAGTTGAAATTAATTTAAAATCAAGGGGGTGGTTTTGTGCAAACGTGGCTTTATGGGAGGTAGTACATGAGTTAATGGACTATCATCTACTTTTAATATTTTGATATTTTTTCTTAACCTGATCTACTGACCGAGGAACCATGAATTCACTGAAAAGATATAAATGGTTACTTGTTAGGCAAATATATTGTAAAATGATTAAAGGTGAAAAAAAACCTTGTCAGAAGTAAATTACTTAAATAACCTTTAAATTTATGTTTACTAGTACTTACTAATGGCGCTAGATTTACAATTGTTTTCCTACATATAAGGACTAATGAAACCATATGAAGTGTGAAGTTACTAGAAAAAGAAATATTTATTTAATAAGTTATCACAAACAGTGCGTTAGTGTTTCATGTCAACAAATCAAATTCAAAGGCAAAAACCCAATGTGAAATTTTTAGCAACAAGGTATAAATATAAATAAGGTCAGACAAAAATAACTACAAACATGACCTACTTGCTAATTGTGGCGGCGATTTCGGCCCACTTTTAACGGCGAGTAACAAAAATATTTTCCGACCCTATCCCTTTAACCTCACCGTAAAAAAGGGACCAACTCTCGTTGACGATTTGAAATAGCCTTTGTTCCGAAATCTCTCCCCAAGCAGGAGTCTTCGTGTTTTGAAATGAAGAAACCATCTTGAAACTAAGAACGCGCTGGCGCAAGCACCTGCTGACGTAGTGATAAGGCCGCTTAAAGCAACGAAAGTTTTAATCTCAGCTGAGTCTGAGTCTAAAACCGTTCGTGAATACCGTTTTAAAGATTTGCTCAGGAAAGTCAAAGTTTGAGCCTGAGTTTGAGCCTGAGATTTATTTTTGTGAATATGGGCCGAGGATTTTGTGAATTTCATTGTGGTCTCAATGAATGTTACCGTCTTTAATGAAACATTTCTCAACTCCCGGTATGTTTGATACCACGTTCTTCAGACTAGCAATAACTTATGACAAATTCTCGACCTTTTTAACGCCGGCATAGCCACTGATAGAAATTGTGGAATGTTCCAAAATATATTAAATTACATTGTTATAAAGCATGAAACTTTCTCGCTTATCTTCCCCTACCCAACACAACAATAAGGGGGATTTTATGGTTTGACTGCTGAATCAAAGTTTGTATTTTAAGTTTTTATCCTTGGGATATTTGCCCATCTGGAAATACTTTTATTTTATCTGTACCATCACATGCGATCCTAAACAATCTGAAAGAAATAAACATTTATCTTAGAATGTAGGACTTAAAAACAACATTATGCTATTGCATGAATAGTACTGTCAATGGCTTTCGGCGCTATATGGCCTTCCTGGGTTGATGGACCGTAAAACCAAAACAAACTTCCTGGAAATATACCCTTTTTTTCGAGGTGGCGGACTGTGATTTATTACCCTGTATTTCAAAAAGATCGACAACTGCCTTCCCTAACATTTCTGATTTGTTCATTTTTAAATACACTTTAATGCATATTCGTTTTTAAAATGAATTTATACTTTTGAGGGAATCACCAAGTTATTTATTATCTTTTTGATAGAATTAAACTTATGTTGAACAATTACAAGCTCTAGTATCTTCTCATCAAGAAATGCATATTTCAACACTAATCTATTTTCGCTAACCTGACCCACGTTGGTCTAGTTAGGAAACACTCCAAATATTACGAGAAAATGAGAAATATTTTGCCAGTGTGTCTGTTGCACTCGCAATTACATAATCATAATTCAAAATATGAAGTTGAACTTTTGCCTTGCCATAACTTGTAAGAAATGTTTATTACCCCTTGTAATGTATGAGTTAGTTATTTATCGAATCATCCCATAAATGAAGAGCAAAGTAATGAAAACTAAACTGTTCCATTCTATTTTCAAGACTTGTATTTGACAACATGGGGGCTAAATCTTAGATAAGTTTAAATTTTTCGTACGCGTAAACTTTGTACACTGTACGTTGCTTAGTATTACATATTAACAAACCCTATGTCGGCCGCGTAACCGGATGACTTCGTTTTTTGTTGTTGATAAAACCATTGAACTTCATTGTTTTATTGTACGATTATATTGAACTGTCCGATTGCATTTAATTACACGGTTATCGCACACTGTATATATCAATTTCAGCGTTCTATTTATAGAATTTTGCAGTAGAAAATGCAATGTGTAGGTTATTTAATGTCGATATTTGAATCAAAAGATACCATTTTGTATTCTTTATATTCTTAGCATTTTTATTTTCTGAATATTTTAATTTTATTCAATATTTTTTGAAATATGAATAAAACACTACAAAACAAACAATGCCAAATCTAATTTAGTTTCACTGGCAGTGTAGTTTGTGCTACTGGGCATTCTCTAGTGTGTCATTTTGGCGGCAAAAAGTAACAAAGACAGTAATGATTTTCATGATTCACGAAGGCATTGTGTTTTACGCAATCGTCAATGAAGAAAAATAGATAAAAAATAAGTATAGGTCTATCGGGATTCGAACCCACGACTAAAAGATTTGCAGTCCGACCGTCTAACCACTCGGCCACACAAACTTCGAAACAATTGCAAAAAAGATATAATACATCAGTGTTATGTACTAACAATACAAGGGTTCATCCAGAAGTAATGCGTCAATGTCTCTAACTTTCAAAATTTGTGCAAAAGAGTATAATATATAAAAGCTATATAAAAATATATAGCTTATATTGGCCATGGTTCGGTATATCGCCGCACGCCAAAATAACGTAATTACTCAATTATTATTACGGTCTCTTTCAGAAGCGTTGTTTTTATCAAATAATACGCCAAAAAAACATGACACACGTAACGTGACGTCAAAAGTGTGTGTCGTCGACGGTTAAAATTTGATTGACATTCAAATTAATTTGGTGCAACCACTTGCGTTCCACACTACAAAAACATAATCTACGGAATAAGAAGACTTGGCAAATTCGGACAAAATGGCGCAACTCACAGTCATTCAATTTTATTACATTCTAGGTGAAACACCAAAAACACTGGAAATGTTGAATCATACATCGGTGATAATGCCTGTAAGCAGGGTACTTGTCAACTGCTTGTGAGCCAACATGATTATTTTATTAAAATTTAATTTGGTTGATAGAATTTTATCGATACGTCCTCCATATTGGATTTTATTAGCGCCTAATTATTGCCTGTCTACAAGTACTCACACATTAATTACGTCATCACTGAACTCGGACTGGTTCAAAGATACGTTCAGCCAGATGATACATAGACATGAATGGTGTATCGCAGCCAATGGAATTCCTTTGAGAAAGAGTGACGCTTTGTAAGTAAAGAATGTACCACTTTCGTTGACGTCAAGCGTCTGGCCTGCGGCGGGTTGCGTTACCCTACATAGATAAAAAAAGTTTAGCTTGAGATTTAGAATACGCACATTCATGATTTTACACAAGCTTATAGAAAACTACTTTTTACATGGCTGTTATAATTTTCAAGTTTATTCCACAATCGGTATTTGATTTATGGCGTTTGTCTCATTATTTCTAGATCACACCTCGTACATTCCACGTGATCTACCGAAGTTTGTCCGAGCATTGAATATTCCGTGTTATGTGAAGTTTTAATTTATGAAATCGGACAGTTCAATATAATACGATAGTGCGGACTTGCATATGATACTTTTAATAAAAGTAGAACCCCTATATTATTGTGCTTGAAATTATTAATTCATTTGTGTTAAACTCGCTTGAATTCATCCTTATTGTCAGTTTTGAAGTGTGTATATGTATGTAGGTCCAGACATGCATTGTTGAGAAAATTCAAATTATTTTAATTGATTAACGGCTAAAACAAGGTATTCGGGAAAAAGGGTCTTTTTTAATGTTATATGTTATTTTTGAAAAAGTAAAGCCTAAAATAAACCAACTAGATGTTCTCTGTATAAAAACATAATATGTTTTGATGTCCAGAAAATTTCGTTGGTCTACCTTTTCAGATCACTGAGAAATGTTAGAATATGCACTCCAAAAATGGCCTTTTTTTGGCGTTATGCAGTCCCACTTAAAAAAACACTAAACTTTACAATGGTATGAAATGTTAACACACATTTTTCTGACACACATATTAACTTCCATGTTGGATGACAACCTTCTCATAAAGTTTGGCGAAAACAGAACAGAAATCTATCAAGATTTGGCCGTGTTACAGCTATTTTGCTGATCGAAGGGAATTTCACCGAGTGCATAAATTGAGAGATAGGTGCTATGTTATATAACAAAAGTAACAACAAGATTAACTTGAATTCATCTTAAATATGCATTATTCAATGCAAGATGAAGTTATGTTCAAGAAAAACACTAAACTTTACAAAAGGTCTTTAAGAATTTGTCAGGCCACAAGGTTTTCTCAACATTTTTTTAATAAAAAAAGCTGTAGTGTCCGTAACCACTTAAACTTCAATGGATGCACACACTGTTATTATTCATGAAAGAAGTCATTTTTATGCCTTTTTATATTGGTATAGAGTCCTTTAATTAATGTACAAAATATAAAACCCTTATCTTAGCATGTTATTGTTTTAGACAGCTTTGAAGATGGTTACGGACACTACAAAGCCCTTAAAAAATTGCAATTTAAACAATCACATTTCTATATCTCATATGTTCTTTAAATATAAAAAGATAATTTCAAAAAAAGATGAAGACATATTGCATTAGACATTCAATCAATGATTTACATCAATATTTATGCTGCAATCTTTTGTATGATATAATATTGTTTCATCCCATGTACATCCCTAAATCATGCATTTTTCACTATCCTGCAAGTCTATCAACAATGCCACATGAAACAAAGAATGGTTAAATTATAACATTTAAGTCCAAGCTAAATAACTAAACTATGAGATAAGTGAAAGAAAAACTGTCTCCAGATGATCAAGATATGTTTTAGCCCTTTTATATGATAACTTATACACAGAGTAGTGTCCGTAACCATTTTACTCTATTTCTTTTTCAACATTATCAAGTATGTTATTTAAGTGACCTATTCAAACATTCTTGTTAAAGCAAATGTGGGAATGATTTTATGTAAGAATGCACAAAAATGTTTTGCTCCATGTCTATAAATGATGTCATGTATAGGTGTTCAGGATTTTCATCAGAATTTATGGCTGTAAAATCTACTGAAAATTAAACTCAAAGAAGCTGAATTGTGAATCATTTTAAAAGTAAATACCTTAATGCTAAAACAGAAATAATATCCTAGCTTAAGTTGTCACAGTTTCTTTAAAAACGAAAAGTTGAATGTATATCTATATGGGTTACGGACACCACACAATTTCAGGACAAACACTTTAGAACTTTAAAATGGCTAAATGTTTTCAACACACAAATTTATTATAACAATAATTATTATAATAGCAATAATAATAATAGTATTAACAATAATGATTATTATAATAATATTAATAACAGACATTTACATAAACTTCTTTTGAAATGTTTAAGCCAACAAATACTAATTTGCAACTGGACATGTATTAAACATGAACCGTCCACAGACAGCACGCTTGATTATTCGGGGTGCTTTAACTGTTAACAAAAAATATATTAAATTACATACATTTATAAGTAGCAAGAGGGAATAATTTTGTAACAAATGTGTGCTAGAATTATGAATCGTATCATACATCATGTGGGTGATATATTTGTGGGAACATATATTTGATGTTTTAGTAGATACCTTAAGAAATAAAGAGCTTACAGCAAAAGTAATATTATTTAAAAGAACATTCTAAGTTCAAGGGGAGATAATTCTAAAATATTGCATTTAGAGTTCTGAACCTAGTCACATGAGTTGTGGTTGATAATAAGGAACATGTATATAAAGTTTGAAGTTGATACCTTAAGAAATAAAAAAGCAAAAGTAAACAAAAATGTTTTTTAAAATAATTTTTAGTTCAAGGGAAGACAATTCTGAAAAAAAAACAAAAAAACATTTGGAGTCATGGAACTTGTCACATGAGATGTGGTTGGTGATAAGGAAATGTATGTAAAGTTGATATCTAAAGAAATTAAACAGCTGCATTAAAAGAAAATATTTTTAAAGAAAATTTTCAGTTCAAGGGAAGATAATTCCAAAAAAATGTATTTGGTGTAATGAACCTTGTCACATGTAAGAAATATTGTTGATAATAAGGAACATGTATTTAAAGTTTGAAGTTGATACCTAAAGAAATAAGTAATAGAAATGTGTAGAGTCTGTAACCCAATGATCTGAGCTTTATGAGACAGTCTCTTATTAGATTCCAAATAAATTTTGCAAGTGTAGATGGTTGATAAGGACAACTATAGTTGTCTGTGAGAAAAAAATAAGTTATTTACGCTTTACTTGATGAGAGCTTGATTTCTTGTTTGTTCTGACGATTTTTTGCATTAAAGTAGTAAAATTGATATTTATGAGTTTTTTGTAAGTGTCATTGATATTATTTTTATCAATTCTGGTAGAAATGTACATAAGAGTATAATTATTTACAGAAACATTGTCTGTTTAAATGATTTTAAATAAAAATTTTAATGGTATATATACCCAAACGAAACAGAAACGCAGGGTAAAATGATATGGAATAACTTTTTATCGCCTTTGTGTAAGATGATGAAAATTGGTCAGATTATTATCAAGGCATCTATTTACTCAACACAATGAAAAGTTACGGAAGCATGAAACGTTCAGTGTCACGTGATACAAGCGAAGAAATGCAAAAATTTCGTGCAGAATAAATTTGATAATTTCTTCAACACATCTTTTCATATCATCCAATACTCTAGACATTTATACACTGTTTTCCGTATTAAAACTCTGTTTTAACTTTCTACGTTAATGGCAAGGCTTACTGACGTTCAGCGGGGTCAGGCCATTACGTTGCTAATGCAAGGTCAAACGCTACAGCAGGTGGCTATGCAGTTTGGCGTGAATGTTTCGACCATAGTGCGACTTGTTCGTCGACTTAGGGAAACTGGAAGGCTTGCCGACCGGCCTCGGACAGGGCGTCCGCGCGTCACGACACGACGTCAGGACAGGGCTATACGTCTCGCACACCTGCGTAATCGTTATGTTACTGCCACTGAAACTGCTAACAATACAGTAGGCAATCATAACCGTCGTATTCACTCCAAACTGTAAGGAACCGATTACGTGAGGCGGGTCTTCGTTGTAGACGTCCATGCATTGGTTTGCCTCTTACTCCTTCACGTCGGGCGCGTCGAATGACTTGGTTGGCGGCACATTCCCCTCGGGAATAACACAAAAAGTAAAGGTCAAAATCCAACGAAAATTTCCAAATTTAGTTCACGAAAGATAGTTCTTGATAAATCAATATCCCAATTTTAATATCATTCTTATAATTGACCATAAATCACCACTGAAGTTTACCCTGCGTTTCTTTTTCGTTTGAGTATATGTTGTAGCGTCCGTAACCAAGTCACATATGCTGAAAAAAGCCTCAATTAACAAATTTTGTTGCTCAAGTCATGCTTACCTTGGATTTACTTTAGCCATATTGTTTATAGCATTAGATAAAATAAAAATTATGCACCTGACCTGAGATTTGAATAATGGAATTTAAAGTTTGATGCATACTTCAGGTTACTACTTATACAGGTTCTTTGCTCAAGTTAAATTTTTTTTATAAAATGTGTTAAATGCTTGGAGTTTTTGACATTTTTCATTAATTGACAAAATGTTCTTGATGTTTATAAGTTAATAAATAAAAAATTGAAGTAATTTGCCAGCTTTTATGATATGTTATGCACATGCTGTAGTGTCCGTAACCATGATGACAGCAACTGATGAAAAGTGATGTGTCTTTTTTTTGCCCCGATATTTTTTGAAAACAAACATTGAATTAGCTACAGGACACTCTAGGCTTGAAGGGAAATGCTATCATTGAACCTGAAAATGAAGTTCATTTTTTTGTGGGACTTTTGTTTCCCGAATACCTTGTTTTAGCCGTTTAGAAATCGAATTTCACAGCTTTGCTTTTTCTAAAGTTATTTCATAAAGTACTACCGGCATCGATAAGTGTTCAATCGGAATATAGTTAAGCGTCCGCGTTTTATTTGAAGTCATCAGTCCAAAAAGATGTGGGTGAAATTTCAATAAATCATAACGATGTTCAGTGATTCGATGACAATTTCGTTCGCGGAAAATGTGTTCGGGAACGTCATTTTTCATAAGCCAATATCGTAATCGCAAACATGTAGACGCTTTATATTAAAAGAATATTGCTCAACTTTAGCGCTGAGGTACTAATCGAGTCAAATTATGTTCGTTGGTATCACGATTATCTTTTTTTTGGTATTCTAAATACAAATTTAGCGGCGCGCCCGTAAAACATGGTGTGGTAAGTAGCAGTACTCATGGCAAGCAAAACAATAGCGGTCAGGGTTCAGGAAAAATAAACAAGAAATATCTTTAAAAAAGATATTCGGCGCTCTGCTGGCTTCATTTTCAACAGTTTGAAGTATAATTGTTGGTCATGCACGGCGTACATGTATTTAACTATAGGTCAAATGTCGTTATTCCGAAATTGCAATTCAGCCTCAACTGACAATTTTTGTCCGAATACGTTGCCACTTCGCTGATGTATCTATTTCTGTATCCATAGCAACCACACGTTTAACTTATTTCACGGCGTCTCAACGCCGTGATATTGTGGTGGGTAGATTTTGATAGCAATGGGCAAAAGTCACGTGATAAAAAATGATAAAAATCCTTTCGATTTCCACTGCCGACAAATTTATTGTTTTTAATGCAGTTATAGTACAGCCCATTTCCGTTAAAAGTTAAATAGAAAAATCATTTTTGGGGGAATCCATATAAACAATTTTTCTTGCAACAATGCAACACATGAAAAATCAGCGTTTTATATCAACACATTTCCGCAAATCCTTTCGAATCACATGAAAAGGGGTAGGTATAAATCGCGAACCAACCGGACCAGGAGACCAGTTTAGTATACGGATACAGTTTAACAAATATGCGTATCATAATGTGTGTATAGTACATATATTATTGATATTTGCCAATATTTTATTTGAAAAGATAAGACACCAATATCGAAATTATATTTTAAGAAATAACTTTGCAGACTTTAACTATTAAAAGAATCGTCGATTGCTTCATCACATATTGTTGTAAATATTATATATTTCAACTGTTAGAGCTAGGGCTGGGACGGGTAGAAAATTGGTACCCGGGTACCCGAGGCTGTATAACCCGCATATACCCGGATACCCGCTGTTATCATGAAAGAGTTATTTTTCCTGCATCCTGGCACTTGCTTATAAAATGACAACGAACCAAGATACACCATAGAGACAAGCTTGGCAATTTTTCAAACTTCTCGGTGAAAAACACAAAACAAAAATTTGTGACCTTGAGTTGATTTACCGTGGTGGCGGTAGACCTACCTCTTCCATGAGGAAACTTCTCGAGTTCAACAGCCTATGAGACTTCGTAAACGATCCGCTACAGTATATATCAGAGCTGATTAAATCGATATCATTCAACCCCTTTCATAGTGAATTCCGGCAATTTCTGTCTCGTCAGAAAGTGTTCAGCTTCGCAGTGCTTACAATCGCAAAGCAGAAAGCAAATCTTGACCCGAGTGTCGCAGACGCAGTTATATATATGAATAAATATAACAAATCCAGGTTACATGCCACCGAGCCTTTCAAGGTCTGTTTGCCACCACCTACGTTTATTAAGTCCGAGCCAGAGGTAGGTCTAAACGTACCCACACGTAGTTTTGAGCCTTCCACTTCATCCACTTCCAAGTCTGCCGACCAGTAGTGGAAATGCGAACATTTTTATACTGATAATGGAGAACGTATATTGACGATGTCAGTTAAAAGTGGAATACGTTTAGTTTTCATGTTTTATTTGCAAATAAATTGAGACAAACTCTTCAGTGTTGATATTTTGCAATTACAACGAAATAAGTCAAAATGCTACTGCTCAAGCGATTTTTTTTCAAGAAGCAGAATTCATATTAGTTGGTAAATAAATATTCTTCATTGACGTCGGCCATATTGCCGTAAAGTAGTGCCAATAGAGATTTACGCTAGATAAACATTTCCAATTAGTACTGATCGAGGCTGATTTTTTAATTGCTGAAAAATCGAAACTAGTTTACTATCAAAGTGTTTTATATTACGGGTACCGGGTAATAACTTTGTACCCGGGTAGTAGCCTTACCCGACCCGATACCCGGGTACTCGAGTACTCGAGTACTCGTCCCAGCCCTAGTTAGAGCATTTATCATTTGAAAACTAATTTGATATGATTCATATATTTTAATAATATACCTTCTTTTCTTATTAGCCGACTGTATAAATAAAGAAGCGTAATCGTGTAACATTGACTCTTAATTCTTACTCTTACTGAG
Organism: Mactra quadrangularis; assembly: GCA_025267735.1. Classification (NCBI taxonomy): domain Eukaryota; kingdom Metazoa; phylum Mollusca; class Bivalvia; order Venerida; family Mactridae; genus Mactra; species Mactra quadrangularis. Next base: position 23,620,604 of record CM046311.1, on the reverse strand, counting down.
CTCTATTGGCGATCTTTTCTAACTATGATTAAGTGCAGCGGACCAGTTAATTTTAAGAGCATAAGAGTTACGGACCAGGGTTGAGTTCAGTAACTGCGAACGTTATAGAACGTTCCGCAACGATACATTCGGAAGTCCTCGTCCATTTGCTGCGAATAATCTCGGACATATTTGGACGCTATTTTGAAATGTCCGGCGTTAAAGTAAACAAATGTATGACCGAGGAGTTCCGAATGCATCGTTATGTAACGTACTGTAGCGTTTTGTGTAATTGAACTTGCTTCTGGTTATAGATCGAGCAGATGTAAGATTATTTTTGCAGACTTTTTTTAATTATGAAAAGTTTGGTACTATATTGACGGACTATTGACCAGACGGACCAGGTAATTTTAAGAGTTAAAATGACGGACATTTACACCTAGGTGAAAAGCTCGCCAGTTTTTAATTTGTTCGAATGGAGTATGTTTTCTCGAGTCCGAGTGAATTCATTATTAAGAAAAATGATTTCTATTCGAAATAGCTTGCCTTTTGTATTTAAGTGCATCTTTTCGGAATTAAAATACATATTAAATCCTTTCGTGTATCCGGCAACAAAATTCTTCCGTAACAAGTAAAGGTATGACTACTCTCTAATACACTGGTTTGAAAGATTCACTCGCTGACTCTCTACCTCTGCTTAAATACTATGCGCAAACTGATATTTCTATTTCAAGGCAAAGACACACATTTAGATTGCATGACTGTCTCGTGATTAAAAAATAAATGCAATAAATGCAACAAATGTTCACGCCTGTAAAATCAAAATGTCGAAATTCAAAGATGCTGGACAGTTATGCATTAGTTAGATGATTGGTTACACGGATTGGTAAGAACAGATCCGCAATGTGAGGAGCACTTGACTAAACAGAAGCGATAAGTCATGTAAATAGCTTCTGTTCTGAAGAACTATGTTTTCCCTTCTGCCGATCTTTTTAAGCGTCATGCAAATATGAATTACTGGAAATAAATCCAACTAAAACCAAACATCCTGTCGGCATAAAGATGGTGTCTAGATCCAGACCATTCGCGTACTCCAAATTTGTCAAGATTCTCAATCTAACTAGTATCGAGAATCTTACTAGGCTTTTGGAACGAGATTGTTACATTTGAACAGAAAAACGTTTTATGACAAGTTACCTTTTAATTACTGAAAAACCTTAACATGACAATTCAATATAATGCTCTTTTGAGTTACCTTTAGATTATACTTAATCATTCTTTTTTGTTTGCCGTGACAATCCCTTTGCTGCATTTAGCAGCAATGTTTTACTTGTACACTTTTAAGATAAGACAATGGCATGCATTATCTCCTCATTGCAAATTATTCATATAACAAGTTTAAGCAAAATAACTTGAATATTTTTTTCAATAACACGGGACCCGATTAAAGCGGACAGACAGAGCGCAAACTTATAGTCCCCTCTGTCGTAAATACGGGAGGAGACTAACAAATGCTTTGGTAATGCCGTTAAAATTTTGATTTCGTCACAATGTTACACGGAAAACCCGAGCGGGACCAAAGGTCCCGCGGGGTCTTTGAGCGCTTTTACGTGTATGACATACGTTGATTCTTTAAATTTGAAAAAAAAATCAAAGAAAATTAATATACCCGAGTTTGAAAAATATCTCCAGTTACACGGGCGCCGCCATTTTCATCAATTTAATCAGACACTTAATTAAACACCAGGGGGCCGTTTCACTAACATTTGCGTAACTTTACCCAAACTTAAGTTATTGCAAGGAGTTAAGCAAAACGTAAATTTATTTAAGTTGTGTTTCACTAAACTTTGCGCAGCGTAAGTTTACGACAACGCGCAGTTTGCGATAGAAACTCTTCAAATGAAGAAGAAAAGCGTCGTTGTCGTCTGTAAACATTGACAGAGAACAAATGAATGCCAAACGTCAGAGGACAGAAAATTGGCCAAAGGGGGAGATAGAGGTCCTCAAGGCATCGTATTTGTCCAAGTATGATGTCATTGAGGGTCGTCTGTCTTCCTCTTTGACCAATAAGATGACATGGAGGGAGGTTTATGAGAGGTAAGTAACTTAATCATGCATTTATAATGACATGACAATACGGAAATATCGGAGAATCTCTGACTTCGGAGTATTTCACTAGCCATTATGTGTAGATGCCATCTTGTCCGAAATGATATATCCGAAATGATGACGATATGCCGAGTATACAACAAACAAAAACATTTCACTCATCAATTCAACTACATGGATGAGGATATTTTATCTAAAAGTATAACTGGCTTTCCTTATAACGACCAAATATGAAAAACTTCCTTCGTTTTGTGACAAATCTAGCTTTCTCCTGATACGGTCATATTTCATATCGAGGACATTCGACACAGGAAGTAGATTTGCTATGTCAAGTTACTAAAAGAGGGTAAAAGTGATAGATGTAGGACTAAGGTTATATTGAGCGAAAATTAGCGTGGAGATAGCATTTATAATTGTATTTACCTTAGTTAAGGAAGGGACAGGCTGGCTTCTATTTTCATTTGGTCTTATGTCTTCATAGATGCGCTAAAAAACAAAGTTAATACTTTCCCTGGAAAGCCTATACCTGCTTATTATTTCACTATCACGAAGACCATCTAATGAATCCAAACGTTGCCGAAAAACACGATCATCTCGGCGTACATCAAAAAGCATATCGATAGCAGCCATTTTTACGCTAAAAGTTGGTTTTTATTTGCGTAAAGTTACGCTAATATTTACGCAAAATATTTGTTACGCAAATCCATTGAAACGCTCTAAGAAACGTAACTTTAGGTTACCCTAAAAAATTACGCAAATGACTAGTTACGCTTGCGTTAATGCTTTAGTGAAACGGTCCCTGCTTATCAAGATTTAAGACTGATTTACGTTTAACCTATTGCGACGCTCTATGGAAAATTGCACGACAAGCAATCGACGAAACGGATGAATGAAAAAATGGCCTGTCTTTTCATTGTCTGCTATTAAATTTTGTCGTTGTCGTCTACGCTGCAGTAAGAATAATACTTATTGCTTCTATTTCTGGTAAAGCGATAAGAGTTGCGCATTTTTGATTATTTTATTTAGGCATAATAGATCTAAGAATTATAATTATTTAGTTTTTTTATTGTAAATCACCAAGAGTTCTACTTCTTGTCTTTTTATATTTTTAATGTAAAGCAATAACAGTTTTTTGTTTGTTTTATTTTTGTTCAATCTTTATTTAACTCAAACGGTAAAAAATCAGTTATCAGTAGGCCTATTCTAATAAGTATTACTTACTTTTCTTTATCTTATTTTGCCAAAGTAACAAACTTTTTTGTTATTTTTAAGAAATAAAAGTCACCTATTTATCTTTATACAATTAAAGTAATTAAACTGTAAAAATACACCACGTACCATCTGTCTTCAAGAGCCTTTTGACATTCAGATTGTGTTTCTCCACATTAAGAATTTAGTTGTTTTTCTTATACAAGTCATAACGTTACATTTTTGCCATTTTTAAAACGATAAAAATGTCACACAATGAAGATCATAATTACTGCCTGAACAGCATGCTAACTGGAAAACTATTCTTTTAACATACATACTTACAGTGATTTGATCTCTTAAAATAACAAATTTATATTTCAATGTCATGTACATCATAATTTGACCTCAGGAAATTATTTTTCTTTTTTATTCGAATTATTGTCCTCACCAAATTTCAGATTACGAAAATGAAAGGGAGTCGGCACTAAAAATCTGAAGAATGACTGACAACTCAAGGTAACCACATTCAGATATTGTTATCAGAATATGTCTTACATGAACTATTTTAAGTATAAGTTCAAATTGCATTAATATAAATTTAATTAAAGGTCAAACTCAAAAATGAGACAGATCCCGTTCATCGTAGTGAAAATATACATTTGTAATTTCATTTTGAATGACGTCATCTAGGAGAAGACATGAGGTCACGTTATAATAAGCTGATTTAGCCTAACTCCCGTGCATGCGCACAACTTCTTCAGGAAGTCAATGTTCGTTGACCCTGACGATGTCAGATATGTCAAACCGCCAAAGTTTGAAACGCCTGACGGTTGACAGTGTAAAAAATTAGCATCCGATTTAAATTCAGACTCTAATACAAAAAAAGACGACATTATATCTGACTTGATTTTCAGCCAGTTGCCAGAAGACATTTTAAATTCTCCAAGTTGATACATACCTCAATCTCCCACTTGCATGTGCATGTTAAACACTCCACAATACACTGAGTTGATGATTATCATTTTAATTCAAACTGTGCTTTTCTCATGTACTATCATTTGTAGATTTCTGGTCAGGGTCCGAACAAGACAAACTCAGTGGAATGTACCAATATTAAAACAGTATATGTTGCCTTATGCATCAGTTCCATTGGAGATCATGCCAACGGACTAAGAGTCCCCAGAGAACTACAAAGAGCATACCCAGGTACTCCCAGACCAAATAACGACAATTCTCGCGGCGAAGTACATCAAATGTTACAACCTGTCCTATTTTTCAGAGTACTTCAACTACTGCATTTATTGCCGCGTACAATTTGTGGAGGAGCGCACTCTGGTTAGTGTCCGAACTAAACACACCCAATGGAACGTACCAACATTAACCCAGTATATGGTGCCTTATGCATCCGTTCCATTTGAGATCATGCCTAAAGACTGGGAGTACCCAGAGGACTGCAAAGAATATACTTAGCATACCGAGGTACTCCCAGACCAAATAACGACAACATCACGGCGAGGTACATCATGACAACCTATGAATACGTCAAAAAACAAGAAGGTAATTATACTGAGGTACTTGCAGTCAAAATTAGGACAACCCTCGCGGTTAGATAAATAAATGTCTATGATAAGATATAGAGTTGTACATCATTAATATAGTTTGAATTATTAGTATCATTAATAGCTGTCGGCGCGATATGACCTTTTTGTGTTGGTGCGCCGTAAAACCCAAACAAACAAACGATGTATGAATTAATCAAGAAACAATAGGTACATGTAATAAAGAAATCAAGTCTTTTAATCAATGTTGTAGGAGTCGTCATGTATATGACTGTAAACTGTTACCCGATACAAGACTAAGTGAAGTCATTATTTATTATCGTCTGGCGTCAATGGATTTGTTCATTCTAAATTTTCTAAATTCCAGTTAACGAAACTGTGGATGTGATATCAATATCTCAATTAAAAATACATTTCAATTTTTTTGGAGTACTACATTTACAGCTTCCGCAAAATTCGGCAGTTTTACGAGGAGATAAGTATGGTCTACGTGTGAACAAGACGCCGACAGTGGAATTTTCCTTCCATTCAGAAATTCTAGGTGCCATGGGCGTCGGAGCCATTGCAGATATACCGAAAAACTGGGAGTATCCACAGTACCTAAAAAAATCACCGAAAGTAATGAAGTCCTCCCAGAAAAATAACAACTTGAATGGTGCTATACGCACCAGGGGTGCGTTTCATAAAAATATACGATTTTTCTTAAATTTTACGTATACGAAGATATTTACGATCTCGTTTAGTCATCGTTTCATAAACCGTTGCGTAAATTAGACCCATTTGCGAAAGTTAAATTCGGTAAACAAGTCCATGTTTACGTCATCACACAGCGCGCCATCTGTCAGATTTGACGTCTGCCTATAGATTCACTCGAAACTGAAAGTGAGTATTTGTTTATATTTATGTGCTCAGTGTTATAGTCTTTTTCTTGTGTACATGCAACGTTATTGAGCGCATACATTGTCTAATTGGCGTATTATTACTGAAACACATAAGTATTCTTCTTGAAGGCCGACATTATCGGCTCGTGTTGTCCTTGACTAAAAGTAGAAGTATACTAATCGTATCGTCATTAGAGGCATCAAATTAATTTTGCCACCAACAGTATTACTATTATTTATCCTTAATGTTCGTTAATTAACTGACTGGATATTACTTATTGCAACGATCTTCTGTTTATGCAATTTGCAAACTTCAGAGTGCTGTCTTCATACTGTCATTTGGACAGGTCAAGGAGAAAGCATGTCAGGGAACTTAAATCATGGACCTTAGTCATGAAATAATTTTACTGCAATTCTCACTCCTAGCATGTAGTCTATATCACATGGAACAATTCTTAGTCATTAAATAAAGTATGTCTTTAGCATAGGCACATCCAAACTATCAGTATTGTTATTAAATTCACCAGTAGATCTAGCTTCTTGCAATAATTTTTTGACATTTTTATTTATTGACTAGCCTATAAATAGGATATTAAATGATACAAAAAATGTGCATGCGCAATACAATGCGTACGCCGGGTCACACCACGTTGGATACGCCTAAACTTGGTTACTGATAATGAAATTAATCCAGGAATGTTAAATATGTTGGATTTTAAATTAAAAATATTACACTATCAGACTTTTTTCCTTATATAACAGGGGCCGTTTACAGGCGCCTTCCCCTCTTGAAATTTCTTTAAAATCATGCAGTTTTCCCCAAATTTTGAGTTTACCTTGGATATTTTGTTCCCCTTTCAATGAAATTGCGATAAAATTTCCCCAAATGTTCTATACATAAAAAGGCCTTAGGCCCCTTCCCCAAGTACTGAAAAAAGCTCTGACTATTGTTTAATAAATCCATTTTTAATAAACTGTGTGTTCATACAAATCTTATGATTGATTGTAATCACAATGCCTATGTGCTGATTGAAAACATACAACAATTCAGTGCTGTGCAATGTTTTTTTCTACCTGTTTAACAAATAACCCAACATAACAGCTATTAACTATTTACCTTGATAATGATAAAGCTAACTTGGAGAAATAAGTGTTCTAGAATTCTGCATTAATGAGAAAGTACAAAACCAAGTTGGTAACACCGTTTGGAACGATGAGGGAGTTAGCAAGCTCTCAATTTCACTGAAGTCTTCAACTGATTTAGTGCAGCAGACATACTGGAATTATACCAGTATATTATGGCAGGTACACATTGGTTCATAAGCAATGTATGTATTATAATATAATATAATATAATAATATGACTTGACAATTGTTTATATTTCAGTGTCAACTCAGTAGGGTCCAATGAAAGGACCGTTGAAAATATTAAAAAGAAGTGGGCAGACATGAAGGTATGTTTTGTATGAATTTGCCATGCACCATATTTGTATGAATTTGTCCAACACCATATTTGTAGTAAATTTGTGTTACCCCAGGTTACATTACAACTGGAATACAGATACTTATACTCCAAAGTTAAAATCAATATGAATCATCTGTCAAGAATCCGTGATATATTGATATCACAATTTCCGATGATTGCCATACCCGTTCATGTACATTTTAATGTTCAAATGTCAATAAATGTATAACTTTTAGGAACAATTCCAATGAAAGTACTTAAGCATTTAGGGCTGCCATCTTTGACTCTGTTGAAAAAGGCAATCACTCTTTGGAAGAGGTCAATCTTGTCCTTTTTTATCACTTTATACAATAAACTTAAATAGTGTTATCGAAAAGATCTAATGTTCATTTATTTCTGATTTTGACATATGGACTATTGCACTAATTTGTTATTTATTAAGCTGAAATAATATACTTTCTGATGATTGAAAGAATCTAACATGCTGAAATGAGCTGAAAATTGGCATCCATGAAGATGTTGTAAATGTATATATTGAAAGTAAACGGTTGAAAAACTATTAGTTAGATTGTATGATTTTACTTTTCAGAGCTTAACTAAGAAGAAAATGCAAAGATCGCATAAGTACATGAAAGGAACTGGTGGTGGGCCCTCAGAAAAAATTGAGCTGTCCGAAACGGAAGAAAGGGTATTCATTTATTAGTACAGTCATGTATTCCTTTCCATATTTTCCATATTTAAGCAAAATATTAATTCTGTCATTTATCATTGCTTGTATGCAGTTCTTATTTGTCAAATAGCTACTTTTAGTGTCAATGGTTAACATTTACTGTTCAAGGATAAGTCTGACATAGCATTAATATTGCTGCACTTCGAATATTTGCAGAATTTCAGACTGGAAATGGATTATCATAACTTGTCAGACCTTGATGCACAATTGAGCGAAAGTAAATGGTTTAAAATATTCACATTAAGAGTAAATTATGAACACATATAATATATACCTTATAACTTATAAGGGAGATTGTGAAAATGAAATGTTTCTTTTAAGAAATGTATATATTTCACAGGTACATGGCCAGATACCACCCGAAATGATCAATGGTGTTGTTGAAAGTAATGACACATTCAGAGGTAATTTCTTCCAATTATTATTTGAAATTGTATTGATATTTTCATGGTAATTTCAATTAGTGATGTAGTTATTGAGAGTGAAGTGTTCTTGATACTTCAACGGTTGGGTTTCAGGCATCATGGTGTATACTTTGATATCAAATACTTGTGATAGTGACGTAACTTTCTTGAAAACAGCCATTAATTGATTATTACTGCGACTCTATCACAAAAAAGAATGTAAAGTTACAATGTGAAAACAAATTTTAATATTTTTTTAATTACTAATTTGTCGCAAAATAGTTTTTAGTTAAGGACTTAATACATTAAGTTAACAAATAAATGTTGAATTTTATGACATACGTACTCAATAGATAATTGTACCGTGTAAAATGTATGGATACATTTCAATATTTTGCAGTTGATTGTTTATAATATTTTGCTTGTAAATGTAAATTGTTAAGTACTCTATAAATTATGGTTGTATTTTTTTTTCTATTAAAGACAATGAAAATCCTATTGCAAGTGTAATGGAGAATGTGACCACAGTATCGACTGAAAGTAAGTCAACCCCATCAAGGAAAAGGAAGAGAAGTGGTATGTTATGTTGTATGTACATTGTCTCGTCTAATTGAGTGGTACGATAGAAATATATGTATTAATTGACATTCTTCAAACACGCTTATGACAATATCATTATTTACAAGGAATGACGGAAATCTATATCTTAATATAAAAGTATCAGGGAACTTTATCATATGACATGAGTATATTGTGCATGGGCATTAATTATTGACAGATTGAGATATGTATTTATCACTTTTATTTGTCATCAACAAATTTCATTACTGTTCTCATGCATTCAGTAAACGTCTGTGAGCAATTTAAGAACTCTTTCAATATTGTTAATGCTAAGGGAATATTTGAGAAATAATATAATATTTTGTGTACTTTAAGAACTCAGTAACAGTGGTAATGAGCTGCTTGAGATAGAAAAACAGCTACTGATTGAGTCCAAAGCCAGGAACAGTATTCTGAGAGATATAGCTGCTGCTGTGAAAGAGATTGCAGCATGTCAAAAGCAACAAGTAGCAGCATCAACTTATAAATCACTTTTTGAATAAATAACAAATTCACGCTGTTCAACGGTTATTTTATTCAAGTTTATTTCCTATTTTTCAAAATGTGCTTAATTCATATATTGTATATTTTTTCAATCATTCCAATGTATTTTTCAAATCAATTTTAACAAGAAAAAAGTATTTACATGTAATGTAATTCATTATGTTATATTTGTTCCGTCCTGTACTGCCTTTCAGTAGAGTTATGTAATATAGTGTTTTTTTGAAAACATGAAATGCAATTTATCTGTTAGTTTATATATTATCATTGAAATGCAATTTGGTTAATGAAAAATTATTTAGTTATGTAAAGTCATTTGAAATGATGCACTGGTATAAAAACAATACTTATAACCGAAAATTGATAACCTTTAAGAATTTCAATATTTTTATTATTTGACAGTTGACAGCTTGATAAGTCTATTCAGACTGTCATGGCACATGACTTGAACAATAAATGTATCTCCAGTCTACCTAATATGCAGCTGTGAAAATATATGAATGTGATATTAATGTCTGTGATATTATTGTTTCCAGTAATTTTATGTGTATTACTTTTTTTTAACATTACATTGTACAATACAAATCGATAGATAATTTTTTTATCATAAGGCTTCTATACTGTCATGTAATACATGCTGAAAAAATTAAGGGCTGTCACAGCACTCCAGATGTCTCTGAAAGTAGTGACGTCAACGATCGGCGGCCATATTGGTTTCCTATCTGGCTCCATGTAAATACGTGAGTGAAACTATCTTCGTTTTCTTAATAAACCAATAATCTAGGCACATAGAATTGGTATCTTTCATCTAAAAACACATTTATTTTCATAATAATAATCTTCAAATAACGGAAATCTGCGCTTTCTTTCCGATAAAGCTCGTAAAAAACCCAGAAACTAGGTCGATGACCTTTGACTTTTTTGCAGCGCCGCTTGTTTTCGCGCTTCAGGTGCTTGTTTTAATTATCCATTTCATAAAAAATATAGTGTAAAATCGGGGCCTCGTAGCCTCGTTATGAAGAAGGATGTTGAAATTAAGCATAAGTGAAATTTCTAACTGGAAAGCATGGTAAAAAGCCCGCCATATCAGCTTTAGAAGACCATCAATTTTTGCAACAGGTATTTCTACCTAATTTAATGGTTAAAAGATGGTGGAAAAGTGATTTTGGGATAAAGCAATGTGTCATTTATAATTATTTGAATGAAACTCGTTTGTAAAAGGAAGCGCATTGCAGCGCAAGTAGATATTTTAATTTGTCCGAAATACGCACTGTCCGGATACTATGTAACCGTTACCGAGTCATATATTTTCGCGATGTTTACAAATGTCCGTGTAAGTGTTTATTGACTTAGGATAACGTTTTATATTCGTATTTTAATTATTATATGGTAAATTATTAAAGGGATATGTGTTTAACTGCTGTTTTACGATGGTTAAATAGCAATTCTAATTTCTACTCTACAGTGAATAAGTCATTGATGATTGAGTAATGAGTAAATTTGAAGACGATTCCAATTCCAAGTCAAACTTGAGTGTCTTGACCACATCCGAACCCGAGACCAGCGCCAGCGGTAGCACTGTACATTCGCCACCACCATCCCCTGTTTTCAAGTTGTCAACATTCAAGCGCAGAAAGCAGATTCAACCAGCACCAGTATTTGAAATAAAGGCATTCTGAGGTATGGAATCTGTATTTTTTATGTCACTTAACTTTAGATTAGTAATAGTATGGCTTGTAATGTAGACTAGTAACCTGCACATTAACCCTGCTTTCGATTTATAGCATCATTTCGTTTCTTGTTCACTTAACCTTCTCCTCAAGACCGATAATAACCAGCTTTATAGCATGTAATGGCAACAAGGTCAAGGATAACAAAGTTTATCATTGTTAAAATATTTTAAATATATTATTACAAATAAATTAAAAAAATGTATATTTTAAAATAGAAATTTAGATAGTACATTCAAAGAGTGAGCCTTTCATTCATCTTGAAGTGAAGTAATTGATTTTTTTGTTATCCTTGCCATGTGCATTATAACTTATAAGTTATATATATAACTTATATATGTAATATGGTGTGGTGTTGTTGCATGTGAATAAAACTAACAATGTAACTGCATACTGATGTGTATTGCTTTATTGGGGCAATACTGAAGCATCCCTTGTTCTTTAATGTAGCCATATTTGTTTGAAAAATTCAAGTTATATGATAAAATTGTGAATTTTGTTAATAAATAAAACAAACAATGAAGTTAAATATAACAATATAACAAGGGATGCTTCGGTATTGTCAGCCTAGCTCCTAAGTAGCCTATATCTTTATATCTGCTTTTTACCTGTTTTTCTCAAACAGGACGAGGATTACTCATTTGAACCCATTGATAGCCTTTGGGAAGCGTATTCCTTCATGCCAGGAAAAAGGGGTGACTACAATGAACTTAAATACTCCCAAGAAAGTGTTGAAAGTACACCAGACATTGACAAATTATTGTCTGAAAACAAATTTCTAAAATTAGAACATGATCGTCTGAAACTGGAAAATCTGGAACTGAAAAAACAACTGAAAAATAATACTGATAATTAAGAATACAATTTATATCTAATAATGTCTGAATTAACTAATAAGGATGTATTTGACTTTCACTAGAAACATGATAAAAGCAATTGTATTAAATATATTACTGAAAAATACATGTATGTGAACTCTTTGGGTGCAGGCACATCCAGTCAGCCAACCAAACAGGCTTTTGACTATTCTGTTAAAAAAGTTATTGAAAAAGTGAAACAATTGAAAAAAGGTATTAGCCGCCCTGATGGTGTTAAGAATTTAGATGAATATTTGAACCAAAAATTCAGCTTTCCAACAGCAGATCTTAGAAAAAGGGGTCCACAAATTATTCAAGATGAAGCTCTTAACTGCGATTCTTTGAAATCTTCACTTTTGTCTGAAAAGTTAAAGACTCAATCACTAACTGAAAAATTAATTAAAACGGAAAGTCTGGTGGAGTCTAAAGATAATGAACTTAAGAAAACTGAAGATGCCTTGTCATTATCAGCTAAAAAGCTAACTAATGTAAAGCTGAACTTAAAGCGAACTGCTTCTCGTGAAATTTATGCTCACAAAAAATTACAAAAATTAGAAGATTCTGTCAATAAGAGGTGCTGTATTGATAAAACAGAACGTATTGAACAGTTGGAAACTTTATTGAAAGAAAAAGAAAGTACAATAAATGAACTCACTGAAAGTGTTGATTATTTGAATGATATTTTGAATGATAATGTGGAAGATATTATGGTGTTTGATGAGCACAGTAAAAGGTATTTGCCAAATATAAAACAGTGTGTTCACGAGTTATTGACACTTAATGTAAGTGCATCTAAAGTAGGCAGTGTTATAACATCTGTACTAAAATTAGTTAATAAGAAACCCAATAAGGTTCCTTCAAAGTCAACAGTGCTTAATATGAACTTGCAGCGCCTCTGTTTAGCCCATAGTCATATAGCTGAGGTGTTTAGCAAAGAAACCAATACATGTTTATTAACTGATGAAACCTCAAAGTTCGGGGAAAAGTATATGGGCTATGAAGCTTCAGACTCGGACGGTAATTTATGGGTTCTTGGGCTTCGTGATATTGAAACCAAGTCTGCCGAAGACACATTGAGTACATTTCGAGAAATCTTGATGGACATTGAAGCAATTTCATCATCAAATTCTGTCTCCAATGATATACTGTGTCACATAACCTCTACCATGTCAGATAGAGCAGCCACTGAAGTGAAATTTAATTCTATGTTACAAACTTATAGACAAGAAGTGCTACCTCTGTGTTATGCTAATTATGACACTTTTTCAGAAGAAGAGAAATTTCGTCTAGGAAAGATGCACAATTTTTTTGTGGACTTCACGCTTTAGTTAATTATGCAGAAGCCACTCAGAAGTCATTGAAGGAGACTGAAAAACAGATGTTTGACAATGACACACCTATATTTGATGCTTCTTTCAAAAGTGATGAGCCTGGTGTATGTAGGTTAGTTCGTACAGCAACTAAGTGTTTTGGATCAGGCAGTGGAGGCGACGAAAAAAGTGGATGTCAGGGGCAGTTCCGAGTATACGTAGGAAACTTTCTCAGTGACAAGAAATTGACTTCGGTACCATTGAAAGCCTTTAAGGGTTCTAGGTTTAATGTATTGTTTAGCAACGCAGCCTCTATCTTTTTCCTACATGAACAAATGATTTCTTTCTTGGAAAGTGTTGGTTGTTCAAACAAACTTCATAAAGCTGTACTGCATGACTTGAAAGTTACCGAGTACATTGCTGGTACTAAGGCTCTTGCTTTAGTGAGTAAGTTTATTACTTGCCAATTGTGGCGTGTTCTAGAAGACAAACATGTATCATTATCTAATATGAATGAGAAGTACCTAGCAGTGGTGAATTTTCTGCAAAATGCCTCGGCTAATGTTGAACAGTTCATGTCTGGAAATCTTGTGTTGTTTGAAGACCATGTACAGAAAGATTGCATATACAACTCATTGATAGAGCCAAGGGATTATGATGGTGTATGTCAAGTATTTGTTCAGGTTATTTTAGGACCCTTAGCTCAAATGTCACAGAAATTGTATAAAGAGCATCTTCCAGGCGGGGAGTTGGCGTCTGTGGATCCTGACCTCATAAAGGGAAATCCCAAAACCTCAGCATTTGCTGAAAGTGTCTTTGGACAATTAGACCAATTACTCAGGTCAAAACCGAACATTACCACATTAGCAGCAGAATCATATATAATGTTTCTCAACAACAAAACCATGGACTGGTTAAATGCCAAGGAAGAAAAAGAAAAGAATGAGTTGATTGGAAGGGCATCAAAACAGATACGGAAGTACAGGTTGAACTACAAAGCAAGGTTAAATGAAATAAACAGAAAGTTAGACAAAAGGAAAAACAAGAACGAGAAAGAATAAAAAAGCAGACTGAGTATACCAACAATATAGTAATGCATGGTTTGTGGCAGAGTCAAAATGAGGTAGACAATATGTTTTCATCATACAGTAATGACAGGGAGAAAATGGAAGCTTTAAGAGCACAATTAAAGTTCAGGAAAGAAGTTTTAAATCAAGTTCCAGATGATAAAAAGACATTTAATTTAACTAAATCAGTTCAAGGAAAAAAATCTAGAAAGACATTATCCTTAGAAGAGTTAACTGCTAATCTATAAGTCACTAGTCTGCCAAGCAATTGTGAAGGACAATGAAACTGAACGACACATCCTTGTGGGGAAAAGGGTCAAACATCGCTTTGAGGAGACGAAGAATGGACAAAAAACCTACAATTGGTACACAGGAAAGATAATATCTCAGGTTTGGTACCTTAGCTTAGCTATGTATCATGTTTATAATATGAACATTTCCATTGACTTTGACTTTCTTACATGCATGCTGCCAGGGTTATGGACATTAATATTAGTACAAGTACTTATAGTTTAAATGTTGTAATTAATTGATAATCCTTACAGAATACTAACAATTAACAACCCTTATTCTAACATGGTAACTTCAAATTACTTATTTGCTTAATTTTAATTAATACTGTTAGAATTTGCATATATGTTCAGTGCTTGTAGTATACATGTATGCTTATATTAGTAGGGTACTTTACCCTATGAGTCTTAGTTTTAAATAATGAAAGTTATATTGTAAATAAACATTGTGTCTTGAAAATTTACATTCTTTTTGCAGGTGCCCAGTTTCCCTGACTGGTTTAATATTGTGTACGACGGAAATCCAGCTATATACACCTACCACAGGCTTGATTCGGATGTGGACTCAAATGATCTAGTGATTCTTGTTTGAAGTAAATCATAAATACCACTGTAAGTAGTATCCTATTCACTAAGAAGTACTTGTTTTCAAACATTAATTCTAAAATGAGGATATGGTGGTTGTACATTTTGTCAAACGTTTTGTGTGCATGTACGTATTTTTCTTAAAATTTTACTTATAAATTTTTAGTAAAATGGAAGTTGTTATTTGTTTTAGAATTCTTCTAATAGCATGACAATATCAGCATTGGATTCCTTGTTTTATTACCTTTAATTTGATGTATTACAACCTATATATCTTAAAAAATACATGAAACCATATGTTTGGCAGAATTATCCCCCTTGCGCTAAAACTTTAAAGGGCCATAACTCCGTTAAATTGGTAATTCTTAATGAAGTAACTTGCAATGAATTTCTCTTGGAAAGACCTTTACATTGATATATAATAAGCTATACTTTTGTGAAATTCAAAAAATAGTCTGTTTTCACTATCGTAGGTTAACTGTATCTTGTAACTGTAAGGCTTATTTCTATGTTCAACTTAGTCTATATAGATTGTAGATAACATTGGCTTCACCCATAGATCTGGACAGGTGCACTAGGATAATCATTACAATGCATCATGTCTGGTCTATGAATTTTACCAAAATATTTCAATGATTCCCGATTTCACTAGGCTTATTTGTCAAACCTCTAATCCCGCATTTGTCATTACGTTTGTTCATGTAAACAACTGTTTGTATCCATTTTTTAAATGCGACAATTAATTCAACATGGTTTCATCGGTTTAAGTCAGTAATATGTATGTTAATTCACATTTCTGCCAAGTTTCAGTAATTTATTCCAATTATTTACCGTGATATTAACGATTTTCCAGCGAGAAATATCACGTTGAACAAACCCATGTCACTCATTATACTGTTTCCGGTTCGTTGCTATTAACAACGCTCGTTCTATTAGACGGATCAACATTTTAATCTGCGGACATTTTAGTATTTTACTTATTTCTATAGTGTATGAGGATATAAACAATAGAAATCATCCATACAATGTTATTATATGTATTTATGTATATTTAAGTATATCATGTTGTTTGATGGGCCGTATTTGCCGTTTTAGCCTACTTCAGCGCAAAAGATTGCTGTGCTGATGCAGTGTGGGACCGTTAGTGCGACGGCGTAGCAGTCTGTACTCGGATAACGGTCCCACGACGGTTTTTGCAACGTTTGCGGTTGCACTGCTACTTAAATGTGAAGCACTTGCTGCACAGGGAGCACTTTATAAGTCCAGGCCTGTGCCGCGATTGAGGACTTCAACACTTACTCCCAAAGTATGCACAAAGTTCTTTTATTAGGGTATTTTTAATCCTTTCTTAACACTCTTGTATCATCGCTAGGGATGTTGGATCCATTTGATTTTAGATCTATTAATTTGACGAAATTTGACATGAAAAACAACATCCCAGAGTTTTTACTTCAGGAATTAAAGTTACTGAAACAATTACTAATTTGTTCCTACGATCGTTGTCGTTAAGATGCAAACATGTAAAACAAACTTTTTTTATAATGTTTCAATAATAAAGTAAACCGTAAACTAATATCAATAAAAACACAAGTGAATCCAGGGGGACCGGACCCGGTGTATGCCATTTTTTCTTTCAATCGTGAAATATGATATTAAGGGAGACTCCATGAGTGGGTTGATGCACGGGACAGGTTGATACAGTCCATTAGTTCAATCACCCTGTCTTGCCCTGCCCTGCCCTGCCCTGCTAAATCCGCCTATGAATATTTAGTTTACAGTATGATTTAGAAAACTCTGAAAATATTTTTTGTTTAGCGTTGGGTTTTTAGAGGTTGGGGTTGCGTGGTAGCAACACATTGTATAAGTCGCATCTTATCGGTCAGACAACCCATATAATCATCTTTCCTGGAAAGTTTGGATTTAACAGTTAACCACATTCTTAGCACATACTCAGTAACTGAGTCAGTGACTGACAACTGCCCGACATGGTTAGGAATCAGTCTGGGATAATAGTGGTAGAAATCATTTCTTGATCAAACTCTGCAGACGTATGTATACCCCGTTTGGGAATCAGATGGAATGTTCAAAACACTGCTGAAAAAGTTTTTAGTCACTGATTCAACTAACCATTTTTCCAGTCAACTATCTTACACGAAAACAATACATACATGATCTTACTGAAAAAGTGTCAACTATAAATGAAAAAGAAAAGGTACCCATTTGTCGATTTCTAAATGTATCAAACACATCTTTTGAGTAACGTACGTAGAATATTTTCAACTATCTAAAACAATGTTTTTTGCTATATTTGATTGTATAAAATCATTTTAGTTTATAAAGAAGGCTATCAAACTGTTTTCAACAATGCAGCGTAATTTACTCATAAAATACAGTCAAATAGTAAAAAACAGCGATATCTAGTCATTAAGTAACAGTTTCCTTAGAAATTCTCAATGAAATATGCAAAATATTAGGAATTCCCATTTTCAGAATGGGAGAATTCTCCCATGGGAGAAATCCCATATACAGAAATGGGAGAATTCTCCCATGGGAGAAATCCCATATTCAGAAATGGGAGAATTCTCCCATGGGAGAATTCTCCCATTTCTGATATGGGAGAATTCTTAAATGGTGTTTAAATGCTTTAAAAATGACAAACTATTCATTTTTTCTTTGGAATAATGTTATGCACTAATAGTACCTATATAGTAACATGTATGTTAGATAATTAAATTTGTTGTGTGAAACGCTCATCTAATCAGAAAGCAAAGGCGTATCACGTTGATCGGTTATGTTCCTATAACGGAAGAAATGTTTCTCAATGGATAAAAAGAGAATTAGGTAAAATGAAATCTAATTAAATTATCCAAACAGAAGTGATATATATTTATATTTACTGTTTATCTGTATATTCACTACTATCACAGTGAATATAAATGTTGATAAGTAAATAAAGTATATGAGATACAAAGTTCATAATGATTATAATGTGTTTTCAACATACCGAGCCGTGCCGCCGATGTACAATTCATGCCCTAACATTTAATATTGACCCACTGTGGACATTTTTTATTCTGTTTTCAATTCATAAACTATGGTCGAAATAATATTGGTGAGAATTACGGTGAGCAAAATGTTGGATTATTGCACCCTTAATGAAGTAACTTCATGTGTTAATAGACAGTGATATTATAGTAAAGTGTGATACACACTCCATGTATCCATAGTTCTAAAAAATTAAGTATTTTAAATATAGCAACTGTATTTATCAGTATATTTCAATACTAAGTAACTCTATGTGATATATAATACATATACATTTTAACTTCTCATACAATAGAATCTATACCTTTGTATGTGGAACAGTGTTTAGGCTGTGATTAAGTATAACATAAACCTGAGAAAACCAGTAACTGTGACCAATCTATCCATTAGTAAGCTGATATAAGTACAAGGACTGAACAGAGATTTGTCAGTAACTTACGATGAATAATTCTTTCGATAAATTGATATAACTGATTCTCTTGCATTACAGACAATGGAGCAGTGTTGGCTATGTCCACGTAAATTTAATACCAAGTCAGAGTTGAATGCCCACCTTATTTCTAAGGAACATCGCAGGCAATCAGTAAGTTGTCCTTTTTGTGAGAAAGAATCAACATATACCCGTGTCACGGACCTGGTTAAACCTTGCAACCAGAAGCATTTTATCACATATCATAGCACACCTAAGTCATTTTTCAGTGTGAACAATTGTTTTTACTTTAGCGTGTACCCTCAAGATTTCTGCAAGATAATAAATCCAGAACCGTTTTATTCTGGTGTTGCCATTGAAGCTCGGCAAATCATGACACAATGGGCAGACAAGCAAGGAGACCCAGAGAGGAAGAATAAAATTAGATCTGGGTGGAGAGTAATGTTTAAACGTGCTCCGACTGACTTGGACAAAACCATTAGTAATCCAATTATTGAGTCAGTGGCTTCTACTAACCAAGATGAACCAGAAGTCAGTGTAGAAACAACTACCAACAGTACATGTACATCATTTTCAACTACATGTAGTTCATTTGTTAATAATATTGACAGTTCAAATATTGACAGTCCAGACATTGAAAATTTTAACAACAATAACATAGTTGATAATAACAATAATATGACTAATAATGAAGAATTAGACCTCTCTGTCAAACCTTCAGTACTTAGTGAGTCTGATGATACAGACTGTGAAGATGAGGAAAATCATTGTGAAATTAAATCTAAAAACAGTAGATGTATTAAAGTTGTTAAAACTGATATGGGACTACGCAGAATAATTGTCATTCCTAAGAACACTACTCGTACTAATACATCATCTACGTCCTTTCCATCATTCATCCAAACATCTAATACCACAGATGAAAATGTCTCATCACCTGGCTCATCACCAAGTATTCACTTAGAGCTGAAAATCTACTTATATCAGGCGGAATGCCTTTATTCCTTCCTGGAAGAAGGGACTGGACTAAAGTTAACACTCCATTTGAATTTGACATTAATGGCTCTAAATTACTGTGGCCTCCAACGAAATGGTCTCTGATGTCTCCTGACAGAAAGTTGATGGAATGGGAGCAGATGGCTATGGCCATGGAACTACAATCTTCAGGATCAATTAACATTGATATCTCTAGATCATATTTACTCAGTAAATATAACTTTTTTTGGTTTGCAAGGTTCTGAAGGATGCTACAAGGAAGATCATGAAGTAATCACTAATAAACTGAGGTATTATAACTACACAAGACCTGTGTCTAGGTAAACAAGCTTCCTCTACGGACCTACAATTACTGAATACTTTGGAGAAAACATCTTCAAGTACATGCCCAGTTGATTTGAAACTGCTCACCGTCCCACTTCGTCTGAAGAAGGACTAATTATACAGTGTTTATCGCTTGATATGTTCGCGATAATCCACTAAGTGTTATCGGTCTTACCAATTAAGTTTCTGCTTAAATATTCAAGTTATCGCTGGATACGTTTGTGATAATCTACAGAGCGTTATCGGTCTTACCGATTAAGTTTCTACTTCAATATAATATTATCGCTTGATGTGTTCGCGATAATACACAAGTGTTATTGGTCTTACCAATAAGTTTCGATTAAAGTATATAATACATGTTTGATGTGTTTGCAATTATATTACAAAGTGTTATCAGTTATACTGATGAATATCATTTTCTTTTTATTATTGTGTGATAATTGTCGACATACAGCCGATCATACTAAGGAAGTTCTATGATGAATATATGTGTGTATAATATCTCAAAGTATTTAAATGAAGAATGTCAATGTAAAGTGTAGATTTGCAGCCAGCTTTGTATAAAGTTAATTTATTTGAGTGTTCTACATGTTTTCTTGTGAATCTTTTAAAGCAACTAAAGCATTGTGATCAGTTTTCCTGATGTTATGCCAGTAATAGGCATATGTTTTTACCACAACGTTAAAGTGGGTGAATGCTTTTGAAGCAACTAAAGCATTGTGATCAGTTCTCCTGATGTTATGCCAGTGATCGGTATTTGTTGTGCCACAAAGTTAAAGTGGTGAATGTCTTTAAAGTAACTAAGACATTGTTATCAGTCTTGCTGATAGTTTTTATCTAATTAATTATTGTGGTATGCATATGTTTTATTGAAAAATGTTTTCAGGCAAGATACAAACTGACACATTTATTTCAATACTTTAATCTAAGTTTAACAATAGCACATATAGAATTATAATAATTGAACTTTCCCTTTTATCATGTTATACTGTAAATCAAGATGAGAACTCAATCAATGAACTTGGAACAATGGAACCTTTGTACAAAATACATAGATATGTAAACTTTTATTATCTTCAATATTTGACTGATGATATTTGTATTCTAAATACAAATTTGATTATGTGTTTAATAACATGTAAAGTAATAATTCTTAGCTTAAACATTGAACTTAAGCAACTGTTATCGTTATACTGGAAATTAAGTAGTGAACTGAACTGAATAAATGTAATGTATGTTTTCATACATTTTAGTAAATTTTCCTATAAGTGTACAATTTTGAATTGTACTTTTCTGATGACATATAAACATTATATCAGTTCTGACTTAGATTTACTAAGACTGTTCACTTAAGTCGTATTATATATATACATGTATGTGTGTATATATAGTGAAACTTGACAATTTCAAGAGAGTGAAATGATATTGAATAACTAACAATAGGAATTTTGTATGTGTGTCTTCATACAAAGTTTAGGAGTATCATTTTAAATAGTTTTCGATCGGTGACATTGTATTTTAAATACAAATTTGACTATGTGTCAAATGAGATATGTACATTTTAGCTATGAAAAGTAATTCATATCCTAATCATTGAACTTACCTAACTGTTTTATAGTATACTGGAAATCCAGTAATGAAGTGAGTTAATACTAAGTACCAAACATTGGAAAATTTTGTATGTTTTCATACAAAATGTATACAATTGAAATGAATATGAACTATACTTATTATGATAATATTCAATGTCAGTTTTGATGTTGGATCATATGACTAGGTGAAAAGTGACAATTTTCATTGTGAAATGATGTATGATCGTGACTAACTATCAATAACTATACTGAAGTTTATTTAAGGTTAATATTAGACTTAAATGTTCACTTTATAGTGTTTTGACTATAATTAAATAATTTATATATGGAGTTAATTAACACTAGCAGGTGTCTTGGCATGTGAAATTGAATTTTAATTGAACTTTAATTGGTAATAATTTTATGCTGTTATGAAGTTGTAATGTCGTTAATTTGTTATATAACATGCAGTTACGTTGATTGTTGAAAACCATTTGTTAATGTTTATGTATTAATGAGTTTTTAAGCATATCCCGGAGGATACGTTGATACTGAGGAGAGGGTAGTGTAATATGATCAATATGCTATATTGATATATTATACCTTATTACCGTAAAGTACTAGAATACATTACAATGGGGTTCAGGCCCTTTTTGTTCCATTCTTAAATAATTGTGTTACAGTTCTTAGTACACAGCTATTGAAATGAGGTTTTATTTGAGGTATAAACTAGTTTGATAGCATCATGGGTCTAGGAGCTACCGACTTTTTCATATTGGCATTTGAACCATTTTATGAGGCAGATCTTTATTATATAAAATAAACAGAAAAAGGCACCAAAATTAGAAAAACTTGATATTATAGATGATGATTAATTTATTTTTTGGTATTATGAGAAATGCAAATCCCCTGAATGTATACATTTTCTGGATGCTGTAGAACGAGGCAATATGATGCATTTTGATGCAATACAAATTTTTGGGTATGTTGCTGGGTTGGTTGTCATGTGTGTATTGTTCATTACTTTTTATGGCAATTTATTGACATTGTTTTTAGTGATGTTTGCCACAAAATATAGGAAGTTATATGTTTCTGCTACCATAGCAACGCATAATAATATATATAAACCTATGAATAACCTACCTAGAAAACATGAATACTCACAAGGGAATGATATTCACATTTTTTGTAAATTTACTTGACATCAAAGCACTTAGCAACGATTTTGCAGTATCAAAGAAAACATACTTTTTGGTTACCATAGCAACAATCCCCCACAAAAACCATAAAGTCCTAGGGCATAACATTTTCCCCAAAAATAGCATTTATAAGTAAAAATAAATAGGGATATTACTAGATTAAATAAGGTACAGTAATTGTTCTCAGTATTCGACTACACTCGAGTCACAAAATCGATATTTGACGCGGTCTACATTAAAATCAGTTCAGCAATGTCGGCGCGCTTTTGATCACGGTCCCTTAATGTATTAAACGACGTCATCAGATACGTTGCCGCCATTACTATTCTGAAGTAGCACAAAGATCACAGAAAACTAACATACGTTGAAACATTCTCTTCAGCTATTTAAGAATAATGTTAACGGTGGACTCAAAATTTAAACCTTCCAACAAACGCCTCTTACTTCTCTATCAAACATTTAAGTGCAAAATGTGCGTAATTTATTTAATAGACCGACTTTCATTCTAATATGAATTAAAATCGTGTGACTGGCGAATATGGCGTTTTCAAGTCAGAACTTTATCGTTGATCAGAAGCGTATGTGCGAGAAGAGTTATGTCCGTTATTCAGGATTAATCTTTCATTTAAGTTGAATTAAAAAAAAATACCAGCAATAATCATGTTGTTCGAAATTAACATTTCATATTATATCTTTGAAGATGAATATTGTTAACTTAAAAACGATGCGTAACTATGTACATGTATACGTCACTTATAGAAAGTGGAGTATTGACCAAGGTAGAAGGTAAACTAATCTGAGAAAATATGACGTAGTGGAGAAATGACGTCAGCCAGCGATGACCGGTGGGTGGGATGACGTTACGTTCACAAAATGTCAAAAAATCTCGAACGGTAGGGTTGGAAATACACGTTTGCTAGAGCTATGTTACAGGTTTCTTCATTATTAATCTTTGTTTCTAATTTACAAAGGTATGATAAACATATAATAAGTTGAACGTCAATGTAAAATTAATTGAAACATAGCATAAAATTGGAAAACTTTCTTTGTTTACATATCAAATTTTTATTGACAATGCAATTTTCAACTATCAATCACCAATGCGAAGCTGCTTGTGTAAGCTACATTTTGATTGGTCAATCTATTTTTTGTGTTGGAAGCGGGCTCTAGCAAACTGCATAAGTCTTTTCCACACCTCGTCAAAATGACGCGAATCCGCGTCCATTGCATAATAACGTTGCGTCGACGGCAACAGGAGTTGTTTTCTATCATCATTTATTCAGGATTATAGTTACGCTTTTTTCAAGAAAAAAAAATGAAATGATTAATTAACGATTACTCTTTCAATACATGTTCTTATTGTTTTATATATGTCCGTAATAAAATCAAATTTAGGGCTTAAACGTTAGTAAAAAATAAAAAAAATGGCGTCGACGTCACGACGACGTCATGCAACGTCACGTCACCTGAACCCCCTAACATTACCAAATAATGAGAATAATAACCAATATTTATGTATTTGTAGGGAATTGAGAAAGCTGAGGGCAAGGAATCGTTTTGTTGACATACGACCAATGTCGCGAAAACCGTTTACAATCGCGGTTTGCAATGTAATTGCTATATATTTCAATTTTACGTACCGTTTTCATTTATCTATGATGTTTATTCTACATTTTTCCGTAGTGATTACAATGTATAATGCTATCACAAGTACTTTTTTCCTTCCATTAAGTGTTCCATTCTTTAGTGGAACTTGTTTCGTCATCCTGACAGACGATGAAATCTCTCCAACTTAAATTAATTAACAGAAAGTGCTAGTATTGCACAGAAATCCTATTTAAGTCACATTTAACCGTTTGTATAGTAATTTGGGTATGTTCTATTATTATTTTAGTATATTGTATTTTCTTAGCGGAACTACGTTTAGTTTAGCGGCGTAACGTCACGTTGGTCCTAAAGTCAGCGGAACGTTTTCATTGGTTTGTTAATTCCGCTCTCTAACGTCATTGGTCGCGACGTCGTTCAAACGTCTTAAACGGGACGAATATTTTGGCGGAATCGCTCCGCCAACGTGTATATATATAAGACGATTCTTCAGTCTCTAGCTTTCGCTCCGCCAGAGTAGACCTGTCAGATCTCGTTCTCTCATGTAACCTCTCCCCTCCTCAGCGTCCGACATTCCGCATTTTGATTGATATATAGTGGTTTTAATTTGTTTTTTTTGTGTTCTTCACAACGATAAAAGTCTAAAAACTGTAATACTCTAGTAGTTTTCTTTTGGTTTTATCCCGTATCTACGGAGACAGTACATATATGTATATATATATTTAGAGTGAGCTGTAATTAAGACTCGTGAACCTTATAATATTATCAATAATGCTTTTTGAAAAATTCTTTTCACTTGATATTTTCTCAAGATCAAGCTTTAACTGCGCATTAACATCTTGCTTAAGGTAAGACCTGGGTAATGGGCAATAACATGAACCTAAAATTGCATATTATATTATTGTTTTGTATCATTATGTTCATCAAAATATAAAATATTAAAATAATTTACTGTTGTTTTATAGCTTCAAGCGTTACCCGGCCCCGATTCCACGAACAAGCTTAAATCAGTTACAAGTGATTAACTTGGTAACTGGATTAGCAACTGACTTAAATCTATTAGCTTAAGTCAATTGCATTCCACGAAAAATAAGCGATTTAGTAACAGGATTAGTGAGTCACTTAAGCCTGTTATTTTAAACCCACTGTCAAGTTGGTTTAAGCCGGTTGTAGCATCTTAAATATGGCTGCGTTAGAAAGACGGCTGCAGTTCTTGAGAAGGCTTCAGCCATGACCAAGGATTTTCCGTGATAGGACCAATCCTCTGGAGATCCTGAGTGGGGAGGAAGTATTTTGTCGGTATAGGTTTCGGCCGGATTCCATTCTAGACCTTACTGAGGCTGTGTATGAACGTTTAGACTCGGCAACGGGCAGGTCCCAACCAGTGCCCCCTCTCCTGTGTGTGCTTATGACACTGCAGTTTTTTGCTAGCGACGCACATTACGTGATAATTGGTGACAGACACGGGGTTTCCACCTCAACCGTATGTAGGACGGTCATGAAAACGACAAGAGCCATCTGTACGCTGTTGGACCGGTACATAGCTTTCCCTCGGGACATCGAGAGGGTCCAACGAGAGTTCTATGCGATCGCAGGTACGTATTTATTATGACAGCATCTCGTTGCTTAGAAAAAACATCTAATAACCCCAAAGATTGTTTATTTAGCGAAAAGACTAACCTTTCACGACGGAGTTACCGTTCCTTACAACATATTTACACTATAAAATGTTTTAAATGAGACTCTAATAGCATTTCTAATATCCTAAGCTTTTACTGTTACATGTACTATGTGGCATGACAAGGAGCTGATGGCTTTTAAGCTCAAATATTCGGAGAATTAGGAGAGCTAGTGTATTCACCCTAGCATTTAGCAAGTTCTTACCTTGTTATTACTCAAGGGTTAGACTATAAACTTATCATAGGTCTTTGGGTTGATTAGATAAGGTCACATGCCAAGTATCGTTACTCTAGGATTCATTTCAACTGAGTTATGTCTCTTTTTATACTTTATAGAGTTTTGGGTGAAGTAGTGCTAACTTTGCTGTTTATACAATGATTCACTTTAAACTTGACATAAGTCTTCGGGTGACTAGACAAGATCTGTTACTATAATTCTGGAATGCATTTTTGACTTAATTATACTCCTTATAATGTGTGCCGGTCAACAACTGGCAATTAAAAAGTGCGATTTATCGTACCAAGCAAAAGATCAGCTACCAGGCGGTAGGTACTGGAATATAAGTCAAACTGACAAAGACTCTGGAGTACCTACAACAAACACGGTAAGTGAAAGAGATTTTGCTCAGCTAGATATGTTAGCCAGAACAAAACCAGCAGCATCTGTCACTACCATGGAAGCCATTATTATGTGGTCAAACAACAAAACTTCATAATGGCTCGACTCATTAACACCTATTGAGCATGACCGTGTCTTAGCCGAAGCAAGAACAAAGGCCCCTGAACTAAAACGCAAATTAAAAGAACGTCAGCAAAGACTCTTTGAGACCAAATTAGAAAATTTAAGGCAAAGGCAAGATAAAAAAAGTACAACAAGAGGAAAATAACATTGCGAACAAGGTAAAATTGACGACCAAAAAAATAACTGAAATTGGAGGTCTTTGGACAATATGACATGCAGTTACAAAGTACAAGCAAACTCATAGTGTTTCAACATTTAAAGAAAGTTTAATTTCTCAATTACAATTTCATAAACATGTTTTAGGCAGCAAAGGCCCTAGGGAGATCTTCCAGCTACAGCTTAAAGGTAAACGATACACTGTAGATGAGCTGGAACAGAATATCAGACAGGTATTGACTTTTAATACAGACTTTACAGAAACTGATGAAAATGAATTAGTGTATAAGACTACAGACGTGTTAAATAATGATTTGCAAGATCTGAAAAACAAACTGAACTCTCGAATAGAAGAAAATAGGCTGAAGGTATGTATTAAACAGCACAAGGAAGAACTTCCAAGCTCAAACATAATCCTGAAGAACTTATTGGTAAGAGTATCAGACACAAGTGTCGAGATCCAGTCACAAAAACTGTTGAATGGTTCAGTGGTAGTGTTTTAGGATTAAAAAGAAAGAATGACAATGTAATGAAAACCGAATATGAGGTTCAGTATGATGATGACGATGAAAATGACAAATGGTACTTTCCATTACTAAAAGATTTGGAAAATGGAGACCTCATTTTAAAGTAACTGATCTGAAAATTTAACAATGACTGAATGTTGATTTCAATGAGACTCATGCTCTTCAGCATATAATCAGCAATGATTTCACTTCATTACAATACATCCCAATATTGATACAAGGCTGATAGTATTTTCATGGGTGAAAGTTCAACATTTTCAAAATCCTGAAATTTCCAAATTTCATGTTTTTAAGGCCACATTACCATATGGAAAGAACCCTTTCTCTGTTCAAAAAATCCTGAACTTCAGGATCAGTCCTGAAAACTTTCACCCATGTATTTTAAGAGAGGGTTATATACAATATTGTCCTAGTATACCCTACTATTATATATTCATATAATTAAATTAACATAATGACAGTATGCAGTTTAAAGGTGTGTTTCATTGTATGTAAACAACATCACACTCGGCCTTCTGTATTGTATGATATTGTTTATACTTGCAACTCTAATGATACAAACCTACAGACTGCATACTGTTATAATACCCATGTTTTTCCTCAATTCTATACAATACTATTCAAAGCAATCTCCGTAAACACATATTCTGTAGGCCGATGTCTATTTTTAGACCAAGTTTTGCTTACTAATTTAAACGCGGCAATATTGCCAGTCTGCGATTGGGCGACTCATTTCAAATTGCGTGATGTAGAAGATGTAATCAAGTTATGTATCATAACCATTTCTTCATGAATATTATGATGAGAAAAGGTCGCCTGAACGTGACCTTCGTTTGGAAAAGGCCAGATCTAAATTAGCGAGTAAGCGAGCGAAAATTCTTTAGATCGGGTTTTAATCAGATTGTATTCAAAGCAACTCATTTTTCACAAATAACGTATTATTTACATGTTAAATTAATACATAATGGCTTTTTCAAATCAAGTGTGACTGGGAGAGTGAGTCAAATTGCTTATTAAAGAAGAGTTTAGATTTATTTCCATAATATGAATGCAAGTGGTTGCTATGGTAACTAAAACGATGGCTAACTAGCTGTATATGAAATTATTATGTAATTTGTTATAGGATATACAAGAGCTTGTTATAAAATTTGCATCATGTACATATTGCAAATAATGACTTGTAATTTTTTTCCATGAAAGTGTTATTTGTAAATGGTTGCTATGGTAACTACAAACTTTGCTAACTGACTGTATATGAAGTTATTATGTTATTTGTTTCAAGATATGTTAAACTTGTTCTTGAATAGTGTGTTATAAAATTTGCATCATTTACATGTTGCAAATATTAACTTGTAAGAAGTTTTCCATGAAAATGTTATTTGTAAATGGTTGCTATGGTAACTAAAAAGATGGCTAACTAGCTGTTTATGAAATTATTATGTAATTTGTTATAGGATATACAAGAGCTTGTTATAAAATTTGCATCATGTACATATTGCAAATATTGACTTGTAATTTTTTTCCATGAAAGTGTTATTTGTAAATGGTTGCTAAGGTAACTACAAACTTTGCTAACTAACTGTATATGAAGTTATCATGTTATTTGTTTCAGGATATGTTTAACTTGTTCTGGAATAGTGTGTTATAAAATTTGCATCAATTACATGTTGCAAATATTGACTTATAAAAGTTTTACATAAAAGTGTTATTTGTAAATGGTTGCTATGGAAACTAAAACATTGCTAACTGACTGTACATGAAATTATTATGTAATTTGTTATAGGATATGAATAAGCTTGTTTACAACAGCTGGTTTTAAAATTTGCATCATTTACATATTGCAAATATTGACTTGTAAATTTTTTTCCATGAAAGTGTTATTTGTAAATGGTTGCTATGGTAACTACAAACATTCCTAACTGACTGTATATGAAATTATTATGTTTTTTGTTTCAGGATATGTTAAACTTGTTCTAGACTAGTGTGTTATAAGATTGTGTCATTCATAAAAAGTATAATATTGACGTGTAAGAAATTTGATGGTTGCCATGGAAACCAACTCTTTCTTTACGTAATTTTGTGAATACTCACGTTTTATCAACCAAATAAATGTTCACTATGCAATTGGTTTATCAAAAAAGTAAAGATTGCAATTCATTTAGATGTTAACATATGCAATCTTTTTTATTCTGATATGAACAAAAAAATTCCTATGTAATGGCGGCCATTTTGAATTAAATATGGCCGCCATGCTTTGAATTTGGTAACCATGGCAACCGAAAGAATGTATATGTAAAGAGCTTCAATAACATGTATGCATTATGTTTTCATCGGCCATCATATAAAGAATACGAGGGTTGGCAGACATAGTCAATGTCAATCCTTCGCATAAAGTAAATGATAGCCGAGTTTTCCAAGACAAACGTTCATCCATTTGTTATTACTTTTCGCGATCTTGTCAGAAATGTCGCCACTGTTTTCTTGACTTTCTGTTTAAATCCATTATTCCATGTTATATTTACAGTTTGTAAAGTGAAATAAACCTCCAATACATTGATTTACACATTAATTCACATTTAAATCCATGTTATATCCGTGAATTACGAGAAAATCTTCGTTTTTTTTAATCTCTAGCGTTTAACCGTCGGCCATGTTTTCCTTGCACAGTCTCATTTTGGCTTTAACTTAGAATTTTATTACATTATTTAAGCAAATAAGTATTAGATATTAGATAAATTGAGTAAACTTATAATTTTATTAGAGATTTAATAAATTATTGTTGATATTTCAACTTAGACGAATTTAGATAAGTTTAAATTTTTCGTACTTGTAAACTTTGTACAGTACTTCTAGTATTGCATGTTAATATTATATGCAGTTACCTTTGTCGGCCGCGTAATCGGATAGCTTCGGTTTTCTAGGTTAATAAAACCATTGTACCTTATTGTTTTTGTACGGATTCGCATATTGTATTTTAAGTAGTAGAACCCCTATATTTTCGGACTTTTAATTATTTAAGCTTATTCATTTGATAAACTATCTGAAATTGATCATTCTTATCATCTTAATATATATATTTATTGTTGAGAAAAGTTATTTTAATAGATTTAGAAATCGTACTTCACAGTTTTGTTCTTCTTAAGTTTTCTTACAAATTTTTACAAAAGCCTTATCAAGCTAAAGGCTGGAGATATAAGCACAAAGTGCTTCATATTTCCTATTTGGGATCACCATAGTCTGTATAGACTCCACTGAATTACCTACACTGATATACGTACAGTACAACGTCGAGGAGCTGATCACTCACTGGAACGTAACAGTATTATGTTTCATTCGCAGTCTATACATATGCAATGTTGTGCAAATTCATTTTTTATGCTGTCAAGAGAAATATTTGTTGTCAAAACATAACTTTTTTCGAGGTTTAACAGTCTCGACTGACCATGCGGTATACAAAGGGAAGTCGCCATTTAGTTAAATTTAGTACCCTGCTTTTTCGTTCTAGATAGCTCACAAGCGGAATGAGCCGGGAACCAACAGTATAGAATAAATAATCAGGTCGGGTTAAAGTTCGTATGAAATATTAATGTATTTATATACCCAACGGGAATTAATGGGTGTAATTACGTTTTACTAGTTTGCGTCGTTTCGGAGTTGTTCGATAATTTCCGTTTGTAGGGGTGACAACCTAGCTCCGTATAGTTATATGATAATGAGACAGTATGCATAAATTTGTCTTTGTTGAAAGGCTTTGAAATATATATATTTATGAGTCAGAATGGTTTTAAGATTTGTCATGTCTCTGGAACGATAAATCGTTCCAATAAGTTTGTTTACCGCGCCATAGGTCGCACCTAAATTCATATTGCATTAATACTTCACTAACTGTCAAACTCAAAATGAGACTGATCCCGTTCATCGTAGAGAAAATATACATAGGTAATTTCATTTTGAATGACGTCACCTTGAAGACATTAGGTCACGTTTTAATTAGCTGATTTAGCCTAACTCCTGAGCATGCGCACAAATGCTTCCGGAGGTCATTGTTTGTTTACCCAGATACTCCCAGACCAAATAACGACAACTTTCACGGGGAAGTACGTCATTACAACCTGTCTTATTTTTCAGAGTACTTCAACAACTGCAATTATTGCCGCGTACAATTTGTGGAAGAACGCACTCTGGTTAGTGTCCGAACTAAACACACCCAATGGAACGTACCAACATTAACCCAGTATATGGTGCCTTGTGCATCCGTTCCATTTGAGATAATGCCTAAAGACTGGGAGTACCCCGAGTACTACAGAGTACACTGAGCCTACCGATGTTCTCTCTGACCAAATAACGACAACGTTTACGGCGAGGTACATCATGGCAACTTACGAATACGTCAAAAAACTAGAAGGTAATTAATTTACCGAGGTACTTGCAGTCCAAATTAGGACAACACTCATGGTAACATACATCTTTACGATGTATGAATTAATCAAGAAACAAAAAGTAAATCTGTGAGCTAATGCTCACTAGGGATACCCCCGCCAAAATCTAAAAATATGCGACAAACAGGAAGTAGATTAGCAAGGAGCATGAAATCGCTTTACACCACATGGGACTATGGGATAGGGGTGTAACGGTTAACCGATATACCGGTTTATATTGCAATACGACTTCTGACGGATTTTAATCGGTTAGTTTTTCTCTGAACCGGTTTTTTATAGTTATGTTCCATACTGTTTTTTATATCAGAGTCTGAAATTTAAGTGTTTGAATACAGGTTTAAATGTGTTCGGAAACTTGAAATATTTTTGGTAAGTTAAAGAATAAGAATCTTTGAAAGTCCATTCAAAACCTTTTTTCAAACTTATTCAAACAATTGCGTAATAACGTGTATATCATTTGAAAATACAAATATCTATGTACAATATTGATCAAATTAAGACGATGCACGTGCATTAATTCATGCTATGCATGTATGCGCAAAGAATAATATGTATCGCAATATATTGCAATATATTGCAATACGGGTTTCGTGTATTGCAATATATTGCAATACGGTTTTTACCGTATTGTTACACCCCTACTATGGGATGAAGCAATATGCAAAGTATTAGGCTGCTGCATGTTATAGTTGCTGAGAAAACTGCGACGGAAATTTTGAAACGGACGGACGGACAAGGGGAAAACAGTATGCCCCCCTCTTCTTCGAAGCAGGGGTATAATAAATACGTATAATAAAGAAATCAAGTCATTTAATCAATGTTGTAGGAGTCGTCATGTATATGACTGTGAACTGTTACCCGATACAAGACTAAGAGAAGTCATTATTTATTTATTATCGTCTGGCGTCAATGGATTTGTTCATTCTAAATTATCACATCTTCGTATCAATATTAAATTCCAGTTAACGAAACTGTGGATGTGGTATCATTATTTCAATTAAAAACACATTTCAACTTTTTTGGAGTTCTACATTTACATTAGCTTCCGCAAAATTCGGCAGTTTTACGAAGAGTTTAGTATAGTCTACGTGAGAACAAGACGCCGTCAGTAGAATTTTCCTTCCATTAAGAAAGTCTAGGTGCCATGAGCGTCAGAGCCATTGCAGATATATCGAAAAACTTGGAGTATCCACAGCACCTAAAATTCAACGAAAGTTCTTAAGTCCTCCCAGAAATATAACAACATGAATGGTCCTATACGCATCAGTTTTTTTTCAGAGCATTCCAAAGGGCTGGGAGTAATTTGCGTACAGCAAAGAGTTAACTTTAATACTGAAGTACTCCCGGGCAGAATAAGCACAACCTTCACCACAACAAAACATGTTAACGAAGTATGAATTCGTCAAAAAATAACGTTAAAAATGGTTTTGCTGATTTATTAATTGATCAATTTTGTTTTAGTCACTATTCATGTGTTATGTTACTGTTACTCAATACAAGACTAAATGGAATTATGAACTAACATAATTATATAGTATTATCAACTTAGTTTCGTTTGTTATGAAGTACGTCGGATTAAACATTATCCATGATCACATTTCAGTAACTTAACAGTCTGATAACTACTTTATAGCATTGACCGAGTTACTTCATAGATAAAGATGATGTCTGGGAGGCGGCAAACGACAGGTACGATTGGGAGAATGACAGTGGAAGCTTTCACTGAACACATTCATATAACATCATGGTATCAGTGAATGAGTTACTCTAAAGTAGACAACAAATTGTTCCATTGTGGTAAAAGTATAAATTTTGAATTCATTTTAAATGACGTCATTTTGTAAGATAGATGACGTCGAATTTGTGAAGATATGACATCATATTATCATTTGTGTACAACCCCCCTCCACAAAATTAAGCATGAAAGGTACAGAATACTTGTCAACTTTGGTGCAATATCCTTTTTATATTTCAACGTGCAAATTCGGAAAATTACTTTCCCTCGTGACGATGCCACTCTTATAATATATTTTCTGATAATCTATATTCGATCTTAAACCAAAATTTACGAATATCCTCTACAGCTCTGTTAATAAATGTTCCAATGTAAACAATTTTTATAAGAAGCAATTAATTATAAGATCGCTAGACGTGCTCTGGTAGCCATAATAAGTGTTGTCGAGATGTGTTGCTCACAATGATTACGCCACGAGTTACTTCTGAATCGAAACCATCACCATCATATTTTATCAATTTTACCATGATGAAAAATACTCTTGTTCTATGTTTGTCTGATTGGGTTAAGCGACGCACAAAAAGGTCATATCGCGCCGAAAGCAATCAACGATACCATCAGTTTAAACGAAACCAATGATGTAATGCTTTCAATCATTTTATAAACAGTTAATTCCTTCAAAAAGATAAGTATCGAATATGATGGCATAGACTCAAAAAGTTGTTTGAGCGAGTTGACTTAAATGTTTGTGACAGTTGTCTTTAAGATCCTGACAGACAAGGAGAGCGTGTTTAACATTGAAATATGTTCGTCACAGGGTGTACATCTAGGTGCTTTTTCTCTTTTGAGAAGGTATGAATGTGTTAATCTGGTATGACCAAGTACCATATCGCGAAATCACTATTTTATCCCGGCGATTAGAAAATATAATTGACGAAGATGAATTAAGGGTTGGCTTTTATGTCACGTAATTTATTAAAAATTGCATTGTTCCACAATGTTTGCCATTTTGATTTAATCAACCTGTTTATTGAACATTTGAAGTCACTGCTTGGTAATTTGATATCTACTGGTTGAAGGTTTAAAGATTCTTTGGCTGAAATATCAACTTTTTCATTTCCATGTATACCAAAAGGGCTTGGTATCCAGCAGAGGTGTTCTGTTTAAGTTTTTAAAATTTCATGTAATTTTAATGCGATATTTTTAATAAGAATATTGTCTGAAATACGAGTTTTTATGGCCAATAATACAGAAAGAGAATCAGAAAAAATGATAGAATTATTATTAATACTATTTGATATGTATGATAAAGCAAGATCTATTTTTAAATTAATGATGTGAAGTTCTATTTTTTTCATGCCTAACGGTGAAATGCTGTGTTATTTGATGAAAATAAACGGTGAGAATAACGGTTTATATTTTCACTACGATGAAAATATAAAAATGACGGACTACTTGTTTCTAGGGAAGCAACTCCAACAAAGTAATATATATGACTTTCAGAGTTGTTTCCCTTTATTTGGCTCATGGCCAATACAGAGTTTTCGTTCTTGTTCACTGTCTTCTGCTGTGAACTTAATCAACAACATCAAATTTACAGCTATAATCTCATTAAAACGTATTGAAATTAATTCAGGTCAGTAATATGGATGAATTTAGTGAAGTTATAAACTTTGACTTAATGTTTAATGACTTTTTTGATGATGAAAACAATACTGAGGCAGAAAAATGAAGTAACTTCATTAGAAACCAATTTACAAGATCCCAATATTCAGTCAAATAACACAAATAAATTAAAACGCAGGTTTGAAGAAGTTGATATTGATAAATTTTTGGCAGAGAATGAAAACAAAAGGAGTAAAGCAAAAACTGAAAATGATTTGAGAGTGTTTTATGAGTTTCTAAATATCATTAAAGAAGAGAGACCCATACAGTTAATTCCAGCAGAAGAACTAAATGAATATCTATGTAGATTTATAGTATCAGTTAAAAAGAAAAATGGGAAGGATTATGAGCCAACATCTTTGAGAAGTTTTATTTCTTCCATCGATAGAAAACTAAAATCACTAGGTTCTACAATATCCATAAATAAAGATGCTGAAGTTAATAAGACAATAAAAGTTAGTTCTTAAAAGTAATCAAAAAGAACTAAAAAAGAAAGGAAAAAGTCATGGAAATAAGCCTCAGGCAGCTGAATGCCTCAGCGATGACCATTTAACCAAAATGTTTTCATCTGGGACACTTGGCCCTAATTCTGGGAAAGCACTTATTCATTCAATGTGGCTGATTTGCACTACATACTTTGGTATGAGGACAGGCACAGAAGTCCACAATTTGAAATGTGGCGACATTCAAATAGATATAGATGATGAATGTAATGTAGAATATATTGTACTAAGAAAAGAGCGACAGACCAAAACAAGGACAGGCGCAAATGCAAGAGATATTAGGTATGTATATTAAGCACTACTTATTTAAAGTAAATCTACTGTCTACCAAACAAAGTATCACACAAGTAAAAAATTGCTGCGAAATGCAGCAATGTGATTGTCACGGCGAAAAACAAAAAAAAGAACAGGTGATGTTAAGTGTTAAGGGTTTTCAGTATGATAATATTATTTGTTATAAAATATTTTCCTCTTCATATCTAGAGGAAAGTAAGAATTTAGCTCACAATAATGAGACATAAATTCTGAACAAAGTTTGATGCTATGGTAACGACTAAGAGCCAAATTAAGTTTTGTACCACCTGGCGTGCCGAATGTTTATAGTTTAGAGCATGTCCACAAATAATCAGGCAGGATGAAGTAAAAGAATGTTACAATTGATTTTTCAAATTGTTTATACAAGTTGATAGTGACAGAATTTGTCTTGAGAGCCTTCATCATTTTTTTTAAACTAAAAGGGTAGGTAAAGTGCATTTCATGCTACAAATGACCAAAACACTAAATCGCATTGCTATTGCAACCAAATGATGCAAACAAAATTTTAAACCTAATTTCTTTATATTTGCATCAATATGATCAACTGACAGCAAAATCATCAAATTCTGAGAAATAGCATGTAACACTCACTGCCTGATTTTTCGTGGACAGCCTCTTAATAAATAGAGAAATGCATATTGAAAACTAAGTCTCAT
This sequence comes from Mactra quadrangularis, assembly GCA_025267735.1. Classification (NCBI taxonomy): domain Eukaryota; kingdom Metazoa; phylum Mollusca; class Bivalvia; order Venerida; family Mactridae; genus Mactra; species Mactra quadrangularis. The sequence goes on along the minus strand of CM046311.1, from coordinate 23,583,759 downwards.
GGGAAAGAAAATATTGTTTTATTGCACAAATAATTGTGTGACGAGTACGGATCCGGATGTCCAGGTTTTAGAGCTATCCAGAGTGATGTCATTTAATCTTAGTCATTGAACGCAATTATAGTCCGAGTTGTGGGACGCTTATTGGCTGTAGTAGAGCCGACTAGTATATAAGCAGAGAAATTCTTTTATTCTGGCAGATCGTGTTTTGCTCTCAAAGTGTTAACATCGGTAAAATAAAAGGTAAAAATAATTATTATTTATTTTCTGCCATCTTAGTAACCTGCGCAGAGCATTGCGTTCTGTTGTAGTAGTGAAAAGTGACAGTTAATAGAATAGTATTCCGTTCTCTTAGTACGACCGCTTGGAGCATTGCGTTCCAATGCATAGGAAAAGGAGCGACGTCTAGGGTATACCTTGTTGAATATATATATATATGTAGTATACAGAGAGCTGGTGTTCAGATTAGTATAGCACAGGTGACTGGTTTATCGCCTTCTTAGTACGATCTCTTAGAGAAAATAGTGTAGAAATGGTAATGAAATTTCATGAAAACATGTTAGATTGTTTGAAGATCCTTGAACACTATCTTATTTGAAATTGGAATGTATCATATAATATGGAATTCACTATACTCACTTCACAATTCCATTTTGTTCAACAAAATAGATTAGTGCAATTGGTAGCGCGTCGGGATTTGGATACTCGTGCCCGAGGGGGTGCGGGTTCGAATCCCACCCGGGAAGGTTATACCCTTCCATGAAAATTAGACTATAATGTCAATTTTCCTCCATTGATTAGATAATATGGAGAAGCCTGGTGGAAGGGTAGGAGAGTACTGGTTATAGACAAAAGTCCAGGAAAGCTAGGTTAGGTGCGCTGGACGCCGTGAAATGACCTAAAATGTGTTGATACGGCGCTAAATCCAATAAATATAAAATACAAAATAGACTGTATGTAGCCTATCCGTATTGTAGTTTTCAAATTTTGTTCATGCCGCGCATTGGTTTTTCTAAACGACACCTTAAAAATTTATATCTTTACAGACTTTGTTACAGCAATTACAACAAAACAACAATTGATTACTTTATCTAGTGGTACATGAATAATATAGTGACTTACAATATCAATTACATAAAAACAAACACAATACACCCCCCCCACACACACACATACATCCACACTCTCACATTAACTTTATAATAAATATTAAACATCAAGAACCAATTTTAAGTGAATATTCAATTATAATACATGATAAGAAATCTATGAAACTTGGTAGAAAGTTACGAAGTTAGTGAATGATTGGTGAGCAAGTAAGTGGTTAATGATAGAGTTGTAATTGAGTGGTAAGTAAGTAAGTAGTGAGTGCGCGAATAGTAAGTAAGTGGTAAGTAATTGAGTTAGTGAGTATTGAGTGAGTTTGTGGTAAGTGAGAGATATGCAAGTGATTGATGAAGTGAATAATTGATAAGTTATTGTGTGAGTGATTTGTAATGAGCGAGTGAAAGTGTGATAAGTGAGTGTTATGATCATTAGTGATTGTGGGACTGAGTGGTACATGATTGAGTAAGTTAGTGGTGAGTGAGCGAGGAGTTATTCAAATACTCAGATTCAAAAATAGTGTGTTATTACAATCTTGACACTACAAATTTCAGTGAAAGCTGTATTAAGGTTCAAGTAAAGTCTTTGTTTGCATTAAAAATAGTAAAATGAAAAATGCTCTAACTCTTTCATACTTCCATCAAGAGCAGTATATTATACATCGAAATGTTCCTTATGAAACATTCAATGTGATGCTGGTAATTAATTCAGATGAAAACGTTTACCGAAAGATGCATTTGCAAAATTGATGCTGTTAAACTGAAAATACTAAACGACATTAAGATTTTTTTACAAACTAATTAAACATTAAATCATTTATAGAACATTAAAGTTCATATTCCAACGAATGTACTCCAATATTTATAACCTAAATAAATGTTAAAACAAAATTAAGGTAAATGAAAAACATTTTGACAGATACAAGTGTAATGGGTTTTCACGACCCTGTTTCTACTTTCACTTTAGTTTTTCAATTGCCTTAGTTTTGTTTTAATATTTATTGAGGCTATAAATATTGCAGTACCTTCATTGGAATATGTACTATAACGTTCTGTAAAGGAATTAATGTTAAATTTTGTTGTAAGAAAATGTCAATGTAATTTACTATTTTTATTTATGCAGCATCAATTTTGCAAATACATCTTTTGCTAAATAGTTTTATCATAATTGATGACCAGCATCACTTTGTATGTTTCATAAGAAACATTTTGATGTATAAAACAATACTGTTGGTGGAATTATGACAGAATTAGAGCTATTTCTGTTATACTATTTTTTTTAGCAAACCAATACTTTACATGAACCTTAAGGGTGGAAATACATTTTATTTCCAAAGCTTACTTAAAAAAAAACAACACCAGTATGCAATATGCCACTCATTGCATTTTCCTTAGCATGATGGCGAAACTGTGATATTGAGGCAAGCAGTCTATATGTTATATGAAATCCCTGATTTAGACAATTGAGCATATACACATTAACTGCGTTCAAAATACTGAAAATTATTTGTTTTAGCATAAAAATTGTACTAGTCATTTCCAGAGGTAGGCAGTATGGAAGATAAAATTGTATAGTTCATTCTAACAAAATTAGTTTGGCGAATAATCCTCCTCCCTTTGGTCAATTGTGCTTTTAATGGTAGAATGCATAACCGAAAGTTCAACAAGACACTCATAAAACATATCAAAATTACGTTACGTATATATTATTGTCATCCTGAGCATCCCATGTCGTGGATTACATGTCGTCTACCTAAACATTGTGTAAGTAAACATGGCCAGTTTCATTACACATCAATGTTTAGGGTCAATTATTTATACAGTATTATGGTTCGGTTATTTACAATTCTTTTGTATACACATATTCATAAAATATTTCCGAAGAAGATATTATTTTGAATTTATATTGAATATCAAAGCGGTATATTTAAAATGTTGTTCATGCATCAGCTTGTCCATCTATTTCGCGGGCAAATCCATTACTTAAAGTACAATAACATGCATGACCTAGAATGCTACATGTTGCACAATGTATTGTTTACATATAAACTTTTTTTATAGGAACTACATAGGTACCGTTATTGACAGCTTATACAGTGTCCATAAATACTAGTTGGATGTCAAATTCATACACATTTTACTTCGGAATTGTGTACATATCATACTAATCACTTCCCTTCATCTAGGATACCTTTACATAAAACATTTAAAAACTGCTTGTACCGTACAGTTCATTACAACATGACTGAACTGACACAAGCTATAGTTAATTTCGTAATTGTAAATCTTTCAACTGATACAAAACTGAAGAAGTGAAACTAAATTTATTGTCAATGTACCATATTTGATAAAATACCAATATACTCTGAATTAATTCATGAAACTACAGACACATTACAGACACTACATACAAAATATATTTTATTCATCAATATTAATTTATTCTATATCTCCCATTATTTTTTTCTTATACATATTGCTGATGTTTTCAATTTTATGATTAATGTCTATTCCTAGGTACTTTACTTTTATAGCTATGTCAAAGTTATCATGTTCAGGCATATCATTTAGTATTTCCTTCTCTCCTCCTCTCTTTTTAGGACCTCTTCGTGGTGAGGAGGAGTAACATGTCCCCATTATGTAGGTGCTTTTTGTGCCTGCATGATGGGCATATGGCCAACACCAAAACAGCCTGTTTGCCGTGGGCAGCGTCCCGTAACCGGGAAAGGAGGATCCTGGTAGTTGAGGGAGACCCAGGGATCTCCAGTCTTTCCAACACACTACTTTGGCCTCTGATTCAGGGTAGACGGGTGTCCAAGTGGGCCCGACTTGGTCAATCGGCTGGTCATGCCTTGCCCTTGAATAGTTGCATACTTGCAAAAGCCATTTCATTCTTGTAGGTTCACGTACTCCTTTATGTGCACTGTCTCAAAATTATTAACATTACTAGCATACTCACAATTTGAAAAAAACATAAGTGTACTCCATTACGGTCTGTGTGTGCTTACTGAATTTAAAGTACTTTCTTTTAATATGTTCAAGACACCTATTCAAGAAGGCGGTGGCTCATGGGCCAATTGTGTTGATTGTAATCATTTACAATTACATGCAAGTATATCTCTCATGTATCCTTGTGGTGCGAAGGCTGGATACCCGCCTCCATTGCGCTTCCCCTTGTTGGAGTCCGAGGTGGCTGGGGAACCTGAGAGATGAATCATTATTATCTCAACCATGGATCCTTTAACCTCTTCTAAAAAACGTAAGTCTGACGAATCACCCAACATTTCAAATGAACAATCAAGTCAATCATCTTTTCCACGCTTTCTGGTAGTAGAAGCGTTGGGAGATGAAAAATTAGCACAGTTGAACCCGTTTGTCATTGAAAAGTCAATTTCTGCACTCATAGGAACTCCAAAATCGGTCAGGAAGCTCCGTGGTGGAGAACTCCTGATCGAGGTCCAAAGAAAACAACAATCAGATAATTTGCTTAAATTAAGATCTTTTTTAACATTAAATCTTTTTGCACTGCACACAATACCCTCAATTCATCCAAAGGAGTCATTCGCTGCCCTGACCTTGCAGAAATGTCAGAGGCAGACATAGTTAAAGAGCTAAGCTCTCAATGTGTTTCAAATGCCAAACGTTTCTATCCACCAGAGACGGTAAACGTGTTCCCACTCACACATACATTTTAACATTTGATACCCCCATTCTTCCATCCACTCTTCGAGTTGGGTATCTCAACGTTCGCGTTGAGATGTACATACCAAACCCGATGCAGTGTTACAAATGCTTTAAATATGGACATCATGAAACTAAATGCACTAGAGAGAATATATGCCGTAAATGTAGTGCTTCTCATGCTGGTCCGCTTGAAAACTGTTCAAATGAAGTCAAATGTTCAAACTGTGGGGGTAATCATTTTGCAACCTCCCGTTCTTGCTTAGGCTGGAAGACAGAAAAAGAAGTTCTCCGTGTCAAATATACACAAAGTTTGTCTTTTCCTGATGCACGCAAGCTTGTAGAAAGTTCTAAGAATAATTCTTATTCAGCTGCTGTATCAAAACCAGTTAAGATGGTTGATTCTGCTGAGCAGGTCAATTTATGCAAGTGTTCTCCTCTTGAAATCACTCCAGTGCAAAAACCGTCTCCTGTTCTTTCACGTAATACGTCCAAAGCAAGTACAAGTTCACAGACATCTACAAGTACCTCATCTGTACCTCAGAGGCGGGTCTCACAGGCTTCTCCGTCTCCTGAGCGGGTGATTCAAAGGCAATCACCCAAAAAGAAGGTCGTCCTAACCGACCGAGTTAGAAAAGCGGAGAGGGACCCTGTCCCGTCCTCCAACCGATTCGATGCTCTTATGAGTGACATCGAGTCGATGGAGGACGAGGACATGGGTGTCCACAGCTCTCCTCCCCGGACTTCGGCCCGAAGTCCTGTTATGTTTCCGAAGTAAGTTTTTACTTTTCGTTGAACCATGAGTCAAACTATACTTCAATGGAATTGTCGTGGTCTTAAATCAAATTACAACGATCTACTTCTTTTATTATCGAAATACTCCCCGAAAGTTGTATGTCTTCAAGAAACTTTCCTATCTACAAATGATAAAACATCAATAAAGGACTATACGCTTTATAATAAAATTTGCACAGACACAATAAGAGCATCTGGTGGCTCAACAATTGCGGTTGCAAACTGTATCCCTCAACGACAAATTCAGATACGAACTAATCTGCAAGCCGTAGCCGTTGAAGTAACTTTGCACAGACCTATAACAATATGCTCATTATATCTCCCTCCCAATTTATCTATAACTGTTGAAGACTTAGAAAATTTAACTAAACAACTCCCAGAACCATTCTTTTTACTCGGCGATTTTAATGCGCATAATCCAATATGGGGAAGTACATCTACGAATAATAAAGGCAGCATTACAGAAAAGTTCATTGATAATGTTCAACTATGCCTTTTAAATAACAAGTTACCAACTTACATACATCCAGCCACTGGAAGTTTTTCTTGTATAGACCTCACATTATCACATCCATCAATATACTTGGATTTTACTTGGTCAGTGCTTGACGAACAATATGGCAGTGACCACTTTCCATTGTTGCTAACTTTAAACGACTCTGTTCCAGTAAACAACCGCTCTTATTACAAATTCTCAAAAGCGAACTGGGACCAATTTAACAAATTGTTTTCTGATGATTTAACACGCCCGAATTTTTCCAACTCTTCGGATAAAGCTAATCTCTTTGCGTCCACTCTATCAAAGATAGCTGATGAGTGTATTCCTAAGACTTCAATGAAAAACTCAAGTAAAATTAAAAAACCATGGTTCAACGATGAGTGCAGAAGATCGTATCGGAAACGAAAAGCAGCACTTAAAAAATTTCAGGTTTGCCCTACAGCTGCAAATCTAGACAATTATAGAATCCTACGAGCACAAGCTCGTAGAACATTTAAGTTTTCTTAACGTAAATCATGGCAGTCATATGTTTCTAAAATTAACGCCAACTCTCCAATTAAAAAAGTTTGGGAAGCAGTTCGTAAAATTAATGGTAAACACAAAAAAGTTCCTACTGCTCATCTGTAACGTAAAGATTCGAGCTTAGCAAAAACTTCAAAAGATAAGCCAACACGCTGGCAGAAACTTTTGAACATAATTCTTCTTCAGCACACTACACTGAAGAATTTAAAAAGGTCAAATCTAACTCGGAAAAACAAAATATTAATTTTCATTCTAACAACGAAGAAGAGTATAACACCCTCTTTACAATTGACGATTTAACCGATTCTATTAACCATGCCGAAGATACAGCTGCTGGCCCTGATGAAATTTATTTTCAATTTTTAAAACACCTCCCATTGGTATCTCAACATTTATTGCTCGATATTTTTAATGATATATGGATATCTGGTAAAATTCCAGATTCCTGGAAGGAAGCTTTAATAATACCAATACCGAAACCAGGTAAAGACAATACTGACCCCCTTAACTACCGACCAATATCTCTAACTAGTTGTATTTGTAAAACCTTTGAACGCATGGTTAATAAAAGACTTATCTGGTATTTAGAATCTAACGGTATAATAACTAATTTCCAATCTGGTTTTCGAAAACAGCGAAGTACAAATGATCATTTAGTACGCCTCGAAACATTCATAAGAGAGGCTTTTGTCAATAAACAACATGTAGTTTCAATTTTCTTTGATCTTGAGAAAGCTTACGATACAACTTGGAAATATGGTATTCTCAAAGATTTAAAAGATGCCGGTCTAAACGGTAGACTACCAATGTTAATTTCTAGTTTTCTGTCTGACAGAAGTTTTCAAGTTAAATTAGGATCAACATTATCAGATAGCCACAAACAAGAACAAGGCGTGCCACAAGGCAGTTTATTATCAGTTACCCTTTTTGGTCTTAAAATTAATAATATTGTTAAGGTTATAAATCCTGGTACAGATTGCTCATTATATGTAGATGACTTTTTAATCTGTTATCGTTCTAAAAATATTCGAAGTATCGAACGCCAACTACAACAAAACTTGGATAAAATCCAAAAGTGGGCAACAGAAAATGGTTTTAAATTTTCCAAGTCAAAAACACAATGTGTACATTTTTGTCGATTAAGAAAGCATCATAATGATCATGAACTTTACATTTCTGGCTCAAAAATCCCTGTTGTAAATGAAGCTAAATTTTTAGGCGTTACATTCGATAAAAAACTCTCTTTTATATCACACTTAAAGTCTCTAAAAACAAAATGTATCAAAGCTTTAAATCTACTTAAAGTACTTTCACATACTGATTGGGGATCTGATTCCCAAACATTACTTAAATTATACAGAAGTCTTGTTCGTTCAAAACTAGATTATGGGTCAATTGTGTATGGATCAGCACGTAAATCGTACTTGCAAATGCTTGATACAATACATAACCAGGGCTTACGTATCGCCCTTGGTGCATTTAAAACTTCACCTGTCGAAAGTCTTTATGTTGAAGCTAACGAGCCATAATTAAAATTACGTCGACAAAAGCTTTCATTACAATACGCAACTCGAATATCTTCTAACAATAGTAACCCGGCGCGAAAAGTTGTTTTTCAACCAAATTACATTGATAAATTTGACAACAAACCAAACGAAATTAAACCATTTGGCCTGCGCGTTAAAAACGACTTAGAAATGCTTAATATTAACACCTCTACCGTTCTACAGAACTTTGATGAAAATGTCCCTCCTTGGACCTACAACATACCAAACGTTAACATTGATTTGTCAAACTTACGTAAATTTTTTACCAGCCCAGAGGCCTTTAAATCGGAATTCGTTAACATCTTAGAAACATACAAAGATTGTACACATTTATTTACTGACGGCTCTAAAGATGGAAACAAAGTTGGTTGCGCTGCATATGGAAATTCTTTTGTTGCAAGAATGCGATTGCCTGACCAGGCATCCATATTTCCAGCTGAAGTCAAAGCAATAGATCTTGCTTTATCATACATATCAGATAGTATTAATAGTAATTTTATCATTTTTTCAGATTCTCTATCTGTTTTATTGGCCATAAAAAATCGTAATTCCGACAATATTCTTATTAAAAGTATCGAATTGAAATTGCATGAAATTTTAAAATCTAAAACAGTACACCTCTGCTGGATACCAAGCCATATTGGTATACAAGGAAATGAAAAAGTTGATATTCTGGCCAAAGAATCTTTAAACCTTCAACCAGTGGATATCAAATTGCCAAGTAGTGACTTCAAATGTTCAATAAACACGTTAATTAAATCAAAATGGCAAGCGTTGTGGAACAATGCAATTTTTAATAAATTACATGACATAAAGCCAACCCTTAATTCATCTTCGTCAATTATTTATTCTAATCGCAGAGATCAAATAGTAATTTCGCGATGTAGCATTGGTCATACTAGATTAACACATTCATACCTTCTCAAAAGAGAAGAAGCACCTAAATGCATACCATGTGACGAGCATTTCAATGTAAAACACGTTCTCCTTGACTGTTAGGATCTTAAATACATTCGTGACAAACATTTTAAAGTAAACTCACTTAAAGATCTTTTTGAATCTGTACCATCATATGCTATACTTAACTTTTTGAAAGAAATAAATGTTTATAATAAGATATAGTTTGTTACATCATTAATATAGTTTGAATTATTAGTATCATTAATAGCTTTCGGCGCGATGTGACCTTTCTGTGTTGGTGCGCCGTAAAACCCAAACAAACAAACAAACAAACAAACAAACAAACAAACAAACATTTCCATTTGGCATCGGTCTTAACAGAGAGATAGGTTTTTCTACATTTGCCATATTTCTAGTCGCATAATCGCTGTGTTGCCAATAAATCCCACTTCTAAGGTAGCCCTTTTTCACTTGTTTAACAAGATTATGCAAACATTGCTTTTTCCACTTAACCAGTTCATGTGTAACACTTTCCTTGTTCCCGGCGGCACCAACCAGTTCAGAATCAGAAATAAGCCGTTCTTGAGTTTCTCCCTGCCATAAGAACTTACTTTCGCAAGGGATGTTACGGTATTTCATGAGAGTTGTAAATGTAATTTGTTTGTTTGTTTGGGTTTTACGGCGCACCAACACAAAAAGGTCATATCGCGCCGACAGCTATCAATGATACTAATAATTCAAACTATATTAATGATGTACAACTCTATATCTTATTATAAACATTTATTTCTTTCAAAAAGTTAAGTATCGCATATGATGGTACAGACTCAAAAAGTTCTTTAAGTGAGTTTACTTTAAAATGTTTGTCACGAATGTATTTTAGATCCTGACAGTCAAGGAGAACGTGTTTGACATTGAAGTGCTCGTCACATGGTATACATTTAGGTGCTTCTTCTCTTTTGAGAAGGTATGAATGTGTTAATCTAGTATGACCTATTCTACATCGCGTGATCACAATTTGATCTCGGCGATTAGAAAATTTGATTGATGGAGATGAATCAAGGGTTGGCTTTATTTCATGTAACTTATTAAAAATAGCGTTGTTCCATACTGTTTGCCATTTCGACTTAATTAACGAATTGATCGAACACTTGAAGTCACTGCTTGGTAATTTTAGATCAACTGGTTGAAGGTTTAAAGATTCTTTAGCGAGGATGTCAACTTTTTCATTTCCATGTATACCAATATGGCTTGGTATCCAGCAGAGGTGTACTATTTTTGATTTTAAAATGTCATGTAATTTTAACTCGATACTTTTAATAAGATTATTGTCTGAACTGCGATTTTTAATCGCTAGTAATACAGATAGAGAATCTGAGAAAATAATAAACTTGTTATTTATACTATTTGATATGTATGTTAAAGCCAGATCAATTGCTTTTATTTCGGCTGTAAATATAGATGCTTTGTCAGGCAGTCGCATTCTTGCAACGAAAGAATTTCCGAATGCGGCGCAACCAACTTTGTTTCCATCTTTGGAACCATCGGTAAATAAATGAGTAAAATCTTTGTATTTTTCCAAGATGTTTAAAAATTCAGATTTAAAAGCTTCAGGACTGGTGAAAGATTTACGAAAAGTTGATAAGTCAATATTGACGTCTGGAATGTTGTAGGTCCAAGGGGGGATATTTTCATCAAAGTTTTGTATCACAGACGAAGTGTTTATATTTAGCATTTCTAAGTCGTTTTTAACGCGCAGGCCAAATGGTTTAATTTCGTTTGGTTTGTTGTCAAATTTGCTGGTGTAATCAGGTTTAAAAATAACATTTCGTGCCGGGTTTCTTTTGTTTGAAGATATACGAGTTGCGTATTGTAATGAAAGTTTTTGACGACGTAATTTTAGTGATGGTTCGTTAGCTTCAACATAAAGACTTTCAATAGGTGAAGTTTTGAAAGCACCAAGGGCAATACGTAAGCCCTGGTTGTGTATAGTATCTAGCATTTGTAAGTATGATTTGCGAGCTGATCCGTACACTATTGATCCGTAATCGAGTTTTGAACGAACAAGACTTCTGTATAATTTTAGTAAAGTTTGGGTATCAGATCCCCAATCAGTATGTGAAAGTACTTTAAGTAGATTCAATGCTTTAATACATTTTGTTTTAAGCAACTTTAAGTGTGGTATAAAAGATAGTTTTTTATCGAATGTAACGCCTAAAAACTTAGCTTCATTTACTACTGGGATTTTAGAGCCAGAAATGTAAAGTTCGGGGTCATTATGATGTTTTCTTAATCGACAAAAATGTACACATTGAGTTTTCGACTTGGAAAATTTAAAACCATTTTCTGTTGCCCATTTTTGAATTTTATCCAAGTTCTGTTGTAATTGACGTTCGATACTTCGAATATTTTTAGATCGATAACAGATTAAAAAATCATCAACATATAATGAGCAATCTGTACCAGGGTTTATAGCCTTAACAATATTATTAATTTTAAGCCCAAAGAGGGTAACTGATAAAATACTGCCTTGCGGCACGCCTTGTTCTTGTTCGTGGTTCTCTGATAATGTTGATCCTACTTTAACTTGAAAATTTCTGTCTGACAAAAAACTAGAAATGAACATTGGTAATCTACCATTTAGACCAGCATCTTTTAAATCCTTGAGAATACCATATTTCCATGTTGTATCATAAGCTTTCTCAAGATCGAAGAAAATTGAAACTACGTGTTGTTTATTGACAAAAGCTTCTCTAATAAATGTTTCAAGACGTACTAAATGATCATTTGTACTTCGTTGTTTTCGAAAACCAGACTGAAAATTAGTAATAATACCATTTGATTCTAAATACCAAATAAGTCGTTTATTAACCATGCGTTCGAAGGTTTTACAGATACAACTTGTTAGAGATATTGGTCGATAGTTAAGGGGATCTGTGTTGTCTTTATCCGGTTTCGGTATAGGAATGATCAAAGCTTTTTTCCAGGAATCTGGAATTTTACCAGTTATCCATATATCATTAAAAATATCGAGCAATAAATGTTGAGATACCAATGGGAGGTGTTTTAAAAATTGATAATAAATTTCATCAGGGCCAGCAGCTGTATCTTTGGCATGCTTAATAGAATCGGTTAAATCGTCAATTGTAAAGAGGGTGTTATACTCTTCTTCGTTGTTAGAATGAAAATTAATATTTTGTTTTTCCAAGTTAGATTTGACCTTTTTAAATTCTTCAGTGTAGTGTGATGAAGAAGAATTATGTTCAAAAGTTTCTGCCAGTGTGTTGGCTATATCTTTTGTAGTTTTTGCTACGCTCGAATCTTTACGTTTGAGATGAGCAGTAGGAACTTTTTTGTGTTTACCATTAATTTTACGAACTGCTTCCCAAACTTTTTTAATTGGAGTGTTGGCGTTAATTTTAGAAACATATGACTGCCATGATTTACGTTTAGAAAACTTAAATGTTCTACGAGCTTGTGCTCGTAGGATTCTATAATTGTCTAGATTTGCAGCTGTAGGACGAACCTGAAATTTCTTTAGTGCTGCTTTTCGTTTCCGATATGATCTTCTGCACTCATCGTTGAACCATGGTTTTTTAATTTTACTCGAGTTTTTCATTGAAGTTTTAGGAATACACTCATCAGCTATCTTTGATAGAGTGGACGCAAAGAGATTAGCTTTATCCGAAGAGTTGGAAAAATTCGGGATTGTTAAATCATCAGAACACAATTTGTTAAATTGTTCCCAGTTCGCTTTTGAGAATTTGTAATAAGAGCGGTTGTTTAATGGAACAGAGTCGTTTAAAGTTAACAACAATGGAAAATGGTCACTGCCATATTGTTCGTCAAGCACTGACCAGGTAAAATCCAAGTATATTGATGGATGTGATAATGTAAGGTCTATACAAGAAAAACTTCCAGTGGCTGGATGTAGGTAAGTTGGTGACTTGTTATTTAAAAGGCATAGTTGAACATTATCAATGAACTTTTCTGTAATGCTGCCTTTATTATTCGTAGATGTACTTCCCCATATTGGATTATGCGCATTAAAATCGCCGAGTAAAAAGAATGGTTCTGGGAGTTGTTTAGTTAAATTTTCTAAGTCTTCAACAGTTATAGATAAATTGGGAGGGAGATATAATGAGCATATTGTAATAGGTCTGTGTAAAGTTATTTCAACGGCTACGGCTTGCAGATTAGTTTGTATCTGAATTTGTCGTTGAGGGATACAGTTTGCAACCGCAATTGTTGAGCCACCAGATGCTCTTATTGTGTCTGTGCAAATTTTATTATAAAGCGTATAGTCCTTCACTGATGTTTTATCATTTGTAGATAGGAAAGTTTCTTGAAGACAAACAACTTTCGGGGAGTATTTCGATAATAAAAGAAGTAGATCGTTGTAATTTGATTTAAGACCACGACAATTCCATTGAAGTATAGCTTGACTCATGGTTCAACGAAAAGTAAAAACTTACTTCGGAAACTTAACAGGACTTCGCGCCGAAGTCCGGGGAGGAGAGCTGTGGACAGCCATGTCCTCGTCCTCCATCGACTCGATGTCGCTCATAAGAGCCTCGAATCGGTTGGAGGACGGGACAGGGTCCCTCTCCGCTTTTCTAATTCGGTCGGTTAGGACGACCTTCTTTTTGGGTGATTGCCTTTGAATCACCCGCTCAGGAGACGGAGAAGCCTGTGAGACCCGCCTCTGAGGTACAGATGAGGTACTTGTAGATGTTGTCTGTGAACTTGTACTTGCTTTGGACGTATTACGTGAAAGAATAGGAGACGGTTTTTGCATTGGAGTTATTTCAAGAGGAGAACATTTACATAAATTGACCTGCACAGCAGAATCAACCATCTTAACTGGTTTTGATACAACAGCTGAATAAGAATTAGTTTTGGAACTTTCTACAAGCTTGCGTGCATCAGGAAAAGACAAACTTTGTGTGTATTTAACACGGAGAACTTCTTTTTCTGTCTTCCAGACTAAGCAAGAACGGGAGGTTGCAAAATGATTACCCCCACAGTTTGAACATTTGACTTCATTAGAACAGTTTTCAAGCGGACCAGCATGAGAAGTACTACATTTACGGCATATATTCTCTCTAGTGCATTTAGTTTCATGATGTCCATATTTAAAGCATTTGTAGCACTGCATCGGGTTTGGTATGTACATCTCAACGCGAACGTTGAGGTACCCAACCCGAAGAGTGGATGGAAGAATGGGGGTATCAAATGTTAAAATGTATGTGTGAGTGGGAACACGTTTACCGTCTCTGGTGGATAGAATACGTTTGGCATTTGAGACACATTGAGAGCTAAGCTCTTTTACTATGTCTGCCTCTGACATTTCTGAAAGGTCAGGGCAGCGAATGACTCCTTTGGATGAATTGAGGGTATTGTGTGCAGTGCAAAAGGATTTAATATTAAAAAAAGATCTTAATTTCAGCAAATTATCTGACTGTTGTTTTCTTTGGACTTCGATCAGGAGTTCTCCACCACGGAGCTTCCTGACCGATTTTGGAGTTCCTATGAGTGCAGAAATTGACTTTTCAATGACAAATGGGTTCAACTGTGCTAATTTTTCATCTCCCAACGCTTCTACTACCAGAAAGCGTGGAAAAGATGATTGACTTGATTGGTCATTTGAAATGTTGGGAGATTCGTCAGACTTACGTTTTTTTGAAGAGGTTAAAGGATCCATGGTTGAGATAATAATGATTCATCTCTCAGGTTCCCCAGCCACCTCGGACTCCAACAAGGGGAAGTGCAATGGAAGCGGGTATCCAGCCTCCGCACCACAAGGATACATGAGAGATATACTTGCATGTAATTGCAAATTTGTAAATGTAAGCTCAGGGCTCGACACTAACGATGGTCCGTTAGCCCAAGGCTACCTTTTTTCCATAAGGACTACCTAAGTTTCCAAGCTGGGTATCCCGTCGGGCTACTCGAAATTTTAGTGCCCGACACATTTAAAATTACAGAGCTCCAGATAGAACGCGTATTTGCGTATTTTACGCATCAATAAATCCAAAAAATACGCATTAAACTAGATCTAGAAATTAAAGCTTACAAAATACCCCCTGTAAAAATCAGATACGCGTCAATGAAATTATCGAGTCGTATCAGCGATGACCAAATTATCGGTAACACCAAGCGTTGTATGCATCCATGCTTACAACGTAAAAAGCCGAGGTTAATCGACTAAACTGATAAAGGGAAGTAACTGCGTCATATTCCATATTTTAATTAGCATGGCTCCCGAACTTCTTTACATGAATATCTTTCAAGCCGGGTCTGCGCTTTTAAAAACGGAAAGTTAATGAATCATGGCGAGCCAGCGTATTATATACGCGTTTTTTTTCAGCGTCAAGAACAACAATCGTCGGAGAACATTGTAAAACATAATTATTTTACATGACGTCATATCATAATCAAATACTGTTAATCAGGTCACATGTGATTTAAAATCCCACGATGGTCGCCAGCTGCTTAAATAAACATTATCTTCTTGGAAAGATATGTTCCCGTGGTTAGAAACTGTACGATAGCGAAAATGGGTCTTTTCGCCTGGCTTGCATCGTCTGCAAACAGTATAAAATGAAGTCCGTTCGGGCAAAAGATGGTACCTCTGATGTTCAGAGATCGTCTATTGAACGTCACAATTCACCAGATGTGCATAAAGAAGCATCTAGATTGTCAGTAAAATCTAAAAGTTTCGTCAATGTACTCGACATTGCAGACGATGAATAGTCAAGCATGCCGGTTTGACTGACCCTGATGTATTCCTGATGAGAACCGTGTACATGACTATAAAAGGAGAATTCTCTCTTGACAAAGTAAATGCACTATTAGAATTACAAATATTGTGTGCCGAATACCCGGGTCGATAGCGCAGTTGGGTAATTCTACAGAAACTTTCACTTTTGGACTGACAAGTTTAATTTATTTTACTACATGATTTTATGACAATTGTCCTAGGTTTGCAACAATAGCAATTCATTTATTCTATTAATATCTTATGTAAAAGATTGGCTAGCAACAAAAATATTCACTACCGCAACGCTATGTTTTTCTTGAATAAAATGACTAGTAATAAATATTTTTTATTCAAAACAAGCTGATGTCCCTTTACACAACTATATTCATTTACTTATAATTGGTATATCATAATTTGTTTTAATAACATTGATCTGGGTCAAAAATGGAAAAGGAAAATTAAATTGATTAAGAAATATATCTTTTCACTTTTGTGTAAAAATAAAACTAACACTGTTAAAAACCAGATCTTTTGACAGTACAAAGAAAGTAACATTTTTTCTCTTAAGGTAAGTTGAATCAGCTTGATAACTGTATGCTATGGCAAAACGATGCATAAAACAGTGCCGTTGCGGAAGTGAACCTCCGTGTTGGTAGTGAATGTATTGTTGCGGTAGGGAAAGAAAAGAGACACTAAATAATCGTTGAACAATTTTAATGCTTAGACCATTTTTAAGAAGATGACAAATTTAATTTTTCAAACCATCAAACATTTTTTTATATAAACAAAAAAAAAACATTCGTAAAACAGGTCTGAAGCACTAATATTTGGGGAACAATGTATTTATATATCAAGTTTGTTTTCAATGTCGGACCAGACAGATTGTTCAATTTGGTAATGCCTGGTACCGATCTTCGTTGGTTCAGGTATTAACGTAACAAAATTTTCTGCACTATACAAGCACACGTCCTGCATTCTTGGCCAAAAAAATCTGTTTCTTCCTACGGAATGCATCACGTTTACTTCTATTTCACCGTCAGTGACATCCTGTATAGTACCCGGGTAGGGCTTATCATCATAGGTAACCACACAATACTGACCAATAAATGATTCATCAAAATGTGTTATATCTGAAGGCAAAAACATTTTACATTACAAGTTTTGATGTATAAATATATATAAAATTCCCTAAAGGACAATAATATACCGATCCTATAACAAGTATTACATTTATGAAGTCACGGGTTTGTACTTGCTAATTAAGCAGGAATTAAGGATCTATCATTTGTTGAAATTGAAAAAAATCTATCAAGTGGGTGGAGTAACTAATTATATCAAAATATCCATAAATTCTAAATAATTTTAATTTATTTTGTAAGTGATGCATTAAGTGTATAGATGAGACAGTGAAAATATAAAGAACTCAACAAATAAGACATTTAGAAAGAAACGAAAACATTTATCCTAACCTGGAAATGGCCTTACGAACGTCGGTCCAAACACATATTTAAAGTTCTTTTTTCATAATTCCAAAAGATGTAATAGTATGTCCATATAACATTTTACAATGTCCTAGGGTGAATCACACAAAAAGTGTTTCCAAAATGTAAATGTGATAATTCAGATCACAACACTCTTCACACATGATTTTATTTTCAATTTCACACAGGAACCCGATTAATTTTTCCTTCTTATTACACACATAGAACATACAATATGAGTAGAAAATTGCACTGGGAACTTGTGTGTAAACTGTAATTTAAAACGTGTAATGTTTGGTAATATTTGTGTTGAGATGAATTATCAAATTTACATTTGGGAAATACTTTTTGTGTAATTTACCCTTGGACATTGTAACATGTTACATAGACAACCTATATCAACATTTGGATTTATGAAAAAAGAACTTTAAATATGTGTTTGGATTGACGTTCGGAAGGCTATTCTAAGGTGGGGTTAAATGTTTTCATTTCCTTCTAAATATCTTATTTGTTGATTTTTTTTTATTTTCGCTATCACATCTATACATTTAATGCATCCCTTACAAAATATAAAAAATATTTTAGAATTAATGGATATTTTAATAGTTTAGTCACCACACCCACTTCGTAGATTTTTTTCAATTTCAAATCCCGATACACCCTTAATCACAACTGACGTACTGCCTTAAAATCACTTGTGCATGCATACCACTTTATCTACTAACATAGTAACATGTGGTGCTTTTCACAAAAATTCTTACGAAAAAATCTTCCTGAGTCAGTTTCACATAATTAGCACTTCAAAGTCAGACAGATAATAAGCATAACTATGATATGATATTCAAAAGGTAGACACAATTCTACACGATTTGTATAATAATAAGAACTGATCAGCTAAAAATGAGCGAATTATTAATTTTTCGTGCTTTTGACTTACGAAGGTTTTTTTCCGTAAGAATTTTTGTGAAAAGCACCAATGGTTTGTATAGATAGAGTTACCATTGTACATGTACTTATACTCAGTATATAATGCCTAAAGTTTGACATTAAACTGACCTTTCACATTTGCATCAACTAATTATTTACGCATGTGATGACAAAAATCTAATCTACCGTTTCAAAATGTGTATAGTTCTATTACATTAACCTGTCACAACTTGAATAATTACACGGTCACTGAATGTGTTATTCTTTAACCTCTTTTAGAACATTGAGCCATCAATCTATATTAATTATTGATAATCTAACTATACATGTTATAATTTTGAATATAGATGTGAAATAAGTACGAGAACACACGTTCCACGAATAAAGACATGTTTAATACTTTCATTACACAAAATCAGCTGACCTCCATGTTTTATGTCATATCCGAGTCCCAAATATGTATACAGACTGAGTCGCTTGTCTCAAGTTATCCTTAACAAGCTATAGCTTAGCTATTTGATATTTTTTCAGCTATAGTCCTAAAGAATTACATATGTTGACTCAGGCAGATGTTATAGACCATTTGGGCTAACTTTAGACGCATGTAAAGACAATTATCAAAGCAAGCCATAACAAATTTTGGTTTTACATTCTAAATTATGTCAGTACCATTCACTTTTTAGAGTTGTATTCAATATGACTCATCACTTACCCCCTGTTTTACTGTTCGTTTGTGTAGTTTGATACTCATTGGATTCTTTAGGTGTTGGAGAAATACTGTTTGTCTCAACCGTTGGTGTAAACTGATGGACTTTTGGACTAAAGCACTCACAGTGGTTGGGGAATGAACAAAAGCAACTCAGTTACCTATAATGTATAAGATTCTCTTCTCGTGAAAAGAGCTGAAATTGAATAAGAATTGATTAAATATTTAGAATTAGGTAAAAATAAAGTAAGCATGACAAAAATAATTTTCTTCGTTTTTATTTTTTGTTGTTGGGTTTAATGCCTTAGAAAGACATTGTACAGGTAATATAACAGCGGTCAGTCAACTTATTCCCTTTTCCTGGAAAGGTTAAATTCTGGATTTAGCTGTTAACCAATTACTAAGCGCATACTTTCGTCAGTGACTGATAACTGCAATACAATATAAATTATAATATTGGTTGGAGGGAGAATGGCCGCAGTAATGATTTCATGCCATAGCTCCAAGAAAGTATGCCCTGCACGAGAATCATACCGACCCCTTGATCAGTAGACTTGTGTGCTACCAACTGAGATAGCCGAGCAACAGTTTTGGTAAGTAAGTGGTTTAAGGTAAGTAAGTTTGTAACATATTAAGAAGATGTATTAGTAAAATGTATTAGTAGTAATTAGTAGTAGAAGCTTGTATTAGTAGTAATAAGTAGTAGTAGAATGTAGTAGTTGATTGTAATAGTAGTAATTAGTAGTAGTAGAAAGTATTAGCTTACCTGATGGATTTTCATTGTGCCTGCTACTGTCTGTATTCCTTTAGGTAACTTTCTATCTTGTTCATCAAAAGCTTCATCATCAATGACAAAAAGACTTGTAGACACTCCTTTGATGGCATCTTTCATTGACTCTGCATCTGTTATTTCTCTACCATACAGAACAGCGCTGTCAGCAGCTCTCTTAACCACTGCCCCTATCCCATCGGGAGCTCCCTTACCATGTCCAGCCTCCATGAATGACCAATTTACTGGCTTGAACCCCATCTCAAATGGCTGGGTGCAAAGTGTATAAAAATTATCCTTGCAACGGTACTGGGTTGTGGGACCATCACTCACGAAGAACACATTTTCAATTTCTGGATATTTGGCTTGTGCATGCTTCAACACAGGGCAAAGATGGGCCCATATCCCTGCTGGTCCATGTTTTAGGTTGTCTGAAATACTGCAGAAGCTCTCAGTATGATCCTTCGTGTACATGACACCTGTATGTAAAGAAACCTGTCTCTGTGAAGCACCGAAGTGCATGCTTTGTATTTCTGCGTTGTACTTACATCCGTAATTCTCGGAAAAGTCAATGTGGAGTAAAATGTCTTTGTTGGTCAGCTTTTCTTTAAGTGCCCTCAAAGCCAAGAACTGGTGACTGATATTGTAAAGGTGTGAGCAACATTTATTTAATTCTTCATTAAACTCGCTAATAAGATTATCAATTGTTCCCTTTTCTTTCTGTTTTAAAGTCATTGTTACTGTCTTTGTTCTGTTGTCATGTTCTTGTCTTTCTACTCGCTTAGTCTTCCACTCGTACCATTCAGTCAAAGTCCCTTCTTCATACTGGCCCACAATATCTACTTTCTTGTCTTGACACTCATTACATTCTCTGTACATACACTTCTTAATATGTCTCCCACAGACTACAGACTTTGCATTTTCATCTAGATCTGCTGTTTTGATAAGGGACAGCTGCTTCAATTTAATAGCTTTAAACTTAAGATTTTCGTGTCTTTTACATAAACATGTTTCACGGTCTGAAGCTTTAGGGTGACGTACGTAAAACGGTTTTAGTCGACAGAACAATGCGTATGAAATTTTTGAGTTAACATTCTCTGATTTGTACTTTAAATGTAATGTTGTCAATGAATCTGTCAATAACCTTATCTGTCTTTTTTCTTTCTTTTGTGTCTTGGTGGCTCTTTTTCCTGCTTTAACTCTACTGTTGTCATCTCTACATAAAAAGTCTGCCACAGAATTTCTCAAATGTTGCAAGCCCCTTTCTCGCTTTCCTAAAAGGATTTTATTAAGTGGTTTACTAAGCCTTTTGTTGTTTAAACCTAAAGCTGCTTGTGCTACTTTCTGGAGTCTGTATTTCTTTAGTAAGCTACTGATTACAACTTTATCTAACTGTCTCTTGTCCTTGTTTGTCTTTGCATCATTGTATTTATTTCTCAAGCTTTCCACGAGTACATTATGGAATAAAAGAACTTTGCGAGTTTCTGAGTGTACTTTCTGTCCTTTCAAATGAAGCTTTGTCTTGGTTCTAGGTGAATTGACGTCAGTTTGGTTACAACGCAGAAGACGTTTCTTGTACCGCTCAGCTTCTCGTGTCCTGGTCTTTAGCTTTATTTTTAATTTCTCTATCTGTCTGTATGAGGCAGTCTTCTCTCTTCTGACTCGTTTTCGACCAGATCTCTTTCTGTTGCTGACAACTTCACTTGTTGTTGGTGTAGCTGGTGGTGTATTTTGTATAAGTACATTTGCTCTTTTTTGATTTTCTTTTTGCTTTTCTCTGTCGCCATGCACGACGGGCATATCTCTTCTCTTTGTTAGTCATATCCACTACTAGTTTGATACTTCCAGTAGACTTCCGATGTTCATACCGCTCTTTTTCTTTAATCAAATATCTGTGGTACAATTCTGGATTTTGTTTAAGTTTTTCTCTATAACGCCTAGATCGTTCGGCTGCTGTTAAAGGCATTTTGCATGCGTTGGAAAATTGTTGTCTGAAATGATAAACGTATGTTTTAATGAGTAGGTGTCAAGCTGAATGCAAAATGTTGTATGCATGTCAGCTTATTTCGTACTTTAATAGACATACTTCATTGGAGAATTGGTCAAATGATGGTACAACTTATATAATTGAATCATATTAAACGTATAATTTAGGTTTGTAAAATTGTTGCATATTCGTTTGCTAGTTGGTTTGCAAACTTATAATACAACTTATAATTGACCAATCTTTAATTATACTTATTATCCAATTGAATTATAAGTTGTGCAAATATTTGACCGAACATGAATAAAGCAAATTATCATGCGCTTAATGCAGTGTTTTAACAAACAAATTCTTGGCGAGTTCACATGCAAAATTTCAATCTTTGATTCAAATGAGCAAACAAACACATTTTCGTATGTGAATCTTATGTAGGTATCAACAGTGGTGAATCCAAGATTTTGTTAGGGGGATAATTTCAGGGCGAGTCCTTACATTACATTCACATTATACGTTTGAAGTCACGAGAATATTTACTTATTTATTTATTTATGCTGAATACGGCAACATAATAATAATGCCATCTTCATACCCATTAGATTGTGTAGCAAAGTGAAAAAGCTTCTTGCTACTTAAAGATTGTTTTCAGTAAAAATAAAACTTATGGAGGATACATTTTGGAAAGTACAGGGGTGTCTGAACGCCTCTGAACCTCCAATCTAGATCACCTACATTAATCTTTAAATAAATAGAAAGGAAATTAATTATATTACATTTAAAAATAATTATAAAAATATAAAGATATTTATAAAAATAAATTCTAACATAGGCACGTGCGTTTTCACTCTTTATTTAATGTGACGTCATCTATGCTTTATTATTCAACAAAATATAGCTCGTGACAGCTGTTGAAATTTTACTCCCCACGTTAAATGCGCAAAGCCGAAAATGGCGCCCGAGTTTATAAGGGTTGACTTTTACAATTTGGTTTCTCTTCTATAATTAAGATTTTAATATTTTTTGTTCGGAATAAGAAACACGTATCTGTGAGAATTGTGTAAATAAATGCTATTTTCGGCCTTTGCACTGGGGTGGATTTCAACAGCATGACGTTTCTGACAGTTAAAAATAGTTCTATAAATATATCTTTTCTACGAATGTATTTTACGATGTTAGAATCGAAATAACTTACAGTATATTTTGTTGTCTAATCAAATATAGGCATTCGTTTGATGCGCTTATTAAATCACTCGTGCTAAAGCACTCGTGATTTAATCATACGCGCATCACAACTCGTGCCTATATTTTATTAGACAACAAAATATAGACAACTGTAAGTTATTTCTTAAATAAAATCAAAATAATTCACTACCGTCACGACATTTTCACTACCGCGACGATTGTGTCCGTTTCGGTAGTGAATCGTTCTGGTAGTGAAAAATATTGTTTCAACAAGCGTCTACGTAACAGTGATTTCTTGTTGTTTACATTTTCTATAGGATAAAAAACTTACATCTAATGTTAAACAAATGGCGAAACTTTTATCATTCTTTAACAATTCATGTGCTGTTCACTTGATGTACGGTAGTGAACCATAAAAAGTATACTTCACTAAAACTTTACCTTAGAAGAGCTTGTTCTTGTGAACCAGATCGTCAGCCTTCAAAATTTGCCGCCATTTTAGCTCTACCAAATATGACGTCACCAGCGCGGGAAATCAGCGCGTGATTAGAATTCCCAATTAGCGTAATTGGTTCGATAACTGTGATGTGACGGGAGTGAAGTAAAATATTTGGGACAGAATTAAAATAGCTCTAAAACATCTATAAATGCATGTATGTGTTAAATTATATATGCAAATCAAGTTCTCAACATCAACAAGTAAGAGACAGAAAACTAAACATGAAACGAATAAAAATTACTAAAATGAGATGTTTTTGAAGAAAACCAACTAGACTTCGGGACATTGCAAAATAGCTAGTGTTGTAGTTTTTATTGTTCAATAATCAGCAAAATGTTTTTGTTCACAAACTTCACGTATTCGCAAGATATCAATGTATAACATATGAATACAGTTTAGTAAAAATTACTTTGATACTGCATTTTTCATTAATTTTAGAAGCTTTTCCGACCACGGGACACAAAAATGACAGTTTCTGTAGAAATGCCCAGTTGGTAGCGCGCCGGGATTTGGATACTCGTGCCCGATGGGGTGCGGGTTCGAATCCCACCCGGGGAGGTTATACCCTTCCATGAAAATTTGACAATAATGTCGATTTTCCTCCATTGATTAGATAATATGGAGAAGTTTCCGGCCTTGTGGAAGGGTAGGCGAGTACTGGTTATAGACAATTGTCCAGGAAAGCCAGGTTACGTGCGCTGGACGCCGTGAAATGACCTAAATTGTGTTGATACGGCGTTTACCCTAATAATTATAAATAAACAAGCCTCGCATTAAGAAACAAAAAACATGTGAGGTATAAGAAAATAAAGATTGAATTACTCCTTTGGTTTTAGGATTTTTGTAGGTTTACCCCTTGATAAAAAAATTGAGGGGTAATTACTCCTTGGCTTTAAAAACTATCTGGGGCTCTGGACATTGCAAAAGGGCTGGACATTGGCAGTACTTATCTAACAGACAAAAGCTGTCAGATGTTTATATCTTCAATTGCAGACACAATTCGAACTGGACAGGATGCAAAAATTAAAGCAAGTCCATTCATATCAGTAATCAGTGACGGGTCTACAGACACATCTTCACATGAGGCTGAAATTGAGGACTACCTCAATTTGCCAAGGACTACCTGATCCTAGAAGTAGGTAGTCCTGACTACCTCTAAAAAAGTTAGTGTCTAGCCCTGAAGCTGTATCTTTTTTCATGGCCAACGTTCTCTTAAGGATTACAAATACACTAAGTTTAGGTATAAGGTATGATTAGTTTCTCCAAAAGGCAGACTATGTGACTACTGGAATTGATTTTCAATAAAAGTAACTACTGATGATAAATGATGAACAGGGTGATATTAATTGTGCATGCTTGTGATTTCGTTTAAATATAAAATTGAGATTACTTAAATGAATAATATAATAAAAAGAATTAATGTAGAGTATATGAGGATAATAAAATCATTAAAAGAATATTTATATCACTTGTATACCATTAGTGATTGTGAAACTGACTGAACTCACAGACAAAATAGGTGATATAATTTTCAAGTTGGACCATTATACTTCAAGAAAATGTTAACTGTTCGGTATTCGTTGTGAAGGACTTACATGTAGCAAGATAACATGTAATTATTATCATTATAAGGACCACAATGCAATAAGGTTTTACAATTGTCTGATTTATCCCTAGTGTTTGGTGTGTTTGTCATAGTAATAACAACATGATGTCTGTGATATTAGTGTTTCTATATATTTTACTATGTGTAAACTATGCCAAATAAATATCAAATAAGTTTTTTTATTATGTTCATGATTTTTACGTGGTACATTTTTACGTGGTAATGATGAATTTAGTTTGTTCTTCAAAATGGAGATTATTATTGTGAATTTAAAATGTGTCAATTGCTATCAAATGATTAAATTCTTTATTTCATACCGTGGTTTCATTTAAGAGAACACATATATTTTCTTTCATCGTAAGAAACAATTTTTACACTATATAATCATATTTTCAAAAAGGCAGGCGTGTTTTCCATAGTGAAGTATGAGTTGCCTCATGATATGGTTGCAACATATTCGTAAGCTACGTTCACCAATATCTTGCCACTTATGGACTTGGAGAATCGCAGCTAAATTTCATTTCGATAAATGCTGCATTCAGAATAAACAATACAGTGCTGTGGTATGCCATGTAGAGAGTAATGACAGGGTCGTTTGGCTGAAATGATGACAAAAATGAAAAACAAGATTGTTCAAGTGAGAATAATGATGATAATGATCAATGTACAAGCGTGCAGTTTATTTTTACAGAAAAATACAGACTTCACAAATTTGTTTTTACCTATGTTATCAAAAGACTCTAAGATAGACTAACTATCTAATCACAGCAATGTATAAAATAATTAGGGGAAATGCGGGGTAACAGCCTTTGTGTGCTACAATTCTCAATGTTAACTGTAAAGAAAACCTACTCAGAAAGACATCACACCAAAAAATCTTTAATATAAAGAGGGGAGCATCGTAGTAGTTCTTTTTCAAGTGCAATTTAAATAGATGTATAGTTTGCGCTAAAACTTGTTCCCTATAAGCATAAAGTAAAAAAAAAACATAAAGCGTGAAATTAACAAATATTTTTACATGGTCATGCAATCATTTCCTTCTAAAAATCAACTTTTTGGAACGATGTTATTTAACATCGTTCCAATGGTAACAAGAAAGTATAAGATTACTCTTTTCACGCTTCAACAATTTTCAACATAGACAAAGAGGCGTAGTTCAAGCGTGAAACTCATTAACATCTCATTTAAATGTAATACAACGCTGGCATGTGTTGTCGTTCTTGAAACTCTTGATTGAGGAAAAGGGAGGTTACTCTCAGGACATACAAATATTGCAATGGAGACGGGACAACTCAACCCGTGACAACTGCAATGATTACTTGTTGGAGTAAAAAGGGCCTACGATGTTTTTGACAATGCATGTTATATGCGTAGCTTAATTACATCATTCGATAGTAATAAACATTCAAAAAATAAGTTCAGGACATCTTTCCTCCAGCACTCCAGTGCTTTGATTGATTACATTGCATTCAGTTTATGACGGGGTTAAGAACTTGTCTAACAGTCAGCTGTATGGGACACCACTGTATGGGACAGTGTTTAAATTTCAACAATAGGGATTTACACCAATCAGCATCATGCAGGTCAGATAAATATCTAAATATTTTTAACATCCGATAAAAGTAATATGATAATAATTATGATAATGATAATCATTTTACCAGGGCAATGTATGACTTCAGTTGAACTCCTGTCAATCTTGCAGACACGTACTGCTTCTTACGTACATCATCTAAGCTGTAAAATAATGGATTAACCAATTTTCATTTTAAAAACAATCAGCATTTGTGTTATACAACAAAACAATATTATTTACAAACAATAACAGTTTAAAAATACGTGCAAACAAAAATATTACATTAATTGATTTAACATGTATCAGCTAATAACCCTCAGGTCTATTCTTTTAACATTTGACGTTTACATGTTTCTCAATCTATCTTTTTCTCTTTTTTCTCACCTGCTTTAACTATTGCCATTCTTTCACTAGCTCGTTCTGTACTTGGATTTGTTTGAATTTATTTCTAGGCCACAGATTGTTTAAACTTAGATCGGTTTCATCATAGTCTCAACATAAGCAACATCACTCGGCAATTCAGGGGCTGCTGATGTTTGCTGTATCACCATGGGAGTAACTATCCTTGATTTCTCATTAGCAGTGTAACCATATTCTGATACTGTAGGGCGTTTACAATTGCCAATCGTAGCTTTTTTCCATACCAAGAACTGTAGTCAACAACGTTGAAGATGAAGAACATAACTATCATCTGAAGGTGGTAAACGCCTAGGCTTGGCATTTTTATTTTTAACTCTTGATGATTCAAAGATTTACAATATTGATCCCCTTACAATCTACCAACTAATCGTGCATGAACTGCAATATGGTCACAAGTCAGATCAAGTGAATTACCAATGCTGATCATATATTACCATATCTGAATTTTTCATGGATTTTAAATACTGACCTTTACCAATACCAAAAACACTTCTAGTGTCACAGCTAGAGCTAGATATGCAATAAGATGCGGGGAGATTTACTTGTGTAACTGTAAGTATTTGATTCACGAGATTTGCAAAATCCAAGATGGCGGTCCACACCGTAAACAATTTATCGTCGATATGTTTTATGTGTAATTAAAAATGTTATATTTTGACCTTTAAGTGTTCGTTTTTATATGTGAATATTTCCGTGTGAGTACAAAGCAACAATTAAGGTAAGAGAATAGTGAAACTTTCCATGCATTGGTACCCGGGTAGCGGTGTTTCAATGGTGCATTTGAAGTCGATGAATATTGAAGCTTTTAAGGCTCGATGGCTACAAATGATACCAAATTATTGATCACTTGCAATTGAAGAATGTAGGGTTGGCCTCTGTATGTCCCGTTTATGATGGTGATGATTTAATGTCGACCGTTGACTTCTGAAGTCATTTTCAGTGACTTCTGGTTATTATTTTCAAAATCCGCGGACCCTCTTGCCAGAATTAAGGAATTTGGACCAACAGCGTGTGAAAATTATACAATAGAGATTGAAAATGAAAAACTGTCTAAAATTTAATAAGAAACTATTTTATAGGTGTATAGCTTCATGTTAATGATGATGCCGAATTTGAAAGCTTATTGGATATATGTACTAGTGAAGTTAACCTTTTCCCGATGACAATTCTTATCAAATACTGTTTTAAAGTCAACAAGGGAAAGCTTGTAAAACAAGAAAAACAGGATAAAATCATGGTCAGGTGTCTAGCAATGCGCCAGAAATCTCAAGTTGATTACAATACCATGAGAGATGCCGGTTTCAATACACTGCCAAGCAACTAACTATATTTGA
This sequence comes from Mactra quadrangularis, assembly GCA_025267735.1. Classification (NCBI taxonomy): domain Eukaryota; kingdom Metazoa; phylum Mollusca; class Bivalvia; order Venerida; family Mactridae; genus Mactra; species Mactra quadrangularis. The sequence continues at coordinate 23,555,471 of CM046311.1, read as the reverse complement.
CTATTCCCACTTCATTAAAAAGAATTAGTATTTCAACCTGATGTATTGAAATTGCTAAAGAATGAAGCAAGTAAACTCAATTAAGAGGTATGGGGGCGTCTTACTAAACATCGTACTCTCAATTTCGACCTACGAAAAATCGTACGTCGGTCTGGTGTCTTACTAAACATCGCCGATAATTGAAATCGTGCGATTTTCGCCAAATCGTCGATTTTCTCACGACCACTAGATACTAGATACCAGTCGTACCTATGTACGATAAAATGGCCTCCTTACTGCTCCAGTTTCAAAAGCGTAGAAAAGAAAGGGTCTTCAGAGACAGAAAGACATCTTTGCAAGACATGACGGACAGGGAGGTGATCAGTCGTTATAGACTTGATAAAGCGTCCATAACTTATTTAATACATTTATGCTAAGTTGATTTGTCGCCGAAGACGGAGCGATCTAACGCTGTGGACGCCAACACAAAGGTAGTATAATAATTATTGTTTTACGAATGTACTATAAAATATTAACTAGTCACGGGTCTAAATCAGGGTAGACTACTACACAGTATACCTCGTCAATATTAACTCCCTTGAGTGTAAAGCTTTTAGGTGATACAGTCGACGGTTGCTATGTCACAAACGCTTAACCTACAACGACAACAAATTTATCTTCCGTCGTCGATTAAAAGAAGTAACTTTTCTTTTCCAAACAACTGAGCTTAATCATAAGTGGATATTTTTCTTGAATATTATTCAATGGTTATCAAACGGTGGAATGGAACTTTGCGTGTTACATGGAGAAAAAGTAGTCTTAAGTTCGGATGAACACTCAGAACAGATGAAAGCATTGGTTGATGGAGATGTGCACTCAGTTCTACTGATCTGACAAACCATGTGAACTTGATAACGATTAGATGAAGAACTATTGTAATGAGAAAATGAAAACGTAAGTAGTTCTGTTAATTTTTATCCAATTTGTTAAAAAATTGTGTGGTTTGAACTGTTGTGATTAATGTTTGTGTAACTGTAAGAATAATTTTAATCAGCTATTTCTATGGTCAACTACATCTGTCTCAAAATTAGCTTGTGTCAGTTAATGATGAAGTTGTGTATCCAATTTTTGTTACAAATAAAAGCTTGTGTCTAGGTTCTAAGGGATGTCAGTACTAATCACAGCTATAGGTAAGAATTACCTGGTACTAATGGAAAGTGTATTTTTGTCAGACATTTGATTAATATAAATTGATGTAACCCGATAAAAATCCATGGTCCAAATCAAGATTCGAACCCACAACCTCTGGAGTTTATCAGGGGGACTGTGAAAGGATGAAATTCCTTAAATCCTAGTGTATAAAATACTGCCAGAGCCAAATGTTACCCGATGAAAATCCATGGTCCAAACGTAAAGTCCTACCAAAACAATGTCTGGAGTCATAGGCGGAATCTAACTCAACGCCATGAAAGCTGGCAAAAAGGCAAGAGAGTTTAAGTGCCGTACCAATCTCTGATACATGAATAAGACTTCATATGTAATATTATGATTAAAAAAATAATTGAATCCATCTAAATGTTAATGCTTGAGTGTAGATACAATGTATGTATACACGATTTGATAGGTTATAAATTATTTTACTTTTTCAATAAATACCTACTTGGTACCCTGTATACATTTATCTCAAACCAGTTATTACAATGATATTCTGTTTAAACCCATACTTCATGTTTACTTAATATTCCATATACCTATAAACTTTCGTAAATCTTTTACCAGCCCAGAAGCCTTCAAATCGGAATTCGTAAACATTTTAAAGAGGGAAACAAAGTTGGTTGCGCTGCATATGGAAATTCTTTCGTTGCAAGAATGCGATTGCCTGACCAGGCATCCATTTTTACAGCCTAAGTCAAAGCATTAGATCTTGCTTTATCATACATATCAAATAGTATTAATAACAATTTTATTATTTTCTCAGATTCTCTATCTGTATTACTGGCCATAAAAAATCGTAGTTCAGACAATGTACTTATTAAAAATATTGAATTAAGATTACATGAAATACTGAAATCTAAAATAGTACACCTCTGCTGGATACCAAGTCATATTGGTATCCATGGAAATGAAAAAGTAGACATTTTAGCTCAAATTACCAAGCAGCGACTTCAAATGTTCGATAAATTCGTTAATTAAGTCAAAATGGCAAACAATGTGGAATCATGCTGTATTTAATAAGTTACATGACATAAAGCCAACCCTTGGTTCATCTTTGTCAACAATATTTTCTAATCGCCGAGATCAAATAGTGACTACGCGATGTAGAATAGGTCATTCCAGATTAATACCTTCTCAAAAGAGAGGTAGCACCTAAATGTATACCATGTGACGAGCATTTCAATGTAAAACACGTTCTCCTTGACTGTCAGGATCTTAAATACATTCGTGACAAACATTTTAAAGTAAACTCAAAGAACTTTTTGAATCGGTATCATCATATGCGATACTGAACTTTTTGAAAGAAATAAATGTTTATAATATGATATAGAGCTTTACATCATTAATTTCGTTTGAATTAATAGTACATGTATCATTGATTGCTTTCGGCGCGATATGACCTTTCTGTGTTGGTGCGCCGTAAAACCCAAGCAAACAAACAAATCATGTGATTAGTTGGTTACATGTAGACCCTATGGCATTTTTCAGCTATTGGGGTTGAGGCTAACCTAATATAGATTTGGCGTACTGAGAGTAAAAGCTTCACATTTTCAATGATTGGGCATTGAAAAATAGCAGTTAACGTCCAAATTTGGGGGAAATCGTTCATTGTGATTAAAAGTCATATTGTCTACATGTTTGTTATAATATACAATCACATGTCATGAAAATTTATCATTTAGCAACGTTATTTACTTTAAGTGCTATTTCTCTTTTCAGGTTGTCCTCCTCATATGTCAGAATTGTGCTTGAGAATTTTTCAAAGGGTAACAAATTTTGTTTGAGGTTCAAATACTAAATTCAGAGCTACCTATAAGATGCAGCATGTTCAAGTGTCATTCACAACAATTTTGTGGAATTCTGTTATGACTACTTGTCAAATGGAAAAAATAAAGTATCTTCATGAATTAAACGTCATATTATAGTATTCACTGACACTCATATTAGCTACATCATGACTTAAAAGTTTATCAACTGTGCAGCATTTACATACTAAACACATCCAGGGATCGACATTAAATACCAAACTGCTGCCACTGGTGAACTTTATTTGGATTCGGAGAACCTGTAACTGATATTAAATATTTTGTATACGCAAGTTATATCAGCTGGGCTTTGGGCCATATACCTTCTTCAATCTGACCAACAAGTCTGTAAACTTGCATATTTCCTGCAAGGTCATGTGTTATTTTTGAAATACCTACAAATGTAGCAAAACATCTCCATTAGCTATAAGAATGATGTAAAATTCTTTACTGAGAATTTGATGACAATGAAATTTACAACCAAGAGATGTTCACCTTGTGATGTGTGATATTTTTTTTCTGGTGCTTGGTGGTTAGGTGTGACTGAACATTTTGTAAAAATAAGTTTATTGCCACATTTTCATTTTCACTGTTACATTATTTTACCCATGTTTGTACGTTAAATTATCAACATGTCTGTGACTTCAGATATTCAATATAGTAATAGTCACAAGCTTATCTGGACAGGTTATGAAGTATGCAGAGCTAGTCTATTGCTTGACATTGGATATGAAGTTATATTGTAGATAAAGTGTGTTAAGCTTGACCCCATCTGACCTTTCATATTTGTGGCAAATAATTATCTACACATATCCTGACGAAAATCCTCCTCTCTGTTTGTGTTGGCCATATGCCCATCATGCAGGCACAAAAAGCACCTACATAATGGGCACATGTTACTCCTCCTCACCACGAAGAGGTCCCAAAAAGAGAGGAGGAACACCAAAACTGCCCGTTTGCCGTGGGCAGCGTCACGTAACCGGGAAAGGAGGATCCTGGTGGTTGAGGGAGACCCAGGGATCTCCAGTCTTTCCAACACACTACTTTGGCCTCTGATTCAGGGTAGACGGGTGTCCAAGTGGGCCCGACTTGGTCAATCGGCTGGTCATGCCTTGCCCTTGAATAGTTGCACACATGCAAAAGCCATTTTATTTGTGTAAGCACATGTACTCCTTGGTGTGCACATTCCCAAAAATAACCAACTTTTCTAGCATACTCTCAATTTGAAAAACCATTTGTGTACTCTATTAAGATCTGCGTGTGTTTACTGAATATACAGTGCCTTTCTTTCAATTTAAACGTTCAAAACACTTATTCAAGAAGGCGGTGGCTCATGGGCCAATTGTGTTGATAGTAATCATTTGCAATTGTATGCAAGTATATCTCTCAGGTATCCTTGTGTTGCGGAGGCTGGATACCCGCCTCCAATGCACTTCCCCTTGTTGGAGTCCCGAGGTGGCTGGGGAACTTGAGTGATGGATCATAATAATTCAACCATGGGTCCTTTAACCTCTTCTAAAAAACGTAAGTCTGACGAATCGACAAACAACATTTCAAGTGATAATCTAAATCAATCGTCCTTTCCACGCTTCCTCGTAGTGGAAGCGCTTGGAGATGAAAAATTGTCATAACTTAACCCCTTTGTAATAGAAAAGACTATTTCATCGTTAATTGGAACTGCGAAATCGGTCAGGAAGCTCCGTGGTGGAGAACTTCTGATCGAGGTTCAAAGAAAACAACAATCAGATAACTTGCTCAAATTAAGATCTTTCTTTAACATCAAATCTGACAAAGAAAGTAAAGATAATGTCTTACTGTGGCAGTTTTTAACAACGGAGTATCAACAGTTTCTGCTGCATTGAGACAAATATCAAAATCTTGTAAGCGTCGACCTCGCCTTGTGGCGAGCGCGCTCAATCTTGGGTCGCTAATGTACCTCACGAATGCTTATATCAACAAACAAGAAAACATGAAATACTATAAAAATTGGTTTTTGTTAAATCACACAGAAAAATAAACCCATATCTAATTCCCTTCTATACAGTTTATCAATGTCTGTAATTATCTATTACCGTTAATATCAATAAATGCAACTTAAAGATATTTACAAATTAGTCATAAAAACAAAATTCTCCCAACTGGTTCTTAATCCACAGATAAGGTCATGTGACAGTTTTGTCCAATCAAACTCACTGACGATGGAAACTATAGAATCGCGTGAATAAGCACATCCAATCAAAACATTGTTATCGCGAAGTCATTGTATTTGTAAACAAAAACACGTGTTGTGTAACATCTGTCAAATTATAGTAAGAGTTGATCAAGATTCGATTGTTGATTGACTCATTCTTTCCGGCAGCCATCTTGAATATGTACCTTTGATTCGCGGTATGTGACGTAAATGAAATAAGGTCAATAAGAATTAATTCTTTGTGTCTACACTAACAGATATCTGGTGTGCCGTTGGGCAGATTGGTCCAGTGAAGACACGGTCCCATCACACTGAGCCCTCATCACAAAGATACACTAGCGCTGCTAGCTCCAATCAAGGTAACAGTTTTACCCTTTGTCAGGTGCAACAACCTAGGCTGGGTGGTCTCGACTAGCAACAATGAAAGGCGGCCTGTCATCTATTGAAATATCCTTTCCGTCAATATTGTAGATCTTGTGAGGTTAGCTCTGTAGATCTTTTGCAGTTACGCACTCTGAAAATTTTTTGAAAAAAATGTTTAGACCGCACTTTCTGTGGCAGATTTGGCTCTGTTAAAGTCCAAAGCTCTAAGCTTGGTCACTTTCATTTCAGGCCAGCGTGAAAGAAAACCTTTTATCCATTGACAGAGTTTTTTAGGTGTACGCTTTCCCAGCTGCACAGCATACTGAGTCGCAACATTAACATATTCCCACATACTCATAATTTTTGCCTCTTCAAATATTGGTGCTTTACCAGTCACTACATTATCAATATCAAGTTTCCTTAAGTTCTGTCACGGAGCGTATTTCCAGGTACTCTGATGATTTTAGATGCCTTTAAGACAGATAGTCTTTCCCCTTGACAGATTTATAGGCATTTGTGAAGGCTTAGGTGGAATACAATCTGTTTTTACCTCAGACTAGTTGCGTTTTGCCTAAAAAAATAATTTCATAAAAAGTTCAACCAAAAATGACTGATTAGCACATAATATAATTTGGTCTTGTCTATTGCGCTAGACGTCACGTAACTTATATTGACAAAATGTAAATATTGCAGACGAAACTTGGTGGTGATGGTATTTCTACGTAAAAATTGGTTAGTATCCAGGTTTCGAAATCTCGCGGTTTTGAACGTAATCAAAAATGGCCGCAAATCAATGCTGGTCGCAAACTTGGGTTTAGATCTCTTTAGTGACTTCCGGAAATAGTAAATATTGACCCTTAAGACTCTTGAAAATATATCATACTTGCAGAAACAATGAATAAGAGGGCCTGAGGACCCTTGGACGCTCATTTTGCGAAATTCCGTCATGAAATTACCTTTAGTGTTGGTACGTTGTAAAACCAAACCAAGCCGTATATAACTCTTACGACCTAATGACCCAAGGGGCATAATTTGAACAATCTTTGTAGAGAACCTTAAGTTGATGCTTCATGCCAAATATCAAAGCTCTAAGCCTTCAAGTTTTAGAGAAGATTTTTTAAAACATTTCCTTTAGTTTTATAACTACGATAATCTTGCGAGCTCTAAGGCGGGGTCAATTTTGACCTCGAGAACATTATTTGAACAATCTTTGTAAAGCACTTTCTAGTGATGCTACATGCTGAATTTAATAACTGTAATAATTTAATTACGGGTTTTGACAAGAAGATTTTTTAACAAAATGTTGACGACGGACGCACGCACTAACACACATTGGTCAGACCCCCCCCCAAAATAGCTCATCTTGAGCACTTAGTGATCAGGTGAACTAAAAACAATTCGTCGGTGCGCGTGCAAAACCTCGTATAAAAAATGTATTTTTTCAGGAGACCCAAAAATCGATTTTGTACTTATTTTAAACATTATGAGACTTAGTATTACTTTCAAGAATCTGTTATTTTACCTTTGTTTTTTATATACCTGCAAAATGGTGGGTACCATTTGGGTAAAACTGTATCTCAATTTTTCTTTTTTACGATATTTTGCACCGAAAAATGTAGAGCAAACCGATTATATGATGGTCGTAAAAAATGGTGTCACATTTACGAGGTATTGACATTATATAAGAAAACACTGAAGTGCCGGAGGAACGATGATAAACAAAACGTTGACCTAGTTACTCTATGCTTAATATATTTTTTTGAACTGACAAGCTCCGTCCTAGACACTAAGGTATTGAAGGTGGAGTCTATGATGGCGCGAGAAGGCGGGTTTTACAGCGCCTTCTAATGTGAGTCAATGCTAGACAATATAGATGTGTGAACTCTCTTGTTACCATCGGATACAACAATGGATAAATCATTGAAATAACAAGCTTTTATGAATATGGCATCTTTTATTTAACACTGAACTTGAAATGAAAAAAAATAACATCGAATTTATTACGTTGTTATAGTTCTGTTATAATAACCTGTCACAACTTAAATAATTTCACGGTCACCGAATCTGTTATTTTTAACTCCTATCGAACTTGTTATTACACTTAAATGCAAAATGACCACATATTTAATAAGATCATCAATAATTAATATGGATTGGTGTCTCAATGGTTAAAAAGAAGTTGAATAAAAACAAATTCAGTAGCCGTGTAATTATTCAAGTTGTGACAGGTTTATGTAACAGAACTATACAAAGGTTAGTATATAATTTCATTTTACTGTATAACAACACTATTCAAGCTATACCTAATGAACGATACTAACTTGAAAAGTCATATTAACTTTAAACGATAAATGTCAGTCGGCAACTAATTAACTGATAATTGAAAATAAACAATTGCATAAAAATTGCATCGTCTGAGTAATATTGACACTCAGAATAGACGTTATCAAAATACAGCTTCCAGAATACTGATTAGTTACAATTAAACAATATCAAACACATCAACAGCACAGTGCCATCAAACTAGTACATAAATTGAATTGAGTGAACACAATTTACAAGAAAGTATGGAAAGCCAGAGTACACCCCCGACGTCGTTGTTATTTTCCTAGATAAATGCATAATATATCATCAATATCAACAACTTCGTTTCATAAGACGACCGTATCATTTAATTTCAGCGAAGGCTAATACCAACTTCACCGCCTCAATAAATAACAACTTCGCTAGTACAAATACGACGCTACTATTAGGTGACGTCGACTGCTCGAGTCGACGTACTTGTATCAACAACTTCGTCAGTCCATACGCACATGATACGGTATTATTCAACTGGCGACGGAGTTATTGAATAATCTATTTTTAGCAACTTTCGGGATTATAATTTCGCCCGATATTATTTCACGAAATTAAACAAGAGCTCCGCTGGGTGGGGCATTATACGCCCGTGTGCAGTCCATGCTGTGTTCTATCTCATATGAAGTCCCTGTGACCTTGATAAATGACCCCGGGATCTCAGAATAGGTCCCAACCTTAACTGTAGGGCTATCCAAAGCAAATATTTTGAGAACCTAGGTACAGCCATGGTTGAGTTATCACCGGCACAAAGTTTTCCCATACAAACTTCCAGTGACCTTGACCCTGGGGCCTCAGAACCAAAAGTTCTCACCCTTGACCCAATGAGTATTGATACATCAAAGTAGGTGATCTTAGATAAAGTTGGTTGTTGGACAAGGTTTTTCCTCATGATTTCCTTGTGACTTTGACCTTTGACCCAGGGGCATAAAACCAAAGGGGCATATGCTAGACATTTAGGCTACCCTTAAATAAAATTTGGTGAACCTAAGTACAATCATTATTGAGATATTGTCCGGAATATTTTTTCGGCGTAGCTGTCTAAGCTGGATTTTGACCTACATTTCCGTATAATGACGTCTGTCTGGGGATTTCGGAAATCCGCCGTTTTATTGGATGATTTTATAAGCACTGAAAATGACGTACGGGGGAAACAGAGAAAATCCCCTCTTCGATTGGATGGCCATGACACGCGCGAAAAAATAAAGGCCACACTATTGTAATGCAGTGTTTTACGAAATTTTGCTTCGTTCGTAGATTATTTTTTTGGGGTAGACTTCTATTGCTTTCCAAAGTGTTTTTATATTGTAACAATAAAAAGTTACGTGTCAAACACAATATTTTATGGGTAAAATGAATTACGTCTCCAGATGTGAACCGGTTTCTAGTAAAAAGTCTGACATATTACCCAATAATTATTAAGTAAGCCTCACTACGTCCAGTTTCCGGGGTTTACACTTTGAGAGTCACAGCTCCACATCTATACTATTAAATTTGTGAGTTTCCTGTTTTGTGGAAGAAACTGCGCAGCTTTAAATAAATCTTTTGTTTGTGGCTGGAGCACACATATACCGGCATATCAAGTTGACAATTCTTTTTTGACAAAGCCTCTTGACATTTGCAAAAACTGCCAAAAATCAACAAAAAAATGGGGGGGGGGGGGGTTGTGTCTAAAAATAGATAAAACTAAAAATAGACACGTCAATCCAAACTCCCCGCAGCGGTTATCTCCCTTTATCAAAATAATGGGCCGACTTGATTTGCCCGGGCGGCTCAAAGCGGCGTAAGCCGATTCAGAAACGGCTACCGGCGATTCGCTTTATTTGCTCTGAGAATGAGCCGGGTCAACAACCGGCGCACGCCGAATGAGCCGGTTTCGTTACAGCGGCTAGCGGCGAGCACATGACGAATATGACTAAAAATAGATTCAGGTGAAACCATTATTACAAAACTTTACTACGATTATGGACAAAATACTAACTGATGTGTTCAATAAACCTCTCTAACACGTCATTTGTGTTAGAGTTATATTACAAGTACACATTTTACTTGCCAGACACGAATTTGAACTTTTAACTACTGATATGGGTTTATTTAGTACACTGCTTGAAATGAGACCGTCTGCAACAGTAATTAGTTAGCCGGATCGCTTGATTCATGTGTCACACAGGGGCGAGCCGATCGGCGAGCGGCTCACGCCGGTTTATGAGCCGCTCGGGCAAATCAAGTCGGCCCAGTAATTAAGTAGGTATTTTCCCAAATACCTATCTTCGTCAAGTTTCGTAATTGCTATTTTTAGAAATTTTCACCACGTGACGTGGGATTTTCCAGAAGTCATAGGGTAACGCATTTTCCGAAAATGGCGAAACCAGACGCTCTACAGCGTGATCGTAGTAAGTTATCGTAAAAATAATGGTTTATCGACATAAAAACAATGAAAAGCCGTAGTGGATCATAACTTTTGCGTTGATTCTGTTTGTACAGGTGTAAAGTACATTTTTTTTCATCTTTTTTTGCGATGTAAATTGGGTATGACTGAAACACGAAATGGAGATTTTGAGGCGAAATGGACGAAATGGAGAATTTGGGGCAAAATGGGGTTTTGATTGTTTAATCTATTTTGTGTACTGAAAATGAACAAAGGTAAAATAAACTACACAAATATCGATAAACTGGAAAGAATGTTTAACTTATATTGATTTATTGCCGAATTCCCACAAATAATCGTACCAAAGTCAGCATATAAAGACAAAATCGTTGCACATTTTCTGTTTTTAATATCATCATATTCTAATTATAAAAAAAACAATACAATCAACAGCATAATTTGAAAGCTAAGGCACATAATATGCCAACATTACTAACTCTAGTGTCCAACTGTTAGTGCAAAAAACGACAACAGCAGAAAACATAGCTGGTACAAGTTTAATCCCCAAATAGTCCCCTCAAGCTTGCCAAAAAGCAATGGAGAGAAGGTTTTTATATGATAATGCAGAGTTTAACATACATTTTCCATCTCAAATACCAATTTTAGATGATATATTTGTATAAAGTAGTATTATTTGTAATTGACCATTTTGACGTTATTTTTCTCTATAAAATCTCTTGCAGTTTCAGTACAGTAATCTAATACAAATTCTTATAAAAAATTTTAGAAACGGTAAAATTTCTTAAATCTTTCATTATATGGGCAGTTAATACTGCAGAAAATTTTAAAACTAGTTGCATGTGTCTAACTAACTTCTAACTTGAGATATTTGCTTTTAAAGATAGGGTAAATTTTTTAACATTTTCAAAAACTCGGATTTTTGCTTGGGGGTACATGTATGCAAATCTCTGTATTTTTATATGTATTTGTCCAAAGTGTAACCTGGTTGCTATGATTTGTCATTACATGACTGTATAACAAGAAAATGGATTAAAACTTGGAAATAAAACAGCAGAATTTGAAAAAAAGTTCTTTCACTTTTTGGCCCAGCACAATTTACGGTTTTTCTAAAAATGAAGGGTCACGTTATAAAAATGCACATAACTTAAGTTACAGACGGTAAATTTCTTTAAAATTTCAGCATTCAATGTCTTTAATAGTACAGATCAAGAAACAATATCAGTATAAGAATTGTGGAAGGTCACCATTACAGTTCCAGAACCTTAAGAATAAATTCATAATTTTTGTTTTGTAGCATTAATGAATAGGTTTTCACAATGCAATTCTCAAAAATCTTCTTGTCTGAAACTACAAGGCCTAGAGCTTTCATATTTAATATATAACATCATCTAGAGGTCCTCCATCACAGTTGTTCAAATTATGCCCCTGGGTCAAAATTGACCCCACCCCATGAATCACAATATTACATTGAATTATATAAGGAAAAGTTCAAACAACATCTTCTCTTGAACCGCTTATGATAATTTGCCCAAACTCAACAGGAATGGTCCGTGGGTGGTTCCCTACCAAAATTGTTCAAATAGGTCTGATTGGTTGGATAAGTAGGTCACTGGGTCAAAAAATAGGTTTTAACATTAGTGGTCCTCTGTAAATGGCTCTTCTGTGACCTTTGACCTTTTCCTCAGGTGAGCACACTTGTTTTTAAATCGACGCCGTTTGTCTTTTTTAAAGACATTTCTTGTTTAATATAAATTAAGTCCCAGTGACTTTGACTTTTGACCCTAGGGTCTCAAAATCAAAAGGGAACATCATCTACCAAAGAGCTATCAACACATTACTCCTTGACAAATGGGCTGATCCACATAAAATTTGGTTAACCTAGTTACAAGCATTGTTTAGTTATTGTCCTGACAAGGTTTTTCCATATGATGCCCCTGTGACTTTGACCTTTGACCCAGGGGTCTCAAAACCAATAGGAAACATCCTTGACACATGGGCTACCCTCACATAAAATTTGGTGAACTTATTTCATGTTACTTATTAAATATAGCATTATTTCCATTGTTTGCCATTTTGACTTTATTAACATATTGATTGAACATTTATTATTTATTATTTTCAACGTATTTACTATCACGCTTTGAAAACCCCTGAAACGCTTTCCCTTCCATTCTTAATCGTTTCTGTACATTTCTTTTCCATTTAGAGGGGTCTGTCTTCTTTCGTTTGTCTTTCTGTACTTGTTCACTGGATTTAACGATTTCTTCATTGTCTACACAAGCAGTCGTTTCGCATGGCAAAACATCGTTGATCACGATTGGTGAATAAGCCACATTCGTCTAACTTGACTGTATTGATGTTACAAGGTCTTCAATATTGTCTTCATCACTTTCAGTATCACTCATGGCTAAGTCATTTTTAGAAGGTTTCCAAGTAGGATCCCTAACATCATCATCTTCCATATCAAAATAATCAGACATTTCTTCATTTAGGTCACTCTCGTGACTTTTTGCTGAACTATCATTATTATCCAACATCTTAACCCTGATCTTTCTTGAATATATATTGTTGATGTTATCATCTATAAGTGAACTATTTATTCTGGTAGCAAACAATATCCTTGTTTTTTCTTCCCCAATAGGTACAGTTTCATCTATTCTTTGGGTGACATTTTTCTCACTTATTAGCTCACTTGAATGACTGGTCAGATCGTCTGAACTCGTTGCACTCGTTGTTTAATACCTGTGACCATGTAACGCGAGCAAGAAACCGATCGCTCCTACATGCACGGCATTCACGGACGAGAATTAGGCGCGTATTCCATTCATACGGGGAGCGCGACGTTCACTTATAACGCGAGCGTGCAACTTGAACGTTTTCACGCTCTTACTATTCCATACATACGGATAGACAACGCTCGCTAATGACGGACATGGAAAAAATGCGGATTTTAGACCTTTCTTTACATATTGACTGAATAGTTATTTGATAACCGATGATGTTTAGAACCATAGAAATCAGTGAAACGAAGGCAATCTGATGCTGTGTTTTTAAATCACATTTGAACACATACATTCTTTAAATATTTGAAAAGAAAGTGTGGAAAAAACGTGTGACAATCGTCCAATAAAAAGTATGCAGCAATCTAGTTTTCATCTAAATCTTGCGCTTAAACGCTTTACAAGGTGCCATACAAAACGTCACGTCCAGTACCGACCGGGAACAACGATTGGACGAAAGATCATAAAATAGAATGAAATTGAATAATTTGTAAACTCGCGAAACAATTCATGTAAAAACGTCGCGAAATGTCAAAACTCTGAATATAAAAAGTGCATTGTCTCTTATTAACGTCCGCTATTAACAAAAAATCCTATTTCAAAACAATTTCAAAATGTTTTCTAACCTTACCCATTCTCGTATTGCAATTATCTGATATCGTCTCTTAATGTACTAGTATTATTATATAAATAATCCAGATTGCTGCTTGATACTAATGTGGGGTTGTTTTTTTTGGGGGGGGAGGGTGTTTAATTTATCATTTTTTGTGTGTTTTGTTTAATGTTCCGATCTTTGTTGTTTACATTGTATTATTGATAGATGACCTTCTGAGAGAAATGCCTTGCGCCTGAAAAGTTTTCATCTCTAAATAAAGATATATTATTATTAAAATTGCAATCTTGAAGCAGTGTGGATTGTGATTCTTCTGCCCAAGTGAAAATTAATATTATTACTTGTCGTCTATAGACCACCAACTCGGACTTCCTTATATAACATTTTAGAATAAGTCTGTTCAAGTAAGGCTGATATTCTTCCGCTGGAAACATTTAGGCGATTTTGATTCAAAGAATTGTATTTTACAGTAATTTATTTTTTGTTTCTTCTTAAACAATTATTTACAGATTATGATCATTTAGGGAAAACATTTACTATCATTGACCTCATTTATACCTTAGATAGTGATAAAGTTATAGATTCTTGTGTCGTCAAAACCTTCGTGACCATTTTTTAAATTTTGTACAAGAAAAGTCTCGGCAAAAAGTGGATCATTTTGAAATGACAGACTTAAAAATCCATCACTGCAAATTGACGTCATAAAGAAAAAGATAGACAATATCCTTAAGATGACAAGCTTTAAAGGAAAGAAAATTGTAAAAGGGTGCTGAAAGCTTAATTGTCTTTCACCAGTTTTTAGCCAGATTTTTCAACGAAATAAATTCGGCAAATAGTTTGGCGAACACGGGCGGGCGTCCGGTGTAGTTAACAATTGCGTTAAAGTTTTTAATGCATCATATATTTCTGCCATTTAAAGTCAGATCTCTACGAAACTTTATACAATGATAACATACCATGTGATGACCAGAATTAGACAGTAACCGCAACTCTACCTGGCTTAATAATGAATTATTTTCCTTTGGTGTTTTTTTGCGTAGAAGTTTTCAAATTGTTGGATATCTCTGCTACTTATGGTTTGATGTTTATAAAATTTCATACAATGGTTACATACCATATTTTGAAAAGAATTAGACAGTAACCACAACTCTACCTGGCTTAATTATGGATAATTTCCCTCCGTTATTTTTGCGTAGAAGTTTTCAAATTAATGGATATCTCTGCTATTTATGGTTTGATGTTTATAAAATTTCATACAATGGTTACATACCATATTTTGAAAAGAATTAGACAGTAACGGTAACTCCACCTGGCTTAATAATGGATAATTTCCCTCTGTTATTTTTGCGTTAAGTTTTCAAATTGTTGGATATCTCTGCCATTTATGGTTAGATGTTTATGAAATTTCATACAATGATGACATACCATCTGTTGCAAAGAATTAAACAGTAACGGCAACTCTACCTGGCTTAATAATGGATTATTTCCCTTTGTTATTTTTGCGTTGAAGTTTTCAATTTGTTAGATATCTCTTCTATTTCTAGTTAGATGTTTACGAAATTTTATACAATGATTACATACCATCATTTGAAAAGAATTAAACAGTAACGGCAACTCTACCTGGCTTAATAATGGATTATTTCCCTTTGTTATTTTTGCGTTAAAGTTTTCAAATTGTTTTGAAATTGTTGGATATCTCTGCCATTTATGGTTTGATGTTTATGAAATTTCATACAATGATTAAATATCATAAGTAAACTTGTTCTCAATGTTCCCATATGCAGAAAATCCGGCTTTAATGTGGCTCCCATATTATCTTTCTTGTTGTTATATTCATTTAGAGCGTGACTCGTAAAAGTTGGGCGTATGAATCCACACCTGAGCTAAAGGAGAAAGTGTACGACCCAGGGTCCTTACGACCCTCTTGTTGAATAATGAAGCACTAACTCATTAACGCCAGAAGAAAAACTCAGCTAAACGTTCTGAATAAAAATAGATAAAACTGCTGGAACCAACAATAATAGTGTCGCACGTAGTCTTTATGTAAACTTTCATATAAATGAATATACATTGGATTATGTCATATTTATGATATAACAAACCGAATGAAGATAAGGATTGACTTTCTTTTATAAATATTGTTAGTAAAGACAGTATGGCCTTCGAACATATAAAACGTAAGTGAATATTAATGTTTATATTAATAAATTTATCTCTTATTCAGTTAAGAAAATAATGTTGCCTATTTTAAGTAGCTCAATGGAGTTTAGAGAAGTGCGAATGTCGCTGTAATTTTTTACAACAATATATCAGTAACTAAGTTTTCGAGTAGAACTAAGTGGTATTGTTCTTACTGACCTCTAATTCAATGAAACACGGCGTTATATCGACGCTTGTTTATCAAGATATAATTCAATATGTTCAGTACTAAAGTAGTTATATAATTCCATCAGAAAGTATAATGTGAAGACAAAATGTCAATTGATCCCTATTAATAAAGAGGACTTATTAATTTGATAATGGTTTCCGGATTACTTAACGTCTATTTCTCCTTGATAGAGACACTGGTCAGAGAATCTGAGCGTTTTACGGATGCCAATTATTGCCTTGTATAATTGACTTCACACATGTATTTACACCTAAAACGTTTCAAGTACTTTCAACTAATCCAAGATTACAAGTACAATGTTTTAAATACTTCCTAAACATTCATGGTGGTCCTTAACGGCTCACCTGAGATGTTTTGTTAATGAGAAAAGGGTCAATGGTTTGGTTAATAATTGAATATCGTAGGCAGACAAATCTCTTATATCAGTACAATATACTCAGACGGACAATACACTGGGACGGAACATTCGAGAAGATTACAGAAAAATAACAGTGTATTTACATAATGGCATATTCTAGAAGATTCCATACTCTTTTATTATCAAAACTTTATGTAATATTACAAAAGCTATGTAACAATGCATTTATTGAAAACAATTCGAACCCGGGTCGATAGCGCAGTTGGTAGCTCGCCGGGATTTGGAATCTCGTGCCCGAGGGGGTGCGGGTTCGAATCCAACCCGGAGAGGTTATACCCTTCCATGAAAATTTGGCATTAATGTCGATTTTCCTCCATTGATTAGATAATATGGAGAAGTTTCCGGCCTTGTGGAAGGGTAGGTGAGTACTGGTTAAAGACAATGGTCCAGGAAAGCAAGGTTAGGTGCGCTGGACGTCGTAAAGTGACCTGAATTGTGTTGACACGGCGTTAAATATAGTAAACAAGTAAAGAAAACAATTCGCCATGTTGGATTGTTCTAGAAATTCCTACATCAAATAACAAAATGTTTAATATGTTCACACATGTTTTTATTGCAGTCTTTTTCTTGGTTTTGGTGACATATTTCGGCAAAATTAGTAAGTAGATGTATTTAGTTGTATCTTAAATTTTTAGTGTATATTCGTTTACTGTAAAATTTACATTTTAAGTTACGTCGATTAGTCCTAAGATATTGAAATACAAACTAACCACCAAACAGGCGACGTAGCACATTTATTTCTGACATATGTAAGCTATGGTAACTTCTGTTTAGACGAGAAACAAGCAATATTTTATATCTTGTTAGTTACTGTTATTTGTAAAGCAATAACTGTTGTGTAATCTTCATTATTAAAGAAAATGAACATCATATAAAAATTTATTATTACTAATTATTTTATTAACTATTTTGTTTCACGTCATGTCTTATTAAACACCGTTCCCCATAACCAAATAAATAATGACCCCACCCATTTCTCTCACCTGCAGTATTTTAAACATGTTATTCTATTGTATGTTTTTAGACCAACATACCAGCAGTCAACATCATCACAATAACTATTCTTGTTTTTTATAGATTGTTTAGAATGTCGTGTTTGTTCTGGTGTTGAATCATTAGATCTTTGTACTGAGACAAAACAATGTTTATCAAATGAGGTAGGTCATACCGCTTACTTAACAAATGACCGTCTCGTCTGCTCTATCCGTAGTGCGTCTTGCAACAGTAACAGGGATCGTAAAACATATGTTGCCATAAACTAAACTCGTCTTTTTATTAGGTCTACTCGATGCTCATTCATCAGGTAACGGTGATTGAAAGTCACAGTTTGTGTATAAGAGAATGTTATGTGGACTATCGTTACCGTTCGTCAAAATATACTTAACGAAAATTCCCAAAACTCCGATTTCAATATTGTAGGATTTTTATTTTTCAATATCTGTGTCCGATCGATAATAGAAATGTGTATGTGACCATACTGTCGTCTGCTTGTATGGTTTTCATGCTTCTTTATTGGTGCAAAACCGTTTTGTCGTGCATGTGTTGAAAAACGGAATGGTCAATTTTGGTGAAAATTATTAGTGTGTTGATCAATATGCACAACGAACAATTATGAAATGATTCTAGTGCCTCAAAATGAACGAGAAATTGCCTTGGGTCTTTTGCAAGGTGGAGCGCCACCTGCATATTTTTCTGTTAAATAAAAGCAATAATAAATCTTCATGTATCAACTCATGCACGCAAAACCGGCTTTGCATTTATGTAGGAGCATAACGCCATACAAGCAGACGACAGTACCATCCTTTACGCATTCCCATTATCGATCAGACATAGATGTTAAAAAAATCATTTCCTACAATATTGAAATTGGGGTACTTTGAAGTTTCGTTAGGTATAATTCTAGTGTGGCCGTTTTTTTAATGTTCCGTTTTTAATTATTAGCATTAAAATATTATGTAAAAGGGTTTCGAGTGGGTCCTACGAAGGTCTTATTTAGAACCTGAAGGTATATAGTGAAAAATCTACGCAGAGGACCTTGTATTGAAGCAACATTTTATATAGATCATTTGAATTTTAAGAAGAAACTTTTTCAACACTTTACAGTGATGCTCTGGTAAATTTGTGGTCTCTAATACACATGCCAAATAAAGTAGGAAATTGCGGAACCCACTGCGGAAAACTAGCCAATAAAATTACGTTTTATATCTACGTTTGGTTTACCGGTAAGTTCATGGCGGCCACCATGAGTATTTTTCTAATGCGGGTGACAAAATTCCCAGTATGGTGTCATTGTTATTGAAAAGTATTTAATTTTTATGTGATTTCATTGGAAGAAGATTGGTCTCCCCTGCCTCATGCACTTTCTTGAAAACGAGATTTCGCCAGTCAAATTACCCACTGCATGTACAGTAAGGAGTGTAACGAATGAAGTACAGTGGTTGCCGACGATGTGTGAAGACAAACAATGACTGTAAACAAAAAATGCGGACATTTACCTTCTAAACATTTTTTTCACGTTGAACATTACCTTGTTGCGGGCATTCCAATGACTTCGAATATAATATAATGTATCTTCATACTTCAGGGATGCTACATGGAGGAAATCATCACGTTATCTGGTAAAATAGAATACCAAGGAGGTTGTCGTTTAAACGATGTAAGTCAGTGCCACATTGATAATTTCTTTAATACTTTATAGTCGTATATTTACGATTAAACTAACATACGTTTATATATAAATGCCGCATTGAATGGTTCTCTTTCGAAAATGCCTGTGATTACCTAAAAGATCGACCATTCTTTTACAATGGCCATAACATCTGAAAAGCTATTCTGTGATACCCTCGGAATATAATACTTATTATTATATATCTAATAAATCTAACCAATCGACAAGCAGCATTTGTACCACGTGACCGTCCAATGTATTCCCGTACTGGATCCAAAAAAATATATTATTTTCGTTTTGGACGATTGAGTTCAAGTGCACTGAACGATTCTGGTCAGGTTTTCGATTTTAATTACGAACACATTAAAGACCGGGTACCGTGCATGCATAAAGACGCTTGTTAGTATTTGTTTACGAATGCGCGTAGGCCGTCTCGATGATCAGGAAGCGTTGTTTTGATTAGCACTACCGTCAAAATGTTGACTGATGAAGAAATTACAGATTTTGTAGACGCACAAAAAGCAAAAAAATACGGTTAGCAAGACAAAATCAGATGTAGGCATATTTACAAGATGGTTGGCTGATTCCCTATCTTCTGAATCCCGCAACTTTGAAGAACTTAACTCTTTCTTAAAAAGTTTCTACTTGAGAGTGAGGAAGAAAAACGGGGAAGAGAACGAACCGGAAACTCTCATTTCTATCAAGAACAGCATTGACAGATATTTATGCGAAAAGTCTTATGGATTTAGTGTGTGTCGTGGGGATGAGTTTAAATCCAGTCGAGATGTGCTTAGTGCCAAGGGAAAACAACTGAAGAAGAATGGAAAGGGAAGGAAGCCCAATAAAGCAGAAGAGGTGACAGCCGATGAAGAAAAGGTATATACTCTTTGCTGGTATTCTCGCGTTAATTTTAATGTCGCAGTAAATCAGTTTTCGGGTAGGAACAACTTGCAGCGTCTGCTTTAAAATTGAAAATATGACCTTATTTAACTGCAAGTGACTGTATCAAAGCACAGGAGCTTGACATTTTATATCATACTACGAAAATCGATACTACGATCAATCGATGTTTCGTTGCTTTTTGAGGGTGAATTTGACTAGTAAGTGAGACGTTGGAGATTGGACGCGTTGCGTTCCTGGTGATTTTTATTATATGTAAGAGGGGAATTTTCGTATAATGATATAAAATGTCAAGCTCCTGTGATCAAAGTAAAATAGACGTAAATATTAATGACAAATATGTTAATGAATTGACAAGTCCAGTTTATTTATAGTGATCACGTGACCTGTTAGTAACGCGAAAATTGCAACTAACAGTATACTTGAGTGACCTTAGTTTGTAAGCTTTTATTATAATGAGTTATGTTGTATTGGTTGCCTCCCCTGATGTGTGACATTTGTCAGCGGATTAGGCGAGGAAGACCGAATGACTTGGTACGCTTCCTGTCTCTACCAGTTCGGTTCTTTTGTTGAGATTCTGTGAGTTTTTTTATTTAAGATAGTTATCAGCCTGCATCGGGCTAAATATACATACAATGTAGTTAAACTGTGAAATATTGTTGCATCTAATTTTCAAGTGAAGTGTTTCGATATAATAATTTAAAACCAATCATGTAGTGATTGGATTTAGAATCAAGGGATGAATCGGTTCGAAACCAGGGAGTTCATATCCTTGAGAAAAGGACTATAATGTCAATTTACTTCAGTAATAAAAAAATATAAGGTATATTGAAAAATTTTCAGCCCTGTGGATGGGTAGGTGAGTACTGGTTATTAACAAGGGTCCAGGAGGGCTAGGTTAGGTTAGCAGGACCCCGTAAAATTACCTAAATTGTGTTGACGGGGCATTACAAAGCAAATAAATTAATGTATGTTTGTTATATGTCGATACGTCTTAAATTTGAGATATTTGGCAACTGATATCAACAATTATTATCTTTTATTTTACATGCTAACAGTGATACTTACTTTTTCTTCACAGAAATTGTGGGACCTAGGAATCATGGGAAGTCACGACCCAAATGCTTTGACTACAGCTGTATGGTGGAGAAATAACTTCTTTGGATTTAGGGGGAGAGATGAACACAGGAAACTTCGATCGGGGGACATTACCATTCGAGAAGAAGTTGATGTAACAAGGTACTTAATTGATAAATTTAAAGTTTAATTTTGGGTTTTTTGTCTTAAGAGACCTAATGAGGGACTTTAGTCAGTTATCCTTGATAAAATCTGAAGCAATACAATAAGTATGTAGGTCTCATCAGTTAGAATCCTCATATTCTATCATTGAAGACCTAGGTAAGTATAGTACATCTTTCATCAAATATCTTTCTTGTTGATTAAGATATTAACAGGGAAAATATTAAGTGAATAATATCCCTTATCATTTTTTTTGGTTGTTATTTGAGTTCAAAATTCTTACAGCAAAAGATGAGAGCTTGGTCTTATCACATCACATATATTTTTTTCAATTGACTACATGCTTAACTATCTATGTTGATCTTTTGATATCTTTTGATACAACTTGTTGGTACCATTTTAAACGCACTTGTTAACTAATAATGTCTGTTTATTCTAAAAAAAATACAATGTATTATTTAATGCTTTTAATACGTTATAGGTATATGATGTTCGAAGAAAGAGATACAAAAACCCGGAAAAACCCATCAGACATGCGGACGATAAATCCTCGCCTTTATGAAACAAAAGACAAGCCTGAAACATGTCCTGTACATCTACTTTTGGAGTACACGCATAGGTATGTGTTTATAATATTTAGTTAGCAAACAATTTATAACATAAATAAGTTATTATTTAATGATCACATCAGAGTATTTTACTTGAACATATCCTTGGCAAAATATGTATAGATGTCTTTAAGACTTTGCCATATCATTAGTAATAATAATAATATAGAAACCCGGCTAACTCAGTTGGTAACATGCAAGTCTACTGATTTAGCGGTCGTTGATTGATTTCTGGGCGGGACATACTTTCTTAGAGCTTGGACATGAAATTATTACTATGGCCATTCTCTCTCCTACCAATAATTTTTAATTACATAGGGCAGTTGTCAGGCACTGACAAAAGTATGTGCTTTGTTGTTGGTTAACAACTAAATCCTGAGATTTAGCCTTCAAGGAACAAGGAGTTGTTCAGCGAACTGCCGTTGTATGACCTATACAATGTGTTGCTACGATGTTAACCCCCAAGAAAACCAACAAAACAAGTAATGAAATAACAATATCAAATTTGAATTGTTTTGTTTCATTTTATTATATATTATAATAAAGAAAACTACATCTTGTAAACATTGGGAGGGTTTTTGAAATCATTGTTGCATAAAGGTATTGATACAAATAACATTTATGACAAGTTAACAAAACAGTCTTGAAAAATGTTTATTTTAATTTATTCATAGTAAAAAGTTGTAAAAAGGCACTGAAGATAAAATCAAATATAATAATAGAAGTTCATCCTGTCTTTTTCAGGCGACCAGTTGCCATGTGCCAACCAGACGCACCTTTTTACCTACAAACTCACCAGTCCTGGAACAAAAGTGACCAGCCATTACAAACATGGTACAAATGTCAGCCATTAGGTGAACACAGCCTTGGGAATATAATGAAAGAGATGGCCTGCCAGGCCAATTAACCTGGCAGAAAAACCAACCATTCTGGTCGTAAGACTACTGTAAAAAGGCTTAAAGACGCAAATTTTGAAAATACTGACATCATTCAAGTCACTGGTCACAAAAGTGTACAAAGTTTGAACTCGTACTGTTCTGTGCCTAATTAAATCATGAAAAAATGTCAAAAACTCTAACAGCCTGCCAGGGGGAGGCCTCAGAAAACGAGGAAAATGTTGAATTTTCAAGCCATGAAATAGAACAAATACCTAAGTCCACAGAAGTTTCAGCAACAACAAAAAGGAACTGAGCATCAGCAACAAATTCCTTTGGCCACCAACAATAGTCTGAGTAATAAAGCATTCGGCCTTGGTACTGCTATGTTGTAGGGGGCCCAGATCAGTGGGGGCAGTTTTGTGTTTAAAATTAACTTTAATTCGCAGTAACCAAGTTTACACATTGCATTGTTGTACATTTTCATGAAGTTCATGCATTTAATGACTATTTTCAGCATTGGTTTGAGTATTTTGTTACAGTATTGTTAATGTGATAATTGAAATAGGATATTAATGTTATTTTGTGCTGGTTTAGAGTTACATGTACTGATTTGTGATACTGTTTTTATTGTATTTTGATTATTTAGAATTGGTTGTCTTAGTGACATTTCTCTGATGTGATATTTGTACTTTAGGTAGGGTTTTTAAAAGTGTGATATTTATTGCTGTTTTATAGTTATGTTTTTGTGATACATGTAGAATTGTCAATGTGATAATTGAGGTATCAGTGAAAATGTGATATTTTAAGGACTGTTACATATTTATGATTTTAATTCAACAGATATTGAATGAAAAATGTACATTGTTGCTATGTATAAATTTTAGCTTGCCTTTACGAAGGAAACGGAGAGCTCTCCTACTTGCCCTTGCATCGGTGTCCTTGTTTATATTTCTGATTAAAGTTGTTGTGCTGTAAAATGTTTTTTTGCTATAACTTCTTTATATCTAAAGGTACACACTCCATACTTAAAATATTATCAACCACATCTCATGTGGCAAGGTTCATAACTCCAAATACATTTTTTAAAATTATCTTCCCTTGAACTTAGATTTTTCTTTAAAAATGTTTGTTTCTACTGCAACTGTTTTATTTCTTTTGGTATTGACCTTAAACTTTAAATGTTAGTTCCTTATCAGCAACCACATCTCATGTGACAAGGTTCATAACTCCAAATACATTTTGTTTCAAAATTGTCCCCCATGAACTTAAAATTTTCTTAAATGTTTTCATATATTTTTTCAAATTTAAAATATGTAAGTTCCTTTTCATCAACCACATCGCCTGTGACAAATACTTACAAAGTCGAGCATGCTGTCTCCTCTGACAGCTCTTGTTTATGACATTGTTAATTGTTATTTTCTAGCACATTAAAAATGATGAAAAAATAGATAATGTCAATAAGTTTTCGTTGTGTATTTCAAATACAAAAACCACTAATGTATGTATCGGCAAAACCATTCTTGAATTAATAAGACAGAGCTTTTATAGAAAATGGTGGTTGTGAAAGTTGGTGGTGATGTTGATTGTTGTGGTGACAAAAATGGCTGTGATTGCTTTGTAGGGGATGATGGTGATGACCTTAAAATATATTTTGTTTTTGCACTAAACGATGATAGTCTGGTTTCCAATATAATTAAAAGGTCATTATACATTTTAATGTATAGTACGGAATATATTTGACCAGCTAAACAACTTTTTTATTAATTTGTTGCGTTTAACGCCGTAGCATTGTAAAGGTCATAAAACCGCAGTCAGTCAACATATTAACTCCTCCTGGAAAGGCTTAATCTCTGTATTTAGTTGTTAACCAACTATTAAGTGCATACTTTAGTCAGTGACTGACAACTTCCCTATGGAGGGAGAATGCCCAGACCAGGAATCGAATCAATGACCCTTCGCTCAGTAGTCTTGCATGCTACCAACTAAGCCTGCTGGGTGACTTTTAACAGCTTGAAAAGACATAAATAGTGATCAATAGTGATGTCCAAATATATATCTTATTTTCTTACTGGACGCTTGGGTATTAGTGCACAAAACGTTGCAAGTCGGGTTTCCGATTTATTAGATATATAATAAAAAGGTTAATAAACATTTCACTGTACAATACGTAATATATTTGGACTCATACACAGCTTGAAAAGTCATATTGGACTCGCCTTTAGTGACCAATAGTCATGTCCAAATATATATATTATTTTCTTACAGGACGCTTGGTTATTAGTGCACAAAACGGTGCAAGTCGGGTTTCCGATTTATTAGATATATAATAAAAAGGTTATTATACATTTTACTGTCCAATACGGAATATATTTGGACTCGTACACAGCTTGAAAAGTCATATTGGACTCGCCTATCGGCTCGTCCAATATGACTTTTCAAGCTGTGTACGAGTCCAAATATATTTCCGTATTGGACAGTAAAATGTATTATAACCTATAAATATGTTCTTGAACTTATATTTGAATTTGATTTAACTCTGAAATATGATTTTAAGTTTGTAATAGCTTGGGGCCTATGCAACTACCTTTTGATGCGTTATACCAAACCAAACATATCCAAACATATCCAAACTTTAAAATATTAACATGTTCAATTGTGATGACCTCTCGGAAATATATTTTGATGGTTTTAAGTTGTGGGCTACCAACTGAGCTAGCTGAGCGGGCTTGAGCACAATATAATATGTATAATTTCGTCGCATAATAAAATTTAGATTAACCAATTGAATATTTGTGTATTGTGTTTAACTCTAAAATAAGCTGAACACCTTTCTAACGAAAGAGAGCAGAGTTCATTTTGAGTTGTTTGAAAGTCCCAAAAACAAGACTAAAGGGCATGTAATACCATTACCTATTAACGTAAATACTTACGGCAATGTAATACCATCTATTCTACATCCTATACTGTAGTGGGTAGTCATATTCATAGGCGTCCATAAGTGTGTCAAGTTGTGCGTCTCAGTAGAGCTATATACATCATCGTGTATAATAGAATAGTTTTTCGATCGTATTTTGGGCATTAAAAACCATGACAATACGACATGGCATAAATCAGCCACCATAATGACCAGAGTTGATGACTCTTAATTGTATCTTGAAACAGTGATGTTTTGTTTTTTTATTTCTGAAGCTTTTATTTTTTAAAATTATCCATTTACTTTAGTAATATGTATAGTCATGTGACATATTTCAGTTATGTAGTGTAACATTAAGTGGTGGAAGAAAACGTCAATCAGATGGTTCACTTATAGCATGTTCAAGATGTTGTGACACATCAGAAATAAAAAATACAACTGATTCAAGTAAGCACATATATTGACTTTGTTGGCACTGACGATCAAAGTAATAAGAACATTATTAGACAAACCTGTCTGACTTTTTATGGTTATACTCAATAATCGTTGAATTTGTCGACCTATCTAAACGCTTAAAATGTTTGTTTGTTTGGGTTTTACGATGCACCAACTCAAAAAGGTCATATTGCACCAAAACACTTAAAATTGTTCAAGTTGAATTTTTATAAGAACGTCGAGTGATTAAAACTGTAATTTATAAATACAGGATTAAAGGCATTCTATGATGCAATTTTCTTAGGAAACAATTTCAGACAGTTTTGCTCCTCGTTTATTCATCCTTGAAATTTAGGGACTTACTTAAGGATAATAAATTGAAAATACTATGGCTTAAATTAAGTACATTTCCAATCTAGATTAACTGCATGCCTATTTTGAAGCATGATTATGAGCATTGTTTGTAAAATACGTAACTTCAGTTGTATAAATAAATTTTAAGACATCTATTCTCTCTACCTCCAGATTTCTACAGGACGGGTTTTCCTAATTAATATTCGTGTATAATTTAGTTAAACGTTTAGCCACAAATGCTTCATTAATTGTTTTATTTACAGTTGGAAAAGAATTGTGCAATGATTTGTTATGTGGACTTCGAAGACGAGCTGGTACGTACTATATTAAATAACTTAAGACAGCCTCTTTTATTACGTGGTCGACCTTAAATGTTCTTGATGATTTTAATTTTCCTTAAAGTTTGCGTCCAGCGATCATAATTTCTCAAGTAACAGTGAGTAGGTCATCTGATCGGCGTGATATGACTGAAACAAACGTCGAAAAAGTCGTTAAGCATGGTACAAAGTGTATACAACGAGAATTACGTAGTTGACGGCAGTATGACCACTCGACCAAACTGCATTCATATGTTACAATCTGGAACTTCTATTTGCCCAACTATCTGACACATCATGTTAGCAGAGAGAGACGGGTCAAACATATAAATGGTCATGTAACGAAACAAAACTATTCACAATAATACTGCTAGATGTTCATACAAATCTAGTTTTCCTAGATCATAATAATAAGGAAATAACTTACAGTTGCCTATATTTTGTTGTCTAATAAAATAGAGGCACGAGTTGTGTTGCGCGTATGATTAAATCACGAGTGCTTTAGCACGAGTGATTTAATAAGCGCATCAAACGAGTGCCTCTATTTTATTAGACAACAAAATATAGACAACTGTAAGTTATTTCGATTCTAACATCGTACAAATACATCCGTAGAAAAGATATATTTATGGAACTATTTTTAACTGTCAGAAACGTCATGCTGTTGAAATCCATCCCTGTGCAAAGGCCGAAAATAGCATTTATTTGCACAATTCTCACGGATAGGTGTTTCTTATTCCGAACAAAAAATATTAAAATCTTAATTATAGAATAGAAACCAAATTGTAAAAGTCAACCCTTATAAACTCGGGCGCCATTTTCGGCTTTGCGCATTTAACGTGGGGAGTAAAATTTCAACAGCCGTCACGAGCTATATTTTGTTGAATAATAAAGCATACATGACGTCACATTAAATAAAGAGTGAAAACGCACGTGCCTATGTTAGAATTACGTTTAAAATATGTAGATCTGTTTTAAACTTAAATTTGTTCTAATTGTAATGACGTCACAATGATGTTACTTCATTGTTACTATTAACAGGCAAGCACGAATGTAACAGTTGTAATGGCGTCATAAATAGTTGTAATGGCGTCATATTAATATTTCTTCATTGTTTATATTTACAGGTACACATGAATGTTACAGTTGTTATGACGTCATATTTATATTTCTTCATTGTTTATATTTACAGGTACACATGAATGTTACAGTTGTAATGGCGTCATTTTAATAATTCTTCATTGTTTATATTTGTAAGAAGACATGAATGTTACAGTTGTAATGACGTCATATTTATATTTCTTCATTGTTTATATTTACAGGTACACATGAATGTTACAGTTGTAATCAAGTCATATTTATATTTCTTCATTGTTTATATTTACAGGTACACATGAATGTTACAGTTGTAATGGCGTCACAGACACGGATGTAAATTCATGCAATCTAATTACGTCATGTGGGCCAGATGAGGTGAGAATGTACATACTATTAATCATAACAAAATATTTTTTATTACAATGCTCTGAAATGTTATGTGACGTCACTCGTGTTTATATCTTTATTAACAATCTATCTTTAGAGTGTTTTTTTTTCAATTGATAATAATAATTACTTATACAAAAATTTGCATAACTTAAACTATGTTTTAAAATTACGCGAAATCAAAATTAGCATTAACATTTATCTGAGTATACAGTCTTCTGATTACAGACTTTGCTTCACCGTCGTCTCACATGTCGTTTTTGAAGACGGCTTTATGTCGCACTTTTCATGTACTGAAGGTCATGTTTTATTCGGTAATTACATAAAGCTTGAAAATATACACGTTAATTGACATTAGCATACAGTCGACAAAATACCGGAGTCACAATAGTGTGAATTATATTAATCTCTCATAGGTCAGACCTAATTTCGAACTAAAAAGTATGTTTTACTGTCCGTGTGCAGTGAGTACAAATACAGATTGTGAAAAGCGCGAAATACGGATTCTATTTTTATTGTTCTTTGCACATATTATGATTGTGGTGGTAAACGCTTTTACCGCAGGTGTGAACCTCAATATTTGAATTCCGGATAAAGTTTTTTGCACCATGAATATTTAATATCGCATATTCATATCAAGTCATAATCTAGAGACTAGCACAGTCAACTATTCTAGGTGAAACTCATAAGCATACATGAAGACGAAAAAGTTCCTTTACGTATATTAATTAACTCATATTAACGTTAATTTTTAGAAACTTTGATTTACAGAGCCAAATTCAATATTTGTTATGAGTGCGATGTTTTGATTGCACTGATAATAGCATAATTAAATTTATATATTGTCAGTATTATTAATATAACTAATTGACTGTTTCTAGACATATTCACCATGATTAATAAAAGATATATGGATGAATATCAATATAGTTAATTTTGTTACAGATAATTAGAATGTCTGTTTAAAATATTCCCATGTTTGATTGTCAGGTATGTGGAGTAGATGCCTTCAATAACAATGGACATGTTACTTACAATATGGGATGTCGACCAAAAGCAGTAAGTTTGTGTACAACTTGACAAAAAAGTTTCCTAACGTCAGACTACTATAAACATTATGTGTGTCCAAGAACCTAATTGACCTTAAGCACATTTAGTAAACCTCACACTTATGCAGTTTTTAAATAGTTCTTATTAAGAATCTGAATGTACAGTCTAAATTTGACTTTTATAACAATTTCACAAGGTGAATAATGTCATTCGTTGAATACTTTCTCACTTTTATTTGATTTTTTTCACGTTTTTATGACCAATAGACAAAAAGCTAAACATTAGGAATAACAAATTATTTCACGTTAAGTTTTAATATGGCTTTACTAACAGAAGACCATCTAAAAATTGAACTTGCTATGCATATGCACTCAGTAAACCACACGTACACCGTCTTTCACGTAACAATACGTACTTGAGATTTTTAAGAAACATTGTATCCCCCTACCTTAAAGCCACTATATGAAGATATATTCATCAACAGTAGACAAGAAAACTGTTTTACAAACATGAATGTTTTCAGAATATAACATGCAGCGACACAATAAACAGTTCAAAACATTCTGCTGTATAAATTTGAATTTGACAGTGTCTAATTCTAAAGATTTTGTTTTTTAACGTCGTATTCAACGCATATATAGGTCATATGTACGACGACCTACTTCCTACTATAGGTTTCCTGGACGTTTTTCTATCACCAGTACTAACTTACCCTACCACGAGGCCGATAACTCATGTATAGGGTATGACCTGCGGCGACCAGGTTTCGAACCCGCGATCTCCAGACATGCTAACCACTACGCCACGGCCGCAGCTCCATTTCTAAAGATAGTGGGCTATTTTTATAAGAGCGCTCTATATTTAGTTATACGCTAATGTTCAATGTACCTGATCAAAAATAGTTTCGGAGCTTACTTATGTACTTTTTTCTATAACAATACTTCTTACACTTACACTTATTGTGACAGGTAATGACAGCAAAATTCTACTTTCGATTACGAACTACTTTCCCTTTGAAATGCAACGACTTACAAACATATTTCAGCAATATTTGCATTTAATGAAGAAATCTTGTTCTTTGGGAGTGTTTGAAATAGATAAATGTCTATTTTCTTTGCCGTTCAAAACACTGTTATTTTAGATAAAGGGGCTTTGATAAAGAGCTATAACATTTCTGTACGTAGTGTGATTTACGAATATTTGATGACAAATATAAAATATAACTGTTTGAATTAACGATGTATTAAATAATTGTACCAGTATCATGTTCAAATCGACCACAGAAATAAGTTTGTAGTAAAGTCATACGTTTGATTTTCAATAGGTATATCAACTGTATTGTTGTTTGTACTTTCAGGGTTGTTTGTTTGTTACGAAATATTTAATACAATCTCATCCACAAGGTATTGTAGGTAAAAGGTCATCAGTAAGTTCAAGGTCATCTACAAGAGTATGTAACGTTTGCTGTGGAGATCAATTATGTAACACGGGATTGTGCGTTCCATTACTCAGTTAGTATTTTCTCTAACAATATTCTGTAGTTTTCTTTAATCTTTCTTTCGTACACTTAACTTCATCTAGTCCAACACGATCACTCTCATATGGATCACGGAATGGGATCGAGCATGAAGTTATTGTTCATGAAGTTTTCTAAAATTTGATTTTTCAAATACGTATGCCATTATTTTAATATCTAAAGTAAGGGTAGACTTGTATCGAAAGATTTGTCCTTATTCATCCGAGTGGAAGAAAGATCATATACATATTTAGTACAAAACTCTTTATTAATTTACGGCTCAAGGGCCGTCAATAGAATGTTTTGAAATGAGAAGTAAGACGCTCACATTATGCGTTATTCTAAACACCGCCAAACTTAACTTGTTCCCAAATTCTGATGAAAGATTTGTGTTTTATCCCTTTTTATGAGAAGTGGGCTTTCTGATATGCATTAGCCAATTTTCATTTTCCTTCATATAAAATGAACTACATATTGTAGTCTGGGTTTTTAGAAGTATGGTTAGTAAGAACTGGTTAATAAAAATTCGAGTCCAGGACAGATGACCACAGTAAATATAAGAGAAGTGTTGATAAGCAGTGAACAATGTTAATAAAAAACAGATTTGAACAAAGAAAATGGCTTTGCTGAAGTAACTATTACTGACTTTTAAGCCCATGTATAAATCCTTTAAATCTGTAGCTCAAACTTGTTCCCAACAAGACAACCACAAGCGTAGAGAATGGTTTTGAAAAAGAAAAAGTTATAATAAACACATCTGAATAGACTCAATATCTATGTATTTCAGATAAGTTAATAAGATTAAATAATGCTCACAACCTAGATCTAGATACATTAACCTATATAAGACCATGACATGGCTGATATGTTTGTGTATAAAACAAAATAAAGAATTGGAATATATTTATAGAATGCTTGTTTTATTTTGTTAAAACCACAATTAATGAATAATGACCTTCTCTTCTTTTGTCATCGCACGCACATAGAGGAAATGGTCATACATGAATAGCAGTTGCTCACTTAGTGACAATTTGCATTTAACTTGCATCCCCGGCCATCCCTAAGAAAAGTTCTCATCTGACGGATTTCCTCTTTGATTCTCCCATCCTCATCTAGTTCGCTATCAGACATTTCCTGTTCTGATCTCTGTTTATGCATGTAGTTTCTCGTACAATCTCCGTAAAACGGTATAAACAGATATCTTTTAGAACATTGTCATAAATTAGCGAGTATGCGAGCGGAAAATTTTAGATCGGGTTTTAATCAGATTGTTTCTCGCTCAGCCGTCAACTACATCATTAATTTTCATTAGCACTGTCTGTTCTGTCTTTTATCGGTCAGAAGCGTCTTCTCACACGTCAGTATAATTTTGGGAAACATAGATGCGTTCAGCGGTGTGCTCCCTAAGTTGTCAAAGAATACACTGTAATTCCTAATGGAATTTAGAAAAAATGTTTCATTTCTTAAAATTTTTAACATTAATAACGGTTTTAATTCTGAACACACATATCAAATAACTAGGTGAGTTATATATTGGTTTACAGTTAACTGTATATCAATTGCCTTAGCAATAGCATATAGGGGGAATCGAACACATATACGATATTTTTTTCAACAGTAATACGTAAGTCTGACGAATCACCAAACATTTCAAATGAACAATCAAGTCAATCATCTTTCCCACGCTTTCTCGTAGTAGAAGCGTTGGGAGATGAAAAATTAGCTCAGCTGAACCCGTTTGTCATTGAAAAGTCAATTTCTACACTCATAGGAACTCCAAAATCGGCCAGGAAGCTCCGTGGTGGAGAACTCACGATCGAGGCGCAAAGAAAACAACAATTTGATAATTTTCTTAAATTAAGATCCTTTTTCAATATCAAATATTTTTGCACTGCACACAATACCCTCAATTCATCCAAAGGAGTCATTCGCTGCCCTGACCTTGCAGAAATGTCAGAGGCAGACATAGTAAATGAGCTAAGCTCTCAATGTGTTCAAATGCCAAACGTATTCTATCCACCAGAGACGGTAAACGTGTTCCTACATTTAAGGTGGGTCGGTACCTTACTCGGAGGAAAAAACGAAAAAAATATTTTGTTCACCGATTGTAATAAAAGTTGGCAGGCAGATACCTTCATGCTTCTTGTTTGTTTTTCTGGTAACCTTAGCGACGTTGTCGTTTTTTTTCACGACGTCACGGACGTCACAATGGTTCGCGCTAAAAATAGGCATGCAAGTACATTAAACCCACGTATTTGAGATATTGAATGTCCGAGGTCAATGATTATTATACCGAAATGTTTCTGAAATGTTGTTGCATACAATCATTTTGTTCCGATTATCCAAATATCACGTCATTTATAAAAGTTGTACATTTCATCACTGAATTTAGGGTTTTCACGTCTAAAAGGTTTCACCAGTTGCCGAGTTACAATGGTTATTTTCAAATTAAAGAAGAACGGTGGTCAAATTCTTATCGCGATTTTTGAAATCTACGCACTTTTTGTGTCATTTTAATGAAATAAAAAAGGAAAGTGAACGTTCTCAGTTTTTCACAATATCGCGTTCAAAGTAAAATTACCTTCATTACAACGACGTTAATATAATGTTACGCTGACGTTGTGATTAAAGCATTTGTTGTAAAAATAAGTAGAAGCGGATTTTGATTGACTTATGTTAAATTAATTTTGAACAGATCAGATGCTGAGTGTCACAAGAAATTAATTAAGAACTGGTAAGAAACTACAAAATTGAATTTACAAGAAAATTACATACATAACCCAAAATCACAACGTCAGCGCAACGTAATATTAACGTCGTTGTTTTGAAGGTAATTTTACTTTGAAAGCGATATTGTGAAAAACTGAGAACGTTCACTTTCCTTTTTTATTTCATTAAAATGACACAAAAAATGCGTAGTTTTCAAAAATCGCGATAAGAATTTGACCACCGTTCTGCTTTAATTTGAAAATAAACGTTATAACTCGGCAATTGGTGAAACCTTTTAGACGTGAAAACCCTAAATGTAGTGATGAAATGTTAAATCTTTACGACTGGCGTGATATTTAGATAATCGGAACAAAATATTTGTATGCAACAACATTTCAGAAACATATTGGTATAATTATCTTTGTCCTCGGACATACAATACTTTAAATATATGGGTTTAATGTACTTGCATGCCTGTTATAGCGCGAACCATTGTGACGTCCGTGACGTCGTGAAAAAAAACGACAACGTCGCTAAGGTTACCAGAAAAACAAACAAGAGGCATGAAGGTATCTGCCTGCCAACTTTTATCATAATCGGTGAACATAATATTTTTTTTCGTTTTTTCCTCCGAGTAAGGTACCGACCCACCTTAACTTTTGATACCCCAAATCTTCCATCCTCACTTCAAATAGGTTATCTCAACGTTCGCGTTGAGATGTACATACCAAACCCGATGCAGTG
Organism: Mactra quadrangularis; assembly: GCA_025267735.1. Taxonomy (NCBI): domain Eukaryota; kingdom Metazoa; phylum Mollusca; class Bivalvia; order Venerida; family Mactridae; genus Mactra; species Mactra quadrangularis. Next base: position 23,521,157 of record CM046311.1, on the reverse strand, counting down.
TTACAAATGCTTTAAATATGGACATCATGAAACTAAATGCACTAAAGAGAACATATGCCGTAAATGTAGTACTTCTAATGCAGGTCCGCTTGAAAACTGTTCTAATGATGTCAAATGTTCAAACTGTGGGGGTAATCATTTTGCAAGTTCTCCGTGTTAAATTTACACAACATTTATCTTTTCCTGATGCACGCAAGCTTGTAGAAAGTTCCAAGAATAATTCTTATTCAGCTGTTGTATCAAAACCAGTTAAGATGGTTGATTCTGCTGTGCAGGTCAACTTATGTAAGTGTTCTACTCTTGAAATCACCCCAGTGCAAAAACCGTCTCCTATTATTGAACGTAATACGTCCAAAGCAAGAACAAGTTCACAGACAACATCTACAAGTTCCTCATCTGTACCTCAGAGGCGGGTCTCACAGGCTTCCCCGTCTCCTGAGCGGGTGAATCAAAGGCAATCACCCAAAAAGAAGGTCGTCCTAACCGACCGAGTTAGAAAAGCGGAGAGGGACCCTGTCCCGTCCTCCAACCGATTCGAGGCTCTTATGAGTGACATCGAGTCGATGGAGGACGAGGACATGGGTGTCCACAGCTCTCCTCCCCGGACTTCGGCCCGAAGTCCTGTTAAGTTTCCGAAGTTAGTTTTTTTACTTTTCGTTAAACCATGAATCAAACTATACTTCAATGGAATTGTCGTGGTCATAAATCAAATTACAACGATTTACTTCTCTTATCATCGAAATACTCCCCGAAAGTTGTATGTCTTCAAGAAACATTCCTATCTACAAATGATTAAACATCAATAAAGGACTATACGCTTTATAATAAAATTTGCACAGACACAATAAGAGCATCTGGTGGCTCAACAATTGCGGTTTCAAACTGTATCGTTCCCTCAACGACAAATTCAGATACGAACGAATCTGCAAGCCGTAGCCGTTGAAGTAACTTTGCACAGACCTATAAGTAGGCACAAATGGGGGGGGGTACAAAATAGGTGCACAGAATACCTTTGTGCACAGAATAACATTTTTAGTTATTGATCCAAGGGAGAGATGGGGGTACAAAATAGGTGCACAGAATACCTTTGTGCACAGAATAACATTTTTAGTTTTTTGATCCAAAGGAGAGATGGGGGTGCGGATTGGACGCACGAAATAACTTTGTGCACAAAATAACATTTTTAGTTTTTTATTAAAGGGACGCTTATGTTGCGTTTAACTATCACAGAAATGTCTTTCTTTCCATAATATATCCGATTTTAAGATTTGAACATGAACGACGGCGGTTGAACCATTAAGTAGATATTAAAAGTGGGTGGTCAACGCGTGACGTTTGTTTAAAGCAGCACATTTAATGAGAAAGTATGTTATGAAAGTGTAATGTACAATTTTCCAGTCTCTTGTATGTGTCCACGCTAAAATGTGTCGTTCAAGCATGATTTGTGAACTACATCCTGCAAACTTATGTCTGTTTTTATACATTGTAAATAAACGAATGACACTTTGTAAACTTTGATCTAGGTGAACTAATACTCCAGAAGCATTCATACTTTCTAGAACATAGTGAGTTAGTCAAAAGTACCACCTACTTACGATATAGTTCACAAATCGTGCTTCAACGACATTGGAAATAGAGATTAACATGAAAACATATACAGCATTTGGCACAAAAAGATATTAATGATATAACAGATATAGAATGATATGTAAAAACAAAACACACCATTCACAAAAACAAAATCATAATATATACAGCATTTGGCAAAAAAAGATATTAATGATATAACAGATATAGAATGATATGTAAAAACAAAACACAACATTCACAAAAACAAAATCAAAATATATACAGCATTTGGCACTAAAGATATCAATGATATAACAGATAAAGAATGATATGTAATAACAAAACACACCATTCACGAAAACAAAATCATAATACATACAGCATTTGGCACAAAAAGATTTTAATGATATAAAGGATGAAAGTATAATATGTAAACACTCAGTCTTCATGACTTTATATTATAATTAGAAACTATTTTAAGATTAGATATTTTCAATATGCTTTGCTGCAAAATAGTCACTAAGATGATAGACATATGATTGTATGAATGTATTACAATGTAATCAAGTAATCACACATCAAAGTGTTAAAATAAAAATAGTCATTGAACAGATCATGTGGTCTATAAAACAAAGTATACCATGAACAAAAACAAAACTGTTCAATTAAAATTTAATCTCTTTTTCGTTTGTGATCTTGTCAGAGGAGGAGTTCTCGTCTTAGGCACAGGCGATGGTGTAGACAATTCAATTAATGCAGGTGATGTAATTGTCTTAGATGTTGTTGGTGAAGGCAAATCAATAAATGATGATGGTGTACTAGACATAGGCGGTATACTAGGTATAGGTGATGCGCTAGACATCGGTGAGGATGTGCTTGGAGTAGGGGTTGTGGCAGGAGACATCTCAATAAAAGTAAAGTCCGTAAGGTTTGGATGTGGAGAAGATGCAAATTCTACAGATAAATTTCCATAACTTAATATTTTTAGTTTAATGATTTTCATCCTATGAAGGATGATTAATGCAAAAATAACAATAAAAATGTTATTGAAGTCACACTCAGAGCAATGGCTGAGAAACAAAAAAAACCATATCATTGTAGGTATATGTAGTAAATTGGATGAATGAAAACAGAGTTAAAGATTTGTACTCTCCAGAGCGTTGACAGAAGCATATGATTCATAGATATTCATAGTCGTCGAGTCATTGTTCATGAATTTCATTTCAATTGAATTATTAGCAATATAAGAACTACAGTCTTCAGCAGAGCTATTCATAGACATTGAAGAGCTTTGCGAGACATGACTATAGTTATGGCGTTGAGGTGTAAGATACAAGTCATCACTAGACATGGATGATTGCAGGGAGAGACGATTGTGATTGTCATTAAGAGGACAATGGTTCTTCAGGAACAAATACAAGAAAACTGTTAGCTTTTCTCTTTAAAACTTTTCTTACATATAAAATAGATAAAATAAATGCAACAAATACTATTATGTTCAATCCATATAAAGCTATGATATGAGGTAATGTGTTATTATCATGAAAAGGAGATGGAGTAATAGGTAAAAATGATATATACATACTGCTTGTCTTGTATGAACTCTCATCATGAGTCAAAATTCCTTGTGGTGTTATAGACTTTGGAAGCTAAAACAACATTGAAAGAATGAAAGCATGATTACAAAGCAAGAAACATATGAGTTAATATGAATGCATGTGACATTAATAGAGAGCAATCCTCATCAAGAGACTTTGTATCTCACACAGAGATGTTATATCACAGTCTTATCATGTTTTGATTAACAAAGCACTATGAATGCAGTGACTCATGTATGATAATGAAGGAAAACACATGCATTAATATGAAGTCACACTGTTTGTCATTTAAATGATTTAGGTATTAACATGTTCACACAAAAAAAGCAATTTAGATCAAGGGAAGTAAATCCTGCACTTCATTATATAATTATAATGGAACAGTTTATCTCCCCTGGAATGAAAGCTATAACAGGATATAAGTTTGATTTCAATTTCTTAGTAGCAACATTATTCACTTCAGCAGTACTATGTTAAGTCCTTGAAGAAGCGGCACAGGTCTGGACTTATATAGTACTACCTGTGCAGCAAGTGCTACACAGTAGCAGAGCGACAACAAACGTCGCGGAAACGCGACGGCGCTACAAATATTTCATCACAGACTGCTACGCCGTCGCGCTAACGGTCCCATAATGCATCAGCACTGCTCTCTATAAAGCATACTAAGTAAAAAGTCAAATACGGCCTATTAAACAACAAAATATACTACAAATACATAAATACATATCATAATAACCTTGTATGGATGTTTTCTAACGTTTTTACACTTATACATGGTAGTAACCAATAAAAACAGTAAAAGTCCGTATATTATTTTAGGATGTAGCTCCGTCTAATAGAACAAGCGTCGTTAACGGCAACGAACCGAAAACAGATTATTTGGTGAAATGGACGGTAGCTCAACATGTGACAATTCTCGCTTGAAAATAGTTAATATCACGGTAAATAGATTTGTTTGTTTGATGGTTTGGGTTTTACGGCGCACCAACACAGAAAGGTCATATCGCGCCGAAAACAAATAATGACACTAATATGAACTTGGGTGCTACCTATGGCGCGGAAAACAGACTTACATGTATTATTTAAAAATAATAAAATAAGATTGTTACTTTGGCAAAATAAAATAAAGAAAAGTGATTCGGCGCTGTGAAGGATTTATTTTGTTTGAGGGCCTATTAATTAGATAAGCTAGGGGAGATAATTGCGTAATTTATTGCATTCAGAAATATCAGACAACATTTCATTCTTTTATGTCGGAATCATATTTCAATTCTGAAAGAAATGTATTGTACATATTTATTTATCTTATGAATAGAGATGAAGATAAAAAAGCCTCGATAAAACATTCATTTATGAAGATAGAAATGTTTTCCTCTTTCCGTAACGTTAAGTTACGGAAACGTGCCGGTTTTATCATGAACGTCTCTTAGCGACGTCACGAACGGTGCGTTGGTAAGTATTTCCAATGTAAAAAGTCATAAAAAATACTTTAATGAGGAAACGAACGAATAAAACGACCAAATATATTTTGGATTGTTATCTTGGAATAAGCATCGTAAAAAAGCACATTTGAAATTATTTTGTAAGCGGAAAAGGCCACGAGTAAGCTGCCAATATATTTATATCCAATGAAAAGCCGCCAGTTGCTTCATTTATTGATCCGAATCGTTGAACGCTTGTTGTGCAATTTTCTATAGAGCGTCTTTAATCTTGATTAGCAGATGTTTGATTAAGCGTCTAATAAAATTGATGAAAATGGCGGCCCCCATATACTGGAGACGTTTTTCAAACTGATAGGACTATATATTTTTCATTAATTTTATCGTTTTTTTTCAATTTTAAAGAATTAACGTACGTCATACACGTTGTCTAAAAGCGCTCAAAGCCCTCGCGGGCCTTCGGCCCCGCTCGGGTTTTCCGCATATTAATTCAATTGATATAAGTGATCCTTAGCCCTATATTTTATCATATACATTTATCTCTTTCAAAAAGTTAAGTATCACATGTGACGGTATATTCTCAAAAAGTTCTCTAAGTGAGCCAACATTAAAATATTTATCACGGATGTTTTTGAGATCCTGACAATTAATGAGAACGTGTTTGACATTGAAATGCTCGTTACACGGTAAAAATTCAGGTGCTTCCTCTCCCTTGAGAAGGTATGAATGTGTTAATCTAGTATGACCTATTCTACATCGCGTAATCACAATTTGATCTCGGCGATTAGAAAATTTTATTGATGGAGATGAATCAAGGGTTGGCTTTATTTCATGTAACTTATTAAAAATAGCGTTGTTCCATATTGTTTGCCATTTCGACTTAATTAACGAATTGATCGAACACTTGAAGTCACTGCTTGGTAATTTTAGATCAACTGGTTGAAGGTTTAAAGATTCTTTAGCGAGGATGTCAACTTTTTCATTTCCATGTATACCAATATGGCTTGGTATCCAGCAGAGGTATACTATTTTAGATTTTAAAATGTCATGTAATTTTAACTCGATACTTTTAATAAGATTATTGTCTGAACTGCGATTTTTAATCGATAGTAAAACAGATAGAGAATCTGAGAAAATAATAAACTTGTTATTTATACTATTTGATATGTATGTTAAAGACAGATCAATTGCTTTTATTTCGGCAGTAAATATAGATGCTTTGTCAGGCAGTCGCATTCTTGCAACGAAAGAATTTCCGTATGCGGCGCAACCAACTTTGTTTCCATCTTTGGAACCGTCGGTAAATAAATGAGTAAAATCTTTGTATTATTCCAAGAATAAAAAAATTCAGACTTAAAAGCTTCAGGACTAGTGAAAGATTTACGAAAAGTTGATAAGTCAATATTGACGTCTGGAATGTTGTAGGTCCAAGGAGGGATATTTTCATCTAAGTTTTGAATCACAGACGAAGTGTTTATATTTAGCATTTCTAAGTCGTTTTTACGCGTAGGCCAAAAGGTTTGATTTCATTTGGTTTATTTTCAAATTTGTCGGTGTAATCAGGTTTAAAAATAACATTTCGCGCCGGGTTTCTTTTGTTAGAAGATATACGAGTTGCGTATTGTAATGAAAGTTTTTGATGACGTAATTTTAGTGATGGTTCGTTAGCTTCAACATAAAGACTTTCAATAGGTGAAGTTTTAAAAGCACCAAGGGCAATACGTAAGCCCTGGTTGTGTATAGTATCTAGCATTTGTAAGTATGATTTGCGAGCTGATCCGTACACTATTGATCCGTAATCGAGTTTTGAACGAACAAGACTTCTGTATAATTTTAGTAAAGTTTGGGTATCAGATCCCCAATCAGTATGTGAAAGTACTTTAATTAGATTCAAAGCTTTTATACATTTTGTTTTTAGCGACTTTAAGTGTGGTATAAAAGATAGTTTTTTATCGAATGTAAAAATGCCTCAAAATTTAGCTTCATTTATTACTGGGATTTTAGAGCCAGAAATGTAAAGTTCGGGATCATTATGATGTTTTCTTAAGCGACAAAAATGTACACATTGAGTTTTTGACTTGGAAAATTTAAAACCATTTTCTGTTGCCCATTTTTGAATTTTATCCAAGTTCTGTTGTAATTGACGTTCGATACTTCGAATATTTTTTGATCGATAACAGATTAAAAAATCATCAACATATAATGAGCAATCTGTACCAGGGTTTATAGCCTTTACGATATTATTAATTTTTTGTCCAAAGAGGGTAACTGATAAAATACTGCCTTGCGGCACGCCTTGTTCTTGTTCGTGGCTCTCTGATAACGTTGATCCAACTTTAACTTGAAAATTTCTGTCTGATAAAAAACTAGAAATGAACTTTGGTAATCTACCATTTAGACCAGCATCTTTTAAATCCTTGAGAATACCATATTTCCATGTTGTATCATAAGCTTTTTCAAGATCGAAGAAAATTGAAACTACATGTTGTTTAATGACAAAAGCCTCTCTTATGAATGTTTCTAGGCGTACTAAATGATCATTTGTACTTCGTTGTTTTCGAAAACCAGATTGGAAATTAGTTATAATACCGTTTGATTCTAAATACCAGATGAGTCTTTTATTAACCATGCGTTCAAATGTTATACAAATACAACTAGTTAGAGATATTGGTCGGTAGTTAAGGGGGTCAGTTTTGTCTTTACCCGGTTTCGGTATTGGTATTATCAAAGCTTGCTTCCAGGAATCTGGAATTTTACCAGATATCCATATATCATTAAAAATATCGAGCAATAAATGTTGACATACCAATGGGAGGTGTTTTAAAAATTGATAATAAATTTCATCAGGGCCAGCAGCTGTATCTTTGGCATGCTTGATAGAGTCGGTTAAATCGTCAATTGTAAAGAGGGTGTTATACTCTTCTTCGTTGTTAGAATGAAAATTAATATTTTGTTTTTTCAGAGTTAGATTTGACCTTTTTTAAATTCTTCAGTGTAGTGTGCTGAGGAAGAATTTTGTGCAAAAGTTTGCGCCAGCGTGTTGGCTATATCTTTAGTCGTTTTTGCTACACTCGAATCTTTACGTTTCAGATGAGCAGTAGGAACTTTTTTGTGCTTACCATTTATTTTACGAACTGCTTCCCAAACTTTTTTAATTGGAGTGTTGGCGTTTATTTTAGAAACTTATGACTGCCATGATTTACGTTTAGAAAACTTAAATGTTCTACGAGCTTGTGCTCGTAGGATTCTATAATTGTCTAGATTTGCAGCTGCAGGGCAAATCTGATTTTTTTAAGTGCTGCTCTTCGTTTCCGATATGATCTTCTGCACTCATCGTTGAACCATGGTTTTTTAATTTTACTTGAATTTTTCATTGAAGTTTTAGGAATACACTCATCAGATATCTTTGATAGTGTGGACGCAAAGAGATTGGCTTTATCCGAAGAGTCGGAAAAATTCGGGATTGTTAAATCATCAGAACACAATTTGTTAAATTGTTCCTAGTTCGCTTTTGAGAATTTGTAATAAGAGCGGTTCCTCCTCTCTTTTTGGGACCTCTTCGTGGTGAGGAGGAGTAACATGTGCCCATTATGTAGGTGCTTTACACTACGACGCACGAATAACTTGAAAATGAATACGATTCTCATACGCAATACGTACGTACCATATACGCAAGTTATTATACGATTCATACGATACGTTATGCGTTTTATACGCACTGCTTACGCACTATACGATGTGTGTTATACGTTTTATACGATACGTTCGATATCTGTTATACTTTCATTACGAAGCGTACGATAATGCCGGTTGATAATATATTATTTTAATTCAATAGGTTTTTATATTGTTATTTTCAATCCGTTGATTATAATAGGGCGGTCTCTAAGTCAAGTGGGCGTACCCACGTTGAAAAGTTAGTCTATTATTCCTTCATCTACTAACGAAACTTAATTCATAACAAACCGGAAGCAAAATAATGACGATAGCTTGACTTACTTGTTACAGCTTACAGTACGGAAAAAACGTTTCTAACCTGTCCTAAGTCGTTTTACATGGACGGGAAATATACTGCAACGTAGAAGAAGTTGATACCGACTCGATTTCTTTGCGCTATTCTAATGTAAATTGATATTATTGGATTGACAACGGATTTTGGATTCTTGAATTGATGATTGAATTAGAGATAAGCAGGCCCATTTTGAAAAGAGAACTTGGCATCATTCTTAAATTGGACATGGTGTGTTGTTTGATTTACTGATACATCTGTCTAGATTTATGAATCAAGCCATATTTGCTGCTAAACCTCATCTTCAAAAGGACACATCTACTTCTTGTAGATCTCAGGTCAAGCATCAGACTCCATCTTCCAAGCAATGACATCTTGCGATGATGAACTGAAAATGTCATGTTGTCCAAGAAAATCAGTACTTAAATGAGATAAACGTTTGTATAAAATCTCGGATCAAATTCACTGTCTGCGGATTTGGTAAGTGGAAATTTGACTAGCCAAGACAATTTAATCAGTAACAGAAAACAGGTCAAATGACATGTAAATGTTGTATTTTCAACTATCATACGTACATAGTGGTGACTTTGTTGGTACGGGCTGTTACAAAACCAAGCCCTCGAGTGATTGACAACAAAAGATCAAAGTAATTAATAAAATAAAGCATCTACGCGGGTGTCCGGATTTGTAGGATGTCCAAGTTTGTAGGTCTCCAACCAGTATATTCTTAGTTACTTTCTTTCTTTTGTAATAGTGATCACCACTAATTATTAGGGTCATGTGGCCGATGGGTTAAAAGAATCAAAATGTTTAAACAAATATATTAGAAACATAACTTGGAAACAAAAATGCTCTCATAACATTTAAACTTTAGTTTGCGGAGTAAAATGTAGATAGCATATCCTGTTTAAACAAGTGACTAATTCTCAAGTTAAAACTATGTACAAAGACATTTCACCTTTCATGATCAAAATAGTCTGCTTTAAAGAGTCAACAGTACAAGTAGTAGACAGTCAACATGGTCAAGTCATTCCATTTCTGTGTTAATGTAGAAAAGTATGAATATTTGAAACATTTTGTATGTGCTGTCAATTTGAATAAAAGGGATGACATATTTGAAATGTCATATCAATAGCTGTTGTAAAGTACTACTTATTATAAATTTTAAAAAGATAGTTGGGATTTTTATAGGAAATGATAAGGTTGTGCCTTTTTTTTATGCTCTAGACAATCCAAATTTTAGTTTATTGCCATGATCCACACAACCTTCAACATACCCACCTTGCTGCTGTATACTGCTGTCACTTTGACCATTCCATAAAAAATCTACAGTTTAATAATTTTACCCCAATTTAAAATTTGAAAGATAATTCCAAATATTTCTAAGCTATAAGATGATAAATTGTAAATCAATTAACTATTAAATGTTATATATTTTAAACAGGTTGAGTTGTCTCTTCAAACAGCTTGAACTGTGAATGTCACAGCTACGGTTTGAGAGAACCGAGCCTTGTCCCTTGTGTTAAAAGTTGAACTGGACCCATTTAGGTGTGTTCAAAAATAAATACATGGAAATATAAGCTGTGGCCAGGAGATATATCAGTATTTTTAAACTTATACCTCAATATAAATGGATAAAAAGTCCACTGACCTGACAAAAAATGAGCAATAATTAGAGGGTTATATGTTTGAAACACTAAATAAATAGCCATAAGAGTTGTTTGGTTACCCTTGTGTACTGTGGATAACTAAGTAATATGACGGACAGTTTACCTGACTATCCTTTTTTGAAATCATTAGTTCAAGATTTCTTGTAAGTGAAAGGTAAAACTCCAGTAATTCAATTTGTAAGCTGGATATATGTTTAATTAAGCAGCTTTATCCAGTGGGTAATATATAATTGGTCTAAATTGTTTTTTACACTGATGAAATTATGAATTGAAAGAGGATAGTGATTTAAAGTTTGAAATTTACATTTTATTGTTAGTCATCATGAAGTTCACTTTTCAATATTTCGATGGTTTTCAACTTGAGTTTGAGCTTTATCTTTGTGTCTTTTTAATGCAAAATTTGCTATAGTTATATAGAATGGTTTAATAAGTCCAATATTTTTCACTTAGAGAAATTTAAATCTTAGAAGGATTAAAACATCCATGTTGTGGGATGGTTTTGAATTTTGATTATCAATCTGATGTACATTTAGTAATCACACAATAATTATGTGATATAGCTTACAATAATGATTTTCAGGATTTGCAAACATATGATTTTGCATACCTCATATTTAAATTTCTTCATTTAGGTATGATAGGGTCTAATTGCTTAAATGTATCATTGTTGCCATGGTGTGAAAATGTCAGTACATGTCTGGCAGTATTTGATACCAGATTTCTATGTAACAGCTAGCCAGAACTAAACACCAACAATGATATAATTTAGTTCCTACAAACATTTTGATCAAATAGTTTCATTTTTACATGTAACCCTTTGACAGAACTCTGTGAGACATCATGCCAACACTATGGATATTTCAAACAGTAATCCATGATGCAAAATCTGAAAACTGAACTGTAGCCTACAGTTGTAAGTGACTTTCATATGTATAGATTACTTTGTTATGTGCCCATAAATAAAACATTAAGGTTGAGCCGCAATGTACATACACAGGTATGACTATTGGGTCTCTATTCCTTAGATTATGTCCCTTGGTTTTGCACTCAATACCCACTTGTGTACATATGTGCATGAAACAGCACCCTATTTTGTCACATTGTAGTACAAAAAATATATTTCACATAATAAGTTAACATGACTGTTCTTTTCTCTAAGACTCTTACTTTCTCTCAACCAAACTGTTTTTTGCAATATTGGTACAATAAATAAGATTATTTTAAGCATTTCAGACTTAGATCATAATCATATAAACTTAATTATTTGCTTCATTATTGAGTGGCCTGTCAGTGATTTGCATTTTTATATTGGATGTGACTGTTTGGACTTTCTGTTAGTAACAAAGACAAACATAATAGTGCTGTACTATTATCAATCTCTTCTTATTTAGTTGTCATTTTTACTGTTACTTTTATTCAGTTAGTTATTAATGGACCCGTATATTAGTTTGCAGACCGCGTTCTAAACAATATCGGTCGAACGATTACACTCGATTTTCGCGTTTTAAAGTTCACAAAATACCCGAAAATCGTTATGTATGAATAATGAACAGATGCAACAATCCAATTTTCACCTAAATGTAAATAGAACCCATAATGTTTTCAAAAAAGCGTATTTGAATCAGTTGAAGACAGTCGTCCCGTCAAAAAGATTCGCTCGAGAGTTGTAGTTCATAGTTGAATAAAAAAGTTTAATTGTTTGGATTGCTATGACAAATAAATAGGTCAGAACTCTAAATTTAAGTCGATTTTTATCATGTATTTGCCTGTCCGTTTCTTTTTTAACGGCGTCACTACGAGCGTTTGATTTCCGACAGCCCCCTCCACTCTGCGATAGTATAAGCATACGATTCGTACGATTGATACGAAGGGTCGGTTTTTATACGTACCATGCGATGCGATGCGATATACGAACGATGCGCAAATCGGATATTTTTTATACGATACGAACGTACGATATTCGTACGAAATGCGTACGAAATACGCAGATTTTTTCAAGTTATTCGTGCGCCGTAGTGTATGTGCCTGCATGTTGGGCGTATGGCCAACACCAAAACTGCCTGTTTGCCGTGGGCAGCGTCCCGTAACCGGGAAAGGAGGATCCTGGTAGTTGAGGGAGACCCAGGGATCTCCAGTCTTTCCAACACACTACTTTGGCCTCTGATTCAGGGTAGACGGGTGTCCAAGTAGGCCCGACTTGGTCAATCGGCTGGTCATGCCTTGCCCTTGAATAGTTGCATACTTGCAAAAGCCATTTCATTCATGTAAGTTCACGTACTCCTTTATGTGCACTGTCTCAAAGTTATTGACATTACTAGCATACTCACAATTTGAAAAAAACATAAGTGTACTCCATTACGGTCTGTGTTTGCTTACTGAATTTAAAGTACTTTCTTTTAATATGTTCAAAACACCTATTCAAGTAGGCGGTGGCTCATGGGCCAATTGTGTCGATTGTAATCATTTGCAATTCATGCAAGTATATTTCTCGGGTATCCTTGTGGCGTGGAGGCTGGATATCCGCCTCCATTGCGCTTCCCCTTGTTGGAGTCCGAGGTGGCTGGGGAACCTGAATCACCCAACATTTCAAATGAACAATCAATTTAATCATCTTTATCACGCTTTCTGGTAGTAGAAGCGTTAGGAGATGAAAAATTAGCACAGTTGAACCCGTTTGTCAAAAGTCAATATCTGCACTCATAGGTACTCCAAAATCGGTCAGGAAGCTCCGTGGTGGAGAACTCCTGATCGAGGTCCAAAGAAAACAACAATCAGATAATTTGCTTAAATTAAGATCTTTTTTAACATTAAATCTTTTTGCACTGCACACAATACCCTTAATTCATCCAAAGGAGTCATTCGCTGCCCTGACCTTGCAGAAATGTCAGAGGCAGACATAGTAAAAGAGCTCAGCTCTCAATGTGTTTCAAATGCCAAACGTATTCTATCCACCAGAGACGGTAAACGTGTTCCCACTCACACATACATTTTAACATTTGATACCCCATTCTTCCATCAACTCTTCGGGTTGGGTATCTCAACGTTTGCGTTGAGATGTATATACCAAACCCGATGCAGTGTTACAAATGCTTTAAATATGGACATCATGAAACAAAATGCACTAGAGAGAATATATGCCTTAAATGTAGTAAATCTCATGCTGGTCCGCTTGAAAACTGTTCTAATGAAGTCAAATGTTCAAACTGTGGGGGTAATCATTTTGCAACCTCCCGTTCTTGCTTAGTCTGGAACACAGAAAAAGAAGTTCTCCGTGTTAAATATACTCAAAAATTATCTTTTCCTGATGCAAGCAAGCTTGTAGAAAGTTCCAAGAATAATTCTTATTCAGCTGTTGTATCAAAACCAGTTAAGATGGTTGATTCTGCTGTGCAGGTCAATTTATGTAAATGTTCTCCTCTTGAAATCACTCCAGTGCAAAAACTGTCTCCTGTTCTTTCACGTAATAAGTCCAAAGCAAGTACAAGTTCACAGACAACATCTACAAGTACCTCATCTGTACCTCAGAGGCGGGTCTCACAGGCTTCTCCGTCTCCTGAACGGGTGATTCAAAGGCTATCACCCAAAAAGACGGTCGTCCTAACCGACCGAGTTAAGAAAGCCGAGAGGGACCCTGTCCCGTCCTCCAACCGATTCGAGGCTCTTATGAGTGACATCGAATCGATGGAGGACGAGGACATGGGTGTCCACAGCTCTCCTCCCCGGACTTCGGCCCGAAGTCCTGTTCAGTTTCCGAAGTAAGTTTTTACTTTTCGTTGAACCATGAGTCAAACTATACTTCAATGGAATTGTCGTGGTCATAAATCAAATTACAACGATCTAATTCTTTTATTATCGAAATACTACCCGAAAGTTGTATGTCTTCAAGAAACATTCCTATCTACAAATGATAAAACATCAATAAAGGACTATACACTTTATAATAAAATTTGCACAGACACACTAAGATCATCTGGTGGCTCAACAATTGCGATTGCAAACTGTATCCCTCAACGACAAATTCAGATACAAACTAATCTGCAAGCCGTAGCCGTTGAAATAACTTTACACAGACCTATTACAATATGCTCATTATATCTCCCTCCCAATTTATCTATAACTGTTGAAGACTTAGAAAATTTAACTAAACAACTCCCAGAACCATTCTTTTTACTCGGCGATTTTAATGCGCATAATCCAATATGGGGAAGTACATCTACGAATAATAAAGGCAGCATTACAGAAAAGTTCATTGATAATGTTCAACTATGCCTTTTAAATAACAAGTCACCAACTTACCTACATCCAGCCACTGGAAGTTTTTCTTGTATTGACCTCACATTATCACATCCATCAATATACTTGGATTTTACCTGGTCAGTGCTTGACGAACAATATGGCAGTGACCATTTTTCATTGTTGTTAACTTTAAACGACTCTGTTCCAGTAAACAACCGCTCTTATTACAAATTCTCAAAAGCGAACTGGGAACAATTTAACAAATTGTGTTCTGATGATTTAACAATCCCGAATTTTTCCAACTCTTCTGATAAAGCTAATCTCTTCGCGTCCACTCTATCAAAGATAGCTGATGAGTGTATTCCTAAAACTTCAATGAAAAACTCGAGTAAAATTAAAAAACCATGGTTCAACGATGAGTGCAGAAGATCATATCGGAAACGAAAAGCAGCACTAAAGAAATTTCAGGTTCGTCCTACAGCTGCAAATCTAGACAATTATAGAATCCTACGAGCACAAGCTCGTAGAGCATTTAAGTTTTCTAAACGTAAATCATGGCAGTCATATGTTTCTAAAATTAACGCCAACACTCCAATTAAAAAAGTTTGGGAAGCAGTTCGTAAAATTAATGGTAAACACAAAAAAGTTCCTACTGCTCATCTCAAACGTAAAGATTCGAGCGTAGCAAAAACTACAAAAGATATAGCCAACACACTGGCAGAAACTTTTGAGCATAATTCTTCTTCATCACACTACACTGAAGAATTTTAAAAGGTCAAATCTAACTTGGAAAAACAAAATATTAATTTTCATTCTAACAACGAAGAAGAGTATAACACCCTCTTTACAATTGACGATTTAACCGATTCTATTAAGCATGCCAAAGATACAGCTGCTGGCCCTGATGAAATTTATTATCAATTTTTAAAACACCTCCCATTGGTATCTCAACTTTTATTGCTCGATATTTTTAATGATACATGGATATCTGGTAAAATTCCAGATTCCTGGAAAAAAGCTTTGATCGTTCCTATACCGAAACCGGATAAAGACAACACAGATCCCCTTAACTATCGACCAATATCTCTAACAAGTTGTATCTGTAAAACCTTCGAACGTATGGTTAATAAACGACTTATTTGGTATTTAGAATCAAATGGTATTATTACTAATTTTCAGTCTGGTTTTCGAAAACAACGAAGTACAAATGATCATTTAGTACGTCTTGAAACATTTATTAGAGAGACTTTTGTCAATAAACAACACGTAGTTTCAATTTTCTTCGATCTTGAGAAAGCTTATGATACAACATGGAAATATGGTATTCTCAAGGATTTAAAAGATGCTGGTCTAAATGGTAGATTACCAATGTTCATTTCGAGTTTTTTGTCAGACAGAAATTTTCAAGTTAAAGTAGGATCAACATTATCAGAGAGCCACGAACAAGAACAAGGCGTGCCGCAAGGCAGTATTTTATCAGTTACCCTCTTTGGGCTTAAAATTAATAATACTGTTAAGGCTATAAACCCTGGTACAGATTGCTCATTATATGTTGATGATTTTTTAATCTGTTATCGATCAAAAAATATTCGAAGTATCGAACGTCAATTACAACAGAACTTGGATAAAATTCAAAAATGGGCAACAGAAAATGGTTTTAAATTTTCCAAGTCAAAAACTCAATGTGTACATTTTTGTCGATTAAGAAAACATCATAATGACCCCGAACTTTACATTTCTGGCTCTAAAATCCCAGTAGTAAATGAAGCTAAGTTTTTAGGCGTTACATTCGATAAAAAACTATCTTTTATACCACACTTAAAGTTGCTTAAAACAAAATGTATTAAAGCATTGAATCTACTTAAAGTACTTTCACATACTGATTGGGGATCGGATTCCCAAACTTTACTAAAATTATACAGAAGTCTTGTTCGTTCAAAACTCGATTACGGATCAATAGTGTACGGATCAGCTCGCAAATCATACTTACAAATGCTAGATACTATACACAACCAGGGCTTACGTATTGCCCTTGGTGCTTTTAAAACTTCACCTATTGAAAGTCTTTATGTTGAAGCTAACGAACCATCACTAAAATTACGTCGTCAAAAACTTTCATTACAATACGCAACTCGTATATCTTCTAACAAAAGAAACCCGGCACGAAATGTTATTTTTAAACCTGATTACACCAGCAAATTTGACAACAAACCAAACGAAATTAAACCATTTGGCCTGCGCGTTAAAAACGACTTAGAAATGCTAAATATAAACACTTTGTCTGTGATACAAAACTTAGATGAAAATATTCCCCCTTGGACCTACAACATTCCAGACGTCAATATTGACTTATCAACTTTTCGTAAATCTTTCACCAGTCCTGAAGCTTTTAAATCTGAATTTGTAAACATCTTGGAAAAATACAAAGATTTTACTCATTTATTTACCGATGGTTCCAAAGATGGAAACAAAGTTGGTTGCGCCGCATACGGAAATTCTTTCGTTGCAAGAATGCAACTGCCTGACAAAGCATCTATATTTACTGCCGAAATAAAAGCAATTGATCTGGCTTTAACATACATATCAAATAGTATAAATAACAAGTTTATTATTTTCTCAGATTCTCTATCTGTATTACTAGCGATTAAAAATCGCAGTTCAGACAATAATCTTATTAAAAGTATCGAGTTAAAATTACATGACATTTTAAAATCAAAAATAGTACACCTCTGCTGGATACCAAGCCATATTGGTATACATGGAAATGAAAAAGTTGACATCCTCGCTAAAGAATCTTTAAACCGTCAACCAGTTGATCTAAAATTACCAAGCAGTGACTTCAAGTGTTCGATCAATTCGTTAATTAAGTCGAAATGGCAAACAATATGGAACAACGCTATTTTTAATAAGTTACATGAAATAAAGCCAACCCTTGATTCATCTCCATCAATCAAATTTTCTAATCGCCGAGATCAAATTGTGATCACGCGATGTAGAATAGGTCATACTAGATTAACACATTCATACCTTCTCAAAAGAGAAGAAGCACCTAAATGCATACCATGTGACGAGCACTTCAATGTAAAACACGTTCTCCTTGACTGTCAGGATCTAAAATACATTCGTGACAAACATTTTAAAGTAAACTCACTTAAAGAACTTTTTGAGTCTGTACCATCATATGCTATACTTAACTTTTTGAAAGAAATAAATGTTTATAATAAGATATAGAGTTGTACATCATTAATATAGTTAGAATTATTAGTATCATTGATAGCTGTCGGCGCGATATGACCTTTTTGTGTTGGTGCGCCGTAAAACCCAAACAAACAAACAAACATGCCGTAAATGTAGTACTTCTCATGCAGGTCCGCTTGAAAACTGTTCTAATGATGTCAAATGTTCAAACTGTGGGGGTAATCATTTTGCAACCTCCGTTCTTGCTTAGTCTGGAGGACAGAAAAAGAAGTTTTTTTCCTGATGCACGTAAGCTTGTAGAAAGTTCCAAGAATAATTCTTATTCAACTGTTGTATCAAAACCGGTTAAGATGGTTGATTCTGCTGTGCAGGTCAACTTATGTAAGTGTTCTACTCTTGAAATCACCCCAGTGCAAAAACCGTGTCCTATTATTTAACGTAATACGTCCAAAGCAAGAACAAGTTCACAGACAACATCTACAAGTACCTCATCTGTACCTCAGGGGCGGGTCTCACAGGCTTCTCCGTCTCCTGAGCGGGTGATTCAAAGGCAATCACGCAAAAAGAAGGTCGTCCTAACCGACCGAGTTAGAAAAGCGGATTCGAGGCTCTTATGAGTGACATCGAGTCGATGGAGGACAAGGACATGGGTGTCCACAGCTCTCCTCCCCGGACTTCGGCGCAAAGTCCTGTTAAGTTTCCGAAGTAAGTTTTTACTTTTCGTTGAACCATGAATCAAACTATACTTCAATGGAATTGTCGAGGTCTTAAATCAAATTACAATGATTTACTTCTCTTATTATCGAAATACTCCCCGAAAGTTGTATGTCTTCAAGAAACATTCTTATCTACAAATGATAAAACATCAATAAAGGACTATACGCTTTATAATAAAATTTGCACAGACACAATAAGAGCATCTGGCGGCTCAACAATTGCGGTTGCAAACTGTATCCCTCCCTCAACGACAAATTCAGATACGAACGAATCTGCAAGCCGTAGCCGTTGAAGTAACTTTGCACAGACCTATAAGTAGGTACAAAGGGGGGGTACAAAATGGGTGCACAGAATACCTTTGTGCACAGAATAACATTTTTAGTAAGTGATCCAAGGGAGATGGGGGTACAAAATCGGTGCACAGAATAACTTTGTGCACAGAATAACATTTTTAGTTTTTGATCCAAGGGAGAGATGGGGGGGGGTACAAAATGGGTGCACAGAATAACTTTGTACGCAGAATAACATTTTTAGTTTTTTTATCCAAGGGAGAGATGGGGGTGCGGATTGGACGCACAGAATAACTTTGTGCACAGAATAACATTTTTAGTTTTTTATTATAGGGAGAGTTATCTCGCTAATGTTGCGTTTAACTATCACAAAATTGTCTTTCTTTCCATAATATATCCGATTTTAAGATTTGAACATGAACGACGGCGGTTGAACCATTAAGTAGATATTAAAAGTGGGTGGTCAACGCGTGAATGTGTCGTTGAAGCATGATTTGTGAACTACATCCTGCAAACTTATGTATGTTATACATTGTAAATAAACGTATGACACTTTGTAAACTTTGATCTAGGTGAACTAATACTCCAGAAGCATTCATACTTTCTAGAACATAGTGAGTTAGTCAAAAGTACCACCTACTTACGATATAGTTCACAAATCATGCTTCAACGACATTGGAAATAGAGATTAACATGAAAACATATACAGCATTTGGCACAAAAAGATATTAATGATATAACAGATATAGAATGATATGTAAAAACAAAACTCACCATTCACAAAAACAAAATCATAATATATACAGCATTTGGCAAAAAAAGATATTAATGATATAACAGATATAGAATGATATGTAAAAACAAAACACAACATTCACGAAAACCATTTGGCACAAAAAGATATTAATGATATAAAGGATAAAAGTATGATATGTAAACACTCAGTCTTCATGACTTTATATCATAACTAGATACTAGTTAAGATTAGATATTTTCAATATGCTTTGCTGCAAAATAGTCACTAAGATGATAGACATATGATTGTATGAATGTATTACAATGTAATCAAGTAATCACACATCAAAGTGTTAAAATAAAAATAGTTATTGTACAGATCATGTGGTCTATAAAACAAAGTATACAATGAACAAAAACAAAACTGACTGTTCAATTAAAATTTAATCTCTTTTTCGTTTGTGATCTTGTCAGAGGAGGAGTTCTCGTCTTAGGCACAGGCGATGGTGCAGACAATTCAATTAATGCAGGTGATGTAATTGTCTTAGATGTTGTTGGTGAATGCAAATCAATAAATGATGATGGTGTACTAGACATAAGCGGTATACTAGGCATAGGTGATGCGCTAGACATCGGTGAGGATGTGCTTGGAGTAGGGGTTGTGGCAAAAGAGATCTCAATAAAATTTGAGTCCGTAAGGTTTGGATGTGGAGAAGATGCAAATTCTACAGATAAATTTCCATAACTTAATATTTTTAGTTTAATGATTTTCATCCTATGAAGGATGATTAATGCAAAAATAACAATAAAAATGTTATTGAAGTCACACTCAGAGCAATGGCTAAAAAAACAAAAAAAAAACATATCATTGTAGGTATATGTAGTAAATTGGATGAATGAAAACAAAGTTAAAGATTTGTACTCTCCAGAGCGTTGACAGAAGCATATGATTCATAGATATTCATAGTCGTCGAGTCATTGTTCATGAATTTCATTTCAATTGAATTATTAGCAATATAAGAACTACAGTCTTCAGCAGATTTATTCATAGACATTGAAGAGCTTTGCGAGACATGACTATAGTTATGGCGTTGAGGTGTAAGATACAAGTCATCACTAGACATGGATGAGTGCAGGGAGAGACGATTGTGATTGTCATTATGAGAGGACAATGGTTCTTCTGGAACAAATACAAGAAAACTGTTAGCTTTTCTCTTTAAAACTTTTCTTACATATAAAATAGATAAAATAAATGCAACAAATACTATCATGTTCAAGCCATATAAAGCTATGATATGAGGTAATGTGTTATTATCATGAAAAGGAGATGGAGTAATAGGTAAAAATGATATATACATACTGCTTGTCTTGTATGAACTCTCATCATGAGTCAAAATTCCTTGCGGTGTTATAGACTTTGGAAGCTAAAACGACATTGAAAGAATGAAAGCATGATTACAAAGCAAGAAACATATGAGTTAATATGAATGCATGTGACATTAATAGAGAGCAATCCTCATCAAGAGACTTTGTATCTCACACAGAGATGTTATATCACAGTCTTATCATGTTTTGATTAACAAAGCACTATGAATACAGTGACTCATGTATGATAATGAAGGAAAACACATGCATTAATATGAAGTCACACTGTTTGTCATTTAAATGATTTAGGTATTAACATGTTCACACAAAGAAAGCAATTTAGATAAAGGGAAGTAAATCCTGCACTTCATTATATAATTATAATGGAACAGTTTATCTCCCCTGGAATGAAAGCTATAACAGGATATAAGTTCGATTTCAATTTCTTAGTGGCAACATTATTCACTTCAGCAGTACTATGTTAAGTCCTTGAAGAAGCGGCACAGGTCTGGACTTATATAGTACTACCTGTGCAGCAAGTGCTACACAGTAGCAGAGCGACAACAAACGTCGCGGAAACGCGACGGCGCTACAAATATTGCATCACAGACTGCTACGCCGTCGCGCTAACGGTTCCATAATGCATCAGCACTGCTCTCTATAAAGCATACTAAGTAAAAAGTCAAATACGGCCTATTAAACAACAAAATATACTACAAATACATAAATACATATCATAATAACCTTGTATGGATGTTTTCTAACGTTTTTACACTTATACATGGTAGTAACCAATAAAAACAGTAAAAGTCCGTATATTATTATAGGATGTAGCTGTGTCTAATAGAACAAGCGTCGTTAACGGCAACGAACCGAAACAGATTATTAGCACTGGCACTAGAGTCCTCACATATAATATTTTGTCAACAAACACAATTAAAAATCGCTCCCGTATTCATCGCCGTGTACGAGTTATGACTAGATTTATACAATCATAATATTCACATGGTATTGAACCATTTTGACAGTAGGTACGGTCTGACAGATTTATTTTACCTTTACCAATATATTTGGATGCAAATATCGGTCTCGTTTTGTAAATTAAACATTTCCTTACAAAACTGACTATTCAAAAACTCAATATCTTAAACGGTTATCATGAAATTAATCGTAATTTCAATACTATCATTTTGCAGCGATTGAGAGTCACTGTTCACTTCCGGTTTAATCATGACGCGTTTAACGGCGTAAACTGATTGGTTGATAAACTCCACGAGACTTTTCCCGTACCTTGTCAATGAAGCGCGCCAAATTTAAACCCAATCGGAGCAGTGCGCCTAGGTAAACATTTACGTGTCCCAAGTTCTATAAATAGAATATGTACGTAATCAATGATATATGCTGCGTCTGTGTACGTAATCATTGATATCCAGGGAACCAGGTTAAGTTAAACCGGAAGTCAGTAGTGACGTTGAATCGCTGCAAACTAGTGTTTCTGAAATTAATATAAATTTCATGAAAACGGTATCAGATACAAACTTGTAACTTTGCATGATGTTAGAGTAATGTTTAATCTTTAAATTGAGACCGACTTTTTCTTTCAGATACAAGTCGAATTGAAGAAAAACGGTTTGGGCCGTATGCACTGTAGAAAACGTTCAATACCATGTTTATTATATATGTATGTACAGAGAACTATATTTAGTGACGTACGCATTTAAATCATAAGATATGGTCTCCAGTGCCAGTGATTATTAGGTGAAATGGACAGTAGCTCAACATGTGACAATTCTCGCTGGAAAATCGTTAATATCACGGTAAATAGATGGAATAAATTAATGAAACTTGGCTGAAATGTGAATTAACATACATATTAGTTATTTAAACCGACGAAGCGACGCGAGCTGTCACACCTGAAAAATGGATACAAAACAGTTGTTTACATGAACAAACGAAATGACATATGCTGGACTGGAGGTTTGACAAATAATTCTTGTGAAATCGGGAATGATCTGAAATATCTTGGTGAAATTCATAGATCGGACATGATGCATTGTAATGATTATCCTAGTGCACTTGTCGAGATCTAAGGGTGAAGCCAATGTTTGCTACAAACTGTATATAGACTAAGTTAAACATGGAAATAAGGATACAGTTAACATACGGTTGAATACAGTTAACATACGGTTGAATGAACCTGACCGGACCACCAAGGTAAATATTTATTTATTGGAGTTAACGCCGTATCAACACAATTTTAGGTCATTTCACGGCGTCCAGCGCACCTAACCTAGCTTTCCTGGACCATTGTCTATAACCAGTACTCACCTACCCTTCCACAAGACCGGAAACTTATCCATATTATCTAATCAATGGAGGAAAATCGACATTATTGTCAAATTTTCATGGAAGGGTATAACCTTCCCGGGTGGGATTCGAACCCGCACCTCCTCGGGCACGAGTATCCAAATCCCGGCGCGCTACCTACTGCGCTATCGACCCGGGTTACCAAGGTAAATAAGTGATTACTTAAGATAGTATGCCAGCTCATTTTAATATTGTAAAGGTTATAAATCCTGGAACAGATTGCTCATTATATGTAGATGACTTTCTAATCTGTTATCGTTCTAAAAATATTTGAAGTATCGAACGCCAACTACAACAAAACTTGGATAAAATCCATAAGGGGGCAACAGAAAATGGTTTTAAATTTTCCAAGTCAAAAACACAATGTGTACATTTTTGTCGATTAAGAAAGCATCATAATGATCCTGAACTTTACATTTCTGGCTCAAAAATACCTGTTGTAAATGAAGCTAAATTTTTAGGCGTTACATTCGATAAAAAACTCTCTTTTATACCACACTTAAAGTCTCTAAAAACAAAATGTAACAAAGCTTTAAATCTACTTAAAGTACTTTTACATACTGATTGGGGATCTGTTTCCCAAACATTACTTAAATTATACAGAAGTCTTGCTCAAAACTAGATAATGAGTCATTTGTGTATGGAGCAGCACGTAAATCGTACTTGCAAATGCTTGATACAATACATAATCAGGGCTTACGTATCGCCCATGGTGCAATTAATACTTCACCTGTTGAAAGTCTGTATGTTGAAGCTAACGAACCATCATTAAAATTACGTCGTCAAAAACTTTCATTACATTACGCAACTGAAATATTTTCTAACTATTGTAACCCGACGCGAAAAGTTGTTTTTCAACCAAATTACATTAAATTTGACAACAAACCAAACGAAATTAAACCATTTGGACTGCGCGTAAAAACGACTTAAAATGCTTAATATCAAAACCTCTTCCGTTCTACAGAACTTCAATCAAAATGTCCCTCCTTGGACTTACAACATACCAAACATTAACATCGATTTGTCAAACTTACGTAAATCTATCACCAGCCCAGAGGCCTTTAAATCGGAATTCGTTAACATCTTAAAAAATATAGAGATTGTTCACATTCATTTACTGACGGCTCTAAAGATGATAGCAAAGTTGGTGGCGCTGCAAATGGAAATTCTTTTGTAGCAAGAATGCGATTGCCTGACCAGGCATCCATATTTACAGCTGAAGTCAAAGCAATAGATCTTGCATTATCACACATATCAAATAGTATTTATAGTAATTTTATCATTTTTTTAGATTCTCTATCAGTATTATTGGCCATAAAAAAATCATAATTCAGACAATATTCTAAGTAAGAGTATCGAATTGAAATTACATGAAATTTTAAAATCAAGCACTTTAATTAAATCAAAATGGCAAACGTTGTGAAACAATGCAACTTTTAATTAATTACGTGACATAAAGCCGACCTTTCATCTTTGTCAATTATATATTCTAATCGCAGAGATCAAATAGTAATTTCGCGATGTAGAATTGGTCATACTGGATTAACACATTCATACCTTCTCAAGAGAGAAGAAGCACCTAAATGCATACAATGTGACGAGCATTTCAATGTAAAACACGTTCTCCTTGACTGACAGGATCTTAAATACATTCGTGACAAACATTTTAAAGTAACTCATTTAAAATACTTTTTGAATCTGTACCATCATATGCAATACTTAACTTTTTGAAAGAAATAAATGTTTACAATAAGATATAGTTTAAAATCATTAATATAGTTTGAATTGTTAGTGTCATTAATAGCTTTCGGCGCGATATGACTTTTCTGTGTTGGTGCGCCGAAATCCAAAACAAACATAACTAAAAGAACTGAGGCCTTCAATGTAGATAATTAATCTTATCAGTTCACTGCACCCTAACGTATGTGTAATATATCTAAATAACTATATTTCACACTGCTTTATGTAGACATAAATATTTTGACTTGTGTTCTTTATATTGTAGTGAAAAAAAAGACTAAGAAAACTGGAAAAAGAGGTAAAATATTAAGGAAAAGTCAGACAGATGGAGGAAAGGAAAAATGAAGCACATCAGAGTACTTCAAGTCACAGGGAATCAACTTCCAGTCCTCCGAGCTATTCTCAAAGTTCTTCAAAAGGGGGAAGATTGTATGAATGTGCCGAGGCAATAGTGCCAAATTGTACCATCGATGACCAAGTGCTAAAAAGTATGAAATCAGAGCAAGAAAAGTGTCATTGTAACGGTCAACAGTATTTCCCAAAGGAAGAGATAAACACATCTTCATCAACTGGAAAACGTACTATTAAATGTGGGGAAACCCCTAGGCCGGCATTGTATCTAGTAAAATTTGGTAAACTACAGGAGGTAGTGATGAAATATTGTTATTTTGATAAAGCAACATCTATAAAAAAAATGAAAACTATCAAAAAGTGTTAAGAAAGATAAATTAAATTAGTGAAAATGTGATAAGAACAGGTTAACTTAAGGTATGAGCCTTATGCAGGAAATATAGATGTTACCCTACCCCACCCATTTTAAGTAGTTGTTAGATGATTTTACTACTTAAAGGGCCTTATTCAAAATATCCCTACAATTTTCACAAATCAGGGGCTGTTTTTAAAGTTTGCATAAATTTTCGTTAAAGTATATTGGTTGCACCTGTCAAATATCAAATACTTTTACCGTCTTGTTTTATTTTTAATTAGTCTTTGAAAATATCAGGTACCATACTTGATGATAAAATTGGCACAAAATTAGCTAAAAAATTCCAATTATAATTTTACAATTAAAATGAAACACTTTCTTGTCAAGAGTGATCCGAGAGACACAAATAATGTTCAAGAAAAAAAGGCAAAAAATAAATAGTTGTCTCTAGGTGGGTCATACCTTAAGTTTTGATACTGAAATAACTTTACTTTAACAATGTTTTTAACGATTAGTTGCCAGTTATTCAGCTTCCTGGCGGCATTGTATTCATTGAAAAATATCTGACTTGAGGTATGCTACTAAAAACATTAAACTTTCTCCCATGTTATTAGTTTTCCTTTTTCAATAGACACGTATGTCATGCACATGGTCATCTGTCCACCTGTAAACACCACCTGTCAGTACGTGCTCTGATTTTTAACCATCATGAATTAGTTCATGAAGTTCACGTTCATGTGTTTACTCACGAATATGTTTGTGAATAAATCCATGAATTAGCCAAGTTCATGAAATATAGTTATAATTTATTTATGATTTAATAATTCATGAATAAATAAATCATGAAAATTAAATTTAGGTTTCATGAACTTATAGTTTACTACCATAAACAAGAATAAATAAATCATGAAAATTAAAATTTAGGTTTCATGAACCCATAGTTCACGAACAAATTCACGAAGTTATTCAAGAATAAATAAATCATGAAAATTGAAATTTAGGTTTCATGAACATATAGTTTACGAGCATATTCACGAAATATCAAAGTTCATGAAACCTAAATTTTAATTTTCAAAACAAAGTTACCTTCATTCCTAAAATGATCCGCATTCATTCAAAATGTTAAGGCCTGCGACGTGATTAGACCGCAAAATTGAGAAAAAGTGAATTATATCGAAAAAGAGCGGCCATTTTGTTATAGAATTTCTCATTTACGCAAATTTTGATATTGGCCCTGTTTTTCAACCAATCAGAGCTCAGATATTTGATATTAACCCTAGGGCCAATAAGATTTCGGCCCGGTTTTCAGTTTTATATAACAGTTTTTTTCTGTATTGTGCAGTGAATTTGCCATTTCACAGGGCAAATAACACATATTTATTGAATAAATTATATAATATGTATATGTGTGTGTTGTTACACTTGTCGATTCAACCAAAACAATTATAGGACAGTATAAGGACAGGCATTTGGTGTATTGAAACGACGATTTTCGAGCTTACATTTGGACTAAGAGCAAATATTAAGTCACATATTTATTGAATAAATTATATAATATATATATGTGTGTGTTGTTACACTTGTCGATTCAACCAAAACAATTATAGGACAGTATAAGGACAGGCATTTGGTGTATTGAAACGACGATTTTCGAGCTTAACATTTGGACTAAGAGCAAATATTAAGTCAGTGCCTGATGTGGCGGTTAGTTGTGTAGTGTCACACAATTTTGGCATAGAAAATGGGAATTGCTACCCGAGACATCAGGAAGTGGTAGAAGATCAACAGATCACACAATTAGAATAAGATGTGATTGGAAGAAGATATAGAGGCAGTATTGCGGCAGCATATTTTTCAAATTAAAGGTTAGTATTAATATTATACAAATAGTCTCAATAACCATAAAATGTATCCTTTTCAACTGAAAAAATGCTGTTATCACCGAGTCGCGGCGGACTATTCAGTTCTTCATGTAACATCTGCATTTTGACGTCATAGTCTTGTGGTATCGCTTTTGTAAACTATTAACCGTTCCTGCAGAAAACTCATGATTGACGTCATCCACTTCATAAACTTATTTAAAGACCAATGACGTCACATAAACATAAGATGACGTTATGCAAATAGAATGAAGCAATTACAACTGCAACGACGATTCAACGGAAAGTCTGTTCGATGCGATTCGATATTTTTCTTTCGAGTCGTTCATACATTAGAATATTTTACTCTAAATATGCATTTACTGTATACATTTATTTGAGATTACATCTAGATTCTATACATTGTAAATATAATAAAAGTGTTACCAAATTAAATTCACAAGAAACCCGAAAATAAGATAAATTAAGCATGGCGTCTTCAACTAAATTGATCTACCAATTGTATAATCATCACTTTATAATTATCCTTCTGCTTATTATTGTATTCATATGCCGTTATGACGTATCTTTGGGTAAATTCTTGATAGTACTGAGGATACTCCCAGTCCTTCGGCATATATTGCAACGGCTCTGACGCCCATGGCACCAAGAATTTATGGTATTTCCACTGTCCTAGTCTTTTTCTGATGCTTATCATTGACCTTTCCTCGACATGACTGCCGAGTTTTGCAAAATTTGACATAATCATAGTGCTCTAAAAACAAAAGATGAATTGTAGTTTAAAGGTCCGTTAAAGATATTGTTGCCATATCCTTTAATCCTTTAACTAGACTCGTCCATCGCAATTTCTTGTGGCTAAGGTTCTCCACTTAAGACCAAGCTAACTTGCTTTATCTGTGATAAATGTAGTGTCTGATTTGTCGCAAGATTGAGAAATCTGTAATCGAACAACACTATTTCTTTCATAACCCATAAAGCTATAGTTCCAAGACTAGGCGGACTTGGAACCCTGGAAATTGTTCATCACATTTTTTTTTTATTTTTTTTTTTCTTTTACGGCGACATTCAACACATATATAGGTCATATACACGACGGCCAGCTCTTCCTACTACAGGTTTCCTGGACAATTTTTCTATCACCAGTACTAACTTACCCTACCACGAGGCCGACAACTCATGTATAGGGTATGACCTGCTGCGACCGGGATTCGAACCCGGATCTCCGGATTCGAAGTCAGACATGCTAACCACTACGCCACGGCCGCGGCTCCATCACAGTTTGAGACAACAAAAACTGCATCCAAAATTACTTTGATTTCGAAACAGTGGGGGAAGACTTCAATTCAATAATCGAGAGTATTACGTGAATGAGATATAACTTACCTTCAGACCTCAATTATTCCAGATTGATGAGTCATGATGTGACCCATGCCACATGGATAAAACATTTGTAAATCTAAAAGCATTGAACTTGTAAAACTAGTTCAACTCAGATTAGAAAACATTACATCATAACAAAATGTTTATTTTCAAATGACTTACATCTGATCACTTTGTGACCTCATATCAAGATCACTAACTGCTTGCGCATTTTTGGCATTAAATCCCTTTGTACTTACATATGCTTCTTCGTTGACAACCAGTGCCACTTATGGCACAAGCGTACCATCAATTGCCCCTGATGTTTAAAAATTTGCTCATAGAGTCATGAACATTTTCGATGTTTGGCAAAATTGAAACAACTACTGCTCTGTAAGCAAGATGAGAATTACGATTGGTCTCAAGTAAGTTTCCTTTAAACTTATCGTACAAGTTTTCGTTCTACTTCCGCACTAAAATTCTTTTCTAAATAGCCAATTGTTAATGTGGCAAACTTTAGTGCCACTTGAGTTTCCATTGCAGTCCCTTTTGTCTGTAAAATGAAACTGTCAATGAATTGGAAATCATTGTTTTCGTGATTAAATCTAATGAGTTATTAATGAAAAATTCTGTCGTGAACCTACTTGGAAGTTCTTCTCTGAAAATTTCAAGCCAAAATTTGACAGCTTTGATACCAAGATAATGACAGATGTCTGAAAAAGGTCATCCCACATCGAATGTTATTAAATATGTTTTTTAATACATTCCTTTAAGTGGAATACCGGGATTAATCGGTGGAATAAAAATCAATATTTCACTCTTTTGGAACAATGATTGTATAAATGCTATTTGTTTTGATCCACTTTCTGTAGATCTATTGACGGACTTCTTTTATCAATTCTCATTTGAGAAGGCATGAACGTGTTAATCTGGTATGACCGATTCTACATTGCGAAATCACTATCTGATCTCTGCGAGGTATGTAGCTAGAAGACAATGAAATATAGCAAGTGCAACCACTTTCCTGATTGGATATCACAATAGATTTAATGCTTAGAATGTCAGTGTTGGTGCGCCGTAAAACCCAAACAAACAAACAAACAAACATTAGCAATAAACATAGGGCTAATTACTTCAGCTTGGAAATTTGCCTGGCACCTCAAATGAGACTTAGATGATTCATGCAGTTTCACAGCTCCTATTTATAAGAATTCACCGACAACAAAATTTGACAGACGCTTTGTTTTATCGTAATAAATACAGTAACTGCATTTCAAAACGTCCTCCGTATTTTTCAATCAGGGTCGATTAGACGCTCAAGCCTATAAAAAGCTGCGCGGACGTTTATTTTTGTTATAAATGTAGTGTACTTCTTTGTCTACGGTCGTCATCTTAGCTTTCTTCGGCTCGCTTACACCATCGATAATGCTGATGCTTTATATTTGATAGTATCTACAACCAATGAAAGTTAAACACTGGCACTTAAATGTGTTCCAAGGACACTTTTCAATTTTCTTCTTACATTTATAAATTCTGTAACTTCTTCATGATGGTTGCTTCTAAAGTCCAAAGTCCCTGACACGTTCAGGTCTGTCTTAACCCTGTAAATATTTCACTGGAACAGTTGCTCAAACCTGTATAAAGCAAGGTTGATTATGAGTAACTTTTGAAAGATTTGTTTTAATTCGTGTACTGCAATAAATCATGCCAATAATTAATCTAATCTATATTTGAAATCTTTGACGTTGTGTCCAATACTTTATTCCCCGATGAAATTGCTTGGATATTAATGTTGGAAAGAATCCGGAAACCAGTGTGCACTCACAGTCGTCAACACAATTATCCAATTGATGATGTAAAACATGGAAGGGTGCTTTTGCTTCTTAAATTAGGTCCAAGAAAATAGGTTCATATAATTAGGAATATCCCACTTACATATGTGCATTAGCCGGGACAATACGGGCATTGTTGTTCTGAGGATATTATCCTCTATCCTGCTGTTCAAGTTTTTTCCTGATGCGGCGTCGGTAAAAATGTTCAAAATCTTTTCATGGAAATGAGTAAATGCACATACAGGATAGTTGGACGCTAAGCACAGAAATAATTCAGAGTAAATTTCCTGACATATCAAAATGTTTTCTTCAACTATGTCACATTCTTGAAAGACATATTTCAGACTAGGCTGATAACAAATAATTAATGATATCAGTTTCAAGTAATCATTTCTTGAGATACCATCAACAGAAAATTGTTGTAGAAGCTTTCTTGTTTATAAAGATTCTGGTGTTAAGTGAGCTAGAAATAAAATAAAAGAATTCAAACTTCTGCACTTTATTTAAATGCACATCTGCACTATATTGGATGCACTTAAATAAACCAAACATATCGTCATAAAGCACACCAATCAAAATATTTTTTCCCATTCAGATGCTTAACATGGGAGACTTTATGTTGCCTGCTACAGTCTTGGCCTTACAAAATTCACATAAAGTGAGTTAAAGGATTTATCTTGGTTCATTTAGTTTTGATATGAAACCAAATAAAAGAGGTGAAACCGAATAAAGAAAGTATTTCTAAATGTTATCTTATTGCTTGCACTGTATGGTTTAAAATTGAAAGCCATTTAGCTTCGACCAATGATCCATTGCCATGAATGGTAGCAGCGTACCAGTATAGGTGATTTGAAATTGACTGTGCCCTCTGACTGGCTTTATCACAGCCCTTCTTTTTTCCAACAGCCACTAGTGTCTTCTGCATATCTGTCGGAAAATATTAACAGTTATGTGACATTACAGTGTACATTATGGGTTGTTTTCGTTTTCAGTTTTTCATATTCACAACAATTACATTGCTCTTCTGTCTTTTATGTAATTTTATTCACCCCTTCAAAAACGGGACTTACTATATTAAGGTAATTGCCTGGCTGCCCGTCCGTCTGCCTGTGGACAATTGCTGGTTCGATTGATAACTCAATCATGACTGTACCTAGGTTCATCAAATTTTATGTCATGGTAGCCCATTTCACCAAAATACAAAATTTCTGAGAGTCAATGACGATCCTCTTGAGCTGTGAATACATAATCATGGATAGCACTATTCAAACGTTGGACATCAGTTTTCTTAAAATGTCTGTAGTCAGAAATAAAGCTTTTGAATACGGAAATGCTACCAAAACATTCAACAAACAGAAATTCCTTATTACTTAGGGTTTTCTTCAATTCTTGATCACTTCTGTTCCACAACAGCCTTTGTTGATGCGTTTATAAGACCCACCTGCATGAAAGCAAGCCATATTAACTTCTGCTTCCTTAACTAGTACATAAAGTAGGTATTGACTTGCTAAACTGAAAGTATGCCAA
The DNA here is from genome assembly GCA_025267735.1 of Mactra quadrangularis. NCBI lineage: Eukaryota > Metazoa > Mollusca > Bivalvia > Venerida > Mactridae > Mactra > Mactra quadrangularis. The sequence goes on along the minus strand of CM046311.1, from coordinate 23,488,920 downwards.
AAAAACATACATTATTTACAGTCGATTAATATATACCAAACTTAATGTACGACAACTGTACGACACCATAAGGAAATGATATTGAAACAAATTCACTAGCGACAACAATATTTTCTGTTAGAAAATTATTTCCTTCATCATGTCTTTAGGAGATTGCTTAATGCTTATACTGAATTAGTCGTTAAACGTTATGTAACCCCATTCAAATATCCAGTAACCGGAAAAATGCATAACAAATACTAACTTACCTTATTCATCGGTGTGTCTGTTTAATTGTTTAAATAAGGCAGTGATTGCACTTAAAGTAAGTGGGTCCCTTCTTTACTAATTTAAAAACATATTACCCTATTGAAGAGACTAGTATAGTCAGGTTTAATGAATTGTCACTCGTAACTCACTAATTTTATTAATGTCTATATCGGGTAGCAACTCAAAATATTACTCGTACAAAGTTTCATACAGTTCATAAATAAATAAATAGTAATACATAAAAAATAGTTAGGACAATTCAAAATAGATGTAATAGCTATGCATATAATGGTGCGATATAAACGCAGTTTTGACATTTTGTGCTTGTCGAACAGTTCGTCTGAACGATAGCCTTAGGGTACATGTAGTCCTTTAAAAGTTGACATTTGTAAACCTGTAACTGGGCGCCTAAAATTAACGCGTTTCACAAGTTTAAACATTATTTACAACAAATCAACTGTATACGTGAGTTCTCAACTAAATATATTTCTATTATGTATTAGATATTATTCCGGTTCAACGTAATATGAAAATATATAATGTACGATTAACACATGGTAATTATGTTATTTAAAAAATGAAATGATTCAGACTGATGCGGTTGCTCTGGTACCGGGTAATAAAACCGAATCACCGTGAACCGTTTTGCAAGTCAAGACGATAATTTAGTTACCAAACATGATAAACAAAATAAAAAACCTCCAACACAACGAGTATTGAATTTTGCTACAGAATATTTTCACAACCATTTTTTTAACAGTACATTTGCACACATGTCAGTAAATTTTGAATCTTACTTATTCTGTTAGTACAGCTACATTATAATAAATATGTATTAATCTTGTCATATCCGAGAAGTATCACGATTCACTAGTAACAATCATACACACATTCACAAAATCAGTGTCATATATACCCAGCGCAGAAGATAAGCTGCGTGTCGGCGTAATTTACGCTTCAGAAATAGCGAGATACGCTAAACGTATCACCTCTGAGCGTACATTTGACACAAACCCTTTATAACTTACGAAATAAACGAAAGTTTTCAGCGTACAACTCATTGTTTGTTTGTTTGTTTAGGTTTTACGGCGCACCAATACAGAAAGGTCATTTTTGAGAGAGGTTACATAATGACTACTGACAATTTAATATATAGTAAAATATGTCAATGATCGCCGTATATTGAAGTGATCATTCAATGTGGTACAGTTTAAACAATGGTAACATATGGATGTATGACCTGTTTATCCATATAATAAAGTGTACATTCAATGTGGTACACTATAGTAAGTGGTTCCATAGTGATATATGACCAGTGCATCCATACATTGGTAGGCGAATACCGGTTATAGACATTGTTTTTTTGCTACAATTCAGACGTTTTCCCTTAGCTTAGTCATTCAGATACTTTCTACGATTTTGCAAACTTTCTCCTAACCTTTTCCACAGTTCTTTCCTCCTAGTAAGAAGCTGTGGAGCCACTTCAAAAGCATTAAAGAAGGCTGTTCTTTTGGCGTATGAAATTTCCGACAACATTGGGGCATGTTTTCATATTCTGGCACAAATAGCTGCATCTCTGAGTAAATTACGAAAGAAAAGTTGGCCTGCTGACGGTTTACTGTTTCTTTTTTTTCTAGCATTTCCTCAACAGTGTAAGAAATAACCTGTTTAGTACCAATACCGATATCACTAGACTCATTAGTGATTTCGTGATCAGAGACTGAACTCACTGACTCGTTTAGATCATCAGCAGACACTTTTTCCACTGTTATTTGTTCATTTTGGGTGGTTTTAATATATTTTCTCACTTTAAAGCGGTCACCATAGATAATGAATCCGTCCTTTATGTCATCCTCTGAAGAATCTCTGCTGACATACCATTGTCTGAAATTATAAAATGAAATAACCTGAAGCAAATCGGACACAGAAAATGGGTTTCATTTGTATGAACATGAAATAAACAAGTTGATAACAAATATAACAAGTAAATCTGTGAGCTAATGATCACTAGTGATGCCCCCGCCAAAATCTAAAAATATGCGAAAAACAGGAAGTAGATGAGCAAGGAGCCATTTGTGAGGTGAAAACATGGATTAAAGAAGGTAGGAATTGATTTTTACGCACAAAGCATGGATTAATTTAAAAATATAAATCATATTATTCCTATTTTTTAAATAAAAACCCTTCTTGCTTTTCCTACTTTTTTGTCAGAAAAGCTCCTATTTTATTCCTACTTTTTGACTGAAACCAGTTGAAGGCCTGTATTTTTGAAGGTCCCGAGGATTTCGAGATAACGGGTCTTGACTGTACCTCAATTTTGTTACTTTGCATAATAACTAAGTGTGTTTTTTAGTTAAAAAAAGATTTTTATATTCTAGAAAGAATTTTAAGAAATAATGTGTCCCCTGGCCATTTTTCACCAACTTGTTAACACGTAAAAGCTTTTTTTTCAACTTGCTATAACCTTTGTTTTCATATATTAATCCAGGGTCATCGTCCAGTACCAGTCCTGATCCCGGAAGATGCAAAGAAACCATTGCATTTCATTGCCAACCAGAATGTGCGGCTTGAGGCAGGTGTGAAGACTGGAAATGGATATCTTTTTCCTAACACAGGTACCACAGTCAAGTTTGTATTCATTCATTTTAATTGTGGTTTATTGAAATCTTGGCTTAAAGTTCAAACTTTTCTGTCTTATGCTTATTCGGTTTTGCAAAACAGTAATGTAAAACATTTACAGTCATCTCGTTAAAACAAGGTTTTCAAAGAAAACTTATTAAATGAGAAAAATATCGTTTAGCAGGTTGAATCCCTGCCAACAGAGCATTGAACTGATTTTCACTTGCTTCAGTCTTTTGATCAAGACGAGTCGGAAACTTTTTAAGTTTAAATTTGTTCACATTCATCAGTTGAAAATATTTGTAAAAAAATATGTATTTTTCCAGAAATGAAGCATGCACGATCCTATGAGTCGTTAAAGAAAGTCAGCGAACAGTGTTCACTGAAGACTCCAGCAAGAATCACAAATGTGTCCATGCGGAAATATACGGCAACACTTACCCAGGTAAGATCACATGCTTTTAAATGCGAAAAAATGTTTAAACAACCCATTTAAACATCAAGAGTCATTAGAATTGTTTATTTAATATTTTGTACAATTTCTATTGGTTAGGCTGGTTTAGTTACTTTTATCATGTTGTGCTAAATAAAAACAGTAGTTGAAAGCTTTGGTAAAATAAAGTACATTTGGTAATTATATGCAGAAAAATATTGCATAATCCCTTAACCATAGGCTAAGTTTCAAGGCTTCACAACCTTATTCCCACAATTATAAAGACATATAACAGTTGCACAAGGATAACATTATCAACTACAAATCAGTCAATAACATTTATAGAAATGGAAATTTACATTATTGAGTAAATTTGGTTCTACAAACTCTTTCACGCTGATCAAGGACGGACCCCAACGGAAAATTAAAAGGTTTTTCAACTAATATCAAAGCATTAACTGCATTTGCAGCCTATAATTAACCACATAAAAATGGACATATCGAGGTAAATCGCATCTATTTGGTATTAAATTGAAGCTGGAACTTCTTGTATGTTTCAGATGTTTAATCTTGACAACAACCAACTGGAATGGATTTGTCGACATTTGGGCCACACCACTGAGGTCCACAAGACACACTACAGACAGATGTCGGGGGCAATCGAAAGGATACAGGTTGCCAAACTACTTCTGCTTCAGGTTATGAATTTGACACAGAAATTTAAAGGACAGAAATTAGCGGAGATAGACATTCATGGTATGTAAATTGACATTAATTTATGTGATTCACCCGTTAAAAGATTGGACATATGATCACAAAATGTTGGCTGATATTGTTCAGTTGTTTTTCAAAGAATAACTTTCACAGTATTAAATTGAAATGACTTGAAACTAACCGGTATTAGCATTTTTTATATGATTCCCCTTGATTAGTTAGAAGTTACATAACTTACAGAATATTTTCACTGGCACTGATTTAATTCTATTTCAAGATATTGTATTCCCAAACCAGATGGAAGATGGAATCGGCGAGGATGCTCCATTCACTGACGCTGTTGTTGGTGGGCTTCCACAAACAGAGAGGTAATTTAAAACATTAAATGTATTTTAACAACTGCTCAAATTATTAACTTTCTAAAGACTACCAGTGGTTTACTGCAGCAATTCTTCTTTTGACAGTTGAATGTTATTGAAGTTGGAATAAAACTACACATGATACGGCTAGTAACAGCATTCTGAGATTAAGTCATTAAGCTTTTGCTCAATGCCTGAATATGCCACTTACTCTCTGACTATTCATACCTAATTGTTTCGTACCATGATTACCTTTATCTGACTGTTTAATGTTAAAGTGGATCGATGATTTCACATGAAAATTGTCACATAACAAAACGTTCAATCCACAGATTTAATTAGCTATTTTACAAATAATACATTGACAAATTAAACATAAACAATAATTAATGATATATAACAATTTAAACAGTGTGCTTTTTATTTGATTAATTTAAAACTTAATCTGCATAAAATAGTTTGGTTGTTTTTTTCATTCTTATAAGGAGCGATGAAACAGCAGACTTGGATGCCATCAGTGTGGCAGTGCCTGAAGATGAAGATGATGAAGAAGAAGATTGGGCCCCCAAAGAACCTGGAAGAAAAAAGAAAAGGGCCACAAAAAGCACAAGGAAAAAGTGGGATAAAGAAGAAGAAAAGGAGTTGTTTAAGTATTTCAACCAATATTTTGAGTCAAAAATCACCCCCACGTATAAAGCAGTGAAGAGGGCGAAAGAAAAAAGCAAAGACGAAAATGGCAAGATCTGGATGAGATCAAATGATAAAATCATAAAGAAGATAAGTGCAATGAACCATAAAAAGTAATGGAATCTCAACAATTTTATTTGTCTTGGAACCAGTCGATGCCTTTATACATGTGAAATAAGAGTACTGATAGCAGGTTGTATGTTTATCAACATGTGTTGCTTTCTACAAGCAGTTATTGATTTTAATGGTGATGATGAATAATTGGATGCTCAGGAAGGTATACAGTGATGTATTAAATGGTTTTCATGATGTATTATTGGTTTGAAAAGTATTTTTATAAAAACAACATACACACCAAGTCTCACATTATGACATGATAGTGCAAGATTTGAACCAACATTTTATAGCATTGCTGAAGTTGTGAACAATAATTGCAATTGTAAAACCAAATTCCAAGATTTAAACAAAAGATATATTGGAGAATTTCTCTTATTATAAGGTGCAGCTTCTGTGTAAAGGTATCAAGATTTGGTTATATCTGAAATGTCACAGGGGTTCTGACACATTTTTCTAAACCTATGTATGTTTTAGAGTTTTGACACTTGTTTTGTTTGTTTTATCATAAAGGAAGTTGTGTATTTTGTTGAAGAGCAAGTCTTATGTTATATAGTTGTAACTTGTAAATGACAAAATCCTTCAATGTATTCGTTAGCATTGGTTTATGTCACTTCATTACATGTAATTTAAACTGTTTTTCATATGACCTTATACAACAGCTAGGCCAATTGTTTGAACAACCTTTATCAGGTAATGCCCATGTGTTATAGTAGTATAAAAATCTTGTTTGCTTTTCTGTACTCAAATTTTAGCAATATGGTCAGAAATTGCCAGTATTCAAATGACTCATTTAAGTCACAACTGAATTATACCCCCACAAACGAAGTTTTTGGGTATATAGGAGTAAGCTTGTTGGTCGGTCGGTTGACCTGTTTCGTTTCCGGACAATAACCTTTGAAGGACTTAAGATAAATGAAAAAAAATATTTGGTACATTGGTGTATTACTATAAAGCAAAGGTCAAGTTCACTTTAGTTACACAGCACTAATTTTTGGAAGAGTTATGCCCCTGTTACTATTTTTTGCTTGTAAGGGCCATTACTCCTTTATTAGCTCACCTGAGCACAAAGTGCTCAGGGTGAGCTATTGTGACCGGCCTTTGTCCGTCGTGCGTCGTGCGTCGTTCATCGTCCGTAAACTTTTTTTACTTAAACATCTTCTCCTGTGAAACCACTCATTGGAATTTGACCAAACTTCACAGGAATGATCCCTGGGTGGTCCTCTACCAAAATTGTTCAAATGGTTCTGATTGGTTGCATATGTAAAACAATAGGTTTTTAAAATGCAACTTTAAAAAATCTTCTTGTCTGAAACTACAAGGCCCAGAGCTGTCATATTTGGTATATAATAGCATCATCTAGAAGTCCTTCACCAATATTTGGTGGTCCTCTGTAAATGGCTTCACCTTGACCCTTGACCTTTTCCTCAGGTGAGCGACCTAGGGCCCTTTGGGCCCTCTTGTTTAAGTTATTTTCACAAATTTTGACATGGTAAACGTCATTCTATACTCTACCACATATATTACAGGTTTTTGGATATGAACATTGTTAGAGTTTTTGTCCTTTGCATAAAATTTTGTTTAATTTTTTTCAATTTTTCTCCAATGGCTAGTGATTAACCTTTTCTTTGTTTCCGGATAATAACTTTAGAAGGACTTCAAGTATATAAAAGATATTTAATGCATTGATGTATTACCATAAAACACAGGTCAAGTTCAATTTTGGCTACAAAGCACTAATGTTTGAAAAAGTTATGCCCCTTTAAGTATTTTTCCTTGTAAGGGCCATTACTTCTTTATTTTTTGTAGTTATTTTCATCAAATTTTGACATTGATTGTCTATTTATACTCTACCACATATATTATGGGTTTTTGGATATGTGCATTTGTTAGAGTTATTGTCCTTTGCATTAATTTCTGACATTAGTTATGGCCCTAAGTCAAGTAGTGTATGGGCGCGGGGGGGGGGGGGGGTATCAGTCACCTTCAGTGACAATTCTAGTTGTTATTATTGCAGTTTCCAGTTCAATTTGAGGAATAATTTTTTTTAAAGATATTGTATGTAACTTAACTCTGCATTTTCTATATTTTCTTTTTTTGGAGTCATACTTAACAATATGTTATAGGCATGGGTCTTGGTATTTTTTATGTTAAAATTTCACTTTTGACTGTTTAAAAAATGATTTACAAATACATGTATGTAGTGAATTGCAGCCTTTCAAGCATTTATTGATTACTTTTGTGTATTACTGAGACATTTCTTGTTGCATGTTTGCTAGAAAAGCAACATTATTTTCATTAAAGAGACGGAACTCCACTTTTATGACATTTTTTTTACTTTATTGGCAATCGTGTTATTTTGAATTAAGAAACCATTTTAGACATTTTAAAGTGTATCTTATGTGTCACAAAAGATTAAAAAGCAAAACAAAAATGTGGCGGAACCAGGAATCGAACCCGGGTCCCCCAAAACCAAAGCCAGGCGTCGTAACCACTGAGCCACAGACGCTTAGACAATCAAATGACATTATATAATGATCATATACATACATCGCTACTAGGTAGACGTACCCCAGTAAAATTTACGGTAGAAAAACACTCACAACTATAGATTTATTGCATTTATTGAATGCTTTTTGTGAGCAACCATCTTATTTTAACTTCATTTACTCGAATTAACCAATTTTTTTTTTTAATTTTTTTTTTGGGGGGGGGGGGGGGTTATTTAACAATGTATTTAGCAATTTTCTTTTAAATTTGCATTTCAGTCGAGTGGAGTTCAGTCTCTTTAAGTGTTTGCTTTATGTTATAAAATAGTTTATCAAACTCATTTATCACTCTTTATCATTTATTCATCTGTTAGTGCAAGCTATGGAGTTAGAAGTCTCTTGTTTTTCCCCAGTTTTTGTCAAAACAGTTTATAGTATTTCATAACAGGTGGAAAACCTGTAAAATGATAATATTACTACTATTCGTACCTCGGTTAATATGAAACTTTCTGTTTAGTTTTCTTTATTTTACCAAAAGTTGTCTACGTTAATTACTTTTGTTACTTTTATGATTATTATTCATAATTATGACTCAGTTTAATGTTCGAATCGTGTTGGTGATTCGCTTGTTAAACATCTTTAATTCGTTGTTATTAAAAGAGCAATAAACATTGCATCGTATTAGTGTTTTTATTTACAAAAAACATCTGCAACTGGTGTTGGGTATTGCCATGTTTATTGGCTGTGAAAATAAGGCTAAAATCCTATTACGCATTAGTTCAGCAGCAACCTTGTCAAAGATCGATTTTAATAACATTAATTCAGGATGGGTTTTAGCTCATCTGAGCACAAGGAGCTAATGTGACCGATCATTGTCTGTCATAGTCAGACAACAGTTCTCTGTATCTCTAAATACGCAGAGACAATGTTTATTAACCTTGGAAGGGACATATACCTGGGGCCACCTATTAATCAAAGTACTGAAAGTACTGTTGGAAGGAATTTTTGAACGATTTTAGGAGTTCAAAGTTACTATTTCGATATCCATCATCATATCTCTTTATCATTCATAATCGAACGTGTTTCATATTTCATTTTACATGCATATTATGCTACTGATCGAGAAGTTGTATGTTTTGATTCATGGGCAGGGCATACTTTCGTGGAACTATGCCATGAAATAATTTCTACGGTCATTCTCCCTCCTACCACTGATTCTAAATCATTTTAATACGGCAGTGTTCAGTCACTGAATTACATGTAGTAGTAATCCAGAGATTGAGTCTTTTCAGGAACAGTGATAGGTGGATTGCTGGTCACGATGTAACCTAAACAATGTGTTGCCATTGAGTTAAGGCCACAACAAATTGATCACATGTTCTATGTATTTTGTTCTAAAGAATGGAACTAAAGAGCAATTAAATTCTTTATACCATATTTTGAATTTTGAGAAGCGAGTGAAAGCGAAGAATAAATTTGTGCGGTTTCTAAGACATTTATTTACCATAAGTTAAAAAGAGCAGAAAAGGTATGGACTTTCTTATATAACATATAACCATATATCTATAGACTATAGTGTAACCACGTAATAATTAGTTCTAGGTAATATAAAGCAAGTTAACAATTACTCCAGATGAAAATTCAATTGAATTTAAAACTAGTTAGTAGTAGGGTAGAAGAGGTTTACACCTTCATCAGTTCATACGGAAATATAACTTAATTTTTCTTTGGTATTACTTTTGTTAATACTAGATATTAAACTACGAAGCACAGATTACCCCGGTTCACTTTTTGTGTATACAATGTAATTAGATTTTGGTAAATTATGCTAATGTCTAATAATACCACAAGAATTAAATCAAACCTAATATGTTATTTTGGGACATCAAAATTGTAGGAAATTCAATGTAAATTTTTCTCCCTGTCCTATCTGCTCTCTATGGATCAATCTCCATATTTTACACTACAAAGACACGTATGACGTCACACATCAAGATAAGGTGTGTAGAGAGAGTAAATGTTCAGTTTACGGTCTAAGACAGAGTGCAGTTATCATATTTCTGAACAATGGATTGTGTCATTGTAATTTCTAATGCCGTATGTAAGCAAGAATACATTACTGCTTTACCGTAATAGTGAAATTTTCTGATTTATTTTGCTATTTAGAACTCAAATTTCTAATTTTTAGTTCAATTTCTACTTGGTCTAGTGTGAAAACTTCTGATTTTTCGAAATTTATGATGCGTTCATTTCAAGGTGCGGACGCATTTTTTTTAATTTTCTTATTTTTTGGATTTTAAGGTGCGAACAGACGAACATAACGATTAGTCTGTTGCGGTCTATTAAAAAAACATTTATGAAACTCGCTTCGCGCTGTCACTAAACTTCTACTGACACCCATCCAAGGATTAACCTTACATTTCGTTGCTTAACTTCGATAAATGTCCAGCGCTCTACGCTCTCCAAGTAAACCCCTGCTGAGATAAACGCTCGTTAAAATTGTATATATATATACCAGCGTCTGGTAGATACTACTGCGCAATAATACAAAAAACTTCTCTCCGTGCACAGTTAGAAAGTTGTTTGATTCATGTGTAAAAAAAACATTTAATATCATAATTTTAAGTATTTGTTGAAATTACTTTTTCAACTTATCTACTTTTGATAGTACACATATTTTCCTGCTGCACTATTTCTTGATCGCATTGACTCATTGATTTCTATTGAGTTGAAGGTGCTGTTCGTTCTTTTTCAAATTTCCAAGAGCGCTGACATAGAAAGGAATTCTTTGAAAAAGAATTCCTTCCAAAAATAAACCTGTTTGTTTTTGATTACCCAGGGTTGAACAAAGTGAGTCTGTAGGGCAGCTTTATTTAACTTGCCATGTATATAAATTATGTGTATATTTGAAGAACGGTTGAATTATTATAACAATAGCATTTTATATTTCACATGTAAATCAAATCAACCATACCAAACTCGCACATAACAACCAAAAAACAGCTAAATGGCTAAAAAGACCAAAGTAGCCAAACAAAAAAAAAAACTAGTATTTTTAAGCCAAAAAACTTTGAATCTTGCAATTTTGGCAGGCTGTCAACAATTGCGAACAAGTGTTTTTATGGATGGCTTGACATAGAGATGTTTCGTTTCATTCCATTCAGAACTGGTGGCTATGACAACCAAAAGAAAAAAAAACTTGACAACTGTTTAATTTACAATTCAGATTGTAAAGGAATTGTGATCTATAAGGTACTCTATATAATAAAATAAGTGTATATTGTTTCAAAAGTAATGTTATTGCAGAAACAGTGGTGATATTTGAATAAAACCACCCTGCACTAGAGTATTTTACATGACTGAAAAATCTTGATGGCATTTTGAAAAATCTTGATGACATTTTGTTTTAAAAACATGTAGAGTTAAATTGAAAATGCTAATTAAATTCAATAAGAAATTCAAGAGACACCAGTTGGTTTACCATTATTTATAAGAAAAACACGCAATGTTTATGGACAATGAGACACATAAATGCCTATTCGTAAGAAACATTTTTTAGACACGTAAAACTAAAGCAACCGTAGGTTTTTAAGCCACATTGTGTGTAGCCCCCAAAGTACCTATTTGTTGGTATGCCCGTCCGTCCGTCCGTGGACAGTTGCTTGTCCGGATGATAACTCAAGAAAGGATATACCTAGGTTCCTAAAATTTTATGAGTGGATAGCCCTTTGGTGGAGGAGGTCACTGGGAATTAAAAAAGGTAAAACTTGTCCAGACAATAACTTAACAACCAATGTACCTAGGTTCACCAAATTTTATGTGAGAGAAGTTCATGTGTCAAGGATGTTCCCAATCGGTTTTGGGGCTCCTGGGTCAAAGGTCAAGGTCACTGGGACATCAAATTGAGAAACCTTGTCTGGACCATAGCTCAACAACGCCTGTACCTAGGTTCACAAAAATTTATGTAAGAGTAGCCCATGTGTCAAAGATGTGCCGTATAGGTTTTGGGGCCCCAGGTTTAAAGGTCAAGGTCACAGGGGCATTATATGGAAAAACTTTGTCCAGACAATAACTGAAACACCAATGTACCTAGGTTCACCAAATTTTATGTAAGAGTACCCCATGTGCCATTTTGGGGCCCCTTGGTCAAAGTTCAAGGTCACAGTGGCATCATATTAAATAACATTGTCCGGGTAATAACTCAACAATGACTGTACCTAAGTTCACCAAATTTCATGTGAGAGTAGCCCATGTGTCAAGAATGTACCTTATCAGTTTTTGGAAAACAGGGTAAAGTTTAAATCTTTAACCAGAAGATATCAAATTACCAAGCTGTGACTTCAAATGTTCTATCAATATGTTTATAAAGTCAAAACGGCAAACAATGAAACACTTGTCCAGACAATAACTGAACCACCAATGTACCTAGGTTCATCAAATTTTATGAGGGTAGCCCTTGGGTAAAGGTTATGCCCTATTGGTTTTGGGGCTCCTTGATCAAAGGTCAAGGTCATAGGGGCATCATATTGAAAATCCTTGTTTGGACAATTACTCATCAACTACTGTATTTAGGTTCACAAAATTTTATGTGAAGGTAGCCCTTTTGTCAAGGATGTTCCCAAAATGTTTTGGGGCCCCAGACCCAAAGGTCAAGGTCACAGAGGCATCATATGGGAAAACCTTGTCCAGATTATAACTGAACATCCAATGTAGCTAGGTTCGCTAAATTTGGCGTGAAAGTAGCCCATGTGTCAAGGTTATGCGCTATTGGTTTTGGGGCACCTTGGTCAAAGTTCAAGGTCACAGGGGCATCATATTAAAAACATTGTCCGGGTAATAACTCAACAATGATTGTACCTAAGCTCACCAAATTTCATGTGAGAGTAGCCCATGTGTCAAGGATGTATCTTATCAGTTTTGGGAAAACAGGGTAAAGTTTAAATCTTTAATCAGAAGATATCAAATTACCAAGCTGTGACTTCAAATGTTCTATCTTATTTTATTTATTTATTTATTGGATTTAACGCCGTATCAACACAATTTAGGTCATTTCACGGCGTCCAGCGCACCTAACCTAGCTTTCCTGGACCATTGTCTATGACCAGTACTCACCTACCCTTCCATAAGGCCGGAAACTTCTCCATATTATCTAACTATGGAGGAAAATCGACATTATTGTCAAATTTTCATGGAAGGGTATAACCTCCCCGGGTGGGATTCGAACCCGCACCCCCTCGGGCACGAGTATCCAAATCCCGACGCGCTTCCAACTGCGCTATCGACCGGGTTAAATGTTCTATCAATATGTTTATAAAGTCAAAACGGCAAACAATGAAACACTTGTCACAAAACACAATAACTCATCAACAACTGTAACTAGGTTCACAAAATTTTATGTGAAGGTAGCCCTTTTGTCAAGGATGTTCCCAATAGGTTTTGGGGCCCCAGACCCAAAGGTCAAGGTCACAGAGGCATCATATGGAAAAACCTAGTCCAGACAATAACTGAACAACCAATGTACCTAGGTTCACAAATTTTATGTGAGAGTAGCCCATGTGTCATGGTTATGTCCTGTTGGTTTTCGGGCCCCTGGGTCAAAGTCACAGTGACTGCTTTTAAGTTCACCAAATTTCATGGGAGAGTAGCCTATGTGTCAAGAATGTACCTTATCAGTTTTGGGGTCCCTGGGTCAAGTTTAAACCATCATTCAGAAGTTATCAAATTACCAAGCAGAGACTTCAAATGTTCAATCAATATGTTAACAAAGTCAAAATTGCAAACCATGGAAATAATGCTATATTTAATAAGTAAAATGAATTTATTTCACCAAAAATTATATGTGAGGATAGCCCATGTGTCAAGGATGTTCCCAATTGGTTTTGGGTCAAAACTGGGTCAAAGATCTAGGTCACAGGGGCATCATGGACAATCCTTGTCCGGACAATAACTAAACAATGATTGTACCTAGGTTAACCAAATTTTATGTGGATCAGCCCATTTGTCAAGATGTAATGTGTTGATAGCTCTTTGGTATTTGATGTTCCCTTTTGATTTGGAAACCCCAGGGACAAAAGTCAAGGTCACAGGGACTTAATTCATATTGAAACATTTTCCGGACAGTAACTCAATAATGATTGTACCTAGGTTTACCAAATTTTATTTCAGGGTAGCCTGAATGTCTAGCATATGCCCCTTTGGTTTTAGGTCCCTGGGTTAAATGTCAAAGTCACAAGAAAAATCATGAGGAAAAACCTTGTCCAACAACCAACTTTACCCAAGATCACCAAATTTTATGTATCAATACTCTTTGGGTCAAGGGCAAGAACTTTTGGTTCTGAGGCCCCAGGCTCAAGGTCACTGGAAGTTTGTATGGGAAAACTTTGTGTCGGTGATAAATCAACCATGGCTGTACCTAGGTTCTCAAAATCTTTGCTTTGGATAGCCCTCCTGTTAAGAATGGGACCTATTCTGAGATCCCGGGGTGATTGGTCAAGGTCACAGGGCCTTTATATGAGATAGAACACAGCATGGACTGCACACGGGCGTATAATGCCCCGCCATGCGGATCTCTTGTTTCCTTTTAGTTACAGGAAGAACCCTATCCTTGTATATTGTTAATTGTAGCGTATCGAATAAGGCGTATTGCTTTTCTTTAGTTTGAACAAGTGTCTTCACGTCATTCACAGTACATGTACTGCTTTCTACTAAACCAAAAGTCTTAAGACATTCTCTTCTGGCCTTGGTCTCGGTTATTGTTTCTTGCAATAGGTGTTTCGTTCATTCCATTTTCAGGACATACATGTTTATTGCCGGAAGCTAAATATACGTAAATGTATATTGTTTGTTGTTCATTAGATTCTCTTCATTCTTCAGGTGCCATAACAGTCAACCGATGTTTGCAATGCATTTTCTTTTTTAAATCGAGACAATTGCATGTTGGCAGCGAATTGACATTGGAAACATGATACTACTCCGATGTATCTGTACTATCAATTTCAAAAATACCATTTTACTCATTGATGTGTTTGGAATTAATTTCACTCACAATTGGTGGTATTCGTTCAAGAGAGTCAACAATAAACGTCTTAAGACGGTTTCTCAGCCATGTTGGTATGTCTAAAGCATATTTCTTCATGCTGTGTTGACACGTTGATCTTTTTATGGCTGAAAATGTAAGCATATAAAGATTGCGCTTTAAAACATTGTAATTATTTCACAGCATGTCTTCCATTCTATCTATCTGTCTTATGTCTATATCCGTTCATCCGTCGGTCACGAGATGTTAATGTAGTTTTCTTATTGTTCATAGCAACAACGATCTTGATTACATAAGTATCTGCTTAGTTTTTTGTCGGTCAAGCGACAATTTATGACAAAGCCCATCAAGTAACATTAAAAAATATTTCTTTACGTATTGAATATTATTCCGATTCAACGTAATATAACAGTATATAATGTACGATTAACACATGATAATTATGTTATTCAAAAAAAAACATTATTCAGACTCATGCCGTTGCATTGGTACCGGGTATTAAACCCGAATCACCGTGAACCGTTATCCAATTCAAGACGAAAATTTAGTTAACAAACATAATGAACAGAATACCAAACCTCCAACACTACGAGTATTGAATATTGCTACAGAATTTTTTTTCACAACCATTTTTTGAACAGTACATTTACACACATGGCAGTAAATTTTGAATCTTTCATATACTGTTAGGTACAGCTACATAATTATAAATATGTATTAATCTTGGCATATCCGAGCAGTATCACGACTCACAAGTATCAATCATACACACATTAACAAAATCAGTTTCATATAGACCCAGCGCAGTAGATAAGCTGCGTATCGGTGTAATTTACGCTTCAGAAATTACGAGATACGCTAGACGTATCATTTCTGAGCGTATATTTGACGCAAACCCTTAATAACTTACGCAATCTACGAAAATCTTCAGCGACAACTCATTGTTTGTTTGTTTGTTTAGGTTTTACGGCGCACCAATACAGAAAAGGTCATTTTTGACAGAGGTTACATAATAACTACTCACAATTTAATACATAGTAAAATATGTCAAGTATCACCGTATATTGAGTGTTCATTCAATGTGGTACAGTTTAAACAATGGTAACATATTGATATATGACCTGTTTATCCATACAATAAAGCGTACATTCAATGTGGTACACTTTTGTAAGTGGTTCCATAGTGATATATGACCAGTTCATGCATACATTGAAGTGTTCACTTAATGTAGTTCAGTGGTTACAGAGTTTGTTTGTTTGAGTTTTACAGCGCACCAACACAGAAAGGCCATATCGCGCCGAAAGCTATCAATGATAATAATTCAAACTATATTAATGATGTAAAACTCTATATCTTGTTATAAACATTTATTTCTTTCGAAAAGTTAAGTATAGCATATGATGGTACAGATTCAAAAAGTTCTTCAAGTGAGTTTACTTTAAAATGTTTGTCACGAATGTATTTAAGATCCTGACAGTCAAGGAGAACGTGTTTTACATTGAAATGCTCGTCACATGGTATGCATTTAGGTGCTTCTTCTCTTTTGAGAAGGAATGAGTGATATAAACCCGGGTCGATAGCGCAGTTGGTAGCGCGCCGGGATTTGGAATCTCGTGCCCGAGGGGTGCGGGTTTGAATCCCACCAGGGGAGGTTTAACCCTTGCATGAAAATTTGACAATAATGTCGATTTCCCTTCATTGATAGATATTATGGAGAGGTTTCCAGCCTTGTGGAAGGGTAGGCGAGTACTGGTTATAGACAATGGTCCAGGAAAGCTTGGTTAGTAGCGCTGGACACTGTAAGATGACCTATATTGTGTTGACACGGCGTTAACTCCAATTAATAAATTTTCAATAAACCAGATATTATAACAGCATGAAATGACAGTCATTTGTTTATCTACATGAGGCATACAGTCAGTTCCACCAGCCAAGGTGAATTCGAAACAACTCACACAGTCGCCGAGCCAAACAATCATTGAAAAACCTCTACATCAAATTAGATCAATAAACCATCCTGAAATACAGGTCTGCCAGCATTTCAAGATCAAGGCGAAAGTCTTGAAGTCCACATATCTTCTATATCAAGATCACGGTCAAGGTCAACCTCTGGAGAAAAAATGGAGGAGGAAAAATTTCCAATGCCAGAGGGAAAGAAGTGTTAACACTTGGTTGCATTATATTAGTTCAGTTTTTATAGTTATTGCATAAGAAATACAGTAAAACATTTATACCATCATGTTAACTTGAGCTTTAGTTGTTTTAGTCTAAATACTACATCCTTAATTGTACATGAAACTTACAAAAATTTAAGGGCTTTTGAACATATACTTGGTATGAAAAGAGGGACTTGAAAAATGATTATGAATTATGAAGTAATTAATTATTTTATTATACATGTATGTGCAGCTAATGTCTGATTTTCAGGATTTCAAAGACGAGTTTTATTTCTATTAAGTGAAATGAAGAGTGATATTTTGTCTCTAAAGCATAACAGGAAAATGGATATTCCTCCGTGCAACAAATGTCGTCATCGGGTAGAAACAATGGATGATTTTAAAGAATTAGAAACCAGACTTAACGTTGCTGAGAATAGGCAAGAAATGGTCATTATCATATTAATGATATTATTAATACATGCAAATGAATGATTTAACTATTGCAGATAACGCACGCATGTTTTATAACAAAAATAATAAGGGGATAAAAACTTAAATAAATTAAATAAAACAGTCAGCAAGAATACTCTCATTTAGCTGCTAGACTTGTTCTTGACCTTTCCGACTAGGGAATCTAAGAAAACGTTTGTTTCCTATGTATGCTGCCTTCTTACAAATTCAGAAATGTCATGTTTTTGATGACATTACATATTTGATTTTTTCCTGACTTTCATAACCTGTTTTTCAACTGTAATTTTAGGTACTAACTCTTTCAACCATTGGAGGTATTAATATCAAAGATAGCGTAAAAGATAATGAAAAAGTATGTAATGATGTTTTCCTTTGTTATTATATTGAATTATGCATCAAAGCATTAGATTTTGCTTTATCATACATATCAAGTAGTAATAATAACAATGTTATTATTTTCTCAGATTCTCTATCTGTATTACTGGCCATAAAAATCGTAGTTCAGTCAATATACTTACTAAAATATTGAATTAAGAATACATGAAATACTGAAATCTAAAATAGTACACCAAAGCTGGATACCAAGTCATATTGGTATTGCAAATGAGAAAGTAGACATTTTAGCTAAAGAATCTTTAAACCTTCAACCAGTATATATCAAATTACCAAGCAGCGACTTCATATGTTCGATAAATTCGTTAAGTCAAAATGGCAAACAAGGCGGAATAATGTTGTATTTAATAAGTTACATGACATCAAGCCAACCCTTGGTTCATCTACGTCAACATTATTTTCTAACCGCCGAGATCAAATTGTGATTACGCGATGTACAATTGGTCATACCAGATTAACACATTCATATCTTCTCAACAGAGAGGAAGCACCTGAAATATACCGAGTGACGAGCATGTCAATGTAAAACACGTTCTTCTTGACTGACAGGATCTTAAATACATTCGTGACAAACATTTTGAAGTAAACTCACTTAAAGAACTTTAGAATATGCTATACTTAACTTTTTGAAAGAAATAGATGTTTATAATAAGATATGGAGTTTTACATCATTAATATCTAGATTAAATTATTCGTATCATTAATAGCTGTCGGCGCGATATGACCTTTTGTGTTAGTGCGCCGTAAAACACCAACAAAACAAAATTACTTTAGCCATTGCTAGTATTGTCGTACATTTTTCAGAAATTTTGTTTATATAATCGATAATTGATCTTCAGGTTTTAGAATATGGTCAAGGAAAGCCAGATTAGGTATGCTGGTCGCCGTTTAATGACCTAATAAGTGTAAACACAGCGTTAAATCTGCTATAAAATATTAGATCAGAAAATCGTTGTCCGACAATTGATATTGTTTTTTTCGATTTTTGTAGTATACAAGTTATTGTGTATCATCTAAATTGATGTGCACCATTTAATAGAAGAAATTATAGGTTGCCAACGAAAGTGTTTTGGTGATAGGTTACAGAAATGTTCAAGAAGATGCATAATGACTTCGGTAATATGAGGATTGTCTTCTTGTGCAATCTATTTTTCTAATAAACCACCAATTTTTTCCAGCATTAGCCTTTTGAGAAATTATATTTTGTCCCAAAACAATGTTGCTGAGTGTCCTATATTGCAATGCATTTGGATTGGCTTTAGCACCATAAGTAGATCTTAGCTGATTAAATAAATGTTCTATCACATCTGAATTTATGAGACCTGGCCCCGATTCCACGAACAAGCTTAAATCAGTTACAAGTGATTAACTTGGTAACTGGATTAGCAACTGACTTAAATCAATTAGCTTAAGTCAATTGCATTCCACGAAATATAAGCGATTTAGTAACAGGATTAGTGAGTCACTTAAGCCTTTTATTTTAAACCCACTGTCAAGTTGGTGTAAGCCGGTTGTAGCATCTTAAATATGGTAAAATTACGTCACTAGACATGATGACGGAGGATGATGACCCAGTTACTGTACTGAATATAGTCTGTTTCAAATATCTGAGATATCCAAGTTTTATACAATTGGCAGCCGATGTTTTATTGGTATAAAGCATCTAACAAAAATGACAAGTTTAAACTTACGCGTTTAACGAGTCGGCGACTTCCTGCCAGCACGACTCTTTTCTTTTGGCGCCGAACGATGCCCCCCTAAACTTGCCAAAAAGAATGTCCCCCCGACTTAAAATAGCTTCCACTGCCCGCATCTTTTCCTCCTCGGACCAATTTTCGGTCCTTTTCCGAGGTGTAGACACGGACATGTCAGAAACAAGCGAAAGTTGGTCGTCGTCTGTCAAATAGCGCTTTCTTGACTCCAATTGAAGAGTACCCGAGCGAACGCAACGAAATGAGCGAAAAGTTTAAGCTCGTTATTCGGCTTAACTAATCCATAACGTAATCGTGATGTTGGAATGTGTTTAAGCGCAAGTGCTTAGCTAAACCAAATAGTGAGCTAAGCATGTTACTAATCAAATAATTAAGTCATTACTTAAGCGTGTTCGTGGAATCGGGGCCTGGAGTGATATAAACAGTTGATTGTTTGCTTAAAAAATATTTACACAGCTGTACAAACCCTATTATGCAAGACTGAATGTCCTCGTAGCATTGAAATGACATTTTTGCTTTTTCTTTTTTGGGCTCAAAATCATTTGTCTCAGAAATATCTTTCCACTTATCAAACCATGATGCTACATTTTAGTCAGTAAGCCGTGGGTCTTGTGAAGATTTTAAAGGATGCATGTCCAAAAATGAATAAGCTCTGAATTGTTAAGAAATAATTTAACAACACCGTCCAACACAATGCCCCTTTCTCCTAGAGACTCCTGGAAGGTTTTTATCAAATTTAACATTTCATTGTCAAGAATATCTGCAGCAAGATGGTTGCGCATTTTTGATAAACTATTTGGGTATAGATGTTCATAAGTCATTTTTCTTTGAAATTGTAAGGCGTTGCTTTTATCCCAATTATGGCAATTTACAAACATTTTCCACTGTAGTATGGTGCTTCTAATGGACAATGTTAGAAGTCTGGTTGAGTGTTTATCAATTCCACTTTTCATTATGTTATTACGGACTGTGTTAATTACATGTCCATCATAGAACCTTAACTGCATAGACATAAAGCAGACAAATCAGACTTTTGTGATGTGTTGATATTCATGAATGCTCTGGTGCTTTGGGCACCGTGCATGCATGTGTAAATAACATTAAAGTTTGTTAGTATGGGATTTACGGCCCACCAACATTATGATCACAAATATTATTGACATAAGTTTAGTTCGTATAACTATCCATTGTTATAATCAATAAATAATCATCATCCCTGTAATTCACGATATAAAAAACAATACTTGAAATACGTTACCTATAGGTCCCTCATCAATCCCTCCTGGAATTCCGTACTTTCCGTGTGGCACCAATGCAATTACCTGAATATAATAAATTGAAATTACATTTTGTATGCCAGTGAGTTAAAATATAGATATAGTCCAACAGAATTAACCTGAGCTTGACCTTTATGCAAGAATATATTAAACACGGTATTTACAGTCTATTTTGGTCTTGTTTCCCAAAAATCTAATGTGTCGAAAATTAAAAATACAATAACATGTCACTTTTAATCAATTGATTTTTAGTCACATCCGTAGTTATGCACACTTGTATAACCGCATACACACATACAGAAACTCACAATTTAATGTAAGTGAAGTGTATAAATATTATAATTAGGAAGTTCAAGCTTAAGTTAAGTATGTTTGACTATACATTATTACCCACTGGAATCGGCATTGAATTAAAATCTACTTTCCGGAATATCAACCTCAATAGATATATATGTAATCAATATCGTATTTACAATAATTTATTTCAGCTCGATTAAGAAACAAGTTCTAACAACTTAGATTAATCACTTTTGAGTCCACTTCCTAGACCTCCAGTTCTGAGCTAGTGGGATAACGTTTCTTACTCAAGTAAACAAACTGGTAGGTTTTGGATGAGATTCAAACCAAAATAAGGCTGGCTAACAAAAGATTATAAATCCATGATAATCCATAATATGTTGGTTTCCAGAAGATATAGTCGCGTAGTTACTGCAAACTGTCACCATCTTTTATTGTTGTACACAGCATTTCAGTTTCATGATTCACCATCAAGGATGTTCATATATCAATCCAACTATTGAGTAAAAATTTTTCCTTGACAAACTAATGCAGTAATAATGGAATTTCGCAAATATTTCTGTAATCAATAAAAGGTTTCTACCTGCAGTATGCTTGTAAGTCATATGTTAATGTGCATGATTACACTTAACGATTTGTATGACTATATAAACAGTTTATTACTAACATACTTGTTTCATTTTATGCATGAAATACAATATAATAGTCATCATATCAAGTAAGACAGATTGATCAAAAGTTAAACAGTATGAAATGAATGAAAATTATATGAATCAATAACGTTTATTACTCTCTCTTCCAAATCTGTCAGGTGCATTTTTTTGGCAGAGCTCCTTCACCACTCAGTTTGACCAATTTGTTTATTATTTGTAGTCGATTATTGGTTCTATTCTGAAAAAAGAATTAACTATCGTTAATCATTTGAACCAACAATCATTGCTTTATGAATTCACAAACTAAAACAAGTAAGAAAATTTCTAACTTGTGTGACTACATGTATGTTAAAGAATAGGATTTGGGATCACTGGCACTAAGAGTACTCACATTCTTTGAGATGCACGCACATAAAATATTTTGTCAACAAACACAATTAAAATCGCTCCCGTATTCATCACCGTGTACGAGTTATGACTAGATTTATACTATCATTATCTATCATTATAATATTCACATGGTATTGAACCATTTTGACAGTAGGTACGGTCTGACAGATTTATTTTAGCTTTACCAATGTATTTGGATGCAAATAACGGTCTCGTTTTGTGGATTACACTTTTCCTTACAAGAGTGACCATTCAAAAACTTTATATCTTAAACGGTTTTTATGAAATTAATCGTAATTTCAATACTATCATTTTGCAGCGATTGAGAGTCACTGTTCACTTCCGGTCTAATCATGACGCGTTTACCGGCGTAAACTGATTGGTTGATAAACTCCTCGAGACTTTTCCCGTACCTTGTCAATGAAGCGCGCCAAATTTAAACCAAATCGGAGCGCACTGCCTTGGTTAACATTTACGTGTCCCAAGTTCTATAAATAGAATGTATACGTAATCAATGACATACGCCAATGACGTAGAATAATATCTAGACCGCGCATTGGGTTAAAATCGGTGGTTGCGCAGTGCTGACTTCCGGTAAGGGCAAAAAGAGATTGTTTACATCTATCTGTAGTTAGCCGTATTTGTCATCATGGTTCAATCTTGTTGTGCTGTTGGTTGCACGAATCGATTCAGCAAGGATTGCAACTCTTCATTGAATATTTCATTCCATCGGTAAGCTCCTAATATGTTATTTTAGCGGTAAATAGATGAATTTGTTCACACCATGAGTGACGAGACTCACGTCACGAGGCACGACTCACGATGCTGAAGCCTGAATTAATTAGACTGCTGGCGAACAATTCTTGTCATTTATGCTAATTATAGTATTTATAATGATGAATTGGTATTGTGTTATGTTTTATCTATATTTTTTATTATCTACATTCTCCCTTCAACGAAACGCTTAATATCCCTTCAGATGATTCGACGCCAGACAGTCCGAGACACATTGGGGCTTATGACGCTATGACATAGACCATTCAATAGATTCATGATTCATTTTTATCAATTTCTATAATCAGTCCTACAAAGTTACTCCAAAATCCAAAATTCTCTTAAAATGTGCATGAATGGTCTAACAGTATATAAATTATTATGAAAACAAACGAACAAAAGACTGGCCACTCCAAGAGATATAAATGACCATGAAATTTGAGCTTATCTAAACATTGAGTCAAAGAAGATTTTAGCAAGTTCCTGAGTTCAAAAATTACCAGAACGATGTTTGACTGGAGCCCATATGAACAGCGGTGCTAGGGGTGTTAGCCCCCTTCAATAGTTTTGAAGATAATTTGATTTACAATGAACCATCCTGGTAAAATTGCTGATGTTTTGTTAACCAAACAAATTTGCCTTTCAAAAACTTTACCCCCCCCTCATTTGAAAATGCTTACTACGCCACTGTAAGTTTATGTTGAGATCTTGGGATAACCATGGAGTTTGTTCGAAGTACATGTACATTTATGAAACCATACTTTCTACCAACACAACTATTGTAATGATAATCTTTTAAAATTAAGTGTTTTGTCGTTCTTTATGATTTTGATGACTTGATGACATCCTTGATAATTGATAAAATTACCCATTGACCCATGGTCAGATATGCTACTGAGTTAGCTCAGCGTTACTTGCATCTTAGACCGTTAACTGATAGATATTTTTAAAGTGCTAAAACTTGCTAGTACTTTTTACACATATTAAATATATGCAAGTCATTATTTTTTAAATGTCCAATTCTTCTTGGACTTTTGTATAGAGACAGTAGAATGAATATGGTCTTATAAAAATTTATATTAAACTGAATGATAATCAGAATATTACTTATATTTTCAACATAATTGAGATATTTTTATACTGTTCAACAAAAAGGAAATATTAAAACTAGTGTTTTTTCTGCATAAAACCTCCAAGAAAATTGGTTGCTACATGTGGAAGTAAATTAATGTAAACATATCATGTTACATTTGACCATTGGTAAACCCAGCATGAAGTTAATGTTTATTATTTTAGTGATTTGTCTTTCTGATATGCCATGGCTCCATTGGAGCAATTTTTGGAGTAACTTTGTAGGACTGTAATCTTTCAGTACCATGATATGTCTGGTTATCTGGTATGAGTATTTCAGTCATAGATATATGCAAGTACATTAAACCCACATATTTAAAGTATTAGCCTCGGACATTCAATACTTTAAATATGTTGGTTTAATGTAAAACAATAAGAAAACAAGCTATGTGTTGGTAGCGTTTATAAATTAGGTTTAATGTACTTGCATGCATGTTTATAGCGCAAACTATTGTGACGTCGTGAAAGTAACAACAACATTGCTAAGGTTACCAGAAAAACAAACAAGAAACATGAAGGCATCAGCCTGCCAACTTTAATCAAAATCGGAGAACATATTTTTTTCGTTTTTATCACCAAGGAAGGTACCGACCCACCTTAAGGTCCATCTATGCATGTATTATAGCTTTGTTAAAACAATGCATGTTTGTGCTTATTCTCTCTCTTCTTACTCACTGTCTCTGCAGAGATGTATGTCTGTAGTCTTAAGCTTGTAACCACTGCTAGGCATGTACCTTACTGAGGTCCTTAGCTCACAACTGCCCAGCATGATAGGAAAAAAGATGGCAGTAGACACTATCTCATGACTTAACTTTTGCCAAGGAATTAAGACCATGCTATTCACTAAGCTAACCAGGCTAAACTTCATTGAAGCTATGATGGTGGATTTGATCAAATCATTCTCACAGCTGTCTGAAGACAATGACATACAAAAACTCATTTTTGCTGGCAAAAACCCAACTCTAATGACATTATTTATTGCGATTAAGGTCAATTCGTTTAACTTATACTGCCTGTCCCTTAACAAATCACGGATTTTCACGGAAATCACGGATTTTCAGGGAAATCATGGATTTTCATATTTTATGTAGTTTTTTACAATTTTTTTTCTCGTACAATTATTGGGAATTCTTACCCAAATATACATAATTATCCATAAAATCAACATATTTTGCTATAATGATCGTCTGTAATTGGTAAGATGAAATACTTGATTTTCCGACTTCTGCCAATAGTCCGTGATTTTAGCTTAGAATCCTTGAGGTTCCGTAATCTCGTCCGTTTTTTTCAATATATTCCTCCCTAATATCTACATCTCATTCTCTGGGCTGTTTTCTTCCAGGTTTCTTTTTACCTCTGGCTGCTTTGCGTAGTAGTGTAAGATTTATGTCTCCCTCTGTCTGAATATTGTTATTTACTGAAAAAAGTGTGATGATCATGTATGTTAATTGCACTGGTAATATTAAAGCTTTATTTACAATTTCAGTTTTCCAAAAGAAGAACAGTTGAGGTCATTGTGGATCCGGGAAGTCAACAGGATTGACGTCAAAACAAAGAAACCGTGGTGTCCCTCAAAGTATGATGTCCTGTGTTCACAGCATTTTCAAGAGGGTGATTTTACAATATCTCGCCATGGTAGACTGAAACTGCTGAGAAATGGTGCTGTGCCATCTATCTTTTCATGGAAAAAACCTCAAGAGGTATTGATAAGCACATTTTACTGTCACCTGATATATTTTATAATTTTCTTTAGCTCAGAAATCTAAAAGGAGGCAGTAAAAGGGCAGGGGGCGTGAGAGGATTTGCGTTTTAGAGAATCTATTTATGCATTGAGAGGGGGATAAAGGGGAGGGTGCAGTATCCTGTTTTGCTCAGAATAGTCACTGCTTTTAGTAAATTTAATTTTTGATGTGCATTGTATATTGACAAGAATTTAATATACTTGTAAAACTTAGAAAATAATTATTTATGATGTATGGAATGGGTCTTCTTTCGTCATCCTTTCTAGTTTGTAGCATCACTTACTAGTAGTGGTCATGCACAAAGATTGATCAAATTTTGTTCTTTGGTTCAAAATCTTTATATGAAGTTTTAAAGGAAGCGAGTAATTGAAACAGTTGGACAGATTGATAGTAATTTTTGAAGATTCACTGTAAAACATGTTTGATATTCTTTTTCTATGCCACAATTTTGCCCATTTCTATCAATAGAAAATATAGTTTCGATATAGTGAATATATCGAGATATTTTGAAATGGTATCAATTATCAAATATAACTGCCTCTTGAAGTGTTCAGTTGTTGTGATTATTTTGTGAAGATGTATATAAACTGGACTATTGTACTGTTTACAGATTTGTAAAAGAAAGACCAAAGTCAGTAGTATGGCAGCAGAACCACTTCAAGATGGTTCTCCTATGGAGACTGCCAACAGACCTGTTGCTGATAGTATTACAAGTGATCACTCATATTCATTTGAACCAGATACTTCAAACTTAAAGAGAATGGTAGATGAGTTACAATCAGAACTGAATGCCACAAAACAAAAACTTTCCAATTCTCTTCGACGTGAGAAACGAGCCAAGTTGTCACTAGCTTCCATTTTAAGTGATCTAAAAGATGAAAGAAGTCTGTCCAAGGAAGCTAGCCGAATGCTTGAATCATATAAAGGTAAAATAATTCTGTTCTCAATCATTAATGTAGAAGTTTGTACTTGGTTACAATTGCCATTACATGTTAATGGCCTGAAAATGTAGAAGTGGTCCTCCTGCCTAATTTACCTATGTAGCAATAGATCTATAATGGTTTAGAATGTTCCTTCGACATCAAATTACCCAAATGAGAAAATTAATACCAGCACTTCTATTTTTTTTTCATTTTAATATAAAAAAGTGATTTTAAATTATCATGCCAACATATATTGTTCAGCTGAAGAGTTAT
Organism: Mactra quadrangularis; assembly: GCA_025267735.1. Lineage (NCBI taxonomy): Eukaryota > Metazoa > Mollusca > Bivalvia > Venerida > Mactridae > Mactra > Mactra quadrangularis. Next base: position 23,462,025 of record CM046311.1, on the reverse strand, counting down.
AGATGAAATCCAATGACATTATACTGAATTAATTATTTTGTTGCACATTGTCGATACCAATACCATGATACATGTGCTTCCTTTACTCATCCATTATACATTAGTAATGCCCGGTTAAGATGAATGAAGTCACATAATGGCCATCTAAATTGGGTCAACAATTGCTTGATTTAATTACTTTATTTAGTAAGATAGATATCAACGTGGTTATTCCTCTGTTAAAATTATTAACTTATTTGTTTTGTAAAGATTTACCTTTTAAAAACACAAAAAAGAGACATAACATTCTGAAAATGCATCTCTGCTTTTTACAAGCCCAATAAATAGGACAAAATATTCTACAGTTTAGCTGACCACTTAATTCTTTTTTTGGTGATATTCCTTCCCTACCATTATATGACGCAAATGTATTCATTTATTTCAGACATACCAGTTCATCTATTTGAAAAGCCAGCCAAGGAGTATACGATGGAGCAAAAACAGTTTGCCTCCACTCTATACTTCTATGGCCCAAAGGCCTATGAATATCTACGAGAAAAAATCAATCTACCACATCCAGCTACTCTTAGACGGTGAGTAATTGTTTCTTGTTCAATGTTTAATGTTATTAGCAGGCTGCCAAGCACACACTTTTTGTCTCTAATAATTTACCTTGGCCCTCTTTCCACTACGCTTTTCAAAATATATCTATGAATCCTTACTTTTAGAATGCCATGCATGCTCTCAAAATTGAAACAAAACATTCTCATTTTTTTATATATGAACAGAGTTTATTTTGGGTCAATTTTATAGCCATTTATGGGCTAAATTGCCAATCTCAAATCATATCTTTTTCCCCTAATGTCAATTCAAAAATTCCAATTCATCTGGAAAATCTTGGGTTTCTTAGAAAAAAAGATCACTGTATGTAATTAATAAAATTATTAATCACAGTAATCTTTCTTTCTTGTTAAATAATTAAATAAATGAAGATTAATACAAAAAACTTTGTTAAAATTGTTTTAGTTATTAAATTTCCATGACATTTTTCCCAATTTAAACCATATTACTGATCATATTCTCAATTCTAAGAGTATTCCCAAATTTGTGGAAAACATTGAAGAAAGGTAGTTTTTTTGGAGCTTGGTAAAAATAGAATAGTAAAATTCAGTACAAAATTATATAAGCATGCTTTAGATTGTGTTTGTGAATGAGACCACTTCAGAATGATTGTTCATGTGTATCTGAGGTATACTGATGAATCAGTGTTGTGTTTATTGTAATTCAGTCCCAACATATGAAAAAATACCTGAAGCAATGTGGTCACATTATGTAATACAGTGAGATGTATTAAAGTTTTAACTTATATTGTATGGAAACATATGTGAAAATATCTGTACTACCTTTACTTATAAGCCACAAAATGCTCAACTTTTCACTGAGTGTCCCTTGTCAGCCTGTATTAGTTACTGTTATTGTTATTGTTACACTGTTTATTGTTAGTTTTCTTTTTTGTTACAGAGTTTCAGTTATTGTTAAGTTCCATGAGAATCAGTAAAATCATGAATGTATTTCATGTGAAGTCTGGTACTTAAACTGATTAGTCCAGTGATGGTGACATGAAAACTAAGATATATTTCATCCCAGTGAAGGTCATTCAGGTAGTATTCTATTTTTTATTATTGTTATTATGCTCATTAAGTTATAAAAGTGTATGAATCTATAAAGAAAGATGATTAAAAACACATCAAATGCCTAAATTGATACTGACCTTTATTTAAAACACAATTTGGATGCCACATTTGATACACAAAAATGATATTGTATTATTTTATGCAGGCAAGCTTTATGTTGGTGATTTACTAAATATTGTTTTATTATGAGTGCATTCAACAAAGTTTAATGGTATAACATGGGACATATAATATTGTAACATTTTATGATAAGAAATTACTAAAACATTATTTGACACAATCATAAGCTTTCAATGGCTATAGATTTTAGAAGGTTGTTTGTGTAAATATTCAAGATGGCAGTGGAGGCAAATGTAGACGTGTTCTGAATAACATTATATTGAGGAACATTGTAGCAACTACGTTTGTGTTAAAATTTTCAATCTACCGTTAGGCTTTGTTGAAAATAGCCCTGACATCACAATTAATGTTATAAAAACTTATATATAAAACTACGAAAATTCTTAATACATTGTTCAAAATGATCAGTAATGTTTTATACATTTTGAATTTTATGTGGCATTATCTGTTATTTCTTACTTTTAGTTTTATACACTATAGCTTATTTTTTGTTGAGTTGCTATTAGTTTGTTTTTACATTACATTTATTTTTCAAACAGCCTCGTTGAAGCAGTTGGATTATTTTCATTAAATGAGTATACGTTGAACAAATTTGCGAGATTTTTTGATTTTATCATATGTAATAATTTTTCTGTCAAATTGCCTTATTATTTCCCCGATGTGAGCATGTCAAAGCTAGTCTCTACCCATTAGGCCACTATTGTTGCAATATTTTGTAGATTATAACTCAAATGTCAGGAATAAGTTTGGTAAATTATGATGATGTTGTAAAGTCTAAGGTTTTGTATAGATTTGTTATTGATCTGTATAATCTTGTTGTAAAGTTAAGCCATTTTTTAAATGTTATTACTAATTTAAGAAATACTCCAGGCCACCCTACTACACTCACTAAAGTTAAAAAAATATATGTGAATTCCTATTGAATAAAGTTAGTATTGTTATGGTTTGCTATTCTTTTTTCAGGTGGATGGGAAACATTTCTTCACGTCCAGGGATTACTACACAGGTGTTAGACATGCTAAAAGATAAACGTAACCATGATCCTTACAGTTATTCTTATTGTTGTGTAATGATAGATGGTATGTCTATAAGAAAACACATTGATTGGGACCCTAAGCACAAAGAGATGGTTGGATTTGTTGATTTAGGGACTGGATCTCTAGATAATGATGTTGCTGAAGCTCGTGAAGCAATTGTTATCCTTGCTGTCGGTCTAAAAGGGCACTGGAAAGTGCCAATAGGGTATTTTTTAATAAATGGAATTTGTGCTGAAGTTCAGTCTCAGCTTGTTTTATCAGCCATTAGTGCCCTTCATGATTGTAACATAAGATGTATTTCACTTGTTATGGATGGTCACCCAACAAACCAAAGAATGGCTAATATTTTAGGCTGTAGCACTAACCCTGACCATATCAATAGCAGTTTTTCACATCCTTCAGATGATACTCTCAAGGTTTATGTTCTTTTTGATGCCTGTCACCTTCTTAAAAACCTTAGAGGCGCCCTTTATGCCTGTCAGGAAGTGACCGAACCATCTATTGGTACAGCAAAATGGGTAGACATTGTAAGACTAGAAAACTTGCAAAATGTTGAAGGGTTAAGAGCAGCTAATAAATTGACTTCTAAACATATTCATTTTCAGAAACAAAAAATGAATGTTAAGCTAGCTGCTCAAACACTGAGTGCATCTGTGGCTAAGGCCTTACAGTACGCCCAGTCAACACACTGTGAAGGTTTTGATGATTGTCAGGGTACAGTAAAGCTCATCTCTATAAAAGACAAAATGTTTGATATATTTAATAGCAGGACACCTCTAGCTAAAGGTTTTAAAGGTCCTTTGCGCATTGGCAATCTGGATAGTGTCAGATCTTTCTTGCTAGATGCCAAATTTATTTTATTGAATTTAAAAGATATGTCTGGAAAGAGAATATGTGAGGGTAAACGTAAAGTCTCTGTGCTTGGATTTGTATTTAATATAGAAAGTTTGCTTGAGATAGCTAATGAATTACTTGTTGGTCCCTCTGCCCCATTTAATTACTTGCTTACATACAAGTTTTCTCAAGATCACTTAGAGTTGCTTTTCTCTGCTATAAGAAGATATGGGGGGTGGAACAATAATCCCTCTGCTATTCAGTTTGCCAGTGCATACATGTCACTTTTGAGTCACACTGGTGTTACCATTTCAAGCTCAGTAAAAACAAATTGTATTGCACAAGATGTTACTTCTATTTTAAATGTTGAGTCAGCTACTGACAACCCAAATTCTTCGCTATCTTTTGTTGACGCTCTTTGTGACCATGATTACATTTCAAATGTTTCTAGGCTAAGTAGATTTGTGGATGGAATTCTTGAGTACATTGCCGGATTTGTTGTAAGAAAGGTTACAAAAAATGTTAAATGTGCTGAATGTGCTTCAGCCTTGATAGATGAGACCAGTACCTCTAACTCTGGTTTGCTGCAACTAAAAAACAATGGTGGTCTTGTAATTCCATCATCTGATGTAGTTAAGGTTATTAGGCACTGTGAAACCATTGTTAGGTCATCTGTTAATGTAAAACATATTTAAAGTGGCCAGTGGGAAAAACTCACTGTTGCAAAACTGTTATCGTCCGTGCCTAGTGGTTTGTTTAGCACACTCAATGATCATTTCATCCACACTTCCAAAGGTATTGACACACATTATGTTCAAATACTTACACTTTTGTGTGAACAATTTTTGCGCGTTAGAAGATTCCATACTGTTAACCTTACAAATCAAAATTTGGAAGGAATCTCTGTCAGAAAATCTCTTAATAAAACTGTGTTGTTTAATAATCAGTAGTAATGATAATATCATAAAAATATCATAACTTAATACAGTGATTCACTAAATTTCTTCTTGTATAACTGTATGAAATGTGAAAACCAATGTATTCTATATGTCGTAACCTATAAGTTATGGATAATTACATTACGGGTTCCTTGTTGATTACATAATTATTATTTTCTACTACATTGTTTCTCAAAATGTATGATGGACAATAATCATTGAGAATCAAACATATGACCCCTTGACTGGGTATATGCATATATGAATGAGTAACAGTTACAGTTTTTCAGAATTGTGAAAAACAATGCAAAAAACAAAACTAAAAACTGAAGTAACATCTTGTGCTATGCCTTCACTCAAGTGCTTTTTAAAATATGATTAAAATAATTTAGGTGGTCTTTATAAAGGTGGATTACTGTACTGTGATGATTTTCCAAAATAAATCTTAAGATTAATCCTTAAGATTTTGAAAATACCTCTTAAGATTGGAATTTAAAAGGATAAAAATGTGCTTGTACATGTATATTCCTATTGTATCAGTCTTAACAGTTATGGTCACACAATGTTAATCCAATTTGCTGAACCAGTTGACTGTTAGTCTCCCTTTTTTTAAAACAGTTATTTACTTCATGAATTACCTGGGCACTTAAAAATCATTGACATCAAGGTCAGTTTTAGATCATGTCTTATGACTTACTTATTTAGTTTATTTCATGGATAATCAGTGTTTTATGTAATCCTCAATAGAACATTTTACAATAGTTTTTATGTCATGTAGGTACATGTATTGTATTCATGAGCTTCAGCAACATCATGAAAGAGTGAAGTGGTATGACTATGTTAAAAATCAAATACTGCACACTTTTTACTTTATTAAAGCCCTATATGAAGTATAACACTGTTTTTGACTACAAGCAAATAAACATTTTTCTATTTCAAAAACCTCTAATGAACAAGATTTCTAAATAATCGCAAATTTTGTTGACATGTTCATGTTCTTTATTGTATTTTAAAACGGAAGTAGATCGAAACAGAAAGTACAATTCGGTTGTCAACACCCAAAATAATAGTTTCGATCGCAGCATTTTACGATGAAGTCTTATTGGAGAAAAAAACATTCTCAAAATTACATAAGTAAGCTTTTAAACTATTTTGGATCTGGCATATTAAACATGAGTGTATAAATGAATATAGTGTGCTCTAATAAAGTATCCCAGTTTTTAAGAATTTGGCACTTAGTCAGAAGTGAATTTAGAAAGCAGAATGGTTTGAACTGTTAATTGTGTCTTTACTGCATCTAATATTCTGATCACTTCATGGTTGTAACAATTTTCAAGTCTACTGTTAATAAATATATCTTCCCGTAGTGGCTTTAATTTAGAACTTCATGTATTATTTTGATTACTGTATCATTTATGAATGAGATTTGCAAACTCCACTCAAAAATGGGCTTATCTATGTATGATATTTATTTTGTAAATATGCCCATGGTGTTTGAGACAGGATGTTATATGGGTCTCATGTGTTTTTTGTACTTCAAACAATGCTGTCATCCTTAACACATGCTTTTGAAAAACATGTCCCATGTACTTCATTTTACTGATAAGCATTCAACATATATTTCGAATAGGGTAAATTTGATACTCAGATGTGTGAATAATATATGTTTTAACTATTTTGAGACTATAAATTTGTTATGATTATTCACTCTGAAATATTCTTGTGTAATGATTCTAGCTATGTTTATATACACAAAACCAACCATCTCTTTGTGATAAATCCTATGTTGTATTCTGTTAAAATGATTTTTGGGTGTTTTCATGTACACTTATCACTTTGCTGTATGCTAAGTACAATGTATTTAAGATTGAAATCATGAAAACTGACTTTTATCAAAAAATAAATGTCATTTGTTGATACTTTATTCACATAAGTACCAAAGGCTATGTTGTGCCTTTATCAAGGACTAGGTCAACTCTATATATATAGTGAAGCTAAAAAAGAAACTGAATGGTTAGTTTTGGTAAACATTTATTTCTTATTTTGTTTATTTATGAAATTGAGACCATTTTCATGTGTAATTTTTTTTTCCTAGCATTGTTTTTGTTTTCATCTTTCACATGACAGCAATGAAAATAGATTTTTTCATCCATGAAATTAATTTGTGTATATTTATGAAATCTTGTGAGCAACTGTGTTCATACAATAATGTTCACACTTTTATTTAGTGAAGTGTTCTCTTTTGACCAATCAGGTTGTAATTTTTGTTTCGATGGTAATTACATCTATATGATAATATATTGTAAATTGCCACTGTTTTGTGTCATGATCTTGGGGAATGGAGGTAAACTTTAAAAGTTATGTTTAAAAAAACAAATACATTGAACTCATGGTGAATGTTGAGTTTTAGAAAGACTGAAAACATTCTTATAAAATTCTGAAATAGACAGATTTCTAAGAATTTCTTAGAATTATTTATTCACAATGCAACGAAATCATGTATTGGTGTATTGCATGTATTGGTGAAAAATACAAAAAGATGACATTCATTATTTTCTATCAGATGCAATGCTTAAAGTACACTGTACCATATATATTTTCTTTCATAAAGTTTGTTCATTTTTGATCAAGTATATCCTACCATATAGACTAGGTTTGACACTAACTGTGTTCTGGGGTTCCAATGATCTCACAAACTTGAAAGAAATCCTTGCAATTCTTGACTAGGGATTTAATCAGGATTGTTTTAGAATAGTTCTGTTTCTACTTAATTTGAGTTCCCATGAATTGTTTATCTCAGTGAAATTCATTGGAGGAGTCCCTTTATGTTAAGGAGGAATTGCTGAATAACTGACTAATGATTCCTTTATGTTCTCTGGTAAGCACAGTAAGTGTCAAACCCTGCAGATGGAGATGCATAATTAATATGTGGAACCATCTGCTAAATTATAATTTATTCAAAGTCATCCTTTTTGATCTTGCTAACTTCAACATGTAATATTTAGGCATAAAAATATGTTTCAGAGAACCCAGGTTTTAACATCAAAGGTTAACCACTACAAACTCTACCTTGATTTGGCTAAAAGTTAAGTTAAAATTTATTTAGTTTGTTTTATCTCAACTGTAAAAACATTTATAATTCCTTGGTGACTTAGTGTTCATTGTCAAACAATTGTGGTAGTGTGTATTCAATCACCATAAAATTATTCAAATTTTTACTGTTGAGAAAAAATAGACTTTACTACTATCTTATTTAGCTTCATTTGGAAATGTTACCTGAGACATAGTTTTTGCCTTCATCGTGAAATGTTTGAACGTAAAAGTAAAAATCCAGTACAAACTATTTAGTGTTATTTTGATTTATTGCCCTCCCCAATTTGCAAGTATGAAAGTTATGGTTGTAGCTGTGTTTAGGAAGATTGATTTTGATTCTAGGGAACCAGTTCAAGTTTATGATATCAACTCAATATTAAAACATGGCAATTACATTGTTTTACAGCACTTTTTTAGAAGTTGTTTGAGCCATGAAGAAGGTGAAGTATGTAATGATCAGATAAATTGTCATGGAAAGTTGCTTACACAAGTTGATAAATGGACATAAATTAATGAATATTTAAATAATAAGACAAATGAATGACATTTATACTAGTTATACAGTTAGAGCTAATAGATACTTATATATGAGTCAATTTCTGTTTGACATCAGTGGCATTGGTCATCGCTTGTTCTGACAGGATAGTGTTGACATTAAGAAAATACATATGAACTGTTTATGCAGCCATAACACCATCTATGACCAGGCAAATAAACTCTCACTGAGACTTGAACTCAGATCTCTTCGTAGGATAGAGACTTGTCTCTGGTACGAAGTGTTTTACATCAAACTAAAAGAGTGTAACAATGCCAGTCTGAGGTGTTGCAAAATAGAGCATTTATTAGATTTCAAATGTGCAAAGACCGTGCAATGACCTTTGACCATGTAATAATAATGTTTCTCTGTAACCTGACTTGAGGCTCCTTCTTAACAATGAATCAGAATTCCTCTGTCCATGTAGTCCTAAATATAAGACTACATAACTTTTTGGCTAGAATGCACTGTACCGGTATGTGCCTACGGCACATGCGTCATTTTGCATTCTCATTGTATCAGTACTGACAATGAGTGTTAAAAAGCGGGGATTCGGGGGCAGTAGCACCCAATAAAAGACAGAAATTATCATGAAATTTAAATAAAGATCACTTACCTTTCTAACCAAACAGGGTTAGGGTACATTCCTACTTCTGGTGAATTACTATGTACCAGTAAAGTGCAGTAGCCCCACATTTAAAACTACTGTCCATGTTGCTGTCTATAGACAGACTGTTAAATAATTGGAGTAGTTCACAAAGGTATTAAAGATGTAAGTAACTCTTGACCCCCCCCTACTGAAAGCAGAGTAATAAAATTCGAATTTAACTATTACAGTAGATTTACTTCTTTAGCGTATTCATGTCTAGAACTATGCTGTTAATACACGTTTGATGCCACATTTGATGAAAAGACACATTGCTAAAAACGGATTAAAAAGCCTTCATAGCCAGAAGTTGACAGAACTAGGGCAGTCAGGAGAGTACGATACAATTCATCCTATAACATCAAAATCCGAGTGATTTTCAAGTTACCTTCTCTGTCAGCATCTTTATCACTTCTATATCAATTGTTACACACGATTTAAATCAATTTTCATACGAAATAGCTGAAATATACAAGATATAAGTCCACTGCAGGTCGTTTACCTTACGCTGTTATGTTTACATTTTCTGTTTCTTGCCCTTACCGGAAGTTGGAGCTGATTGGCCATGGCGGCCAACAATTATCCAATACAGTGCGCGGTCTAGATATATTCTACGTCTATGACATACGCTGCGTCTGTGAACGTAATCATTTATATCCAGGGAACCAGTATAAATTAAACGGGAAGTCAGTAGTAACGTTGAATCGCTGCAAACTAGTGATTCTGAAATTAATATAAATGTCAGAAAAACGGTATCAGATCAAAACTTGTAACTTTGCATGATGTTAGAGTAATGTTTAATCTTTAATTGAGACCGACATTTTCATTCAGATACTAAAATAATTTCATATAAGGAACGTCATAGTGGTGCAACACAGACTGAGATACAGGATATATTTTCTAAGAAATGGAATAAAAACATTGGACGTTCGACCGTGAGTGAAATTTTAAAGTCTAAGGACACATTTGTAATTTCATTGCTAAAAAGTAGAACCCGACACAGGAGTGGAAAATATGAAAAACTGGAAGATGCAATGTTTATGTGGTTCAATGACGTGCGAACCAGAAAAGCCATGGTGTCCGATGCTTGGCATATTTACATGGCTAAATCGTTGATTATATCATATATATGTACATGAACAATATTTTTGTTATCAACTACATATTATTTTATCAAATGTACATTATGCTGTAAATAAATATAAAAAAAAACAGTTCACTTGAATATACTTAGTTTTATTTGCTAGTTATAGTACATGTACACTTACAGTACAAAACTGTATATATATACGGAGGTACATATGCATGTTGCCAACGACGACATAAAATCAATACCAACATGTACATTGTCGGAGGATTCATTATACTGATATGCGTTATAACGACAATTTTCCTGGGAACGAACGATGTCGTTATAACGAGATCTGACTATATGGGTACATCCCTCTCCACAACTGAAATTGAAATTCACCGGGTTTAACACATTTACTGCATGCCATGTACATGCAGTAGATTGATTATCTTGAAGCATTTGTTTCCTACAGATTAGAAAATGCTCATGTCCAACCTGCATGTACATTGATATTGTAGATTTTTGCCTGGCAGATAATATCAGTTTAATTGGATGATTTTTTCCAAACTGGGTCTAAACCGGGATATTGGCAGTTAACAAGTAGATAATACATATTGAGACATAATCTATATTTAGTTCTGACATAGAGCTATTTTATATTTCATTGATTTAAAATAATTTTAATGTGACAGCCTCTAACATAGCATGGACATCTTATATGTTACAAATAAACATAGGGTCTGCAGAGCATTTTAAATAATATCTACTGAGTAGATCTATAGGAACCATGTCTATGAAATAAGACGATTTGAAATCATATTCATAGGCGGATCCAGGATTTCCAGTTACGGGGGAGAAAAATTCAAGTCAGGGGAGCGAAAAAAATGAACAAGCAAACGAGTGTGTAGGGGCTGTATCCAAGGGCCCACTATGAGTCCTGGACAAAACCTTGAACAGGGGTTCAGGGTTGCTGCGACCTCTAAAGCTCATTTCTAAGGGGTTCATGCACATTTACAGAACCTAAACTATCCTTTCCAAGGTTTTACGATATAAGATTCTAGATATGTCATATAATTTCTTACAGCCGTTGGATCATGTTTAAATCCTACAAATACTCAGTCCTTGAATCATTGTAGGTTATGTATATATAAATTAGTGTAGATCCAGTATTGTTTCAATTGGCTGCGTATAGTGCGAACATTTTTGACATTTATTTCTATATTTTCCCAATTTCCTATAAATATCATATTTTATAATGGAAAAAAACTTTGCTCGGGCAATTTTGAGGGGGCGTACGCCGGGTCGGTGCCCCCCCTTTGGATCCGCCTATGATATTGATTGCATAGGGGGCATTAATTACACATGTGATTTTTAACTAAATGTTCTTACCTTGCAGGGCATGTGCAGTTGGCTTTCAGAACTTGAAAGGGTTTCTGTTTTGTAACCAACAACCACTGTTCATATACACCTTGCTGCATGGATGGAAAGCACTTAGAACGTATATAGCACAGTTTGCTTAAATCACTTATTTCATTGATCATAATTTTATGATTATAACCTTCCTTGTTAAAGTTTAGCCCTCTAATATACTGTCTGTAGCAGTGCATTTTACCAGCATCTTCAGTTCTGTGACTACTGTGTAGGAGGTAGGACTCAATATCATTTATTGTCACTTTAGGAAAAAATACATATCTCCCGGTCCACCCAGATTGCATTTCTAATATGCTGGGAACGTTGTCCGTACACGATACAAGTGGAACATCGGTAGAACCAAGCTGGTCAGAAGAAGCTGACTGGTCGTACCGTGATCGTATGGTATCAACAACCCGTTGTGCAAGTGTCAGTTTGTTTCCACTTATTTTAACACGATTTAACCTTAGGAATGTCTGTATTTCTGTTTTTGTGAAGTTGAGAACATCTTCGACGGTTGTTCTAGCTGACACTGGTATAGATGAGGTGGTCGTAACAAGCGAATTCGTCATAAGATACAATTTTCGAAATTTACTGCCCTGAAAAAATGACAACCGGAAGTTGATATACCGTCCCGCAAGAACGACAACTCTTGCGCGAATAGACTAACGAAAAGACGGAATTACTATTTATACTATTTGATATGTATGATAAAGCAAGATCTATTGCTTTGACTTCAGCTGTAAATATGGATGCCTGGTCAGGCAATCGCATTCTTGCAACAAAATAATTTCCATATGCAGCGCTTAAGCCTAGTAGAGACCTACCTTTAATAAAGGCCCTAATATCAAATACATTTTCAACTCTTTTACAACCATATTTGTATAGTGTAACGAGTACGATACAAAACAATGTACACAGTAAATAGGTCAGTGTAATTGAGAGCGAGATATTGACACATACCACGCTCTAGGAGACATGCTATCGACACGAAGGGGTTTTGTGTTGAAATAGCACGATTTTCACGTGACAGAACGCAAGTAAAGACACAACTTATAAATCTTGGACATCAAAAGAAAATTGTAGCATAGTGGTTACATCATTATAGAGGTGAAAATTTCAAGTATTACATGTTTCATGACTTGTTCGTGTTTGCTAGCACGTGAAATTAATTGAGGCCCATGCATAGTTGTTGATAATGTTACTAGTACTGTATTTATGAAATCTCTGACAAAATTGAATGAGTAAAATGTTTTTGTGGCGCCTGGTTCCTAACTGTTTGTCATTCAGACAGTATTTCAATCATTTTTTAAACATTGGATAAAAGTTGAATTTTGCAGACAACATTTAATTAAGCAGACGACAGTTTTCTCCGTAGCATGGTCAACGATAATACATGTGCACTGATTAGGGAAATATTTTTTTTTCTATTCACAATTTCATCTATATTTGTCAATGGATTTAAAAAAAACCCAGAAGTATTGTCATCAAGAGCCGTAGTGTACCAAATCCTCTTTCCATATATGGGTCACATATGGATTTTCAAAGAGAATGGGAGCTTATTACTGTCACTCGGGTGTCGGTATCCGATGTCTCACCGTTTGGGCAGACATTGATCAATTCAGTTGTATCAAGGTTTAACTTAAACTCAAACAACAAAAAAATGTAGTCAACTAGGGACATGTAAGTTTTTTGCTGTTCGATACAACTATCCATTTATATAAACGCTACATTTGAACTAAGTTCATGCACTCATTGCAGGGCCTCAATTATCATATCCAATCTACGTGACACACTGAAATTCTATTGTTATATCTAGCCACGAAAAAGCATGCACTTCAAGTGTCAAAATTTATGATAAGTTGTGTCTTTAATTTCGGAACACCCCTCGTATGTTCAAGATTTTCCTGGAGAGTTAAGGAAAATAAATGTTAGCATAAAAAGTACTTTTCCTAAAAGTCGGAGAGCATAATTCTGTCTTAAATCATATCGGAAGTGCAACATTCGGTGATTTACTAATACTCACAAGTCTTAAATCATGTATACAATGACACTATTTACATAAACTCAAAATGTCTTACTTTTTTTCTAAATACTCATAACACACATGGTGTGATATACAATTGAAATATCAACTTGAAGTAATTCTAATAGTAAAATAACAAAATAATATTGACTAACGCTTTTCTCTTATACTTTTCAACATCTTCATTTATCAAACATCCAAACATTCTCCCATTTCTTCTTCGTTTTCTATTCAACATAGCGGTCTAAAATTGTCTTATACCTTTCCAAGACAGGCTGCAGCTCTTTGGAACTTGCTCCAATTGCATTCTGAAAGCTTTGCGAGGTGTAAATGATTATTATACTGATGCATAAGATTTCTCCTGTCCTGAAATTACAATATACATGTATAAACATTAGATAACAGAAAATATGAGCACTTCAGAGCATCACTAACACACACTCGTAAAACTACATGTTTCCCTATAATACACCAAAATTAAAAAAAAACACACAAATATTTGTAATCTGTGTAGTCATATTAAAAGAATCAAACAATCATGACTAAATATTGATCATTTTGATTAAAAGAGTTAATTCCGAACGGAATCTACAAACCATATTATGATGGTTGGTCATGAAATACTCATAATTCACACTCCTGCAAATATGTCATGTAGGGGTGTTGTCAGCCATTGACTTATTGTGAATTGTACCGGTAAAAGGCTAAGATATAGAAATCTATTGTGAGTAAGTCAATAGACTGAAATACTATCCAAAATGAAGATTTCAGCAAAATCCAAAGAAACCAAAAAGGTCTTTCATACACTAAATTGTCACCAACATCTCTTTCCATGACACTATGTCCTCTTTACTCATATTTGTTGACGGTCTACACATCCTCATCAGTCTGATTTTGTCCAGAAAAGACATTGCTTGTATTCTTTCATCATCATGTAATATCTTGTTGTGCAATAACACAAGACCAAGGGCTAAAGCAAATGAATCTGGCAGTCGTTTATAAAGTTGTAACTTCACAACAGGGTTTGGTAGAAGTCCCTGTTCATGATGGGCTCTTACAGCTTGGTGGTAGTGATTTCCCCCTAAAACTTCCACCTATCCATTATTTTCTTCTTTTAACAATGACACACTTTCTTAATTCCTTGTCATCAAACCAACAACAAAAAACCCAACTGGCCTTCAGCCTCTTTATATTTATAGGAATCTTGCAGATTACATACTTGATTCATGTCTAGCACCCTCGTCGTTCTCTCAAGACCAGATGCACATGAATTCATGATGTGCACATCATAAATGCGGGCAATTCGGAAAGTCAAGCAAAAGATATGTCACAGTTTGTCAAAGATGATTTCAAGACCTTGTCCAAAAAATACAGAACTTTGTGAAGAAGAGGTGTATAGTTCTGTGTATATGAAAAAGAAACTATTCGATTATTTTAGCTGTGAGATTTTTATATTTGAAGTAAATGGTGAAGCTGATGTAATAACATTCAAAGGGACTGCTGATTTCATATTACATTCATTTTACCGGAAGTCAAAAAAAGAACAATACTGAAAGTGAGAAAGAGGAAATTATCAAAACAGCTCATTTTATGTTCACACTCCCGATGCACGGTACATGATGTTGATGAAACATGATTGTTGGTATCTACGGCGATGTTCGTTGTTTATTTATGAAAGAACATGCGACTGTTTTCAGATTATATAATTTTTGTTATATTGTCCGAGTGATTAATAACAATATTCACGACGACATTTTATCATATGTTGTTTGACACTTTATGAAAATGAAAAATAACGAACTTTCATAACTATTAGTTTTGACCGGGTGGGGTAAAATGATCCCAGTATTTCAGATTTTATTGTAAAAAATACACGGAGCAATATATAATTTTCAAATGGTTTATACTCAAGCAACCTTTTTCATCAATTATGGCAATTATTGATGCATAAAACATACAAAAAAGTACATTTAAGAAGCAAAAGAGAAGCTAGCTCCACTTCAGCCCATACTTCAACTTCATTAATGGCTATTGCAGGTGATAAATCAATCGCTATTACAGTTGATAAATGTAAGACAGAATTAAGTAAACTTCTACTCCGAATTTCTTTGAGGATTTTTTTTCTGTGGTGTAGGAAGGCTTGTACTGTACAATAGTGGCAAAATAATTTCTATTGCAATTTGTTTTATTTTCGGGTCATTTTTGTGCTAATTTGACTTGACTATTAGGCAAGGGAATATTATAGAAAAAATCGATTTAGTCTGAAAATATTCCTGTTCATTGTAAGACTAAGTTCACATAATTTGTTAAAAAAATATTAGAAACAATATGGCAGCTCCGACATTGAAACGCGCGATCACGGGGCGGAATTTTAACCATTTTATCGGATTTTGCGGCTGCAGGATGATAAATGAAATGTACACACCATTGACTGAGATATTAAGGGATCTAACAATCTCGATATGAAACGTAGTTGGTATTTAATTAATGTACCAATTACATTTTTTAACCAGTTTTGTTAACCTCGCTTTCATTAAAATTGGATTTCCGATAATTTGTAAATAGAAATTAATAAATGAGCGGACGACACCTATCAAAAAGATGAGGAGTGCAGCTAAATCTAGAGCACCAAATTTCACGCAACAAGAATGCTTGTTGTCGGCATCTATCATGCGGGAGTTGGTGGATGGTCTGTCTATGAACAGGCATGCTTATGACAAGCATCGTTTTACTGACAGTAGGTTACTTTATTTGATAATTAAATTAATTATTTAAACGTGCAACAAATACAATTATGAATATTGACTTGGGTAAATTTTCATTATTTAAACTGCATGTGAAGCATATGTTAACCCTGTTGGTTTGTGTACCATGGTATGATCCCAAAATTGATGCACCATCTGAAATCGGACCCAGTTCTCCTGGTGGAATGCTAGGTATTAATGAAAAGGTGTTTCTAAATTGTTTAATTGACAGCTAGGCTGTTAGAAATTACTACATGTATAAAGCCACTTATAATCTAGACACATATTTATTTTCCTTTCATATTCATTATAACACCATGATAACTGATATGTTTACCATAACATGTCAACGTTTATGGTCTTGGAAATGAAGATGGAGTATCATGTTATGTTGATATCTATAACCTTATAAAACTCACCAAGCCAAAATGTAGTTGCTAAAAAGTAGACTGTCCAATACAGCCATAGACATTAATTGTCTTGATGACCATGAAGGAATTTATAACGACTTCCAAGAAATAAGTTTCAATAATTTATCAAAAAAGGTTTGTAAAAGTAAAGCGATAAAATCAATGGTCAGAACTGCGATTTGAACCCACGACCTCTAGAGTCCTAAGCGGACATTTTACCTCGTCGCCATGAAAGCTAACTTGAATATATATATATTTATATATATCTTCTGGAACTTAAAGAAGATTAAACCCCCCACTCACACTTCCATCAAATATTGTCTGGAAAGTCTTAGTAACATGTTAACTGATGTAACAAATTGATAATACTGATATCATTATGAAGCCTTGTTGACATCACGACACATCATGAGATTTTCTGAATTGACTCATTATACAAATATAATGTCAAGTGAAGGCTATGGGAATCAGATAATCTCCTGCACTGTGCAATAATGATATGATAAAGTCATCAATTTTGATTCTTTAAAATAACTTGGGTAATGAAACAATTAATTTATTGAAAAGTAATTGGCCTAATGTTATAATTCAATTTACTATAATATGCGTTTCACTACTGAGCATCGCAACATTTTTTGTATGAAAGACCATTTCAAGAAACCCACTTATTAACAAATTCACAGTGTGCTACTGAGCAAGCATTTTCCAATTTCAGGAATAACCAATGCCACAAAAAGAAACCAATGGACAGAAGTGGCAAACAAATTTAATGCTAACAATGTAAGTAGTCACGTCAGGTCACCCTTGGATGTATCCAAACAAGATCTCCGCTGGGCGGGGCATTATACGCCCGTGTGCAGTCCATGCTGTGTTCTATCTCATATGAAGTCCCTGTGACCTTGACCAATGACCCCGGAATCTCAGAATAGGTCCCATCCTTAACTGGAGGGGTATCCAAAGCAAAGATTTTGAGAACCTAGGTACAGCCATGGTTGAGTTATCACCGGCACAAAGTTTTCCCATACAAACTTCCAGTGACCTTGACCCTGGGGCCTCAGAACCAAAAGTTCTCACCCTTGACCCAAAGTGTATTGATACATAAAATTTGGTGATCTTAGATAAATTTGGTTGTTGGACAAGGTTTTTCCTCATGATTTCCTTGTGACTTTGACCTTTGACCCAGGGGCCTAAAACCAAAGGGGCATATGCTAGACATTTAGGCTACCCTTAAATAAAATTCGGTGAACCTAGGTACAATCATAATTGAGTTATTGTCCAGAAAATGTTTCGATACAAATTTAGTCCCAGTGACTGACTTTAGACCCTGGGGTCTCCAAATCATAAGGGAACATCCTCTACAAAAGAGCTATCAGCACATTACTCCTTGACAAATGGGCTGCTCCACATAAAATTTGTTAACCAAGGTACAATCATTGTTAAGTTATTGTCCGGACAAGGTTTTTCCATATGATGGCCCCTGTGACCTTCACCTTTGACCCAGGGGCCTCAACACCAATAGGGAACATCCTTGACACATGGGCTACCCTAACATAAAATTTGGTGAACTAATTTCATGTTACTTATTAAACATAGCATTATTTCCATTGTTTGCCATTTTGACTTTATTAACATATTGAATGAACATATGAAGTCACAGCTTGGTAATTTGATATCTTCTGGTTGAAGGTTAAAACTTGACCCTGTTTCCCCAAAACTGATACGGCACATCCTTGACACATGGGCTACTCTCACATGAAATTTGGTGAACCTAGGTACAATCATTGTTGAATTATTATCCGGACAATGTTTTTCAATATGATGCCCCTGTGACCTTGACCTTTGACACAGGGGCCCAAAAACCAATAGGGCATATCCTTGACACATGGGCTACTCTCACATAAAATTTGGTGAACCTAGGTACATTGGTGGTTCAGTTATTGTCCGGACAAAGTTTTTCCATATTATGCCACTGTGACCTTGACCTTTGAACCTGGGGCCCCATAAACCTATAGGGCTCATCCTTGACACATGGGCTACCTTCACATAAAATTTGGTGAACCTAGGTACAGTCGTTGTTGAGTTATTGTCCGGACAAGGTTTTTCAATATGATGCCCCTGTGACCTTGACCTTTGACCCAGGGGCCCCAAAACCAATTGGGAACATCCTTGACACATGGGCTACTCTCACATAAAATTTGGTGAACCTAGGTTGATTGGTTGTTCAGTTATTGTCAGGACAAGTTTTTTTCCCATATGATGCCACTGTGACCTTGACCTTTGACCCAGGGGCCCCAAAACCAATAGGGAACATCTTTGACACATGGGCTACTCTTACATAAAATTTGGTGAACCTAGGTACATTGGTAGTTCAGTTATTGTCCGGACAAGTTTTACCTATTTTAAGTCCCAGTGACCTTGACCTTTGACCCTGGGGTCTCCAAAACCTTTAGGGCATAACCTTGACACATGGGCTACTCTCACATAAAATTTGGTGAACCTAGGTACATTGGTAGTTCAGTTATTGTCTGGACAAAGTTTTTCCATATGATGCCTCTGTGACCTTGACCTTGACCTTTGACCCTGGGGTCTCCAAATCAATAGGGAACCTCCTCTACCCAAGGGCTATCCACACATAAAATTTGAGGAACCTAGGTACATCCTTTCTTGAGTTATCATCCGGGCCAGCAATTGTCCACGGACGGACAGACGGACAACATCATAACATAATACGACCGTTTTTTCGAAACGGGCGTATAAAAAAATGGGAAAATATGGTGGCCAAGGAAAGGAACATATACACAGACCATGAAAGGCACAACAAAATGACAGGTATTTTAGTACGCTTAATGATTAGATCATTAAGTAAAACTGAAACTAATGATGGGGTGCAAAAGAAGAGAATGTTGAATGTATTAAAATTCTACCAAGACAAAGACTTAAAAAAATGCCAGTCTTTCGGTACACTACCCATGTTAATTTCTAGTTTTCTGTCTGACGGAAATTTTCAAGTTAAATTAGGATCAACATTATCAGAGAGCCACAAACAAGAACAAGGCGTGCCACAACGCAGTATATTATCTGTACCTTCTTTTAAAGGAGAAAATTGGCAAAAGTAAGGAGAAATCAACCGAAGGAGCTTCGTGAATACCAACTTGGGAATTTCTTTAGATCTGAGGTAAAATTGACAAAATCTAAGGGAAAGAGACTACCTGAGGACAATTTTCTCGGTAGGAACTTATTTTTGATTGAAGTCATAATGACGACATAAAAAGAGTGACGTCATTGAATTATAAGTCAGGAATAAAGTGAAATACTTGTGGTGAATGTGACTGAAACAACGACAGTAGTCGTTTTATGATTAAAACCATGTGTTGCTACGGCGTTCTACAAAGCAAATACTAAATTCTATACAGGTTTAAGAAATATCTTACAGTTGTCTATATTTTGTTGTCTAATAAATTATAGGCACGAGTTGTGATGCGCGTATGATTAAATCTCGAGTGCTTTAGCACGAGTGGTTTTATAAGCGCATCAAACGAGTGCCTATATTTTATTAGACGACAAAATATAGACAACTGTAAGTTATTTTGATTCTAACATCGTAAAATACATCCGTAGAAAAGATATGTTAATAGAACTATTTTTAATTGTCAGAAACGTCAAGCTGTTGAAATCCACCCCAATGCAAAGGCCGAAAATAGCATTTATTTACACAATTCTCTCAGATAGGTGTTTCTTATTCCGAACAAAAAATATTAAAATCTTAATTATAGAATAGAAACCAAATTGAAAAAGTCAACCCTTATAAACTCGGGCGCCATTTTCGGCTTGGCGCATTTAACGTGGGGAGTAAATTTCAACATCCATCACGAGCTATATTTTGTTGAATATTAATAAATAGTTCTTTGGCTGTATGTGCTTATAGTCGTAGAGTTTCTCATTGGTTGTATGAGCTCCAAATCTTAAAGTATCTGCTCCATTAAGACGAAATCTTGAAAACTTGAATGTTATACGAGCTTGTGCTCGTAGGATTCTACAATTGTCTAGATTTGCAGCTGTAGGGCAAAACTGAAAATTTTTCAGTGCTGCACTTCGTTTCCGATATGATTCTCATCGATGAACCATGTTTTTTTTTTTAATTGAGTCTTTCATTGAAGTTTTTGCAATACACTCATCAGCTATATTTAATAGAGTAGACGCAAAAAGAATTGGATGAAGCTATTTTTTTATTTCCAAGTAATATAACAATGCACTCAAATCAATAAATAGCATGGCAACATTTACACTCCACCCAGTAGTTAGCTTTCACTTTCAATGACATAATAAAAACAACGTTAGTCTCACTTTCGATAAGAGCTTTCACATCCAATGACAAAATAAAAACTTAACGTTAGCTTACTTCAACATGAGAATACAAGTATTAAGTGTTGTTTGCTCCCAAAACGAATTATTTTCTTTCCGAAAGATTCTATCACCCAGCTTTCCACTTTCCACACGGAAGTGAGTCGTGCAGCTGTCCACGAGAGTCATAAGACTATTCTGAGCCTGAATGGATTTTCTCTTCTTGGCCTTCATCTTCTTCTGCAAACTTCGCATGTGAGCGACCGTGACGTCATTAGACTGGTCAAAAAGAATAAAGTAACGGAACGTCAATGAAACGATTAAAGTTCTAAATTTCTGACGTATCTCAATATTATTGTAACTTACGTTGATCAAACGGTACCCAGGATTTGACGTCACGTGATTTTCGCTTAGCGAACTTGATTTTGGTTGGATGAGGTATCAGCAGAATAGTTTATGTTACACGGATTTTGCATTGACAATATAAGATAAGGGCAAATACGGGATGTCAATGAAATCTCCTGCGAAAAGTTAGTTTACGTAGGCGCAACAGTATGCTGTAAATCTTCACGTTTTAACTGTACGACATGAAAATTAAAATCTTGATGAATTTCGAATAATATTTATTAGGATGCAGTATGTATTAGCTCAAATATGTCTAATCATGTTGTCATTGTCGGGTAGTTCAAAACAGTTTTTTTAGAATTCAAGTTCAGATCACACCCTAACATTTGTAATATGCCAATGTTTGAGGCATGCCCATCCAATGTTGTGGCTTTTACTTTCATACCAATTTCTCCTACCTTATAAATACAACGACTCAGCAATTGTGTTTGCATTTTAGAAAATAGTCCTCTTGTTAAAAAAAAAATTTGCATCTGGAGCCTTCCAGTGTCCTTTCAGCCCAACAATCATAAAACCAGGGCTTCCTTCGCCTCTGAAGATTCCTCTGGCCGAGACCCAGTTCGTTTGGGTTCTACGGCACACCAACACTAAAAGGTCATAACGCGCCGAAAGCAATCAACGATAGTATTAAATCAAGCGAATTAATAATGCAACGCTGTAAATCTTATTATATACACTTATTTCCTTCGAGAGCCAAGTCAACTCAACATAACCGGTTAATCCTGGCATCAAATTCTACTTTCTGCCGAAGGGTCATGGCATCAAGGAGAGGACACCAAGTGAAAAGTAGAAGTAATGAGAACTGAACAATATTAAAAAATATGGTAGTGATCATTTCATACACATATTCACCGTTTCTTTCCTCATACACTTCTCTTTTTTCTTCTCCAGCAACTAATATTATCTTTATCTCTCCCTTTACAAAAATTTCCGCCATCAATCCTAGTTCTCTCAATTCATCATTATTTTCCCCTACATAAAGTTTTCTGATATCATTTCTTTAGTCATTTTCCTTTCATCAGCTTTCTGATGTATAAACCTCTTAACCTCTAAATCACTCTTCTCTTTCTCATTATTCTTTCCCTCCTTCATATGTTTGCCTCCTCCACATTCTTCTTCCTCTCAACCTCTCTTCTTTTTTCTTGATCTTAGCCTCATCTTTCTTTTCACCTCCTCCTCATTCTTTAACCTCCTTTATTAAAAACTTAGTAGTCATCACAGTGCTTAGATTGATGGAAATGATCATACCTGGTGTCAGTTGGTCCAGGACAAGCATGTACATCTCCTCGTAGCATCAGCCATAGAGGGACTACAGAGGCTCCACACCATCATCAATGTGTTCATCGTTCATCATTAAGCGAAAGAGTTGCTTGTTTTTCTTTAATAAAAAACAAATGATGGGCTTGATTAAGCGAAAGAGTTGCTTGTTTTTCTTTAATAAAAAACAAATAATGGGCTTGAAAAGAAGTTTTTGAATGAATCGGGGTATTCAAACAGTTGATATATTGCTAGAATATGTTTGCAAGGCCAGTTAGATTTGAAGTAGTCCTTACAGGAACATTTGGGCCTCGATTCATTTGTTTGAACATAGTAAATATTTGAACTTGCTTTGCTGTTTAATACAAAAGTCCCGACTGGTTATTGTGTTATCTCCTCTTTAGTAAGTTCAGGAACATGTGGAGGCAATCTTTGAAGACAATGTCTTACAAAGGTAGAAGGGCGTTTTCTTTTATAAAAATGCTGGCACCTCCATGGAATACTGTCTATTATAACCAGATAACTTCAAGTTTTCTTTTTGTACCTTAAAGATATAGAGCGTTAACAGACTATTATTCTATTTCATGATGAATGGTCCATAGGAACAGAGTGTGTTTTGAAATAATGTAGTTTAATCTTAACCAGACGTAATGTGATTTTTTTTCTGTTCCTTCTGTTTTCTGTTCCCCCGGACAAATCTTATCTTGAAAAATTCAGCTGTACCACACTTACATCTGTAAATTGTTAAGACTTCCTAAGTTCCTATTATACCATTTGTATAAAAGTGTGTATACATGTATTATATATACTGACTGGAAAAAAACTAACTTTTAACGAGTAAACTACGGAAAAAACTTGATTCTCCGAAACTATAAAAATGCAAAAGAGTATTGAATATTATTAAAGTCAACTAACATCAAAAGTGGTGATAAAATTATAATGTCCTGATGAAAATAAATTACATTGTAATAATGTGAATGTGGTTAATGGCAAAACCTTATGACATTAACAAGAGGTCGAAGTGAAAGGGGATTGTACGATATGCAAGACATGCGTAGTTTGTACGATAAGAAGCGGCAATGACTCAAAGCAGCCATAGAAGTACCTTAATTCACTTTCTGGGAAATATTTCCCGATTCCAAATTCCTTCAAAAATTGTTCCTTGACAACCCTGTGTTGTCTTTCGATACCATTGGTTGTTGTTACAAAATGAAACAATTCTTTCCTGTAACAGAAAGCCCATCTTTGAAAATGATAAAATTATTTATTAACTAGTTTTGCGATGTATACATTCACTTACCTAGTAGGTATTCCCTGATACTAATTTGGTGCGTAGAGTAGTGCATGGTGCTAGCGTGGCACCCAATTTTTAAAAAAAAATCGTTATGGCACCGCGATTTTTTAAATAAAACCGCTATGGCATTTTTTTTTCAAAAACACGTTATGGCACCTAACAAAAAACGGATTTTGGGAGAGAAGCATAATTTGGCGGAGAGGTGCCACGCTAAAGGTTAAACTTTTATGCACCACCCTGTGTGTGTAAGTCTAGATTTTTTATTTCAGAATTCATTCTTTCGAAAAGAAATGGTTGGCCCTTAAGGGCCGTTGTCAGTAAGTATTATTAAATGTTTTGTTTTTTTTGTTGTCCTTCAATATCACTGGTTGAATAAGTTTCCCCAGGACTGAATCTATCTGTTCTCGTTCTTTTTAAGACGGTTTAATTGTTCTACACAGCGACGAATTCCTAACCAGCATGCATGTTCTAGAGATTTTAGTTTTTTATTCATTGTGAGCGATAAGTTGATCTAAGTCCATCTTTACTGTTCTGTTGTTAAATGTCAAGTGATAAAAAAGCGGATTGACCTACATTTAAACGTTGTTTAGAACACAGTTTCATTTTTTGTTTTGTTTATTAGACTGAATTGTAGATAATGTTTTTGTGGATTTTATTGACATGTTGAGTTTATGTTCTTTTAAACAGAAATGGTTGACCCTGAAAAGGGCCCTTGGTTAAATCTTGAGTTATTTAGGCATCGCCGATACTTTCAGGTTTGATCACTGATGAGCTGACTGTTGCGGGTTCATTGAATCGTTGTTCTTGATGTTCTCTAGCCGGTTGCTGTTGTTCTTGTTGTTGTCTAGCCGGCTGCTGTTGTTCTTGTTGTTGTCTAGCCGGCTGCTGTTGTTCTTGTTGTTGTCAAGCCTGCTGACGTTGTTTCTTATACTGTCCATTATTCATTCATTATTCTGAACACGCTGCATCCACCATTGAAAATCTAACTCTTGTTGTCTTTAACAAGAGGACGAGCTCTCTCTTCCTCCTGTCTCATACGATCTAACTCCATCACTGCTAAAGCCACATTCTGCTCCTGCTGTTTTTTTACAGCTTTGTTGGTCCACCCAAAGGCGGATATAATGCCAAGTCTAGCTTCTTTAAGAAACATAGAATATATCTTCTAACGGCGGATGTCCGTACGAATCGAAGTAAATAGCTGTAGATCTTTTTAAATAGATAGCAACCCAATGTTCACCCGGTTGATCTTAATTATGTGTATTCACGATGAAAGCTCTCACACCATTCTCTATAAAAAACAAGGCGCTATTAGACATATTGCCATATAGGCTTTCATCGTGAATACACATAAGAGGAGTGTAAGTGGAAAAAAGGGAAATAAAATTACATTGGAACGGCTTCCCTTCTAAATTTGATGGTTGGATACCTGGGGTGCGTATTATCAAAGGTCTTAGGACCGTTTTAAATCGTAACAAAATCTTAACTCAGACTTAAGATTTTTCTGGTGTATTATCAAAAATCTTAAACTTAAGAAATCTTAAAAAAATCGTAAATTTGGTCCTAACTTTAAGACCACCAACACCCGCTCGTAACTCGATCTCAGAACGCTACAAAATGGCCGGTGCCTTAATTTACAATGCTCGTTTAAGTAGGAGAGAGCGAATTTTCGCTCCTCGGGTAGGTTTTGAGGGCTTAGAATCAACGGATGAGTTGCTGATATCAAAGTATAGGCTTCCACGTGCCGCTATCGTCAGCCTGCACGACATATTAGTGGAAAGCTTGACACCAATGACTGGCAGAAGTCACTCTATCCCAGCCATTACAAAGGTAAATAAAAAATTTAAATAGATCTATAAAGAAAACTGCCGCGTTTACGGTTGAGAGCTCCGCTGTTTACTTCATGCCTGTGTAATAAGTCTTATGACTGGCAAAATGTAATGATGCACCGTTCTATAAATAGAACTTGTCAACAACTGGGTCAACAGCTAGATAGCGCTTAAGTGTTCATTTGTATTATTGATTTTCCTCCGTTACGCAACTGTTTAACGAAAATGTGTATTATTCTATGGAGAACGGAATGAAGATAAGTCATTTATTCGTTCCTTGCAATGATCAACTCCTACTTATTCCGTTGTAGTAATTTTTTTTCACTTCGAAGTTCGACCACAATTTGCTCAATTTTTCAAAATCTAACTTCAAAGCCTTTAACCTGAAGTTATTCCTCTCGTGGGCAAGTTTCAATAATCGTTTATCCAGCCTCTGGCTTATCTCATTTTACAAGATCGTCAATAATCAAGTTTGACCCTGTACATATAGGCTTATCCTACACAGACTAAAATCAACCTCAGTCACATTTGTATTAGTTTGTACACCTCCTTGGTCTTGGAATAAGTTGTTGGCATCAGTGATTGAGGACAACTTTGTTGATTTTTTTTTAAGAACAGACTTACTAGTGCTCTACTGATTAAGGGATTGTAGGTTTGATTACCGTGCATGGCATACTTTAGTGGATCATGGTCATGAAATAATTTCTATGGCCATTCTCCATCCTACCACTGTTTCTAAATAATGCAGGGCAGTAATCACTCATTGACAAAAGTATGTGCCAAGTGTTTGGTTGACTGCTGAATCTGGAGAGTTAGCCTTTCCGGGAAACAATGAGTAGGTGTACTGACCGCTGTGATATAACCTATACTATGCGCTGCTACAACGTGAAACCCCCCAAAATACGAAATTGACTTTTATCCATTAATATACATTAAAAAGTGATATAGCACTCATGTCAGCAGTAACTGAATAGGCATGATTTGATAATTTGGAACACTATTCTGTATTTAAAATATATCCTGTTCTGTATTGATCACTGTTAGAGACTGGCTGTACCTGAAAGTAAGATCGGCTTATTATACTTTAATACTTGCTCTGTACAGGCAGATGTATAAGCTCAGTACTAGTTAGATTAGTGCCTCTTATTACCTGTCTGATATTATTGTATCAGTTGACTACACACTATACCTAGAATGTCAGAACTGATCATTGTAGTATTGAAATCACTTTGACTGATCACAATATTTCCTGCATATTTCAGATTCTAATTGGCTTGAGGTATGTGGCTAAGGGAGATTTTTTATCTGAAGTAGCTCAATTACATGGAGTGTCGAAATCAAGTGGTGGTGTAATTGTGACCAATTTCATTGATGCTGTGAACAGCAATTTGAAAAATATAAGGTAATCATTATAATTATTATTATTATTATTATTACTATTATTAAAATATGATAAAAGTATTGATTACATTATGAAAAAATGCAGCCACCAACCAATAGGGAATCCAGTCAGATGCCTTAAAAAATCCATGATTAAAAGGTGCAAAGTCAGACTCTTATCCAAGGATCCCTCTGTAACATCCATTAACATTAGCGCCTGATAGGTTAGATAATGTATTAATCTGAAATGTAATGATTATTAATCCTCATAATGAATAGCATCACTATTTTGAACAGCAAAGGAAATAGACATCTATTTCAAGCACCCTTAATGAACATGACTTTAAAGTAAATGAATATTTTGCTTTGAAATGTTAGTGTTAATTCTTGCGTGTCAAAATGATAGTAAATGGAAACCTAAAGTGGAATGTTGATCACATTATATTATATGAAGTCATGTTATGGAGAGAAAGCTTACTCCAAATCACATAATGAAACTCATTTGATCAAATGTATTTAACATTCTAGTTTGTTATGACCTTTGGCATTGGTATTTAATGTACTTATACTATTTTTTAGATTTCCTTCTACCAGAGAAGAGGTGAATGCCATAAAGATGGAGTTTTACAGGAAATCTAGAATTCCCAATATAATTGGTAAGATTTTGGCAACATGATATGATTATTTTATAAGGTTCAGGCTAAGTAAAATCATAGTAAGTTGTCTACTTGGGCAACAGTGTTTAAACATTAGTGTAATGGCCTCAACATCAATCCATATAATAAGTTACAATACTCTTTATAAGAAAACACACACTAATATTCACACTTTAATAACATTCCTTGCAGTTTGAAATGTTTGTACATAATTTTTTGTCCACTGAAGATTTGAAAAGCTATTTATATTCATTTCAGTTTGATCAATGCTTTGAAAGAAGTATTATCATGGGTCCCTTGTAAATGTTTTTATACTGTTATATATATTATTATATTTATGTATTTTTCTATTTGTAGGGGCTATTGATGGTACACTTGTGCCAATAGTGGCACCAGTTGCCCATGAAGAAGCGTTTGTATGCAGAAAAGGTTTCCATGCTTTAAATGTTCAAGCTGTGTGTGACCACAATATGAGGTATTTTATCCTTTGATTTAATTGTTTGTGATAGTTTTACATGTTTAAAGTTATAAACATAAAACGATGTTCATGAAATCATTAATAGTAATAGTGTATTGTGTTTCTTAATTGAGCTGTGAGAACTTGAACATGTACCAGATGTGACAAAATAACAATTACGTGTACATGTCTGATATTTAGTGTTGGTATTTCATCCTTTTCATATTAAATGAATGTTAACAATACAAAATGTATTGAGAATTGTTATTCGAGAATTGGTTAATTGATGTACATGAAATGTCATACCATTTTATTTGTAATTATTGTTCATTAAGTTAATAACTTTCAACAAATCAGATTCACCTACATTCAATTTGGTGACAAAACTAAATTTGCTGGCATGCATGTAAGTAAGTCATGAGCTTGACTCAATTGCTCT
This sequence comes from Mactra quadrangularis, assembly GCA_025267735.1. NCBI lineage: Eukaryota > Metazoa > Mollusca > Bivalvia > Venerida > Mactridae > Mactra > Mactra quadrangularis. Next base: position 23,433,432 of record CM046311.1, on the reverse strand, counting down.
ATTCATATTGAAGTATACAGGTGTTCTTCATTTCAGTATTTTGTTATGCTGAAATGTTTTCTTATCTGAGTTGACTATTTTTTCTTGTTCATTTCTTTCAGATTTACTAATGTTGTGTCCATGTGGCCAGGGTCTCACCATGATTCATCTATATGGAATACGTGTGGACTGAAGGTAAGTTTTATATCATTAAAGTAACACTTTCGACTTTTGTCTTAGAGTCTACAATAATATTTTGAATTCACCAGTGTAAAATTGCACAATGCAGTTGTGCTGTCACAAATTGTGATGAACAATTTTAGGGTTCTTGATGGAAACCCTGTTTATGAATTACTGAAATTCATCCAAAGTTCCTGGTGTCTGAAAGTGTTGACACTGAATCTAATGTTAGATAATTAAATTATAAAACTATTGTCTCTTGTTGTCAAGAATCATGAAATTATACAGCTCATTTTGAAGCATTATTGGCTTACTTTATACTTATAAGCCAATGATTTTGAAAACATACATTTTAGGAGAATTGAAAAATGTGCTCATGTTTCCATTTCATTAATTATTTCAATTGGTATTTATAGCTTGCATGGTATTCCGCCCTTTATAGTTCTATATAATGGGAAAATAAGTCCGTGAAACTTTAAAAATAACTAATAACTTTGTTTTGAAGTTATTATTAAAAATATGTAATTTTTGAGAAGTAAGTTGTTATAATCACTTTAATTTCAGGAGTATTTAGACAATGAAAATCTAGGTATGCTGTTGGGAGATAGTGGTTACCCTCTGAAAAAGAATCTCCTCACACCAAAGTTGCGTCCTACATGTAGGAAAGAGGAGCTGTTCAACATCCAGCATTCAAGGGGCAGGATGGTTATTGAGAGAGCATTTGGTGTTCTTAAGTCAAGGTTTAGGTAATCACTGTTCTTCAATTTTGTTAATGACTTACCCGGTAGTGACTTGTCCATTTGTAGCAAAATGCTGTTTGTCTAACATACCTTGTACAATTGAAAATTTAGTTGATTGTCTCATAATGACTGTAAATTGAGTAACTTGGATTTGAGTCGTTATATTTCCATAGTGAGGTAGTTTTGAAATTATTTATGAGAGGTTGAATGAGAAAATATTACATTGCTGGGAATGCTACCGTAAGAAGAAATTAGCCTTAACCCTATAAAAATCATCTAACATCCTATTTGTCAATGACTGATAAGTATTTTTGAGACTGCTGGACTGCTCTTGTTTTTGTATATTCTTTACGGATGTAGTTCTTACTCACTGAAAATAACATTCAAGAAATTTTATAACGAAATGAATTCTCTTTTTCAGATGCCTTCACAAGACTGGTGGAGCTTTACCCTTTACGCCAGAAAAGTCTGCTAGAGTTGTAACAGCATGTGCTAGACTACACAATTTTTGTCTAGATTGGAAGATACCAGCCCCTGAGATTGTTGTTCCCCTCGAGGAGAATCATCCAGCTTTAGATATTCCCGAAGGGGCTGATGTCTTCCAATTTAGACAAAATATTGTTAATTTATTTCAAGATTAAATTCAGAACATCTTTGTATGTATACAGTACCCACCAAAAGTTTGGAGGCAAAGAAAATTTAATCAAAGTTGTAAATTTCATTCATTGTTCATTTAAACCAGTATCATTGATCTATGTTATGTTGTTGATAACTGAATGAAAACAGATTTATGGAATACACTAAGTTTATAAGATTCAGATTTTTTAAAGTCTCCAAAACTTTATTCATTGTAACTTATTTCTTACGCATACATTACTAGCTTAGTAGTAGGTTTAAATAGTGATAATGTCTTCGAACCTTTGGTGGGTACAGTATAATACACTTTAGTCTATAAAATATGTCATATGCTGTATAAAATTAATGTGCTCAGTCAACGTATGTTGTTGAATTTAAAAACACTACCAACACTTAGCTAATATACCAAATGCTCTCTTAATAACCATCCTATCCCTTGAATAGTTTTTCAGAGGGTAACCACTATTTTATTCATTTTTGTGTTATTTGTTTTTTTGTGCTTTGTAAACATCATATATTTATTTTATGGAAAAAAGCTAGACACAGGATTTGTAATGAGGACATAACTATTACTTGGTTTAATAGATTATTGGCAATCAGTTAAACTATGCTGAGTATTAGATGTAAAGAAACTTATTTTATTAACATGTGCAACTTATCGTCAATGACTGCTTTTTCAAAATGAAGAGACACTGCTACTGATTAAGGTTTGTTTGTTTTTTTCTTGGTTTGCCAATAATAGTGAAAAAGATAAAGCTTTAGTTTTGTTGTATTAAAAAAAATCAGAATGTTTCTAATAAAACCTACAAACTTATGCTGGTCATCAAATACGGTGATAATAAAATGTATTTGATAAATTGATGTTGCATTAATGAAATACAAAAATATATTTCAATGTTCTTACTGACTTTTTAAAAACATTAAATCCCTTACAGAACCTTATAGTAAATATTCCAATGAAGGTACTGAAGTATTTATAACATCAATACATGTCAAAACAAAACTTAGACAAATCTAAAGTGAAAGTAGAAATGTGACTGTAAAACCCAATTAAACTTGTATCAGTCAATTTCTATTATTTCTGTTTGTATTACTTGAACATTTATTGAGATTGTGTATGTAGTGCAGTAACTTCATTGGAGTAAAAACTACTGTGTTAGGTAAATGATTTAATGTGTAAAAAGTTAGTACAAAATTTTAAGCCTTTTAGTATTTTCATTTTTACTGCATCAGTTTTGCCAATGCATTTTACATTAAACGTTCTCAACTAAATATATCACCAGCATCACTTTGTTTCATAATGGAAGTGAGACAAATTTTAATGCAAGCAAAGCCTTTCTTGATTCTTAATAAAAGATAACTTATTAGTATGTAAATATTTGTTTCATATCCATTAAAATGTAATCCAATTTAAGTAGTTTTTGAATAGTCAGATTTTAAAGGCATATCATTCATATTATTGTTATTATTTCTTATGCATTATAGTAATGAATATTTTCCCTTTCTTTTTCATATTATATTTGCAATGCTATAACTTTGTGAATCTGACTGTTTATTGTACATGTGTGCTAAATAAGTTTCTCAAGTTCATCCCTTTAATGTACATAGTTAGTTCCATTGAAAATTGCATATTATGTTTAATTGTTATTTATGTGCATATGAAATACTGTTTCATCAAATATTTATTTCAATGGTTTCTCACTTTGTGTATACAAGTTACATTTATATATACACCGTATTTATATTGAAATGTTGAGTAATAATGTAAAAGTATTAATTTACCCAGTTTCACAATTATTGTAAGATATACCCTTGAGAGTCCAATAGTTTCTTTAATTCATGTAAAACTTAGGTGACATTTTTTTAATATATTTAGATATTCTCTCTTGTTGTTGTTATTTTCACAGCTACCATCCTTAATAACAATGTTTCATATCTTCTTTTGTCAAATTGTAGTTTTAATGAAAATATGACTTTTATTGCATCCTTCAAATGCTCTATTAAAATATGATTTCATATAAAATAAGAGGAAAAAATATATATGACTTCAGATACTTTTGGTCCCAAGTGTACTGTAAATGCACAATTCTATTTTATTCACCTGTCACACATGAAAATAATTTCATGACTATACACTCTATTGATCTAGTTTACAAACTTAGAGTGTTTATTTCAGAGAGTGCACACACCATGAAGTTATGTGTGAGTGACAGGTTATCAAAATATGACCATATCAAGAATGAAATTGATTGTATTATTGTGACTTATCGTTAATTATAATTGAGTTGTTTTATTAGATGATATGATTAAAATTATACTTAACAGTATAATCACACATCTAAATGGGCTTTGTTTTTTATTGTGCTGTAAATTTCACTTCGAAAAATAATCAATCACTATTGGCATTATTGTTACTGTCTGGTATCAATTGTATACAGATAAATAAAGATTCTTGATACACTTTTGATAAAATGTCAATGTACTGATTGATGATGGGCATGATGTATAATACTGGTTGTAAAAACAAGTCGACAGATTAAAATCATTTCAGTAAATGTATTTTCATAGTATTCATTACTGAAATGAAGTACAACTATTGTAAAAATATCAACACTCATCTCGTAACAAGGATAAAAGAACATGCACGAATCGTAAAATAATATCAATAAGGAACAACAATTTGAGCAATGGTTCAATATAACATTTTATGGGTCACAAATGAACATCACAATTCAGCTCAAATGTAAATAAGTAAACAATAATCCTATCCATCTGTATTATATATAACAATTTAACAATAAATTAAAATTTACCATATGTAGACTAATAATACATATATTTTAACAAAAATTGAACAGATTATTTATTTCGTGTATGTATGACACAGTAATTAGGAACAAACAAGTGAATAAAGACAATGCAACAACACCGATTACCCACACACACCACACTGACAAAAGTATCATGACCATAAAAAATACAATGAGCATTATAATATTAATAAGTTTTGTAACAAATGAACATAACTGCATTATATTGTAAAAATTAAATCAATGTATTGAAATACAGAAATACTAGTTCACACTGAAACCTATCAAAACCATATTAATATTTACTCACTACAAATACTATTAGGAACAATAATACAAAATATGCAAGTTCATTAGTATATCAATATGATAATATATACTGTAAAACAAGTTATACAATTAATGACCACTACTTCATTACATTAAACAGCTACTGATTCAATCAATATATTTGACTTAAAAAAGCCAAAAGTCTAAAAAATCACTTGAATTAACTTTACAGACACTAACTGCATCAACAAATCAATCAACATTTCACTTTTTATTTACAGGCAAAATTAATTATAAATACACTGGTAACAATTATAGTACAAAGATTGTACGCTCGACCATATTATATATACACTTAAACTAATAGAAATTAACAATAAATTCACACCCAGAAAGTTGTCTGCGATCGTTCCTGGCTTGCTGTACACAATCTATCAACTGATGCTGTCAGTGCCTGAATACTTGCTGTTAAATTATTGAGAGCTTTAGTGTTTTCCTCAATAATGGAAATTTCTGAAAATAAATAAAACAAACAATTTGCATGTGTTATTTGAAATAAAACAAATGAGAACATCGCTAACTTGGTTATATGCATAACTAATCAAAATACTAATCTGTCTGTTGTACATTCATTTTGATCAATTCCATGACGACACACATTATGGTCATTTTCTAGCAGCTATTTCACCTGAGATTCCACAGACCCTTGATAATATTTTGTGCTTGTCAACTTTTCCAAAATGCTGACATCTTCCTTAGAATTTTAAGGAAAATTAGCACTTCTGTCAATTTTGCCTGTAAGTCTATAACCAACTACATGTATAATGCATGGTATACATGTTAAGCAAATCTCGAAGTACATAAAAACCTTCTACCTCTGGAACTTTATATAGATTAATTTGAAAAAAAAAACTCATTACAGTAGATTTTGTTATTACCTTCAGATTTGTGCCTCTTATTAATATAACACTTGGCATTGTCATCTTTACCTGAAAAATACATGTAATAGGGGGTGGTGATGTAACATTGTAATATGTTTCACATCAATATGTATACCATTTACATGATGTCAAGAAAGTAAAATGACTAACAATTACAAGACAATATTGCAATATTGTAATCTTCACACTTGTCACTGACCAAGATTATGAAAATGATGATGACTTAATTAAGGTAGGTCATGAGAATAATGCCAAGAATACTGGCATGAAGTGTTTTGTTTGCCTATAATAGTGTTCATATAATACAATTTTTTTTAATGGAGCAATATCTTGTGTTACACTATTAATGGGCATAAAATGATGTTAATACCTTCTGTACATTTTCTCTTCAGTGTATTTTCATCCATAATATCAGTCAATAGTGCAGGTGGTGATATATGCCTGACATCTGTGATGGCGGTGGGAGCTTTTTCAGATAATGTATCTGTTAATAAAAAACAATAATGCATAACTAAAATTAATCAGTGGGTCAATTTCATTGAAATGAATAAACAATTGTAAAATTATTACAAATTTGATGTCCACATTACACTTGTTTACAAGCTAAGTACATTAATGTACAGTGGTGTAATTGTAGAAACATATTTTATTACGATTTTCAATATTAAAATTCACATAAATTTGTTAACAACAGTAATTCACATTGAAGAGAATCCTATAAACAATTGTTGCTCATCCCAATGTAATATTTTTGTTCAATATACCTTGAATTCATGGAAATAATAAGTGTGCGAGTATTTGGATTACTGTTAACCTGAGTTTATCTAGCAACTACATGATGACAGTTTAGTATGACTATGTCGATCTTGTTGATAATCTTATTTAGATTTTTTTAATAAACCATGGGCGACGAAATCTACATTTAGTAGTATAATAATATACATGTGTCTGCTTAATTATCTACTTCAGAAATTTCCTTACTAACGTTTTAACTGCCCTTTTAATGGTTGAAAACTACTTATTCAGTTTAAATACTAATGTTTTAGGTTATATGTTATAAGATCAACAACAAAAAACATAGTGATATTCATACATCAGTAGAAAGAAAAACTGTGCTGTATATTTGTTTATTATGGAATTTGCAAACAAGTGTACCATTGATATCTATTGGACACTCTGACTCTTGGTGTTATATATTATAACCACATAACAGTTGTTTTGACTTACCAAAAAATGTGTCGGTGCCCCCAGCCAATCCTTCGGTAGAGCACTTGGGTATTGTTTTTAAGACCTAAAATAAATGAATTTCTACTGTTAGATAAGATCAGGACACAGTAATTTAGGCAAAAAAGGTGAAAAGGTATTGTTTACAAGTATTTCAATTTATAACGTCATAAATAAGTCTTACATGATGATCGGTTATAATGGATTGTTTCTGTAAAAGTGGGAAACAATTATGAAATATAATAACTGACATCCCTAATACTGGTAATTTATATTATTTGCCATGACACATTATTGTTTAATTAATCAGCATATTTAAAGAAAAAAATAATGGAAGTAAAACCCTTCTTAATTAAACCATGATGGGTCCGTTTCTATTACTACCATGTTATTGCAAATCATTGAAATGGGTGTTGATATTCTTAGTGGGCGACATAAAATTACACCATTATTACAGTATATTTTTCACACTCAATGGGTAATAAAAATGTCTAGATAATTCATGTCAATAATAGAGTTTAAACAAAAACAGCCACCAAACCACTTATTATAGGTTATTTATGCATTATTTATTACTCTTTTATATAAAACAAAATCATTTAAACCATTGCAACATATTGTAATAAATATTTATGGAAAACCCTGAGTGTTTTGATTATATAATCATTGATTGATCTAATAGGGTAGTCTGATTATTTCTGAATTTGAAACCATTACCATAATATCCCTCATGGAAGTTATTATCACACAGCTTTGTTGAGCTGGCTTAGAGCGAAGATACATGTGTATTAAACTAATAACATTGTAAAAACAGAAAATTTGAGTTAAAAGCACTATCTTATATTTAGTACACAGACGTTTGAAATTAGGAACAAACAAAAATTAATTCCTTTACCATAAACTCCCACTCCTCCATATCCACCACCTCAGCATCACCACCTCCAGTCTTCCTTCTTTCTAATACTGAAAGCTGCTGCTTTTTCTTTATGTTAGACTGCAATATATGAATAAATTATGATTAATTGCTAGGTTAAAAAAAGTAAATTTATGTACATGTAAAACAATTTTAAATAACAGAACAGAACAGAACAGAACATTAGTTTATTCAAGAAACGTGTACATGGTACATAGTTTTGATTATAAATATAATCTACATTGTCACGGGAATGGATCCCTAAATAAGGCAATAAACATTTACAAACATATATAAACAGTTATATCAATATTTGGAACAAAGAGGAAAACATATAAGAATTTATACATGATAATTAACCTAGCAGACATGTATATAAGGCAATATACATTTACAAACATACATAATCAGTTATACATGTATCACTATTTGGAAAAAATAGGAACATATATTAGAATACATGCATGAAATGTAACCTGGAGGATATGTATATGATGCAATTAACATTTACAAACATATATAAACAGTTATATCATTATTTAGAAAATATATAAGAATACATGCATGTAAATGTAACCTGGAGGATGTGTATATGGTACAATCAACATTTACAAACATATATAACAGTACATGCCACATTCTAAACTGAGTAAAAAATATGAATCACTGAGCACATACTAGTGAGCAAACAATGCCTTTTGCCCAGAAGATTGGCTGGATAACTAGCACTGTGCTTCACCAACCTATGATCGATAAATATTACAACATGTAGTATCCTTATGTATGAAAAATAATCAAAAAATCATAAAAAAATGTTCTTGTGACAAAGTATACTCATTATGTTACATCATCTTTACTGTTTATGTTACAAATTGGTAATTAATAATCAACTCAATTACCTTGATATCAACCCACTTTTTTTTTACTTGATCCACGGATCTTGTACAATTACTGATACTGTTTATTCTGAAAATTAAAAATAAGGAAAATTACTTTAAATTAAGAATATAACTTGCTCTATTTCAGTATTGTTAGATAGTTTTATCTAAATTAATGTATTCTATTCAGTATTTCTAACACAGCGTCCAGAGTTTGCTTATAAATTTCTTTCCATGTCATTTTTAACAAAGAAAAAAACACATTAAAATTATTTCAGTCATAAAATAAAACAAATGTTTCACTTATTCTCACTTTTCTTTAATCAATATTTTTTTGTCTATTTAAGCAATCATCCCATTACAGTTAGTAAATCTACAAACATGGTATATAAAATGTAAGTTTGACAAGTGATAACCGTGTCAGGGTCAGATCCAAGTTGTTTTTCTAGGGTCCGAACTTTTAATTGCGGGTGTCCAAACTTTTGAACCACAATCACATTATACACATGATGCAGAATAATGCAACATATCAATAAAAAAATGTAAGCATTACATCTATGTATCCATCGATAAAAGAATTCCTTCATGCTACTTAAAATAATTTACAGTCATGAAATATGCAAATGGACAGACCCTGTACATTTGAAAAGTTATAGTAGGGGTCTGGCAGGCCTTTTTCCTTATATAACAGGGGCGGTTAGCAGGCGCCTTCCCATCTTGAAATTTCTTTAAAATCATGTAGTTTTCCCCAAATAAGGAGTTTACCTTGATATTTTGTTCCCCTTTCTATGAAACTGCAAAAGAAATTCCTCAAATGTACTATATATATCAAGACCCCAGGCCCCTTCCAAAAGTACTGAAAAGAAGCTCTGTCTGGACCCCCCCCCCCTCCCGGCTAGACCCATGTATTAGGACATTTTTTCATATCTGTTTTTAATTTCAATCTAAATTGAGACACTAGGAAGAGCAGATTAAATTTAAACAGTAGACCTTTGATTTATATTAACATTGGGAGGAATCGTCAAAATTGATATTTTGTGGACTAATCGTCACTGGGGACGAATCGTCTATAGGGAGAATAGTCTTGGGGACGGATCGTCGGTAAACCGGTCAAAAAGTAAATAAAGCAACCCCAATATATTTCAATAATAACACAGTTTTGGATATAAACCTTTAAAAACATATTTAAATGTCGACACAAATGCCCTTCGATATTGGGAATTACTTTTTACTTGTTTAGTTCAGTTGGGCTTGAATTGACCATGGGTGCGTGATTTGAAGATCATTTTCGTACTTACAAGGGTCTGTAACATTGCGTTTTCAACAATTCCTCACAAGACTGGATGAACAAAAAGGGTTTGAGTTGAATCAGCAGTAATTTCAGCATTACATGGACGATTAAAAAATTGAAGTTGAACCAGTTACGCTCGTGACAAACTAATTAGACTTACTTCTCCGTGATTGAAAACCACGCGTCTTCTTTGCTTCTGTGAGTCATCTTAGATGACAGCTTACAAGAAAGGTCACTCTGTGAGCATAGCTCACAGAGTAGACCTTTCTCTTCCGATGACCAGTTTGACGCACGGCTTTTTTTGTCCATTATTGTTGTCGTCTGTCAAAACTGTCAAATATGTGCGTTTTCTTGTTTCCAGATTGAAGAGCTTGTAAACATTCGATTGCGCATGTGCAAGATAAAAAAAGTCGTAACGTCCGAACCTAAAGATACGAATTGTTGATAATACGGTCTTAGAACTTATCCTAAGCTAATCCTAAAAAAATTCGTAAGAATAATTTTAGGATTTATTTACGATTTTTGATAATACGCTACCCAGAATCTTATCTTGTATAAATACATCATGCCTCAGACTGATAGTGCCAGTTTTCAAGCGGACACCACCGCCATTAAACCTTGTGAACCAAAAATCAAAGTTTATCAAATAAATTGCGGGGGTAATTATTAATATGAATTAAGGTGCTACTTATTGCGCGGAAAACAGACTTGTATTACTTAACAATAAAAAATAAGAGTGTTACTTTGGCAAAATAGAAAAAAGAAAAGATAATCGGTGCAGTGAAGGCTTTATTTTGTATGAGAGCATTGGATAAGCTTGGGGAGATAACTGCTTAATTTATTGCATTCAAAAAATTCAGACAACATTTCATTCTTTGTCAGAATCATACTTCAATTTTTCAAGAAATGTATTGTACATATTTATTTATCTTATGAATAGAGATGAAGATACGCACCCCCCCCCCACACACACACACACGGGGTGGTAAAAAAGGTTTACTTTTTGCGTGGCACCTCTCCCGCAAATTTTTATTTCTTTTCCAAATTATTAATTATAATTTTCTATCATTTTTCAGACTCTCTATCTGTATTATTGGCCTTAAAAATCGTAATTCATAAAATATTCTTATTAAAGTATCGAATTAAAATTGCATGAAATTTTAAAATCCAAAACAGTACACCTCTGCTGGATACCAAGCCATATTGGTATACAAGGAAATGAAAAAGTTGATATTTTAGCCAAAGAATCTTTAAACCTTCAACCAGTGGATATCAAATTACCAAGCAGTGACTTCAAATGTTCAATAAACACGTTAATTAAATCAAAATGGCAAACGTTGTGGAACAATGCAACTTTTAATAAATTACGTGACATAAAGCCAACCCTCTATTCATCTTCGTCAATTATATTTTCTAATCGCAGAGATCAAATAGTGAGTTCGTGATGTAGAATTGGCCATACCAGATTAACACATTCATACCTTCTGAAAAGAGAAGAAGCTCCTAAATGTATACACTGTGACGAACATTTTAATGTTAAACACGTTCTTCTTGACTGTCAGAATCTTTAATCATCCGTGACAAACATTTTAAAGTTAACTCGCACAAAGAACTTTTGAGTTCGTACTATCATATGCTGTACTTAACCTTTTTGAAGGAAATAAATGTATATAATAAGATTTAAAGCATTACATCAATAGTTTCTTCAACATCAACTAGTAAAAGTATAATTCCATCATTTCAAAAATATTTGTTATAGTTCTTAGATAAAAAAGTGTAAGTAGAAAAAAAGGTTTTTGTTCATTAGATGTGTACACATACCTATGATTCACTTAACCATTTTCTCTCACACCAAATTACGAAATTTTTCATTTTCTTTGTAAGTCTTGCGTGCTCTTAACTGTTCCATTAAATCTAGTAACTCATTTTCGCTCTCAGCTGACAAATTTTCTTACCCAAAAGCAAATGAAAATACAAGTGGATAGGAGAAAGCTAATGTAAATACGCAGAAATGTTCCAATCAATTATGCCAGGATTGCATTATCAAGATGTTAAGAAAATTCTTAACTGCAATATGATTGTCGACGTTTAGGGGAAGTAATTGTGTTTAAAGCTTGGCACATCCCAATAACATACCCATGTTAGTGTTAGATTACTTTTATGGAAAACAATATTTATAATTTGAACTGAATCAAAAAATTACTAATCGGTGCTTTTGCAAAAAATATCGTCAATCTATCGATGGCATGATGTGTTTATATATTTACTTGTTATAGATCCAGCATATATTATGAAACATAATTTAAATGATCAAGTACACAGTTCCAGTGATATATGTCAAAAATTCAATATGATCACAGAAGTTCTCGATCATTGATCATATTCTGTCCATGACGCTTTATGTGTGTCTAAGTGCTGAATTGCATATGGGATATGAGATTATAGTAGTATGATTTCTAGGGACAATATATACGGTTCATGTAAACGTGGCCGTAACAAAAGGACGTTAAATAGTTATAAGCAAACATTAGTTTAATTCGTCATATTTTTAAAATACATTTACAGTCGGATTATCAATGAACTTCAATAAATGTCTGACAATTAATAATATATGCACTTAATTACTTCTCTTATATTTCTTCTTTATTCCTTACATCATTCTTAGAAATCCATCTGTGCCACGCTTGTTCCCTGTGAAAATCACGCACGAAAACTCTAGATCTAAGATATAAGAACTTCTTTAATATTTCTCTTTTGTTCCCTACATCATTCATAGAAATCCATCAGTGCCACGCTTGTTCTCTTTGAAAATCACACAAGAAAACTCTAATTCCTAGATAAAAGAACTTTTCTAATATTTGTCTTTCATTCCCTGCATCAGTCTTAGAAATCCATCTGTGCCATGCTTGTTCTCTGTGAAAATAACAAACGAAAACTCTAGATCCTATATAAAATAACTTTTCTAATATTTCTTCTTTATTTCCTACATCATACTTAGAAATCCATCAGTGCCACGCTTGTTCTCGGTGAAAATCACACAAGAAAACTCTAGGTCCTGGATAAAAGAACTTCTTTAATATTTCTTCTCAATTCCCAACATCATTCTAAGAAATCCATCTGTGCCACGCTTGTTCTCTGTGAAAATCGCACAAGAACACTCTAGATCCTAGATAAAAGAACTTTTCTAATATTTCTCTTTTATTCCGAACATCATTCTTGGAAATCCATCTGTGCCACGCTTGTTCTCTGTGAAAGGCACATAAGAAAACTCTAGATCCTAGATAAAAGAACTTCTTAATATTTCTCTTTTATTCCCTACATCATTCTTAGAAATCCATCTATGCCACGCTTGTTCTCTGTGAAAATCACACAAAAAAACTCTAGATCCTAGATAAAAGATGAAATTCAAAAAGCTCTTTTTATATTAATTCCTTAGACTTATATTCATTTACAAACAAATAACAGACAAAAATATATAACAACAAACCTACTTTAGACATGAAAGATGAATTATACTGTTTAATCATACATACATCAGATGCATAACATATTTTGTTTTATCAAACTAACTACAGATTTGTGGGATGTTTTATTACGTTATAACATTCCTAATGTAGATGTGTGGGATATTCTGTTATGACAGACCTCTTTTAGATGTGTGAGATAATTAGTTAAGATGACAATTTCCGAATGAAATAATGATTAACATATTTGACTTAATTTAGCGATTGTTCCTACATCTTAAGATATCTTTTAATTTTAATCCTTACAAGACACCTTTTAATTCATTTATTTTATCATAAGCTGACTTGTTTTATTTGACTTGTCTTCTGCCAGCTTCATATCATATCAAACTATGAGGTTATTTTAATCAAATTTACAGTCCAATACTATTCATCACTATACTTTCAATTAAAGAAAGATTGATAAATATATAATGAACCATTGGACAGCAATAGTTTTCATATTATAAAGGACAGAGAACATGTCCTTAGCTTCATTGAAGTTTTTCTTCAAAAATATATGTTGGTCTATGTGCTCGAAGCAAGATCTAGTTGCCGTAACGATGTCTCTTGCCGTCGAGAAGACTATTAGATGGAACAGAACTAGCTTGTGCACTCAAATACACTTTTAACAAGTCTTGACAAGAAAGGAAACATATCAATGTGATATTTCAGTACTCCAAGGGTACGCATTGGATGGTATGTTATTTTCAGCCTTGTAGTTGCTACTTTCTTTAGAAACTGTTTGTTTATTCGTTTGTTTGGGTTTTACGGCGCACCAACTCTAAAAGGTCACATCGCGCCGAAAGCAATCAATGATAATATCAATTCAAACGAAATTAACTATTTAAAGCTCTATATCTTGTTATAAACATTTATCTCTTTCAAAAAGTTAAGTATCGCATATGATGGTACAGATTCAAAAAGTTCTTCGAGTAAGTTAACATAAAAATGTTTGTTACGGATGTCTTTAAGGTCCTGACTGTCAAGCAGAACGTGTTTGACATTGAAATGTTCGTCACAGGGTATACATTTAGGTGCTTCTTCTCTTTTGAGAAGGTATGAATGTGTTTATTTAGGATGACCAATTCTACATCGCGAAATCACTATTTGATCTCTGCGATTAGAAAATATAATTGACGAATATGAATTAAGAGGTTGGCTTTATGTCACGTAATTTATTAAAAGTTGCATTGTTCCACAACGTTTGCCATTTTGATTTAATTAACGTGTTTATTGAACATTTGAAGTCACTGCTTGGTAATTTGATATCCACTGGTTGAGGGTTTAAAGATTCTTTGGCTTAAATATCAACTTTTTCATTTCCTTGTATGTTAACGTTTGGTATGTTGTTGGTCCAAGGAGGGACATTTTCATCAGAATTCTGTAGAACGGTAGAGGTGTTTATATTAAGCATTTCTTAGTCGATTTTGACGCGCAAGTCAAATGGTTTAATTTCATTTGGTTTGTTGTCAAATTTATCAATGTAATTTGGTTGAAAAACAACTTTTCGCGCAGGGTTACTGATTTGCTGTTGGTCAACTGGTGACATTTTCACACGTGCATCTTGTATGCAAAATTCATGTACAAACATAAAGATCTACACGTGAAAGTATTACAGAGTATACTCAATCTTAAATATAGTAAACATGAAGTCTTAACCACACCTTTAAAAGGTTAATTGTCTGAGAATACAGCTTTTGCTTTCAAACAACTTTCTATATAAAAGTCCCTTCCCATCTTTGCTTGCTTTAAATGGTAATCATAACTGGACTGAATCTATTTTTGCAGTCTCTTCAAAACCTTCATTTTGTTGAATCCTAATGGAAAATTGCTGGCACTTAACACAAAAATCTGTTTGAGGTTTAGCCAGCACAATATGGGGACACAAGTCTCGCTACGGGCGTGTGAGGCTAATACTTCTGAGACAAGCATCTTTTGCTGAATCTTCGTACAAAGTATGAATCTCTGCCTGTCGCTCATCTGCTGACAGAACAATACTTAAGATTGCTTTAAATTTGGTAAACGACCTGGTAAAGTCTGTAGCATATTTGACAAGGAAGATTTCTACATTTTTTCTATCATTGTAAGTCAAACTATTTGCAGGCAATTTACCACAAAGCCCATGAACTCTTGGTCTGAAACCTTCTAACTCTAAGATTTGGTGATGGCAATAAGATTTTGTTTATCATCATCATGAAGAAAGCAAAATGTAGATCTACAAATCCGGTTACCCTTGAAGAAATAGTTTTGACGAGGTCTGACTCTGTCTTTTGCTTTTTTAGCCAATGATTGGGGTCCAATTTGACGTTGATTTACTATTTGAGACTTAATGACCAAATCTAAGTGTAGATGTTTTGAACTGCTCTTGTTTTTCTTTTCTCTAATATCAATTTCTGATAATTCTAAAACATCTTGAACAATTTCTATACAGGCATTGGAATTTTCAAACTGAGGAATCTGACTCATAATTAATTTCACAATCCGTGTCTTCTTCAGCTTCTTGTCCAGCTTGATTTTGGTCAGATAATGAATTTTCATTGAAATCTTATCTACTTTGGAAATATAACTGATCTATATAATTAAGGTCTTCTAAAATTACATCCTCCTGGTCTTGAGAAAGTTCATAAGAAACTGTACTGGCCTGACTTGATTGTGACATCGGGCGTTCAAATTTGCCACCATTAATAACATGAACAAACAGTTGCTAGGAAGGCAACCAATTTACTCCCGGGTCAATGGTCGGGTCATGATACACATCATGCCAAGATACGAAATTTAGAACAAATATGGAAATATCAACTCCAAAACAGTTTACCTGCTTATAGTATTCATTTCTACAATGTATTCCACCAATGTTGTTGAATGACAACTCAATTGTACGTAAATTTAAAGCTGTTATTGAAGAATGGTATGAACAAGCCGCCATTCGCAAAATTGACAAGGGGCAGTACTCTCAGAAAGCTCTTTTCACGGTCAATGTAAATACAGAATCAAAGAAATGTCAATCGTTTGTGAATAAAATCATTAATCATATCTTATTTTCGTGACATATCGCACGTATCATGTTGGTTTACACATGTTCTTATCCTACATTCCGGTAATAGGGCATTTCTTTGTATTCACAGCAAAACTAGTTGGTCTTGTGAACCGTTCTTTATTTCCTTTTATCAATTTTCCGTACGGTACACAATTTACATGACCACAATCAATATTCAAGCATGTAATATATAAATAACCACATAACCCCTTCTTTAATTCGCCGATTACACTTTCTAAACACAAGGACATCGGTCCAAGTATCCAACTTGAGCAACATTTTAATCCGTGCATTAACACTGAAAATTCCACGACTCTGCGACCCACTTTCCAACTCTCATTCAGATTTGATGAACAATTCACTTCAACATGATTACCAACTAAGTAATTATGATCAATCCTAACACTGTCGTGTAAGTTATTTTCCTTAGAAACTGTTGTTTTTTTTCAATTTCGAAGCGAAACGACCGCGCCGATCTCGTTTTTGATCCGCCATTTTGCATTCTTTTTTATACGTTCACGTGGTATTTTTCTAAAGATGGAAACAAAGTTGGTTGCGCTGCATATGGAAATTCTTTTGTTGCAAGAATGCGATTGCCTGACCAGGCATCCATATTTACAGCTGAAGTCAAAGCAATAGATCTTGCTTTATCATACATATCAAATAGTATTAATAACAATTTTATCATTTTTTCAGATTCTCTATCTGTAATATTGGCCATAAAAAATCGTAATTCAGACAATATTCTTATTAAAAGTATCGAATTGAAATTGCATGAAATTTTAAAATCTAAAACAGTACACCTCTGCTGGATACCAAGCCATATTGGTATACAAGGAAATGAAAAAGTTGATATTCTGGCCAAAGAATCTTTAAACCTTCAACCAGTGGATATCAAATTGCCAAGTAGTGACTTCAAATGTTCAATAAACACGTTAATTAAATCAAAATGGCAAGCGTTGTGGAACAATGCAATTTTTAATAAATTACGTGACATAAAGCCAACCCTTAGATCATCAATTATATGTTCTAATCGCAGAGATCAAATAGTGATTTCGCGATGTAGAATTGGTCATACTAGATTAACACATTTATACCTTCTCAAAAGAGAAGAAGCACCTAAATGCATACCATGTGACGAGCATTTCAATGTAAAACACGTTCTCCTTGACTGTCAGGATCTAAAATACATTCGTGACAAACATTTTAAAGTAAACTCACTTAAAGAACTTTTTGAATCTGTACCATCAAATGCTATAATTAACTTTTTGAAAGAAATAAATGTTTATAATAAGATAGAGAGTTTTACATCATTAATATAGTTTGAATTATTAGTATCATTAATAGCTTTCGGCGCGATATGACCTTTCTGTGTTGGTGCGCCGTAAAACCCAAACAAACAAACAAACAATCCAATTAAAAAAGTTTGGGAAGCAGTTCGTAAAATTAACGGTAAACACAAAAAGTTCCTACTGTTTATCTCAAACGTAAAGATTCGAGCGTAGCAAAAACTACAAAAGATATAGCCAACACGCTGGCGGAAACTTTTGAACATAATTCTTCTTCAGCACACTACACTGAAGTATTTTAAAAATTCAAATCTAACTCGGAAAACAAAATATTAATTTTCATTCTAACAACAAAGAAGAGTATAACACCCTCTTTACAATTGACGATTTAACCGATTCTATTAAGCATGCCAAAGATACAGCTGCTGGCCCTGATGAAATTTATTATCATTTTTTAAAACACCTCCCACTGGTATCTCACCATTTATTGCTAGATATTTTTAATGATATATGGATATCTGGTAAAATTCCAGATTCCTGGAAGGAAGCTTTAATAATACCAATACCGAAACCGGGTAAAGACAATACTGACCCCCTTAACTACCGACCAATATCTCTAACTAGTTGTATTTGTAAAACATTTGAACGCCTGGTTAATAGAAGACTCATCTGGTATTTAGAATCAAACGGTATTATAACTAATTTCCAATCTGGTTTTCGAAAACAGCGAAGTACAAATGATCATTTAGTACGCCTCGAAACATTCATAAGAGAGGCTTTTGTCAATAAACAACATGTATTTTCAATTTTCGTTGATCTTGAGAAAGCTTACGATACAACTTGGAAATATGGTTTTCTCAAAGATTTAAGGACTATGTAATTTACGAATGTCCTTCATGACTTTAAAATAGGTGTGGTTGCAATAATTGAAATTTACAAATAATTTTTATAAACTTCAGTTTTCATTTTAATCCTAATGAAATAAATAAGTAAGTTTAATAGAAAAATATCAAAAAAGTGGTTTAGTAATATTTATTTTTTTATGAAAAAAGTGAGTTTAAACATGTAAACTTTTGTGCAAGTTTACATGAAGTACAGTGAAAACAGTTAAAATAAAATCTTCCAATCAGATTGTGTACACCCCCGTACAGATGCACTAAGAGTTAAAAAATACAAATTAATTCATACATTGTCTGAAATCAGTATAATAAAATATCTCTATATACTAAAATTTATAAATTTCAACATGTCAAAAATATAACTTTACACAAAAGAAGTAGTACAAACAAAAAGTGCGGTGTCCAATAATGGACTCAGGTAATGAAAAGTACACACTTAAAATAGGTATAATTCACTAATGTCATTATTGAACGGCCTGTTAGCGGAAAACGTTTCAGGCAAACAGCAAACGGTTTAAGTATATAGTACGCGAGTATGAAACAACCTGAAACAAAATAGTTCCAGTATATTGTGCAAATTAGTAACTGCCATTACAACGAAGTCGGCGGTGTTACTCCCGTTGATTTAGATCAATAAATTTACAACAACAAAAAACAAGTAAACAAGAAAACAATTCCTCCTCTCCGAATTCTTCTAATAAATTGAAGTAAAGATTCTCTTGTCCACTATCTTTCAACGTTCGCGCTTCAACGGATCGTTCAATTAACCGTTCATAACGGTAACGGTGATTGACTAACGTTAAATGCTTACTGAACGCAGGGCTGATAAAGAACTGGGACTGTTTCATAAGAATCTTACGTAAGATAGCGAAATTTCCGAAATAACTTACTTACGTTGAACTTACGTTTACGATGAGAGAATTTCAAAGACGCACTCGAAACTTAAAATCTTTGCTACTATACGATCTGACTTAAGTCAACGTCAAGTAGTGAAGCCCTCAAATTTTGGTCACATGATTTGTTGTCAACAATACATTATAAACTACAAAACATTTAAAGAATACAATATGTTCCACAAACTTCAACGAACAATTTCACAAACGGAGATTAGAAGCTCTCGAAGAAAATGCACGAGGGCTATACCGAGCCACCATACTCTTGATTTTTTCAATACACGGCCAATTTAAACAAAGGTGGTATGACACAATAAATGGTCATCTGCTAACAAAACATCGACCAATTTAAGACGGAACCGATGGATGTCAAAATAAAGTAATTAGGCACAAAAAAGTTCCTACGTGGCGTCAAATAAATACCTTAAAACAATAAATCATCAAATCTACAGACATATATAGTAATAACTTCATAAAAAATAAACCATTCTTAAGACATTTCATCGAAATCTTGCAATCTTTAGATAGAAGTTCAGTTCGCGTATGTACAAACGTTTTTGTGATTAGCCCCTGACTTCCGCAAAGATGTGTAATGAATAAGTTTTTAATACACACAAAATGGACGCCCAAATTTTGATTACAGAGCCCACTTATTTGTTTGTTCATATATGTAAATTCAGTCACAGATATAGAAAATGTAAGCCTCAGTGCATCTAGAGTAATATTAGTGCATTCAATATCTGCATATGTATTCTGAATTTGTTCGTTAGAATAAAAGGAAACATGCACAGAAAATAACGTATTTATTTCTGTATTCACATGTGATGTGAAGTACCTACGATAACATTGCCTGGTCCAAAAGATTTCAGGCAAGAGGGATGATTAAACAATATGATAGTTTTAGCACTGCATTCACCCTAACCAACTTTTTGAGGGCCGGTACTTAAAGGTACCTTTCTGTAATTTCAACTTTTACATAGTCCTTAAAAGATGCCGGTCTGAACGGTAGACTACCCATGTTAATTTCTAGTTTTCTGTCTGACAGAAGTTTTCAAGTTAAATTAGGATCAACATTATCAAATAGCCACAAACAAGAACAAGGCGTGCAACAAGGCAGTATATTATCAGTTACACTCTTTGGTCTTAAAATTAATAATATTGTTAAGGTTATAAATCCTGGTACAGATTGCTCATTATATGTAGATGACTTTTTAATCTGTTATCGATCTAAAAATATTCGAAGTATCGAACGCCAACTACAACAAAACTTTGATAAAATCCAAAAGTGGGCAACAGAAAATGGTTTTAAATTTTCCAAGTAAAAATCACAATGTGTACATTTTTGTCGATTAAGAAAGCATCATAATGATCCTGAACTTTACATTCCTGGCTCAAAAATCTCTGTTGTAAATGAAGCTAAATTTTTAGGCGTTACATTTGATAAAAAACTCTTTTATACCACACTTAAAGTCTCTAAAAACAAAATGTATTAAAGCTTTAAACATAAAATCACCAAACTTTTACGTAAAATACATACTTGAGACAGAAAATCGCACCTTAACCGTGAATATAAGTTTGGGGTACTATAAAAGATTATTTTGTAATATTGGGAAAAACTCAGAAAAAATCATGGGTACTTCTCGCTTACCAGTTGATAATATCACTGAAAGGGGTTCAATACCATGGTGTCTCTTCATATGGTTAGATAAATTTGTTGTACCACCCGTGTAGACCATTTCGATGTTGCATGTCTAACAAATAGCCTTTTTCTTTTTTAATTACGAGATAATTAACTTGTTTGCAAAAGCACCAACAGCTCAAAATAACAACAGTTTAATACCATTAAGAATTAGGAAACAACAACAACTCGATACGACAGCAACAATATCTTAAACAACAACAGCAGCAACAACTAAACCATTTACATTAAGCACTAAGCAACAACAACAACAACTACAACAATAACAGCAACAACTTATAACAATATAAAAATCGAAACAACTACATACACAACTTAAAAACAGCAGCAACAACTCAAAACAATAACACCAACTTATCACAACAACTCAAAACAACAGCAACAACATCGCAACACAACACAGACATATAAACAAACCATTAACTCAATACAACAACAACGACTCAAAACAACAAAATAATGTACACAAAACAATTGCAACAACTAAATCAACATTGACAACAACTAAAAAAAACATCAATAGCAACTTAAAACAATAGCAATAGCATTTGAAACAATTAAACAAACAACTAAAAATCTACATTGAGAACAACTAAAAACAACAACAACGGAACCTAAAACCAATAGTATCAACAACTGAAACAATTACATTAACAACTCAACACAATTCTGTTGATGTTGTTATTAGTTGTTGTCAATGTTGATTTAGTTGTTGCAATTGATTTCTGTACATGATTTTGTTGTTGAGTTATATATGTCGAAATTGTTTTACTTTGTTGTTGCTGTTGCTGTTTGGGTTAATGATGATATTGTCTTGAATTGATGTTGTTATATTGAGTTGATGTTGTTTTTCTGTGTTGTAGTTGTTGTTGTTGTTGTGATAAGTTGGTGTTATTGTTTTGAGTTGTTGCTGCTGTTTTTTTAAGTTGTGGAAGTTGTTCTTCCGATTTTTATAATGTTGTTTATTTATTCTTAATGGTATTATATTGTTGATGGAGTTTAGTTGTTTATTTATTCTTAATGGTATTATATTGTTGATGGAGTTTAGTTGTTGCTGCCGATTTCTTTTGTTGTTGATGTTGATATTTTGAACTGTTGGTGCTTTTGCAAATGAGTTAGTTATCTCGTTATTACGAGATACTTATGTCGTTATTACGAGATAACTAACTCGTTATTACGAGTTAATTATCTCGTAATTACGAGTTAGTTATCTCGTAATAACGACATAATTATCTCGTTATAACGAGTTAGTTATCTCGTTATTACGAGATAATTATCTCGTTATTACGAGATAATCATCTCGTTATTACGAGTTAGTTATCTCGTTATTACGAGATAATATCTCGTTATTACGAGTTAATTATCTCGTTATTACGAGTTTTTTATTTTTATGTGACACCATTCGGCTTTCGTAATAGTGAAATCACAAAACTGAGAGCATATTTTTATGAATTCCTTTCGCAACTGGGAAAGAGACAAACTAAGCGGACTTGGTATTTCTCTCAGTCGAAGCTTTTGGAACATATTTACTGACTGTTTCTCACCTATATAACTGGTTTTGTATTGAAATATATTTGGACTACAGGAATCAAACAAGAATTTTGATCGAGTTCCAATACAATTTTTCTGAATTAATGTTAAATTCAAAATTTTTAATGTTATTCGACAAGGACCTAAAGTCATAAAAGTCAGACAAAGACATATCTTTTACAATAAAAGGATTTTTATACCTGGCCTATCTAATAGTAACAGTCCATTCGGGGGTTGAATATATAGGTGCCTTCTATTTAACAGCGGACTCAATACATGAATAAATAGAGTCCCCTTCATTCTGTGTGTGACCCTTCTCTAAATACTTATGTGTAATTGTTTTCAAATTAAATTTTTGTAAAGCATACCACAACATTGAAACATACATTTTGTTTTTGTTTTGTGCTGTGCAATTATCACTATCAAATATAAATTTTGTCTTACCATTTTTTTTGTAACTTTTTATTCAAGATAGAGTTTGTACAATATTGTGATATCAATATGGTAAGTTTACAATAAGCAGTATTAATAAGATTCATTTCAGTATATACATACATCCAATTGTACATAAAGGTACACATATACATACACATGCATGTACATATAAACCCACACATACATACGTAAACAAACAAATGCATATATAGATAGGTATATTGTAGATGATGAATTCAAGTAAGATCCGTCTTAGTTTATCCATTTATTAAAATGGAAATACATTGTCAATAGTATTTAAATGAAGTAAGTATGAACTCATCATTTTCAATATACATTAATGGAGATACATTGTCTTTTGAGAATACATGTATTGCCAAAACATATCCGGATTCACATACATACATAAATATATACATATGGTGACATATTGTCAATAAATGTTTCCATCATTATTAATTGTACTTATATAAATATATGAGAAAGATACGGTCCTCCAGGAGTGTAAATATAATTAATACTAAGTGATCTATGTACATGAATGTACAGTTTTCTCACCAAACATTGATATAGTACTTCTTAAACTGTTACAGTCATTTAATATTAAGTCAAGTTGTGTCATCTTAAAATTCTATATGTAATTTCTGAAAAGAAACAAGTGACAATGTTTTTGATAAGAATAAATAATGGTCGTGGGACCTAATATAATTATTAAATGGTTAAATATGTACAAACATCTATCCTCAATATAGATTTACTGGTTTTTTTTTTAAATTTTAATCAACTCCATTGAAAAAAATCAAATATAGTAGGATATAAGAAAGACAATGTCAGGATCAGTTAAATATGTACAAACATCTATCCTCAATATAGATTTACAGTTTTTTTAATGTTAATCAACTCCATTGGGAGAAAAAAAGATGTAGGAGGATATAAGAAAGACAAGGTCGGGATCAGGGACATAAATATAATTCCCTGATCAGGCTAGAATAAAAGTTTATTACTAACAGTATCTATTATCAATAATGTCTTGTATTAAAAATGTATACATACTCAGCCAGGTATGTTGAAAAAAAGAAAATAACGAAAGATCAAGAAGTGAAAGAGAGGGAGAATGGGGAGATAGAATAGAGAGATATATAAAAGGAAGTTTTGGGTTGTTTGAACAGTATAGAATTCTTCCAGAGAGGCCAGTGCACGACATGTACAACTTGTTGATCAATCATGTTGAGGTGTGAGTTCCTCCAATGCTGGTTGCAGATGCCGCCAAAGTTGTGATTTGTTTGGAGACATATATCTCCTTTCTAAGTATTTCTGAGTGATACAGTATGATTTAATGTAAGACTTAAATGTCGAAAGATTTGGATGGGTTGATCTCATTTTACAAGTATAAATATATCTTTTTGATAGTAGTACTAGGAAATTTTCAGCTGTTTGGATCTTTGGATTCCCAAAAATAACATCAGCTTTGGTCCAGTTTGTATTTAAATCTGGACAAGATTGAGTGAACCAAGCTTTTACAGAGAGCCAAAAAAATTGGTCTGTGATAGGACAATCTCAGAACAAATGTATCAAAGTTTCAGGGTCTTGGTTGCAAAATGTGCATAATTCATTATTTCCAATTCTCATTTTATTTAGAAGGTAGTTAGTACCTAATATTCTGTGGTTAATCTTGTATTGAAACCATAAGAGTTGCGAATCATTTGTTATCTTAAAAGGTAGATTAAAAATGAACTTCCAGGCGAAATTTTCTGCTAAGTTCAATTCCTGAGTCCATTTTGTTTTAAGTTTAAGGTTAACATTTTTCTTTAAGAAAGTGTCATAGAACGTCCTACATCCTTTTACGGAATTGGTAATAATTTTTCTTGTCAAAGGTTGTCTAACATTATATTTATCAAATGGCTCTGGGTTTATGTTATTTTGAGCAAGGAAAGATCTTAATGAGTTTAGAATACTATTATACTGTAGGAAATTGGTTTTTACTTTGAAGTCCTGTTTTATTTTTTCTAAGCTGAAGAAATTTCCATTGTTGTCAATAAGATCACCAACTAGTAATATTCCTTTGCAAGTAAAGTTTTTGTAACAGACACAAGTTCTACCTATCTTAAAATTATTGTTGTGCCAAATAGGTAGGTTGTAGGTTTCTTGGATAGTTTTAATTTTATAAGAGTCTATTAAATCTGCATATCCTTTGAGAACACCTGACCAGAAGTTATTATCAAGACTTATAATATTTGTTTTAACAAAATTGGTTCCATATAAGAAACACTCATTAATAAATGTATACCGAGACTTAATAAAATTTGAGTATTTTGTATTACTAGTCATAATTCTTCTCAGTCATGTGACTTTTAATGATTTGATAAAAATTTCTAAGTTGAGGATCCGTAGTCCTCCGTAATCATAGTTTTGTATAATACAATCTCTTTTGATTTTGTCGGGTTTATTATTCCAAAGGAATTTAAAGATTAAGTTTTGAATATTTGTTATAATTTCTTGGCTAGGGGTTGGCAGGCTTAGGATAAGATGATTGATTTTGGATAAAGCTAGAGATTTTATTACTATGTTTTTGCCTATAGGAGTGAGAATTCTTTTTGACCAGACAGTGAATAAGTTCTTAATTTCATCTAATTTTGATGAATAATTAATGTCAATTATTTGTTGTAAGTTTGTTGAGAATACTACTCCCAGCAGCTTAAAAGTACTTTGTTCCCAATTAATTCCTAAGTCTTCACACAATGTTAGATTTCTATTTTTGTATGCTCCAATCCAAACAGCTTTAGTTTTCTCTACATTTATTTTTAACCCTGATATGTTGGCATAGAATTGTAAAACAATCATAGTATTTCTTAATGATTTTTCTGAACCATTAAGTAAAAGAGTAGTATCATCTGCATATTGAGATACTAAAAACTCAATATCATTAATTTCTATTCCTTTAATATTATTGTTTTGTCTTAAAAGTATAGATAAGATTTCAGCGCATATAATAAATAAATATGGTGAAAGTGGATCACCTTGTCTGCAGCCTCGATATATTGAGAACCAGTCAGAAAGGTGTCCGTTAATTATAACACAAGATGAAATGTTGTTATAAAATAACTTTATCCAAGATATTAAGTTATTTCCGAAGTTGAAAAAAAGATAAAGTTTTGTACATAAAATTCCATGAAAGTGAGTCAAATGCAGTCGCAAAATCAATTAATAACAGCATGCCAGGTATATAGTACTTTTCTGTGTGGAACATGATATCATATATTAATCTTATGTTGTCGCCTATGTAACGGCCGCTTAAGAATCCAGTTTGGTCTTCATTAATAATGTTCGGCAGTATGGATTTAAGTCTATTTGCTATTGCTGACGATGCAATTTTGTATGAGACATTTAATAAAGAAATGGGTCTCCAATTAGATAAAAATAGTTTGTCTTTGTTGCCTTTTGAAATGCAGGTAATGATTCCCTGTTTAAATGTTGTTGATAACTCTCCGGTATTCAAGGATTCATTCATAGATCTGACAAGAAAATGACCAATATCTATCCAGAAAAATTTATAGAAAGATGTGGTGAAACCACTACTTCAAGGAGAAGTATTATTTTTCATTTTTTAAGACTTGATAAAATTTCCTCATAAGTTAATGGTTCTTCTAAAGTATTTTTTTTCTAGATCTGATATTTTTTTTAAATTTTGGCTGTCAATGGTATTGTCTAAATTGACGCCTTCAACAGATTTTTCTGAGTATAAATTTTTATAGTGAGTCATAGTTTCATTTATTATTTCATTTTGATCATTTAAAAGGACTCCAGCTTTAGAGTACAATTTAGACATTGACTTAGAGGTATAATTTCTATTCTCTAAGTTGCAAAAGTAATTAGTGGGTTTTTCACCTTCTGCTATCCACTTTGCCCCAGACCTAATAAGTTTACCTTCTATATGTTTGTTTCTTAATTCTATAAGTTCCTTATTTTTTTGTTCAATGGCTTCCATGTTTTGTATTTGATTTTTTGCCAGTTCTTGTATTTCTTGTGAAAGTTTTAACATGTTATTTGATTCATTTTCTTTTTAAACGATGCATATGAGATAGTTGCCCCCCTTATTTCCATCAGGAGAGTTTCGAAGAATAATTTATCATTAATTATAAATTTAATATCTTTATTACAAATTACATCGATATTAATTCCTTCAATATAAAATTCTGTTGATAGATATTGTGTTTTAATACGTGCAATAGTTCTTTGATTTGAGAGACATAATTTGTATCTTTCAGTAGAGAGTTATTAAATTTCCAATATGATGTACCCTTAGGGGCACTATTCATTTCTAATGTAAGAGTTATCATGGAATGATCAGATCTATAGGCTGGAATATGATTAGATTGTTTTGATATTGTATATAACGGGTTTGAAATTAAAAAGAAGTCGAGTCTTGCTAGTTTTTTTTTGGATTTTTCCTGCACCAGGTATACGATTGTTTCTCTAAATTATCTTCACGCCAGCAATCAATAAGATCTAATTCTAACATCATATTTAAAACTGAATCTCTTGCTTTAGGATTATTAACGTTATTATAGCTGTCTATGTTTGGATCCATTACTAAATTAAGTCACCAACTATAATGCATTCATTATCTAAGTGTAATACTTTTTCACGAATTCTTTCATAAAATAAAGGTTCGTCTTTGTTAGGACCGTAAAGACAGAACAAAGAGATTTTTTTTTCAAATGATGAAAAATGCAATATTAATAAGTTTCCATTCTCATCCTTTTCCATGTTTATGTACTTGAAATCGAAATTATTATTGATTAGAATTGCAACGCCTCTAGACTGCGAGGAGAAGTTATTAAAATAACATTGGTAACCCCATTGACTCCTTATGTATGGGATGTCTTTATCTACAAAATGAGTATCTTGGATGCAATAAATATTAAAAGACATTTTTTTTCAAAAAGTTAAATACATCTAAGCGCTTTTTATGATCATTTAAGCCTTGCACATTTGCGGATACTATGGCAATTTTATCTGTCATTAATAAAATAATACCATGAAACTGTAGCAACCAGCATGGACGATGTCTCAGCTCTCAAACTGTAGAACCATTTCTGTGCACTGTATGCCTCTAAAGATATGAATAAATCTATAATGTAGGGAAGAGAGAAGTATTGAGACAAGTTTAAGTAAGAAATACAAATATGTTCCAAGGAGCTTAAAAGATTAATATCATTAATCATAAAAGATATTGAAAGAAGAAGGATCAGCAGGAAACATGTTTCAAACATATTACTAATATTACCAATTTTGCTCATTGTTTCTAAATATGAAAAAACACATGAGGCAATTTCACTTGCACCACGACTAGCAATACGAGAATCATGCCAAACATAACAATAACCATCCTTTTTCCGTAATCGTAAATTGAAAAATTAAAAGAATTTAAACCTACGCTTGTAGTACATACAACTTGTGTAAGCATTTGGTGTTAGTAAAACTTCCTGAAGATCAAAGACAGCCACTGCCAACTCTTTATCATGGCCACTTTGTGCACTTAGTTTATCTTCAATTTTATTTTTTCTAGCCATTTCTTTATTTGCAATATGTATTTCATATTCATTTTCTAATTTTTTTTCTCACTATTTGAGCTATGTTTGTATGAAGTACATAATCACACTGGTCTTTAAGTGGTTTATGAAATGTCAAATTAAAACTATTAAATGTGTCACGGTAATATTTTTCAGACGCAGGTGGAGTACCATCATTTATGCAATTATCACGATACATGTTATACATTTTTCTTATATTCAGATCAGATGGCAAATACAGTTTTTGCGATTTTTTCCTACAGTAATGGCTTTCAATAGTTTCAAAAGAATTATTATGCTCAATAACTTTTTGCCTAATTTGATCACTTACCATTATAGGCCTGGAGTCATGTTTACCCCTCATATCACTTACAATGATAGATCCTGATAATTCAGATTTACTATATGCAGTTAGGATCATTTTATCAGATATAGATAATGTAGCCAAAAAAACGTTTTACAGACTTTAATTTGATTACCACTGGGATGTGGTTAAATCCAGTCAATAGAAGATTTTCTTCTAGAATTTTCCTTAGTTTTTTTACTATTTACTATTTACTTTTGGTTGTTTTTTGTATTCTGTAAAAGAAAATGTCTTTGTTTTTCATAATCTCCCATTTTCCAAACATATGAAAAATATTATACCTGTCATCATTAGTAAACTTTTGTTTGCATTTATAGCGACAATCACCGCAGCCAGGTTTCATGGATCTAGCTTTCCGAATGTTTCCTAAATGATTTACAAAACATTTGCTTTCATTTTTTCTTTTTTTTGCAATGTTTCTTTTCAAACACTCAGGATTACGTCTACGTTTCCTATCCCTACTTTGAATTTCACTTACATTATGAGTAACTTCAGACTCAGACACAAGAAGTTGTTCAGGTATATTATTTGTTGCGGAATGAGATAAACTTAATACATCAGAGGGGCCATGTAAAGGAGTAGCAGTGTATAATTTCTTACTTAGTTCTGACAAGGGTATGTCATCATCACTGTCAAAAAAGATATTTGCTATAGGAAATCCATGTATTACTTCAATCCGTTTACGTGTCGGCATTATTTTATCTATACATGTTAGTTATCTTGTTTGCACATTCATGTTACATTATTTTATATGTATATGTATGTTACATTGTTTTATACATACATGTATGTAGCATTATTTTATATAAACACATTTGTTACATTACTTTATATATACATGTGTATTGTATTGTTTTACATGTACATTCATGTTGTATTATTTTATATGTGCACATTTATTACAAGATTAACGTAACGTAATTTTTCCGCCAACATATGTTATACGTTATAATTATTACGTCATCATTATTATTGTTATCCTGATGAAGGTATAAACCGAACGCGTTGTTAACAATATAGTACAACATAAGTATTGTACGTGTTGTTGTTGTTTCATTGTCATTTTATTATCACTGTCAAAAATACTACTAGTACAAGACTCAATATCACCATCTTTACTCTTAGTTTCATCAATATCTACTGTATTAAACAGATCAATATTTATATCATTTATAAATGATTTACTGCCATCCAATTTATCAACTAAGGTATCTAAATAACCTAAATCAACTGACAGTTCAGAGTCAGATTCTGAAATCAGCACAGTACTGACATCAGAAACAGAAGCTGTATTTAATTCATTTACTTTTTTATTTGTAAGACCAATGCGAATAGTAACGTCACCTTCACTTTGAGTTCTGAAACCAGAAAATTCTGACTCTGAACTGTCATGTTGAGATAATAATACATATCCATTTCAAAATGTACATCACGATTCAAGTTCAATGTTGCAACTAAATGCCTGATAAAATGACAAAGATCAAGTTCATGTTTATGAGTAGTCAAACAGGCAAACCCATCTGCTGTCATCATGCCTGTATCTGACCGGCTGTGAGGATCAAAACAATATATAAGTCCATTCTCCTTCCAAACACCACAAGTATAATATGGACAGCTAGTTCCCATTGTAAATAAATTTCCACCATTGACATCAGTTTCTAATAATTCAATAAATCCATCCTCTAACTTATAAAATGTTTTTTCCACATGTGATCTAGACAATGTCCCATTAATAGACTTTGATATTTGTATTTTGATACCATCAACTTCCGTTGGTAAATCTTCTATCGAATGATATGGACTGTTTGTGTTGAAAACAGTCTCAGTATAAAGTTGATCCCTTTTCTCTAAAATATCATCCAGAGAAGTTTTTGACTACTTTGATGGGGAAGACTTCCAAGCAGTGAGCAGATACGTTAGCGAATTTGACATACACTGTCGACCACTACCATTATAGACACTGTGTCCTTGGTGACGTGATGTCAGAAGTACATTGGCCATACTTGATTTTTTTGCCTGAAATGTGAAGTGTTTATCTAATCATATAACTTTTCAAATAAGAGGATTCAAAGCATGTCTGCATTCTCCTAAATCTGAGAAAATTGTGTTTAGTGTCCCGAAGTGGATACGGGTTCAAATCCCACCTGGGAGGTTATACTTTTCCATGAAAATTTGTAAATAATGTCAATTTTCCTCCAATTATAAGGTATATGTAGAAGTTTTGGAAGGATAATGTGAGTATGTATAGACAAGGGTCCAGGAAAGCTGGGTTATGTGCGCTGGACGCTGTAAAAAAGTCTAAAATTGAACAGGGGGCATGGGGGACTTAGCATCCACCTTATAAGTTTGAAAAATATGTGATTTACACCAAACAAATTTAAGAGTGGAAAAATCACAGTTTACCCACTGCCACTGGACAAATCTGCCTTGAAATAATATTAGTACCCAAATCAGAAATGCTTGCTATGCCATTTTTAAAGCATTATAAATCAAATGCAAAACAGGAGTAGATGTAGAATGTTTTCCTGTGGACTAGACACCAAAATTTGAGAATTTTGAATTTAATCTTCACCATAATTTTCAGTATTTTAAGAAACAAATCCAGTGGGTGGGGGTCTGGGCCACCTATTTGGTCCACCATTGAAAAAAAATACATTAGAATAAATATTAATGAGATTATTAATGTTACAACTTATGAAAGTTCTAAGCTGAAAATAGTTGTTTTGATATCTAAATATCAATAAAAAATTAAAACATAAAAAACCTTACCTGTCAACAAGTTCTTGGTTCCTCTTGGTTTAACCTTAATGCAACCTTCGTCTGTATATTTATTATGTAATGACACCATATCTATGACATCATAGTAAAATTTTGCGCTATTTATAGATGTACAAAGTGAAAGTAGATTCATGAATAATCTATTTTTATCCATGAATTGATAATGTATGTGAGTTACAACCTTGTTGCTCAGAAAATTTATATTTAGCTTAGAATATGGTAAGTGCAATTAGGTTGTTACTCTGAGTTACAGCCTTTTTGCACTTAACACAATATGTAAATTTAAGTTAAAACCTTTTGACAAACTTTGATTTTTGAACTTTGAATTTAGATTTTGATCTTGAGATTTAAATATATAATGTTTTAGCACTTACTGAACCAGAAAATGCAAAAAAGTGAATTTTGAAAAAAATGGAGTTACAACTTTTTTGCGCTCATGGGACGATATACCCCCTTCAAAATTAAAGTGTGATTCTTACTCATTACTCAATTTTTAAAAAAAATATTATAAAAAAGTTATTTGTCGGTAGAAAGATAAACTATTTTTATTGTACTCATGGTGATGGAGACTGGCAAAGCTAGTATGTTGAATCAGAGTCGGTAGAAAGATAAACTACTTTTTCAGTGAATCTAGGCTGTAATTCTGATGATAAACAAAGTAGCAAAAAGCTAATTCCTCAATATGTGTATTATGGGAATTCTACCTTAAACCTGAGACATGTACCAGGCCTGAATTCGAATATATCCAATATGGCTAATGAGCCTCAGTTGGTCAAAGGATTCCTCGAATTCAGAGGGCACCAAAGGGCCTCTGTGAGATGAATAAAACAACACAGGTGAGAATGTAAGCTTTTAATGTGAAATGAGTCAGACTTTAAGTTTCAGTATTTTAACACAATATCAAAATAAAAAAACACATTTTAATTACTTACTACAACAAAATAACAAAATTATAAAAGGATTTAAACATCATAAGGAGCACAAACATAGAAAATGTAATTTTAAGGAACAATGGGTACTATTAAACAAGATGAGGTTAAATTTGCGTAACATCCAGTCATATGTAAATCCAACATAATCTTGCTATTGACAACCATAAATTTTGAAATACAACATATTTATCCTACAAAAATGGAAAGAACACAAAGTGAAAAAAAATAATGAAAGAAAAGTAAAATAAATATGTATCACAGCAAGAAAATGACAGAAAAATGCCAACAGCTAAATACTGCATTAATAATCTATCAGGCCCATTTTACGTAAAACCTAAAAAGCGGAAAAGGGGTAATTAAGGGTAACTAAAATATAACTTGTACATGAACATACATGTACCTTAAAATATCATTCACAAATATATAATATCACAACTGCGGATTAAAACAATGCTCATTTTATTTTACACTATCGCAATACTTAGTGCATACAAGTACATTTTGGATAAAAATACACATATGTCACATCCTAAAAAAATGTATACGTCTTTACATGGAGTATGATGCTGCATGAAAAATAAAGTGTAAAATTGGTAGGCACACGTTTTTGCATAAACAAAGGCATAAGAAAATTTTTGAGCTAAAACAATTTACATTGAATTTAATAAATTATACAATATCGCTTGCTGTATTTTATCGAAGGTTTATTTTACTAATTCCTAAAACCAACATCCGGAATTTTTTCGTAAAAATAGAAAAAGCACCGGCTATGCTGGTCATGTTACAAGGAAAATATCGTTATATAAATGGTACATAGTCTTTACACTCTACTTTTTACATTACCGTATTCTAACGGATATAACACGCACTTTTCCACGTCCAAATCTGACATCATTTTTGGTGCGTGTTTTACAAGAAAACAATGAAAATTCGCCGTGTTGTTGACAAAATCGGCAATTCTTGCAAATGGCATATTTTTAAAAAGACAGGTAACTCGGTAAAACCATCATCATATTGAGTTAAATAACAATTCCTATATAAAACTATAGCATTTAATTTGTCTCATTATTAATAATAAATGTGTTCAACTAAAATTGGCACATTACAGTTTATCTAAACAATATTTATATAATTCGTTTCAAACAATTATCCTGTATTATTTGTATATACTAATTTAACTTGTTTTAGGTCTTCGTGTATTTTTATGAGAACATTTTAACGTCTTATTACATTTGTCATTAGA
Source organism: Mactra quadrangularis (assembly GCA_025267735.1). NCBI lineage: Eukaryota > Metazoa > Mollusca > Bivalvia > Venerida > Mactridae > Mactra > Mactra quadrangularis. The sequence goes on along the minus strand of CM046311.1, from coordinate 23,399,392 downwards.
GTTGTGCCTGGACTTTAGAAAAAGAATTTAGTAAATTGACGTGTTTTGAAATCACTAAACATAGTTGAGCAAGGCAACAATAAGGGTTTGTTAAAACGTTTTTTTTTACACCAAATGAAAATTGAAAAAAAACACTAATGAGAAAATGAACTTTGAGCTTAACTTGTGTATGAATAGCATTATCATTATGAGTTTGACATATTGCTTTTAGCACAGTTTAAACAGAGTTTCTATATGTGTGAAGTTTGAAATTAATTTATCTCTCTATATGTGAAACAATAAAAGAAAAAGGAAATCTGCGAGAGTTTCACACCAGAACATTTATATAAATAGGCATACCAATAGAAGATTTTGATTTTCAAGTAGTTTACACAAAGACATTTCATCAAATAACTCAATAATTCTCAAATATCCGTTTAAGCTATAAACTAACATAAAATCTTTGTAATTTAATAAACACTAGTTGACCTCAAAAATAAGTAATGAATAAGGAGCAACAATATCTAACACTAACACTTTCACAGATTGTTCACAACATTCTAAGTTCAAAGATCTGAAACACATAATATATTCAGTACAATAAATAACATCTGACCAACCAAACATTGTCTGTAACAGACTGCATATTACATCATCAATAAATTGTTACGAAATTGATCGTAACTAATGCTAAAAGGCAATATATTTGTTTTACAAACATTTCTGCACTTATTTAATTAAACAAAACTAACATATGCGTACATGTTAAGTTCCACTATTTTTTTAATATATCACTTATTTAAACTAACATTTGATTATCATAAGAATGTAGAAGATATGTCTATGTAGTATATTGAATATAAAACACGACCAACGCATATGTTTCTTATTATTTACTAAAAGTTTTACGACATTTCACCATTCAAGGCTTCATCAGGTATAAACAACCTGATTTATCAAGTAATTCTTAAATTAAATGTTTAAATCCATAATCATAGCTAGTTTATATAATGTGAAAAGCAACATCATGTTTGATAGTTATAATGTCATACAGAAATACCAGTGATGATAAAAGCAGGTTTTGTAGTCATGTTATACTAGTTGAGAAATTCAAAGTTTTTGACATCTAAGTTATACAGCATATAAGATGATACAGTTTTAACATTTAGAATCACTTCTTTCTTCACCATGATTTACTGTTCATGAAATTTTGCACTTGAGTGAACACCTCATCCACTGAACCCTCGGCTGTCACCTGTAATATACAAATAATTATGTATGGATTAATCATACATTTATACATGTTAGTTTTTCCTCAACTGTCAAAGCTTGAATAATTTCACGGTTACTGAATGCATTGTTTTTGTACTGGCGGCCTAATTGTTATTAAAATATCTTGACTAAAACATATCATACGGCATAAGCAGCTTTACTCAATCATACACACTTTCGGAAACTCATGGATGTATTACGACAATAATTTTTACAAACGCATTCACCGTGAAATTATTCATGTTTTGACATTTGAGAAATAAACCGAACTTAATATTAGTTGTTTCATAAAATTCGTGGAAATAAGGGACTTTAGTCAGTTATTTACCCTTGTATACTCTTTAAATAGGTAGGTCCTATTAGTTGGATTACTCGGATTTTACCCTTACTTTTCAATGTTCAATTTGCCAAAATTAATCTTAAATAAATTTTTTGCAAATCATTTAACTTTTTTGAAATTCAAGCTAGGTATTGTTAGGGTAAAGCACTATCTAAATTTCACTATTTCTGTTAATATCTTAATTAACAAGAAAGATATTAGTTGAAATATGTTTTTATCTTTACGTAGGAATTTAATGATAAAATCCGAGGATTCCAACTGTAAAGACCTACTTACCAATTGGATTGCTTCAGATTTTATCAGGGAAGGATAACTGACAAAAGTCCCTAATAATAACAGTGTCATGAAACGAATAATCAGCAGGCATTTTCTTATGTATTTACAAAAATATCGGTGTAAGTCAATGTTATAAAATAGTTAAGTGAAGTTAGAAGATTAGTTTTGCTAATTCATAAAGTATACCATAGTTTGTGCTATTTCACCATAAATGACAATAAAGGAACTAAGACTGAATGTGTTATTTTATTTTGTGATTTTCATACAGAATCTGTACTCATTTCAAAATATATCATGTTCACCAACAAACTTTGATTCACACCCCAATGTCAAGTTTTTTTACCATTTGATCATCTTTTTACCCCTACATAAAACGGGTCTAAACATAATGAATATACTATCTTTACGATAACTCTACAAATAATATTTCCACGACAAATAGAGATTATCCAGAATACTAATAACCTCTTGTACATCAAGAGTTACTGTTATTATATTTACCAACATCCTAACCCAACAATAACAATAGATAATAAAACATTGAGGATGTTTCAGATGATTATACTATAGTCTTAAAGAACAGCACTTAGAATTCACTTGAGGGTATAATCATAAAAACATCAAGTGTAAAGAATTAATTCTTCTATTTTATTGTTGTCAACAAGTTAACATAAAATATTGCAGCTGCCAGATAGAAAATAAACAAATATTATCTTAATTGATAAATAAAGAAGTATATCAAGTACTTTATACATTCAAAACAAAAGTTAAACGTATGACCACAGAAAAAATCCAAGGATACTGATTTGGATGCATATGGTATTGTTTTTAACTTTTTCAGAGAAGAGTCTCCCCCAGAATTCCTAGTTAGTTTCACAAATGTTTTGCCAAGTCTTGTTTGTACCATCCGAGACAATTAAGTATAAACACATAATGTAAAACTAGTTCTAAACAAAAAACAACAACTGATCATAATACAACAAAATAAAACAAGTTGTAACACAAAACTAGTCTATATCCTTTTTTATTAAAATGAAGTTAGTATACTCTTGCCCTAACCAAACAATGAAGTTATTTATGAGAAATGAAGAACTGTTACTTATCTCTTTTATGAGAGGTAATACTTTATATCATCAAGTATTACAGCATCTTATCATCATATTAATGTATCAAAATGTATTATAACATATAACATTCATCAATAAATAACCACACGATAGGTAAACATGTGCACCCAATGCACCAACATTTACATGACATGAAACTTAAACTGACAAAAGGGAAATAACTCTATCTTAACTATCGATGTGAGTGGTTTCCCTTGATCAGCATCTAGATTGATCTAGATCTAGAGGACTCATTTTTTTAAGAGCTGAGACTAGAGCCTACGATAAAAGATTCAAGAGGCCTGGATGTACTATTCAGTTTAAAGAACCACATTTATATTTGCATTCGCATTTTGAATGGTTAAAAAGATGGCAGCTTTGAAAGGTGTTTATGTTTTGTTTTATTGAAGTTATAGCTTGTTTACGATAACTTGAGAACAACGACTTGTTTACATATTTTTGACTCAGGCATTACACAGAATAGACAGTTCAGTTTATTATATATTGTTATATACAACAGTTACCGATACTTTGATTTGGAATACGTCAAAAACAGACTGATAATAATCGATAATTATGAGTACTTATAAATCTACCCGAGTATAACATTGGTTTTGATGTATTTTGTCTCAAGTTATCCTAAACGAGCTATTACTTTTCTATACATGTGTTGTGTTTTGTAGTATACGTCAGTGACACGTCCTGTTTTTATAAACAAAAATGAAAATTTTAAAACTAACAAGAATTTATAGTTTTTTAGGTTTACAGATTGGAGTATGATTGGAACAAACAAAAGGAGCAAGTCAGTTACTTTAGGCACTTAGTCACATTGCTCCTTCTAGAATGTAAATCAGACAAAATATGCAAATTAGATTTTAATCCTCAACTATTTTGAAGTTGTAAATATATTACAGTAGCTTAACAATGTTCCTGTAACATATGTGTCTATATGTCTAGATAATTTTCTTACTGCATAAAGATGTATATAGAAGTATCTATCAACACATTTTATGACAAAATCTGGCAGCCATATAAAAGTACTGTTGTTTATGTTACTGCAACGATAAACCCATCACAATATCTGGCAGTCTACAATAATCATCTTTGTTTAGCAAACATTACCATATCATACTAGTATGCCAGGATTGTATATTAACATAACTTATTACAAATGTCTAGATATCAACATAATAATAAAATAAATACCTTAAGACAGGATAACTCTACTTAACATGATACTGTTAGGACTAAGTCTATAGACATTATGGAACATTGTCAAAATGAGATAAGCAACATTTTGGTATAATTTTAGAATTTATGACATGGTAAAAAGTAAAAGTATCTAGACGGCTTATGGAATCTTATAAAGCTATACAGACTATATAGTTCTTATATTCATCATGATACATAATTTTCTTAATTAGACAGGTAACTCATAGTATGTATAAGTAGCTTAATAAACACCTTGCAATATTCTGTTTTGTAAGTATGAAAGTGATATGGAACAAAAACACCATATAATAATTTTGAGACAAAAACATGCCAAGACTTTACCAAGTTATTTATATAAAATGAAGCATTTTCCTCTGTTGTGAAGTTTTTCTCGACTCAAGCACATATTTTTTAAATTTATCTATATCCAGATTTATGTATACAGCATCATAGTAATAGAAACATTATTTTCTTTTACAGACTTAAAAGGGGTTTATTTTACATGAACATATGAGACACAAATCGAAAATAATTTATAAAGTGGTCTAACCAAAGATGTAATCAGAAGGGGTGTTAGAGAGACCATAATATTCCTAATGAATTCCAATTTAAATGTTACAGTCATTTTCAACGGTATTACATATACGTGTTTCAAAATCACAGAGGACGATTGACCATATGATCCTCTATTAGATCAGTCTTATCCCCCCTAAAAAAATCCTTAAACCCACCTGATCTAAATCTTCCTTCTATCACAATATTACTGTACTAGACAACAAAAAACTAGCTTATGTAAAAATATAAACATTCTAACCTTGATGACTTTATCTTGTTGTGTATAATGATCAATAACTGGTTGTGTCTGATTGTGAAAAGTATTCAAACGTTTTTTAATAGTTTCTTCATTATCATCAACTCTACCACTAGTTTTACCACGATCTAATAATCTAGCTGTCATTGTATCATCAGATACTTCAAAATATAATACATTACTACACTCTGTTATCTGAAATTAGAACATAATGTAGTTTATTTGTAAGTGGACAATACTGTAGTATTAATACCTGAAAGGTATTTCCATTAGAAGAACATGCTCTTACTTATTAAGACTCTGTGGGTTTGAACCCCACAAGATGCTCAGCTAATTTCCTCAAGAAATAATGTTATCTGCAATACCTTGTCTGTGTGAATGTATGTTTATACCGCAGTGAACACAAATATTTGAATTCGAGGTATAGTCTCCTAGTGATGAAGGTAATGAAATGTGGTACTATAGCATATACAACAACATGATAAAGTGTACTTATATTTGAAATTTAAATGTACGTTATCATAGGAGTGTAAGAAATGATAGTTGTATGTTCACAAAATCTAAGATATTTACCTCATTTTCAAATCTAGTTCCTTGTTCCATCTCTCTAGGATAACCATCAATAAGGAAACATTTTGTTTCAGATAATTTACCAACCATAGCTTCCTTCAATAATTCTAATACAACATCCTGAAAATATACATAGATTTTACACACTAGAGCATACGGAATGTCAGGTAGACAATGGCAGGGTGTACCCACACAATAACACTCTTGTTGAATTAAAACTTTCTCTGACTTTTTCCTAACCTAAAAACTATTTAACTTTTCCCTGACCATGGGAATGTCTTCTAGTGCACTAATAAATGTGTATTTCAATTATCTATGATCGGTGTACAGTTAACTAATGATATTTACATTTTATTTGTTATTATTATGACTAGACATATAAAAAAATCATTTTATCAAAATAAATTTTTAATACACAAAATGAAAACTTTCCATCTCTATCCCGATTAATTCCTAGTTAACAATTCACACAATAAGGTCTTACGATCTTGAAAATATTGTCAGACTTATAATGAAACTTCATAAAACACAATTTTACAGTAACAAAATCTTACAGTTGTAAAACATAAATCTAGATTATACCAACCAAAGAAACAAGTTCTCCTTTCTCCATGATATCATTAAGTTTCTTGCCTCTTTCTGATCCTGAGGCAACTTCTGCACGTAATAAATCACCGGATGAAAGATGACAGAAACCATATTTCTCAACAATACGAGCACACTGTGTTCCTTTACCAGATCCAGGTCCACCTAAAAATATACATTGTTTATTTATTTATTTATTGGAGTTAACGCCGTGTCAACACAATTTAGGTCATTTTACGGCGTCCAGCGCACCTAACCTAGCTTTCCTGGACCATTGTCTATAACCAGTACTCACCTACTCTTCCACAAGGCCGGAAACTTCTCCATATTATCTAATCAATGGATGAAAATCGACATTATTATCAAATTTTCATGGAAGAGTATAACCTCCCCGGGTGGAATTCGAGATTCCAAATCCCGGCGCGCTACAAACTGCGCTATCGACCCAGGTTTATATACATTGTCAAATAACATATAACGTATATCTTAATATAATAAAATGGTTTAATATTCCACTTTTCTTTCTCGAAAGTGTTTCTGATGTCTTCTTACATTACAAATCATGTCCAATTAAACTTTCACTTTCATGAAATGATGTCACAATTAAATAACATTTGACTAGATAAACATTCTTTAAATATTCTTATACATAGAACAACATTTTAAACAACTGCTAGATAAGTATAGTTTAAGCAAATCAAACACCGTATAGGGTCAGGTAAAAGTAACTTCATCTGGTTAGTTTGTTGTAGATACTATAGAATCTGATTTAAATGATATTGCTAAAAGGAATGCGTTTTTACAAAATATTTTTACGGTGTACAAAAATCATAAGTCTTTTGTTTGATTTCAAAACAGATGGACCGAAGATCAAATACAATTTTATATAAAGTTCGGAACATAATTATTTCACTATGCCCTTACGTGTATTACCCGAACTTGTACTTTATGCTATTTTTATTGTCTTATATGCAACATGCACACAAGAAAATATCGTATTTAAGTCTTTTGTTTGATTTCAAAACAGATGAGCCGAAGATCAAGTACAATTTTATATAAAGTTCTGAACGTAATTATTTCACTATGCCCTTACGTGTATTACCCGAACTTGTACTTTATGTAATTTTTATTGTCTTATATGCAACATGCACACAAGAAAATACCGTATTTTCTGCTGCTGAATATATAAACCTGGTTGGCAGAAATATCATCTACTGTATTTGCAATCAAAATGTTGACTTAAATATGAATCATTATTATATATACTTACCAACAACAAAAATAACTTTAGCATCAGATAATGCATTAGATTCTGAAATAGAAAATCAAATATTTATAATCATATGTATGTTAGTCAATTTAAAGATAACATTTGAATCATATTACACAATGACATTCATAATGTTATATTATTTACAACAGGTTTCACATGAACCACAATAACAACAAGGTAAATGTAATTCTAGACTGGTCATGTTTTGCAAGGGAGTTGTCTATAACAATATTTTCCAAGTCAAAACTGCAGCAACCGTAAATGTTTTCATTGATAGCAAAATACTTATACATTCTTTTCTTGTCAAATGAATGAAAATTGACAGTATAAAAAAAAACAGTATAAAAAATAAATCCAGAGTAACCAGTGCCAAAGCAAGTGAGAAGTAATTTTAAAAATACTTGTTTGTCTTTGGCAATGAGAAGGATAAACTCATTATCTTGAAACACATCATTAGGGAAGGAAGAACACATTACCTTGAACAATATTTAAAACCTATCATCCTTAATAAAAACATCTTGAACTGCTCATTCAAATTTATTTGGTTTAAGATTGTGTAATAAAAGGGTAAATACGTCTATTTTTCCGATTTTATAACTCATCATGGCTTATTATACGTTTTTATGTATTTAGGACATACCTCTAACAATGAAAATATAATAAATCCTATGAGATAATACATATATATACTATGACCTACCTGTTTTAAATGCTTCATCAAATATAGCTTCAACTTGAGTAAATACTTCATCCGGTCCTTGTTCTGCTGATACCTGCAACATAATATATACATGAAGTAAACAGGTCATACATAATGTATTCAATCATAAACAGGTCAAACATCATGTAGTCAATCATAAACAGGTCATATCTTGTACAGTCAGTCATAAACAGGCTAAAATGTATATTAAACAGTTAAGTAACATATCACTTGTCGTATATGAATCAACTTTTAATCAAAGCCACTTAATAAACAATCCTTATAATAATCAATATCTGAACTGATATCAAACACATCAGCCTCATTGACACAATAACCTCCTACTCCAATGCATTCCAAACTACAAGAAATATTTGATGGACAAAAGAGTCATCCTTAACTAGGCGAAAGCAGCTCCAAAGGACAACAGTCTCAGATAATATTAGAGTAGAATATTTAGATCTGGTTTTAATGAGATTTCTTTTAAATGGGAAGTCACTATTGATTCCAGTCTCTAAATTATTTCAATGTATGATAAACAATAATACGCTCTGTACATTTCCATTTTTGGTGTAAGAGACTTCATGAAATCAATATTTAAGTGTTTAATTTAAGTTGGTAATATACAAAAAGTAACATAACATAAATATAAGGTTTATGTCAGTATTTTAGAATAGGTGTGAGATCTAAGTCATATTGCTTTAACTATAGACTTTAATTAGTACATTTCACACATGGTCAACGTAATCTGTCAATATTCCTGGTAACCATGTGATCAAACTTTAACGGTGAGATTTAGAACTGTGAAATAACTGAGTTGACAACCTAACTTATAACTGGCTTTTACACTCCTACAGTGCACAGTCAGACTAAACTAGGCTTCTAAGGATCATAAATCACACATCTAAGGCATATTGAGACGTTATGCGATAAAAAATATGATAACTCTATGCCACATAGTTTCTGTTGAAGATTCTATTTGAAACTTTATTGACACAGTTTAAGTGTACATTCAACTTTAGACCATTCTAGGGAGTTGTATGTGTGTTTTCAATGGAACCCCAGGACCTACACACTTTTTTATTTTTTAATATGATAATTGAACAAACAAAATGGTGACACATATAGCTATTTTTCTGAAGTGAGGGTTCAACTTTTAATTCATTACCATACCTTTTTTAATTTGCCTTCTTTTTCATAGTACTCTACGACAGGTGTGGTTATATCATGGAAAGTCTTTAATCTCTTTTTAATTGTTTCCTCATTATCATCAACACGTCCACTTGTCTCAGCACGACCCAATAAACGTTTTGTCATGGTTTCATCTGACACATCGAAATATAGAGCAAATTGGCAAGGTGTTACCTATGTAATATAGTAATCGTATTTATTTAGCAATAGCACGATGTCATGTAAAAACACTTGGGTCCAAAAGTTTCTTCACACAAATGAAATTGATTTAATACATTGATATACTTTTCATACAATTACAAGTTTCACCAATAATGTAAAGTTTTACATGAACCAGTAGTTATGTTCTTTGTATTAAAAATATACAGAATACTAAAATACTAAACAAAATGTGTCTGCAATAGTTTTTCAATAAAAATAGTAAAACTAGGGGAAAAATTACAAGTGTAAAGAAACTTTTGTACCTCTGCGTGAATTACAATGATATTCATCCATTAAGGACTATGTAAAAGTTGAAATTACAGAAAGGTACCTTTAAGTACCGACCCCCAAAAAGTTGGTTAGGGTAAATGCAGCGCTAAAAATATCATAATGTTTAATTATCCCTCTTGCCTGAAATCTTTTGGACCAGGCAATATTATCGTAGGTACTTCACATCACCTGTGAATACAGAAATAAATACGTTATTTTCTGTGCAAGTTTCCTTTTATTCTAGCGAACAATTTCAGAATACATATGCAGATATTGAATGCACTAATATTACTCTAGATGCACTGAGGCTTACATTTTCTATATCTGCGACTGAATTTACATATATGAACAAACAAACAAGTGGGCTCTGTAATCAAAATTTGGGCGTCCATTTTGCGTGTATTAAAAACTTTTCATTACACATCTTTGCGGAAGTCAGGGGCTAATCACAAAAACGTATGTACATACGCGAACTGAGATTCTTTCTAAAGATTGCCAGATTTCGATGAAATGTCTTAAGAATGGTTTATTTTTTATGAAGTTATTACTATATATGTCTGTAGATTTGATGATTTATTGTTTTAAGGTATTTATTTGACGCCACGTGGGAACTTTTTTGTGCCTAATTACTTTATTTTGACATCCATCGGTTCCGTCTTATATTGGTTGATGTTTTGTTAGCAGGTGACCATTTATTGTGTCATACCACGTTTGTTTAAATTGGCCGTGTATTGAAAAATCAAGAGTATGGTGGCTCGGTATAGCCCTCGTGCATTTTCTTCGAGAGCTTTTAATCTCCGTTTGTGAAATTGTTTGTTGAAGTTTGTGGAACATATTGTATTCTTTAAATGTTTTGTTGTTAATAATGTATTGTTGACAACAAATCATGTGACCAAAATTTTAGGGCTTCACCACTTGTCGTTGACTTAAGTCAGATCGTATTGTACGTAGCAAAGATTTTAAGTTTCGAGTGCGTCTTTAAAATTCTCTCATCGTAAAACGTAAGTTCAACGTAAGTAAGTAATTTCGGAAATTTCGCTATCTTACGTAAGATTCTTATGAAACAGTCCCAGTTCTTCATCAGCCCTGCGTTCAGTTAGCATTTAACGTTAGTCAATCACCGTTACTGTTATGAACGGTTAATTGAACGATCCGTTGAAGCGCGAACGTTTAAAAATAGTGGACAAGAGAATCTTTACTTTAATTTATTAGAAGAATTCGGAGAGGAGGAATTGTTTTCTTGTTTACTAGTTTTTTTGTTGTTGTAAATTTATTGATCTAAATCAACGGGAGTAACACTGCCGACTTCGTTGTAATGGCAGTTACTAATTTGCACAATATACTGGAACTATTTTGTTTCAGGTTGTTTCATACTCGCGTACTATATACTTAAACCGTTAGCTGTTTGCCTGAAACGTTTTCCGCTAACAGGCCGTTCAATAATGACATTAGTGAATTATACCTATTTTAAGTGTGTACCTTTCATTACCTGTGTCCATTATTGGACACCGTACTTTTTGTTTGTACTACTTCTTTTGTGTAAAGTTGTATTTTGGACATGTTGAAAATTATGAATTTTAGTATATAGAGATATTTTATTATACTGATTTCAGACAATGTATAAATTAATTTGTATTTTTAACTCTTAGTGCATCTGTACGGGAATGTACACAATCTGATTGGAAGATTTTATTTTAACTGTTTTCACTGTACTTCATGCAAACTTGCACAAAAGTTTACATGTTTAAACCCACTTTTTTCATAAAAAATAAATATTACTAAACCTCTTTTTTGATATTTTTCTATTAAACTTACTAATTTATTTCATTAGGATTAAAATGAAAACTGAAATTTATGAAAATTATTTGTAAATTTCAATTATTGCAACCACACCTATTTTAAAGTCATAAAGGACATTCGTAAATTACATAGTCCTTAAACTCTACCTATACATGCATGATAGTATAGTCTGACAATATTAACTTGAGCTTGAATTACCTCATTATAATAATTACATGCTTCACTTACACTAAATTGTGAGTATCCGTATGCGTGTATACGTTAATACACGTGTTTATAACAACTTGTGTAACTCTAAATCAATATTGTAAAAATAGCATGTTATTGTACTTTTAATTTTGGACGCATTCGTTTATGAAGAAAAAACGTAAATCCGCAATACAGTGGGACAGTTTCAAAGTATTTATTCTTATTAAATCAAAATTACTTGTTTAGTACGTGTTTTTTCCGAAAGCGTTCGATAAAGCGCCGACTTCCAAACGAAGACAAAAATAGAAAGTAAATACTGAGTTTAATATATTCTTGCATACAGGTCAAGCTCAGGTCAATATTGTCGGACTATAACACTATTGTAATTCTAAATAACTTATTCACTTTGATCTGTAACAAGAAACAATATCAATGCCATATTTAGCTTACTCAAATTGTTTAAGAATACAATTTTTATATTGAAAGAGATATAAATGGCCTATACAATATCCATCCATTTAATCAATTAACTATAGTAAATTAGTACTATTATTTTACTGGGTTTAACGCCGTGTCAACACAATAAGGTCATTTTACGGCGTCAAGCGCATCTAACCTAGCTTTCGTGGACCCTTGTCTAAAACTAGTACTCACCTACCCTCCCACAAGACCGGCAAACTTCACAATATTATCTAATAAATGGAAAAAAATTGACATTATTGTCAAATTTCCATGGAAGGGTATAACCTCACCGGGTGGGATTCTAACCCGTACCCCATTCGGGACACGAGATTCCAATCCCGGTGCGCTACCAACTGCGCTATCGACCCGGGTTAGTAAATTATTCAATTCAGTAATCTATCACAGGTCAGGCTCTTAATTGTAGATATTTCAAGAAGTTACAGTATCAGCTTCATGCGAGATATACTAATTATGATATTGTTGAGGTATGACTTTTCTTTTTATCTACTTTAAGGGAAAAGAAATCAAAAAGCTTAGTAATACAACTTGTATTAGGACCACCCAGGATTTTATAAAAAATATTACAAAGAAATTACCGTATGTTATAGTCCAAAAATATTAACCTGAGCTTGAACTATCTTATTATAACAATTATCCACTTCATTTACATTATATCGTGAGTCACGGTATTACACGTGTTTATAACAACCTTTGTGACTGTAAATCAATTTTGTAAACATTGCATGTTATTGCACTTTAAATTTTGGAATCATTATTTTATGGGGAAAAACGTAAGTCCGCAATGTTGTGGCACAGTTTTTAAGTATTTACTCTTATGAAAACAATATTTATTGTTTAGTATATGTATTTTGCCGAAAACTTTAGATAAAGTATGATTTACAAACGAAGACAAAAATAGTCAGTAAATATTAAGACAGTTTATTATATTCTTGCATAAAGACCAAGCTCAGGTTAATATTGTCGGACTATAATAGTAAGGACTATTTCAGACAAGTTTTAAATCCTAAATTCACAAGCAAACTAAAATATCAATACAAAGAGAATAATTACCTCATTTTCAAATCTGGTTCCCTGTTCCATCTCTCTAGGGTATCCATCAATAAGGAAACCTTTACTATCAGCAGCCTTAGCTAACATAGATTCTTTAAGAAGTAATAACACGGTATCCTGTTACATAGAGAAAATGTGTACATCATTAATACAGGTACATTCTATACATATGACACTGTGATTAAAATGTCGGAATATCTTTTATTTGAACCAAAGTGCTAAAAAAGCCAAAAACTTGTAAGGAAGGCCTTGACTTGAAACATGAATGACATACATAGAGGTCTGTGGTGCTCTTCACAAAAATTCTTACGAAAACATTCTTCGTAAGTCAAAAGCAAGAAACAATACTACGCTCATATTTGTGGCTTATCAATTCCAAATATTATAGAATTGTGTAGAATAGATTTTACCTTTTGAATATCATATCATAGCTTTGTTTATTATCCATCTGACTTTGAACTGTTATTAAAATGAAATTGACTTACGATCACTTTTTTCGTAAGAATTTTTGTGAAAAGGAGCACTGATCTACCAAAAGACCAAAAGAAGCAATAATCAAGTGTCATTGTGATTGGGAACAATCATGGTGATCTTCTACCTAGATAAACCTCGGATATCACAAGGTGAAAAAGCACATGTAGTTCTAACGTGGATTCCATAGAAAATGTGAATTTAATGGAATTTTGTTTCTGTGGTAATATAGTCTTAACTACACAGAAATACAACTTATCAAACAGATAAAATGTTTTGATAAAGCGCGTACAATACATATTATTAGGTGGTGTACATGAAAATGATTATGAATGTTGTTTTGTAACTAATTAACAGAATAGAAGACAAATTGTTTAATAATATCAACTTTACACATCCATGTTTAAACAACAATGGAACTACTTGCCAGCGAGTTATTTGCCCGGTCTTACAACCTGGTTGTATTCTTACTACCTCTGGAACCCAAGGTTTATCACCAAGTTTGTTCAGAGTGAGTCAATGTTTCCATTACTCGTATTTGTCAATAAGCAAGCATTAACATGTTAGACAGAATGCAGGTGGTCTTATTAAAGCTTCACATGTCAATGTTCATGGCTGATTTACTGTTGCCATATATGATTGTTACAATACTGATCTCAGATACGACAGACATGAACTCTTTGGATGTTTCTATATCAAGCATGAAAGAAAAAGATTAGGAGTGGTACAATATACAATGACTTTGGAAGGATATAACCACTCACCACAGAACTAGATTCTTAGAGTGACTGACCAAAGATATTTTAACACTTTTATTTTTTTTACAGTACTAGGTTTTAACGCCGTGTCAACTCATTTTTGATATTTTACGGCGTACAGCGCACCTGGACCCTTGTCAATAACCAGTACTCACTAACCCTTCCACTAGGTTGAAAACTTCTCCATATATCAATTCAAAAACATCTAAATGTATGTACACAAAACATTGTGACCCCTGGGGGCTCAATTCTAACCCCTGACGCATTATTTTGACAGTTTTAGACAACCTTATAGTGATATTACATGACGAGAATGGAAACTCTAGGCCTCATGATTTAAGAGAGGAGTTTAAACAATTCATTGAATTAACTTAAGATCTCATTGGAAGGATCAATTATGACCGCAGAAGCATGATGATTTTAACATTCCTGTAGATGACCTTGAAGTGATGCTACTTGCTTAATACGAAAGTCTAATTGGTTTTAAAGAAGGTTTCCGTATATAACCCTATGTAAAACTTGCAATACCTAGGATTGGGCCAATGATGAACTCAGGGCGATATGTGAGCAATCTATGTAAATGACCTTAATAAGATGCCACATGAAGCTGTAGGCATTGCAGTTTTTGACAAGAAGATTTATATGTAAATTGTGGACAGAAGTACTCTGGCTAAGACACCAGATAGACAAGCCATAATAACTTGTAAAATAAATCAAACTTACCAAAGGAACAAGCTCTCCTTTCTCCATTATAGCAGTAAGTTCCTTGCCTCTCTCTGAACCAGAAGCCACCTCAGCACGAAGTAAGTCACCAGTAGAAAGATGTGTAAATCCATACTTGTTGACTATACGTTCACACTGTGTACCTTTACCGCTACCTGGTCCACCTATCACAAATATCACATATGTGTTACTTAATATCTTAGACATTATGTCAATCAATTAACTTTATGATGCCATCACCAAGGGAGATAACTATATACATTATAAAACAAGAATATCACATACATTCTTGTAGCTAGCCATGAAGTGATGTGCAAAATCAAAGTCTTAAAACATATCTTTCAAGACCAATGCAGGTAAATTAAAACAAAGAGAATTGAGATCTAGATCTAACTAACTAAATACCGTCAAGTAAAGTAGTGGAATGATGACTTAAAACACAACTGATTTTGAAATTTTTCAAAAGTTATATAAGATTATAGATTAGGAAAATAATATCCACTACAATAAAGATCTAAATGAATCAAACATTGTAGATTGCAGGTGACATCTTTAAGTTCCAACGAACTTTTTTTCCAGGAAACAATATTTCTTCAAAAGAAGTGATGCTTCAAAATTCTTAAGAAATCATTTTCAACTTAATCCTGTAAAATATGTATTTGAAATCTCTGAACTGAGCTAGTCAGTTCATTAGAATATGTTTAAAATCCAGCATCACAAACAACCAAGTCTTTAATTTTCTTACTGTAACAAACACATACGAAAGAAAATCTCCCAGATTGTTTACTGAATTGATTCATACATTTTTAAATACAATCAATACAAAGTTTACACTATATTTGACTTATATTTGGTAATATAATGATTTGTTAAGGAAATAATCAATCAAATAACAGTTGTCTATCACTTGAAGAAATCTGTGATTCTGATCATACGGTGAAACCTCTACAGATAATTTACTTAATTCATGACGGTTTTAAAAAAAATCGAATGACGTTCATATTAAGAATTAAAATATATAGTATCATGATTTGTTTCGGGCTATCAGCCTAAACAAGTATATTTGTACATCAACTGTAATTTCTGACTCTAGCAATCCTAATAGGAACTTTTTAACTCCCTCTAGGCAAACAAAGTTATCAAACCCACCACTTAGTACTTTTCAGGCATTAGTGGACAAATTCCCAAACTATAACCTTTACCAAAGATTTAAAACTTGCAATATAATTAATTTGTACAAATAATGTCACCATAAATGGATAATATTCTTAGGTGATTGCATTCAGATGCGTAGAACTTTAGAAATCTCTAAATTCAAATCACTCAGTTTCCTTCACCTTTTTTGAAATTGGAAAGGGTTTCATCAAAATCCCCAAACCACCTCTATATTAGCTAGTGCTTAAAATTAATTTGTGAAACTCAATAAACAGTATATTTTAATCAATCATTGAATTCAAAATTTTCTTTCTTCTCCATAAGAAAAAGTCAGCACAAACCATCGTTGGCAACCACAGTACTTTCTTTCGTTACACTCCATACGTACCGTGGGCAATTTGACTGGCAAAATCTCGTTCTTAAATAAGCATGAGGCAGGGGAGACCAATCTTCTTCGAATGAAATCGCATGTTACAATTAAAAACTCTTCAATAACAATGACGTCATACTTAAAATAGAAACCAACGCACATGTTTATTTTCAAAAAATGGTTGCATAATTTCATTGGCCAGCTTTCCGGCGCGATTTTCTTGCGGAACCAATGAAACTGCCTCATTAATTATTCATGATTACGAGATTTTCTTAACCAAATGGCCCACGGTACATAACGCAGCATCCGAGTAGTGTATCGCTGGGTAACCGACGATGTCACATAACTAGTCCGCATGAACCACATACTTATTTATTTATTTTAGTTACATGACTCACAGTATTGTACCATACAGAACGAGTAGACTGGGAACATGTTTTCTGAGAGTTCATGGGAAGGGAGTTATGACATCAATCAAAGTATCTTTTTAAGCTTATTTTTTCATGTAGATCTACGTAGAACATTTTATAATCTACGTAGAACCCTTTTTCCAGCATGTAACGATCCTCTCAGATATCAAAGGATCTTCTCATACATGATATATATAAAATAATAAAGTTCAAGACTTACCAATGACAAAGACAACTTTGATATTCTTCAAGGCTGAAATGGAAGAAACAAATACTCACATACTATCCACAATACTCACATAAATACTCCAATAATTAAAGGTACTCATTCACAGATTTCACAGAAATTAAATATCAACTTTTTCTAAATCTATCAAAATGTATGGAAATATTTTAGGAAGCAGGACGGCAGTGTTCTGATAATGACAATTTTAGTGCAAATTGACATACAACTACAAAATAATGGTGTTTCATGTAGTAAAAATCTGCCCCGTATGTCACGGTATAGACACTTTTAGTGTATTTTTGTGACTTTTATTGTATATTTCTTGCAACAGATAGGTCAGTTTGTCTTGAAATTATAAGACGTTTTGGCACAATTACAGAAACTGAATGGTATTTTGAAATTATAGAAAAAATAAACCAAATCTGTGAATAGTACCTTTAAAGCTGCTTAATGATCAATACATCCTTGAAAACTATAACAAGGTTAATGTTCTAACTTACCCTAGATTATCATCATCACTATGTAACAGCTCATGGAAAATACATATTATGATATGTATAGCTATGTAGCTACCTTGAAGACTTGAAACAACTGGTTCTAATTATTGAAAAAAGCTATCTAAGTCAAGTTACTGCTTATATATTAACTTTGTATACATGACAGGTAATTATTCAGTTAAATTTCTCTTTTTCCTCACCATCTCATATTAGGCAGCCATTTCCTAGTTCAAGTCATCTCTAAGAACAGCATATCAAGATCATTCAATCAAGTATTTTCGCTTATAGATACGATACTTCCTGCAACAATTACTTAATTATACAGGGTTACCAAAATGAAATTCTGGATGTGCTTAATTACTTCTGAAACTGTTTAATCTTAACCCGTTTTCATCTTTATGAAATGAAATCACAAAATCTAGGGCTAGATGGACAGATATAGTATAGTCCAAAAGTATTGGATTGGGACACACTCTAATCAGCACTTCCTTGGCTACCCACGTTTACCAGAGAATGGGATGCTCAAGTTTGTAATTGAGTTGATGCATCCCGTTGAGCCAATCACATGACCATGCCATCTTAGCCTTCTTGCACGATGGGCATCGGTAACCACCTGAATACCTAGTTTGGTACAGAGTTGTTCTGTGAAGGTATCATCATGTGGCTTGGTTAAATCATGTAAATGTTTAAAAGCAATAACTAGGTCTTTTCATATAAGCAACTTATAACGATTTCAAAGGAAAATTAATCGATTGCCAGTTGATTGCTGTTAGGTAATAATAATGTCAAATCCCCTGTTTCACGTTATGCAACAGTAAAGTTGATTAGATTGAAGATTGAAGTAAGTTTAAATCTAATGAAATAAGCTGATCAACTAAAAATTGACTATCCTCTGTATATATCAGACAGTATAATATAAAATTCTAATTCTAATTTTTTACAGATTATTTTACTGGGTTTAACGCCGTGTCAACACCATTTAGGTAATTTTACGGCGTCCAGCGCACCTAACCTAGCTTTCCTGGACCCTTGTTTATAACCAGTACTCACCTACCCTTCTACAAGGCCAGAAAAATCTCCATATTATGTAATCAATGGAGGAAAATTGACATTTTTGTCAAATTTTCATGAAAGGGTATAACCTCCCCGGGTGGGATTTGAACTCCGTACCCCCTTCAGGACACGAGATTCCAAATCCCGGCGGCATTATAGTAAAATAGGAAGTCAGCAACAGAACAATATCCTCAACAATATATACATTAATAAAACAATAGATGTTGTTACACAATAAATGCACCATTTGTCCACAGAAATCACGTACACACAATAATACTTGATGTACCTGCGTGCATAGTCTAGAAAACATAAATGTGCATTGTTAACATATTTATTGTCTGTGGCAATCTCTTAGTATTAATGTACTGTATGAGAATGTACAGAAGACATGAGGTATTCAACATGACAGATACAGCATAGGCGGATCTAGTGGGTGGTCAGGTGGGTCCGGATCCCCCCCCTGGAATTTCAAAAATGTACCAGTCCATAACACTGGCACCAAAGTCCTCACGTTCTTTAAATACGGACAAATGTAATATTTTGTCAACTAACTCAATTAAAATTCGCTCCCATATACATTATCGTGTACGAGTTATAACTATACTTCTATTATTATATATTAGGTAGAGTACATGTATACTACATGTATATATAGGGACGTACGCATTATTTTGTGATCATTAGATATGGACTCTGGTGCCAGTGGTCCATAAGTGTTTTTCTTGACTGGAAGTCATTTTTAGTAGCATGAAGCGATTTTTCTCTGTGCTTAACATAGATTTAATGGTTATGTAGTTTTTATTATTAATATGTTGCATTATTCTGCAAAATGTGTATAATGTGGTTGGGGTTGCCCCCCCCCCTTGAAAAAATCCTGTATCCTCCCCTGGGTATTCAACATGACAGATACAGCTGGTTATATCAAGTCTCTTACATACTCACATACAGACAACAGTCAGAAAGCATGAGATACAAAAAACTAGAGATAACATAAAATGTTCCTCAATGATTTACACTGGTAACATGGTTATAAACGTGAGAAAACAAATGTTATATTACACAATATACATGATGCTGTACTTGCCAAAAAAAAAGTAAATATATTAATAGTATGTGTTGTTGTTCCTTTTCGAGAACATGTATGACTTCGTTAATTCAATTTGAGGTAAGGCTTGCTTGAATTGACCTAATTCAGAACTCAAATTTGTGTTGTAGTTTTTTCGTCGCAAGCGGTACAAACGAAGTTTGTGGCAAGTGATTGCTGAAAAGCATGAAATACAAATAAATTACTATTTTTTTATTTGTACACATATTTTGATTGTGATAGTGAAAGTTCATTTGTACTGCAGTGGAAACCCCAAATATTTGAATTCTGGACATAGTCTACTGCTCAAAGGCATAAAGAACAATAAAGCCAGTTCAAACATGTCTGGACACATTAGATATATATATATATATAGCTTTCTTACATTGTTTGTTTGTTTGTTTGGGTTTTACGGCGCACCAACACAGAAAGGTCATATCGCGCCGAAAGCAATTAATGATACTATTAATTCAAACGATATTAATGATGTAAAGCTCTATATCTTATCATAAACATTTATTTCTTTCAAAAAGTTAAGTATAGCATATGATGGTACAGATTCAATTTCTACATTGACCTGAGATCTTAGGAATAAATAAATATTGTTCCATTAACTTGAGGACGTAAACTGAATCTCACTCATTCTAGACTTTATGGGCTTGATGTAACATAATAAGCATTTCTTACAATGAATAGGTCAACTTAATATCACCAATAGTTCAAACCTACGATAAACAGTAACTTGAGAGTAAACAATAAATATACAATACATATTACCATTTAAGGTAATTTCCATAATATATCAGGTATTAGTTTACTATAATAATCTATGGATACATATGTCTCTGAACTTTATAACTTGATAGCATACAATGACAATATGACAACACTTTGTAGGGACGGATCCAGGATTGCTTTCTAGGGGGGAGGGGCGAACTTTTTTAGGGGTCCAAACTTTCGAACCACATCCACATTATACACTGTTTGCAGAATAATGCAACATATTAATAATAAAGACTAAATAACCATTAAATCTACGTTATGCACTGAGAAAATTTGCTTCAAACTACTTAAAAATGACTTACAGTCAAGAAATACACTTATGGACAGGTACATTTTGGAAATTCCAGGGGGTCCGGACCCCCTGTTCCCCCGCTAGATCTCTAGATCTGCCAATGCAATGACAATATGACAACACTTTGCTAATAATGGTTCATAGGTAATGTGATCTACTTGTTATTATATCCTGTTTTATCTTATATATATGCTGCTAACATGAGACGATAACTGATGAAAACAGACATGGCTAATACAAAGCTGGTGAGAGAAAAACAGACATGGCTAATACAAAGCTGGTGAGAGGAACACAAGACCTGCAAATTATAAACAAAGCTAACTTTAGCAATACAATGACAAGAGATATTGAGAAAATACTAGATTTAAAAGGGATGATTAAGGTAGGCAAAAGTTAATAAGAGCTCATGTAAACAGACAATAGTTCATAAGGGTCAATGTAAACATACACTAGTTTATAAGGGTCAATGTAAACAGACAATAGTTCATAAGGGTCAATGTAAACAGACAATAGTGGATAAGGGTCAATGTTTACAGACATTAGTTCATAAGGGTCAATGTAAACATACACTAGTTCATAAGGGTCAATGTAAACAGACAATATTTCATAAGGGTCAATGTAAACAGACAATATTTCATAAGGGTCAATGTAAACAGACAATATTTCATAAGGGTCAATGTAAACAGACAATATTTCATAAGGGTCAATGTAACCAGACAATAGTTCATAAGGTCAATGTAAACAGACAATAGTTCATAAGGGTCAATGTAACCAGACAATAGTTCATAAGGGTCAATGTAACCAGACAATAGTTCATAAGGTCAATGTAAACAGACAATAGTTCATAAGGTCAATGTAAACAGACAATAGTTCATAAGGGTCAATGTAACCAGACAATAGTTCATAAGGGTCAATGTAACCAGACACTAGTTCATAAGGGTCAATGTAAACAGACAATAGTTCATAAGGTCAATGTAAACAGACAATAGTTCATAAGGGTCAATGTAACCAGACAATAGTTCATAAGAGCTAATGTAAGCAGACAATAGTGCATACGGGTCAATGTAAACAGACAATAGTTCATACGGGTCAATGTAAACAGACAATAGTTCATAAGAGCTAATGTAAGCAGACAATAATGGATAATGGCAAATATAAAAGGACTGATGTAAACAAGCAATGGCTAATAAGAGCTTATGAATGTAGACAATCGTTCATAAGAACCAACTTAAAAACAGGCAATAGTTGATAAGGGCCAATGTAAACAGACAAACGATGATAAAGTCTTGAGTAAAAAGAAAATGGTTTATACAACTGGTGCAAACTGACTGAAAGTGAAAAGGGCTAATGAAAACAGACAAAAGTTGATAAGAGCAAATGTAAACAGACAATATTTCATAAGGGCCAATGCAAACAGACAATAGTTGATAAGCGCTGGTGTAAACAGACAATAGTTGAAATAGGCTAATAGTTTATATGAGCTGATGTAAACAGATTACAGTTGATGAGGGCCGATTTTTTAAAACAAAAACCAGTATGTAACAACTTAACTTATTCTGCTCATATATATAACATTTAACTTCTATTGACTGAAGACAAAAGACCACGCCCAGTTATGTATTATTCCATAAGGACCACACTAGTTGTGATTTATATGATGAAACTTATTCACACTGTCACAGTCCATACTATATAATCAATAAGCTTATTTCATACTTTTAAAATTAAACTTTTAACTTTATATATGGCACTATGGAGGTTCTACCTCAATACAATGTGGCATACAGAACAATGGTAGGTCAACACTGAATAAGTACTGTATTACAGTACAATATTCAAGAGTAAGCAACACGCACCCTGTGTAATAGATCTCAAGTCTACAGCAACTATATGACCACACCCTTATAATCGAGTATAGACTTAAATATACCAATATTAGATATAAAATTTTATAGACATGTTGTATAGCTGTAGATGAATTTTGATACAAGCATACATTACATTGAAATGTATACGTGACAGTGAAGACGTACAATCAATTAAATAAATGTAAAAATGGGTTTGTTATAAATGTCCTATGTCAGCACTTTTTTAATTTCTAGACGAAGATCACAAACATTGTTTGATTTAATCAAGTGCATGTTCTCTGCTTTTGTTATCAACTAGACAATATGTTAATGCATTATTTTGTCACAGTGGCGACTGTCTGGATTGTGCAGAAGGAAGGTTCCATTTAAACTGTAGTCACATTGGTAGACTTGGTAAACGGTTTGAAATGAATTAAGTGATTATTCTAAAGTAGAATAGCAGGGCATTGTACCCTGCCCCATTTTCTCTCATCACCACCCTTTTTGCTCCTCCATATACATGTACAGACATAATTATTTTGAAACAACAACCCTCTGTCACACCCTGCCCCTTTTTCTGTTTCCCTGCCCTTTTTGAGTTCTAGAAAATTAAATAGAATTTGATCCATACCAACTCTGCATTCGTTGAATTATAATTGAAGTGTACACAAATAGCTACAACAATGTTTATCTTGGGTCTTGATACGAATGAGACAGAACAAATAATTGTGCATCGTATAGGAAGGAAACATTTGACTAAGTGAACCAAAATGTCTGATTTAAATGTTTCAAACATATAACCAACTTAACTCGTTTTTTTAAACAAATTTAGTGAGAAAATTAATTTACAATCGGCATTTCCTCATTAATGTAGTTCATTATTGAATAATTGGTCATGATTGCATAAACTGTAATTTAGAGTTATTGTACTAAAAAGACTACGTAGAAAATTTCTACATGCCACGCCCCATGATTGATCGAACAAAGGCAGTGAGTTTATTCATAAAGAAGACGAGATGGTGCCAATATACAAATTCCAGACAATAAAAATATCATTTATTACATCGATTGAATAATGTCAAATTTTGCTGAATTGACGAAACGTAACTTATCAAAGTGCCGATTTGTCACAAAACGATGAGGAAATGTTCAGAATGTCTGGAAAGAGTTACTGGTATATCTTTATTTGAATATGATACAATAATAACCTCTAGCTCACTTAACTAAATCATTCAGTTAGATAATGTACTTCACATTCGATAAAAATTATAAAAACTCCCTCATATTTGGCTCACGTTCAAAATCCAAGAGAGTAGGCATAGCATCTTTGACTGACTAAACGCATCATGTTGGCGGCTTCCTTCATAATATATCAATAGAATAATTACACGAGAAAACAAAATATTCCGGAATTATGACTTTTATACTCACCTTCCTCATTTTTCGTTTCATCCACTTTAGCTTCCTTTTGTTTCTTAGTACATAAATTTCCCATAATTCAATTTTGTGTTTATTTTTTAAGTAAAAACTGTAGCTCTGTTGTTCAAGTGAACTAATCAACAAGAAAAAATCTCTACACTAGGTATAACTGAATTAATAATATTCCACGCGAAAAAAGCCGGCTAAGTTCCAACACTGACAGCGAGAGAGGGAGAGGCACGTGTGATGAGCGAGTTCGTCTGCTGCAAATCACAACGTCCGTGGAATTTACTTACGCGCGCTCTCTATCTATCTGTAGTGAATGCTTTGCTTAGTAACGGAATCTTGAATTCAGATCAGAGAAATATTCTCTCTATATCTCACTAGTCTCTCAGGTGAATTGTACAGGTGTAATATATCAGAGTTATAGAGAAATATTATTATAAGTGTCTAAAGTAAAATACGATACTTCACAATATAGGGGAAACATAGAAAATCTTCGTACGAGAATTCCATAGCTATTTTTCTTATTGTCCAATTATTTAACATGATTTGTCTAAACAAACTATCTGACATTAAACGGTACATCAATAAATGTTTGTTTAGGGCGAGCAGCACATGGTTACATGGAAGTTTACACTATTTCTTTAAAGATCGTCATAAAAATGAAAATCAAATATTGAAAATGAAAAGATGGTAAATTACTGAGATTGTTTTGTGAAGAAACATCATGATAGAACAAAACAAGCACATGGTCAACTATAGTCCAGATTTAAACCTGAAGAGTAGATTTATTTGATAAACATGCTTATTTGAAGACGAAGTTATATGAAGACATCAATCAAATGTCCAGTCAATGAGAATGAAGTTTTAAAACGAGTACTATTTTGATAGGCAAGTTCTTTGTATTTGATATTGGAGCAGACGTGGCCGAGCGGTTATCATTAGATCACAAGCTCTCCGTTGGTTAGAATCCCATCATAAACCTACACCGGGGTTTCATTGAGCAAGAAACTTTATCCTGCTAGCTCAGTACTGGGAACCAGGAAGCGGACTGGAAAGTAATAAATCTAAGTTCACGATCGAACTCAATCTGATTAAAACCCGATCTAAAATTTTCCGCTCGCCTTGACAGCGGTCTACAGGATATCTGTTACGGAGATTGGATCGAACTAAAATGAAAAAGTATAAACTTAGTAAAATGGTGTTTGTTCGTTAAACAAGACGTTTCATCTAACAAGTGATCTCGGAAAGCATAATTATGTTAATTTTGGAAATTTGAAAGAATATAATTCCGTCATGTTTCGAAGTTGTAATTGATATCATAGGAATATTTATTTGCAATGAACATATATTTAAGTTACTTGTTGTTGTTATTTCATATCTTGGACATTGTTCGCGTATTGCATAAAATTCTTTACGTCAGTTAGTTTTGAGATATTGAGTGTAGTGGAAACATGATGGCAGACGAAGGGACAGGCAGAGCAAGTGCAATAAAACCTGTCTCCATAGGAAGAGGAACATGACTGCAGCGTGTATTTCAGTTTATTATGTATTGAATAATAGTTGAATTTTTCGAAAATGGGTCTTTATAAAGCGTGTCTCGTATGGAACTAAACAAATTTAGAAAGTACAGAACCCACCAAAAGTTTGGAGACAAAATCTACTACTGTAACCATTCTTGAAGTTTGATGATTAAATCTGTAGAATCATTGTTTTTAGCATATTTAAGTTGATGTTATAAAATAAAAACAATTTTCACGAATGCAACACATTTATAAGATTCAGCATCTGACATACTGAAGCCTCCAAAACATGTACATCGATTTTTTTCAATAACATAGCTTTTATGCTATTTTTGTAATCTTAGTTATAGTAATACTGTTAACCAAAAATAAAGCAAAAACTAAACCCGTTTTCAAAATAAACAGCTATCAAATTTTAGATAAAACCCACAGGGAATTGTCATGTTGCCTCCCTTTGATTTTTCAAATATACCTTAAATAATACGGTATGTTTGAAAATCAAAGGGAGGTAACATGACAATTCCCTGTGATAAAACCTATTCAGAAAGCCTACAAAGTGATAAAGTCTCCAAACTTTTGGTGGATACTGTATATATTTCGTACAAACACCTGTTCTCGGACCTCACCTGATCTCGCACCTTTCATAAAAAGTTGTTTACTTTGCTACGTAATTGCGTATGACGTCATCAATTCGTGTGCACTAATGTTAAGTGAACAATCGACGCAACTACAATTGTCAAACGAGAATAATGCGCAAGAAACAGGTAATTAGAATGAATATTTTGTGATGGTGAATATTTTTCAGTAACTCCTTATTACCTTTTTCCGCTCTGTCAGTACAATCCATCAAATATTGTTTAAAAGTATGTTATTGCAAAAGAAGCACATGGCAGGTAGCCCTTGCTCATAAAGTCACGTGACAGTCATGAGGCAGCTAATTATGACCTCACAAATAGCCAAATACGGTAGAGGTTCGAAATTAGGTCATCTATTTTTAGCCGCCATGACAGTTTTCAGAAAATGGTCGTGTTTTTTCTGGAAGGATTTGGATTTGTTTTAAATATAGATATCAGCAAGTATATGATAAAGAATGGAATATAGATTAAAAGGTTCGTTTTTAATGTATTTTTCTGAAAGTATTCTTGCATTAATTAGAAATGGTTCATTGAGTCCTTAGAGGTGCGAGAACCCGTGTGTCCACCATAATTTATCTTAAATTAGATCAACATTCACATAACGACTTCTTAGAGGCATATTGAACAGAATACTAAGGATACATCCGATGTTTCACGAATACAGTTCATAATAAAAAGGTGCATGGTTTCATAATGTCATGATCTCTCTAAAGATGAAATATACTTAACAAAACTTCTAAGTACCCCGATTACAATATTGTAGGAAATGTTTACTTTTCAACATTTATGTCCCATCGATAATGGAAATGTGTATAGGACCATACTGACATTGGCTTACTTGCTTTTCGTGCTACTCAATTGATGAAAACCGGTTTTGTCGTGCATGCGTTGACGTAAGAAGATTTCTTATGGCTTTGATTTAACGGAAAATTAGCAATTAGAAATCTTATCCTGCAGGTGACGCGCCGCCTTGCAAAAGACCTATGACAATTTCTTGTTCTTGAATCGACATTCGAGCCTTTTGTTGATTTTTCGTGGTGCATTTAAACACACTAATGATTTTCACCAAAACTGACCACGTTGGATTTTTGCACGAGAAGTACGCGCCCATTACACAGTACCGTTATTCAGAAGATACACAACAAAACCAATTTTGGATCAACTAAGAAGCATGAAAACCATGCAAGTAGACGACTGTATTGCCCTATACACATTTTATTAACAATCGGACAAAAATGTTGAAAAATAAATATTTCCAACAACATTGAAATCAGGATACTTAGAAGTTTCGTTAAGTATAGTTGCAACTTTATAGATAATACATTACATTAAGTCATATTCCCCGACATGTGGTGTACAGTACAAAACGTGAAATGTGAGAATACGAGACATACCTATAAAAAGAACAAAAACATTTGTATAAACCTGAGACCACGCACTGATCATGCTTGCAAGACACTGATTAAACTCAGTTCTTTTGTGTTCATATTGGGCGTGCTCGATTGGAAATTCCGACTATTAGAACTGGGAAAATCCAATCGAGTGCGACGGAACTGTGATCTGGCAGCGTTCTACCCATTCTATCCAAATAGGTGGTGTGAACGGAATCGGTCGCGGTTTATTCATACCCAAGATGGCGGCAGCATCACTGCAAACATGCGAGTTTGGTGTTTTGAACGCGAATGTTGTTAAAATTATACTTTTGACCGATTGTTTACGACAACAATTTAATTATTTGCTATAAATAAAGTAAGAAACGAGTATATTTGCAATGAATATTGCCTTTTGATTCAGTTCTGACATTCAATTTCACTCGTTTGGCAGATTCTGTGGAAGGGTCGGAATTTGATTTTGGCACAATTCCGACAGCCCAATCGAACACGCCCATTGTCATTTGGTCAAGTACATCAGTCATAATTATAAATGGATGTAAGTATAACAATCAATGCCTGTACGACTTGCAGAAGATGAAAAAGGAAGTGTTTTCTGAAGAAACTATCAAGAAATAAAAAAACAGTACTGTTTTCTAGTTAATAAACTAACTATAAAAGACGAATGTTAAGAAAAGAAGTACAGCTTATATAGAGTTAAAGGTCATGGGGTCAAACCTGACACGATCTACTTTCAAGGTGTCGTGTCCACCATTATATCAGCGGTAATCGTGAATCAAGTTTTTTTAGATTCTCATAATCTGCTGTAAGAAATAGACAGTATTCACGAACGATATTGTACATTGCGTATAAATGAAGCAAGCGCACGTCCATTTAGGAAAAAATGGTCAAACCGTCTTAGAAATTTTAGAAACAATTTCGATCTGCTCCTCTATGGCAAATATTTTCGCAATAAATGTAAATCAATTATGGAGTGTAGCCATGTCTGATTAATTAGCTACTATGTGGGTCTGTCTGGCGTGCGTGCATAATTGTGTGCGTCCGACGTTAACAATTTCTAAAAAATATTCCTGCCAAAAACTAGAAAGCCTTCTGCGACCCAAAATAGCATGTAGCATCGCCTGAGGGTCCTTCACAAAGACTGTTAAATTGTGCCCCTGATGTTCAATATTGACCCCGCTCTAGGGTGTCAACAAATTTGAATAAGGAAACCGTGGAGCTTTTATATTTGGCATGTGCATTGCGGCATTATATGGTTCGCTACAAAGACCGTCTTGTTTTCTACAAGTGATAGTTATGAATATAAGGTCTGTTAAAACATTTCAACCATGTTTATTTTTATAAGTGTGCCACTCCTAAAAATGTGTTCTTAAGCGGAACAATTGCTTTACTTCGTTGGTATCAATTGAATTATTCTAGAAGATGGAAAAAACGCACATGACATGAATTACTCATTCAATGAGACGATTTTCAAGGATAAAGAGTTTAAATTGTTGAGAGTAAAAATACCATTGTGATTACTATAAAATGTCAACTCGATTTCGAACGTTGTGTACACCATGTTGCTCTGAACCGTGGGAAATAATATGGTCTTAATAACAATAAATATACTAAATAAAAATTCACGTTGAAGTAAATTTTACATTCATGAAACTTAATTGAATTTAAGAGTTATTTAGTTTATAAACATCATAATTATTATCATCGATGGTTTTGCAATATTCGGGAAAACGTCGTATTTTACGACGAGTTCTATGGCTATGCTATCTAGACGAGGTTGTGACGCATTCGGAACAGTCTAGGCGATCATCTACGAGTATCTGCATAGAAGATGGCCGAGGTAGTTCCGAATGGTTGTGACGTCCAGTCACTGTAAAACTTAGTTTAATGTCAATATTTTTATGTTAACTATATAACTGATGTATCCGGTATAATAAACATTGGTTACTTGGAACCATTAGTTGTAGCGTCTATCAATATCAGATAAAAGAAGCAACCAGACTAAAATATTATTGCCACATCGACAGAATCATATAATCAGCATAATGACTCAACAATTGTCTGATTCTATAAATATTGTCTTTACATTTAGAAAGCCGGTTCCAGAACATTGGTGGAACCACAATTGGTAAAGATTTAAATCGATTAAATGCATGTCTATATGAGTTTTTGCCTCTTCTCCCAAATGATTGTTATCGCCATAAGTAAAGACCTTCTTCGGCACGATTCGATCTTAAGCACAGTAAAGTAGCATACAGTGCCTTTCTTCTTGTCTACCCTCAGTAAGATGGTATGACACAAAATGCTTCAAGCTCATAGAAAGATGAGCTTATGTACAACTAATGAACCATCCACATGCTGATCTTACTTAACGACTAGAATTCATTTTTATTTCACATCACTTCCGCATTTTCTATGTGAAAATATTATAAAAATAAACTGTGTGGCGAAATATTTTTTGCAATCTAAAACGAAAGTTTTAAATAATCAGACGTTTATTTATCTATAGTTTTAAATGATTACAACGGCGCAGCAATATCTCTTACTTAAATCTAAACATCACATCGCCCTGAGCAATTTAAAAAATGTGAAAATTCAATAAAAAATAAATCGACGTGTGCCGTAGACTTTTTTTGCCATCGAAAACGAAAGTAACCGTTAATCTTTCTATAGCAATAAAAGCTTGAAACAGCGCAGCAAATATATCTCTTACTTTTCTAAACATCACATCGCTTTGTGCAATTTATAAATCTCAATTACGGGTATACAAATCTGTTAATTATTTAGAACTAGTCATTGAGAAGTTACCTCCCTTTACTTGATTACTCATATACCAAATACTTCCGTAATTTCCAAAATTTTACACCATTTTTCCTAGACGTGCATCAACTAAATAAAAGATTCCTTCACCAAGCAAAGCACTTTAATTCTCACAAATTTTCAAATATTTTAAGAACACTGTTACTGAAGTCCGACCACTAACAGAATACCAACAAAATTATGTAGTTACACATCGGATAGTTAGATCGATATTGATATAGCTAGCTAGCTGACTGTAGATGGAGAAACGCTTCAGTGAGTTCTATATCGTATTATGAATCTGCAAAGAACGTTGACTCAGTTCTTTTTATGCTATGATACAGGGCAGGGGTGGAGTTGTTTGGGAGAATTAAATGATGATAGGGGATATATTCAAGAAAACTACTTAACAGAGTTCCTAGAGTTGGATCTGTGTGCTCTTAAGAGGAGCTTTGATATTCAATGCACATGACGCTGACTGTCTATGTAATGGGTGGTTTCAGGGCTCGAATTTAAGCTCAAATACTTGCAAATTGCGAGCAGATTTGAAAATTGAGAGTAACTTTTATTGCAACTCGCAAATTTTTGCGAGTTGAAATATAACTGTCTAAACTAATGAGGCTCAAATCAGCTTAGAAACGGCCAGATAGATCGGTAGTATCGATAAAAGATTCCCCTAAAAGACATGTTTGATACTCTTTGTCTATCCCACAATAACACCCTTATTCCATGCATAGTTAAATATACAGGTCGTCCACAAAAACATTGCGTATGTAAACATAGCCAGTTTCATAACACATCAATATTAAGGGATGAATCATTTTTACAATTTTATAGATAAATTAGTTTACACTTATTTTATGAACACATCTTTACATAAAATTTACAATGTTCATAAGCACTTTGAAATAAATGGTAAATATCAAAGTGGTATGTTTAAATCAGTAAAATGGTGTTCATGCATCAGCTTATTCACCTATTTAGTTGGAAAGTCCATTGTTAAAGTACAAAAACACGCATAACCTAGAATATGACCAGTAGTTTATTTGTTTGTTGGGTTTAACGATGTAGCAACACATCTATAGGTCATATAACGGTGGTCAGTCAACCTGCTCACTCCTTCTGGAAAGGCTAAATCTCTGGATTTAGCTGTTAACCAACTACTAAGCACATACTTTTGTCAGTGACTGACAACTGCCCAACATAATTAAAAATCATTGGTAGGAGGGAGAATGGATGTAGAAATAATTTCATGACCAAGCTCCACAAAAGTATGCCCCGCCCGGGAATCAAACCCACGACCCCTCTATCAGTAGACTTGGGTGCTACCAACTGAGCTAGCCGGGCGGCTACCTGTAGTTTGATTTAACCATGAATACTCTTTTATAAATAGTAAACTATACATGTATTGTCAGAAATCAGGATATCTTCCTCTCACATCATTTTTCAGTACTGAAAGACTTCAACATATATTGAATAGAAGAAATGAGTGCTTTTAAATAACTGTCTTGGAATTCATCCATAATATTCTCATAAAAGTCTGAATAAATTTAGATTTTGAAGACAAACATGGAGTAAGATGAGAAAGAAACATATCTCATGTTTCATTGATTGTCAATTACATGTACATGCCAGCATAGGCAAGCGGGGGGGGGGGGTTCAGGGGGGGTGTCAGGACCCCCCCTAGAATTTTCAAAATGTATCAGTCAGCAATTTTTCTTGGTGCGCATAGATTTGATGGTTATGTAGTTTTTCATATTCATATGTTGCATTATTCTGCAAAGTGTGTATAATGTGGCTGTGGTTCGAAAGTTTGGACCCCCCTAGAAACAAATCCTGGATCCGCCCCTGTGTATCATAGTCTTGATACCATCAAATTTTACAGCAAGACATTTTTTACAGACATATCCTTGAATCATAGAGACAATAACTGGAATACTAGGGATGAGACTATATGGTTGTCGCCACATCATCTCATCCCTATAGAATACAGGTATGCAAAATAACTAATCATATTGCAGTTTTTATCCCATTGTAGGAGAGTCTCCAAGCATTATTAAAAGAAACCAAAATAATTGCAGAACCTTTAAAGTTATTATTTTTTACATTTTAAACATAAAGATCTTTTATTGCTGGAGTGCAATAGTTGGAGTCTGTCCTAGGTTTTAATACATGTACAACACAAAACAGTTCTGGTGTTTACTATTTATTATTATTTCATCAGAAATGCACTGGTACTTCATTATGTCTAAAAAAATGTTTTTTTGCAGATAATATTTTATAAACCATGGTACATTAATGATAATGATAAAGATACATATAAAATGAAATATTTTCACCAAATATTTATGAGCAAGCAATATTATCCCTGATTCAGTCAATAAATTTTGTTCTTGCTTAGTGGTATTTCAGTCAAACTTGTAAGATCAGATCAAATATTGTAATACCCAAAACAGCAAGATAATGAGTCTTAACAACTAATGGTATAAATATACACTGCCCTCCAAATGCTTGTAGACAATATATTTTATATAATATATATAATATGATTTTGAAATTCAATGATTGTTTTTTTTTGTAGAACTATTTTATTGAATGTATTTAATACAATTGGTAATAAAATAAAAACAAATTTCGTAAAGAATCACATTCATAAAATTTAGCATCTGTCTTTCTAAAGCCTTCAAAATCGTGGTCAATGTAATTATCTTTAAGCTTTATTGTAGTATCAACTACTGATAGAACCATAGCAAAAAAATAAAGAAAAACTAAAAAGCATTTAAAAAACCAACAGTCATCAAACTCTCAATAAAAGCTATTTAGTAGGCCTACAAAATAAATATTTCTCTAAACTTTTGGTGGGCACTGTAAATAATTTTATCCTACCCCAAAGTGATCTTTTAGAAGGAAAACCTATTGACCAAATAAACCTATCTTTATTCGGCAGCGTTGCTTTATTCGGCAGTCACGTGACTACGCATTGACGGACTACTTTTCTACATCATCATAACATTGGGCATCAAAAGCGGCCGCGTTTCATTCTTTTAACGACAACTTAACAAATACATTTTACACAAAATAATCAAATACGGGCTTTTACAAACAATTTCAATTTAAATCTTTAATTAAATCACTTACTTCATCATTCAAATATTGGGGCTATTGCACTTTACCGGTACGTAGTAATTCACCGGAAGTAGAAATATAACCCTTACCCTAACCCTAACCCTGTTTGAATAGAAAGGTAAGCGATTTTATTTTAATTTCATGATATTTTCTGTCTTTTATCAGGGGCTGCCGACCCCGAACCCCCGCTTTTAACGGTCACCGTCAGTACCAACTCAATGAAAAATGCAACATGACGCATGCGCAGTAGGCGCGTACCGGTAAAGTGCATTCTAGCCCAAATATTACAAAAACTCAATCGTTGACGCTGTACAGTGCCAAACTCCAAAATTTGCAATGAATTCCTTTCTGTGTATATTTTGACGAATATCCAGCCATTATACAGTAAATACATAGGTTGACTATTGTTTTACCAATGCCAAGCCACGCATAAATTAAATATAATGAAACTGGCTTCAAAAATCATCATCGTCATCCTCGACACAGACCGTCCTGGCCATTTTCGGAAAATGGTTGACATCTTTTAGCGTCGCTGGCTCGCTGCTAGTGTATTTCCCTTAATAATCCTTTCATCCATATATCCTATCGTCTATTTAAAGTTTGATTAACAAATTATCCTAATAGCATTGGTTAAATCCATGATAAATAATAGTAAACGCGTCAAATGACGAATCCTACAAACGCTAAATACGACCGCCATGTTGACAACAAACTTCGCTTACATGACGTCATAAAAACTGATTCGTCCTCGGAAAATTCGCAAGTGATTTATTTGTCCAAAAATGATTTTTTCCTTGTTTATTTCTTAACCGAGTTTATTTAGTATTTTCGCTTCTTTCATTTAAAATATTACCTTTACTAATATATCATGGAGTCAATCATCGGAATTATTTCTTGACGCGCAAACAGTTAAAAGACCGTTTTACACAATTACTGCGCTTTGACAATTCGGCCATGATCTGAATTTAAAGCATGTTAAACGCAGAATTTTTGGTTTTTCAATTAGTCATTCAAGCAAATGCGAGTAGGATAAATAGAATATTAGGTTAGTGTCAATCTGTACTTAGTTTATCCGGCTCGTCTCCAAAAGGTTTATTCGACTCGGCAAGCCTCGCCGAATAAACCTTTCTCCAACTTGCCGGATAAACTAGATACAGATTGGCACTAACCTAATATTCTCTATATTATTAGTCTAAAACATTAAAAAAGTAAACCCATATAGATCAATAACATTTTTGTTTAGAAATATTTATAACTCAATTAAGACTAAATAAGGCAAAATAAAACCTTAAGACCACTTAAAGTTAACTATTAAAATTCTTAGTTAACATGTTATTATACATACATGTACATGCATTCTAATGGCAAAAAAGCCAACAAAATAAAAAATCACAATATTTAATATTTACATTAAATACTGTACTATTTTGTGGTTGTAATATTTGGGATTGTACTTATACACTTTGAGTTAAATTACACCATTCAAATAAGTTCTTTAACTGCAGAAGTTAGAATTTGTTTATTATAAAACATAATCAGGTGTTCTCTTATAAAGAGCCTATTTAATATAAATCTCTAGCCTTTAAAACAAAATTTTACATTAAATGTTTATTTTTGAGACAAAGATAACAGACTATATATGAATGATGAATATATAAAATTTACATAATTATATTTAACAGCTTTCATGATTTAATGCAAAATTAATACAAAGGGAGCTAACACCGTGAAGATTAACAAAACTTTCATACAGTATTACCTCCCTTGGTATATATTTTTTTTAATAAATCAGAACATAAAAAGTCTTATAACCAAAAACAACAATATATATTATAATGTATATGTAATTAGAAGATTGGCACATGTAGAGATAAGTTATGTCATGTTTTTACAGAGACAGAGACACATTCTTTATGAAGGGGAGGGGCTTATCAACATTCATATTCATAGAGTAGGAGGAGCTGAGACAAACCAGCCATGCAATAAAAATACACAAATACATGCAGATCATAGAATGCAAAACTGGCTTTACTTTAAAATATAGTAAACCATGTCATTTAATAGGTGAAAGGTGTAGCATATCAGAAACTCTTATGTACCAAGATCAGAATTTAAAACCTAAATCCCCTATCACTGTAATACCAGGGGCCTGTATCATCAAGCATCTTACGACCAAGTCGTAAGTCATTCTATATGGAATTGTAGGATTATCGTAAGATTTTTGTAAATATTTGCCAAGATTACATGGATACATCCTATCATTTTGATATAAGTGATATCATATGTATAGCATTATTTTACAAAGTTTAATATAAAATTGCCCAAGTAGAGAATAGAATATTAGACTTATGAAAATGAATAAACTGAGCCAAATTGCATGCAATATAAAAAAAGGCCATTTTTAGATACTATGTATTATGCATGAAGAAATTAACAAAATGAATGATTGTATAAGTAACAAATAAAAAAACAAAATGAGAGGACAGTATGTATAAAATTATAACAGACATGTATACAAAGATCACAGTCATTTATCACAGAGAGAACTTGGTGTTTATATCACATTCAGACAATGTTTGCACTATCATACAGTAAAATAAAGGGAGATAACTCATTGTGAAAATAGTTGTTTTTTCACACAGCATTACCTCCCTTTGGTATAAAAAAAGAACAGTCACAATGCTACTGGAGGTAAAAAACACATTCTAGAAAATATATTTCATTGGAATTATATAATATTAAGTGATTAGTTCATTGAATCTATGTCATGTAGACAACTAGTTAAATCATTTATATTTATAAATGCTTAATCACAAACAATAATGTGTAAAAAAGATGCACAATACATAACAACCGGTGTAACAGTAAAGTGTATTTAAAACACACACATGTACTGTGAGGATTTTCCAAAAAGTTTTAAGACAAACTATAAATATTTCAACTGTTAATGTTCAGGTCTTGACAGTTTTGTATATGCATGATGTAACACTCAGTGTAGTTGGTACAGAAATTAGTTTCACAATTTTCTTGACGACCCTCAGTTTTGTAGAATTTTTTTTTTGATCTGGGTGAAACAAATTATCATGCTGGTATGTGATTGAATACACCATACAATATCTTGACTATTTGGTACAAAGTGTAAGGGTCTCATTTAAAGTTATTTTACATGGAATGAACCCAATGAATTGTCACTATTCACAGAGAGAGCATAAGTACATGTCTTTGTAAATTTAAAGTTTCTTACAAAGAGAGCTAACTCTGTATGTTAAATTGAATTATTTTCAATGAATACACCCAGAGTTACCTCTCTTTGTTTTCTCATATAAAACTGTTGTGTATTTTGGTTAAATAGTCTGTTTTTTATATAAAAATTTCCTAGGAATTAGCAGCTTCATCAAGTTTCTTGGAATGTTCAGGGTTTTCTACATTATCCCCAGTTGTGTTGGCAGTTTCTTGAGAAATAGACGCTTCTATGACCTCCTCTTGGACTGGTGCTAAAGTTTGCAAAAATACAGAAAAAAAGAAAAACTACAATTAATACAAGCAGGCATAAAATGGTTACATTCAGTTAATTATACAAGGGTGGATCTAAATGCTTGCTCTGAGGGGGGTGGGTAAACATGCTGATGGATTTAATGATAGGTTTTGTATTTTTTATAAAAAAATATTTGCATCTTGTGATCATTTTGAAAATAGTACAAGAAGAATGAACATAAAGTCTAAGGACCTCCCCTGTCTATGTATAGATCCACCCATGTTAAAAAAAAAGATAATTTTGTCGAAACTTTTAAATGGAAAAAAATATTTGACTAGGTGTAATAGATATAAAACGAGCATTGTCAATATGTAAGTTTGTTATTTGAAGTTTTCAATGCCCCAAAATTAACTTTTACAAATTCATTGAATTCATTATTCAAATAGAAACAAGCAGAAAGCAGCACATATCATATAGCTTGCTTGTATACCAACATTACAGCTTACAGCTACAGATTTACTTGTTGCATGAAAAAAGGTACAGACATTTCTAGTAAGTAATTATGAGAACATAATACATTGAATCAAAGTAAAGCAGTAGTCTATCGGTAAGGACACACTTAAGGATCGAGAAGTCCCACCAGTCAGGGAAACTGCTATTACCCTGAGCAAAAAAGTTAACTGCAATGGGTTCACTCCACCCAGGTGTACATCGTTACCTGTGAGGGTGGTATAATTCTGTTGGGCCAATTCATTGACTGCACCATATCAAGTAATAGACTCCCTTAAAGAGATTGATAGATAGATAACAGTAGCCCCATGGCCAAGGATAATAGCTGTAAAGTCGGTGAATGTGCATAAGCATGAAACTTATGCTTATAAAATGCCATTACATTATTTTACTTTTCAAATACAAGGGATGACATTATGATACTACAGATTTCATAACTGGTCTTATAATTAGTTGATTTCGTGAAACAAACAAAGATTATTAAGTAGTGAATTAAGGGTTAGCATTTTGAGCATACAAACTGCTACATGAAATAACACTCTAATAAACCCATAAAAACTTTTGAAATAAACTCTTCCATTTAAAATCTTCATGTAGATACATTTTAACTCTCACCAAAGTAAGAAGTCTACATATATCTATGATCTTTTCATGTTGATACAAAAATTTTAAACCCATTATAAGACTTTTCTAACAACTGATATTAATTACTCTAAAGTCTATTTCAATCTTCAACTGTTTCAAAAATATGAATATGAAATATAGTCGAAAAAAACAAGTAAGTCTGTGAGCTAATGCTCACTGGAACCCCCGCAAAAATCTAAAAATATGCAACAAACAGGAAGTAGATGAGCAAGGAGCATGAAATTGCTTTACACCACATGGGACTATGGGATGAAGCAATATGCAAAGTATTAGGCTGCTGCACGTTATAGTTGCTGAGAAAACTGCGACGGAAATTTTGTAACGGACGGACGAACGGACAAGGGTAAAACAGTATACCCCCCTCTTCTTCGAAGCGGGGGTATAATAAGCTTGATATAAAACTTAGTTTGGAATACAGAAAATTGTTTCCACATATGCCCTGGCTCTGAAGTAATAATGTGCCGGTAGTAAACATAGAAATAAACTTCTCAATTTGATACAGACTAGTTAAACTAATGCCTCAGTTCCATAAAATCGTGGCTTGTTGCGGACCCGTACGTGCAGACAGCCGTAGATCATGGGAAGCCTTGCATAATAAGGTGACGGTACGCACATGGCACAGAACAACACACCAGTACCAAGCCGTAGCTGGAAGATATGCAAGTTTAATTCATACTCGGTCACGAATTTGTTCACGATTTGACTTTGAAACCGATACGTGTATCCTGGACGCATCTCATGGACTCTGGCAAAAACGTAACAGTCTGTACAAGTACGCAAGAGTTTGTACTGGTCCTTGCGGACTTTGATCGCACGGCACCCGTACGTTGCCCTCACGGCTATTTTTATGTTTATGGGACTGTAGCTTTAATGTGAAGTAAATTAAAGTATAAGTTAATAATGGATTACAATGAGTTGGTGAAAACATAGAGAAGAAACAGAATACAAACACAGACTCTAAAACATAGCAAAAACAAACAAGCAAGACTATTCATCATTTGGGTTTAACACTGTAGCAACACATTATATAGGTTATATCACGGCGGTTAGTCCACCTACTCACTGTTCCTATGTCCTGATAAGGCTAAATCAATGGATTTAGCTGTTAACCAACTACTAGGCACATACTTTCGTCAGTGACTGACTACTGCCCTACATGATATAAATCAGTGGTAGGAGAGAGAATGGACGTAGAAATTATTTCAAGACCAAGCTCCACTTAAGTATGCCCCGCCCAGGAATGGAACCTTTGACCCCTCGATCAGTAGACTTGTGGGCTACCAACTGAGCTAGCCAGGCAGGCTATTCAACATTACATGCTTACCTTAAGATAAAATGAACTTATTTATGCCTGTTGAATTAATTTAAGTTTATCATATTAACTGTATTACACTAGAGTAAATTAAAGGAGCAAAAATGATGTCCAAGATTTGTAATATAAACTAAGTAACAGAAAATCAACAAAAGCAACAGAAATGTGAATGAAAGCTTATGGTGTTACCAGAAAACAAAGTTTGAGAATCAAATAAATACATGCTTTATGAATCTCATTTTTGATGGTGCTTTCATAGAACCTAAGATTTATCAAAAAGTGGAGATTTTTTAACATATTCTATTTCTTCAAAGAGCTTAACATTTTTCATTTTTCACTTAAATTAGTAATTCAGCTTTAAATTTCTTTAACATCAAAATTTATATAAATAATTAATTTAAATCACACTGTAGTCAATTATGAAGTCATGCTCCTTTTCATGCAATTAAATACATTAAATGAAGAATTGTTGTTTTAGAATAAAACCATCAAAGTGTTAAGTGAATGAATACTACATGTCACAGTACAAGCAAATACTAAAGGTCATTTCAAATTAGCCACAACTAAAACATATGAAATTTAGACTTAGCGTTAGTCAAACATTGGTAAAGATCTTGTCACATTATAAATTGAACTCTACAGCGTTATTATGATGATATTACCAGGGGCAGTAACCCAGTGGTCGGGTAGTGCCCTGCAAGGGGCACTGCTAATTTCCCTGAGCAATTAATTTACCTGTGATTGCTTCACCACACCAAGGTGTAAATGGGTACCCGCAATAGTGATATAATTCCATTGCACCAATGTGCCGGCTGCACTAAGTGGAATAAATAGACTTCCAAGAGATATGGATAAATAGATACCAGGGCAGCATAATATCAAAATTCTTACAATAAAATTACCATACAATATAAAAGGATTTACGACTAAAATTGGTTGTAAGATGCTTGATAATATGGGCACCAGAAGCCCAATGACCAGAGGTAATATCTGTAAAGTCGGTGAAGGTACATAAGCAGGAAACTTAAAACTTTAAAAAGCTATTACTGTTCTTTTTAGAACTAGAAATTCAATCCAACATACAAAAATAAGCAGAAAATGTATCACTTATAAATAGGCCTTTAATAAAATTAATGTGTATGTAAAATGATTTGGTAAAGAGGTGCAATTTATATTACTTATTTATGTAACATGGGGTAAGCCACAGGCTGATGTACAGACTACAGTACAATACGGAATTTATTCCGAAAGAGTTATCTATGGGTCATGCTAGGCTGTTTTATAGAAATACAGTTCTGTTGTTATACAACT
This sequence comes from Mactra quadrangularis, assembly GCA_025267735.1. Taxonomy (NCBI): domain Eukaryota; kingdom Metazoa; phylum Mollusca; class Bivalvia; order Venerida; family Mactridae; genus Mactra; species Mactra quadrangularis. The sequence continues at coordinate 23,358,263 of CM046311.1, read as the reverse complement.
AAGTAAAGGGAGGTAACTATATCATTTATTCTTGACAGAGTAAGTTCCCTTTGATTTGACCTTTGAAATGTGACAAGACCTTAAAGCAATGTAATGTGATTTATGAATGAAGATACCTACACACACACATATTATATGTTATACAGCTAAATTACATTATCTTACCAATATAATACAGTAGGGTGAAAGTCTAGACCTATTTACCTGTAGTTACAATTGATAATGAACATAATTATACTGTCTTATAGAAGGATCAAAATGAATGTTTGTTAGTTGGTTTGTTTGGTTTGCCGTAGCAACACATTACGGTGGTCAGTCTATCTACTCACTGTTCCTGGGAAGGCTTAATCTTTGAATTAAGCTGTTAACCAACTACTAAGCGCATACTTTTGTCAGTGACTGATCTACATGATTTAGAATTATTGGTAGGAGGGAGAATGGTCATAGAAATAATTTCATAACCAAGCCTCATGAAAGTATGCGCTGCCCTCTAAAGTAATACATGTTGAAACTGGATTATCAATTCAAATAGTGGTAGTAATGACTGTATCAAGCATTTAGGTCAGCCAAATCAATAGGTGATTATGTAGCAGCTTTTTTTATTGATGAAATTCAGAGGGTCAGGTTCTTAGATGGCAGCTGGGGAAGCTATTTTTAGTTACCTTTTATGATGATGCATTACTTTTGAAACTCTTTCATTAATGGTATTCTTTTAATTTTGAAAGAACATTCTGGGTGCCTATCTCCTGACAAAATGATAGACATAAGTTCACATATGAATTTGGGAATGTCTAATGCAGATAATGCAAATAGATACAAGTTTATATATGAAATGTGCTTTTATTAGATAATGCTGGTGCATACCATGAAACTAACCTCCAAACAAAACAAGGGCATAAATACAAACATGGGAATGGAAAACTTACGCACCACAAAAACAAAAATATGTGATTATCATGTGAGTAATTTTTATTAATCCTTTAGTTATTATGATTAAAAAGGGGTCAGAGTCTCAGACAAATCCCTATTAATTTTGACATATTGACTTCATAATTTTTTTTATAGTTTTAAGAAAGAAATTTAATATCTGCTTTATTTACAAACATCAATTTGTGATTTTCTAATTTTCTAATTATGCATATATTTTGGCATTATTTTAACAAAAGCCTTCAGCTTCACATGTTTACCATAACATTTTATAACACAGTTCATACTTACATATTATTTTAGTACAAGTATAGTGTGTAAATATTGACCCCGACCTGACATTTCACATTTGCATCTAATAATTATCTACACATATCCCAACGAAAGTCAGAACCACGCCTATTCTACACTTTGGCAGCGATCGTAAAATTATAGAAGTATGTTTGTGTGTTAAGTTTTAACTCATAATCCTCACAGTCACTTTTTAATCGAGCATTAATACTACATTCTTATTCAATGTAATGAATATTCTTGCATCAAGGTCAAGTCGGGGTCAAACTTTACACACAATACATGTATGAAATAATAAAGATATAAGCTAGTGCGGAAATTAGTGGTATATAAGAAGGCCCTCATAGAAGCATCTTTAAACAAAGTAACTGTCAGATACCAACATGTAAGATTCTACCTCACAACATTATAACTAGTATTTATACAATTATATATATATACAGGGGAACCCCTCTTAAAGCCACTATATGAAGATGTATCATTAACAGTAGACTTGAAAACTGTTTTACAACCATGAAGTTATTAAATTATAACATGCATTTAAGACACAATTAACAGTTCAAACCGTTCTGTTTTCTAAATCCGAATTTGACAAAATGTCAAATTCTTAAAAAAGTGGGGTACTTTTATAAGAGCACACTATTTTCATTTATACGCTGATGTTAAATATGCCTGATCCAAAATAGTTTAAAAGCTTAATTATGTAATTTGGAGTAAGTTTTTTTCTCTAATAAGACTTCATCTTTAAAATACTCTGATCAAAACTGTTGTTTCAAGTATTGACAACCAAATTCTACTTTCGGTTTCGATCTACTTTCACTTTGAAATAAACAAATGACATGAACATATCTAAGCAATATTTGCATATATTTAAAAAAAATATTGTTCATAAGAGGTGATTGAAATAGATAAATGTCTATTTTCTTTGCAGTCAAAAAGCAATGTTACTTTTGATATAGGGGCTTTAACAAGGAAACCTCCAAACCGGAATCTTCTGCAAACAGGAATTTTTTTCAGTCCTGAATATTTTTCCTCTTTATTTATATAATTAAACACCATGTATTCTGGAATTCTGACAAAATTTACCCTAAACTTAGTAGTTAGTCACTCAAAAATGACCTCTATATGATAGGTGGAATAATGAAAATTGATATCAGGGAGGTAGAGACTTGTCTCTCGAGAAGGTTTTGTTTGACAGATGCAGCATCTGATTGATTAATAGTGATAATCACTATCAATGTATACATTTAAGATGACAGTAATTGATTGAGTGTAGGTCATGCATGTTTTTGTACTTTAAATTCATTTATTGCCTGTTTTACATATTACAAGCACAGAAATACAACTAAGATAATAGTGACATGTAACTATAATGTATATACAATGTACGGCAATCGGGTTGAACCACAAATTCTGTAACTTAGTAACGGCATTCCCATAGACAGATAGCAGTAATGCTAAAAATCCTCCAACCTTAACTTTGACTTTATTTATGTTGTCAACACCTTTGCCCTGACTTTATACAAAAACCTTGACATTGAAGTTTATATTCATTGTACTGACTGTATGTATGATAATATAATTTGTTTTTTCTCAACCTTCAAAGCAAGAACAATTTCAAGGTGACTTTGTGATCTTTGTCTAACACTCATGATATTATGATAGCATATATTCAATCAGTAATATTATTCAAACTTTGACAGTTTAGAATCAAAGCGCTGAAGGCACTGAATTTGTTTTGGCTTGAAAAGTGAAATTAGATTTCCGGCTCCAACAAATAAAAAATGGACTATACAACTAGATGCTATGAACATGTTTATTGAATAACATCCGTTCTGTTCGGTATTTCATAATAGATCCCCGACTCTTATAGACGGAAACATAATCAACATTCATTGTTTACATTAACTAATTGACTGATAATTAGTAAAGTCAGTAATATAGTTCAAGACATATGTTCAGGTTATAACTTCTAACAGCACTGTCTTTTACCATTCATTCATACTTTAGGTGAAGTGCACAATAAGTGTAAACTATTGGTACAAGAACAACATTATATCATAAGGTAGATACAGTAATTAGTGCTGTATTATATAGGTCATATCACTGCAGTCAACCACCTACTCACTGTTCCTGGAAAGGCTAAATCTCTGGATTTACCAGTTCACCAGTTACTAGGCACATACTTCAATAGTGAATGACTACTTTCCTACATGATTTAGAATAATTGGTGTAAGGAAGAATGGACGTAGAAATTATTTCACTACTAAACTCCATGAAAATATGCCTTTCCAAGAAACTGAGATTTTAATTATTTATTCTTATCTTTTTAATATTTTTAAATTTGATCAGCACAATTATGAGCCAATGTTATATTCAGTAAATATGTATCAAACTTCTCTGACAATGTTGCCCTTTTTTTTATTGGCTACCCAGTACTGTTGTACTGGAACTCTTTCAACAGTCAGTTAGGTCACAACAAATTGATCATATGTTCTATGGATTCGCTCGCACCTTCATTTTGACGGTTTTTACTAAAAAACAATTTTTATTTCCTCGCTCGCTCATAAAAATTTGGTCAAACCACTAAATAAATCAACTGAATTAATTTTTTTTCTTTGCTCGCTCGTCCCATTTTTTCCCCGTAAAAATCCGTAGAACACATGATCAACTTGCTGTGGCCTTAGCTGTATTTAACAGGCTGAAACTTTATTTGCAGAACTTGAACATAAGAACCTCTTTCATTGAGAGGTTACAGTATTTACAGAGAGGTAGTAGTGAGTGAATGACATTTCAAACATTAAGTTAATTTGTAGTTAAATTAATGTAAGTTGAATTTTAAGTTCTATCACACACACTTAATAAACCACTTGTGAGTAATAACATTCAATACTGTGCATTTGAATAAATTTGAAATTAGAATTACATAGTGAATATAGTAAACAGACATGTGACTTTCAACATTCAGCGACAAGATTTCTCATGTATATACTTTCTGGGTTTTTTTTTAAAAGTGATATCCCCATTTTGAGGTTGCAATGATGATGATGATAGCATCACTAATGATGATGCAATGTTGATGATAAAGGCATCAATAATAATGATGATGATGAAAGCAGCAATCTTGGTGATGATGATAATCAAGTAAAAATTCATTTTCATGAAGCATCAAAATAAAGAAGTCAAACAAAATCAAGTGCAGGAAATGTACAGGTTGTTTTACAACTTATTGGAACTCCCCCAAAATAATAGATCTGGAAAATGTCTCTCTCACTAACACAATTTGAATAGGACATAAGTGATATAATTATGATGGTAGAAGAATGATATAAATTGTATTTGAAGGTAACACAGGTGTATACAACATGTACAAACTACCATTTGGAACTCCTCAGTCATTCAGTAACAATAACCTCGGACGTATTTAAATGCTATTTTGGAATTCCTTTTGCATTACATGCCCAAACAAAAGACCTCAATCAGTGTTGTAGTAATCAAATCCACGATGGTAAACTAAAGGCAATTATTAATGTCTAGGTTTTAGTCCATAAATTTGAAATACTCGAATTCCATGATAACGCTGAATAAAATATAGTCACACGTATATAATGCAAAATTGTGTTTACAAAGCCTAGTGTGTTTTTAAGACCACGACTATTTTGCATAACTGGTACATGCTACACCTTGCATATTTAGCAAAAATCTGATATTCTTGATGGACCCACCCACAAATCCTTCTGAGATTATTCATTCAATGGATGGCCGAGGTGTTCCAAATGCACCTATCAAAGATATAACCTAATTAGGTAGAACTGGAGTCAACACTTTTATGGAACAGTCACCTAGTTCATACATGTGCAAGTTTGTATTAGTGTTGAACTCAACCTTGGATGGGTAAATATCAATGAGTATTCACATGTTGTAAAATAATAGAAGTCAAAATAAAGAAAAATACATACCAGTTTCTGATTCTTGTTTTTTATCCTAAAATAGATCAATAAAATACAATATAAATATGTATTATAGATATAATGAAACTTTAAGATAAAGAAAAAAATATTCAGATTCAATAGAAAAAGTATGGAAAGATTTATGCAAAGATATGACATTAGTTTACTATTGCTTTATACATGTGTTTATACATCGGTTTATATGAGTATATAAAAGATACAGAAAAATATTTTCCAAAACACATAAAATACAGGTAGACATTACATAGTATAATATGTGCATATATGCACAAAATTTCAATATCAATCCATTCTTCCAATGTATTAAAGGGTTTGGAGTTAACAGATATTGAAATATATTTTATAAAATATAAATCAATCTTACTCGTAATATATAAAAATATACATGGAAAGTAACTTATATAGTTCTTGAAAACTATAATACTAATAAAATAACATGTACAAAGACTTAAATTACTTTAGAAAATCAAGATACAATAATAACAATAAATATAGGGTTGCTAATAAAAATGATTGCAACAACAATTATATAGCTCTGTTTAATTAACCTGTCACAAATTGAATAATTACACGGTCACTGAATGTGTTATTATTCAACTTCTTTTTAACCATTGAGCAACCAGTCCATAATAATTATTGATGATCTAACTATATAATTATTATGCGGCGAATTTGAATATCAGGGAAATAACAAATAAGAAATGAGTTAAAAATAAGAGATTCAGTGACCGTGCAATTATTTAATTTGTGACAGGTTAATAAAACAGAACAATAATATAATAGCAAACATTTCTCTTAATATAAAAATATTAATATAACTAACATAGTATTGTTATAAAAATAAATATTGGCATTATAGTAAAAAAGCAATATAAATTAAAGCAATTGCAGCAATAGCTAAAATATAAAATAGCTAAAGTTTTATTTCAAAACTATTTCTCGAATTTGCAGAATAATAGAAAGGTAAAAGTAAAATAATAGCCTACCCCCATCATGCAAAGAGATATCACAGAAGACAATTAGTAAAGGAAAAGTTAAGATCCGACAGTAAAACTGAAATGATGGTACACAGTACAGTGCAGTACAGTTTATATAGGATATGTTTGGGAGAATAGAAACTATAAGATATTTATAGAATGTATCAGTCCATGTATTACAATTGTAACTATGTTGTACAGTAAACACTCAAACATTAGCTACATTGTAACCTTTAGCAAACAATAATGGTATCCTAACTGATACAGCCTGGGCCTGGCTCCAAAACTTCCAGGCTTCCATATAATTTCACCAATTTTTAAGCATTCATTTGTCTAAAAATTTAATTTTTGTGCTACCAATGTCTGGCTACCTAACAAAGGTATGACTGTACTTGGCTCTGCTCTTTGAATGTATGATACATTAGTGAAAGTCATACATGATACAACAACTTGTTCAACAAGGACATTTTAGAGGTCATACAGAAATAGGTGTAATTATTTGTAACAAGAACATGTCTAATGTTTATACTACATAAGCTATTTCTGTCTACTTGTCGTTTACCTGTTATTTCACACAAACCATGCTATTTCATTAACAGTTTATTTTGTTTTTAGTACTTTGAATTAGCATACTTAATTTTCCACTAAATTTTGAGAGTCAGAGATATGGGGCAAACTTATTGATAGGTTAAAACTAAGTATTTCACCTTTTGGTTTAGTTAGTGCACCATTTCACAGTCACTAAGTCCTTTTTTTATTTTTGTTTTAATTTTTGGTATATTTATGTTGTATATTTTTGTTCAATTATTATGGAAACTGTGGACATGTCCATCATTCAATTCAACTAAGTATGTACATTTAAGTCCATAATCCAATTACTAACATACATGCAAGAACTGATGCTTTTATGAACACAAATACATGCGCAAGGTGCAAAAGTAACAACATAAAAAAATCTAAACTAATGAACCCCAGTGAGTGCAACAATAGTAAATTATAACTACATGTACTTTCTTATAATGTGTTTATATTCAAAACAATGTTTGAAGTTTTCATAATAAATTTTGTAGAGTAAGGCTAAAAGACTTAAAGCAATTGTAATATCAGACAAATTTGAGTGATAGTAACCATGCATATTCTATAACAATCTTACATAAATACAAACAATAGATTAATAAATTTTCCATTTGTACAATATAAGAAAGAGTGATCAAATATCAACAGTTAGCCTGAAATCATATGGACCAAAGGGAAGTAACTCTAAGCATAGACTTGTCATTTACACTTCCAGTCAATACATTATTACTCCCCTTTGATTTGATTTATATAAAAATGCCATATTACAGAGTATTACTGTTAAAAAGCAATACTTCCTACTTGAAGTGCTATGACTTAGATAAATAAAAAATAAAAGACAACAAATGTACTAACGATCATCTTAACGAATAAAATTATTATAGTGTCAGAGAAATTCATGATAAGAAAAGTCTATGATACACTATTTTATAAATTTTATAAAAAAAACTAGCATCAAAATTGTAACTAAATAATTTTGAAGATGTTAAGTCAATTTTTATTTACTAACAAGACATTTCAATGAAATACTAATAAATGTAAAGATATGAACAATAAAATGTAAAGGTACGAACTATTACAAAAAAAAGTCATATAAATGCAAGGTCTTATGTTTTATTTGCTGTTGGGAATATGACTAGGTAAAGGTAATTATTCAAGCAAGAGGATATGAGTGTAAGGGGTTCTTGAGACATATTATAAAATGAAAGTTGAGATCATGCAAGTGAAAGATTTATAAGGTTAAATGTTATCTGTAAAATATAAAGATATTTATAAACAATAACTAGCTGAATGAAGGGGATCCTATTGTTATAAACTACTACAATTAATAGAACAATATAAATATCAATAAAATATTGTTTATTTTGCTGTACATATTAACAGAATTAACCAAAATGAATATCTCATGACAAAAGGTCACATGATCATGACCCTCATAAGAAAACGGCCAGATCTAAATTAGCAAGTAGGGGAGCGGAAAATTTTAGATCAGGTTTTAATCAGATTGAGTAGCTACATACCTTATTCAATAAGGGTGCTATGTTATTTAATGCCAAATTATTGCCCGACAATAGACTTGGTGAATAAATACATCAAAATGTAGCAAAATAAAACAATATTTTATTGAAGACATAAATACTAATATAAATATAAAACATGGATGGTTTCTATTAGACAATGTAACACTATATTGTGTTTCAAAGACTATGATGGCACGATATCATTTTAGTTTTGTATGGTATAGTTTCAGAATATAATTATGTGTTACATTTTCTTTTATTTAGAATTGTCAGATATTTTGATAATAACAAGATCGATTTTTATTTCATGAGTGAGCTAAGGATGCCATATTTTTACAAGTGGCATAGCCAAGAGTGAAAATATAATATCATTAGGTCTCGAGTGAAATAAATTTATCTTACACTGAAATAAACAAGTTTATGCTTCAAACTGCCTTTTTTAAAGTTTAAGTATGATATGTCATCAGAACGACGCAACCAAACAGTGAAAAATAAAACAAATTTATTTTCATTGTTTCAAAACAGTGGAATATCAATTTTTATTTCACTGATAAATCCCGGTATTCCACTGGAAAGCATATAATACATGTAATTGTTGTTATTATTATAATATTATCAAAATAAATTATCAAGTTTTAAAATATTTTATTACTGTAAGGTATCAACCTATTTCCTCGGCTGTGATAAATATACATCTTTTTAACTTAAATTTGAGAAAATGTGTAAGCTTTGAAATACCATCAAGTATGACATTGTCTTTAGTAAGCAACTTGTATATATATAAAATATAAATATGTAATATTGCAGACACCTGCTGCTCTTTAAGTGTTTTATATTTCTGTCTTGCTTGGTAACCACGGAAACCAGCTTGTATTCTTTCTGCAGCAGCTTGACTATCTTCATCTGAAGTTGTTTCTTTAACAGTCTGTAGACAGGTAAGTTAAAAGTACATTAATAAGATATTGTTGACAGATAAGCAATGAAAGAAAATGAACAAACAGTCTGTTCTGCACTGTACTTTAATTCATTTTATTACCTGATTGCTTATATAAGTGTAATTCAATATTTTTAACTGTTTTCTGAGTGAACTGCTGACCAGTCAATAGTTTTGACTGTTTCCAGTGCCTGCTCTGACGCCGCACAATGTTATTTGAGCAGTTACTGTTCTGATATAAGGGAAAGTAACTGCTATGGGATTTTAAGATTAACCAGACACTTTCTAATGCATCAAGCATCCATCGATCTTGATTTAGCAGACAAACATATCAAGTACTGTTAAAATAGTAATTGATCAAGTAATAAAACAGTTATTTCATGTGTGATTTGGGACTATTCAAATCTTGTACACTCAGTGTCAGGAATAGTGATTTTTAAACTGCTTCCTTCGGCATACGCGTCTTCAGGAAACAGTTCAAAACACTATTCCCTCCATCTCAAGCCAACAGTTTGACTATCACACATGAAATAACTGTATACTGATGGACATACAGTCATATATACCATATCTATAAGAATCATATAAGTAAAGGTGACTCAGTTAGGTCCAGAACAAATATAAAGAAACATCACAGGTCACAACACCTACATGTTGCCAGGTTGGGCGACATACAGAGCTCTTCTTTTGTATGTTGTTATGTTGTTATATTAAAGCAAAAACGATGAATAGAATAAATTAAACTACATCAATAATGAAGGTTCTAAACATATAGTATAAACTTTAGCAACATCATGTCATAATGATATCACACAAAAACATGTTTATATAAGCTATTTGTAAAATATCATCTGAAATTATACAACAAGTTATAAGTACTGTCCTATTCTAAAACTAATACTTAATACAAACTCTATCTATATATTTTGTTAAGTTGTTGAATACACTAATATTATCAATAATATACATGTATAGTACAAAGTTGAGTATACATGAAGTATAGGATGTTCAGTAGAAATGGAGCAACAATTAATGTTGTGTTGTAAGGAGGGTAATACATAATGCTACATTCAGGGAGAGTTTAACATAGATTTCTAGCAGATATTGAAATATGAAGGATGGGTCAAGACAAGGATGTGGAATCCCTACTTGTCTGGCTGGTGCATTTACCGTATTACTAACAAAATAATACTTAACAAGTAAATCTGTGAGCTAATGCTCACTAGTGATACCCCCGCCAAAATCTAAAAATATGCGACAAACAGGAAGTAGATGAGCAAGGAGCATGAAATCGCTTTACACCATATGGGACTATGGGATGAAGCAATATGCAAAGTATTAGGCTGCTGCATGATATAGTTGCTGAGAAAACTGCGACGGAAATTTTGTAACGGACGGACGGACAGACTGATGGACGGACGCACGGACAAGGGTAAAACAGTATACCCCCCTCTTCTTCGAAGCGGGGGTATAATTATGTAGATGTCTATATGTTTCAATCATATTTAACCCTTGTTCAGTTGGTAGCATGCAAGTCTACTGATAGAGGGGTCGTCGGTTTGATTCCTGGGCAAGATATACTTTTGTGGAGCTTGGTCATGAAATTATTTCTATGGCAATTCTCCCTCCTACAAATGATTTTAAAATTATGTAGAGCAGTTGTCAGTCACTGATGAAAGTATGCACTTAGTAGTTGGTTACCAGCTAAATCAAGAGATTTAGCCTTCCAGGAGCAGTAAGTAGGTTGATTGACCACCGTTATATGACCTATATAATGTGTTGCTACGGCGTTAAACCCAACATAAACAAACTAACATTTGTTATGTATTTGTTATTACTCAAGGAATGTATTTTATATCTTAGTTTTTATCATTTCCTTTTGAGCATTTAACTTCTGGGGCAAGTGTATTTCGAATCTGGACGAGTTAATTTTTAGATTTCACTTGGCCGTGGACAAATGGGAAAAACTTAAAATTCCACATCCCTGGGTAAAGAAAATTAATGAAGAAATAATTTATGGAACTTATGGAAGATACCCTACATACAAGTAAATGTTAACAATTATAAATGTTACTTTCAACAATGTATCAAGATATTTTAAACTTTATACTAAAACTATATTATACAAGTAGCGTGTTCAGTTGCCTTGAACGTTCAAAAACGTTCCGTAATGGAAGTGTCGGAACAACTCAACCCGAGACAACTCAATCTCCTACTAACTGATTGAGTTGTCCCAACTTTGAGTTGAGTATTGCATGGGTTAAGTTGTCTTCGGGTTGAGTTCTCCCGTACCTGTAACGTTAGCTAACAGTAGTTACTGAACGCGGGGAAGGTCATAAGTAACTTACACCATGATTCATCAGGATCTCAGTTTACAAAACTTGGGAAAAAAACTTCATCCTCAAAACTCAATATTATTATACAACTATAGTTTCATAACCAATCAAAATATTTTCAAATATAAATGGAGTACAGAAGAATTCCTGTTTTATACAAAAGTCATTTAAAAGTTTCAAAATATAAATAGTTTCCAGCAATAAAAAAAAATGAGAATTTCTGTCTGTAAGCCTATGTTTATCAAAATTAATTTAAAGCTATAAGTGGATGGCACTAACCAGAGTAGTAAGTTTGGAACCCCAGTGGATGATAATCAAGGTATTGAATTCATTATGACCAAATATGAACTATTCTACAAGTGGGAGGAAACAGGTTAAATGATGACAGGAACCTCAGAGTCAGTTTTCTCTGTTTTAGATTTCAAATCTTTTCTGACTTGGTATCCACGGAAACTTGCTTGAATTTTTCCAGCTGCAAGAGCCTTTGTATTGTCCTCATCTAGAGACTGACATATATTTAAAATATTCAAATAAATAAATCAAAATGATATCATTTGAAAACATATAATTATCTAATTACAGATATCAAGATTACTGTTTGTCAACATTGACCAGATACTTGATCTGTATTCAAGTCATTTGGTTTTTTGTCAATTTTATTTTAATATCCCTAAACAGATATCCTGTAGAGTGTTGATGTATAGGATCTCAAAGGTTTGCATGGGGGGGTCACGTTGAGATGACCTGTATGTCGACCAATTAATGGGAAGCTTTCATCTAGACGAAACACTATTAATAGCATTTTGATTTCGTAATTTCTATTTTTATACCTAGGTTTGCGAGCTATTTTGACAGCGGTACTATTCACAGACTGCAATTGGACAGCTCATTTTAAATTGTGTGATGTAGACGATGTAAACAAGTTACTAAACATAATGATTTTGTCATGAATATCATAATGAGAAAAGGTCACCTGAATTGACCCTTGTAAGAAAACAGCCAGATCTAAATAGTAGGTGAGTAGAAAATTTTAGATCGGGTTTTAATCAAATTGACCGAGAACAGACACTTTTTACGATGATGATACATTGTTTGACTAAAATTACTATAATAATGTAATCACTACATCAGGTTAATGTTGACAATCAGTTTACATTCTACATTGTATCTTAATATACAACACCAACTATCTATCTAACAGATCTACCCTAAACATACCATGTATATATACCATAATAAATAACAGTTTCAACTGTTTTTAAAATAGGAGAAAAAAAACGCCAAATAATTCACAAGTGCCACCTTCCAAAAAATGATCACTTCTCAGGCTTGTTATCTTCATTTAAATTGCAAGAGAAAATGATCAAGTCTCTAATAATGTTGACTGACCAAATTTGGTCTTCAAGCTACAGTGTGACCTTCACAAAATTCTTTATTTGCAATGCAATACCAGTTTCCAATACATTTTTCAAAACATTCTTAAATATTTTAAGCCTATGAACCCTTCACAACAACCACTTCAAACTTTGTGAATTTTAATTAACCTTATTTATATTTTTGTCATCTTTTATATCTGAAGTTTCTAGAGCTTCCTTTTGTGATCCCCTTTCACTGCTTGCAGAATATACGGCACCTTGTTTTAACACTTTTTGTTGCCGCTTTCTACCACCTTCAAATGCCGCCTTTATTCGTAAAGCTGCTATTGACTCTTCATTATATTTGGAATCCTTAGACTTGGCACTATGAGTGGACTTTAATAGTAATAAAATGTCTTTTGATAAAATTCTATACATTTAGCAATAGCATACATTTAGTCATGAATACTAGGGCTGCAACGATTCGATTCGATACATCGAAACTCGATTGCAAGGGCGCCGATTCGATTTCGATTCGGGACCCGCGAGTTTCGATTCGATACTGACTTTCATGTTTACATAAGTTATAACGATAAAAGCAGAGGCTCACCTAAAAGACAAAGTACGTTGACAGTGAAACTGGGGTTAACTTTGTTACATTTCTCTAAAGTTTCCATTACGATTTAAGTAGCATGGAAACTCTGTTCCAAAAATTTATTTACAGTATATGCCCCAACGCTACGCAAATTGGGTCGGTGTGATTGAATTTTACCGGTCAAGTTTTGATGTTAGATAATTCAAATTTCAATATATTTGCCTACAAAGCGTAGGTTTATGTTAAATGTACAGTAGTATATCAAGAACTGCATCTTTCTACAATTTATGCTCCATGCTGTTTATACTTTTTTAGTCGAAATTACAATTACAATACATTTTCGCGAACTTTACATTCGTACCCAAACCATTTCGTACTTGAAAAAAGCAAATATTAATTTAGCAGATTTTTGAGTTTCGTTTTATCAAATTTCAGTAACACTTTTAGTTAGTCCATGTTATTTCGTTTTAAGCTCAAATTAATGTATAAATGCATATTTTAAGTAAATTAAATTAATAAATGAATCGAATCGAAAAAAATCGAATCGAAAGAAAAAGTATTGAATCGCATCGAATCGACTTTCCTGTGAATCGTTGCAGCACTAATGAATACTGTATATTTCAATATCACAAAAATATAAAACATGTACAGTAAAAGTTCGCTGGCTCGAACTGGAAGGGACTTTGAAGAAAATTCGAGACAGGCAGGTGTTCGACCTGGCCGACATTCGTCCGAGTTCGACGTTATTACTTCCCTTTGTTTTTAAATTGTTTTTATTCGTTATCTCCCTTGGTTTAATATAAATCCCGAACCCACGGTTCGTTCAAGTGTCTTGTGAACGTAGTCAGTACAAACCGCAAATTAATTTGCTTATTACTTATTTGTTGTTCGTTAGATATGCATTTATGAACATTATTATGATTTGGGTTAGTAGTAGTATATGAGATGAACGTCCATGTTATGTGTTTCATTAAGAATGGTTCGTTGTGATACACTAGTTGTGCACTAGATTCTACTTATTTCTTTTATTTCTTGTTGTTGTATTAAGAGCTTGTATATTACACGGCTTTACTGTAAATAAGGAATATAATTTGAAAAAAGATAATAAAAATTAATCAAATATTGTTTACATAATTTTATTTTACCTCGAAACATAAAAGAAGCACTGCGTGCTAATTCATTTGTTTTAGTGAGGCCTTAGAGACTCGTTTTATTCTTGATTTATAATGATACCATGACACTTGTGTCCGTCAACAATGTGCAATCTACAAACAACTCTATTGTTAAGCATTTTTGTGCGACAATGTGATCACACAACAAAATGTTTTGACAAATAAAATCAATTAACAAATTTAATGTTGAGCGATTTTCACGCCGTGTTATTATCACGCGTCATAAACAATACCTACGGTCAGACCTTTGTCGCTGATGTGTGAAAATCTATTGTTCGAGAGATACAATAGTATTATAGTGTATTTGTAAACCACGGGACCGTGAAATTGGTTCGAGAGTTCGACCCTGTCCTGTTCGACCCAGAAGAGGTTGTTTAATATAAATATAGAAGGGAAATTGATCGGTGCCAGACAATGTGTTCGACTCAGGCAATTAATTCGAGCTGGTGGTGTTCGAGAGAATGAACTTTTACTGTATTAGAAAGGGTAGCATTATCACATCACTCAGAGCAGCAATTTAAAACAATTAGGGACTTTTGTCAGTTATCTTTCCCTGATTAAACACATGAAGCATTTACACATCAAACTATTGTCTGGTTCTCAGTCGTACTTTGACAGGTAATAGCATGTCAGGCAAAGCATGATAGTGGCAGCCCCAGATGTAATGTATTAGGTATTAGATAATTATGTTTTCAAATGAACAATTCTCACTTCACAGGCTTAAATCAAGGATCATTGTACAAGAATTAGAGTAGATACCTTTTTAGTTGTTCAGTTACATTTATGCTAAATAAAGTATCTGAAATTCAATCAAAACTAATCCATGTCTGAATTGTATTCACTTTGCAGTCATGGTTTTTGATTAATTGTTCGCTGAATATAAGTGCAATCAGAAAAATTACCTTTGAATGACCTATGTATTACTGAACTCCTACCAAAGTTACTATCATCAGCAAATGATCATGTAAAATTAAGAAAACATTAACTTTTTTTATCTGAGTAATAACTAAGGGCACAACCAATATTGTGCTTTGCCTGACCCAATAATGATAGTGGTAAGGGGCAGATAATCCAGACCAAACAAACTATTGTAAACATCCTTAAACATGTATAGCCAAAACGTTAATCAATGTTTGTTCATTATGATGAAACAATAACAAAAATCAACCAAAGGGCAGTAACTACAAAATTGGACTTGGCAGAGTTACAGTTCTTGTGCTATGTTCTTCCCTGAGTGGCAATCCACAATAATCATGTACATCAAGTTTCAAGTCATTCTGCCATAAGGTGACAAAGTAATGCTCTAGACAATAATTGCTCAAAGAAATAATGATAATGAAATAAAACAAATCAAGAACTGGGCATTTTTCTTTTCTGGTTCTTGTCCACTCATTGCAAAAAAAAGCATACCAAGTATTAGAGCATTCTGCAAAGTTATCACATTGACAAATAAGTATTAAACCCAACTACAAAATCAAACAAAGTGGAGTACTGCTCAACCAATGCACAACTTAGTTAGATAGCCCCACCATTCTTCTTATAGCTGAGTTAAAAAGAAACAAACTAATTCACAAGTGCCACCTTCCCAAATTTGATCATTTCACAAGAATTTTATCCACATTTTAATTGAAGGATAAAATGATCAAGTCTCCAATAATGCTGGCTGACCAAATCTGGTCTTAAAGCTATAGTGTAATATTTAAAAAAATAATTATTTACAATGCAATACCAGCCTCCAATACATTTTTTCAAAACATTCTCAAATATTTTTAAGCCTATGAACCCTTCACAACAACCACTTCAAACTTTGTGAATTTTAATTAACCTTATTTATATTTTTGTCATCTTTTATATCTGAAGTTTCTAGAGCTTCCTTTTCTGATCCCCTTTCACTGCTTGCAGAATAAACGGCACCTTGTTTTAACACTTTTTGTTGCCGCTTTCTACCACCTTCAAATGCCGCCTTTATTCGTAAAGCTGCTATTGACTCTTCATTATATTTGGAATCCTTAGACTTGGCACTATGAGTGGACTTTAATAGTAATAAAATGGTAATTTTATTTAGTTCTATACATTTAGCACAAGTCTATAATTATAGTCATTATAAGTCATTCATACTGTATATTCAAACATTAAATCATCATACTATATATATATATATTATATATATTAGTAAGGGTAGCATTATCACATCACTCAGAGAGCAGCAACATAAAACAATAAACAATTAAGCACATGAAGCATTTACACATCAAACTTTTATAAACATCATTATACAAATTGTACATGTACAAAACGCCAATATGTTAGAAATGTTTGCTCATTATGAAGAAACAATAACGAAAATCAACAACCAAAGGCATATTTCATATTGATTTCTCAACGCATGTTTGTAGCAAGTAAAAACAGCTTTAGAGTACAATCTTAACAACTTTTTGGGGGCCTTTGGTTGCAAAGGGTTGGGCAGTAACTCTAAAATTGGACTAGGTGGTGTTACGGTTCTTGTCCTCTGTATTTCTACTAATTACAATGCACATGCATAGAAAGTTTGAAGTCATTCACAAAGTTACTAAACTCTAAACAAACCCCGTCTGACTATGCAATGGGTGATCATGTAAAATGTTTCATCTCCAAAAGGCATATAATTAGTGATAAAAATTAATCAAACTTCAAATTTTTGCAACATTCATTGTGAATCACAGCTCATTTTAGCTGTGTTTTTAGGAAGGTTTTTTTCATTGGGATGCAGGCAAAATTTGTTGACAAGGGGAATCATCAAAGATGCCATTTTTGGAGGGTTTTTTCATGTACTTTTACATTACATGTTTTTTGAAATTTTAATGAGATCATCCTGTTAAATGAATGTACCAATGAAAAATTACAAAACAAAATCCGGCTAAATGTACAGTAATCAAAATGAGCAAACATCTTTTACAATGGCCATACAGTCAAAATAAAAGCAAACATTTTCCTACCTTATCACCATCCCCTGGCTTTCTTCCAAAGAATGCAAAGTCAAACATCTGACTGATCTCATAGAACATGGTATCTATATCTCTATCTGCATCCAACTGAAATAATATCAGAAATTATTATAATTTTTTTTTCTTTTTTTTAACCTCGTATTCAACACATATTTAGGTCATATATACGACGGCCAGCTCTTCCTACTATAGGTTTCCTGGACACTTTTCTATCAACAGTACTAACTTACCCAATCACGAGGCCAACAACTCATGTAAAGGGTATGACTTACCATGACTGAGCTCGAACTCACAATCTCCGGATTCGAAGTCAGACATGATAACCACTACGCCACAGCCACGGCTTTATAATTTTTGTACTTACCTATTGTTGCATAGTTATAATACTGCACTTGTACATGTACACCCTTAAGCTAACTATTATGGGACATGATAGTATGTGTACTTATGACTTGTAAGGTTAAGGGTTTGTCTCATGCTTTGACCATTTATTTTTATTGGGTCGCATGTACTAGTTTTTAACTAGAAAGCTAATTTAGATTATTTTGCCTTAAGAAAGCAAATATGACTTGGGGTTGATACATTCAGTTAATTGTTTGAACAAGTTACTTTGAATGCACAATAAGCAGAAATTTGTCACCCAAGACACAGTTTACTTGGACAAGCAAGTAAGTACATTGTATGTGCAGCAATGACAGTAACAAATACATTTGAGATCCAAATTATTAATAGATATTCAACATTTACATGTACATTCAAATTTTTTGTTAAAAATCAATCAGAGAAATTAAGTCTCAGTAAAATATTTGTGATTAACAATTTCAGTTTTACAAATTACATGTACATTAAGACAAACATGCGATGAAACAACATTTATTCTTCATACACGATTGGTTCAGTTACGACTATGACCAAATGATAATGACTATTGACAAAATACAATCTATTACAAATGCTTACATCAAATATAGTGTTCACCATTCATTGATAAAAGGATAATATCATCATCGGTTATCCCAAGATACATCACTCCGCTATGCTGCTTTATGTTCTGTGGGCCATTTCGTTAGGAAAATCTTGAAATCATGAATAACTAATGAGGCAGTTTCATTGGTATCGCAAGGAAGCCACAGCGGAAAACTAGCCAATAAAATCATGTTTTATATCTAAGGTTTGGTTTACCATTCAAAATGAGAAAATAAACATGTGGGTGTGGTTTCAATTTAAGTAAGAAAATCCCTGTATGACATCATTCTTATTGAAGAGTATTTGTAACATGCAATTTCATTGAAAGAAGAAAGGTCGCCCCTTCCTTGAGCGCATTCATGAAAACAAGATTTTGCCAGTCAAATTGCCCATGGTACATACATTGTATGAAGTGTAACAGAAAAAAGTACTGTAGTTGCCGATGATGTGATGATATATGATGATATTATGTTACAGTATTTTAATGTTATTGCTTTTAGTCACATTTTAGTAAAACTAAAAGCTATATTATAACTCTAAACAGTTTACAAGTTTGACAATAGTGGCAATATGTATCTACTAGACTACGCTCATAGACGCACCATATCAAGCAAATGAAATATTGTGTTCTACTAAAAGCATTATTGGACATGGTTATTTCTTATTGTACAAAAAGCATGCGATTTAAGAATTACTCTAGAAAGTTTATATAACAATCACTTTAGAAAGCAACCAAAGGGAGATAAGCAAGGATGCTAAAAACCAAAATATTAGGGTATCACCATCCTATTTCTTTCATTCATGAGCAAAGAACTTCTTTAAAAGTTAAGCAAGGGGCATGCTATCATAAAAAACAAGTTTCCAGGACAAAATATCAGTTTATTCACAAACAGAAGATGTAGCCTCACAGTTGAAGAGTTTCATCTTAAAATAGGCATAGTCAATCAAGTTTTGAAGATATGGAAATTTTGGTAGAGAACAGAAATTGGCTGGTTAAGCAGGGTTCGAATTTAAGCTTGCCTGATTGCAAAACACGAGTGGATTTTGAAAATTGCGAGTAACTTTTATTTAAACTTGCAAATTTGCGCGAGTTGAAATCTCCGCAAAAATATTATTCTCTATACTGATGAGGCATTTAAACAGCCAGATAGACCATAATAACTACCTTGTTCTATCTATAGTTAAAGTAAGAGATATGTTTTATATTGCATATATGAATACAAAGTAGTAACTATGTATGCTCTTAAAATTTGGAGAAAAATCTGAGTGACTTTTTCATTTCAAAATTTCCGAGTCCATTTTTTTCTTAAATTTGAGCCCTGTGGGTAAGCATGTAGATCCCTTTGAGCAAATGGCTCATACTGTTTATACTATTATACTAGCAAATATTTATTACAACACACAAAAACACACTGATATACAAAATACAAATCACGGTCTTAGCACATAACGGTCATAACTCACTCTTTTTTTAATTGAGTTACGACTGTTTTGCGCTAAGCCTGCAAAATGTTGATCATTCAGGACATGCAAGAAGTAGCAGTAGCATTGTAATAGTTATAATGTAGTATAACCTCAGATAAAGACCACCTCAAGTAGAAGACTAATCTTTTATATTCTGTGTTTGATAGAGGTTTGTTTTATTAGTGGATTATTTTTTGGGGGTTAGTTTATAATGACCAGTGTCAGTGTATATAATGAAGACAGATCAGATTAACACCATTCTTGTAAAGACCAAGTACTAGAATCATTATCATCAGCAAGCAACAGTTTACTTTCTATAACATAGAACAGTCATGGTTGATAGCTAGGGTAAAATGTATGACCCCCCCCCCCCCCCTATCATTGAAACTTTACAAGCAGTGACCTTAACCACTCAATTTTTGTTTGTTTTTGTTGGGTTTAACGCCGCAGCAACACATTGTATAGGTCATATAACGACGTACAGAACACCTAAACTAGCTTTCCTGGACCCTTGTCTGTAACAAGTACTCAACTACCCTTCCACAAGGCTGGAAACTTCACCATATACCTTATTAATAGAAGAAAATTGACATTATTGTCAAATTTTCATGGAAGGGTATAACTTCCCTGGGTGGGATCCGAACCCTTTCCTCCTTGGGAAACAAGATTCCGAATCCCCGCCCACTACCAACTGCCCTATCGACCTGGTTAACCACTCAAACACTGAAGATAATTGACAAATAGAATAGTTGGCTTATAGTGTAAGTTCTTAAAATCTATGTCACAAATTTTTTCATAACAAAGAATTCTCTAAAGCAGAACTCATGGTGGTCTTCGTAATGAGGATTTTACTTCTTATAATAAATAACAATACTAATGTCTGACAACAGTTTTAGATATACATACATCTTTTATGTCTTTCTGTAATGTAAATAGTATCA
Organism: Mactra quadrangularis; assembly: GCA_025267735.1. Classification (NCBI taxonomy): domain Eukaryota; kingdom Metazoa; phylum Mollusca; class Bivalvia; order Venerida; family Mactridae; genus Mactra; species Mactra quadrangularis. The sequence continues at coordinate 23,337,254 of CM046311.1, read as the reverse complement.
TATGTTACACTGTCCTCATGATAATAGCCCCAGAGATTGCAAGGTATTATTTTCTAATCCAATAGGTTTGATAAGTGATATTAGTGATGTAGTTTTGTCCGAGATATTTGAAAAATTTAAGTCTTAAAACTAATAATGTAGATGTTTTTCTCGCAATCTGGATTCTAATACTTAACTTATGCACACCTTTATAGGCGTTCCTTGGATTAAGTTATACATTTCATGATTGATATTGTATCTAGAATGCGTTTGGAACAAACTTGCATAAAACATATACAATTTTATGTCAATGCACATGATAAATGAAGCGGTAATTCATGTTTATTTATTTAGTATACAATCTACGAAATTGGCATAATAACCATTATAGTAGCACTTACTCTTATGAAATAATACATAAATCATCATATTTTTGAATTCATCATGACAGTTTGATCATTTCCCAATGATTTTTGTGAATGAAATTCTGGTTGCCAGTGAATTACAATATGTTTACTACTGTAACCAAATTACTCCTGTTATTTGATCAAATACCACTTAAGTTTTTCATTGTAGATGAAATCAATTCCAAATGAATCATCTAAACTACCAACATCAAAATTTCTTGTAATAAGTTTTATTTTGTTTTCAAGCCATACAAACTTAAAGCATTGATTTAAGTTAAAGGTACTAGTTCACAAATTTGGTTAAGATTTTTCAATATTTCAAAATACCATTCAGTGTAAGTAATTGTGTCAAAACATTAATTCTTAATATTTTAGGACAAACTGACCTAGGCTATAGATTGCAAGAAATATACAATAAAAGTCACAAAAATGATCTAAAATTGTCTATACTGTGACATACGGGGTAGATTTATACTACTTGAAACACCATCATTTGTATGGTACTTGTATGTCAATTTGCACTAAAATTGTCATTATCAAATCACTAATTTGCTGCTTCAAATATGTTTCCAAACAATTTTTATAGTATCAGAAAAAGTTGATGTTTGATAAAACCCAGCAAACTCTCTGATATATAATATTGACATTTTCTAGCTCAGGCAAAGAAAGCATTCTATACTATTGATTATCAGTAGAATGACTAAATATTGAAATATTTTAAGCGAAATCTTAGCAAATGTCGATACATTTTATTAAAACATAATAAATACTAAATCAGAACTTAAGCTTTTTATTAACTGTACAGTGAAGCAAACAAGTAATGCTATTTTAATGATGTTCAGTTTGTACTCTGAATGCTTAAAAATACAAACATCTTAAAATGGACTTAAAAAGCCACTTAACCATACATGCCAAGCTGTGAACACTTTTCACTACCACATTTGCTTCATAAAACATAATATTAACATGACAGGAACCTATAAAGTTAAAATAAAAATTACAAAATTAAAATCAATGTGTAATACATATAGTACAATTGGCAGGTATAGCGTAAAAAAACGGCCGTACCTCACTTTTTTCTTATACGTTATGGCTGGTTTGCGCTAAACCCGAGAATAGTTTTTACCAAATCTGTACAATAAAAGTAACATCAACTTACCACAACTAACTTTCCAGCATCATCAAAATATTTCATCACAGGTAAAGTATTATATTTATAGAAGTTAAGTCTGTTAGAGATAGCTGATGGGTTGTCATCAACACGTCCACTATCACGGCCACGTTTTAATAATCTCATCTGCATGTAGTATTCTTCACAATCAAATAATATCACAAAATTAAGGCCACCAATCTGTAAAATAAAACTTAACAATTTAGAGACAATGTATTCTCACTGTTCATATTTTTATTATTCATTATTTTATTTTACTATGAATAATAATAAGCCAGGGCTCGAATTTAACAACAAATTCGACTTGCAAATTTTTGCGAGTTGATATTATTTTAACAAGCAAAAATGAAGAAAATCACTCTCATTTGTTGTCTCCAAATTTTAATGGCTTACATAGTAACTATTAATATATGCAATATAAAACCACATAGAACATGTACTATATTAAGCATAGAACAAGGGAATTATTGTGGGATAGGCAAAGAATATCGAACATGTTTGTACTGTGAATCTTTAATTAATGCTGTCTATCTATATGACCGTTTCAATGCTGATTTGAGCCTCATTAGTTTGGACAATAATGGTTTTGCAGTTATTTCAACAAGTGAAAATTTGCGAGTTAAAATAAAAATGTCATACATCACCGGCTTTAGAAAAATTCTGAATTTTGAATGGTAAACCAAACCTTAGATATAAACCCTTTAAACGTTATTTCAATTGTGCTAGTGATTGGCTAGTTTTCCACAGTGGTTTCCTAGCGAAACCAATGAAACTGCCTCATTAATTATTCATGACTATGTGATTTTTCTAATCAAATGGCCCATGGTACATAACGCAGCATAAGCAGAGTAATGTATCGTGGGATAACTGACTGACAATGTATCACTTTAGAATAAAACTGAATTATGCAAATGATGTAATATTTTCCAATATACATTTGAAACCATACAAAGACAACTATAAAAGAACACTGTATTATCTACTTACATTTTTATTAAATGATTCAACCTGACTTTTATCCCTGGGGAAACCTTCTATAATGAAAGCTTTAGCTGAACTATGTTTGTTGAGCTGTTCTTTTAATAAATCTATTGTAACATCCTGTGAAAATAAACATAAAACATAAATGACAAATTACAGAAATAATAATGTTACATACTAAAATCACTACAGTAGAGTTCAAAAGTAAATTTATAATCAAATTGCAAGATTCTGTACAGTAAAGGAATTTATTTTCAAGTGTTATCAAACTTGAAAGAAGCAAGATATTTTCAACAAGTTCATTAAATGAATTGAATAATATTTTCAATTTCATTTACTACACAAATTGAATAAAAAGTATGAATAAGTCATTCAAAGCAATATTATTAAACACTGATTTAAATATAAAAATATTGTTTTATTAAACTATTATTATCAATTTAACAATAAAAGTAGCTTCAGACTCCCCCCAGTTGCTGGTTTAGCTCAAAACAGATGTAACTCGCTCTTTTCTTATATAGAGTTACGATTGTTTGGCCCTAAACCCGCCATCTGTTACCAAAACAGGTCCAATGGTTAAAATCCAGCTATCCAGGACATATAATGCATTCTATAAATTTTGAAAATTTATTTCCTTTGTAAAGGAACATATTGCCAGCCTCTAGAGAATGACGATTCCTGGTAGAATTCAACAAAGGTGATTAGGTGAGATGGCAACTGTTAATTTACTTAAAACAATGCTGAAAGTACTAGACAAGACTAGACCAACATGATTAAAGCTCTATCTAAAATTTTCACTCCCGACTCGCTAATTTAGATCTGGCTGTTTTTGTTATGAAGGTCACGTTCAAGTAATCTTTTATCATTATAATATTCATGACGCAATCATAGTGTTTAGTAACTTGTTTACATTGTCTATGTCATGCAATTAAAAAAGAGCCATCCAATCACAGCCGGTGAATAACACCACCGTCAAATTAGCTCGCAAATCTAGGTCTAAAATAGAAATTACGAAATAAAGATGCTTCTAATAGCGTTTCATCTTGATAAAAGCTACTCATTGATTGGAGGACACAAAGGTCACCTTGACGTGACCCCCTGAGCAATGACAAGAGATCCTTTATGACAGTGGTCAATAAGATACATGGATGGGATTGTCGAGAAATAAATGTCCACGGGTTGTACCAGACCCAAACAGCCACAGAGATTATATGTCTTGACAGCAAACCTGTCAAATTCTGACATTCTACAGTGACGACACAGTGGCTTTCCCTGATCACAATCGTCAAGGTTGTATCGCGATATATCGTGCTGGGCCACAGTTGTATAGTCACCCTGAAGTATCGATACATATCGATATATCATCTCATCCCTATTAGTTACTTAAAACATTGTTGAAACACCTAGACTAAACATACCTCTGGAGCCATTTCTCCCTTGGACATTAACTGTGTAATCATTCCCCATTTATCATCGGCTGTACCTTTGTTAGATATTTCTGTTCTTATAATATCACCCATAGATAAATGTACAAAATCTTGATAACGTGAGATGATTTTCTTACATTGTGTACCTTTACCACTGCCTGGACCACCTGTTAGAAATATTGAATATTTAAACATAAAATAACAACAACAACAACAGCTTTTATTAAGTGATTAAGGCTTCCGGCCCATTACATACATATGTTTAAAAAAAGTTGTTTAAGGTTCACCATAAAAAATACAATTAATTGTTTCAATATTTTGGGTTTATTGTTTGTTTGGGTTTTAAGGCACACCAACACAGAAAGGTCATATCGTGCCTTCAATATTTTGGGATGACATGATTGTATAGGGGCGTATTTGATTCACTCTACTCATAGTACTCTGATGTACTCTTGGAGCACTGACGAAGCAAATGTCCCAATTCTGTAGCAGAACAACAAAATGTGAGAAAAAGTCTATGATTGTTTTTGTTAGATGACAGCAGTTTATCAAGAGAGTCTGATGAGATCTGACACAGGAAATGTTCACTATTAGATGAATTGTTTCATTGAAAAATCCGGCTATAAATATTAGTAATACATTCTCCAAGTACATAACATGATCATAGTATTAACATACCTGCTACAAATATTATAGGAGCTGTAGGCAGACCAGGTTTACATCCTGTATCTTGTTCTGATATAACATAATCAATGTATTAACATACCTGCTACAAATATTATAGGAGCTGTGGGTAGACCAGGTTTACGTCCTGTATCTTGTTCTGATATAACATAATCAATGTATTAACATACCTGCTACAAATATTATAGGAGCTGTAGGCAGACCAGGTTTACGTCCTGTATCTTGTTCTGATATAACATAATCAATGTATTAACATACCTGCTACAAATATTATAGGAGCTGTAGGTAGACCAGGTTTACGTCCTGTATCTTGTTCTGATATAACAGGTGGTTCTGGTACAGCACCAACAAATAATGGTTTAGCTGGCTCCTCTTCAAAGAAACTTTCTTCACGTTCATTCTTCTTCTTGTATGTAGCAGCTTCAGGTACCGATGATTCAGATTCTGGACGAGGTGCTTCTGTAATAAAATAACAGTGTGTTTGTTTGTTTGTTTTGTTGGGTTTAACGCCCTAGTAACAAATTTGTATAGGTCATGTAATGGAGGTCAGTCAACCTACTCACTGCTCCTGGCATACTTTCGTCAGTGACTAACAACTGCCCTACATAATTAAAAATAGCTCCGCTGGGCGGGGCATTATACGCCCGTGTGCAGTCCATGCTGTGTTCTATCTCATATAAAGTCCCTGTGACCTTGACCAATGACCCCAGGATCTCAGAATAGGTCCCATTCTTAACAGGAGGGCTATCCAAAGCAAAGATTTTGAGAACCTAGGTACAGCCATGGTTGATTTATCACCGACACAAAGTTTTCCCATACAAACTTCCAGTGACTTTGACCCTGGGGCCTCAGAACCAAAAGTTCTCGCCCTTGACCCAAAGAGTATTGATACATAAAATTTGGTGATCTTAGGTAAAGTTGGTTGTTGGACAAGGTTTTTCCTCATGATTTTTCTTTTGACTTTAACCTTTAACACAGGGACCTAAAACCAAAGGGGCATATGCTAGACATTAAGGCTACCCTTAAATAAGATTTGGAAAACCTACAATGTAGGTACAATTATTATTGAGTTACTGTCCGGAAAATGTTTCAATATGAATTAAGTCCCTGTGACCTTGACTTTTGTCCCTGGGGTTTCCAAATCAAAAGAGAACATCAAATACCAAAGAGCTATCAACACATTACATCTTGACAAATGGGCTGATCCACATAAAATTTGGTTTACCTAGGTACAATCATTGTTTAGTTATTGTCCGAACAAGGATTGTCCATATGATGCCCCTATGACCTAGATCTTTGACCCAGTTTTGACCCAAAACCAATTGGGAACATCCTTAACACATGGGCTACCCTCACATAAAATTTGGTGAACTAAATTCATTTTACTTATTAAATATAGCATTATTTCCATGGTCTGCCATTTTGACTTTGTTAACATATTGATTGAACATTTAAAGTCTCTGCTTGGTAATTTGATATCTTCTGGATGATGGTTTAAACTTGACCCAGGGGCCCCAAAATCAATAGGGAACATCCTTGACACATGGGCTACTCTCACATGAAATTTGGTGAACTTAAGTGCAGTCATTGTTGATTTACTACACATACATTGTTTTTCAATATGATGCCCCTGTGACCTTGACCTTTGACCCAGGGGCCGTAAAACCAATAGGACATAACCATGACACATGGGCTACTCTCCTAAAAAAATTTAGTGAACCTAGGTACATTGGTTGTTCAGTTATTGTCTGGACAAGGTTTTTCCATATGATGCCTCTGTGACCTTGACCTTTGGGTCTGGGGCCCCAAAACCTATTGGGAACATCCTTAACACAAGGGCTACATTCACATAAAATTTTATGAACCTAGGTACAGTCCTTGTTGAGTTATTGTCCAAACAAGGTTTTTCAATATGATGCCTCTGTGACCTTGACCTTTGACCCAGGAGCCCCAAAACCAAAAGGGCATATCCTTGACACAAGGGCTACCCTCACATAGACTTTAATGAACCTAGGTAAATTGGTGGTTCAGTTATTGCCTGGACAAAAGTTTCATTGTTTGCCATTTTGACTTTATAAACATATTGATAGAACATATGAAGTCACTGCTTGGTAATTTGATATCTTCTGGTTGAAGGTTGATACTTGACCCTGTTTCCCCAAAACTATTAAGGCACATCCTTGACACATGGTCTACTGTAACATGAAATTAGGTGAACTTAGGTACAGTCATTGTTGAGTAATTACCCAGACAATGTTTTTCAATGTGATGCCCCTGTGACCTTGACCTTTAACAAAGGCGCCCCAAAACCAATAGGGCATAACCTTGACACATGGGCTACTTTCATATAAAATTTAGTGAACCTAGGTACATTGGTTGTTCAGTTATTGTCTGGACAAGGTTTTTCCATATGATGCCTCAGTGACCTTGACCTTTGGGTCTGGGGCCCAAAAACCTATTGGGAACATCCTTGACAAAAGGGCTACCTTCACATAAAATTTTGTGAATCTAGGTACAGTAGTTGATGAGTTATTGCCCAAACAAGGATTTTCAATATGATGCACCTGTGACCTTGACCTTTGACCCAGGAGCCCCAAAACCAATAGGGCATAACCTTTACCCAAGGGCTACCCTCACATAAAATTTGGAGAACCAAGGTACATTGGTGGTTCAGTTATTGTCTGGACAAGTGTTTCATTGTTTGCCGTTTTGACTTTATAAACATATTGATAGAACATTTGAAGTCACAGCTTGGTAATTTGATATCTTCTGGTTTAAGATTTAAACTTAACCCTGTTTTCCCAAAACTGATAAGGTACATCCTTGACACATGGGCTACTCTCACATGAAATTTGGTGAACTTTGGTACAATCATTGTTGAGTAATTATCCAGACAATGTTTTTCAATATGATGCCCCTGTGACCTTGACCTTTGGCCAAGGTGCCCCAAAACCAATAGGGCATAACCTTGACACATGGGCTACTTTCACGCCAAATTTAGTGAACCTAGGTACATTGGTTGTTCAGTTATTGTCTGGACAAGGTTTTTCCATAAGATCCCTCTGTGACCTTGACCTTTGGGTCTGGGGCCCAAAAACCTATTGGGAACATCCTTGACACAAGGGCTACCTTCACATAAAATTTTGTGAACCTAGGTACAGTAGTTGATGAGTTATTGTCCAAACAAGGATTTTCAATATGATGCCCCTGTGACCTTGACCTTTGACCCAGGAACCCCAAAACCAATAGGGCATAACCTTTACCCAAGGGCTACCCTCACATAAAATTTGGAGAACCTAGGTACATTGGTGGTTCAGTTATTGTCTGGACAAGTGTTTCATTGTTTGCCGTTTTGACTTTATAAACATATTGATAGAACATTTGAAGTCACAGCTTGGTAATTTGATATCTTCTTGTTTAAGATTTAAACTTAACCCTGTTTTCCCAAAACTGATAAGGTACATCCTTGACACATGGGCTACTCTCACATGAAATTTGGTGAACCTAGGTACAGTCATTAGTGAGTCATTACCCGGACAATGTTTTTCAATTTGATGCCACTGTGACCTTGACCTTTGACCCAGGGGCCCCAAAATCAATAATGCATATCCTTGACACATGGGCTACTCTCACATGAAATTTGGTGAACCTAGGTACATTGGTGTTTCATTTATTGTCCGGACAAAGTTTTTCCATATAATGCCCCTGTGACCTTGACCTTTGAACCTGGGGCCCCATAAACCTATAGGGCGCATCTTTGACACATGGGCTACTCTTACATAAAATTTGGTGAACCTAGGTACAGGCGTTGTTGAGTTATGGTCCGGACAAGGTTTTTCAATTTGATGTCCCTGTGACCTTGACCTTTGACCCAGGGGCCCCAAAACCGATTGGGAACATCCTTGACACATGGGCTTCTCTCACATAAAATTTGGTGATCCTAGGTAGATTGGTTGTTAAGTTATTGTCAGGACAAGTTTTTCTCCCATATGATGCCACTGTGACCTTGACCTTTGACGCAGGGGCCCCAAAACCAATAGGGAACATCTTTGACACATGGGCTACTCTTACATTAAATTTGGTGAACTTAGGTACATTGGTGGTTCAGATATTGTCCGGACAAGTTTTACCTATTTTAAGTCCCAGTGACCTTGACCTTTAACCCTGGGGTCTCAAAATCAATAGGGAACCTCCTCCACCCAAGGGCTATCAACACATAAAATTTGAGGAACCTAGGTTCATCCTTTCTTGAGTTATCATCCGGACAAGCAATTGTCCACGGACGGACAGACGGACAGACGGACGGACGGCCAGACGGACAGACGGACAACAGCATAACATAATACGACCGTTTTTTCAAAACGGGCGTATAAAAATCATTGGTAGGAGGGAGAATGGCAGTAGAAATAATTTCATGACCAAGCTCCACGAAAGTATGCCCCCGGGAATAGAACCCACGACCCCTCGATCAGTAGAATTGCGTGCTACCAACTGAGCTAGCTGTGTTTATTTATACTTGGTTTAACGCCATGTCAACACAGTTTTTCAGGTTATTTTATAGGGTCCAGCACATCTAACCTAGCTCTCCTGGACCCTTGTCTATAACAAGTTCTCACCTACACTTCCACAAGGCCAGAAACTTCTCCATATACCTTATTAATGGAGGAAAATTGACATTATTGACAAATTTTCATGGAAGGGTATAACTTCCGGGTGGGATTCAAACCTGTATCAGATACGGACACTAGATTAAAAACCCAGGCGCGTTCTCAACTGTGCTTCCAACCCGGTTTATAGCAAAGTAAACATTGTCTCTTTAACATAATTGTAATTTAAAACTTATAGTTTTGAAGATAATTTTTCATTCTAGATATATCATAATTATACATTAAACAGAAATACAAAATTTCTTGTTAAATTCATTTAGTTGGACATCCAGCTCAGCATTTAATCAAATCACATCAAAACCTACTTAAATATTTCCTTGAGATAGAAACTTTACACAACTGGATTAGTACCAGGGTACCAGGAGTGCATTCAACATTGATAAATCTGAGTTGCAAGAATTTGTCACACAATTGAGCTTACACATATTGTATTAACTATTCCATTTAACTAGCTCTGTCATTTCCATAAAAGATCAAATGTTCTTTTTTTGAGGCATTGTAGAAAAAATATTCTAACAATGATCATTTTCGTGTTTTCAATGTAAAGAAGTATGAGAACACCATTTATTCTCCAAGTCCAAAATGTGTCACAATTTAATGCATTGAGTATGTCGAGGGCTTGACGGAAAACTGTTGTAATAAACTAACATTTTTTTCAAAAAATGACTTTTTGATAAATATGGCTTTAGAAATGCCAAATGCATGTTCCTACCAAATTGCATCAAAATAACCCATCTATAAAGTACATAAATTTACTTAGTTCCAAGTTCGGAATAACTCCCAATTTCAGGGGAAAACTGTTGTAAGTAAAAAAAGCTTGTAAATTCACAATTAGTCTTTATGGCACAGTGTAATTATATAAGACATGTTATTTTTTACCCATATATCAAACAATAATTACAGAACAACATTCATGAGAGAAAAATGTTGAGCAGTTTTTGCTTCTCCTGAAATGTTTTGAAAATATGACTTTCCGTCAACCCTCGATGTGTAAAGTTGAGAATATTAAAGTGCTATCTCACCTGTTCTTTTTGTGCCATATTTAGAGAAGAAGAGTTCATCAAATGCTGTACCAAAATCAAATCTAGCTTGATCCTCCGATTTATCAGCATCAATTACCACAAGTTTACCTTGGTCATCATAATATTTAGCTGCAGCTAATGTGTTTGCTGGATAATAAAATAAGGTAAATACAATGTTATGGCATCTTGAAAATAAGAGTAGACAAAAACTGCATGCTCAACTTTTCATGAGCTTTGTTTATGGCAAGGCTTAAATTAATGCAGTGCTTTAAAGATAGAACTAAATTTTCAATGGAAATAACTTAGATATATGAATATTACATGAGTCATAAAAAATAAAATAAAAAAATGATTGGTCCACAGTTATGATCCTTTATTCTTTGCATGTTTTGCTCCTTTTGTTCTATCCCAGCATTACCATGGCATCGGGGATTGAGGTTCAAATTACTTTTCTAAAAGACGATCACCAAGGGAATTATTTTGTCAAGTTGCATATCTGTCAGTTAATCAGTAATGAAACAAGAGCATCTTGAAATAGCCCTGTCATTAGTGATGGGACATCGGCTGGATTATCAGTTGGAATCGGTTAAACATTTGGGAAATGCTAAAACCTGTCTTTTTGGACTGCAGAACCCTTTTTCCTACCCTGTTTAATTCGTCCTCACTATCGATTCCTGGCGACCAACGGAATTGTTTGACGTCTTCTAGCCGTTAATCAATTATTCATGCTAATCAGTACATCACTACCTGCTACCATGCCCAATTTTCATGCATGTCCTGGCTAGTGAAGAGTTAATAATATAATATTATAACTTATACATGAGTAAAATGTACCTTTGAAATAGTTCATTTTAGTTGTGATGGCTGACATAGAGTGTTCAGGTTTAGTAGAAGAACGTGCTTTGCGTAGCAATTTATCCATAGTCTTAGCCTCATCACAATCAATCATGAACACAACATCTAGACGGGATACCTAAAACAATAAAATAATATATGTAACATACATGTGCCGTCTGCCTAGGAGATAATAGGCAAGGGTATCAAAACCTATTATACTTTACATGATTTGTTTACTCTATAGCCTATTGTGACGTCACCGGGTGACAATTCATAATGTTACCCTCTGGACATCACCTATTGGGAGACTACTGTGTTTGAGTTTGCTAATAGCCGGACCCAAGTTTTAGCCATTCAATTTGAGTTACCTCACTTGCCCAGAAGCTTAATTTTTTATGAAACCACAAACTTAATATTGTAAAAATGTCTTTAAGTTCAGAAGTAAATAAAACAGATAAAATTAAAGGGTTTGTACCTATTGAATTGTCAACAATTTCTGATTTTTGTTGATCAGTATTATAAAATATATATCACATTCTAAATAGAACGGAATGTTCACCCTTGATAAGAAATGTTACCTCGGCTGACATTACTTGTCTCAGGTGAACATTCCGTTCTATAACCCTCTGTAGGATGGGATATTTATATAGTATCACTGAGAAGGAAAAATAAATTAGAATTTCTGAGAATAAGAAGATATGCAACTACTTACAAATCTAGTGTAGTCTCCAGCTTGTTCCATATTTCTAGGGAAACCAGTTATAACAATACCTTTAGCTGATGATGATGTTGTTTTCAAACCTTCTAATAACATCTCAAGTGATACATCCTAAAATACAACACTTTGTTACATATCATATAGTACAATACAATGATAAACAATACAGTACAATACATTCTTGTTGTTGTTGGGTGTAATGTCATAGCAAGGCATTGTAAAGGTCATATAACGGCAGTAAGTCAACCTACTCACTCCTCCTGGAAAGGCTAAATCTCTGGATTTAGCTGTTAATCAACTACTAGGGGCATACTTTTGTCAGTGACTGACAACTACCCTTCATGATTAAAAATCATTGGTAGGAGGCAGAATGGCTGTAGGAATATTTCCATGACCAAGCTCCATGAAAGTATGCCCTGCTCAAGAATCGAACCCATGACCCCTCGATCAGTAGACTTGCGTGCTATCAACTGAGCTAGCTAAGTGGCTTGTCATTACGAACAGTCAGCAAAGTTATGCCAAATAGAACAAAGATACCACAAACATTGTACTTCCAAGGTCTGGACATTAAAGGTCATCCTGTTGTCCCTGACAACCTATATTTGGGTTTGGGCAACCTGTTACTGCTATTAAAGGTATAATTAGGGCAATTTAACGATAAAGCTTGCTGTCCACTTGGGCAACCTAGTTAAGTTTAGAAATTAGTGTCAAGCTGTCTTGCTGCCACCAATTTAAGTTATAAAATAAAGGTATAACTTACTTCAGGTGCAACTTCTCCACGACTCATTATATCTCTTGTCATTTTCCATTTAGCATGAGCATCACCACGTCGTTGTATTTCTGATTTTATAAGTTTATTAACATTGAAATGTTTCCAACCGGGATAGTTCTGTAAGACATTCTCTACAATCACATCTTTACCTGATCCTGGGGTACCTGTTACCATAGAAACAATAATACAAACTGTCAACATCTCTTACAAGATTCAAGGATCATAACTTTAGTGTTCCTGGATAGATTGCCCTGGGGCGCTCTTTATTAATAAATATCTTTTTTCCCCAAATTTCAATCCAAAATTCCCAATTTAACTTGAAAAAAAATTAATGAAAAAAGACAGCTGTAAGTATGTTGCAGTATAAAATTATACATCCCAGTAATCTTTCTTTTAAATTAACTAACTAACTTAATGAAAAATGAAACTAAAAACTTTGTTAAATCTGCTATTGTTATTAAATTTGCATGACATTTCATCCCAATTTAACCCAGAAAAAATCCCAATTCTAGAGGTATGGGTCATAAAACCAAATTTGTGGAAAAAAACATTGAGGTTTAAAACAATTCATGTACATGTTAAACAAAAATCTATAAATCGTCGGTCGGCTGCCAAAACCTTGTATCTCAATTTTTCAAGGTTTTCAGGAGAAGGAAAAAACTGTTTTATCAAAAAGTGGTATCTCAAAATTATCCAAACTTAAAATAATAACTTTTCGTTTCAAAATGTCGTAACTCGCATTTGACAGACATAAAATTCATGTATTGCAACATTCGTCAAAGATAACTGTTTCCCATGTTTGCAAACAATAAAAATGTAATAAATGCATTATTTCTGCTTCTTAATTTAATTACTAGTGTAGAAAACTTGTCATTATTAGTGGAACAGAAATGACAAACTATTTTCAATCGTTTTAGTCGAAATTATAAGTCATAAGATGCAAATCATACAAGATAAGCATACAAAATTAAAGTTAAATGAATAAAGTGGTTGAAATCAAACACATTTTACCTCTTAAAAAGAAGAATCCAACTGCATGATCATTTTTTTATCAACAATGGAGTGTTAACTGTGAGATACAACATTTTGACTGTTGTTCAAAAATCCAATCGGAGTTAAGATATTTCATCTCATGACAATATTTCGGGTATTGATTGGCTTACAGGTACGACGTTTTGGGACAAGACGGGAATTGCTTTGGCGTACTTCATGCAGTCAAAAAGTCATTTCTGCCAAAAATCATAGTTACGACCTTTAGGCAGCCGACCGACGAAATGAAGAATGTAGGAAAATGTTGTATTTACCCATGACAATAACAACAGGTATATCTGGTAAATTGATTCTTTCTGTTGATGATGATGTTGTTGTAGAAATAGCTGGTAATGGTGATGATGTTTTCTCTCTTGGTTTCTCTTCTGTAATATAAACAATAACAACTCTTTACTTAATACTACAAGCACAACTCATTTATAGGCTAACAAATAGACTTAATTCACAACTCATTTATGGGCTAACAAATAGACTTAATTCACAACTCATTCATAGGCTAACAAATAGACTTAATTCAGAACTCATTTATAGGCTAACAAATAGACTTAATTCACAACTCATTTATAGGCTAACAAATAGACTTAATTCACAACTCATTTATAGGCTAACAAATAGACTTAATTCACAACTCATGTATAGGCTAACAAATAGACTTAATTCACAACTCATTTATAGGCTAACAAATAGACTTAATTCACAACTCATTTATAGGCTAACAAATAGACTTAATTCACAACTCATTTGTAGACTAACAAATAGACTTGATTCAAAACTCCAATTTATGAATTTTGAGTCCATGCACAAGGGATACTGTAGGCTGCATTACCAAAGAAAAATATATACTTTTGAAATTTATATGACTTATTCTGTGAGTTATAGACCTACAACACTTTTCAGAAAGATAAAAAAAGTACAAGATTTTTACATATTATTGCTGAAAAGCACAAGACACGGTTTAAATTCAATTGTTCTCTGTACACTTATTTTCATTGTAACAGCGAAAGCTTGTTTGTACCGAGGTGGCAAAACCGTAAAATATTTTAATTCCTGATTTAGTCTACAGTGGAATAATTTAATGTTGTATGTCTATATATCTACCACATTTAACATTAATGATGAAAATTTCCCTTTTGAATTTAAAACAGTATTACTTAAATTGACAGCTTACTTGGTGTTTATACCAGGTATATTACTCAGGACAGAACAGATTAATTATTTTGGCCAACCATGAATGAAGTATATAATAATCAACTACATGTATTTGAATTCACAAACATGTAATTTATCCATTTTTGTGCTGTAGTCATTTGGCTGCATTATCAATGAATATATATATACTTTTGAAATTTATATGACTTATTCGGCAAGTTATAGACCTACAACACTTTAAAGAAAGATAGAAAAAGTACCCCGGTACAATTTTTAAACTAGATTGATAAAAAACAAACAAAAAACATTTTTAACAAAAAAAGTGGCAACGAACAGACATGTCTGAAAAATTGAATAGATAAATAAGAATGAAACTAACTAGAAGCATTAAATAACATGTTTGAACAATTAACAAATACCTTTACAAAGTCTTTTATAATACATTACTGAAATGTATGGTACAATTTGAATTACTGAACAAACAAGAGCTGTCAGAGGAGACAGCATGCTCGACTTAGTAAGTGTTTGTCACAGGAGATGTGGTTGATGATAAGGAACATACATATTTTAAAATTTGAAAATATAACCTTAACAAATTCAAAGAAAAAAAAAAGAAAAAAATAGAAAACTATAAGTTCAAGGGGGATAACTCTGAAAAAATGTATAAGGAGTTATGAATCTTGTCACATGAGATGTGGTTGATAATAAGGAACATATATCTAAAGTTTGAAGTCAATACCTGAAGAAATAAAACAGTTGCAGTAAAAACAATCATTTTTTAAAGAAAACTCTAATTTCAAGGGGAGATAATTCTGAAAAAATATATTTGGAGTTATGAACCTTGTCACATGAGATGTGGTTGATAATAAGAAACATATATTTAAAGTCAATACCTAAAGAAATAAAACAGTTGCAGTAAAAACAAATATTTATTAAAGAAAACTATAAGTTCAAGGGGGGTAACTTTGAAAATAATGTATACGCAGTTATGAACCTTGTCACATGAGATGTGGTTGATAATAAGGAACATATATTTAAAGTTTGAAATCAATACCTAAAGAAATAAAACAGTTGCAGAAAAAACAAACATTTTTTAAAGAAAACTCTAAGTTCAAGGGGAGATAATTCTGAAAAAAATGCATTCAGAGTTATGGACCATGTCACATGAGATGTGGTTGATAGAAAGGAATATATATTTAAAGTTTGAAGTTAATATCTTAAGAAATAACAAAGATACAGAAGAAAGTATTTTACTGCACAAAAACTTTAATCTGTGCACAAAAACTTCAATCAGTTCAAGGGGAGATAATTCTTTAAAAAATGTGTTTGGAATTATGGACCTTGTCACATGAGATGTGGTTGATAGTAAGGAACATATATTTAAAGTTTGAAGTTAATATCTTGAGAAATAACAAAGATATAGAAGAAAGTATTTTACTGCACAAAAACTTTAATCAGAAATGTGGACGCGGACGCGGACGCCGACGCCGCCGCCGACGCCGGGGCGAGTAGGAGAGCTCTACATTACTTCGTAAAGTCGAGCTAAAAATTACATAAAAGACAGAACTTGTATAGAGTAAAATAAGTGAATAATAATCTGATCATTTATAAGCAAAACAAGGTTATAAGTTGACAGTTCATAAAAATCACATACACTTTATATTTCAAGCAATTATTGCATTTACACATCGACAAAAGCACAATCTTCAAACATCAATGCACCAGAAATTAAAACTACTCGATGAAATAATCAAAATATGACAGATCATTATATATACTGAACCAAAAAAGAAACTTTCGCAAAGTATGTGCCAATGGTTCAAGGGTACCACTTAGATGTACACACATATATACATGTAGCAGTTTGTAAAACTGTTGCTCGTGTCAATAATACAGTATTTACAAAATCATGACACTGATTTCATCGATGACTGGCACTCAAAAAGTCCGGATTTGAACCCAATATTGAACATCTTTGGGATAATCTGGATAGACGTGTACGTCGACGTCCGAACCCTCCAAACAACACCAACGACCTTCGAGCTGCATTGCTTGAAGAATGGAATAATATTCCACAGGCTGACATTAACAAACTTGTGCGACGTCGCTGTCAGGCAGTCAGCATCGCCCACGGCGGGCACACACGCTACTGATTGTCAACTTTAGAAATGACCCCTACCTTATTTTAATTTAAAATTCAACAATCAATCTGATCCTTTCCTCCAAAATGACGATTTTTAAAGAACCACAATACATTATTTTACAAAAATGTAAGCTTTCAGCCAAAAGGATTGAAACTGTACTAACATATCTACAATCAAACTTGTCGAAAGTTTCTTTTTTGGTTCAGTATACTTTCAACATAAATATGATAGAGAATAGCAAATCTCAATTTAAAACTACAGTGTTTATTGATAAATAGAATTTATTGATCATAACTACATGACATTGTTATCCAATCAAGATGAAAGGTTGAAATTTTAACTTGGGCATCAATCTAACTAAAGTAGAGTCGAACTTTCAAAAAAAAGAATGAATTATATATATATAAATTAATTTAATTAATAGAAATTTTCTATTATCATAAATTAAAAAAAACATGTTTTGGTACAAGAAGATGATAAATTGTGATGAATAGTACAGAACTATTAAATTTGTTTTCAATAGAATTCAATACTTTGAAACTGTACTACAATATTACAGACTTTTGTTTCCTCTCAAAAAGGATGAGTTCAAAATTAACTGTACAAAAACATGCTGTCTTCACAAAAAACTATTTATACACTGGTCTAAATGATTAAGTATGTTTACAATGATCAGGTAAATAAATTTGACAATAGTTTTAGCAAATAGAAAAGTTTTATACAATGCCTATATCATTAAGTTAAAGTTAACTGCCTGGACAATAATGTTCGATACTTACAGTTAGGGCTGTCACGATATACCGGTATATTGCAATACTCAGCTGTAGCAATATGTACTGGGATATGAATTTTACTTACCGGTATTTGGCGATATTTTTATTTCAATGGAAAATTTTTCCCTCCGCAAAATTAAAAAAGCGAAACATCAATTTTTTCATTGTTCATTCAATTTGAGCTTATGTTACAAGAATTTGATGGTAAGGGTGTGTTCGATCAGGTTTGCAAAACATGTTCTTGAATCGAATACTTCGGGACAAGAGGTTGTTAACCAAGCAAGGTGTCCAGGAGCTTGAATTCTAGGACTTTCTGCAGCAAAGGGGCGATTGTTTCTTTCAACCTAAGCATTTTTTATGCAAAAAAAGTATCACAGTCCTAAATGACTGTATAGACTTAAAAAGGTTAGATTCTTTCAGTAGCTGCAGGTATATAAGATATGCAATGTTTCTGTTAAATACAGCACAACAAATCTAAAAACCCACAATATATTGTTGAAATGTATCGTGGTACGATGCTAGCGTATTGTAATATATCGAGATACACTTCTAGTGTATCGTAACATCCCTACTTACATTTACATATAACTATACAATAATTTGACTTTACATTGTTTTTAAAGCAACATTATCAATACTACATTTAAACTGTGAGCAATTTCCATAATATATATTTACAAATGCTACTATAAAATACTATATTTTATAAGAAAATTATTAAAATCGGTACTATATTCCTCACAATACATTTACTGCAGATTATCTCAAAAACATGTATCATTGATTTATCAATAATGAATTATTACAATTATTACAAAATTCATACAAAATGCTTTCACTTCATTATAAAGTCTCTATCCTTAATATATATATTATGATGCCAAGTATATTCCAGGTAGGGAGGCAGCATCCAGTCTCAATACATGATCATTTTGTTTTCTATTATACAATGTATATACATAAAATCATATTGTATTACTTTATTCTATAATTAATTCTTATAGACTCTTTACCCTACTCATAGAACTGATCAATTTGACATATGACTTTAATATTTTAAAGAACCATTAACTTAGGAAGAAAAATATGCATTATTATATGATTACAACTACCATTTTTTACAAAACAAGTACCTTTTGTCTAAAACTGATACAATACTCAAGGACTTACAAGACAACCATATTTTACAATATTTGAAGCTTCTACCATCACCACAATAAACACACCTTGTTGTTTACTGATAAAACGATTAAAACTATCTTCAGAAGATACTTGAGAAGGTGAACTTTGACCTGGTTTCATGTCATCTCCCACATCAGGGGAGATCACTCTATTCACTATTGAATCTTCAATGTTTCCAATATTCACAGTTAGAATAGCGTCCTCTTTAGTAGGATTAAACAACATATGATATAGTTATTACTTTAAAGTTTACATAACTTTCAACATCAGATTTTATATAACAATGTTTGTTTTGTTGGGTTTAATTCTGCAACAACACATTGTATAGGTCATATCATGACGGTCAGTCAACCGACTCACCATTCCTGGAAAGGCTAAATCTCTGGAATTAGCTGTTAACCAGTTATTAGACCACTTACTTCGGTCAGTGACTGACAACTGCCCTACATAATTTAGAATCAGTGGTAGGAGGGAGAATGGTAGTAGAGATCATTTCATATAACAATGATTTCAATCATTACCACAATTACAGTATAAAAACTATTATTCCTACAGACCAATACAAAAAAAGTCCCAAAGAGAAAAAATTGCTAAAAGTTTCAATTAGAGTTATTTTACGACGGTCAGTAGTTTTTAGAGCTGTAACTCTCTTAAAATATTACTTGGTTCAAGTTCTTTCATTAAATAAAAAACTAACAAGCATTCATAGTTAAAAAAACACCAAAACAAATACCAATGCCTCCAAATTAGATTTTTAACACTTGCTGAATAGTAAGCAAACCCCAAGTAGTATTTTTAATTGGCATATACATGTCTACATATCATAACGAGAGCTGTCAGAGGAGACAGCATGCTCGACTTAGTAAGTGTTTGTCACAGGAGATGTGGTTGATGATAAGGAACATACATATTTTAAAATTTGAAAATATAACCTTAACAAATTCAAAGAAAAAAAAATTAAAAAAATAGAAAACTATAAGTTCAAGGGGGATAACTCTGAAAAAATGTATAAGGAGTTATGAATCTTGTCACATGAGATGTGGTTGATAATAAGGAACATATATCTAAAGTTTGAAGTCAATACCTGAAGAAATAAAACAGTTGCAGTAAAAACAAACATTTTTTAAAGAAAACTCTAATTTCAAGGGGAGATAATTCTGAAAAAATATATTTGGAGTAATGAACCTTGTCACATGAGATGTGGTTGATAATAAGGAACATATATTTAAAGTCAATACCTAAAGAAATAAAACAGTTGCAGTAAAAACAAATATTTATTAAAGAAAACTATAAGTTCAAGGGGGATAACTTTGAAAATAATGTATACGGAGTTATGAATCTTGTCACATGAGATGTGGTTGATAATAAGGAACATATATTTAAAGTTTGAAATCAATACCTAAAGAAATAAAACAGTTGCAGTAAAAACAAACATTTTTTAAAGAAAACTCTAAGTTCAAGGGGAGATAATTCTAAAAAAAATGCATTCGGAGTTATGGACCATGTCACATGAGATGTGGTTGATAGAAAGGAACATATATTTAAAGTTTGAAGTTAATATCTTAAGAAATAAGAAAGATACATAAGAAAGTATTTTACTGCACAAAAACTTTAATCTGTGCACAAAAACTTCAATCAGTTCAAGGGGAGATAATTCTTTAAAAAAATGTGTTTGGAGTTATGAACTTTGTCACATGAGATGTGGTTGATAGTAAGGAACATATATTCAAAGTTTGAAGTTAATATCTTAAGAAATAACAAAGATATTGAAGAAAGTATTTTACTGCACAAAAACTTTAATCAGAAATGTGGACGCGGACGCGGACGCCGACGCTGGGGCGAGTAGGAGAGCTCTACATTACTTCGTAAAGTCGAGCTAAAAATGTGTTTATGTTTAATTCACCACCTGAGAGGAACAATTGACCCTCCATATTATCATCAAATATTCATCTTTCATAAAACAAGTTCATCTTTTTCAACATGTATTATTGTTTTCAGATGCTAAAAAATCAGTAACTTCACTTGTACTTGTTCATTTGTTCTAGTATTTTTATGTGAACTTTTATAATTGTACATTAATCTATTAAATAATACAAAACACAATATCATTACATTATCATCAAAACAAATTTACTATGTAACATTTAGCAAGCTTATCATATTTCATTAAAAAATTAATGGCAAAATTTACTGTAAAAACTAGTTTAAATTTTTCTCCCTTAGTATGATTCCAAAACTTGTACAAAAATGTACCTATGTAGAATTAAAAACTAGTAGAGTATATAAGTGGTAACCCTAAACCTTGGAGACTATAAATGGAACCAACCAGCTAGATGATACATATAGCACAGTCTTCAAGACCAACTTTCATTAGCACTGGACTTTTGGTCCAGCAGAATGGAATTTTTTACTGGACAGAATGAAGGTTTACTGGACCTAAAAATTCCTATTGATTTGTTAAAATATTTGGTCCATTTTAATGATGTAATAAATCATTATATCAAATTAACAATATAATATTTTAAGCAAACAGTTTTAAGAAAATTATCACAATGTTTAATTTCACACATGCAATTTCTGATTAATTATATAATTTTATTGAAAATGTAAAATGTTGGTGATAAAAAGTTTGTGGACCGTTGGACCACTCACATTCTTAAAGTCACAGAATTGACAGTAATTGTGGTGCACTCGGTCCACTGGATAAATTTGAAGACTGATAAGCTATCACCTATGGGTGTTACTACTAAGCTCATAAAATAATACACCAAGGGGAGGTAAATTAGCAATGTGATACAAAGTGACTCTTGTTTGTTCAGTGAAATAATGTTGTGTCAATGTTAACAATATGATGACTTACAATGATTGAATGGCCAAATTAGATTAAAACAAGAAATTAATATTATTTAGTAAACTGAACTGTAAATTTATTGCAAAGCAAAAAGTTAATCACTTCAAATACATCAGAGTGATTCCTATCATTACATTTGTTTGTTTTTTTGTTTGTTGCATTTATTGCTGTAGCAACACATTGTATAGGTCATATAACAGGGGTCAGTCAACCTACTAACTCTTCCTGGAAAGGCTAAGCAAATATAAAGATTTCATCATGGGTAGACACTCTGACAATAACCAGTCAAGCAAATATCTGTGTACATTTTGTAATATATTAATGCCATTATTATATGTTTTGTACATTTGTGTTTGACAAATTGCTTATTATCAAAGTTCAAACTGTGTCGTTTTATGTGTGAATTTTGAAATAAAATCTATCTATCAAATTCAATCCCAAACTTTATGCTAATCAACAAGGGAATGGTATTGCATTCAACTTAAATATACATGTATACATGTCATCATTATTGTAATTTTAAATCTCTATCAGATGTTGAAAAATACCTTTCTCTTGATATACAATATAAGTAAAAAATTGCTATGTCTAAATTTAGATTAAGTAACCATAAACTTAAGATTGAAACTGGCAGACATAATAATAAACATGAAAACAGTCGTTATTGTGAATATTGTTCTTTAAATCAACAACCATTTATAGATTGTGAATTTCATGCTTTTTTTTTATTGTTTAAAATATTCTGACTTAAGGAATAAATCTCTATTTTCTTGGTATAATTCTGGAGCAACTCTATTAGACTTTTATAAGCTAATGTCATCTAAGAACTCAGACCACATTAAAAAAGTTTCAATATACATGTATATATCTCATGTTAGAAATATGTGAGTAATAATTACACTTAAAACTGTTTATACTGGACATAACTTGTTATTTATGTCATACTATTGTAATATCATGTATTTTAAGCAGGAAGCCTTTGTTTACCAAATAAAGTTATTTACTGTTTTTTCTAACTGTTTTACTGTATAAATATTGGCAGATATTAAATGAGATTGAAAATTATTATATTATGTCAAGAGACAATATATATCTTAGTCCGTATAAAATGATTAATTAGATTCCTTGACCACTTTGGTATTTAGACCAGATGATTACACACATGAAGGGGTCGTATAATACAGACATGTTAAACAATCAGAATACCTTCCAATGTTCTTGTAAATGTAGTTATCCTAACAAAGGGGCCATCACCTGAGACAAAGTATTGAAACAGTTAAAGTCATTTTGTTTAGAAATATGTTTAGTTATAGTAAAAAAAACCTAAGGCATCACAAATTTTCTCAATGCAACTTAATAATCAATTTGGATAAAATTAACTTAATTCTGCATTATTGTATTATAATAAAAATCCAAGTTATAGACAAACAGTGAAGTAAAACAAAGCATCCTAATCACATTAACAGAGCATCACCAAGAAAAAATTACAATAAGTCATTGGAAAAGACTCACTTTATATATTACACAAAGTTTTTACAACTTTTTTCAACTTAATATTTCATCTATAAGTTATGTTTGTTTGTTTTGTTGGGTTTAATGCTGTAGCAACACATTGTATAGGTCATATAACGGCGGTCAGTCAACCTACTCACTCTTCCTTGAAAGGCTAAATCTCTATATTTAGCTGTTAACCAACTACTAAGCACATACTTTCGTCAGTGACAGACAACTGCCCTACATAATTAAGAATCATTGGTAGGAGGAAGAATGGCCATAGAAATTATTTCATGACCAAGCTCCACCAAAGTATGCTCCGCCCAGGAGCACTGAGCTAGCAGGGATGCTATCTATAAGTTCTAATCATGAAGCAAAAGTTTAGAAAAAATTATCATACAAATATTGTGTTATAAAAAATCAAAATACATCATAATATGTCAAAAAGGAAATAATAAGAGATTAAACAAAGCATTGACCTTTAATTTTTGTAATTTTAGTAAATATATTGATGAAAACTAAAAGAAAGTGGTTTGGTTACCTTTTGGTGCTCTTGTCTTTGAGGAAGGTCTTGAACCCCCTTTAGAAGCTGGTCTAGAGTTTCCATTTGATATTGGTGGAAGAGGAGTTTTAGTTCTGCGAATATCAACAAATGAGCTCCATGTTATATTTTCTTGACCTTTATCATGAACTTTTTGTAGACAATCAATGAGATATTTTATATGATCTTGTGGTCGATGGTACATCAAACCTGTCATAAGACTCTGAAAAAGTAGACAGTATAATAATAAAACAAAATTCATTTCGTAAAAACAAGTTAAAATTACATTTGTGCACATATAAAAATGACAATTCTTTTTCTATAACCTAAAACACAAGATGTACAATGATTAGGATTCATAAGAGGTATTTTGAATTACAAAGATAAATTATATAGATCTAGTAAGTACATGTAGATTACTGTACTGAAATACACATAGCAGTGAATGTTAAATAAATATTTACATGTGTGTCAATAGCAACCATAAGAAATGCACGCAAAATAAAAATAAAATAGTCAATTTTTTTTATCAAATCATTTTGTGTTAATTTAGGTTAAATGTTTATAATTAATCTAGATAGAAACTTTATATGTGTTCAAGTGACACTAAAACTTATACATAGTACTATGTACATGTAAACAGAGTTCAATACAAGAAATCAAGCTCTGCCTATTGTTTAGATTCCCATAGGCGGATCCAGCAGGGGGGGGTCAGGGGGGGTCCAAATTTCCAAAATGTACTCGCCCATGAGTGTATTTTATAATATAAGCCATTTTTGAGTAGCAAGAAGCAATTTTCTTGTGTTCACCTTTGTGTTTAACATAGATCTAATGGTTTCGTAGTTTTTATTAATTACGGTTATTCTGCAAACAGTGTATAATGTGGTAGTAGTTCAAAAGTTTGGACCCCCAACCCCTAGAAAAATTTTGGACCCCCCCCCTAGAAAAAAAATCCTGGAACTGCCCCTGGATTCCTGAACAAAAATGTGTATTTTAGTAAATTATTTAATGAATTCTGGTGACAGACATACAGCCCCAACATTGTTTACTCCACATTATGTAAACCTTGCTATATATGCCTTAGTAAGTCATATCACATAAAATATGTAGATCATATTTATGGTTTTAAATTAATTATACAGCAGCAGTTCACTTTATATTCATGATGAGGCTCAACATTTAAAGGTTATCTTTTGCAACTGACAACCCATATTTGGATTCAGGTGACTTTTTAGTGCTGGTAAACATCTAAACCTTACATTAAACAAGTAAATTTATGTATCCGATAGTCTAGCTGGGCAACCTACTGTATGAATTATTGTTGAGTCCAGCATGGTCTTTTAATAGTCCTATATATATAAGACCCTCCATAACTCATTTCACATTGGGACATTATTCTGTCACGGCAGGACGTAACAGAAGCAATGTCCAAATGAAAAATAAGTTACGGAGGGTTTTATATATACAGTAAAAACTCTGAAAACCGGACCGGGCTCGGACTGACCAAAAAGTCCGGTTTTCAGAGGATTCCGGTTTTCAGAGGTTTATATAGAATCACTAATTAAACATAGCTATGGGTTTGTTGGGACATTTTCCTACATTAAATGGATGATTCAGCTACATCTTACTTTATTTTTAATTAAAGTTTGGTCACTTTTTGTTTGGTAAGTGTAAATTTACTGAGAAAAAAGAAAATTAAAATATTATAACTTTTCTCAAGTTTCATGTACATGTTATCAATGGACTTTAAATGCATTCAAATAGATAATTGATAAATATGGATGCTATTCTCATTAAAATGAATGCATATTATCACATAACAACAATAACACCATCATCTAACTATTTTCCAATTTCTTACTCAAAATAAAAATAAATAAAAAGAAAGACATCATTACTTTCTTACAACTAACAAACTTTAGTAATTTTGAAAACAAACATGTAGCCTTTTTATTTGTATAAAAACAATATTTGAAATTAAAATATTTTCACAAATTATGTCTGTACAACAATACATGTTTATACAAAACAAACATTACAAGAATCCTAAACAATGACAGACAAGTGTTTTTCACACCTGTATAGATAAAATGCTTGGATATTTAATTAACAATTGACATCTGCCAGGGATTATGATTAACTAACTGTTACAATACACAGAAAGTTGACACTTAGCTCCCGGTTTTCAGAGGATGTTTTATGCATATTTATCATTAGAAGCCATGGCAAAAGGTCCGGTATTCGGAATTCAGAGTTTCCGGTTTTCAGAGGATATTTTTCAATGCATTTAATAGGGAAAATGTGGGACTTTAAAAATCGTCCGGTTTTCAGAGGATTCCGGTTTTCAGAGGGTCCGGTTTTCAGAGTTTTTATTGTATAGGACTAGGTCTTTTAAGAGTCACTCAATCACATACATTCTGAGGAGTAAGTTTAATAAACACAACAGAATATTCAAAATGCAAGTTACAAGGAATTAAGCAGTAACTTAATAGAAAACTTGCACTTAGTCATTCACATCTGAAAGCAGTAAATTGAAAATAAATTGAAGAAAATACTTACCTCAAACAAACGTGGAATGTCACGTTTTGAAAGGTAGGTTTTTGCGTCTTCGGTTGTCATCTTGCCGCTACGGCATCTGATGTACGTGCTATCTTGGACTGGAATTTTGATGGTTGAATAAATCTACTGTTTCTGAAAAATCATGCAGTTTTCAAGCTCCTGTCTGTAGCTAAGGACAACAAACATGCGGATTCACTTCCGGTTTTTTACTAAACAAAATAGTTCAAAACAAAACAGTGTTTTGCATCCGTTTTGTCGTTTATGAAATGAAAATCGATTTTTATTAGTAAAATCTAGTATTGTAGAAAATATATTTAGCTCCAATAAGCATTTTTTACGAGTATCAATATCACTTTCAGTATCACTTCGCCTACGACTTGAACTATTTTCAAAATGGCAGCCTCCAGAGGTTTGTCAACAAAGATTGGATTTTCAGACTGTTTTTTCGCTGTAGCGATCATATTGAGCATAACTCTACAAGCAAGCGTTGTAAGATGAATTTCTTATTTATTTATATTCCATTTGTTTGTGACAAATCGTTCTTTACCGCAGTTGATTCACATTTCAGAATTCTGGCGGGCACCTGTCGCTTTATATTTGAGTGGGTGGGGTAGATCTATTTCTACTGGTATTGAGCAGAAAGTTTGTAGATCGTATTTTGATCTTCAAAGGAACTACTAACTTGGTGGTGCATGTTTAAAATGAAAAGTTCTTTGAATTTAAATGGTCCTTTTAGAATGTCACTTCAAATTGTTTTCATATTCACTCAAATTCAGGGCTCGACATTAACTTTTTTTTTAACTTGTCCTGTCGGACAAGTACTTTAAAAAACCACTTGTCCTGACCAAAATCCAACTTGTCCTGACCTTTAGTCATACTGGATAGATTTGAAATAGTTTCAATAAGGGTAATGACAATTCAAACAACCAAGTTTACCATTTTGTATGTTTTATTTAAAATAACGAAATATTTACTCATAATAACAGAACTATTTATTTAACTGAGAATAAACAACTAACATTTAACATATACATTGTTTTGACGGTGTTAAGTCATAACTTTTGGTTCATTTAATCGTTTATGGAAAACAGATATTCTACAAAAGTTAACATTTTTGGAAAGAAAATTAAATAATGCATCCAATGATGTTACTTTTAGTTTTGTATCTTCCTTTACAATAGAATAGCTAGCAAGGTCATTGCAAATTAGAAATTAAATTATTGCAAAAAAGAATGGACGTTTTTTGGCGATTTTTTTTCTGAAAAAAATCAACGACAACACCAAAATCGGAAACAGACATAATGCGCTTGCAATAATTGATTTTCTTATGTTGAAAACAGAATTAAAATATTCGCATAAAAAAAGTTACATGTGCATTTGTAATGCGAGGTAAAAAATCCGATTTTACCTAATGCTTTTTAAGTTTATTCACACTTTTAACACGAACATCATTTCCCATGACAAACTTAACTAATTTTAATTCAATTTCAACTTATTGCTTCCTAACATGATAATTAATACACCCCTCTCCAATTGATTTCCTGTCTAACTACTAACAAAGATAAGTGGCGGAGATTTTCTTTTGATCAGAAAAGCACCGCTCCATATGACGTATTTGCCACGTGCCATATTGAATATTTCAAAAACGCACCGCAATACAAGATAAAGTTTGATAGAAAATTTATTTGTCAGCGCAATTAATTTAAAGAAGGGTACGTATCAAAAACTTTCCGTGTTGACATGTCCCATTAATCTCTCCTCGCATTGATATTATAACAGCGTACATAAATAAATTAATAAATAATAAATAATCTTCGGACATAAAGTTTATCGTACCGTAATTGTTCTTTATCATAAGTTTCATTAGAACATGTTTGTGCCTATTATTAATTAGTCATTTTTTAAATAAAATTTAACGGTGTTTTTTCAAGTTGCGATTTATATGCATTCTTCACATGTAATTGTCGCATCAATGACTTATCATAATAAATATTGTTTGTAACAGTTTATTTTTAAGTGTTGTGAAGTTTAACCAGATTTATAAACTTGGCAGCACAAAGTTATTTTCACGAAAAAGTCGTTTGGTAACAGATAAAAGGTGTTACAAATATTAATAATACAAATAATAATGACAACAATTATCAACGAAACATTCAATAAAAGAAACGCTACAACTTGTCAATTTTGATTTACCAACAATTGCACTTGAATGGAAAAGTGTTACAAATTAAAATAAGAATAAAAACATTTTGAAATTAAAGTAATATTTGTGCATAATAAATTAACTTTTAAAAAAGCGCGAATTAATTTCCAGGCAGTGACCTTGATTTAATAACTTGCTCAATCTAACACCAAGTCATCTTATCTTCACCCGCTGTGCTTATCGTTATGCTTATCGATGTAAAGATCGTTTGCATACACATGACGGATATATGCGTCACGCGGCGATCAGAGGTTTAATACAAGTCTGTCGGCGTATCGATTGAAGTTTAGGGGACGCATATAAGCGGCACTCGTAATAGAGAGCAGCAAAATAGTTACGCTTATATAAGACATTCGTACAGAATGGGTTAAGACATGCTTTTCAATATCCAAGACTACTTGTCCCGTCGGACAACCAGCTTTATAAAGTACTTGTCCGGACCTTGGTTTCACTTGTCCCGGACAGTCGGACAATGGTCAATGTCGAGCCCTGAAATTGTTGACTGATTTTGTCTGGATTTTAGGGTTATTCAATGGTCCCTTCCTTGAGTATTCCAAAAGAATGTTGTTGACTGGTCATTGTCTGTTTGGGTGCGAGTCAACTCGTCAAACGTACGAATCGTCAAACTTAATTTAACGCACATCCATTAGACCAACTCGTCAAACTGATAATATGGAGTGAAAAAATACATAGGAGGGGTAGGGGATACTCGTCTTATTTTAAGTGTAAAATATATTATTAGTTAATTATTTTGAATAAAATGTTTTGATAAATTATATTTTGTGTATTTCTTTATAAATAATCAGTAAAATGTTGAAAGTAATTATATTCTTTGTGTATTAATAACTTAATATTATATGTAATATGTACGTATAATAAAAAAGCTGCATTCATATTTTTGCGTCATTTGAATAAATCAAGTACTTAAATTAATTTTATTCTTTATGTATTAATATTATTATCATAAATAATATGAGAATATTTTAATTTAGATAATCATATAAAAAATTATGAACAAAGGCTTGGTTTACACTGTTATATTACATTTAACAAACAAATTATGAAGATCAATAGAGTTTTCACAAATTGCAATTATCAATTTGATAATGATGATTATCAATTGGTAGTAATAATACGGATTGCAAAGTCATACTGCTATATTTAATTATTTATTAAATAGCACCACATAAACCATCTTGTGAGAATCAAACCATCAAGTGCCATGATATTAATCAACTAGCTAACTTCCATCACATGCACTAACAAACGAATTTTAGCGAGAATGTTACTTGATAATTAGAATAAGAACTAACATTTAACTCATTTGCAAAAAAACTGTACAAAACTGTATAAAATGGTGACCAATCAGCTTTGGTGATGAATAGAGCTAGCATATGTTATTGTATTGGATTCAAACTAATAAATCACTGATAACAAAACTAAAACTCTTTCCAAATAATACTGTTTCAACCTGAAAAATACTTGAGAATTAATTAGTTTATTCATTTATATTACGTTTAACTACTGTCAAAGTCTTTATAACTGCATTTTCTTTATTTTAAACATAATATAATAGAATAATTGATTTACAAATTATATATTCTAGCTCTCACAATATAGTACAAAAATAGCATAATAAATACACTTTAATTCTTAACAAAATAATATTTATTTTGATTAAAACAATGATTTAATATCAAAATATTATAACTTGTCTGGTAAAAGTAACATTTCCATAACAGTATCGTATTAAATCAACCAAATATAATTTATATAACTGTCATAAGTTTTCACAGATTTTTTTCACTCTTTATTATCAGTTTGACGAGTTGGTCTAATGGTTGTGCGTTAAATTAAGTTTGACGATTCGTACGTTTGACGAATTGACTGTAAACCGTCTGTTTTACTTGAAATCCTTCATTGGACAATCATGTTCTGCTCTTTTGTATAAGTCTGGTACAACTTAACCTGTAGACAACATGTAGTTACTAGTATTAGGGCTCTACACCGGTATACGATATATATCGAATACCGGTATTGTAGGTTCGATAGATATATCGGATCGAACGTTTCTGTATTGAACAAAATATCGATCAATGACGTCATACACATAAAATCCATGCTCTGCAAATCATTTGATATTTTGTATCGCCAAATAAACATTCTATACAGCTTCCAATTCGGTATGCAATGATATATGGACAAACAATATCATAACTTGACATTCCTATAAGCAAATTTCTTACACCGGATCCGTCATGCTATGTCCTTTTTCAATCAAAGGGAAGTAACTGTTGCGGTTAGAACATCAATTATAATTATGTACTTTCATTTTCAATTAGTCTGGGAACCATTAACGATCAGTATTTTATATACAGATCAATTTTGAGAGGCAGAAGTCTCTTGGATTTGTTCGGGTAGATCCGCAATGTAAAGAGAACTTGATTGGCCAGAAGCGATATTCTTGCTAATAGCTGAAATTCTTTCCTTTTTCCGAAATTTGTTTAGTGTCATGACTCATATAAATATGTATAACTGGAGATAAATCTAACTAAAACCAAGCATCATGTCACCATGTCAGCAGACAGATCAAGTCTAGACACAGACTCACTCATTCTCATACCCAGTGGCTATCAAGATTCTCGAGTAAGATCGGGAAAATAACCTCTGGTACGAGAATGAGACTCATTAGATGCAATGATATTTCTTAAAAATGCAAACTTCAAAGACTTAAACATTTAGAATATTAATAAGACAGTGCATTTAGTAGTATGGTGTTAAAACAATTCAAATAAATGAATAAAATATCACTGTTTTGAAGTTTTATAAAAGATCTATTTATTAATAAAATATCATATGATATATCGAATATCGATCATTTTGTATCGATACGAATATCGTATCGATCATTCTGACTGATATAGAGCCCTAACTAGTATACAAACTAAGATACGGGGTGTACATAGTGATGATAGTCAAAAGTGATGCCATTTTTAGACTCTAATTTCACATGGACCCTATATACACATATACACATTGTTAAACAACTTTCAAGTCAGACAAATGGCAGAAATAAAAAATAACAGAACATTGCAAACAGAGACATCTGTTACCTGCGTATGCGC
The DNA here is from genome assembly GCA_025267735.1 of Mactra quadrangularis. Taxonomy (NCBI): domain Eukaryota; kingdom Metazoa; phylum Mollusca; class Bivalvia; order Venerida; family Mactridae; genus Mactra; species Mactra quadrangularis. The sequence goes on along the minus strand of CM046311.1, from coordinate 23,305,518 downwards.
CTATAATCAATGTTATGTTTTTTGGTTTAATATAAACCAGAGAAGCCTAGTAACATGGTAAGATGAAGTTTATTGTTACAACTATGTTTAGAGAGTGAGAACAGGAAAACGTTCCGTAAGGCAAGCACTTTGTATCGCTACCTAGCAACTTCCTACAGAATGGTCTGCTATGATTGAAGAAATTGATTCGCTAGCTAGTTAGTGATATGTAGAGCTAGTTTTTTTCTTGCTAGTCATACAAATGTATCATTCGGAACCCTTCTGCTTTTTTTCAAAATGGCTGCCTTTGTGGGAACTTGTTTCTTTTTAAGAATACTGATATATATTTTACTAAATGCATAATATTACGTATACATTTCGCCGAAGTTGTTAAATAGAATAATCTTGGTGATAATTGATTGAATATTTTTCATATGTTACAATCATTCTGAAATTTTTGTTTGAGAAAATCACCATTTTGGATTTGCTAGTTTGAAGCAAACCAATCTGTAGACCTCTTTCAAAATACTTCTATATTTTCTGTTAATGTCTGGGGCATTTTCTATCTTGACCCGCATGGGTCAGGTTAGCTAAAAAATAAATAATTTGTTAAAATAAGCATTAAGATACTACAGTCAGATCTCGTTATAACGACATCGTTCGTTCCCAGGAAAATTGTCGTTATAATGCATATGTCAGTATTATGAATCCTCAGACAATGTACATGTTGGTATTGATTTTATGTCGTCGTTGGCAACATGCATATATACCTCGGTATATATACACAGTTTTGTACTGAAAGGGTACATGTACTATAACTAGCAAATAAAACTAAGTATATTCAAGTTAACTGTTTCTTTTATTTATTTACAACATAATGTACATATGAAATAATAATATACATGCAGTTGATATCAAATATAGGTTCATGTACATATATATGATATAACGACTAAATCGTTGTTTGAAGCGTTGAATCCATCCCCGACTATACTGGAACGATTCCTCGATTCCAAGTAGTTCACCAAACGATTTAGCCTTGTCAATAAGCACCATGGCGTTTCTGCTTCGCACGTCATTGAACCAAATAAACATTGCATCTTCCAGTTTTTCATATTTTCCACTCCTGTGTCGGGTTCTACTTTTTAGCAAAGAAATTACAACTGTGTCCTTAGACTTTAAAATTTCACTCACGGTCGAACGTCCAATGTTTTTATTCCATTTCTTAGAAAATATATCCTTTATCTCAGTCTGTGTTGCATCACTATGATGATCCTTATATGAAATTATTTCATTTTTTTTATTAATCGTCAGATTAGTTCGCCTGCGTTTAGCAGGGGGGTGTCCATTATTAACGATCTACACTCATCTATCAATTAATAACGAGTGGAGTCTCAAGATTTGTAAAATTGTACATGTTGTGTGAAGATTTACTCATAAAATCTACGGTGCTAAACTGCACCAATTATTACGAATTGAACCCTAATTTGATCCAGTTTTGCACTCAGTATTAAAGATATCATCTCCGTGTTTAAAAGTAATTACCCGTCGTAAGCAGATTAAAAGTGCGAAGAACATCAGGAAAACAAAGACAGATAGTCTAGCTACTTAAGCTACATGTACTCAGTAAAAACACCCTTAGGCGAGAAAATCGATTATATGATACCCTCGGCGATTGTCAGTGTAACAGGTCAAGATTGTGCAGTAAAATAGTGTTTGGTGGCCAGTTAAGAGTGTCAGTGTCGGAAGCATGAATTTCCGTTATAACGGATACAAATAATGTACAAATGTTTCGTTCCCAAAAATTGTGTCGTTGTAATGCGGTTGTCATTGTAACGGATGTCGTTGTATCGCGATCTGACTGTACATGCGTTTATAATTATTCAATATAAAAAATAATATGCCACAAATATATCCAAACCATCTGAGAAGGATAAAAGAACATAATTTGATCAATGGAAATGTCTTAGGTCAAAAAGTATGCCAAATAACACCTCTATAAATAGCTTTGGAATTTCTTTCGAAAAAACTTTCATTTTTAAAAACTAATGTTTATGCTATAATGTGATCAGTTAAGTGTAATTAATCACCAAGGCTATTGCGAAATAGGCTTTCTTTATACTAGAGTAATTGATCAGAATTAAAAAAAAACATTATCATTTGCCTACTAATCCCTTTAAGATGCTGTATGTATCTAGATAATAAAAGTTTTATTATATGTATTTTATAGATTATAGAAAAAAGTCTTATTATTCTTAAGTTATTATGCAAATCAACCCCAGGACATCTTAACTTAGAGTAGGGACAACTCTACTTGTCAGTTGAGACAAAGACATGGATATAAAACAGATGGTCTAAACAGATGTTGAATCAGATTATTTTCTCCAGATTATTAAGATCATGAGCAATAATGACCATGATATCGGAAAATCTCACCTGTGAAAAGATAAGGCACGCCCAGCTAGCTCAGTTGGTATCACGCTGGTCTACTGATCGAGGGGTGGTGGGTTTGATTCCCGGGCGGGACATACTTTTATAGAGCTTGGTCATGAAATTATTTCTACTGCCATTCTCCCTCCTACCTATGATTATTAGTTATGTAGGGCAGTTGTCAGTCACTTACGAAAGTATGCGCCTAGTAGTTGGTTAACAGCTAAATCCAGAGATTAATTAGCCTTTCCAGGATTAGTGAGTAGGTTGACTGACAGCCCTTATATGACTTTTACAATGTGTTGCTACAGCGTTAAACCCAACAAAAACAAAACAAACGTCCAGACCTGCAGTAAAAATAGCCAAAACACCCCTCCCCTCATGCAAAAAAACATATCGGGAACAGCCACAGTAAAAAAACACAGACCTACCACAGACACAATAAAAAAGCAATACAGGAGATGTTATTAGATTTTTAAACTCTTGTTTTAAAAAGGATACCATGAACAAATCACAAACGAATAACAAAAACAGGAACTTATGAGATTTCTGCCCTTAAAACAGACAGTGACAAAATAATTGCCAGTAAATTATATAGTTTGGTCCTTCTTAGCTATTAATTACTATTGAGTGAATTTATCTTCTTTAACTTAATATTACTAAATTCAGATTTGTAGTTTTATTATCTTTTTACTAACATTTTCTTAGTACAGTCTTGTTACTTTCACTTTCAGGCTGTTGATCCAAGTGAGTTCTTCTCTAGTGACCATACTAATAACTGGGCAGTACTTGTAGATACTTCAAGATTTTGGTTTAATTACAGACATGTTGCCAATGTTTTATCTATTTATAGAAGTGTTAAAAGACTTGGAATTCCAGATAGGTAGTTTGTTGTTTTATGTATCTAATAAACATTGTAAACCAGACCATACTGTTGTCTGCTTGCATGGTTTTACACTCCTTTAATGGTTTTATCGGTTTTATCAATGCAAACTCAGTTTTGTTGTGCATGTGTGGATATGGGAAGATTTCTAATTGCTTTGATTTAACAGAAACATAGCAATTAGAAATCTTGTCTCTGCAGGAGACGCTTCACCTTGCAATAGACCTTTGGCAATTTCTTGTTCTTGTAGTGACATTCAAGCCATTTTTGGAACGATGTTTAACATCGTTCCAATGGTAACAAGAAAGTATAAGATTACTCTTTTCATGCTTCAACAATTTTCAACATAGACAAAGAGGCGTAGTTCAAGCATGAAACTCATTAACATCTCATTTAAATGTAATACAACGCTGGCTTGTGTTGTCGTTCTTGAAACTCTTCAGGAAAAGGGAGGTTACTCTCAGGACATACAAATTTTGCAATGGAGACGGGACAACTCAACCCGTAGACAACTCAACCCGTGACAAATGCAATGATTACTTGTTGGAGTAAAAAGGGCCTACGATGTTTTTGACAATGCCTGTTATATGCGTAGCATAATTACATCATTCGATAGTAATAAACAATATTAAATGATCGTATTATATTAGGCAGTGGCTAGAGTTACGGTTCCGTAACTCCAGACCCAGGTTCTAGAGTTACGGAAGTTCCGTTACTGTAAACAATCCTGCTATGGTTGGCTAGAGTTACGGAAGTCAAATAACATGCGTATGTTTCAACTTTTAAACGTCGAAAAACTTGTTTAAATTCATTATCACTCGAAATAAACAAATATTTATCGACGTGACTTATCCAATTGTTATTACACCCGTCATTTTGGATATGACTAATACACTTACCGGATGTTTAATATACGGCGATATGACGTTGTCGTCTTCAAAGTGTCACATTAAAAGTTTACTTGAGCGATTTTAAGTTATAGAGTTTGATTATAATTTGGAATGAATATGTATAATTTTGTACCGAATTTTAAGCAAATATTTATAGGAAATAGACGATTCTTAGAGTAATTTTAATTGTGAATAAATTGCAAAACGTTAATTTGACTTAAAATTCGTGAACAAAAATGGGAATGTAGCTTGATGCAAAAGAGCTTAGTACTTGGGGGAAAACCTTAAATGAATTGTTAGAAAGTCGATGTTTTTGTGAAAAAAAATCAGCTTGTCATTCCACACCAAATCTTTAAAATTGTAACGAAAATATTAATTAATCTCGTTAAAAAATACCCATTGATAACCAAAAATGAGAAGTTGTCAGCTCCTTGTGGTTAAAGAAAATAGTTCAGAATAATCTTTGGTTTGGTGAGATGGCTGCTGTACATGACCCTAAAATGTGTTGATGAAAATTAATTCTTTGACTGGTTTATTTTGTTTGATAAAGTAAGATAAACCTTGCCATGAGCAAACCGCTTGAGAAGTCTAGTGCTATCCTTTTGTTAAATTCTGTTAATTGATACTTAATACATTATTTTATAGATAATATACATAATTATATATTCTTTAATCAAATAATAAGTTCAGGACATCGTTCCTCCAGCACTCCAGTGCTTTGATTTTATTTTTCATTGTGCATATCAACAGACTAATGATTTTCATTAAAATTGACCACATGGATTTTAACCTAAGAAGCATATGCCCATTTGGACTTTTCAACACATGCATTACAAAACCTATTTTGCATGAATAAAGAAGCATAAAAACCATACAAGAAGAGGACAGTATGGTCCTATACACATTTCCATTACTGATTGAACATTAATGTTGAAAAATAAACATTTCCTACAATATTGAAATCAGGGTACTTTGAAGTTTTAGTTAAGTATAATTATTATATCGGTTTCACCTAAAATATTATGACCAACAGAGTCAGAGCTACTCATTATAATTTGATGAAAAAGTGCAGATGATGAAGTTCTGTAAAGCAAATTAATTGTTTCATATTAATTCTAAACACAAAACTGAACTTAGTTGTTCAATGGGTACTCTAAGGATCCGATGCAAAATTAATACCATTAGGCTTACAAGATTATTAGGTTGAAAATTATTAGGAGCAAACTATGATTTGTTTGTAAAACTGCTCTCTTGATGTAATATTAGTTATTATTACCAGACCATGAAATAGTTCTGGACCATGGAAATGTACTGGACCATGCAATTACTTATGTTTTAAACCTCATTTTGTTAAATTTTCCTGAAGTGGTTGTCATATAATGGCGTCTAACACAAGTCAGAATACTATAAATGGCATGCTTATCTTTTTTTACAGTCATATAATATTGATGGTAGCTGATGACATGGCATGTAACCCTAGGAATCCTAGACCAGGTAAGTTAGTTAATAAAGTTTTATTTTCTGATAAATGTATCGCCTAATGAAAAACATTGATCTACATTAGTTGACAAATTTATATGTTTATCCTGACTTGGTGTGTTTCACATTGATTTCTTTCCTTATTCTGATAAAAGTATTCCTGATGTTGTCCTTGACAATCACTGTGTGGTTAAACTAATATTTTATCTGGACTTTTAAGTTATTACTGAGAAAACATAATGAAGGCAACTGTAAGGATTCTTATTGAAAGTCAGGTGGGACTGAACTTAGATTCAAAGATTGATGGTATTAACTAGTTTGGCAGATATGCTTTTACATAATTATTTATTACAGATATATAGATACATGTAGCTGATTTCCCAAAACATATACATATAGTATATGGTGTGCATAATGATCAAATATAACTTCAAATTAGATATTTTCAACTCAACTATATTATTATTGTATAATATTATCATATGACTATATAATAAAGAAAGAAAGAAAAAATAGAAATAATTACTCTTATTATATGCTTTCCAGTGGAATACCGAGATTTATTGGTGAAATAAAAATCAATATTCGACTGTTTTGAAACAATGAAAATAAATTTATTTTTTTTTCACCGTTCTGATGACATATCATACTTAAACTTTAAAAGAGACAGTTTGAAGCAAAAAAATTGTTTATTTCAGTGTAAGATCTATTTATTTCACTCATGAGCTAATTATATCATATTTTGCAAAAATATTGCATCCTTAGCTCAATCGTGAAATAAAAATCAATCTTACACCGAAATAAACAAATATCGTCTATATATTTCAGCTACTGTATTTAACAATGCTAATGAACAGATAAATGTATATGGTGATGATGTAGAAGTAGATTATAGAGGATATGAGGTATTTAATAACTTGTATTGATCATCTCCTTACTGGTTTAATTCTGTTTAATATACTCCTAACTTATATGTTTATAAATGTATCAAAGGTACTAGTTCACATATTTGGTTAAGATTTTTCAATATTTTCTAAATACCGTTCAGTGTCTGTAATTGTGTCAAAAATTTAATTCTTAATATTTTAGGACAGACTGACCTATAGATTGCAAGAAATGTACAATTAAAGTCACAAAGATATATAAAATTGTCTATACCGTGACATACGGGGTAGATTTTTACTTCTTGAAACACCATCATTTATACTTGTGTGTCAATTTGCACTAAAATGTTCATTATCAAATCGCTAATTTTCTGCTTAAAAATGGTTCCAAATAATTATACCCCCGCTTCGAAGAAGAGGGGGGTATACTGTTTTACCCTTGTCTGTGTGTGCGTCTGTCCGTCCGTTACAAATTTCCGTCGCAGTTTTCTCAGCAACTATAACATGCAGCAGCCTAATACTTTGCATATTGCTTCATCCCATAGTCCCATGTGGTGTTAAGCGATTTCATGCTCCTTGCTCATCTACTTCCTGTTTGTTGCATATTTTTAGATTTTTGCGGGGGTATCACTAGTGAGCATTAGCTCACAGATTTACTTGTTTAGATTGTTTAAGAAAAAGTTGATGATAAAGTTGAAATATGTGAATGAGTATCTTTAATCATCTCATTATCGGTTTACATTTGTTTATTATACTCCTGTCTAACTTGTATGATTATAAATGTATTGATCATCTCTTATCTTGCTTAATATACTCTTGTCAAGGATAGATCATATTATGTGAACAACTATTTGTCTGGTATTTATGTATATACATGTACCTGTAAATATTTTCATATCTTCACTTCACATGTCATAAAGTAACTTTAATGAGTTTGACATCATGGTTGATATACCCTAGAGTTGATCCTAGGATATCATGGATTAAATTTATAGTTAGAAGCATTGTTTTCTAAGTATTAACCCTAACCGTATGTCTATGTTTGTGTTTATATAGGTTACAGTAGAGAACTTTATACGTGTTTTGACTGGAAGACTTCCACCTAGTACACCAAGATCTAAACGTCTTCTTACTGATGAACATAGTAATGTGTTGGTCTATATGACAGGTAAACTTTTATATCCTTGCAATTGTCAAGTTTTCCACAGGAACATCATGGGTGAAAGTTTTTTAGTATTAATACTGATTTCAGTATTTTGAGAATAACAAACTATTTTATCTACAAGAAAAACTGTCTATACCAGTAATTTGAAAGTAGGATTTCAGTATTTTCAAAACTTTCGAAAATCATTGTGGTCATTAACTAAACTTTTTAACATCATGTATGTGGCGTCCAATCACAGCCTGTGAATACATGTAACACTACAGTCAAAACTATCTCACAAAACTCAGTCTATAATAAAAATTACGAAATGAAGTTCCTATTACTTACAGTGTTCTGTCTAGATGAAAGCTATGCATTAAATAAGTCACCTCTAAGGTCATCTCGACAAGAGATCTTATACGTCCACAGTTTGTAGCGTTTCTTTTTATGGAGATTGTTTCAAGACTTAACTTTTACATTTTAGGTCATGGTGGAGATGGATTTTTAAAATTTCAAGATGCTGAAGAAATATCCAGTGTTGAATTAGCTGATGCCTTTGAACAAATGTGGCAAAAAAGAAGGTTTGTATAGACTGTTTTAATTTGTTTTTACTCTTTATTGTCTTCTACACAAACATATTTCTGTGGTCAAGAAGTTGAGGTTGCTATCTTCAAACCATTATTACAGTTCACCTATAAAGGGTCATTGGTCCAAGCCTAGCTACCATTTATTTATTTATTTTACTGGGTTTAACACATTTTAGGTCATTTTACGGCATCCAGCACACATAACCTAGCTTTCCTGGATCCTTGTCTATAGCCAATACTCACCTACTCTTCTACAAGGCCTGTAACTTCTCCATATACCTTATTAATGGAAGAAAATTGACATTATTGGCAATTTTTCATGGAAGGGTATAACCTCTTGGTGGGATTCATACATGTACACCCCTCGGGACATCAGATTCCAAATCCTGGAGCTCTACCAACTGCACTACCGACCCAGATTGCATACTACCAAACACGACTCCTAATGTGAGAAACACGCTGTTTGATGTGATTTTAGTATTGCTACATTCCTGGAACTATGGGTATTCATCTCCTAAATTTGTCAGCTCCTTGTAAAAGGGTCAATAAGTACTTGCAAAGATTAGTACCCAGAAAAGCTAGTGAGATAAGACTGTGCATAACCTTATTAAGTGTTTGTTGACAGTTAAAAGTAGTAAAAGAAATAATGATTATTATTTCAGATATCATGAGTTGTTCTTTATGATAGACACATGTCAAGCTGAATCAATGTTCCAGAAGTTTTATTCACCAAATATTTTAGCTGTTGCTAGCAGTAAAGTGGGAGAAGATTCCCTGTCTGTAAGTATGATGTATAGTGTTTATGATAGGTATAGTCCGACAAAATAAACCTGAGCTTGACCTTTATACAAGAATATATTAAAGTCATTATTTATTGTCTATTTTTTCTTCGTTTGTACATGGCGCTTGATCGGAAGCTTTCTGCAAAATAATCATATTTGAACAACTAATTTTGTTTTCATATGAATAAATACTTAAAAACAGTGTCACAATATTGCTGACTTACGTATTTCTCCATAAACGAATGAGTCCAAAATTTAAAGTACAATAAAATGCCATGTTTGCAAAATTGATTCATATTTATCTAGGTTGTTATATACATATGTATTATCGTATACATGCATACGGAAACTCACAATTTATATGGAGCGTGTAATTGTTATAATAAGGTAGTTCAACTTCAAGCTCAGGTTAATATTGTTGGACTGTACATGTGTACCAATCTGTTTATTTGAATGCTTCTTTTTATTCAATCATTAAACTTTTAAGGTATGCCATGTTATGTGATCACCCATTGCAGGAGTTTGCATAGCATGTCAATAACTCAAATTTTCACCATTCAAGAGTTCAACTCTTTATGTAAGTTTATTGATCATTTAATTTACAAAATACTGAGATTTTTAGTATGGGTTGTCTCCCTTTGATTATAATTTCTAGTATTTGTTAGTATATCTGACACAAGGAAAATGAAGTCAACATACCCGTTTGATTTGTCCTACTCACCAGAGGTGCCTTAGTGATATGATCTGGGGTTGTGTTTTTATACACATCCCTTGGAAGTTATTTAGAGATTACTGCAGAAGTATAAAAGACAAAAACAATTCATTTGGTCATCGGTTTTTTTTTTAAAATTAGGAAACTCAAATTCATAGAAGACCATAGCAATTTTCAAGGATCCTAAGGTAATCCCTAGCTTAGCATTGCTAGGATTCCTCCCAATTTTTTGGGATCCTCGTAATCCCGGAACAGTGTTGGTGTCAAACCCTGAATAATTATCAAACAATATATGATTGGACATAGGTTTATATGTATGTAGTATTAACTTAAATGATACAATTGAAATGTTTTCTATACTTCCAGCATCATGTTGATCCTTCAATTGGTGTATATGTTATTGATAGATATACATACTATGCTCTGGAATTCTTAGAAAGTGTCAATTTTGGTGGTAAACAAACTATGGGACAATTTGTAAGTTAAAGATTTTTATTATGTTAATAATATTCTAATATTTCAACATGACATTTAACTTAATGACATTTAACATTTAACTGTGTTAGCAGTACGAGGGGTGATCCAGAAATTCATGGACACCTTGCATGACACAAAAAGTAATGAAGCAAATTACATGAACTTCTAGTATCTTATTAAGTGAGCATCTGTCAACAAATTCTCAAAATATTTAAAAGATTGGACCAGAAGTAATGATTCTGGGCTATTTGATATGCATAAACATGACGAAATGCGACCCAGCTCATGACGTCTCAAACAACGTTATGTTAACAAAAGAAGTAAACTACATTATTGTCCTGCCTAATAATTCTTCAGAGTATTCCATTTTGACCTGCACAATGCATTTCTAGCTCTTTTGTAACAATTCTGTGAGCAGTTCCATACGATAAATTTAGAGAATCACTGATCGGTTGTAAAATTATCTGTCTGTCTGCATTAATCTTCACAGCACACTTTCCGCAGTTTCTCTGTCTCTCACCTCGACGGGTTGCCTAGACCAGGAATCATCACCTACACTTTCCCTTCCATCCAAAAATCAGTGATGCATCTTACACACTAGTAAACAAAACAGTGATGGTTTATTTGTCACAGTTTCGATCATTGTTTTTGTCTCGCCAGATGTTCTCCGAGATTTACACCAAATTGTTTAACTGTCCGCTGTTAGGCCATATCTGTGGCGTCCATTTTTTATAAAGCTGTTTACACCACTTCCACTATTAAAGACAAGTCAAGGGTTGCCTGGAAGACTGTTATAAGTGCATAATGCTTAAAAGAGAGAATTAAAGGGAAGTGATATACTAGACCCTTGCTCCCCTATATGCAGGCAACCCTCGAAGTGCTTGATGCATAATTTTTTAAACAATGTTTTTAGAGGCTGTCTGGGAAGATTGGGCTTTGCCTGTGTTGCCTCTGAAACCAAGGGCATGTTCCGCAAGACTATCGCTAGCTAGCGCTTTTTGAAAGCAATTTTTTGTAGCATAAGAGGTCTACGTAACGGTTTGCTTCAAGCTAGCAAAAACAAAATGGCGACTTTCTCAAACAAAAAGTTCAGAATTGTAACAAATGAAAAATATTCAAATCAATTATCCCCATGAATATTCTATTTTACCACTTTGACGAAATATATGCATTAAATTATTAAATGAAGTATATATCAGTATTCTTGAAAAAGAAACATGTTCCCACAGGGGGCAGCCATTTTGAATTAAGCAGAACAGAGACATTGATAACAGTGTATCTAATTCCCTGAGGCAGAAGTGTACCGAATGATACGGCTAGCAAGAAAAAATCTTGCTAAGTTTCGCTAGCTAGCAATCAATTTGCTCGATCGTTGCAAACCGTTCCGTAGGAAATCGCTACAAAGCGCTAGCTAGCGATCGCCTTGCGGAACGTGCCCCAAGTCTGTATTATTACTATTATTCAATGTTTCAGTTTAGAGTGTGTCCACCTAGTCAATGTGTATCTACAGTCGCTATAAGAACAGATTTATTTCCAAGAGATCCTAATAAAGTATTACTGACAGATTTCTTTGGTAGTGTAAGAAATGTGGAGATAATCTCAGATAATATATCATTACCTAATATTACATTAGAGCAAGCTTGCAGGTTAGTACTAGTTTAAAGGTACTCATTCACAGATTCAACTTCAATATCAACTTTTTCTAAAACTATAAAAATTGTATGGAAATATTTTTGGAAGCAGGAAAGTAGTGTTCTGATAGTACAAATTGCCCATAACTACAAATGATGGTGTTTCAAGTTGTAAAACTACTCCGTTTGTCATGGTATAGACAATTTTTGTGTGTGCATTTTTTGTAATTTTTATTGTATATCAGGTTACAGTATATATGTAGCTACATATTGGCCAGTTTGTCTTAAAATGATATGAATATTTTTTGACACAATAACAGACACTGAACGGTATTTTGAAATTATTGAAAACATAAACAATATCTGTGAACTTGTACCTTTAATACATTCTTGATACTTTAGTTTTTATGTTGTGTTAAACTCCGTGTCAACATAATTAAGGTTATTTTACGGCATCCAGCTCACTTAAACTGGCTTTCCTTGTCCCTGACCCTTGTCTATAAATAGTTCTTACCTATCCTTCCTCAAGACCGGAAACTTCTCCATTTCCCTTATTAATGGAGGAAATAGATTATTAATCGTAATGTATACTGTATATGTTCTCTTTAAGTATTTGTGTATTATTTGTAATGTATTTTGTACATCATATATTTTATGTCCACATCTTGATTGTGTTGTCTTTTGTAAAATATATACAATGTATTCTTAATTTCTTTGTAATGCATTATAGAAAATGCATGTATTTGTCTATCTATTATGTAATTTACAAAATTTACATTTTTGTTGTTGTAAATTTTGCACTGTTTTAATGTTATTTTTAGCTCAACTTTACGTAGTAATGTAGAGATCTCCTACTCGCCCTGGTGTCGGCATTTCTGATTAAAGTTTTTGTGCACAGATTAAAGTTTTTGTGCAGTAAAATACTTTCTTCTATATCTTTGTTATTTCTTATGATATTAACTTCAAACTTTAATATATGTTTCTTACTATCAACCACATCTCATGTGACAAGGTTCATAACGCCAAACACATTTTTTTCAGAATTATCTCCCCTTGAACTTAGAATTTTCTTTAAAGAATTGTTGTTTTTTTACTGCAACTGATTTATTTCTTTAGGTATTGACTTCAAACTTTAAATATATATTCCTTATTATCAACCTCATCTCATGTGACGAGGTTCATAATTCCAAAAATTTTTTTTCTGAATTACCCCCCCCCCCTTGAACTTAGAAATTTATTAAAAAAATATTTGTTTTTACTGCAACTGTTTTATTTCTTTAGGTATTGACTTCAAACTTAAAATATATGTTCCTTATTATCAACCACATCTCATGTGACAAGTTTCATAACTCCAAATACATTTTTATTTTAATTGTCTCCCACAAACTTAAAATTTTAAAGAATTTTTGTTTTTACTTTAGATTTGTTAAAGCCACTATATGAAGATATATTCTTCAACAGTAGACTTGAAAACTGTTTTACAACCATGCATGAAGTTATCAAAATATAACTGCATTAAAGACGCAATAAACAGTCCAAACCATTCTGCTTACTAAATTTGAGTTTGACAAAGTGTCCTATTCTTAAAAAAAGTGGGGTACTTTTATAACAGCACACTATATTCATTTATATACTGATGTTTAATATACCTGATCCAAAATAGTTTAAAAGCTTAATTATGTGATTCTGAGTAAGTTTTTTCTCTAATAAGACTTCATCTTTAACATGCTGTGATCAAAACTATTGTTTCGAGTAATGACAACCGAATTCTACTTTCGGATTCGATCTACTTACACTTTGAAATACAATAAATAACATGAACATATCTGAGCAATATTTGCATTTATTAAAAAAAATCTTGTACATTAGAGGTGTTTGAAATAGAAAAATGTCTATTTTCTTTGCAGCCAATTAACAATGTTACTTTTGTTATAGGGGCTTTAAGGTTATATTTCTAAATTTTAAATTTGTATGTTCCTCATCATCAACCACATCTCCTGTGACAAATACTTACTTAGTCGAGCATGCTGTCTCCTCTGACAGCTCTTGTTATGTATATCCTTTCTTTTAAAAGGGAAATAAAATATGTATTTATATATACATGTATAACTGATATAAGTTTGTATATATTTTCAGTGAAAATTCTTGTACATCAAGACAACAACAACAACATTCCAAACAGAAGTTATCATATGCTGAACAGTTTCCTATGCCATCTTGATGTTAGAAGATATTGTTTTATATTTTCTATTGATTCCAATCTAATCAATGTGATTTTGTTCCTTTCATGATCTGAAAATGGATTCACCTATTTTTATTATTTTTTATTATTAAAGTTTTTTTTCATAAAGATTCTTTAAAAAAATAACCAATCAAAGGTCTTGTTACATCTGGCCTTCTGCTTGGTGATCAATATTATTGACATTTTGATCTAGTTACCCGTGGATGAATTAAATATTTATCATTTCTTGAAAACTTCAATTATGACTAATCTCATTATATAGGAAGTTCAGTGAAGCTGGGTCTAAATTTTTAGAGTAAAAATGTCTGTGCAATATATATTACAAGTGCTTTTCATGGATGTATGTATGCCATTTAATTTGATAATAAATCCTACTCATATATGCTGTATGAAATCATTGTACATGTTTAGTGTTAAGAGTCCTGACAATTTTTATAAGACAGGTCAAGTTTGTTCATGTAGAGATCGGTCTTCTAATATTATATCAACATGACTTCTCTAACTTCTCTTACCCCATTTTTTATGTAAAAAGGGAAACTTGTTTGTATAGGGGGATGATTTAACTTTACGCATCAGTCTAACAAAAGAAGAGTAAAAAATAGGGATAATTTAATATTTTCTGAAATTTCCTTCTATCATAAATAAAAAAACTAGTTTTCATATAATGTGATGATAATTATACCCCCGCTTCGAAGAAGAGGGGGGTATACTGTTTTACCCTTGTCCGTGCGTGTGTTCGTGCGTGCGTCCGTCCGTAACAAAATTTCCGTCGAAGTTTTCTCAGCAATTATAACATGCAGCAGCCTAATACTTTGCATATTGCTTCATCCTATAGTCCCATGTGATGTAAAGCAATTTCATGCTCCTTGCTCACCTACTTCCTGTTTGTCGCATATTTTTAGATTTTTGCGGGGGTATCACTAGTGAGCATTAGCTCACAGATTTACTTGTTTTTTATACTCGTATATTGATGAATAGTACTGAACAATTAAACTTGTTTTCGTAAGAATTATATACTTTAACTGTACCATATTATTTCCAACTTATGTACTTCACCCAAGAGTCCACAAGAAGAAGTACAAAATCATGCTATGTTTTCAAAAGTGACTAATACCTTGCTAGATATGTCTCTTTTGTTATACCCCCGCTTCGAAGAAGAGGGGGGTATACTGTTTTACCCTTGTCCATGCGTGCGTCCGTCCGTCCATTACGAAATTTCCGTCGCAGTTTTCTCAGCAACTATAACATGCAGCAGCCTAATACTTTGCACATTGCTTCATCCCATAGTCCCATGTGGTGTATAGTGATTTCATGCTCCTTGCTCATCTACTTCCTGTTTGTCGCATATTTTTAGATTTTTGCGGGGGTATCACTAGTGAGCATGCTGCAGTATATTTATCGTATCATTCTTTATTGCACATTACATAACATTTTCAACATACTTTGTATGATAAAGTTGCAGCACAAAATAATTATATAACAATATAAATATACATGAATTGATTTAGTTTACTATTGCTTCAGTTATCAACAATTACCTCATGTTGATAAAGGTATGCAGAGTTGGAAAATAGCTCCACATTTCTTTCATGCTTTACTGTAAAATGTGTTGTTCAATGAAAATATAAAAACTTCTTAGTCAAAATGACATAATAGTAAAATAAATGACATCATCTTGGAGGAGAAATTATTTCACCCTATACTTGTATAAAATACCTTTAACAGAACTAAGCATGAAAGAAAGAGAATACATGTTTTCATCAATGTTGAAATAAGATCTTTTTCATTTCAACTCGTGAGCTCAGAAAATTACCGTTACTTATGGCTAAGCCACTCGTTGAAAATATGTTTTCTGAGCTCACACAGTGAAATAACAAGTAAATCTGTGAGCTAATGCTCACTAGTGATACCCCCGCAAAAATCTAAAAATATGCGACAAACAGGAAGTAGATGAGCCAGGAGCATGAAATCGCTTTACACCACATGGGACTATGGGATGAAGCAATATGCAAAGTATTAGGCTGCTGCATGTTATAGTTGCTGAGAAAACTGCGACGGAAATTTTGTAATGGACTGACAGTCGGACAGACGGACGGACAAGGGTAAAACAGTATACCCCCCTCTTCTTCGAAGAGGGGGTATAAAAATTGATCCTTCATAAAATTCAATAAATATATTAAATTATAGACGAATAAAAACTAAGTAGTATACATGTGTATCCCAATGAAAGATACTGCATGTTTGTACATGTAATTTATTATATTTATACTGGGTTTAATGCCACGTCAACACATTTTTTAATTATTTTACGATATCCAGCGCACCTAACCTAGCTCTCCAGGACCCTTGTATTAATTATAACCAGTACTGGCCTACCCTTCCACAAGACCAAGAACTTCTCCAAACACATTTACCTTATTAATGGAGGAAAATTGACATAATTGTCAAATTTTCATGGAGGGGTACATGAATAACCTCCCCAGGTGGAATTACTATAATGTTGGTAACTGACCATATATACAAAAATGTATATAATAGTTCATTAAACTGTTCCAAAGTACACAGAAAGTACTATTTAGATATGTATATTTATAAAAGATACTGACAAATCACAGTTAAAATAGGAATGTAATACATGTAGATAAATAATTATATAATTATTCTTTCATACGAAATAACTTTTTTCTTGATAACACAAAATCAAATAATTATAACTTGGTCACTTCCAATATACATACTAAGAACTTAGTAATTAGTATAGGCATTTTTTTTAACTTGGAGTGTCTATCTAACAATAGGGTTTCAAAATCAGAAAAAAATCATAATTGATAATCAGA
Source organism: Mactra quadrangularis (assembly GCA_025267735.1). Classification (NCBI taxonomy): domain Eukaryota; kingdom Metazoa; phylum Mollusca; class Bivalvia; order Venerida; family Mactridae; genus Mactra; species Mactra quadrangularis. Next base: position 23,288,561 of record CM046311.1, on the reverse strand, counting down.
AATAATAGGACAACCCTTTTTGATCAATCATCATTATATTCAGAATTCCCGAAAATATATGACAATACATTGCAATGGTTTAAGTGAATTTGTTTCATAATACAATGTAATAGAATGTGAAAATCATGCATAATAAACCTATAATTAGTGGTTTAGTGATTGTTTATGTTAAATAATAAAATCAATTTTCGGACATTTTCAGTACCCATACAGTATAGAAAAGGGGCTTTAAATTGTCCAATAATGGCAAATTCCAATCACCAACCAAAAATATCAACATCGATCTCAATGATTTACAAAGTAGTAGTAAAAATGTACTCACCATGTTTTAATTAAGAAGAGTTTCATTCCCATGAAATATTTTTTCTTTATTAATATTAACTAATTAAAACTAGAATGTCTTATTGTCAATAAAAATGAATAACCGACATTAGTGATAATCGATTATTAAACTTCATAATTGTCTCCCATTTCTAATGAAACATTTATAATTGATTATAATTGATCGATGTTTAATCCCTATAGATTAGATTAACTAACATTAGATTAAGAAGAGTCTACAGTCAAAATAGGGATGAATGAATGATATGTATTGATGATTAGTACTGAACAATTGATTGTTTTCATAAGAATGAAGTACTTTAAAACTGTACCATAATATTTTGGGCTTGTGTATTTCCCCACCCCCCTAAAAAGGATTAGCTCAAAATTGTAAGTACAAACACATGTCATGTTTACAGAATTATATTATAACATCTATATGATAAACAAATATATAAAATATCCCTATTTAAAATGTTGGTTTATATTTCTTCACTTCCACCATCACATGATGTATATTAATAAGTTCATTTCTAATTTGTAGATTACGTAATGCACCTTGATTTAAAACTTTCTGAAATCTATGATAATATTGTATTAACTGTGTAAGGGCTCCCTGAAAATATAAACAAAAACAATATCTAATAATATTAATAAACAAGGTTTCAACATATTTGTTAACAATTATATGCAAGGCTCGGCTAAAGTCATAAAGCATGTACTTAGTTAATTACTTAAATATGAAATACTAAGATTTATTTGTTCTGCAAGTTTATCCAATGATCAATACAACAATCAATCCATGGCAAGTTCAAATATGATATTGTGTAAGTATCTTGACATCTCAAGGAACAGACGTCTTTTCACATCCTGCAGAACTGCCCCAACCTAGAAAAGGGCTGTTGGAAATTTTGGGCAACACAAATCCCCTCCCACACCAAACAGGCACTGTAGAGAACCTGTGACTAACGGTGCAGTTCATCACTGCATTGTGGCTTCAAGTATAATGGCCATACAGAAGATGGAAAGCAGAAGAAAAGATGCAGCCATGATTAATGAGATATATCCTCCAATTTTTTTAATCAATCATAAAGGGATAATTCTAGGCCTGTATAAAATGGTGATATAGTTCATGGGTTCTCTTATAAAAATGCCAAAAAGTTTTGAACCATATGAAATACATGTAATTGTGTACTAAGTTTAAATACTTGCAGTCAAAAGGTGTCATTGTCAACTAATATAAACTTTTAAGTCTAACATATTTAACCCTATCAGGTGACACAAACATAACAGACTAACCTGTAGAATTTGTGTTCCATTTTTAAAATTAGTAAATGATCTCATAACTTCCTGATTGATGTACTCTAAAGCTCTCTTCCAATCAGAATTAAATCCTTTAACAATCTGTGTAACACGTCCTATAACAAAACAATAGAAAAAGACATTAGGAAATACACACTTTGAAAATGTGGTGACTACCTTGAAAATGGCAGAAATTGTGATGGTCAACAAGTTTTTAATATTGAACATATTTTCAGTAAAACCATCATGCAAAATATTGTACTTGCTATAATTTTTAATCCTAAGTGCATGATTTTTACATTGAGCCACTCTATTTTAAATATAAATGCTTTGAGTTAACATTGCATCCACATGTGAAGTATATTTAAACTCCACAGGAAGAGCTAGCAAAATACTGGTAAGAATATGTTTAAGAAATCTAGAAAGGTCTAAACTATTACGGGCCAAGTTAGTACATGTACATGCAAAAATGAAACAATGTTAAAAGCAGTCTTAATAGACTCTATCCGGAGTTCAAATATTTATGTTATCCCTGCAGCACAAACAAACTTTCAGCAATAAAATAAAAACTTGTGTACAAGGAACAAAATGATTTAGTTATTACTTTATGCTTTTAAGCAACAATGTTTATAAAAACTTTGGATGGCTAAACCAATAATTTGAGTTAAGAATTAGTGGTGCTTTTCACAAAAATTCTTATGAAAAAAATCTTCTTAAGTCAGTTTCATATAATTAATGCACTTCAAAGTCAGACTGATAATAAGCATAACTATATGTTATTTAAAAGGTATACACAATTCTACACAATTTGTTTAATATTTAGAATTGATAAGCCAAAAATGAGCGAATTCTTAATGTTTCTTGCTTTTGACTTGCGAAGATTTTTTTCGTAAGAATTTTTGTGAAAGGCACTATAGGTTTATTAAAATAACAAAACCAAAGACTATCTTACTGTCTTGATTCTTTAAAGCATCTAGATTTCCTCTTTCAATCACAGCTTCACTATCTTTAACAAACATTATCATTCCACCAAAATGTGGAGTCAATACTTCTTCTATAAACTCGTGTGTACGTGCTGTAAGTAGTTCCTTAAAACTTTCTGATTCCTTAGAATCTTCACTTGTTCTCTCCTGTCAATTAATACATTTTTAATTATATCAGCAGTCATGTGGTCAACAGTATTTATTAGCTTATGTCATTTGGATTTTTTGAGCAATTGCTTAATGTGCAATAAGTCCACTGTCCAGTATGCACATACTGCAAAGAAAATAATGGCATCCTCTGGTTACCATATCATAGTGTATTTCATTTACCAACATATGTTTGTCTTTCAGGAACCAAACAAATGGTTACAGTGTCAAAACTAAAAAAAGGGCTTGTAAAAATATTTTTGGGCTAGTAGAAATTCATGAATAACTAGCCTGACTTGCTAGTTTTTACACGAATTTCTATGACTGATACAACAAAATTTGTCTGAGAGACTGGCCCCACCCAATTGAATGCATTCGTTACAAATAATTTTCTAAAAACAAAAATACTACAAACTTACAGTTATAACTCCAAGCATCATATCATAGTTATTAATAAGAAATATCAATTGTTCTTTTCTATGAGGAAATTCAGCAGCTAATTTGAGTATAAAGTTTTCCACTTCATTCTGTAGTTGTGATAATATAGTATCAGCTCTCTCATCAGGATAGGATTGATTTATACCTAATATAGCAGCAGAGTACTCAGCATATCTTCTTGTTATCTGGTATATAGATAGACATACATAAAACTACGTTTTAAAGAGTATGTGAATATGTCTATAACTAAGATAAATCAACATAAATTTCAAAATGTACATTTATTTATTGCTTAGGCCACAACAAGTTGATCATGTGTTCTAAGGATTATTCTGGAAAAAATGGAGCAAGAGAGGGAGCAAAGACATTTTTTTTTTTTTAATCTTAATTCAGTTGCTTTATATAGCGGTTTGACCAAATTTGTACGAGCGAGCAAGAAAAAAAAAATTAAAAAAAAAAACGTCAAAATTAAGGTGGGAGCGAATCCATAGAACATGTGATAAACTTGTTGCATGGGTGAAAGTTCGAAATCTTGAGAATCCTGAAAATTATGCCCAGCTCTCTCATCAGGATAGGACTGACTTATACCTAATATCTGATGAATAGAAAGACACACATAAAACTACATCTTAAGTCTATAATTTCTGTTTGTTTGATTTGTTGGGTTAAATGCCATAGCAACACATTGTATAGATCATATAACAGTGGTCAGACTACCTACTCACTCTTCCTGAAAAGGCTTAATCTCTGAATTTAGCTGTTAACCAACAACTAAGCACATACTTTGTCAGTGACTGACAACTGCCCTACATAATTTAGAATCATTGGTAGGAGGGAGAATGGAGCAATAATTTAATGACCAAGCTCCATGAAAGATTGTCCTGCCCGGAAATCTCACCCATTACCCCTAGATCAGTAGACTTGTGTGCTACCAACTGAACTAGCCAGACGGCGACTTTAATTTCTACACAGTCAATCATCATGGAGTAACTTTGATTTATATTTACACTAGGTTTAACACTGTGCAAACAAATTTTGTTTTAACGGGCATCCAGTGCAACTAACCTAGCTTTCCTGGATCCTTGTCTATGACCGGTACTCACCTACCCTTCCACAAGGCTAAAACTTCTCCATATACCTTATTAAAATAATGGAGGAAAATTGACATTATCGTCAAATTTTCATGGAAGGGTAAAACCTCCCCAGGTGGGATTCGAACCTGTACCATTTTTTGGGACACAAGATCCCAATCTTGATGCGCTACTAACTGTGCTACTGACCAGCATATTTTATTTTAAAACAAGCAACTACCTTGCACACAAAATCAAGAAAGACAAGTATATGTATAAAACATTGGCCAAACAGTTACAAGACAGACTCTTGTATTGTGTAAATTCTAATATAATCTTAAAATACAAAAATAGCACTGACAGAAAGACAGACAGAAGAACGGACACAGTATGGTTGCTGAATGTCCCAGAAGCATATAATCTTTGGAGGTATAAAAACCAACTTACAAAGTTTGGTCTCACATCAATATGTCCAAGTTTTTCAGGAACACATTCTCTTACACTTTGTATGTTCAGTAATAATATATATTCAAATCTTGGCCACATTTTCTGTAATATACTTTCCCAGTACCTGAAAAAATATAATGATAAATGAATTTATTTCTGTAGATTTAAATATAAAAGGTCTATGAAATTAGTGGGTGTTTGATTGCCTGGGACAACAACTTTTTAGTTTGGGTAACAAACAATCTCTTTTGTGCAACCAAAATTCTGCAAATGAGATTTAGTACTTGATCTCAAAACGATCGTTCGGATCCTAATCTCATAGACTATCATAAGTAAATAACTTATAATGATACATAAGTTATGTATCATGACCAAGAGTTTAAAAACGCAATGTACTGTCTCAATCTGTTTAGCTAATTTCAATTAATGAAATATATCTAATTACAATCACTTCTATTCATTCTTGAATGATGTCCACATGGAAGATTGGATTTATCCAAATGAGTAGCCTCATTAAATAAAGTCTGTATTATTATTATCATTATCATTATTATTATTATTGCTATTTAAATAATCAAACAAAGTCTTCCATCTGGTACCTTTATGAAGCTATATGTAAATGCTACATATTTGTCAATATTTCATTGGCACTGGACAACATAGAAGTAGGAGGAAGATTGGTCCTGGAAAGTATAACATCACAATCTTCCATAAGGATATATGTAAGTCCAACCTTGAGCCACAATAAACTAGTAACGTAATGATATGAAGTCAGGTGCATAAAGATGTAAGATAACTTGATAGATCAGTGCATAACTAGTCGACATCCTTCTTTATTTACATGAAGTTACCCTAGTTTTGTACTGACGAGTCAAACTGAAAGTGAACAATAATATAATACCTTTCTAAAGCAGGTACACCTCGTTTTTCCATCATAGATCTATATCTATGTACAATATGTATACATAGGAATATAGCTATAGAATCATAACATTCATTTATATGTTCTTCCATTGATTTCTGTAATATACAAATAGTCGCAGATAGTTTGGACATGTTGAATGTAGTACACAGTGGATAGTACAATTCTGGTGACTGAATAGTATTGATTGTACTATGTACGTAGTAATGGGTGTCAGAAGTGTTCTGAAATGACCTGGTAAACAATCATCAATTCATAATTTTGGTGACTTTGAGACTAACAGGCTGAGGCTACATGCCACATATTAGGGGTGTAACGGTTAACCGATATACCGGTTAATATTGCAATATGACTTCTGAAGGTTTTTAACCGGGACATTTTTTTCTGAACCGGTTTTTCTAGTTGTGTGCCATACGGATTGTTTTTATCAGAGTCTGAAATTTTAAAGTTTGAATTTATGTTAAAATGTGTTCGGAAACTTGAAATATTTTTCGTAAAGTGAGGGAATAATTATCTTTGAAAGTCCATTCAAAACCTTTTTTCTTACTTATTCTAACATTTGGGTAATTCGTTTAGATCATTTGAAATGACAAATATCCATGTACAATGTTGATGAAATTAAGACATTGCGCGTGCATTAATTCATGCTATGCATGTATGCGCAAAGAACAATATGTATTGCAGTATATTGCAGTACGGGTTTCGTGTAATGCACTATAATACAATACGGTTTTTACTGTATTGTTACACCCCTACCACAGATGAGTGCAACAGGCCTGACATTTTTAGAAGATTTTTTAGAAGATTTAGAACATTTCCTTATATAACTCTTGGTTTTATGTCCCTAGGGGCAGGCCAATTTTGACCCCCAGTGTCAAAAATTGAACAATCCTTTGAGAATCTTGTGCCATACAGTTTTAGAGAACATTTTACCATTTCTTTGCATATAACTTTTGACCTTTGATGGCAAAGCCAATTTTGACCCTAGGAGCATATCTTAAATGATCTATTATGTATAGGACTCTCAGATACAATACATGCTTTGTTTGTTTTTGTTGGGTTCAACACTGTAGTAACTCATTGTATAGGTCATATAACAGCGGTCTGTCAACCTACTCATTCCTGGAAAAGCTAAATCTCTGGATTTAGCTGTTAACCAACTACTAAGTGCATACTTTCGTCATTTACTGACAACTGTCCTACATAATTAACAATCATTGCTATGAAGGAGAACAGCTGTAGAAATAATTTCTTACCAAGCTCCATGAAAGTATGTTCCACCCAGGAATTGAACCCACGACCACTTTATCAGTAGATTTGTGAGCTACCAACTGAGCTTGCTGGGCCGCTGATGCTACATGCTAAATTTGATAACTGTAGGCTGTATGTATGGTTATAACAAGATCTTTAAGGAATAGTTGTCAATGCACAGATGCACTTGCTAAGGCAAAGACATGGGATAAATCCCAGCTATAGCCCACAGAGCTAACAGGTGCACAAGTCTTACCAGATAAATAGATAATGTTTTTCCAAGTACAATATTAAACAAATCTAATGCTGACGTTCCAGATGCCATGAAGAAATCAGTAAGAAATAAATACTCTCTACATGCATTGTCCATCAAGGCAAAATGTAAACTTCTAAATAAACTCTCAAATGTAAACTGAAAATATAAAATATACAACTTATATCATGGTATCAATTGAAGAATACAAACAATCTCAATAAGATCAGACTATCTAACACTTATTTCTTTTACACTAGATTTAAAAAATCACTAATACAACATGGTTAGTATGGTCCAAAAGTACAGAACAGGCAATCTATGCATATTAGTCCTGCAGAAAAATGCCATATTTTAGGTTAACCAAGCACTTGAGTTCCAAAAAAAGTTTTTTCACAGTTTCTATATCTTTGAAAGGTGTTGAATAAGAACTCGAATGATGACAGCCTGTCATCCTTGAGCCAATCTCCGTAAACAGAGATCCTGTTCTACTCGCGTTGTCGTACTGGATCTCTACTTAGTCAATGCAAGGTCACGTCGAGATGAACTTTGTGTCGACCAATCAATGCGTAGCTTTCATCTAGAAGAAAACACTATTAATCACATTTTGATTTCGTAATTTCTATTTTTAGACCAAGGTTTGATGCAAATTTAACAGCTGTATTATTCACAGTCTGCGATTGGGTGGCTCATTTCAAATTGCGTGACGTAGACGATGTAAACAAGTTACGTATCATAACAATTTCGTCATGAATATTATGATGAGAAAAGGTGAAAAAGGCCAGATCTAAATTAGCGAGTATGCGAGCGGTAAAATTTTAGATCGGGTTTTAATCAGATTGTCCTTGAGCAATTTGCATGCAAATTAAGTCCCCCATTATCGAAATTCCATTATTTGCTAATAACATAATAACCAACTATCATTAGTATATTTTTATCTAAGACATACAAAATTAGCATAATATAACCATATTTTACTCAAAATATCAATGTAAAAGTCAAGGACTTAAAATACCTAATTTGCATAAATTTGCATATTTAAATGATCTGATCAAGCTGTAATTAATACCATTTGATAGACAGACCGTGAAAACATGGGTATGGGCACATATTTTAAATTTCTATCTCAGTTGGTAAATGTGTTAATGGCGAAAAACAGAATTTCTATAATGGCAGACTTAATTTGCATATTATGCAAATTGCTCAATATACTTCAGGACTATATTGGCCAGTTCATATAGATCTAAATTTAGACCTAAAAAGAACTCTCACTTTGTAAATTGTGTAATTTGTTAAAAAATAACATGTAGGTCATTTCATATAAGCAACAAGTATAAATGGACATGTTAAGATTTCAAACAGAAATTTTGAGGACCAGTTTAACACTGTTCAACAATAACTGTTAGTGTGCAATGCCAGCGTACTTGTATAGTTTTCAATCAATGACTATCTCTGAAACAAGATGTCAGTAGATTCATATATAAATAATTGACATCTAGCAACATACAATGTAATAATACAATGATCAGATCCATCAATATACTGGTTACTCTGAGGTCAACCTGATGATAATCATTGACTTACGAGTATTACATGTTTAAATGTTGACAAGAAATCAATCTGATCATTTCCATTCATCATTATCATCATCATCATCTGATAAATATTATCAACATCATCATCAACATCATCATCATCATCTGATAAATATTATCAACATCATCATCAACATCATCATCATTATCTGATAAATATTATCAACATCATCATCATCATCTGATAAATATTATCAACATCATCATCAACATCATCATCATCATCACAATTGTAATAGTTACAACTACCTACCCTATTATCAGATTTCTGTGCAGCATGAGGTACAATGATTGGTGCTTCTAATTCTGTAGTGAGTACATCACCACGGTTTCCTACAGTAAATACTGTAGATCTATTCTTTAATGTTGATTTACTAGTGAAAAAACTTATACAAAGTCAAAGATTGTAATACTATAAATTATTATAATAATAATACTCGTAGTTAAAAGTTAAGTTTCTACTATTAATATATATTATGTATAAATCTCTCATGAGTTCCTAGTCTTGTTTGTTTGTTGGGTTTAAAGCCTTAGCAACACATTGTATAGGTCATATAATGGCAGTCAGTCAACCCACTCACCATTCATGGAAAGGCTAAATCTCTGGATTTAGCTGTTAACCAACTACTAAGTGCATAGTCCCATCAGTGACTGACAACTGCCCTACCAGATTTAGAATCAGTGGTAGAATGAAGAATTATCATTGAAATTATCAATACCAAACGCCATAAAAGTATGCCCCACCTGGGAATCGAACCAACAACCCCGATCAGTAGACTTACATGCTACCTACTGAGCTAGCAGGGAGGACTTACAAGTACAGTACAACCTCTCTTGAACAACACCTACTGGGAGGGACAAAAAAGTGTTGCTGTTTAGAGGTTGTTGCTCAGCAGAGAGGTCAAATTCAATTAAAATTTACCCAAAGGGAAATATCAAGAGCTGTTGTTGTGCAGAGGATTTGTTCCGTAGAAGGCCCCTATGCAGAGGTTACACTGTAGTTATAATATATAAGTTTCCAATATTCATACATAATATAAATCATTCCCCAGTTCTTAGTCAGCCTGTACTAAGAATAAACAATGAAGTTTCCCCGCTAAGAAAAGACAAGACAGTTTGATTGTGATATAAAATAAATGTTAGATATGTTATCTATAGTTTGCAAGTCTGATTTCTTAGAGACTTCCTAGGGAAGAACATCTTTATTCTATATCAAAGGAACACAAAGAGATATTAGTTTAAGCTGGCATCAAATTTTTCAATAAACATGTCAAACGTTTACAAATAAAGTTCAAAGAGAAACAAGAGGTGTAGTTATATTTTAAAACAAATACTAGTTAAGGATATCTTTTCTTGCAGTTTCATCAACAGCCATCAAATCATCCTTACCAGCCACTTCTTCAAACTGAAAGTATGGAAATATGACATACACTGCCCTCCAAAAATTCCTTCACATTACAAATAATTGAATTGCTACAAATTTCAAGTTCCAAGTTTGTATAATTATCATATCATTGTTTATAACAAATTTTCCAAAAGTACATTTCATTTTTTGTGTTGCAGCAAAAAATATCTATTAGCCTCCAAAAATATGGTAAATGGCTCACAATGAACCAACATCAAATTAGAGATATTTTGTAATTTCAGGTTTAAAAGAAAAATATATAGATATCAAAAGCGAAATTAAATACATTTAACAATCATTTGCTTTTACAACTTTTTAAAACTCAATGGAGTACCATGTGAATTGTAAATGTGTGAAGGAACTTATGGAGGGCAGTGTATGGTATGTACATAAAAGATTAACTTGAAAATCAAGTTGATATAATTTTCCGTGGATTTCAATTTCATACCAGCCTTTAAACTGACTTCAGACTTCAAGTTACGATAATAGACTAGTGACTAATAAATCAGTATGAAAATGCATTTGCTTTATTGATCTTGTTCTGAAATAAATGTTAAAAATTAGGGACTTTAGTCAGTTATCTTTCCCTGATAAAATCTGAAGCAATCCAATTGGTAAGTAGGTCCTTACAGTTGGAATCCTTGGATTTTATCATTGAATTCCTATGTAAGGGTAACAAAATATTTCATCTTATATCATTCTGGTTAATGAAGATATTAACAGATATGTGATAAAAGTTAGATAGTTCTTTAACTTAAAAATAATTAGCTTGAATTTCAAACAAATTAAAAGATATACAAAAAAAGTTATTCAAAATTAAATTTGGCTAATTGACATTAAAAATCAAGGGTAAAATCCGAGTAATCCCACTAATCAGACCTACCTGTTTTGAAGAGTATACAAGGGGAAATAACTGACTAAAGTCCCTTATTCATGTGAAAATTTAATTTTATGAATGGCAATATATCGCCCTAGTAATTTTAGATCAGGTTTTAATCAGATTAACCAAATGTCAACACAGAGATTTAATGAAGAATTTACTACAAACCATCCAAACTAAAATTAATGTATTAACATACATAGTGATTATTCTAGAACTCCAAAAAGGGCAGGGTGGGACCAAAAAAGGGCAGGGCGCAGCGCGCGGAGCGACTTTTAAAATTCTGAAGTACAAATGTATATCTGTAGTCAATAACATTTAGTGAACTGATGTTTTCAGTATATTATTTATATATTCATTGTAGCTGCATGCTCAACAAGCTCTTACATGCTTTTCTATAATCATGTACTCGTGTACAAATTTACTTAGCATAGTTGTAAAACATACTTTAGCTATTTAAAAGTCCAAAAAGTGTGGCAAGATTTAAAACAAATCGTTTTCACTATACAACCTCCTTCTCTACCATGATCTCTAACTTTAAGTGGCCACCTCTAGAAACTACTGCAGAAGAACAAGAACCAGACTTATAATATTCTAAAAATTGTCTATAATCTTATTGATATTCACCCTGGCCCTGCCTTATTCATATCCAACACATAAAAAAAACAAGACAAGACAATGTTCAGCAGCCATCTCCATTCATTTTAACATATAAGCATGTCCAAATAATCTTCCTTTCCAAGCACAATAATTCAGTGGAACAAGTTGTCAGCTGCTGTACACCAAGCGACAGTTGACTCGTGTATATATATCTAGTTTATCACTGTTAATAAGTGATTACTGAATCTATTGGGTTTTTTTTTTGTTTTTACCCAAATTTTAATTGCAAGCACCAGCACAAAATCCTCAAAGTAATGAGGGAGTGCAGTATTCTCTTAGAAGAAGAAGGAGCTATTGCTGAAATCAATAAATTTGCTTTTAATTTTGTGTTCGTTTTTTTTCCTGCAAAATATTGGGGTGCAAAATGATTTACTAATATACGATTTTTCTATAAAATCGTTCAATCAGATAAAGAAAGCATCAAATGTAAATATTTATGTAAATAATTGTAGTGAAAACTGTTCTTAAGCTACTTTGTGCCAGAAAAAACTAATATGTCTTGTTTGACTATTGAAAAACGATCAATACAAAACATCGTCAGTATCAAATCGTTCTGCACCCCAAAAATATAACGGATTGCAAATTCTCGTTTCTGTATTTTTTACAAATCCTATATCATAATATGCCCAAGTAAATTGCAAACGACATCACATTCGTCCACTAAAAATAACAAAAAACCCTGCTAATTGCACAGCATGGTTTGGTCATCAGTGTCAATTTAATCCTTGACGCGTATATGTACCTGACTGTATATGTGTATATTGACGTTGTCAAGCGTGTTACAACCATACCCTAACAACCACCTTATTGATTTTTGACACTGCCCTTTCACAGTAGGCGTGTCATTTAATTACTGATTGATAAAGATTATACAATTGACGTGTGAATTTACCGATGATTGACAATTATGAAAATATTTTAGAAGGAAATTAAAGGGCAACAGGGCGCTTTGACACTCGCAGGGCGGGACTTTTAGGGCAGCGGGGCGGGGCTAAAAAAGGGCAGGGCGCGGCGCCCTGCTATTCCGCTTTAGAAAAATCACTAACATACATAAAGCATTTATTTCAAACTACCAAAACTAAAATTAGTGTATCAACGTACCTGTAGTTTCATAAGTCTATTTAAATAACCTTTATAATAAGAGAAATAAACTTTGCTCATTGTATCCATATATTCATCTCTTACTTCCTTAGCTACATGACGTTCATTTGTCATCAAAAACTCATTGAAAAATCTGTAATAGAAAATATTATATCAAGCAGGGCTCAAGTTCAACAAAAAAGGCCTTGCAAATTTTTGCAAGTTGATTTTATCTAAACTCTCAAAATGAAAAAAGTACTTGCATTTATTCTCAAAATTTAACAGCTTACATAGTTACTATTCATATACCTGTATGCAGTATAAAAAACCAATAGTACTATCTTTTTAACTATAAGAGTCGGTAATTATGGGATAGACAAAGAATATCCAACATGTTGTAACGTCGAATCTTTAATTAATACTATCAATTTATTTGGCTGTTTCAATGCTGATTTGAACCTCATTACTTTAGACAGTAATAATTTTTGTGTCGATTTCAACTCGTGACAATTTGCCAGCTAAAATAAAAGTCACTCGAAATGTTCAAAATCCACCCGCACTTTGCAAGTAATGTTACAGTCCCATAAACATAACAAGAGCTGTCAGAGGAGACAGCATGCTCGACTTAGTAAGTGTTTGTCACAGGAGATGTGGTTGATGATACGGAACATACATATTTTAAAATTTGAAAATATAACCTTAACAAATTCAAAGAAAAAAAAGAAAAAGAAATAGAAAACTATAAGTTCAAGGGGGATAACTCTGAAAAAATTTATAAGGAGTTTTGAATCTTGTCACATGAGATGTGGTTGATAATAAGGAACATATATCTAAAGTTTGAAGTCAATCCATGAAGAAATAAAACAGTTGCAGTAAAAACAAACATTTTTTAAAGAAAACTCTAATTTCAAGGGGAGATAATTCTGAAAAAAATATATTTGGAGTTATGAACCTTGTCACATGAGATGTGGTTGATAATAAGGAACATATATTTAAAGTCAATACCTAAAGAAATAAAACAGTTGCAGTAAAAACAAATATTTATTAAAGAAAACTATAAGTTCAAGGGGGATAACTTTGAAAATAATGTATACGGAGTTATGAACCTTGTCACAAGAGATGTGGTTGATTAAAAGGAACATATATTTAAAGTTTGAAATCAATACCTAAAGAAATAAAACAGTTGCAGTAAAAACAAACATTTTTTAAAGAAAACTCTAAGTTCAAGGGGAGATAATTCTGAAATAAATGCATTCGGAGTCATGGACCATGTCACATGAGATGTGGTTGATAGAAAGGAACGTATATTTAAAGTTTGAAGTTAATATCTTAAGAAATAACAAAGATACAGAAGAAAGTATTTTACTGCACAAAAACTTTAATCTGTGCACAAAAACTTCAATCAGTTCAAGGGGAGATAATTCTTGAAAAAATGTGTTTGGAGTTATGGACCTTGTCACATGAGATGTAGTTGATAGTAAGGAACATATATTTAAAGTTTGAAGTTAATATCTTAAGAAATAACAAAGATATAGAAGAAAGTATTTTACTGCACAAAAACTTTAATCAGAAGTGTGGACGCGGACGCGGACGCCGACGCCAGGGCGAGTAGGAGAGCTCTACATTACTTCGTAAAGTCGAGCTAAAAATAGCCGTGAAATTTGAATGTTTTATTCTATCACACAGAAGAACAAGAGCAGTCCAAGGACAGCGCGCTCGACTTTTCGAGTGTTTTGTTCATGGCAAGGCTTATCTTTAAACAAAAGTAATTTCAAGACAGGACATAATTTTTGAAAGTATATAATTCAGTCAAACAGTAATTACCAATTCATATTTGTAAAATATAAAAGGGGCATTACTCCTAGAAAATTCATCCATAGTAACGTCCCTTCAGGGTAAAGTAGACATAGTATCAACAAATAAGCATACCTACTTTCATTTAAATATCTATATGAAGAACTATAAATACATTGTATTTCAATTTGAACAAAATTCAAAATTAAAGTAAGGGGCATAACTTCAAAAAATAACATCATGAGTTATGTCCCTTTGTAGTCGCGTAGATGTAGTACTGATGAATAGGCATACTAATTGTCATTTAAATATCTTCTTAAGTATTGAAAATATTTCACTTCATAATACTTTCTCCCGAATTAAAAAGTTGAAAAGGGTCACAACTCCAACAATAATTCATCAATTATTACGTCCCATTGTATTCAACTAGATGTAGTACTGATGAAAAAGTATACTAACTTTCTATCAAACAAAATATATTAAATTTGAGCAAACATAACCCTTAAATATCAAAGTATAAAGGGGAATAACTCTGAAGTAATTCATCTAGAGTTATGTCCCTTTATAGTCCGATAGATGAAGAACTGACGAATAAGCATTCCAACTTTCATTCAAATATATTTATAAGTTCTAAATATATCCCATGAGAACAAATTTTAATCTTAAATGTTTAAGTATAAAGGGGCATAACTCCAACAATAATTCATCCAAAGTAACGTCCCTTTATAGTTGTGTAGATATAGTACCCATAACTAAGTATACAAACTTAAAGTCAAATATCTTGATTAGTATTAAAGATATTACATATAGAAATGATTTAAACATTATATTTTGCATTTTTCTTAAGTATAAAAGGGCAATTACTCCAAAAATAATTCATCCACAGTTACATCCCTTCATAGTCGGGTAGATATAGTACCAACAAATAAATATACAAACTTTAAGTCAAATACCTTGATCAGTATTGAATATATTCTACATAGGAAAAACTTTAACCTCATATTTTGCAATTTCTTAAGTATAAAAGGGCAATTACTCTAAAAATAATTCATCCACAGTTACGTGCCTTCACAGTCGTGTAGATATTGTACTGACAAATAAGTATACAAACTTTAAGTCAAATGAATTGATCAGTATTGAAGATATTCTACATAGGAAAAACTTTAACCTCATATTTTGCAATTATTTAATTATAAAAGGGCAATAACTCATAAAATAATTCATCCAGAGTTATCCCCTTTCACAGAATGGTTAATATAGTCCCACTTAATAAGTATACCAACTTTCAATAAAATAACTTGGATAGTGTTGAAGTTATAAGTGTTTCAAAAAACTTTAACCTGAAAACCAACGCCAACGCCGACGCCGACGCCAAAGTGATAGCAATAGCTCTCATTTTCTTCGAAAAGTCGAGCTAAAAAACCAACATCCTCGCATGATACTCTCCTGGTATCACATGACTTAACTCAATCACTCAGTCACATGATACCAACTTATTAAATATCACAACCCTGATGAAGACTGTGAGATAGGATTTAAATATTGGATCATAGGATGAATACCGGTATATAAGTTTTCTTCTGTGTTATGAAATTATACCCACAAATTTCTTACGTTGTTATGAAGTAAAATGAATAAATCATTCCTCTGAATATATAACTGAACTGCTAAGTTGAGTAGGGACACTTAAAAAGCTTCACTAAGAAAGTGGTTGAAGACTATGTTTGGTTCCAACTAAGCTAACTTTCCTCCATCAACAATAAAAACAACTTACCTGAATTTTAACATCGTATCTTGTGGTATTTGATAATTAGTCATTGGTTTCTTAAATGAATTAATCTTCTGTAGTAAAAATTCTCGAATTTTTGCAATAGCCTGAAATAATGCAAACATATAACAAGAAATTTAATGTGGAAACCACACTAAAGCTGGATGTAAAAACTTTAACGCAAAAATTACAAAGGGAAATACAGTTAAATCTCGATTATCCGAAATCGGATCGAACGAATATCATGGATTATCCAAACTAAAATTTTAGTCCCTACGAAAGGAAAATATTGATTTTCACACCTTTTATCCGAAGGTGGTGAACTCTGACAATCGCCAAGACAACTTATTATGGAGACAGACAAGCGGAAAAGTCCTGGAATTTTGGAAAACATTTATTAATCTGTGAATTCCTCATAAACACCTATAAAACTGCATAAAAATCTAAGAGTTTGTATCGCTCGCTGAATACACACCACGTGTAAAGTAAGATTATGCCTATTTACCGCATTTTTATCAAACAAACATTGACAATTTAATGTTTTGTTTGTTGCAACTACGATTAGAAATGTTAGATATTCATAGACTAACTTAAAAGAATACCGACTAACATTTCCAGATTTCAATACTCCAAATTTCTTTAATGATATTGCCCCTCGAACGAGTTGTTAAGTCGGCATTCTTTGATCTTTCAATCCAAAGGTTATCAAGCTCCGTATAAGGTCACTTTCTTGGTTTATAATATTTATATCGATTTTTCTCCTGGATCTTGGAAATACACTATAATGTGTATCGAATAATTGACATTTAAGGTTCTGGAACTGTAATGGTGACCTTCAACAATCTTTATTATGATATTGTTTCTTGAATCTATACTATTAAAGACATTGAATGGTGAATTTTTAGGGAAGTTTACCGTCCATAACTTAAGTTAAGTTATGTGCATTTTTATAACGTGACCCTTGATTTTCAAAGAGATGTAAATTAAGCTGTGACAAAAAAATGAAAAAAAAAACATAGTTTTTCAAATTCTGCAGTTTTATATTCACATTTTCATCAATTTTCCTGTTACACAATCATTTCATGATAATCCAGAACAATCAGATTACACTTTGAACAAATACTTATAAAAATATAGCGCTTTGTATACATGTACCCCCCAAGCAAAAATCCGAGTTTTTGAGTGTGTTCAAAAAATTACTCTATCTTTAAAAGCTAATATCTCAAGTTGAAAGTTAGTTAGACTCATGCAACCAGTTTTAAAATTTTCTGCAGTCTTTTCTGCTCATGATATGAAAAACAAAAGAAAATTTACCATTTCTAATTTTTTTTATAAGAATCTGTATAACATTACTATGGTGAAACTTTTATAGCGAAAAATTACGTCAAAATGGTAAATTGCAGATAATACTCTTTTATTGAAATATATCATCTAAATTGGCACTGGATATAGAAATATGAATGTAGAACACTGCATCATCATTCGAAAATCTTCTTTTTACTGATTTAACTGGTTTGAGGGAAATATATTAGAAACTTACAACTTAACATGTTTTTCGTAAAACATTCTGACTAGTTAGGAATAACGGGGTCCAGCACTTTTTGTATTAAAGACTCTTGGTTGACTATCACAGTTTTGACTAGTAAACATATTTAAAAGTCTATTCTGACCAGCCAGAAAAATATCAGAGAAAGTTGAGCAGACGTTAAACCTTATCCTGTCGTGTTTTCTGCAGTAGTTTTGCATACACATTTTGACACCAGACTTAGTAACGTTGGCATATTTTGAGCCATAGCTTTCAAATAATGCTGATTATTGTATCATTTACTTTATAAGTAGATAATGATTGTATAGAAAACAGAAAAGTACAAAGATATTGTCTTCATATGCACAGGCAGAACAAGCAAGGGGGGTCGGGGGGAGTCCGGACCCCTTGAATTTGGAAAATGTACCTGTCCATAAGTGTATTTCTTGCCTGTAAGTCATTTTTAAGTAGCTTGAAAAATTATTTCTCGGTGCTTAACATAGACGTAATGGTTATTTAGCTTTAACCATCAATATGTCGCTTTTTTCTGCAAATGTGTATAATGTGGTTGTGGTTCGAGGTTTGAACCTCCTAGCCAAGTGCGCACACTCCTAGAAAAGTTCGGACCACCACCCAAGAAAAAAATCCTGGATCAACCCCTGAATTATGCCTCACTATATTCTAAATTGCTAAATAGGGCGATGCGTTGTGTGTCATAGTATAGTGGTGCTATCTTCTAACGGTTGTGAAGGCAAATTTAAATCGCAAATACAAGATAAAACATTGCATTTTACACCTGCATACACAGAATTAACCCACAGTTATGCTTCTTTACGACGTAACATTGTTTCGTCGATAAACCATTATTTTTACATAAACGACCTCAACGATCACGCTGTCTAGCTCCAGATTTTCCACTTCGTCCATTTCGCCTCAAAATCTCCATTGCGAGTTTTAGTCATACCCAATTTATATCGCAAAAAAAAGATGAAAACCGAGCATTATACACCTGTACACACAGAATCAACACAGTAGGTACGATGCACTACGACTTTTTATTGTTTTTATGTCGATAAACCATTAGTTTTACCAAAACTAACTAAGGTCACGCTGTAGAGCGTCTGGTTTAGCCATTTTCGGTAAATGTGATACACTATGACATCATGGAAAACCTGGATCGCGAGATGAAAATTACTAAAAATAGCAATTACGAAACTTGACGACAATAGCTATTCGGGTAAAACCGGATTATACCGAGTGTCGAAGTTTACCAAAGTTAGTTACAGTTCCAGAACCTTAAAGTAAAATGTTAACATTGCTCACAATTGTACGAATGATTTTCTTGATATTTAGATGCCAAATTATTTAATTCAAATTATGTTTAGGTATGTTAGATATCATATTCAAACACCTCCTAAACCCACTTTATCCGAAGTCCCGGATTATCCAAATTATTTTTTCGGACCCTACAAATTCAGATAATCAAGATTTAACTGTAATTCATAATAGAAACAGGTAGAGTTGTGGTTGCTTTCTAATTCTGTTCATCACATGGTATGTTATCATTGTATGAAGTTTCATAAAGATTTGACAATAAATGGCAGAAATATATTGTAAAGAAAAACTTTAACACAATTGTTAACAACAATGGACACACAATTGCCCGCCCGCCCAAAACCTGACCGCCCATCCACCCGTCTGCCTGTGTTTCGCAAAACTATTAGCTGAATTTTTCATTGATTCTCTACATTGCAAATTATTCACCGGAAAATGCTATTTCATGCCTAGAAGTAAAATAAAATAAAACATTATACATAAACGGGCAAACTGAACAAGGAATAGCTTCCTTGATTGATTGCTTTCAAGAAAATAAATGAAAGAGTAGGCCAACTGTTCTTTTTGTACAGAATATAAATAGAAAACATATGCATGAAGATGAAAATGTAAGGAATTTCTACCGTCAATTACATTTTATACCTATACATTTCTTGGGTTAAAGGCTAATGTCATACTCAGAAGCAAAATGGGGCCATTACTTAGGCTATTTATACATCATAAATTAAGATGTATGCAATGACATGTTTGGAAGTAAACCTAATTCCATTCTGGTGCTCCAAGTCAGACCACTAACATACTGTAGACCTCAGCCTTCGGCTTCGGTCTACTATATGTGATCGGGCTGACTTGTCAGTCACCATTAGACCAGCAGGCCCTAAGTGGTGTATACTATTTCTTATATAACCCTTTTTTGACCGAAACATAAAACACATATAATAAGATAAAAATAAGTTACCTTTATTTTGAGTTTTTCTAAAATATCTCTAACATCCAGGCAAGATCTAGCATCTCTGAATGATTGTTCTTTAACAAAGTTTATCTTATGATTTAATTCATGAAGTTGTTCAAGAAATCCTCTATCTGTTACTGATGAGTCTAATATATGACTAGAAAATATAACAATTCATGTAGTAGATTATTATAACATCATAACAATGCAACATGAGAAATCTAAAGACATTAATCAGGGTTTGACATTTTTTTTCCTTTTTATTGGGTTTAAAGTCGTATTAAACCAATTAAGGTCATTATACTGCATCCAGCACACCTAACCTAGCTTTCCTGAACCCTTGTCTATAACCAGTACTCATCTACCCTTCAATGAGGCCGGAAACTTCTCCATATTATCTAATCAATGGAGGAAAATTGACATAATTGTAAAATTTTCATGGAAGGGTATAACCTCCCCTGTAGGGATTCGAGCCCGTACCCCCTTCAGGACACAAGATTCCAAACCCCGATAACCTAATAACTGCAAGACCAACCCGTGTTTTGACATTTGATGTTTTCATCAGAAACCCTAATGAATCCATATTCAGTTACTCAGGGACTCCTCCTTAATGTTAGGATTTCCTTCAATATAAGACAAAAAGTTTTGGATACAGATTTGCTGTCAGTAACTGTAATAAACAATTCATGGCAATTTTTAGGGATTCTGACTGATCCCTAGTTGAAAATCACTGGGATCCCTCCCAAGGTTTTGTGATCCTGGGACACCATTAGTGTTTAACCCTAAAATAACAACAAAACAAAGTTTTTACATTTTACAGGTTTCAATAGTTCAATAGTCATTTGCATCTAGATTGGTAAAGAGAAATGCGTTAAGGATTTTGGCTTTATTAGGGATTTTCCATGTTACATTCTTAAACATTCTAAAAATTCAATTTTCGTGAATATCAGATTAAATAATGTTTCAATTCAATAAAAACATTTTTTGTAAAACATGCCAAATGCAGTTTTATTTAATTTACTAAATTTTATGACACAGTGCAAAACAACTCTTGAGCACTACCAAGATGAATTAGCCAGTTAGTAAACAATCATTGATGTTTGTCTTTGAGAGTATGTAACAAACAATTCATAATACGGCCAAAACGAATATTAATTTTGATGCTCGAATATTTGTTTTAAAAATTTCAAGTATATCAATGCCTCTTATTATGATTTTCGGGTCCAAATTTGATAATTAATTGACATGTGTTATATAACACTTTATTTGTATACTGTGCAGGAAGATACATACATAATCTATCTATAACCAACAATTGGACAGATAAATGGGGGTTATATGCAAACTTTACACAGACTTTTTAAACTATAATTTTAATTGCAACTTCTTGGGCAAAAATTAAAAAAAGTTGATTTTTTGTTGAGAATTTTGAAAATTCAGTGACGCTAATATAAAACTTACTTACTTTATCATTGACTCTGGTATGACCATTTCATCAACAAATTGACTTAACTCACCACGTATAGACTGAAAATATTAACATACATTTTATATAGTCAGATACAAATTAACTTCACATATATTGTTTGTGTACATTAAAAAAATAATACAACATTCAACTTGCTATTCAATAAAATAATAGTTCCTTCAGGTACGTCATGTAATCTAAATATAGACAGATAGTTCACTGACAATTGTACAATATGTATGCATATATCATACACATGCTTGGTATCAAATATAAACAAGAAATGTAAAGTGGAAACCACATTAAAGCCAGATTTAAAAACTTAAACGCAAATATTACAAAGAGATAATCCATAAAAACGCCAGGGAGAGTTGTGGTTACTGTCTAATTCTGTTCATCACATGGCATGTTATCATTGTACGAAGTTTCATAAAGATCTGACAATAAATGGCAGAGATATATGCTAAATTGAAAACTTTAACGCAATTGTAAACAACACCGGACACAGGTTTTTCGTTGAAAAATCTGGCTAAAATTTATATTTTCATTGAATATTTTCAATTTTCATTGTATAAACACCACATTTCTCCGTAAAGCATGAAAGAAAATGAAGTTTTATTTGTTTTCTAGTTTGACATTTTACAGTAAATCATAGAGATGTATTTACCTGATAAAACTACTAACAACAAATGAAGCTAAAACATATATGTTTAAAATGTTTTTTATGGCCATTCTCCCTTCTACCACTGATTCTCAATTATGTAGGGCAGTTGTCAGTCACAGGCGGAAGTATGTGCCTAGTAACTGGTTAACAGGTAAATCCAAAGATTTAGCCTTTCCAGGAATGGTGAGTAGGTCGACTGACCATCGAGATATGACCTATACAATGTGTTGCTACAGCATTAAACAGAACAAAAAAAAACCACAAAAAAGCACATATCAAGAGTTTAGCGCTAAACAGTTGTAACTCACTCTTTTCTTATATTGAGTTATAACCGTTTTCCACTAAACCCACAATATATATGTACTAATACAAATACAATGTATAATATAAAGTGCCCTCCAAAAGTTTTTGGACAGATGAAATTTTGAGAAAAACTGATCATGCATAATACAAATAAATTTACCTTCATTAGACCTTATTCATGTAACATTGTTTAAATCATATGTTAATATTCTAATAAATGGAGACTTTAGAATTTGCTCAGATGACTCTTTCTTCCTTATACATGTAGATATATATTCAACCTCATACTGATATTATAGCTTTTATTATAGCTTTATACTACATGTAGTTGGTGTTGTATATGAATGACTTCCACGTATGCATATTCATAAATGTAGTATGTGTTTATATTATATAAATTATAGTATTTTTATAATTTTGGTTCAAACTATGAGTACATTAGTGTGAGTGTCAGTCTTTATAAATATTTTGTATTGTTTTTGTCTTCACATGTTTGTCTTATGTCTTGTCTTCATTAGTGTATGTATGTGTGCAAGAGATTTTTGTACTTTTAGTTAAAATTGTAGGTTTTTTGAAATTTCATGCCATTTAATTTTTGTTGAAGGCCATTAGATATTAAGGGATATGTTGTAGTTTTACTTTGTATGCCTTAATGTTACCTTCAGAAAATAAAGTTATTATTATTATTATTATAATTATTATTATCATTCATTAAATAAAATTGAACTGGTTTATCTGAAAACACATGATTTTGTCCAAGAACTTTTGGAGGGCACTATAGCAAGTGTAAGAGTGAATTACCTGTCTATTTTTTAACTTGACATTCATGGCTATACTTTGTTCTTGCAATGATTGTATCTCTGTACTTATACTACTTAAATCAGACTGGAAACCATTTAACATCTCTTCCATTCTCTGTAACACAAATATATCAAACGTACATTAATCAGGAACTAACACTAAATTTTGCCCAGGACAGCCAGCTACATTTTTAACTTGCCTTAACCTTATTATTAATAGCAGTATAAGATTGCACGAACCCAAATATAGGTCATACGGGGCAATAGGAAGACGTTTAATGTCAAATCCTGTATTACATAATATAATATCTTGGAGTATAGACACAGTCACTTCCAGGGACCAGGAAATTCGCCGAAGTCAATCGGTCCAAAGCCGTCCGAGTACCGGATACGGGTTTTAACGTGTACCGTACAGACCTGACCGTTTACTGTACTTTATTCACGACCATGTTAGTACTTATCTTTTGCTCCTTTTATTAGGAATGCATACGATACATTGGCATTGTTTGTTTAAATTTTTACAAAACTTAACTTCTATCTAGCATAAAAACGTGTTTTCCGAAATTACTCCACGCAATCGTCGTTCAGTTCAATAAACAGAACTTGAAAAAGGCTGTTTCATCTAGTTCTAATGTTGTTGGAAAACTCCGTCATAATGTGGGGGAATTATTTTAACTGCGCATGCGCAAAAAAACGGGTCCAAAGTAAATGTCTCTCACTTAAGCATCGTTTGCAAACGTAAAATAATGATAAGCTTTTTTAATTACACACGTAGATTAAAACGTTTCTCAAACGAAGTGACGATTTAGCGTGGGTCTCGAAAATGTATGACATCTCATCACAATGGTTCAAGCGGTTTCGTTTAACACAAAAGATTACCAAATCGTGCATAGTACACCTATTTATAGATAAATTAATGACAAAACTGTTCGTTTTGAAAATTATTTTCGTTGAATTTGGAATTTAGACCAGTTCATTGTTATTGTTATGATGTCTATAAATAGTAACAAGGAGATGATAAAAACTACAGGTAACCGTTTGCTGGTTGGCAAGAAATGATAGCGAGTAAATACAATGAAAACACAGTAAATATAAAATTGCAATTACTAAGTCATTTGTCATCAAACAATTAAGTATTTTATATCACTAGAAAGGTCTTGAAATTCATATTTTGAATATTTAAAAATTATTTGTCAAAAAAGAATTGTTTTTTGTAAGCGAGTGTTTAAACCTAGTGCTTCAAACCGGCAAGAAGATAGACAAATGATAGTTCTAATGACAGGTTTAAATCACCTCGTATATTTTTTTTAAATCAAAATTTTGGCAATTTTTAAAAAATATGAATTTCAAAAGCTTTCTATCAATATAAATATCATAAAAATCGGCCAACAAATAAAAAAGTTATCTTGATTTAAAAATTCTGCTGCTATCAAATGTATGTAAACTTTGGTTTCTTTCTGCCAAACAGTAAATCAGCCAAAATATAGGTAGCATGTGCTTGTGACGTCATCCGTAAACTGGTCCTTTATCATTTGTTCATCAAAGAAGAGAGAAGTGAGGTTGAATTTTGATCATCAACAACTGTACCTTCGATTTATAAGAATTTGCGTAGATACATGTCCTAAGATAATTTCTTATTATGCACACCTCAATTTAAGACGTAAAAATAAATCAGAGACATGTAGATCTAATTCCCTGAATAAATCAAGAATCAAGTCAAACAAATTAAAGATTAAACGAATACCTCAATCAGGAATTGACAACAAAAGCAATTAAATTGTTTTCTTTAATTATTCATAAAACATTCTTTACAAAACATTATTGTTTTTAACAAGTTTACAGGTTTCAAACAGACCGATTGAAAAACGTAATCGGTTCGATGGACACTATTAAGGAAGAACATATTCTTCTGCTGTTCTTCAAATTAATCGAGTGCAAATCAAGCATACCTTGCTGTGCTCGATCTTAAAAAAATATCACTGCGTCAACCCCCGATGATACATGTAACCATGGATACATATACAGGGTCCTTGGTATAACCTATGGACAATTAAGCAGGATATTACTGCAATAAACAAGTGGGTTTATTCAACTGATAGATGTATGATAACATTTTATCAATACGTTTTCTGGAAAATTATGAAAATTAAAGGTTTGAGGTCAAATTTTGCGAGTTTTTCCCGGACCGATTTTTTTACGGATTTTGAAATCTCAATCGGTCCAAAATGAAAAAATCGGTCCGAAAACCGAAAAACCGGCGATTTCCTGGTCCCTGGTCACTTCATTCATCACTATAAGACCTTTTCAAGAAGGAAATCAGTATTATGTAAGAGACTAAAGACATCAATGATATAGATATAAAGTTTAAACTAATACCTCGAGTATAGTGTCACACGCTGCTATCTGTTTATGTAGACTAGCAATATTCTCACTCTCTTTAATATCTGATGTATAAGTTAAGTTTATAAGAAAACAACAGGGTAGATTTTGGATTTGATTTAAATCAATGTGGAGCAGGCTATCCAATGATTACCAGTCCAACCGCTCAGTCATACATGCTCCTATAAAGTTCCTACACATAAACCTCTGTCTATGACATAATACTAATGTTTTATGCGTATAATTCTTTGTTTTACAGGATTTTTGAGATTTAAACTGTATACGCTTACTTATATCAAGATCAGATAAGAGAAAATCAGATGAGATGTGGAACAGACAGGGGACACAAAATCAACTGGTTACAATAACCTGTTATATCATGAAGTGTCATGAAAACATCTGGTGTAAATATTTTATAGATAAAAGGATACAATCTTGTATTGAAGCATTTTCTACTTGCAACAGTTCCGATTCAATCTGTTTAGAATATTGTCTTAAATCAACACCCTGTAAGTAAAATAACCAATCAGAACACTAGTTACAAATATGTAAATAAAATAACCAATCAGAACACTTGTTGCAAATAATAAGAGACATAAGTCAGTTATTTCCCCTTGCATACTCTTCAAGTTACTAAGTGGAATTAGTGGATAACTCACACTTACCCTTACTTTTGTCAATGTCACAGTCAATCATGAAAAACTTGTTTGTAAATTCTTTTATGCGACTAAAATCAAACAAAGAATAGGTTGGACAGGGACTATCTATAGTTCCTTGCACTCACTGGTATATATCTTATGCTTAATTATCGAGAAAGATTTTTGAAAAAATACTTTATTATCTTTACACAGAAATTCAATAATTTAAATTAAATCTGAGGATTCAAACTGATAGGACCTTTCAATCATAACAACTTGTCGATTTCCTTGACCTGAAGATAAACTCTAATAGGAAAGTGTGATTGTTGCATGGTCCGATCAAGAAGTTGTGAATTCATAACAAGTGAATAGCATTTCTTCATCAGCTGCAGTTTTTCATAGTCTCTAATTTGTGGAAACTTCAGGGCTCAAATTTAACAAAAATGGCACTCACAAATTTTTGTTAATTGCTTTTATTTCAACTGGCAAACAGAAAAAAAAACTCACGTTTTTTCCTCTCCATATTTTTTACTTTACGAACAGTGTTAGATATTAAGTCACCCAATTCACTTAGAAATCAAAAACATGTTACATACTTGGATCATTACACATGTATGATCTATTAATATATCTACCACAATTGGACATAGTTGCAACCAAGGTATCATGGCTTGCAGAGGTAACAGTGAACTTTTCAGTATGTCAGAACTAAGCTTTTGACGTTGGTGACATATATCGTAGGAGGTCCTAATTTCGTCAGTGACCTAATTTCGTCACCCCACCTTAAATACTAAAAGCCTTGAGCAATACTAAAATTTAAGTAATCTTTTTATAAACTCACTAAAATAAACTTAGATTACCGTTTTTAGCTCGAAATCTTAACGTAGGGTGGAGCGACGTTGTAGGCGGAGCCAAACCTGCACTGATTGTGATTTTACACTACCGGTAAACATGTCAATATTTAAAATGGTGGAATTTCGATTTTTTGGTCATAAAATTGTTGAAGAAACAACACATATTGGACGTAAAAGATCTAATTATTTAATATAAATAAATAAACGGAGATTTGCTTCACAAAAATGAAGAAAAAACTTATTTGTATTTTGCAGTGTTGATTTTTGGACCTGCTCAATCAGTCGTCTGCATTTATACCCAGTCTAATAAGATCGTGTTTACTAACGTAATTTGACCGAATAAACCCGAGAAAAGTTGATGGAATAAAAGCTTTATGATTCATTAACATATTTTAAAAATAAAAAGTCAGTTTAAAATTACAAATTTAACATAGTATTCATTCATTTCCTTAAGGTGACGAAATATGGCCACCCCAGGATACTTACGACACTCATTGTATTATGTAGCGATGCAGGTAAGTAAAGCAAAAAGATCATACTATCAAACTTTCTGGTCATTCTAATGGCCATTTGAGCCACATTAGGTTACACAGTAATACTTTTGCGTGATAATTTGCAAGTTGAAATAAAAGTTACTGACAATTCCCAAAATCCACTCACATTTTGCCAGTATGTGAGCCTTGGAAACTTTCTGATTAAAACTCTATAATTATTTCAATTCTATATAACAAGAATATCCAACCAAGGACTCTATACAAACATGTATAGATAGGGTCCATTATTTCACGTCTTGAAAGACAATATAAAACAGTAAACTATAACATACTGTTTTCAGAGCTTCCTTTACAAATTCATCTTCCAAATTTTCCTGTATGTGAACTGAAATAAAATTATAAATCATAAAATTTTACATGATTTCAATGTGAACATATTACTTGTATAACCAGTGTGATAAACAATTAGAACTAACCCATTAACACAAACAATGAAAATAATTAAGATACAGTCATTCCCTCCACAATAATAAAGATACAGAAGAATCAACTGTATGCATGGCAGATGTAGATTGTCATACAATATACATGTATTGTTGAATAGTACAGAACAGAACAAAAAAAAAAAAAAATTTTACCAAAAAGTAGTTTTTGTTATTACACAATATTTGAAATATTGATAAAGTGCTTATTCAATTAAAACAGAAAATTCACTTACAATATTTTAGTCATTTTTAATAACCTGATCAATCATGAGATTCTGCTTTCATTGAAAATTTTTAACAACTCTAAATTAAGGTAAAAAAAAAACAACTCAAATTCTAATAAACAATTGCAAGTCACAAAACCTAAACTTGAATTCTTCAGAAAATCATTAACATATTCAGGATCAGTTATATGGAATGAAATTCCTCTTAACATATGACTCGCGAAAAGTTTAACATCATTCAAAAATCAATACCTTAAATGGAAATCTCACTAAATGAAAAATGGTCTTTGTCCACTGCTAATATTCACTCTTTTATTTCAGGCTTGTGCTACTTTACTTTTCTTTCAATTTGTTAATTTATTATATGTTTTTTCACTATGTAAATATTGTAAATAACTTGTAGATGTTTTATAAGAGGTCCACATGGAAGATTGGATTTATCCAAATGTGTAGCCTCATTAAATAAAGTCTATTATTATTATTATTATTATTATTATTATTATACAAACTTACCATCAACTTCTTCCAGTAAAAAGTCATCAGATGTTAGATCTAACTCTCCCAGATTCAAAGCAATATTATCCAGATTCTGGAAAAATACAAAATGAATTATAGAACACTTTGATATCAAAATTTATTCATATTTTTTCACAAGACTATGTATATGGCTTATAAAGTAAAGTCTGCTGTAAAGACCACCTTAACTATTGCAAAAGCATGCAATTTTAGATGATTTTTATGTCCAAAATGTTTAAATTGAAAAGAAAGGGGTCCATATTTGAAGGCAACTCTGCCATTAAGAGCATCATTTGAGGGTACTATAAGAGGTAAGAAAATAAGAAAATAAGAAAGTAAGAAAATATATCAGACTAGAATTAGTGCCTAAATAGATAGAAGACAGAAGCAGAAAAGAGGTACCCAGTTACTTTAAAGTTTTTACCTTCATCAATTCAATAATATCAAAAAATTAACTGTTAAAATTTTTTAACGAGTTCAGTCAGCACACAATCATAGCAAAAGTTATGTAAAAAAGTTAACAATAACAAGATCATTTACACAAACATTCATAATAGGTCTGTTATTTTTGTTTGTATAACTTGTCTTTTTCAAAATGGGGGCATTTAACGACTGTCGCCCTCCTGAGCGGTTCATTCTGCAATATTTGGCAAAAATATCTTTCTGTGCGAAAAGTAGGTCACTTTTATTTATGTGTAGGTGTCGCTTCAAGTGAAATTACCGAAAAGTGAAAATAACGCGGAACCGGATTTAACGCGGAAATAGATGCAACGAGTATACTTCTATCATGTGTATTTTTCATTTATCTTTCCATTGGTGTATCGTTTTATTGCAAAAATTAAGAATTTAAACAAGTAGAACGATCAGACCTGATTCGATGTCTGTACACTAAAATTTTTGCTATGTGTTTTTGAAGCAATCCATTAAGACCCTACGTAACAGAAAAATATCCAAATGATAAAAAAGTTGGCAGTGGCTAGAGTTACGGTACCGTAACTCTAGACCCAGATTCTAGAGTTACGGAAGTTCCGTAACTGTAGACAACCCTGTCAGGGTTGGCTAGAGTTACGGAAGTCAAATAACATGCGTATGTTTCAACTTTTTAACATCGAAAATCTTGTCTATATTCAATATTACTCGAAACAAACAAATATTTACCGACGTGACTTATTCAATTGTTATTACACCCGCCATTTTGGATATGACTAATAAACTTACCGGATGTTTAATATAGATAGAAATAAAAAAATAATAAAGAAATATATCTAGTAAGAAAGTCGGTGATTTTCGAACGTTAAATTGACTTAAATTTCGTGAACAAAAATGGGAATTTAGCTTGAAAAAAGAGCTTAGTACTTGGGGGAAAACGTTAAATGAATAGTTACTTAGCAAGTCGATGTTTTGTGTAAAAAAACCCTGCTTGTCATTCCTCACCAAATCTTTAAAATTTTAACGAAAATATAAAAGATCTCGTTAAAAAATACCCATTCATATTCATAACCAAAAGTCAGCAATTTTACTAAAAACTCGGCATATATCCAGTAAAAAAATCGCAGTTTTTTATCTTTTCAATTAAGAACGCTTATTCCACCAAAAAAAGCTCAGTGTACTTATCGTACAATATACATGTAAGTAAAACGCCATGATTCGAACTTTAGTATGCAAATCTTGGGGGAAATTTTTAGATTCAATGAATTGGTCGATGTTTTAGGTAAAGATCGCCGCTTTTAAACGTGACAATGTAAAAATATATCATTTATCAACATTTTTTATCAAATTGAAGACATTTTGCTTTTGATTCTGTCCAAAAATATGGTCGAAAATCGCCGTTTTTTATTACAGGACAAATAAATTGTTTTAATGAAAAATACTAAAGAATCGTCAATTTAATAAAAAGATATTAATTTTGTTCAAATTAGACATATTCGGTCCTAATTATAATCCAACTCTATAATAATAAATCGCTCTTGAAAAGTAAACTAAGTGTGTGACACAGTGTTCGAAATTAGCGGCAGCCCGACGCCCGTGGCTTGTGTTTTTTAAGTCGGGCTTGTCAATTTTCTGTCTAGTAAGCCCGATCGGGCTTATCGCAAATTAAGTTGACTCACAACAATGGCCGAAAATCGCGTACATTTTCGGCATAACTGCGCGAAAATCCCCTCCAAATCTCTTATTAAATCATAAACAAAATCGTAAAATTCCACACGAAAATAATCGTCAAAACAAACTTTTATTGTCATCATTAACAACTTTATAATTGGTACTTTATTTTGTAAAAAGTAATTCCTTCAATCATTGTTATTGTCATAATTTCAAGTAGCAATCTTGACTTATTACGTCACAAATTGTCATGTACATCGGGGAGTCTATATTGTAATTGTTTGCAGCAATTAAAATAAATATTAATCCTTTGTTTGGTGACAAAAATGTATTCGCAGTTTTAAACGGAAATAGATGTAAACAATTTTAGGAGTGTGTCAGCATTTTTCACACTTAGTAGATGTTTGTTAGCGTGATAATGACATAATTGCAATGTCTCATTGTGTAACTATGGAGTCTAATTTAATTGTTAGGTAGAATTAATTCTTAAAACAAGTGTGACCTAGTTTTTTAATTGTTGACTACATGTGTTGAACAAATATTTGCGTTTTGAAAGAAAATTATATCGGCGATCGTAGGAAATCAAATTTTCTTTGTTTCAATTTACTTATACTGTCAATTACAACCGTTTTTTATTATTTAATTTTTAGAAAATTCAAACATTTCTATGTTTGTTCACATTTTTGACAAAATGGATGGGCCGGATGGGCTATTCGGGCGAAGAAGTCGCCCTCTCCGTTAAAACTTCGCTCTATTAGCACATCAAAGCGAAAACGAAGTCGCCGACATTTTCGGAAAATCAATGAAACAAATTATGACCCATATTATGACAGTCCTCGAGACCTCGATTTTAAGACGGATGGAGCGTATGTAACATCCGCATTCTTATGTAATCTACCAATCAACTACGCGGGAGTTGTGCTGTTAGTATACACGCTTCAAAAGCCGATTATTAGTGACTCGATTGTTTATTGATGGCCCCTGTGTATATTGTCACCTTTAAGACCAACCAGCGTCCTCTTAAAAATAAATAGTGCTATATGTCGGCCAGATAATATTGATATCGTAATTAAACGGTTGCAATAAACAAACACGTGTCAAACAGTGATACTACAATAATATAAGTAGATAAAGCTTTTTGGATGCTTGCCGTTAAATTGATTATTGGATTCAATTATGAGCATGTGATCAGACAGTTGAATAGATGTAATTAGCAGTTTGCCAATGATTGCAATTATTTGTTTTTTTTAAGCGTGGTGTCTTATGTTTTCGCGACCCAAGCTATCGCCAATCAAATGAAACAATGTTAAATCTACTTTAGTAGTTAAATAACCTTATTATTTTGATTGTTAGTTCTTCTTAATTAAGCAATTAGTAACGAAGAAATTCCTTCAATTTTTCGATTTCAAGAATAAACTCCGGTTGGTTCAATTGAATTTATGACAATTGTCAAAGTAAAGTCATGTAATCTACCCGCTTGCAGACTCTAAAAATCAATAATAAGCATATATTGCTACATAATATGTTATATTTAAGAAAAGGTATGTTATTTACAGCAGAACTAATTAGATAAAAAATACTTAAACAAAGAAGGGTCAAAAATGAGGACACTGATAACATATTATCAAAAAATGGCCTTTTATGCATTTTTAATCTTTTTTGATGAACATATACTAGCAAGTAAAAATGCTTAACCAAAAAGAAGAACTTTTCATTGAAATGAAAATTACATAATTTACGATTACAATTTGATACAAAATCAATGTGTTCAGTGAATAACTCAGTAACCAAACATCCAGGAAGTATTTAATACTCACACTACTTGTGAGTTACAGCAGACATATAATTTACTATGTAATAGTAATAACATGTATTTAAAGGATAGAAGTTCTAGAAAAGTTTGCATTTGAGAAGTTTGTGAATACTGTTCAAAACATTCCATTCAGCTCATCTAACTTTTCCCGCTTGTCTATCCTCCCAACTTCTCCCTCACATCACTGCACTTCTCCCTAAATTACTGGGAGGGAGAAGTCACTTCTCCCTAAATTTGGAATCCAGGCTCATCCCTGTTTAAAATTTAAGGGTCTTTGATTAAATACATTCGAAATTTCTATAATCATGAGTTTGTTACGAAGGAAATCAGTAACATTCTGTCAGTTTTGAACAACATGCATGTAAAACAAGATTTAAGTAACTACAAAGGCATTGCCATGGTGCGTGTAATTTTAAAATGGGTCTGTTAAATATGCTATCCATATTATCCATTGAGACTTTAACACATATATTCAAATTCTTTGAGGCAAAGAAAAAAGAAGTAAGTGTGAGCTCTGGCACTCCTGGTTGGCATAGTTACTCTTGCCACACAACAGCAAATTTAATGTAAGAAACATTAATTCTGGCACAGCCAAGAGGTGCAAAATGATAGATGTCCTGTTAAGACAAGACAAACTGTCAAAAATGAACAAATGCAGCAGGCATGGCTTTGTTCTAGTCACATTTATAAATAATAAAAGGCTGTATTGATACAATAACACATGTTTTTATTGATTTTTGTCTCATTGCTTAAACTTCCTCAATTTCTCCAATTTTCGATACTTTTAGAGTATGTTAAATCATCCTGTTATTCGGGCTTGTTAATTTTAGTCCGGGCTTGAGGAAGTTGCAAGGTGACAAGCCCGAAGGGCTTGTGTCAAAAAATCCTAATTTCATACACTGGTGACACTTTTAAGACGACAACGTCATATCGCCGTAGAAATAAAAAAATAATAAAGAAATATATCTAGTAAGAAAGTCGGTGATTTTCGAACGTTAAATTGACTTAAATTTCGTGAACAAAAATGGGAATTTAGCTTGAAAAAAGAGCTTAGTACTTGGGGGAAAACGTTAAATGAATAGTTACTTAGCAAGTCGATGTTTTGTGTAAAAAAATCCAGCTTGTCATTCCTCACCAAATCTTTAAAATTTTAACGAAAATATAAAAGATCTCGTTAAAAAATACCCATTCATATTCATAACCAAAAGTCAGCAATTTTACTAAAAACTCGGCATATATCCAGTAAAAAAATCGCAGTTTTTTATCTTTTCAATTAAGAACGCTTATTCCACCAAAAAAAGCTCAGTGTACTTATCGTACAATATACATGTAAGTAAAACGCCATGATTCGAACTTAAGTATGCAAATCTTGGGGGAAATTTTTAGATTCAATGAATTGGTCGATGTTTTAGGTAAAGATCGCCGCTTTTAAACGTGACAATGTAAAAATATATCATTTATCAACATTTTTATCAAATTGAAGACATTTTGCTTTTGATTCTGTCCAAAAATATGGTCGAAAATCGCCGTTTTTTATTACAGGACAAATAAATTGTTTTAATGAAAAATACTAAAGAATCGTCAATTTAATAAAAAGATATTAATTTTGTTCAAATTAGACATATTCGGTCCTAATTATAATCCAACTCTATAATAATAAATCGCTCTTGAAAAGTAAACTAAGTGTGTGACACTTTTAAGACGACAACGTCATATCACCGTATGTTAAACATCCAGTAAGTTTATTAGTCATATCTAAAATGGCGGGTGTAATAACCATTGGATAAATCACGACGGTAAATATTTGTTTATTTCGAGTTATAATGAATATAAACAAGTTTTTCGATGTTAAAATGTTGAAACATACGCTGCAATGCATGTTATTTGACTTCCGTAACTCTAGACAACCCTGACAGGGTTGTCTACAGTTACGGAACTTCCGTAACTCTAGAACCTGGGTCTAGAGTTACGGTACCGTAACTCTAGCCACTGCCAAAAAGTTACGTAGGGTCTTATATAATTAGGACTAAGATAGATGTTACGTAGATGTTACCAAAGTTAATTTATTTTATTTTATTTTAATCCTGTCCTTTTAAAATTTGCTTTTAATACGCCACATAACACCTTGTATGTTAAAGCCCCAGAAAGGGTTATGTACAGTATTAGAAGAAGATTACTATTATGTTGTCCGAAAATTAATTGTCCGAATAAACTACAACTAAATAGGGCAAGATAAAGATTTCACCATTCCCTGGCATTTAAAATTAGTTTAAAATTAAATAAACTATTACAACAGTTAAGTAGAAGCAATTAGTGAAATATACACACAAAGAAGAAGTAAAATAGAAAACTACCGAATCTGGAAGCTGATGACGGGGATCAGACTCCATTTTGTTTGTTTACAACGCGACGACAAAGAGTAATCTACGGCAAAAATTACTGTATATTCGGAACACTTTGGTCCTTTCCGTCTAAACTTTCAATGGAACAGGGAACCAAACTTTCATCGATTACAACTTCCTTTTCCGCTGAACTGCAACTATGGTATGTTTAGATTTGTACCTCTGAATTAAATATCGAACAAATCTTGGTTGACCAAACTATCCTTAGACTTGAAACTCAATCTCAGTGATGAAATATTCTTACTGAATATGAACAAGTATTTTTTTGATTCGACTTTTGGTCCTTATCATAGAAATAAGACATTTTCCTACCGCTACACCTATACATTTTTTTCGTAAATCTGAAAGATATAGAGATCTATGAATTCTCTTAGGTTTGTTTTAAAGCATTGATTAACTGTCATCATATGCTTACGATCCGGCTTAAATAAATCGTGGTACCTGACAATTTTTGGGAACCATGCATATTAAATACTACTGCTATTTTCATGGATAAAATAAACTACAGTGAACTCGACAGTTCCGGGTCAGTTACGAAACAAACGATGCGTGTCTCTTCAAAACGAAAGTTGTGGGAATCAAACCTGCATAAATTGATAAACAAATACTTCCACCTTACCATGCTATAATAAATTAATAGTGTTTATTTGCTTGTAATTTCCTACAATTTTCGAAATTGCATGTTGCAAACTCGATAGTTACGGGTCGCACTTGCCAATTCCGGGTCACGTGACAGATGCTTGTCTCTTTAATCCGGAGTGGTCTCAACAGGGTTAAAATCAATAAAACAGCCGACTTTTTGTCAATAAAGACTTTATCTCATAGTTTCTTCCAAGTTAAACAAAAATAAAGCTCGTAAATTAAAGATCTAATCATGTCACTTGCAATTACCTATTGCATATAAAAACAAGTACCATAAATACAATTAGTTGCGTGTAAAAAGTAAAACTCAAAATGTCAAACAATAATTGTATTTAATTGACAAATATCTAACATATGGGATAAAATTATGTATAAAATCAATTTTAAATGTTAAAAAAATACTTTTTAATAAAAATAAATGATTAAATATAATACGGGTTAAGTTTTGACCCGAAATTGTCACGTGCTTACCAGGTCAAATTGTCTGCATTATTGTCTAAAAGTAATTAGATTAAACAAATCTATGAGTTAAATCGTGTTTTACGATAAATTTCCAGCAAAATGATGTGCAATAAGGACTTATTTTATCTAAATTGTGGATATAAATCGCTGTTTTTTCGAACGCATGGACGAAACGTTCACGTACTTTCGCATTGGTTGGAAAAGACGCTGTTTAGTGTTTCATCACTATGACTTCCGGTAGAGAAATGTTAACATGGAAAGTTTGTGTAACAGTAGCTAAGTGGTTAGTGTACATGACTTAACTATCATATAATCAAAATATTGAATTATTAAGGAATCATCTGTACTATTTTAAAAAAGTGACCCGGAATTGTCGATGACCCGGAACTGTCGAGTTCACTGTATGATTTGTGTTGTGGTGATCGTAGGTGACTGTATAGTCACTTCCAACAGCCTTGTTGTAGGGTTAACCCTTTAGCGACGTGGTTGAGTGTCTCGCCTACCACCCGGGAGAACAGGTTCGATTCCCAGTCAGGGCATGTGGTTTTTATTCTCCCAATTTACTTTAGTGTTGCCGTTGGAATTGTTTGTTTTATATTTTCGATATTCTGCAACAGTAAACCAATTGTTGTTTTTTTATTGACGCATTTTCAGTTTTGTTATTTCCTATTGAGGTCAGAAATTACTCGAGACCAAATAAATATAATTAATATTGGTTAAAAACTTCCTGTAGCTGTGCGTCAAATGAGAGGGCTAGGCCTTGACATAGGGAACTTTTTAGGACATTTTTTAATTCCATATATATTGCATGCTGTACTGACTTTAGTCCTATATATATAACCCTCCGTAACTTATTTTTCATTTGGACATTGCTTCTGTTACGTAGGGTCTTATCGACTTCCATACAGGTTGATGTAGCAAAATGCGCAGGGATTCCCTCGCGCGACAAAAGCGAGCATTATTCAATATTTTTCAAAAATAATTTTGTTTTACCCATTCCTAACACTAATAGACACATTTATCTAGCATATTACAACATAAGATATAAAATAACCAACCTTATTTTGTATAATTAATCCATTGTTTCCGTAACTCAAAACTCCAGACTTCGTTTTGAATACTTCTAACACTAAAGTTCGATTAGGCCGTAACCGATACAGGACTGGTCATGATAAACGCCACACAATCCGTTTGGAATCCGGATTACAAATTCAAAACATTTGCACTAAACATTTTTTCCGTCGTCGTTGAAACAAAATTACTTTCTATTGTACGATTATATTGAACTGTCCGATTGCATAATTACACAGTAATTGCACACTGTATATATTATTTTCCGCGTTCTATATATAGAAATTCGCAGTAAAAATTACCATGTGTAGGTTAATTTAGTGTCGACATCTCATCTGGCTGAATGGTTGTACGGTTGAAGTGCAATGCTACTAAACATCTATTTTTGAAAGAAGTGCGAGTCTGAAGCTAAATATGTATTTTTTTATTTTTTGTTCTTCGTTTTGTATTTTTTTGTTTTACATCTATTTGATTCAGTAATTTTTGAACATAGAAATAAAACATTTAAAAACAAACAATCATGTAAAAATCACTCAATTTTACTGACAGTTTCGGTTGTGCTACTGTCATCATCACTTAAAAAGATGCCACAAAATTTATAGCAAAGGCTTCTTCAAGATTTATGATGCACGGGGCGGGAGGCAATGTGTTTTACGCAATCCGCCCATGATTTAAATGAGGAAAAAAGAGATAAAAATAAGTTTTTATCGGGATTCAAACCCAGATAAAAAGATTTGTAGTCTGACCGTCTCCCCACTCGGCCACACAAACTACGATACGTATTGTGAATAAGATATAATACTTCAGTGTTATGTGCTGACAATACCCTCTACGTGAACTACCGAAATAAACCGACTATTAAATATACCGTGTAATGTGACGTTTTAATTTATGCAATCGGACAGTTCAATATAATCGTACAATAACAATTCAATTAACACAATAATACTTGCATTTAGCTATATTTTTTGTCTCCTGAAAATTAAAAATAATCAAATTTGTAATCCGGATTGGTACGACTAAATGGCATTTATCAGTAACGATTCGGGAAATGGTACCGGATGACTGGAATTTAGCGTTGTTTTAAAAATGAAAGACAGGATTTTTTGGACTTGACGGAAACAATGGAATATTTCTACTTGCTGAGGTGATCTATTATAATTCTTATATGATAATGTGATTAATTATTGTATATACTAGCAGTCTAATAGAGTTTGTTAAGAAAATTGCGTAATAATAATGAATTACATTTGTTTAAATCGTACACTTAATCTGTGCACGTTTTGCTACATCAATATATACGGAAGCCGATAAGACCCTGCCGTAACAGAATAATGTCCCAATGTGAAATGAGTTACGGAGGGTCTTATAAATAGGACTATACTGACTTATGTCTTGACCATGAATCATTTTTTGAACTATCTTTCACTTCATCTCTGCACTAGTTGCTCTAACATATTCTGATCCAATGCATCATTCTTTCACACCCTTAACCAGAAACCCTGGTTGGTAGTATCTATAATCTAGTGCCTAGAAGGGGGTACAGGTTTGAATCCCACCTGGGGATGTTATACCCTTCCATGAAAATTTGACAGTGATGTCAATTTTTCTCCATTAATAAGGTATATGGAGGAGTTTCGGGCCTTGTGGAAGGGTCAGTGAGTACTGGTTATTGACAAGCCCTTGGATAGCTAGGTTGGGTGCACTGGACACCATAACCTAAACTGTTTTGACACAGCATTAAACAGTAATTGAAATAATAATGATCAAGTAGGTTGCCCGTTTGGACAAGCAGCTTGACTATGTATTTTACTTGCCTGAACCAAATTTTTACTAGTAGTGATAGGTTGCCCAAACACAAATGTCAGGGGCAATTGGACGACTTTTCATATCAAGCACCGAGTATCAAAGTTCCTAATACAAACCTTGGTTCTAGAAGTATTGTTCTGTCTAAATTTTTGACATACAAGTTGTAAATAGGAGGGACTTGAATTGCCTCTAGATGACCGTAATTCTTTGTGATTTCTGTTTCAAGGAAACTTTTCACATACCAGTACCAACTCACATGGGTTTTTTCTTGTATCAATTCTAATTACTAGGTTGTGTCAGAACGTTATATGCACCCTAAAGGATATTGTTTCAATTTCAGACTTTAGTCATTCCTGAGAGGTTTCAGCACATTCTTCGTGTTCTCAACACGAACATTGATGGTAGAAGAAACATCATGTACGCTCTAACATCCATTAAGGTATGTATTATTGGGACTGAAATTCCTTATTTAGAAGGAATATTTTTCTCCATTATCTTAGAAATAAATAACCTAATTCTTAAAAAAATATTTGGCAGCCAAAAT
Source organism: Mactra quadrangularis (assembly GCA_025267735.1). Classification (NCBI taxonomy): domain Eukaryota; kingdom Metazoa; phylum Mollusca; class Bivalvia; order Venerida; family Mactridae; genus Mactra; species Mactra quadrangularis. The sequence continues at coordinate 23,248,765 of CM046311.1, read as the reverse complement.
TTTAGTCATAGACAAAAATTCTTAGTGCAGAGGATTCCTTACAACCAATAAGGGTTACAGGCTAATGTAGGTATTTTCAGACAAAGAAATACTAGAAGTTATTTTATGAACTATTTAAATCTTACCTATTAATTTGGAGGTTGTGAGAATTTGGTGAAAAAAACGAAGTTTGTAAATATTCTAAAGATCTCCTTACTTTATTCACTAGTGACTACATAGTAGAGGGTACAAGGAAATGTTAGGGTAACCTTAAAGCTGGAATACAGAGAAAAAAATAAATCCAGGTTAATGTATTGTGGTTCAACAGTAGTACTGAAGATAATTTCAAAGACTTTCAAAAATACACTGAAAATTTGCTGGACTGTAGTCTTGTGGTTTCTGTTCTAGTTTACTTTGGAACCAGACAGTTTTTATTCCTAACCCTACATAGTAAATGAAAAATTGAATACATTATTGTGGCAAACTAACATTTCTGGTCATCTCATTTTTGTATGCAACTTCTTTATTGTGTTAGCATTTTTGAGTATTATATATACTAGGACGAAAAAGAAACGCCGGGTAACCTATAATGATTGTTTTAAGGGATAAATTGGATTATTATATTTATTTTTGTATGAAATGTCATCTGTATGGAACCAGCTGTTGAAGTTTCAATCGATTTCCGATGCTGATTATGTGAAAAAATACCCCCTTTTAACAATGACCCTTCTTGTTTTGCGAAACACGGCCGGACATGTGTTGCATATTTTATGTACCCGGCATTTCTTTTTCGTCCTAGTATATTACAAATATAAAACATTTATGATCTGGCATTTATATATTCAGGGTGTTGGACGTCGTTATGCCAACCTTGTTTGTAAGAAGGCTGATATTGATCTTTCCAAGAGAGCTGGAGAACTTACAGAGGAAGAGGTATTTTAGTGTTTTTTATTCTTCCTAGTGTAACACATTGACTTAGCCGCAGCAAAATGACTACTAAAGACCAAACAATTGAAAGTCTTTAAGATTTCCTATGTGTTCTTATAAAGTTTAAATCCAGTACTAGAACCATATTTTAGTACTAACTTGTAAAGAGAAATCATAATGTTTAATTTAATAATTTTCTATGAATTTAGTTAAATACAAAATTTGTTTTACCTAGGGAATTTTTAATCATTTACCAGTTTATGTCAAATCTATTTAGTACATAGGACACAGATAAATGTATATTTATATAGCAGATAAATGACTGGTTGAAAATAATAAAACTTGGCATATATTATTATAATTTACAGGGGCGGATCCAGGATTTTTTCTAGGGGGGTCCAAACTTTCGAACCACATCGTACACTTGCTGAATAAAGCAACATATTAATAAGAAAAAACTACATAACCATAAGACAGGGCTCGAATTTAACAAAATATTGAACTTTTTGCGAGTGGATTTTATTCAACTCGCAAATGAAAAAATGAGACTCAAGTTTTTTCTCAAAATCTTAACAGAATACATAGTTACAATTCATATAATGCAATAAAAACAACACAGTACTATATTTAACCATTGATGGAACAAGAGCATTACTGTGGAATAGAAAGAGTATCAAACAATTCTTTTAGGTGAATCTTTAGTAGATACTATCTATCTGGCCGTTCCTAGCTGATTTGAGCTCATAAGATAAGACAAGAAATATTTTGGGTCGATTTCAACTAGGGAAAATTTGCGAGTTAAAATGAAAGTTACTTGTAATTTCAAAATCTGCTATGCGAGCTAAAATTCGATCCCTGCATAACATCTATATTAAAAATTGCTTCTTGCTATCTAAAAATGGCTTAAAGTTAAAAAAATACAAACATGGGCAAGTACATTTTGGAAATTTCAGGGGGGGGAGTCTGGACCCCCCTGATCCCCCCTCCATGGATCTGCCCATGATTTATATTGATTTATTCTAAAGCAGCATATTAACTAACTCCTAAAAGTGATATAATGAGACAATGCACTGATGTAGAAAGTTGTATGACAAAAATCAGTGAAACGATAATTGATAATACTGGCTCCTGGACCTTATTTATGTGCCAGAAAACTTCATCAAGCTTTGTTTGCCATTTTTTTATTATTCTGAATTCAACTTACAGATTGAAAGAGTTATGACCATCATTCAGAATCCTAGACAATATAAAATTCCTGATTGGTTCTTGAATAGACAAAAGGATGTCAAGGATGGTAAATTTAGTCAGGTATGTTTTGTTATTTGAAAATTTAGATGTCAGCGTATTTGTTATCATACTGACCAAACTTTGAAAGATATTAACTGTTCATGAAATTAGTGGATGTTCAGTTGCCTAGGATATCCACTTCTGTTTGGGCGAACAGAAATTGCCATTGGGCAAGATTTTGTGCCTGCTTCGTAAATTACTTGTTTGAACAACCTCTTGCATATCCTTATTTCAAAGGTTGTATTATTCAAGCTTGAATAAAGTTTGTGTTAACCAAATTGCTATTGTTTTTTACTAGGCTACTGTAAATTCATGGAGCTGTAAATTTGATATTGAGATATAATATTTTCCTCAATGAAAATATGTTATTCAGTTCAGGGATGTGTAAATGAAAGAACTTGATGTTGGTAATGATCTCTCCATATTAAGTCACGTAATTTGAGCTGTGCCGCCTCAGCGTTTCCATAGTTATTAAAGAATGGTTTGCTAAAGACTGGATAAAGATTTATGTGTTATATTTCTCCCATTGAATGGAGAGTGTTTGCACTTTCTTATAGTTTATACTTTATATATGTGTGGTAAATATTGTTGTCTCTAGGTTACCAGTCCAGTTATTTCTGGATCATCCCACATACTAGTCAAAATGTTCAATCTCTATTATATATGTGTGGTAAATATCGTTGTCTCTAGGTTACCAGTCCAGTTATTTCTGGATCATCCCACATACTAGTCAAAATGTTCAATCTCTATTATATATGTGTGGTAAATATCGTTGTCTCTAGGTTACCAGTCCAGTTATTTCTGGATCATCCCACATACTAGTCAAAAGGTTCAATCTCTAGATATTTTCATTATACCCCCGCTTCGAAGAAGAGGGGGGTATACTGTTTAACCCTTGTCCGAGCGTCCGTCCGTCCGTTACAAAATTTCCGTCGCAGTTTTCTCAGCAACTATAACATGCAGCAGCCTAAGACTTTGCATATTGCTTCATCCCATAGTCCCATGTGGTGTAAAGCGATTTCATGCTCCTTGCTCATCTACTTCCTGTTTGTCGCATATTTTTAGATTTTGCGGGGGTATCACTAGTGAGCATTAGCTCACAGATTTACTTGCTATTCTCGTAGATTTTTCAGTATGACTTGCTTCTTAACCCAGACTTACTCAATGTGTGGGGTAACATGACAAAAGATCTTGAAATATATTTCATTAGCAGTTTTAGCTATAAATGGACTTACCAGTTTATAGGTTAATTCCTTTTAACTGACTTTATTTTATATTGATAGTCCTGCATATACCTAGTATATCAAAATCAACGACTGATAATTAATGTTTTTTAGTCACTGCTAAGTGGGAAACATGGCAGACTGATGAACAAATCGTGTAAAATAATAGAAGATCTGTCTAGATCTGCAGGTTAACGGGGTCATCTACCAAAATATGTAAAATTTCTCTTGACCAGTAAGACTTGGTTTGGTCCTCCTTAAAATCTTCGCAGTACTGTCCAGTAATAAATTGATGAGTTTAGCGTCAACTGATGTTTTTATCATATTTTTATCTTTTAGGTGATGTCTAACTCTTTGGATAACAAACTTCGTGAAGATTTAGAAAGATTAAAGAAGATCAGAACACACAGAGGTCTTAGACATTACTGGGGGTATGTTAATATCTTATTTTTTTTAGGGGGGTTAACGCAGTAGCAACACATTGTATAGGTCATCAGTCCACCTACTCACTGTTCCACTGGAAAGGCTTAATCTCTGGATTTAGCTGTTAACCTATAACTAGGGGATACTTCTGTCTGTGACTGACAACGCCCTACATGATTTTGAATCAGTGGTAGGAGGGAGAATGGCCATAGAATGGTATTTTATGACCAAGCTCCAAGAAAGGTTGTGCCGTCTGGGAATTGAACCTATAACCTCTCGATCAGTAGACTTGTGGGCTATGGACTGAGCTAGTCAGGCTGGCTAATATATCATTAAAATACATTCAACACTATTCTATACTGTCTGAAGTCAGTAAAATAAGTAGATATTTAGGACAACTCTTTTTTGTTTGAACATTGTTCAATGCTAGAACAATATTACAATAGGTTGGATGACATTTTGGTTTTGGCCATTCAGAAAGAACACTAGAAAATCAACATCACCTTTTCAAGAGTGATTTTCAAGGCTGATTCTCTGCATTTGGAGAGAAGTATAATTATGTTGAGAAAATAACTATATTTGGTGAAGTCATGTTACTATCAAATTGTTATACCCCCGCTTCGAAGAAGAGGGGGGGGTATATTGTTTTACCCTTGTCCGTGCGTCTATCCGTTACAAAATTTCCGTCGCAGTTTTCTCAGCAACTATAACATGCAGCAGCCTAAAACTTTGCATATTTCTTCATCCTATAGTCCTATATGGTGTAAAGCGATTTCATGCTCCTTGCTCATCTACTTCCTGTTTGTCGCATATTTTTAGATTTTGGCGGGGGTATCACTAGTGAGCATTAGCTCACAGATTTACTTGTTATATATGGCATGGCTTAGACTCTAAATACCCAGAGCTTATAATATGACTGTTTGGTTCAAATACCTCTGGGGCATCCATTTCATATAATAAAACAAACACTTCCACTTTTCTTGTTGAAAAGTAACATAAAGGTACTTTAGGCAAGTGATAATTTTGTACAAGAGTAACAAGTTTACTAGGACTAATGAGGTAAAACCAGCTGATGTATTCTTGGTAGTTGTTGCAAGTGACACATCAGCGGTGCTTTTCACAAAAATTCCTTAAAAAAAATCTTCCTAAGTCAAAAGCAAGAAACATAAATAATATGCTTATTATACCCCCACTTCGAAGAAGAGGGGGGTATACTGTTTTACCCTTGTCCGTGCGTGCGTCCGTTACAAAATTTCCATCGCTGTTTTCTCAGCAACTATAACATGCAGCAGCCTAATACTTTGCATATTGCTTCATCCCATAGTCCCATGTGGTGTAAAGCGATTTCATGCTCCTTGCTCATCTACTTCCTGTTTGTTGCAGATTTTTAGATTTTGTTAAATGAAAGTTACATTATGATAGTCATATTTCTCACAGCGGGGGTATCACTAGTGAGCATTAGCTCACAGATTTATTTTTTTTGCTTATCAATTCTAAATATTACACAAATTGTGTGTACCTTTTGAATATCATATCATAGTCATGCTTATTATCCATCTGACTTTGAAGGGCTAATTATATGAAACTGACTTACAAAGATTTTTTTCGTAAGATTTTTTATGAAAAGAACCACATGTTACCTGCTGTAAGAGAAAGATTTGGTAGAATTGATCATATTGTGTAAATATGGTTGCTTGTGTTCAGAAATATGTATAGTTTGTTCTTCCTCAACTGTCCTAACATTAATAATTTTATGGTAAATATGTATGTTAAAATATCATAGTCTTACGTACATTGTTTTGGAAATGTGTGTATTATGATTGAGTATAGCTGCTTATATGATAAGTTTTTAGTCAAGATATATCAGTAATGACGAAGCTGCGGGTATTAATGTAATAAATACAAAGCAATTAGTCACTGTGAAATTATTAAGCTTTGAAAGTTGAGAAAAAAACGACTGTACCCAGTCTTTAAGTATTGGTAGTCATACTTTACTACTTCATTTGATTACCCTGTGTGGTATAACGAAAGATGGGCAAGTAATAACTTGTATTACTATTTTCTATTTCAGTCTACGTGTGAGAGGTCAGCACACTAAGACTACTGGACACACTGGTAAAACTGTTGGTGTATCTAAGAAGAAGTAAATTGTTTGTATATCTATGGCCAATTAAAAAAAAAGAAAAGAAAAATTCTTGACTTGTGTCTTGTTTTTTACCTTACTGTTACATCTATGTGCTGATATACAGTGACATCCGTGTGGGTTCACAATTGGCCCAGCCTCGGGGATCACTGTTTTCATTGGCTCTTTCTGTTAAACAATCTTGTCAGATGCCCTAAGCATCTAGTTCTCAGATGAGCAGTCCAGGGTCCTCAGGACCCTCTTGTTCTCACAATGTCGAGAACAGCCTTGCCAATAAAACCATTTACAGCTTGCAGATAATTTGAAAGTTAATGTTTGTTTGTTTTGTTTTGTCATATAATAGCAGTCAGTCAACCTACTTACTCCTGGAAAGGCTAAATCTCTGGATTTAGCTGTTAACCAACTACTAAGCACATACTTATGTCAGTGACTGACAACTTCTCTACATAATTAAAAATCATTGGCAGGAGGGAGAATGGCCGTAAAATAATTTCATGAACAAGCTCCAGGAAAGTATGCCCTGCCCGGGAATTGAACCCACAACTCCTTGATCAGTAGACTTGCTAGTCTGGATTACCTGCCCTTCACCACTATCGTTATCGGGTCAGGCAAGCTGTTATCATGGCGGCCTCCTCAGTTATTCAGGTATTACATTTTCTTAATCTTGAATGATCATTTGCTGACGATAGTTACTTTAGATGGAGTTCAGTACTTAATAGGTCATTCGACCTTGATGTTTCTGATTACACGTATATTAATTTTAGCAGAGGTTTAACAACAACATGATTCAAGTGAACACAATTCGGAAGTGGATTAGTCTCTTTAGAATTTTGGATACTTTATTCAGCATAAATGTAACTGAACAACTAAAAACAAGTATCCATTGTAATTCTTGTACAATGATCCTTTGATTTAAGCCTGTGTAGTGAGAAATGATACTATGAAAACATAATTATCCAAACCTAATTCATTACATAGGGTGCCGTCATGATCATGCTTTGCCTGACGTACTTTTACCTGTCTAAGTACGACTGGGAACCAGACAATCGACTTGCCTGCTAGCCGGGCGGCTATTTAAAAGTTGATGACAGGATGTCATGTATTCAACTCAAGTATTTTTTTCTTGAGCAAGAACATGTTTTTGGCATGAAATTATTTGCATATCATCATCAATATGTTTGATTAAACCACAGCTGTGACGTCATTCCATTGTATTCACAGTACCGTATATCTAATAATGTACAGGTAGCCGTCCAATATTAAGATTACTCGTCCAATATCCGATGTGTTAGGACAATATCTAACGTGTAAGTCTAATATTGTACTACACGCTAGATATTGTCCAACACATCAGATAATGTACGCATAACCTTAATAGTGAACGATTACCTGTTCAATGAAAAAACCAAACGAACATGTGAAGTTATTTATTGATTCATTTATAGAACAAAAATTGACAAATAAAATCAAAATTGTAAATTCTGTACTCATTCTCCTTCGAAATGAAGACGTTAATAATAATAATGTTATTCCTGTTCACATTTAGTCGACGTGGCACTGTCGTTCTGAAAATGAAAAAAAAAATAAAAAGATATGTGTAAGTATAGCAAATACCAAGACCCAAAGTAGATTTTAAGCACATTTTAACTCATACTCTGCCAAAAACTGTTAACCATTTCTTGCGTAAGGTTAATAAGATAAAAATAAAAGAGCGTTCTTTAGAATTAGTTGCAGAACGGAACATGTCATTCGTCATCAACGTAAAGAAGATTTATTTTAAATAAAAGTGACTGTGCATTTAGCATGCTGTGACCTTGGCGTCCAGTGAGTGTTTTATTGAGCAATGGCACAGGCAATATTACAACAGAAATAATATATTCATGCACTGGGCAACATATATAAACTTTGAAAATATTTCATTAACACTCAGCGTAACCAAAATGATATAGAAACATCGCTAGAACTATATTTATTTGAAAAATATGACCAATAGACAATATCAAATACAAAAGGTACAGATTTTAGTTAAAAATTAGATCTTATGCACAACGGCCTCTCTCCGTGATCAAATAATGATAGGTTTGAGCCTTGAAGCGACTATAGATTAGAATGTAAAAAGAAGGGCAGACATTATGCTTACGAAAGATGTATGTAATATACATATATCATTAACTGGGACTTGGAACGTTTTGTCAGTGAAACATTTTTACGGGGTATTTGGTGCACACGGGGCTCAGGTTCAGGTCTCCATGTGACCATTGTTTACATAATATATTTTGCAAATATAAACTTACCAATGACCTGTTGCTCCAATATAAGCTTCTTATCAAGCTTATAAGAAATCAGCATTGTTTTTCAGGCTGTGACTGACATCGCTTCTTAGACATTACTGGAATCAGTTGATAATCCACGTTTTCTATGCATGTCAAGCGTTGTAATGAATATATATCCAACAGAAAGATTTCCAAAGTTTATCCATGAGAAAAATACACTTTAATTCCAGTGATCAATTAGGTCTATCAAAAATTGTTACACTTGTATAATGTACCCGACTAAATGAAGAACAGAAACGAAATGAAAAACTACAGTCATAACTACACAAAAGTTTACATGTGAAAAGATCTGCACGAAAATCTCGCGAACAGAAAATTCATTAAATTGTCGGACTTAAGGGGCACCATACGGGAAACAATAAATAGTTTCTATATTTATTTAAATTCTATAAATAAATGATTTAAAAGTATAACTTTTAAATCGTTATTTGTATAGGTGTAAATTATAATTGAGTTTGTATCATAATAATAATAATCTGTAGGTAAGCTGTGGTTTAAGTAAGATATACCCCTCGAGCTGCCCAATATGTTAGACATTGGATACGCTTCGGCGCTAACGCGCCTCAGCTATCCAATATCTAACATATTGTACAGCTCTCGTGGTATATCCCTTACATAGTGTAAACCACGATTACAAGGTACAGGTCGTATTCTAGGTCATGCGTGTTTTTGTACTTTAAACAATTGACTTGTCCACTAAAATGGCAAATAAGCTGATGCATGAACAACAATTCATTGATTAAGACATACTACTTAGATATTCAATTTTTTTTTAAATAGTGTATATGCACATTTAAATTCATATAATGATATGTTTATACAATAAGTTTAAACTAACTAAACTATAGAATTGTAAAAATAATTCACCCCTTAATATTGGTATGTAATGAAACGGGCTATGTTTATATACGCAATGTTTACGCAGACGACCTGTAGAGCATTAGGATACTTGGAAGTATAGTGCGTACAAAAAACAAAACATGTTTTTGGAAACATTGAAAATGAGACAATTCATTTCAGTGGTAGGCAGTAATTGAATTAAATCTGTGTAATCAAAACAAAATTAGCATGGTGATTAGTAAATCATGCTTGTAATGATAGAACGCTTTCCATTACACCAACAACTAAGACAAGAAAAACATTTCACAATTGTTTATTTTAAAGTCATCCTGGGCATCCCTCGTCGTGGGTTAGTTCATTGTATTGTTATTATAAACAGTGTTTTGGTTTTTTTGTTCGAACTATATATGCTAACGTTATAAACTGATAAGTTGGTTGACTTTTATTAACATTGGTTTGTTTTTTATTGGTTTAACGCTGTAGCAACACCTTGTATAGTTCATATAACGGTGGTCAGTCAACCTTCTCACTCCTGGAAAGGCTAAATCTTTGGATTTAAGCGCATACTTTCGTCAGTGACTGACAACTGCCTTACCCAATTATAAATCATTGGTAGGAGGGAGAATGGCCATTGAAATAATTTCATGACCAAGCTCCACGAAAGTATGCACCGCCTGGAAATCGAACCCTTGATCATTGGACTTGCGTCCTACCAACTGAGCTAGCAGGGCGGCTATATATTTACTATAGAAGGTGATTGACCGAGGATATTTGTTATACACTTAAACCACAGCGGAGCAGTCCTCCGACAGAACTAATCCTATGCACAATATCAGGTTTTGATATTTCCCTTAAGTGTATTTTAATAGCATGGAACCTCTGAACACCAACACAATGTAAGTCCCTCCCAGTGGATGTTGTTCAAGAGAGGGTGTACTGTATAAGGGTATTACTTGTAAGCTGAAACTGATCAGTTGACTGTAAACCTGAGGGGGTGCGCGTTGCGGGTCAAAATACCGAATCGTCAAACTTAATTTATCGTACAACCATTAGACCACTGAGAAACGCTTTCTTCTAGAGCTGCATCGATTCACCGGAAAGTCGATTCGATGCGATTCGATATTTTTTCTTTCGATTCGATTTTTTTCGATTCGATTCATCTATTAGAATAGTTTACTCCAAATATGCATTTATACATTTATTTGAGAGTAAAACTATTTATTATTGATAAAATAAAAGTGTTACTCAAATTAAATTCACATGAAACACGAAAATCTGCTAAATTAAGATTGCTTCTTTAAGTACGAAACGGGTTGGGTACGAATATAAAGGTCGCGAAAATGTATCATTAATGTAATATCAACTAAAACGTATCTATATATACAACATGAAACATAAATTGTATCAGAATATGCAGCTCTTCATATACTGCAGATAACGCCTTGCTACTTGATTTAATAAAGGGAAATAACCGTTGCGGTGAGTTAGTGTCTTTTAGGTGCCCTTTTGCTTTTATGCTTATGACTTATGTAGATACGTTTAAAGGTCAGTATCGAATCGAAATTCGTGGGTCCCGAATCGAAATCGAATCGCCGCCCTCGCAGTCGAGTTTCGATGTATCGAATCGAATCGTTGCAGCCCTACTTTCTTCATTTATTGTGGCCTATTTTTGGTGTTTTTAACCTATTTATGGAGTTTTTTTTCCTAATTTGCCTCACGAAATCGTGCATTTGTCCAATAGAAAGAGACATTTCCCCAAGTCGTACTATTAGTATATATATAGACGTACATGTATATTTGTATTTTCGGAAAACCGGTTATTTTTAAAAATGCATATTTGTATTGCTTACATTGATTACCTGTTGTTGTAGTTTTAATACACAAAACTTATAAGCCTCGAGATGATTTTGATATTAAGCAATTTACAGACAGTTCAACATACATGTTTACATGTACAAAATCCTGTATATTTTTGCAGTCATATGATTATTGATATAAATCCAAATGCAGTGCCGTAGCCACAGATAAAATTACAAAACAAAGTTTGCATTCGGAAAAACGCTCGGGTGATTCCGTTGACTGACGATCGTTATGCAGTAATGTCCGAGGTAGTTCCGAATGCAAATTTTCGGAGGGGGGATTTAGATAATACATGTACGTTTTTTTTCATTCACAGTCCAAATGTACTCCAAGATATCAGTATTGGTATCCCTCAATAGCTACGCCGGTGTAATTGGAAAATCCCGACGTACTATTTTTAAACAAGATATACGTGGCTTTACTTGATTACATCTCTTTGATATTTAAACTAGTGTGCATTTGATTTTACGTCAGGACTTCGAGCGGATTAGCGAGAAAAGATGGCTTGCAGTCACTGCGGTGAGGATAGATTTGGAAATCTAGCACAGCTTGGATGTCATGTCTCTAAAAATCACGCTGCGTTTTCTTGTCCCTGTGACAAAAAGTTTGTTACGAAAAAAGAGCTTGATGAACACACGGCGTATAAAAATGCAAACAAGAAGCAGGACGCGTGCTCGGGATGTTGTCGCTCATTCGACAGCGCGAAATCTTTGTGGGATCACAAACGTGACAAGCAACATTGGAATTCTGGCGAACGTAACACCATGTCAGAAAAACTTGGTTTCCATCCATGTGATGATCAGTGCAAGAGGACATTTAGAACCCAACAAGGTTTAAATGATCATAAGAAATACATGGCTGGTAAATTTGCTGATAAAGAAGCGACATGTAATGTCTGCACCGTGACATTCCGCAATGCTAACCAGAGGGATCAACATAAACGTGACACTGGTCACAGTGGAAAGTCCGAGACAAGACGTAAAGAGTACATCGACATGTTGTACAAGAAAAATGTTGCTCTGTCCAAGGAAGACAAGAAAGTATCCGTTAATAGAGTAGACACTGTTCTCAAAGAAATAATGAGCTCTGTGACCAAAGCCGATGGTGGACATATATACAACCAGAACATTCGAAAATCTGGCAGTTACCCGACAAAAATGAAGATTGGAAAAGCAGATGAATTTGATACACAACTCCACGTGAATGTAACACCAGAGCTTACTATGGATAAAGGAAAAGTGTATTATAGTTATAATAAAATTGATCCTAAGGTATGTTGTTATTTATTATATGATATCTTGCATAGTCGGATCTAGCGGGGGGTCAGGGGGTGCGGACCCCCCCCCCCCCACCCTGGAATATAATGTACCTGTCTATTAGTATATTTCTTGACTGTCATTTTTAAGTATAATGAAGCAATTGTTCTATGTGCTTAACATAGATTTGATGGTTATGTAGATTATGATTTTAAAACATGTATGTTCCATTATTCTGCAAAATGTGTATAATGTGGTTGTGGTTCGAAAGTTAAGATCCCCCTAGAAAAAGTTCGGACCCTTGGAAAAAACCCCTGGATTCGCCCCTGTCAGTTGTTATAAAATTGATCCTAAGATATGTTGTTGTATAATTACATTTTGTATATGATATCTTGAGTCTGTCGTCTTTTTGATGTCGTAAATTATGATGATTCATGTTCTCGCTAACGTATCTATAACTCATATACATGTTATACTAATTCTAAACATTTTTAGGCCTATTGTCTGCCCTGTACCGAACCAACCTGTCCTAAAAGTTCAAAAACTACAGTTTTAATAGAGATATAGTCAGGATTCGAACCTGGCATACAATGTTGATAGTTCTTTGAGCGTTGTATAATGGACACCTTTTATTGTCTCGTATTTGATTCATACTAATATACAGTAAAGTTCCGCTATTATGACCACTTTTGTTATTTCAAAATCATGCGGTTTTTGTGAACTATTCAAACTCAAATGCCTAATTTGTGAACAAAAGGGGCTATATAATAAGACTTCTTCGCTATTAAGACCATCGATTTTGCTGGTTTTAATTGCGGAACTTTACTGTATTGTTTTATATCGATTAGATGATAAATCATTGTATTTAAGGACGGTCTTGACAACAATCTGAATATCAAGAGAGAATTAACAGATCAAAGACATGGTCAGAAAATACCTAATGGTTATGCAGCCCTCAAGTGTGCTGATGGAACAATGCCTGACAAGTTAGTACACAATGGTTTCTTAGTTCCTAGAGCTGTAAAAGAAGACTTGCATGGTAAAATTAAAGACGCTATTGTGGATATGCCAGGTATAATATCGTGTATCTAGTATGTTTCAGTCACAAGAATATTGAAAACCGCCCTGTTAGCTCAGTTGGCAGCTAGCAAGTCTACTGATCGTGGAGCTTTGTCATTAAATTATTTTTACGGCCATTCTCCCTCCCACCAATGATTTCAACCCAACAAACAAACACACAAACAAGAATATTGAATACTGTTACGTGAAGCAGGCAGATCTAGCGAATCAGAAAGAAAAAAGGTCATTTTGTGGGGGATAACGCCGAAGCAACACATTGTATAGGTTATATCACGGCGGTCTGTCCACCTACTCACTGCTCCTGGGAAAGCTAAATCTCTGGATTTAGCTGTTGACCAACTACTTTGCGCATACTTCCGTCAGTGACTGACTACTGCCCTACATGATTTAGAATCAGTGGTAGGAGGGCAAATGGCCGTAGGTATTATATGATGACCAAGCTCCACGAAAGTATGCCCCGCCTTCGAATTGAACCTACGACCCCTCAATCAGTAGACTTGTGCGCTACCCACTGAGCTAGCCAGGCGGGCCGAGAGGGTCAAAGGAACCTCATTTATAGTTGTGTTTATTCAATCATCGTGGATAATTTTATAATCATATGTAAATATATTTGAGATGCTAATTCGATTTAATACATTGTTATTGGACTATAAGAGGAGAATTTGACGGCATTGTGCAAAAAGGGGATAAGTGGTAAAATCATTTCTTTTCTATAATCAAGAAAACTTACAACGGTTTTCATTTCAAATATTTTGAGATAAATCTTGGCATTCTTGTAAACCATGAATACTTTTATTTTAACATGGACATGCTAGTACGTGATAAGAAGTTATTTACTACTTTCACTATGTCATCGACTTTTGGTCATAAAATACCAACTATAGACAAGTAAGGCGTGTATTACCACTTCATAATCCTCTACATGTATTAGAATGACGTAGAACGTTAAATGAATGCCCTTTGGTTCAAACTAAGTCCCACTTCAGGGCTCACAACGTATCAAGCCTGTCCAGTTTACCCGAGCTTAGTCGTGGATAACAGTCAATGATTCCGGGGCATGCCCTGCATAACTTAGTGGTGTGTAGTAATGAAGTATTGTCTACGTTCATTCTACTGTATACCTCTGCACCAGATAGGGCAGCTGTTGGCCACTGGCAATGGTACATGTGTGTTAGAGCTGTCATTGATTGGGCTCCAAGCATATCGACGATATCGAGAAATAGATATCAACGATACACTGATATATATCGATATATATTCACTGCAGTACTATATACAATCCATTTATCTTGTCATAAACTCACGATAGATATATATTTGTCATGAATATTATATCTTCTGTGGACTAGAACTATTTCCACAATGGGGGTGCTGTCAATGTTTCAGACCTATCAGTTTATATTATGACAGAACACCTGTTTCCGCTTACGATAGAGGGTTCGTCTCTCAAATTTGACCCCTTTATGACTTTTGTTTTGAATTTAAGCTTGTATACTCACAAAATGCGAGTGAATTTTAATAATTGCGAGTAACTTTTTTTTTAACTCGCACATTTTCGCGAGTTGAAATCGCTGCATAAATTTTAACTTATGAGGCTCAAATCATCATTGAAAACGACTGGATAGTTTGATAGTATTAATTCAAGATTCTCATAGTTACTACGTCCAGGGATATCTCTCCGCTACGTATGCTATAAACATTTTAGTGAATTAATTTTCATTTCGCGAATTGAAATTAAAACAACTCGCGTAAATTTGCGAGCCCATTTTTTTATTAAATTTGATTCCTGTCTGTTTGTGTACCTATATAGGCATTATCGATATTTCAAAATGCATATCGATTTTTGATCAAAAAATAAAAATCGACGATATGTACAGCAATATCGTTAGAATCGATGACAGCTCTAATGTATGTACTTAGTACTATCAAGGACCATATACTATGTATACAGTTTGAGTCTAGAGATCTATGCCAGTAAAGGACAGTGAAAACGCTCAGCCCGCAGCTCAGTGAATCGACCGATGCGTATAGGAGAATAAAATGCTACATGTAGCTTCATACATTGCATTATTTATTATGCATTTTAGGTGTTCACTTAAACAAACACTGTCATGGACCAGCTCTTACTTTGACTATTGTACCTCCGAATGGTGGCCATCATATCAGTGTAGATATTACGCCGACCGTGGCGTCATCTCAGCCTGCACGTCTCAGCCGTCCTGATACGATGAAAGCGTACGACGCAGACACTAGAGCCCGCATTGAGAAAGCTGGATACTGCTACGTACCCAAGCAAAATGAGGTATGGTTAGTATCAAATAATAGCATGGCACAGAAAATGCTCTCGAACATCGATGCCGGAAATGGATGTCGACGATATGTCGGGAAACTGATGAAGAAGGAAGTGACGACATGCGCATCTCGTAGTGAAGATGGACTTCCGGGCATCTCGTCTCACATTATCAAGGTAACTGTGATAAAATTTGTTCATAGCATCTAAGATTCAATTGTTAATGACGCTTGAGATCCGGATGGAGCAAGAAAATATGTCCGGTGTGTTTATTAGAACCTGTCGATGGCCTCTGCTTGGTCAATCAGTGTTATTTGTGTGTACGCCTACTCTAGGAGAATGTGACTGGCTCTTTTAAACAGATCAAGGACGCTAGGGCCCACGAGCTTATTCTTTTCACCCATACAGACTGTTTGTGATAAATAAATGATCCTACAGTTTTGTAGTTTCTATAGTTTCGTATACTTACGACTGATCATATATGTTCATCGACAAAATTATGTTTTAAGATTCTTTCATCATTGCAGGCGCGTAGGAATGATCAGAATATTGGGGCCGCAGATTGGGTGGATACCCGCCTTTTTTATTTTTTGTGTGAATGTAAGCCTCTGAAACTCGATTTACAGCGCTTTCAGTACTCCCATTGTAAGAACAAATATATGACTCAAAATTTTCAATATGTGTCATGAAAAATTTACTCGCGGCCCCATTGCTGCAACTTGCCTGAATATTGAGGCCGTAGCCGCCCCCCCCCTGCGGTCTCAGCTCCTACATGCCTGCACTGTACGCCAGACTTTGAACATGTTGCGTTAATACGATTGATACACAATTTAAAATTATGTCTGCCGAGATTTTCAAGGCTTATTATCAAAGGTAAATGGTTACTACAGTTCAGTCACTCATAAGTTAACACAAAATGCACTTGGTGTGCCCTTTATCCACACAAAGTGTGTACTTGAAGTTGATGTGCACTTGTAGTACACCTTTATTGAATAAAATAGTAACTTACAGTAGGCCAAAAACATAAAATTTAAAATCGGTTCCTTAGTCGAATCATAACGACGGATGAAACCTGATTGTGTTTTTACTTCCCAGACATCAAGTCACAGTCGTTTGTGTAGAAGTGAAATAGACGATGTGATATTTTAAAGCGCTACGTCGACGACGTTATCAGCGTCGTTTTTACCGAGCTCCGAACAATTAACCATATATTCACTTAAAATACTATACATTGTATTTTCATTGCTTGTAAATAGTTTTACGTTCTGTTTTCTGTGCTGTGTTGCAGAAAGATTTTCCAAACTTTTAGATGCATTTTTATTAATCATATTTTACAATGCTTCAAATGGTTTAAACAACATTGGTTTTTTTATCAACCCTCGTATTTTGAAATTTCAGCATCATATGTTATGGTGCAGTGAGCAAGAAGGAATAAAGAACACTGACTATTGGCACATGAAAAACTCTGATAATTGTTTCATAGATTCGATGAAAAAACTAGAAGGATGTTTGAGGAGAGGAAAGCTACCGGATTACTTTAACACGTCAGTGAATATCCTAGCTGGTAAGGAGAAAAATGTGTTAAACAATCTCGCTGATCACTTCAAATCTCGTGTAACTGAACTTGTACACATGTAAAAATATCTGATATGGTATAACCTAAGGCTGCAACGATTCGATTCGATACACCGAAAATCGATTGCGAGGGTGCAGATTCGATTTCGATTTTGAACCTGCGATTTTCGATTCAATACAATACAATGCAATAGTTCTTGATTCAGCATCATCTATGTACAGACTATTGCCATAAACTTCGATATAGGTTTTAAACTTGTCTATAAAAGTTACAGACTTTTAGTTACAATGATAAACTAGATTAAGTGTTCATTAATAAATATGTAATACAGTATAACTTGCATTAACAGCCACCTGCTATCTGCGGTCACCTGCTGTAAGAGGTCAATCCGGCTTCCTCCCAACGAAAATCCCTCCATTTTGCATCTGTTATAATCAACCACCTGCTGTTTGTGGCCAGTGGTCACCTACTTCCTTACAAATTCACCAATTTACCTGCATTAAGTGGTCACAATCAGTTAATTTTAAAATTAACTAAGTGTCACCACCATTGTATAATGGCACAGACATGTGAAAACCCACTCAGTTTAGTCTTTAAACAGTCAAAATTTATCAACAAAGTGTAATCACATAAAATAAGTCTTCATGCTAAAACTGATATTGTCACTTGGGGACATTTTTTAAAACATTTTTTAAGATCATTTAATAAAAACTGTATGAACAATTAATATTCACATTGAACTAATCAAAGCATTTTATCTTAATCTGGTTTAAGTGGTTACCTGCTGTAAGCGGCCATTTTAGTCACTTCCTTTCACTGGCTACTTAATGCAAGTTACACTGTACATTTACTTCATTGATCTTGTTTTGAAATACATGTTAAGAATTTAAGCAACAATTTTATTCTAGATGAATATATTGCTATACATTTGGTATGCATTGTACTATTAAATGAATTAAATAGAAAAACCCGAGGCGCATCGAATCGACTTTCCAGTGATTCGTTGCCGCCCTAGTACAGTCTAAATTGTTTCCTTTGCTCATATACATTCTGTACAATGCGTTTTTTGTTAACATTACAATGATCATGGCTAAGTTTATGACTGGTGATAGGAAAATTGACACATATTTCCCAACATTAGTCCACACTTTTTAAATTTCTAGTCTTACGAGAATTTCTTGAAAAAAAATGAGTATGGCAGGTCGAAATAAGAAAAGCCAATTTTAACCGATTTTCAAACCCATTTTGTACACGTTCTGAATGAAATTGATATCTATTTTAGAAATTAACTGACATTTTCTCAAATTATGTGATAATTTACACGTTGAGCTTATTTGTACTGGGATGGGTTCTGTTGTTTTCTTTTTTGGTATTAAAATAATGGCTGGTAATAAAAAAATATAAAAAAGATTTTTTTTCAATTTCTGAAAACTACGGTCGGTATTTTCGTAAGACGAAAAATATAAAAGGTATGGCACTACTGGTAGAGTGAAAAACAATATGTTTTATAGATTGAATGACTCCGTGGTGTTAATTTTACGAAAAGTTTTATTCTATCGTAATGCTTTTATGATCGAACCATATAACAACTAGTGTAAAGGGAGATAATCGCTCACACAGTACTGTGCTCAGTTATTTAAAATACACAATACTTAGTCGAGTTATGTCCCATTAGTAAGAATCAATACTAAGATAATCTGGAATAACCTTTGATATTGCTAGTTATGGGTGGTTTTGCTATATTTATACATAAGTGATTTTCGATATGATGATGGCAATGATGGAATATATAAAAATCAATTCAGAATGATTAAACTTGTTATGATAGTTGTTTTTATACGATGCCCTCAATAAATAAATATTCACTTATGAATCGTATTGTTTTGTCAAGTTTTACTTAAATACCTAACATTAAGTGATGATGATGGGGATAGTTTGAGAATTGATGATGATGATGATGGTTTGAGTGATGATGATGATGGTTTGAGTATGTGATGGTGATAATGGTTTGAGTGATGATGATGATGGTTTGAGTGATGATGATGGGGATGGTTTGAGTAATGATGACGATGATGGTTTGAGTGATGATGATGATGATGGTTTGAGTGATGATGATGATGATTTGAGTGATGATGTTAGGGATGGTTTGAGTAATGATGATGATGATTTGAGTGATGATGATGATAGGGGTGGTTAAAGTGATGATGATGATTTGAGTGATGATGATAGGGATGGTTTAAGTGATGATGATGATGATGCTTTGAATGATGATGATGGGGATGGTTTGAGTGATGATGATGATGATGGTTTGCGTGATGATGATGATGATGATGATGTTAGGGATGGTTTGAGTAATGATAATGGGGATGGTTTGAGTGATGATGATGATGAGCGTGGTTTAAGCATAGACATAGTAAAGATTAATATATCTATGGATTTGAGTTATGATGATAATGATGGATAGAGTGGTGATGATGATGGTTTGAGTGATGATGGTGATGGTTAGAGTGATGATGGTTTGAGTAATGATGATGATGGTTTGAGTGATGTTGATGGTGATGGTTAGAGTGATGATGATAATGGTTTGAGTGATGTTGATGGTGATGGTTAGAGTGATGATGATGATGGTTTGAGTGATGATGATGATGGTGAGAGTGATGATGATGATGGTTTGAGTGATGATGATGATGGTTTGAGTGATGATGATGACGGGTTAAGTGATGATGATGATGGTTTGAGTGATAATGATTTGAGTGATGATGTTTTGAGTGAAGGTGATGATGGTTTGAGTGATGATGATGATGGTTTGAGTGATGCTGATGATGGTTTGAATGATGATGATCATGGTTTGAGTGATGATGATGATGATGGTTTGCGTGATGATGATGATGATGTTAGGGATGGTTTGAGTAATGATAATGGGGATGGTTTGAGTGATGATGATGATGAGCGTGGTTTAAGCATAGACATAGTAAAGATTAATATGTCTATGGATTTGAGTTATGATGATAATGATGGATAGAGTGATGATAATGATGGTTTGAGTGGTGATGATGATGGTTTGAGTGATGATGGTGATGGTTAGAGTGATGATGGTTTGAGTAATGATGATGATGGTTTGAGTGATGTTGATGGTGATGGTTAGAGTGATGATGATAATGGTTTGAGTGATGTTGATGGTGATGGTTAGAGTGATGATGATGATGGTTTGAGTGATGATGATGATGGTGAGAGTGATGATGATGATGGTTTGAGTGATGATGATGATGGTTTGAGTGATGATGATGACGGGTTAAGTGATGATGATGATGGTTTGAGTGATAATGATTTGAGTGATGATGTTTTGAGTGAAGGTGATGATGGTTTGAGTGATGATGATGATGGTTTGAGTGATGCTGATGATGGTTTGAATGATGATGATCATGGTTTGAGTGATGATGATGATCATGGTTTGAGTGATGTTGATGATGATGGTTTGAGTGATAATGATGATGGTTTGAGTGATGATGATGGTTTGAGTAATGATGATGATTATGATGATGATAGTTTAAGTGATGATGATGACGGTTCGAGTGATGATGGTTTGAGTAATAATTATGACGGTTTGAGTGATGATGATGGTTTGAGTGATGGTGATGATGTTTTGAGCGGTGATGATCATGGTTTGAGTGATGATGATGATCATGGTTTGAGTGATGTTGATGATGATGGTTTGAGTGATAATGATGATGGTTTGAGTGATGATGATGGTTTGAGTCATGATGATGATTATGATGATGATAGTTTAAGTGATGATGATGACGGTTCGAGTGATGATGGTTTGAGTAATAATTATGACGGTTTGAGTGATGATGATGGTTTGAGTGATGGTGATGATGTTTTGAGCGGTGATGATGATGGTTTGAGTGATGATGATGATGGTTTGAGTGATGATGATGATGTTTTTGAATTTTGAGTGATGTTGATGATGGTTTGAGTGATGATGGTTTGAGTGATGATGATGATGGTTTGAGTGATGATGATGATGGTTTGAGTGATGATGATGATGTTTTTGAATTTTGAGTGATGTTGATGATGATGGTTCGAGTGATGATGGTTTGAGTAATGATGATGATGGTTTGAGTGATGATGATGACGGGTTAAGTGATGATGATGATGATGGTGATGATGGTTTGAGTGATAATGATTTGAGTGATGGTGATGATGTTTTGAGTGAAGGTGATGATGGTTTGAGTGATGATGATGATGTTTTTAATTTTGAGTGATGTTGATGATGGTTTGAGTGATGATGGTTTGAGTGATGATGATGATGGTTTGAGTGATGATGATGATGGTTTGAGTGATGATGATGATGTTTTTGAATTTTGAGTGATGTTGATGATGATGGTTCGAGTGATGATGGTTTGAGTAATGATGATGATGGTTTGAGTGATAATGATTTGAGTGATGGTGATGATGTTTTGAGTGAAGGTGATGATGGTTTGAGTGATGATGATGATGGTTTGAGTGATGATGATGATGGTTTGAATGATGATGATCATGGTTTGAGTGATGATGATGATCATGGTTTGAGTGATGTTGATGATGATGGTTTGAGTGATAATGATGATGGTTTCAGTGATGATGATGGTTTGAGTAATGATGATGATTATGATGATGAAATTCTTTTTGACAGTTGAGAAAAACGAACTATACAGTACATTTAAAACTGATCTTTCATTGTTTGATAATTGTTGAATGAGATGCCAGCTTACATGTTGGTACACAACTATATAATGATACTGACCATAATTAATCGTAACTAGTTGATCAATTGGTTAACTTTGAATAATCGTCTATGGTGATGATGATGATAATGATGTTTGTTTACGTTAATGATAATAATGATGATGATAATGATGATTGTTAAGGTTAATAATAATGATGATGATGATAATGATGATTGTTTAGGTTGATGATGATGATGATGATGATGATGATGATGATGATGATGATGATGATGATGATGATGATGATGATGATGATGATGATGATGATGATGATGATGATGATGATGATGATGATGATGATGATGATGATGATGATGGTGATGGTGATGATGATGATGATGATGATGATGATGATGATGATGATGATGATGATGATGATGATGATGATGATGATGATGATGATGATGATGATGATGATGATGATGATGATGATGATGTGTTTTGCAATGAAGATGATTGAAACAAGATTGATAATTATGATGGTGATGATTTTGGGGCTAGTAATATGGAATGACGATAATATTTTACGATGGTAATGATGAAAATAATATTGATGATGATTATAATGATGAAGTTTATGATGATGATGGTAATAAGAATGATGATGATGATGTGTTTTGCAATGAAGATGATTGAAACAATATTGATGATGATGATGATGATTTTGATGTTAATTATAAAGAATTATGACGATGAAAACAATACGGATGATGATGATAATTTCGTTCTTATGGTCATGGCCAGAATATCATTTTGTTAAATGATAATACTATTTTGTTGTAAAGATTATTTGTTACTATTTATATTACAGACTATATTTATAGTTCCGTGAATTGTATTTCCAATTAAATCATTCTCTGAATGGAGAAAGTAAACATGTTTATTTTAGTTTTTAATAGTTTAAAACCTGCGTAAACCCTTAGTTAAACGTTACGATTTGTGACCCCGCACAATGACTATTTTTAACATGATCTACTTTGCTACAAAAAATTCATAAAAAATCGATCATAGTTTTTTATGTCTAGCGTTCGTGGGCATGTAGGTAGTTTACGACCTTTTAATTAAAAGCACTAACATTTGAAAAACATACAGGTCGTAACTAGGTCATGCTTGTTTTTGTACTTTAAACAATGGACTTGCCCACTAAATAGATAATTAAGCTGATGCATGAACACCATTATACTGATTTAAACATATAACTTAACATTTAACATTTATCTCAAATAATGTAAATGCACATGATGAAAGGTTATGAAAAAAGTGTAAACTAACTGAACTATAAAATTGTAAAAATAATTCACCCCTAAATATATAGTGTGTAATGGAACTGGCTATGTTTATGTACGCAATGTTTACGTGGGCCACCTGTAACTTATGTTATAAAAAAACTGCTTTATCGAATTATTGTTCTATTACATTAACCTGTCACAACTTGAATAATTACACGGTCCCTGGTTCTGTTATTTTTGACCCCTTTCGAACTTATTTCCCCGATATTCAAAATTGTCGCATATATAGTTAGATTATCAATAATTAATATAGATTGGTGACTCAATGGTTAAAAAGAGCTTAAATAATAACACATTAGTGACCGTGTAATTATGTAACTACATGTATAATTAGGCTTCTTTTCGATAATGCTGTTAGTACCGCGCCGGGATTTGGAATCTCGTGTCCCGAAGGGGGTACGGTTCGAATCCCAACCGGGAGGTTATACTCTTCCATGAAAATTTGACAATAATGTTATTTTGCCTCCATTGATTAGATGACATGGAGAAGTTTCCGGCCTTGTGGAAGGGTAGGTGAGTACTGGTATTAGACAAGGGTCCGGAGAGGCTAAGTTATGTGCGCTGGACGCCGTAAAATGACCTAAATCGTGTTGACACGGTGTTAAACCTAACCTTCTTTGTTTATAGGCACAGTGGTTGTTGTTTTTAACCTATCTAGTCGGTTTGAACATTTTAAATGAAAACTTAACAACTAATCATAGCGGTAGTTTGTCAGGTTCCCAGTCGTACTTGGGCGAGTAAAAGTATGTCAGGCTTAGCAGAATAATGGGCGCACCCAATGTATTGTACAAAATATTAGATAATCATATATTTTCAAATGCAAATTTCTCACTATGAAGACTTTAATCAAATGATCTTAGAACAAGTACTACATTGGATACCTTATACGAGTATTAGGCTTTAGGTTCCAATCGTGCTTAATAAAAAGGTATTCGAAATTCGAGACAATTCAACGTCCGAATCGTGTCCACTTTGAAGACATGGTTTTTGCTTAATTGTTCGCTATATTTTAGTCCAAAATGAAAAGTCGACTTCGAATGACATATGTTATTATTTATAACTCCTACCAACTATGTCGTCAGAAAATGATAATGTCAAATAAAGAAAAAGTGAGAGAAAAGTTTGTAAACCTCAGAGAAGTTGAGGGCGCGGCCATTATTGTGCTTTGACCCGATAACGATAGTGACCTGGTGCTGGTAATCAAGAATTACTGGTAGTGGTATGTCATTAATATTTTTGTGGGCTTGGTATTTTGGGATTCCAGATGAAATACGCAGCATATATAAACGGGTACGAATTTTACATATAGATATTATTAATATAAAGACGGATAATAGAGGTTAATATATTGCTTAAACATGGTTAGGAGTATAATTTGGTTTGAAACACGTCAGTGTTGTAACTATGACTTATTTCTACAAAAATAGGATAACAACAAATCGGTACAAAGTAAGTACTTAATTAACTATACTAAGTGAATCCGTCATCCCATGTCACAATAAGAATAGAATTATAGTATTAATATTTTCACACAAAAACCTCCTACAACAATAATGATCGTAACTTAAAACATAAAATGTTTTAAATTTTTCTGTTCATTTTTAAAAAAAGATTTAAGCAAGATATTGTTATTGAATTAAAATGTTTTGTCTTTCAGAATATTTCATACATTTGACTTCGCACCATGTATTAAATGCATAACGTTTGAACCCAAATTCATTCCGTCAAAAAATCTCGAAGCTGGGTTTATGTTTTGAACAAATTATTTACACTGCCCTCCAAAAGTTCCTTCGAGGTACAATTAATCAAATTGCTATTACTTCCAAGTTCATGTTTAAAAAGATCATTGTATCATTGTTGATTTTATTCATTATTTTTGCAATGGAAACACAATTTTATCAGCACATTTCATTTTAGAGATGCTGGAAAAATTATCTTATATGAATGAACCAATATCAAGTTTAAGCCATTTTGTCACTTTATATACAAAAGAAAAATGTACTGATTTCAAATGGCAAAATTCTAATCATTTGTAAATTAAATACATTGACAACATTTTGAAACTCCATTTAATACAATGTATATTGTAAATGTTTGAAGGAACTTTTTGAGGGCAGTGTATTATCAAGTGTTCACAACAAACAAATCCTAGTTATCTAGTCAGACATCCTCGTAACAAGACGTTCTGTTCTGTTCTGTTCTATTCTGTTATCAAGATTCTCGATTTAATCTCAGATCTCCTCACTCTCACTACATAACTCCTACCAAATTTACCATCGTCAGTAAATGCTCATGCAAAATGAAGACAAGTAAAAGAAAATTTTGTAAGCTGAAGATAAACTGAGGGCGTCGGCATTATTGTGCTTTGCCTTACGCAATAAGGAACAGGTAATCAAGCCTATGAATAATTAAGACATACAAGCTCAAGTCAACTTCGCTTAGGTATTACTTGTACATGGTGATTTTGGGGGTTACTGGCCCCAGCTACATGATTTAATCAACTTTCCAACAATATTACATCATTAGACATTAAAAGTCATATTTTACAAGATAAATATTTTTTGACAAGGTTCAATTCTGTTACATCGGTTTGGGTATGTTCACTATGTTGGTGAGCTTTTGAGTTTAGCCTCGAGTAAAATTGAGCTTGTGCCCCTGAGTATATATTTAATCAAAGCGCCAATAGCGCTGTCAGACATGGGGTTTTGATGGAATATATGGCTGTATACAACAAACGGAAGCGATACAAGGGACCTTTACCTTACATAAGCCAGATAAGATATACATGTACTTCTTATCGTCTGCTTGTTAACGCGTAATGCGGACTACATTAATTGCAGTAGTAATTATCCCTTGGAATGCGCACGCACAGCCAAATGTAATCGTCCGCGACAAATTTTGATGAGGATTTGCCACAGTCCAGTACTAAACATGGGGAAACCCCATGTAAAAAGTTGATATTTTATGTCAATACATCATATCGAGGGTTGCCCGCAAGACTGTAGTAAGTGCATTGCATTATAGAGCAAGTTACAACAATATTGCGGGCAACCCTCGATATATATGTTCATTATTATGATCTTCTAAAACTAGCTTACTGTAGGTATTCACATGCTATTTAGAGACAAAAACTACTTGAGTCAGTTATCAGTTATTGAGTTCGTGCTTGAGTATGTTTGTGACACTGAAGCCTGGTCTCAGCAAGTATTACCCTATCTGAAGTATGAAAATGTAATCATTTTATCATTATCTATAAGGTAGGGCTCTATATCAGTCAGAATGATCGATACGATATTCGTATCGATACAAAATGATCGATATTCGATATATCATATGATATTTTATTAATAAATAGATCTTTTATAAAACTTCAAAACAGTGATATTTTATTCATTTATTTGAATTGTTTTAACACCATACTACTAAATGCACTGTCTTATTAATATTCTAAATGTTTAAGTCTTTGAAGTTTGCATTTTTAAGAAATATCATTGCATCTAATGAGTCTCATTCTCGTACCAGAGGTTATTTTCCCGATCTTACTCGAGAATCTTGATAGCCACTGGGTATGAGAATGAGTGAGTCTGTGTCTAGACTTGATCTGTCTGCTGACATGGTGACATGATGCTTGGTTTTAGTTAGATTTATCTCCAGTTATACATATTTATATGAGTCATGACACTAAACAAATTTCGGAAAAAGGAAAGAATTTCAGCTATTAGCAAGAATATCGCTTCTGGCCAATCAAGTTCTCTTTACATTGCGGATCTACCCGAACAAATCCAAGAGACTTCTGCCTCTCAAAATTGATCTGTATATAAAATACTGATCGTTAATGGTTCCCAGACTAATTGAAAATGAAAGTACATAATTATAATTGATGTTCTAACCGCAACAGTTACTTCCCTTTGATTGAAAAAGGACATAGCATGACGGATCCGGTGTAAGAAATTTGCTTATAGGAATGTCAAGTTATGATATTGTTCGTCCATATATCATTGCATACCGAATTGGAAGCTGTATAGAATGTTTATTTGGCGATACAAAATATCAAATGATTTGCAGAGCATGGATTTTATGTGTATGACGTCATTGATCGATATTTTGTTCAATACAGAAACGTTCGATCCGATATATCTATCGAACCTACAATACCGGTATTCGATATATATCGTATACCGGTGTAGAGCCCTACTATAAGGTACATGTATTAGTGAAACATATAAAGACTTGAAATATACACTGCCCTCCAAACATTCCTTCACATTACAATTAATTAAATTGTTACAAATTCCAAGTTCAAGTTTGAAGAATTATGATATTGCTTATTTAATTCATTATTCATGCAATGAAAACAATATTTTCCTAGTACATTTTATTTTATTGAGTTGCCCCATCAGTTAATATTTATCAGCCTCCGAAACTATGGTTAATGTATCTCAATGAACCATTATCAAGTTCGAGATTTTTTGTGAGTTTACATTCAAA
Organism: Mactra quadrangularis; assembly: GCA_025267735.1. NCBI lineage: Eukaryota > Metazoa > Mollusca > Bivalvia > Venerida > Mactridae > Mactra > Mactra quadrangularis. Next base: position 23,221,002 of record CM046311.1, on the reverse strand, counting down.
GGAAACAAGAACTGATTTCAAATAGCTAACTTTAAACATTTGAATGTGACGCACGATAATGACGGACATAATGTAACGTAACGTCACAATTTGTAAATACAATATCATTTTTATGGTTGCGTTTTTATCAACGTTAAGATCTTTCCACTGCTACGCTTTATTAACGAACTGACAATCACATAATGAAGTTCATTCGTTCTTTAAATCATCTCGTTTAGTTTGCGTATTGTTGAGGTATTATTTATATAATAAAAAAAGTTCATACGATAATAATTAATTCAATACACAAAGAAACAGTCACATAAGTATTTTGACGAATTCGGTACATACATTTTTCATTCTATACATTTACATTCATTCATTTAAATGATAAAACTGCTTTTACAAATTTTTAAAAATCCATTTAGTTCAATGTAAATTGAGAATGTGTGAAGGCACTTTTTGAGGGCAGTGTAAATTATAATCCTGTTTTTTTTTAATATGTCCTTGGATTATATTTACCAATATGACTATTTGATAAATGAGCTGGCATACTTTAATTCAAACCCACTTAATGTCACAAATATTTACCATTTTTGAGCATAGCAGGGTTCCCAAATTATTAAATCACATGATTTTACATTAGATTGAGCTAATATTTGTAGAATAAAAATAGCGATGATACAATTTCTATCCATAGATATCATATTAAATTACACACCGACACTCCTATCCCTCTCGTCATTGGGCTTTCAAAATACCCACTGTTTGAAATACGTATTAACTTACGTTTTATCAAAGAAAAGATTAAGTTTCGTACATAAATTTATTTTTTATGGTGGCATATTTCTGCCAACAGATAACCACATAACTAACACGTTATTTAAGTGGTTAACTAGTTACCATGACTAGTTAACCACTTAACTTAATTTATTTAGATATTAACTAGTTAATTATGAGGTTAATTAGTTACGGTAACTAAAAAGTGACTGTAGCCTGTTCAATTACATAAAATGTTACACAACGTTCCGTAACGTTACATTCGGAACTTCTTGGACATTCGCTGCGAATAATCTCATCCAATACACAAATATGCGATCGTTAAGGATATGAGTGATGTTTCAAAATTTACGAAAAAAAAACTGAACATCGCTTATTGCCTAAACGACCATAATTTGTTTACTTCAACACCTGTAGTTTCAGAATAGCGGCTAAATATGTCCGAGATTAATCGCAGTGAATGGCCGAGGAGTTCCGAATGTATCGTTACGGAACGTTCTGTAACGTTTTGTGTAATTGAACAGGCTACTGGTCTTGTATAGTAGAGAACCAACTATAGACAAGGGGTTAGGTTAGGTTAAGTTCGTTTGCGGCCATTACCTGACACTTTAATGTGTGTCGAAACGGCGTTAAACCCAGTAAAAACGGAAAAGGCGTTTAATTATCTGTTTGAAAATCGAACTTGTACTGACAAATAGCTGTGCTCGATCAAATAATCGGTACCGATCAGAGGTTTGTTTAATACAGTACTCACCAAACGTTTGGAGACGTTTTCAGATTTTTGGTCTACTGAATTGCTTTTATCTAAAATTTGGTTACTGCTTATTTTAAAATGTTTTGTAGTTTTGCTTTATTGTTTGGTAGATTTATTATACAAATGTACTTATAACTGAGACTAGAAAATAGCTTAAAACTATGTTATGGAAAAAACTACAATAAACATGGTTTTGGGGACTTTCGAAAGGTAGATGCTGAATCTTAAAAATGTGTTGCATTCATGAAATTTGTTTTCATTTTATCACAAACCATACTCAAATATACCAAACATAGTGATTTAGCAAAAAAAAAAAATCATCAAAATTAAAGAATTGTAAAAAAAATATTTTGTCTCCAAACTTTTTGTGGGTGCTGTATATACAGATTTTAACCAAAAGCTGCAGTACGAGCTAAATAATTGAGCAAAGGACACTGACATGTGGTTGACATTTCAAATACGCCAACCAGCCTGCGGCAAACATGCAGCCTTTTTTTAAAGTACTAGAACCTATTGAATTTCTCTCCACTAAATAGCGTTAATTAAGTCTAACTGTATTTTCAATTGTATTTGACTATTAGTGGCGCATGCATTAAACCCACTGATTTAGATACTCACATCAGCACTTCTGTACTTAAAACCGATTTAAATCAGTGGAACTAATGTATGCGCCACTGACAGTTAAATAAAAACTAACGATACATGCAACATGTGCGTCGTGGACCCACGTGCAATATCATCGCATTGGCATATGATTTTTGGTCTTCAAGATAACTTAAGTGACAAACGCTTCTCAAAAACTTCAAAGAACAGTTTCCCAGTTGTTATTGAGATGTCATACCTCACTCTTTTGTATTTTCAAAAACATGAATAGCTTTTTGCTTTTATGGTCTTGAATCATATCGTTTTTAGCAGTCTTTCGTATGAATGTTTTGTACGTCATTCTCTGTTAATGGAATAAGTCAAAACTTTGTCAAAACTTTTAAAAAAAACTTTTTTGATGATTTTAAATGTACTTTTTATATTTTACCAATCTTTAATATCGTTCTATCTAATTTGTATTGTTATTTTACTACGCAATACGCGAACTGTTAAAATACTAAATTATTCAGATTGAATATCAAATTACAGTATACTCTGAACGGTGATTAAATATCGCCCAGATATTTCAAACTTCGCTCAGGTGTATACATGTATAGAAAAAAACTTTAATCTAGTCTCTTATTTAAATAAAATTGGATTATATTTCATAAAGTGACGATGGTCTATATTTAGATGGGGATTTCCCGAAACTTTCGGTTAGGCCTAAAATATCATCAGTTGTTTACAAAAACGACTAACAAGCTAAACCATGCAATGACGTGTTAAATGTATATTAGTCCCTGTTGAACAGATTGTGTTTTTTTTACCATATTTTAAAAGGTATGTTTTACTTACATGTATTTATTGTATAAAAAGTTAATTGTATTTTTGGTCAACACAGGTGGCTGCATTAAATGTTGTACTATCTTATTGCAATCTATTCATTATCACACCGGGTGACCCGCACAATCGGGCGCGCGATGCTAATTCGGGCGATTGCCAATACGACATTTTTTAAAATCACAATCAGTCTAAGTATTTCGTTAATTATTCTTTGATATTAATTTTCATGTTGTAATAGTGGCATCGATCTGTCGGGCTGAGCTTTGCGATTTAACACATTGCTTTATATTTTCAAAATGTGGAAGATTTAGAGAGAAAACGCGAGTTAAAGACAGACTATCCATCCCAAACCCGTTTTTTATGTTTAAAGTCATTTTTGTGTGTGAGTGTGTGTGGGGGAAGGGTGTGGGGGTATATATGTGTGTGAGTGTGTAGGTGTGCATGTATGGAAGTGTAGTATTTTGAGCTTGTGGATCATTAATTTGTTTTCAGCTTATTTTTTCGTCCGTTTCAATTTTGACAATATTGGGTGCAAAACAAGAGTAACTTCTAATTTTTAAAGTAACACTGTAACCCGATAACTAATTCAACGCGACAACAAAATAAATATAAACACAGCAAGTTTCTTATTGCTTCTTGTAGGTAGTTTCACATTTAATTTACAACCGCTATTAAAGAACAAGCATTAGCATTTCCAAAAATGCTTTAAATCAACGCTCAGTCGTGTTTGATGTCCTCTCCATAGATGTATATATTTTGTGTAGAGCTGCAACGATTAACCGGAAAATCGATTCGATGCGATTCGATATTTATTCTTTCGATTCGATTCATCATTTAGAATAATTTACTCCATATATGCATTTATACATTTATTTGAGATTAAAACTATTTATTATTGATAAAATACAAGTGTTACTCAAATGAAATTCACATGAAACCCGAAAATCTGCTAAATTAAGATTGCTTTTTTAAGTACGAAATGGACTGGGTACGAATATAAAGGTCGCGAAAATGTATCATTAATGTAATATCAACTAAAACGTATTATATATACAACATGAAACATAAATTGTTTCAGAATATGCAGCTCTTAATATACTGCAGATATTGCCTTGCTACTTGATTTAATAAAGGGAAATAACCGTTGCGGAGAGTTAGTGTCTTTAAGGTGCCCTTTTGCTTTTATGCTTATAACTTATGTAGATACGTTTAAACGTCAGTATCGAATCGAAATTCGTGGGCCCCGAATCGAAATCGAATCGCCGCCCTTGCAGTCGAGTTTCGATGTATCGAATCGAATCGTTGCAGCCCTAATTTTATGGTTAATATTCATTTGCTAACGGGGCGGATGTTATGAATGTAAAATAAATATTGATTTCGATGAACAAGTCTATTTACAATTGACAAGTTATCTTTGTAAATTACTTATTTCCGATCAAAAATACTTTCGTGAAAATGTGAATGTCCGCTTAAATATTTAGTGGCATGTAGCCTTCCTAAACATGCGGTAAGTATGGGGAGTATGCGGTAAATCGTTCCGCCGTCCGCTAAAATATTTAGTGTGTAGCCTTCCTAAACATCTGCTGATGCCCGTAATTGACTATGCGCCAGGGCTGAGTTCAGTTAGCAGTTAGCGTTAGCCAAACACAGTTACCGTTATGAACGGTCAATTGAACGATCCATTGCAGTGCGAACGTTTAAAGATGGCGGACAAAAATTCGTTACTTCTTTTTTATTAGGAGAATTCGGAGAGGATGACTTGTTTCTCTTGTAAACTTGTTTTTTTGTAAATGTATTGATCTAAATCAACGGGAGTAACACCCTCGACTTCGTTAGACCTAATCCGGAATTTAAATTATGGGTTTTTCCGTGCGTGCACAGGCGGTACAAACAAAGTTGTCTACACATTATTGCTAAACAGCACGTACTGTGGATTTAATACTACTATTCTTTTTTACACGTGTTTTCATTGTAACAGTGAAAGTTTGTTTGTACCGGAGGGGAAAACCCAAATATTTGAATTCCGGACATAGTATGGCAGTTACTAATTTGCAAAATGTACAGGAACTTTTTTGATTCATGTTGTTACATACTCGCGTACTATATTCTAAAACCGTTAGCTGTTGACCTTAAACGTTTTCCGCTAACAGGCCGTTCAATTATTACGTTACGAAACGTTCGCGGTAACTGAACGCAGGGCTGGTCGATTTTAGTCAACAACTAGGCGAGTCCATTCACACACACCCTTTTTACTATTTCACGACAATTTTCTTATCATGTGACCTCAAATGCATCGTTTTGATTGGCTTAATGCAACCTGTGTCGACTACAAAATGCTCAAATCTTGATAATAGATTATATCATCGCACTTAGGTGCGTTGATAATTAACTAAGAAAATCGAAGTCTAATTGGAAACTAGTGCCCAATTACACCAACATTGAATAACCTCACAACACGTAACCATTCGGATCACTCTCGAACTTTCATGAATGAATAATCTCGGAAGGATTCGTGGGGGGTCTTCACCGGATTTTGGAGAGTTTATTACCTACGCGAGGCGAAGCACGTAACGGCTACGCAAAATAGTTCTTGTAGTATACACACAGATCTTTGTCTAAGCATATTTATGTGTTTTAAATCGAACCAAATATTGTTCATCGGTATCATTGAACTGTGTAATTTCAAATTTACGGATTAAAAACGGAACTTAAGTCACCGCCTAAACGATGTGTAATTGTTTACATAGTTTCAAAATGGCGCCTAAATAGTCCGAGGTTATTCGTAGCGAATGGCCGAGGATGTTCCGAATGAACACGTAACTTTGGGTCCATTCCAATCATGCGCTCAGAGTGCTCGGAGTACTCCTATGTGCAAAGGAACGACAAAAGAGTGCGCTCCGAGTGTGCTCCATCCGCTCCAAAAAAATAGGTGGTGCAGAGAGAGTAGTTGTTGTTGTAGTCATGTCGGCATGAGGCGGTTAGTGAAATAACACTGTATATTTCTAAAGGTTATGGAACAATTTTGACAGGGTTAAGCTTTTTAATAATGTCAATCAAATCAGTAATATGTTACTTTAATTAAACTTTTTGTAGTATTTTGGTGTGTATACTTAAACAGTTTTACGCTTTAGCATGGCAACAGTCGTACGCTGTATGATACGAAAAGGCAAAACATTATTTTGAAAAAACGTCAATCTTATTGTAAAAACTCAATTTATCAACACTATAATTTAACATACAAGACCGATATAAAAGAAGCTAGCAAAGGCATTATATCGTCAACTAAAGCTTCATCCGGCTATCTGTCTCAAATAGTGTGAATAGTTGACAGATGGTCGCCATGTTGGTTTTTCTATTTCCGATCTCGTTCTGGAGCAGACACGTTCCATTCAGCTAATCCACTCCGAGCACTCGGAGTGTATGATTGGAATGGACCCTTTTATATAAACAATAAGAACATACTACATGAATAGTCACGTGTTTTGCCAACGTGTACCGCTATGTTAAAGATCGACGCATCTTATACCAAGTGTCACTTCCGCGAGTCCGTTGCTTGTGGTTATATTATGGATTTAGGAGACAACACAGCAAACTCCTCACAGCGGTTACGTCACGCGTTGCTACTTTAACCACTGCCTTCACATGAATCACGTGACGCAAGTAGTACCATGTGACTAATGTTTAAATTTAAACGAGCAATAACGGTTAGCCTAAAAAGCGTAAGGCGTAATGTAGAGAAAAATAACATTGAATGATAAAAAATGTGGTTGATTTACACGTTCTGCCAAAGAAATAAGACAAGTTAAATAGAAATATATCAACATATCATTATGAACCAAAATTGTTGAATTCATGAATGAATTACTCCTGAAAGTGAGCAAGATCGGGAATGAGCTGCGTTGTCCACCCAATAGGGTCCTTGGTCCAACTCATGCTACTTATAAGATGCTTTTGGTTAGAAATCTTAAGTAAGTAGGATGAAATCATATATGTATGATACTGAAAAATATAACATTTATATGTTAAATGACTAGAATAAGTACAGTTATCCATTTAATATTTATTTTGCGTAACATTTTGCTATTCATGCAATTTTACGCACTTTAGGTAACCGTTGTCAGGGTAAAATTAATCTTGTTTTTTTTTCAAGTTATTTATTCATAATATTTATTTTTTCCCTTAATGTACTTTGAACATCATATTTTACTAAAAGAAGACTATAATTATTAAAAATATTAAAATGTAAAAGAAAAGATGAAAAAAGTTTTTCGGCTCTCTGAGGGACGAATTTTCTTGTGGTGGCACATTCGGAACACCCTCGACCTTTCATGAATGAATAATCTCGGAAGGATTCGTGGGGGGTCTTCACTGGATTTTGGAGATTTTACTACCTACGCGAGGCGAAGCACGTAACGGTTACGCAAAATAGTTCTTGTAGTTTACACACAGATCTTTGTCTAAACATCTTTATTTGTTTTAAATTGAAGCAAATATTGTTCATCGGTATCATTGAACTGTGTAATTTTAAATTTACGGATTAAAAACGGAACTTCAGTCATCGTCTAAACGATCGTGAATTTGTTTACATAGTTTCAACATGGCGCCTAAATATGTCCGAGGTTATTCGTAGCGAATGGCCGAGGATGTACCGAATGGTGGTGGCAGTGGTTATTGATTTGATAAAGGGAGATAACCACTGCGGGGAGTTTGACAACACAGGTGTCCGCAGACGACAGGTGTCCGCTGTTTAGAAGTATTTCAAGAGCATGTTTTTTGGGGGGGATTGATGTGCCCGTTGTCCACAAGTGTCCATTATCGAGAGGTGTTCGCTAGCTCAAGTTGGACTGTATACTGATAAAAGAAACGTGTCCAGGAATGATGGTAATGTAAACTAGACGCTACATAAAAAGTCTTACTATAAGTGTAAAGTCTAATAAAATGTTATTAACAATTTTCAGATCTAAAATGTTCGAAAAAATATTAGATTTTTGGAAGAAGAAGGATAGTGTGTCCGCAAGTTGTAATGACATTCCTGCAAAAACTAACAAATCACCTGATTTTATGCGAAATTCAAGGCAGCCATGGATCACAGGATCAGGTGTAAATGCAAACAAATATGTAAAAAGAACTACTGCTACCAACACATCAAAATGCGTAGGACGCAACGCTTACACAACAAAAGACATAACAAGACCTGACAGAAATAGTGTTTTAAAGGATTTAAGCAATGGCGGAAACAAAATACTCGCAGAACCAACTGCTGTTAAACCGAAACAAAGGACACAAAGTTCGTCTGCTGCCTCTGGTTCGTCTGCCGCTTCTGGTTCTTTGATGTCATTGAATTTAGATCCAGCTTGGTCTCATAACAACAGAGAGTTCAATATAAAGAAGGATCGACCTCAGAGTTTAAGTACCAATTATTTACCCAGTGAACCAGTGAACGTTACTGATGTATCAGATAGCGAAGAAGAAGAACACATACCAATTGACCCACCAGTACAGAATAATAAGATAAACAGGAAATCCACCAGTGGTAAGATGGTTCGAGCTAAAATTCCAAACAGTTTGAATCGTATTTTTCACCCTCGACGCCGCCCGGCTAGCTCAGTTGGTAGCACGCATGTCTACTAATCGAGGGGTTGTGGGTTCGATTCCCGGGTAGGGCATACTTTCGTAGAGCTCGGTCATAAAATTATTTCTACGGCCATTCTCCCTCCTACCAATGATTCTTAATAATTATGTGGGCCAGTTGTCAGTCACTGACGAAAGTATGAACTTAGTAGTTGGTTAAAAGCTAAATATAGAGATTTAGCCTTTCAAGGAGGAGTGAGTAGGTTGACTGACCGCCGTTATATGACCTATACAATGTGCTGCTACGGCGTTAAACCCAACGAAAAAAAACTCACCCTCAAAAGTTAAACACTTTGGAGGGTGAAAAACTACAATCCAAACACTGTCACCATTCTGGCGCCAATAAAAAACTTCGAATAGATTATATTATATTTATTCCATATACTAAAATCAACCCGGGTCGATAGCGCTGTTAGTAGCGCGCCGGGATGTGGAATTTCGTGCCCAAGGGGATGCGAGCTCGAATCCCACCCGGGGAGGTTATACCCTTCCATTAAATTTGTCATCAATGTCGATTTTTCTCAATTGATTAGATAATATGGATAAGTTTCCGGCCTTGTGGAAGGGTAGATGAGTACTGGTTATAGACAATGGTCCAGGAAAGCTAGGTTAGATGCCCTGGACGCCGTGAAATGACCGAAATTGTGTTGACACGGCGTTAACTCCAATAAATAAAAATAAATACTTTAGAGTTTTATAGAGCATAGACAACATTCCCGAGAGTTTGATAATTTTAAATTGTATTGAAGACACCTGTTCAAAAAAATTGACCATTTTACACCGTGTACACGAAGTTCAAAAAGCTGGACCATTTCATTGTATGGACAAAGTTTCACCTAGTTTGACAATTTTAAATTGTACACATTTTTGTATTTTAAATGATACACGTACATATGAAACTACTTACACCTCTAAACTCTACGGAAAACTTTGACCAAATCTTTGGAATTTTAGCTCAACGTGTAAGTTGCTTTAGATACAGCATTTGGTGGAAATATTGTCTTAATTATAATTTTCTATTGTAATCTCCCTTGAATTAGTTGTGTCTTAAAAACACATAGATTAGGCTTCTCATACATTTTATTGTTTACCCTAGGAAAGGATAGTTGAGGTTTTGGAAATGTCCTCAAATCCCTTAGGAATGGCTTAAACCCAGTGGCTTCGGGTGACTTTCGCCCCCTGGTATTCTTGCCATAGTTATGCCCAGGACCCACCGAGCACCAATAAGTCCCCATGAACTCCTGTTCTGCTTGTTCCTTTTCCGCTCCCAACTAGAAATCCTGGATTTGCCTCTACAACTGTTTGATATTAACGCATTCTCCTACTTCATTTCAGTTCCTGACAACCATAAACGGAGTTCAGATTTTAAGATACAATCGCCGACGGCCAAATCAGAAACATATATTAATGTACATGGTAAAGGCAGTGACGTCAGAATATACAATTTAGATAAAGGTAAGCATAGGCAGATCTAGCGGGTGTAGTAGGGGTCCCTCTAGAATTTCCAAATTGTACCTGTCCATTGGTGTTTTTCTTGAATTGACCATTTGGCAATATATCGGTACAATATCGAAACTTCGACAACCATACGTATCGACGCCCTGCTCGATATATCGCGATACGACCCTGACATTTGTAACCATGTTAAATGATCACTGATTGGCTAGTTTATTTTAGAATAACCAATACAATCATCAGTAGCACAGCATATGAATTCAATGTTTATAAATGGTCGACGCAAACAACAACTATGTTGAGTCTGGTGTTAAATGCGATTCTCTTGTCCAGACGCATATTGCTTTGTCAAGACCACCAACTGTTTCGTCGAATGAATGTTTTACAGTATATTTTTACAATAACACCATGTCTCGTATCGTTAATTATCATATCGTCTCCTTTCGTATCGATATGATACTATAAAGTATGCATAACTCATTGTAACATGTTTTTTTCTTTTTAAATTCGCATTTGTTGAAAAAATACACACCTATCTTCCATACAATCGGGCGAATATAAATATTCATTAATCATAAATGGTTTTACATATCGTTACATGTAACAGCGCATGCTCATTATAGTATTCTATAAATAGGATTGGGGCGGTATAAATCGCTGACGCGTATTGCTTGAATGTTTTTACTCTAAGGAGAATTCACGGCTTAACGGCGATTTCAAGCATTTTTGGAAATGCTCATACTTATTATAAACCTATAATCGACAATAATGTTGAACCGATAACCTATCAAGAAGCTTACTGTATGTTAACGTTCTAAAATTGTCTTATTTTCAGGGTTTTCCAGCACAAGTCTTCGATGTAAGAAATGTTTATATTTCTATTATTTGATATTACAGTCTTACATAAATTAGGATATATTATTTTTATCGGTATATCATTAACGATCAGGATAATAATGATAATATTATTATTTAGATTATTAAATATAAACCATAAATTACCACGAATATACTGGTATGTTGGTTTGTTTGTTTAAAAAACAGGATAAACATACAATGAACCAAAGCTGGTAATCTTCCAATGATAACAACTTGCTGGTCAGACTGACTAACAATTTCCACTATAAGATGATTTTACTACATTATACAAAGACAATATATTGTTTGTGATTTTCAACTCTCTGTAGAAACTGCAATCTGACCTGGCTGTTTAGTTATGAGGGTCACGTTCAGGTGACCTTTTTCATTACAATATTCATGACGCAATCATCATGTTTACATCGTCTACGTTACACAATTTGAAATAAGCCGTTCAATCAAAGTTTGTGAATAATACCCTCGTCGAATTAGCATTCGGTAAAAAAAACGAAACGAAAAAATGTTATTAATAGCGTTTCGTGTAGATGACAGCTACGCATTGATTGGTCGGCACAAAGGTCATCTCGACGTGACCTTCCGAGCGACCCTAAGAGATCCTATACGACAGTGTCTATAGGATACATGTTTACGGATATTGAAGAAAATGGAGCGATCCTGTGATGTTCTTTAAAAAAATTCACAATTGAACATTACAAGCTATCTTTATGGTGTTCGTTATCACATTTATTTATGAACAAGTATTATATGTATATTTCAGCGTCCGGAACATCAGAGTATGACCTTAGAAACTCTATTGCAGGTAATATAGCATTAAAATATCCAAATATTATATTATAGCATGTAGCATGTAAAGTATGCAGCATCCTTTGAACATGTAGAGTACATAGCATCCTTGGACCATGTAAAGTGTGTAGCATCCTTTGACTATGCAAAGCCTGTAGCATCCTTTGACCATGTAAAGTCTGTAGCAACCTTTGACCATGAAAATGTATTTTTCGAGTCGTACCTAATTATTTAGCTAGAATGATCGGGCGTGTTTGGTAGTGCACTGATATCTTAAGATAGCCAGCTACACGTTTGTTAAAATCCCCAACTTAACTCAATTCTTTGTGTCCTAGTTTGAAGAAATTAGTAGGCAAAATATTCAGTACCAATTTATCTGGTATTACATTTTATTAGAATAATTGTGGTCGCAATAGAGAAAATAATATACTGCTTATTAAATTATTTATATAATTCTTTTTAAGTTTGAGAAGTTTCTAACTTGACCCACATAGGTTAAAATTGATTTAAAATTAGATTATTTATTAAAATAAGCATTTACTGATGTAGCTACAAACATTTATGTTTGCACAGCATAAAAATGATAATGACACAAATAAATACACACCGTCCCAGAATGATAAAAGGACAAAAATCGACCGATGGAAATACCTAAGGGCAAGAAGTTTAACAAGTATCACATCTATAAATAACTTGGAAATACCCTCGGTATTCTACTTTCCTTTTCAAACCAGTGTATGCCATATGTTATCATTAGCTAAGTTATGAGTAATTAGTTGACAAAAATATTTAGATTTTTTTTCATTTTACCAGTATACATGTAATAAGATTGAATGAAAATTTTTATCGTCATTTACCTTATCACTTTAAAAAAACACTGACCAAAATATTTCAGTAAGCGAGGACAGGAAGCAAGTTCAACTGTGACTTATTTCAGCTGTACAAACTTGTAATATGCTCATAAGTTCATTACACCAATATTGACAAATGTCCTCTGTATTTTTGCAGCCCACACCGAGACAAAAATTGATGCGTTCAATGAACAGGAGACGTTTGAACACAAACGCTTGAGTAAAGCCAAACAAATTCTGTCGAACAACGGGTTACTGATTATTGTATCTGAAGAAGGGTCGGGTGCTAAACATCTTTCTTTTGAATTGCTGTCAGAAGATGACACAGAACATAAATTCATAGCATCTGATATTGAAGAGTCCATTGCCTGTTCCCGTAATATTGGCCCTACTTTGATTCTACATATAAATTCTTTAGGGTTATTTGAACTCAACGCTACCGCAGTCGACAAGCTTATAACTATGATATCACTCAGCCAATCAGGAGGAAAAAACACGTTGAAGAACATCGTCACTGTAAAGAAATGGATATGGGTTAAATGTGAAGACAAATTCACTCGATATCAAGCATGCGTCATAGACTTAGAAGACAAGGAATTTCAGTTAACTGAGAAAGACCGCCATGGGTTAGCAAACGTTTTGGTACACAACAACAAACAAACATGGGAAGAAAGATTGCGTAGTGAAGGACTTACCGAAGAAAACGCCAGTGACTTGTTGTTTGAAATTTGCAAACAAAGCTGGTCAATTGGATTCCCAAAACGATTTTTTGATTTCATCAAATTTAGGGAAAACTTCAAACAAGGCTGCAATTTCTTTACAAGTCCAGTTCCGGAAGTTTGCGCACTGTTTCAAAAACGTGAATCCAAGGGCACAAATGACGACGTGAAGAATAAATGTCTCGTTCTCGTGTTGACAACTGCCTTAGATGGAGATTTTGCCAAGGAAAATATCACAAAAGTCTCCCATGTTCTTGCTAGACGAAATAGACCTGGGAAAAAGAAAAGGCACACGTATCGTCAAGGCGAAATTCACAAAGTCGAACCACTACCATGGAATGAAATTGTTCAGTATTACGCAAGCCATTGTTCCGTTGAAACTTTGAGCAATCATGTAGATGGTGGCCTAAAAGCTTCGATCGATCGTACGCTGAAACAAACACGGCCAAAAGAATATGAGTTTGCAGCTCCGTGTATACAAAATTCTGTCTGGTTGTTCATTGGCAAGAAATTCCCGAAGTATGTTCTTCAAGTTTGTGATCTGGATTTCTTTAAAACCTACATTAGAGGACAACAATCTGAACAAAAACTGCGTGAAGATAATTATGTCACATTAGATACAAATGATAGCTTGATATGTGACATGGCTATAGAAAAGTTAATGAAGTTATTTGATGAAGAAAGCGCGGAATCCTTTGCGAGACATAAACTATTGTCAGATATGAAGTTTGTTCAATGTTTCATGAAACATTTTGACGAGAATCCAGCCCTCTTCTGGAGCACCTTCACAAAGAATGGCACTAATGATAAGAGAAGTGTTGTCGAACTATCTCTTGATTGCAATCTAGACACTGTTGGAGCTGATAATATACCCAAACAATCTCTGGCATATAAGGTCCTATCACATCGGTTTTGGAGAGAAATGAGAAAACGTGACAAAGAAAAAGCTAGATCAATAGAACTGCATTTCTTGAAATACGTTTGCTCCAAAGGGGACAACGAAACCTACTCAGAATTGCAATCCAAATACGATGTGTTTCCAGATTTGGAATGTCTTATGGCCGCGATAAAGGGAGAATCAAAAGATATAGTGCGTAAAATTTTGGAAAGTAAATACTCAAATATTAGAGTTAAGGGGAAGCGTAAGGCATTAGAATTAGCCTTAAACCTTTACACAGAAGAGCCCATAGATAGACGGAAGAATGTTGTCAAAACCCTGCTAGATTTTGTGGAAATCAACGACAGAAACATTTGGTCGGAACCTTTCATCTTCACAGCAGCAAAATCGGGTGATGCCAAAATGATTGTAACGCTAAAGGAGTTCAATGGCAATATCAATATAACCAATGGGAAAGGAAGAACTTGCTTGCACGAAGCCGTGAGTCACAACAATACAGCTTTCGTTAAGATCGCTTTAAAATATGGTGCCGATCAAAGGCTGTGCGATCAAACATCTGGGTTTATGCCAATTCATGAAGCGACGGTATATGACAACGTTGAAATAATGCAGTCACTAGCCGATGATGACGCAGGTATATTAAAGGCATGTACTACTGAAGGTAGGCAGCCAGTACATTTGGCAGCTAAACATAATAGAGTAAAAGCTATGAAATTCTTGTTGGATAGAGAAGTCGATATCACTTCTTTGGATTCGTCTTATCAGACGCCGCTTGATCTAGCAAAAGACTTTGGTGTATTTTATCTTTTGCTTGAAGCAATGTCAAAAACTTTAAACAGTAAGAGGGAGTATGTAGCATTGGCAAACAGCAAACAAGCAAATGAATGTTTATTTAAGGCTGTTTCTGAAAATAAGAAAGAGTTGCTCACGTTCCTCCTCAACAATGGCTTTAATGTGAACTGTGCAAATAAACTTAATAACAATTTGTTGCATTTTGCAATTAAAGAAAACCCCGACATTGTTGAACTTCTCTTGAATTACGACATTGTCGTTGATAGTGTATGCGATGGACAATATCCAGTCCATGTTGCAGCTCAGTATAAACAACTTAATACCCTCAAAGAGTTGTCTTACGCCCGAGCAAATTTTGGAGCTCGTACGATACCAGGAGATGATACAGTGTTACATATAGCAACAAGAACAGAAGCTGAAGATATCGTCGCATTTCTCTTGTTAGAAGCTACATATCTTTTAAATGAACGTAACAAAGATGGAGACGTTCCATTGCATGATGCTGTACGTACAGGCAATCTAAGTCTTGTACGTACGCTCTTAGCACATGGTGCTGACACTGCTCGAATAAACAGAGTTGGTTTCACACCTTTGGACTTGGCGAAAATAAATTTGAAAAACCCAAACCCTTTTGATGAAATGTATGAAATTTCGTACTCGTTAAGAAGAAGTGGGGCCTACATTCTTGAAACTGCATTATAACCAAAGAGCTGCGATCATTTTCTTGCAAGTGATATTAACATGAAATTTAATATAACAGTGACGATGTTCTTCAATGTGTTTTTTTATTAATAATAATTCCAACCAGGATTTAACACAAGTTTCATACTACTAATGAGATTAAATATCAAGTAAAATAGACCAACTAAATAATTACATCTAACATATTTACACAAATTATAAGTACCTGGTTTTATCAAACTGAGCACCATTCAAAGAAAGGCCCAATATAATGGACACGTATCATAATAATCATGAGAATATAAACATTCACACAACATAATTGGATTGTCACAACTCAATCCATCATTATAATAATAACATATTAAATAACAAAACAAATATCTTGGGTGGGTGGGAGGGAAAAGTTTTTAAACTAAAAATGTGACTTATAGGTGCTCTATACAATCGAACAGTGCCGAACCGCGTAATATAAGAAAATTTTATTTTTAACGTAGCAAACTATTAACCAATCAGAAACGGGATCCTTATAACGACCAATGAATGAGAAGGAAGAAATGTTTTTAATCGTTGATTAGTTAATTATTTTGAGAACAGTATAAAAATAGACCAATGATATCTATGATATCACTTAGCCAATCAGGTGGAAAAAACACATTGAAGAACATCGTCACTGTAAAGAAATGGATATGAGTTAAATGTGAAGACAAATTCACTCGATATCAAGCATGCGTCATTGACTTAGAAGACAAGGAATTTCGCTCTTTAGCTCTTATCTCTTAGGAAGGACAACAAAGTTTACGTATGAAGTCGAGTAAACAACACATAGACATACATGTATATAGTAACAAAAAGAATGACAATGAGAATATTACTGAATACATCGAGTTTGTGATATTCACATAGTTTGACTTTTAATTTGGACACTGTTTTTGGAATCCATACTACTTTAATGAATTGTTCGAATTTCAAAGTGCAAATTCGTCAAACATTGAAATCTAAATGAGATTTTAGCGAGTTCGTATGTTGTGAAAGTATTAACAAGGATATTTTGACATGGAGACATTCGGTGCGTTGCTTAAGCAAATCGCTACGTATTGCTTTGTGTCCTGGTTTCCTTCTTACAACATAAGAAATGAGTGAGTGGCATCAAATTAAAGGTACAAAGCGATACATAGTGATTTGCTTAAGCAACACACTCATGACTATGATTGATTTAACTCGCTCACATGTAAGCAACATTCATAATTTAGTGTTACTTTATTGTATCAAATTTTTGTTTTTAATTTGATGATACTGGCATTTTCATTTTGATATTGACTACATGTTGTTGATATTAAGTATTATTTCGCATCGTAAATGAGTTAGATACAGCCATCCTTCATCCTATTTTCAATTATAAATCATACATGGCAGTTTTCAGTTTCTGATGGAAGTAAACTGTAAGTAACTAGTTAACAGCTTAATCCAGAGACATAGATTTTCTTGGAACGGCGAGTAAGTTGACTGCCCGCCAAAATGTGACATAAACAATGTATCGCTACAGCATAAAACCTGACAAAAAAGGTTATTTATATCATTATTTGTCTAACTACTATTTATATCATTATTTTTCTTACTACTATTATATCATTGTTTTTCTTACTATTATTATATCATCATTTTTCTTACTACTATTATATCGTTATTTTTCTTACTACTATTTATATCATCATTTTTCTTACTACTATTATATCATTATTTTTCTTACTACTATTTATATCATTTTTTCTAACTACTATTATATCATCATTTTTCTTACTTCTATTTATATCATTATTTTTCTTACTACTATTTATATCATTATTTTTCTTACTACTATTTATATCGTTATTTTTCTTACTACTATTTATTTCATTCTTTTTCTAACTACTATTATATCATATTTTTCTTACTACTATTCATATAATTGTTTTCTTACTACTATTTATATCATTTTTATGCTTACTTCTATTATATTATTATTTTTCCTACTACTATTTATATCATTATTTTTCTTACTACTATTATATCATTATTTTTCTTACTACTATTTATATAATTCTTTATCTCGTTGTCTGTGTATCACTAATATTTTTGATGTTTATGATTGATTGACTTAATGTATGTATTCTAAGGTTATTAAGATTCTCGAGTTCTGGCACAAAATGACCCATTTTAGGAATGACAAGTCATTTTTCAGACCGATATCAATATTTCAGACCCTGTAACATCAGGTGACCTTTTTTCATTACAATATTCATGATGAAAGTTTTATGTTAAGTAACTTGTTTACATTGTCTACGTCTCACAATTTGAAATGAGCTGACCAATCACAGCCTGTGAATAATACCGCTTTTTAAAATTAACTCGCAAACCTAGGTCTAAAAATAGAAATTACGAAATAAAAATTCTATCAATAGTGTTTCGTCTAGATGAAAGCTACGCATTGATTCGTCAAAATAAAGGTCATCTCGACGTGACCCTTCATTAAGATCTTAGAGATCCTGTACGACAACGTTCTACAGGATATCTGTTTACGGAGATTGCCATATAGCAAGCCAGTCAAATGCTCTTCTCTCAGATTTTGCACGACCTCGATATCAAACTAATTGTAGCAGCGTTGCACTTTGACCGGTTGATGGTTTTTACATACATGGGAAATAAGTGGGTATAGATTTATTAATTGATATAGGATATGACCAAGAATGTAATAAATGAAATGTCTAAACCATATATTATTATACCCCCGCTTCGAAGAAGAGGGGGGTAAACTGTTTTACCCTTGTCCGTGCGTGCGTGTGTTCGTGCGTGCGTCCGTCCGTTACAAAATTTCCGTCACAGTTTTCTCAGCAACTATATCATGCTGCAGCCTAATACTTTGCATATTGCTTCATCCCATAGTCCCATGCGGTGTAAAGCGATTTCATGCTCCTTGCTCATCTACTTCCTGTTTGTCGCATATTTTTAGATTTTGGCGGGGGTATCACTAGTGAGCATTAGCTCACAGATTTACTTGTTTTTACGTTTATATACAGATGTACCTACAAAGATGGAAAATCCTGATATCCTCTGGGTTTGAGATAGGGTATGAATACTTTGTGTTTATTTTCATTTATTTCGGCTTGGCAATACATGTATATTTTTACTTTCATAAAAGGTTTTACTATCACTACTTCCTTTACAGTTTGCTTTATCATTTCGTTTCGGTTAAGCAATTTGTTTTTGAATGGTTCAGATATATCTGCATTGTAAGACAGTGCTACTACAAATCTCTGTTAATGAAATAAAAACTTGTAACCTTTGGATTCTCTCTTGTATATTGGTTATTATCAAATTTTCCATAATCCATGCATTACATACTTGATTTACTGTGACAAAATACAGGTTGTAAGTGAACGAAATCTGCTTTAATCAGTAAAATGATGTACGTGCGACATATTTTCACTTAATGAATCGACAAGTCTATTGTTTGAATTACAAAAACACTCACGATTAATAAACGACCTACAAAACATACCCTAGTATTGTATTTAAATAAACATTTACTCTTTTCCTTCACGTGGTTCAGACAGATGGTTTCAAGCGCAGCAGGGAATGGACCTTTCCATGACCTTACCTATTAGCATATTTAACAAAGGTTTACAGTTACATTTTATTCCACAAACATGGTGTTAACAGTAGAGCACATGCTTACATTTGTGGGTAAATGTATTGTTATTTAAATAAAAAGGTCAAACTCGGAATGGTCCATTGTCATGTTACCTCCTTTTTTTCAAACATACTGTTTATATACATATTTACAAGGGATACAACTACAATTAGTAGACCTCTCAATGTAGATTTATTATTATGTAACATACAATTATGACTGATACTCTAAAGACACGTTTACTACACAATTAAATAGATTAAATATCAATATGCAATCTACGATGGTTATTAGTTTCAACGCGCAGACAATTAATATGAGTTATTAATAAAAAGTACAAAAAAGTCAACTAGGAAAGTATGGATACCGTTTAACAGAATGAAAATTGCTAATTATTCAATGTTACCTCGTGATCAGCATGGTATTACTCCTATTAAATTGTGTTATTTGCTTCAATAGTTATGAAAATACCAGGCTTCGTTTCAATTTTCACCCGCCATGACTAAATATGAATATTTGCACATTTCTTTTTAAATCTATTTGATTATGAAATAGTAATTCTCCCAACCATTTTAACTCGTACGTCACAAAAATTGCAATCTAATTTGTTAAACAATTTCTGAATCGATAATCCATACAGAGTTTCCAATTTTTCCAAAACGGGGCAACCCAAACAATGTGAAAAGTCCAAATGCAACCCAACTGGTCACTGTGCAACCCTGGCGATATTCCTGGCAAAATTCACCAATCATATAATTTCTTACAGTTTTGTTGAATGAATAAATGATACCGGCTACAACATCAGATTACAAAATAAAAGTTGTCAACTTCCATTTTTCTGGCTTGCAAGTGTTTCTGTTAAGATGGAGGGTTAGTTATCACATTTATTTTTCAATTAAATTGTTTAAATGACATGTTTGTCTTTGATTGGGGTTGATAGGCTATTTCAAAGTAATGAAATAGTTAGTAATGATTTTCCCCTAGATTCGTCGATTTCCACGGTATCCAAACTTGTTCTTTGTTGTGATTTTTGTACCGTATTTGATATTTTTGACAATTATATCATACCAATGGTATGCGCTATGAAACCATTAACCTTCGTAGATTTAAGAGTTATATTTAATCTATTTAATGGTGTGATTAAAGTGCCATCAGGTAGTCGACATGAAGTGGTATACTAAACGCAGTTATATCCCCTTGAATATAATTATGTATATAAACAATATGTTTGAAAAATCAAAGCAAGGAAACATGACAGTTCCCTGTGGTTTCAAGTCAATGTAAACACTCACTGATACATTTTCTGATAGCTTCAATGCCACCTACATGACTCCCGTGTGAATAAGTATCGTTCCGCATTTGCTTATGGAGGTTTGTATCATCTTGTATAGATATAATAACTGTTTTATTGCTAATTGGATTCCATGTGATCTTTGATCTACATAAAATGATCTATAGTATGACGTTTAGAACACAGGGTAAAGCCTCCCGGCTAGCTTAGTTGGTAACACGCAAGTCTACTGATCAGGGGGTCTTGAGTTCGATTCCCGGGCGGGGCATACTATCGTGGACTTGGTTTTTAAATAATTTCTACGGCAATTGTCTCTCCTACCAATGATTTTTAATTATGTAGGGCAGTTGTCAGTCACTGACAGCGATTTAGCCTTTCCAGGAGTGAGTAGGTTGACTGACCGCCGTTTTATGACCTATACAATGCGTTGCTACGTCGGTAAACCCAACAAAACTAAACAAACACAGGGTAAAGCACTGCAGCAATACATTACTGTTTGATAAAGAAATCTGATTATGTCGATTTCTCCTTCGGACAAATCATTTATTCACATCATATGACGCATCAAATACCTTCTGTCTTTCTCTCTCCCACAAATAGGTTCCGCGAGTATAGTTTTTAGCTTCAAATCCTTCAAACAGAAACTGAATCGTAAGTCAAACTATGTTATTTGTAAAATAATTTGTGCAAAGAGTTCAAAGTAATTTATTTTAAGATTTATTATGCTGGTTTGGAAAATTTCAGACATACGAGAAATGATACAGTTAGTGTATGCATGATTTGAATATTTCCTATTTCCGAAACAATATTCTAACAATGAAGAGATTAGCAACAAATTTATAATAACTTGTATATCAACATATGAACATTTTCATTGCACTGGGTTTAGTGCTATCCCAACAAAATTGTCGTTATTTGACAATAACCTAAACTAGCTTTCCTGGACCATTGCTTGTAACCTGTTACTCATCCTTCTACAACGATGGATACTTTTTGATATATCTTATTTAAAGAGGATATTGAAATTTTTGTCAAATTTTCATGGAATTAAACATATTTATTGTATATGTCATTCATGCACTTCAATAACATTCCCCATCAGAGAAGCCAAAATCGTGGCGAAGTGGTTAGCATGTCTGACTTCGAATCCGGAGATCACGGGTTCGAGCCCGGTCGCGAAAGGTCATACCCTATACATGAATTGTCGGTCTCGTGGTTGAGTAAGTTAGTACTGGGGATAGAAAAGTGTTTAGGAAACATATATTAGGGAGAGCTGGCCGTCGTATATTTAAACTAAATATGTGTTGAATACGACGTTAAAAAAGTATTCTTAACGAAACTTCTAAGTACTCCGATTTCAGTATTGTATGAAGTCTTATTTTTCAACATTAAAGTCCGATCGATGATGGAAATGTGTTTTGGACCATACTGGCCCTTGCTTTCATTGTTTTTATGCTACTTTATCAATGCAAAACCATTTTTGTCTCGCATGCGATGATATGAGAAGATTTTCTAATTGTTTTGATTGAACAGAAAATAAGCAATTAGAAGTCTTATTCTGCAGGTGATGCACCGTTTGGCAAAATACATATGGCAATTTCTCGTTCTTGAAGCGACATTCGAGCCATTTCTTGATTTTTCGCTGTGCATATCAACTTACTAATGATTTTCACTAAAACTGACCGCGTGAAATTTTTGCACGATAAGCACGTGCACATTTCTAATTTTCTGCGCTTGCATGACAAAACCAATTTTGCATAAATTAAGAAGCATGAAAACCATGCAGGCAGACGACAGTATAGTCCTATACACATTTCCATTAACGATAGGACATAAATGTTGAAAAATGAAAATTTCTGACAACATTGAAATCGGTGTACTTAGAGGTTTCGTTAAGTATAGTATCAGAAAATATGTATAGAGTGGTTTGCGTGGAACCTGGACTCCTAAAACATGTAATATCTCAGTACCTATAGAATGGAACTATCTAAATTTTGTATGTGGTCATAACTAGCATTTTGCTTCTCAAGTCCTGAAAAATCATAATTTTTCTTCAATTACATTTAAACATACTATCCGTAGAAATGTAATACAAATTAAGTAGCAAAAAGGGTATTGTTATGGGTACGTGCAAAGGTCATATCAGTTATATTTCTGTAGTTAAAAATAATAGCTTAAAATAATTATTTGATCATCCAAGTAACTTAAAACAGAACTTAAAACTTCACACAAGTTCTATCCCTAGTAATTGTCGAAAGACGGACATCTTAAGTCGTCATATTTACAATAAGCTCACTGCATTTGTCCAAAAACATAGTACCACAAAGTAAGTATCACAAGATTATAACAAGAACAACCTTTTATCTCTCACACCGGAGTTTTAATAAAAAATGCAAATACTTTGCATTAAATTATATGGAAAAGTTCTTTATAAAATAGACTAATAATTCTAAAAATCGTAATCCCTGAGACTGACGAAAAAGTTGAAATAAGATTGTGTGCAATATCTCAGCAAATATAATGTTGTAGTTTGATACTGATAGATAATTTATTATCTAATTTTACGGTTTTTTACGAGTCCAGTTTCCATGCAAACTACATATATCAACTGGTAACACAAATAAACATTACAACTATACACAGTGTTTATTGCTATTTATTTCAATAAGGTTCAAGAAAGAGAAAACATACCAAATGCATCAATTAATATGTACACTATACTCACTAATACTGCAAAGTTATTATAAAATAGATTCATGTAGTTTCCTTTATTGTTGAAACAAACAAGATTCTTATTGAAACACATTGAAACTAACTCTTATAACATGTCATATTTATTATGCAATTTTCTCTGATAGCTCAACTAACAGAACCAATTATTTTATTTCTGTCTACAAGTTCTATTATAGGATACATATTTTCTATGAGTTTCTACTCGATTGCTGTCTCTAAATTGGTTACTGGATGCTGAATCACTATATAATGTACAGTATACTCTACCACTACGTGGATTAGGCATAACATACACACTGGCACATCTAAACCTCTCTTCTTTTACACAAGCTTGTTTACATCCTCGTTCAGAAATCCAAAATCCACCAGATGCTCTACGTATTGGGGCTCTGTTTAAAGCCAGTCCGTATGTATGAACACAATGTTCTGGGTGTGCTGAAGAATAAAATGTGTTTTAGAAGATTTCCTCTCGTCAGAGAATTAAACGTTCACTATATATTCTAAGTCGAGGGTTAAATGTAAGAAACAGGTTGACACAACTCAGTTGTAACTAACTATTTGCAAATCTCTGCTCCATTCAAGACAGCAACGTATGATTTCCAGAATACTTTTTCATCTGGAGAAATAATCAAAACAACAATTCTCTTGACCTTTGAAATTAGACAATCCTAGATTGATATTATTCTGACCATGGCTAAACTCGCTAACGAGTAAGACAAGTAAAAAATTGCTGCTAAATGCAGCAAAGGGATTGTCACGGCAAAAAAAAAAGAATGATTAAGTATAATCTAAAGGTAACTCAAAAGAGCATTATATTGAATTGTCATGTTAAGGTTTTTCAGTAATTAAAAGGTAACTTGTCATAAAACGTTTTTCTGTTCAAATGTAACAATCTCGTTCCAATAGCCTAGTAAGATTCTCGATACTAGTTAGATTGAGAATCTTGACAAATTTGGAGTACGCGAATGGTCTGGATCTAGACACCATCTTTATGCCGACAGGATGTTTGGTTTTAGTTGGATTTATTTCCAGTAATTCATATTTGCATGACGCTTAAAAAGATCGGCAGAAGGGAAAACATAGTTCTTCAGAACAGAAGCTATTTACATGACTTATCGCTTCTGTTTAGTCAAGTGCTCCTCACATTGCGGATCTGTTCTTACCAATCCGTGTAACCAATCATCTAACTAATGCATAACTGTCCAGCATCTTTGAATTTCGACATTTTGATTTTACAGGCGTGAACATTTGTTGCATTTATTGCATTTATTTTTTAATCACGAGACAGTCATGCAATCTAAATGTGTGTGTCTTTGCCTTGAAATAGAAATATCAGTTTGCGCATAGTACTTAAGCAGAGGTAGAGAGTCAGCGAGTCAGCGAGTGAATCTTTCAAACCAGTGTATTAGAGAGTAGTCATACCTTTACTTGTTACGGAAGAATTTTGTTGCCGGATACACGAAAGGATTTAACATGCATTTTAATTCCGAAAAGATGCACTTAAATACAAAAGGCAAGCTATTTCGAATAGAAATCATTTTTCTTAATAATGAATTCACTCGGACTCGAGAAAACATACTCCATTCGAACAAATTAAAAACTGGCGAGCTTTTCACCTAGGTGTAAATGTCCGTCATTTTAACTCTCTTAAAATTACCTGGTCCGTCTGGTCAATAGTCCGTCAATATAGTACCAAACTTTTCATAATTAAAAAAAGTCTGCAAAAATAATCTTACATCTGCTCGATCTATAACCAGAAGCAAGTTCAATTACACAAAACGCTACAGTACGTTACATAACGATGAATTCGGAACTCCTCGGTCATACATTTGTTTACTTTAACGCCGGACATTTCAAAATAGCGTCCAAATATGTCCGAGATTATTCGCAGCAAATGGACGAGGACTTCCGAATGTATCGTTGCGGAACGTTCTATAACGTTCGCAGTTACTGAACTCAACCCTGGTCCGTAACTCTTATGCTCTTAAAATTAACTGGTCCGCTGCACTTAATCATAGTTAGAAAAGATCGCCAATAGAGCTCAGTAAGAGTAAGAATTAAGAGTCAATGTTACACGATTACGCTTCTTTATTTATACAGTCGGCTAATAAGAAAAAAAGGTATATTATTAAAATATATGAATCATATCAAATTAGTTTTCAAATGATAAATGCTCTAACAGTTGAAATATATAATATTTACAACAATATATGATGAAGCAATCGACGATTCTTTTAATAGTTAAAGTCTGCAAAGTTATTTCTTAAAATATAATTTCGATATTGGTGTCTTATCTTTTCAAATAAAATATTGGCAAATATCAATAATTATCGCTGCCTCGGCAGCGATAATAACAATTATCAAGATTTGAGCATTTTTGTGTCGACACCGGTTGCCGTGAGCCATTCAGAACGATGCATTTGAGGTCACATGATGAAAAAATGGACGTCGGACAGTCAAAATAGGGGTGCGTGTATGAACTCTACCACGCAATGTTTTGTCGGGTTATCTGCTTGTATTACCAGAAAATACCATTATTAATGTATGAACTATAACCAGTTTCAAGAAAGTTGCAATATAACCCCAGAAAATATGCATAGCTAATTATAAAATGTGTTTTTCTTTTTAAAACTCGCATTTGTTGAAACAAGAAATGTCTTTAAAAAAGACAAACGGCGTCGATTTAAAAACAAGAGGGCCCAAAGGGCCCTGGGTGCTCACCTGAGGAAAAGGTCAAAGGTCACAGAAGAGCCATTTACATAGGACCACTAATGTTAAAACCTATTTTTTGACGTGGTGATGGATTGCCAGATTCCGTTAGTATTTGCTCATACAAGTTGTGACCACGCATCATCATTTCATCAACAACATTTGCAGACCAGTTTCGCAGACTTGGCACATGATTGCCTACCGTAAACAATATGACAGCCAATGCAATTGCCGTACACTGATAACCACAGGGAATTGTCAAGTTACCTCCCTTTGATTTTTCCAACATACCTTTAATTATATACAAGGGGTACAACTGCGTTTACTAGACCGATTCATCTAGATTTCTTATTTTGTGGCTCACAAAAAATACTGATACCCTAGTAGCACTTTAACCGCACGATTAAATTGATTAAACATAACTCTTCGAGCTATGAATATTACATGTTTCATAGGGCAGATCATTAAAACACACGCCAACAAAAAACAATTCTTTTTGACAAATAATTTTTAGATATTCAAAATATGAATTTCAAGACCTTTCTAGTGATATAAAATGCAAAATTGTTTGATGAAAAATGACTTAGTAATTGCAATTTTAAAATTACTGTGTTTTCATTGTATTTACTCGCTATCATTTCTTGCCAACCAGCGAACGGTTACCTGTAGTCTTTATCAGCTCCTTGTTACTATTTATAGACATCATAACAATAACAATGAACAGGGGCCACTTTCACAAAAAATCTTAAGTTTTTTCATAAGTCAAGACTTAAGCTTGGACTTAAGTTGAAAGTTGTGGTGAACTTAAGTTTTTTCTAAATCAGTTTCTCGAAAAAACTTATGACAATCTTATCTGTTCCTGACTTAAGTCTGGTCTTAAGTTTTGACTATATCAATGTTTCATAGCTACGCTGTTAAATCTGTCTATTTTAAACCGGTAATGTGTAAATCGTCAATAGTATGATGTGATACATGTACAATCTTTTAGCAAGGACTTATATACACATTACACAAACACATCAAATATCAATACACGATGTCTTCGTGTCATCCTTGTACATGCAGGGAACGAAAGTAAAACAATAAAGGGGTTAATGTAATATGTATGTAGAGTTTGAAAAACAAAACAAAATCACTCGGAAGGCAAAGCTTTCATGACTAATTAGAAAGCAGCCAAATAATTGGATTTGTAAGGCTATCACTGAAAAGGTAAATC
This sequence comes from Mactra quadrangularis, assembly GCA_025267735.1. Lineage (NCBI taxonomy): Eukaryota > Metazoa > Mollusca > Bivalvia > Venerida > Mactridae > Mactra > Mactra quadrangularis. The sequence goes on along the minus strand of CM046311.1, from coordinate 23,193,756 downwards.
AATATTTTCTTATTTAAATTCTGCATTTCGTTGCTTTTTAACATTCACTGATACATTATTTAATTTGTTTGCTTTTATTTTGCATTCAAACCTGACGATTTTGTTGTCGGATAGCTTTAATCGTCTTTACACACAAATTTTATTTGTTCGCCTCTTCATAGAAATAGTGGTACATATATGTTTTTGAATGCCATTTATTCTATGGGTCATGCAATTTGAATTCTGGTATAATTGCCAGTAGCATAGAACTTTAATGCAACAAGAATTGTCATGTAAACTGGTAAACTATGTGACCTGCTTGTAGGTAACTAGCTGGTCTGAATAACATGTACATACGTATTTATTAAGTATTTGTCGTCAAACACTTTTAGTGGGTAAAATATATTCTAATTTTTCGCGGCCTACATAAATGACACCTCCGAATAAAAAAAATTGGGCGCAGCCATATTGAAATTTCTGACTTATGTCACCTGTTTTAGACTTAAGTCACCTCCCTAGGTGACTTAAGTTATGTCTTACGTTTATGTTTCAAAATCGACTTAAGTTTTTTTGTGAAACAGTGATAAGATAAAAACTAGACTTAAGCAACAACTTAAGTTTAAAAATGAACTTAAGTTGTTTCGTGAAAGTGGCCCCTGGTCTATATGTGGAGCTGTGACTCTCAAAGTGTAAACCCCGGAAACTGGACGTAGTGAGGCTAATTTAATAATTATTGGGTAATATGTCAGACTTTTTACTAGAAACCGGTTCACATCTGGAGACGTAATTCATTTTACCCATAAAATATTGTGTTTGACACTTAACTTTTTATTGTTACAAAATAAAAAAACACTTTGGAAAGCAATAGAAGTCTACCAAAAAAAAAAAATCTACGAACGAAGCAAAATTTCGTAAAACACTGCATTACAATAGTGTGGCCTTTATTTTTTCGCGCGTGTCAGGGCCATCCAATCGAAGAGGGGGTTTTCTCTGTTTCCCCCGTACGTCATTCTCAGTGCTTATAAAATCATCCAATAGAACGGCGGATTTCCGAAATCCCAGAGACGTCATTATACAGAAATGTAGATCAAAATCCAGCTTAGACAGCTACGCCGAAAAAAACGCAAACCTATCTTCCCTACTGTGGGGCAAATCTAAATCAATGGTTTTGCATATCGTTACCAGAGCGCGCTAATTCCTTGAATTCTAAAAATAGACTCAATGGTTTTACATCTTTACCCGGACACGCTTATCCTTGTCTTCTATAAATAGACTTGGGACGATTTGGATACGCTGTGAATACACGGCTAAACACAGCGATTTCAAGCATTTTTTGGCGTAGCTGTCTAAGCTGGATTTTGATCTACATTTCTGTATAATGACGTCTCTGGGATTTCGGAAATCCGCCGTTCTATTGGATGATTTTATAAGCACTGAGAATGACGTACGGGGGAAACATAGAAAAACCCCTCTTCGATTGGACGGCCCTGACACGCGCGAAAAAATAAAGGCCACACTATTGTAATGCAGTGTTTTACGAAATTTTGCTTCGTTCGTAGATTATTTTTTTTGGGTAGACTTCTATTGCTTTCCAAAGTGTTTTTTTATTTTGTAACAATAAAAAGTTACGTGTCAAACACAATATTTTATGGGTAAAATGAATTACGTCTCCAGATGTGAACCGGTTTCTAGTAAAAAGTCTGACATATTACCCAATAATTATTAAATTAGCCTCACTACGTCCAGTTTCCGGGGTTTACACTTTGAGAGTCACAGCTCCACCAGTTCATTGTTATTTTTATGATGTCTATAAATAGTAACAAGGAGCTGATAAAGACTACAGGTAACCGTTCGCTGGTTGGCAAGAAATGATAGCGAGTAAATACAATGAAAACACAGTAATTTTAAAATTGCAATTACTAAGTCATTTTTCATCAAACAATTTAGTATTTTATATCACTAGAAAGGTCTTGAAATTCATATTTTGAATAATTAAAATTTATTTGTCAAAAAGGAATTGTTTTTTATTGGCGAGTGTTTAAACCTAGTGCTTCAAACCGGCAAGTAGATAGTTCAAAAGACAGGTTTAAATCACCTCATATATTTTTTTGAATAAAAATTTTGGCAATTTTCTTAAATTTTAAAAATATGAATTTCAAAAGCTTTGTATCAATATCAATATCATAGAAATCGACCAATAGATAAAAAAGTTATCATGATTTAAACATTCTGCTGCTATCAAATGTATGTTAACATTGGTTACTTTCTGCCAACCAGTAAATCAGCCAAAATATAGGTAGCAGGTGCTTGTGACGTCATCCGCGAACTGGTCTAACAAGTTAAAAATTATTTGTCAAAAAGAATTGTTTTTTGTTGGCGAGTGTTTTAATGATCTGCCCTATGAAACATTTAATATTCATAGCTCGAAGAGTTATGTTTAATCAATTTAATCGTGCGGTTAAAGTGCTACTAGGGTATCAGTATTTTTTGTGAGCCACAAAATAAGAAATCTAGATGAATCGGTCTAGTAAACGCAGTTGTACCCCTTGTATATAAGTATATTAAAGGTATGTTGGAAAAATCAAAGGGAGGTAACTTGACAATTCCCTGTGGTTATCAGTGTACGGCAATTGCATTGGCTGTCATATTGTTTACGGTAGGCAATCATGTGCCAAGTCTGCGAAACTGGTCTGCAAATGTTGTTGATGAAATGATGATGCGTGGTCACAACTTATATGAGCAAATACTAACGGAATCTGGCAATCCATCACCACGTCAAAAAATAGGTTTTAACATTAGTGGTCCTATGTAAATGGCTCTTCTGTGACCTTTGACCTTTTCCTCAGGTGAGCACCCAGGGCCCTTTGGGCCCTCTTGTTTTTAAATCGACGCCGTTTGTCTTTTTTAAAGACATTTCTTGTTGGAAATGCTAATACTTGTATATGTACTATTCACACATTATGATACGCATATTTGTTAAACTGTATCCGTATACTAAACTGGTCTCCTGGTCCGGTTGGTTCGCGATTTATACCTACCCCTTTTCGTGTGATTCGAAAGGATTTGCGGAAATGTGTTGATATAAAACGCTGATTTTTCGTGTGTTGCATTGTTGCAAGAAAAATTGTTTATATGGATTCCCCCAAAAATGATTTTTCTATTTAACTTTTAACGGAAATGGGCTGTACTATGACTGCATTAAAAACAATAAATTTGTCGGCAGTGGAAATCGAAAGGATTTTTATCATTTTTTATCACGTGACTTTTGCCCATTGCTATCAAAATCTACCCACCACAATATCACGGCGTTGAGACGCCGTGAAATAATCCAGAGCTAACGGACTAAAATTGAAAACAGACGGACTAATGAAATACACTACAACATAATTTAACGGAATTTCTCCTTTTAAATGATACAAGTATTATTTTCAATTCAATGTCACAGGTACCAAAATATTTGTACTTTAAAGTTGATGCTTGTTTTCTTCACGCATCTACAACTAACTAAGCGGAAATCACAACATTAGAGAGACGGAAAGTTGACTTGTTGTATATCAGTAATATATAGTTCGTACAAAAATACTGTTTATATAAATAATAGAATGAACTAATCCACGACAGGGGATGCTCAGGATGACAATAACATTATATCATTTTAATATGTTTTATGAGCGTCTTGTTGGTAAAGCCGTCTACCATGACAAGCATGATTGACCAGGGGTGGTGGTTTATCCAACTTTTATTTTCAATACTGCCTACCTCTGAAATAGAATATTCAATTTTCAATGTTTACCCGACACGTTTTGTTATTTTACACTATAGACAGAGACCAAGCATGAGATAGTATGTCTCTATGATTAAATAAAGGCAAGTCAAACAAGGCTGTATCTCACTATCTTGTCCTTTGGGCAGATCTTACTATCCATAGATAATTATAAACAAGTTATCACCATACAAACAAACATACCTGATATGGTAAAAGTTCTTGGTGTATCTGACTTCAGCCAGTTATTTCCTGGATGTTGGTCTTTAAATACATAATAATCATCATGTTCCGGAACAGATATTGATACATGATCTATCAACATGTTATCATCGACAACATACTTTGTTTTTTTACTGATTACAACATAATCTATCTGGAAAACAATGAAAAAAATAGTATAACAAAATCCTATTACACTTTATGACTTGATTTCAATTGCAGTGTTTAGGCCTTAACAGTTTCCATAAGAGCATTGAACATTTAGTATTATACATTTTAATATTCTGAAACTATTTACTGATGAGAATGTTGATACTTTATCCCGTACCGTTTATTTTCGATTTCAGAGTTCATAATCAAGACCTATTTCTGACCTGAATGAACAAATCATATATCATAAAAAAATCATAACAGTGGCGTAGGAAGTATTTTAAAATCAAACTTGTCCGAGGTGCGTTCAACAATGCGAACGCTCAAGGCGGCATCGAGCGCTCTCGTTCTGAACGCGGGCGCCCGCGCGAGTCCTTGCGAGCGCACGCGATTCAGCTTGAGGGGTGTTTCGCTTAGTAATCAAAGATGGCGGCTGAAAATAATTCTATTTATTCTATCGCAAAGAATCATTCCTGAAAAGTGAGACGCAAACTTGTGTTTTATTTGTTCCACATAACATATCAACGCAATGCGTATAATAGAATTTATTTGGTACAGTTATTTGTATCATAATGATTCATATAAGATAAAAAATGTAAAAATCTCATGTATCAGCGGAAATAATTGTTTCCCCACCTGCTATTTTCAATAATGTCCTGCTTGACGCCATCTTGGATTTTACAGCGAGCACTCGTTCAATAGCCTAACAATTCGCGAAGAGGCGCTCGCTCGAGAGCTCGCATTTTTGAACGCACCTCTGGTGAGAAGAAACAGTGAATTTTCCGGTATGGTTTAGTTTAAATTACATAATTTGAAAATGTTTAGTCCTACTAGGTCCCCTGTTTTCTTACGGTCTGCCTAATACGGATCGCTTGAATAACGGGTCTAACATGCTAGGAAAATCAATGATATGTTTTCTGTAAACAGGTATTATCTTGAAATGAGCCATACGATTTTTCCATCGCTTTAGGATAAGTTTTAAGTCCGTGCTATCAATAATTCGTAGATTAGGTATGGAGACTGCCACGTTTATTATCTGGCATGTCCAACTTTTAGGCCCATACATAATCCCAAGTCGATATTAGATTTTCAATAGAAAAGTATAGGGGAAAATTCTTTGAACGGTCATAACTCTTTAATTTTTAAAGATATCAATTTTGTGCAAATGATGCAAAAAAGTTTAAAATGTCTTCTTTCATTTGATTGTTTTTAATATTTTGTAAAATTGTAAAGTTTTGGTCCCTTTTAAGGTTTTATTTGATTACTCACGTTACTATAAACAAAGAAGGGAAATAAATACCCAGGCTAATATAAGTTGAAAAATAAAGCCTTTCCGGTTCTTTGATCAAATTTGTGCAAATGACATGAAAATGCCGTATGTTTCTAGTTTTCGGAGCACTTTTTAAATTTAAAATATCTTAATGAAGTTTTGGTCCCATTTGCACTTTTTTTCTAAAAGTTTTGGATTTTTAAGGTATTTTTTTTTAAATTTATAGTGTGTGCTATCGGATTTATAGACCCCTGGTGTGATTGTATAATACACTGCGCATAGCAAAACACAGCGGGTACACTAAAATTATGACAGGATTACCTTCCTGTCTCTGTTTTATTGATAACTATTTGTATATATACATGTAGTTGTATCTGTCAAATGATGTTGTAATAAGGTTCTGAAATAATTATAATGAAATTGTTAAGATTCTAGGCAGGTTAGAAAATACATACATGTACAAGTAATTTATCTATTTATTCAAAGAATTATTGTTCGGGAAGATTTACTCGACTATATTTATTACTAAAAAACAGTATCATAAACATATTACTTTATTCTTGCGGCATAAGGATAAATGAAAGACATCAATTGTTTTTAGTTTACCTCTACAATTATATTAATTAAAACGTTAATACATTGAAAACTTTTATTTACTAGTTTACAAATCATTGTAGAACGATTGTATTAAAAAGGTGAAATATTAAAATAAATAATTTCAATCATCATTCTGTTTTATCTGACTGTACTGTATACAAAATGTCACCTTAAAAGTTGTGAAACATTTATCTGTTAAGTTACACTTGTTGTACAATGGACAGTATAAAACATTTGTCTACAACGGATTTAATTAATCCCCTGATATGACTTGAAATCGTGACCTATGATCTTTATCTTATCTCATCGATCACAACATGGGGTCAGGGCTGGTAGATTATATCATCGCAAAACAGACGTATCTACAATCAAAGCTATATGGCTTTAATATCATAAAGCGAAAATCTTGATGGGTCTAAAAGTTGGGTATGCGCATGCGCAATTGAAAAATGGCTGCAAGACACAACTTATAAATGGTCTTGTAACTGATTCAGTTGTTAACCCACAAAAACAGCTAATAAGATAAACAAAGATGTTTTTCGCCGATTTCCCATTTCAAACAGAAATTGAATGACTCTAACTAGCGCATAATAACGTCTTATATTCTTGTTTCAAAAATCTAAATGTGTTCTTTTAATGTAAGTCGTTAGCTAAAATTCTTCTGCATAAAATTTAATTGATCAGTATGATCATAGACTAATTGGCAAAAATTATTAGTGCAGAGGATTTAGAGTAAACTGTAACAACTCATCTCAACATCATAATTGTTTATGGAAGCTGACTAAGTGAATAAATACGCCGTAAGTGTAAAATGCAATTTACCACAAAAAATGATAATAAGTGGAAGCAATAATAATAGTCCGAGAGCTAACAGGGTTTTAAATGAGGAACATCGCCATACCTTTGGGGGCACATTACTGTAAGTACCAAGCACTTTGACTATAAACATGTTCAGTTTAATAATACTAATCTAGTATTGAGGACTACTATAAGATATATAGTCCATAGAAACATACGTTAAAACTTATAACAAATGAAAATGTACACAAATATAAAATGCCAGCCGATTACGTATGATTATATACACGAACACTGCACGTTGTATCCTACAGAAAATGAGAAAATACTGCACCAGCTGGTTTTACACTGCACTTCCACTTGTCGATTTATTCTGCCTTAAGGTGACACAGTTATGCTACTGACAAAGGATTAGCAAACCAATACAGACACCCATCAACAGCTATTCCTTAATATGTCCAGTCTGATGTATTACATTATTATATGATATATGTTACTTACAGGGGTAACGTCTTTCCCGTAGTAGTTTATTTCTGAAAATTCACCTTTACCAGCCTTATACATTTTGAATTGATCTCTTTTCCCATTCATTCCAACGAGTTCAATGTAAACATCGTCTTTAGTTGCAGAAAGCCATTGCGTAGATAATTGAATGTCAATTACATATCTTAAGTTGGATCCTTAAATGTAAAAATGAACGTTTATTAAGTTCATACATCTGAATGTAAACATTTAAGCCAGAACTCAAATTTAAACAGATTCGCAGGTTAATATTAAACAAAACCTCAATGTAAATAAGATATCATTTCAGTGAAGTAATTACATAAATGGTAATAAAAAGTCAGTCTTTATTATATTTCTCTCGTTCCAATCATATTTAAATTATGTTTTATTATATCAACTATTGTGTTATATCAACTATTTTGTATTATTATGTACATTCGGATATATAAATCCATTTTTACGAGTATTAAAACAATTTTTATAAAAATTGACCGAAATATTAAGAAGATTTATCAAAATATTTCCAAGTCATTCGAATGCATTACCATGACACAATCGATGCAACTTAGGACAGTTATGAGACAGATGTCTAAAAATTGAGGATGAACGGCAATTACAAATCATTGAAAATAACGTGTAGCATACATAATGTTGTTTTGTCAACTATTTTTTAAGTTTAAATAAACTTTAAATTACTTATAATTGTTACCATTGTAAACACTTTGTTGCAAACACTTTAATGTGTTAAATTCGTTAGTTAAAACTCATCAAATATCAATACTGGGACATACCCATTCATAGTAAAACCTATTCTTATTTTATTTAACTGATACGGCAATTCTCAATACGAAGGTCCATTTGGGAATGTGAATATATGAAAAATCAAATTCAAATAAAACAGTTTTAAATGATTTTTTCATTATTATGCATGTATCAGGGATGTAAATCTAGTTTTCTGGATGCATAATTATCTTATTACCAGTGCTATGGTCATATTAAGAGGGTAAGGTGTAAACATTTTACTATTCGCTTTTAACATCCGATTTTGTACCCTAATTGCAGACAGTAAAGTCGTACACACAAATATCTTCTTCCGTACAAAATAAAATGGTTTGGTTTTCAACAATTATACATGTCTTTAAAAATAAAAAAATCGACTACAATGACTTTTTGATTAAGTCATTACATCCCACTGAACTTTAGGCACACTTTTCAATGCTAAGGGTTAAATCAAGACTGTAATCATTGGTGACAATCCAATTGTTTTCTATTATTTGTGGACGTCACAATGATAACTTGCTGTTTCTTATACTTCACTTTGATCATTGCCGATAGAAAAAATGTACACATTACCTGTGATAAGCCGCATACTTAAAAGGCACGTATGTATAAAGAACAGGTGCAATGGTAACGTAAATTTTATATTGATAATGTAAAGTTATAACATAGTCAAATCCACCAAGTCTTTAACTGAACCAACAAATGTGTTACTTTATAGTTGCATTTTATTTCTCAATCAAATAGCTTACTCGAATACAAAATATTTTTTCCATATCATATGTTCTATATACATAATCAAAAAATACGACTAGTATAACAAACGCATTATTAATTTGAAAACTTGAATGCTTTTGTTCAAACAGATGACGTGGTTCTGTTGAAACATAAAACTAAGACACTGATTAAGAATGAGCGAGATCATAACTCGGTGAAACAACGCTTATCGACTAAAACAACACAGTAACGGAAATTTTGTTCACAGAGATATCTGCCACCTGACATTATTTGATCTCTGCAATAATATTTAACATATTGACGAGTACGTGATTTTAATATGTTCGTATCTTTTCAATTCAGTAAACAGATATACATGTATGTATGATATAAAGAGGATATTGAGAGGGTCCCGAGGAGTCATGGCCACTAACATGAGAAATAGATTGTGAGGGCATTTGACACAAAATCTCTTGATACATTTATCTGTATAAAAGTGTGACCTTGAGTTGGCAATGCAAACAATAAAGCTATAGGCCATACAATTTACGAATTTGTTTTCAATATTTCGTTATATAATTCCATGTTTAGTCTTGAGTCTCTTTTAGCAGGCCAATATTGAAATATGTTGACCCCTGAGGCGGTGTCAATATTGAACCCATGGCAGGGGCTAAATTTGAAAAAAGGTGGCTGACCTTTATTAGATACATCGTGCAAAATTGATGACTGATGGCTTTAAATTTTTGTCAATACAATTTTAAGAGACTAATGACGGACGACAGACAAACATCAATCAGAATAGATCACATTGAACAGATCGTGCTCTGGCTCTGGTGAGCTATAATATAAAAATCTGCTAAACACTAATCTCTGTCTGTCGTATTTTAATAATTTCTTGAAGTAAATCAATATTTGAATTTAAAGCCATATTTGTGCTCGTAGTTAATAATACACAACGAGTTAATTTCAGCTCAACATATAACTTATATCACATTTGTCTTTCATGTACTTTAATATATCATTCATACCAAAGGTTTTTGTTACTTTATTTGATAATCAATGAAACTAAGATAACTTTTATTCGTTTTTTATAACTCTGTGTTGATATTTTGCTTTCCAATCTAGTTGTGGCAGATACGGTATCGGAAATTTTATGAAAAGTATAAAGTCTGGCGACATGCACTCTGCATTAGATATTTAAAAAATGTCTGACATACTGTTTTACAGAGCCTTTTAAGTACAAATTTCAATTGTTTATCAATGCATATGCATGCAAATTTAACTCTTTCAGTGGCTGTGTTCTCTGCAATTTTATTGCAAACAACACAGGGGTGGACTGGCGACAGTAACGGAAATTTAAAATAAGGGTCAAAAAGGCAGTTACGATTTTATCATCAGTCCGATTTTTGTATTTTTTTACACAATCATTGGACATCTACTAGGCAATCGACGATACACTAAAATTCATTTTCTTACTTACTAGCAGGGAGTTATGTAACATTTTGTCAAATGGACCTTCGTATTGAGAATGACTCATAACTCAATCTCCGTAAACAGATATCCTGTAGAGCATTATCGTACATAATCTCTACTATCTCAATGGAGGGTCGCGTCGAGATGACCTTTATGTCGACTAATCAATGCGTAGCTTTCATCTAGACGAAACACTATCAATTACATTTTGATTTTGTAATTTCTATATTTAGACCAAGGTATGCAAGCTAATTTAACAGTGGTATTATTTACAGTCTGCGATTGGACGGCTCATTTCAAATTCCGTGACGTAGACGAGGTAAACAAGTTAAGTATCCTAACATTTTCTTCATTAATAGTATGACGAGAAAAGATCACCTGAACGTGACCCTCGTTTGAAAAAGACTAGATCTAAATAAGCGAGTAGGCGAGCGGAGAATTTTAGATCGGGTTTTAATCAGATTACTGATAACTTAAAATACGACTTTCTTCAAAGTCATACTTGATTTTTTTCTGGGGCTTCAGCCGCCATTTTTACTTTAGATTGAAATGATAAAATGTTCTCCATGAATGAATCTCGTAACATAATAGAAAATATATGTATTAAAATACCATTCAATAATCTATATACATTCAATATCTAAAAGATATTCCCTTATTTGTTGACTCCGTATGTAAATATGCCATTTTAACTAACAAAGTAATGTTTAATGATATAAAAATTACACATTCTTTAAGTGTTATTGTGTGTCATGTAGCCTAAAACATTAAATCATTTTGCATGGTTTTATTACAATTGGTAATGTGGGCCTAGTAATCAGAATCAATACGTATAGTTTTAACAGACACTAAAACAAAACACTCTCTGAAATTTTATCAGCTTATTAAATACATGTTTTACATTTTATTCTGTTTTTGAAAATGTTTATATTAATATAACCATAATCAAATTAGTTAAACCATTGTAAGCCTTAAGAGATTCGTATATCAACAATAAACGTAGTTAAAATTAGATGAAATGTTAAATCACAACTTTCATAAAAGGCTTTTAATTCAAAGGTGATTGCAGGAATTATTTTCACTTACACTGTTTGGAACCCTATCTGAGAACCTGGCAGAGTTAATAATATCTTAAGCTATTTGTTTCGTCCGAGACTTAAAGTCTAACACCAAGGATATTCTAATTAGAGGTTAGTGCTCTTACATAAGTTTCATATTACATAAATAAATTTAAATATATTACATTTCACCACCTCACAACAAATCATGTAATATAGTTCTATTACATTAACCTGTCACAACTTAAATAATTACACGGTCACTGAATCTGTTATTTTTAACTCCTTTCGAATTTCTTATTTCCCCGATATTCAAAATCGCTGCATATATAGTCAGATTATCAATAATTGATATGGATCGGAGGCTCAATGGTTAAAAGAAGTTGAATGATAACACATTCAGTGACCGTGTAATTATTCAAGATGTGACAGGTTAATATAACCAAGCCATGAAGGTGCATTCAAGGCAGAAATTGTATTTGATATAAATACTTTTGAATATATCAATCTATGGTGGAGTTGTTGCCTTGATAAAGTTCGGACGAACAGACTAAGTGACTCCTATATAGCCCCTACCACTTTGTGCTGGGATATAAAAAAAGATATGTACAATAATAATTTGTGATTATAATAAGAACATTAATATTGTGTTTTTTGTATATTTTTATTTTCACTCAGAAGAACACTGTACGAACTTTTGGCTTCACCCTCGTATATCAACTCATTAAAATAAACTACAGTGTACATGTACATGTATACACAATTTAAGTACATGTAATTGTATTGTTCTTAATACAGAATAATCATCATTTGCATGCAATGGTGAAGTACATTTTCCCCCAACATTCTCAAAACAGCGAATCTTTACTATTTTGAAAAGACAGTGGATAATTTTATTGACCTAGAGTCGGACAAAAACAAACATTTATACCACCTTGATTGATATAATCACATAAAAACTAATCAATGACGTCTAGCGGAGTTTATGTACGCAAATACATATTTAAGCCGGTCAAAAAAACTTTTTAGCGGTAATTTCTTTAACGTCAAGTATCTTTAAAGCATCTCACTATCGGATTAACCTCAAACATTAGAACACAACATCATATTTGACTACCATGTTTACACATTATTATTTTGGTGCTGATTAATAGCAAATCTGCAATTGATACAAATTATCTCGTTAAAACAAATAGTGCAACTAATTATACTAAAATTTAACATACCTTTTATTTCACAATTTTTACCAGAACTACCAGATGGACACACACAAACATCTGGGTCATCACATCTACCACCATTTCTTACACACGCCTCTGGACACAAAACTACTAGCTTTTTATCTGTACCTAAAGGAGAAATGTATGTTATTTAATGAATAAAAAGTAAAAGTTAGCAAGATCAGCAGGAAATAAGTTACAATGCTGTTCCTGTCAACAGTAAGATTAAAATCGCAGCAGTATTCCAGTACGATCAACTTATGCCGTTCCATATAAACATATTATTAAGAATTGCGCGGGGAAATAAGTGACATTAAAGTGAGGTACTATACAACATGGTTATTGCAGGAATTATTTTCACTTACACTGTTTGGAACCCTATCTGAGAACCTGGCAGAGTTAATAATATCTTAAGCTATTTGTTTCGTCCGAGACTTAAAGTCTAACACCAAGGATATTCTAATTAGAGGTTAGTGCTCTTACATAAGTTTCATATTACATAAATAAATTTAAATATATTACATTTCACCACCTCACAACAAATCATGTAATATAGTTCTATTACATTAACCTGTCACAACTTAAATAATTACACGGTCACTAAATCTGTTATTTTTAACTCCTTTCGAATTTCTTATTTCCCCGATATTCAAAATCGCTGCATATATAGTCAGATTATCAATAATTGATATGGATCGGAGGCTCAATGGTTAAAAAGAAGTTGAATGATAACACATTCAGTGACCGTGTAATTATTCAAGATGTGACAGGTTAATATAACCAAGCCATGAAGGTGCATTCAAGGCAGAAATTGTATTTGATATGAATACTTTTGAATATATCAATTTATGGTGGAGTTGTTGCCTAGATAAAGTTCGGACGAACAGACTAAGTGACTCCTATATAGCCCCTACCACTTTGTGCTGGGATATAAAAAAAGATATGTACAATAATAATTTGTGATTATAATAAGAACATTAATATTGTGTTTTTGTATATTTTTATTTTCACTCAGAAGAACACTGTACGAACTTTTGGCTTCACCCTCGTATATCAACTCATTCAAATAAACTACAGTGTACATGTACATGTATACACAATTTAAGTACATGTAATTGTATTGTTCTTACTACAGAATAATCATCATTTGCATGCAATGGTGAAGTACATTTTCCCCCAACATTCTCAAAACAGCGAATCTTTACTATTTTGAAAAGACAGTGGATAATTTTATTGACCTAGAGTCGGACAAAATCATACATTTATACCACCTTGATTGATATAGTAAGATTTCTTTCAACTTACGAAGGTCACGGCGCTTACCTTTGTAAATTTGGGCTAAACCATTATAAAAGAGGTTGTTACACCCGATTTCAAAGAATTTAGCAACATTATAAATAATTTCTTTACATTTTTGACAATTTTTCGCGTGCTTACACGTTTCAGACATGATGACCTAACTAACACTTTAAAGACATTTCGGTCGTTATATACACTCTTTGTGTGCACGAGATTCACGAGGGAGAAAAATTTGGATAATTTATATAATACTGACACCATATTATAAATAAGATGGAAAAAAAACGTAGCAAGGTTTTAGTCTGAAACAATATTATGCTACTGGGATTTGAACCTTAAACCTTTAGGTCTGACGGCCGACGCATTACCACTGGGCTAAGGATATCAGTTAGTGAAATGCGTCAAAGTAACTGTAATTAAGGCTTGCTAGTATTGTATTACACACCTGTTCATCACATTCGGATCTTCTTCATGAATATTCAATGCACTTTGACCTTCGTAAGGTGAAAGAAATCCTACTATATAATCACATAAAAACTAATCAATGACGTCTAGCGGAGTTTATGTACGCAAATACATATTTAAGCCGGTCAAAAAAACTTTTTAGCGGTAATTTCTTTAACGTCAAGTATCTTTAAAGCATCTCACTATCGGATTAACCTCAAACATTAGAACACAACATCATATTTGACTACCATGTTTACACATTATTATTTTGGTGCTGATTAATAGCAAATCTGCAATTGATACAAATTATCTCGTTAAATCAAATAGTGCAACTAATTATACTAAAATTTAACATACCTTTTATTTCACAATTTTTACCAGAACTACCAGATGGACACACACAAACATCTGGGTCATCACATCTACCACCATTTCTTACACACGCCTCTGGACACAAAACTACTAGCTTTTTATCTGTACCTAAAGGAGAAATGTATGTTATTTAATGAATAAAAAGTAAAAGTTAGCAAGATCAGCAGGAAATAAGTTACAATGCTGTTCCTGTTAGCAGTAAGATTAAAATCGCAGCAGTATTCCAGTACGATCAACTTATGCCGTTCCATATAAACATATAATTAAGAATTGCGCGGGGAAATAAGTGACATTAAAGTCAGGTACTATACAACACAGTCGATGACATTATCTCAATACAATACATATATGTCATCCTATGCTCAAGGTGCCAGTCTCCTGTATATGTCGAGGAAGCTGACAGAGAATTTGGCACATGGAAGTATGAATATTTCCGGTCTACAAATTGTCTACAAATGACAAACTAGTTAAGTCCCGTTTTAGGATGGCCTGGTAATGCAGTAAACGATACGGTAATTGGAGTGCAGAATATGTATCGAGCGGAGAGGACATAAAATCAACTTAGAGATGGTTATGGATTACGAAACTTGGTACCATCAAACCTTATGTTTATAATGCTAAAACTAGTTTCCATAGCAGTGTTTAAGGAAACATGTTGGTGCAAAGTGACGTAACAACGCCAAATGACGTCAATGACAGTTTACATGTTTATCCTTTATTGTTTATGTCCTTTATTTTGAGACAATGTTAAAGGACTGTGAAGCTGAGATGGAATCGTACAATCATCTAAAAATGAATTGACAATTATACTTAATTCATATCAGATCTTTAATTTCTATCAAGTGCACCATCTATTCTTCCTTCCTCTTTTCCCCAAACTTACTAACTTGTGCCGCAGGGTCACATGCCCATGTTATATTATATACATTGTCTATAATCTATTCCTTTCATTTCTCTTTACCCCATTTCATTTTTACCATAACCATCCTCATTAGTTAATATACATCGCACCTACAATTTTTACATGTCATCAATACCTTACATTAGGGCGGAGCCGACCTGTCAGAGCATGCGCGCAGGTCGACTAGCAAAATACTGTATTCGGTGCATTTGCCAGTAGACACAAGTGTTGAGAACCATTGTTTGTTCAATTATGCCATATTCTATGATACAGGTTAGTAGCCCTTTTCTATTGTGTTGTTGACATGTTTCATTGATATTGGCGACTTGTATTTTATCTCATGTTTGTATTTCATGCATTATTCATTTTCTATTGTTGAACGTATTCAATAAATAAACTGCGCGTGCGACGTGATGCTGCACGTGCACATTTGTCAGTAGACATTCAAAGTGGTGAGAATCATTGTTTGTTCATTTATGCCATATTCTATATTACAGGGTATACCATACGAGGAAAGAACCCCTACCCATTATTAGTGATATTAGAAGACAAGAAAGAGGGTAACACATGTATTGCTTGCTGGTGATTGAAATAGTTTTACGTGCTGTATACACGTATTATATACAAGACAAAACAAGACTAATTTCACTCAAGACAAACAAGGCCACCGGTCCAAATTACAGCAAAACAACACACAAAATTGCGTGGTTATGCTGCTTTTTAGCATTAAAATGAGACAATATTTAGAATTACTCAATTAAAGAAACTAAGGCCACCGGCCCAAATACAACAATACACTATACATTGTGTGGTTATAGAGATTTATTAGATATAGGGGGTGAGACTATATATAGAATCACTAAACTAAGTATTAACTCTGTTAATTGATGATTATATGATATATTCCACATTCCTTATACAAACACTGAAAGCTAGTTATGATGAAGGTAAGTGTGTTATTTCTGAAACAACGAAGCAATTCATTCTAAATTTCTCATAATTTGATTAAAAAGCAGACAAAATCTTAAAATTTACTACAAGACGGAAAAGATGAATAGATGAACGGGCGGGTAGACTAACAAACGGACGAACGCCAACGGACTGACACAAAGATAAAATGTTGAAGAAAAAACACTAAGAAATATCTGAGTATAAAAGAGTCAAAATTCAAGGTAGATTAACGATTTCAAGTATGGATGTGAATGATATTAACATGCTCGAGTAAACATTTAATGAAGAAGTGCTACGCCAATTCTGATAAAGAGTATGGTCTGTTCTTCGAATCGTCGAGATAAAAACCTGTGCAGTTTTGAATACCTAACAAGTCTGATGCATTTGTAAGATAACAAACTGTAATTCACAAAACACTCACCGGTGGTGTCATCACATGTAAGGTTGACAGGTGTGAGCGTGCCATTTTTACAATAAATATAATGACTGTCATCGTAGTTATCGTAGTAATCGTAGTAATAAATATTGGGATTCAAACAATCAACATATACTGAATCCCCATTTCTTATCTGAAACACAAACAAACAACATTATTCATGTCATTGTACAAAGTACATCATTCATCATTACATAGTTACTAAGTCAAAAAACTTTTTATGAAAATAATAGCATCGAAACATTCAAGTTGAAAAGTTAGATAACCTACCGTTATATTTGTACATATTTAAGGTTACATTTTATAACGCAAAACAAAGGAACAAAATTCGTAGTCGTGTGATTCAGAGTTTAACTTTATATAATTTGAATCAAGTCATGTATTGAATTGTCATAATACTATTTTATCAATGCCTTGTTATCTCAAACAGTATAGTGTCTGATTTTTAATTCTGATGTATCGTTGATAACACTATAGTGTTTAAAAGAAACACCAATTTATTCACCATGACGGTAGAAATCAATTATTTTTTTATAGTAATTGCCTGGCTAAATCGTAAACAAATTCATGGCACAAATTATGTTTGGTAAAGCAGTGATAAATTGATCCCCCAATAAATTCTAGTTCCGAACATGAACTATTCAAGATACAGTTTATCATGTTTCAAGAACTTTAATTGTTTATACATGTATCACAAAATTAAAACAAACTTTACCTTAGAAATTTCGTCGCCATTTTTATCTGTGTATTTGTAAACCTTGCTTTCTTCAATCACACAATCTAAGATAAGAAGCACTTGTCAGTATTTATAGAACACTCTTATAAAACATCGTTGATGGGTTCGAACACTCAATATCTATTAATTGCCGATTCACGCCTCATATTGATATCTAGTTGAAACATTAGACTGACACTCAAAACATATTCGGAGATTTAGATATATCTTTATTTAAACTTAAAACAACACCCACTTTGTAAACTGTGAAAATGTTTAAACCAATATCTGGATCATTTCATATAGCGATGGGTATAGACGTACGTATCACAATTACAAACGGAAACTAGTTGAGATTCAGTTGAATGATTTTAGGCAATACTGATAACTCAATGTACTCAACAAGTGAAAATAGTGTAAACATTTATCAAACTATGACTACCAAACGAGATTAATAACATTGATTTTAAAGGTGTTGGCAAAATAACAATTTTTAATTTAAAAAGAAACACAATAGTCCGACATTTTTAAATATTTTGTTTTGCCGCTGCTATGACGTGACGTCATAATGGTGTCTTCTCACCGGTTCGCGCTTTGTATATACATACTATGTGAGTTTTGTAAATAAAGAGGAGTGGAAAAAAGTCAGTTCGAACAGTTAATCTCAGTTGTCAAAAGTTAGGAAGTCCAGCGTTACCATCGAAGACCTGCTTCCGAGAGATAAAGAGGAGACCTGCTGCCGAGAGATAAAGAAAAGACTTGCTTCCGAGAGACAAAGAGAAAACTTGCTGGTTAAAGAAAAAAGCATATCTGCTGAAATAAAAAAAATACGAGCTTATTAGGAAGCAAGTCCACTCAAGAAAATCAGAGAGACTTACTTAGGAAGCAAGTCTCTCTAAGAAAACAGGGACTTGCTTGGGAAGCAAGTCCCCTAATAAATAAAGAACAGGGGCCACTTTCACAAAACAACTTAAGTTCATTTTTAAACTTAAGTTGTTGCTTAAGTCTAGATTTTATCTTATCACTGTTTCACAAAAAAACTTTAGTTGATTTTGAAACATAAACTTTAGACAAAACTTTAGTCAGCTAGGGAGGTGACTTAAGTCTAAAATAGGTGACTTAAGTCAGAAATTTCAATATGGCTGCGCCCAATGTTTTAATTCGGAGATGTCATTTGAGTAGGCCGCAAATAATAAGAATATATTTAACTCATTTGAAGTGTTTGACGACCAATACTTAATTAATATGTACAGGTTATCCCAGACCAGCAAGTTACCTACAAGTAGGTCACATAGTTTGCCAGTTCACATGACAGTTCTTGTTGCATTAAAGTTCTATGCTACTGGCAATTTTAACAGAATTCAAAGTGCATGACTCATAGAATAAATGGCATTCAAATACATATATGTATCACTGTTTCTATGAAGAACAAATAAAAATGCGTGTAAACACGATTAAAGCTTCCCGACTACAAAATTGAGGTTTGAATGCAAAATAAAAGCAAACAAATTAAATTATGTATCGGTGAATGTTAACAAGCAACGAAATGCAGAATTCAAATAAGAAAATATTGATTTACCTTTTCAATCATAGCCTCACAAATCCAATTATTAATCATGAAATTTTAAATTTAGTCATGAAAGCTTTGCCAGCAGAGTGATTTTGTTTTGTTTTTCAAACTCTACATATATATTACATCAACCTCTTTTTGCTTTAATTTCATTTCCTGATTGTACAAGGATAACACGAGGACATCGTGTATTGATATTTAATGTGTTTGTGTGATGTGTATTAAGTCATTGCTAAAAGATTGTACATGTATTACATCATACTATTGACTATTTACTCATTATCGGTTTAAAATTGACATATTTAACAGCGTAGCTATGAAACATTGATATAGTCAAATAATGATCATTATATTATATATTATTATGTGATTGATTATTCATATACTAAAGTTTATTTTACATTTTTCATTGGCTTGTAATTTTTTACACAATTTTGTTGTTAGATAAATTTGTATTTGTTTATTGTAATTTGTAACTGGATTTAATTCTTTTACTGTACCATAACAATTATGTTGACATTTTTATACCTGCCTAAATGATATAATTTAATAAAATAACAAATATTTCTAATAAAACATCATTACTGACATTTCGCCGAGGCTACTGTTATAAGACAAAGGGCTAATTTACATAACAATGTAATCCTTTGTGTCCAAAGACAAGTGACTACGTTTGTCCAAGTTGACGCTAAGCATTTCAAAGGTGAAAGGATTAAGAATATTTAGAAATCGGACGTCTGGTGTTATGTCAATTAGCTCGTCCTACTGTTGTTGAAAGAAAACAAATAACATCATATAACTTGTCAAATCTAAAATAACCAACAGTATTTTAAAGTTTTATAATGCAGCAACGCGTGTCATATATGATGTAATTCTAGGTTCTGTGTCAGGTAAGAAACCTACGTATTTCTACGGGAATCTTTTACCACGTATAGAAAGTGGGTTGCTCGACTTAAAAATTCGTCTTTCATTTTAAAATTATCGTAAGCCGAATGTTCGCAATAAAACGCACACAACCAAGAAATTGTTTTAAGGAAAATTCAGCCGCTTTCACAATTTTGGGAACTGATTTCTGATATAATGAATCCCGACAATTTAGTAACGTTTGTTCCGAATAATCTTTTAATGCTAGGTATCTCAAAATACTGTTTTGCTGGAGCGTGCATTTATTAGAAAAAACAAACAAATTGCATTTTATTTCCCGCTAGAATTAATGCTTAATATCAACTCGAAGTGTCATATAGAATAAATATTTGAGAAAACACACGCGTACGTTTGTTCATGCGTTCGTTTACTGATTTATGTGTAATAAGATACATAGTACTTATACGTTACAAAAATAAAATATACGTTCTCTTCTGTTCTGTTTATATTGAGATAGTTAGGAATTTTCACATTGTATTTTTGAGAAAAGATATTTTTTGGCCCAGAGTTATAATACATTTATTTCGCTAAGCCGACTTTAATATTCAAACATTATATAGATATTTGCCTATTATCTTTCAAGACCAAATACATAACAGTTAAAATATTGCTGGGGTTCTCCTGTATTAATAAATATATAATAATGTTGTTTTGTTTACCGTTTTCAATCATATTTTTGATAACTTCTTCAAGCTGACCTTCTTTAATTGGAAAAAAATGTTCTTCATCTTCGATGTTAGATGCCATATTTTTCATTGTATTGTAAGCTTTGTTACGATTTAGCTTGTCAGCTCCCAATAGTATCGAGAATATTTCCGCATGATAGGGTTTTTTCTTTAGGTTTTCAGCAATATCTGTTGGTTTCTCATCTTTGTTATACCTGCCTAATAAAAATAATACACCATAACTTCACCTTTAAGGGTAAATCAATATCGTTTTAGCTGAAGTACAGTATTAGCGGCTAGCTCAGTTGGTAGAACGCAAGTTTACTGATCGAGGGGCGTGGGTTCGATTCCCGGGCGGGGCATACTTTCGTCGAGCTTGATCATGAAATTATTTCTTAGGCCATTCTCTCTCCTACCAAAGTTTGTAATGATGTTGGGCAATTGTCAGTCACTGACAAAAGTATGCGCTTAGTAGTTGGTTAACAGCTAAATCCAGAGATTTAACCTTTCCAGGATGAGTGAGCAGGTTGACTGACCTCCATGATAGAACCTATATTATGTTTTGCTACGGCGTTAAAACCGACTAACAAACAAACATTATTAGCATACAATTGTTAACATCAATAAAGTGGTGAAGCTGAAATTGTTATATAAATGTACCAATCTATATAATTTCAAAATGTTTTTGATTTGAATGAAATGAAAATTGCACTACAACAAGAGAAAACCTACTATATGCGCAATGTGATAATTACTAAATATGACTGTGTGATGCCATTGGCTCATTTAAAGTATTGTTTTTTGGGTTAAACGCCGCAGCAACTCATTGTATAGGTCATATAACGGCGGTAAGTCAACTAACTCACTCCTCCTGGGAAGGCTAAATCTCTGATTTTTTTTCTGTTATCAACTGTTAAGCGCCTACTTTGCAATGAATAGTTATGGCCAATGTTAAATATAATGTAGTAAAGGTGGTCGTGTCCTAACAATTTCACAGTATACAGTTATTTCATGTGTGATTTGGGAACAGTCAAACTGTTGGCCCGAGGTGGAGGGAATAGTGTTTTGAACTGTTTCCCGAGGTCGTAGGCCAAGGGAAACAGTTTAAAACACTATTCCTGACATCGAGGGAAAACCGTTTTACTGTTCCCCAATCACACATATAATAACTGTTTTATTACCTGACCAATTGCTTTTTTAACAGTACTTGACATGTTTAAAGCGTCTGGTAAGCCTAAAATCCCGCAGCAGTTACTTCCCCTTATATCAGTACAGTAACAGTTCGTGACGTCATTACGTGACGTCAGTGCACGCGCGGGAAACAGTCAAAACTATTGACCGGTCAACAGTTCAGTCAGAAAACAGCTAAAAATATTGAATTACACTTATATAAGCAATCAGGTAATAATTTATATTGATATTATGCTTGCAGGCATTTATAATATTAATACATTTAACAGTATCAAAGTTTTAACTGTCTATGATTCCGTTATTTCTGCTGTATTTTAAACATAAGTCACATGAATGATAGTACAAAAAACTTTCACCAATTCACTCTGTAACATGAATGGCAATATATTCACAAAATAGCCATATACATGCGGGAGCAATTTGTAAAGCCATTATGCTCTATTCGGAAACTAGAATTGATAATAATGAAGTCAACTTTGGACTAGCATAAACATATTCTAAAGATAAACTTACCATCACTTATGATTATGACAACCTGTTTTGCATTCCTTGCAAAATGTCCTTTTGCAAATGAGATTTTCTTTGAAACTATATCCACACCTACGTCGAGAAGGGCAGTCGATATTGCTGTTCCTTTTCCTGAATATTTAGAAAACAGACGTATATAAATACATCATGCAAAAAGGCATATTCAGATATTTACTAATCTGAATCGTAATCAAATCCATAAATGTAATGTTCACTCATTAAAATTTTATTTTCATTTGACCTTCATCCTTCTAGCTTAAACGTTATCTGCACTTTGTGCATTAATAATGGTTTAACAGATAGAGAAAATTTGGTGATTATACCACGACTGTTCACGACAGTTCAATTTCAGAGAGAACACATTTTCTTCTCAGGATGTATGACTGCTATTACACTTATATTTAATAGTTCTTCACAGAACGGATAGTTTGGCATATTTCTATACAAGAGACTCTAACAAGTTGAGTTTATCAGGAAATGTATAGAGAATACTGCCGAGAAACATTTACTTAAAAATTATATTTACCGACTTCTTTCTGGACTTTGTTCAGTACATCTACGACAAACATATTGTCGATGAACTTTTGAGCTTGTTCATAGTCTCTAAATATTTTATTTTCGTAGTTGTAATGATCATGTCTTTGCGTGAAGAGTTCACCAGCAAACAAATAAAAGGCAAGACGTGTACCATTAGGTTTATTACTTATACCAATCTGCAATAAAAAATGACCAAATAGTCAAAGCTAAAAATCTTTTCTGAATTTGGTGAACATGAGGTAAGAATAAACATTTTTTTCCTCAAGTTACTCTCTATGTGAAATCATCCGAACTGGCAGACATAGAGACGGAGAGCGGATTAAAAGCTTGCTAAAACGAATTTATATTGTTAATATTTTGTTTGATTCATACTGATTGTTGTGTAACTAAAATGAAACATCTCTTTTTCCTTAAAATCCACCAAACTGCCAAGAAATAAATGATAAATTGGTCGATTTACGTTTTCCCAAACTTGAAGTGAGGAAAATATAATTGCCTTATTTTGACTTGTCTTTGATTAAATAGGAAGACATAAATGCATATTCAAATGTTAAATGTGAATGCATATTCAAACGTTAAATATTTAGGGGAAACAAAATTTCAAACTCTAGCGCTATAAGTATCTATAAATGGATATATTTAACTCCTATTTAAAATTTATCAATTTAGCCGATAGTACAGCATCGCTTACCTCCCGTGAATGACGTCATCGTAGTTCAATCGATTTATCGTGTTATAACTACATTGCAGGCGATAACTAGGTTGTATAGTTAGTTTTTTTCTCAACTGTCAATACGTGAATTATTTCACAGTTATTGCGTTTGTTAAATTGTCGTCGTGATACATTCATGAGTTTCCAAAAGTGTATTATGATAAATTAAGTTGCTTACGCCATATGATATGTTTTAGTCAAGATATATTTAATAACAATTAGGCCGCCAGTACAAAAACAATGCATTCAGTCACCGTAAAAATTTTCATGCCTTTTCAGTCGAGAAAAAACCGGACTACAATATACACACATCTGTTAAATAATCAGTCGCAATATTATTTTTAAATAAAATATATATATCATTAATTTTCTACATAACTTTTTAATTTTATATAAAATTGTTTAATAACCAAGCTAAAGCGCTATAGAGATAATTGAGGTAACAATTATACTCTCTTTACAAAGATTATTATATTAAAATGTTTTGCACTAAAATGACCATAGTGCAACATAATTTTCTTTTGTTTCTAGATATTTACATTTAACTAAAACAAAATAATCACTAAAAGTAATATCTTTCTTACTTGAACGTGTTGTATATTCAGTGCAATTATGTTGTTGGTGAAAAATAGGTTGAACAATTTCTTAATTGTGAAAATTTATGTACAACTTATTCTTTTATAATTCTTCCAATTATACTAAAAAATGTAAGAGCAAAATTTTAATGCTTAAATTGTAAAACAAATGAGTAAATATATAACCTAATATGAAAAAACTAATTAACATTATATACAACCTCTGGTATTTTTTCTCAGACATTTCTACCTATGGCATCTGTACCACTTAGGGTGTGGCATTTTACCTGAGACATTTTGGTATATGGCATTTTTGTCTGGCATTTTTAAATACATTCAGAAAATAATTATTTGAAATTAAATCGGCATTGGTTTAAACAATATTTTATTTAGGTAAATACAAACATAAATACATATACAAAGTAACAGTCAAATGTTGCAAAAGAGAGGATTGAGAAGATAGCTTTAAAAGCTAGTTTTGTTATCTCTCTCCTCAAATTAGAAAAAACAAAAACAAATATAAATATTACAAAATACATACATTACCGGTTGCATTTTTAGTATTCTAGTATAAAAGCTAGTAGATGAACGCAGACGCGGTTAAAAACAAAGAGAAAGACAAAAAGAGGGAAACAGAGATGAAGGCAGAATGAGATAATGTAGGATATTTATGATATACATTGAAGAGGTCAGTCCTTTGAGAACTATAGGCAGCTTTGGTTTGTTACGAATGGCCAAAAGTTTAAACAAATCTTCTTGTATTTTTTATAAGATTTTGAATACATTTGAATATTGTAATATTCGTCTTAAGGTCAAGTGTCTCATCGCCAAATAGAAGTTTTTGTTCAGTTAATGTTGTATTGAATTGCTGAAGATTTTCATGAAGGACTCGTCGTTGTGGTTCAAACAGAGGACATTCTAAGAGAAAGTGTTTCGTTGTTTCAATTTGTCCACAGACACAGTTTGGATTGTCAATGATATTTTTAGAGAAAAGGTGTTCTTTTAGGATGCTACAATGAGTTCTAAGGCGTGTGTGATGAATGGAGTTTACTCGATCACCTTCGAGGTAGTATTTGGGAATTTGGTATCTGTGATAATGTGTCGTCAAATCATGTTTAAACGACTGCAATGTTTGTGCTTCTCTCACTTCAGTTGGGAGCAAATTCCAATTTCTTATTGTATCCGGAAGGAAAGAATTAGAAAATAGATTTGTGTTGCAAAAGACATTCCGTGTGTTTGTGGCATTTCTAAGGCTGTAGGATGTTACATCAGAAATTTGTTCAGGTATTAAATTGCTAAGGTACTGTGGAGACAGACCGTTTTTCATTTTATAGAATTGTGTCAGTCTATGTTCTGTCCGTCGCTGTTTAAGCGGAACAAGTCCGGTTTCTTTATAAAGTTTGTCTATAGAGCCAAGTTTGGTGGTACCTGTGATAATTCGAAGAGCTTCAAGTTGAACATTTTCAAGAAGAGTTTCATCTTGAGTTGTTAAGTTTGCCCAGATTACATCACCATATTCTAAAACAGGTCGTAATTAAGAAAGATACATAATTTCTAGAGATTTGCGGTCCAGTGTAAATTTTAGAGATTTCATTGCATGGACTCTTTTCCATGCCTTTTCAGTGATGTTAAGAATGTGAAGATGCCATGTTCCATCTGAGGAGAATGTTAATCCAAGATGTTTGTGATGAGATACTTCTTGAATAGCAGAGTCTTGCATATATACTTGTGGATGAATGGGTTTGTTGTGTTTTCTTGAGATAATGAGTGATTCAGTTTTCTGTGGATTGAAAGAAACTAACCATTTGTTTGCCCACTGGGAAATAGTTCGCATGTCGGTGTTAAGAGCTATTGAGGCTCTAGTTGGATCGTCCACAATTACATAAAGACTAGTATCGTCTGCAAACAGACGTATAAGAGATTGAATATCATCTACAATATCGTTAATGTAAACTATAGTTTTGATGACATTTTACCATTTATAACGACACACGCGTACCTGTCAGACAAATAATTTTCAAACCATTTTATCAAAGAACCATTGACTCCTTTTGATTTAAGTTTATGAATTAGACCTCTGTGCCATACCCTGTCAAAAGCCTTAGATACATCGCAAAATATGGCTCTGACCTCTTTCCCTTCATCAAGCGCTTCACAGAAAGTGTGATAAAGAGCAGTGAGTTGGTTAATAGTGGAATCATTTTGGACAAAACCTGATTGTAAAGCTGTGATAGAGGCATTTGAAGTTAAGAAGTTGTATAGGTATTTGTGAATTATTTTTTCAAATGCCTTACTTATAACAGAAAGAAGGGAAATCGGACGATAATTACTGACCTCACTTGGATCATTTTTCTTGAAAATTGCACATACATTTGATGTTTTCCATTGTATTGGTATTTGTCCTATTAAAAGTGAATAATTAAAAAGTTTACAGAGGGGTTTACATATTTCAGCATGAATCTCTTTGAGTACACGACTGTTAATATTATCTGGACCACATGCTTTACCAGTCTTTAGCGATTTCAGGACAGATGAAACATCTTCATTTGTGATATGTATATTAGATAGCTGTTGAGTGTGTGTGCTTGTTTCATAATCTGGTAGACGTTTATTGTCGTCATTTAGGAATGTTTGTGATTGAAAGAAATTATTCAGTAAATTTGCTTTTTCAGTGTCGTCAGTTATGTACGATCCAGTATTTAAATCTTTAAGTGGTGGTATTGATGATTGCTGGTTATTATTGGGACAGAATTGTTTCATAAGTTTCCAAAAAGTTCGGCATTGATATTGTAATTCACGGATGTCAATTGGCGACGCAAATGTCTGTACTTTGACTATTTTGTGTAAGACAAATATATGAGCAGTTGAGTTTTCCAAAGAGTAAAATGTGATTTTATTGAAACTTGAAAATTATCAGTGGGAAATACGAAAGAAGATAAAAACGTAACAAAGGGAGTTATTACGAACCATCATAAAAAAGATGTAGACTGAACATACAAAATAAGCTAAGTTGTTGACGTTCGGAACAAGTTACCTAAATTTATAGTGAAAACATTATAAGAGAGATGTCAGAAAAAATCCATTCATAATAAACAGTTAATAAAAAACTAAATATGTCTATTCTTGAGTTAGCCTTTATATCTAAAAAGGCGCTAATGAGATGTACGACTACGGTGACGTCATACCGATTCCGTTCACGAGAGATAACTCATGATAAATTTTATGCAGGTGCGTTATGACTTAGAGTTAAAATTCGTATGATGCTGTTATTTGACAATTAAATTTCGAGAAAATTTGGGTAATATTTGAAAATTTATCTATATTTTATGAAAATTGAAGAATTATCACCAATAAATACGACCATTAATGTAACATTTGAAATTACTGTTGAATATTTGAAATTAGCTGCGAAAATATTTAGGTAAATGTTTAAGTATTAGTTTGCAGTATTTTGGACGTACAGGTATAAAATGATATATTTTTCAATTATCGACAGAAGCAATTATCTTACTGAATTTGCTAAATTGTCATCTTTATAACGAGTGGTCGGTCAATCTGGTCTTGATATGTCATTATGACTAAACAAATTTAATAAGACTGACCAATTCACAGTCTTGAAATAATTGTTTTCACACAAATCGATTATTCTTTCGTGCATGAATTTAATATGATATAAAGGCAATCCTTAAAAAGATGACACTTAAAAACTGATTTATTCAAGGATCGATGATATGGTGAACTGTTCGCATACTATTACCCTGACTGCTATGACACAAAACTGCACAATGTAACTGAAATTATTGATATATTTTAATACTATTAGCTGATATTGATGTGATCCATGATCACAACCACCTAAATAATTACATGCTTCTTTTCTAACCAAATATTGTATGTCATGTCAAATGATCAGTCGAAAGCTAAAGAATATTCCAATAAAATTGTATTTAAAGTACTAAATAAGCCATACACCTACCTTTGGAAACAATGCTTTTAAAAACTTGCCTAGCAGTTCAGCCTTTTTCTCGGTGATACTTTTCGATATGTCAATCAGAAAATACACATCATTTCCGCTGCTGTTACCAACCTTGATACTGGATGCATTATTATCGACTTTTTTCTTATCAAACAGTATTTTGTTCATGGCAATAGATAATGATTCACTCGTGAAAGTACTAATGTCTCCAGCATCTGCAATAGAGTCGTGAAAAAATACTATAAACAAACTTGGCAAGGACTTAGGATTATGGATTACGGGTGTTTTTTTTACAAGTACAAACTATCGATAATTAATTAAAATAAAAATGTATTTCAAGAAATTAAGTTTTCAATGTAATATCAGACTGTGACATAAATACATGATGCTCTGATTGGCACCGTGTCTCCGCGAAACGTATATGATTAATATACCACACATGGTAACGGAATTTAAAATCACGGAAATCTTTAATTCGTATTGCAATTGTGTGGTATGAGCTCTAGAAAGTAACAAACGAAGAATTTTTCGACCATCTATTAACATTCTAGTGGTTACATTTTAGTTCAATTCTTTTCAAACTTTGTGAGGTTACTTGACTAGATGATTGCTCAAATGAGTTCGAACATGGGTCATCTCGAATGAAAAACTAGGTCACAGGTGCTAAAAAAAGAAAAAAACTTGTTTACACTGTAGTAGCTACTGTTTTGATCGAAATATCCTTGAAATTTGTCTGAAATATTGTTTTGATGATTTCTATGTCAAATATGGATCGTATGGGGTATAAAACTAGGTCACTTAGCCAAATATGGATACGTGCATAAAGGTTTTTTTCTATTTATAGCATAGAGAGAATAAGCACCCGTTCATCGTGACGTCAATAGACAACTGCCCGAAAAGGTTATAGACGATAAGAACTAGTTTGTTAAGACAATTCCTTACAACATATTTGACAAAGGAGTAAATGTGTTAAAAAAAGATTATGCTAAGCATCAAATACCGCCAGATGGTAGACGCATTATGCTTTTATACAGTAAAATAGAAACCATAGAAACCAATGATATATGCGGCAAACAGAGTCCGATAATTCCATGGCATTCTGTAATATATTTAAATATAGTACCAAACATGTTAAATGCTCCGTGTTAAAGCGACAAAGTTTATTGATGCAGAAGTATATTTTATCTCTCAATTTCATTATGTTTACTATTCGGTTAAACATATTGTAAAAGTCTCATTCATAATCAATAACATAGTTGCAATTTGATTAACGTGTTTACTGTAGTATTTTTGAAAAAAACTATAGCATTTTTTCTTCTACGGCCTGTAAACATCGATTCTTGCCTTTAAATCAAACTTTATCTCCATAAAATAGAGGAACACGATCTCTATAACTATGCTGACGATAATACGCTGTTCAGTGCCCACAACTCGGTAGAAACAGAAGAAAAATAAACATGAATCTGACAATAGATATTTAAGTAATTGGTTTACAAGCAATAAAATGCAAGCGACCCCCTTTAAAAAGCCATTTCCATCAGTAAAAAACACACAGTCAAAACCTGTTTTTATTGATAGTTTTGATATACACTGTGATGAAGAGGTTACACTTTTGGGCATTACAACAGAATTTAAACTTAATTTAATAAATATATCTCTCTTATATAAAACTAATTAAATGTACCAACAAGAATTTGGGAATACTTTTAAGCTCGGCAAATTGAATAGTTAATACTTTCTTATAATGTCCAATTTTAATTACTGTCCGCTTACATGGCATTTTTGTAGCAATACTGACACATAAAAATTGAAATATACAGAAGATATCACTCCGTTTTATATATAATGATTATACATCCAGTTAGGAATCTGGTTTGAAAAAATAAGTTTTACCAACTTTGAGAATAAGACGTTTATGTATAATGGCTATTGACAGCTTCAAAATTATATATAAAACATGCCCAAATGTAATTGTTGTATATAATATCAACCCTGAATAAAAAGTTTGTATTTTGTATTTGGAATTAGGCCCATAGAGGCCCTAACACTTGTTCGAGAGCCGATCTTCTTTATCAGAAAGTAACATTTCAACGCTATTGTAATCAAAATGCACAAACAACTTCTATAAATTCCCCGTCTGTTTACCAACATTGGACCCTTCTGTTCTACGCTATCCGGAAACTTAGTTTAATCATTTTACAATACGTGACCTAGTTTAATGAACAATTATTGTAACTTACAGTTTCGGAGAAAATTATGCTAAGGTCATAATTCGAATAAACTAAAATACAACTATTGATACCAAGCATGCCTGTAGGAAATAATTTTTCAGGGACTAGTTGTCAAAGGAGGTTGCATTCGGATGTTACCAGAATTTTTCTGTACGATATGAGTTTTTAAATCTATTTTTTGAAAATATTTCATCACTTTTTAACATATTTTAGATTTTTAGCTTTTTATAATTAAGCACCGTTCCATCACTATAATATAATAATTTGATTTTGTAAAGCTCCTGTTCACATAAAAGTCTAGATTAACACATTCATACCTTCTCACAAGAGAGGAAGCACCTAAGTGTATACCATGTGACGAGCATTTCAATGTCAAACACGTTCTCATTGATTGTCAGGATCTCAAAAACATCCGTGATAAACATTTTAAAGTTAACTCACTTAAAGAACTTTTTGAGTCTGTACCATCACATGCGATACTTAAATGTTTGAAGAAAATAAATGTATATGATAAAATATAGGGCTAAAGATCATTAATATCGATTGGATTAATAGTATCATTATTTGTTTTCGGTGCGATATGACCTTTCTGTGTTGGTGCGCCGTAAAACCCAAACAAACAAACAAACACAAAAAGGTTTTCGTACACTTTTCTGTTGCCAGTGCATACAAACGAAACTCTTAAATTGAGAAGTTTAGTAAACTCCTGTCTCAGATTATTGTGACAAAATATGAAATAAGCGATGTCATCATGAATGAAATGTAAAATAAAAATGCCTATATATATACCTATACACTGAAATTCTGCTTTCGTCCATTTTCCATGTTGGCATTTTATGCGTATTATTCCGTTCATTGCATATCCGGTCTCACAACGATAATCGATGTATGAACCTTCATCATACCGATTATTATATCCATTATGTGATTCTTCTTTTATAACAGAATTAGCGGGAATATCTGGTTCATCACAAAACCCTCTTACACCTGTAATAGACAAATGGAACTTTAATTGAGAAGATATAAAATACATTACAACATGAGCACTGTTCTGTTGTTTCCAAGAGTTTGTTTCAATCAATACATTATTGTACCCATAGTCTAGTAGGATTCTTGATATCTCGGGGTATGAGAATTTAATCAATATAGATTACAATGTAATAGTTATGTATAAAGACAGAAATGATCCATGCACATAGTATAAATACAATACTATGTAGAGTTAAATTTATAAGTCATTTATAGTAACATAGTGTAAACATGCATTAAATTTATCATCATACAGAGCTCATAATATGGAGATCAATTTTTAAACGAATGAACAACTGTATAATCGCCATGCTACAAACACAAAAATTCAAACATGTCATGCATGCCTTATGCCGAGTTTCTTTACATTACCCAAGTGTTATATCGTGAACTACCACGAGATATAACGCCCGATATAATTCTTTACCTTCGAATTAGTTTAAACTTCAATTAAAATTATGTTAGAAACTGATCTGGGAGTATTTGTTAAAGTGCGTTTCTTTAAAACTCTCAAAGTAAAGTCTCTTAACGAAGACAAAAGCTTTATCATCAATCAAAAAACAAATATAATTATCAAAATGCAAAAAATATAACTGCCTAGGGGTTATAATAACTCTCTCTAGCGGGCTCCCTTGTAGGGGTCAAGTTCTTCAAAATATCAATTTCTTATATGATATTTAATTTAGACAACGAAGGTACCCTCTCAGTCAATTAATTTTTTTAAAAGTGGTTTTTACTGACGGATTAACTCCTAACAAATTTGGGGTTGGTTACCCGCTATATAGTCTTAGATTGTTTTGAATTCGGGGGTATTTCTATCGCGTTTCTTTAATTACACACCGCTTCCTTTGTTTAACATTGGTTTTTTTTTTTCGGAACAACCAACTAAAACAAAAGATTTCACGTGAGCGAGTTGTTCTTGTTAACGTGAGCGAGTTGATATTAAAACATCAACCCGGCCACGTGAAAAGAATAACCTGCTCTCGTGAAATTTTAATTTGTGTATTCAACGGAACGCAGTCTGCGTGTAAATTTAGAATTTAGAATCAAAACGAACTGTTCAGTTTTGAAATATTGTCTTTACAATATTTGCATGAAATCATTTCGAAAATATATACAGAACTTTGGATTTCTTCAAAATACATGAAAGGTGAAAATAAGTATTTTCAGTTGTATTTATTCATGTACTGATATTAGTTATGACGTTAACCACCTAAAATACTCCCCCTTTTGACTCATTGTCCTACGATTATACATCCAAATCAAATGTAATCGAGAATTAGTTTGTAAAATATCACTGCTCATAACTATGTCCAACATGCAAGGAGTACAATTATGTAATTTACCGAAAAATGAGATGGCGGCGTTGAATAAGAACTAAATATCAGCCTTAATAAATGTTAACAAGATAATAAATCCAGAATCTTATTCATACATTTATTGTTTATTAACAAATACTATTTTCCTTCCCGGATTATAAAACATGCAATTTAATTACGCTCATTACTGTAAATTAATAGTTTCAGATCCGCTAAACTCTCGTGAGAGAAAAGTATGCATCAAAATTCAAATTCGTTTGCAAAAATGTAGTCCATGCCCAATCAATG
Source organism: Mactra quadrangularis (assembly GCA_025267735.1). Classification (NCBI taxonomy): domain Eukaryota; kingdom Metazoa; phylum Mollusca; class Bivalvia; order Venerida; family Mactridae; genus Mactra; species Mactra quadrangularis. The sequence continues at coordinate 23,160,562 of CM046311.1, read as the reverse complement.
TATTTGTGTAACTAATCACTTGAATCGTTGTGTAAGTCGGATATAAACCTGGTGCTACAGATTTCCTGTGTTAAAAACCTAGTCTTGGACTTCCCAAAATCCTCAAACGATTCGCGTTTTCGGATTTTCACGTGAAGTCCGTAATCTGGTTCTTCTTACTCGGAAAACCCTCGCACTCAATTTACAAAAAATAGCAAATCAGAGATTAATTCGAGTGTAAACAAATAATTTACACTACAGGCCTTATTCTAGGTCATGCGTGTTTTTGTACTTTAAACAATGGAATGGCCCACTTAATAGTTTATATTAAGCTAATGCATGAATACCATTTTAATGATTTAAACACGCCACTTTGATATTAAACATATATTTTAAACAGTGTATATGTGCATTATAAATGTTATATAATGTCTTTTATTAATGATGTGTTTATACAATAAGTGTAAACTAACTATAAATTTGTTGAAAAAATTCAGTCCTAAATATTAGTGTGTAATGAAACCGGCAATGTTTGTATACGCAATGTTTACGTGGACGACCTGTAGTAAGGATTTAATCATCAAAGTTCACGTGAATACCTTGAAAACGCTCCCCTTAGGTGACCATGTGATTATGTTGTCAATACGAACGCTGATGATATCACAAGAGTGTGCTGGTATGATGAAAAAATTAATAATTAAAATCTTAAAATATATTTTGTCTTAATTCAGTAAATTATTTTTAATTCAATATATATTCTTCTGATATGTATGTATTGTCATATTTTATTATGTAGTTTTGCCCTCATATATTTATAAATGTTATCATTATCAAAACAAAAAACTTTCTATTATGAATAGTAGTTTACTTTAAATAATAATAATATTGTACGTATCTAAATAAAAAACATTCGATTCATATCACAACAAATAGTTTACAAACCATTTTTTCTATAGTATTTTACGGCTCTCGTGGAAACGTTTACAGAAAATTCGACGCACATTTTTAAAAGTCGCTGGTATTTTTTAGTAAAATTGACCATGACCTTTATGCAAGAATACACATTAAATTGAATACGATGTACAGGTCGTATTCTAGGTCATGCGTGTTATTGTACTTTAAATAATGGGCCTGCCCACTGAATAGGTGAATAAGCTAATGCATGAACATCATTTTACTGATTTAAACACACCACTTGATATTAAACATTTATCTTAAATGATGTATATCTACTTTGTAATTTTTTATGATGATATGTTAATAAAACAAGTGTAAACTAACCAAACTGTATTTTTAAAAAAATAAATCACCCCTAAATATTGGTGTGTAATTAAACTGGCCATGTTTATATACGCAATGTTTACGTGGACGACCTGTAGTATTAAAGCTCTATTACACCATGGCCATGAGGATTATGTATATATATTTAAGAAAGCTGATGTATATACACGCACCAAAATTTCTAATCGATCATCCCATTAATTCCTTATTTTCAAACAAATGAAATAAACTAAGGACTTCGCACTCTATTGCCCTTATTGTTCTTTTGGTTTCTAATAGTAACCTTCCATAACGAGAAATATGCTCGTTCTTTTGATAAAATTCAAGAATTCACCATGGAAACTATTTTTAGAATTACATAAAAACCTATGTAGGTAGCATCTAACACTGAATTTCTTGTGGTCGAATTTTAATGTCTAGCACCGACAATTAAATTCTGCTGTCGGTTTTGGTCATTTTTAATGCAATAAACAGCATTTATAGACTTTCAGACAAAATTATATCTTAACTTTTTTAAGTCATTTGAACTTATACAAAACACTTTGTGATACTCAATTGGTTAAATATATTTTGTAGTCAATATGCAGAGTTAGGTTTGATATTGGTGGTTTTATTTTACAAATTATCGGTTTGATAAAATTTGGAATGGCTATGCATTTACGCGGCTCGAAGCCTAAAATTCTATTCCTTTACGAACGCTAACATATAAAGCGTTTCCCCACCACGACATCACCATGCCCATCTAACAAACTCAATTTTTAATCTTCAAAGAGTATTTATTTATAATATCCCTAATTCAACAGTTGATAGCATATCATTGTTTGTTCCACAGCAGCAGAATTCATTAAATTGATCAGTACTTCACAGTACTTCAGTTCCGATTCCAATCTACATTTGAATTAAACTAACCTAATGCACAGTTTCTTTACATTACCTAAGTGTTTCTTAAATTGCAATATTTCCATAGGGTCACAAGGAGCACCCGCGACCTTTACAAATGTGCGTCCAATTTTCAGTAAACGTTTTCACGATCGAGATCTGTAAAATACTATAAGAAAAAGAATGATTTATAAAGTATATATTGTGATGAGGATTGAATATATTTTATTAAGATAGAGTATTAATTAAAGAAAAATGTATATACATGATAGATAGTTTTATTTGTTTTTACATTATGTTACTTTTTTAATTAATTTTTTTTTGTTCGGGACTTCAATCCTGGACAAATATGTTTACCGTATTTCATACCCTTTCCCACTTTGAACGTTTACCGAATCCAGAAGTAGTCCCTCAGTGCATACATGTATGTATAGAGCAATTCAAAAAGATCGTCTGCTATGACGAGCGCATTAATACACTAGTTATCCGAACCATATGTCAAGTGTAAGAATTCTCGCTGCTATGTTGTGCGTCTCAGTAGGGATGATTACGTCATCTTATGTACTAGTGTGGTATCAGTCACAACCTGTCGTTTGTGCCAGTTGTCAGTAGAGATGTTACATCTTCTAATGTAACAGAATGGCTCTATAGGAAAAGTTAAGAGATCGTAGTAAATGACTTTGAATGATGTCTGAATAGTGGACTTGATTTTTTTACAAACAGATGCAGTATCATAAATGTGCATGATTGACCTTTTTAGCGGCAGTTATTGCATTGTTTTTAGGATTACCCCTATGACTTGTGGCGATTGTGTAAAAAATATCAGTAGTATTTTCACCTGTCCGGTAAACATGTTGTATTTATAGGTCGATCGTATTAAGTGTTTTGAACCGGAACAGTGCTGGTCTACCTTTCAAACTAATATCACTGATTTTTTCTTTATGAACGAATGTTTTGTTTGAGCCGGAAATCTAATTCCACTATTCCCTCCCGAACAAATTCAGTGCCTTCAGCACTTTGATTAACGTCGTATTCAATACATATTAAGGTTATATACACGACGGTCAGCTCTTCCTACTATATGTTTCCTGGACACGTTTCTATCACCAGTACTAACTTACCTTATCACGAGGTCCAAAACTCATGCATAAGATATGACCTACCGCGACCGGGCCCGAACCCACAATCTCCGGATATAAAGTCAGACATGCTAACCACTACGCTATGGCAATAGTTTTTATATTAATAACATTTATAAATATATGAGGGCAAAACTACATACAAACAATAGGCAAATGACACAGATTTAATCTGAGAACTTAAAAAAAAAACAGTAGCAAAAGTTGAAAATCGTCTTTTGCTTTTAGTGGTGTGTGACTGGAGAGGCTTTTGTTAACACAGTAACGTGTTTTTTTTGTTTACAACTTTTAAAGCCATCAACTTCATCCTGAATGGTAAGGAAGCATCAGCATGAATATTACAGAGGTGGTGATCATTGTATTGTTTTTATCCACTCGGTTCTGTATTGACTATGATAAACAACTACCTAAAGATGCATTATTTTCAGACAATTATATTGCAGAAACGATTTCGTTTTTACCAATCAATTTCGGTCAACATGTGTTTTACGGCACCTATGTGAACAGTTCTTCTAGTTATTCAACACGTAAAGAGTCGACATTGTATTCTTTTCATCAACATAAACGTTTTCTTCATATAGCTTTATTATTAAGTGGAGACATTCATCCATGTCCAGGCCCTGTGACCTGTGAGCAAGGAGATTCCAACAACAACTCTAGCGCTTATAAAGTCTTTCAACAGCGTGGTTTGCACTTTCTTCACGTCAACGTCCAAAGTCTACTCCCAAAACTTCATGAGATTAAATCTTTAGCTCAAATTTCAAAAGCAGCATGCATTTGTATTTCTGAAAGTTGGCTTGATGACTCGGTAACTGATGCAGAAATTTATATTGATAATTATTCTACAGTACGCAATGATCGAAATAGGCATGGTGGTGGAGTGTGTTTATACATACGAAGTGACCTGTCATTGAACACTCGCAGCGACTTACTTCACAATGACCTTGAAGCTGTATGGGTAGACATTTTTCTTCCGAAGTCCAAACCTATTCTTTGTGGAGCTGTATACAGACCCCCAACTCAACATAACTTTTATTCTTTACTTAATGATGTTTGCTCTAGAAGCAGTGACTTTTTATCACATGAGACTCTATTACTTGGTGATTTTAATACAGATGTTACCGGTAAACATACACTTCCTATTTTACAAAATTTTAAATCTTTTATCTAAATGTTTCATTTTAGTCAGCTTATATGTAACCCAACTAGAATTAGTGCTACATCTTCTACAACCATTGATTTGATACTTGTATCTGAGAAAGATAAGATTTTACAGTCTGGTGTAATACATACATCTTTCAGTGATCATTGTTTAATATTTTGCACCAGGAAAAATTGTAAAAGTTTTTTTGGTTGTCACAATCATGTTAAATACAGATCCACTAATAGATATAATAAAGAAGATTTTCAAAAACATCTTTTAAACACAGATTGGAGCCAAGTGTTATTAAGTGATGATGTAAACATTGGCTGGAATTGTTTTAAAACTTTATTTTTATCAGTTTTGGATAGCATTGCTCCTGTCAGACACATAAGGCTCAAACAAAGATCAGAACCATGGATAGACGGTGAAATTCTTCAAACTATTGAAGACAGAAATAAAGCTTTTAAATTGTATGTAAGAGAAAAAACTGATGAGAATTTTGATGCTTTTAAGTTGCTAAGAAATAAAGTTCAATATCTTGTACACAATGCTAAAACTAATTATTTTTCAAGCGTTATTGAAGAAAATAAAAATGATTCTAAATCTTTATGGCAGTGTTTAAAAACACTTGGCTTACCCTCAAAGAAAAACAATAATGTACCTTCTTGTAATATAACATTATCTGTTGATGGAGAGGTGTGTTTTGAGAAGTCCACTATTGCTAAGACTTTTAATGATTTTTTCACCACTATTGCATGTAAACTTGTAGATAAACTTCCCAACAGTGTTGGTCAATATGGCGAAAGTTTTGTGACTAACTTTTATTCTAAACTCGGTGTCCGATCAAACAGTTTTGCTTTCTCTCTAATGTCTGAGGCTAAAGTGTTAAAATATATCAACAGTTTAAGCCCAAATAAAGCCACTGGACTTGACGGGCTACCTTCTCGTTTTATCAGGGATGGGGCTCCCATTATTGTTGGCCCCCTGACACATATTATAATTTTGTCTCTTATACAAGGGAGAGTACCTGAAGAATTGAAAAATGCAAGAGTAGTTCCCCTTTTTAAGAAGAACAACCGTCTATCTGCTGGTAACTACAGACCGGTGTCTATTTTAAATATTTTTTCGAAAATTCTTGAAAAAGTTGTTTATGATCAAATTGATTCTTATCTCAAGGAGAAACATTTAATTTACAATTTTCAGTCAGGTTTTAGGGGTGGTTTCTCCACTGATACATGTCTAATTCATTTAATCGATTACATCCGTCTTGAAAATGACAAAGGAAATGTTGTAGGCATGGTGTTGCTGGACCTGCAGAAAGCTTTTGACACTGTCAACCATGCCATTCTTATAACCAAACTTAAGCATGTGGCTTTGGTAACGGCATTTGTCGGTGGTTTGAGTCTTATCTGTCTGAAAGACAACAATTAGTAGATGTGGCTGGTACTTTTTTCAAGTAATTCAACTGTTACATGTGGGGTTCCACAAGGTTCGATCCTTGGCCCTTTATTATTTCTTTTATATGTTAATGATATGCCTAGTGTAGTGAAAAACAAATTATTATTATATGCTGATGATTCTGCCATCCTTGTATCTGGAAAGAACACATCTTATGTTGAACAAGCTTTGTCTCATGATCTTCTTTTAGTAAGTCAGTGGTTAACTGATAATAAATTGTCTTTACATCTTGGTAAAACTGAAACAATACTTTTTGGTTCTAAACAAAAACTTAAATCACAAACAAACCTCAATATCTCATGTAATGGCACAAATATTAATGCTACAAGTTCTGTCAAATACCTTGGTGTAACCATTGATCAGTTTTTGTCTTTCCAATCTATGGCTGAGTCAGTTCTTCAAAAAGCCAATGCTCGACTTAAATTTCTGAATCGTAAAAAAGATTTTCTTAATTTTCATACAAGAAAACAACTTGTGACAGCGTTAGTTCAATGCCACTTTGATTACGCTTGCTCTGTGTGGTACAATGGCATAACGCAAAACTTGAAAAACAGGTTACAAACCACACAGAATAAACTAATTAGATTTATATTTAATTTTGATTCCCGGGCGCACATTGGACCGGAACATTTCATTAAGCTAAATTGGTTACCGGTACAGAGTAGAGTTGAACAAATTATGTTGTGCCATGTTCATAAAATTAACCATGGTATTGCACCAGAGTACCTGAAAGAACATTTTTTATCTCAAACTTCTGTGCACTCTTACAGCACAAGATTAAGTACCAAGGGTGGATACTGTATTCCTAGAGTGAAAAATTCAGGAACTAAATCTTTCTGTTATATTGGCTCTAAGCTGTGGAATAACTTGCCTGCAGATATTTCTAATTTAATAAAATATAAACCTTTTAAAGATTCTGTAAAAAACTTTTTGCTTTCTAAAGTAGTCTAAATAATGTGTTCCCTCAAATTTTATAAAATATTTATATAATTTCACATCAACTTTTTATTATTTCCTACATAAGTAATGTGCTTTTATTTATTTTCCTAGCCAGGTATAGGTCTATCAATTTTTAAGATCTCTGTCTTTGTACATTTGTGATAAACTTTACTGTGTAACATGTGCAACTGTTAAATAGTTTCAATTTTCTGTGATATGATACCTTAGGATTACTGTGAACATGTTTTTACTGTTAACATTAATTTCGCCTCTCCGTGTCATACTACCACATGAGGGTCCACAATGGAAACAAGAGTTCACTCTTTTTTGTGATAAACCTGGTGCTGGTATTTTATGACATGGTTTAATATATACAATGTATATATGTATGTATATGTAACTTTTAATATTTATGTATTTATTACTATAGTATCATATTGTATTGTTAAATTACATATGTCATGTTGTATTTTGCCAATACCTAAATAAATCCATCCATCCATCCATCCATCCATCCATCCATCCATCCATCCATCCATCCATCCATCCATCCATCCATCCATCCATCCATCCATCCATCCATCCATCCATCCATCCATCCATCCATCCATCCATCCATCCATCCATCCATCCATCCATCCATCCATCCATCCATCCATCCATCCATCCATCCATCCATCCATCCATCCATCCATCCATCCATCCATCCATCCATCCATCCATCCATCCATCCATCCATCCATCCATCCATCCATCCATCCATCCATCCATCCATCCATCCATCCATCCATCCATCCATCCATCCATCCATCCATCCATCCATCCATCCATCCATCCATCCATCCATCCATCCATCCATCCATCCATCCATCCATCCATCCATCCATCCATCCATCCATCCATCCATCCATCCATCCATCCATCCATCCATCCATCCATCCATCCATCCATCCATCCATCCATCCATCCATCCATCCATCCATCCATCCATCCATCCATCCATCCATCCATCCATCCATCCATCCATCCATCCATCCATCCATCCATCCATCCATCCATCCATCCATCCATCCATCCATCCATCCATCCATCCATCCATCCATCCATCCATCCATCCATCCATCCATCCATCCATCCATCCATCCATCCATCCATCCATCCATCCATCCATCTATCTATCTATCTAAAGAAACGCACTTTACCAAACACACTCAGATCATTCCCTAACGATATTATAATTGAGCATTAAACTATTTCGAAGGTTAAGAAACAGACCCGGTGTTATATCTCGTGTTAATTCACGATATAACACTTGGGTAATGTAAAGAAACTGGGCATTAGGTTACGCACGTTGATGATATCACAAGAAGGTACTGTGAAGTTGATAAAAAATATTGTTATCATACTAAGATAATAATTTAGTTTCAATAGATTATTTCACACAAAATTAGTTAAATGAGAGTGAACGCCAATTTATAAGTTTGTTTGTACCCCTTGCAAACTTATAGAATGTTGCATTTGTTACGATCTTGAAGCGAAGCTGCTGTGAGTTGAGTAGAGTTTTAGCTCATTACTTGTGTTTACCTTTGTAAAACAGTAAACGTTTACTTACGGTCTTATGGTGTTTCATTTTTAGCAATGAAAGATGATATTTGGTACGCACGAACTTATTAGCTTCAATGAATTACGCCCCGATTGCGTATTAAGTTTCATAAAAATGTCTTTTGATAAAGAGTCATAGGTCTTTTTCAATCCTTTGTTATGGTTCAAGAACACACATGCTCTAAAATATTTTTATAATTAAAATAAACCATTTTAAGAAGTATCTATCACAAAATATGAAACAATTGTGTAAGTATCGACGATTAAATTCTGCTTTCGGTTTCGATTATTATTTAAATGCAAGAAACAGCGTCAACGGACGTTCAGCCAAAGTTATATTTGGACTTTTTTCAGCAGAGTCTTTTAAAATGATACAAAACACATTTTATTAATTCGATTGCTTAGATCTGTTTTGAAGATAGATTTGGTCTTGGTATGGAAGTGTTTATTGTAATTATTATCATCCAGTCAGTATTTCTAAAAATAAATATTTAAGTGGCGTTTGATTATTTTACAGATAACGCTATCATTTAAATGTGTTTTCCTTCAAAAACAGAGACGTACAAATCTAATCAACTCGATTTTGAAGCTTCAGAGAGCATGAAATTCTAATATCACTAATTTATTCTTTGATAACATATCATACTGCGTTTTACGTCAGAAGCATTCATTTAATCGACCAGCATTTCAGATCAGTTACTATTATACACTCGAATTTAACCTCCTTTGCAGTAGATTTATTTGAACAATAGGTAAATAGAATAAAGTTGATCTGAGAATTTAAAAAAAAACCCCACTCTATACCAAATACAATGTACACTCGGATCATTTTCACATATATTAATGCCCAATTTCTTTACTGGAGGATTAACTCCTGACAAATTCGGGGTTCGCTAACCCGCTATATAATCTTAGATTGTTTTTAATTCGGGGTTATTTCTATCGCGTTTCTTTCAAAAAAATTAGCAAATCAGAGATTAATTCGAGTGTAGAAAATAACTGACACGAGTACGGATTTACTCACCAAAGTTCACGTGAATTAATTGAAAATGCTACCTTTTGGTGACTATCTTGTCAATACAAACGTTGATGACATCACAAGAATGTACTGGTATGTTGATGGAAAATAATTATGTTTAATAATTACGATTATAATTTATTTTGTCTTAATACAGTAAATTGTTTTCATTCAATATTTATTCTTCTGATATGCATGTTTTGCCACCTTTTATTATACTAGTATAGTTTTGCCATCTTTTATTATATAGTTTTGCCTTCATACATTTATAAATGTTATCAATATAAAAACAAATAAACTATCTATCATGTATATGCATTTATTTTAAAATGTTATTCTATCTAAATAAAATATATTCGATCCTCACTTTATAAATCAATTTTCTTACAGTATTTTAAGGCTCTCGTGGAACCGTTTACTGATGCGAACCTAATTTCTTCGCACTATAATAATTGTTCTTTTGGTTTCTAATGGTGTCTTTTCAAAAAGAGAAATATACTCGTTCTTTTGATAAAATTCAAGAATTCATTATCTAAACTATTTTTATGATTACATTAAACCCTATGTAGATAGTATCTACGACAAACTTAAGGTCGAATTTTAATTTTTAGCACCGACGATTAAATTTTGTTTTCGGTTTCGATCATTTTTAATGCAAGAAACAACTTTACATTTCAACTTGAAATTATACAAAACACATTGTATCAATCGATTGGATAGATATATTTTGTAGTCAATATACAGAGTTAGTTTTGATATGAGTGTGTTCATTTTACAAATTACCGACAAGATAACATTTGGAATGGTTGTACAATTACGTGGCTCGAAGCCTAAAATTTCATTCTTTTACCAAAGAACGCTAACATATAAAGCGTTTCCCTTCCACAACATTACCATACCCTTCTAACAAACTCAATTTTAAAGCTTCAAAGAGCATTAAGTAATAATATTCCTAATTCAACAGTTATTAACATATATTTTTTGCTCCACAGCAGCAGCATTCATTGATCCGCATTTTAGTTCAGATTTCAATACATACTCGAATTAAACCACCCCTATAGTAGGATTATTTGAACAATAGGCAAATAACCCAGAGTTAATCTGAGAATTTTTAAAGAAACGCACTTTACCAAATACACTCAGATCATTTTCTAACTGGATTATGATTGAGGATTAAACTATTTCGAAGGTAAAGAAACACACCGGGTGTTAAATCTCGTGTTTATTCGCGATATAACACTCGGGTAATGTAAAGAAATTGGGCATAAGGATTTTAAAGGAAATTCTACGGGAGTTATATCTCTAGTTAATTCTTTATATAACACCCGGATAATATAAAATAAACAGAATATAAAATGTGTTTACAAAGTTCTGGATGATTTCCAAATTACGACAATAACCGTAAAGTGCTTTGCGTGTGGATCGTTTCGCCTATGTAGCATAAGTTACATATTCTTCTATGATCATCCACAGGCTTTCAGAAATTATTCATTTAATAAACGATCGACAAAATACGAATGTACAATTTTAAATTAAAATGAACGTTATTTACCTCTTATATTAATATTATGGAACATAACACGGACGAATAATATTTATCAAGTCTGTTGGCAACAAATATTCTTTAAAAAAAAAGACCTGGACAATAGAGAAAACTGATCAACTTACCTACTAAAAGATGAAATAAAATAAATACAACTACACTTTTTATTATAAACATTTCCATAAATCTATTTGCGACACTTTTTAATACACACGTCTTTGTTTTACTGAAACACAATTGATTATATCCTTATTATAAACACTTGTTTGTATGGAACGGATACTTGTAGAACAAACTCGATGTGAAAATTACAACAAAATAAAAATAATAGCAATATTATTATTATTGTATTTTTATCATTATTATAATTATTATTATAATTTTAATTATGAATACAATAGCGATAAAAATAACAATAACAAAAGCATCAATAAAATAATAATTTTAATTTCAATTATTATGTTACAACAATATCCCACACTATATCCAATTTTTAAACTTTCAACTAACTAGAATGTTTTATTTCCTTGTAACATGAACGATTTATAATTTCACCTCTTCTAGGGCGTTTGAAAAATTTCCACTGCTGACGTTTCTAACCTACATTACAAAACAGATGTTTCAAATCAACAATATTTCTGAGAAACCCGAATGTTAATTTTTGCTTCTTAGAAATGGTGTGTAAACAGACCTAGTACATGTGTACGTGAAAAACATTTTTTTTGTTTCGAAATTCAAGATACGTTATCATGAAGTAATCTAATTGAGGATGTATGGTTGAATTGCTACTTTAAGTTAGGTGACTTTAGTATTTTCGAAATCATTTTCAGCGTTTTTATAGAAAACTAAAAATCCTAGACGTAATGCTGATAGGCCAGTATTTCTTGTAACTTATCGTTACATCATTGTATTCATATAATTATGGTTTACTTATTGAATAAATTAAACAACATCAATATTCCCAATTTCGAATCTAGTTGCAGTTAGTAGCATACATAATCATCTTACAACATAATATTGTACATTGTACTACTTACACGATGAAAAATAAAGGTAAGAGAATTTATAATCAAAGCACTGGAGTGCTGGAGGAACGATGTCCTGAACTGATTTAATAAATAAAGATTATAATTATGTAAAAATCAAACTTGTGCAGCAATATTATCTATAAAATAATGTATGCAGTATCAATTAATAGAATTTAACAAGAGCAGTCCAAGGATAGAACTTGACTTTTCGAGTAATTTGCTAATTGCAAGGTTTATCTTACTTTATCAAACAAATTAATCAGTCAAAGAATAATAAACCAATTCATATAAATATAAAAGAGGCAGAACTGCTATAACATTAGTCCATAGTAACGTCCCTTCAAATTTAAGAAGACGTACCATCAATGAATTAGCACATCTATTTTCATTTTGATATCTTAATTGACTTAAAGTATGCACATGTTAACTAGACACTTTATAATTATGTCATTGCAACAATTGTTCCATTTTGAGAAAGAAGTCTAGGCTAAAACCGAACTCATGCCGTTTTACGAAAAAAAAACTCACGGCAAGCCAAGGAAATTTATGATAGTGATCAAATTATTTGTCTTAGACAACTGTGAGAGAGGCTAGTGACTTTAAATATTATTTTCTCTGTTTTAGTTCATTTTTATCGGAGTTCCACTTGCACATTTATGTGTTACGTTCGGGAAGGAAACGGGGTTTTGGTAGATCAGATAGGGTACGATTAAACGTTTTTTCCTGTTTAACGTCAGATAACTTTCTTCATTTGCTTTTCATTAATAAGCTTTTATATGCAATCGACATATTAAGCATTTGTTTGGTGAATAAGACCAAGTTTTTGAAAATCGACCAAGAAATAAAAACACAAGAGCCCGTTGAATAAGATCGGTCATTTTTTTCTTGGTTTCTGAGGTGACCAGTAGCGTACCTTTACTATAAATATGTGTGTGTGTATAAAAAAGATTTTTTTGGGGTGGGGGACTGTTTTGTGACGGCATCGTGTGAATTGTATGCGAGAGAACTTATCTTCTTAAATTAATCGGACACCAGCAGTCTGCATCGCGTAATCTTTGGAACTTTACTATCGAATCTATCGTTTCAATTACTTTGTAAACTAGTCAATCGCTGTGGTCGTTTACTGCCATTCCATCGATTGGAAAACCATCGATTTTGAAATTATTGCATATGTACAGTATTCGATGTCAAATGAACATTTTTGTCTTCAATATCTGTACAGTCACTCAAACAATGTGAAATTTAATTATGTTTGTCTCTAACACGACTAGAACTATTTCTTCTTCTTTCTAGAACTATTTAACGAAATGGGTTTAAAGAGACGGACGGGCACAGAATAAACGAAAAGTCGTCGAAAGCCTGACCGATTAGAGACACGAGCATAAAGTCCCTGGTCTGATATAGGCAAATAGCCATATTTTCGTGCGCCCGACGGGCCCAATAGACGTTTGACATTATGTCATTTACGTACATAAGGGTGCATTTGCGCAATGGTGCGATTTAGATTCAACACTGGATTTATACAGTTAAATCTCCGATTCGCCAATGTCTGTTCCATTTCGTCCATTTGCGCAGAATTCTCCATTGCGTATTTAAGTCATATTCTGTTGTTTTATTGCTGATAATATATTAACGCCCAAAAAGTAATTTATCCAATTAAAACTTCATTTCGCTACTGACTGCTTTCGTCCATTTTGCCCCTTATTCTCTATTGCGTGTTTTAGTCATACCTGCAGTAAACCGTATCATGTTGTTCTATTCGCTACTGACTGCATTTCGTCCATTTTGCCCCTTATTCTCTATTGCGTGTTTTAGCCATACCAGCAGTAAACCGTATCATGTTGCTCTATTGCCGGATGAAAAATCAAATCTATGGAAATATGTAGCAAGCGATTATCAGGATAATATACGAGCCGAAAACATCCGAATCAAATTTTGCAGTAATGATATGCGGAGTGGATCGGGGTTTTAGCTTAGATTCAATGCTTGGAGCTGAAATTACGGTTTGTTATCTCTGTAACGATGTTCAGAACATCGTTCCAATAAAAGTAACACTAATAAGTTCTATTCAATCAAAATGCCAGATTATTTCATAGTTTATGAGCAAAAGCAGATACATTTTAAATGGTACGTTCAGTTTTATTTTAATTTAAGTGGGCCAAGCAGTTTCAACTTCCCTGCTATCTTAGTTGGTAGTACGCAAGTCTTCTGATAGAGGGGTTGTGGTTTCGATTCCCGAATGGGGCATACTTACGTGGAACTTGGTCATGAAATTATTTCTAGGGTCATTGTCCCTCCTACCAATGATTTTTAATTATGTAGAGAAGTAGTCAGTCACTGAAGAATGTATGCGCTTAGTAGTTGTGTAACAGCTAAATCCAGAGATTTAGTCTTTCCAGGAGGAGTAAGTAGGTTGACTGACCGTTATATGACCTATACAATGTTTTGCTATGGAGCAGTTTCAACTTTTTTGTAGAAGGCTATGAGCAACGTAATTTGGTATATGATTATATACATTTCTGTATAGATATTAGAAGTAGTATCATATTTCGGGGATATTCACGTTATATGGTTTAATACAATCAGGGACTTTTGTTAGTTATTCTTCCCTGATGAAATCAGAAGCAATCCAATTGGTAAATATGTCCTTACAGTTGTAATTCTCAGGTTTTAAAATTAAATTCCTATGTAAATATAACAAAATATTTCATCTAATATCTTTTTGTTAATAAAGACATTAACAGAAGTGATAAAATTTTGATAGTTCTTTACCTTAGAAATACTTAGCTTGAATTTCAAACAAGTTAAATGATTAACAAAAAATATTTTAAGATTAATTTGGGTAAAATGACATTGAAAAGTAAGGGTAAAATCTTTGTAATCCAATTAATTGGACCTACCTTTTTGAAGGGTACACAAGGGTAAATAAAAGACTAAGGTCCCTTATTGTTTAATATTTCTATGTTTGGGCGAGAGATCACTGATTTCCTTGTGAAGGTTTTTTCTCTCCTTTTTATTTCTAATTTGACTAAGGCGAAGCCTCAAAGCGAGCTCGACGAATCCAAAACTATATATACGGAGATGTAACCAACTTTTTTGACTTGTTTACTTGTAGACCCATAAAAGTCTGAAATTAATGGAGCTTAAAAAGAGAAAAAAGAACCTTCTAAAGGAAATCAATTTTCAAGACCAATCATCGAAACACTAATTATACACTATGATCACTCTATGTGTTTTGCTGTACTTAAAAGCGTCACATCACAGAGAAATGGAAGGTAGGACTACACCTGCATCCTCACAAGAATATCATGTTCTCTAAGATGCAAGTAAAACATTTTATTAGACTATATATACGGCTTCATCCCACAAAACATCCCCTGTTTCTATTATCTTCTTTGGTACCTTTAAAAATGTCACTTTTTATGAACTTGTAGATCAGCGCTTGTAAACATGGCCTTATTGTAGCTGCTTCAGTGATATATTTATTCGAGGGACTATTAAATAAATAATCTAGGGGAGATAACTGCGTAATTTATTGTATTCAGAAAAATCTGACAACATCTCATTCTTTTGTGTCAGAATCATATTTCAATTCTGAAAGAAATGTATTATACCTTATTATTTATCTTTTGAATAGAGATGAAGATGAAAAAGCCCCAATAAAACATTCATATTTTTAGATAGATATGTTTTTCCTCTTTAAACAATGCCCGGTAGCGTTAAGTTATGGAAACGTGCCGGTTTTATCATGAACGTCTCTTAGCGACGTCATAAACGGTGCGTTGGTAAGTATTTTCGATGTAAAAAGTAATTAATAAATAGAGAAAAAGAACGAATAAATCCACCAAATATATTTTGAATTGTTATTATGGAATAAGCATCATAAAAAACACATTTGAAATTATTTTGTAAGTGAAAAGGGCCTCGAGGCAGCTGTAAATCTTTTAAGCCGATGAAAAGACGCCACTTTCTTCGCCGCGTTGACTCTCTTCCTGTTTTAATTTCCGGATGCGCAGGGCGGGTTCAAAAATCAACTTCCGGTTAATTGTCAAAATACAATACTGTATAGAAAAATATTCGTGTTACCGTAAAGCTCGGTTTACGAGCGGGCCCTTCGAGCTCGCTATTAATTTCCGGCTTCTTTTTTTATGGGTCTACAAGTTAACAAGTCAAAAAAGTTGGTTGCGTATAAAAGTTGAATTCGTCGAGCTCGCTTTGAGGCTTTGCCTTAGTCATATTAATCGGGGGATCTTTTCAAACATATTTTGTGCGTTTATACCTGTTAGTTTCGAGTGATGTTTAAACATCGAAATACATATTATTAAAAACAATCTTAAACACAATTTATACTTTAAGCTTCGCTACTTTAATTTTTATATGCACATATAGAAACAATTCACGTGGGTTTTCCTGCGTGAGTTAATTAGCCCACTCACTAGTCAATTGGCACCACACAGTCAATGTAAATTAGCATATTAGTTTGCTCAATTATTGCATGTCGTCAATCACAGCCGTTTGTCTGTATTGCTGACCGTCGGGCAGATCCTAGGAAGCATATGGAAGTATGCAGGTTTAAACCAGCTTCCTCGATCACTATTTGCTTTTTTGTAAACTGAAGATTCCAAGGTAAAACTGTTCTTAATCCATTTATGATTAGTGATTAATGTCAAATGTACAAACATAGTACTAACAGTATAAACCGTACCCATTTCCCATGGATACCAAGTAATTCAAGAACAGAATGCCATTTCAATTCACATTCGAGTTTCACGTACCATGTATAAAGACAACAATAGACAATAAACATCGATAGTTCGTGAAGTAAATCGAGATACAAGACCATTGGTCACAGTATCTGTACTTTAGACACAGGACATGCCGGTTTACTACGGTTTCGTCCAGTGGTCCTGATTTGGAGATTCCTACCATGCCGGAAGAGATATGATGATGCCCCGGTCCTCTCCGAATGAACCGACTTGGGTTAGCTCCCCAATGAATGACAATTGTATTAAAAAATTTAAACACCACATGGGACACTCGCAAACAATCGCCGAAAGAATACCGTTTATCCTGATTCAATTCTGATATTTACGGATTCGCGACCGTTATGGTACAGTTTACATGGGACTGAGTGAACTAGGTTTAAAAATGAAATGATAAGTGGAAGGCACTAGCTGAAAAATTCTCAACATTGACAGTTGAAAAACCTTAGCACCCGTAAAATATTTAATAAGAGAAAACAAGAATTATACATCAACGTCATGTAAATTGACCTTACGCCAGAATTTGATTGACAGCTCCTATTAGCCAATCAGCGTCCGGCATTTGATACCCTGATTCTTATCTAGGATTAGCGGCTAATTGGCCGCCATTTTGTCCGACATTTGGTCTTGACGGATATCGAATTATTCTTTTGTGTTAGCATGGACCCTATGTACAGTTATATAGGGTTCTCAGTGAAAGTTACAAAATAAACTCAATAAAACAAATTAGAATGGTCATGTACACATGGGGTCGGTAAAAACTGTGATAAAAGTATAAACTACATAATAATCTAACGACAATAAATACAATTATGTAATAAATCAGGTTGAAAATTACAATTTTTATGCTTGTTTTCCCCCAAAATGTAGCACAAAGATCTATGGACCCACCCCTTAACTTTTTATTTCTCAGCATATTTTATCACCTATACACCATTTTAAGGATTACATGTATATAAAGTTGTTTTCGTGTATATCCAAGTTTTCTATTTATAAAGGTTTTTTTACAAACGTTCATTGTGAGATGCGTCCTTTGATAATTTTTGCGCATATAATGTTTTGTTGGAGCAAATGAACTAACCTTTATTTTGAATATATATCAATGGATATTATAAAAAGGGAATCATTTGAGAGTTATGACAATGCCATTTTCAGATAAAATAATTTTTAGGAAATATGATATCTCGTAAATCTTATGCATGTATTTGAACACAACTCCGTCTAGATAGCCCCTAGTTACGGAAGCCGTGGAGGGACATTTAATATTTCTTTCTTATATTTTATTTTTTATAACTTATGATTTATAACTTTTAATTTATAACTTATTACTCATTATTTATTTGCATTATTCGAGAATTGGCGCATTTATAAACAACACGTATAGTTGTCCTTGGGTTAGTCAAAATCGGCACTTTACACCTTGTGTGCAGCATACCTCCAAAACAATTTGACCTAGAGTGATGAAACTTTATAGGAATGTTGGTCAGCATGTGTAGTTATGCACCTGGAGTTACGCGGTCGAAAGCTCTTAGTGACGGCAGAGTTATTGCCCTTGACTTAGTAAAAGTTGACACTTTACACCTCTTGTCCAGCGTACCTCCAAAAGTATTTGGCCCAGAGTCATGAAACTTTCTAGGAATGTTGGCCAGTATGTGTAGGTGTGCGCCTGGGGTTTCGCGTTTAGTAACGACAAAGTCATTGCCCTTGATTTAGTCAAAATCTCTGTATCAACAGAGGTATTGCCCTTTACTAAGTTAAAATCAGAACTTTTTAACTTGTGTGTATAGCATGGGTAGATAATCACCTAAGGTTTTGTGTTTGAATTCATAGAGTACTGACAGAGTTGGGGCATTTGTGTCTCACGAACACATCTGGTTGGCATCCATTGCTTTAAGGCGGGTAAAAGGTCATATGGCACTATATATGTAGAGCATTTTCATCTCCACTCGGTAATTCCATTGACGGATTTCAATGACATTTCACAAATATATTCACCACATTGAGACGAGGAGCAGAGCGTATGACTTGTACACCCCCTATTTAAGGTCAAGGTAACATTTAGGAGTCAATAGTCATAAAATATCACTGTATGTTCCATCCCTTGGTGGATTATTATGAAACTTCATAGAAAGTTCCACTACTTGTAATGCGACGATGAGTACATTTCGTGTTTTGCACTCCTGCGTAAAGGTCAATGTAGCATTTAGTGGCCAAAGGTCATATTACATTGTATGTGTATAGTAATTCCTGTTCGCTCGCAGAACTGAATTGTGTTGAACCCTATTTGTCACACATACGAATATTTCACACGTTTGCTAAATCCCTATGAATTTGTCACACAAATGCCCAACTTCTTTACTGGAGGATTAACTCCTGACAAATTCGGGGTTTGCTAACCCGCTATATAATCTTAGATTGTTTTGAATTCGGGGTTATTTCTATTGCATTTCTTTAAAAAAAATAGCAAATCCGAGATTAATTCGAGTGTAGAAAATAATTGACTCGAGTACGGATTTACTCACCAAAGTTCACGTGGATTAATTGAAAATGGTCCTCTTAGGTGACCATGTGACTATGTTGGCATGTCAATACGAACGTTGATGACATCACAAAAATGTATTGATATGTTAATGGAAATCAATTTAATGATTAAGATCATAATTTATTTTGTCAGTAAATTGTAATCATTCAATATGTATTCATCTGATATGCATGTTTTGCTATCTTTATTATATAGATTTGCCCTCATACGTTGATAAATGTCATTTATAAAAAAAAAACACACAAATAAACTATCTATCATGTTAACTGAAAAATCGACGTACATTTTTAAAGGTCGCTGGTGCTCCTTGTGATCCTATGGATATATTGTAATTTAGGAAATCTGAGGTATACAGATATGATCTTAATTACTACGCACTATAATAATTGTTTTTCTTGGTTTCTAATAGCGTCTTTTAAAAAAAGAGAAACATACTCGTTCTTTCGATAAAATTCAAGAATTCATTATCTAAACTATTTTTAGAATTACATTAAACCATATGTAGTTAGTATCTTCAACAAAATTAATTGTCTTATTGTCGATTTTTTTTTGCACCGACGATTAAATTCTGCTTTCGGTTTCGATCATTTTTAATGCAAGAAACATCATTAACAGACTTCAAGACACAATAACATTTTAACTTGAAATTATACAAATACTTTGCATCAATTCCATCGGATAAATATATTTTGTCGTCAATATACAGAGTTAGTTTTGATATGGGTGTGTTCATTTTACAAATTACCGACCAGATAACATTTGGTATGGCTGTACAATTACGCGGCACGGAGCCTGAAATTTTATTATTTTACCAGAGAACCCTAGCATATACATGTAAAGCGTTCCCCTTCCACAACATGACCATACCCATCTAACAAAACCATTTTTTAAAGCTTCAAAGATCATTTAGTAATAACATCCCTAATTCAACAGGTGATAACATATCATTATATGATCCACAGCAGCGGCATTCATTAAATTAATCAGTATATTAGTTCAGATTCCAATCTACACTCGAATTAAACCACCCCTATAGTAGGATTATTTTAACAATAGGCAAATAACCCAGAGTTAATCTGATAACTTTTAAAGAAACGCACTTTACCAAATACACACAGATCATTTCCTAACGGGATTATAATTGAGGATTAAACTATTTCGAAGGTAAAGAAACTAGTGATGTTCCGATTATCGCCGACGTCGCCGAAATCGGTTAGAAAAATTTGTGCGACGATTTATCGATTACTATTTCTCTGGACGGCGACGTCGCGAAAAACTAGCCCGTACCCAAGGGAGATAATTTATTTTCGTGTGCGCATTATAATGGCGGATTTGGCAGAAAATGTGTTCAAGAACAACTTTTTTTCGACTTAACCCACGTGCCCGACGCCCAAGACAAGTGAAATCGTCGATGAGCGAGCGAAAACCAGAGTCAGTAGCCCGATCGGGCGAGTCCTGTTTTCGTATCCGAATCATGTTTGTATCCGAAAAAGATGTACTCGAACGCACTTTTACGTTAACTTGTATAACTTTTATCTGAGAGTTTTGCGTAATCACTCTTCTACAAATTTATAGTTTCGTTTTGCAATCAAATTAAAGGTGATTGTTGACAAAAAACCTTTTTGTCTTACCGCTTCTAAATGACAAAGCTTAATTTTGGTCAAGGTCATTGCATTAACGAATTTTTCACGGACCGCGATTTTACCATTTTAACAAAAAACTAGCTGCCATAAAGCATAGAGAATGAAAGCTGTTCATTTCATGATGATTTCTTAATAATGATGCGATGGTTGAGAACATACAACAGTAATTTGAAGTATTAAAAACGTCATAGTAAAAGTAAAACATTCGTCCCCAATAATTTTCGTACACGGCACGTTACGGATTATTTTTCAAATATTTTTTTCATTGTGGGAAAATAGGCCTATTTAAACTTATTTATAAACATTGTTTAGTAAAAATATGTTATTTGATTAAATTGATCAGAACCTGAAATACTAGTATTCTCCTCATTTGTGAATTATGTAATGCCCTATTAGTTGATTTCATTATATCATAAGTTGCTGATTACTTTGAACAGTCAACACAATTGCATAATGCTATAGTAAATAATGTGGCTAAAATTTTGAATGACATTTCCAAGAAATATGAAAAACAGATTAAATATCTTGTTTGATGCCTTGGATGTACAAAAATAAGATACAAAGGACATTTCTCTTTTCAAAAATCGAGCTAGTGAGAATTGCTACCTGGTAGCCTAACCGGGCTAGTGCTGTAAAGCAACTAAAGCAAAGATTGCATGATGATATTCTTCTGGGACAATCCATTGACACAAATAAACTTAAAGACATGTAAAATACAGTGCTCATTCTTTGTGCGTATATATTTTGTTGGAGCAAATGGACTCACATTTATTTTGAATATTTATGAATGGATATTCATAAATTATGTATCATTTGATATATGAGGCAATGTCCTTTTCAAAAATATTAATTTTATTGAAATCGGATGACAAGTAAGTAAATAGTATGCATTTGAACCTGTTACTTTCAAAACACAGATAATGGTCAGGGACATAGATTAACCCTGATAATGTCGGACAATGTAATACGTGTATCGGTGGGCGGAGCATAGGTATTCTGGCGTTAGGTCAATTACAAAAGAACTATGGGAATTGCATAATATGAATAATCAAATTAAATTGGTTTTCTTTTGGTTTAGAATAAAATGAAATTAATTTATACAAATAATTTTGAGACAAGCCCTTGTGTTTGATATACTCTCTTTCTCAACTTTCCCTCTCCGACTTCGATGAGACATGTCTTTTAGTCAGTAAAGGAAAGCTATAGGTCAAATCGTGACAAATTTCTCAAAAGCATTTCTTGCAGACACCGATACGGACAACGGATAACAGTTACGGACAATTTACCATGTTTTGAGGGACCATGTCAAAAGTATAATGGTTAGTGTTGTGGAAACACTGCAAGGACGAATCAAGACAGCTTAACAGGAGGGGGTATTTATGATAAATTATAAAGATATCAATATAATAACTACATTCTATTTTTCACATGACAAAATTAAGCAGATACACGTAATGTCAAATTCTACGACCAGCCAACTGACCACTTAGAAGTGAGTTTCTGGCTACGCACTAGTCATATCATAAGGCACGTGGGTCTTGTGGATCGTAGATATATTTTTAACTGCAGTAACATTTAACTGATTTTGTTTTAAAGACACTGATCTAAAATGGAAACATGTATGAAACGCTGTTTTACACATTATATCAAAATATTACTTACTGGCCATCGTTTTAATTGCTACTAATTTAATCTTAGTTCTTGAATAAAAGTTTTTTACAGTTCGCGGCTGCGGCGTGGACATTTATTTTAGCTTACAGGAAAATTAACACAGTACATGTACTATATTATATAGACACGCTATTTTACCTGACTCACAAGTTTCCCGTGAAATCGTTGGTTTGAATTGGTAAAATTTTGTTAGGTCATGAGTATTTTTGTTTGTTTCCTGACCATTATTGTTACGGAAGAAACGTGAGGTAAATTTCTGCAAGGAAGAGAGCATTATGATATTACGCGCGTATCGTGCACATCCTACACGTTGGGCAGACGTCTTAGTAGATGTCAAATTTAAAAATTCCCGATATAAAATTTCAATTTTAAATTAAAGTGCAGTTCACAAAAATAAATACCAATACGTGTGCAATTTTTAATGTAAATTCATAACATGATCTGACACTGAACAACTTCATTTATATTTCAGATATAGATTTGCTCCAGTTCGCCAGTATGTAAATCAGCCAGCTCTGATAGATGAAACGAATGAAAAAAAAACATGTTAAACCAACAACTGGATAGAGCTGGAGATCAACCTGTCATTAACCCTGATTCTACTGGCAACCAGGTCAGCAGATAGACGTGATGATGTCGCTCCTGAACTCAGTGACCAAACAGATGAACCCCCGAGACAGTGGAGACGTGTCAGTGACCTCATTAGAGAAAGTCAAGAACTACATTTATAACAGTTTCGTGGTAAACACTTTTCCAATTTTAAGACACTATGGACTGGACTAGTTCCTTGTATTGTACATATTGGAATAAAATCATAATGCCTTTTGATACTTTGTGTTTTCTTTAAAAGATTCATGTCAATAATATTTTGGATTGGCCATTTTATTGCTTAGTACTTAATACTATTGAGACGGCCCCTCAATGTTATCTGTATAAGTAAGAAATCTCTATTACTGCTAAAAAAACTGCAGATACGCGTATATATGGGTACAAATTTCAACAATAGTCATTTCAATGCAAGGTTAATGTTTCGTAAAATTTTATTGGCAAAACATGTGGAATTATTGATTAACCATTTAATCACTGCTAATAATAATATAAATAATTGTGAAAATGTTTCACTTTCATTAAATAGTCCTTCAGGAAATTATAAAATTTTCAGGTTATACTAGGAATCAAAATTGGGTCAATAAGTTCACCAAGGGCAAAATCTTATTTAGTTCTATATGTAAATTATGTTTAATCCTTGGCAACCGAGTATCCATGTCAAGTCTGTCTAAAGGCTGTAAAATGGACAATTCAAGGTGTGGAGTACGACTCCTGCAATATATGGTATCATACTGACTGCATGGGATTGACAAATGACGTATATCTAGGTCTATATAACATATCATGGGAATGCTTTCAATGAAGAGTCCCAGTCTTAACTCCAGTCTTTTCAATTTGACATTTTCTGAAACCACTAACAGATTTAACTAATTGGAGGATGACAGCCAAGTTAGATCTGACGGATTGAACTTTAGTTTTACCAACCCAAAAGCCACTTCTTAACTTCAAAGGGGTCAACACCATCACGTCACCGGTTAGCTAGTTACACAAGAAATCAATGCACTTCCATTAATAATAATAATAAAATTACCCATTTCAGTTTTTTAGTGAAAGAAGTATTAATTTTTACGTGTTTAATGTTTTTTCTTATAAAGTTAATAAGGATTTATGCAATGTGAAATTAAATACTCATCACGCTATGCACGAACATTTCGTGCCAAAATAAGTAAACCACACCCCGTATCCCGCTTCCGTGCAAAGGAACGTATAAACCGTATATTTCTTTCCACAAATCGGTTGAAAATTACACAAAAATCACCTCTGCAAAATTTAACTTAGACCATTGGCCCGTTATAATATAATCAAAATTTAAAAAAAAAGTAATCGGTTAGAACTTTTGTTCAGTGTACATGACTCAGTACGGTGTCAGAGCAAGAAGAAGCTTGTATCTGTCAAAATAAAATATTTTTCACTCAGCTTAGTTTTTCTATCGCTGTAGGACAATACTCTGACCAGTTTGTGTTTAGGGACTACTTCTTGCGGTCGAAGATCTATAATTTAGTGTACTGCAGCCATTTTGACCTTTGAGAATGGGAATTCCAAACTATGCATGTGCACAAATGTGAAATGGTAAAGAAATATAGTTCATCACCTACATTTCTTAGACTTATGTTGCTGTTCTAGTGTGGAGAATTCGCAGGATACAAATCAACATTTTTCAATATATTTTTGAAAGTCAGCAGAGACACTGAAACTCGGCTATTTCAAATAGAAATATTTCGGGGAAATTTCACAGGAGCGACACCATACATACTTATACTCACTTTAATCAACTGACTTCTATATTAAGGTTTTAAACGGAAAACTTCTAAATTTCTAAAATTCTACATTTGACTAACCCATTAGAAATATAACATAACTCACGACATACAGGTGGAACAAACAAAAGGAAGGACATCAAGGATGAGTGAATCAAAACCTGTTTGAAACACATGGAAATCAATTATGCTATTACATTGATAGAGAAACTTTATAATAGTTGCAATTTGTTTAAGCAAACCTGTTTGTTTAATAGAAATATGTGCATAACATGGACAGGTTTGCTGACTGTTTTCGCTGTGTACTATGGATGACTCGCTATGATAAGTGATTATGCATCCGTCCTGTACGTCCTTGTTTTTTAACGTTGCATTCAACACATATACATGTGTATAGGTCATATACACAACAGCCAGCTCTTTCTACTATAGGTTTCCTGGACACTTTTTGTTTCACCAGTACTAACTTACCCTACCACAAAGCCGACAACTCATGTATAGGGTATGACCTGCCGCGACCGGAATTCGAACCCGGATCTCCGGATTCGAAGTCAGACATGCTAACCACTACGCCACGGCCGCGGCTACGTTCTTGTTATATAACTAAACTGCTTATATGACTCATATTTAATCAAAGAATAAAATTCAGTGTGCATATATGATTTTATGTAGTCTTTATGTACAGGATTATCTTTATTTTGGTAATTCACAATGTTAAATACTGTAACCACTCAGTTTACCTTTTGTGCTTATTACTGCATGTTACGTTGTCATGGCTACGTTTATTCTTCAAATAAATCAACCCTGTAAAGCGCCAAATATACATTTGATAGACATTTCTTGTTTAGATTTAACAATGGCATACACATGTTGTATTTATATGTGATTTAAGAAAAGGTATTACTCTGTGTATCAATCAGTGTATATTATCAAATATTGTATTTATATTATGCTGCCTGCTTTGTGAATTGATTACTATGTGTGAATTAATTCACTGTAAACTTTCAATGCTTGGTTCAAGTACAACGTCTTTCTTAGGTATTTATGTTGTAACGTATAAACCATTTCCCAGGAAGGATGGCTGTAAACAATAACGGACCAACGGACCTTAGTCAGTTATTTCCCCTCGTAAACTCTTCAAACAGGTAGGCCAAGATAGTTTGATTACTCGGATTTTAGCCTTACTTTTTGATGTCAATTTGCCAAAATTATTCTTCAATAACGTTTCTGTACATCATTTAATTTGTTTGAAATTCAAGCTAAGTATTTTTAAGGTAAGAAACTATCTAAATTTGTGTAGATATCTTCATTAACAAAAATATTTGTTATGCTTACATAGGAATTCAAAGATAAAATCCGAGGATTCCAATTGTAAGGCCCTACTTACCAATTGGATTGCTTTCGATTTTAACAAGGAAAAATAACTGACTAAAGTCCCTTATTGATGACCAATGGTCAACGTAGCCATTCACGCTTTCATAAAGAAACAAACAAACTACATTTTGTCAAAGCAAAACAATATTTATTAAACACACTAAATTAAAAATTTGGCACAAAATACAAATGATTTGTACATGGAAGAGATAATTTTGTGTAAGATCAATTATTATTTCGCCGAATGAACTCATCTTATATTTTAAAGTGTGGCATAGCCACGAGTAAACATGTCTTTTTGAGTTCGAGTGTTGAAGTTAAACAGATTTAACCAATAACTTTTATGCAATTATAATTCCAATTTAGGTCCAATAAATGAGCAATTTATTTCACAGAATTCATGAAATAAAGTGTTAGAACTAGTAAAAATGTGTTCTGTAATTATTGAACATTATCAATCGGTGCGAACATTCATCTCTTTACCAGGCAAACCAGGGATCTCTGTGCACGTGTCTGATGAACATTGATTTTCCAAGTTTTTGTTTACGTAAAACGTAAAATCCTATCAAACGTTTATTTTCTACTGAGTTTTCTGATTACATTCTTCAATGAAGGTAGTACTAATTTTCAAAGATAAATCCTTCCTTTAAATCTTTCGTTAAATCAATTATTGCTCTGACAAAACATCAAACAAGAAATGTAATGTGGAAACCTCATTAAAGCCGGATTGAAAACTTTAACGCAAAAGTTACAGAGGAAAATATCCATGATAAAGCCATGTAAATTTGTGGTTACTTTTTAATAATGTTCATCAAATGGTATGCTATCAGTGTATGAAGTTTCATAAAGATCAGACAATAAATTGCAGAAATATATGCTTAATAAAAAGCTTTAACGCGATTGTTAACGTCACCGGACGCCCGGTGTTCTCTTTTGTAATCAGTACATTGTTTTTGTATTTAAAATAACAAAAGTAGTTATATATGTCATATTCGAACATTGGGCCCACATTGACTATATTTTGAAGGCTTATAGATAACTTTTGCTGCAACTCAAAAATGAAATGTACCAATAAAGGTTTGTATTCATTGCAAACACATGTATAATATACAAATATACAAAAAATATACAACAAATAAAACATTACAACAAAATTACAGTACTATGAGTACAAAAATTATCAAATGGTGAACTTGGGTTAAGAGAAAAAATAGTAATCATTTAACGTGTTCCACTTTGTATTAAAGTGACGTTTTTTATTAAGCATAAAACAACGATGGATAAAATATTTACAAATAAACATGACAAGTGATATTTGAACACAAAAATACATACAATACCAATTTTAACCATAATATCATTTGTACGACTTTGGTGTGTGATAATGTCAAAAATATGTATGTAACAGTTATTCTTTCTAGTTATTTTCAATCAGTCTTAATGGTGGCATACAGTCAACCTAACCCACTGTCTATACAGAAGCCTAATATTAGTTATTAGATTAATATTAGAATCTTATTGAATCAATAATTAAGCGATAACTTTTAATCGCAATAATTAAGTGTTTATGAAGTGTAAAAACTAAAAATATCATTGTTCAATAGTTAGGTAAGCCATAAGCAGATAACAATTTTCCGAGTTGGGATTTCGTCGTTAAAACAGGTTGACACAATAGCATTCCAATTTAGTGCTTTTTCATTGTTTCTTTTATCCATTTGATCATACTTGGTTCAAGTTTGGTATACACGCCATGCTCTTTCTTGCAACCTTTTCCAAAAGATACAATACCTGAAGTAAACAAAAATATCCACCGTATTAAGGTCAAACATAACACCGACATATGATTTGAAAACAAATGACCTTACACTAAACAACAGTGTCTTGTTCGTGGCCTTCATCTCAAATTTGATGTTTTTAAAACGACAAAACTTTCATGCACAACCACTCACTTGGACTTACAACAAAAAACATTTACCTCAAAGCCGTTTCTAACACAAAATACATTGAACTCTAAGCTATGAGCGGTTAAAATACAACAATACGTAGAATCTCTTCTCTTAAATGGGCTTGCGTACAGGTAATGAGTCATTTGAAGAGTAAAGGACAAAATTACGTTTCAAAAAAGCAAAATGGCCGTCACCGTCAGCATCAAGTTAAATTGACCATAATGTAACAAATATTACTTAGTTAGTCAGTGAGTTTTAGATGAAACATCTTGCCGTTAACCAAAGCATAGCTTATGTGAGTGCTAACTGTGTTACTGCTTGGAGTAAACTGTATAAAATTAATGAAAGAAAAGTAGTTCGTTTACATTTACCAAAAGAAAGGTATAACGATTTTTGCGCAAAAAAACACATCATCACATATCTGCCAATATTTGACTTATTTCTCATGACGGCTAGTAAGTTACCGTAAAACAAGAAAAGGAGATAATGTCTAGACGAAATATCATTATATTATTTGAATATTGAATGTAACATTTAACATGGAATTTAATTTGCTCACTATCTCTTTAACTCAACATAAAATGCAAATAAATAGCACAAATGTCATATCTTTTTTGAACATTAAGTTCATGCGACGCAAAGTAGTCTAGATTGACCAAAAGCTAGTATATGTATAATCAATGCGCCAATAGCGCTGTATGGACATGGATTTAACAGGGCAAACTCTGGTGGTGTCATAAGAAAGAGGATATGCGACGTCTAAAATTTACAAACACACTGTATCACGTAGAATCACAACGTTGATTACTCCCGCTGATAAATGCTTATCAACCGATCATGATTTCCTACACCACATGAAAATGATCTATATAAGACATTGGACTATTGCAGGCGTGTCTACTTAAGCACATAGAGGATATAGTTGAATGTATGAAAAGAACAGGAACGGGTCGGAGGTTACATAACTTGTTATCAATTTTAGCAGATAAATGGTGGTCCTATATTATCAGATATTATATATGTCAGGTATTGTTAACAGGGGGCTATTAATTCACGCGTTGGGTTAACCTAACTACATACATTCGTACTGAATCTGATTGCACATGTCCGTCGAATGTCTACGCCGCTACATTTTGTAATGCATTTCAAATATAGCGCTTACTAAGACCGAATTACTTGCGCAATCCATGTCAATAAACCAAAAATGTAGATTTTTGTTGTGCTATAATGCAAAAAGCTACTAATCTGATGCCTCGAATTCGATTACAATATCGATATGCTATTATGTTGAACATTCCATGTTATGTGATACATTCCATATACAAATATAGTTGATATTTCATTATCGCTCGTAAAATACACGTCGTGTGTATTCGACATAAAGTACTGATTACACAATGAATAAGAATATGGTTTACCTATTTGTACATAACGTGTTTCATCATTTGTCATACGTACACTAAATGGTCCTCCACTATCACCTTGGCAGGCATCAACTACTTTGTCCCCAACTGTAAGTTAAGATAAAAACAGTTATGGTCTAAGGTTAAAAAATAGAGACAATTTGTTTGTATGTTAATACTTTACATGTGGAACGCACGTTGGCAAAATGGCTGCTGGCATGTTATTATATACAGTTTCAAACAAGCACTCTATTAATATCCGTGGGGAAATCGTAAAAAAGTTCATTTATACTTGATGCTTTTATGAAAATATACTTATATGTATTTTGTCACTTTAAAAGTTCAATTATGCGATTTATTTTCGCAAATTACTTGTTCTGGCTTTATCTTTTCTTATTTAAAGTTTTAAGTATCTATTTATACGTATACAATGTATATGTATATACAATGTATTGTGTTTTCCAATGACTACATACATTATAATTTGAATGTCAAACAATAAATGTTGACAATAAAAAGTCATCTTCTTTTTCGCCCCCATCCAATCTCTTTCAATCAAGTTTTCTCTCCAAAAACACTCAGCATTTCATAATTGCTTAGTTATCATGTTTTCTAATTGTTAAGTTCTATTTTAAATGCTAAGTTATCGCGCTTGAAATAAACAAATCTAGTAAAACAGTCAACTTTATATAGTATATTTATATAAATACCATGTACGTTAGAAAAGGGAATCATAGATGTAATATAGTATGCATAATAAATATTGGATAATGTAATGGTGAATGGTTTTTTTTATTCTTCAGGTTTTTTATGTTTAGAATCAATGTGTGTGAATTCTTCTAATAAATAAAACTAACAAAAACTGTTTTTGAAGTGTATATGACTTAATCTGAGAGAGTCATAGTCGTATATGATGTCTATAATGTTGATGTTCTTAAATGGCAATGCATTACCTTTACTTCCTGCACAGAACATGATTTCATTATTGAAATTTTCATCATCTTCACATGTTTGTATTTTCATTTGCATTTGTTGAAGATGCTTGTTTGTGTTTCCAGTAGCTACTGATTTACCCCATCCAGTGACCACACCATAAACACCTTTATTGAATGTCGCTAAAATTATACATAATATACATGAATTAGAGGTCATGAAATTATTTCTTCGGCCATTCCTCATCGTTTCAATTATTCTTAATTATGTATATCAGTCGCCAGTCACTGATCAAAGTTTGCGCTTAGTATCTAGTTAACAGATAAATCCAGAATTTTAGTCCTCCCATGAACGAGATTAGATTGACTGTCCGCCGTTATATGACCTATAAAATGTGTTGCTACGGCACCAAACCTAACAAAAACGAAAAACAATAAAAATACAGTTAGTAAACTTTAATGCTAGAAAGTTGACAATGATAAGCCAGCTGTGATATTATTTATTACTTGACTACACAGAAAATATTTTTTTTCGAGACAGCAGCTGAGGGTTTCTGTCTTTCCATACCAAAAAGTTGCGGTCATGGCAATTGATCAATACTATTTTGATTTTTCCTCATATTAATCTACGCTTGGCTTAAGGTTGCAGTATCAAAATATATGATAACTGACCATTTTTATCCGGAAGACAAATTGGTAAGAGAGATTTTGACATCTTCACTTCTTTTGTTAACTTAATCAACGCTATATCATATGCAAATTTTTTGCCTTCATCTGTATTATAGTTTTCATGGGGTATCTTTTTGCTTATATCGCACGATACAACACCTCCATTATCTCCCAGTTCTAGAATTTCTGAAATAAATCAAGGTTATGAGGATTTAAAGGGCATACATATACTCCAAATAACATTTCATTAAATCAACAAGTTGCTTACTTATTGGAGCTAATTGGTGTATCTTCTTATATTGTCTAAATAAAATACCGTTTCATCAATGAAACTAATCTACATAGAACGATTGAAGCATGTTTTAGTAACAAATCCAATTAGGAGTAAATGTACAATTATTTTGCTTGAAATTATCAAAATAAAAATATAAAATCATCTGCTTTAACGGCAAGACAAACACCTCGACGAAAAGTCGCACGTTATACAGAAAAAAAAATTAATTAAGATTTGTTCATATTTTTCCTAATTGATAAAAAAATTTCCTTTTGTCTGAAAAAAATATATTAAGGAGTGTTCGGACAAGCAATTTGACAAACGTTTCTTAATGTTTAATTACGGACTTTAGTGAGTTTTCTTTCCTTTATAAAATCTGAAGCAGACCAATTGGTCAGAAGGTCTTTAAAGTTGTAATCATCAGATTTTACCATTAAAGTCTCATGTAAGGATAACACAATATTTAATATAATATCTTTCTTATTCATATAGATGTTTACAGAAGGGATGAAATTTAGATAGATATTAACCCTAACAATACTTCGATTTTTAAACAAATTTTAAAAAGATTGCGTAAATGTAATCCAATATTTAATTTGGCATATTGTCATTGAAAAGTAAGGGTAGATCCGAGTTATCAAACTAATTGGACATACATATTTGAAGAGTACACACGGGTAAATAACTGACTTAATATTCTGATTATCGCTGCGTAACGCACAGTAATCACATTAACATGGTTGTATATACATTTGATGATTCATGTATATACCTGGTCCCAGAATGCAAGTATGAAATTTTTTGTTGGGGAACTAATAAGAAATTGTGGAAAGGGAAAAGCATGAAAATATGGATATATTACATTAGTACATGTTTGCAGTAATGAAAATTCTGTTCTTTCCCAGGCAAATCGCGTTCTCTGTCTACAAAATATCTAAAATGAAATACACACAGTTCAAGTCCGTATAAAATATTTGCCCTACGAGTTTTACTCTTTTAAATTCAAT
The DNA here is from genome assembly GCA_025267735.1 of Mactra quadrangularis. Taxonomy (NCBI): domain Eukaryota; kingdom Metazoa; phylum Mollusca; class Bivalvia; order Venerida; family Mactridae; genus Mactra; species Mactra quadrangularis. Next base: position 23,127,962 of record CM046311.1, on the reverse strand, counting down.
ACATTGCAGAAATAATCATTTCGCTCTACTTCCTGTAATGAAATAAAGAAGAAAATTTACTTAAAATGACTTTATCAGTATTTGCAGTACAATGAGCAGCTGTTAGTATCCACTTTGAGTCAATAAGAGATCCTCCACATACTAAAACACCATTTTTCTGAAATGAATTTGTGAACATTATAAGATTATCACGATACTTAGAATGAATAATAGTGTGATACATTCGCACAACAATTGACTTCCTTAGTTTACATAATATAAGATACGATTTGCTGCATTATAAAACCTTAACATACTCGTGGTAATTTTATATATGACAAGTTATATGATAATATATATTTTGTTTCAACAGCAATGGGACATAATTGACATAACGCCAGCCTTGCCATTTCTAAATACTCATAATCCGTTCAGCAATGAAAGTATTGGCGTATACTCTAACAAATATCAGTCATTTGTCTATAGACAAAAATGAGTTCTTTGTTCAACAAATTTGCCACTTGTTTAGGGTTGTAGTTAAGTAGGCTCAGTGTTATGTCATATTGTTTAATTTTCAAGTATACAGTATTTATTACATTGAAAGTATAGTCTGACTCAATTTGAATTCAAAGACGGAGACTATATCATAACCTTTCATAAAATACAGTATTCTTTCTTAGGGCATATACAGTTTAAAGAAAAAGAAGCATCAGGTTAGTGGTTTATTCTTGGATAATATGCTAAAGCGTGTGGTCAGTGAGCTTTAATATTGGGCAATATTGAATCATTTAATGTTATATAAATGTTACAGGCAATTTGTAATTCATATTAACATATGATTATGATTATAGTTGTAAAACAACATTAAACTTGAATAATGTAACTCGTTATAAAGAAATATGAAATCTGAAATGATTTTGCAAACATGTCGATTGTTTCATTTTATGAAGTACATTGTCTAAATTGTGACTTGTCATGGCACGAAGTTGTATAGTATACACTCGGATATCATTGCCAAATAATTATTTATACAAGCTCATTTAAGACCAATACATAACTTAGAAGAATTATCTTTAATAGCAAGTTTCAAAGCTAATGCTCACTTCTTTTTGGCACAACTGTGTAACAACTGTCCTAACCAAATAGTTTCTTATCTTAAGTACAACTTGCTCCCCCATTTCTGTTTGTCCAATGAAATTCTTTTCCAGTAAGATGGACAGTACTATTTGGTAGTTTTGATAAACTGGTGCGCAGCATAGGCAGTATGCAGAGACCATCTTGACTCATTTCGATTGTAAGAATAGTCTGCATAAATTGATTGCTGAGTGCAAGGAACATTTCTATCAGGTTTCACCAATATTGGTGTCCAAGATGTCATATAAACTTAAAAGTTCTCTATTGAATTTTGTTACAGCATAAAATACAGATCTTCAGTAAGATTTTGAATTCCTTTAATTAATTAGTTAACTGATGATGTCAACGAAATAAGACGAAGATGATGTCAACTTTGAATCCATTATTACTTATAGTATAACTAGGATCCCAAGCTTAACTAATCTTTTCTATTGGCACTATGTACAACTGTATCGCTGAATTATGATCAAAGGTTCATAACATAAATATTTCTTGTATTAAGACATAATCTTGATTTCAGTAATACATATTTAGTAAAATAAAACTTACATCTACCAATTGTGCCATCCATGGCCATGCTCCCTTTACTGCGTCGTGTTTATTTACTGGTTTAGAATCATTCTCTAATCTTGTAAGTGCCAGATCAGTTTGACCACACTGTAAATTTAATGATGAGCCTGTAAAGAACAAGCGAATGTCTATAATTATGTTGCATACTGTATGTTATAAACAAAAACTATGTTACTATGGTTTTATGTCTAATCTGTAATTAATTATACAATGTTACATTGTTTTATGATGTTGCATCATATTTACTGGAAGAATCTTAAATGTAATACTCAATTGTCATTTTACCCTGTTCTTAAATGATTCTTAAACATTCTTGAACGTTCCACGTGTCTTCATAAAGGTCACTTATCCTTGGTTGATCATCATTCAGTCTTCAAGTTTATTTATTACAGTATATTCATTTAATGTGGTCATAAATATTAATAAACAGTGTTGGAATAACAGAAATAACATCGTAACTTGGATTTCAAAAATGGGAATTTCAATTTATATAAATCGGAGACTTTTGACAAAGAAACACAGAATCAATAGAGAATTGGACATTCATCTACTCAAGTTTTATTTTATATACAGTGTTACCCTAAGTGGCCAGGAACGGGAAGTGGCCAGATTGACTGCTTACAGCAGGTTGCCGCTTCAACCAGGTTTAATTACACTGCATCAAGCAGTTCGTTCTGACTGTACACAAAAATTCGCCATTTTTGAATGTCTTTGGTTTGTTTATATTATGATTTAAATGACATTCTTTTACGTAATAATTGTGTCCATATACATCGGGTGTAACGTTACTCTTTCTTGATATTAAAGTGAGCTTCAAATATTTCCGATAATTTTAAGACAGGTTCTGCCAAAATAGCGGTTACGAACTTGACGACGCTGTCGCCGTTTTGTTTACGTTACAAACCCGTAATCCGGTTATTTTCCGTATAACTCACTTACTTATTTGATCTTCGTAAAAATATTTTAGTATTGAAATCAATTGTAATTGCCAGTTGTCAAACCTTCTTATAACCTAATTTAACTAATTGAGTAAAACTAGCAGATTAAGTGTTTATGCAGAGCTTATTATTTATTGATTTTCAAAGATGACAAGTGTCATTTGTATATCGGAAATCAAACGTCACGTGACGACGCTTGTATAAATTAAATTTGTCTGTTTAATGACTTAACTGGATGGGTTGATAACATTGTTTGTGACAAGCAGTTAATTTCAAATTTATTTGACCGTGACCGCTAAATCCAGGTAAATTGACAATTTTTGAAGGAGTGTGTGGCCGCAAATGTAATACTGATAATCTTTAACATTGACATCGTTATTCACGACTATAAATGATAAAATGGTGATAAAAAACTTTCTCTAGTTAAGCTAACTTACGCAATTTGTTGAACGATTAATCTAACTAAGAGACACCTTTAGTAATTTTTCAAACAAAAACATTGGCATTTAATGCGATTCTTATCACGTGATTAAACATGTTCCCGTCAATTCATCGTCATAAAAATCGATAATGCTAGTATTTGACACGTCCGCTAAGATAATGAAATTTTGGTGACACGTTGTTAATTCAAAAAATTGAAAAAATCGCGGTCGGTGACCGCTTATTACAGGTAAATTGACCGTTTTTAGAAGAAATGACTGACCAGTGGCCACAGACAGCAGGTGACCGCTTATTCTAGGTGCAATATTGCACGATTTTCGTCGGGAGGAAGCCAAACTGGCCGCTTACAGCAGGTGACCGCATATTCCAGGTGGCCATTAATGCAGGTTACACTGTATTTCATCTGTTTGTTAATTTTTTATACAAAATGTTGTTAAATACATTTATATTTGTTCATTTTATTTAGTAACGGAATTCAATTCATTTTCTGCACCGTAACAATAATTTTGACTTTTTTTATACCTGCCTACATTATATAATTCATTAAAATAACAAATATTTCTAATAAAACATCATTATTGACATTTCGCCGGGGCTAGTGTTACAACAACGTAAGACCAAGGGCTTATCTACATAACAAAGTAATCCTTCGTGTCCAAAGACTTTTGACTTTGTTTGTCTAAGTATACGCTAATCCTTTCATTAGTGAACGGATTATGATTATCTAGTAATTGGACGTCTGACGTTATGTTAATTAGCTCGCCCTAATGCGGTTGAAAGAAAACAAATAAAATCATATAACTTGTCAAATCTAAAATAACCAACAGTATTTTTAAGTTTTATAATACAACATCGAGTGACTTATATGATACAATTCGAGGTTCTATGTCAGGTAAGGAACCTACATGATTTAATCCGGTAATCTTTTACCACGTATAGAAAGTGAGTCGCTCGACTTAATTTCTTTACATGATAAAAGCGGTTCTTTAACTCTAAAATCATCGTAAGCCGAATGTTACTGATAATACGCACACAACCCAGAATTTGTTTTAATGGAAATTTCAGCTGATTTTCGTAATTTTCAAATGATACATTATATCTATACATTACAAAAATAAATATGCGATTTTTTCAATTCTGTTTACATTAAGAAAGCTTCACATGGTTGTTTTGAGAAAAAATATTTGTTGGCCTAGAGTAACTATACATTTATATCGCTATGAAACCTTCGATATTTAAATCTCTTAACGATAAAGTGCTTACCAAATTATCTTTAGAAATTAAAATTACATAACAGGTAAATATTGCTGGGGTTCTCCTGTTTTTATAAATATATAATAATATTGTTTTGTTTACCGTTTTCAATCATTTGTTTGATGACTTCATCAAGCTGATCTTCTTTAATTGGAAAAAAATGTTCTTCATCTTCGATGTTAGATGCCATATCTTTCATTGTATTGTAAGCTGTGTTATGATTTAGCTTGTCAGCTCCCAATAGTATTGAGAATATTTCCGCATAATATGGTTCTTTCTTTAGTTTATCAGCAATATCTGTTGGGTTGCCTTCTTTATTATACCAGCCTAATAAAAATAATATATCATAACTTTAGCCTTAAAGGTAAATCACTTTTTTAGCTAAGTACATTATTAGATAACAATTGTAAACGTCGATAAATCGGCAACGATAAATTGATATATTAATGTATTTATAATCATATGCTACGTTTTAAATACTAACATGAGTTTATGATTTGAATAAAATGATAATTGCACTTTAACGAGAGAAAACCCACTGTGTTGTGCAGTGTGATAATTTCTATCATATGTTTTCTTTGCCATTTGCTAATTCAAGGTTAATTGGGTTAGAGCCGTAGCCATACATTGTATATGTCATATAACGGCGGTCAGTGAACCTTCTTACTCCGCCTGGAGAGGCTGAATCTCTGGATTTAGCTGTTAACCAACTACGAAGCGCATACTTTCGTTAGGAACTGACAATGCCCTACATAATTAAAATTATTGTTAGGAGGGAGAATGACCGTAGGAATAATGAGCAAGCTATACAAAAGTATGCCCGCCCAGGAATCAAACCTACGACCCCTCGATCGGTAGATTTGCGTGCTACCAAACTGGGCTAGCTTGTGGCTGTACATAAGGGGCAAAAATGACTGTATAAAAAATTTCACTTTTTTACTCTGTAACATGAATTGCAATTTGTGGAAGCAATCTGATTAGACATTGCGGTCGTAACTGTACTGAAACTATAGTTTTTGGAAATGGATGATAATGAAATCAACTTTGAACTGGCAGAAACATATTTTAAAGATAAACTTACCGTCGCTCATTATAATTACCACCTGATCTGCATTCCTTGTACGTTGTCCTTTATTATATGATTGTTTCTTTGAATATATATCCTTACCTACGTCTAGAAGGGCAGTCGAGATTGCTGTTCCTTTTCCTGAAAATATAGAAGACTGATATATATATATCATGCAAAACGTATATTAAGACATTCACTAATCTGAATCCTGATCAATCAATATGTGTTATGTTAACTCATTGATGTTAATTCTTTTCATTTGACCTTCATCGAACCAGCACAAACGTTATCTGTACTATGTGCATTAATAATTGTTTTACAGTTAGAGGAAGTTTGGTGATTATACCACAACTGTTCACGACAGTTTAATTTCAGAAAGAACACATTTTCGCCTCAGGGTGTTTGACTGCTATAACATCTATTGTAAATGTTTTTTCACATTACAGATAGTTTAGTATATTTCCATACAAGAGACTCATAAAAGTGCTTTGCGCGATATAACCTTTCTGTGTTGGTGCGCCGTAAAACCCAAACAAACAAACAAACAAACATAAAAGTGGAGTTTATCAGGAAAAGTATATATAAGACTTCACGCTGAGAAACATTTGTATAGGAATCATATTTACCGACTTTACTAAGGGTTGTGTTCAGCTCATTTTTAACAAACGTCTTGTCGATGTGTTTTTGAGCATCTTTATAGTCTTTAAATATTGCATTTTCATCGTTATAATGATCATTTCTTGCCTCGAAGGTTCCACCAGCAAACAAAAAAAGGCAAGACGTGTGCCATAAGGTTTATCACTTATACCGAGCTGCAATAAATAAAATTGACCAAATAATTAAAAACTAAAATTGTTTACTGAATTATTGGTGATCATGAGGTAAGAATAAACAGTTTTACCCTAAAGCGATAATTTATGGCGAAGTCAACCAAAATGGCAGACAGAAATATGATTAAAAGCATAAAAGTATTCTTTTTGTCAAAATTTTGTTTAATTTACTAGTAAGCGCATACTTTCGTTATTGACTGACAACAGTTACTGCTCTATCAAGAATCATTGGTAGGAGGGAGAATGACCTTCGATGTGTGGTACCAACTTAGCTTGTCGCGCGGCTGAAAAATTATGAATAATGCTTAATTACGTGTCACACCTTTACTGAATATTGATAAGTTTTGTTTCAGTGCAGTACACTACGGTACTTGTCAAGTGAACTAGTCAATAGATCCTTTATTTTAGAAGTATCATTTATTATTTCGGCGTAACTGCCTGAGCTGATTCTGTGGTCTATCTTAAAATCTAATCCTAATGGATAGACAAAAGATGCCATACTGGTGAGAAGGAGCTATTCCTCGCTCTATTGGTTGAAAAACGCTACATGTAAAGAAATCAGAATTTCTCTATGTTATTCAAAATTGGTGATGTTTTCTTTAGCATTGTGTGACGTAAAACACGGTTATTTTGCAAACTTTGAATACATCACGAATAAAATTTATTAAACGTGTGCCAGGTACATGTACTATAGTAGTAAGCAAACGCAAAACAAAAACACTACAATACAAAAGGAACTGTTTAAACTGAATAAGGATTTGTTGTTAAACATTAACTCAAATATAACTTATAAGGAACCGATTATAATTAACACAGTCCGGAATACATTTGCGAATCAAGAAATCTTACAAACTTACTTTTTTTATTTTTCATTAGATTTATTTCAAATTTTCAATAAATGTAGATCTACACATGGACATAACACCAGTAAACTTTCATCCAGATATCTTTAACTAATATGATTAATGTTAAGTCAAACTCAAAATTCCCATGGGAATTGGCAAAGTCCCATGGCAGAATGGCTCTCCCATGGGATTTTAATAGGAGAAAAATGGAAATTTTCTCCCATTTATAATATGGGAGAAAATTCCTATCTTTTCAAATTTATCCAAACTAACATTTAGAGATAGAAATGGATAGATATATTTGTACATAACATTATTCCAAATAAAAAATGAATAGTTTGTCATTTTTAAAGCATTAAAACACCATTTAAAAATTCTCCCATATTATAAATAGGACAATTCTCCCAAATTACCCTACGTTATTCAATATCATACTTTCGCAGAGTGTGTTCAAGAAATTATTTCTACCACTTTTCTCCCTTGCTTATTCTAGACCATGTCAGGCAGCTAGTTGTCAGTCACAGAGTATGTGCTTAGTAAACGGTCAACATTGAAATTCTAACCACCCAGGAAAGATGAGTATATGGGTTGACAGGTCGATAAGATGCGACTTCTACAATGTGTTGCTACAACGCAACTCCGCCCCCTTAAAACCAACCATTTATTAAGAAAATAATATTTTCAAAAAAAGTGAGTTTACTAAATCATATAGTAAATTTTATATTCGTAGGCGGATCTAGCAAGGCTTAGCAGGGAGATTGAATTATTGTTCTGTATCAACCTGCCCGTGCATCATCCCACCCCATGGAGTCTCCCTTAAATATCATATTTTACGATCGATAGAAAAAACCTTGGCATACACCGGGTTCGCACCCCCGTGGATCCACTTGTGTTTTATTGACGTTAATTTAATGGGTTATCTTATTATTAAAGCATTATATAAGAAATTACTTTTAAATATTTGCATCTTGCATGACGACAACAATTCAGTAGATTCAAGAAATCAGTGTAATACTAAAATGTCCGTAGATTAAAAATGTAGATCCGTCTAATAGAACTGCGTAGTTAATAGCAACGAACCGCATTCGGAAAGTAGTCGGTCATTCGCTACGAACAACCTCGGACATATTCAGGCACCTGATTGAAACTATGTAAACAAGTACATGATCGTTTAGACGATGACTGAAAGTTCGTTTTTAGACCATAAATTTGAAATTTCTCATTTCATTGGTACCGATGAACAATATTTGGTTCAATTTAAAACAAATAAATATGTTTAGACAAAGATCTGTGTGTACACTACAAGAACTATTTTGTGTAAGCGTTATGTGCTTCGCCTCGCGTAGGTAGTAAAATCACCAAAATCAAGTGAAGAACCCCGACGAATCCTTCCGAGATTATTCAATCATGAAAGGTCGAGGGTGTTCCGAATGCAACGAACCGGAAATAGTATTAATAAATGAAATGGACAGTTGTTCAACATGTGACATTTCTTGCTGGAAAATCGTTAATATCACAGTAAATAATTGGAATAAATTACTGAAACTTGGCAGAAATGGGAATGACCGTACATAGTACTGATTGAAATCGAAGATAATACAGTCATTGAAACAATTCCGGTAAAGGACCAGTTCCGGCTCACTTAATCTTATTTTGCATGTAACTGCGATTTAAACACAGAGAAAGCCTTAAAAAAGTAAACTGGTTACGAAGTTTAACCATTTTTCTTCTAAAGTATACGAATTTCATAATCGATGTTTACACTCCGAGTCAACAAGCGCTTGAAATGAAGTGTCGATTCGCATACGTACGTATTAGCCGCCGCCGTGTTTAAAATCGAATAAAGTTATTAATATTGGGGTAAATGCCATATATTTGGTTATGATTATGATGTTATTTTCACACTCTTTCAATTAAGACCACTCTTTCTTGCTGCCGTTGAGAAATTTACAAGTTATCATTCGAATTGTAAGACTGGTAGTTAGACCAGTTCCGGAACAGTGATTTTGTACATTTCGTTTATCAGGGGTCGTCTAAAAAATGACATTTCAAGGCAAACTTGAGCTTTGGTATTTATCAGATGATGGAAAATGAGGATAATTTCGTTCATACACATTGTTGTTTTGTTTTTGAGCACTCACGTCCGTCCTTCTAGCTGTTTTTATTTTGCCAGTGTTTGATAAAAAGCATTTTCAGATGTTCACTTCAAAACTTTGGTACACTATTAAAATAACTTGGGAATTAGAAGTTTTAAATGTGAACACGAAAATACCCAACCTTCCAATGATTAAAATTATTTTCAATTAGAAAATCAAGTTCATGTGCATATGGGAATCTATTAATGTAATTCTATGGGTAAGAAGATTAGCATACATTGTATAATACTACAATGAAATCTTACTTAGATCTATACCCACAATGATGTAGATTATTTCCTTGTAAATGTATTGGACATGGATGCAGGCACTGTCACTCATTTGATAGATATATACTAGGCAAAACATCTACCGCAACAGTGTACATTTGCAAAGATAGGTAGCATGGGCTATGTGATTATAAATATATATAATGTGATACTAGAATAAGTCTATAAGAATACTCAATACACATTTTATTCACTTCTTTTATTCAGTCACAATTAACAACATAGGTCACCATAATCTGGAATAAACACTATCAGTATCTAGTGTGTCCTTCTTCTGCGTTGACAACGGCAATACATCTTTGACGCATTGATGCAATTAAGCGCCTAACAAATGTCAACGGAATATTGTCAAACTTCTGATGTAAGGCATCAGACAGTTGTTGCAGAGTCTGAGGTTAAACATGACGTTGCCGTACACGCCTATCAAGTTCATCCCATAAATGCTCGATGGGGTTGTGATCTGCTGAGTATGCAGGCCAAGGCAATGTTGCAATGTTGTTTTCCTGAAGAAACTGTGTACAGACTCGAGCAACATGTGGCCTAGCATTGTCATGCTGGAATATGACTTTTCCTTGGTTGGCATTGACGTATGGAAGGAGTACATTACGAAGGATATGTCACAATAGCGTTGAGCGTTGAGAGTACCAGGAATAACAACAAGCCAAGCTTAGCGTTATGTGTTACACCACCCCATACCATTACTGACAATCGTCTTAAAACATAAGCTTCCACGACACAGGCGTCACTAAAGCGTTCACCCTGACATCGGTAAACACGTACACGATCATCTGTCTTTTGTAAAGTGAACCTCGACTCATCAGGAAAAAATCACTAGATTCCAGTGAATAGCTTGCCATCGTCTGTGCGTCGTAGCCCAACGTAAACGTGCCTGGCGATGTCTTGCTAACAAAACCGGACCCACGTAAGGACGCCTAAAATGGATACCCCTCTCTCTCAGTCTGTTACGAATTGTTTGCACACTTACTGATCTATTGTGTGTTCCTACGGTTACAACAGTTGTTGTTGTTGCTGGCAGTTTTCTGTTTCGTAGGTGTTGTAGTCTTATGGCATTATCCTGTTGTCTTGTCGTTACACGTTCACGACTCCTCCTTTGAAGATCAGAAACTTGACCTGAAACGATGAAAGAAAGAAACTGAATACTGTTCTTTGAACTTCAAACTTCAACGATCAGGAATGAAAAATCATAAGACGAGTATGAAGTAAATATCGGTTCCGTTACATACCTGTTTGATTGAACGTTTGCCAAAGCCTGGATATTGTTGACGGAGCACATCGCATCATTCTTGCAACTTGTCGCGTTGAAGTTCCAGCTTGCAACAATTCAATGGCCTGACCCCGAAGTTCAGTGCGCAATCGTGGCATAATAAACGTCTATTTGATAAAACGAAATGTGTTAAAGTGAAAAGCGGCCAATAGAGTATTGAACTTTGAAATTTTGAAATTCCATATTTGCACGTGATTCACGTGACACACGTAATCTGTTTAACACGATAAATTGTTATTTTAGAAAAATAATGTGTAAAATTTTCAAACCGTTTATTCAAATCGATTGTGTTGAACATATTTAATGTTTGCGTACAATTCAACGAAAAAATGTTACATATTAAGGAAACTATCACGTATTTACGTGTTGCGTTATAAGTTTTGTTTAGTTGATTTTCCTGTATCATTAAAGTATATCAGCAATTCCATTTGTTTACTTGTCAGTATATTTAAGTGAATATTTTAGATAGTTCTTTGCCAAGCAACAATAATCAGGATTGTGATGCATTTTAATTATGCAGAGTTTTCCTTACTTATATTTTGTAAAAAAAATATGAAATAGTGTGTATGTTACAGCTGAAGTGCACTTGTAGATCCAGATTGCTTTTTCCAAAATTTAGACAATTTTTTTATCACATGTGCCATAAAATAAAATCAAACATGTATATGTTTGTTTCATTTTTCTTGTTGTCACTTAATTTGTTAAGAAAGCAAGAACATAGATTATATTCTTTTGATATTTAGCAGCTATTTAAACAATAAAATACTTTAGCTATAGCTGTGTCATGCTATTTCCTTTTGTTTGATCAGTTTGCTTATCTACTATTCCTGCGAATAAGTCGGAAAGCAACTGCCTACTTCAATTTCATGAGAAGGTATGATGCCCGAGTCCGCATTCTGCCAAAGTTGATAGGTTTCACTGCATACAAGTATTCAACTATAACCACTACAGGTGGAGGGGTTATGCCCAGTATTATACTGGAGAGTTCATTCCACTAAATATATCCTTAAGTTTTTAGTGTGTAGTTACTACACTGATAAAATGATATTCTGTACCGCGATATCTATGTCTCTAACAGTTTAATACAGTAGTCTTTGCGCCATTGAGTGAACATAACCACACCACCATAAAAGCTAGCTACAATGAGGGAAAAAGTGATGTGCATTACACCTCTGCTAAATACATCCCCTTCATACTAGAAATCTTCTTCAAATTCTTGTCGGTTGAATGCCTGTGGAACAATCTGAATATGAATTCTCAGAAATTGTCGTGAGTTATTTGTCTGTATGCCATTTGTGACTCTGTAAAATTCCTATATTCATATTATATTTAATTTCAGATAATTTTTTATCGTATAAGAAATTGCTTAGATACACATATAACCAATGTCAACTAACTTTAATGAGTTTTCATATCAAAGAAGAAATGCCATGAAAAAACATCTGTAGCTTCAGTAATTTCTAATGAGAATTCATTCTGTTTCACATGTAATGTTAAACCAATGGCTCCATTATGAACTCTTTATTGTTTATCTTCTAGTGTTGTCAAAAAAAGATAGACATAGTAACAGAGATAATGTTATAAACGTCTCTGATATTAACTAGTTAGGTATATGTACTCACAATTTGCCTTTCACAACGAGGGACCTTGGTCAGTTTGTTCCCCTTGTATACTCTTCAAAAAGTAGGTCCAATTAGTTGGATTATTTAGATTTTACACTTATTTGTTAATGTCAATTTGCCAAATTTAATCATGAATAACTTTTTTGTAAATGATTTGACTTGTTTGAAATGCTGGCTAAGTATTTTTATAGTAAATAACTATCTAAATTTCATCACTTCTGTAAATATCTCAATTTTTATATTTGTTTCTCGTATAAAGGAATTCAATGATAAAATCCGAGGATTCCAACTGCAAGGACATACTTACCAATTGAACTGCTTCAGATTGTATCAGGAAAAGATATAGGAACTGACTAACATCCCTAATTTTGTGAGAAAAAAATCTCAATACATCAAAATGGATGATACAAAAGCAGTGGTGATTTAATTTCTGAACATAAGCCATCTCTTATTATTATAAGAGCGTCTATCAGAAATATTACTTTTTATTGCTGTTAACCTTTAATCAAACTTAATCAGAAATGTGGCTCAATAAAATTGCTTTGAGTTGACCCCCGTTCAAAAACTAACCAACAGAAAGCGCCAAACCGAAACTAGTCAACATGGTTCAGAACTGGTTCACTTACATACGGCATTCGTCGGCGCTGTTATTGTTTAAATCTATTGAATTGTGTTTATTGATGCTTCATGACCGTTTAAGTAGACATTTAATAATCAATAAGGTTATGCCACAGTGGTGTAAAATTAACAGCGAGTGGTATACCTGTTTTTAGAGATTTTTTTACAAATGTGGAAAACTTTTGAAAGGCAGTTCATTATTTAATTTACGTTGCTAGATGACTAACTGAGCCACATAAAGAATGTTTAAAACCCTATTTTGTGATAAAAATGTGTTATTTAGGTCAAAGGTCAACAAAGTGCATTTCCTTTTTATTGAAGTTATGTGGTCATGGTACAGTATATTACTAGTCAAGTAAGTTTATAATAGAAACTTTTAAAATACTTTAAATTTATTCAAAAGATTTTTAATGCGCCTGGTTACATGATTACGTCCCTTTATGTAATGTTTGTTGCGTAAATGGGTAACAATACAGCTCCGATTTAGCTCAGTTGGTAGCACGCTAGTCTGCTGATTGTGAGGTTTTTTATTATATTACCGGGCAATGAATTATTTCATGGAGTTTGTTCATAAAATGATTTCTATGGAAATTCTCCCTCCTACCACGGATTCTTAACTATGTCAGGTACTGTCAAAAGAACATGCTTAGTAACTGGTAGAGACCTTAACCAAGATATTTAGCTTCTCTAGGACGGCCGTGATATGACCTTAACGATGTGCTGCTACGGCGTTGGACCCAACTAAACTGGTTAATTCACAATAAATCAACCCTTACTTGACAAACATTGAATTAAGAACATATTTTGATTTCTATGGAATATTTGTAAAATGTATCATAATCTAAATGGTACATATTCTCAACATAATTTATGAAAAGACGAAACAGGATTAGCATAATCTTGTAATTTACTTTCACACCCAAGTATGCATACTTAGCCAGCTTGATAGCATTCGCATGTCGCAGAATTGCATATGTTTCTAACACCACAGGTCACTAGTTGCAAGCATACCGAAGGAATCGGCGGCTTTCGAATCCAAACAGGAGATAAAGTATCATTTTCATGTGACCAATATCCCGTATTGACTTTACGTAATCATAAGGTTCAAAGTGAATATATGCAGCCTGTATCCATGTCCAACTTTTAGGCCCATACATGATCTCAAATCGATGCTCGACTTTCAATAGAAAAATATAGGGAACAATTCTTTAAAGTAGAACTCAACAGGGGGTCTAAAAGTATGTGTTTCTTTTACTTATTTGAAAGAATAATATGTAATTAGATCATGGACCTTTAAAGTTGACACTTCCAAAAGGGGTCAGGTACCTAATTTCTTTATCAAAACCCCCATTTTCAAAGGGTCGACATGACTGATCTCCCCTGAATACGGCGTCCGTTGCTAACGAAGCAAGGGAGAAAACTCTCGCCCGAATCTGAAGTGAGTAAACATGGCGGCATTGTTTGATTTTTAAACGTCTTTTCCAAGTTCAATTTTTTCGAATTGGGACCCTTTAGTAGTTTCATTTCATAGTTGAGTTGACTCCGAGTTTTAGTTGTGTTTGACCTGCTAAATAAAAAAAAACATTAATGATCGCTGATAAACTCTGGAGACTAGATTGGGCTTAGTCAGATTCAACGATAGACGAATTGTAAATTTTGCAATGTTGTTCAACTTCAAGAACCAGATGATTGGTTGTAAAGAAGTAAAGTTAAGGATGTGTCAGTATTTTTGAACACTGTAAGTAACGATTTCATGTAGTATTACTATACTGAGTAAATGAGTATTTTGTTTATTCACCAAACCACGTTGGATTCGTCCCAAATAATTTCGCCCATCTTGTCACGGTTAGTCAGACCTAGAAGTGAACCTTCTGTAGTGCAGTCTGTTTTATTTGTGATTCGCAGCAATATTAGTAAAACGTAGTTACGAAATTTGACCTTAATATTGATGTTTCACATGATTGATACCTCGATTGATCCGTATGAATCACGTTCATACTGATGGGGTGGAGCCTGGATGGGTACTGTCTGTTATGATTTTATTATGAAGTTATACCCTTCCATAAAAATTTGACAATAATGTCGATTTACCTCCATTAGTTAGATAATATGGAGAAGTTTCCGGCCTTATGGAAGGGTAGGTGAGTACTGGTTATAGACAATGGTCAAGGAAAGCTAGGTTAGGTGCGCTGGACGCCGTGAAATGACCTAAATTGTGTTGATACGGCGTTAAATCCACTAAATAAATAATTAAATATCATTGTTACTTTTGTAGGAGTAAAATGATGTCAATAGCATGCATAATCCTGGCAGCAAGATATAGCTCATCTTGTGTAACAGTTTGTGGGGTTTATATTCAGATGCATTTTTCATTCATGTAAGTATTATTGTCTGATCTATGCAACACTGCTCTAAAAAATTGACAAAATTATTCAAGAGGCTTGAAAAATATACATAATGTGTTTACATCTTGCTCTTGATTGAAAATATAAATCAGGTAGTATTGTCAGTTATCAATAAACACTTTCAATTTTATCTTTACCATGAAACTCACATTTAAATGCATGAGTTATTTTTGTTGAAAAAAAGTTAAGAGCAGTGTTGCATCTATCTAACAGGTAATTTCAGCATTAAGATTGATTAACCATTGGTCCAGATACATACTGAATTTTTTTAGTCTGAACATGTTTATCTTGTTTGCTTTCAATCAAGTTGTGAGGCACATATATGTGCTTTTTTCTAAATATAATGAGGAACTTTGATATCTCTTCAATGATAAAAGAAATGACTATCTAATGGACCCTCTAAATCACAAGACAAAATGAATTTTAACATCATTTATTAACTTTAAATATGAAAAACACAAATAAGTTTTGAAAAATGTATTTGGTTACACAAATTCTTACAATACTTCATACAAATTATCATTGAAATAATTCACACAGATATAATATTTCATCATCACTTGAAGTTGACTAACATTCCAGAATCAGTTTATATTACATGTATATCATTGTTTTGTCACCAAAAAGTTGTTACTTGATTTGTAGAGAACTGTTTGTCCCAAATGATATTTTTTACTCTATCAGCTCATTTAACTTGTTTGAAAATAGTATGCCTGAAAATAGAAAATGAACATAAACTTTATTTTCACTATGTAATATCATATCATATTAAGAATAATTTATATTTCATGTCATTTCAGGATACAGTAAGGCGCGCGAATAACTAGAACTTTTTTGAGTATTTCGTACGTATTTCGTACGTATATGGTAAGTATAACGTGAGTACGAATCGCAGCGTATAAGCCGTATGTGCGTATCATTCGTATATCGCATCGTATCGTATCGTATGATCGTATTAATACATGGTATAAATCGTATGGTAAACATCGTATGAATGGTATAAACGTATACTTCGTATCGTATCGCATGTGGGACAAATATTAATAGACGAAATGATGAATTATATTAAAATTTAACGGGATATTTTCCCGACATATTATTTATCAATTGTCAGTGAGAGTTTTTCACAATTTAATGGAAAATACGGACGCCGTAAAACTTGTTCATCGTGAAAATCGCTTTTCGTCAGCAATAAAGAAGGATATTTTTCCTTTTCATCGAGAAGGAATGCATAAATGGTCAATTTAATTAATACGAATCTATATAAAATATGGTTATAGGTATTAGCACAGGAGCTTGACATTTTATAAATATCATACTACGAAAATTCCACTCTTACATATAAAAAAACAATAGATGTAAGAGTGGAATTTTCATAGTATTATACAAAATGTCAAGCTCCTGTGGTATTAGTTAGCTTAGTTCGTGATTTGTAAGTGTAAACTGAATATAAATACATTTGGCAATGATTTGGCCCGTCCTTTGGTAAACGTCTTTTTCTGATATTATGTGATATCCATCCTTTGGACTCGTCCTATATGTAACCCTATAAAAAGCTATGGACTAGTTCTTTCAACTTCTTTGTGCATTTTTAAAGTCGTATCCAACACATTTATGTCATATATACTATGGCTAGCACTAATACTATCGATTTCCTGGACATTTCTATCACCAGTACTAACTTACCCTACCATGTGACTGACAACCAATGAATATGGTATGACCTACTGCCAACCAGATCTCCGGATTTGACGCAAGACATGCTAACTACTATGGCAAGACCCGGCTCTTGGCCCTGAGATTCATACCGACATACAACTTTTTTGTCGTAAGTAGACAATCTGCTATGTTGACAAACAAGCTAGTTTTATGGTTTGAAGCATGAGTGCGGTACTTTACCTCTGCTACATAAATTCCTCCATAACAGAAAAACTAGGAGCTTGGACAATCTTAGGATGCAAGCACACAATCTCTCATGGGTTATATAAACATTTTGCGCCAGATATAATCCAATGAAAATGCATGGTCCAAACTGAAATCTGAATCGTCAACCTCTCAAATCTTAAGAGGACACTCAACAGTGTTGCTATGAAGATAGCTCATGGCAACGGAGTATAAATGCAATATTTAGCCACTGTTATAGTTTGTTTTTTTCTCAGCTTTCAAAACTTGAATAATTTCACAGTTAATTGGTATGTAAAAATTGCCGTCTTCTTTCATGCACGATTTTTTAAAAGGTGTATTTTGATTGAGAAGAGCAGTTTATGTCTTACGATAGATTTTAGTCAAGATATTTCAGCGAGGAGTCCCTTAGTAAATATTTAGTGCATTCAGCCACTGTGAAATTAAGCTATGACAGTTGAGAAAATCTGGACTAAACAGATAAGTTCACAAAGTATTTCACAAGCCCTGGTCGATAGTGGTTTAAAATGATCAAACCCTAGACCTGCACTGCAATAGGCAGAGTGTCGTGGAAATCAACCAAATGATCTGAAAGTATCAAAGACTAAGTATTTAAGTCAAGATCCTTGTTTTATTAAAATAACGTTAGCATGAAAGATATTACAGAATACAACATTAAATATAAGACAAGAGTTGCAAATAACATTAACATACAACAAGTAACAATATTACAAAATTGGTTAAGAAACTCGCTTAGACCTGAGCGAGGTACAAACTTACTTGATTTAAAATAGAAATGAAATTAAAAACAATGGAGTCTATATTTATGAAGATCATTAGAATACAATCAAATTCTTACAATCAAGAAAAACACTAATTATTCTAGGAGGGGTCCTGACCCCCTCCACTGGATCCGCCCTTGGATAAGTCAATTTGGGGTTCAGATCAATCAAAATGGTAAATGTTAGACTTACATAAAAAATATTTGAATAAAATCTACAATTCTGCACATTGCCATAACAGACATTTTATTGCTTTATGGTTACCTTAAGAAAGGGTAAGAAGTTATAAATAATTATAAGTTCAAAACAGACTTAACAGATCATTCGGAACACCTCGACCTTTCCTACCTAAGCGCGGTGAAGCATGTAACGGTTATACAAAATAGTTCACACAGATCTTTGTCTAAACATATTTATTCTGTGTTTAAATTGAACTTAATATTGTTTAGGGATATCATTGAAATATATAATTTCAAATTTACAGACTTAAAGCTAAAATTCAGTCATCCCCAAAATGAACATGTTTTTGTTTACTTCAACACCGGTTTTTCCAAAATGGCATCTAAATATGTCCGATGTTATTAATGGCGAATGGCCGAGGAGTTCCAAATGTTAACAGAACTTAATTATCATCCTGTCACATCAGATGGTCTGCGTGATAATTATCAATGAAAGGGTAGTAAAAGATGCTTTAGAAAAGTAGATTAATAGACTATCTAGTTAATTATCATAAAATCATAATCCTCCTCACAAAGCTGATCAATTTGATACAAAATATAATAGGGTTCTAAGTACAATCAATTTTACTGGAAAAGTATGGATCATAATAATTTCCTCCGACTTTAAAAACTTTGGACACCAAAGTTGAAGAAAAACATAGGTCAAAGGTAGGATACTAAAAACAACCATTGAAACAAACAAAAAATAAAAAGCATAGTTATATTCAAAACATGTGACAAACATTGTAACAGTAAGTTACAGCAAAAGTGTATAACTATAACTGATCATATCCTAAAATAGGCAAATATTATAGTAGAACTTTTATCAATATGATTATAAAATGTAACTAAATTTTCAAATACCATAACACCTAAGATCTCTTGCAATGAAACAAACATTGAAGTAAAGATATGAAAACTTTCACTGACATCCTGTTTATGTTATGAAAGTTACTATAAAACTAAAACATATAATGTGCAACAAACAACTTTTTTGATTTAGTATAATAAACTACTATTAAGTATTTGGAGGGTGAGAAAGCTGTATCACAAACCCTAATATCAAAGGGATTTATAAACCCTAACTGACTTGTAGAATACATGTAAAACACTTTGTCTTCACTATTGTTCTGAGCAGAATTTTCAAATGTTGTATACTAAAGCCTAATTCATTGTTTCTATTTGACTTTACAACCCTTTCAAATTTCTCACATCATCACATTGTACTCTTGTCATCATTATTGATATCACAGTTTAACTATTGTATTTATTTTCCTTAATTAATTGTAAATGTATTTGCAAAGTCATGATCATAGATCATTTTCTTTAAATCTTCTTTCACTACATCTCTGCAGAATATACTAACATCTAACCCCTTGCACAATTCTTTTAAACTGGGCCTGTATGTTACTTTTATTCTTTTTCATCCTTGTGTACATTCTGTCGCGCAACCCTGTCTATCGAGACCTTACTGGGATGATCACACCTGTAAAACCATTGGTAGCTTTAAAATCTGTAGTCTGTCATCTGAAATAATATAAATTGGATCTTAAATGACATTCAACCAAATCATAATCATACATATAACATACTAAAAATTCTCAATTGAAAATAGAGGTATCATTACATATCATCAGCTGAATGCAACTCTGCAGGGAACAGGCATGGCTGATTATTTATGCATTGGACTGGTGTCTGTGTGGGTTTGAATCCAATCCTAAACCTACCCAGTTGTTTCATTTGAGCAATTAACATTATCCTACTAGCGCATTATTGGAGGTGTAGGGAGCTAACTCGAATGTAATAAATCTAAGTTGTATGAACTTGTTTCACAATCAAGCTAATAAATTAGTAGAGTTCTGTACAAGCAGATATACATATATCAATGCAGACTACGCTAAGTAACCCTGAGTTTTCTGAAAATAATGTCATTCAATTTCAATTGTTCATTTTACTGGGTTTAATGCAGTAGGACCACATAATACTCCGGAAAGGCTGGATATAGCTATTTAAAGACTACTTAGGGCGTACTTTCTGTCCAACGTAAAATAATCATTGGTAGGAGGGAGAATGGCCATAGATAAAATTTCATGACCAAGCTCCACAAAAGTATGCCCTAACCCGGAATCGAACCCACAACCCATCAATGTGCTACAAACTGATCTAGCCGGGTTGCATTTTCAATTTTCTATTCATTCTAGTTAAAAAGTATGTGCAATTGTTTATCATTTGAGGAAGTCCAGTTTTTACTGGGATGAAATACATTGCTACATAAACTATTCGTGCACATACTTGTAAGACTGACGTTGTCAACACAGTCATATTATAAATATTTTTTGCAGATATAAGCTCACGTTTACCTTGTTGACGATAATCGTATGGATTATGTTGAATCTTCACTCAGCTCATCATCATGTCTATGTGATCCAGCAAGTCGTTCTTACATCAGAAATGTTAAGATTTTACCATATCTTCACCAAGCGACTACATAATTTATGTCATAAATGTTTAAATATTGACGATTGTTGGTCATTATTGGTTGTCGCCGTGGCATTTCTCATTATTTCTGAGCAGTGAAAAGTTTCAATTTGACATACTTGTCAATTGATGTGTTTAGGTTGACGGATATCTAACTTTCGGCTACTTTTCTAAATATGTTCTAATCTGAGGGGCAAAATCATAACCATCGAGACTGATTCCGCCCACTTTTATCATTGAGACCCGCCTTAAAATAATATCGATAATCAAAGTACTGAATGAGAACCGGTTGTAATTTGTTTAATTTTTAATTGAATCATGGCTTACTAAGATATAGAAATACAAGCAAGTCGTACTGATCTCAAGAAATAAATCGTACCATGCGTATCGAACTAATGGTATAGTAAACAAGCGAACGTATGGTAAAAAACGTATAGTTCGTATCGTATAAAACGTATAGTTCGTATCGTATAAAACGTATGGAGATCTATAACGTAAGATCTGAGTAAAGATCGTAATTCGTATCGTACGCATTCGACTTTAGGTATGGTATAACGTACGAATCGCATGCGTATTGTCTGCGTATATGGTAAAGATCGTATTTCAACTATTACGCGCGCCTTAGTGTATGCATTTTCAACAAATATCAGATACTTTGTGTTACAGTAAGAAAATTACATAAAGAAGGCACAGCATTCATATAAAAGATTTAAAAGATCAGAAGTTCTGCTGGAGTCTTTTTTGTATTTTTTCATTAACTTTCATTCAACTTAGAACAGATTATTCTTCCAATTATCCAAGCAAAACCATGTTTATTATAATCCTACATGTGTCATTTTTTTATTTTGATAATAAAATACTAATATGAAGCTTTTTGTTTTGTTTTGTACTTGTGATTTCTTTTAATAATATGCATATATGCATTTGTAATAATTAAGTCAACAAATACAACATAAGATTGCCTAAAATTAGTGACATGTTTGAAAATATGAGCCCTATGAACTACATTATAATTCCAAGTTATTCAAGTTACATTTATTACTCATCCTTGACATGTATTCAATGCACTTAACATAGAAAGCCTTCTACTTATACTGGGAGGTATAGATCTAATGACTTGATTCTGAAAGCTGAGGTTGCTTTCCAGTCATAAGTTCCTTGACATATGTAAAAAAGAATTACAATATGATTTCCCTGCAAGTAGATCTGGTCAATATTCAACTTATTGTGCAACAATTACATGTTAAAATACAAACAATGATACTTGGTAACTAAAGTGGGCTTTCAATGTATGACAGAGAAGTGTTTTAAAGAAGTCTAAAATTTAGTTTTTAACCATCAAAAACATAGATTTACCTGATTGAGCTGAAGCAGATTTTTTGTCATACTTGGCATTGCATTATGGTACACAAATTGCAATAGATCTAGTTTCTGTCAGGAATTCTGAAAAAGAAAAAACACAAAAATAACTAAAAATCCTGTAAAATAATCTTATAACTGCTTTATTCTGGTAGTTGGAAAGCGAAAGTCTCACATTTACTTTCATTTCAATGTTTTTGAAAATAAAATAAACAGGAGGGGGAACACGGATGTTTGTCTACCTGAAGGATCCGCCCTTAAATGTTTCTCTTAATTTAGTAGCGGGACACCCCGTTGATTTTCCAAAGGTGATGGTTCAGTGTTATCACAATAAAATACAATATCAAGTACAAAAGCATAGTATGACCCAATGTGTATGTTAAGCTAGTTATTCCTCAGAAACAAGTATCATTCACAAGGCTTCAATTTTCCGAAATTTCCTATTCTACATTCCAAATGAATACCGGGTCTGGGAACAGACGCCGACATGACGAAATGCAAGCTAGTTTATGTCAGCGAAAATAAAGCACGTTTTCTGTCAAATAATGGCGTTTCCATTCGTTTGATAAGCTTTATCTTACTATAAAAATGACAAAGAATTACGATACTAACCATGAATGACTGAATTTCTTCACCAGAAAGTGATGTTTACAAACGAAAGCAAAATGTCGTCATCATTGTAGAAGTTATTTTTGGAAAACGTAAATTAGGTCATGCAGGACAGACACCACTATAACTTCACGAGGAGTAATATTGATTATTTCCCTTGGCGTTTAGCAAAAGTTTTCTTTTCAAGGTAAAATTTGCGGTCATTAAAAAGAAAAAAAAAGTATTCAAATCTTATTTTGATAAAATCCGCGGATACAGTAGCTAATAAAATGCATTTCATGCAAGCGTGGTTTTCGTGCATAATGAGGACGAACTACAATGTGGCCGAGACGAGTTACCGATGTGCATTATGGGAATGCACGGGTTGTCTGTGCAAAGGGAGTTAACTCCAAAATCAAGGACAGGTAACACACTTAGCAACGCTAAAAGAACGACTTTTAACGGCCCCATGTGTCGTTACCAAACGTTTCCTGACCAAAATGCATGCGTCATATATCTTAGGATTGTCATTTTTATTGAATTAGCAAAAAACATAGGCATGTTTGACAGCGTGTTGAGTTCTACTTTAAACGGCCACATCTTTTTTATTGTTGAAGATACCAATTTTGCGCAAATGATGGTAAAAAGCTTCATCTTTCTTCTTCCATTCGGTTGTTTTTATATTTTTGTAAAATTGTAAAGTTTTGGTCTATTTTAAGGTTATATTTGATTACTCACGTTACTATAGAATAAGAAGGAAAGAAATACTATTGTTGATATATGTTAAAAAATAAAGCCTTTCCGGTTCTTTGATCAAATTTGTGCAAACGACTTGAGAAAGCTAAATGTTTTTAGTTTCCGGAGCATTTTTATTTTTAAAATATCTATATGAAGTTTTGGTCTATTTTGCACTTTTTTCCAAAAGTTTTGGATTCTAAATGTTTTTCCCCTTAATTTTATAATGTGCGCTATAGGATATAGGGACCCCTGGTGGGATTGTATAATACATTGTGTATAGCAAGGCACAGCGGGTACACTTTTATGACAGGATAACCTTCTTGTCTCTGTTTTATTGATGATAAGTTGTATTTGTCAAATGATCTAGCAATAAAGTTTTAGATAAAATATTATTCTGGACTGTTAAGATCATATAATTTTAAATATAATTTACTCGACTAAAAGAGCCAATGAAATCAGTATTATAAAATAATATTACTTTAAAACAATTTTATTGATGTAATATTCCTTCATTGCTTGTAATATATTTACACTTTGTATATGCATATAATTTTCGTTTTAATGTATTCATATTTTGCTGATAAATGAATACTTTCAAACATTAATTAAGTGTTGTAGTTTATTTGTCGGCATGATAGAAACTGACATGTAACTGTTTTAATTTCACCACTACAGTTATGGTTTATTTAAACAAAGATACCATGAAAACTTTTTTATTGACTAGTTTATTCATGTAAAGCAATTACATGAAAAAGGTGAACTTAGTTGAACAGCAATACTATTATTCATCAACTAACTGAACTAAAATTCTGTCAAAATAGAATATTGCAACGGAAAAACAAAACAAAAAAATAGTTATCGACGGTTTAACAATAACGATGAGCATTGAATAAGTTGTTGCAATTTAACTTTATTAAAAATATGGCATATCAAAGTTAACGGACGGGCAATGAATTAATTAAAAAAGGAGATATAATAGTGTTTTTATATTTCTCATTTCTAACATAATTTAACAATCGACAAACTATTTCAATCGTTAATTTTGTTTTAACCAGTCATTTTATATAAAACATTTATATAACATACATATATATGCATTTGTTGCATAAAACCCCTATTTCTACTAACTGTCATGTATACAAAATGTCACCTCTAAACTAGTGACATCTTCATTACATCTCATGCACAATTATACAAATACAAAACATTTGTCCACAAGATATTCAATCCCCTAATGATAAAGTGAAATCTACATGTATGTGGTTATGATCGTGATCTAAGATCCTTATCTTACATTATCGATCACAACATGGGGTCAAGCCTTGTAGATTATTTTATTACGAAACTGATGTATCTAAAGTTGGGTATGAAGATCTCTGTAGATAACTGGCGCTTAAAATATGAAGGTGTGAAGCGTCCTTGGTAGACGGAAGCAAATCAGAGGACTGTTTGTTTTCATAAAAATTATGATATAACATAAATCTACGTCTGGACTAAGTAGGTTTTCAGAATTGCAACCATAGAGGGAACACTTTAATCTTTCAATATTCTTAGTTTCCTTATTGTGACTTATTGATAAAAACAAGCCAGGATTTTTAACAAATTTCTTCTAACTTGTATTCTTGCTGAATCCATGAAATGAAGACGTGATATCGCCCCCAGTCAATAATGATTTTTCTGATATCACCCCTAACTATTCAGTGATAGAATTAACATGATAACAACGCCACAAATGCAGAAGTAATTCGTCAGTATCTGTACTACTACATGTAACAAGTTATCGTATATATTTATTTTCCATCGCATCCTTTATGTGAATTATAATGTGAGTGTCAGACTCGTGCTTTGTGAAAAAACTTACTGCATTAAAGTTATTTGCTAGAGCGATGATTATACCAGAAACCCCACCACCTGTAACAATTGAATAATACAATGGTAAAGAATTTCCTCCCCTCATGAGATTAGGTCTGCTTTGTTGTCAGCTTATGTTAATATATTGATCCCATATTTGAGGTAGTGTCACATGTCGAGAAGTAATTTTTTTTCTAACAGGTCGTCTTTCACCAATTTGCATTGTTCTTGTAAAGACGTAAGTGGAGTTTCAACCAAGATATTTATCAAAAGTGACACCAACAAGCGTAGTTTGTTCACAAAAAAGTCAGAAAAAAGTCTTGACAAATATAACAGCATGGTCACCAAACACTGTTCAGTCTGACACTGTTCAGGCTTGCGAAGAGATTAAATCAAGCATAACTCTCTAAAAACCGATGTAGGTCTGCTTGAATTAGATACCTTTGATTGAACGATTATAACTTGTTCAGTGGTAAGTACATTCAGAAATTGACATCCATGGCATCACAGAGGCGTAGGTTTCTACATACAAGGTCCAATCCCCCAAATTTGTGCTTTTGTAGAACAGAAGAGAATTTCTGGTTTTATCAATGCTCGAGCAAAACACTTATACACTCGCATTATAATTTACGTCACGGATTTTGTAGATAAAGGACATAAACGATTACTTGTAAGTGGTACAAATACTGATGTATTACTTATTTATAAATTACAATCTTTAGATTGAAATATAAATGGTATCTGGTACATCAAGCTATCTGTGTTGTTATCAATTGGTCACAATAAGGAGATTGAAAATATTAAAAGATTCTTGTGTGCACTTTATTATTGCAATCCTAAAAACCAACATAGATTAATGTCGTTAAATACGTTTTTAATGCAAAGATCTCCATTGATTCGCTTCCGCCTACCACGGACGCTTAACAGTTTCATATTTTTAAGCGCCAGTTATCTTACAGAGATCTTGGTACAGGCTGCAAATATTAACTTCGAACCTAAAGATCAAGTCACTATGGGACATTGATCACATAGAAAGGATAAAATATCTCCTGTTTGGATTCGAAAGTCGCCAAATCCTTCTGCATGCTTGCAACTAGTGACCTGTGTTGTTAGATTCAAAACAAAAGCAATTCTGCGACATGCAAATGTTATAAAGCTGGCTAAGTATGCATATTTGGGTGTGATAGTAAAGTACAAGATTGTGCTGATCCTGTTTCCTGAAACTATGTACCATTTAGATTATTATATTTTTAACAAACTTTTCATAGAAATCAAAATAAGTTCTTTACTCATTGTCTGTCATTTGAGGGTTTAATTATTGTGCATTTCCCTGTTTAGTTGGGTCCAACGCCGTTGCAGCACATCGTAAAGGTCATATGACAGCCGTCCTAGAAAAGCCAAATATCTGGATTAAGCTCTCTACCAGTTACTAAGCATGTATTTTCGTCAGTGACTGACATAATTAAGAATCAATGATAGGAGGGAAAATTTCCATAGAAATCATTTCATGAACAAACTCTATGAAAGTAAGCTTTGCCCGGGAATAGAAATGTAAAAAACTCGCGATCAGCAGACTAACTAGCTACCAACTGAGCTAAATTGGAGCTGTATCCTTACCTATTTACGCGCCAAACATTACATAAAGGGACGTAATCATGTAACCAAACGCATGTATAATCTTTTGAACAATTTGAAAGTATTTAAAAAGTTTTCTTTTATAAATCTACTTGACGTTTTGCAAGAAATTTACTGTACAATTATCACATAACTCTAATAATAAGAAAGTGCACTTTGTTGACCTTTGACCTAAATAACACATTTTTATCACAAAAAAGGGTTTTAAACATTCTTTATGTGGCTCAGTAAGTCATCTAGCAACATTAAATAATGAACTGTCTTTTCAAAAGTTTTCCACATTTGTCAAAAAATCTCTAAAAATAGGTATACCACTCGCTGTTAATTTTACACCACTGTGACATTATTTCAACCTTATCGATGTCTACTTAAAAGGTCACGAAGCATAAATAAACACAATTTAAGCAGATTTAAACCATAATCACTTACTGTAAGTCTACTAGTTGAACAATTGTGGACGATTTTTTTCTTTTCACCAATTTTCGCGACAAAATGCTCAAAAGGGAAGTAATCATGTAATCAAACACTCTAATATTTTCATAGTAATAAAGTTTAATCATAATATATTAGTTTTCAATAAGAACATCTTTACTTTACGGGTTGATATTCTAAAATTTTAGTATAAAGAGCATATATTTATATTAATATATATATTTATGTATTTTCTTTTTTTCATTGATAATTGAGTGATTGCTCATAGATGACTATTATTATAGTTTCAGTAGATGCAGAGAATTAATTGAATTTCTGTTTTGCATTGTCTCATTTTTGTTACTATTGAATATTTTTTACAACTACACACGCCAATAAATACACATTATTGTAAAATAACTAGTATTATGTTGTTGTTTTTTTTTAATTAAGTTTGGTGTAAATCTTGAATGCTGTATATCACATTGAACATAGCTGTAAATTACAAGTTATAAAATCTTATAAATTAACCAATGAAAGAAGAAAGTGTCAAAATAATTACTATGGCAACCAGCTGATATCCCAGGTTCAACAGTCTATATACAGCCACAGATCTTAAATGAAATTAAGACTAATAGTTAGATGCAATCTATAAATATATAGACTGTGTAATATAATGTCAGGAAGAAGATCTTATTTAAAGATAAAGCAATACTGATCTTATTTTAGCTACTGTATTTATTTAACTTATATTTAGATGAACGGTGTAATGATTAGACTGTTAGCCAATGTGTGATTATGAAAAACAGAACTTGCTCTCACTAACTTTGCAGAACATTATATTATGCTAATTTGTATGATAATTTTTACATTGAACATAACTGTAAATTACAAGTTGTAAGATCTGATAAATTAACCAATGAAAGAAGAAACTGTCAAAATTATTACTATGGCAACCATCTGATATCCCAGGTTCAATAGCTTATATATAGTCACAGATCTTAGATGAGATAAGCAATTAAGACTAATATGTATAATATTTTATTCCGATGAAACGAAAATAAAGTTAACATGTATACTGATATGTATATACAGTATAACCTGCATTAACAGCCACCTGTAATAAGCGGTCACCTGCTGTAAGCAGCCAGTCTGGCTTCCTCCCAATGAAAATTACTCTATTTTGAACCTGTTATAAGCAGTCACCTGCTGTCTGTGGCCAGTTGTCACCTATTTCCTTTCTAATTCATTAATTTACCTGTACTAAGTTGCCACAGTCAATTAAATTATAGAATTAACAAGGTGTCACCATCATTTTATAATGGTACAGATGTGTGAAAACCCACCAAATAAAAATTTATCAACAAAGTGACATCACATAAATTAAGACTTCCAACATACAACTGATATTGTCTCTAGTGCCCTTTTTGAAAATCGTTTAATGAGAAACTGCATTAATACTTATCTTAAATAAGATTGGTCAAATCAAATATGCAATAGCTTATATTTAGATACTGGTAGTTGCTTAAATTTTTAATAAATTTAAATTTAATTAGATTGTTGTTTTTAAATTAAGATTATTTTGAATTAGCTTTTACATAATTTCTAAGGCTAAAGCCAGTATAAATAATCACTCACTGCTGCTAACTAAACATTATTTTTTATCTTAACCTGAAATAAGTGTCCACCTGCAGTAAGCAGCCAATATAGTCACTTCCCTTTGCTGGCTGCTTAATGCAGGTTATACTGTAGATAAAATTGAATTCGTACAAAGAACTACAGTGATAATTTCACCTGAAGAGAGTAAAAATTGTCTTCATTGGCCTGTCAACAAAATTTACTCCAAACATAACTTTATTTTTACTTGTATGAAACAATATTAGCACTTGATTGATACACTCATAAACTAAAATATTATCACTGAAAATGCACAAAACACACCTAGTAATTGAAATGTTTGGAGTACATCGTTTTCCATATAGTAAAGCTTATGTAATTCTTCACTAGTTTTTTTATAACATAAATTCCTGTATGATTCTCAATCAACGACTGAATAGTGGTTTGATTCGTGAATTGGTACACACCAATCACGGTTATGGTCCGATTGCCACTAGCTCAACAATCCACAGCCCTTATCTTTTTGATTACATTTAATGATTGAATAATTTGACTATTTCATTACCTCAACTTAAATTCTGTTGAATATATTTTGTAAATTGATAATGCTTTATTAAATGTCCATAGTCACTACAGTGAAGTACAGTCAGATCTTAATTGATTTTTTACAAACCAAATAAAGTTTAGCTAACTTGTGTAACTAGTAGGCTTCTAGTATATTTAGGGGATAAATTAATAAACATTAATTCAAGTTAAGTCAAGCTCTAGCTAGAATAATCATGCCACTAGTGGGCTAGTTATAGTTTTGGTGAAGACTAATCTTTAAGTGAGGTATTAAACAAAATTATCTAAGATAAAACATGTATTTCTTTCAATAATACCTGTATCTATGTATGCTTATCCTGGGGTCAGGCTAGTACGTTAAGTTGATGACTGCCACCAAAATTATAAGCTAACGTGTTTGTATGAATCATGTAGATTTGACAAGTCTGTACATAGTACGCTAGTCCTGGGGTCAGGCTAGTGGGTAAAATTGATGACTGCCATTTTTTATTTTTCTAGAGCACTAGGTCTATCATTAATGTTATGAAGTTCAAGGCAAAATTATCAGCTAACCCAATTGCATTTATCAAGTCGATTTCCAAAGTGTGTTATATGAATGCTAGTCCTGTGGTCGGTTTGAGACTGCCATCTTAATTTCTTAGCACTAGGCCTTTAATCACAATGTTTTGAAGTACAATGCAAAATTATCAGTTAGCCCGATTGCATGATTCATGTAGATTTTTCAAAAGCCTCTACTCATGTAATGTTTAGTAAGTCCTTGGGTAAGGCTAATAGGTAGGGTTGATGACTGCCATCTTTAACTGTCTCGAGCAATTGGTTCATTATTATTGTAATAAAGTTCATGGCAAATTATTAGCTAGTCTGATTGGATGAATTAGGTACATATCACAAGCCTGTATCTATGCAAGTCCTGGAGTCAGTTTGTGAATTAAATTGATGACTGCCATCTTAAATTTCCTTAGGCTCTCTGTCCATTATCAATGTTATGAAGTTTATGGCAAAATAATCAGTTAGCTAATTTTATGAATCAAGAAGATTTCACAAGCCTGTATCTATGTTTGCTAGTCCTTGTGTTAGGCTAGCGGGTTATGGGGATGACTGTCATCTTTAATTTTCTCAAGCACAAGGTCTGTAATTGATGTGATGAAGTTCAAGACAAAATTATCAGCTAACCCAAGTGTATCTAGCAAGTAGAGCCTGTATCAATGTATGCTAGTCTTGGAGTCAGGCTAGTGGGTTAAATTGATGAGTGGTGTAAAGGATAGATTAATAGCGTTATCTATTCCTCATTTTTAATGAAACTTAAAATCTATGTAACCTGTATTCAAGTAATTGCATCGTGCTCTTTTTATAAAATGTATTCATAGAAGCAGGTTAACAAATTTACATTTATGCATTACACAAACAACCAAATAATCATAAAAGTATTGTATTTTTTAGATTAAAACTTCATTTAAGAAATTAAACAGAATTAACAATAAGCATTTACTTCTTTAGACTTTAAAATCATCCGAAAGATCTACATGCCGTCTTCTGCAATAGTTTTCCATTGTGAATATTCTCCCTTTTAAAACATTGAATTTTTCCCACGGGAGAATTCTCCCATTTTGAAAATGGGATTTCTCCCACTGGAAAATTCTCCCATTTGAACATGGGATTTCTCCCACGAGAGAATTCACCCATCCTGAAATATAGGATTTCTCCCACGGGAGAATTCTCCCATTCTAAAATATGGGATTTTTTTGTTTTTGGACTTTTTAAATATTTTTTTTTCATTCTTGTTACATTGTAAGAACATAAGTATGATGCCAAATTTGTAGTTAAACTTTTGTTGTGACCTTTATTAATGGAATTAGAAATAGGAGAATTCTCCCATGGGAGAAAATTTCCACGTTCTTAATGGAATTCCCATGGGAGAGCCATTCCCATTGGACTTTTAACTTCTGACTAAAAATCACATTTTAGTAAAGATATCTGGATAAAAGTTTACTGGTGTTATGCCCATGTGTAGATTTACATTTATTGAAAATTTGAAATAAATCGGATAAAAAATAAAGAAAGTAATTTGCAAGATTTCTGGATTCGCAAACATATTCCGGACTGTGTTAATTGAAAGAATGGTATCGACAGCAGTAACCGATTTCAACTGATGATCGATAATAATTTCAAGCCGATGTTTCAGTACTACTAATGATGGATTTTAATTTAATTAGCTAGAATTAATATGATTCACGATCACTACAACCAAAATAAATTAATGCTTCTTTTCTGACCAAATATTGCCTGTTATGTCGAAAGTCGAAAGCTTTAGAATATACAATTAAAATATATTCAAAGTGATAACATGCCATACACCTACCTGTGGCAACAATGCTTTCAAAAACTTGCCTCGAAGTTCAGTTTTCCTCGTGTCTTCGGTGATACTTTTCGATATGTCAACCAGAAAATACACATCGTTACCGCGGCTGTTAGATTTCTTGATACTTCGTGCTTGTATATCGTCAACACTAGTTTTATTATTACCGTCATGTATTTTGTTCATGGCAATAGATAATGATTCACTCGTGAAAGCACTATTTACTCCAGCATCTGCAATAGAATCGTGAAAGATTTTAAACAAACTTGGCAATTACGGACTTAGGATTCGGACCCACCTGAGACGTTTCATACAAGTGCAAACTATCGATAATTAATTGAAATCATTTTTTTTCAAAAGTACTGTCTAAACAAATTAATTTTTCAATGAAAAATCAGCACGCAATTTAATGCGTAAATATAGACTGAAACTTGGTTGTCAATACAAAATTAGTGCAGTGGTTTCTTATCGAAGAAACTCAATGTTTAAAGAAATAAGTTTAAATAAGGAACCAAGAGCATCATAACATTACCGATGCAATCGATGGGTTTTCCACTCCAAGCTCTGTTTTCCATACACGTTCTGGTTATCGGTTCACTTATAGCATCTCTACAACCTATCTTTACTGTGTCACCTCGATAAAACACCTTTTCTGTGGATATCACAGTGGCACCTAATGGCAAGCATGGTGGGGAACAACGTGACTCTGAAATACATTGAAAAACATATATCACAATGACATAATTACATAAGAGATTGTACACGGATTAAAAATAAGAAGTCCCACTTCCTTGATTTAATGCCCTTTGTATCACCTCCGTATCAAAAAGATAAGTTGTCAGTCACTAGCGAGGTCCGGACTTAGCACAATTGGGTTCAGATATATATGCGTATCAAGATAACGTGCTTCAGATTACTTCTTGTCAATATGGATGAAAACTAATAACAGCGCAGTTCAGAAGCATATATGATATATGATAGATTCTAACTTGTCAGAATTGACTGAATAAAAATGACTTTATACATGTTTAATAAGTTTCAATTAATATGTCTTTTTCTCTAGATTTGAATCAATAGACTGATTTGATTTGCCATTTAAATCTGCAATCTGCGATGTTTTTAATTTCAGCGCGCAGACCATTGATATAAAATATTATTAAAAATGCCTAACCCAGTACAAACACATCAACTCGGACAAGTTTGGATACTTTTTAAACATAATGAAATTGCTTATTATTCAATGTTACCTCTTGATCAGCATTGTATTACTTCGCTTACATTGTGTTATTCGCTTCAGTAATTATGAAAATATCAGGTTTCGTTTCAATTTCTACCTACCATGACTTACTATGAATATTTGCTCAGTTTTTACCATTTTTAATTATGAAATAGTGATTTTCCCAACCATTCTAATTCGTGCGTCACAAATATTGCAATCTTATTTGTTGAACAATTTCTATACGAAAATCCGTACAGAGGTTTTTATTTTAAAACGAGGATCTGAAACACTGCGAAAAGTTCAAGGAGAACTCGACTGGTCACTGGGAAACCCTGGTGATTTTCCTGACAAAATTAACAAATAGATAATTTCTTACAGTTTTGTTGAATGAATGAAGGATACCAGCTACAAAATCAGATTACAAAATAAGAATTGTCAGTTTCGTTTTTTTTCTGGCTCGCATGTGTTTCTATCGATGTGGAGGGTTAGTAATCACATTTATTTTCAATTAAATTGTTTAACTGACATATTTGTCTTTGACTTAGGTTGATAGGCTATTTCAAGGTAGGAAATTGTAATGATTTTCCTCTAGATACGTCGATTTCCACAGTATCGGAGCTTGCCCTAGTAGAATTGAATTAAATTATTGTTGTACTGCATTTGATAGTTTTGACAGTGAAATTATACCAATGGTCTGAAACTATTAACCTACGTAGATATAAGAATTACATTTAGTATGTAATTAAAGTGCCATCAGAGAATCTGTATATTTTGTGGGTAATATAGAAATAAATCGACATGAAGTGGTCTTCTAAACGCAGCTGTACCCCTTGAATAAATCTTTATATACGTTATGATTGAAATAATCAATGGGAGGTAACATGACACTACCCTGAGTTGCAGACGGTCGCTTTCCAGCAGTGTATGTAAATAAATAATTTTAGTCGTCAATATTTAAAAGTTCGTGTCTGGCGAGTTAAATATGTACACTTTTATGATATTGCTCTCACACGAATGACACGTAACGTGAGTTACACACAACATGAATTAGCGTTTAGCCCATGACATTCATGTTTTCCACTTGTTGCTATTTTAAGCCATTTTGTCGATTATCAAACTCGCGACTTCTGAATTAGAAATTTTGTTCACTTCCAATGCACTACGGCTAAAATGTTATGTTTAAAACCAATTTGTACTATGTTGATAATGAAAATTGTATAATAAAATAATGTTTTACTGTCTTCATCCTCGCAGACAACACAGTACGAATCCCATGAACCATCTGGCTGACAAGTCCATTCAGCGTCACCAATTAGATTACCATAATCACAATAAAAGTAGGCCATTTCTCCCACATAGATAATTTTACTATTATTGTCAAATTTCACACGACCTTTAATTGGTGCCGTAGGTGGTTCACATGTAATAGCTGAAAATATAACAATTATAGAATCACAATACTGTTTAAATATGGAATGTACAGTGCAACCTCTTTTGAACAAAGCCTACTGAGTGGGAATTCGTTGTGTTGCTGTTCAGAGGTTATTGCTCTGTAGAGGTACATTTAAATTAAATTTTAGCGATTTGACTATATATCAAAACCTGTTGTATAAAAGTGTGATTTTTTATATAGGTATGCTTTGCAGAGATTAAACTGTATTATATAACATGGAATTATCTAAACTCGCTGCAAATTGTATTTTATCTAATGCAATAATCTATCGACAGTTCATTCGGCGTTAAATATAGTCCATGGCCAAAACATGTCAAGATCTTTTCTAATTTGAACATTAAGTCAGTCAATGTCTTATTAACATTGTCTAAACTTATCCTTTACAAGCTATATTCCATAGCAGAACATGAGCATTTTTATAGTTTAACATGGTGACAAATATAACAATTGTATGAGACAATAACTGTTAAGTTTAACAAAAACAGGTTTGACTAATAAACAAAAACTTACGTTGTATGGGTCAACTTTAAGCAAAATTGAAAAAATAAATGATAATAATTACATTGAATGCTTTATCGACTTTCAGCAAAATTTAACAAATAAAAGATTTTAATCCCATTGTATATATCACTGACTTTCAGCAAAATATAACAAACAGACGATCGTAAGTAATATACTAACGTTCACATTGCATGTGTCACTGCCTTTCAGTAAAATATAATTAATAAAATATTATATGTTATATACTAACGTTCACATCCAAAGTCTAGTTTAATGCTCTCAAAACTAGATAAAGATGAACAGAGGACATTATCTATATTCTTGATAGGGCGATATCCTTCATCACAAGACAGTTCCATAACATCGAAGTAATTGTAGATTTCCTTATAATTTGTAACGTTGCCATTTGTTATGTTAACAAATTCACTCGCATTGCAAACAATCTCTGAAAAAAGAAAAAAACATTATTGCAATGTCGTAGGCTACCGACCCGTTTAGGAAATAAAGAAAAATTGTACGTATGAGCTACATGTATATTGTAGTGCGGACATATTAACCTCGACCTTACCTTTCTCATTTGCATCTTATAATCAGATACACGTATCCCCTCGAAAATCAATATCACGCCTAATCTACGATTCGGTCCGTTACGTATTTAAAATAAGCAGTCGATTTGTATAGGATAGACAAGTATACAAGCGGCCACGAACATTGAAAAAGTCTAATTATTATCTTATTTGTTGACAAGTGTAAGTCATTAAATAGTACAACCCCTTATTAAAAGTCTAGATCCGCCACATAATCAGTTTAATACTATCAACTGAAATGCTTCAATAAGCTTATCTGTATTTAGGCTGGATTACCTGCCCCTTACCACTATCGTTATCAGGTCAGGCAAAGCACGATCATGGCTTCACTCCCAGTTTTTATTCATATAACAAAATTATCGTATACGTTTTCTTTATCTGCTCGATCATTTGGTGACAACAGTAACTTTAGTAGCAATTCGGTACTATATAAGAAATTCAAAATCGATTTACTGATTGCTCGTATACTTAGCGAACAATTCAGCAAAACCCATGTCTCGAAGTGAACACAATTCAGACGTGAAATAGTCTCGTGAGAATTTCGGAAACTTTATTTATCATAAATGTAACCGAACTACTAAAAATGTATCCACTGTAATTCTTGTACAATGATCTTTAGATTTTAGCCTGTGTAGTGAGAAATGTTCATATGAAAACCTTGTTATCCAATACCTAAATCATTAATAGGGCGCGGCCATTATCATCCTTTGCCTGACGTTCTTTTATTACCTGTCAAAGTTCGACTGGGAACCGGACAAATCTATTTGAAAGCTAACCTAAGTTTTGAGAAATTTATTGTCCTTATTGCTTATTACCGGTGTAGCAGTCTATTTTTTCCCCCGGCCAATCTTTCCCCGGGGAAAGAAAGGCCCAGGCCAATCTTTCCCCGGGGAAAGATTGGCCCAGGCCTTTTTTCCCCCGCGGAAAGATTGGCCCAGGCCTTTTTTCCCCCCCCTGGGCAAATTTTTCCCCCCTAACATTTGTTTAAAATTTATATATAATATGATACAAAATTATTTCTCTCGGCCAATCTTTCCCCCCTGGCTAATTTTTCCCCCGTTGTTGGAACTGTTGTCTTTATATGCTTTTTCAATATACATCTCGGCCAATCTTTCCCCCCTGGCTAATTTTTCCCCCGTTGTTAGAACTGTTGTCTTTATATGCTTTTTAAATATACATCTCGGCCAATCTTCCCCCCCTGGCTAATTTTTCCCCCGTTGTTGGAACTGTTGTCTTAATATGCTTTTTCAATATACATCTCGGCCAATCTTTCCCCCCTGGCTAATTTTTCCCCGTTGTTGGAACTGTTGTCTTTATATGCTTTTTCAATATGCATCTCGGCCAATCTTTCCCCACCCTGGCTAATTTTTCCCCCGTTGTTGGAACTGTTGTCTATATATGCCTTTTCAATATACATCTCGGCTAATCGTTCCCCCCCTGGCTAATTTTTCCCCCGCTGATGAACTGTTGTCATTATATGCTTTTGCAATATACATCTTGGCTAATCTTTC
Organism: Mactra quadrangularis; assembly: GCA_025267735.1. Classification (NCBI taxonomy): domain Eukaryota; kingdom Metazoa; phylum Mollusca; class Bivalvia; order Venerida; family Mactridae; genus Mactra; species Mactra quadrangularis. The sequence continues at coordinate 23,090,777 of CM046311.1, read as the reverse complement.
CCCCCAGGCTAATTTTTCCCCCATTGTTGGAACTGTTGTCTTTATATGCTTTTTCAATATACATCTCTGCCAATCTTTCCCCCTGGCTAATTTTTCCCCCACTGATGAAACTGTTGTCATTATATGCTTTTTCAATATACATCATGGCCAATCTTTCCCCCCCTGGCTAAATTTTCCCCCTCTGATGAAACTGTTATCATTATATGCTTTTTCAATATACATCTCGGCCAATCTTTCCCCCCCTGGCTAATTTTACCACCTTTGTTGGAACTGTTGTCTTTATATGCTTTTTCAATATACATCTCGGCCAATCTTCCCCCCTGGCTAATTTTTTCCCCATTGTTGGAACTGTAGTCTTTATATGCTTTTTTTCAATATACATCTCTGCCAAACTGTTGTCATTACAGAGCCAGCGAAATTTTAAAATTGTTTACTTGTCCGTTATTGCCAACTGGAAAAAGTTACTTGTCCGTATGAACATTATTGAATAAGATTATCAAAAAATCCACTTGTCCGTACTTGCCTTGGGACAACACAGACAATACGGACGTTTGATTTCGCCGCCCCATCTCGGCCAATCTTCCCCCCCTGGCTAATTTTTCCCCCATTGTTTGAACTCCAATCAGTGAGGGAAAAATTAGCCAGGGGGGAAAGATTGGCCGAGATATACAATAAAATAGCATTGAAAACAACCGAAACAACAATTTCATCTACGGGGGAAAAATTAGCCAGGGGGGAAAGATTGTCCGAGATTTACAATGGAATAGCATTTAAACAACAGTTTCATCAGCGGGGGAAAAATTAGCCAGGGGGGAAAGATTGGCCGAGATATACAATAAAATAGCATAGATACAACAGTTTCATCAGTGGGGGAAAAATTAGCCAGGGGGGAAAGATTGGCCAATATAAACAATAAAATAGCATTTAAACAACAGTTTCATCAGCGGGGGAAAAATTAGCCAGGGGGGAAAGATTGGACGAGATATACAATGAAGTAGCATTCAAACAACAGTTTCATCAGCAGGGGGAAAAATTAGCCAGGGGGAAAGATTGGCCGAGATTTACAATAAAATAGCATAGATACAACAGTTTCATCAGTGGGGGAAATATTAGCCAGGGGGAGGAAGATTGGCCGAGATATACAATAAAACAGCATAGATACAACAGTTTCATCAGCGGGGGAAAAATTAGCCAGGGGGGAAAGATTGGCCAAGATTTACAATAAAATAGCATTTAAACAACAGTTTCATCAGCGGGGGAAAAATTAGCCAGGGGGAAAGATTGGCCGAGATATACAATAAAAAGCATCATAATAACAGTTTCATCAAGGGGGAAAAATTTGCCCAGGGGGGGAAAAAATTGCCTAGGCCTTTTTTTCCCCGGGGAAAGATTTGCCCAGGCCTTTTTTTCCCCGGGGAAAGATTGGCCAGGGGGGAAAAATTGGCCTGTTACACCGGGAGACAAGGAAGCGCATTTTTTATAAGTCTAAAACTACTGCAAACGAATGAATTTATTGAATTCATCCGATTAAATTAATACAACTTGTTATGTTATTTTAAAGAAAACCAAGATCTATATTTAAGACAAAAAGCTTTTCGATCAATTGTATTTTGGATAGTTCATACTTTCAACGAAACAAATGTTTAAGGTGGGTCGGTACCTTACTCGGAGGGAAAAACGAAAAAAATATTATGTTCGCCGATTATAAAAAAAGTTAGCAAGCAGATACCTTCATGCTTCTTGTTTGTTTTCTTGGTAACCTTAGCGACGTTGTCGTTTTTTTCACGACGTCACGAACGTCACAGTCGTTCGCGCTAAAAACAGGCATGCAAGTACATTAAACCCATATATTTAATGTATTGAGTGTCCGAGGCCAATGATAATTATACCAAAATGTTTCTGCAATGTTGTTGCATACAAATATTTTGTTCCGATTATCTTAATATCACGTCAGTCGTAAAGATTGTACATTTCATCACTGAATTTAGGGTTTTCACGTCTAAAAGGTTTCACCAATTGCCGAGTTATAACGTTTATTTTCAAATAAATGCAGAACGGTGGTCGAATTCTTATCGCGATTTTTGAAAACTACACACTTTTTGTGTCATTTTAATGAAATAAAAAAGGAAAGTGAACGTTCTCAGTTTTTCACAATATCGCTTTCAAAGTAAAATTACCTTTAAAACAACGACGTTAATATTACGTTGGGCTGACGCTGTGATTTTGGGTTATGTATGTAATTTTCTTGTAAATTTAATTTTGTAGTTTCTTTCCAGTTCTTAATTAATTTCTTGTGATACTCAGCATCTGATCTGTTCAAAATTCATTTAACATAAGTCCGCTTCTACTTATTTTTGCAACAAATGCTTTAATCACAACGTCAGCGTTAGTTACGTTAACGTCGTTGTAATGAAGGTAATTTTACTTTGAACGCGATATTGTGAAAAACTGAGAACGTTCACTTTCCTTTTTTATTTCATTAAAACGACACAAAAAGTGCATAGATTTCAAAAATCGCGATAAGAATTTGACCACCGTTCTGCATTAATATGAAAATTAACATTATAACTCGGCAATTGGTGAAACCTTTTAGACGTGAAAACCCTAAATTCAGTGATAAAATGTACAATCTTTACGACTGACGTGATATTTGGATAATCGGAACAAAATGATTGTAGGCAACAACATTTCAAATATTTTGGTGTAATAATCATTGACCTCGGACATTCAATATATCAAATATGTGGGTTTAATGTACTTGCATGCCTGTTTTTAGCGCGAACCATTGTGACGTCCATGACGTCGTGAAAAAAAAACGACAACGTCGCTAAGGTTACCAGAAAAACAAACGAGAAGCATGAAGGTATCTGCCTGCCAACTTTTATCATAATCGGTGAACAAAATATTTTTTTCGTTTTTCCCTCCGAGTAAGGTACCGACCCACCTTAAGCGTCTAATCGTCTTGATAGTGAAAATAAATTGGTAGGGGTTGATTCAAAGGTCCACTTGTTCCTACATAATAGAACGACTAGTATTATGTACCACAATGCAATTCACATCTATCTTCTCCCTTGATTACATATTAAACCGACTATATATGAGAAATATTGTCTAAATTGAATATTTGCATGTTTATTAGGTATAACAATGCAGAAAAGGATGAAATTCGTAAGCAATAACATGTACTTACAGGCTAATAACACTCTTGGTTAGCCAAAACATTCTTTAGTTCTGCGATAAAGAATTATTCCTAAGACCACTCACCACTGTGATTATTTATCAAAAATGATTTTTTATTCATTGTTTAACTGCCGATATGTACATGGGCACAAATATTTATAATCATGAGTAACACTATCTAAATGTTGTTCATGCTATTTCATTAGCTTTGCACGAAATTCACGACACACATATCGTACGCTTTAGATTAAGGCCAACCATATTTCCTGCGTTTTATATGGCTTTAAGGTGACAGTAGTATAAATACGTGACAAAATAAATGAAAATGGACATTATAAACATATAATTTCCTACCCGTTGTCTAAGTCGGATAGAGTACTCGTAGCAGTTTGATATGAGATTTATCAACTCGCTTCGCTCGTTGATAAATCCCATATCAAACTGCTACTCATGCTCTATCCTATACATAAAAAGAACTAGAGATTAATATCTACTCACTTAAAGGCCGGGCTTCAACTATAAAAGAGAGAGAATCTGGAAAATGGCCACTTCTCTCTGACTCTCTGAGCAGTGAATGTGTTAAACCAGAGAAAGAAAATCTAGAACTGTGACAAATTTACCCGTCAGATTTTAATGAAATTTTGTTAATTGATAGTTAAATACATTTTCAGCTTTATTTGAAATTTTCAGTTTTATAATGTTACTTAAAAAAGTACTTATAAAAGAAAAATTGATAAACAAGTTTAAAAAATTCAAATTTGACTGACAGGTGATTAGGGGTTCATAACCTACACTTAGCCAATCGAAAGAGAGTTCACGACCAACTCTTAGCCAGTAATAATATCTTCTCACTGACCCTCATAAAAATTCCCACAACTGTTGATTCATAGATTATTCCTGTAGTGCAGTGTTACATTTATATACATGTATAACCTATTTTAGTATCAATCATGTAATAATTCCAGGATGACCAGTTACTGTATTTGAATGTAATTGTAGTAGTAAATAAACAAAATTCTTGAAGTATTTGAAAAAAATTTGATAATGAAATATTGTTACTCTATAAAAATATTTAGTAGTTTACAACACTAGATGGTTCAATACAAATATGATATCTAACTTCTCTTATATTCTTAGATTAGAAACACATGTTGGAGTTTTCTCTGTATAAACATGTAGTAAATTTAGTAGTAACTTTGTTTACAATCAAGAAAATTCCAGCCGTTGGTAACCTCTGATAACTTAGGTCAAACCCTCCCCCTCTCTCCTTATCGGCTTAATTGCTAACCACCCGCTTTTTTCAAGAAATGAAGTCCGGCCCTTAACTACTGAAATACATATACTGAACAAATAAGATAGTTTCATAAGAATTTTCTCCTATAGTCGGATAAGTCTAAATAAAATGTCGAATAACATGCTATGTTTACAAAATGGATGTGAAAAAGCAATTTTAAACTAGTAGAGTCGCCAATACATGTATAATCAAATTTATTACCTTTACACTGAATTAACTTTTCATTAAGGGTTTCAACTTCCAAGTTGTTCCAAAGTCCAGACGGCATACATTCTATTTCATCAACTGGTGGTTCGTCTTCGTTATTATCATTATCATAATTATTATATTCATCTTGAGCATCATCCGTCATTTCATACCTATAGGATTGAATACAATAAGATAATATACACTAATCATGAAGTCGTTTTAAATCAAACATATTACACTAGCTAAAGCGTGTGCAAAATAACAAAACGTGTATGTGTAAACATAAAAAATAACCAATCCATTCCAGAGGTAGGCAGTAGTGAAATTTAAAGTTGCTTAGTTCATGTTTATATAATAAGTGTGGCAAATAAACCATCACCTCTTAGTCAGCCATGCTTGTAATGGAGGAACGCTTTTGCATTACACCTACAATACACTCATAAAATGTATCAGAATAATACACGTGTATATTATCGTCAGTCATCCTGAGCATCCGCAGTCAAGTAAAATATTCATTTCCTTTCCTTTATTGTCGGTAAACAATAAACAGTTATATTTGACTTGACTTGAACGAAGATGCTAGGAATGGTCATGGATTTGTTCATTGTGTTGTTTATATAAACAGTGTTTTTTACATACTATAAAAGCTATTGTTCTACAAAACAGGACTATCATATAACAATCAAACAAACATACACACCACAAGAATTACTTTAAAATCACTACCTATTTATTACATCGCATAATATCAAATGAACGAGCAGACAAATGTAAATCATATATGTAAGGAAAGGCAATTAGCTATAAATAAATAAACAGACGGCATACATTATTTATTGATCGTTTATACATAAAGCATATTAAATAAATTAAGTTACTGTTGATCTTGACCAAGGCATAAAACTGTCATAAGATATTGATTAAATAAAAATAGAATCTAAGAAACACAAAAAGTGACAAATCCGATTTGAATAGAATTGATTATCAATGAACCTTTCCATGGCCTTACTTATTAGCATATCTAACAAAGGTTTACAATTACTTTTGTCCCACATAAAAGGTGTTTACAAAAGAGAACATGCTTATAATTTTGTGGGTAAACGTATTATTATTCTAATAAAAAGGTTGCATTCTGAATGGTCCATCATCTCTTAATAACACCAAGAAACACGTTGAACTGATACATAATTATGGCAAATAATATTTTTGTGATAGATATAAGTACAAAAATACATGAATCACTTGGTTAGCTTGCTCTATTTTATTTATCTCAAAATAAATTCTACGATGTGGGATGAAAATAAGCCAATAAATATGTTAAAATTTAGCTGGAAAATAAAATAATTAATTAATCTATGCGAAGGAAATCTGAATTCTAAAGCAAATTAACTTCTTTGATAACGGACACACTCCGGACCATAAATGCATTAAATGTGTCAGCTCAGCTTGAAGACGTATCTCTCGACTGAAATAGGGGGCTGCAGACCTGAAGCCCGGGGCTAAACTCGCAGTTGCAATGGGTATTGGCTGTAGTGTATCTTAATTTTGTTTAAAAAGTTGTGAGTAATGATTTACAGATGTAAACACTTTCTCATGGACTTTAAACAGATTATTAGGATAATTGGTCAAATTGTTCCACGTTGTATTTAATCATAGCTCTGATATGGTAATGAATTGAAGTAAAAAGTTCTGTTGCAAATTTAAAAAAAAAACACTTATCATTACTTCATAATTACTTATCATCAGTTAATTGCAATAAATATTAATACAAGTTGTAGATTTTTACGCCGTGTGTGACACTATTGAATGTATACAGGTAGTTATGTTACATATAAGTAACATAATTATAAATTGATTTGTATGACCATTCGATTGTATTTCCCTGTAATCCTCTATGGTTATTATACCTGTATACATTTTTATCAGTTTATAAATTAGTTTTTCTTGAATATTAAGATATCTTTTATTGATAATCCAATGAAAATCTGTTTTCATGGATAGTTTACAATTACAAATGACATGTACATTTTATACAACGAAAGCAACGAAATCTTATTCTACATTATTATTTTTTTCACATTTTTTTGAGCACATTAAGTGACCGAAGCACAACATGTTTTCTATTATCTACGCCGAATAACTCTACGGCCGTGCTTTAGATATGCTTCATTATTGTTGACAAATATTTACATTGATATCAGAGGCTTAGTGACAATTAGCGAAAAAGGGCCGAATCCAAAACTTCTATGACGTGTTGAACTTTCATTGCCATACCATGAACGTGTAAATCAGGGGCGACAATGCAAATAATCTGTTTATACACAGGATTATATATATATATAATATATATATATATATATATATATATATATATATATATATATATATATATATATATACTAATACATATGACCATCTACGTGGCATCGGTCTATTTGAAACCATACTTGTGGGGTCGATATTTCGTAAGGGGCATATATCAAACCTCGCAATTCTAGCACCTTTTAAATGATGTAGGGGGGTGTAGGGTACCCTACTAAAATAGTGTGCATAAGGCAGTTTTAATAGTGAATGGTATATACCCCATTAATGTGTATAATTTTTATGGGGTACTACATTTCTTGTCATATTGAAGTCACCTATTTTGAAATTAAATATATAGTTGATATATATTAGTTAGTACCCCTTAGGTCTATAGTTTGATAATGTTCATTTTTTGCGTACATAGTGGTATATATTGAAACTGACTATGTGAAATAATGCCACACAAGTCGGTCTTATATACGGGCCCCGTAGGTGGTCGTATGTCTAAATATATATATATATATATATATATATATATATATATATATATATATATATATATATATATATATATATATATATATATATATATATATATATATACTAACGACCACCTACGGGGCCCATATTTAAGAAATGTCGACCCCACAAGTATGGTTTCAAATAGACCGACACCCCGTAGATGGTCATATGTATTAGAGTATATATATATATATACAATATATATATAACCCTAACCCTAACCCAGGGACTCGACCCTACGTCCCCTAGATCAGTAGAATTGTGCGCTACCGACTAAGCTAGCCGGGCGGGTAAGGTAAGTCATTGAAATGGTAAAAGACTGATGTTAAGTTTAAAGAATTAAATGAAATAGCTCAATAGCTGTTATAAGAAGTTGTATTCACATTCTCATACCCAAAGACTTTTATGATCCTGGATACTAGCTCGAGAATCTTGATAACCTCTTGGTAAGAGAATAGAGTATACTTGTACATAAAACCCTGAAAATGGCGGTCCGAATCTTGTACATCTTTAAAAAGTCGGTGCACCGCCCGTCTGGCCCAGTTGGTAGCAAGCAAGTCTACTGATCGAGTGATCATGGGTTCGATTCCCAGACGGGACATTCTTTCGTAAAATTTATTCATGAAATTATTTCTACGGCCAATCTCCCTCCTGTAATTTTAATTATGTAGGGCTGCTGTCAGTCACTTACGAATATGCGCTAAGTAGTTGGTTAACATCTAAATCTAGAGATTTAGCCATTCCAGGAGGAGTGATAAGGTTGACTGACCGCCATTACATGACCTATACAATGTGTTGCTACGGCTTGAAACCAAACAAAAAGACAAACAAGAGTCGGTGTACTGACAAAAAGTTTAAATTCACCTTCAACACGTATAATATACACACATAAACGTTTGACTTTCATTATTAAAGAAATTACCCATTTGAACATTTATATTTAATTTTGTCTCCCTCATAAAATCTAGGTGGGTCTATTTTGACTCTTGAAGATGTCACGCCACGCTGGTATCGTGAAATAACTTCAACGTCCACATCTTTTGGAACATCTGGAGGATTCGGACATTCTGCTTTCACTGCAAAATAGTACACGACATGTAATCATTTAGTTCAATTCTTACCATACGTACCATTTTCCCTCAAAACAATTATTTATTATAAACAAGACGTTAATATAAATGGAACACTTGTTAACCGAAGTACTGTTCGTTTTTTTCAACTGTCAAGACATGAATAATTTCACGGTGAATGCATTTGTTAAAATTATTGTTGTAATACATCCATGAGTTTCCAAAAGTGGGTATTATGATCGAGGAAGGCTTCTTATGTTGTATGATATGTTTTAGTCAAGATGTTTGTAATAACAATGTTTCCACAAGTACAAAAACAATGCATTCAGTCACCGTGAAATAATGTTGACATCTTTGACAGTTGAAAAAAAGGACAATACATTTGCTGCTAGAAAGGCGATTGCAATTTTTAAACAATACACTTTACGAACCCTTTAAGATACTGCAAAGAGATATAAGTCCAAAATGAACTGACAGCATGTACTCATTCTGGTTTGACAGTACCGGACTGCGTGACTAATAATTATTATAATTATGAATTATAAGTTTTAAAATTTAAAAAAATTAGTTCAGTAAGGCAGGAGGGAGTTAGCCCAAGCGGAAACACAATACACAAAATTGGCATGTCAAGCATGTTATAATTATATATATTATAAATCTAACTAATCGACAATCCGCATTTGTACCACGTGACCGTCCAATATATTTCCGTATTGGATATTTTTTTAAATATTTCGTATTGGAAGGTTGGGTACATGTGCACTAAACGATGTGACAAATATGGCTGTGATTGCTTTGTTGGGAATGATGGTGATGATGGTTCAAAGGAAGCGAAAGATAAAAAAAATATTATACAATTTACTGTACAATACAGAAATATTTTGAACTGGTACACAGCTTGAAAAGTTTTATTGGACGAGCCGATTATGACTTTTAAACTGCGTATAGTCCAAATATAATTTCGCATTGTACAGTAAAATGTATAGAAACCAATAAGTATAAATGATAACCACCATTATCTACATTATAATAAATTTATGTACAATTACACGAATTTGGATGGTTTATAAGTCAGACCCACGTCAATCTCCGTAAAAAGATATCCTATATACCGCTGTTGTATAGGATATCTTAAAGTCTCTCGGGGGGGGGGGGGTCAAGTCTAGAAAAACTTTGTGCCAGTCAAGCAATGCGTGGCTTTCATATAGAAAAATTTCTTTTAATATTATTATGATTTCGATGTTTTTATCTTTAGACCGAGGTTTGCGAGCTAATTGACGGTGGTGCTGTTCACAGGCTGTGGTTGGACGACTCTTAGCAAAATGCGCGATAAACAATGTAAATAAGTTACTAAACATAATGAAAACGTTATGAATATCATAATGAGAAAATGTTACCAGAACGTGACCCTTATAATGAAAAAGTCAGATCAAAATTAGCGAGTAGGCCAGCGGAGAATTTAAGATCGGAGTTTAGTCAGGTTGGGCCCACAAACACTTTTAATTGTCCAATAAATGGCGAATGTTACAAATGCCGAAAAAAAATTGGAAAAAAAGAACGGTTTTGTCTGGCTTTTCAAAGAAAATGAGAGCTCATTTCTGTCATTCGAGCGTTGGCATCAAATGTCTCGCTGTCTGTGTTGACCCACATCAGTTGTTTCATATTTTTTAAACTTAAAGTCAAACAGTAAAAATCGATGTCAATTAAGGACGTATAACTTTTTCTGACGTTCAATACAAATATACCAACACAGCATTTGAACTTGGTTCATGCTCGCATTGCAGGGCGTCAGTGATGTGTTCGTTCACCGTTACATACTGAAATACTACCGTTATATCTAACCACAAAAAGCATACAACACAGGTGTCTGAATTTAGAATAAGTTATTCTTTAAAAAATAATCCCTATGCTATAATTTCTATCGAGCTGAGACGATATACTACGATCGGTATCGAACATTAATATAATACATTCGTATTCAATGTAATGAATGTTCTTACAAAAAGGTCAAATCGGAGTCAAACTTTACGCACAACATTCATAAGTAATATAAGTATTATTGAACTTACTTTGACACGTGACATCACTCAGGTAAATTCTTTCTGAGTTTCCTGAATATAACACATATAATGCCTTCCATTTGCCACCCCCATCACATTTGAATAACATGGACTTTAAGCTAGGAATGTTACTTACAAATCCATCGTTACATTCATACTTGTAAGCGTTATCTACATCTCTTCTCTAAAATGAATGAATACAGAAAGTAATTTCAAATGTAAGTGAAAAAAACCACAAAAATTAGCTGTTCCAAAAAGGTTTAAAATCGACGCACTGTAGTGTTTGATGTCTTCTCCATTGATGTATATATTTTGTGAGTAATATTCCTTTGCTAACGTGGCGAAGGTTATGAATAGAAAATAAATCTTGCTTTCGATGACCATGTCTATCTACAATTATCTTTGTAAATTCTACTTTTTTCGATCAAAAAAAACTTGCATGAAAATGTTGATATCCGCCGAAATATTAAGTGGAGTTTAGCCTTCCTAAACCTCTGATAATGCCCGCTATTGACTGTGCGTCAGCTTGATTTTAGTCGACGGCTTGTTCATGGCGGAAACGAGTCCATTCACACAACCCGTTTTTACTTTTTCACGGTCATTTTTTTTATCATGAGACCTCAAATGATTTGTTTTTACTGGCTTATGTCAACCAGTGTCCACTACTCATATCTTGATAATTGTTTATATCGACGCATCTAGGTGCGTCGATAATTCAAGTGTGGTTTAAAGAGTTATTCTATGTTCAGCCTACTCTGCAATGGTATTTAGTTTACACATGGGTGAACTGGAACGTGTGCTGGTATTTTTTTTGGGACATTGGCAGTGCCCCTAGTTTGGCTCGAACCCTGGAACTCTCGATTCCATTGCGCATCAACTATCCTAAACTTTCCAAAATGTTCCGTAATGATACATTCGGAACTCATCGGCCATTCGCTGCAAATATTATTGGAAATATTTAGACGCTATTTTGAAACCACCAGTGTTGATAAAAACAAATATACGATCGTTTAGGCAAAGCGTGATGTTTTATTTTAGTCCATAAATTTTGAAATACATGTACCTTAACGATCGTGCATTTGTTTATTAGATTTGATTATTCGCAGCGAATGGACGAGGACTTCAAAAATATCGTTTCATAAAGGTTTTTGGAAGTTTAGGGTAATTGAACATGCTGCAGGAATGAAACGAATCCTAGACACGAAGCTGACAATATAAAACGGCGACTATTACGTAAAATAACAAAAGGCAAAATTATTTTGTAACATAGAATAAACTCTAATATTATCATTACTTTAGGGAACAAAAAATAATCTAAATTCGTATTTGCAAACTTCTATATCTGAGCCGATTTCAAATTTCGCCTGAATTGTTGTCTTTTGGGTTTTTTCTTAACTGAATTATTTTATTTTAAAAATTCAAACTGTTATATCAAGTACACATTGAGGTGAGATAAATAAGATGTAATTTAGGATTTTTTTGGGATTTGTTCTTGTCCCCAAAGTAAAATATCAAAATGAAATTATTCTCAAAGTGATTTTAGATTTTTATTATTTTTTTTGTAACAAGTCACATAAAACAACTATTGAAGGTATGAAAAAAGTATATTTTTGCTAAACAATCATGTAGGTACATTATACATTGGCGTTTGAACTTTGTCCCCAGCATATGAAGTCTAATTGTCCATACAGTAACATCATATAGGGTAGACTACTCTGCATTACTTCTATAACTATAAAGAGCTCTTCAAATAGAAGTCCCATCTTTCCAAAATGGAGTCCAGTTGAGCGACATGTGGAATATGTTTTGAATTTTGAGATAATTCGACATCTTTGTACATGGTCAGGTGCGTATTTTTTTCACCGTCTTTTTAAGTAATATTTTATCTCCCATACTACTCATTGGAACGAGTTCATTTTAATCTCAGATTAATGGATTGAAAAGTCAGATATGTTCACGTAATCAAATGTGCTTCTCTTTGTTTACTTTTATATATTGGATGGCATAAACTTGTGGCGTAATTCTTTCCAGTAACTGTCCATACAATAACACGTGTTTTTGTTACTGTAAGCACATAAAATGTTACTGGAATGACATTCATGATAAAAAGGCATTGTTATGCAGTTTTATATGTCATCGATGAAATGAAGCTCTACCATTGGCTTTAAATCAATTATTCCTATATTCTTTTATTAAGAAAATAAATTAATTTAGTTGAAATATGCTGATTTTAAATATTTCGTTATTGTAAAGACACTCTAGTTACTGTAATGACAATAATGATAAAACCTCTGTATGCTATCACTATAATATTAGGTTGAAAGTGTTTTTCATTTACGGGGACATACAGATGACATGGAGAATAATTTGAAATACCACTACTATTACGTGGCCACGCAGTAGCTTTTACGTGCGCAAACAATAACGTTTACGTGGCCACGTAATAGCTTTACCTGCGCATGCAATAGCTTTTACATTCGCACGCAATAACGTTTACGTGGCCACAAAATAGCTTTACGTGCGCGCGCAATAGCTTTTACGTGCGCACGTTATAATTGACCAATGTGAGTTGTCAAAATTGGCGGCCATTTTTCATTGGACAAGTTACGTGCGCACGTAAAGCTATTGCATGGCCACGTAAAAGCTATTGCGTGCGCACATAGAGCTATTACGTGGCCAGGTTATAGTGGCGGTATTTAAATTATTTTTCCATGTCACCTCTATGCCACCGTAATCATTAGATATATACACAAGCTTGTAAATATACTTACAAATACTTACCTGATCTAGTTTGTAGTAGTATATTTTGCATATTTTTACAGACAATGGCATTAACAAATGCAGAAAGACAGAGAAGATTCAGAGAAAAAAAAAGACAATGATCCAGATAAAAGGCAAAAGTATCCCAAGACGGGTGTAGAAAGGTATCAAAGAGAACGTGAAAGTGGTGTGAAGAAGTCAATATCTGAGCTGTCAGAACGGGAGAAAAGGAGTGTAAGGAAAAAATGGCGAAATCAGAAAAGAACCCAAAGAAAAAGATTGACAGATATAAAAAGATTATTAGCCACGGTCAACACACCTTCCCCATCAAACAATGAAGATTTAAGAAGACAAGATGAAAGATTTGAAACTAAAGAAAAGAAAAAAATCGTGAAAAAGCGAACGTGTATCGTGAAAAATTAAAATTAGAAATTGAGTTAAAAAACGCTATAAAAAAATTGAGATGTTGAAAAAAAGACTGCATCGAAAAAAAGACAATTTTGAGAAGAATACACCAGAAACACCACGCCAAAGAACTAGAAAATTATTACGGCATCTCACACCTAAAGAAACAAAACGCGCTCTCTTCAAGTGTGAAGTTATTGTTGATGCAATTCGAAATAAGTATAATGATAGACGCAAGAAAGAGAAATCAAATTTAAGCAAATTTATCTGCAGTCAAACTTAGAAAAAGTATGGTTTGAAAACTGAAACTCAGTGTAAGATTGGCTACCATAGTCCTAAGAAACATAGAAGTAAAGTTCTAAGTCTGACCAAAAGATTAAGTATGATTGTCCATAACTTTTATACCAGAAATGATAACTCAAGATTGATAAGTGGTAAAAGACAAACAAAAACACTCAACAAAGATAGGAAACAAAGACGAGTTTTACTGCACGATATCAAAACCTTGCACATGAAATTTTTGACTGAAAATAACACAAAAATTAGTTACTCTTCTTTCAGCAGATTACGCCCATTTTATGTTGTGTTTCCACGACCAAGTGATCGTAACACGTGTATGTGTAAGACATGTAATAATACAGAGCTTATGGCAGAGGCTTTAAAGCAAGCTAATGCAATTGATTCTGATGACTTGACTACACTTATTAGTGAATTAGTTCGCTCTAAGAATGATAAACTGTGCATGTATGGTGATTGTAAATCCTGTAAAGAAAAGTGTCTAACATTCAACAAAGATATAAATTATGAAGTAACTTGGTATGAGTGGAAGACAAAAAAAAGAAAATAGAGTGATAAAGAAGGGAAAGTCGATTTCGAGGTTGTAACCATAACTTTGAAAGAAGCACAAACAGGATCGTCCAGTATGCTAACGGATCGATTTGAGAATCAACTAAAAAGATATGCCATGCATATTTATAGAGTAAATAACCAATATAAATACTTCACTATGAAAAAAACCACATTGATGACGATGAATGTATTCTTTATGTAGACTTTTCGGAAAACTATGTTTGTGGTTACAGTTCAGAAATACAAAGTGCTCATTTTGAAGGGTCAAAGAAACAACTGTCACTTCACACAGGTATAGCTCATATGAAAAATGATAGTTTCACTTTTTGCACCGTCAGTGAATCTCTTGCTCATAGTCCTGAGGCAGTATGGGCTCACTTGAAACCAATTCTTACAGATATAAGACAAAGTCATCCACAAGTTGAAAAATTGGAATTGTTCAGGGATGGGCCAGTGACCCAATATAGACAGAAAGGCAACTTTCACCTTTTGTCAGTCAATTGAAAAAAATATGGATTTAAACATGTAATGTGGTCATTCTTTGAAAGTGGTCACGGAAAAGGTGTGCCTGATGCTATAGGGGGTGCTATAAAGAGACAAGCTGATAACATAGTAAAGTATGGAAAAGATATAAATACAGCTTCCATGTTCATAAGTGCTGTTTCACCAGTCTCCAAAGTCAGATTGTCATTGATAAATGAGGAAAGTGTCAACTTGGAGAAGAAAGAACTCGATGGTAAATCATTAAAAGCTGTTCCAGGAACACTCAATCTTCATCAAATACAGTGTCTAGATGATGGTCATATTGCTTATCGGAATCACAGCTGCCATTGTGCCGTTGGACATGAACATCAGGGGCATGAATTCAAAATTGTTTCTCTACTTGCTGACAACTTGATTGTACATGTCAATAAAGCTGAGTCAAAAAAGGAAGAACAAACATGTGAATCAACACATAACACATCAAAACTAAAAAAAGCCCCCCTAAATTTTTCAAAGGCTATCAGCAACTATGAACACTTTCTTGAAGAGTTGAATTTATGCCAAACATTTGTTGATTTGAAGAGAAAGCTGACTCGTATTCCTTCTATGATAACTAGAAGTAATTCTGATGAAATAGGTGTATATGAAAATAGACTAGATGTTGACTTTGATGCCATACCTAATATACCTAATGACATTGGGGATACAGAACTGTACCCGGTTGAAGTTTGTACAGATGGTAATTGTTTGCCGTCCTGTGGTAGTGTATTTGCTTTTGGATTCCCAGACAGACCAGAAGAAATGCGCGTTAGAATAATTAAAGAAGTTGTTGATTATGAAAAATACTATCTCGCTCAAACAAATCTTGTGAAAGGATTGATACAGCATGCAAACAATAATCTGCCTAAGCAATATGCTCAATATTCCGAGTACTTTGTACCTGGTATGCTTTTAGATGATAATCTGATTCAAGAAGTCTATAGAAAAGAGGTCTTCTCGCTGAATGCCAATAGATCGTTTATGGGGATATAGCAAATGTTTGCTCTTGCCAGTGTTCTGGAAACACCAATTGTGAGTGTTTATCCTCAGAAAGGTAACCCGACGGTAAAAGCAGATTTGAATCGATCGTCTCATTATGCCTAGAACCATGCCAAAAACCAAACCAATCCACATATTGTGGACAAACACTAGAAAAGATGTTTCTTTAGAACATTGGGTTCCTAATCACTTTGTGCCTTTGGTTCATTTCAACCATGCATCAATCTCAGACAACAATAATCTACAAAGCACAGTATGCCATTATGATGAAAGTGAAAGATCACAGGATTGTGCAGTATCGTGTGAAAATGAAGATGAGACCTTGATCAAATATACTAACAAGTCGAATGTCTGCAGAAAAAATGATGGCATAGATTCACAAAGTTATTGTTCTGAGAAGGATGATGGATATACTCAAAGGATTATTAAGTATAATGTGCCAGATATAAACAACTGCTTAAATAAGTATGTTCTTATAAGATTTAATGGTAGACCATACCCAGGTTTAGTTAAAGATGTTGAGAATAGTGACTTGGAAGTGCTTTGTATGCACCAAGTTGGTAGAAAAAAATCTTCAAACTGTTTTTTCTGGCGACAAAGAATTCAAGATCTATCATGGTACAATTACAATGAAATATTAACAATTATTCCTGAACCACGTCCATTGCCTAATTCTCATCGTAATTTTTCAATTGATGAACAGCTCTTTCAAAAAGCCTTGTCAGAGTGCAATGATTAAAATAATTGATATTTATTTGCTTGGGAATACTTTATTTCCTTGAGAAAACTTTAAATTCCTAGAGAATGAATAAGTATGGCTATAATTAGGACAGTTAGGACAAGTGTTGCGATTTTGATATGTTGGCAACTTGACAAACCTTCGTTATAGTTATTTTTTGTGTTTACCAAAATGATGTAAAACTGACATTTGTTCTTCATGTTCTTGTTCAAATCAGACTTTAGTACTAGTCATTGCTAGTTATGTTTCAAAATTTATTGTTTTAAAGGTGTTTAATCTAGTCTCTTTCAAGAAATGCATCATTATGTGCCAGTTATTGTATTGATATTTCTTTTATTTTTTTCAAGTTGTGTCATATTTTCAAAGGTCTGCACCGTAACGTTTTTTTCCATGCAATAACATGGTTTTAATTTTTCGCCTTGACT
Source organism: Mactra quadrangularis (assembly GCA_025267735.1). NCBI lineage: Eukaryota > Metazoa > Mollusca > Bivalvia > Venerida > Mactridae > Mactra > Mactra quadrangularis. The sequence goes on along the minus strand of CM046311.1, from coordinate 23,073,459 downwards.
TGATACTTTGATCTAAATGTAAAATGTATCATGTTTGATTTGCTTATTCTATAGATAGGTATCTGTCTTTTTTCAGTTATGAAGTTGAAAGTTTCTAATAAAACATTAAAAGCTTTGCATTGGCTTATTGTCCATTCAGTAACAAGTGTATGTCCTTTCAAAAACGATGAAGTCCTTCATGTAACGATTATTTTTTCATGCCTCTAGTTAAATAGTGACATCTGATTTAAATCACAATTGATTATATGAACCTGAATGTAATGCCTATAAACTTCAGCAAAAAAAGCAATAGGCATATTTGGTGAATAAACTTATAAATAGAAAATCAAGGATACAGAATCCATGAAATCTTGGAAATCCATCAAGTTTCTCTTCTTATTTTTCTTAATTGACAGCATAACCTGGTTTTCATGATTGAAACTAAGACATACATATTTTTGACATTAATGAGATAAAAATATACGAGTAATTTATCATTGCTGTGGAATTTATAAAAAATATTATAAATAGTTGTGTTACTGGAAGGACTCTATCGTGTGAGAGGTCAAACTTATCAAGGCCTTATACAAAAAATAATTACGTATTATACGTATAATAAAATATTGCTAACTTTGAAATACAATAGTAAATGCATGTATTTAATAATTGGACAAAAAATATCTCTCTTTTAATGAACCTCACTTTCTTCACAAATCGAGATCCATTTTCAGGCGAAATTTGATATTGGCTCATCTATATTGTTCTTATTAGATACTAGGGCTGTCACAATATACCGGTATATTGCAACACGCAGCTGCGGCAATACGTACCGCGGTATGATTTTAACATACCTGTATTTTGCAAGATATTTTATTTCATTGGAGAATTTTTGCTGTGGCAAAATACAAGTGGCGAAACCTCAGTTTTTCCATTGTTCATTCCATCTAACCTTAAATTACAAGAATTTAGCCGATTATGGCGCGTCACAACCCTAAATGACCGTAAATACTTAGAGGTTTGATTCTATCAGTAGCTGCATGTAAGATGTGCAATGTTTCTGTCGAATACAGCATAGGCACAACCAATCTAAAAGTCCACAATATATCGTGGTTAGTATCGCGAAACGACGCCAGCGTACTGCAAAATATTGCGACATGCTTCAGGCGTATTGTAACAGCCCTATAAAATACACAAAGAATAAGTAAAATATTACTTACTCCAAACCCATTGGTTAGACTCTGCTTGTCACAAAAGCCGGATACTGCAAAAGAAAATGCAAAAGAGTTCAAAATCATGTAAACCAAAGTCTAGTGATGAAGAATGGGTCGTCGAAGTATTTTGAATACTTGACGATTTAAACAAATAGAGTTATGCTTCAGTCCTATTGAATCGTGGCTTGTTGCGAACCCAGACGTGCAGACAGCCGTAGGCCCTGGGAAACCTTGCGTATTATGGTGACGGAACGCACATGTCACAAAACAACACACCCAAACGGAGCCGTAGCTGGAAGGTTTGCAAGTTTAATTCACACTTGGCCACGACTATGTTCTCGATTTGACTTTAAATCTAATACGTGTATTTACGGCTCATCCAATGGACCCTTGTAAAAACGCAAAAGTCCGCCCGTACGGTGCCCTCACGGCTATTTTTATGTTTATGAGATTGTAACATTAGATGGTCATATAACCAATAATGTTAAGATCCAGACCAAGTGAAATATAAGAGGTTTAAATCTCTACTGTATGTTTCAAAGTTTTCTCAGAAGTTTATTAATGCACCCAGATTTACTTATTGTAGAAAATTTGTATTTTTCAATATTCATGTCCAATCGATAGTGGAAATGTGTACATTTATAGGACCATACTGTCGTCTTCTTGCATAGCTTATATGCTTCTTTATCGATGCAAACCCGGTTTTGCCGTACGTGCGATAAAAGTAGAAATGAAAAGCTTTCTTATTACTTTTATTTACAGAAAACAAAAGCTATTAAAATTATTATTTCTGAAAGAGACGCACCGCCTTGCAATAATTATGGCAATTTCTCGTACTTGCGGCGACATTCAGCCATGGAAGCCATCTTGTTTTGCAGACCCCGGAAATAAATAACAATATGCGTGCGCAGCATGCTGTTTCTATGAGCAGACTCGTAAAGGTACAAGTCGCTAATGTACATGCCGCCCCTATACCCCGCTTATATTAAAAATGGATTACAAAAGCATTACATTTTTCATACAAAAAAAATTCCCTGAAAAGTGGGACGCAAACTTGTGTGTAACATGTTGCACATAAAATGTCTACGCAATGACATGAAAATGTACTTTATTTGGTAGAGTAATTTGTATAAGTATGATTTATGAATGACAAAGATGTGAAAGATCTCGCGTGTCAGCAGAGAAATGATTGTCCCCCCACCCGCCTTTTCAATAGTCATCTTGAAATTTACAGCGAGCGCTCGCAGTCGTTCAACATTAACAATTCGCGAGGCGGACGCTAGTTCAAGCACTCGCATTGTTGAACACATCTCTATTGCCACGGATTTTAGGTGTTAAAACAACCTAGCCTTGTAAACGCTTCGCATTTTTGGGTTTTCACGAGAAGTCCGAAACCAGGATGTTCTAACTCGACAAACCCTCGCACTCAGCACAGGCTGCCGTCACAAAACAGTCCCCGCCCCCCCCCAAAAAAATTTTTTTTTACACACACACACACACACACACACACACACACACACACACACACACACACACACACACATATATATATAGTAAAGGTATGTAACTCGTCGACTCAGAAACCAAGAAAAAAATGACCGATCTTATTCAACGGGCTCCTATGTTTTTATTTCATGGTCAATTTTCTAAAACTTGATCTTATTTATCAAACAAATGGTTAATTTGTCGATTGCATATAAAAGATTATTAATGAATAGGAAATGAAGAAAGTTATGTGACGTTAAACAGGAAAAAAAGTTTGTTCGTACCCTATCAGACCGACCAAAACCCCGTTTTCTTCCCCAACGTAACACATAGATGTGCACGTGGAACTCCGATAAAAATGAACTAAAATCAGAGAAAATAATATTTAAACTCACTACCCTCTCTCACAGTGGTCTAAGACAAATCATTTGATCACTATCATAAATTTCCTTGACTTGTCGTGAGTTATTTTCGTTGGCCTCCATTTTGAGAAAGAAGTCTAGGCTAAAACCGAACTCATACCGTTTTACGGATGATACTACTCAACCCGAGGACATGTGACATAGTCACATGATTACCTAAAGGGAGTATTTCATTTAATTCACATAAACTTTGGTGAGTAAATCCTAACTCGTGTCAGTTATTTTCTTATTCGATTTAATATCAGATTTTCTCTTTTTTGATTTAAGGAAATTCAACGCGAGTTATATCTCTAGCTAATTCTTTGTATTACACCTGGGTAATATAAAAAAACCACACAAAAATTAAATATTTTTACAAAGTCTTGGCAATTACTAATGCCCAATTTCTTTACTGGAGGATTAACTCCCGACTAATTCGGGGTTTGCTAACCCGCTATATACTCTTTGAGTCATAGGTATTTTTCATTTGTTATGGTTCAAGAACACACATGCTCTAAGATATTTTAGAATAAACCATTTTAAGAAGTATCTATCACAAAATATGAAACAATTGTTTATGTATCGACGATTAAATTCTGCTTTTGGTTTCGACTATTATTTAAATGCAAGAAACAGCGCCAAATGACGTTCAACCAGAGTTATATTTGGACTTTTTTAAGCATTTAAACCCTAACCCTGGCGTCTTTTAAAATGATACAAAACACATTCTGTCGATTCGATTGCTTAGTTCTACTGTATTTTGGTGATTGAGTTGGTCTTGGTATGGAAGAGTTTATTGTAACTATTATCATCTAGTCCGTATTTCTAAAAATAAATATGTAAGTGGCGTTTGATTATTTTACAAATAACGCTATCATTTAAATGTGTTTCCCTTCAAAAACAGAGACGTACAAATCTAATTAACTCGATTTTGAAGCTTCAAAGAGCATGGAATTCTAATATCCCTAATTTATTCTTTGATAACATATTATTCTGCGCTTTACGTCAAAAGCATTTATTTGATTGACCAGCATTTCAGATCAGTTACTATTATGCACTCTAATTTAGTCTCCTTTGCAGTAGATTTATTTGAACAATAGGTAAATAGAATAAAGTTGATCTGAGAATTTAAAAACACACACTCTTTACCAAATACACTCGGATCATTTTTACAGTATTTTAAGACTCTCGTGGAAACGTTTACTGAAAATTCGACGCACATTTTTAAAGGTCGCTGGTGCTCCTTGTAAGTCTATGGATATATTGCAATTTAGGAAACCTGAGGTATATAGATTCGAATTTAATAACTTCACGCTATAATAATTGTTCTTTTGGTGTCTAATAGAGTCTTTAAAAAAGAAGAAAGATGCCTGTTCTTTTGATAGAATTCTTGAAATCATTATCTTAACTATTTTTAGAATAACATAAAACCATTTGTAGGAAGTATCTACGACTAACTTATTTTTTTTATGGTGGAATTATTATTTTTAGCACCGACGATTAAATTCTACTTTCGGTTTCGATTTTTTAATGTAAGAAACAACATCAACAAACTTTCAGACAAAAATGCATTTTACTAGAAATCATACAAGACACATTGTATCAATTCGATTGGATACATATATTTTGTAGTTAATATGTAGAGATAGTTTTGATATGAGTGAGTTTATTTTACAAATTACCAACAAGATAACATTTGGAATGGCTATACATTTACGCGGCTTGAAGCCTTAAATGTTATTATGTTACCAAAGAACGCTAGCATATAAAACATTCCCCTTCCACAGCATGACCATTCCCATCCATCAAACTCAATTTTAAAGCTTCAAAGAACATTAAGTAGTATTATCCCTAATTCAACAGGTGATAACACATCTCTCTATGCTCCACAGCAGCAGCAGCATTCATTGAATTGATCAGTATTTCAGTTCAGATTCCAATCTACACTCGAATTAAACCACCCCTATAGTAGGATTATTTTAACAATAGGCAAATAACCCAGAGTTATTATCTGAGAATTTTTAAAGAAACACACTTTACCAAATAAACTCAGATCATTTTCTCACGCGATTATAATTGAGGATTAAACTATTTCGAAGGTAAAGAAACACACCGGGTGTTATATTTCGGGTTAATTCACAATATAACACTTGGGTTATGTAAAGAAATTGGGCATAACTTGCATAACCGTTGAGTGCTTTGTCTGTTGATCGTTTTGCCTATGTATCATAAGTTACATATTATTCTAAGATCATCCACGAGCTCTTCAGAAATTATTCAATTATTAAACCATCGACAAAATACGAATGCACAATTTTACAATAAAATTGAACGTTATTTCCCTCTTATGTTGACATAATGGAACATAACACGGACAAATAATATTTATTATTATTCCCAAAAAAAGACCTAGACTATAGAGAAAACTGATTTACTTACCTACTGAAAGATGAAATAAAATAAATACAATTATCATCTTTATTATTGACACTTCCAAAAATCTATCTGCGACACTTTTTAATACACACGTCTTAGTTTAATAGAAACACAACTGATTATATCCTTAAAATCCACTTTGGTACGGATACTTATGAAACAAATTCGATATGAGAACTACTACAAAATGAAAATAATAGCAATATTATATATTTATTAATAAAAATTAACACGACGATAACGATAATTAAAACAGCAGCAATAATACGCTAAAAAATAACAATAATAGCAATTACAGCGATAACAACAATTACAATCAAAACAAAAACAATAACAATAATAATTATAATAATTTCAACTTCAATTATTTTGTTACCACAATATCACATTTACTTCCAATTTTAAACTTTCAACTAACTAGAATGTTTTATTTCCTTGTAACTTAAACGATTTATAATAGACCTCTTCTAGGACCTTTAGAAAATTTCCACTGCTGACGTTTCTAACCTACATAACAAAACAGATGTTTCAAATCAACAATATTTCTGAGAAACACGGATGTTAAATTTTGCTTCTTAGAAATGGAGCCTAAACAGATCTAGTACATGTGTACGTGAAAAACATTTTTTTTTCTCAAAATTCAAGATACGTTATCATGAAATAATCTGAATGAGGATGTATGGTTGAATTGCTACTTTAAGTGAGGTGACTATTGTATTTTCGAAATCATGTTCAGCGTTTTTATAGAAGACTAAAAATCTTAGACGTAATGCTGTTAGGCCTGACGTATTTCTTGTAACTTATCGATACATCATTGTATTGATATAATTATGGTTTACTTATTGAATAAATTAAACAACATAAATATTCCCAATTCCGAATCTAGTTGCAGTTAGAAGCATACACAATCATCTTACAACATAATATTGTACATTGTACTGCTTACACGATGAAAAATAAAGGTAGGAGAATTTATAATAAAAGTAACTCTAATAAGTTCTATTCAATCAAAATGCCAGATTAGTTCATAGTTTATGAGCAAAATCAGATACATTTTAAATGGTACGTTCAGTTTTATTTAAATTTAAGTGGACTAAGCAGTTTCAACTTCCCTGCTCACTTAGTTGGTAGTACGCAAGTCTTCTGATAGAGGGGTTGTGGTTTCGATTGCCGAATGGGGCATACTTTCGTGGAGCTTGGTTATGAAATTATTTCTAGGGTCATTCTCCCTCCTACCAATGATTTATAATTATGTAGAGAAGTAGTCAGTCACTGAAGAATGTATGCACTTAGTAGTCGTGTAACAGCTAAATCCAGAGATTTAGTTTTTCCATGAGGAGTGACTAGGTTGACTGACCGTTATATGACCTATACAGTGTTTTGCTATGGAGTTAAACCCAACAAATAAACAAGCAAACTAAGCAGTTTCATTTTTTGTAGACGACTATGAGCAACGTAATTTGGTATATGATTATATACATTTCTGTATAGATATTAGAAGTAGTATTACATTTCGGGGATATTCACGTTATATGGTTAAATACAATCAGGGACTTTTGTTAGTTATTCTTCCCTGATAAAATCAGAAGCAATCCAATTGGTAAATATGTCCTTACAGTTGTAATTCTCGGGTTTTAAAATTAAATTCCTATGTAAAGATAACACAATATTTCATCTAATATCTTTTTGTTAATAAAGACATTAACAGAAGTGATAAAATTTTGATAGTTCTTTACCTCAGAAATACTTAGCTTGAATTTCAAACAAGTTAAATGATTAACAAAAAATATTTTAAGATTAACTTTGGTAAAATGACATTGAAAAGTAAGGGTAAAATCTGAGTAATCCAATTAATTGGACCTACTTTTGTGAAGAGAACACAAGGGGTAAATAAAATACTAAGGTCCCTTATTGTTTAATATTTTATGTTTGGGACAGAGAACAATGATTTCCTTGAAAAGGTTTCTTTCTGCTTTTTTATCTCTAATATGACTACGGCGGAGCCTCAAAGCGAGCTCGACGAAATCCAAAACTATATATACGGAGATGTAACTAACTTTTTTGACTTGTTAACTTGTTGACCCATAAAAGTCTGAAATTAATGGAGCTTAAAAAGAGAAAAAAGAACCTTCTAAAGGAAATCAATTTTCAAGACCAATCATCAAAACACTAATTAAACCCTATAATCACTCTATGTGTTTTGCTGTACTTAAAAGCGTCACATCACAGAGAAATAGAAGGTAGGACTACACCTGCATCCTCACAAGAATATCATGTTTTCTAAGAAGTAAAACATTTGATTAGACTATATATACGGCTTCAACCCACAAAACATATCCCCTGTTTCTATTCAATTTTTGGTACCTTTAAAAATGTCACTTTTTTAACTTGTAGAGCAGCGCTTGTAAACATGGCCTCATTGTACCTGCTTCAGTGATATATTTATTCGAGATATTATTAAGTAAATAAGCTAGGGGAGATAACTGCGTAATTTATTGTATTCAGAAAAATCTGACAACATCTCATTCTTTTATGTCAGAATCATATTTCAATTCTGAAAGAAATGTATTATACATTATTATTTATCTTTTGAAAAGAGATGAAGATGAAAAAGCTTCAATAAAACATTCATATTTAAATTTTTAAGATAGATATCTTTTCCTCTTTAAACAATGCCCGGTAGCGTTAAGTTACGGAAACGTGCCGGTTTTATCATGAACGTTTCTTAGCGACGTCATAAACGGTGCGTTGGTAAGTATTTTCGATGTAAAGAAGTCATTAATAATAGAGGAAAAGAACGAATAAAACCACCAAATATATTTTGAATTGTTATTATGGAATAAGCATCGTAAAAACACATTTGAAATTATTTTGTAAGTGAAAAGGGCCACGAGGCAGCTGTAAATCTTTCAAGCCGATGAAAAGACGCCACGCCTTCGGGTCCGCTCTTCGAGCTCGCTATTAATTTCCGGCTTCTTTTTTTATGGGTCTACAAGTTAACAAGTCAAAAAAGTTGGTTGCGTAAAAAAGTCGAATTCGTCGAGCTCGCTTTGAGGCCTTAGTCATATTAATCGGGGGTTCGTTTCAAACATATTTTGCCCCGCGTTTATACCTGTTAGTTTCGAGTGATGTTTAAACATCGGGATACATATTAAAACAATCTTAAACACAATTTATTCTTTAAGCTTCGCTACTTTATTTTTTTTATGCACATATAGAAACAATTCACGTGGGCTTTCCTGCGTGAGTTAATTAGTCCTCTTACTAGTCAGTTGGCACCACACAGTCAATGTTAATTAGTATATTAGCTTGCTCAATTATTGTATGTCGTCATTCACAGCCGTTTGTCTGTATTGCTGACCGTCGGGCAGATCCTAGGAAGCATAAGGAAATATGCAGGTTTCAACCAGCTTCTTCGATCACTATTTGCTTTTTTGTAAACTGAAGAATCCAAGGTAAAACTGTTCTTAATCCATTTATGATTAGTGATTAATGTCAAATGTACAAACATAGTACTAACAATATAATCCGTACCCATTTCCCATGGATACCAAGTCATTCAAGAACAGAATGCCATTTCAATTCACATTCGAGTTTCACGTACCATGTATAAACAATAGACAATAAACATCGATAGTTCGTGAAGTAAATAGAGTTACAAGATCATTGGTCACAGTTTCTGTACTTTAGACACAGGACATGCCGATTTACTACGGTTTCGTCCAGTGGTTCTGATTTGGAGATTCCTACCATGCCGGAAGAGATATGATGACGCCCCGGTCCTCTCCGAATGAACCGACTTGGGTTAGCTCCCCAATGAATGACAATTGTATTAAAAAAATTAAACACCACATGGGACACTCGCAAACAATCGCCGAAAGAATACCGTTTATCCTGATTCAATTCTGATATTTAAGGATTCGCGACCGTTATGGTACAGTTTACATGGAGCCCGAAACGTGCCTGGGTTGTACATTGAAACTGAGTGAACTAGGTTTAAAAAATGAAATGATAAGTGGAAGGCACTAGCTGAAAAATTCTCAACATTGACAGTTGAAAAACCTTAGCACCCGTAAAATATTTAACAAGTAAAAAATTGCTGCGAAATGCAGCAAAGGGATTGTCACGGCAAACAAAAAAAGAATTATTAAGTATAATCTAAAGGTAACTCCAAAAAGCATTATATTGAATTGTCATGTTAATATCTTTCAGTAATAAAAAGGTAACTTGTTATAAAACGTTTTCCTGTTCAAATGTAACATTCTCGTTCCCATAGCCTAGTTAGATTCTCGATACTAGTTAGATCGAGAAGCTTGATAACCGCAGAGTACGAGAATGGTCTTGATCTAGACACCATCTTTATGTCGACAGGATGTTTGGTTTCAGTTGGATTTATTTCCAGTAATGCATATTATCATGACGCTTAAAAAGATCGGCAAAAGGGAAAACATAGTCTTTCAAAACAGACACTATTTACATGACTTATCGCTTCTGTTCAGTCAAATGCTCCTTACAATGCGGATCTGTTCTTATCAATCCGTGTGACTGTTGGTTCCCAAAAGTGATCTGTTTAATAAGGGACGATCGTTGGTCGCCGGGCAAAATGAAAAACAAAACAAAGTACATAAAAAGGGGCCTTTTAACCGCAACAGCTACATCCCAAGAACAAAACATGACGTAACCGGTTTAAGACCAAAAGATGTGCCATAATAATCATAAGAAAGTTCGTCCACAGATAAGCCTATACCGAACTGTACAGAAGCAATAGGATGTTGATTTGCTGTACAAAAAAAATTATGTCTTTATACTACCAATCCCTCTCTCGAGTGTTACAGGCAGGATTAAGTGCACGTCGGAAAAGGATTAATAAAGAAAAAGTTAAAAGATCCTGACAAATAGACATTCCGTAACTGTAGAATCGGAACAACTGAACAAATTGACAGCCCAACCCGAGACAACTCAATATCATACTAACAGATTGAGTTGTCCCGACTTTGTGTTGAGTATTCCAAAGGTTGAGCTGGCTTCGGGTTGAGTTCTCCTGTATCCTTAACCTTAGCTATTAGCTAACAGTAGTAACTGGACACGGGGCTGGTAAAGATATGTAAAACCAGTGAGTCTTTTTATAGAATACCAGGAATTAGTGTACCATAGGTAAAACCATTGATTTAGATTCGCCCCGAAGTAGCGAAGTTAGGTTTGCAATTTTTCAACAAATGCGAGTTTTAGAAAGAACTAAACACGTTACATATAGTTAAACATTATTTCTTGGTCTAACATTGCAACTGTCAATTAACTGGCACACGTTTATTAATTGATATAGGTATTTTTGGTAATTAATTCCATCAGTAACCCAACAAAACATGGCTTCGACGAGCCCATCCACGCACCCCTAACTTTTCGACGTCAATTTTTTTCATAATGTGACCTCAAATGCATCGTTTTGATTGGCTTTAAGCAACCGGTGTTGACTACACATTGCTCAAATCTTGACAATTGTCTATATCGCCGGTACAACGACCGGCGATAATGATATTGACCTTTACTATGAACCTTTAAACAGCCAATGAACGTTCACCAAATTCCAATATAGCTGCAAAACTTTATACGCATTTGTTGAGCGTGTAAACAACGCCTTATATGATATTATTCCACTAGTGACGAATGCAACCTCGTATTACGTCATATATCGTTGCTACACTTTGTATTCAAGTTCAATAAGTTGCTTTATTTTTATACGTGAAGGACCAGAGATGCACGTTCGAAAAAATCAATGATTACTTTCTTTTTTGTTAATTTTCCGTTATCAAACTAATGCAAAACTGTCCAACATCTTTGAATTTCGACATTCTGATATTACAGGCGTGAACATTTGTTATTGTTGTTATAAAGTCCGCTTAAAAGGACAAAAAGGTATATAATTAAAATATTACGTTTGAATCCTATCAAATTTGTTTTCAAATGAAAAAAAAAACTCTAACAGTAATAACAATTATTCTAAAAACAATTTCGATATTGGTATTTATATATTTAAATTTGAGTAATTTCCGAAAACTCTATCAATCTTATCTTTTCAAATAAAATATTGGCAAATCTCAGTTATATATCTACTATACACACATTATGATACGCATATTTGTTATACTGTATCCGTATACTAAACTGGTCCGCTGGTCCGGTTGGTCCGCAAATTATACCTACCCCTTTACATGAGAGTCGAAAGGATTTGAAGGAATGTGTTGATGTAAAACGCTAATTTTTCGTGTGTTGCATTGTTGATAGAAATAGTGTTTATATGCTTTCCCTCAAAATGCTTTTTCGATGAAACTTTAAACGGAAATGGGCTGTACTATGACTGCATTAAAACAAACAATAAATTGTCGGCAGTGGAAATCGAAAGGATTTATGTCACGTGACTTTTGCCCATTGCTATCAAAATCTACCCACCACAATATCACGGCGTTGAGACGCCGTGAAATGAATAGTTATAAAAATATTAAAAAAGTAACAACATGTGCAAAGAACAGAACAGTCACATAAAAATGTCTAAATGATAAAAAAAGTTACATAGGGTCTTATATTTAGGTCTAAGAACAGAACGTCAAGCTCGCTAGTCTTTATTTAAATCTAAACTATACGGGAACATTTGTGCAAAGTTATATTAAAATCCTGCCATGCATGTAAAAGTAACGCTCGGGTGACAGGTTCTACAGTGCGCCCCTTGTGTCGCAACGCAAAACAGCGTCCAGATTCGCTTATCCGAAAACCCAACTACTTAATCCGTTCTCAGATCGGCACGCAAAGAATACTGTAAACACCAAGTTAAAAGCAATGAAATAGCACCACCCTGATTTATAATCTCATATAGTATTATGCTGCAATATAATAAACCTACAAACATATGATTGTAAAAAACAAAATGTTCTAATATTAGTGAGATACGTACCTTTCTTTGTTACGCAAGACTTGTTGTTGTGGGAAAATCGAAAGGAATTTACACTAAGTTCAATTCCGAAAAAATTCCCCTAAATACAAAATGCAAACTATTCGGAATAGAAATCATACTTTTTAAGAAACAAAATAAAATAACATGACAGCAAATATAGAAAACTTAGAAATGTAAGGTCTAAATGACACTTTTACACGTGAAAACAATTACTCGGAGACGAAAAAAATCCATTCGAACAAATAAAAATACCCATGAAGCTTTGCTAGTAAGTCTAAAGGATTTGCGGAAATGTGATAAAAAACCCCCCTGATATTTCGAGTGTTGATCAAATATTATTTACATGGTTTTGAAAAAAATGCTTTTATAAATTTTCTGTTTAAGTTTTAACAGAAATTGGCTGTACAATGATTGCATTTAAAAAACAAAATAATGTCGGAATTGGAAATCGAAAGGATTTTTAAGGATTTTTGTCACGTGACTTTTGCCCATTGCCAACGAAATCTATCCACCACAATATCACGGCGTTGAGACGCCGTGAAATAAGAGAAAACAAGAAATATACATCAACGTCATGTAGATTTCCCTTACGCCAGAATTTGATTGACAGCTCCTATTAGCCAATCAGCGTCCGGCATTCGATACCCTGATTCTTATCTAGGATTAGCGGCTTATTGGCTGCCATTTTGTCCGACATTTGGTCTTGACGGATATCGAATTATTCTTTTGTGTTAGCATGGACCCTATACAGTTATATAGGGTTCTCAGTGAAAGTTACAAAATAAACTCAATAAAACAAATTAGAATGGTCATGTACACATGGGGTCACATATAATAAATAAGGTTGAAAATTACAATTTTTATGCATGTTTTCCCCCAAAATGTAGCACAAAGATCTATGGACCCACCCCTTAACTTTTTATTTCTCAGCATATTTTCACCTATACACCATTTTAAGGATTACATGTATATAAAGTTGTGTTCGTGTATATCCAAGTTTTCTATTTATAAAGGTTTTTTTACAAACGTTCATTGTGAGATGCGTTCTTTGATAATTTTTGCGCATATAATGTTTTGTTTGAGCAAATGAACTAACCTTAATTTTGAATATATATCAATGGATATTATAAAAAAGGGAATCATTTGAGAGTTATGACAATGCCATTTTCAGACAAATTAATTTTTTGGAAATATGATATCTCGTAAATCTTATGCATGTATTTGAACACGACTCCGTCTAGATAGCCCCTAGTTACGGAAGCCCTGTAGGGACATTTAATATTTATTTCTTATATTTTATTATTTAAAACTTAAAATTTAAAACTTTTAATTTATAACTTATTACATATTATTTATTTGCATTATTCGAGAATTGGCGCATTTATGAACAACACGTATAGTTGTCCTTGGGTTAGTCAAAATCGGCACTTTAAACCTTGTGTGCAGCATACCTCCAAAATAATTTGACCTAGAGTGATGAAACTTTATAGGAATGTTGGTCAGCATGTGTAGTTGTGCACCTGGAGTTACGCGGTCGAAAGCTCTTAGTGACGGCAGAGTTATTGCCCTTGGCTTAGTAAAAGTTGACTCTTTACACCTCTTGTCCAGCGTACCTCCAAAAGTATTTGTCCCAGAGTCATGAAACTTTCTAGGATTGTTGGCCAGTAAGTGTACGTGTGCGCCTATGAATTTGTCACACAAATGCCCAACTTCTTTACTAGAGGATTAACTCCTGACAAATTCGGGGTTTGCTAACCCGTTCTATAATCATAGATTGTTTTGAATTCGGAATTATTTCTATTGCATTTCTTTAAAAAAAAATAGCAAATCCGAGATTAATTCGAGTGTAGAAAATAATTGACTCGAGTACGGATTTACTCACCAAAGTTCACGTGGATTAATTGAAAATGGTCCTCTTAGGTGACCATGTGACTATGTTGGCATGTCAATACGAACGTTGATGACATCACAAAAATGTATTGATATGTTAATGGAAATCAATTTAATAATTAAGATCATAATTTATTTTGTCAGTAAATTGTTATCATTCAATATGTATTCATCTGATATGCATGTTTTGCTATCTTTATTATATAGATTTTCCCTCATACGTTGATAAATGTCATTTATAAAAAAAACACACAAATAAACTATCTATCATGTTAACTGAAAAATCGACGTACATTTTTAAAGGTCGCTGGTGCTCCTTGTGATCCTATGGATATATTGTAATTTAGGAAATCTGAGGTATACAGATATGATCTTAATTACTACGTACTATAATAATTATTTTTCTTGGTTTCTAATGGCGTCTTTTCAAAAAAGAGAAACATACCCGTTCTTTTGATAAAATTCAAGAATTCATTATCTAAACTATTTTTAGAATTACATTAAACCATATGTAGTTAGTATCTTCGACAAAATTAATTGTCTTATGGTCGATTTTTTTTGCACCGACGATTAAATTCTGCTTTCGGTTTCGATCATTTTTAATGCAAGAAACATCATTAACAGACTTCAACCCACAATAACATTTTAACTTGAAATTATACAAATACTTTGCATCAATTCCATCGGATAGATATATTTTGTCGTCAATATACAGAGTTAGTTTTGATATGGGTGTGTTCATTTTACAAATTACCGACCAGATAACATTTGGTATGGCTGTACATTTACGCGGCACGGAGCCTGAAATTTTATTATTTTACCAGAGAACCCTAGCATATACATGTAAAGCGTTCCCCGTCCACAACATGACCATACCCATCTAACAAAACCATTTTTTAAAGCTTCAAAGATCATTTAGTAATAACATCCCTAATTCAACAGGTGATAGCATTTCATTATATGATCCACAGCAGCGGCATTCATTAAATTAATCAGTATATTAGTTCAGATTCCAATCTACACTCGAATTAAACCACCCCTACAGTAGGATTATTTTAACAATAGGCAAATAACCCAGAGTTAATCTGATAACTTTTAAAGAAACGCACTTTACCAAATACACACAGATCATTTCCTAACGGGATTATAATTGAGGATTAAACTATTTCGAAGGTAAAGAAACTAGTGATGTTCCGATTATCGCCGACGTCGCCGAAATCGGTTAGAAAAATTTGTGCGACGATTTATCGATTACTATTTCTCTGGACGGCGACGTCGCGAAAAACTAGCCCGTACCCAAGGGAGATAATTTATTTTCGTGTGCGCATTATAATGGCGGATTTGGCAGAAAATGTGTTCAAGAACAACTTTTTTTCGACTTAACCCACGTGCCCGACGCCCAAGACAAGTGAAATCGTCGATGAGCGAGCGAAAACCACAGTCAGTAGCCCGATCGGGCGAGTCCTGTTTTCGTATCCGAATCATGTTTGTATCCGAAAAAGATGTACTCGAACGCACTTTTACGTTAACTTGTATAACTTTTATCTGAGAGTTTTGCGTAATCACTCTTCTACAAATTTATAGTTTCGTTTTGCAATCAAATTAAAGGTGATTGTTGACAAACAAACCTTTTTGTCTTACCGCTTCTAAATGACAAAGCTTAATTTTGGTCAAGGTCATTGCATTAACGAATTTTTCACGGACCGCGAGTTTACCATTTTAACAAAAAACTAGCTGCCATAAAGCATAGAGAATGAAAGCTGTTCATTTCATGATGATTTCTTAATAATGATGCGATGGTTGAGGACATACAACAGTTATTTGAAGTATTAAAAACGTCATAGTAAAAGTAAAACATTCGTCCCCAATAATTTTCGTACACGGCACGTTATGGATTTTTTTTCAAATATTTTTTTCATTGTGGGAAAATAGGCCTATTTAAACGAATTTATAAACATTGTTGAGTAAAAATATGTTATTTGATTAAATTGATCAGAACCTGAAATACTAGTATTCTCCTCATTTGTGAATTATGTAATACCCTATTAGTTGATTTCATTATATCATAAGTTGCTGATTACTTTGAACAGTCAACACAATTGCATAATGCTATAGTAAATAATGTGGCTAAAATTTTGAATGACATTTCCCAGAAATATGAAAAACAGATTAAATATCTTGTTTGATGCCTTGGATGTACAAAAATAAGATACAAAGGACATTTCTCTTTTCAAAAATCGAGCTAGTGAGAATTGCTACCTGGTAGCCTAACCGGGCTAGTGCTGTAAAGCAACTAAAGCAAAGATTGCATGATGATATTCTTCTGGGACAATCCATTGACACAAATAAACTTAAAGACATGTAAAATACAGTGCTCATTCTTTGTGCGTATATATTTTGTTGGAGCAAATGGACTCACATTTATTTTGAATATTTATGAATGGATATTCATAAATTATGTATCATTTGATATATGAGGCAATGTCCTTTTCAAAAATATAAATTTTATTGAAATCGGATGACAAGTAAGTAAATAGCATGCATTTGAACCTGTTACTTTCAAAACACAGATAATGGTCAGGGACATAGATTAACCCTGATAATGTCGGACAATGTAATACGTGTATCGGTGGGCGGAGCATAGGTATTCTGGCGTTAGGTCAATTACAAAAGAACTATGGGAATTGCATAATATGAATAATAAAATTAAATTGGTTTTCTTTTGGTTTAGAATAAAATGAAATTTATTTATACAAATAATTTTGAGACAAGCCATGTTGTTTAATATATTCTCTTTCTCAACCTTCCCTCTCCGACTTCGATGACACATGTCTTTTAGTCAGTAATGGAAAGCTATAGGTCAAATCGTGACAAATTTCTCGAAAGCTGCGTATAACCATATTTCTAGCCATTATTAGACATTTCTTGCAGACACCGATACGGACAACGGATAACAGTTACGGACAATTTACCATGTTTTGAGGGACCATGTCAAAAGTATAATGGTTAGTGTTGTGGAAACACTGCAAGGACGAATCAAGACAGCTTAACAGGAGGGGGTATTTATGATAAATTATAAAGATATCAATATAATAACTACATTCTATTTTTCACATGACAAAATTAAGCAGATACACGTAATGTCAAATTCTAAGTAAGTTTCATATCTGGCTACGCACTAGTCATATCATAAGGCACGCGGGTCTTGTGGATCGTAGATATATTTTTAACTGCAGTAACATTTAACTGATTTTGTTTTAAAGACACTGATCTAAAATGGAAACATGTATGAAACGCTGTTTTACACATTATATCAAAATATTACTTACTGGCCATCGTTTTAATTGCTACTAATTTAATCTTAGTTCTTGAATAAACGTTTTTTACAGTTCGCGGCTGCGGCGTGGACATTTATTTTAGCTTACAGGAAAATTAACACAGTACATGTACTATATTATATAGACACGCTATTTTACCTGACTCACAAGTTTCCCGTGAAATCGTTGGTTCGAATCGGTAAAATTTTGTTAGGTCATGAGTATTTTTGTTTGTTTCCTGACCATTATTGTTACGGAAGAAACGTGAGGTAAATATGTAAATCAGCCGGCTCTGATAGATGAAACGAATGAAAAAAAACATGTTAAACCAACAACTGGATAGAGCTGGAGATCAACCTGTCATTAACCCTGATTCTACTGGCAACCAGGTGAGACCAGCAGATATACGTGATGATGTCGCTCCTGAACTCAGTGACCAAACAGATGAACCCCCGAGACAGTGGAGACGTGTCAGTGACCTCATTAGAGAAAGTCAAGAACTACATTTATAACAGTTTCGTGGTAAACACTTTTCCAATTTTAAGACACTATAGACTGGACTAGTTCCTTGTATTGTACATATTGGAATAAAATCATAATGCCTTTTGATACTTTGTGTTTTCTTTAAAAGATTCATGTCAATAATATTTTGGATTGGCCATTTTATTGCTTAGTACTTAATACTATTGAGACGGCCCTCAATGTTAAACTTTATCTCCTGTTCGTGTCCGTATCTGTATAAGTAAGAAATCTCTAATATTACTGCTAAAAAAACTGCAGATACGCGTATATATGGGTACAAATTTCAACAATAGTCATTTCAATGCAAGGTTAATGTTTCGTAAAATTTTATTGGCAAAACATGTGGAATTATTGATTAACCATTTAATCACTGCTAATAATAATATAAATAATTGTGAAAATGTTTCACTTTCATTAAATAGTCCTTCAGGAAATTATAAAATTTTCAGGTTATACTAGGAATCAAAATTGGGTCAATAAGTTCACCAAGGGCAAAATGTTATTTAGTTCTATATGCAAATTATGTTTAATCCTTGGCAACCGAGTATCCATGTCAAGTCTGTCTAAAGGCTGTAAAATGGACAATTCAAGGTGTGGAGTACGACTCCTGCAATATATGGTATCATACTGACTGCATGGGATTGACAAATGACGTATATCTAGGTCTATATAACATATCATGGGAATGCTTTCAATGAAGAGTCCCAGTCTTAACTCCAGTCTTTTCAATTTGACATTTTCTGAAACCACTAACAGATTTAACTAATTGGAGGATGACAGCCAAGTTAGATCTGACGGATTGAACTTTAGTTTTACCAACCCAAAAGCCACTTCTTAACTTCAAAGGGGTCAACACCATCACGTCACCGGTTAGCTAGTTACACAAGAAATCAATGCACTTCCATTAATAATAATAATAAAATTACCCATTTCAGTTTTTTAGTGAAAGAAGTATTAATTTTTACGTGTTTAATGTTTTTTCTTATAAAGTTAATAAGGATTTATGCAATGTGAAATTAAATACTCATCACGCTATGCACGAACATTTCGTGCCAAAATAAGTAAACCACGCCCCGTATCCCGCTTCCGTGCAAAGGAACGTATAAACCGTATTTTTCTTTCCACAAATCGGTTGAAAATTACACAAAAATCACCTCTGCAAAATTTAACTTAGACCATTGGCCCGTTATAAAATAATCAAAATTTAAAAAAAAAGTAATCGGTTAGAACTTTTGTTCAGTGTACATGACTCAGTACGTTGTCAGAGCAAGAAGAAGCTTGTATCTGTCAAAATAAAATATTTTTCACTCAGCTTAGTTTTTCTATCGCTGTAGGACAATACTCTGACCAGTTTGTGTTTAGGGACTACTTCTTGCGGTCGAAGATCTATAATTTAGTGTACTGCAGCCATTTTGACCTTTGAGAATGGGAATTCCAAACTATGCATGTGCACAAATGTGAAATGGTAAAGAAATATAGTTCATCACCTACATTTCTTAGACTTATCTTGCTGTTCTAGTGTGGAGAATTCGCAGGATACAAATCAACATTTTTCAATATATTTTTGAAAGTCAGCAGAGACACTGAAACTCGGCTATTTCAAATAGAAATATTTCGGGGAAATTTCACAGGAGCGACACCATACATACTTATACTCACTTTAATCAACTGACTTCTATATTAAGGTTTTAAACGGAAAACTTCTAAATTTCTAAAATTCTACATTTGACTAACCCATTAGAAATATAACATAACTCACGACATACAGGTGGAACAAACAAAAGGAAGGACATCAAGGATGAGTGAATCAAAACCTGTTTGAAACACATGGAAATCAATTATGCTATTACATTGATAGAGAAACTTTATAATAGTTGCAATTTGTTTAAGCAAACCTGTTTGTTTAATAGAAATATGTGCATAACATGGACAGGTTTGATGACTGTTTTCGCTGTGTACTATGGATGACTCGCTATGATAAGTGATTATGCATCCGTCCTGTACGTCCTTGTTTTTTAACGTTGCATTCAACACATATACATGTGTATAGGTCATATACACAACAGCCAGCTCTTTCTACTATAGGTTTCCTGGACACTTTTTGTTTCACCAGTACTAACTTACCCTACCACAAAGCCGACAACTCATGTATAGGGTATGACCTGCCGCGACCGGAATTCGAACCCGGATCTCCGGATTCGAAGTCAGACATGCTAACCACTACGCCACGGCCGCGGCTACGTTCTTGTTATATAACTAAACTGCTTATATGACTCATATTTAATCAAAGAATAAAATTCAGTGTGCAAATATGATTTTATGTAGTCTTTATGTACAGGATTATCTTTTTTTGTAATTCACAATGTTAAATACTGTAACCAGTAACCACTCATTTTACCCTTTGTGCTTATTACTGCATGTTACGTTGTCATGGCTACGTTTATACTTCAAATAAATCAACCCTGTAAAGCGCCAAATATATATCTTATAGACATTTCTTGTTTAGATTTAACAATGGCATACACATGTTGTATTTATATGTGATGTGTATCAGTCAGTGTATATTATCAAATATTGTATTTATATTATGCTGCCTGCTTTGTGAATTGATTAATATGTGTGAATTAAATCACTGTAAACTTTCAATGCTTGCTTCAAGTACAACATCTTTCTTAGGTATTTATGTTGTAACGTATAAACCATTTCCTAGGAAGGATGACTGTAAACAATAAGGGACCTTAGTCAGTTATTTCCCCTCGTAAACTCTTCAAATAGGTAGGCCAAGATAGTTGGATTACTCGGATTTTAACCTTACTTTTCGATGTCAATTTGCCAAAATTATTCTTAAATAACGTTTTTGCACATCATTTAATTTGTTTGAAATTCAAGCTAAGTATTTTAAGGTAAGAAACTATATCATTAACAAGAAATATATTAGATGAAATATTTGTTATGCTTACATAGGAATTCAAAGATAAAATCCGAGGATTTCAATTGTAAGGACCTACTTACCAATTGAATTGCTTCAGATTTTATCAAGGAAAGATAACTGACTAAAGTCCCTTATTGATGACCAATAGTCAATGTAACCATTCACGCTTTCATAAAGAAAAAAACAAACTACTTTTTGTCAAAGCAAACAAATATTTATTAAACACACTAAATTAAAAATTTGGCACAAAATACAAATGATTTTTACATGGAAGAGATAATTTTGCAACTAGAATTTTCTTTTTATTTTGTGTAAGATCAATTATTATTTCGCCGAGTGAACTCATCTTATATTTTAAAGTGTGGCATAGCCACGAGTAAACATGTCTGTTTGAGTTCGTATGTTGAAGTTAAACAGATTTAACCAATAACATTTATGCAATTATAATTCCAATTTAGGTCCAATTTAGATGAGCAATTTATTCCACAGAATTCATGAAATAAAGTGTAAGAACTAGTAAAAATGTTTTCTGTAATTATTGAACATTATCAATCGGTGCGAACATTCATCTCTTAACAAGGCAAACCAGGGATCTCCACGTGTCTGATGAACATTGATTTTCCAAGTTTTTGTTTACGTAAAACGTAAAAACCTATCAAACGTTTATTTTCTACTGAGTTTTCTGATTACATTCTTCAAATGAAGGTAGTACGAATTTTAAAAGATAAATCCTTCCTTTAAATCTTTCGTTAAATCAATTATTGCTTTGACAATACATCACACAAGAAATGTAATGTGGGAACCTCATTAAAGCCGGTTTAAAAAACTTAAACGCAAAAGTTACAGAGGAAAATATCCATGATAAAGCCATGTAGATTTTTGGTTACTTTCTAATTATGTTCATCACATGGTATGTTATCATTGTATGAAGTTTCATAAAGATCAGACAATAAATTGCAGAAAAATATGCTTAATAAAAAAACTTTAAAGCGATTGTTAACGACACCGGACGCCCGGTGTTCTGTTTTGTAATCAGTACATTGTTTTTGTATTTGAAATAACAAAAGTAGTTAATATGTCATATTCGAACATAGGGCCCACATTGACTATATTTTGAAGGCTTATAGATAACTTTTGCTGCAACTCAAAAATGAAATGTACCAATAAAGGTTTGTATTCATTGCAAACACATGTATAATACATGTATACAAAAAATATATACAACAAATAAAACATTACAACAAAATTACAGTTCTATGAGTACAAAAAAAATCAAATGGTGAACTTTGGTTAAAAGAAAAAATAATAGTCTTTTAACGTGTTCCACTTTGGATTAAAGTGACGTTTTTTATTAAGCATAAAATATGTGATATTATGCTCAACGATGAATAAAATATATACAAATAAACATGACGAGTGATATTTGAACACGAAAATACATACAACCATAATATCATGTGTACCAATATGGTGTTTGATAATGTAAAAAATATGTATTTAACTGTTGTTCTTTCTAGTTTTCTAGTTATGTTCAATCAGTCTTCATCATGGTTTTATCATTGTTTCTTTTATCCATTTGATCATACTTGGTTCAAGTTTTGTATAAACGCCATGCTCTTTCTGGCACCCATTTCCATGAGATACAATACCTGCAGTAAACAATAGTATCCGACATATGATTTGGAAACAAATGACCTTACGCTAAACACTAATGTCTTGTTCGTGGCCTTCATCTCAAATTTGACATTTTTAAAATGACACAAATTTCATGCACAACCACTCACTTGGACTTACAACCAAACATTTACCTCAAAGCCGTTTCAATCACAAAATACATTGAACTCTTTAAAATACAACAATACGTACAATCTCTTCTCTCAGTGTCTATAAATGGGCTTGCGTACAGTTTTTGAGTCATTTGTAAATGAGTAAAAGACAAAATTACGTTTAAAAAAAGCAAACTGGCCGTCACCGTCAGCATAAAGCTAAATTGACCAATGTAACAAACATTACTTAGTATGTCAGTGAGTTTTAGATGAAACAATTCTTGCCGTTAACCAAAGCGTAGCTTATGTAAATGTAAATGTGTTACTGCTTGGAGTAAACTGTATAAAATTAATGAAAGAAAAGCAGTTCGTTTACATTTGCCAAAAGAAAGGTATGACGATTTTTGCGCAAAAAAACACATCCGCACATATCAGCCAATATTTGACTTATTTCTCATATCGGCTGATAAGTTACCGCATAAACAAGAAAAGGAGATAATGCCACGACGAAATAACATTATATTATTTGAATATTGAATGTATCATTTAACAATTTTTAAATTTACTCACTATCCCTAAAACTCAATATAAAATGCAAATAAATACTCAAATGCCATATCATTTTTTAATATTTAAAAATAAATAATCGTTTTTATTAATACAGGCATATATTTAGTTGCAACACCATCTCACGACTGTATTGAATATATAAAACAAATCCCTACATTGAGTTCTTGCGACGCAAAGTAGTCTAGATTGACCAAAAGCAAGAATAAGTATGATCAATGCGCCAAGAGCACTGTCTGGACATGGATTTAAAAGGGCAAAGTCTGGTGGTGTCATAAGAAAGAGGTTATGCGACGTCTAAAATGTACAAACACACTGTATAACGTAGGATCACAACACTGATACCCTCCGCTTATAAATGCTTATCAACCGATGAATCAACATGATTTCCTACTCTACATGAAAATGATCTATATAAGACATTGGACTACTGCAGGCGTGTCTACTTAAGCACATAGTGGATACAGTTGAATGCATGAAAAGAACAGAAACGGGTCGGAGGTTACATAACTTGTTAATCATTTTTAGCAGATGAATGGCGGTCCTATATTATAAGATATTATATATGTCATATATTGTTAACAAGGAGGCTGTTAATTCACGCGTTTAGGTTAACTAACTACATACAGTCGTACTGAATCTGATTGCACATGTCCGTCGAATGTCTACGCCGCTACATTTTGTAATGCATTTCAAATATAGCGTTTACTAAGACCGAATTACTTGCGCAATCCATGTCAATAAACCAAAAATGTAGATTTTTGTTGTGCTATAATTCAAAAAGCTACTAATCTGATGCCTCGAATTCGATTACAATATCGATATGCTATTATGTTGAACATTCCATGTTATGTGATACATTCCATATACAAATATAGTTGATATTTCATTATCGCTCGTAAAATACACGTCGTGTGTATTCGACATAAAGTACTGATTACACAATGAATAAGAATATGGTTTACCTATTTGTACATAACGTGTTTCATCATTTGTCATACGTACACTAAATGGTCCTCCACTATCACCTTGGCAGGCATCAACTACTTTGTCCCCAACTGTAAGTTAAGATAAAAACAGTTATGGTCTAAGGTTAAAAAATAGAGACAATTTGTTTGTATGTTACTACTTTACATGTGGAACGCACGTTGGCAAAATGGCTGCTGGCATGTTATTATATACAGTTTCAAACAAGCACTCTATTAATATCCGTGGGGAAATCGTAAAAAAGTTCATTTATACTTGATGCTTTTATGAAAATATACTTATATGTATTTTGTCACTTTAAAAGTTCAATTATGCGATTTATTTTCGCAAATTACTTGTTCTGGCTTTATCTTTTCTTATTTAAAGTTTTAAGTATCTATTTATACGTATACAATGTATATGTATATACAATGTATTGTGTTTTCCAATGACTACATACATTATAATTTGAATGTCAAACAATAAATGTTGACAATAAAAAGTCATCTTCTTTTTCGCCCCCATCCAATCTCTTTCAATCAAGTTTTCTCTCCAAAAACACTCAGCATTTCATAATTGCTTAGTTATCATGTTTTCTAATTGTTAAGTTCTATTTTAAATGCTAAGTTATCGCGCTTGAAATAAACAAATCTAGTAAAACAGTCAACTTTATATAGTATATTTATATAAATACCATGTACGTTAGAAAAGGGAATCATAGATGTAATATAGTATGCATAATAAATATTGGATAATGTAATGGTGAATGGTTTTTTTTATTCTTCAGGTTTTTTATGTTTAGAATCAATGTGTGTGAATTCTTCTAATAAATAAAACTAACAAAAAACTGTTTTTGAAGTGTATATGACTTAATCTGAGAGAGTCATAGTCGTATATGATGTCTATAATGTTGATGTTCTTATATGGCAATGCATTACCTTTACTTCCTGCACAGAACATGATTTCATTATTGAAATTTTCATCATCTTCACATGTTTGTATTTTCATTTGCATTTGTTGAAGATGCTTGTTTGTGTTTCCAGTAGCTACTGATTTACCCCATCCAGTGACCACACCATAAACACCTTTATTGAATGTCGCTAAAATTATACATAATATACATGAATTAGAGGTCATGAAATTATTTCTTCGGCCATTCCTCATCGTTTCAATTATTCTTAATTATGTATATCAGTCGCCAGTCACTGATCAAAGTTTGCGCTTAGTATCTAGTTAACAGATAAATCCAGAATTTTAGTCCTCCCATGAACGAGATTAGATTGACTGTCCGCCGTTATATGACCTATAAAATGTGTTGCTACGGCACCAAACCTAACAAAAACGAAAAACAATAAAAATACAGTTAGTAAACTTTAATGCTAGAAAGTTGACAATGATAAGCCAGCTGTGATATTATTTATTACTTGACTACACAGAAAATATTTTTTTTCGAGACAGCAGCTGAGGGTTTCTGTCTTTCCATACCAAAAAGTTGCGGTCATGGCAATTGATCAATACTATTTTGATTTTTCCTCATATTAATCTACGCTTGGCTTAAGGTTGCAGTATCAAAATATATGATAACTGACCATTTTTATCCGGAAGACAAATTGGTAAGAGAGATTTTGACATCTTCACTTCTTTTGTTAACTTAATCAACGCTATATCATATGCAAATTTTTTGCCTTCATCTGTATTATAGTTTTCATGGGGTATCTTTTTGCTTATATCGCACGATACAACACCTCCATTATCTCCCAGTTCTAGAATTTCTGAAATAAATCAAGGTTATGAGGATTTAAAGGGCATACATATACTCCAAATAACATTTCATTAAATCAACAAGTTGCTTACTTATTGGAGCTAATTGGTGTATCTTCTTATATAGTCTAAATAAAATACCGTTTCATCAATGAAACTAATCTACATAGAACGATTGAAGCATGTTTTAGTAACAAATCCAATTAGGAGTAAATGTACAATTATTTTGCTTGAAATTATCAAAATAAAAATATAAAATCATCTGCTTTAACGGCAAGACAAACACCTCGACGAAAAGTCGCACGTTAAAAGAAACAGAAAAACAGAAAAAAAAATTAATTAAGATTTGTTCATATTTTTCCTAATTGATAAAAAAATTTCCTTTTGTCTGAAAAAAATATATTAAGGAGTGTTCGGACAAGCAATTTGACAAACGTTTCTTAATGTTAATTACGGACTTTAGTGAGTTTTCTTTCCTTTATAAAATCTGAAGCAGACCAATTGATCAGAAGGTCTTTAAAGTTGTAATCATCAGATTTTACCATTAAAGTCTCATGTAAGGATAACACAATATTTAATATAATATCTTTCTTATTCATATAGATGTTTACAGAAGGGATGAAATTTAGATAGATATTAACCCTAACAATACTTCGATTTTTAAACAAATTTTAAAAAGATTGCGTAAATGTAATCCAATATTTAATTTGGCATATTGTCATTGAAAAGTAAGGGTAGATCCGAGTTATCAAACTAATTGGACATACATATTTGAAGAGTACACACGGGTAAATAACTGACTTAATATTCTGATTATCGCTGCGTAACGCACAGTAACCACATTAACATGGTTGTATATACATTTGATGATTCATGTATATACCTGGTCCCAGAATGCAAGTATGAAATTTTTTGTTGGGGAACTAATAAGAAATTGTGGAAAGGGAAAAGCTTGAAAGTATGGATATATTACATTAGTACATGTTTGCAGTAATGAAAATTCTGTTCTTTCCCAGGCAAATCGCGTTCTCTGTCTACAAAATATCTAAAATGAAATACACACAGTCCGTATAAAATATTTGCCCTACGAGTTTTACTCTTTTAAATTCAATACATTGCAGAAATAACCATTTCGCTCTACTTCCTGTAATGAAATAAAGAAGAAAATTTACTTAAAATGACTTTATCAGTATTTGCAGTACAATGAGCAGCTGTTAGTATCCACTTTGAGTCAATAAGAGATCCTCCACATACTAAAACACCATTTTTCTGAAATGAATTTGTGAACATTATAAGATTATCACGATACTTAGAATGAATAATAGTGTGATACATTCGCACAACAATTGACTTCCTTAGTTTACATAATATAAGATACGATTTGCTGCATTATAAAACCTTAACATACTCGTGGTAATTTTATATATGACAAGTTATATGATAATATATGTTTTGTTTCAACAGCAATGGGACATAATTGACATAACGCCAGCCTTGCCATTTCTAAATACTCATAATCCGTTCAGCAATGAAAGTATTGGCGTATACTCTAACAAATATCAGTCATTTGTCTATAGACAAAAATGAGTTCTTTGTTCAACAAATTTGCCACTTGTTTAGGGTTGTAGTTAAGTAGGCTCAGTGTTATGTCATATTGTTTAATTTTCAAGTATACAGTATTTATTACATTGAAAGTATAGTCTGACTCAATTTGAATTCAAAGACGGAGACTATATCATAGCCTTTCATAAAATACAGTATTCTTTCTTAGGGCATATACAGTTTAAAGAAAAAGAAGCATCAGGTTAGTGGTTTATTCTTGGATAATATGCTAAAGCGTGTGGTCAGTGAGCTTTAATATTGGGCAATATTGAATCATTTAATGTTATATAAATGTTACAGGCAATTTGTAATTCATATTAACATATGATTATGATTATAGTTGTAAAACAACATTAAACTTGAATAATGTAACTCGTTATAAAGAAATATGAAATCTGAAATGATTTTGCAAACATGTCGATTGTTTCATTTTATGAAGTACATTGTCTAAATTGTGACTTGTCATGGCACGAAGTTGTATAGTATACACTCGGATATCATTGCCAAATAATTATTTATACAAGCTCATTTAAGACCAATACATAACTTAGAAGAATTATCTTTAATAGCAAGTTTCAAAGCTAATGCTCACTTCTTTTTGGCACAACTGTGTAACAACTGTCCTAACCAAATAGTTTCTTATCTTAAGTACAACTTGCTCCCCCATTTCTGTTTGTCCAATGAAATTCTTTTCCAGTAAGATGGACAGTACTATTTGGTAGTTTTGATAAACTGGTGCGGAGCATAGGCAGTATGCAGAGACCATCTTGACTCATTTCGATTGTAAGAATAGTCTGCATAAATTGATTGCTGAGTGCAAGGAACATTTCTATCAGGTTTCACCAATATTGGTGTCCAAGATGTCATATAAACTTAAAAGTTCTCTATTGAATTTTGTTACAGCATAAAATACAGATCTTCAGTAAGATTTTGAATTCCTTTAATTAATTAGTTAACTGATGATGTCAACGAAATAAGACGAAGATGATGTCAACTTTGAATCCATTATTACTTATAGTATAACTAGGATCCCAAGCTTAACTAATCTTTTCTATTGGCACTATGTACAACTGTATCGCTGAATTATGATCAAAGGTTCATAACATAAATATTTCTTGTATTAAGACATAATCTTGATTTCAGTAATACATATTTAGTAAAATAAAACTTACATCTACCAATTGTGCCATCCATGGCCATGCTCCCTTTACTGCGTCGTGTTTATTTACTGGTTTAGAATCATTCTCTAATCTTGTAAGTGCCAGATCAGTTTGACCACACTGTAAATTTAATGATGAGCCTGTAAAGAACAAGCGAATGTCTATAATTATGTTGCATACTGTATGTTATAAACAAAAACTATGTTACTATGGTTTTATGTCTAATCTGTAATTAATTATACAATGTTACATTGTTTTATGATGTTGCATCATATTTACTGGAAGAATCTTAAATGTACTACTCAATTGTCATTTTACCCTGTTCTTAAATGATTCTTAAACATTCTTGAACGTTCCACGTGTCTTCATAAAGGTCACTTATCCTTGGTTGATCATCATTCAGTCTTCAAGTTTATTTATTACAGTATATTCATTTAATGTGGTCATAAATATTAATAAACAGTGTTGGAATAACAGAAATAACATCGTAACTTGGTTTTCAAAAATGGGAATTTCAATTTATATAAATCGGAGACTTTTGACAAAGAAACACAGAATCAATAGAGAATTGGACATTCATCTACTCAAGTTTTATTTTATATACAGTGTTACCCTAAGTGGCCAGGAACGGGAAGTGGCCAGATTGACTGCTTACAGCAGGTTGCCGCTTCAACCAGGTTTAATTACACTGCATCAAGCAGTTCGTTCTGACTGTACACAAAAATTCGCCATTTTTGAATGTCTTTGGTTTGTTTATAATATGATTTAAATGACATTCTTTTACGTAATAATTGTGTCTATATACATCGGGTGTAACGTTACTCTTTCTTGATATTAAAGTGAGCTTCAAATATTTCCGATAATTTTAAGACAGGTTCTGCCAAAATAGCGGTTACGAACTTGACGACGCTGTCGCCGTTTTGTTTACGTTACAAACCCGTAATCCGGTTATTTTCCGTATAACTCACTTACTTATTTGATCTTCGTAAAAATATTTTAGTATTGAAATCAATTGTAATTGCCAGTTGTCAAACCTTCTTATAACCTAATTTAACTAATTGAGTAAAACTAGCAGATTAAGTGTTTATGCAGAGCTTATTATTTATTGATTTTCAAAGATGACAAGTGTCATTTGTATATCGGAAATCAAACGTCACGTGACGACGCTTGTATAAATTAAATTTGTCTGTTTAATGACTTAACTGGATGGGTTGATAACATTGTTTGTGACAAGCAGTTAATTTCAAATTTATTTGACCGTGACCGCTAAATCCAGGTAAATTGACAATTTTTGAAGGAGTGTGTGGCCGCAAATGTAATACTGATAATCTTTAACATTGACATCGTTATTCACGACTATAAATGATAAAATGGTGATAAAAAAACTTTCTCTAGTTAAGCTAACTTACGCAATTTGTTGAACGATTAATCTAACTAAGAGACACCTTTAGTAATTTTTCAAACAAAAACATTGGCATTTAATGCGATTCTTATCACGTGATTAAACATGTTACCGTCAATTCATCGTCATAAAAATCGATAATGCTAGTATTTGACACGTCCGCTAAGATAATGAAATTTTGGTGACACGTTGTTAATTCAAAAAATTGAAAAAATCGCGGTCGGTGACCGCTTATTACAGGTAAATTGACCGTTTTTAGAAGAAATGACTGACCAGTGGCCACAGACAGCAGGTGACCGCTTATTCTAGGTGCAATATTGCACGATTTTCGTCGGGAGGAAGCCAAACTGGCCGCTTACAGCAGGTGACCGCATATTCCAGGTGGCCATTAATGCAGGTTACACTGTATTTCATCTGTTTGTTAATTTTTATACAAAATGTTGTTAAATACATTTATATTTGTTCATTTTATTTAGTAACGGAATTCAATTCATTTTCTGCACCGTAACAATAATTTTGACTTTTTTATACGTGCCTACATTATATAATTCATTAAAATAACAAATATTTCTAATAAAACATCATTATTGACATTTCGCCGGGGCTAGTGTTACAACAACGTAAGACCAAGGGCTTATCTACATAACAAAGTAATCCTTCGTGTCCAAAGACTTTTGACTTTGTTTGTCTAAGTATACGCTAATCCTTTCATTAGTGAACGGATTATGATTATCTAGTAATTGGACGTCTGACGTTATGTTAATTAGCTCGCCCTAATGCGGTTGAAAGAAAACAAATAAAATCATATAACTTGTCAAATCTAAAATAACCAACAGTATTTTTAAGTTTTATAATACAACATCGAGTGACTTATATGATACAATTCGAGGTTCTATGTCAGGTAAGGAACCTACATGATTTAATCCGGTAATCTTTTACCACGTATAGAAAGTGAGTCGCTCGACTTAATTTCTTTACATGATAAAAGCGGTTCTTTAACTCTAAAATCATCGTAAGCCGAATGTTACTGATAATACGCACACAACCCAGAATTTGTTTTAATGGAAATTTCAGCTGATTTTCGTAATTTTCAAATGATACATTATATCTATACATTACAAAAATAAATATGCGATTTTTTCAATTCTGTTTACATTAAGAAAGCTTCACATGGTTGTTTTGAGAAAAAATATTTGTTGGCCTAGAGTAAGTATACATTTATATCGCTATGAAACCTTCGATATTTAAATCTCTTAACGATAAAGTGCTTACCAAATTATCTTTAGAAATTAAAATTACATAACAGGTAAATATTGCTGGGGTTCTCCTGTTTTTATAAATATATAATAATATTGTTTTGTTTACCGTTTTCAATCATTTGTTTGATGACTTCATCAAGCTGATCTTCTTTAATTGGAAAAAAATGTTCTTCATCTTCGATGTTAGATGCCATATCTTTCATTGTATTGTAAGCTGTGTTATGATTTAGCTTGTCAGCTCCCAATAGTATTGAGAATATTTCCGCATAATATGGTTCTTTCTTTAGTTTATCAGCAATATCTGTTGGGTTGCCTTCTTTATTATACCAGCCTAATAAAAATAATATATCATAACTTCAGCCTTAAAGGTAAATCACTTTTTTAGCTAAGTACATTATTAGATAACAATTGTAAACGTCGATAAATCGGCAACGATAAATTGATATATTAATGTATTTATAATCATATGCTACGTTTTAAATACTAACATGAGTTTATGATTTGAATAAAATGATAATTGCACTTTAACGAGAGAAAACCCACTGTGTTGTGCAGTGTGATAATTTCTATCATATGTTTTCTTTGCCATTTGCTAATTCAAGGTTAATTGGGTTAGAGCCGTAGCCATACATTGTATATGTCATATAACGGCGGTCAGTGAACCTTCTTACTCCGCCTGGAGAGGCTGAATCTCTGGATTTAGCTGTTAACCAACTACGAAGCGCATACTTTCGTTAGGAACTGACAATGCCCTACATAATTAAAATTATTGTTAGGAGGGAGAATGACCGTAGGAATAATGAGCAAGCTATACAAAAGTATGCCCGCCCAGGAATCAAACCTACGACCCCTCGATCGGTAGATTTGCGTGCTACCAAACTGGGCTAGCTTGTGGCTGTACATAAGGGGCAAAAATGACTGTATAAAAAATTTCACTTTTTTACTCTGTAACATGAATTGCAATTTGTGGAAGCAATCTGATTAGACATTGCGGTCGTAACTGTACTGAAACTATAGTTTTTGGAAATGGATGATAATGAAATCAACTTTGAACTGGCAGAAACATATTTTAAAGATAAACTTACCGTCGCTCATTATAATTACCACCTGATCTGCATTCCTTGTACGTTGTCCTTTATTATATGATTGTTTCTTTGAATATATATCCTTACCTACGTCTAGAAGGGCAGTCGAGATTGCTGTTCCTTTTCCTGAAAATATAGAAGACTGATATATATATATCATGCAAAACGTATATTAAGAAAT
Source organism: Mactra quadrangularis (assembly GCA_025267735.1). Classification (NCBI taxonomy): domain Eukaryota; kingdom Metazoa; phylum Mollusca; class Bivalvia; order Venerida; family Mactridae; genus Mactra; species Mactra quadrangularis. The sequence goes on along the minus strand of CM046311.1, from coordinate 23,040,591 downwards.
TCACTAATCTGAATCCTGATCAATCAATATGTGTTATGTTAACTCATTGATGTTAATTCTTTTCATTTGACCTTCATCGAACCAGCACAAACGTTATCTGTACTATGTGCATTAATAATTGTTTTACAGTTAGAGGAAGTTTGGTGATTATACCACAACTGTTCACGACAGTTTAATTTCAGAAAGAACACATTTTCGCCTCAGGGTGTTTGACTGCTATAACATCTATTGTAAATGTTTTTTCACATTACAGATAGTTTAGTATATTTCCATACAAGAGACTCATAAAAGTGCTTTGCGCGATATAACCTTTCTGTGTTGGTGCGCCGTAAAACCCAAACAAACAAACAAACATAAAAGTGGAGTTTTTCAGGAAAAGTATATATAAGACTTCACGCTGAGAAACATTTGTATAGGAATCATATTTACCGACTTTACTAAGGGTTGTGTTCAGCTCATTTTTAACAAACGTCTTGTCGATGTGTTTTTGAGCATCTTTATAGTCTTTAAATATTGCATTTTCATCGTTATAATGATCATTTCTTGCCTCGAAGGTTCCACCAGCAAACAAAAAAAAGGCAAGACGTGTGCCATAAGGTTTATCACTTATACCGAGCTGCAATAAATAAAATTGACCAAATAATTAAAAACTAAAATTGTTTACTGAATTATTGGTGATCATGAGGTAAGAATAAACAGTTTTACCCTAAAGCGATAATTTATGGCGAAGTCAACCAAAATGGCAGACAGAAATATGATTAAAAGCATAAAAGTATTCTTTTTGTCAAAATTTTGTTTAATTTACTAGTAAGCGCATACTTTCGTTATTGACTGACAACAGTTACTGCTCTATCAAGAATCATTGGTAGGAGGGAGAATGACCTTCGATGTGTGGTACCAACTTAGCTTGTCGCGCGGCTGAAAAATTATGAATAATGCTTAATTACGTGTCACACCTTTACTGAATATTGATAAGTTTTGTTTCAGTGCAGTACACTACGGTACTTGTCAAGTGAACTAGTCAATAGATCCCTTATTTTAGAAGTATCATTTATTATTTCGGCGTAACTGCCTGAGCTGATTCTGTGGTCTATCTTAAAATCTAATCCTAATGGATAGACAAAAGATGCCATACTGGTGAGAAGGAGCTATTCCTCGCTCTATTGGTTGAAAAACGCTACATGTAAAGAAATCAGAATTTCTCTATGTTATTCAAAATTGGTGATGTTTTCTTTAGCATTGTGTGACGTAAAACACGGTTATTTTGCAAACTTTGAATACATCACGAATAAAATTTATTAAACGTGTGCCAGGTACATGTACTATAGTAGTAAGCAAACGCAAAACAAAAACACTACAATACAAAAGGAACTGTTTAAACTGAATAAGGATTTGTTGTTAAACATTAACTCAAATATAACTTATAAGGAACCGATTATAATTAACACAGTCCGGAATACATTTGCGAATCAAGAAATCTTACAAACTTACTTTTTTTTATTTTTCATTAGATTTATTTCAAATTTTCAATAAATGTAGATCTACACATGGACATAACACCAGTAAACTTTCATCCAGATATCTTTAACTAATATGATTAATGTTAAGTCAAACTCAAAATTCCCATGGGAATTGGCAAAGTCCCATGGCAGAATGGCTCTCCCATGGGATTTTAATAGGAGAAAAATGGAAATTTTCTCCCATTTATAATATGGGAGAAAATTCCTATCTTTTCAAATTTATCCAAACTAACATTTAGAGATAGAAATGGATAGATATATTTGTACATAACATTATTCCAAATAAAAAATGAATAGTTTGTCATTTTTAAAGCATTAAAACACCATTTAAAAATTCTCCCATATTATAAATAGGACAATTCTCCCAAATTACCCTACGTTATTCAATATCATACTTTCGCAGAGTGTGTTCAAGAAATTATTTCTACCACTTTTCTCCCTTGCTTATTCTAGACCATGTCAGGCAGCTAGTTGTCAGTCACAGAGTATGTGCTTAGTAAACGGTCAACATTGAAATTCTAACCACCCAGGAAAGATGAGTATATGGGTTGACAGGTCGATAAGATGCGACTTCTACAATGTGTTGCTACAACGCAACTCCGCCCCCTTAAAACCAACCATTTATTAAGAAAATAATATTTTCAAAAAAAAGTGAGTTTACTAAATCATATAGTAAATTTTATATTCGTAGGCGGATCTAGCAAGGCTTAGTAGGGAGATTGAATTATTGTTCTGTATCAACCTGCCCGTGCATCATCCCACCCCATGGAGTCTCCCTTAAATATCATATTTTACGATCGATAGAAAAAACCTTGGCATACACCGGGTTCGCACCCCCATGGATCCACTTGTGTTTTATTGACGTTAATTTAATGGGTTATCTTATTATTAAAGCATTATATAAGAAATTACTTTTAAATATTTGCATCTTGCATGACGACAACAATTCAGTAGATTCAAGAAATCAGTGTAATACTAAAATGTCCGTAGATTAAAAATGTAGATCCGTCTAATAGAACTGCGTAGTTATTAGCAACGAACCGCATTCGGAAAGTAGTCGGTCATTCGCTACGAACAACCTCGGACATATTCAGGCACCTGATTGAAACTATGTAAACAAGTACATGATCGTTTAGACGATGACTGAAAGTTCGTTTTTAGACCATAAATTTGAAATTTCTCATTTCATTGGTACCGATGAACAATATTTGGTTCAATTTAAAACAAATAAATATGTTTAGACAAAGATCTGTGTGTACACTACAAGAACTATTTTGTGTAAGCGTTATGTGCTTCGCCTCGCGTAGGTAGTAAAATCACCAAAATCAAGTGAAGAACCCCGACGAATCCTTCCGAGATTATTCAATCATGAAAGGTCGAGGGTGTTCCGAATGCAACGAACCGGAAATAGTATTAATAAATGAAATGGACAGTTGTTCAACATGTGACATTTCTTGCTGGAAAATCGTTAATATCACAGTAAATAATTGGAATAAATTACTGAAACTTGGCAGAAATGGGAATGACCGTACATAGTACTGATTGAAATCGAAGATAATACAGTCATTGAAACAATTCCGGTAAAGGACCAGTTCCGGCTCACTTAATCTTATTTTGCATGTAACTGCGATTTAAACACAGAGAAAGCCTTAAAAAAGTAAACTGGTTACGAAGTTTAACCATTTTTCTTCTAAAGTATACGAATTTCATAATCGATGTTTACACTCCGAGTCAACAAGCGCTTGAAATGAAGTGTCGATTCGCATACGTACGTATTAGCCGCCGCCGTGTTTAAAATCGAATAAAGTTATTAATATTGGGGTAAATGCCATATATTTGGTTATGATTATGATGTTATTTTCACACTCTTTCAATTAAGACCACTCTTTCTTGCTGCCGTTGAGAAATTTACAAGTTATCATTCGAATTGTAAGACTGGTAGTTAGACCAGTTCCGGAACAGTGATTTTGTACATTTCGTTTATCAGGGGTCGTCTAAAAAATGACATTTCAAGGCAAACTTGAGCTTTGGTATTTATCAGATGATGGAAAATGAGGATAATTTCGTTCATACACATTGTTGTTTTGTTTTTGAGCACTCACGTCCGTCCTTCTAGCTGTTTTTATTTTGCCAGTGTTTGATAAAAAGCATTTTCAGATGTTCACTTCAAAACTTTGGTACACTATTAAAATAACTTGGGAATTAGAAGTTTTAAATGTAAACACGAAAATACCCAACCTTCCAATGATTAAAATTATTTTCAATTAGAAAATCAAGTTCATGTGCATATGGGAATCTATTAATGTAATTCTATGGGTAAGAAGATTAGCATACATTGTATAATACTACAATGAAATCTTACTTAGATCTATACCCACAATGATGTAGATTATTTCCTTGTAAATGTATTGGACATGGATGCAGGCACTGTCACTCATTTGATAGATATATACTAGGCAAAACATCTACCGCAACAGTGTACATTTGCAAAGATAGGTAGCATGGGCTATGTGATTATAAATATATATAATGTGATACTAGAATAAGTCTATAAGAATACTCAATACACATTTTATTCACTTCTTTTATTCATTTACAATTAACAACATAGGTCACCATAATCTGGAATTAACACTATCAGTATCTAGTGTGTCCTTCTTCTGCGTTGACAACGGCAATACATCTTTGACGCATTGATGCAATTAAGCGCCTAACAAATGTCAACGGAATATTGTCAAACTTCTGATGTAAGGCATCAGACAGTTGTTGCAGAGTCTGAGGTTAAACATGACGTTGCCGTACACGCCTATCAAGTTCATCCCATAAATGCTCGATGGGGTTGTGATCTGCTGAGTATGCAGGCCAAGGCAATGTTGCAATGTTGTTTTCCTGAAGAAACTGTGTACAGACACGAGCAACATGTGGCCTAGCATTGTCATGCTGGAATATGACTTTTCCTTGGTTGGCATTGACGTATGGAAGGAGTACATTACGAAGGATATGTCACAATAGCGTTGAGCGTTGAGAGTACCAGGAATAACAACAAGCCAAGCTTAGCGTTATGTGTTACACCACCCCATACCATTACTGACAATCGTCTTAAAACATAAGCTTCCACGACACAGGCGTCACTAAAGCGTTCACCCTGACATCGGTAAACACGTACACGATCATCTGTCTTTTGTAAAGTGAACCTCGACTCATCAGGAAAAAATCACTAGATTCCAGTGAATAGCTTGCCATCGTCTGTGCGTCGTAGCCCAACGTAAACGTGCCTGGCGATGTCTTGCTAACAAAACCGGACCCACGTAAGGACGCCTAAAATGGATACCTCTCTCTCTCAGTCTGTTACGAATTGTTTGCACACTTACTGATCTATTGTGTGTTCCTACGGTTACAACAGTTGTTGTTGTTGCTGGCAGTTTTCTGTTTCGTAGGTTTTGTAGTCTTATGGCATTATCCTGTTGTCTTGTCGTTACACGTTCACGACTCCTCCTTTGAAGATCAGAAACTTGACCTGAAACGATGAAAGAAAGAAACTGAATACTGTTCTTTGAACTTCAAACTTCAACGATCAGGAATGAAAAATCATAAGACGAGTATGAAGTAAATATCGGTTCCGTTACATACCTGTTTGATTGAACGTTTGCCAAAGCCTGGATATTGTTGACGGAGCACATCGCATCATTCTTGCAACTTGTCGCGTTGAAGTTCCAGCTTGCAACAATTCAATGGCCTGACCCCGAAGTTCAGTGCGCAATCGTGGCATAATAAACGTCTATTTGATAAAACGAAATGTGTTAAAGTGAAAAGCGGCCAATAGAGTATTGAACTTTGAAATTTTGAAATTCCATATTTGCACGTGATTCACGTGACACACGTAATCTGTTTAACACGATAAATTGTTATTTTAGAAAAATAATGTGTAAAATTTTCAAACCGTTTATTCAAATCGATTGTGTTGAACATATTTAATGTTTGCGTACAATTCAACGAAAAATGTTACATATTAAGGAAACTATCACGTATTTACGTGTTGCGTTATAAGTTTTGTTTAGTTGATTTTCCTGTATCATTATAGTATATCAGCAATTCCATTTGTTTACTTGTCAGTATATTTAAGTGAATATTTTAGATAGTTCTTTGCCAAGCAACAATAATCAGGATTGTGATGCATTTTAATTATGCAGAGTTTTCCTTACTTATATTTTGTAAAAAAAATATGAAATAGTGTGTACGTTACAGCTGAAGTGCACTTGTAGATCCAGATTGCTTTTTCCAAAATTTAGACAATTTTTTTATCACATGTGCCATAAAATAAAATCAAACATGTATATGTTTGTTTCATTTTTCTTGTTGTCACTTAACTTGTTAAGAAAGCAAGAACATAGATTATATTCTTTTGATATTTAGCAGCTATTTAAACAATAAAATACTTTAGCTATAGCTGTGTCATGCTATTTCCTTCTGTTTGATCAGTTTGCTTATCTACTATTCCTGCGAATAAGTCGGAAAGCAACTGCCTACTTCAATTTCATGAGAAGGTATGATGCCCGAGTCCGCATTCTGCCAAAGTTGATAGGTTTCACTGCATACAAGTATTCAACTATAACCACTACAGGTGGAGGGGTTATGTCCAGTATTATACTGGAGAGTTCATTCCACTAAATATATCCTTAAGTTTTTAGTGTGTAGTTACTACACTGATAAAATGATATTCTGTACCGCGATATCTATGTCTCTAACAGTTTAATACAGTAGTCTTTGCGCCATTGAGTGAACATAACCACACCACCATAAAAGCTAGCTACAATGAGGGAAAAAGTGATGTGCATTACACCTCTGCTAAATACATCCCCTTCATACTAGAAATCTTCTTCAAATTCTTGTCGGTTGAATGCCTGTGGAACAATCTGAATATGAATTCTCAGAAATTGTCGTGAGTTATTTGTCTGTATGCCATTTGTGACTCTGTAAAATTCCTATATTCATATTATATTTAATTTCAGATAATTTTTTATCGTATAAGAAATTGCTTAGATACACATATAACCAATGTCAACTAACTTTAATGAGTTTTCATATCAAAGAAGAAATGCCATGAAAAAACATCTGTAGCTTCAGTAATTTTTAATGAGAATTCATTCTGTTTCACATGTAATGTTAAACCAATGGCTCCATTATGAACTCTTTATTGTTTATCTTCTAGTGTTGTCAAAAAAAGATAGACATAGTAACAGAGATAATGTTATAAACGTCTCTGATATTAACTAGTTAGGTATATGTACTCACAATTTGCCTTTCACAACGAGGGACCTTGGTCAGTTTGTTCCCCTTGTATACTCTTCAAAAAGTAGGTCCAATTAGTTGGATTATTTAGATTTTACACTTATTTGTTAATGTCAATTTGCCAAATTTAATCATGAATAACTTTTTTGTAAATGATTTGACTTGTTTGAAATGCTGGCTAAGTATTTTTATAGTAAATAACTATCTAAATTTCATCACTTCTGTAAATATCTCAATTTTTATATTTGTTTCTCGTATAAAGGAATTCAATGATAAAATCCGAGGATTCCAACTGCAAGGACATACTTACCAATTGAACTGCTTCAGATTGTATCAGGAAAAGATATAGGAACTGACTAACATCCCTAATTTTGTGAGAAAAAAATCTCAATACATCAAAATGGATGATACAAAAGCAGTGGTGATTTAATTTCTGAACATAAGCCATCTCTTATTATTATAAGAGCGTCTATCAGAAATATTACTTTTTATTGCTGTTAACCTTTAATCAAACTTAATCAGAAATGTGGCTCAATAAAATTGCTTTGAGTTGACCCCCGTTCAAAAACTAACCAACAGAAAGCGCCAAACCGAAACTAGTCAACATGGTTCAGAACTGGTTCACTTACATACGGCATTCGTCGGCGCTGTTATGGTTTAAATCTATTGAATTGTGTTTATTGATGCTTCATGACCGTTTAAGTAGACATTTAATAATCAATAAGGTTATGCCACAGTGGTGTAAAATTAACAGCGAGTGGTATACCTGTTTTTAGAGATTTTTTTACAAATGTGGAAAACTTTTGAAAGGCAGTTCATTATTTAATTCACGTTGCTAGATGACTAACTGAGCCACATAAAGAATGTTTAAAACCCTATTTTGTGATAAAAATGTGTTATTTAGGTCAAAGGTCAACAAAGTGCATTTCCTTTTTATTGAAGTTATGTGGTCATGGTACAGTATATTACTAGTCAAGTAAGTTTATAATAGAAACTTTTAAAATACTTTAAATTTATTCAAAAGATTTTTAATGCGCCTGGTTACATGATTACGTCCCTTTATGTAATGTTTGTTGCGTAAATGGGTAACAATACAGCTCCGATTTAGCTCAGTTGGTAGCACGCTAGTCTGCTGATTGTGAGGTTTTTTATTATATTACCGGGCAATGAATTATTTCATGGAGTTTGTTCATAAAATGATTTCTATGGAAATTCTCCCTCCTACCACGGATTCTTAATTATGTCAGGTACTGTCAAAAGAACATGCTTAGTAACTGGTAGAGACCTTAACCAAGATATTTAGCTTCTCTAGGACGGCCGTGATATGACCTTAACGATGTGCTGCTACGGCGTTGGACCCAACTAAACTGGTTAATTCACAATAAATCAACCCTTACTTGACAAACATTGAATTAAGAACATATTTTGATTTCTATGGAATATTTGTAAAATGTATCATAATCTAAATGGTACATATTCTCAACATAATTTATGAAAAGACGAAACAGGATTAGCATAATCTTGTAATTTACTTTCACACCCAAGTATGCATACTCAGCCAGCTTGATAGCATTCGCATGTCGCAGAATTGCATATGTTTCTAACACCACAGGTCACTAGTTGCAAGCATACCGAAGGAATCGGCGGCTTTCGAATCCAAACAGGAGATAAAGTATCATTTTCATGTGACCAATATCCCGTATTGACTTTACGTAATCATAAGGTTCAAAGTGAATATATGCAGCCTGTATCCATGTCCAACTTTTAGGCCCATACATGATCTCAAATCGATGCTCGACTTTCAATAGAAAAGTATACGGAACAATTCTTTAAACGGCCACAACTTTTTTATTGTTGAAGATACCAATTTTGCGCAAATGATGGTAAAAAGCTTCATCTTTCTTCTTCCATTTGGTTGTTTTTATATTTTTGTAAAATTGTAAAGTTTTGGTCTATTTTAAGGTTATATTTGATTACTCACGTTACTATAGAATAAGAAGGAAAAAAATACCTTTGTTGATATATGTTAAAAAATAAAGCCTTTCCGGTTCTTTGATCAAATTTGTGCAAACGACTTGAGAAAGCTAAATGTTTTTAGTTTCCGGAGCATTTTTATTTTTAAAATATCTATGTATGAAGTTTTGGTCTATTTTGCACTTTTTTCCAAAAGTTTTGGATTCTAAATGTTTTTCCCCTTAATTTTATAATGTGCGCTATAGGATATAGGGACCCCTGGTGTGATTGTATAATACATTGTGTATAGCAAGGCACAGCGGGTACACTTTTATGACAGGATAACCTTCCTGTCTCTGTTTTATTGATGATAAGTTGTATTTGTCAAATGATCTAGCAATAAAATTTTAGATAAAATATTATTCTGGACTGTTAAGATCATATAATTTTTGGTAGATTTACTCGACTAAAAGAGCCAATGAAATCAGTATTATAAAATAATATTACTTTAAAACAATTTTATTGATGTAATATTCCTTCATTGCTTGTAATATATTTACACTTTGTATATGCATATAATTTTCGTTTTAATGTATTCATATTTTGCTGATAAATGAATACTTTCAAACATTAATTAAGTGTTGTAGTTTATTTGTCGGCATGATAGAAACTGACATGTAACTGTTTTAATTTCACCACTACAGTTATGGTTTATTTAAACAAAGATACCATGAAAACTTTTTTATTGACTAGTTTATTCATGTAAAGCAATTACATGAAAAAGGTGAACTTAGTTGAACAGCAATACTATTATTCATCAACTAACTGAACTAAAATTCTGTCAAAATAGAATATTGCAACGGAAAAACAAAACAAAAAAATAGTTATCGACGGTTTAACAATAACGATGAGCATTGAATAAGTTGTTGCAATTTAACTTTATTAAAAATATGGCATATCAAAGTTAACGGACGGGCAATTAATTAATTAAAAAAGGAGATATAATAGTGTTTTTATATTTCTCATTTCTAACATAATTTAACAATCGACAAACTATTTCAATCGTTAATTTTGTTTTAACCAGTCATTTTATATTAAACATTTATATAACATACATATATATGCATTTGTTGCATAAAACCCCTATTTCTACTAACTGTCATGTATACAAAATGTCACCTCTAAACTAGTGACATCTTCATTACATCTCATGCACAATTATACAAATACAAAACATTTGTCCACAAGATATTCAATCCCCTAATGATAAAGTGAAATCTACATGTATGTGGTTATGATCGTGATCTAAGATCCTTATCTTACATTATCGATCACAACATGGGGTCAAGCCTTGTAGATTATTTTATTACGAAACTGATGTATCTAAAGTTGGGTATGAAGATCTCTGTAGATAACTGGCGCTTAAAATATGAAGGTGTGAAGCGTCCTTGGTAGACGGAAGCAAATCAGAGGACTGTTTGTTTTCATAAAAATTATGATATAACATAAATCTACGTCTGGACTAAGTAGGTTTTCAGAATTGCAACCATAGAGGGAACACTTTAATCTTTCAATATTCTTAGTTTCCTTATTGTGACTTATTGATAAAAACAAGCCAGGATTTTTAACAAATTTCTTCTAACTTGTATTCTTGCTGAATCCATGAAATGAAGACGTGATATCGCCCCCAGTCAATAATGATTTTTCTGATATCACCCCTAACTATTCAGTGATAGAATTAACATAATAACAACGCCACAAATGCAGAAGTAATTCGTCAGTATCTGTACTACTACATGTAACAAGTTATCGTATATATTTATTTTCCATCGCATCCTTTATGTGAATTATAATGTGAGTGTCAGACTCGTGCTTTGTGAAAAAACTTTCTGCATTAAAGTTATTTGCTAGAGCGATGATTATACCAGAAACCCCACCACCTGTAACAATTGAATAATACAATGGTAAAGAATTTCCTCCCCTCATGAGATTAGGTCTGCTTTGTTGTCAGCTTATGTTAATATATTGATCCCATATTTGAGGTAGTGTCACATGTCGAGAAGTAATTTTTTTTCTAACAGGTCGTCTTTCACCAATTTGCATTGTTCTTGTAAAGACGTAAGTGGAGTTTCAACCAAGATATTTATCAAAAGTGACACCAACAAGCGTAGTTTGTTCACAAAAAAGTCAGAAAAAAGTCTTGACAAATATAACAGCATGGTCACCAAACACTGTTCAGTCTGACACTGTTCAGGCTTGCGAAGAGATTAAATCAAGCATAACTCTCTAAAAACCGATGTAGGTCTGCTTGAATTAGATACCTTTGATTGAACGATTATAACTTGTTCAGTGGTAAGTACATTCAGAAATTGACATCCATGGCATCACAGAGGCGTAGGTTTCTACATACAAGGTCCAATCCCCCAAATTTGTGCTTTTGTAGAACAGAAGAGAATTTCTGGTTTTATCAATGCTCGAGCAAAACACTTATACACTCGCATTATAATTTACGTCACGGATTTTGTAGATAAAGGACATAAACGATTACTTGTAAGTGGTACAAATACTGATGTATTACTTATTTATAAATTACAATCTTTAGATTGAAATATAAATGGTATCTGGTACATCAAGCTATCTGTGTTGTTATCAATTGGTCACAATAAGGAGATTGAAAATATTAAAAGATTCTTGTGTGCACTTTATTATTGCAATCCTAAAAACCAACATAGATTAATGTCGTTAAATACGTTTTTAATGCAAAGATCTCCATTGATTCGCTTCCGCCTACCACGGACGCTTAACAGTTTCATATTTTTAAGCGCCAGTTATCTTACAGAGATCTTGGTACAGGCTGCAAATATTAACTTCGAACCTAAAGATCAAGTCACTATGGGACATTGATCACATAGAAAGGATAAAATATCTCCTGTTTGGATTCGAAAGTCGCCAAATCCTTCTGCATGCTTGCAACTAGTGACCTGTGTTGTTAGATTCAAAACAAAAGCAATTCTGCGACATGCAAATGTTATAAAGCTGGCTAAGTATGCATATTTGGGTGTGATAGTAAAGTACAAGATTGTGCTTATCCTGTTTCCTGAAACTATGTACCATTTAGATTATTATATTTTTAACAAACTTTTCATAGAAATCAAAATAAGTTCTTTACTCATTGTCTGTCATTTGAGGGTTTAATTATTGTGCATTTCCCTGTTTAGTTGGGTCCAACGCCGTTGCAGCACATCGTAAAGGTCATATGACAGCCGTCCTAGAAAAGCCAAATATCTGGATTAAGCTCTCTACCAGTTACTAAGCATGTATTTTCGTCAGTGACTGACATAATTAAGAATCAATGATAGGAGGGAAAATTTCCATAGAAATCATTTCATGAACAAACTCTATGAAAGTAAGCTTTGCCCGGGAATAGAAATGTAAAAAACTCGCGATCAGCAGACTAACTAGCTACCAACTGAGCTAAATTGGAGCTGTATCCTTACCTATTTACGCGCCAAACATTACATAAAGGGACGTAATCATGTAACCAAACGCATTTATAATCTTTTGAACAATTTGAAAGTATTTAAAAAGTTTTCTTTTATAAATCTACTTGACGTTTTGCAAGAAATTTACTGTACAATTATCACATAACTCTAATAATAAGAAAGTGCACTTTGTTGACCTTTGACCTAAATAACACATTTTTATCACAAAAAAGGGTTTTAAACATTCTTTATGTGGCTCAGTAAGTCATCTAGCAACATTAAATAATGAACTGTCTTTTCAAAAGTTTTCCACATTTGTCAAAAAATCTCTAAAAATAGGTATACCACTCGCTGTTAATTTTACACCACTGTGACATTATTTCAACCTTATCGATGTCTACTTAAAAGGTCACGAAGCATAAATAAACACAATTTAAGCAGATTTAAACCATAATCACTTACTGTAAGTCTACTAGTTGAACAATTGTGGACGATTTTTTTCTTTTCACCAATTTTCGCGACAAAATGCTCAAAAGGGAAGTAATCATGTAATCAAACACTCTAATATTTTCATAGTAATAAAGTTTAATCATAATATATTAGTTTTCAATAAGAACATCTTTACTTTACGGGTTGATATTCTAAAATTTTAGTATAAAGAGCATATATTTATATTAATATATATATTTATGTATTTTCTTTTTTTCATTGATAATTGAGTGATTGCTCATAGATGACTATTATTATAGTTTCAGTAGATGTAGAGAATTAATTGAATTTCTGTTTTGCATTGTCTCATTTTTGTTACTATTGAATATTTTTTACAACTACACACGCCAATAAATACACATTATTGTAAAATAACTAGTATTATGTTGTTTTTTTTTTTTAATTAAGTTTGGTGTAAATCTTGAATGCTGTATATCACATTGAACATAGCTGTAAATTACAAGTTATAAAATCTTATAAATTAACCAATGAAAGAAGAAACTGTCAAAATAATTACTATGGCAACCAGCTGATATCCCAGGTTCAACAGTCTATATACAGCCACAGATCTTAAATGAAATTAAGACTAATAGTTAGATGCAATCTATAAATATATAGACTGTGTAATATAATGTCAGGAAGAAGATCTTATTTAAAGATAAAGCAATACTGATCTTATTTTAGCTACTGTATTTATTTAACTTATATTTAGATGAACGGTGTAATGATTAGACTGTTAGCCAATGTGTGATTATGAAAAACAGAACTTGCTCTCACTAACTTAGCAGAACATTATATTATGCTAATTTGTATGATAATTTTTACATTGAACATAACTGTAAATTACAAGTTATAAGATCTGATAAATTACCAATGAAAGAAGAAACTGTCAAAATTATTTCTATGGCAACCATCTGATATCCCAGGTTCAATAGCTTATATATAGTCACAGATCTTAGATGAGATAAGCAATTAAGACTAATATGTATAATATTTTATTCCGATGAAACGAAAATAAAGTTAACATGTATACTGATATGTATATACAGTATAACCTGCATTAACAGCCACCTGTAATAAGCGGTCACCTGCTGTAAGCAGCCAGTCTGGCTTCCTCCCAATGAAAATTACTCTATTTTGAACCTGTTATAAGCAGTCACCTGCTGTCTGTGGCCAGTTGTCACCTATATCCTTTTAAATTCATTAATTTACCTGTACTAAGTTGCCACAGTCAATTAAATTTTAGAATTAACAAGGTGTCACCATCATTTTATAATGGTACAGATGTGTGAAAACTCACCAAATAAAAATTTATCAACAAAGTGACATCACATAAATTAAGACTTCCAACATACAACTGATATTGTCTCTAGTGCCATTTTTGAAAATCATTTAATGAGAAATTGCATTAATACTTATCTTAAATAAGATTGGTCAAATCAAATATGCAATAGCTTATATTTAGATACTGGTAGTTGCTTAAATTTTTAATAAATTTAAATTTAATTAGATTGTTGTTTTTAAATTAAGATTATTTTGAATTAGCTTTTACATAATTTCTAAGGCTAAAGCCAGTATAAATAATCACTCACTGCTGCTAACTAAACATTATTTTTTATCTTAACCTGAAATAAGTGTCCACCTGCAGTAAGCAGCCAATATAGTCACTTCCCTTTGCTGGCTGCTTAATGCAGGTTATACTGTAGATAAAATTGAATTCGTACAAAGAACTACAGTGATAATTTCATCTGAAGAGAGTAAAAATTGTCTTCATTGGCCTGTCAACAAAATTTACTCCAAACATAACTTTATTTTTACTTGTATGAAACAATATTAGCACTTGATTGATACACTCATAAACTAAAATATTATCACTGAAAATGCCCAAAACACACCTAGTAATTGAAATGTTTGGAGTACATCGTTTTCCATATAGTAAAGCTTATGTAATTCTTCACTAGTTTTTTTATAACATAAATTCCTGTATGATTCTCAATCAACGACTGAATAGTGGTTTGATTCGTGAATTGGTACACACCAATCACGGTTATGGTCCGATTGCCACTAGCTCAACAATCCACAGCCCTTATCTTTTTGATTACATTTAATGATTGAATAATTTGACTATTTCATTACCTCAACTTAAATTCTGTTGAATATATTTTGTAAATTGATAATGCTTTATTAAATGTCCATAGTCACTACAGTGAAGTACAGTCAGATCTTAATTGATTTTTTACAAACCAAATAAAGTTTAGCTAACTTGTGTAACTAGTAGGCTTCTAGTATATTTAGGGGATAAATTAATAAACATTAATTCAAGTTAAGTCAAGCTCTAGCTAGAATAATCATGCCACTAGTGGGCTAGTTATAGTTTTGGTGAAGACTAATCTTTAAGTGAGGTATTAAACAAAATTACCTAAGATAAAACATGTATTTCTTTCAATAATACCTGTATCTATGTATGCTTATCCTGGGGGTCAGGCTAGTACGTTACGTTGATGACTGCCACCAAAATTATAAGCTAACATGTTTGTATGAATCATGTAGATTTGACAAGTCTGTACATAGTACGCTAGTCCTGGGGTCAGGCTAGTGGGTAAAATTGATGACTGCCATTTTTTATTTTTCTAGAGCACTAGGTCTATCATTAATGTTATGAAGTTCAAGGCAAAATTATCAGCTAACCCAATTGCATTTATCAAGTCGATTTCCAAAGTGTGTTATATGAATGCTAGTCCTGTGGTCGGTTTAAGACTGCCATCTTAATTTCTTAGCACTAGGCCTTTAATCACAATGTTTTGAAGTACAATGCAAAATTATCAGTTAGCCCGATTGCATGATTCATGTAGTTTTTTCAAAAGCCTCTACTCATGTAATGTTTAGTAAGTTCTTGGGTAAGGCTAATAGGTAGGGTTGATGACTGCCATCTTTAACTGTCTCGAGCAATTGGTTCATTATTATTGTAATGAAGTTCATGGCAAATTATTAGCTAGTCTGATTGGATGAATCAGGTACATATCACAAGCCTGTATCTATGCAAGTCCTGGAGTCAGTTTGTGAATTAAATTGATGACTGCCATCTTAAATTTCCTTAGGCTCTCTGTCCATTATCAATGTTATGAAGTTTATGGCAAAATAATCAGTTAGCTAATTTTATGAATCAAGAAGATTTCACAAGCCTGTATCTATGTTTGCTAGTCCTTGTGTTAGGCTAGCGGGTTATGGGGATGACTGTCATCTTTAATTTTCTCAAGCACAAGGTCTGAAATTGATGTGATGAAGTTCAAGACAAAATTATCAGCTAACCCAAGTGTATCTAGCAAGTAGACCTTGTATCAATGTATGCTAGTCTTGGAGTCAGGCTAGTGGGTTAAATTGATGAGTGGTGTAAAGGATAGATTAATAGTGTTATCTATTCCTCATTTTAAATGAAACTTAAACTCTATGTAACCTGTATTAAAGTAATTGCATCGTGCTCTTTTTATAAAATGTATTCATAGAAGCAGGTTAACAAATTTACATTTATGCATTACACAAACAACCAAATAATCATAAAAGTATTGTATTTTTTAGATTAAAACTTCATTTAAGAAATTAAACAGAATTAACAATAAGCATTTACTTCTTTAGACTTTAAAATCATCCGAAAGATCTACATGCCGTCTTCTGCAATAGTTTTCCATTGTGAATATTCTCCCTTTTAAAACATTGGATTTTTCCCACGGGAGAATTCTCCCATTTTGAAAATGGGATTTCTCCCACTGGAAAATTCTCCCATTTGAACATGGGATTTCTCCCACGAGAGAATTCACCCATCCTGAAATATAGGATTTCTCCCACGGGAGAATTCTCCCATTCTAAAATATGGGATTTTTTTGTTTTTGGACTTTTTAAATATTTTTTTTTTCATTCTTGTTACATTGTAAGAACATAAGTATGATGCCAAATTTGTAGTTAAACTTTTGTTGTGACCTTTATTAATGAAATTAGAAATAGGAGAATTCTACCATGGGAGAAAATTTCCACGTTCTTAATGGAATTCCCATGGGAGAGCCATTCCCATTGGACTTTTGACTTCTGACTAAAAATCACATTTTAGTAAAGATATCTGGATAAAAGTTTACTGGTGTTATGCCCATGTGTAGATTTACATTTATTGAAAATTTGAAATAAATCGGATAAAAAATAAAGAAAGTAATTTGCAAGATTTCTGGATTCGCAAACATATTCCGGACTGTGTTAATTGAAAGAATGGTATCGACAACAGTAACCGATTTCAACTGATGATCGATAATAATTTCAAGCCGATGTTTCAGTACTACTAATGATGGATTTTAATTTAATTAGCTAGAATTAATATGATTCACGATCACTACAACCAAAATAAATTAATGCTTCTTTTCTGACCAAATATTGCCTGTTATGTCAAATGACCAGTCGAAAGCTTTAGAATATACAATTAAAATATATTCAAAGTGATAACATGCCATACACCTACCTGTGGCAACAATGCTTTCAAAAACTTGCCTCGAAGTTCAGTTTTCCTCGTGTCTTCGGTGATACTTTTCGATATGTCAACCAGAAAATACACATCGTTACCGCGGCTGTTAGATTTCTTGATACTACGTGCTTGTATATCGTCAACACTAGTTTCATTATTACCGTCATGTATTTTGTTCATGGCAATAGATAATGATTCACTCGTGAAAGCACTATTTACTCCAGCATCTGCAATAGAATCGTGAAAGATTTTAAACAAACTTGGCAATTACGGACTTAGGATTCGGACCCACCTGAGACGTTTCATACAAGTGCAAACTATCGATAATTAATTGAAATCATTTTTTTCAAAAGTACTGTCTAAACAAATTAATTTTTCAATGAAAAATCAGCACGCAATTTAATGCGTAAATATAGACTGAAACTTGGTTGTCAATACAAAATTAGTGCAGTGGTTTGTTATCGAAGAAACTCAATGTTTAAAGAAATAAGTTTAAATAAGGAACCAAGAGCATCATAACATTACCGATGCAATCGATGGGTTTTCCACTCCAAGCTCTGTTTTCCATACACGTTCTGGTTATCGGTTCACTTATAGCATCTCTACAACCTATCTTTACTGTGTCACCTCGATAAAACACCTTTTCTGTGGATATCACAGTGGCACCTAATGGCAAGCATGGTGGGGAACAACGTGACTCTGAAATACATTGAAAAACATATATCACAATGACATAATTACATAAGAGATTGTACACGGATTAAAAATAATCACCAGCCAAATTAAGTCCCACTTCCTTGATTTAATGCCCTTTGTATCACCTCCGTATCAAGAAGATAAGTTGTCAGTCACTAGCGAGGTCCGGACTTAGCACAATTGGGTTCAGATATATATGCGTATCAAGATAACGTGCTTCAGATTACTTCTTGTCAATATGGATGAAAACTAATAACAGCGCAGTTCAGAAGCATATATGATATATGATAGATTCTAACTTGTCAGAATTGACTGAATAAAAATGACTTTATACATGTTTAATAAGTTTCAATTAATATGTCTTTTTCTCTAGATTTAAATCAATAGACTGATTTGATTTGCCATTTAAATCTGCAATCTGCGATGTTTTTAATTTCAGCGCGCAGACCATTGATATAAAATATTATTAAAAATGCCTAACCCAGTACAAACACATCAACTCGGACAAGTTTGGATACTTTTTAAACATAATGAAATTGCTTATTATTCAATGTTACCTCTTGATCAGCATTGTATTACTTCGCTTACATTGTGTTATTCGCTTCAGTAATTATGAAAATATCAGGTTTCGTTTCAATTTCTACCTACCATGACTTACTATGAATATTTGCTCAGTTTTTACCATTTTTAATTATGAAATAGTGATTTTCCCAACCATTCTAACTCGTGCGTCACAAATATTGCAATCTTATTTGTTGAACAATTTCTATACGAAAATCCGTACAGAGGTTTTTATTTTAAAACGAGGATCTGAAACACTGCGAAAAGTTCAAGGAGAACTCGACTGGTCACTGGGAACCCTGGTGATTTTCCTGACAAAATTAACAAATAGATAATTTCTTAGTTTTGTTGAATGAATGAAGGATACCAGCTACAAAATCAGATTACAAAATAAGAATTGTCAGTTTCGTTTTTTTTTTCTGGCTCGCATGTGTTTCTATCGATGTGGAGGGTTAGTAATCACATTTATTTTCAATTAAATTGTTTAACTGACATATTTGTCTTTGACTTAGGTTGATAGGCTATTTCAAGGTAGGAAATTGTAATGATTTTCCTCTAGATACGTCGATTTCCACAGTATCGGAGCTTGCCCTAGTAGAATTGAATTAAATTATTTTTGTACTGCATTTGATAGTTTTGACAGTGAAATTATACCAATGGTCTGCGCTTTGAAACTATTAACCTACGTAGATATAAGAATTACATTTAGTATGTAATTAAAGTGCCATCAGAGAATCTGTATATTTTGTGGGTAATATAGAAATAAATCGACATGAAGTGGTCTTCTAAACGCAGCTGTACCCCTTGAATAAATCTTTATATTCGTTTTGATTGAAATAATCAATGGGAGGTAACATGACACTACCCTGAGTTGCAGACGGTCGCTTTCCAGCAGTGTATGTAAATAAATAATTTTAGTCGTCAATATTTAAAAGTTCGTGTCTGGCGAGTAAAATATGTACACTTTTATGATATTGCTCTCACACGAATGACACGTAACGTGAGTTACACACAACATGAATTAGCGTTTAGCCCATGACATTCATGTTTTCAACTTGTTGCTATTTTAAGCCATTTTGTCGATTATCAAACTCGCGACTTCTGAATTAGAAATTTTGTTCACTTCCAATGCACTACGGCTAAAATGTTATGTTTAAAACCAATTTGTACTATGTTGATAATGAAAATTGTATAATAAAATAATGTTTTACTGTCTTCATCCTCGCAGACAACACAGTACGAATCCCATGAACCATCTGGCTGACAAGTCCATTCAGCGTCACCAATTAGATTACCATAATCACAATAAAAGTAGGCCATTTCTCCCACATAGATAATTTTACTATTATTGTCAAATTTCACACGACCATTAATTGGTGCCGTAGGTGGTTCACATGTAATAGCTGAAAATATAACAATTATAGAATCACAATACTGTTTAAATATGGAATGTACAGTGCAACCTCTTTTGAACAAAGCCTACTGAGTGGGAATTCGTTGTGTTGCTGTTCAGAGGTTATTGCTCTGTAGAGGTACATTTAAATTAAATTTTAGCGATTTGACTATATATCAAAACCTGTTGTATAAAAGTGTGATTTTTTTATAGAGGTATGCTTTGCAGAGATTAAACTGTATTATATAACATGGAATTATCTAAACTCGCTGCAAATTGTATTTTATCTAATGCAATAATCTATCGACAGTTCATTCGGCGTTAAATATAGTCCATGGCCAAAACATGTCAAGATCTTTTCTAATTTGAACATTAAGTCAGTCAATGTCTTATTAACATTGTCTAAACTTATCCTTTACAAGCTATATTCCATAGCAGAACATGAGCATTTTTATAGTTTAACATGGTGACAAATATAACAATTGTATGAGACAATAACTGTTAAGTTTAACAAAAACAGGTTTGACTAATAAACAAAAACTTACGTTGTATGGGTCAACTTTAAGCAAAATTGAAAAAATAAATGATAATAATTACATTGAATGCTTTATCGACTTTCAGCAAAATTTAACAAATAAAAGATTTTAATCCCATTGTATATATCACTGACTTTCAGCAAAATAAAACAAACAGACGATCGTAAGTAATATACTAACGTTCACATTGCATGTGTCACTGCCTTTCAGTAAAATATAATTAATAAAATATTATATGTTATATACTAACGTTCACATCCAAAGTCTAGTTTAATGCTCTCAAAACTAGATAAAGATGAACAGAGGACATTATCTATATTATTGATAGGGCGATATCCTTCATCACAAGACAGTTCCATAACATCGAAGTAATTGTAGATTTCCTTATAATTTGTAACGTTGCCATTTGTTATGTTAACAAATTCACTCGCATTGCAAACAATCTCTGAAAAAAGAAAAAACATTATTGCAATGTCGTAGGCTACCGACCCGTTTAGGAAATAAAGAAAAATTGTACGTATGAGCTACATGTATATTGTAGTGCGGACATATTAACCTCGACCTTACCTTTCTCATTTGCATCTTATAATCAGATACACGTATCCCCTCGAAAATCAATATCACGCCTAATCTACGATTCGGTCCGTTACGTATTTAAAATAAGCAGTCGATTTGTATAGGATAGACAAGTATACAAGCGGCCACGAACATTGAAAAAGTCTAATTATGATCTTATTTGTTGATAAGTGTAAGTCATTAAATAGTACAACCCCTTATTAAAAGTCTAGCTCCGCCACATAATCAGTTTAATACTATCAACTGAAATGCTTCAATAAGCTTATCTGTATTTAGGCTGGATTACCTGCCCCTTACCACTATCGTTATCAGGTCAGACAAAGCACGATCATGGCTTCACTCCCAGTTTTTATTCATATAACAAAATTATCGTATACGTTTTCTTTATCTGCTCGATCATTTGGTGACAACAGTAACTTTAGTAGCAATTCGGTACTATATAAGAAATTCAAAGTCGATTTACTGATTGCTCGTATACTTAGCGAACAATTCAGCAAAACCCATGTCTCGAAGTGAACACAATTCAGACGTGAAATAGTCTCGTGAGAATTTCGGAAACTTTATTTATCATAAATGTAACCGAACTACTAAAAATGTATCCACTGTAATTCTTGTACAATGATCTTTAGATTTTAGCCTGTGTAGTGAGAAATGTTCATATGAAAACCTTGTTATCCAATACCTAAATCATTAATAGGGCGCGGCCATTATCATCCTTTGCCTGACGTTCTTTTATTACCTGGCAAAGTTCGACTGGGAACCGGACAAATCTATTTGAAAGCTAACCTAAGTTTTGAGAAATTTATTGTCCTTATTGCTTATTACCGGGAGACAAGGAAGCGCATTTTTTATAAGTCTAAAACTACTGCAAACGAATGAATTTATTGAATTCATCCGATTAAATTAATACAACTTGTTATGTTATTTTAAAGAAAACCAAGATCTATATTTAAGACAAAAAGCTTTTCGATCAATTGTATTTTGGATAGTTCATACTTTCAACGAAACAAATGTTTAAGGTGGGTCGGTACCTTACTCGGAGGGAAAAACGAAAAAAATATTATGTTCGCCGATTATAAAAAAAGTTAGCAAGCAGATACCTTCATGCTTCTTGTTTGTTTTCTGGTAACCTTAACGACGTTGTCGTTTTTTTCACGACGTCACGAACGTCACAATCGTTCGCGCTAAAAACAGGCATGCAAGTACATTAAACCCATATATTTAATGTATTGAGTGTCCGAGGCCAATGATAATTATACCAAAATGTTTCTGCAATGTTGTTGCATACAAATATTTTGTTCCGATTATCTTAATATCACGTCAGTCGTAAAGATTGTACATTTCATCACTGAATTTAGTTTTCACGTCTAAAAGGTTTCACCAATTGCCGAGTTATAACGTTTATTTTCAAATAAATGCAGAACGGTGGTCAAATTCTTATTGCGATTTTTGAAAACTACACACTTTTTGTGTCATTTTAATGAAATAAAAAAGGAAAGTGAACGTTCTCAGTTTTTCACAATATCGCTTTCAAAGTAAAATTACCTTTAAAACAACGACGTTAATATTACGTTGGGCTGACGCTGTGATTTTGGGTTATGTATGTAATTTTCTTGTAAATTTAATTTTGTAGTTTCTTTCCAGTTCTTAATTAATTTCTTGTGATACTCAGCATCTGATCTGTTCAAAATCCATTTAACATAAGTCCGCTTCTACTTATTTTTGCAACAAATGCTTTAATCACAACGTCAGCGTTAGTTACGTTAACGTCGTTGTAATGAAGGTAATTTTACTTTGAACGCGATATTGTGAAAAACTGAGAACGTTCACTTTCCTTTTCTATTTCATTAAAACGACACAAAAAGTGCATAGATTTCAAAAATCGCGATAAGAATTTGACCACCGTTCTGCATTAATATGAAAATTAACATTATAACTCGGCAATTGGTGAAACCTTTTAGACGTGAAAACCCTAAATTCAGTGATAAAATGTACAATCTTTACGACTGACTTGATATTTGGATAATCGGAACAAAATGATTGTAGGCAACAACATTTCAAATATTTTGGTGTAATAATCATTGACCTCGGACATTCAATATATCAAATATGTGGGTTTAATGTACTTGCATGCCTGTTTTTAGCGCGAACCATTGTGACGTCCATGACGTCGTGAAAAAAAACGACAACGTCGCTAAGGTTACCAGAAAAACAAACAAGAAGCATGAAGGTATCTGCCTGCCAACTTTTATCATAATCGGTGAACAAAATATTTTTTTCGTTTTTCCCTCCGAGTAAGGTACCGACCCACCTTAAGCGTCTAATCGTCTTGATAGTGAAAAGAAATTGGTAGGGGTTGATTCAAAGGTCCACTTGTTCCTACATAATACAGTAAAGTTCCGCTATTAAGACCAGCAATATTGGTGGTCTTAATAGCGGACCGGTCTTATTATTGAGACCCTTTTATTCACAAATTAAGCATTTGGGTCTTAATAATTGTCAAAAATTGCATGATTTTGAAATAACAAAAGTGGTCTTAATAGCGGAACTTTACTGTAGAACGACTAGTATTATGTACCACAATGCAATTCACATCTATCTTCTCCCTTGATTACATATTAAACCGACTATATATGAGAAATATTGTCTAAATTGAATATTTGCATGTTTATTAGGTATAACAATGCAGAAAAGGATGAAATTCGTAAGCAATAACATGTACTTACAGGCTAATAACACTCTTGGTTAGCCAAAACATTCTTTAGTTCTGCGATAAAGAATAATTCCTAAGACCACTCACCACTGTGATTATTTATCAAAAATGATTTTTTATTCATTGTTTAACTGCCGATATGTACATGGGCACAAATATTTATAATCATGAGTAACACTATCTAAATGTTGTTCATGCTATTTCATTAGCTTTGCACGAAATTCACGACACACATATCGTACGCTTTAGATTAAGGCCAACCATATTTCCTGCGTTTTATATGGCTTTAAGGTGACAGTAGTATAAATACGTGACAAAATAAATGAAAATGGACATTATAAACATATAATTTCCTACCCGTTGTCTAAGTCGGATAGAGTACTCGTAGCAGTTTGATATGAGATTTATCAACTCGCTTCGCTCGTTGATAAATCCCATATCAAACTGCTACTCATGCTCTATCCTATACATAAAAAGAACTACTGAAATACATATACTGAACAAATAAGATAGTTTCATAAGAATTTTCTCCTATAGTCGGATAAGTCTAAATAAAATGTCGAATAACATGCTATGTTTACAAAATGGATGTGAAAAAGCAATTTTAAACTAGTAGAGTCGCCAATACATGTATAATCAAATTTATTACCTTTACACTCAATTAACTTTTCATTAAGGGTTTCAACTTCCAAGTTGTTCCAAAGTCCAGACGGCATACATTCTATTTCATCAACTGGTGGTTCGTCTTCTTCGTTATTATCATTATCATAATTATCATAATTATTATATTCATCTTGAGCATCATCCGTCATTTCATACCTATAGGATTGAATACAATAAGATAATATACACTAATCATGAAGTCGTTTTAAATCAAACATATTACACTAGCTAAAGCGTGTGCAAAATAACAAAACGTGTATGTGTAAACATATAAAAAAACCAATCCATTCCAGAGGTAGGTAGTAGTGAAATTAAAAGTTGCTTAGTTCATGTTTATATAATAAGTGTGGCAAATAAACCATCACCTCTTAGTCAGCCATGCTTGTAATGGAGGAACGCTTTTGCATTACACCTACAATACACTCATAAAATGTATCAGAATAATACACGTGTATATTATCGTCAGTCATCCTGAGCATCCGCAGTCAAGTAAAATATTCATTTCCTTTCCTTTATTGTCGGTAAACAATTAACAGTTATATTTGACTTGACTTGAACGAGGATGCTAGGAATGGTCATGGATTTGTTCATTGTGTTGTTTATATAAACAGTGTTTTTTACATACTATAAAAGCTATTGTTCTACAAAACAGGACTATCATATAACAATCAAACAAACATACACACCTCAAGAATTACTTTAAAATCACTACCTATTTATTACATCGCATAATATCAAATGAACGAGCAGACAAATGTAAATCATATATGTAAGGAAAGGCAATTAGCTATAAATAAATAAACAGACGGCATACATTATTTATTGATCGTTTATACATAAAGCATATTAAATAAATGAAGTTACTGTTGATCTTGACCAAGGCATAAAACTGTCATAAGATATTGATTAAATAAAAATAGAATCTAAGAAACACAAAAAGTGACAAATCCGATTTGAATAGAATTGATTATCAATGAACCTTTCCATGGCCTTACTTATTAGCATATCTAACAAAGGTTTACAATTACTTTTGTCCCACATAAAAGGTGTTTACAAAAGAGCACATGCTTATAATTTTGTGGGTAAACGTATTATTATTCTAATAAAAAGGTTGCATTCTGAATGGTTCATCATCTCTTAATAACACCAAGAAACACGTTGAACTGATACATAATTATGGCAAATAATATTTTTGTGATAGATATAAGTACAAAAATACATGAATCACTTGGTTAGCTTGCTCTATTTTATTTGTCTCAAAATAAATTCTACGATGTGGGATGAAAATAAGCCAATAAATATGTTAAAATTTAGATGGAAAATAAAATAATTAATTAATCTATGCGAAGGAAATCTGAATTCTAAAGCAAATTAACTTCTTTGATAACGGACACACTACGGACCATAAATGCATTAAATGTGTCAGCTCAGCTTGAAGACGTATCTCTCGACTGAGATAGGGGGCTGCAGACCTGAAGCCCGGGGCTAAACTCGCAGTTGCAATGGGTATTGGCTGTAGTGTATCTTAATTTTGTTTAAAAAGTAGTGAGTAATGATTTACAGATGTAAACACTTTCTCATGGACTTTAAACAGATTATTAGGATAATTGGTCAAATTGTTCCACGTTGTATTTAATCATAGCTCTGATATGGTAATGAATTGAAGTAAAAAGTTCTGTTGCAAATTAAAAAAAAACACTTATCATTACTTCATAATTACTTATCATCAGTTAATTGCAATAAATATTAATACAAGTTGTAGATTTTTACGCCGTGTGTGACACTATTGAATGTATACAGGTGGTTATGTTACATATAAGTAACATAATTATAAATTGATTTGTATGACCATTCGATTGTATTTCCCTGTAATCCTCTATGGTTATTATACCTGTATACATTTTTATCAGTTTATAAATTAGTTTTTCTTGAATATTAAGATATCTTTTATTGATAATCCAATGAAAATCTGTTTTCATGGATAGTTTACAATTACAAATGACATGTACATTTTATACAACGAAAGCAACGAAATCTTATTCTACATTATTATTTTTTTCACATTTTTTTGAGCACATTAAGTGACCGAAGCACAACATGTTTTCTATTTTCTACGCCGAATAACTCTACGGCCGTGCTTTAGATATGCTTCATTATTGTTGACAAATATTTACATTGATATCAGAGGCTTAGTGACAATTAGCGAAAAAGGGCCGAATCCAAAACTTCTATGACGTGTTGAACTTTCATTGCCATACCATGAACGTGTAAATCAGGGGCGACAATGCAAATAATCTGTTTATACACAGGATTATATATATATATAATATATATATATATATATATATATATATATATATATATATATATATATATATATATATATATATATATATATATATATATATATATATATATATATATATATATATATATATATATACATACGACCACCTACGGGGCCCATATTTAAGAAATGTCGACCCCACAAGTATGGTTTCAAATAGACCGACACCCCGTAGATAGTCATATGTATTAGAGTATATATATATATATAATATATATATAACCCTAACCCTAACCCAGGGACTCGACCCTACGTCCCCTAGATCAGTAGAATTGTGCGCTACCGACTAAGCTAGCCGGGCGGGTAAGGTAAGTCATTGAAATGGTAAAAGACTGATGTTAAGTTTAAAGAATTAAATGAAATAGCTCAATAGCTGTTATAAGAAGTTGTATTCACATTCTCATACCCAAAGACTTTTATGATCCTCGATACTAGCTCGAGAATCTTGATAACCTCTTGGTAAGAGAATATAGAGTATACTTGTACATAAAACCCTGAAAATGGCGGTCCGAATCTTGTACATCTTTAAAAAGTCGGTGCACCGCCCGTCTGGCCCAGTTGGTAGCAAGCAAGTCTACTGATCGAGTGATCATGGGTTCGATTCCCAGACGGGACATTCTTTCGTAAAATTTATTCATGAAATTATTTCTACGGCCAATCTCCCTCCTGTAATTTTAATTATGTAGGGCTGCTGTCAGTCACTTACGAATATGCGCTAAGTAGTTGGTTAACATCTAAATCTAGAGATTTAGCCATTCCAGGAGGAGTGATAAGGTTGACTGACCGCCATTACATGACCTATACAATGTGTTGTTACGGCTTGAAACCAAACAAAAAGACAAACAAGAGTCGGTGTACTGACAGAAAGTTTAAATTCACCTTCAACACGTATAATATACACACATAAACGTTTGACTTTCATTATTAAAGAAATTACCCATTTGAACATTTATATTTAATTTTGTCTCCCTCATACAATCTAGGTGGGTCTATTTTGACTCTTGAAGATGTCACGCCACGCTGGTATCGTGAAATAACTTCAACGTCCACATCTTTTGGAACATCTGGAGGATTCGGACATTCTGCTTTCACTGCAAAATAGTACACGACATGTAATCATTTAGTTCAATTCTTACCATACGTACCATTTTTCCTCAAAACAATTATTTATTATAAACAAGACGTTAATATAAATGGAACACTTGTTAACCGAAGTACTGTTCGTTTTTTCAACTGTCAAGACATGAATAATTTCACGGTGAATGCATTTGTTAAAATTATTGTTGTAATACATCCATGAGTTTCCAAAAGTGGGTATTATGATCGAGGAAGGCTTCTTATGTTGTATGATATGTTTAGTCAAGATGTTTGTAATAACAATGTTTCCACAAGTACAAAAACAATGCATTCAGTCACCGTGAAATAATGTTGACATCTTTGACAGTTGAAAAAAAGGACAATACATTTGCTGCTAGAAAGGCGATTGCAATTTTTAAACAATACACTTTACGAACCCTTTAAGATACTGCAAAGAGATATAAGTCCAAAATGAACTGACAGCATGTACTCATTCTGGTTTGATAGTACCGGACTGCGTGACTAATAATTATTATAATTATGAATTATAAGTTTTTAAATTTAAAAAAAAAGTTCAGTAAGGCAGGAGGGAGTTAGCCCAAGCGGAAACACAATACACAAAATTGGCATGTCAAGCATGTTATAATTATATATATTATAAATCTAACTAATCGACAATCCGCATTTGTACCACGTGGCCGTCCAATATATTTCCGTATTGGATATTTTTTTAAAATATTTCGTATTGGAAGGTTGGGTACATGTGCACTAAACGATGTGACAAATATGGCTGTGATTGCTTTGTTGGGAATGATGGTGATGATGGTTCAAAGGAAGCGAAAGATAAAAAAAAATATTATACAATTTACTGTACAATACAGAAATATTTTGAACTGGTACACAGCTTGAAAAGTTTTATTGCACGAGCCGATCATGACTTTTAAACTGCGTATAGTCCAAATATAATTTCGCATTGTACAGTAAAATGTATAGAAACCAATAAGTATAAATGATAACCACCATTATCTACATTATAATAAATTTATGTACAATTACACGAATTTGGATGGTTTATAAGTCAGACCCACGTCAATCTCCGTAAAAAGATATCCTATATACCGCTGTTGTATAGGATATCTTAAAGTCTCTCGGGGGGGGGGGGTCAAGTCTAGAAAAACTTTGTGCCAGTCAAGCAATGCGTGGCTTTCATATAGAAAAATTTCTTTTAATATTATTATGATTTCGATGTTTTTATCTTTAGACCGAGGTTTGCGAGCTAATTGACGGTGGTGCTGTTCACAGGCTGTGGTTGGACGACTCTTAGCAAAATGCGCGATAAACGATGTAAATAAGTTACTAAACATAATGAAAACGTTATGAATATCATAATGAGAAAATGTTACCAGAACGTGACCCTTATAATGAAAAAGTCAGATCAAAATTAGCGAGTAGGCCAGCGGAGAATTTAAGATCGGAGTTTAGTCAGGTTGGGCCCACAAACACTTTTAATTGTCCAATAAATGGCGAATGTTACAAATGCCGAAAAAAAAATTGGAAAAAGAACGGTTTTGTCTGGCTTTTCAAAGAAAATGAGAGCTCATTTCTGTCATTCGAGCGTTGGCATCAAATGTCTCGCTGTCTGTGTTGACCCACATCAGTTGTTTCATATTTTTTAAACTTAAAGTCAAACAGTAAAAATCGATGTCAATTAAGGACGTATAACTTTTTCTGACGTTCAATACAAATATACCAACACAGCATTTGAACTTGGTTCATGCTCGCATTGCAGGGCGTCAGTGATGTGTTCGTTCACCGTTACATACTGAAATACTACCATACAACAGCATACAACACAGGTGTCTGAATTTAGAATAAGTTATTCTTTAAAAAATAATCCCTATGCTATAATTTCCATCGAGCTGAGACGATATACTACGATCGGTATCGAACATTAATATACTACATTCGTATTCAATGTAATGAATGTTCTTACAAAAAGGTCAGATCGGAGTCAAACTTTACGCACAACATTCATAAGTAATATAAGTATTATTGAACTTACTTTGACACGTGACATCACTCAGGTAAATTCTTTCTGAATTTCCTGAATATAACACATATAATGCCTTCCATTTGCCACCCCCATCACATTTGAATAACATGGACTTTAAGCTAGGAATGTTACTTACAAATCCATCGTTACATTCATACTTGTAAGCGTTATCTACATCTCTTCTCTAAAATGAATGAATACAGAAAGTAATTTCAAATGTAAGTGAAAAACACCACAAAAATTAGCTGTTCCAAAAAGGTTTAAAATCGACGCACTGTAGTGTTTGATGTCTTCTCCATTGATGTATATATTTTGTGAGTAATATTCCTTTGCTAACGTGGCGAAGGTTATGAATAGAAAATAAATCTTGCTTTCGATGACCATGTCTATCTACAATTATCTTTGTAAATTCTACTTTTTTCGATCAAAAAAAACTTGCATGAAAATGTTGATATCCGCCGAAATATTAAGTGGAGTTTAGCCTTCCTAAACCTCTGATAATGCCCGCTATTGACTGTGCGTCAGCTTGATTTTAGTCGACGGCTTGTTCATGGCGGAAACGAGTCCATTCACACAACCCGTTTTTACTTTTTCACGGTCATTTTTTTATCATAAGACCTCAAATGATTTGTTTTTACTGGCTTATGTCAACCAGTGTCCACCACTCATATCTTGATAATTGTTTATATCGACGCATCTAGGTGCGTCGATAATTCAAGTGTGGTTTAAAGAGTTATTCTATGTTCAGCCTACTCTGCAATGGTATTTAGTTTACACATGGGTGAACTGGAACGTGTGCTGGTATTTTTTTTGGGACATTGGCAGTGCCCCTAGTTTGGCTCGAACCCTGGAACTCTCGATTCCATTGCGCATCAACTATCCTAAACTTTCCAAAATGTTCCGTAATGATACATTCGGAACTCATCGGCCATTCGCTGCAAATATTATTGGAAATATTTAGACGCTATTTTGAAACTACCAGTGTTGATAAAAACAAATATACGATCGTTTAGGCAAAGCGTGATGTTTTATTTTAGTCCATAAATTTTGAAATACATGTACCTTAACGATCGTGCATTTGTTTATTAGATTTGATTATTCGCAGCGAATGGACGAGTATTTCAAAAATATCGTTTCATAAAGGTTTTTGGATGTTTAGGGTAATTGAACATGCTGCAGGAATGAAACGAATCCTAGACACGAAGCTGACAATATAAAACGGCGACTATTACGTAAAATAACAAAAGGCAAAATTATTTTGTAACATAGAATAAACTCTAATATTATCATTACTTTAGGGAACAAAAAATAATCTAAATTCGTATTTGCAAACTTCTATATCTGAGCCGATTTCAAATTTCGCCTGAATTGTTGTCTTTTGGGTTTTTTCTTAACTGAATTATTTTATTTTAAAAATTCAAACTGTTATATCAAGTACACATTGAGGTGAGATAAATAAGATGTAATTTAGGATTTTTTTGGGATTTGTTCTTGTCCCCAAAGTAAAATATCAAAATGAAATTATTCTCAAAGTGATTTTAGATTTTTATTATTTTTTTTTGTAACAAGTCACATAAAACAACTATTGAAGGTATGAAAAAAATATATTTTTGCTAAACAATCATGTAGGTACATTATACATTGGCGTTTGAACTTTGTCCCCAGCATATGAAGTCTAATTGTCCATACAGTAACATCATATAGGGTAGACTACTCTGCATTACTTCTATAACTATAAAGAGCTCTTCAAATAGAAGTCCCATCTTTCCAAAATGGAGTCCAGTTGAGCGACATGTGGAATATGTTTTGAATTTTGAGATAATTCGACATCTTTGTACATGGTCAGGTGCGTATTTTTTTTCACCGTCTTTTTAAGTAATATTTTATCTCCCATACTACTCATTGGAACGAGTTCATTTTAATCTCAGATTAATGGATTGAAAAGTCAGATATGTTCACGTAATCAAATGTGCTTCTCTTTGTTTACTTTTATATGGGATGGCATAAACTTGTGGCGTAATTCTTTCCAGTAACTGTCCATACAATAACACGTGTTTTTGTTACTGTAAGCACATAAAATGTTACTGGAATGACATTCATGGTAAAAAGGCATTGTTATGCAGTTTTATATGTCATCGATGAAATGAAGCTCTACCATTGGCTTTAAATCAATTATTCCTATATTCTTTTATTAAGAAAATAAATTAATTTAGTTGAAATATGCTGATTTTAAATATTTCGTTATTGTAAAGACACTCTAGTTACTGTAATGACAATAATGATAAAACCTCTGTATGCTATCACTATAATATTAGGTTGAAAGTGTTTTTCATTTACGGGGACATACAGATGACATGGAGAATAATTTAAAATACCACTACTATTACGTGGCCACGCAGTAGCTTTTACGTGCGCAAACAATAACGTTTACGTGGCCACGTAATAGCTTTACCTGCGCATGCAATAGCTTTTACATTCGAACGCAATAACGTTTACGTGGCCACAAAATAGCTTTACGTGCGCGCGCAATAGCTTTTACGTGCGCACGTTATAATTGACCAATGTGAGTTGTCAAAATTGGCGGCCATTTTTCATTGGACAAGTATTACGTGCGCACGTAAAGCTATTGCATGGCCACGTAAAAGCTATTGCGTGCGCACATAGAGCTATTACGTGACCAGGTTATAGTGGCGGTATTTAAAATATTTTTCCATGTCACCTCTATGCCACCGTAATCATTAGATATATACACAAGCTTGTAAATATACTTACAAATACTTACCTGATCTAGTTTGTAGTAGTATATTTTGCATATTTTTACAGACAATGGCATTAACAAATGCAGAAAGACAGAGAAGATTCAGAGAAAAAAAAGACAATGATCCAGATAAAAGGCAAAAGTATCTCAAGACGGGTGTAGAAAGGTATCAAAGAGAACGTGAAAGTGGTGTGAAGAAGTCAATATCTGAGCTGTCAGAACGGGAGAAAAGGAGTGTAAGGAAAAAATGGCGAAATCAGAAAAGAACCCAAAGAAAAAGATTGACAGATATAAAAAGATTATTAGCCACGGTCAACACACCTTCCCCATCAAACAATGAAGATTTAAGAAGACAAGATGAAAGATTTGAAAGTAAAGAAAAGAAAAAAATCGTGAAAAAGCGAACGTGTATCGTGAAAAATTAAAATTAGAAATTGAGTTAAAAAACGCTATAAAAAATTGAGATGTTGAAAAAAAGACTGCATCGAAAAAAAGACAATTTTGAGAAGAATACACCAGAAACACCACGCCAAAGAACTAGAAAATTATTACGGCATCTCACACCTAAAGAAACAAAACGCGCTCTCTTCAAGTGTGAAGTTATTGTTGATGCAATTCGAAATAAGTATAATGATAGACGCAAGAAAGAGAAATCAAATTTAAGCAAATTTATCTGCAGTCAAACTTAGAAAAAGTATGGTTTGAAAACTGAAACTCAGTGTAAGATTGGCTACCATAGTCCTAAGAAACATAGAAGTAAAGTTCTAAGTCTGACCAAAAGATTAAGTATGATTGTCCATAACTTTTATGCCAGAAATGATAACTCAAGATTGATAAGTGGTAAAAGACAAACAAAAACACTCAACAAAGATAAGAAACAAAGATGAGTTTTACTGCACGATATCAAGACCTTGCCCATGAAATTTTTGACTGAAAATAACACAAAAATTAGTTACTCTTCTTTTAGCAGATTACGCCCATTTTATGTTGTGTTTCCACGACCAAGTGATCGTAACACGTGTATGTGTAAGACATGTAATAATACAGAGCTTATGGCAGAGGCTTTAAAGCAAGCTAATGCAATTGATTCTGATGACTTGACTACACTTATTAGTGAATTAGTTCGCTCTAAGAATGATAAACTGTGCATGTATGGTGATTGTAAATCCTGTAAAGAAAAGTGTCTAACATTCAACAAAGATATAAATTATGAAGTAACTTGGTATGAGTGGAAGACAAAAAAAAGAAAATAGAGTGATAAAGAAGGGAAAGTCGATTTCGAGGTTGTAACCATAACTTTGAAAGAAGCACAAACAGGATCGTCCAGTATGCTAACGGATCGATTTGAGAATCAACTAAAAAGATATGCCATGCATATTTATAGAGTAAATAACCAATATGAATACTTTACTATGAGAAAAAACCACATTGAAGACGATGAATGTATTCTTCATGTAGACTTTTCGGAAAACTATGTTTGTGGTTACAGTTCAGAAATACAAAGTGCTCATTTTGGAGGGTCAAAGAAACAACTGTCACTTCACACAGGTATAGCTCATATGAAAAATGCTAGCTTCACTTTTTGCACCGTCAGTGAATCTCTTGCTCATAGTCCTGAGGCAGTATGGGCTCACTTGAAACCAATTCTTACAGATATAAGACAAAGTCATCCACAAGTTGAAAAATTGGAATTGTTCAGGGATGGGCCAGTGACCCAATATAGACAGAAAGGCAACTTTCACCTTTTGTCAGTCAATTGAAAAAAATATGGATTTAAACATGTAATGTGGTCATTCTTTGAAAGTGGTCACGGAAAAGGTGTGCCTGATGCTATAGGGGTTGCTATAAAGAGACAAGCTGATAACATAGTAAAGTATGGAAAAGATATAAATACAGCTTCCATGTTCATAAGTGCTGTTTCACCAGTCTCCAAAGTCAGATTGTCATTGATAAATGAGGAAAGTGTCAACTTGGAGAAGAAAGAACTCGATGGTAAATCATTAAAAGCTGTTCCAGGAACACTCAATCTTCATCAAATACAGTGTCTAGATGATGGTCATATTGCTTATCGGAATCACAGCTGCCATTGTGCCGTTGGACATGAACATCAGGGGCATGAATTCAAAATTGTTTCTCTACTTGCTGACAACTTGATTGTTCATGTCAATAAAGCTGAGTCAAAAAAGGAAGAACAAACATGTGAATCAACACATAACACATCAAAACTAAAAAAAGCCCCCCTAAATTTTTCAAAGGCTATCAGCAACTATGAACACTTTCTTGAAGAGTTGAATTTATGCCAAACATTTGTTGATTTGAAGAGAAAGCTGACTCGTATTCCTTCTATGATAACTAGAAGTAATTCTGATGAAATAGGTGTATATGAAAATAGACTAGATGTTGACTTTGATGCCATACCTAATATACCTAATGACATTGGGGATACAGAACTGTACCCGGTTGAAGTTTGTACAGATGGTAATTGTTTGCCGTCCTGTGGTAGTGTATTTGCTTTTGGATTCCCAGACAGACCAGAAGAAATGCGCGTTAGAATAATTAAAGAAGTTGTTGATTATGAAAAATACTATCTCGCTCAAACAAATCTTGTGAAAGGATTGATACAGCATGCAAACAATAATCTGCCTAAGCAATATGCTCAATATTCCGAGTACTTTGTACCTGGTATGCTTTTAGATGATAATCTGATTCAAGAAGTCTATAGAAAAGAGGTCTTATCGCTGAATGCCAATAGATCGTTTATGGGGATATAGCAAATGTTTGCTCTTGCCAGTGTTCTGGAAACACCAATTGTGAGTGTTTATCCTCAGAAAGGTAACCCGACGGTAAAAGCAGATTTGAATCGATCGTCTCATTATGCCTAGAACCATGCCAAAAACCAAACCAATCCACATATTGTGGACAAACACTAGAAAAGATGTTTCTTTAGAACATTGGGTTCCTAATCACTTTGTGCCTTTGGTTCATTTCAACCATGCATCAATCTCAGACAACAATAATCTACAAAGCACAGTATGCCATTATGATGAAAGTGAAAGATCACAGGATTGTGCAGTATCGTGTGAAAATGAAGATGAGACCTTGATCAAATATACTAACAAGTCGAATGTCTGCAGAAAAAATGATGGCATAGATTCACAAAGTTATTGTTCTGAGAAGGATGATGGATATACTCAAAGGATTATTAAGTATAATGTGCCAGATATAAACAACTGCTTAAATAAGTATGTTCTTATAAGATTTAATGGTAGACCATACCCAGGTTTAGTTAAAGATGTTGAGAATAGTGACTTGGAAGTGCTTTGTATGCACCAAGTTGGTAGAAAAAAATCTTCAAACTGTTTTTTCTGGCGACAAAGAATTCAAGATCTATCACGGTACAATTACAATGAAATATTAACAATTATTCCTGAACCACGTCCATTGCCTAATTCCCATCGTAATTTTTCAATTGATGAACAGCTCTTTCAAAAAGCCTTGTCAGAGTGCAATGATTAAAATAATTGATTATGAATTGATTATTCGCTTGAGAATACTTTATTTCCTTGAGAAAACTTTAAATTCCTAGAGAATGAATAAGTATGGCTATAATTAGGACAGTTAGGACAAGTGTTGCGATTTTGATATGTTGGCAACTTGACAAACCTTCGTTATAGTTATTTTTTGTGTTTACCAAAATGATGTAAAACTGACATTTGTTCTTCATGTTCTTGTTCAAATCAGACTTTAGTACTAGTCATTGCTAGTTATGTTTCAAAATTTATTGTTTTAAAGGTGTTTAATCTAGTCTCTTTCAAGAAATGCATCATTATGTGCCAGTTATTGTATTGATATTTCTTTTATTTTTTTCAAGTTGTGTCATATTTTCAAAGGTCTGCACCGTAACGTTTT
Organism: Mactra quadrangularis; assembly: GCA_025267735.1. Taxonomy (NCBI): domain Eukaryota; kingdom Metazoa; phylum Mollusca; class Bivalvia; order Venerida; family Mactridae; genus Mactra; species Mactra quadrangularis. The sequence goes on along the minus strand of CM046311.1, from coordinate 23,004,072 downwards.
TTTCCATGCAATAACATGGTTTTAATTTTTCGCCTTGACTTGATACTTTGATCTAAATGTAAAATGTATCATGTTTGATTTGCTTATTCTATAGATAGGTATCTGTCTTTTTTCAGTTATGAAGTTGAAAGTTTCTAATAAAACATTAAAAGCTTTGCATTGGCTTATTGTCCATTCAGTAACAAGTGTATGTCCTTTCAAAAACGATGAAGTCCTTCATGTAACGATTATTTTTTCATGCCTCTAGTTAAATAGTGACATCTGATTTAAATCACAATTGATTATATGAACCTGAATGTAATGCCTATAAACTTCAGCAAAAAAAGCAATAGGCATATTTGGTGAATAAACTTATAAATAGAAAATCAAGGATACAGAATCCATGAAATCTTGGAAATCCATCAAGTTTCTCTTCTTATTTTTCTTAATTGACAGCATAACCTGGTTTTCATGATTGAAACTAAGACATACATATTTTTGACATTAATGAGATAAAAATATACGAGTAATTTATCATTGCCGTGGAATTTATAAAAAATATTATAAATAGTTGTGTTACTGGAAGGACTCTATCGTGTGAGAGGTCAAACTTATCAAGGCCTTATACAAAAAATAATTACGTATTATACGTATAATAAAATATTGCTAACTTTGAAATACAATAGTAAATGCATGTATTTAATAATTGGACAAAAAATATCTCTCTTTTAATGAACCTCACTTTCTTCACAAATCGAGATCCATTTTCAGGCGAAATTTGATATTGGCTCATCTATATTGTTCTTATTAGATACTAGGGCTGTCACAATATACCGGTATATTGCAACACGCAGCTGCGGCAATACGTACCGCGGTATGATTTTAACATACCTGTATTTTGCAAGATATTTTATTTCATTGGAGAATTTTTGCTGTGGCAAAATACAAGTGGCAAAACCTCAGTTTTTCCATTGTTCATTCCATCTAACCTTAAATTACAAGAATTTAGCCGATTATGGCGCGTCACAACCCTAAATGACCGTAAATACTTAGAGGTTTGATTCTATCAGTAGCTGCATGTAAGATGTGCAATGTTTCTGTCGAATACAGCATAGGCACAACCAATCTAAAAGTCCACAATATATCGTGGTTAGTATCGCGAAACGACGCCAGCGTACTGCAAAATATTGCGACATGCTTCAGGCGTATTGTAACAGCCCTATAAAATACACAAAGAATAAGTAAAATATTACTTACTCCAAACCCATTGGTTAGACTCTGCTTGTCACAAAAGCCGGATACTGCAAAAGAAAATGCAAAAGAGTTCAAAATCATGTAAACCAAAGTCTAGTGATGAAGAATGGGTCGTCGAAGTATTTTGAATACTTGACGATTTAAACAAATAGAGTTATGCTTCAGTCCTATTGAATCGTGGCTTGTTGCGAACCCAGACGTGCAGACAGCCGTAGGCCCTGGGAAACCTTGCGTATTATGGTGACGGAACGCACATGTCACAAAACAACACACCCAAACGGAGCCGTAGCTGGAAGGTTTGCAAGTTTAATTCACACTTGGCCACGACTATGTTCTCGATTTGACTTTAAATCTAATACGTGTATTTACGGCTCATCCAATGGACCCTTGTAAAAACGCAAAAGTCCGCCCGTACGGTGCCCTCACGGCTATTTTTATGTTTATGAGATTGTAACATAAGATGGTCATATAACCAATAATGTTAAGATCCAGACCAAGTGAAATATAAGAGGTTTAAATCTCTACTGTATGTTTCAAAGTTTTCTCAGAAGTTTATTAATGCACCCAGATTTACTTATTGTAGAAAATTTGTATTTTTCAATATTCATGTCCAATCGATAGTGGAAATGTGTACATTTATAGGACCATACTGTCGTCTTCTTGCATAGCTTATATGCTTCTTTATCGATGCAAACCCGGTTTTGCCGTACGTGCGATAAAAGTAGAAATGAAAAGCTTTCTTATTACTTTTATTTACAGAAAACAAAAGCTATTAAAATTATTATTTCTGAAAGAGACGCACCGCCTTGCAATAATTATGGCAATTTCTCGTACTTGCGGCGACATTCAGCCATGGAAGCCATCTTGTTTTGCAGACCCCGGAAATAAATAACAATATGCGTGCGCAGCATGCTGTTTCTATGAGCAGACTCGTAAAGGTACAAGTCGCTAATGTACATGCCGCCCCTATACCCCGCTTATATTAAAAATGGATTACAAAAGCATTACATTTTTCATAAAAAAAAAATTCCCTGAAAAGTGGGACGCAAACTTGTGTGTAACATGTTGCACATAAAATGTCTACGCAATGACATGAAAATGTACTTTATTTGGTAGAGTAATTTGTATAAGTATGATTTATGAATGACAAAGATGTGAAAGATCTCGCGTGTCAGCAGAGAAATGATTGTCCCCCCACCCGCCTTTTCAATAGTCATCTTGAAATTTACAGCGAGCGCTCGCAGTCGTTCAACATTAACAATTCGCGAGGCGGACGCTAGTTCAAGCACTCGCATTGTTGAACACATCTCTATTGCCACGGATTTTAGGTGTTAAAACAACCTAGCCTTGTAAACGCTTCGCATTTTTGGGTTTTCACGAGAAGTCCGAAACCAGGATGTTCTAACTCGACAAACCCTCGCACTCAGCACAGGCTGCCGTCACAAAACAGTCCCCGCCCCCCCCCAAAAAAATTTTTTTTTACACACACACACACACACACACACACACATATATATATAGTAAAGGTATGTAACTCGTCGACTCAGAAACCAAGAAAAAAATGACCGATCTTATTCAACGGGCTCCTATGTTTTTATTTCATGGTCAATTTTCTAAAACTTGATCTTATTTATCAAACAAATGGTTAATTTGTCGATTGCATATAAAAGATTATTAATGAATAGGAAATGAAGAAAGTTATGTGACGTTAAACAGGAAAAAAAGTTTGTTCGTACCCTATCAGACCGACCAAAACCCCGTTTTCTTCCCCAACGTAACACATAGATGTGCACGTGGAACTCCGATAAAAATGAACTAAAATCAGAGAAAATAATATTTAAACTCACTACCCTCTCTCACAGTGGTCTAAGACAAATCATTTGATCACTATCATAAATTTCCTTGACTTGTCGTGAGTTATTTTCGTTGGCCTCCATTTTGAGAAAGAAGTCTAGGCTAAAACCGAACTCATACCGTTTTACGGATGATACTACTCAACCCGAGGACATGTGACATAGTCACATGATTACCTAAAGGGAGTATTTCATTTAATTCACATAAACTTTGGTGAGTAAATCCTAACTCGTGTCAGTTATTTTCTTATTCGATTTAATATCAGATTTTCTCTTTTTTGATTTAAGGAAATTCAACGCGAGTTATATCTCTAGCTAATTCTTTGTATTACACCTGGGTAATATAAAAAAACCACACAAAAATTAAATATTTTTACAAAGTCTTGGCAATTACTAATGCCCAATTTCTTTACTGGAGGATTAACTCCCGACTAATTCGGGGTTTGCTAACCCGCTATATACTCTTTGAGTCATAGGTATTTTTCATTTGTTATGGTTCAAGAACACACATGCTCTAAGATATTTTAGAATAAACCATTTTAAGAAGTATCTATCACAAAATATGAAACAATTGTTTATGTATCGACGATTAAATTCTGCTTTTGGTTTCGACTATTATTTAAATGCAAGAAACAGCGCCAAATGACGTTCAACCAGAGTTATATTTGGACTTTTTTAAGCATTTAAACCCTAACCCTGGCGTCTTTTAAAATGATACAAAACACATTCTGTCGATTCGATTGCTTAGTTCTACTGTATTTTGGTGATTGAGTTGGTCTTGGTATGGAAGAGTTTATTGTAACTATTATCATCTAGTCCGTATTTCTAAAAATAAATATGTAAGTGGCGTTTGATTATTTTACAAATAACGCTATCATTTAAATGTGTTTCCCTTCAAAAACAGAGACGTACAAATCTAATTAACTCGATTTTGAAGCTTCAAAGAGCATGGAATTCTAATATCCCTAATTTATTCTTTGATAACATATTATTCTGCGCTTTACGTCAAAAGCATTTATTTGATTGACCAGCATTTCAGATCAGTTACTATTATGCACTCTAATTTAGTCTCCTTTGCAGTAGATTTATTTGAACAATAGGTAAATAGAATAAAGTTGATCTGAGAATTTAAAAACACACACTCTTTACCAAATACACTCGGATCATTTTTACAGTATTTTAAGACTCTCGTGGAAACGTTTACTGAAAATTCGACGCACATTTTTAAAGGTCGCTGGTGCTCCTTGTAAGTCTATGGATATATTGCAATTTAGGAAACCTGAGGTATATAGATTCGAATTTAATAACTTCACGCTATAATAATTGTTCTTTTGGTGTCTAATAGAGTCTTTAAAAAAGAAGAAAGATGCCTGTTCTTTTGATAGAATTCTTGAAATCATTATCTTAACTATTTTTAGAATAACATAAAACCATTTGTAGGAAGTATCTACGACTAACTTAATTTTTTTATGGTGGAATTATTATTTTTAGCACCGACGATTAAATTCTACTTTCGGTTTCGATTTTTTAATGTAAGAAACAACATCAACAAACTTTCAGACAAAAATGCATTTTACTAGAAATCATACAAGACACATTGTATCAATTCGATTGGATACATATATTTTGTAGTTAATATGTAGAGATAGTTTTGATATGAGTGAGTTTATTTTACAAATTACCAACAAGATAACATTTGGAATGGCTATACATTTACGCGGCTTGAAGCCTTAAATGTTATTATGTTACCAAAGAACGCTAGCATATAAAACATTCCCCTTCCACAGCATGACCATTCCCATCCATCAAACTCAATTTTAAAGCTTCAAAGAACATTAAGTAGTATTATCCCTAATTCAACAGGTGATAACACATCTCTCTATGCTCCACAGCAGCAGCAGCATTCATTGAATTGATCAGTATTTCAGTTCAGATTCCAATCTACACTCGAATTAAACCACCCCTATAGTAGGATTATTTTAACAATAGGCAAATAACCCAGAGTTATTATCTGAGAATTTTTAAAGAAACACACTTTACCAAATAAACTCAGATCATTTTCTCACGGGATTATAATTGAGGATTAAACTATTTCGAAGGTAAAGAAACACACCGGGTGTTATATTTCGGGTTAATTCACAATATAACACTTGGGTTATGTAAAGAAATTGGGCATAACTTGCATAACCGTTGAGTGCTTTGTCTGTTGATCGTTTTGCCTATGTATCATAAGTTACATATTATTCTAAGATCATCCACGAGCTCTTCAGAAATTATTCAATTATTAAACCATCGACAAAATACGAATGCACAATTTTACAATAAAATTGAACGTTATTTCCCTCTTATGTTGACATAATGGAACATAACACGGACAAATAATATTTATTATTATTCCCAAAAAAAGACCTAGACTATAGAGAAAACTGATTTACTTACCTACTGAAAGATGAAATAAAATAAATACAATTATCATCTTTATTATTGACACTTCCAAAAATCTATCTGCGACACTTTTTAATACACACGTCTTAGTTTAATAGAAACACAACTGATTATATCCTTAAAATCCACTTTGGTACGGATACTTATGAAACAAATTCGATATGAGAACTACTACAAAATGAAAATAATAGCAATATTATATATTTATTAATAAAAATTAACACGACGATAACGATAATTAAAACAGCAGCAATAATACGCTAAAAAATAACAATAATAGCAATTACAGCGATAACAACAATTACAATCAAAACAAAAACAATAACAATAATAATTATAATAATTTCAACTTCAATTATTTTGTTACCACAATATCACATTTACTTCCAATTTTAAACTTTCAACTAACTAGAATGTTTTATTTCCTTGTAACTTAAACGATTTATAATAGACCTCTTCTAGGACCTTTAGAAAATTTCCACTGCTGACGTTTCTAACCTACATAACAAAACAGATGTTTCAAATCAACAATATTTCTGAGAAACACGGATGTTAAATTTTGCTTCTTAGAAATGGAGCCTAAACAGATCTAGTACATGTGTACGTGAAAAACATTTTTTTTTCTCAAAATTCAAGATACGTTATCATGAAATAATCTGAATGAGGATGTATGGTTGAATTGCTACTTTAAGTGAGGTGACTATTGTATTTTCGAAATCATTTTCAGCGTTTTTATAGAAAACTAAAAATCTTAGACGTAATGCTGTTAGGCCTGACGTATTTCTTGTAACTTATCGATACATCATTGTATTGATATAATTATGGTTTACTTATTGAATAAATTAAACAACATAAATATTCCCAATTCCGAATCTAGTTGCAGTTAGAAGCATACACAATCATCTTACAACATAATATTGTACATTGTACTGCTTACACGATGAAAAATAAAGGTAGGAGAATTTATAATAAAAGTAACTCTAATAAGTTCTATTCAATCAAAATGCCAGATTAGTTCATAGTTTATGAGCAAAATCAGATACATTTTAAATGGTACGTTCAGTTTTATTTAAATTTAAGTGGACTAAGCAGTTTCAACTTCCCTGCTCTCTTAGTTGGTAGTACGCAAGTCTTCTGATAGAGGGGTTGTGGTTTCGATTGCCGAATGGGGCATACTTTCGTGGAGCTTGGTTATGAAATTATTTCTAGGGTCATTCTCCCTCCTACCAATGATTTATAATTATGTAGAGAAGTAGTCAGTCACTGAAGAATGTATGCACTTAGTAGTCGTGTAACAGCTAAATCCAGAGATTTAGTTTTTCCATGAGGAGTGACTAGGTTGACTGACCGTTATATGACCTATACAGTGTTTTGCTATGGAGTTAAACCCAACAAATAAACAAGCAAACTAAGCAGTTTCATTTTTTGTAGACGACTATGAGCAACGTAATTTGGTATATGATTATATACATTTCTGTATAGATATTAGAAGTAGTATTACATTTCGGGGATATTCACGTTATATGGTTAAATACAATCAGGGACTTTTGTTAGTTATTCTTCCCTGATAAAATCAGAAGCAATCCAATTGGTAAATATGTCCTTACAGTTGTAATTCTCGGGTTTTAAAATTAAATTCCTATGTAAAGATAACACAATATTTCATCTAATATCTTTTTGTTAATAAAGACATTAACAGACGTGATAAAATTTTGATAGTTCTTTACCTCAGAAATACTTAGCTTGAATTTCAAACAAGTTAAATGATTAACAAAAAATATTTTAAGATTAACTTTGGTAAAATGACATTGAAAAGTAAGGGTAAAATCTGAGTAATCCAATTAATTGGACCTACTTTTGTGAAGAGAACACAAGGGGTAAATAAAATACTAAGGTCCCTTATTGTTTAATATTTTATGTTTGGGACAGAGAACAATGATTTCCTTGAAAAGGTTTCTTTCTGCTTTTTTATCTCTAATATGACTACGGCGGAGCCTCAAAGCGAGCTCGACGAAATCCAAAACTATATATACGGAGATGTAACTAACTTTTTTGACTTGTTAACTTGTTGACCCATAAAAGTCTGAAATTAATGGAGCTTAAAAAGAGAAAAAAGAACCTTCTAAAGGAAATCAATTTTCAAGACCAATCATCAAAACACTAATTAAACCCTATAATCACTCTATGTGTTTTGCTGTACTTAAAAGCGTCACATCACAGAGAAATAGAAGGTAGGACTACACCTGCATCCTCACAAGAATATCATGTTTTCTAAGAAGTAAAACATTTGATTAGACTATATATACGGCTTCAACCCACAAAACATATCCCCTGTTTCTATTCAATTTTTGGTACCTTTAAAAATGTCACTTTTTTAACTTGTAGAGCAGCGCTTGTAAACATGGCCTCATTGTACCTGCTTCAGTGATATATTTATTCGAGATATTATTAAGTAAATAAGCTAGGGGAGATAACTGCGTAATTTATTGTATTCAGAAAAATCTGACAACATCTCATTCTTTTATGTCAGAATCATATTTCAATTCTGAAAGAAATGTATTATACATTATTATTTATCTTTTGAAAAGAGATGAAGATGAAAAAGCTTCAATAAAACATTCATATTTAAATTTTTAAGATAGATATCTTTTCCTCTTTAAACAATGCCCGGTAGCGTTAAGTTACGGAAACGTGCCGGTTTTATCATGAACGTTTCTTAGCGACGTCATAAACGGTGCGTTGGTAAGTATTTTCGATGTAAAGAAGTCATTAATAATAGAGGAAAAGAACGAATAAAACCACCAAATATATTTTGAATTGTTATTATGGAATAAGCATCGTAAAAACACATTTGAAATTATTTTGTAAGTGAAAAGGGCCACGAGGCAGCTGTAAATCTTTCAAGCCGATGAAAAGACGCCACGCCTTCGGGTCCGCTCTTCGAGCTCGCTATTAATTTCCGGCTTCTTTTTTTATGGGTCTACAAGTTAACAAGTCAAAAAAGTTGGTTGCGTAAAAAAGTCGAATTCGTCGAGCTCGCTTTGAGGCCTTAGTCATATTAATCGGGGGTTCGTTTCAAACATATTTTGCCCCGCGTTTATACCTGTTAGTTTCGAGTGATGTTTAAACATCGGGATACATATTAAAACAATCTTAAACACAATTTATTCTTTAAGCTTCGCTACTTTATTTTTTTTATGCACATATAGAAACAATTCACGTGGGCTTTCCTGCGTGAGTTAATTAGTCCTCTTACTAGTCAGTTGGCACCACACAGTCAATGTTAATTAGTATATTAGCTTGCTCAATTATTGTATGTCGTCATTCACAGCCGTTTGTCTGTATTGCTGACCGTCGGGCAGATCCTAGGAAGCATAAGGAAATATGCAGGTTTCAACCAGCTTCTTCGATCACTATTTGCTTTTTTGTAAACTGAAGAATCCAAGGTAAAACTGTTCTTAATCCATTTATGATTAGTGATTAATGTCAAATGTACAAACATAGTACTAACAATATAATCCGTACCCATTTCCCATGGATACCAAGTCATTCAAGAACAGAATGCCATTTCAATTCACATTCGAGTTTCACGTACCATGTATAAACAATAGACAATAAACATCGATAGTTCGTGAAGTAAATAGAGTTACAAGATCATTGGTCACAGTTTCTGTACTTTAGACACAGGACATGCCGATTTACTACGGTTTCGTCCAGTGGTTCTGATTTGGAGATTCCTACCATGCCGGAAGAGATATGATGACGCCCCGGTCCTCTCCGAATGAACCGACTTGGGTTAGCTCCCCAATGAATGACAATTGTATTAAAAAAATTAAACACCACATGGGACACTCGCAAACAATCGCCGAAAGAATACCGTTTATCCTGATTCAATTCTGATATTTAAGGATTCGCGACCGTTATGGTACAGTTTACATGGAGCCCGAAACGTGCCTGGGTTGTACATTGAAACTGAGTGAACTAGGTTTAAAAAATGAAATGATAAGTGGAAGGCACTAGCTGAAAAATTCTCAACATTGACAGTTGAAAAACCTTAGCACCCGTAAAATATTTAACAAGTAAAAAATTGCTGCGAAATGCAGCAAAGGGATTGTCACGGCAAACAAAAAAAGAATTATTAAGTATAATCTAAAGGTAACTCCAAAAAGCATTATATTGAATTGTCATGTTAATATCTTTCAGTAATAAAAAGGTAACTTGTTATAAAACGTTTTCCTGTTCAAATGTAACATTCTCGTTCCCATAGCCTAGTTAGATTCTCGATACTAGTTAGATCGAGAAGCTTGATAACCGCAGAGTACGAGAATGGTCTTGATCTAGACACCATCTTTATGTCGACAGGATGTTTGGTTTCAGTTGGATTTATTTCCAGTAATGCATATTATCATGACGCTTAAAAAGATCGGCAAAAGGGAAAACATAGTCTTTCAAAACAGACACTATTTACATGACTTATCGCTTCTGTTCAGTCAAATGCTCCTTACAATGCGGATCTGTTCTTATCAATCCGTGTGACTGTTGGTTCCCAAAAGTGATCTGTTTAATAAGGGACGATCGTTGGTCTCCGGGCAAAATGAAAAACAAAACAAAGTACATAAAAAGGGGCCTTTTAACCGCAACAGCTACATCCCAAGAACAAAACATGACGTAACCGGTTTAAGACCAAAAGATGTGCCATAATAATCATAAGAAAGTTCGTCCACAGATAAGCCTATACCGAACTGTACAGAAGCAATAGGATGTTGATTTGCTGTACAAAAAAAATTATGTCTTTATACTACCAATCCCTCTCTCGAGTGTTACAGGCAGGATTAAGTGCACGTCGGAAAAGGATTAATAAAGAAAAAGTTAAAAGATCCTGACAAATAGACATTCCGTAACTGTAGAATCGGAACAACTGAACAAATTGACAGCCCAACCCGAGACAACTCAATATCATACTAACAGATTGAGTTGTCCCGACTTTGTGTTGAGTATTCCAAAGGTTGAGCTGGCTTCGGGTTGAGTTCTCCTGTATCCTTAACCTTAGCTATTAGCTAACAGTAGTAACTGGACACGGGGCTGGTAAAGATATGTAAAACCAGTGAGTCTTTTTATAGAATACCAGGAATTAGTGTACCATAGGTAAAACCATTGATTTAGATTCGCCCCGAAGTAGCGAAGTTAGGTTTGCAATTTTTCAACAAATGCGAGTTTTAGAAAGAACTAAACACGTTACATATAGTTAAACATTATTTCTTGGTCTAACATTGCAACTGTCAATTAACTGGCACACGTTTATTAATTGATATAGGTATTTTTGGTAATTAATTCCATCAGTAACCCAACAAAACATGGCTTCGACGAGCCCATCCACGCACCCCTAACTTTTCGACGTCAATTTTTTTCATAATGTGACCTCAAATGCATCGTTTTGATTGGCTTTAAGCAACCGGTGTTGACTACACATTGCTCAAATCTTGACAATTGTCTATATCGCCGGTACAACGACCGGCGATAATGATATTGACCTTTACTATGAACCTTTAAACAGCCAATGAACGTTCACCAAATTCCAATATAGCTGCAAAACTTTATACGCATTTGTTGAGCGTGTAAACAACGCCTTATATGATATTATTCCACTAGTGACGAATGCAACCTCGTATTACGTCATATATCGTTGCTACACTTTGTATTCAAGTTCAATAAGTTGCTTTATTTTTATACGTGAAGGACCAGAGATGCACGTTCGAAAAAATCAATGATTACTTTCTTTTTTGTTAATTTTCCGTTATCAAACTAATGCAAAACTGTCCAACATCTTTGAATTTCGACATTCTGATATTACAGGCGTGAACATTTGTTATTGTTGTTATAAAGTCCGCTTAAAAGGACAAAAAGGTATATAATTAAAATATTACGTTTGAATCCTATCAAATTTGTTTTCAAATGAAAAAAAAACTCTAACAGTAATAACAATTATTCTAAAAACAATTTCGATATTGGTATTTATATATTTAAATTTGAGTAATTTCCGAAAACTCTATCAATCTTATCTTTTCAAATAAAATATTGGCAAATCTCAGTTATATATCTACTATACACACATTATGATACGCATATTTGTTATACTGTATCCGTATACTAAACTGGTCCGCTGGTCCGGTTGGTCCGCAAATTATACCTACCCCTTTACATGAGAGTCGAAAGGATTTGAAGGAATGTGTTGATGTAAAACGCTAATTTTTCGTGTGTTGCATTGTTGATAGAAATAGTGTTTATATGCTTTCCCTCAAAATGCTTTTTCGATGAAACTTTAAACGGAAATGGGCTGTACTATGACTGCATTAAAACAAACAATAAATTGTCGGCAGTGGAAATCGAAAGGATTTATGTCACGTGACTTTTGCCCATTGCTATCAAAATCTACCCACCACAATATCACGGCGTTGAGACGCCGTGAAATGAATAGTTATAAAAATATTAAAAAAGTAACAACATGTGCAAAGAACAGAACAGTCACATAAAAATGTCTAAATGATAAAAAAAGTTACATAGGGTCTTATATTTAGGTCTAAGAACAGAACGTCAAGCTCGCTAGTCTTTATTTAAATCTAAACTATACGGGAACATTTGTGCAAAGTTATATTAAAATCCTGCCATGCATGTAAAAGTAACGCTCGGGTGACAGGTTCTACAGTGCGCCCCTTGTGTCGCAACGCAAAACAGCGTCCAGATTCGCTTATCCGAAAACCCAACTACTTAATCCGTTCTCAGATCGGCACGCAAAGAATACTGTAAACACCAAGTTAAAAGCAATGAAATAGCACCACCCTGATTTATAATCTCATATAGTATTATGCTGCAATATAATAAACCTACAAACATATGATTGTAAAAAACAAAATGTTCTAATATTAGTGAGATACGTACCTTTCTTTGTTACGCAAGACTTGTTGTTGTGGGAAAATCGAAAGGAATTTACACTAAGTTCAATTCCGAAAAAATTCCCCTAAATACAAAATGCAAACTATTCGGAATAGAAATCATACTTTTTAAGAAACAAAATAAAATAACATGACAGCAAATATAGAAAACTTAGAAATGTAAGGTCTAAATGACACTTTTACACGTGAAAACAATTACTCGGAGACGAAAAAAATCCATTCGAACAAATAAAAATACCCATGAAGCTTTGCTAGTAAGTCTAAAGGATTTGCGGAAATGTGATAAAAAACCCCCCTGATATTTCGAGTGTTGATCAAATATTATTTACATGGTTTTGAAAAAAATGCTTTTATAAATTTTCTGTTTAAGTTTTAACAGAAATTGGCTGTACAATGATTGCATTTAAAAAACAAAATAATGTCGGAATTGGAAATCGAAAGGATTTTTAAGGATTTTTGTCACGTGACTTTTGCCCATTGCCAACGAAATCTATCCACCACAATATCACGGCGTTGAGACGCCGTGAAATAAGAGAAAACAAGAAATATACATCAACGTCATGTAGATTTCCCTTACGCCAGAATTTGATTGACAGCTCCTATTAGCCAATCAGCGTCCGGCATTCGATACCCTGATTCTTATCTAGGATTAGCGGCTTATTGGCTGCCATTTTGTCCGACATTTGGTCTTGACGGATATCGAATTATTCTTTTGTGTTAGCATGGACCCTATACAGTTATATAGGGTTCTCAGTGAAAGTTACAAAATAAACTCAATAAAACAAATTAGAATGGTCATGTACACATGGGGTCACATATAATAAATAAGGTTGAAAATTACAATTTTTATGCATGTTTTCCCCCAAAATGTAGCACAAAGATCTATGGACCCACCCCTTAACTTTTTATTTCTCAGCATATTTTCACCTATACACCATTTTAAGGATTACATGTATATAAAGTTGTGTTCGTGTATATCCAAGTTTTCTATTTATAAAGGTTTTTTTACAAACGTTCATTGTGAGATGCGTTCTTTGATAATTTTTGCGCATATAATGTTTTGTTTGAGCAAATGAACTAACCTTAATTTTGAATATATATCAATGGATATTATAAAAAAGGGAATCATTTGAGAGTTATGACAATGCCATTTTCAGACAAATTAATTTTTTGGAAATATGATATCTCGTAAATCTTATGCATGTATTTGAACACGACTCCGTCTAGATAGCCCCTAGTTACGGAAGCCCTGTAGGGACATTTAATATTTATTTCTTATATTTTATTATTTAAAACTTAAAATTTAAAACTTTTAATTTATAACTTATTACATATTATTTATTTGCATTATTCGAGAATTGGCGCATTTATGAACAACACGTATAGTTGTCCTTGGTATTATGTCTTGGGTTCATATAATAAGAGAATACTGTATGCTATAGTGGCTAGTTTAATACTATCTAAATGACCAGAGTACATGTTACAAATACTATACAGAAGGCGTGGCTTATCAGCACGTTAAACAGTAATACAACATGATTGGTAGAATGTAAATACACAACAATTCTCCCCTATTAAAATCATTGGATAAACAATTCAATACAAATGACCTGAAAATGAGAACATTTACAATCATCAATCTTGGAGCAATAAATAATACAACATTCCAAGCAATAAAGTTACAGTGAAAATTAATGTAGCATTTCATTAGCACATAATTGTAATTACACCATGAGGATTAAATACACCTCAGAGAGGTCATTCATTTATTTCCCACGCCAATTCAAGTCAATTCATTTTGACAGACATGTACGAGTATTTATTGATACTCAAGACGTTGTGGCGGATGTCTATCCCTTAATGGGTACCTTCTGGCAGGTGTCTGAGAATTTACGACAGAGGGGGTATTACTTTCCCTTAGTAAAACAGACTGGTCAGTTGTCGGCACAGTGGAAGTTTTATTGGAATCAATTTGATCATAATCTATCCTAATTTCATCTGAGAGGATTTGGGGTTCAATTACTGTTTGCGAGTCATTATTAAACCCTGACTTAATTTCAGTACAACGAATTTGATCCACGTGTCTCTTCCAGGTAATGCCGTTACCTATATCTACTTTATATAACAACGGTCCGTCACGAGAAACAATACATCCTAAAATCCATTTTTCCTTTGAAGTCGGCCTATAATCTCTAACTAAAACGTTTTGTCCTAGCTCAAATTCTCTACATTTACTATTCTTAGAGAATGCATTTTTCATTTGCGAGTCAGTGACATGTTTCTGCATATCCGGTTTAATTAAATCTAATGTAGTACGCAAATAACGACCGAAAAATAATTTCGCAGGCGTTTCTCCAGTCGTGCAATGTGGAGTGTTTCGATATCCGAGCAAGAAAACATTCATTTTCAAGTTCAAATCCATATTACTACTCATTGCACGCATAGCGGACTTGAAAGTACCGTTAAATCTTTCAACTAAACCATTCGTTGATGGCTTGGCTACTGCGGTTCTTATATGACAAATTCCATTCAAATTCATGAACCTTGACCATTCTTCACAACTGAATTGGGGACCATTATCAGAAACAACTTGTTTAGGAATGCCATACCTAGCAAATAAATTCCGTATTTCATTAATTGTATTGCTAGCAGTTGTTGATTTCATTTTAATAACTTCAGGCCACTTTGTGTGAGCATCAACTATTACAAGGAACATAAAACCTAAAAATGGCCCTACAAAATCAACATGAATTCGTTCCCAACTAGATGTTGGCCATTCCCATGGGTGTAAGTGAACTTGAGCAGGCGACTTAGACTGCATTTGACATGATGAACATCTTTTGACCATATGCTCAATGTCCGAATCAATACCTGGCCACCAGACATAACTACGTGCCAACATTTTCATTTTGACAATTCCTGGATGGCTAGCATGCAATAAATCTAAGACACGCTCGCGAAGTTTCACGGGTATTATTACTCTTATTCCCCACATTAAACATTCAGAGTGAATAGAGAGCTCATTACGACGTGTATAATAGCCTTTTAACAGCGGGTCATTATCATTGACACTCCAACCATTTTGAACAAAGGTGAATACACAAGATAAAACTTTCTCTCTCTTTGTTTCACGGCTAATCTCACGATTAGTAACAGGGAGCTGTTCGAATTGAGATGTGAAAAATACGTCCTCAATTGAACTCTCCTCACTATTTTCTTTCGACGGCGCAGGTAAACGCGATAAACCGTCAACATTAGTATGCCTTTTAGTATTTTTGTATTGAATATCATATTCAAACCCAGATAAATACAATGCATAACGTTGTATACGAGCAGCTGTCGTAGCCGGTATACCTTTAGTTGGGCTAAATATTGACAACAGAGGCTGACAGTCAGTAACCAATGTGAATTTCTTACCAAACAGATACTGATAAAATTTCTTAACAGCCCAATAAATAGCGGTAGCCTCCCTTTGTATTTGTGCATAATTGCGCTCTGCCTTAGACAAAGACCTTGATGCAAACGCAATTGGCTTCTCGGAGCCATCGGGCATAACATGAGATAATATGCCGGAAATACCATATGGCGAGGCATCGGTTGCCAGTCTAACAGGAAGTTCTGGATTGTAATGAGTAAGAACAGGTTCAGATGTTAATAATTTCTTAGAATTTTCGAACGCGTTTTGACATTCTTTAGACCACTTGAAAGTGCTATTTTTCTCAAGCAAGGCATTCAATGGTTTCGTAACAGTTGCGAGATCGGGTAAGAACTTATGGTAATAATTCAGAACACCCAGATACCCTCTTAAGGAAGAGACATCTTGTGGTGGCGGTGTCTTCAACACAGCCTCCACCTTATCGGTGCATTTCCATAATCCATCTTTATCAATCTCATGACCACAAAACTTAATTCTAGATTCTAAGAATATGCATTTGTCTTTGTTTACTTTAACACCATAATCTGAGAGTCTACATAAAACCTTTTCTAGATTATCCAAATGTTCACAGTCATTGGAACCTGTTATAATCATATCATCAAGAATACATTGCACTCCAGGCAGTCCTTGAAGTATCATGTCCATGGTACGCTGCCATATACTAGGGGCAGAAGCAATTCCATACAATAGTCTATTGTACCTATATAATCCCCTATGAGTGTTAATTGTCAACAATTCTTTACTTTCCTGTTGGACTTCCATCTGTAGGTAAGCTTGTCTTAGATCCAACTTGCTGTATTTTTGCCCATTTGACAGATTAGCAAAAATATCGTCAATCTTAGGAAGTGGATATTTATCCGTATTTAACTGCGGATTCACTGACACTTTAAAATCTCCACATATCCTTACATCACCGTTGGATTTCACTACAGGCACAATGGGCGTAGCCCATTCACTACAATTAACCTTGGAAATAATCCCCTGTGATTCCAAGTTGTCTAGCTCCTTTTCGATTTTTGACCTTATTGAAAATGGCACAGATCTTGCTTTTAGAAACTTGGGGCACGCGTTTTCCTTCAAGATCAATTTGGCTTTTACATCTTTAACACAACCAATACCATCTTCAAACACAGATTTATAACTTGACAGTACCTTGTTCAAACGAACCTTCACACTGTCATCCGTCACGGAATTAACAGAAATAATTTTATTCCAGTCAAGCCTTATGTGACTAAGCCAGTCTCTGCCAAAAAGTGATGGCCCGTTACCTTTCACAATACAAAGTTTCAATGTCTTTGATTGTCCGTTGTAACACACATTTACATTGACTGTTCCGTCCTGTTGAATAATCTCTCCTGAATAGGTTTTCAGGATAGAATCTGTTGGATTCAACTTCCTATGTCCGAAAATCTGATGAAAATCATAGCTAGACATCAGCGATACTGCTGAGCCAGTATCTACCTCCATTGCTACCTGCTTACTGTCAATTATAGGTGAAACCATAATTTTTCCATTGTTAACCTTTTTGACTGTGTTAACAATCATTACCCCTTCATCATTGTTCACTGTCTTAACGATCCTCGAACATACCTTTTTTATATGTCCCTTAGTGTGGCAGTTAAAACACACAGCATCTTTAAATCTGCACTTATCTGCCACATGGTTTAATCTTCCACAGTGAAAACATGATTTCCACGCGGTCTTTTTACCACGAGATTTTCCTTTTGACCCTTTGTTTTCAACTCGGTTGACAGCTACCCCTGCTGCTGAAGATTGCAGTTCAGCTGCATCTTTACTTGCTGTCTCCATGGCTGTTGCAATTTGGATTGACCGTTGAAGGGTCAAATCAACTGTCGACAACAACTTCCTTTGTATGGACTCTTCACGAAGACCACAAACAAATCTGTCACGTAAGGAATCTTCCAGATTTGCTTGGAACTGACAATGTTCAGCTAACTTCCTTAACGCAGCCAAGAAATCCTGGACATTTTCTCCCACCATTTGATTTCTTCGATGAAATCGAAAACGTTCAGCAATCACTAGTGGTTTAGGACAAAAATGTGAAGTTAAATGTCCACATAAATCCTCATAAGACAAGTCCGAAGGTTTCCTAGGTGCACATAGGTTTCTCAAGAGTCCGTACGTTTTTTCACCAAGTATGGTCAAAAGTCCAGCCACCTTCTTTTCATCAGTAATGCCATTCACAATGAAAAACTGTTCAATGCGTTCCTGGTACGATGACCATGATTCTACATTACTGTCATATGCACACACATTCCCAATAAATGATGCCATGATTTTATATCCAAAGTTTACACGTAATAAAACTAAAATGTTATTAGGTAAAGCTTCCGAAATATAATATCACTTGAAAATCCTCGTCGCCAGTTTATTATGTCTTGGGTTCATATAATAAGAGAATACTGTATGCTATAGTGGCTAGTTTAATACTATCTAAATGACCAGAG
The DNA here is from genome assembly GCA_025267735.1 of Mactra quadrangularis. NCBI lineage: Eukaryota > Metazoa > Mollusca > Bivalvia > Venerida > Mactridae > Mactra > Mactra quadrangularis. The sequence continues at coordinate 22,985,687 of CM046311.1, read as the reverse complement.
TACATGTTACAAATACTATACAGAAGGCGTGGCTTATCAGCACGTTAAACAGTAATACAACATGATTGGTAGAATGTAAATACACAACACTTGGGTTAGTCAAAATCGGCACTTTAAACCTTGTGTGCAGCATACCTCCAAAATAATTTGACCTAGAGTGATGAAACTTTATAGGAATGTTGGTCAGCATGTGTAGTTGTGCACCTGGAGTTACGCGGTCGAAAGCTCTTAGTGACGGCAGAGTTATTGCCCTTGGCTTAGTAAAAGTTGACTCTTTACACCTCTTGTCCAGCGTACCTCCAAAAGTATTTGTCCCAGAGTCATGAAACTTTCTAGGATTGTTGGCCAGTAAGTGTACGTGTGCGCCTATGAATTTGTCACACAAATGCCCAACTTCTTTACTAGAGGATTAACTCCTGACAAATTCGGGGTTTGCTAACCCGTTCTATAATCATAGATTGTTTTGAATTCGGAATTATTTCTATTGCATTTCTTTAAAAAAAATAGCAAATCCGAGATTAATTCGAGTGTAGAAAATAATTGACTCGAGTACGGATTTACTCACCAAAGTTCACGTGGATTAATTGAAAATGGTCCTCTTAGGTGACCATGTGACTATGTTGGCATGTCAATACGAACGTTGATGACATCACAAAAATGTATTGATATGTTAATGGAAATCAATTTAATAATTAAGATCATAATTTATTTTGTCAGTAAATTGTTATCATTCAATATGTATTCATCTGATATGCATGTTTTGCTATCTTTATTATATAGATTTTCCCTCATACGTTGATAAATGTCATTTATAAAAAAAACACACAAATAAACTATCTATCATGTTAACTGAAAAATCGACGTACATTTTTAAAGGTCGCTGGTGCTCCTTGTGATCCTATGGATATATTGTAATTTAGGAAATCTGAGGTATACAGATATGATCTTAATTACTACGTACTATAATAATTATTTTTCTTGGTTTCTAATGGCGTCTTTTCAAAAAAGAGAAACATACCCGTTCTTTTGATAAAATTCAAGAATTCATTATCTAAACTATTTTTAGAATTACATTAAACCATATGTAGTTAGTATCTTCGACAAAATTAATTGTCTTATGGTCGATTTTTTTTGCACCGACGATTAAATTCTGCTTTCGGTTTCGATCATTTTTAATGCAAGAAACATCATTAACAGACTTCAACCCACAATAACATTTTAACTTGAAATTATACAAATACTTTGCATCAATTCCATCGGATAGATATATTTTGTCGTCAATATACAGAGTTAGTTTTGATATGGGTGTGTTCATTTTACAAATTACCGACCAGATAACATTTGGTATGGCTGTACATTTACGCGGCACGGAGCCTGAAATTTTATTATTTTACCAGAGAACCCTAGCATATACATGTAAAGCGTTCCCCGTCCACAACATGACCATACCCATCTAACAAAACCATTTTTTAAAGCTTCAAAGATCATTTAGTAATAACATCCCTAATTCAACAGGTGATAGCATTTCATTATATGATCCACAGCAGCGGCATTCATTAAATTAATCAGTATATTAGTTCAGATTCCAATCTACACTCGAATTAAACCACCCCTACAGTAGGATTATTTTAACAATAGGCAAATAACCCAGAGTTAATCTGATAACTTTTAAAGAAACGCACTTTACCAAATACACACAGATCATTTCCTAACGGGATTATAATTGAGGATTAAACTATTTCGAAGGTAAAGAAACTAGTGATGTTCCGATTATCGCCGACGTCGCCGAAATCGGTTAGAAAAATTTGTGCGACGATTTATCGATTACTATTTCTCTGGACGGCGACGTCGCGAAAAACTAGCCCGTACCCAAGGGAGATAATTTATTTTCGTGTGCGCATTATAATGGCGGATTTGGCAGAAAATGTGTTCAAGAACAACTTTTTTTCGACTTAACCCACGTGCCCGACGCCCAAGACAAGTGAAATCGTCGATGAGCGAGCGAAAACCACAGTCAGTAGCCCGATCGGGCGAGTCCTGTTTTCGTATCCGAATCATGTTTGTATCCGAAAAAGATGTACTCGAACGCAATTTTACGTTAACTTGTATAACTTTTATCTGAGAGTTTTGCGTAATCACTCTTCTACAAATTTATAGTTTCGTTTTGCAATCAAATTAAAGGTGATTGTTGACAAACAAACCTTTTTGTCTTACCGCTTCTAAATGACAAAGCTTAATTTTGGTCAAGGTCATTGCATTAACGAATTTTTCACGGACCGCGAGTTTACCATTTTAACAAAAAACTAGCTGCCATAAAGCATAGAGAATGAAAGCTGTTCATTTCATGATGATTTCTTAATAATGATGCGATGGTTGAGGACATACAACAGTTATTTGAAGTATTAAAAACGTCATAGTAAAAGTAAAACATTCGTCCCCAATAATTTTCGTACACGGCACGTTATGGATTTTTTTTCAAATATTTTTTTCATTGTGGGAAAATAGGCCTATTTAAACGAATTTATAAACATTGTTAAGTAAAAATATGTTATTTGATTAAATTGATCAGAACCTGAAATACTAGTATTCTCCTCATTTGTGAATTATGTAATACCCTATTAGTTGATTTCATTATATCATAAGTTGCTGATTACTTTGAACAGTCAACACAATTGCATAATGCTATAGTAAATAATGTGGCTAAAATTTTGAATGACATTTCCCAGAAATATGAAAAACAGATTAAATATCTTGTTTGATGCCTTGGATGTACAAAAATAAGATACAAAGGACATTTCTCTTTTCAAAAATCGAGCTAGTGAGAATTGCTACCTGGTAGCCTAACCGGGCTAGTGCTGTAAAGCAACTAAAGCAAAGATTGCATGATGATATTCTTCTGGGACAATCCATTGACACAAATAAACTTAAAGACATGTAAAATACAGTGCTCATTCTTTGTGCGTATATATTTTGTTGGAGCAAATGGACTCACATTTATTTTGAATATTTATGAATGGATATTCATAAATTATGTATCATTTGATATATGAGGCAATGTCCTTTTCAAAAATATAAATTTTATTGAAATCGGATGACAAGTAAGTAAATAGCATGCATTTGAACCTGTTACTTTCAAAACACAGATAATGGTCAGGGACATAGATTAACCCTGATAATGTCGGACAATGTAATACGTGTATCGGTGGGCGGAGCATAGGTATTCTGGCGTTAGGTCAATTACAAAAGAACTATGGGAATTGCATAATATGAATAATAAAATTAAATTGGTTTTCTTTTGGTTTAGAATAAAATGAAATTTATTTATACAAATAATTTTGAGACAAGCCATGTTGTTTAATATATTCTCTTTCTCAACCTTCCCTCTCCGACTTCGATGACACATGTCTTTTAGTCAGTAATGGAAAGCTATAGGTCAAATCGTGACAAATTTCTCGAAAGCTGCGTATAACCATATTTCTAGCCATTATTAGACATTTCTTGCAGACACCGATACGGACAACGGATAACAGTTACGGACAATTTACCATGTTTTGAGGGACCATGTCAAAAGTATAATGGTTAGTGTTGTGGAAACACTGCAAGGACGAATCAAGACAGCTTAACAGGAGGGGGTATTTATGATAAATTATAAAGATATCAATATAATAACTACATTCTATTTTTCACATGACAAAATTAAGCAGATACACGTAATGTCAAATTCTACGACCAGCCAACTGACCACTTAGAAGTGAGTTTCATATCTGGCTACGCACTAGTCATATCATAAGGCACGCGGGTCTTGTGGATCGTAGATATATTTTTAACTGCAGTAACATTTAACTGATTTTGTTTTAAAGACACTGATCTAAAATGGAAACATGTATGAAACGCTGTTTTACACATTATATCAAAATATTACTTACTGGCCATCGTTTTAATTGCTACTAATTTAATCTTAGTTCTTGAATAAACGTTTTTTACAGTTCGCGGCTGCGGCGTGGACATTTATTTTAGCTTACAGGAAAATTAACACAGTACATGTACTATATTATATAGACACGCTATTTTACCTGACTCACAAGTTTCCCGTGAAATCGTTGGTTCGAATCGGTAAAATTTTGTTAGGTCATGAGTATTTTTGTTTGTTTCCTGACCATTATTGTTACGGAAGAAACGTGAGGTAAATATGTAAATCAGCCGGCTCTGATAGATGAAACGAATGAAAAAAAACATGTTAAACCAACAACTGGATAGAGCTGGAGATCAACCTGTCATTAACCCTGATTCTACTGGCAACCAGGTGAGACCAGCAGATATACGTGATGATGTCGCTCCTGAACTCAGTGACCAAACAGATGAACCCCCGAGACAGTGGAGACGTGTCAGTGACCTCATTAGAGAAAGTCAAGAACTACATTTATAACAGTTTCGTGGTAAACACTTTTCCAATTTTAAGACACTATAGACTGGACTAGTTCCTTGTATTGTACATATTGGAATAAAATCATAATGCCTTTTGATACTTTGTGTTTTCTTTAAAAGATTCATGTCAATAATATTTTGGATTGGCCATTTTATTGCTTAGTACTTAATACTATTGAGACGGCCCTCAATGTTAAACTTTATCTCCTGTTCGTGTCCGTATCTGTATAAGTAAGAAATCTCTATTACTGCTAAAAAAACTGCAGATACGCGTATATATGGGTACAAATTTCAACAATAGTCATTTCAATGCAAGGTTAATGTTTCGTAAAATTTTATTGGCAAAACATGTGGAATTATTGATTAACCATTTAATCACTGCTAATAATAATATAAATAATTGTGAAAATGTTTCACTTTCATTAAATAGTCCTTCAGGAAATTATAAAATTTTCAGGTTATACTAGGAATCAAAATTGGGTCAATAAGTTCACCAAGGGCAAAATGTTATTTAGTTCTATATGTAAATTATGTTTAATCCTTGGCAACCGAGTATCCATGTCAAGTCTGTCTAAAGGCTGTAAAATGGACAATTCAAGGTGTGGAGTACGACTCCTGCAATATATGGTATCATACTGAATGCATGGGATTGACAAATGACGTATATCTAGGTCTATATAACATATCATGGGAATGCTTTCAATGAAGAGTCCCAGTCTTAACTCCAGTCTTTTCAATTTGACATTTTCTGAAACCACTAACAGATTTAACTAATTGGAGGATGACAGCCAAGTTAGATCTGACGGATTGAACTTTAGTTTTACCAACCCAAAAGCCACTTCTTAACTTCAAAGGGGTCAACACCATCACGTCACCGGTTAGCTAGTTACACAAGAAATCAATGCACTTCCATTAATAATAATAATAAAATTACCCATTTCAGTTTTTTAGTGAAAGAAGTATTAATTTTTACGTGTTTAATGTTTTTTCTTATAAAGTTAATAAGGATTTATGCAATGTGAAATTAAATACTCATCACGCTATGCACGAACATTTCGTGCCAAAATAAGTAAACCACGCCCCGTATCCCGCTTCCGTGCAAAGGAACGTATAAACCGTATTTTTCTTTCCACAAATCGGTTGAAAATTACACAAAAATCACCTCTGCAAAATTTAACTTAGACCATTGGCCCGTTATAAAATAATCAAAATTTAAAAAAAAGTAATCGGTTAGAACTTTTGTTCAGTGTACATGACTCAGTACGGTGTCAGAGCAAGAAGAAGCTTGTATCTGTCAAAATAAAATATTTTTCACTCAGCTTAGTTTTTTTCTATCGCTGTAGGACAATACTCTGACCAGTTTGTGTTAAGGGGACTGCTTCTTGCGGTCGAAGATCTAGAATTTAGTGTACTGCAGCCATTTTGACCTTTGAGAATGAGAATTCCAAACTATACATGCGCACAAATGTGAAATGTTAAAAAAGTATAGTTCATCACCTACATTTCTTGGACTTATGTTGCTGTTCTAGTGTGGAGAATTCGCAGGATACAAATCAACATTTTTCAATATATTTGTGAAAGTCAGCAGAGACACTGAAACTCAGCTATTTCATATAGAAATATTTAGGGGAAATTTTACAGGAGCGACACCATACATACTAATACTAACTTTACTCAACTGACCTTTATATTAAGGTTTTTAACAGCCAACTTCTAAATTCTAAATTCTAGTTGTTATCTTATCTACATTTGACTAAACCATTAGAAATATAACATAACTCACGACATACGGGTGGAACAAACAAAAGGAAGGACATCAAGGATAAGTGAATTAAAACCTGAACTGTTAGAAACACATGGAAATCAATCATGCTATTACCTTGATAGAGAAACTTTATAATAGTGGCAATTTGTTTCAGCAAACCTGTCTGTCCAATGAAAATATGTTCAGGTTTAAAGAAATTGATAAATGATATGACACCTTTGGTTGGTTATGATAAACAGGTGCATAACATGGACAGGTTTGCTGACTGTTTTCGCTGTGTATTATTGATGACTCGCTATGATAAGTGATTATGCATCCGTCATGTACGTCCTTGTTGCATAACTAAACTGCGAATATGACTCATATTTAATCAAAGATATAAAATTCAGTGTGCAAATATGACTTTATGTACTCTTTATATACAGGATTATCTTTATTTTGGTAATTCACAATGTTAAATACTGTAACAACTCATTTTACCTTTTGTGCTTATTACTGCATGTTACGTTGTCATGGCTACGTTTATACTTCAAATAAATCAACCCTGTAAAGCGCCAAATATATCTTTATAGACATTTCTTGTTTAGATTTAACAATGGCATACACATGTTGTATTTATATGTGATTTAAGAAAACGTATTACTCTGTGTATCAATCAGTGTATATTATCAAATGATGTATTTAGATATGCTGCCTGCTTTGTGAATTGATTAATATGCGTGAATTAAATCACTGTAAACTTTCAATGCTTCGATCAAGTACAACATCTTTCTTAGGTATTTATGTTGTAATGTATAAACCATTTCCTAGGAAGGATGGCTGAAAACAATAACGGACCTTAGTCAGTTATTTCCCCTCGTAAACTCTTCAAATAGGTAGGCCAAGATAGTAGGATTACTCGGATATTACCCTTTTACTTTTTGATGTCAATTTGCCAAAATTATTCTTCAATAACGTTTTTGTACATCATTTTATTTGTTTGAAATTCAAGCTAAGTATTTTTAAGGTAAGAAACTATCTAAATTTGTGTAGATATCTTCATTAACAAAAAATATATTAGATGAAATATTTGTTATGCTTACGTAGGAATTCAAAGATAAAATCCGAGGATTCCAATTGTAAGGCCCTACTTACCAATTGGATTGCTTTCGATTTTATCAAGGAAAAATAACTGACTAAAGTCCCTTATTGATGACCAATGGTCAACGTAGCCATTCACGCTTTCATAAAGAAACAAACAAACTACATTTTGTCAAAGCAAAACAATATTTATTAAACACACTAAATTAAAAATTTGGCACAAAATACAAATGATTTGTACATGGAAGAGATAATTTTGTGTAAGATCAATTATTATTTCGCCGAATGAACTCATCTTATATTTTAAAGTGTGGCATAGCCACGAGTAAACATGTCTTTTTGAGTTCTAGTGTTGAAGTTAAACAGATTTAACCAATAACTTTTATGCAATTATAATTCCAATTTAGGTCCAATTTAGATGAGCAATTTATTTTACAGAATTCATGAAATAAAGTGTTAGAACTAGTAAAAATGTGTTCTGTAATTATTGAACATTATCAATCGGTGCGAACATTCATCTCTTTATTAGGCAAACCAGGGATCTCTGTGCACGTGTCTGATGAACATTGATTTTCCAAGTTTTTGTTTACGTAAAACGTAAAATCCTATCAAACGTTTATTTTCTACTGAGTTTTCTGATTACATTCTTCAATGAAGGTAGTACTAATTTTCAAAGATAAATCCTTCCTTTAAATCTTTCGTTTAATCAATTATTGCTCTGACAATACATCAAACAAGAAATGTAATGTGGAAACCTCATTAAAGCCGGATTGAAAAACTTTAACGCAAAAGTTACAGAGGAAAATATCCATGATAAAGCCATGTAAATTTGTGGTTACTTTTTAATAATGTTCATCAAATGGTATGCTATCAGTGTATGAAGTTTCATAAAGATCAGACAATAAATTGCAGAAACATATGCTTAATAAAAAAAAACTTTAACGCGATTGTTAACGACAACGGACGCCCAGTGTTCTGTTTTGTAATCAGTACATTGTTTTTGTATTTAAAATAACAAAAGTAGTTATATATGTCATATTCGAACATTGGGCCCACATTGACTATATTTTGAAGGCTTATAGATAACTTTTGCTGCAACTCAAAAATGAAATGTACCAATAAAGGTTTGTATTCATTGCAAACACATGTATAATATACAAAAAAATATACAACAAATAAAACATTACAACAAAATTACAGTACTATGAGTACAAAAATAATCAAATGGTGAACTTTGGTTAAGAGAAAAAATAATAATCATTTAACGTGTTCCACTTTGGATTAAAGTGACGTTTTTTTATTAAGCATAAAACAACGATGGATAAAATATATACAAATAAACATGACAAGTGATATTTGAACACGAAAATACATCCAATTCAAATTTTAACCATAATATTATGTGTACGACTTTGGTGTTTGATAATGTTAAAAATATGTATGTAACAGTTATTCTTTCTAGTTATTTTCAATCAGTCTTTATGGTGGCATACAGTCAACCAAGCCCACTGTCCATACAGAAGCCTAATATTAGTTATTAGATTAATATTTGAATCTTATTGAATCAATAATTAAGCGATAACTTTTAATCGCAATAATTAAGTGTTTATGAAGTGTAAAAACTAAAAATATCATTATTCAATAGTTAGGTAAGCCATAAGCAGATAACAATTTTCCGAGTTGGGATTTCGTCGTTAAAACAGGTTGACACAATAGCATTCCAATTTAGTGCTTTTTCATTGTTTCTTTTATCCATTTGATCATACTTGGTTCAAGTTTGGTATACACACCATGCTCTTTCTTGCAACCTTTTCCAAAAGATACAATACCTGAAGTAAACAAAAATATCCACAGTATTAAGGTCAAACAAAACACCGACATATGATTTGAAAACAAATGACCTTACACTAAACAACAATGTCTTGTTCGTGGCCTTCATCTCAAATTTGATGTTTTTAAAATGACTAAACTTTCATGCATAACCACTCACTTGGACTTACAACAAAAACATTTAAAAAAAGCCGTTTCTAACACAAAATACATTGAACTCTAAGCTATGAGCGGTTAAAATACAACAATACGTACAATCTCTTCTCTTAAATGGGCTTGCGTACAGGTAATGGGTCTATTGAAGAGTAAAGGACAAAATTACGTTTCAAAAAAGCAAAATGGCCGTCACCGTCAGCATCAAGTTAAATTGACCATAATGTAACAAATATTACTTAGTTAGTCAGTGAGTTTTAGATGAAACATCTTGCCGTTAACCAAAGCATAGCTTATGTGAGTGCTAACTGTGTTACTGCTTGGAGTAAACTGTATAAAATTAATGAAAGAAAAGTAGTTCGTTTACATTTACCAAAAAAAGGTATAACGATTTTTGCGCAAAAAACTCATCATCACATATCAGCCAATTTTTGACTTATTTCTCATGACGGCTAGTTATTATATTATTTGAATATTGAATGTAACATTTAACATGGAATTTAATTTACTCACTATCTCTTTAACTCAACATAAAATGCAAATAAATAGCACAAATGTCATATCTTTTTTGAATATTTAAATATAAATATTCATTTTTTAAATCTTTTTTAATAATACAGGCATATATATATAGTTGCAACACCATCTTACGACTGAATTGAATACATGAAATAAATTCCTACATTAAGTTCATGCGACGCAAAGTAGTCTAGATTGACCAAAAGCTATTATATGTATAATCAATGCGCCAATAGCGCTGTCTGGACATGGATTTAACAGAGAAAACTCTGGTGGTGTCATAAGAAAGAGGATATGCGACGTCTAAAATTTACAAACACACTGTATCACGTAGAATTACAACGTTGATTACTCCCGCTGATAAATGCTTATCAACCGATCATGATTTCCTACACCACATGAAAATGATCTATATAAGACATTGGACTATTGCAAGCGTGTCTACTTAAGCACATAGATGATATAGTTGAATGTATGAAAAGAACAGGAACGGGTCGGAGGTTACATAACTTGTTATCAATTTTTAGCAGATAAATGGTGGTCCTATATTATCAGATATTATATATGTCAGATATTGTTAACAGGGGGCTATTAATTCACGCGTTGGGTTAACCTAACTACATACAGTCGTACTGAATCTGATTGCACATGTCCGTCGAATGTCTACGCAGCTACATTTTGTAATGCATTTCAAATATAGCGCTTATTAAGACCGAATTACTTGCGCAATCCATGTCAATAAACCAAAAATGTAGATTTTTTGTTGTGCTATAATGGAAAAATCTACAAATCTGATGCCTCCCATTCGATTACAATATCGATATGCTAATATGTTGAACATTCCATGTTATGTGATACATTCCATATACAAATATAGTTGATATTTCATTATCGCTCGTAAAATACACGTCGTGTGTATTCGACATAAAGTACTGATTACACAATGAATAAGAATATGGTTTACCTATTTGTACAAAACGTGTTTCATCATTTTTCATACGTACACTAAATGGTCCTCCACTATCACCTTGGCAGGCATCAACTTCTTTGTCCCCAACTGTAAGTTAAGATAAAATCAAAATGGGTCTAGTTTTATTAGGTTAAAATAGAGACAATTGTTTGTATGTTAATACGTTACATGTGGAACGCACGTTGGTAAAATGGCTGCTGGCATGTTGTTATATTGTACAGTTTTTAACAAGCACTCTATCAATATCCGTTGGAAATCGTAAAAAGTTAATTCATACTTGATGCTTTTATGAAAATATACTTATATGTATTTTGTCACTTTAAAAGTTCAATTATGCGATTTCTTTTCACAAATTACTTGTTCTTGCTTTATCTTTTCTTATTAATACGTATACAGTCAGATCTCGATACAATGACATTGTTCGTTTCCAAGAAATGTTTCAATATAACGCATATGTCAGTGTAATGAGCTTCCGACCATGTACATGTTGGTTATGGTTCCCATTAAATATTTCAGTATAACGAGAATGTCGTTGTAACGGATGTCGTTGTATCGAGATCTGACTGTATAGTGTATATATTGTGTCTTCCAATGACTACATACATTATAAATTAATGTCAAACAATAAATGTTGACAATAAAAAGTCATCTTCTCTTTAGCCCCCATCCAATCTCTTTCAATCATTTTTTCTCTCCAAAAACACTTAGTATTTCATCGTTGCTTAGTTGTCATGTTTTCTTATTATTAAGTTTTATTTTAAATGCTAAGTTATCGCGCTTGAAATAAACAAAACAAGTAAAAAATCTACTTTACATAGTATATACTAGTATATAAATACCATGTAATTTAGATTAGTGAATCGTAGATGCAATACAGTATGTATAATAACTATTGGATAATGTAATGATGAATGTTTTTTTTCTTCTTAATCTTCTGGTTGTTTTATGTTTAGAATGTATGAGTAATAACTATTCTTACAGATAAAATCTCTGTTTTTCAAATGCATATAACATAATCTGAGAGTCATAGTCGTAGATGATGTTTATCATGTTGACGTTCTCGTATGGCAATAAATTACCTTTACTTCCAGCACAGAACATGATGTCTTTATTGAAAGTTTCATCATCTTCACATGTTTGTATTTCCATTTGCATTTGTTTAAGATGCTCGTTTGTCTTTCCATGGTCTATTGATTTACCCCATCCAGTGACCACACCAAAATCACCTTTACCGTAATTGAATTTCGCTTAAAAAATTATACATAATATACATGTAGTTAGTGGTCATAAAATTATTTCTTCGGCCATTCTTCCTCCTATCAATTATTCTTAATAAAGTAGATCAGTTGCCAGTCACTGATCAAAGTTTGTGCTTAGTAGCTGGTTAACAGCTAAATCCAGAGATTTAGCCTTCCTATGAACGAGAGTAGGTTGACTGTCCGCCGATATATGACCTATAGAATGTGTTGCTACGGCATTTAACCTAAAGAAACAAAAAAAACAACAACAATTAAAGCAATACAGTTAGTAAACTTTAATGCTAGAAAGTTGACAATGATAAGCCAGCCGTGATATTATTTATTACTTGAATACACTGAAAATATTTTTTTCGAGACAGCAGCTGAGGGTTTCTGTCTTTCCATACCAAAATGTTGCGGTCATGGCAATTGATCAATACTATTTTGATTTTTCCTCATATTCATCAACATTAAAAATCGATACATGGGTTACTCAAAATAAGCTTTTCGAATTTGTTATGGATCTCAATGCCAGGAATCATATTGGAAATAGACAGATTTCTTTTGTCAATTGGTTACCAGTTGAACCAAGACTAAATTTATAAATTTTGTCACGTTGTATAGTGAAATAAGTGAAGTGTATTATCACTTAAACACAATACTATACCTTTCAGTTCTAAAATGTACGTAGATATCTTCAGAACATTTCAAATTTTATGGAACTATCATTTCAGTACTACACAATTGATTAATACCATTAACAATCAAATACTTTGCAGAATCAATATATATGATAACTTACCATTTTCATCCGGAAGACAAACTGGTAAGAGAGATTTTGACACCTCCACTTCTTCTGTTAGCTCAATCAACGCTATATCATATGCTAGACTCTCGTTTTTACTAAGATCAAAATTTTCATGAATAATCTTTTTGATCTTGCTTTCATCGTACGATACAATTCCATCTCTTTCTCCCTGTTTTAGACTTTCTGAAATAAATAAAGGTAATAAGGATTTAAAGGGCATACGTATATTCCGATTAGCATTTCATTATATCAACAAGTTGCTGGAGATAATTTGAGTTAATTCTTATATTGTCTAACTAAAATATTGTTTCAGAAAATCTAAATTGACTTATCTATATCGAACGATTGAAGCATGTTTTTATTAACAAATCCCATATGGAGTGTACATTTATCGTGCTTGAAATTATCAAAATAAAATTTTAACATCATCTGCTCTTACGGCAAGATAAACGCCTAGAGGAAAAGTTGCACATTATACATAAATATAATTTAAATTAAGATTTGTTCATATATTTCCCTAAATGAAAAAAAGATTTTCCTTATGTCCGGAAAAAATATTTTAAGAAGCGTATGAACAAGTAACTTGACAAACGTTTCTTTTAACTGTGGACTTTTGTGAGTTTTCTTTCCTTGATAAAATTGGAAGCAGACCACTTGGAGAGTAGGTCCTTACAGTTGGAATCCTCGGATTTATCATTTAAGTTCTCATATAATGATACAAAATTAATCTTAAATCTTTCTCGTTCATTTAAATGTTTAAAAAAGCGATGAAATTTGGATAGTTATTAATCCCAACAAAACTTTGTTCTATTTCAAACAATTTTTTTAAAAATCGCAAAAATGTTATTTAAGATTTATTTTGGCAAATTGTCATTGAAAAGTAAAGATAAAACTCAAGTAATCCAACTAATTTTACCTACATATTTGAAAAGTTTTCAAGGTGAAATAACTGACCAAAGATCTTAACTAACGCAGCGTAACGAACAGTAATCTAGTTATCATGGTAAATTAGACATTTGACAAGTCATGTATATATCTGGTCTCAGAATGCAAGTATAACTTTTATTGTTGTCAATGACACTAAAAAGCAACTAAACAAACAAGGGAACTAATAAAATCCAAAAGGAAGGCAAAGGCTTGATAGAGAAACGAAATATGGAAATATCATATCAGCCGTTCTCCAGAAATTGTTACTATTTTGAAAAGTGAAATGTCGAAAAATGAACTTACTGTAAACTTTTTTTTAAACATAATTGCAAAATTCAAACCTTCGTGGCCCGAAACAAAAATATTACACACACCATTCTAAGACTGAGAAAGATATACGAGTCCAAAAAGTATACGTCAACTCCTACGTTACGGAGCATAAAATCACGAGCACAAGTAGTAGATACCTAGTTTTAAAATGCAAGTCTGTATTTCTGTCTATGTAAGTATGGAATTTCATTCAATGGTGTGTAGTTAAACAAATTTAAGCAAACTACTTCGCAATTTATGCATGATTGTCAGAATAGCGCATGTAGAAGTCATCATCATTTTTTTGTTGTTAAGATAAGATAACATAACGCAGTTATGTCAACATGTGTATTTTTCACATACAGACATGTGGACCATTCTTTTCCAAATTGATGAAAACTACAACATATAAGGAACAAAATAAAATGTAAATTAGTTTGAAACATGACACTGTGTGCTCATACATAATGACATATTTGATGTGCCATGGAGTTACGGAACATAGTAAAAATTAGAAAGTCTTGCCAACTCGAACAAAACTGCATTTTGATATCGATTAAACAATACAAAAGTATGATTTATTCACAGCACAGAGAATTTCCTTATGTTTTAACAGAATTCAAGTTTAAGAGTTGCCATATTACAAAATGACAATAATACTGAGCTTTGAATATAACAAATGAGACATATGAAGTAAGTATGATGGTATTAACCTATTTAAAATGCACTTTAACTGATATGTTCTAGTATGTATACCTTGTAGATATATGAAGTATACGACACTGATCGTGATGAACATTATAAATAGTCAATAAATAAGCTATTTGCAAAAATTAATACGCTAAGAGGCGTTACGGAACATATGCTAAGCACCACGATGGGAAATGATAATATTAACAACCCATTCGTTTGGGTTTGACATAATAATTTTGGTGACCGTGTAGGCCAAATTACTATTATGCAGTAAAATGGGCAATTTTAGATCCGGGCGAATTAAAACTCGAGGACGCGATCAGACTAAAACTAGTGAGAAACATTTTTATGTTAACAATCACATTTTGGAATGAAATCAAATCTAGAAACATTTTTTTATAAATTTTATGCATAGTTTAGCTTAAACTTTGGTCAAACATTGCATTTGATATATACCTAAAATGAAAGGAAACTGTTTTTTCTTTTATGCTTAAAGGTGAAACGTCATGTAATTCGATGAAAATAAACGGTGAAAATATAAATTTTATATTTTCATCGTTGTGAAAATATAACCCTATATTAACAAAGGGAACTAATAAAAAACAACAGCAAGGCAAAGCATGAAACCTAAGCATGAAAGAAACAGAAAATTCGCCAATTTCGGTGTAAGATCGATTTATATTTCACCTTGTGAGCTCAGAAAATGACATTTTCACCCGTGGCTACGCCACTCGTGAAAAAATGTTTTCTAAGCTCACTCGGTGAAATATAAATCAATCTTACACTGCAAATGGCGAATATCATCTATGTCATATGTGTATTTACAAAATATTTCTAAAATTGAACTGGCGAACACTTTGGTATTGCTAAATTTATTTTGTAATATATTTTATTTTTTATTAAAATACTACAATCACTTATATAAGTATTTACTTGTTTCTTACTCCATGATAAAAGTTAATAAAGTAAGAATATCATTAGATAATAATAAATACAATGTAGTATGGTATCTAAAGTTAGCTTAGCAGAAGTGGTATTTAAAGAAATTTGATAAGATATTCCATTATATTTTGTGTGTTCCGAATTTCCTAGCTGTTTTATTCGGATTTTGAATAAATGTGTCGTAGGTGCAAGAGACGTTTAGAATTGTCTTTGTGCAACGTATCTGATGGGTGCTCATGTTGATATTGGTCATCAGTGGCGAAGACATTTTTTCGAGGCAATAACTGGAAAATTCAACTGATAACGAACAAGATAAAATGATACTTTTGAACGATATCAACATTCTCAAATCTTTAGAGATGCTGATTTTTTAGGTCATTGTTTTAATGTGTAAGAATCATTATTAATTCGATTCAGACATTGCCAATTTGTTAAATATTCTTTCTTGTTGTTATGACCATAATTATGCATAAATTGGTTACACAAATATTGTTTTGTTACAAATTTGAAGCACATACAGGTGTGTCAAATATGAAAATCTCCACGGACGCGACTATTTTTATCAATTTTCATCATGTAAGACTGTAAGATGTTCAGTTAGTATGTTTACAAAGTAAAAGTACTGTGATAAAGTTAAATGCATTCAATTAAATTCAATGATCGCATAAATCGTTATTATTACAATCTATGTTCCGTAACAAGCCCTCTACACTCCGTGACAAAATGAATTTTCATTCTCAATTAAAGAGACATCAACATTTTTTCTTTCGACTTAAAGAAATATGTCAATGAATATATTAATAATTGTAATATTAATACTATGACAGTCATCCATTACACATATTTCATATTTATCCTTCATCCTGTACCTGCACTAAAATATGTTTTCTTACACATGTACCGTAATTGTTAGGCCTAATCTTGCTTTTAACATGATCAAATGATCAAAAGAGGAATATCGAAAACAATAACAGCTTGTTTCTTCCATAAATTATATCATGTAGCATGTTAAATACTTGTTACGGAGAATAGTCGTTACGTAATCCCTGTGTTCCGTTAAAGTTTCCCTCAATAAATATAGAAGTAACTATAAATGGACGCGTTACTTGCACTTGATCACACCAATGTACAGTGACAAACAACAATTCAATGTAAAAACACCTATATTGTCGCTAGCAACTGTGCTACGCTCGTTATGGAAGCAAAGTTTCTTAAATGCGACATTTAAAAATTTGAGTTTGGGGTTAATTTGTTCATTCTCTTTAGGACAGATAAGATTCAAACTTTGTTTCCCACGATATTTGACTCATTGTTGTATTAGTATACGGTTTAACAATTAGCAACAACACCTTTTGGAAAGTAATTTAACCATGCAAAAATAGTTACGGTAACAAAGGACTGTTTTGGAGACAACCCTAAAAAGTAGAAAATCTTAGAATTTTATATTCGTATCAGTAATATCTTTAAAATCATACAATTCACTATCAATATATATGGAAAATAAATACCTATTACAAGCAATAACAAACCTTAGATTAATTATTTTTCAAAGCAAATATTAAAAATAGAGCTGGAGACACGGCCTTTTTCTACTTATTGAAGTTTTTGCTTAGCAAACTTTTGCCAAAAGGCGTAAGTTTTCAATGTTTCTTTTGTACCACTTTAGCAACAACAATCTAAGCTAACATTTCCAAATGATTAAAACCATAATTGTTGTTTTACGTTGTGTATATAATCGTATATAACCTGTAGATACGTGTTTTTCAAAATGGTAACCATTTCTAGAGAACGGCTGTATATAAGTACATATTTGTAGTTATAATGATTGTGTTCATTCCAAGGCAAATCGCGTACTCTGTCTACAAAATATCAAAAATGAAATACACACAGTTCAAGTCCGTATAAAATATTTCCCAATACGTTTTGCTCTATTAAAGTCATTACATCGCAGAAATAACCATTTGCTCTACTTCCCGAAATAAACGGAAAAAGATTTACTTAAAATGACTTTTTTAGTATCTTTGATACAATGAGCAGCTGTTAGTATCCACTTTGAGTCAATTAGAGAACCTCCACATTGTAAAATACCATGTTCCTGAAATGAATTTGTGTACATTATAAGATTATCACGATACTTAGAATGAATGATAGTGTGATTCATTCGTACAACAATTGACTTTACGCCTTCCTTAGATTACATAATACAGTCAATTCGCATTATCTCGACTACTCTTGTGTCGATATTTCGTTGTCTCGACTGAAAATCAAAAGTCCCGATTTTTTTCCTTCTTTATCTATATGAAAAAATCATGTTTGACTCGATCTTTTTTTCTCGACTTTTTCGCTCTCTCGACTATAAATTTGAGTCCCAAATTGTTTTTTTACTATAAAAGTATAATGTTTAAGTCGACTAGACAAAGATATTATCGGCGATCCGTTGAGGTGCGAAAAATAACACACGCCCATTGTTTATCGATTAGCGACTGTATAGATAATCTGTTTAAAAGAACGTGTCAAGATTGAATTAACATGTCATTTAAATATACAAACTAATTGACATGACTAAATGAAACCATTGTTAAATAAGTCGAGTGTTAATTGACAGATGTCAAAATTGAGTATAATTTTTTCGTTCTAGTGTATAAATTATTCTTGATTTTTAAAAATAAAAAACAAATATTTTTTGTTGTTTCTATTATTTTATTTCGTCATTTAAGTTGATATAAATGTACGCCATCTTCTTTTCATGATAATTTAATCACTCGACAGACCTGTTGGAAAAATGTTTACAATTGTTATGGATCAATAATAAAGATATGCTGACATTCTTGTAGTTCAAGTCTATATTTTTTCGTGACGTAATAGTCAACTTCTCTTCACACACACAACTGGATAATATCAGCAACTACTCAAAAGATCAAAAAGAAGCCGACATGCTGGGGTTGTACGAAATAGTATATGACATCAAACACATACACACACAACTTTTCTGACTGACTTCAAATATTCAGAAGATATACGTTTGGTTAGTCATTACATCGAGAAACAGTCTGTGAAATACAAATGTAGTAGAAACCTAAAGTAGATTTTCGGAAAATACGCGATTTTGTTCAATAACTTGTCGAGAGGGAACTGTGCCAGCGGGAAAAGTGTCACAAAACCTTTAAGGTACAAGTTAATGGTAAAACTCTATTCACAGCTGCAGTAAAGCGATTATTCTAAAAATCACTCTCTGAACAGGTAAAACTGCTACTGAAGACATCGAAATTACCTCCCTTAGAAAATTTCGTATATATTGTTTGTCTCGATTTTTCGTTATCTCGACTATTTTTCGACGGTCCCTACTAAGTCGAGATAACGAGAGTTGACTGTATAAGATACGATTTGTTGCATTATAAAACCTTGATATACTCGTGATAGTTTTATATATGACAAGTTATATGATTATATTTGTTTTGTTTCAACAGCAATGGGACGAGCCAATTGACATAACGCCAGCCTTCTCATTTCTAAATACTCATAATCCGTTCAGCAATGAAAGTATTGGCGTATACTCTTACAAATATCAGTCATTTGTCTTTAGACAAAAAGGAGTTCATTGTTCAACAAATTTGCCACTTGTTTAAGGTTGTAGTAAAGTAGGCTCATTGTTATGTCATATTGTTTAATTTTCAAGTATACAGTATTTATTACATTGAAAGTATAGTCTGACTCAATTTGAATTCAAAGACGGAGACTATATCATAGACTTTCATAAAATACAGTATTCTTTCTTTGGGCATAGACAGTTTAAAGAAAAAGAAGCATCAGGTTAGTGAGTTATTCTTGGATAATATGCTAAAGTGTGGTAAGTGAGGTTTAATATTGGGCAATATTGCATCATTAAATGTTATATAAATGTTACAGGCAATTTGTAATTCATATTATACATATTGTAATGATTAAAGTTGTAAAACAACATTAAACTTGAATAATGTAACTCGTTATGAAGAAATATGAAATCTGATATGATTTTGCAAACATGTCGATTGTTTCATTTTATAAAGTACATTGTCTAAATTGTGAATTGTCATGGCACGAAGTTGTATAGTATACACTCGGATATCATTGCCAAATAATTTATACAAGCTCATTTAAGACCAATACTTAACTTAAAAGGATTATCTTTAATACCAAGTTTCCTAGCCAAGTATTTTTTATTTTAAGTACAACCTGCTCCCCCATTTCTGTTTGTCCAATTCTCTTCCAGTAAAATTGACAGATTTTTAATAGTACCATTTGGTTGTTTTGATAAACTGGTGCGTAGCATGGGCAGTAATCAGAGACCATTTTGACCATATAGTCTCGACTTGATTTGGACACATTTGTAGAGACGAATAAGCAATACTACTCTCCAAATATCCAATAAGCTTAAGCCGAACTGATTTGTAAAATATTCTACATAAATTGACTGCTGAGTGCAAAGAACATTTCTGTCAGATTTCATCAATATTGGTTTCGGAAATGTCATATAAGCTTAAAAGTTCTCTATTGAATTTCGTTACAGCATAAAATACAGATATTCAGTAAGATGTTGAATTCCTTTAATTAATTAGTTAACTGATGATGTCAACGAAATAAGACGAAGATGATGTCAACTTTGAATCCATTATTACTTATAGTATAACTAGGTTCCCAAGCTAAACTAATCTTTTCTATTGGCACTATGTACAACTGTATCGCTGAATTATGATCAAAGGTTCATAACATAAATATTTCTTGTATTAAGACATAATCTTGATTACAGTAATACATATTTAGTAAAATAAAACTTACATCTACCAATTGTGCCATCCATGGCCATGCTCCTTTTTCTGCGCTGCGTTCATAAACTGGTTGAAAATCATTCTCAAGTCTTGTAAGTGAATGATCAGTTTGACCACACATTATATTTAATGAAGTACCTGTAAAGAACAAGCGTATACCTATAATTATGTTGTTTATTGTATGATATATACAAAAGCTATGTTACTATGGTTTTATGTCTCACATGTATATAATTATACATTGTTTCATGATGTTTTATCATTTGTTTTTGGAGAAATCTTAAATGTACTACTCAATTGTCATTTTACCATATTTTTAAATGTTTGTTTAATATTCTTGAACGTTCAATTGGTCATTTATAAAGGTCACTAATCCTGGGTTGATCATCATTCAGTTTTCAGTCATGTCATCAAGTTTATTTATTACAGTACAGTTATTTTGGGTGTTCATAAATTTTTTTAAACAGTGTTGGAATTATAGAAATAACATCGTAACTTGGATTTCAATAATGGAAATTTTTATTTATATAAATCGGACATTTAACATTGTTAGATTTTTGACAAAGAAACACAGGATCTGTAAAGAAATGGACATTCATTAACTAAGGTTTTATTTAATTTTTTTTCAACTGTTTGTTTCTCTTTATACAATTCTGTTGTTAAATAAAATTATATTTGTTCATTGTAGTAAGATACCAAATTCATTCTTTATCTGTACCGTAACAATAATGTTGATTTTGTTATAAATGCCTACATTATATAGTTCAATAAAACAACAAATCTTTCTTATAAAAACATTATCATTGACATTTCGCCGTGGCCATTGTTGGGAAACAAAGGGCTTATTTACATAACAAAGTAATTCTTTGTGTCCAAAGACAATTGACTATGTTTGTCCAAGTAAACGCTAATCCTTTTAAAGGTGAAAGGATTGTGAATATGTAGAAATCGGACGTCTGGTGTTGTGTCAATTAGCTCGTCCTACTGCTGTTGAAAGAAGACAAATAACATCATGTAATTGGTCAAATCTAAATATCCAACAGTATTTTAAAATTTTATAATGCAATAACGCATGCCTTATATGATACAATTCGAGGTTTTGTGTCACGTAAGGATTCTAAATGATTTCATCCAGGAATCTTTTACCATGTATAGAAAGTGAGTCGCTCGACTTAATTTCTATACATAATAAAAGCGATTCTTTTATTTTAAAATAGTCGTAAGCCGAATGTTCCCAATAATACGCACACAACACAAAACTTATTTTAATGGAAAATACAACCGCTTTACGCAATTCGGAAACTAATTTCGGATAAAATGAATCCGAACAATATAGTAAAGTTAGTTTCCAATATTGTTTTATGCCATGTAGCACAAGACAATGTTTTAGTTGAGTGTGCATTTTTTCCCCGCTGAATTAAAGCTTACTATCAACTCGAAGTGTCATTTTATTGTAAATAGAACAAAAAATGAAGATATACATATTCATACGTTAAAAAATAAAATATACGATTTCTGTTCGGTTTACATAGAGAAAAGTTCACATGTAATTCTGAGAAAAAATATTTGTTGGCCTAGAGTAAGTATAAATTTATATCATTTATATTCAGATCCTTTATTGATAATGTGCTTTCCCTATTATCTTAAAAAATCACATGTATAACTGATAAAATATTGCTAGGGTTCTCCTGTTTTAATAAATTAATTTATTGTAATTTTGTATGGGCCGAAGGCCTTTAAACAAATAAATATTTGTCATTGTCATAATGATATATACATGTATTGCAATAAATAATGATACTGTTAAAAATTATCTATAATAATATTTTTTGTTTACCGTTTTCAATCATAGCTTTGATGACTTCTTCAAGCTGACCTTCTTTAATTGGGAAAAAATGTTCTTCATCTTTGATGTTAGATGCCATAACTTTCATTGTATTGTAAGCTTTGTTATGATTTAGCATGTCAGCTCCCAATAGTATCGAGAATATTTCCGCATAATATGGTTCTTTCTTTAGATTTTCAGCAATATCTGTTGGGTTCTCATCTTTGTTATACCAGCCTAATAAAAATAATATACCATAACTTCAGCATTAAGAGTAAATCACTATCGTTTTTAGCTGAAGTACAGTATTAGCAATAGCTGCTCAGCTAGCTCAGTTGGTAGAACACAAGTTTACTGATCGAGGGTGGTGGGTTCCATTCCCTGGCGGGGCATACTTTCCTCGAGCTTAGTCATGAACATTATTTCTAAGGCCATTCTCATTCATATCAATTTTTTATGATTAAGGGCAGTTGTCAGTCACTGACAAAAAATGCGCTTAGTAGTTGGTTAACAGCTAAATCCAGAGATTTAGCCTTTCCATGATGGGTGAGTAGGTTGACTGACATCCATGATATAACCAATATTATGTTTTGCTACGGCGTTAAAACAAACAAACGAACGAACGAACGAACGAACGAACGAACGGACGAACGAACGAACGAACGAACGATCGAACGAACGAACGAACGAACAAACGAACGAACGAACGAACGAACAAACAAACATTATAAGCATACAATTGAGAACATCAATAAAGTTGTGAAGCTGAAATTGTTATACAAATGTACCAATCTATATAATTTCAAAATGTTTTTGATTTGAATAAAATGAAAATTGCACCACAACAAGAGAAAACCTATCATGTTGTGCAATGTGATAATTACTAAAATATGACTGTGTGATGCCATTGGCTCATTTTAAGTATTGAGTGTTGGGTTATACGCCGTAGCAACTCGGTTAGTCAACCTACTCACTCCTCCTGGAAAGGCTAAATTTCTAAAATTTATCTGTTTATCAATTAATAAGCAATACTTTCCATTGAATAATTATGGCCAATGTTAAATGTTAAGGTTATCGTGTCCTAACAATTACAGTTTATATTGATATTATGCTTGCAGGCATTAATAATAGTAATACATTTAACAGTATCAACGTTTAAATTGTCTATGCCTTCCGTTTTTTTTCTGCTGTTTTTTAAACATAAGTCACATGAATGATAGTATAAAAAAACTTTCACCATCTTACTCTGTAACATAATTGCAATATATTCACAAAATAGCCATATACACGCGGAAGCAACTTGTAAAGCCATTATGCTCTATTCGGAAACTAGAATTGATAATAATGAAATCTACTTTGGACTAGCTTAAACATATTCTAAAGATAAACTTACCATCACTTATGATTATGACAATCTGTTTTGCATTCCTTGCAAACTGTCCTTTTGCAAATGAGAGTTTCTTTGCAACTATATCCATACCTACGTCGAGAAGGGCAGTCGATATTGCTGTTCCTTTTCCTGAATATTTAGAAGACAGACGTATTTAAATGTATATCGTGCAAAAACGTATATTTAGATATTTACTAATCTGAATCATAATCAAATCAATATGTGTAATGTTAACTCATTGAAATTGTATTTTCATTTGACCTTCATTCTCCTAGCTGTACTTTGTGCATTAAAGTTTGGTGATTATACCACAACTGTTCAGTGTTCACGACAGTTCTATTTCAGAGAGAACACATATTTTCCTCAGAATGTATGACTGCTATTACACTTATATTTAATGTTTCTTCACAGAA
The DNA here is from genome assembly GCA_025267735.1 of Mactra quadrangularis. NCBI lineage: Eukaryota > Metazoa > Mollusca > Bivalvia > Venerida > Mactridae > Mactra > Mactra quadrangularis. The sequence continues at coordinate 22,961,595 of CM046311.1, read as the reverse complement.
CAGATAGTTTGGTATATTTCTACACAAGAGACTCTAACAAGTTAAGTTTATCAGGAAATGTATAGAGAATACTTCCGAGAGACATTTTATTTAAGAATTATATTTACCGACTTCTTTCTGGACTTTGTTCAGTACATCTGCGACAAGTATATTTTCGATGTACTTTTGAGCTTGTTCATAGTCTCTAAATATTTCATTTTCATAGTTGTAATGATCATGTCTTGGCTTGAAGAGTTCACCAGCAAACAAATAAAAGGCAAGACGTGTACCATTAGGTTTATTACTTATACCAATCTGCAATAAAAATGACCAAATAGTCAAAGCTAAAAAAAATTTCTTAATTAGGTGAACATGAGGTAAGAATAAACATTTTTTCCCTCAAGTTACTCTCTATGTAAAATCATCCGAACTAACAGACATAGAGACAGAAAAAGAGACAGAGAGTGGATTAAAAGCTAGGTGTTTTCCCAGACTTGAAGTGAGGAAAAATATAATTGCCTTATTTTGATTTGTCTTTGATTAATAGAAAGAAACAAATGCATATTCAAATGTTAAACGTGAATGCATATTCAAACGTTAAATGATTAGGGGAAACACAGTTATCATTTCCAGCAGTATCTATGTATGGATATGTATAACTCCAATTATTTTTTTATCAATTTAGCTGATAACACAGTATCGCTTACCTCCCGTGAATGACACCACCGTAGTCCAATTGATTTGTCGCGTTATAACTACATTGGAAGCGATAACTAGGTTGTATAATTTTTTTCTCAACTGTCAATACGTGAATGATTTCACATTGAATGCGTTTGTAAAATTGTCGTCGTAATATATGAATGAGTTTCCGAAAGTGTATTATGATCGAGTAAATTGCTTACGCCATATGATATGTTTTAGTCAAGATATATTTAATAACAATTAGGCCGCCAGTACAAAAACAATGCATTCAACCACCGTAAAATTATTCATGCTTTTTCAGTCGAGAAAAAAAACGGACTACAATATACACACATCTTTTAAATAATCAGTCGCAATGTCATTGGAAATGAAATATTTTCACCATTATTTTTCTACATAACTTTTTAATTTTATATAAAATTGTTTAATAACCAAGCTAAGGCGCTATAGAGAAAATTGAAGTAACAATTATACTCTTCACTAAGATTATTATATTTAAATGTTTTGCACTATAATGACCATAGTGCAACATAATTTCTTTTGCTTCTAGACATTTACATTTAACAAAACAAAAAAATCACTGAAAGTAATATCTGTCTTCAATTTCTTAATTGAATGTGTTGTATGTTCAGTGCAATTATGTTGATGGTGAAAATAGGTTGAATAATTTCTTAATTGGGAAAACTTATGTACAACATATTTTTTAATATTCATCCAATTATACCAAGAAAATATTAGTGCAAAATGTCGAATGCTTAAATAATAAAACAATGTATAAATATATAACCTAATAAGAAAAATCTAATTTTCATAATATACAACCTCTGGTATTTTTTCTCTGACATTTCTACCTATGACATATTTACCACCTAGGGTGTGGCATTTTTACCTGAGACAGTTGGTATATGGCATTTTTATATACATTCGGAAAATAATTATTTGAAATTAAATCGGCATTGATATTGTAATTCACCGATGTCAATTGGCAACGCAAATATCTGTACTTCGATTATTTTGTGTAAGACAAATATATGAACAATTGAGTTTTCCGAAGAGTAAAATGTGATTTTATTGAAACTTAAAAATTCTCAATGGGAAATACGAAAGAAGATGAAAACGTAACAAAGGAAGTTATAACGAACCATACAAAACACGATGTAGACTGGACATACACAAATATTCACTTGTTTGCTAAGTTGTTGACGTTCGGAACAAGTTACATAAATCTGTAGTGAAAACACTATAAGAGAAATGTCAGAAAAATCTATTCACAATAAACAGTAAATAAAAAACTAAATATGTCTAATTTTGAGTTAGCCTTTATATCTTAAAAGGCGCCAATGAAAAGTAGGACTACAGTGACGTCATACCGATTTTGTTCACGAGCGATAACTCATGAAAACTTTCATGCAGGTGCGTTATGACTTAGACTTAAAATTCGTATGATGCTGTTATTTGACAAATAAATTTCGCAAAAGTTTGGGTAATATTTGAAAATTATTTATAATTTTTGAAAATTGAACAATTAATATCTATAAATACGACCATTAATGTAACGTTTGTAATTAGTGTTGAATATTTGAAATTAGCTGCGAAAATATTAAGGTAAATGTTTAAGTATTAGTTTGCGGTATTTTGGACGTACAGGTATAAAATGAAATTATTTCAATTATCGCCCAGAAGCAATTATCTTACCGAATTGTCTAAATTGTCAGCTTTATTACGAGTGGTCAGTCAACCTGGTCTTGATAAATCATTATGACTAAACAAACTTAATAAAACTGACCAATTCACAATTCACTGTCTTGAAATAATTGTTTCTACACAAATGGTAATTCTTTCTTAACTTTAATGCATGAATTTAATATGATGTAAAGGCAATCCTACAAATGATGAAACTTAGGAACTGATTTATTCAAGGATCGATGATATGGTGAACTGTTCGCATATTATTACCTTGACTGCTATGACACAAAAACTGCACAATGTAACTGAGATTATTGATATAGTTTAGTACTTTTAGCTGGCAGTGATGTGATTCATGAACACTTTCACCTAAATTATTACATGCTTCTTTTCTAACCAAATATTGTCTGTCATGTCAAATGATCAGCCGAAAGTTCTAGAATAATCAAATAAAAAATTGTATTTAATGTACTAAGTAAGCCATACACCTACCTTTGGCAAAAGTGCTTTCAAAAACTTCCCAAGCAGTTCAGCCTTTTCCTCGGTGATACTTTTCGATATGTCAATCAGAAAATACACATCGTGTCCGCGGCTGTTACCAACCTTGACAGTAGCTTCTTGTATATCACCAACTCTGGATGCATTATTATCGACTTGTTTCTTATCAAACAGTATTTTGTTCATGGCAAAAGATAATGATTCACTCGTGAAAGCACTAATTTCTCCAGCATCTGCAATAGAGTCGTGAAAAAAAAATACTACAAACAAACTTGGCAAGGACTTAGGGTTACGAATTACGGGTGTTTCTTTTACAAGTACAACTATCGGTAATTAATTAAAATTAAAATGTATTTCAAGAAATTAAGTTTCCAATGTAATATCAGACTGTGACATCAATACATGATGCTCTGATTGGCGCCGTGTCTCCGCGAAATGTAAATGACTTATATACCATACATGGTAACGGAATTTAAAATCACGGAAATCTTTAATTCGTATTGCAATTGTGTGGTTTGAGCTATACAAAGTTAAAAACGAAGAATTTTTCGACCATCTATATACAGTTATAGTCCATTGATGTATCATTATTACACCGTTTCAATTTATCTGGTATTTTTAAAAGATCCGGTAACGGAAATTTTGTTCATTTGCTCCCTATTGCCCCCATTCTCATTTGTAATTCAAATATTAACATTTATCATATATATACTACAAATTATTGTTAGTTTCTAAAATAATCAATGAAACAAAGATATCTTTGAGGAGTTTCTTATCATTCTGTCTTGATAGTTTGCTTTCCGATCTAGCAATAGCAGCTACTGTATCGGAATATCTTTGAAAAGTATAAAGTAACGCGACATGCACGCTGCATTAGATACATGAAATATGTCTGACTTATTGTTTAACAGAGCCCTAAATAGTAAAAATCGATGGTTTACATATACATGCAAATTTAACTCTTTCAACGACCGTCTTCTCTGCAATTCTATTTCAAATAACACAGGGATAGACTGGCGACAGAAACGGAAATTTTAAATATTGGTATAAAATTACAGTTAAGATTTTTTTTTTTACTTTAAGTCAGATTTTTGTAGTTTTTTAAACAATAATTGGACATCTATTAGGCGATGGACGAAACATTGAAATTGGTGTTCTTACGAGGGGTGATTGAAAAGTTCGAGGAATTTATTTATTAATGGTACACGGGATAACATAGGAAAAAACAAAATACATCATTCTGTACGTTTACCAAAGACTGATATAAAACCCAAATAATTTCTTGATACATTGGATAATAAAGTTTTCACGAAACATTTTACTACACTAGTATACGGAACTTGAAGCACGCCGACGTCATCATTGGGTTACTTTAACGTCAAAGTCAAGTTTCCTATTTACTTTCTGCACATAATCACCACCTATTTCCATACACTTTCTATGGCTTTGTACCCACAGATTAAATGTAACCTTAAAGTATTCCTCACTGAATGAATAAAAAATTCTCTTGTGCAATACAGCACATTGTAAGCCATAGATCCTTATCTAGAAGCTTCTCCACTCACGCTGCCTTTCCAACAGTGACTGTAAGTGTCAGATGACCTGGCCTTTCTTCATCAAATACCCATGTTCTACCTTCCCTGAACCTCTGGTGCCATTGGTAGACAATTATTTTTCCACATGTTGGTAATGTATCAGCAGTTTTAATTTGTTTAAGCGTATTTGCAGGTGACAAATATAGTCAAACACAACAATTTATGACTGCACCCAACTAAAAATCATTTGTTGACGTCATTCGTTGTTTCGAAGCCATGACTCTAAACTCTCTGCTATGTAATAACCATTCAAAAGAATTTCATGAAACTTTCAGGAAATGATTTCCAGACGTCACGCTAGTGTAATTGATGTTGGCGCATAATTTGCAAAAAAATTGAGTGCGTAATACCATGTTTAATGATTTAAAAATAGGTGAACAATAGCGTGCTTCAAGTGACCAAACAGTGGTTGCTATGGATACCATTTATTCTTTCTACATATTGATAATCTGTTCACCAATATGATTTTTAAAACACAAATGAATCGTTTTACACTTATTTGAGTTTTAATGTAATTTGACAAAATGGTAAATATTTTAGAAAGGAATTCCGCGAATTTATCAATCACCCCTCGTATTTATTAGCAGAGTTATGTTACATTTTGTCCCATGGACCTTCCTATTGAGAATAACCGAATAGCAGTGATATGGCGCGCGGCCAGCTCAGTAGGTAGCTCGCAAGTTTACTGCTCTGGTTGAGGATTCGAAACGACGTCATAAAGTAAACACATTAGTAGAAACCGAAGATGTTTAACGTTGCTCGCCATTGAGTATTGTTTATACTAGGCTCTGTTTTATTAATTAATGGGAATAAATCTATGTTTTGTTAATTATGACTGACTATAAGTATTGTTCTATTATATTAACCTGTCACAACTTGAAGAATTACACACTCACTGAATGTGTTATTATTTAACCTTTTTTAAAACATTGAGCCACAAATCCATATTAATAATTGATTATCTAACTAAACATGCTATAATTTTGAATATCTGGGAAAATAACAAGTTCCAAAGGGTTATAAATAATAGATTCAGTGACCGTGTAATTATTCAAGTTGTGACAGGTTAATGTAATAGAACTATATCATTGTTTCAAGATATCAATAACAAAAAGCGTATAAATGAGGATTGTTTACAATCATTAGTTTTGTTTTCCATTCGACTTTCGTCAACGTGCCGAGCCAACACGAATGTGGATTCTTTTAAAAGTAGACGTTTTACTTAACTTATAGAATTAACTGTATCATCTGTGCTTAAAATTATATTGATAATTTTAGATAAGCTTTTAGTAAGTTTTTTCCAAAGATATACACGCATAGTTTCATTATTATTGTTTAAAATTTCGACGGAAATGTAGCGTCTACACGAGTTGCCATCACACTGTTACTCGTAACTACGAGTACTCATGCACACCCGTGAATACAGGACGAGTTCTTAACTTCAATGCGGATTTTTTTCTGAGTTTTGATTCAGTACATTAAGCTTAATTGAGAAATTTGAAATTGGTTAACGCCAAATTAAAAAAATGTCGTCCTCTATCTGAACTGAAATGTCCTTGATCTTTTAAAAATTAATTATCAACCTACATTAAGTTAGATCTGATATCACATAAGCAATGGCATATATGTAAACATTATCATTTTTACACGTTTTGAATTCGTTTAGGATCATAATGATAATCGAAATACGGCATTTGTCACCAAACAATGTTCAACTGTTTGTAGGCCTCCTTCGGCAGCTTAAGCTGTCACAATGTATATTAAAGGTTTTGTCCTTACAATTATAACTTACCACGAGTTCGTAAGAACACATCATTTTTGTCATACAAAATTGAAACACTCAATTTCGTTAAGAATAAGTACCAACAGTTTATCAAAAACAAAAAGGTGGCAATTTAAATGTAATGTGAGTGTATATTTTGTACTACACGGTTGTTTTATATTACTTTGTGTTCAAAACCTGATCTGCACATTTGTAGGTCACCTATATCTAAGAAGTAAATGGTGTTTTGTTCTTGTTTTCTGTTCATCACATTAGCGTTATCAAAGAGTTAACTTGCAACCTATTTTTTCATAATTAAGGAATGAATTCATAGAAACTGACTTTCATCGACAAAAATATGTCGACGTCATTAGGGGTAATTCGCAACGTCGTTGTTGCAAGATACATAATTATATGTGTACATTCATTAAGCTGTTCAATCGATATTATCAGTCAGAATTGGACAAGGTTTTAAGTTTTATGTATCCGAGATGTTGTATTCTCCGGAAATGTAAAAAGTAAAAATAATTTTTTTTGTCAATAAGCCGGTTTTTACAGAGCCTTACTCAAAATGTTTTATTTTGAATACTACTCAGGTGTGTAAGGTACATTATGTGGTCGATTTGTGAAAATTTAATTAAAACATCAAACTATCAGGAAATCAACTTTTAGGAGTGAACCTCAGAAAAAATCCAAGAGATAACAGTGAGAGGCCCTATGAAAAGTAAATATGGGGGATAGTCGTACTTTTTAAATCAGTGCATAGTGCAGTGAAAACATCCATTATTTATTTGCCAACTCAATAAATTAGATTGTCTTTTATTTATGATGAGTACAAATATGCCAGTTAGTGCTTTCGAATATTAATCATGTTAACTTTAATTAATTTTGAGGCCACAGAAAGGGATTTTAACGGGAACAAAATAAAAAACAACCAGTACATTTTCTCTTTTTATGTTTTAACTCCTTTAAAAAATTCTGAATGGGCAATTTCGTGTAGCTAGCTATGTTTTTTCCCCTTAAATAAATCACAAAATAAAATATAACCACGAGGGCCACAACAGGTGAAAACGTATGCAAATATATTCAATGTCAGATCAGAAATCGTATCAGTTACATTTAAACAATAAAGTACATTTTAAATGATGTAATTATCTAGAAATTTATTTTTATATTATTTTTGAGGTGCCTCAGAAAAAGCAAAGAAACTACCATGTATGTCCCTACTTATAGAATAATGAGGAAGATGCATTTTTAAGCTAACAAACTGTAATTCACAAAACACTCACTTATAATGTCATCACATGCAAGGTTGACAGGTGTTAGCGTACCATTTTTGCAATAAATATAATAACTGTCATTATGCGCGTAGAAATCATTGTAATATATATTGGGATACAAACACTCAACATATAATGAATCACCATTTCTTACCTGAGACACAAAAAACAACATTTATTTATGTCATTGTACACAATGTATATTAAAGGTTTTGTCCTTACAATTATAACTTACCACGAGTTCGTAAGAACACATCATTTTTGTCATACAAAATTGAAACACTCAATTTCGTTAAGAATAAGTACCAACAGTTTATCAAAAACAAAAAGGTGGCAATATAAATGTAATGTGAGTGTATATTTTGTACTACACGTTTGTTTTATATTACTTTGTGTTCAAAACCTGATCTGCACATTTGTAAGTCACCTATATCTAAGAAGTAAATGGTATTCTGTTCTTGTTTTCTGTTCATCACATTAGCATTATCAAAGAGTTAACTTGAAACCTATTTTTTTCATAATTAAGGAATGAATTCATAGAAACTGACTTTCATCGACAAAAATATGTCGACGTCATTAGGGGTAATTCGCAACGTCGTTGTTGCAAGATACATAATTATATGTGTACATTCATTAAGCTGTTCAATCGATATTATCATTCAGAATTGGACAAGGTTTTCAGTTTTATGTATCCGAGATGTTGTATTCTCCGGAAATGAAAAAAGTAAAAATATTTTTTTTGTCAATAAGCCGGTTTTTACAGAGCCTTACTCAAAATGTTTTATTTTGAATACTACTCAGGTGTGTAAGGTACATAATGTGGTCGATTTGTGAAAATTTAATTAAAGCATCAAACTTTCAGGAAATCAACTTTTAGGAGTGAACCTCAGAAAAAATCCAAGAGATAACAGTGAGAGGCCCTATGAAAATAAATATGGGGGAAAGTCGTACTTTTTAAATCAGTGCATAGTGCAGTGAAAACATCCATTATTTATTTGCCAACTCAATAAATTAGATTGTCTTTTATTTATGATGAGTACAAATATGCCAGTTAGTGCTTTCGAATATTAATCATGTTAACTTTAATTAATTTTGAGGCCACAGAAAGGGATTTTTACGGGAACAAAATAAAAAACAACCAGTACATTTTCTCTTTTTATGTTTTAACTTCTTTAAAGAATTCTGAATGGGCAATTTTGTGTAGCTAGCTATGTTTTTTTTCATAAGAAACTACCATGTATGTCCCTACTTATAGAATAATGAGGCAGATGCAATTTTAAGCTAACAAACTGTAATTCACAAAACACTCACTTATAATGTCATCACATGCAAGGTTGACAGGTGTTAGCGTACCATTTTTGCAATTAATATAATAACTGTCATTGTGCACGTAGAAATCGTTGTAATAAATATTGGGATACAAACACTCAACATTTACTGAATCACCATTTCTTACCTGAGACACAAAAAACAACACTTATTTATGTCATTGTACTAAGTACATCATAGCAACTAAGTCAGGAAACTGCATTGTTATGAGAATAATATAATTAAAACATTTTAAGTTGTTAAATTACATCAACTGCCATTATATTTAAATATATTCTACCTTTTATAACGCAAACCAAAGGAACCAAAGTCGTAGTCGTGTGATTCAGAGTATGACTCAAATTGATGACATACGTTGAGTTGTCATAATACTATATTATCACTGCCTGATTATCTCATACAGTATAATGTCTGATTTTAATTTTGTTGAAGCGTTGATAATACTAAAGTGTTGAAAAGTAACATCAATTTATTCATCATGACTGTAGAAATCAATTGATTTTTATAGCACTTGCCTAGCTAAATCATAATTAAATTTCATGACACAAATTATGTTTGGTAAAGCAAAGTGTTAGATTGAAATAAAAACAATAGATTTAAGTTCTAAACATGAACTATTCAAGATACAGTTTATCCTGTTTCAAGAACTTTAATAGTTTATATCACAAAATTAAAACAAAATTTCTCGTAGAAATTTCTTCGCCATATTCATCTGTGTATTTGTAAACCTTGCTTTCTTCAATCATACAATCTAAGTTAAGAAGCCCTTATCAGTATTAATAGAACGCTCTTATAAAAACATACTTGATGGGTTCGAACACTCAATATTTATTAATTGCGGATTCACGCCATATATTGATATATAGTTGAAACACAAACTGACACTCAAAACATATTCGGAAGTTTACAAATATCTACATTTAAACAAACAACAACACCCACTTTGTAAAGAGCGTAAATGTTTAAAGGGATATACTGGCAAATGGCTGTGCCAAACGTGTAGAACCAAGTCAGTCTTTAAAACAGTATTAAGCACATGTGGCACATACATTTCAAAAACGAAATTTGGACACAGAGGGAATCACAAAGCGATTTATAGATTTGTTACATGTCGTGCTGGCTGCAAAATAAACATTTTCATTGGTCGCTTCTTGTCTTTTCAACATTCTTATGCGGTTAAGATATCTTTCTAATAGAATTAAACTAACGTTGCGCAATAACAAGCTCTAGTATCTTCTCATTAATAAATGCATATTTTAACACGAAACTATTTTAGCTAACCTGACCCACGTGGGTCTAGTTAGGAAACATCCCAAATATTAAGAGAAAATGTTAAAATATTTTGTCAAGTATTATATCAGTTTGTCTGTTTTAATCACAATTATAAAGATATAATGCAGAACAAGGAAACTTTGAACTGAAAATGTTGCCTACTCATCCCTTTAAACCAATATCTAGATCATTTATATAGGTATAGACGTACGTATCACAATTTCAAACGGAAACTAGTTGAGAGTCAGTTGAATGCTTTTAGGCCAAACTGATAACTCAATGTACTCAACAAGTGAAAATAGTGTAAACATTTATCAAACTATGACTACCTAACAAGTTTAATAAAATTGATTTCAGAGCTGTCTTGACATTTAAACAGAAAAATAATTAGCGGCTATAGATTTTCTATAAATGTATGTAATAAAACAAACGTCCGCGTGTTATAAACTGGTACTAAGCATATTTGATAATGATATTCTATCTTTTACTGTTTCACAACAAAGATTTTTAATCTTCAAGCAAACTTCTATCCTAACATTTTATATAATTTAAAAACCTTTTGTGTCAGTACGTTCAACATAATCTGTTGCTGGTTTTGTATCAGGAACATCATTATCGTGATTGGACAATCATATACTAAGGTTGATTTTATGTTTTGCATTTTTCACTGGTTTGTATTTTTTTATAACATCCTGTAGTTAAAAAAATTGTATTTGTTTATTGTAGTTTGTTCCTGAATTCAACTCTTTAAATATACTGTAACAAGTATGTAAGTTTTTTTATACCTGCCTAAATTATATAATTCAATTAAATAACAAATGTTTTATATAAAGCGTCATTATTGACATTTCGCCCAGGCTACTGTTGTGAGACAAAGGGTTAATTTACATAAGAAAGTAATCCTTTGTGTCCATTGACACGAGACTACGTTTGTCCAAGTAGACGCTAATCCTTTCAAAGGTGAAAGGATTATGAATATTTAGAAATCTGACGTCTGGTGTTATGTCAATTAGCTCGTCCTATTGAAGTTGAAAGAAAACAAATAACATCATATAACTTGTCAAATATAAAATAACCAACAGTTTTTTTAAAGTTTTATAATACAATAACGCGTGCCTTAATGGTACAATTCGAGGTTCTGTGTCAGGTAAGGAGCCTTCATGATTTCGTCCAGGAATCGTTTACTATGTATAGAAATGGGGATGCTCGACTTGAAAATTCGTCCTTTATTTTAAAATTATCGTAAGCCGAATGCATGCAATGATACGCACACAACTCAGAAATTGTTTTAATGAAAATTCAGCCGTTTTAACAATTTTGGAAAGTGTCATATTAACGTAAATAGAAAAAATATTGAAGAAATCGCACGCGTACGTTTGTTCATGAGTTCGTTTTCTGATTTATGTGTACTAAGATAAAACAATGTATACGTTACAAAAATGAAATATATGTTCTTTTTGTTCTGTTTACATTAAGAAAGGTTCACATGGAATTTTTGAGAAAAAACGTTTGTTGTCTAGAGTTATAATATCATTTATATCGCTATGAAGTTTAAAATATTCAGATACTACATCGCTAAAGTGCTTTGCTAATTAGTTTTCAAAATCAAATACATAATAGTTAAAATATTGCTTGGGTTCTGCTGTATTCATAAATATATAATAATATTGTTTTGTTTACCGTTTTTAATCATATTGTTGGTGACATCTTCAAGCTGACCTTCTTTAATTGGAAAAAAATGTTCTTCATCTTCGATGTTAGATGCCATATTTTTCATTGTATTGTAAGCTTTGTTATGATTTAGCTTGTCAGCTCCCAAAAGTATTGAGAATATTTCCACATAATAGGGGTTTTTCTTTAGACGTTCAGCAATATCTGTTGTATGTCCATCTTTGTTAAACCAGCCTAATAAAAGTAATATATCATAACTTCAGCTTTAAACTTAGAGTAAATCACTATCGTTTTTAGCTGACGTACATTATTAGCTAATAATACTGAACATCAATAAACTTGTGACGCTGAAATTGATATATCAATGTATTAAGCTATATAATTATGCTAAGTTTTAAATTCTTACATGAATTTGTGATTTTGATACCGTGAATATAGCACGTCAACAAGAGAAAACCTATTCACTCCTCCTGGAAAGACTAAATCTCTGGATGTAGCCACTACTAAGTGCATACTTTCTATTGAATAATTATTGCCTATGTTAAATATACTGATGTGAAGGCGGTCGTGTCCTATCAATTTCACAGTTCATATTGAAATTATGCTTGCAGGCACTTAAAATATGTATACGTGTATTAGTGTCAAAGATATAACTGGCTATGATTTCTGTTATTTCTGGTGTAATTTTTACATAAGTTCTTTGAATGATTGTATAAAAAGTACTTTCACTAATTCAATCTGTAACATAAATAACAATTTATTCACAAAATAGCCATATACACGCGGAAGCAATTTGTAAAGCCATTGTGCTCTGTTCGGAAACTAGAATTTTGGAAATGGATAATAATGACATCAACTGAGGACAAGCAGAAAAAATTTAAAGATAAACTTACCATCACTTATGATAATAACCACCTGTTCTGCATTCCTTGCATGTTGTTCTTTCGCATATGATGTTTTCTTTGAAACTATATCCTCACTTACGTCGATAAGGGCAATAGAGAGTCCTGTTTCTTTTGCTAATAATATAGATAACAGACGTATAAAAATATTTTACACAAAAACGCATATTCTGATATTTACTAATCTGAATCATGATCAAATCAATAAGTGTAATGTTAACTCATTGGAATTTTATTTAATTTTGACCTTCATCCTACTAGCTAAAACGTTATCTGCTTTTTGTGCATTAATAATTGTTTACAGTTAGAGAGAGTTTGGTGATTATACCGCAACTGTTTACGAAAGTTAAATTTCAAAAAGAACACATTTTCTCCTCAAGATGTATGACTGCTGTTATATTTATATTTAATGATTCTTCATAGAACAGACAGTTTGGCATTTTCCATACAAGAGACTCTAACAAGTTGAGTTTATCAGTAAAAGTATTGAGATTACTTTATGCCGAGAAACATTTATAAGAATTATATTTACCGACGTCTCTCTGAATTTTGTTCAGCTTATCTACAACAAACATCTCGTCGATGTATTTTTGAGCTTCTTTATAGTCTCTAAGGATTTCAGTTTCAGCTCTAAGATGATCATTTCTTACCTTTGACGTTTCACCAGCAAACAAATAAAAGGCAAGACGTGTACCATTGGATTTATTACTTATACCAATCTGCAATAAATATAAATGGACAAACAGTAAAATCTAAATTCTTTACTGAATCATTGATGAATATGAGCTAAGAATAAACAGTTTCTCTCTAAAGTGACACTTTATGGCGAAGTCAACCCAAATGGCAGACAGAGATGATTAAAAGCTTAAAAGAATTCATGTTGTCAATATTTTTTATTCTACTAGTTAGCACAAGCTCTTCTCATTGACTGACAACTGTTATACATAATTAAAAATCATTGGTAGGAGGGAGAACGGCAGTAGATAAAAAATGACTTATCTCCACGAAAGTATGCTTCGCCCGGGAATCGAACTCACGACCCTCCGATGTGTGCTAACAACTGAGTTAGCCGGGCGGCTGTAAAATTATGAATGATGTTTTAATACATGTCATAATTTTTCTGAATACTGATAGGTTTTGTTTAAGTGCAGCTACTATACTTGCCAAAAACTAGCCAATTGATCATTTATTTTATAGGTATCATTGATTATTTAGGCGTAGCTGTCAAAGCTGATTTTGTGGTGCCCCAGTCTATTATAAATTCTCAACCTAATAGATAAACAAAAATGCCATACTGGAGAGCAGGAGCAAAACTTCATTGTATAGGTTGAAAAAGGCCACTTGTACATAAACTAGAGTTTCTCTGTATCTGTCAAAATTGGTGGTGTTTTCTTTTGCAGTATGTAAAGTAATACACGGTTATTTTGAAACGTAAAAATCTCCATGAGTATATTAATTTAACGTGTGTCAGGTACATAAGATAGTAAGAAGCAAACAAAAGAAAAAAGTGTACTTATCGAGGGGTCGTGGGTACGATTCCCGGGCGGGGCTTACTTTCGAGGAGGTTTGTCATGAAATAATTTCTACGGCCGTTTTCCCTCCTACCATTAATTTTAAACATGAAGGGCAGAAGCCAGTCGGTGGGGTAAGTTTGCACCCAGTAGTTGGTTAACAGCTAAATCCAGAGTTTAGCCTTTTCAGGAACAGTGAGTAAGTGGGCTGATCGCCGTGATATAACATAAAGTGTGTTACATCCAACACACAAACACACACACAAACAAAGAAAAAAAGCAAAACGCTTCAAAAGGAGCTGTTTTATTTCCTAGTCCACAATGCTTGAACGTTATAATAATTTGCTTTGAAACATTCATTCAAAAGCAAACTTATCAGAAAACGATTATAATCGGACGAATGGCATCGACAGCAGTAACCGATTTCAACTGATAATCGATTGTAATTTCTAGCCGATGTCCCATCACGAATTTTAATAAATTTTAATAAAATTAGCTCGAATTGATATGATTCACGATCACTACAATTTAAATAATTGCAAGCTTCTTACCTAACCAAATATCGTGTATCATGTCAAATGACCAGTCGGAAGCTCTAGAATATTCAAATAAAAATGTATTTAAAGTAAAAAGTATGCAATTCACCTACCTTTGGCAACAATGCTTTCAAAAACTTGCCTAGAAGGGCAGCTTTTTTCTCGGTAAGAGTTTTTGATATGTCAATCAGAAAATACACATCGTTACCGCGGCTGTCACCAACCTTGATAGTACGTGCTTGTATATCGTCAACACTGGATTCATAGTTATCGACTTGTTTTTTATCAAACTGTATTTCGTCCATGGCAATAGATAACGATTCACTCGTGAAAGCACTGCTATTTCCAGAATCTGCAATAGAATCTTGAAGACTATAAACAAACTTGGCAAGGACGAAGGATTACGGACCCACGTGTGAGGTGTTTCATACAAGTACTTACTACCAATAACTAATTGAAAAACTACTTAAACAAACTAAGTTTTCAATGAAATACCATTATGTAATTTATTGCGTAAATATAGACTGAAACTTGGTTGTCAAAATATACTTAAAGAATCAATTAAAAATATATATATATGTATGTAGAAAGTCTTATGATAGGAAGAAACTTTCTCAAAATAACACAATCAAGTTTTTAACCGATTTATAAAATGAAATGAACGAAGTGGTCTCTTATCAAAGGAACTCAATGTTTAAAGAAATTGGCAGCTTAAACATTGTGTCTCTAATGCATGTTATATAAGGAATCAAGAGCATAAAAAGTACCAATGCAATCGATTGGTATTCCACTCCAAGCTCTGTTTTCCATGCACGTTCTGCTTATCGGTTCACTTATAGCATCTCTACAACCTATCTTTACTGTGTCACCTCGATAAAACACCTTTTCTGTGGATATCATAGTGGTACCTAATGGCAAACATGGCGGGGAACAACGTGACTCTGAAAGAAATATGAAAACTTTTATCTCAATTACACAATAGCAATAGAGATTGTACACGTTTAACAAAATCACCAGACAAATTATGTCACACTTCTTTGATTTAATTAATAATAATAATAATAATAATAATAATAACGACTTTATTTATTGTGATTAACATATTTGGTGTAAACCAATTTTCAATATGGTCCACACATAATTCTCTTAGGTATAAACATTTCAGAATTGACAGACCTAATATCATTTTATTATTTTATTTGATTTTAATGTCGTATTCAACACATATTAGATAATAAATACGACGACCAGCTCTTCCTACTATATCTATCTTAGAAAATTTTATCACCAATAGGGTATGACCTGCAGCAACCGGGCTCGTACCCGCAATCTGCAAATTCGAAGTCAGACATGCTAACCCAGTACGCCACGGTCGCAGCTAAAATCACTTCATACTAGTATACACTTGTTTTAGTTCAGATGCCTTTTTTCTTAGAATTGGATCAATCGGCTTTAACCGATCGGCTCGTCCGGAGGTGGCATATGAAACAAGCGTTCAAGCTGACTAAAATGGTGTCAATAGAATGGCTAGGGTTGTGTCAAAAATAATTAACGAAGTTATGATGAGTTATGACTAGGATAACGATGAATTACTGTTTAAAGACCACAGGGAATGCGATGGTTTTTTTTTGTTTTAGTGCGCAGACCATTGATTGTTCTTTTAATTTTGGACACATTATTTTTCAAGGAAACAAGTGAGGTAGCAATATTATGGCACAGTTTAAAGTATTAATTATCATTAAAACAACATTAATTGTTAAGTACGTTTATTTTGCCGAAAGCTTCCGATGAAGTTCGATTTACAAACGAAAATTAAACCAGACTGTAAATACCGAGCTTAATATATGCTTGCATAAATGTCAAGCTAAGGTTAATTCTGTTGGATATACAAGCCTATAAAACAAACAATAAAATATTTCCAATGTTCATGATAAGCCTATTACCAAAACAAGCACATAGTGCATGCAATATTTTTTTAGATCAAAAGATTTATAATTTACATTTCGTCGGACCTCCCATTTGTAAATATTCAATATCCGTTCACCAATGTAAGGATTAGCGTTTACATGGACAAACATAGTGCACATATCTTTGGACCCAATGGATTACTTAGTTAGCTAAACAAATTTGCCACTTCGTTAAGAGCGAGGTTACTGTAGCCTCAGTGTAATTTCAGTTAAATTAAAAGAAGGACAGCAAACAGCCAATGAAGACATGTCATGTGATAATAAAAGCTAATGTAATGAGTGTATTTGATACTGCAGGAGTATCTGAGGTCACAGAGTCAATGTCGGTTATAAATTTCGCGATTTCTGAAAAAGAAATTTTCTCACTACCAATGCACTACGGCTAAAGTGTTACTTTGAAAACCAATTTGTACTATGTTGATAATGAAAATTGTATAATAAAATAATGTTTACTGTCTTCATCCTCGCAGACAACACAGTAAGAATCCCATGAACCATCTGGCTGACAAGTCCATTCAGCGTCACCAATTAGATTACCATAATAACAATCAAAGTATGCCTTTTCTCCCACTTTGATAGTTCTACTTCTATTGTCAAATTTCACATGACCATTTATGGGTGCCGTAGGTGGGTCACATGTAATAACTGAAAACATAGCAATTATAGAAACACAATGCTTTAAATATGGAGTTTACATTACAGCCTCTCTTGAACAAAACCAACTGGGAGGGAGTTATTTGTGTTGCTGCTTAGAGGTTGTTGCTCTGCATAGGATGAATTCAATTAAAAAGATTCTCATTGAACATACAAAAAGCTATTTGTTTGCTAAGGACTTGTTCTGCAGAGGACTATTCTTTAGAGGTTATACTGTTACGGTATCAATAAACATAAAAATTGCCATTTCTCACAGTCAAATGACCTTTTTTAATGTAATAATATATCGAGTTCATTCGGCGTCAAAATGTTAAAGCGCATGTCAATCTATCCGAAAGATGATGTAATCCATAGAAGAACAGTATATGGCGACAAATAGAACAATGTCATATTATATGTCGCTGACTTTCAGCAAAATTTAACAAATAGAAGATAATGACAGATGTACAAATATTCACATTGTTAATTCAACAATATAAAGGTTATAACTAGTATGTGTCACTAACTTTCAGCAAAATTTAACAAATAAAAGATTAAAAATAATATACTTACGTTCACATCCAAAGTCTGGTTTAATGCTCTCAAAACTAGATAGAGATGAACAAAGAACATTATCTAGATGGTTGATAGGACGATATCCTTCATCACAAGACAGTTCCATAACATCGTATAACTTGTAGATTTCCTTATAATTTGTGACGTTGCCATTTGTTATGTTAACAAATTCACTCGCATTGCAAACTATCTCTGAAAAAAGAAAAACATTATTGCAATGTCGTAGGCTACCGACCCGGTTTCGAAATAAAGACTAATTATACGTATAAGATTTATTACTACAAAAATCAAAATACGCTAAAAACTTACACAAAAGTACAATTACACTTGTGTAAATGTTTAAGTGGAACCTATTTTATTATTATGAATCATTCTATTTCAGAGTTTATACATACATACATAAATACATTATTATTATTATGGCAAAGTTCTTGCTCTTTCGAAAGAAACCAACATTTTTTTCACATTCCAAAAAAAAAAAAAAAAAAAATCAAATACCATATGCATATTTTGCTAAGACAACAAAGAAGTAGAAAAAATGATTTGTTTCATTATTATCTAATAGTATTTAAAAAGACTAGAGAGTAATATCTACACTTTTAACTACTAAAATACATGCACTGAACAGATAAGTTTGTTTTCATAAGAATTTTCCTCCATAAACGGACGAGCCTAAAATAAAATGTTCAATAACATGCCATGTTTACAAAATTGATGTATAAAAGCAATTTTAAACTAGTAGAGTTGTCAATGCATTTATAATCACAATGGTATTACCTGTACACTGGATTAACTTTTCATTAAAGGTTTCTACTTCAAAGTTGTTCCAAACTCCAGACGGCATGCATTCTATTTCATCAACTGGTTGTTCAGCTACTTCGTTAACGTTATAATTATAATCAACATAACTATAATAATCATCATTATAGAATTTATCTTCAGCATCCTTCGTCATTTCATACCTATCATTAAAATACGATCTCACTATGTAATAATTTAATATAACATGGTTTTGGTTTTTCATATCGTATGTCATCCACTATGCATTTCTCTGCTAAGCTATGTTATGTACCGTGAGTCATTAGGTTAGGAAAATCTCGTTATCATGAATAGTTTATGAGGCACTTTCATAGGTTCCGCAAGGAAACCGCTGCGGAAAACTAGCCAATGAACTTACTTTTTATATCTAAGGTTTGACTTACTATTTAAAATGAGAAAATATTTACATGTGCTTTGGTTTCTATTTTGGTAACAAAATCCGAGTAAGACGTCCTAGTTTTTGAAGATTATTTGATTGTAACATGCGATTTCGTTTGAACAATATTGTTATCTCCTAGCTTATGCATTTGCATGCGTCAAATTGCTCACGGTATGCAAGGATTGAAACAGAAGATTGTGCTTGGGTTGCCAGTGATGGGTTTTTCTTATTGTTGACAAATGTCACCATGGATATCAGATATTAAGTGACAATTAGCGAAATAAAATTGACGTTTACTTCGAGCGGAGAACAAAACTACTATGATGTGGGATATATGTCAGCGTAGCTGTTCTGAATGACATTATGACATAACTTGAATGAAACAAGAGCAACAAAATTCGTCTGATATAGAAAATAAGACCAATACACAATGTATCAAAGCATTTTGCCTTTTCATGGCAAATTTACGACTCTGCAAGAAATGTGCTTCAAAATCAATCAGAAGGTAATATCACCAAAATACGATTGTTTATCAAATAGTAGTTTAGTGCTATTTTTTAATTTTGATTTAAGTACTTTATTGTGCTGTTCGTCGCTTTTCGACAAACACACACCTCTGTTGGTGGCTTGCAACTGTGGCTGACATGATACTGGGTTAGACAGGAAATTTGCCGAAGAAAATACTTAATATCATGCTCCATGAAGGTATGTACCGAATTTTATTTTCTTATAAGTAACGTAACTTTTTTTCTAATACTGATCATTTTAAAGAGAATAGATAGATCTTTCAGCCTATATATGGTTTGGTGAACTTACACCTCTGGGTCATAGTTTAATTTGTCATTGAAAATGAGACTTTTTATATACAACAAAGAAGGATTTTATTTAGTGGTTTGTAACCTTATTACCGAGCTAAACAGCTCAATGTTACTGTCATAAATCATCTGGAAAAAAATTGGAAAAAATGCCAATGAAAATAGACAAGCCTACTAAATATTATGATAGAGAAAAATATTGTATTAAGTTGAATGCAAGCAATATATTTTTTACGAATATATTAAGATTTTAAATCTGCGGAAAACGGTATAAATTTCAGTTTAAAAAAAGAATAAAATAACCTATAAACGTGTATATACATGTTTAAAAACCTAAATAGCGGTCCAAATCTTCTACATCTTAAAAAAACACGGCGTACTGACGAAGTTTAAATTTCACTTTCAACCGGTACATCCTATGGTGGCTGATTTACGCCATGTCGTATTTTCGTTTCTTTGCCGCGAAGAAACAAAAAAAGACCCAAAAACCGAAGACACGCCAAATCCATAGTTTCTGGTAACTTCGTATTTTCGTGTTTTTTTTTCGTTTCATCGAACACACGACAAAATAAATGCAAAAATATTACAGTGATTGCTATCTCCCTCCATTGTTGTTTATGCACATGTGCAATTTGATGTGCATGCGCTTGTAAAACCAAAACGCGAAAAAAAACGAAGAAATGAAGAAAACAAAAATATGATGAAACGAGAAAAAACGATACTACAGATTTGAGGCGAAAACACGACACTTTTTATCAGTTAATAGTTGCATTATTTTGTCGTGTGTTCGTTTCTTCGCAGCGAAAAAAACGAAAAAGGAAAATACAAAGATACGTCATGCTATGGATTTGTTGTGTCTTAATTGTTTCGTTCCTTCGTGGCAAAGAAACGACAAAACGAAGATACGATAGTTGTAAGGCGAAAACACAACACATTTTGTCTGCCATAGTATTTATCATAATTTTGTCAGGTGTTCTTTTCTTCGCCGCGAAGAAACGAATATACGACATGGCGTAAATCAGCCACCATAAAAACCGCCATAAAGAAAATACCCATTTGAACATTTATATCTAATTTTGTCTCCCTCATAAAATCTAGGTGGGTCTATTGTCACTCTAAAAGATTTCACACCATGCTGGTATCGTGAAATGACTTCAACGTCCACACCTTTTGGAACATCTGGAGGATCTGGACATTCTGCTTTCACTGCAAAATAGTACACGACATTTAATCATTTAGTTTCGATTCTTGCCATACGTACCTTTTTTTCTCCTAAAATGGTTCAAACCAATTATCTATTATAAAACAGGGCTTAAATATATGGAACATTAATTAAATGAAGTACACTTTGCATAATGAAAAAAAGTGTGACAGATCTCACGTATCAGCAGAAATAATTGTTCCCTCACCCGCTATTTTCACGAATGACGCCATCTTGGATTTTACATCGAGCGCTCACAGTCGTTCAATAGCATAACAATTCGCGAAGCAGGTGCTCGCTGAAGCGCTTGCATTGTTGAACACACCTCATGATAAAGGTGAACATTTTAATTACTAGATGGGAGCCCGAGCAAGCACGGGCTTTAGCAAACTCCTCACAGTGCTTAAGTCACGCTTTGCTACTTAATTATTGATTTGATAAAGGGAAGTAACCGCTGCGGGGAGTTAGGTTAGACGTGTCTATTTTTAGTTTTATCTATTTTTAGACACCAAAAAAACAATTTTTGTTGTTAATTTTTTGGCAGTTTTTTCATATATCAAGAGGCTTTAACAAAAAAGAATTGTCAACTTGATATGCCGGTATATATGTGCTCCAGCGACAAACAAAAGATTTATTCAAAGCTGCGCAGTTTCTTCCACAAAACAGGAAACTCGCAAATTTAATAGTATAGATACATGATTTATGACTTTCTCGTGCTTGCTGGCATGTGAAATAAATTGACACACCTGCACTGGTATATTGATAATGCTACTAGAACTGTATTAATGAATATCTAGCAGAATTGTGTAAGTTAATTGTTTATTACTTGAATTTTAGTTTTTATTCGAAAAAAAGGTAATACTCAGGACAAGAGCTGTCCCTACCTGGCATACTTATTAACCAATTTTCCAAACGGCCATTTAGTAGAGCAGCAAAGTGTCATATTTTGAATTTCACAGGACCAAAAAAGTCACAAAACGAGTCATTTACCAAACTGTTCGGGACAGTCTGAGGTTTATCAGACTGCCGGCATGAAATAAAAATTTTTGGTGCGGGCCCGGAAATCCAAGATGGCGTCCAAAATGGCCGCCATTTCGGCTGGTAGTAGGCTTATAAGAAAAACCTTGTGTAGCATTTATATTATTTTAAAAGATGCCAAAGAAACATTGAAAAGCTTTTGTACATGAATAGTACCAAAAAAAAAAAATGTAAGTTGGATTTCGCTCAAGGTCATTTTCAAGGTCAAATTCAAAGTCAAAGGTCAAATTTCCCAAAAATTTCACCAATTGACCTCATTACTTCTTTTATATTTTCAAAACAGCATGCTATAGAATGTGATTTACAACATAAATAGATTGTACAATGTATGCCCTTTACAAATTTATTCATTGTAGGCAAAAATATTTGGTTGCCATGGAGATTTACTGGCAATTTTAGAATATCCAATATGGCCGCTATTTTACTCTGTATCAGGCCTACTCTTATGTCATAATTATCATTTTATGTTTATTATTGAAATAACTGCGGAAGAAACCTGGTACAGCTTTAGTAAGTAAGTGTTTTTAATTTTTGATGGTATGGTTTTATCCAAGGTCATTATCAAGGTCGAATTAAAGGTCAAGGTAAAAAAGCCAAAAAATATCAAATTTTCCTCAAAATTTTCAGTATATATTCAAAACTGCATGATATCATATGGAATATGATTTACAACATTTTCTACAATGTATACGCTTTACAAATTTTTCATTTTATATCAAAATACTCGGTTGCTATGGAGATACAGGAACAATTCTAAAACATCAAATATGGCCGCTATATCACTCTGTATCAGCTTATTTTAAAGTCACGGCATTGTATGTATATTTATTGAAATGACTGCAAAAGAAACCTAGTAAAGCTTTAGAAAACGAGAGTTGTTATTTTTTATTGGTTGGGTTTCATTGAAGGTCATTTATCAAGGTCGTATTCAAGGTCAAGGTAAAAAAGAGGAAAAAAAATACCAAATTTTCCGCAGAATTTTTATATTCATTCAAAACTGCATGATATCATATGAAATATGATTTACAACATTATTTTTTCCCACAATGTATATCCTTAACGATTTATTCATTTGGTATAAAAATACCTGGTTGCCATGGAGATACAGAAACAATTCTAAAATATCAAATATGGCCACTATTTTACTCTGTATCAGCTTATTTTAAAGTCATAGCATTGTAGGTATACTATTGAAATAACCGAGTAAGAAACCTTATACAGCTTAAGTTAATGCAAAGTACATCATCAACTTAGTTAGTTTGGATTCATTCAAGTTCATTAAAAAGATCAAACTCAAGGTCAAATGTGAAAAATGACCCATTTCCCCAATTAATTTTATAACTTTTTATCAGTTCAAAACTGATTTACATAGAATGTGATTCAACTTTCAAATTGTTTCTACAGTACATACACTTTCCATTTTTCAATAATTTATCCAGATAATAGTAATATCAGTATTTTATTCAAAGTTATAAGTAAGTTGTGATATCTAAATGATGGAGAAATCACAACTAAACACCGTATTATTTGGTATCATATTATGTATGTAGGTTTTTATTATGTACGTACATGTAGTTGCAAATATTAGTACATTTATACATATTAACATACTCAATTATGGTGTTTATAGTTATTGCAAATGGTCAACATTTTAGTTTCTTATATCTGCTAGTTACTCAGGTTAAAATCAACATATTCGAAACATAATATTAAGTTTGGTTTATAAATATGTTGACAATGGCATTGTACATTTTTAATTATTTGCAATAGAAAAAAGTGAATATGTTTTTACAACAGTTCATTTCAATTTTTAACACTTGCCATGCAGTCACATGCTGCTGTACATAGTTGTTGAAAGATAAACAAAAACAATTTACTTAACAACTGCAGTTACATTCAATATCACTAATTAACTCCGGAGGAACTGCAGGTTTGGTCATAAATATTGGAATAGCTAAAGATGAGTCATTATCTATAGTGTAACCCAGTGTTGTTAAAGTTGGTAAGGTGTATCTGGCAATCAATGCATTTTCAAAATGAACAATTGAAATAGACATCTTTGTAAGAGAACAAGAAAACTATCATTTGTTGAATCAGTCAACGAGGTTTTACATTTTTTATTTTTAATCAACTCTTCGGCCCGTTGGACATTGAGATTAGTTTTTATAACGTTTACCAACAAACTGAGTACATGAAGAAATCTGACTGCAGGTAAATTCAGTTATATCTCCTAGCTGTAGATGTAGCTGCTCAGTAGATAATGTACGTGCTATGCTTGAAACATGTATATTATACGGTCAAATTAGTTTGGACAGACTTTCTACCTGTGTGGAAGGGTATATATGATATCCTAATATCATAATAATGATGTAATATCATCATCATCATATCCTGAGTTTATTTGTCATCTGCTGCGGGTGTCCCAGATACTGAGGAAGGCAGCAGGCGGCTTGAACGTCTAACACCAGCTCTCAATACGTCCCTATTGTGTGGACTGGTATTGCCCATACCACATACACTTAAATTGGTCTTGATGCAATCAGACCAAGATTTTCTAGGTCTTCAACGCCCACGGGCCCTTGGAATATCCATTTTCATAATGGTGTTTGTACAATTGTTACGAGAAGCATGACCAAACCACCGCAGGCGTTTGGTACGAAGAGCTATGACTATCTCTTGAATTCCTAATTTGGTGTACAGAGAATCTGTGGTGACATTATCATTAGGCTTAACACCGCAGATCCAACGGACCATGGCTCTATCATTACGTTGTAATCGATGTAGGTCTGAAGTGGACGGCCCCCAGAATTCACTGCTATGAAAGAGTGTAGACCGGACACAGGCATTGAAGACTTTTCCCCGAGTGCAAAGAGATATATATCTTGAAGTCATGATTGGTAAAAGCTTTCTTAATTTTCCCCTGGCTATACGACATCTGGTGATAATGGCGAGCTTGCAGCCTCCACCAGCGCAAAGCATATCACCCAGGTAACAGAAACTTGGTTCAACATTAAGGACTGTTCGATTGACATCCACTTGTGTACAAGGTCTACCTAGCTCTAGGACGAGACAGCCCACAACATCTTGGGCACACATAAAGTGGGTTGACATGAAGTGGACCTTTGATGGCACTACACTTCTTGTGTACCCATAGCCCGCACTGAGAACACTGGATAGCGTTACTCCCAACTCCACTTCGACACACCGCACAAGGGAAGTCACCACTATCTTGTAGTAGATCAAGACCTGGCCTCGAGGTCATGAATTTGGTTTTCTTCATGTTTACCCTCAGTCCTCTTTCCCTCCAAACCACTCTTCCATGCCTTGAGCTTGTTCATGCACTCTTCAAGTGAATCTGCAAACAGTGCCAGGTCATCAGCGTACAGTAATTCCCATGGCACACCAGTACGAAAAGCACGAGATAAAGCTTCTAGTACGAGGATAAAAAGAAGAGGACTGAAGACAGATCCCTGGTGAACACCAACTTTCACATAAAACTCTTCACTGTACCTTCCATTAACCCTGTCACTACTCCTGGCATCAGAGTACATACCCTGGACGACACGTACAGCCCACTCTTCTACACCAAGGTCTCTCAGTGCCCACCACAGAACTTTCCCGGGTACTCGGTCGAATGCCTTTTCTAAATCAACAAAGGCAAAATACAATGGCTTATTTGCAGCCATGTGTTTTTCTTGAAGCTGATGAAGTATGAATATGGCGTCAGAAGTGCCACGACCAGGTACAAACCCAAACTGCATGGTGTCATTGTCAACCATACCACGCAATTGAGAGTCTATCACTCGTTCCAACAGTTTCATGGTCTGGTCAGTGAGCTTCAGGCCACGGTAGTTACCACGATCCAAGACATCACCTTTACCTTTGTAGAGATTCAACATGTAGCTCTCCTCCCAGTTCTTGGGGACTGTTCCTTCGCGAAAAACAATCTCAGCTAAGTCTCTCAACAATACCACACCTTCTTCACCTGCAGCTTGCAACATTTCACAGGTGATACCAGATGGCCCAGCAGCTTTACCACACTTCATACTTTTGAGAGCATTGCGGATTGAATCTAAGGTGACAGGAGGGGGAGGGCCTGCTATAGGAGGAGCTTCTGGGAGCTGATCACAGGGCAACTCAAATTATCTCAAACGCCTTCAGTTTGTCCTCATTACACAATGACAACTCGCCGTCATCGTTTCTTACGCACTTCTCACCCACAACATATTGGTTAGTCTTGTCCATTTGTTTGGCTAACTTGAAGATACTACTGTCATTCGGGGAGATGTTTGCAAATGTTTCTTTTTCAGCAGCTGACTTTGCTGAGCAGACACCATGCCTGGCTAACCGCTTAGCCTCATTGTAGGCAAGTTTGGCCTTCTTTGCCTCTTCGATCTTGTTAGCTTTATTAAACGATTTATATATTTTGAAGCGCGCTCTTTTCAGTGAGATCGCATCTTTGACATTGTCATTCCACCACCAGGTTTCACGTTTCCATTGATGGCCTTTGGAGAAACCGAAACTTTTCCCAGCTGCTTCAAGAAGTGGGGACTTAAGTTGAGCCCAAACATCCTCCACAGAAGTCATAGGATCAACACTACGCATTCCTCCATCGAGATTACCTTCACATCCTGGACAGAAGAGCGGAAGTTCTTGCGGAATAAGATGTAATCAATTTGAGTCCTATGACTGCCTGAGGAATAGGTTATGAAGTTATTTATATGATATTATAAAAAATAATAAAACACCTAGTAATATCTTATGTCAATAGATATCTATTCCAGCAATGTTTGTAGATTTCAAAAAGAACATAGGTGATAAAAGCATGCATGAGTTCGCCAATAATATAGATGATACTAAACTTTCTAGCAAAGGTGCTTGTTTAAAGTGTTCATTATAAAAATCATTAAGTAGTGATATTTAAAGATAGATATGACCTTGAATTTGACCTTTATTATGTCATAAAATGAATCCAAACTAACAAGGTTTATTAAGTACCTTGCATTTACTAAAAGTAAAGCTGTACCAAGTTTTTTTGCAGTTATTTCAATGATATACAAACAATGCTAAAACAAATAAAAAGAATATGCCTTATACAGAGTGAAATAGCAGCCATGTGCGATATTTTAGCATTGTTTATACATCTCCATGGCAATTAGAATTTCACATAAAATGAATAATTTGTAAAGGCCATAAAGTGTCGAAAGAATTTAAGTTGTAAATGCAATTCCATTGCATACAGTTTTAAATAAATATTGAAAATTAGGAGTGAACTTTACTATTTTCGGTACTCATGACCTTTTGACCTTGAATTCGACCTTGATAATGACTTAGAATGAAACCCAACCAACAATGGTAAATAAATAACTCCCATTTGTTAAAGTTGTACAAGGTTTCTTACTAAGTTATTTCAATAATATGCATTCAATGCTATGACTTTAAAATAAGCCGATACAGAGAAAAATAGCGGCCACATTTGATAATTTAGAATTGTTTCTGTATCTCCATGGCAACCAGGTATTTTGATATCAAATGAATAAATCTTAAAGGATATACATTGTAGAAAGAAATTATGTTGTAAATCATATTTCATATGATATCATGCAGTTTTGAATAATTATTAAAAATTCTTGGGAAAATTGTAATTTTTGGTCCATTTGACCTTGACCTTCAATTCGACCTTGATAATGACCTTGGATGAAACCCCATCAATAATGAAAAATAACAACTCTCATTTTCTAAAGCTGTACCAGGTTTCTTTTGCAGTTATTTCAATAATACATATACATGTTATGACTTTAGAATAAGCCTGATACAGAGTAAAATAGCGGCCGTATTGGATATTTTAAAATTGCTTGTAAATCTCCATGGCAACCAAATATTTTTGCATACAATGCATATATTTGTAAAGGGCATACATTGTACAAACTATTTATGTTGTAAATCACATTCCATAGCATTTCGTTTTGTAAATATGAAAGAAGAAATGAGGTCAATTGGTGAAATTTTCAGGAAATTTGACCTTTGACCTTGAATTCGAACTTAGTCCTGCAGTAAAATGCCATATTTTAGGTGAACCGTGCACTTGAGTCCCCACAAAGTTTTTTTGCAGATTTTATATCTTTGAAAGGTGCTGAATAAGAATCCGAGTGATGACACCCTGTCATCATTGAGCAATTTGCATAATAGGCAAATTAAGTCCGCCATTACAGAAATTCCGTTTTTCGCTAATAACTCAATAACTAACTTAGATACAAATTAAAAATATGTATCCATACCCATGTTTTAAGGGTCTGTCTATCACATGGTACATAGAATTTCAGCTTGATCAGATCATTTAAATATGCAAATTTATGCAAATTAGGTATTTTTCGAAATTCAGTATTCGGTTTTGCTATATAAATCAACGTCCGTAGTTTCACATTGATATTTTGAGTAAAATATGTTTATGTTATGCTACTTTTGTATAAATTAAATACAAATATATCAAATAATTACATTTAATCAGTTAATGATACTATATAGATATGCAAAATATTCAAATTACGTTAAAACTTGTAGGATTTTGCCTAAAACATTACATGATGTCATGTTTATTTATGCCGTTGTCAAGCATTCTGTGGAGGTCTGGATAATTTTGATTCAGTTTTTTGGACAGAGCTGACTAAGAAATTTAGTTAGGACATTCTGTCACCCTTGAGCAATTAGTATAATATGCAAATTTAGTCCGCCATATCCGAAATTCCGTTTTTTCGCTTATAACACAATAACCAATCATGATAAAAATTTAAAATATGTGTCTGCATCCATGTTTGTAGGGTCTATCTGTCATATGATACCACATTCAGCATGATCAGAGATGATTTGCAAATGCAGATGTATGCAAATTAGGTCATTAAGTATAGGAAAGTGGTTCTATTCACTATATAAAATAAAGATTATGGACCAAATTACGAGTTTTTATGAACAGCTTAACGATAATTTACAAATAATGAAAGACAATCATTTAGTTAGTATATTTAGAGTGACGACACACTTGAAAAAAAATCATAATATCTCAATAACCATATATGACAAACATTAACAGCATGCATTTACCTATGCTTCCATGGTATTAGTTTGTTTCATTTTATGTCGGAAAATATATATGTACTAATATTTTAACGATCAGATGATTTGAATATGTATACTTATGCAAATAAGGTGGATAAAGTAAAGTGATATTCCTTGTCTCTATCTAAGTTAAAGTCAGTGTATAGAACTAAGGTATTCTACATAAACTATGAGCATGCATTGCTTATTATATATAAATTTTAGATAATTAAGATACGTCGTCCTTTCAGTCATTAGATTGTTAAGAATATTGTTTTTGTGCCCGTAATTTCTCCAATGACTTTTTGCCCCTACTAAAAATATGTATCAATTTTTTTTATATAATGAGGAAGATAAGTAAGGATGCATACAAATGATTGTAAGAACATACTATGCAAAACAATTTTTAGTCAAATTAAAGTCGAAAATTTAGCCGTACAAAGACAAATTAAGTGTGCGTAGCAATGACTATGTACATCACACTCCGAGTTTGGCAATCCCAATTCAATTCATGCAGATCATGGCCTTCTGTAATAGTCCAAAATACACGGTAAGTCTGATTATCATGGCGTTACAGAATTGAGATTCCTGCTCACCTTGCAATAACCAATTATGCTATAAACATTTTTACAAAATCTAGTTATCAAACATGCATGCAAGGTCTCATTGTCATATTTATAATTCTGAAAAGTTGAAAAGCAACAAATATTATTGAACATGCTAGCAATAGATTTATGTATACGACATTCCCTAATGCTGGCATTGTTATTTTATATTTATATACATGCCTAGAACGTTCTATCTAATCTTGAGTAAATTAATTAGTGGAAACTATGAGCAAATGAATAAAGTTAATTGACACGTATAGTTTCATGAATTTCTTTCCACAGTAAACCATGTTGAGAGGTCAAATCTGCACGAAAATAAGTAAGACTTTCCAGCTACTACTATTGCCATGAAGTACATGTATATCAATCAAATAGATGCTTATGTCAATGACAGGATGTTTTTATGATGAGGAAACGCCTTTGAATTCAGTAGCTTTGAATTTTACTATCAATTTTACGATGTACTATTCAAATTGATTTATTGTTCTTCATTTTTCTTCTAGTTCTTACGTAAAGGCACACCACTTCAAAATATTATTGAGCTGAAAGCACCCATGTGCGAAGGCCATACGGTAATAAGTAACAAATTACGAGTATAAACATTCATTTTATATTAATACATTGATTAGGTGTGGTATATGAATGGTCTCATAATGTGGACATTCTGGACATTGAAATCCAACCGAACATAAATTGGGTCGCAATTGACAGATTACTTGATTCAAATTTATTTCCTGGAAAATTTCCTTTTTGAAGTACTTAAATTTGAACAAAATAAATTCATTTGAAAAACAGTTCATTTGAAACCCTTATATGCTTACATTTGCAAATGCAAATCATCTGATCATGCTGAATGTGGTATCATATGATAGTTGGACCCTACAAACATGGGTGCAGACACATATTTTAAAATCTTATCATGATTGGATATCGTGTTATTAGCGAAAAACGGATTTCGATTATGGCGGACCAAATTTGCCTATTATGCTAATTGTTCAAGGATGACTGAATGTCATCATTAAATTTCTTAGTCAGCTATGTTCAAAGGTAACGAAGCTGAATCAAAATTATCAAGGCATCAACAGAATGCTAGATAATGGCATAAATATTCATGACATCATGTAATGTTTGAGGCAAAATCCTACAATTTTAACGTAATTTGAATATGTTGCATATCTTTAGAGCATCATTAACTGATTTAATATAATTATTTGATATATTTGTATTTAATATATACAAAAGTAGCATAACATAAACATATTTTACTAAAATCTCAATGAAAAACTACGAATGTTGATTTATATAGCAAAACCGAATACTGAATTTCGTAAAATACCTAATTTGCATGAATTTGCAAATTTAAATGATCTGATCAAGCTGATATTAGTACCACGTGATAGATTGACCCTGAAAACATGGGTATGGATACATATTTTAATTTTGTATCCAAGTTGGTTATTGAGTTATTAGCGAAAAGCGGAATTTCTATAATGGCGGAATTAATTTGCCTATTATGCAAATTGCTCAAGGATGACAGGTCGTCATCACTCGGATTCTTATTCAGCACCTTTCAAAGATATAGAAAAACTTTGTGGGGACTCAAGTGCACGGTTCACCTCATATACTGCAGGACTACATGTACCTTGATAATGACCTTGAGTGAAATCCAACTTACATTATTTTTTTTGGTACTTTTCATGTACAAATGCTTTTTAATGTTTTTTTGGCTTCTTCTAAAATGATAAAAATGCTACACGAGGTTTTTCTAATAAGCTTACTACCGGCTGAAATGGCGGCCATTTTGGACGCCATCTTGGATTTCCGGGCCCGCACCCAAAATTTCTATTTTATGCCGGCAGTCTGATAAACTTCAGACTGTCCCGAACAGTTTGGTGTATGACTCATTTTGTGAATTTTTGTGGTCCTGTAACTTCTTAACGGAGCCACTTTTTTACACTTTGCTGCTCTACTAATTCGTCTTTTAAACGTGTTCATCGCGAGTAAAACAGTCTTTGCAAACAGCGTGGTCCCAAAACATACACCGAATAACTCAGCAACAGGTCTCAAACTGTTTGACATGTAGACAAAATGTGTTCCATTTTTTTAAATTAGAAAAAAAAACCAGACAACATTTAATTGAGCTGATGAAATGTTCTTAGCTGGTCAAGGGTAAGACATGTGTTATATATTCCTGAGTGAGTACTTACGTTCCAAACGTGGCTACCAAACCATTTTAATTATCTAATACATGGGTCACAAATGTCAAAAAATAAAACTCGGTATAACAGAACACTTTTGTCTGGTTTTTTCATAGAAATGAAATTTTATTTCTGTCATTCGGGCGTTGGCATCGAATGTCTCGCTGTCTGTTTTGGCCCACTTTAATCACATAAGTTGTATCAAATTTATTTTAACTCAAACTCAAAATAACAAAGGACGTATAATTTTTCTGTTGTTCAATACATAGATACCAACACAGCATTTGGACTAGGTTAATGCACGCATTGCAGGGCCTTAGTGATTGTGTTCATTCACCGTAACATACTGAAATACTACCGTTATATCTAACCACAAAACGCATGCAACACAGGTGTCTAAATTTAGATTAAGTTGTTCTTAAAAAAGTAATCCCTGTGTTATAATTTCCTTCGAGTTGGGACGATATACTACGATCTGTATCCAACATTAATAAACTACATTCGTACACAATGTAATGAATATTCTTGCATAAAAGTCAGATCGGGGTCAAACTTTACGCACAATACTCTTAAGTAATATAAGTTTTATAAGTATTATTGAACTTACTTTGACACGTGACATTACTCAGGTAAATTATTTCTGAGTTTCCTGAATAAAGCACTGAATATGCCTTCCATATGCCACTCCAATCACATTTGAATAACAAGGACTTTAAGCTAGGAATATTACTTACAAATCCATCGTTACATTCATACTTGTAAGTGTAACCTACACCTCTTCTCTAAAATGAAATAATACAGAAAGTAATTTCAAATGTAAGTGAAAAAAAAAAAAAAATAGCTTTTCCAAAAAGGTTTAAAATCGACGCACTGTAGTGTTTGATGTCTTCTCCATTGATGTATATATTTTGTGAGTAATATTCATTTGCTAACGTGGCGAAGGTTATGAACAGAAAATAAATCTTGCTTTCGATGACCATGTCTATCTACAATTATCTTTGTAATTTTACTTTTTCGATCAAAAAAACTTGCATGAAAATGTTAATATCTGCCGAAATATTAAGTGGAATTTGGACTTCCTGAACCTCTGCTAATGCCCGCTATTGACTGTGCGTCAGCTTGATTTTAGTCGACGGCTTGTTCATGGCGGAGACAAGTCCATTCACAAACCTCTTTTTTACTTTTTCACCGCCATTCTTAATAATGTGACCTCAAATGCATTGTTTTGAGTGGTTTACGGCATTATTCGCGCGAATTACCGAGGAGGTCCAAATGCATCGCTACGGAACGTTTTGGGTGAATGAACAAGATACAGGAATAAACATTCCGTCAAATGAAATCCTAGACACGAAGCTGACTATTAAAACGGCGACTTTTAAGAAAATAAATATGAGTTATAATACAAGACTTAGTAACAAAGGTGCCTTTTCTTTACCAACAGTCAAAAGTTTCGGACTAAAATCTTTCTGCTACCTCAGCTGTTCATTATGGAACTCCTTACCATCCAACATCACACAAATAAAAAACCTTCCAAAATTTAATCAAACTGCGAAACAGTATTTTTAGATAACTTGTCTTTGATCTATATATGTTTTATTGATTCTAAACTGTGATACTTGAAAAATTCTGTGATTAATTGTGTGATTATCTAATTAACTGTGATACCTGATCATTTCATGTGATAAACATTGTGACTAATAACTAAACTGTGATACTTTAAACATTTCTGTGATTTATTTTATGTTTACAGTATAAAAACTGTCTGATACATATTTTACATTTAACATCTACATGTATATTCAATTGTCTGAAAAAATAAGTGCTATGTTCTATTTTTGGTTGTATTGGTCTCAATCATACTTTGGTTCATATTTGCTGTATC
Source organism: Mactra quadrangularis (assembly GCA_025267735.1). Taxonomy (NCBI): domain Eukaryota; kingdom Metazoa; phylum Mollusca; class Bivalvia; order Venerida; family Mactridae; genus Mactra; species Mactra quadrangularis. Next base: position 22,927,664 of record CM046311.1, on the reverse strand, counting down.
ATTGCCTCTCTATGTCACGCCACCAACACGTAGGGACCACCATGGAAATAAGGGCTTGCCCTTTTTTGTGCTATCCCTGGTGTTCGTGTGCCTGTCATAACTTATTACTTGTTAATTATGCTATGTGTACACTATGCCAAATAAATATTATTGGTATTATTATTATATTTATATTACTTTAGTGAAACAAGAGCACCACTGGGCGGAGCATTATATTCCCGAAAGTGTTGTTTTTTTAGTTAACTTGAAGCATTTGTAAGACACGAGAATATTTCAGATGAATATCCTATTATGAATAATTTTGGAAAACAAAGTAGACAAAAAAAGCTTAAGGTAAAAATGACCTTGACCTTTGACCTTGTGACCCCAAAATCAATAGGGCTCTTCTACCCGATATGGACAATCATCGTATGAAGTTTTGTTTATTGTGTACCTATTCGAACTAAAGTTATTCTCCGGAAACTGCTTTCAGTTTAAAGGTAATAGTGACCTTGAACTTTTACCTTGTGACCCCAAAATAAATAGGAGTCTTCTACCCGATATGGACAATCATCGTATGAAATTTGAATATTGTGGACCAAGTTGAACTTAAGTTATGCTCTGGAAACTGCTTTCAGTTTTATGGTAATAGTGACCTTGACCTCTGACATTGTGACCCCAAAATCAATAGGAGTCTTCTTTTCGATATGGACAATCATCTTATGAAGTTTGAATATTGTGGACCAAATGAAACTTAAGTAATGCACTAGAAACTATTTCAGTTTTATGGTAAAAGTGACCTTGACCTTTGACATTGTGACCCTAAAATCAATAAGGGTCGTTTACCCGATATGGACAATCATCCAAGGAAGTTTGAATATAGTGGGCCAGATGGAACTTAAGTTATGCTCCGGAAACCAAATTGCTAACGTACGGACGGACGGACGCCAGGTGGTATAACATGATATGCCCGAAATTCTTTCGGGCATATAAAAAGTAATCTAAAGTCGTGTTTGCACACTTCTATTTCTAATTATGCTATTCTAAACAGTGTATCTCCATTTTGCGAAATTAACTCGCTTCCAAATGTTTCTTGTTTTAGCGATGACAATCCTTACTAAAGAGTAAGTATGAAATGTGATAATATGTGATAATAGTTTAAGGGACATTACTGAAGATTCAGCATGCACTGATTATTGACATTTTGTCTGTGGTTAAGGAAATGTGTACTTGTAAAGAGAACGATTACAGAATGGTAAGTACATGTAAATGTTGTTCTTATTAGATACTAGGGCTGTCACAATATACTGATATATTGCAATACGCAGCTGCGGCAATACGTACCGCGGTACGAGTTTAATGTACCAGTATTTTGCAAGATATTTTATTTCATTGGAGAAGTTTTGCTTTGGCAATATAAAAGTAGCGAAACCTCAGTATTTCCACTGTTCATTCCACCTAACCTTAAATTACAAAAAATAGCCGAATGGGGCGCGTCACAATCCTAAATGACCGTATATACTTAGAGGCTTGATTCTATCAGTAGCTGCATGTAAGATGTGCAATGTTTCTGTCAAATACAGCATAGGCACAACCAATCTTAAAGTCTACAATATATCGTGGTACGACACCAGCGTACTGCAGAATATTGGGACATGCTTCAGGCGTATTTTAACAGCCCTATATAATACACAAAGAATAAGTAAACTATTACTTACTCCAAACCCATTGGTTAGACTCTGCTTGTCACAAAAGCCGGATACTGCAAAAGAAAATGCAAAAGAGTTCAAAATCATGTAAACCAAAGTCTAGTGATGAAGAATGGGTCGTCGAAGTATTTTGAATACTTGACAATTTAAACAAATAGAGTTATGCCTCAATCCCATTGAATCGTGGCTTGTTGCGGACCCAGACGTGCAGACAGCCGTAGGCCTTGGGAAACCTTGCGTATTATGGTGACGGTACGCACATGTCACAAAACAACACACCCGAACGGAGCCGTAGCTGGAAGGTATGCAAGTTTAATTCACACTTGGCCACGACTATGTTCTCGATTTGACTTTAAATCTAATACGTGTATTTACGGCTCATCCAATGGACCCTTGTAAAAACGCAAAAGTCCGCCCGTACGGTGCCCTCACGGCTATTTTTATGTTTATGAGACTGTAACATAAGATGGTCATATAACCAATAATGTTAAGAACCAGACCACCAATTGAAATATAAGGGGTTTAAATCTCTACTGTATGTTTCAAAGTTTTTCAAAAGTTTATCAATGTACCCCAATTTCCTTATTGTAGGAAATTTGTATTTTTCAATATTCATGTCCGATCGATAGTGGAAATGTGTACATTTATAGGACCATACTGTCGTCTTCTTGCATAGCTTATATGCTTCTTTATCGATGCCAACTCGGTTTTGCCGTACGTGCGATAAAAGTAGAAATGAAAAGCTTTCTTATTACTTTTATTTACAGAAAACAAAAGCTATTAAAAATATTATTTCTGAAAGAGACGCACCTCCTTGCAATAATTATGGCAATTTCTCGTACTTGCGGCGACATTCAGCCATGGAAGCCGTCTTGTTTAGCGGACCCCGAAAATAAATAACAATATGCGTGCGCAGCATGCAGTTTCTATGAGCAGACTCGTAAATGTACAAGTCGCTAATGTACATGCCGCCCCTATACCCCGCTTATATCAAAAATGGATTACAAAAGCATTACATTTTTCATACAAAAACATTTCCCTGTATAGTGGGACGCAAACTTATGTGTAACATGTTGCACATAAAATGTTTACGCAATGACATGAAAATGTACTTTATTTGGTAGAGTAATTTGTATCAGTATGATTTATGATTGACAAAGATGTGAAATATCTCGCGTATCAGCAGAAATGATTGTTCCCCCACCCGCTTTTTCAATAATGTGGTGTTTTACGTCATCTTGAAATTTACAGCGAGCGCTCGCAGTCGTTCAACATTTACAATTCGCGAGGCGGACGCTAGCTCAAGCACTCGCATTGTTGAACACATCTCTGTTGCCACGGATTTCAGATGTTAAAACAACCTAGCCTTGGACTTCTCGTAATCCTTAAACGCTTCGCATTTTTGGGTTTTCACGAGAAGTCCGAAACCAGGATGTTCTAACTCGACAAACCCTCGCACTCAGTTAATATCCTTCACAAAAAATAGCAAATCAGAGATTAATTCGAGTGTAGAAAATAATTGACACTACAGGTCGTATTCTAGGTGTAGCCGCGGCCGTGGCATAGTGGTTAGCATGTCTGACTACGAATCTGGAGATCGCAGGTTCGAATCCCGGTCGCGGCAGGTCATACCCTATACATAAGTTGTCGGCCTCGTGGTAAGGTAAGTTAGTACTGGTGATAGAAAAGTGTCCAGAAAACCTTTTGTAGGAAGAGCTGGCCGTCGTGTATATGACCTATAAATATGTTGAATGCGACGGTAAAAAAAAGAAAAAAACAGTTTTCTAGGTCACGCGTGTTTTTTGTACATTAAACAATGGACTGGCCCACGAAATAGGTTTGTATTAAGCTAATGCATGAATAGAATTTTAATGATTTTAACATACCGCTTTATTAAACATATATTTTAAGCAGTGAATATGCACATTATGAATTTTTATATAGTTATGTGTATAAAATAAGCGTTAACTAACTATAAATTTGTAGATATAATTCAGCCCTTAATATTAGTGTGTAATGAAACCGGCAATGTTATTTACGCAATTTTAACGTGGACGACCTGTTGTAAGGATTAAATCACCAAAGTTTACATGAATTATTTGAAAATGTTCCCCCTTAGGTGACCATTTGACACTGTCGTCAATACAAACACTGATGACATCACAAGAATGTACTGGTATATTGAAAAACGTTAATTATTAAGATCAAAAAATTTATTTTGTCTCAATGCAGTAATTTATTTTTAATTCGTAATATTTATTTCTCTGATATGTATGTTTTGTCATATTTTATTTTGTAGTTTTGCCTTCATATATTTATAAATGTTATTATTATCAAAACAAAAAGCTATCTATCATGTGTAGTAATTTATCTTGAAATAGTATAGTAAAATATTTTCGATCCTCATTACAACATAAACTTTATAAAACATCTTATCTGTAGCATTTTACGGCTCTCGTGAAAACGATCATATACATGCTAGATAGTTTAATGTGTGTTTACATTAATTTATTTCTTTGGTTTGGTTTTTATTTGTAAATATATTTACCGTATTCAGACCCTTTCCTTATTTGAAAATTTACCGAATCTAGAAGTAGTCCCTCAGTATATACATGTATGTATAGAACAAATAAAAAAGATCGTCTGCTATGACGGGCGCATTAATACACTTATTATCCGAACTATATCTCAAGTGTATGAATATTCACTCCTATGTTGTGCGTCTCAGTCGGGAAGGTTACGTCATCTTATGTAATCAAGTGGTATCAGCAACGACCCGTCGTTTGTGTCAGGTTTTAGTAGAGATGTATTATCATTTTATGTAATACAATGGCATTTTAGCGGCAGTTATTGAATTGTTTTAAGGATTATCCCTATGACTTGGGTGATTGTGTAAAATCTATCAGAAGAGCGTTCGCCTGTCAGGTAAACCTTTTGTATTTATAGGTCGATCGTATAAATTGTTTTGAACCGTAACAGTGCTGGTTTACCTAGCAAACTAATATCACTGAACTGTTCTTTGTGAACGAATGTTTTGTTTAAGCTGGAAATCTAATTGCACTTTTCCAACCCGAACAAATTCAGTGCCTTTTGCACTTTGATAAACGTCGTATTCAACACATATTAAGGTTATGTATACGACGGTCGGCTCTTTCTACTAGAGGTTTCCAGGAGACATTTCTATCACCAGTACTAACTTACCCTTCCACAACGCCGACGACTCATGTATAGGGTATGATCTACCGCAACCGGGATCGAATCCAGGATCTCCGGATTCGAAGTCAGGCATGCTAACCACTACGCCACGCCCACGGCTTTTTATCAATAACATTTCTAAATGTATTAGGGCAAAACAACATAATAATGGATAACAAATCATGAATATCAGAAGAATAGATATTGAATTAAAACAATTTACTGTATCAAGAAAAAAATCATTATTTTAATTATTGAACATTTTATCTTCCATCAACACACCAGTTTTTGTGATGTCATCAGCGTTCTAATTGACAACATAGTCACACGAGTACCTAAAAGGAGTATTTCATTTAATTCACGAGAACTTTGGTGAGTAAATCCTAACTCGTGTCAGTTATTTTCTCATTCGAAATAATATCAGATTTTCTCTTTTTTTAATTTAAGGAAATTCTACGGGAGTTATATCTCTAGCTAATTCTTCATATAACACCTGGATAATATAAAATAAACAGAAAATTAAATATGTTTACAAAGTCTTGGGTGCTTTCCAAATTACGACAATACTAATGCCCAATTTCTTTACTGGAGGATTAACTCCCGACTAATTCGGGGTTTGCTAACCCGCTATATACTCTTTGAGTCATAGGTATTTTTCCTTTGTTACGGTTCAAGAACACACATGCTCTAAGATATTTTTAGAATAAACCATTTTAAGAAGTATCTATCACAACATATAAAACAATTGTTTCAGTATCGACGATCAAATTCTGCTTTCGGTTTCGATTATTATTTAAATGCAAGAAACAGCGTCAACGGACGTTCAGCCAAAGTTATATTTGGACTTTTTTCAGCAGAGTCATTTAAAATCATACAAAACACATTCTATTAAATCGATCGCTTAGATCTATTTTGGTGACAGAGTTGGTCTTGATATGGAAGAGTTTTATCATCCAGTCAGTATTTTTAAAAATAAATATTTAAGTGGCATTTGATTATTTTACAAATTACGCTATCATTTAAATGTGTTTCCCTTCGAAAACAGAGACGTACAAATCTAATTAACTCGATTTTGAAGCTTCTTTGATGGCATCATTCTGCGTTTTACGTCAAAAGCATTTATTTAATTGACCAGCATTTCAGTTACTATTATACACTCGAATTTAATCTCCTTTGCAGTAGATTTATTTGAACCATAGGTAAATAGAATAAAGTTGATCTGAGAATTTAAAAACACACACTCTTTACCAAATACACTCGGATCATTTTTACAGTATTTTAAGACTCTCGTGGAAACGTTTACTGAAATTTCGACGCACATTTTTAAAGGTCGCTGGTGCTCCTTGTAAGTCTATGGATATATTGCAATTTAGGAAACCTGAGGTATATAGATTCGAATTTAATTACTTCACGCTATAATAATTGTTCTTTTGGTGTCTAATAGTGTCTTTAAAAAAGAAGAAAGATACCTGTTCTTTTGATAGAATTCTTGAAATCATTATCTTAACTATTTTTAGAATAACATAAAACCATTTGTAGGAAGTATCTACGACTAACTTATTTTTTTTATGGTCGAATTATTATTTTTAGCACCGACGATTAAATTCTATTTTCGGTTTCGATTTTTTTAATGTAAGAAACAACATCAACAAACTTTCAGACAAAAATGCATTTTACTAGAAATCATACAAGATACATTGTATCAATTCGATTGATTACATATATTTTGTAGTTAATATGTAGAGATAGTTTTGATATGAGTGAGTTTATTTTACAAATTACCAACAAGATAACATTTGGAATGGCTATACATTTACGCGGCTTGAAGCCTTAAATGTTATTATGTTACCAAAGAACGCTAGCATATAAAACATTCCCCTTCCACAGCATGACCATTCCCATCCATCAAACTCAATTTTAAAGCTTCAAAGAACATTAAGTAGTATTATCCCTAATTCAACAGGTGATAACACGTCTCTCTATGCTCCACAGCAGCAGCATTCATTGAATTGATCAGTATTTCAGTTCAGATTCCAATCTACACTCGAATTAAACCACCCCTATAGTAGGATTATTTTAACAATAGGCAAATAACCCAGAGTTATTATCTGAGAATTTTTAAAGAAACACACTTTACCAAATAAACTCAGATCATTTTCTCACGGGATTATAATTGAGGATTAAACTATTTCGAAGGTAAAGAAACACACCGCGTGTTATATTTCGGGTTAATTCACAATATAACACTTGGGTTATGTAAAGAAATTGGGCATAACTTGCATAACCGTTGAGTGCTTTGTCTGTTGATCGTTTTGCCTATGTATCATAAGTTACATATTATTCTAAGATCATCCACGAGCTCTTCAGAAATTATTCAATTATTAAACCATCGACAAAATACGAATGCACAATTTTACAATAAAATTGAACGTTATTTCCCTCTTATGTTGACATAATGGAACATAACACGGACAAATAATATTTATTATTATTCCTAAAAAAAGACCTAGACTATAAAGAAAACTGATTTACTTACCTACTGAAAGATGAAATAAAATAAATACAATTATCATCTTTATTATTGACACTTCCAAAAATCTATCTGCGACACTTTTTAATACACACGTCTTAGTTTAATAGAAACACAACTGATTATATCCTTAAAATCCACTTTGGTACGGATAATTATGAATCAAATTCGATATGAGAACTACTACAAAATGAAAATAATAGCAATATTATATTTATTAATAAAAATTAACACGACGATAACGATAATTAAAACAGCAGCAATAATACGCTAAAAAATAACAATAAAAGCAATTACAGCGATAACAACAATTACAATCAAAACAAAAACAATTACAATAATAATTATAATACTTTCAACTTCAATTATTTTGTTACCACAATATCACATTTACTTCCAATTTTAAACTTTCAACTAACTAGAATGTTTCATTTCCTTGTAACATGAACGATTTATTATTTTACCTCTTCTAGGACCTTTAGAAAATTTCCACTGCTGACGTTTCTAACCTACATAACAAAACAGATGATTCAAATCAACAATATTTCTGAGAAACCCGGATGTTAAATTTTGCTTCTTAGAAATGGAGCCTAAACAGATCTAGTACATGTGTACGTGAAAAACATTTTTTTTTCTCAAAATTCAAGATACGTTATCATGAAATAATCTGAATGAGGATGTATGGTTGAATTGCTACTTTAAGTGAGGTGACTTTTGTATTTTCGAAATCATTTTCAGCGTTTTTATAGAAAACTAAAAATCTTAGACGTAATGCTGTTAGGCCTAACGTATTTCTTGTAACTTATCGATACATCATTGTATTGATATAATTATGGTTTACTTATTGAATAAATTAAACAACATAAATATTCCCAATTCCGAATCTAGTTGCAGTTAGAAGCATACACAATCATCTTACAACATAATATTGTACATTGTACTGCTTACACGATGAAAAATAAAGGTAGGAGAATTTATAATAAAAGTAACTCTAATAAGTTCTATTCAATCAAAATGCCAGATTAGTTCATAGTTTATGAGCAAAATCAGATACATTTTAAATGGTACGTTCAGTTTTATTTAAATTTAAGTGGACTAAGCAGTTTCAACTTCCCTGCTCTCTTAGTTGGTAGTACGCAAGTCTTCTGATAGAGGGGTTGTGGTTTCGATTGCCGAATGGGGCATACTTTCGTGGAGCTTGGTTATGAAATTATTTCTAGGGTCATTCTCCCTCCTACCAATGATTTTTAATTATGTAGAGAAGTAGTCAGTCACTGAAGAATGTATGCACTTAGTAGTTGTGTAACAGCTAAATCCAGAGATTTAGTTTTTCCATGAGGAGTGACTAGGTTGACTGACCGTTATATGACCTATACAGTGTTTGCTATGGAGTTAAACCCAACAAATAAACAAGCAAACTAAGCAGTTTCATTTTTTGTAGACGACTATGAGCAACGTAATTTGGTATATGATTATATACATTTCTGTATAGATATTAGAAGTAGTATTACATTTCGGGGATATTCACGTTATATGGTTAAATACAATCAGGGACTTTTGTTAGTTATTCTTCCCTGATAAAATCAGAAGCAATCCAATTGGTAAATATGTCCTTACAGTTGTAATTCTCGGGTTTTAAAATTAAATTCCTATGTAAAGATAACACAATATTTCATCTAATATCTTTTTGTTTATAAAGACATTAACAGAAGTGATAAAATTTTGATAGTTCTTTACCTCAGAAATACTTAGCTTGAATTTCAAACAAGTTAAATGATTAACAAAAAATATTTTAAGATTAACTTTGGTAAAATGACATTGAAAAGTAAGGGTAAAATCTGAGTAATCCAATTAATTGGACCTACTTTTGTGAAGAGAACACAAGGGGTAAATAAAATACTAAGGTCCCTTATTGTTTAATATTTTATGTTTGGGACAGAGAACAATGATTTCCTTGAAAAGGTTTCTTTCTGCTTTTTTATCTCTAATATGACTACGGCGGAGCCTCAAAGCGAGCTCGACGAAATCCAAAACTATATATACGGAGATGTAACTAACTTTTTTGACTTGTTAACTTGTTGACCCATAAAAGTCTGAAATTAATGGAGCTTAAAAAGAGAAAAAAGAACCTTCTAAAGGAAATCAATTTTCAAGACCAATCATCAAAACACTAATTAAACCCTATAATCACTCTATGTGTTTTGCTGTACTTAAAAGCGTCACATCACAGAGAAATAGAAGGTAGGACTACACCTGCATCCTCACAAGAATATCATGTTTTCTAAGAAGTAAAACATTTGATTAGACTATATATACGGCTTCAACCCACAAAACATATCCCCTGTTTCTATTCAATTTTTGGTACCTTTAAAAATGTCACTTTTTTAACTTGTAGAGCATCGCTTGTAAACATGGCCTCATTGTACCTGCTTCAGTGATATATTTATTCGAGATATTATTAAGTAAATAAGCTAGGGGAGATAACTGCGTAATTTATTGTATTCAAAAAAATCTGACAACATCTCATTCTTTTATGTCAGAATCATATTTCAATTCTGAAAGAAATGTATTATACATTATTATTTATCTTTTGAAAAGAGATGAAGATGAAAAAGCTTCAATAAAACATTCATATTTAAATTTTTAAGATAGATATCTTTTCCTCTTTAAACAATGCCCGGTAGCGTTAAGTTACGGAAACGTGCCGGTTTTATCATGAACGTTTCTTAGCGACGTCATAAACGGTGCGTTGGTAAGTATTTTCGATGTAAAGAAGTCATTAATAATAGAGGAAAAGAACGAATAAAACCACCAAATATATTTTGAATTGTTATTATGGAATAAGCATCGTAAAAACACATTTGAAATTATTTTGTAAGTGAAAAGGGCCACGAGGCAGCTGTAAATCTTTCAAGCCGATGAAAAGACGCCACGCCTTCGGGTCCGCTCTTCGAGCTCGCTATTAATTTCCGGCTTCTTTTTTTATGGGTCTACAAGTTAACAAGTCAAAAAAGTTGGTTGCGTAAAAAAGTCGAATTCGTCGAGCTCGCTTTGAGGCCTTAGTCATATTAATCGGGGGTTCGTTTCAAACATATTTTGCCCCGCGTTTATACCTGTTAGTTTCGAGTGATGTTTAAACATCGGGATACATATTAAAACAATCATAAACACAATTTATTCTTTAAGCTTCGCTACTTTATTTTTTTTATGCACATATAGAAACAATTCACGTGGGCTTTCCTGCGTGAGTTAATTAGCCCTCTTACTAGTCAGTTGGCACCACACAGTCAATGTTAATTAGTATATTAGCTTGCTCAATTATTGTATGTCGTCATTCACAGCCGTTTGTCTGTATTGCTGACCGTCGGGCAGATCCTAGGAAGCATAAGGAAATATGCAGGTTTCAACCAGCTTCTTCGATCACTATTTGCTTTTTTGTAAACTGAAGATTCCAAGGTAAAACTGTTCTTAATCCATTTATGATTAGTGATTAATGTCAAATGTACAAACATAGTACTAACAATATAATCCGTACCCATTTCCCATGGATACCAAGTCATTCAAGAACAGAATGCCATTTCAATTCACATTCGAGTTTCACGTACCATGTATAAACAATAGACAATAAACATCGATAGTTCGTGAAGTAAATAGAGTTACAAGATCATTGGTCACAGTTTCTGTACTTTAGACACAGGACATGCCGATTACTACGGTTTCGTCCAGTGGTTCTGATTTGGAGATTCCTACCATGCCGGAAGAGATATGATGACGCCCCGGTCCTCTCCGAATGAACCGACTTGGGTTAGCTCCCCAATGAATGACAATTGTATTAAAAAAAATAAACACCACATGGGACACTCGCAAACAATCGCCGAAAGAATACCGTTTATCCTGATTCAATTCTGATATTTAAGGATTCGCGACCGTTATGGTACAGTTTACATGGAGCCCGAAACGTGCCTGGGTTGTACATTGAAACTGAGTGAACTAGGTTTAAAAAATGAAATGATAAGTGGAAGGCACTAGCTGAAAAATTCTCAACATTGACAGTTGAAAAACCTTAGCACCCGTAAAATATTTAACAAGTAAAAAATTGCTGCGAAATGCAGCAAAGGGATTGTCACGGCAAACAAAAAAAGAATTATTAAGTATAATCTAAAGGTAACTCCAAAAAGCATTATATTGAATTGTCATGTTAATATCTTTCAGTAATAAAAAGGTAACTTGTTATAAAACGTTTTCCTGTTCAAATGTAACATTCTCGTTCCCATAGCCTAGTTAGATTCTCGATACTAGTTAGATCGAGAAGCTTGATAACCGCAGAGTACGAGAATGGTCTTGATCTAGACACCATCTTTATGCCGACAGGATGTTTGGTTTCAGTTGGATTTATTTCCAGTAATGCATATTATCATGACGCTAAAAAAGATCGGCAAAAGGGAAAACATAGTCTTTCAAAACAGACACTATTTACATGACTTATCGCTTCTGTTCAGTCAAATGCTCCTTACAATGCGGATCTGTTCTTATCAATCCGTGTGACTGTTGGTTCCCAAAAGTGATCTGTTTAATAAGGGACGATCGTTGGTCTCCGGGCAAAATGAAAAACAAATCAAAGTACATAAAAAGGGGCCTTTTAACCGCAACAGCTACATCCCAAGAACAAAACATGACGTAACCGGTTTAAGACCAAAAGATGTGCCATAATAATCATAAGAAAGTTCGTCCACAGATAAGCCTATACCGAACTGTACAGAAGCAATAGGATGTTGATTTGCTGTACAAAAAAAATTATGTCTTTATACTACCAATCCCTCTCTCGAGTGTTACAGGCAGGATTAAGTGCACGTCGGAAAAGGATTAATAAAGAAAAAGTTAAAAGATCCTGACAAATAGACATTCCGTAACTGTAGAATCGGAACAACTGAACAAATTGACAGCCCAACCCGAGACAACTCAATATCATACTAACAGATTGAGTTGTCCCGACTTTGTGTTGAGTATTCCAAAGGTTGAGCTGGCTTCGGGTTGAGTTCTCCTGTATCCTTAACCTTAGCTATTAGCTAACAGTAGTAACTGGACACGGGGCTGGTAAAGATATGTAAAACCAGTGAGTCTTTTTATAGAATACCAGGAATTAGTGTACCATAGGTAAAACCATTGATTTAGATTCGCCCCGAAGTAGCGAAGTTAGGTTTGCAATTTTTCAACAAATGCGAGTTTTAGAAAGAACAAAACACGTTACATATAGTTAAACATTTTTTCTTGGTCTAACATTGCAACTGTCAATTAACTGGCACACGTTTATTAATTGATATAGGTATTTTTGGTAATTAATTCCATCAAGTAACCCAACAAAACATGGCTTCGACGAGCCCATCCACGCACCCCTAACTTTTCGACGTCAATTTTTTTCATAATGTGACCTCAAATGCATCGTTTTGATTGGCTTTAAGCAACCGGTGTTGACTACACATTGCTCAAATCTTGACAATTGTCTATATCGCCGGTACAACGACCGGCGATAATGATATTGACCTTTACTATGAACCTTTAAACAGCCAATGAACGTTCACCAAATTCCAATATAGCTGCAAAACTTTATACGCATTTGTTGAGCGTGTAAACAACGCCTTATATGATATTATTCCACTAGTGACGAATGCAACCTCGTATTACGTCATATATCGTTGCTACACTTTGTATTCAAGTTCAATAAGTTGCTTTATTTTTATACGTGAAGGACCAGAGATGCACGTTCGAAAAAATCAATGATTACTTTCTTTTTTGTTAATTTTCCGTTATCAAACTAATGCAAAACTGTCCAACATCTTTGAATTTCGACATTCTGATATTACAGGCGTGAACATTTGTTATTGTTGTTATAAAGTCCGCTTAAAAGGACAAAAAGGTATATAATTAAAATATTACGTTTGAATCCTATCAAATTTGTTTTCAAATGAAAAAAAAACTCTAACAGTAATAACAATTATTCTAAAAACAATTTCGATATTGGTATTTATATATTTAAATTTGAGTAATTTCCGAAAACTCTATCAATCTTATCTTTTCAAATAAAATATTGGCAAATCTCAGTTATATATCTACTATACACACATTATGATACGCATATTTGTTATACTGTATCCGTATACTAAACTGGTCCGCTGGTCCGGTTGGTCCGCAAATTATACCTACCCCTTTACATGAGAGTCGAAAGGATTTGAAGGAATGTGTTGATGTAAAACGCTGATTTTTCGTGTGTTGCATTGTTGATAGAAATAGTGTTTATATGCTTTCCCTCAAAATGCTTTTTCGATGAAACTTTAAACGGAAATGGGCTGTACTATGACTGCATTAAAACAAACAATAAATTGTCGGCAGTGGAAATCGAAAGGATTTATGTCACGTGACTTTTGCCCATTGCTATCAAAATCTACCCACCACAATATCACGGCGTTGAGACGCCGTGAAATGAATAGTTATAAAAATATTAAAAAAGTAACAACATGTGCAAAGAACAGAACAGTCACATAAAAATGTCTAAATGATAAAAAAAGTTACATAGGGTCTTATATTTAGGTCTAAGAACAGAACGTCAAGCTCGCTAGTCTTTATTTAAATCTAAACTATACGGGAACATTTGTGCAAAGTTATATTAAAATCCTGCCATGCATGTAAAAGTAACGCTCGGGTGACAGGTTCTACAGTGCGCCCCTTGTGTCGCAACGCAAAACAGCGTCCAGATTCGCTTATCCGAAAACCCAACTACTTAATCCGTTCTCAGATCGGCACGCAAAGAATACTGTAAACACCAAGTTAAAAGCAATGAAATAGCACCACCCTGATTTATAATCTCATATAGTATTATGCTGCAATATAATAAACCTACTAACATATGATTGTAAAAAACAAAATGTTCTAATATTAGTGAGATACGTACCTTTCTTTGTTACGCAAGACTTGTTGTTGTGGGAAAATCGAAAGGAATTTACACTAAGTTCAATTCCGAAAAAATTCCCCTAAATACAAAATGCAAACTATTCGGAATAGAAATCATACTTTTTAAGAAACAAAATAAAATAACATGACAGCAAATATAGAAAACTTAGAAATGTAAGGTCTAAATGACACTTTTACACGTGAAAACAATTACTCGGAGACGAAAAAAATCCATTCGAACAAATAAAAATACCCATGAAGCTTTGCTAGTAAGTCTAAAGGATTTGCGGAAATGTGATAAAAAAAACCCCTGATATTTCGAGTGTTGATCAAATATTATTTACATGGTTTTGAAAAAAATGCTTTTATAAATTTTCTGTTTAAGTTTTAACAGAAATTGGCTGTACAATGATTGCATTTAAAAAACAAAATAATGTCGGAATTGGAAATCGAAAGGATTTTTAAGGATTTTTGTCACGTGACTTTTGCCCATTGCCAACGAAATCTATCCACCACAATATCACGGCGTTGAGACGCCGTGAAATAAGAGAAAACAAGAAATATACATCAACGTCATGTAGATTTCCCTTACGCCAGAATTTGATTGACAGCTCCTATTAGCCAATCAGCGTCCGGCATTCGATACCCTGATTCTTATCTAGGATTAGCGGCTTATTGGCTGCCATTTTGTCCGACATTTGGTCTTGACGGATATCGAATTATTCTTTTGTGTTAGCATGGACCCTATACAGTTATATAGGGTTCTCAGTGAAAGTTACAAAATAAACTCAATAAAACAAATTAGAATGGTCATGTACACATGGGGTCACATATAATAAATAAGGTTGAAAATTACAATTTTTATGCATGTTTTCCCCCAAAATGTAGCACAAAGATCTATGGACCCACCCCTTAACTTTTTATTTCTCAGCATATTTTCACCTATACACCATTTTAAGGATTACATGTATATAAAGTTGTGTTCGTGTATATCCAAGTTTTCTATTTATAAAGGTTTTTTTACAAACGTTCATTGTGAGATGCGTTCTTTGATAATTTTTGCGCATATAATGTTTTGTTTGAGCAAATGAACTAACCTTAATTTTGAATATATATCAATGGATATTATAAAAAAGGGAATCATTTGAGAGTTATGACAATGCCATTTTCAGACAAATTAATTTTTTGGAAATATGATATCTCGTAAATCTTATGCATGTATTTGAACACAACTCCGTCTAGATAGCCCCTAGTTACGGAAGCCCTGTAGGGACATTTAATATTTATTTCTTATATTTTATTATTTAAAACTTAAAATTTAAAACTTTTAATTTATAACTTATTACATATTATTTATTTGCATTATTCGAGAATTGGCGCATTTATGAACAACACGTATAGTTGTCCTTGGGTTAGTCAAAATCGGCACTTTAAACCTTGTGTGCAGCATACCTCCAAAATAATTTGACCTAGAGTGATGAAACTTTATAAGAATGTTGGTCAGCATGTGTAGTTGTGCACCTGGAGTTACGCGGTCGAAAGCTCTTAGTGACGGCAGAGTTATTGCCCTTGGCTTAGTAAAAGTTGACTCTTTACACCTCTTGTCCAGCGTACCTCCAAAAGTATTTGTCCCAGAGTCATGAAACTTTCTAGGATTGTTGGCCAGTAAGTGTACGTGTGCGCCTATGAATTTGTCACACAAATGCCCAACTTCTTTACTAGAGGATTAACTCCTGACAAATTCGGGGTTTGCTAACCCGTTCTATAATCATAGATTGTTTTGAATTCGGAATTATTACTATTGCATTTCTTTAAAAAAAATAGCAAATCCGAGATTAATTCGAGTGTAGAAAATAATTGACTCGAGTACGGATTTACTCACCAAAGTTCACGTGGATTAATTGAAAATGGTCCTCTTAGGTGACCATGTGACTATGTTGGCATGTCAATACGAACGTTGATGACATCACAAAAATGTATTGATATGTTAATGGAAATCAATTTAATAATTAAGATCATAATTTATTTTGTCAGTAAATTGTTATCATTCAATATGTATTCATCTGATATGCATGTTTTGCTATCTTTATTATATAGATTTTCCCTCATACGTTGATAAATGTCATTTATAAAAAAAACACACAAATAAACTATCTATCATGTTAACTGAAAAATCGACGTACATTTTTAAAGGTCGCTGGTGCTCCTTGTGATCCTATGGATATATTGTAATTTAGGAAATCTGAGGTATACAGATATGATCTTAATTACTACGTACTATAATAATTATTTTTCTTGGTTTCTAATGGCGTCTTTTCAAAAAAGAGAAACATACCCGTTCTTTTGATAAAATTCAAGAATTCATTATCTAAACTATTTTTAGAATTACATTAAACCATATGTAGTTAGTATCTTCGACAAAATTAATTGTCTTATGGTCGATTTTTTTTGCACCGACGATTAAATTCTGCTTTCGGTTTCGATCATTTTTAATGCAAGAAACATCATTAACAGACTTCAACCCACAATAACATTTTAACTTGAAATTATAAAAATACTTTGCATCAATTCCATCGGATAGATATATTTTGTCGTCAATATACAGAGTTAGTTTTGATATGGGTGTGTTCATTTTACAAATTACCGACCAGATAACATTTGGTATGGCTGTACATTTACGCGGCACGGAGCCTGAAATTTTATTATTTTACCAGAGAACCCTAGCATATACATGTAAAGCGTTCCCCGTCCACAACATGACCATACCCATCTAACAAAACCATTTTTTAAAGCTTCAAAGATCATTTAGTAATAACATCCCTAATTCAACAGGTGATAGCATTTCATTATATGATCCACAGCAGCGGCATTCATTAAATTAATCAGTATATTAGTTCAGATTCCAATCTACACTCGAATTAAACCACCCCTACAGTAGGATTATTTTAACAATAGGCAAATAACCCAGAGTTAATCTGATAACTTTTAAAGAAACGCACTTTACCAAATACACACAGATCATTTCCTAACGGGATTATAATTGAGGATTAAACTATTTCGAAGGTAAAGAAACTAGTGATGTTCCGATTATCGCCGACGCCGCCGAAATCGGTTAGAAAAATTTGTGCGACGATTTATCGATTACTATTTCTCTGGACGGCGACGTCGCGAAAAACTAGCCCGTACCCAAGGGAGATAATTTATTTTCGTGTGCGCATTATAATGGCGGATTTGGCAGAAAATGTGTTCAAAAACAACTTTTTTTCGACTTAACCCACGTGCCCGACGCCCAAGACAAGTGAAATCGTCGATGAGCGAGCGAAAACCACAGTCAGTAGCCCGATCGGGCGAGTCCTGTTTTCGTATCCGAATCATGTTTGTATCCGAAAAAGATGTACTCGAACGCACTTTTACGTTAACTTGTATAACTTTTATCTGAGAGTTTTGCGTAATCACTCTTCTACAAATTTATAGTTTCGTTTTGCAATCAAATTAAAGGTGATTGTTGACAAACAAACCTTTTTGTCTTACCGCTTCTAAATGACAAAGCTTAATTTTGGTCAAGGTCATTGCATTAACGAATTTTTCACGGACCGCGAGTTTACCATTTTAACAAAAAACTAGCTGCCATAAAGCATAGAGAATGAAAGCTGTTCATTTCATGATGATTTCTTAATAATGATGCGATGGTTGAGGACATACAACAGTAATTTGAAGTATTAAAAACGTCATAGTAAAAGTAAAACATTCGTCCCCAATAATTTTCGTACACGGCACGTTATGGATTTTTTTTCAAATATTTTTTTTCATTGTGGGAAAATAGGCCTATTTAAACGAATTTATAAACATTGTTTAGTAAAAATATGTTATTTGATTAAATTGATCAGAACCTGAAATACTAGTATTCTCCTCATTTGTGAATTATGTAATACCCTATTAGTTGATTTCATTATATCATAAGTTGCTGATTACTTTGAACAGTCAACACAATTGCATAATGCTATAGTAAATAATGTGGCTAAAATTTTGAATGACATTTCCCAGAAATATGAAAAACAGATTAAATATCTTGTTTGATGCCTTGGATGTACAAAAATAAGATACAAAGGACATTTCTCTTTTCAAAAATCGAGCTAGTGAGAATTGCTACCTGGTAGCCTAACCGGGCTAGTGCTGTAAAGCAACTAAAGCAAAGATTGCATGATGATATTCTTCTGGGACAATCCATTGACACAAATAAACTTAAAGACATGTAAAATACAGTGCTCATTCTTTGTGCGTATATATTTTGTTGGAGCAAATGGACTCACATTTATTTTGAATATTTATGAATGGATATTCATAAATTATGTATCATTTGATATATGAGGCAATGTCCTTTTCAAAAATATAAATTTTATTGAAATCGGATGACAAGTAAGTAAATAGCATGCATTTGAACCTGTTACTTTCAAAACACAGATAATGGTCAGGGACATAGATTAACCCTGATAATGTCGGACAATGTAATACGTGTATCGGTGGGCGGAGCATAGGTATTCTGGCGTTAGGTCAATTACAAAAGAACTATGGGAATTGCATAATATGAATAATAAAATTAAATTGGTTTTCTTTTGGTTTAGAATAAAATGAAATTTATTTGTACAAATAATTTTGAGACAAGCCATGTTGTTTAATATATTCTCTTTCTCAACCTTCCCTCTCCGACTTCGATGACACATGTCTTTTAGTCAGTAATGGAAAGCTATAGGTCAAATCGTGACAAATTTCTCGAAAGCTGCGTATAACCATATTTCTAGCCATTATTAGACATTTCTTGCAGACACCGATACGGACAACGGATAACAGTTACGGACAATTTACCATGTTTTGAGGGACCATGTCAAAAGTATAATGGTTAGTGTTGTGGAAACACTGCAAGGACGAATCAAGACAGCTTAACAGGAGGGGGTATTTATGATAAATTATAAAGATATCAATATAATAACTACATTCTATTTTTCACATGACAAAATTAAGCAGATACACGTAATGTCAAATTCTACGACCAGCCAACTGACCACTTAGAAGTGAGTTTCATATCTGGCTACGCACTAGTCATATCATAAGGCACGCGGGTCTTGTGGATCGTAGATATATTTTTAACTGCAGTAACATTTAACTGATTTTGTTTTAAAGACACTGATCTAAAATGGAAACATGTATGAAACGCTGTTTTACACATTATATCAAAATATTACTTACTGGCCATCGTTTTAATTGCTACTAATTTAATCTTAGTTCTTGAATAAACGTTTTTTACAGTTCGCGGCTGCGGCGTGGACATTTATTTTAGCTTACAGGAAAATTAACACAGTACATGTACTATATTATATAGACACGCTATTTTACCTGACTCACAAGTTTCCCGTGAAATCGTTGGTTCGAATCGGTAAAATTTTGTTAGGTCATGAGTATTTTTGTTTGTTTCCTGACCATTATTGTTACGGAAGAAACGTGAGGTAAATTTCTGCAAGGAAGAGAGCATTATGATATTACGCGCGTATCGTGAACACCCTACACGTTGGGCAGACGTCTTAGTAGATGTCAAGTCGAATCTAAATGCCTTGCCTGAACCCTTACAATAGTGCAAAATATAAATAAGTAAAACTAAACTTAAAAATTCCCGATATAAAATTTCAATTTTAAATTAAAGTGCAGTTCACAGAAATAAATACCAATACGTGTGCATTTTTCAATGTAAATTCATAACATGATCTGACACTGAACAACTTCATTTATATTTCAGATATAGATTTGCTCCAGTTCGACAGTATGTAAATCAGCCGGCTCTGATAGATGAAACGAATGAAAAAAAAACATGTTAAACCAACAACTGGATAGAGCTGGAGATCAACCTGTCATTAACCCTGATTCTACTGGCAACCAGGTGAGACCAGCAGATATACGTGATGATGTCGCTCCTGAACTCAGTGACCAAACAGATGAACCCCCGAGACAGTGGAGACGTGTCAGTGACCTCATTAGAGAAAGTCAAGAACTACATTTATAACAGTTTCGTGGTAAACACTTTTCCAATTTAAAGACACTATAGACTGGACTAGTTCCTTGTATTGTACATATTGGAATAAAATCATAATGCCTTTTGATACTTTGTTTTTTCTTTAAAAGATTCATGTCAATAATATTTTGGATTGGCCATTTTATTGCTTAGTACTTAATACTATTGAGACGGCCCCTCAATGTTATCTGTATAAGTAAGAAATCTCTATTACTGCTAAAAAAACTGCAGATACGCGTATATATGGGTACAAATTTCAACAATAGTCATTTCAATGCAAGGTTAATGTTTCGTAAAATTTTATTGGCAAAACATGTGGAATTATTGATTAACCATTTAATCACTGCTAATAATAATATAAATAATTGTGAAAATGTTTCACTTTCATTAAATAGTCCTTCAGGAAATTATAAAATTTCAGGTTATACTAGGAATCAAAATTGGGTCAATAAGTTCACCAAGGGCAAAATGTTATTTAGTTCTATATGTAAATTATGTTTAATCCTTGGCAACCGAGTATCCATGTCAAGTCTGTCTAAAGGCTGTAAAATGGACAATTCAAGGTGTGGAGTACGACTCCTGCAATATATGGTATCATACTGACTGCATGGGCATGGCAAATGACGTATATCTAGGTCTATATAACATATCATGGGAATGCTTTCAATGAAGAGTCCCAGTCTTAACTCCAGTCTTTTCAATTTGACATTTTCTGAAACCACTAACAAATTTAACTAATTGGAGGATGACAGCCAAGTTAGATCTGACGGATTGAACTTTAGTTTTACCAACCCAAAAGCCACTTCTTAACTTCAAAGGGGTCAACACCATCACGTCACCGGTTAGCTAGTTACATAAGAAATCAATGTACTTCCATTAATAATAATAATAATATTACCCATTTCAGTTTTTTAGTGAAAGAAGTATTAATTTTTACATGTTTAATGTTTTTTCTTATAAAGTTAATAAGGATTTATGCAATGTGAAATTTAATACTCATCACGCTATGCACGAACATTTCGTGCCAAAATAAGTAAACCACGCCCCGTATCCCGCTTCCGTGCAAAGGAACGTATAAACCGTATTTTTCTTTCCACAAATCGAAAATTGTTGAAAATTACACAAAAATCACCTCTGCAAAATTTAACTTAGACCATTGGCCCGTTATAAAATAATCAAAATTTAAAAAAAAGTAATCGGTTAGAACTTTTGTTCAGTGTACATGACTCAGTACGGCGACAGAGCAAGAAGAAGCTTGTATCTGTCAAAATAAAATATTTTTCACTCAGCTTAGTTTTTCTATCCCTGTAGGACAATACTCTGACCAGTTTGTGTTAAGGGGACTGCTTCTTGCGGTCGAAGATCTAGAATTTAGTGTACTGCAGCCATTTTGACCTTTGAGAATGAGAATTCCAAACTATACATGCGCACAAATGTGAAATGTTAAAAAAGTATAGTTCATCACCTACATTTCTTGGACTTATGTTGCTGTTCTAGTGTGGAGAATTCGCAGGATACAAATCAACATTTTTCAATATATTTGTGAAAGTTAGCAGAGACACTGAAACTCGGCTATTTCATATAGAAATATTTCGGGGAAATTTCACAGGAGCGACACCATACATACTAATACTCACTTTAATCAACTGACTTCTATATTAAGGTTTTTAACGGAAAACTTCTAAATTCTATATTCTAGTTGTTATCTAATCAACATTTGACTAAACCATTAGAAATATAACATAACTCACGACATACGGGTGGAACAAACAAAAGGAAGGACATCAAGGATGAGTGAATTAAAACTTGAACTGTTTGAAACACATGGAAATCAATCATCCTATTACCTTGATAGAGAAACTTTATAATAGTTGCAATCTGTTTAAGCATACCTGTCTGTCCAATGAAAATATGTTCAGGTTTAAAGAAATTAATAAATGATATGATACCTTTGGTTGGTTATGATAAACAGGTGCATAACAGGGACAGGTTTGCTGACTGTTTTCGCTGTGTATTATTGATGACTCGCTATGATAAGTGATTATGCATCCGTCATGTACGTCCTTGTTGTATAACTAAACTGCGAATATGACTCATATTTAATCAAAGATATAAAATTCAGTGTGCAAATATGACTTAATGTACTCTTTATGTACAGGATTACCTTTATTTTGGTAATTCACAATGTTAAATACTGTAACCACTCATTTTACCTTTTGTGCTTATTACTGCATGTTACGTTGTCATGGCTACGTTTATACTTCCAATAAATCAACCCTGTAAAGCGCCAAATATATCTTTATAGACATTTCTTGTTTAGATTTAACAATGGCATACACATGTTGTATTTATATGTGATTTAAGAAAAGGTATTACTCTGTGTATCAGTCAGTGTATATTATCAAATATTGTATTTATATTATGCTGCCTGCTTTGTGAATTGATTAATATGTATGAATTAAATCACTGTAAACTTTCAATGCTTGGTTCAAGTACAACATTTTTCATAGGTATTTATGTTGTAACGTATAAACCATTTCCTAGGAAGGATGACTGTAAACAATAAGGGACCTTAGTCAGTTATTTCGCCTCGTAAACTCTTCAAATAGGTAGGCCAAGATAGTTGGATTACTCGGATTTTAACCTTACTTTTCGATGTCAATTTGCCAAAATTATTCTAAAATAACGTTTTTGCACATCATTTAATTTGTTTGAAATTCAAGCTAAGTATTTTAAGGTAAGAAACTATCTAAATTTGTGTAGATATCTTCATTAACAAGAAATATATTAGATGAAATATTTGTTATGCTTACATAGGAATTCAAAGATAAAATCCGAGGATTTCAATTGTAAGGACCTACTTACCAATTGAATTGCTTCAGATTTTATCAAGGAAAGATAACTGACTAAAGTCCCTTATTGATGACCAATAGTCAATGTAACCATTCACGCTTTCATAAAGAAAAAACAAACTACTTTTTGTCAAAGCAAACAAATATTTATTAAACACACTAAATTAAAAATTTGGCACAAAATACAAATGATTTTTACATGGAAGAGATAATTTTGCAACTAGAATTTTCTTTTTATTTTGTGTAAGATCAATTATTATTTCGCCGAGTGAACTCATCTTATATTTTAAAGTGTGGCATAGCCACGAGTAAACATGTCTGTTTGAGTTCCTATGTTGAAGTTAAACAGATTTAACCAATAACATTTATGCAATTATAATTCCAATTTAGGTCCAATTTAGATGAGCAATTTATTCCACAGAATTCATGAAATAAAGTGTAAGAACTAGTAAAAATGTTTTCTGTAATTATTGAACATTATCAATCGGTGCGAACATTCATCTCTTAACCAGGCAAACCAGGGATCTCCACGTGTCTGATGAACATTGATTTTCCAAGTTTTTGTTTACGTAAAACGTAAAAACCTATCAAACGTTTATTTTCTACTGAGTTTTCTGATTACATTCTTCAAATGAAGGTAGTACGAATTTTAAAAGATAAATCCTTCCTTTAAATCTTTCGTTAAATCAATTATTGCTTTGACAATACATCACACAAGAAATGTAATGTGGGAACCTCATTAAAGCCGGTTTAAAAAACTTAAACGCAAAAGTTACAAAGGAAAATATCCATGATAAAGCCATGTAGAGTTTTGGTTACTTTCTAATTATGTTCATCACATGGTATGTTATCATTGTATGAAGTTTCATAAAGATCAGACAATAAATTGCAGAAAAATATGCTTAATAAAAAAACTTTAAAGCGATTGTTAACGACACCGGACGCCCGGTGTTCTGTTTTGTAATCGGAACATTGTTTTTGTATTTGAAATAACAAAAGTAGTTAATATGTCATATTCGAACATTGGGCTCACATTGACTATATTTTGAAGGCTTATAGATAACTTTTGCTGCAACTCAAAAATGAAATGTACCAATAAAGGTTTGTATTCATTGCAAACACATGTATAATATACAAAAAATATATACAACAAATAAAACATTACAACAAAATTACAGTTCTATGAGTACAAAAATAATCAAGTGGTGAACTTTGGTTAAAAGAAAAAATAATAGTCTTTTAACGTGATCCACTTTGGATTAAAGTGACGTTTTTTATTAAGCATAAAATATGTGATATTATGCTCAACGATGAATAAAATATATACAAATAAACATGACGAGTGATATTTGAACACGAAAATACATACAACCATAATATCATGTGTACCAATATGGTGTTTGATAATGTAAAAAATATGTATTTAACTGTTGTTCTTTCTAGTTTTCTAGTTATGTTCAATCAGTCTTCATCATGGTTTTATCATTGTTTCTTTTATCCATTTGATCATACTTGGTTCAAGTTTTGTATAAACGCCATGCTCTTTCTGGCACCCATTTCCATGAGATACAATACCTGCAGTGAACAATAGTATCCGACATATGATTTGAAAACAAATGACCTTACGCTAAACAATAATGTCTTGTTCGTGGCCTTCATCTCAAATTTGACATTTTTAAAATTACACAAATTTCATGCACAACCACTCACTTGGACTTACAACCAAACATTTACCTCAAAGCCGTTTCAATCACAAAATACATTGAGTTCTTTAAAATACAACAATACGTACAATCTCTTCTCTCAGTGTCTATAAATGGGCTTGCGTACAGTTTTTGAGTCATTTGTAAATGAGTAAAAGACAAAATTACTTTTAAAAAAAGCAAAATGGCCGTCGCCGTCAGCATCAAGCTAAATTGACCAATGTAACAAATATTACTTAGTATGTCAGTGAGTTTTAGATGAAACAATTCTTGCCGTTAACCAAAGCGTAGCTTATGTAAATGTAAATGTGTTACTGCTTGGAGTAAACTGTATAAAATTAATGAAAGAAAAGCAGTTCGTTTACATTTGCCAAAAGAAAGGTATGACGATTTTTGCGCAAAAAACACATCCGCACATATCAGCCAATATTGACTTATTTCTCATATCGGCTGATAAGTTACCGCATAAACAAGAAAAGGAGATAATGCCACGACGAAATAACATTATATTATTTGAATATTGAATGTATCATTTAACAATTTTTAAATTTACTCACTATCCCTAAAACTCAATATAAAATGCAAATAAATACTCAAATGCCATATCATTTTTTAATATTTAAAAATAAATAATCGTTTTTAATAATACAGGCATATATTTAGTTGCAACACCATCTCACGACTGTATTGAATATATAAAACAAATCCCTACATTGAGTTCTTGCGACGCAAAGTAGTCTAGATTGACCAAAAGCAAGAATATGTATGATCAATGCGCCAAGAGCACTGTCTGGACATGGATTTAAAAGGGCAAAGTCTGGTGGTGTCATAAGAAAGAGGTTATGCGACGTCTAAAATGTACAAACACACTGTATAACGTAGGATTACAACACTGATACCCTCCGCTTATAAATGCTTATCAACCGATGAATCAACATGATTTCCTACTCTACATGAAAATGATCTATATAAGACATTGGACTACTGCAGGCGTGTCTACTTAAGCACATAGTGGATACAGTTGAATGCATGAAAAGAACAGAAACGGGTCGGAGGTAACATAACTTGTTAATCATTTTTAGCAGATGAATGGCGGTCCTATATTATAAGATATTATATATGTCATATATTGTTAACAAGGAGGCTGTTAATTCACGCGTTTAGGTTAACTAACTACATACAGTCGTACTGAATCTGATTGCACATGTCCGTCGAATGTCTACGCCGCTACATTTTGTAATGCATTTCAAATATAGCGCTTACTAAGACCGAATTACTTGCGCAATCCATGTCAATAAACCAAAAATGTAGATTTTTGTTGTGCTATAATGCAAAAATCTACTAATATGATGCCTCAAATTCGATTACAATATCGATATGCTATTATGTTGAACATTCCATGTTATGTGATACATTCCATATACAAATATATTTGATATTTCATTATCGCTCGTAAAATACACGTCGTGTGTATTCGACATAAAGTACTGATTACACAATGAATAAGAATATGGTTTACCTATTTGTACATAACGTGTTTCATCATTTGTCATACGTACACTAAATGGTCCTCCACTATCACCTTGGCAGGCATCAACTACTTTGTCCCCAACTGTAAGTTAAGATAAAAACAGTAATGGTCTAAGGTGAAAAAATAGAGACAATTTGTTTGTATGTTAATACTTTACATGTGGAACGCACGTTGGCAAAATGGCTGCTGGCATGTTGTTATATTGTACAGTTTCAAACAAGCACTCTATTAATATCCGTGGGAAATCGTAAAAAAGTTCATTTATACTTGACGCTTTTATGAAAATATACTTATAATGTATTTTGTCACTTTAAAAGTTCAACTATGCGATTTATTTTCGCAAATTACTTGTTCTTGCTTTATCTTTTCTTATTTAAAGTTTTAAGTATCTATTAATACGTATACAATTTATGTGTATATACAATGTATTGTGTTTTCCAATGACTACATACATTATAATTTGAATGTCAAACAATAAATGTTGACAATAAAAAGTCATCTTCTTTTTCGCCCCCATCCAATCTCTTTCAAGCAATTTTTCTCTCCAAAAAACACTCAGTATTTCATAATTGCTTAGTTATCTTGTTTTCTAATTGTTAATTTCTATTTTAAATGCTAAGTTATCGCGCTTGAAATAAACAAATCTAGTAAAACAGTCAACTTTATATAGTATATTTATATAAATACCATGTACGTTAGAAAAGGGAATCATAGATGTAATATAGTATGCATAATAAATATTGGATAATGTAATGGTGAATGGTTTTTTTTATTCTTCAGGTTTTTTATGTTTAGAATCAATGTGTGTGAATTCTTCTAATAAATAAAATTAACAAAAAACTGTTTTTGAAGTGTATATGACTTAATCTGAGAGAGTCATAGTCGTATATGATGTCTATAATGTTGATGTTCTTATATGGCAATGCATTACCTTTACTTCCTGCACAGAACATGATTTCATTATTGAAATTTTCATCATCTTCACATGTTTGTATTTTCATTTGCATTTGTTGAAGATGCTTGTTTGTGTTTCCAGTAGCTACTGATTTACCCCATCCAGTGACCACACCATAAACACCTTTATTGAATGTCGCTAAAAATTATACATAATATACATGAATTAGAGGTCATGAAATTATTTCTTCGGCCATTCCTCATCGTTTCATTTATTCTTAATTATGTATATCAGTTGCCAGTCACTGATCAAAGTTTGCGCTTAGTATCTAGTTAACAGATAAATCCAGAATTTTAGTCCTCCCATGAACGAGATTAGATTGACTGTCCGCCGTTATATGACCTATAAAATGTGTTGCTACGGCACCAAACCTAACAAAAACGAAAAACAATAAAAATACAGTTAGTAAACTTTAATGCTAGAAAGTTGACAATGATAAGCCAGCTGTGATATTATTTATTACTTGACTACACAGAAAATATTTTTTTTCAAGACAGCAGCTGAGGGTTTCTGTCTTTCCATACCAAAAAGTTGCGGTCATGGCAATTGATCAATACTATTTTGATTTTTCCTCATATTAATCTACGCTTGGCTTAAGGTTGCAGTATCAATATATATGATAACTGACCATTTTTATCCGGAAGACAAATTGGTAAGAGAGATTTTGACATCTTCACTTCTTTTGTTAACTTAATCAACGCTATATCATATGCAAATTTTTTGCCTTCATCTGTATTATAGTTTTCATGGTTTATTGTTTTGCTTATATCGCACGATACAACACCTCCATTATCTCCCAGTTCTAGAATTTCTGAAATAAATCAAGGTTATGAGGATTTAAAGGGCATACATATACTCCAAATAACATTTCATTAAATCAACAAGTTGCTTACTTATTGGAGCTAATTGGTGTATCTTCTTATATTGTCTAAATAAAATACCGTTTCATCAATGAAACTAATCTACATAGAACGATTGAAGCATGTTTTAGTAACAAATCCAATTAGGAGTAAATGTACAATTATTTTGCTTGAAATTATCAAAATAAAAATATAAAATCATCTGCTTTAACGGCAAGACAAACACCTCGACGAAAAGTCGCACGTTATACAGAAAAAAAATTAATTAAGATTTGTTCATATTTTTCCTAATTGATAAAAAAATTTCCTTTTGTCTGAAAAACATATATTAAGGAGTGTTCGGACAAGCAATTTGACAAACGTTTCTTAATGTTTAATTACGGACTTTAGTGAGTTTTCTTTCCTTTATAAAATCTGAAGCAGACCAATTGGTCAGAAGGTCTTTAAATATGTAATCATCAGATTTTACCATTAAAGTCTCATGTAAGGATAACACAATATTTAATATAATATCTTTCTTATTCATATAGATGTTTACAGAAGGGATGAAATTTAGATAGATATTAACCCTAACAATACTTCGATTTTTAAACAAATTTTAAAAAGATTGCGTAAATGTAATCCAATATTTAATTTGGCATATTGTCATTGAAAAGTAAGGGTAGATCCGAGTTATCAAACTAATTGGACATACATATTTGAAGAGTACACACGGGTAAATAACTGACTTAATATTCTGATTATCGCTGCGTAACGCACAGTAATCACATTAACATGGTTGTATATACATTTGATGATTCATGTATATACCTGGTCCCAGAATGCAAGTATGAATTTTTTTGTTGTGGAACTAATAAGAAATTGTTGAAAGGGAAAAGCTTGAAAGTATGGATATATTACATCAGTACATGTTTGCAGTAATGAAAATTCTGTTCTTTCCCAGGCAAATCGCGTTCTCTGTCTACAAAATATCTAAAATGAAATACACACAGTTCAAGTCCGTATAAAATATTTGCCCTACGAGTTTTACTCTTTTAAATTCAATACATTGCAGAAATAACCATTTCGCTCTACTTCCTGTAATGAAATAAAGAAGAAAATTTACTTAAAATGACTTTATCAGTATTTGCAGTACAATGAGCAGCTGTTAGTATCCACTTTGAGTCAATAAGAGATCCTCCACATACTAAAACACCATTTTTCTGAAATGAATTTGTGAACATTATAAGATTATCACGATACTTAGAATGAATAATAGTGTGATACATTCGCACAACAATTGACTTCCTTAGTTTACATAATATAAGATACGATTTGCTGCATTATAAAACCTTAACATACTCGTGGTAATTTTATATATGACAAGTTATATGATAATATATGTTTTGTTTCAACAGCAATGGGACAATTGACATAACGCCAGCCTTGCCATTTCTAAATACTCATAATCCGTTCAGCAATGAAAGTATTGGCGTATACTCTAACAAATATCAGTCATTTGTCTATAGACAAAAATGAGTTCTTTGTTCAACAAATTTGCCACTTGTTTAGGGTTGTAGTTTAGTAGGCTCAGTGTTATGTCATATTGTTTAATTTTCAAGTATACAGTATTTATTACATTGAAAGTATAGTCTGACTCAATTTGAATTCAAAGACGGAGACTATATCATAGCCTTTCATAAAATACAGTATTCTTTCTTAGGGCATATACAGTTTAAAGAAAAAGAAGCATCAGGTTAGTGGTTTATTCTTGGATAATATGCTAAAGCGTGTGGTCAGTGAGCTTTAATATTGGGCAATATTGAATCATTTAATGTTATATAAATGTTACAGGCAATTTGTAATTCATATTAACATATGATTATGATTATAGTTGTAAAACAACATTAAACTTGAATAATGTAACTCGTTATAAAGAAATATGAAATCTGAAATGATTTTGCAAACATGTCGATTGTTTCATTTTATGAAGTACATTGTCTAAATTGTGACTTGTCATGGCACGAAGTTGTATAGTATACACTCGGATATCATTGCCAAATAATTATTTATACAAGCTCATTTAAGACCAATACATAACTTAGAAGAATTATCTTTAATAGCAAGTTTCAAAGCTAATGCTCACTTCTTTTTGGCACAACTGTGTAACAACTGTCCTAACCAAATAGTTTCTTATCTTAAGTACAACTTGCTCCCCCATTTCTGTTTGTCCAATGAAATTCTTTTCCAGTAAGATGGACAGTACTATTTGGTAGTTTTGATAAACTGGTGCGCAGCATAGGCAGTATGCAGAGACCATCTTGACTCATTTCGATTGTAAGAATAGTCTGCATAAATTGATTGCTGAGTGCAAGGAACATTTCTATCAGGTTTCACCAATATTGGTGTCCAAGATGTCATATAAACTTAAAAGTTCTCTATTGAATTTTGTTACAGCATAAAATACAGATCTTCAGTAAGATTTTGAATTCCTTTAATTAATTAGTTAACTGATGATGTCAACGAAATAAGACGAAGATGATGTCAACTTTGAATCCATTATTACTTATAGTATAACTAGGATCCCAAGCTTAACTAATCTTTTCTATTGGCACTATGTACAACTGTATCGCTGAATTATGATCAAAGGTTCATAACATAAATATTTCTTGTATTAAGACATAATCTTGATTTCAGTAATACATATTTAGTAAAATAAAACTTACATCTACCAATTGTGCCATCCATGGCCATGCTCCCTTTACTGCGTCGTGTTTATATACTGGTTTAGAATCATTCTCTAATCTTGTAAGTGACAGATCAGTTTGACCACACTGTAAATTTAATGATGATCCTATAAAGAACAACCACATGCCTATAATTATATTGTATACTATATAATATATACAAAAACTATGGTTTCATGCCTCACATGTATACAATTTATACAGTGTTACATTGTTTTATGATGTTGCATCATATTTACTGGAAGAATCTTAAATGTACTACTCATTTGTCATTTTACCCTGTTCTGAAATGATTCTTAAACATTCTTGAACGTTCCACGTGTCTATATAAAGGTCACCAATCCTGGGTTGATCATCATTCAGTCTTCAGTCATGTCATCAAGTTTATTTAATACAGTACATTCATTGAAGGTGGTCATAAATATTATTAAGCAGTGTTGGAATAATAGAAATAACATCTTTACTTGGATTTCAAAAATGGAAATTTTAATTTATATAAATCGGACATTTAACATCGTTAGATTTTTGACAAAGAAACACAGAATCAATGGAGAATTGGACATTCATCTACTCAAGTTTTATTTTATATATTTCATCTGTTTGTTAATTTCTATACAATTCTGTTGTTCATCCGATTTCCGCAATTTTGGAAAGAAATTTCAAATTAATTGAATCCCGACAATTTAGTAACAATGGTTCCCAATAATGTTTTATCCTTTGTATTTTCAGATAATGTTTTGCTAGAGTGTGCATTTATTACAAAAAAAACCGATTAATGCTTATTATCAACCTGAAGTGTCATCTTAATGTAAATAGAACAAAATAAGGATGATTTCACACGCGTACGTTTGTTCATAAGTTCGTTTACTGCGATTAATGCATAATAAGATACATTATATTTATACGTTACAAAAATAAATATGCGATTTTTTTATTCTGTTTACATTTAGAAAGCTTCACATGGTAATTTTGAGAAAAGATATTTGTTGGCCTAGAGTTGGTATACATTTATCTCGCTATGAAACCTTGGATATTTAAATCCTTTATCGATAAAGTGCTTTCCAAATTATCTTTAAAAATTAAAATTACATAACAGTTAAAATATTGCTGGGGTTCTCCTGTTTTTATAAATGTATAATTATATTGTTTTGTTTACCGTTTTCAATCATAGCATTGATGACTTCATCAAGCTGACCTTCTTTAATTGGAAAAAAATGTTCTTCATCTTCGATGTTAGATGCTATATCTTTCATTGTATTGTAAGCTGTGTTATGATTTCGCTCGTCAGCTCCCAATAGTATCGAGAATATTTCCGCATAATATGGTTTTTCCTTGAGAGTTTTAGCAATATCTGTTGGGTTGCCTTCTTTGTTATACCAGCCTAATAAAAATAATATATCATAACTTCAGCTTTAAAGGTAAATCACTATTTTTAGCTGAAGTACATTATTAGCAATTGTAAACGTCGTTAAATTGGCGACGCTGAAATTGATATATCAATGTATTAATATATAATCATATGCTAAGTTTGAAATTCTAGCATGACTTCATGATTTGAATAAAATGAAAATTGCACTTAAATGAGAGAACACCTACCGTGTTGTGCAATGTGATAATTACTAGAATTTGACTTTTTGTAGCCATTGGCTCATAAAAGATATTGTTTGTTGGGTAAACACCGTCGCAACACATTGTATAGGTCATTTTACGGCGGTCAGTCAAGCTACTCACTCCTCCTGGAAAGGCTTAATCTCTGGATTTAGTTGATAACCAACTACGAAGCGCATACTTTCGTTAGGAACTGACAACGCCCTACATAATTTATATCATTGGAGGGAGGGAGAATGGCCGTAGAAATAATTTCATGACCAAGCTATACGAAAGTATGCCCCGCCCGGGAATTGAACCTACGACCCCTCGATCAGTAGACTTGCGTGCTAACAACATAGATAGCGTGTGGCTATACAGAAGGGACAAGAATAAAAAACTTTCACTAATCTCTCTATAACATGAATTGCAATTTGTGGAAGTAATTTGTTAAGACGTTGTGCTTGTAACTGTAGTGAAACTAAAAATTTGGGAAATGGATAATAATGACATTGATTTTGAACTAGCAGAAACATATTGTAAAGATAAACTTACCATCACTTATGATAATAACCACCTGTTCTGCATTCCTTGCACAATTTCCTTTATCAAATGTTATTTTCTTTGCAAGTATATCCATACCTACGTCGTCAAGGGCAGTCGATATTGCTGTTCCTTTTGCTGATAATATAAAAGACAGATGTATAAAAATGTATCATGCAAAACACATATTTAGATATTTACTTATCTGAATCATGATCAAATTAATAAGTTTGATGATAACTCATTGCTACTTTTTCTTTTCATTTGACCTTCATCTTACTAGCTCAAGCGTTATCTGTACTTCGCATATTTATAATTGTTTTATAGATAGATGGAATTTGGTGATAAGACCGCAGCTGTTCAAGACAGTTCAATTTCAGAAAGAACACATTTTCTCCTCAGGGTGTATGACTGCTGTTGTAAACTGGTTCTTCACAGAAAAGATAGTGTAGCATATTTCAGTACAAGAGGCTCTTGAGTTTATCAGGAAAAGTATAGAGAATTATATTTACCGACTTTTGTCTGGACTTTGTTCAGCTCATTAAAGATAAATTTTTCGTCAATGTGTTTCTGAGCTTCTTTATAGTCTTTAAAGACATCTAAACCGCAATAATGATGATTTTTATCTTTGTGGGTTTCACCAGCAAACAAATAAAAGGCAAGACGTGTACCATTAGGTTTATCACTTATACCAATCTGCAATAAATAAAATTGACTCAATAGTCAAAACTGAAAATCTTAAATAAATCATTGGTGAACACGTGGTAAGAATAAACAGTTTTTCTTTAAAGTGACACTCTATGGCGAAGTCAACCCAAATGACAGACAGAGAGTTGAATTAAAGTTGAAAAGAATTCATTTTGTCAATAATTTGTTTACCTTCTTTGTAAGCGCATACTTTCGTCAGTGACTGACAACTACCATACATAATAAAAATCATAAGTTTGAGGAATAATTGCCGTAGGAATGAATTATGACATATCTTCGCAAGAGTATTCCCTGCCCGGGAATCGAACCCACGACCCTTCGAACAGTAAACCGAGCTAACCGGGTGGCTGAAAAGTTATGTATGGTGCTCAAATACATGTCAGACTTTTACTGAATACTGATAGGTTTTGTTTAAGTGCAACTACTATACTTGTCAAGTGAACTAGTCAATTCATCATTTATTTTAGAGGTATCATTGATTATTATATATAGTGTAGCTGTCTAAGCTGATTTTGTGATACATTTATTTTTAGTTTATTTTAAAATCTCATCGTAATGGATAAACAAAAAATACAATACTGGAGAGTATCTTAATCGTTCCATTGCATGAAAAAGGCTACTGGCACGTAAATCAGAGTTTCTGAAATTTCTGTTTTTTTTTCAAAATTGGTGGCGTTTTCTTTGGCATTATGTGACGTAATGCACATTTATTTTGCAAACTTGAATTATTTCACGAGTAAAATTAATTGAACGTGCAATAGTAGAAAGCAAACACAAAACAAAAAACACTACACTACACCAGGAGCTGTTTTTAGTTCCTAGTCCATAATACATAAACTTAATAAGGATTTGTTGTGAAACATTCATTCAAAAGACAACTTATCAGGAACCGATTACAATTGGAAGAATGCCATCGACAGCAGTAACCGATATCAACTGATGATCGCTTTAAATTGCCAGCCGATGTCCCATCCTCTAATGAAAGATTTTAATTCTATTTGCTAGAATTGATATGATTCACGGTCACTTTAACCCAAAAATGAAATGCTTCTTTCCTAACCAAATATTGTCTGTCATGTCAAATGATCAGCCAAAAGTTCTAGAATATTCAAATAAAAATGCATTTAAAGTACTAAGTAAGCCATACACCTACCTGAGGCAACAATGCTTTCAAAAACTTGGCTCGAAGTTCAGCCTTTTTCTCGGTGATACTTTTTGAAATGTCTATCAGAAAATACACATCGTTACCGCGGCTGTTACCAACATTGATAGTACGTGCTTGTATACCGTCGACACTGGATTCATTGTTATCGACTTGTTCTTTATCTAATCGTATTTTGTCCATGGCAATAGATAATGATTCACTCGTGAAAGCACTACTTTCTCCTGCATCTGCAATAGAATCGTGAAAGACTATAAACAAACTTGGCAAGGACTTAGGATCACGGACCTACTTGAAGCGTTTCATACAAGTACAAACTATCGATAATTAATTGAAATCATTTTTGTCCAGAGTACTGTTTAAACAAATTAATTTTTCAATGAAATATCAGCACGCAATTTAATGCGTAAATGTAGACTGAAACTTGGTTGTCAATACAAAATTAAAAGGTTAATAAAAAACCCAGTATACATGTACTTGTATTGAGAAAAAAATACTAGTAATATAAGAAACTTTCACCAAATTACACAATTAAGATTTTAACCGATTTAAAAAATAAATGTACACAGTGGTTTCTTATCGAAAATACTCAATGTTTAAAGCAATTATGTTATATTAGGAACCAAATGCATCATAACATTACCGATGCAATCGATGGGTTTTCCACTCCAAGCTCTGTTTTCCATGCACGTTCTGGTTATCGGTTCACTTAAAGCATCCCTACAACCAAGTTTTACTGTGTCACCACGATAAAACACTTTTTCTGTGGATATCATAGTGGCACCTAATGGCAAGCATGGTGGGGAACAACGTGACTCTAAAATATATGGAAAAACATATATCACAATAACATTAGACATTGTACACGGATTAAAAAGTCACCAGCCAAAATTATGTCCCACTTCCTTGATTGAATTCCCTTATAAAATCACCTCTTTATTAAGTAGAGAAGTCGTCAGTCACTGGCGAGGTCCGGACTTAGCACTATTGGGTTCAGATATAGACATGCATGCCTATCAAGAGAACGTGCTTCAGATTACTAATTGTCAACATGGATGAAAACTAATAACAGCAGAGTTCAGAAGCATATATACTAATGGACAAAAGTCTTGTCCGGTCTACAAAAAGCATACTATCTTTTTTGTTTGTTATGGCACACTCATACGTTTTGTATCGTTAGAAAGAGAATGTTATTATGCATTGAATAAAAAAAGAATTATAAATTTAAGCCGGTTATGTCGGTACAGTAATGTGTTGAATATTGACATTGAGGATTTGCAAGTTACAAAATGATTGCGTTGAGTCAGTTTTAAATGACACATTTTTTTCAATAGAATGTGTGACCTCCATTAACCGGAATGAGATCGGCGCTACTTTTATGCATCGGTGCTAAAAGTTTGCAAAGGAATCTAGCCGGGAGACCAGAAAACTCATATGGGTTATTTGGGGTCACACGCATTATTGAAAAAAAATGTTTCAACTGACACAACGCAATCATTCGAGACTTGCAAATCCTCAATGTCAATTTTCAACACATAATTGACCGACAGAACTATCTCAAATTTCACAATTCTTTTTTTATTCAATGCATAATTTCATTCTCTTTCTAACAATACCAAATGTATTAGTGTGCAATAACAAACAAAAAAGATAATTATTATGTTTTTTGTAGACCGGACAAGACTTTTGTCCATTAGTATAGATACTTACTTGACAGAATTGACAGATTTAAAATGACTTTATACATGTATAAACTAGTTTTGGTTCATATGCCTTTTTCTTAAGATTTGAATCAATAGGCCGACTTGATTTGCCAGGGCGGCTTACCAACAAGCTTGTCCCCAGGTGACATATGAATAAAGCGTTCCGGCTAACTTAAATGGTGCCAACAGCAATGGCTAGTGTTGTGTCAAAAATAATTAACGAAAAATGATGAATAATGACGAGGAAAACGATAAATTACTTTTGCAGACCACAGGGAATTGTCATGTTACCTCCCTTTGATTTTCAAACATGCAGTATATATAAATATGTACAAGGGGTACAACTGCATTTAGTAGACCTCTCAATGTAGATTTGATTTCATGTAACACACAAATATTACTGATACACTAATGGCTACATTGGCAAAGAGGTGACATGGAGATATATTTAAGATTTACGTGGCCACGTAATAGCTATTACGTGCGCACGCGATAACGTTTACGTGGCCACATAATTTGTTTAACAATTTTTGATAATATAATCCGTACAGAGTTTTAAATTTTAAAACGAGGAACCAAAACACTGCCAAAAAATCAAAATAGAACCCGACTGGTCACTGGGAAACCCTGGTGATGTACCTGACAAAATTAACCAATCAGATAATTTATTACAGTTGTGTTGAATGAATGCAATATATCGGCTACACCATCAGATAACAAAATTAAAATTGTCAATTTCGCTTTTTCTGGCTCGCAACTGTTTCTATCGAGGTAGAGGGTTAGTAATCACATTTATTTTTCAATTAAATTGTTTAAAGAGATTGTAATGATTTTTCTCCAGATTCGTCGATTTCCACGTGTCAAAGCTTGTCCTAGTAGAGATTTTTTGTACCGTATTTGATATTTTTGTCAGTTAAATCATACCAATGGTATGCACGTTGAAACCATTAACCTTCGTTGATTTAAGTGTTATATTTAATCTAGGATTAAAGTTATATAAAAGTAAATCGACATGAAGTGGTATACTAAACGCAGTTGTACCCCTTGAATAAATCTATATATACGGTATGATTGAAAAAATCAAAGGGAAGTAACATGACAATTCCCTGTGTTGCAGGCGGTCGCTCTCCACGATGTATGTAAATAAATAATTTTAGTTCGTGTCTGGCGAGTTAAAATATGTCGACGTTTATAATATTGCTCTCACAATGACACGTAACTAGAGTTACTCACAACATCTTTTAGTTTTCTGCCATTTTAAGCCATTTTGTCAATTTTAAAACTAGCGACTTCTGAATTAAAAATTTTGCTCGCTTAGATGTAAAGTGGAAAACTATTTGTACTATGATGATAATGAAAATTGTTTAATAAAATAATGTTTTACTGTCTTCATCCTCGCAGACAACACAGGAAGAATCCCATGAACCATCTGGCTGACAAGTCCATTCAGCGTCACCAATTAGATTACCATAATCACAATCAAAGTAAGCCATTTCTCCCACATAAATAATTTTACTATTATTGTCAAATTTCACACGACCATTTATTGGTGCCGTAGGTGGTTCACATGTAATAGCTAAAACACAACAATTATAGAAATATCATACTATTTGAATACGGAATGTACAGTGCAACCTCTCTTGAACAAAACCTACTGAGAGGGAGTTAGTTGTGTTGCTGTTCAGAGGTTGTTGCTCTGTAGAGGTTGAATTCAATTAAATTTTAGCGAATGGACTATATATCAAAAGCTGTTGTTTTGTAATTTTTTTATAGAGGGCTGCTTTGCAGAACTTGGATCAATTTTATATTTTAACGTGGCAACAAATAGAACAATTGCAAGTGACAATAACTGTGTCACTGACTTTCAGCAAAATTGAACAAAAACAGGTTTTGACTAATATACAAATGATTACCTTGTATGAGTCAACTTTAAGCAAAAGTTATCAAATAAAAGACAATAATTACATTGCATGCGTCATCAACTTTCAGCAAAATTTAACAAATAAAATATTTTGATCATATTGTATAATTATGTCACTGATTTTCAGCAAAATATAATAAATAAACGATTGTATGTAATATACTAACGTTCACATTGTACGTGTCACAGACTTTCAGCAAAATGTAACAACTAAAAGCTTATTAATGATATACCTACGTTCACATCCAAAGTCTAGTTTAATGCTCTCAAAACTAGAAAAAGATGAACAAAGGACTTGATCTAGATGATTGATAGGACGATATCCTTCATCACAAGACAGTTCCATAACATCGAAGTAATTGTAGATTTCCTTATAATTTGTAACGTTGCCATTTGTTATGTTAACAAATTCACTCGCATTGCAAACTATCTCTGAAAAAAGAAAAACATTATTGAAATGTCGTAGGCTACCGACCCGTTTTGGAAATAAAGACTAATTGTACGTATAAAATACATGTATAATTACTACAAAAACAAAAATACGCTATTAACTTACACAAATGTCTTATTACTATTGTGTATATGTTTAAGTGAAACGCCACCTAATTTTTATTATGAATCATTCTATTACAGAGCTTATACAAACATGCATAGCTAAGGTCTTGCTCTTTCGAATGAAACCAACAATTTTGCACATTCCCCAAAATAGATTTCAAATACCACAATCAATGCATATTTTGTTTAGTCGACCCAGAAGTGGAAAAAAAGGTGTGTTTCGTTATTATCTATTGGTATACAAAAAGAACTAGAGAGTAATATCTACACACTTAACTACTGAAATACATATACTGAACAAATAAAATAGTTTCATAAGAATTTTCTCCTATAGTCGGATGAGTCTAAATAAAATGTTGAATAACATGCTATGCTTACAAAATGGATGTGAAAAAGCAATTTTAAACTAGTAGAGTCGCCAATACATGCATAATCAAATTTATTACCTTTACACTGAATTAACTTTTCATTAAGGGTTTCAACTTCCAAGTTGTTCCAAAGTCCAGACGGCATACATTCTATTTCATCAACTGGTGGTTCGTCTTCTTCGTTAACGTTATTATCATAATCGTAATAATCATAACCATAATATTCATCTTGAGCATCCTCCGTCATTTCATACCTGTAGGATTGAATACAATAAGATAAGATACACTAATCATGAAGTCGGTTTTAATCAAACATATATTACACTAGCTATATCGTGTACAAAATAACAAAACGTGTATGTGTAAACATAAAAAATAACCAATCCATTCCAGAGGTAGGCAGTAGTGAAATTAAAAGTTGCTTAGTTCATGTTTATATTATAAGTGTGGCAGATAAACCATCACCTCCTAGTCAGTCATGATTGTAATGTTGTAATGGAGGAACGCTTTTCCCTAACACCAACAATAAACTCATAAAATGTATTAAGAATAATACATGTATATATTATCGTCAGTCATCCTGAGCATCCGCAGTCAAGTAAAATATTCCTTTCCTTTCCTTTATGGTCGGTAAACAATAAACAGTTGTATTTGACTTGACTTGACCGAGGATGCTCGGAATGGTCATGAATTTGTTCATTGTGTTGTTTATATAAACAGTGTTTTTTTACGCACTATAAAAACTATTGTCCTACAAAACAGGACTATCCTATAACAATCAAACAAACAAACACACCACAAGAATTACTTTAAAATCATTACCTATTTATTACATCGCATAATATCAAATGAACGAGCAGACAAATGTAAATCATGTATTTAAGGAAAGACAATTAGCTATAAATAAATAAACAGATGGCATACATTATTTATTAATCGTGTATACATAAAACATATTAAATTAATGAAGTTACTGTTGATCTTGACCAAGGCATAAAACTGTCAACTTATAACAGCAAGCATTGAGAAAGCCAAACAACTAGACAGACAAGAACTCATTAAAGAACCAAACAGAACCAATGAAACAAAATCAATCTCATTTGTAAGTACGCATAACCCAAAGAACCCTGAAATATTTTCGGATCTTCTAGACGATATCAAAATATTGAGAAGAGATACACATATGGACAATGTTCTCAATGATTTCAAAATAATAAAAAGCAAAAGACAACCACCAAACCTCAAACGTTTATTAACAAAAGCCAAATTTTCTACAATTAACACAACAAGCTCTGTAAAACGTTGCAATAGACCCAATTGTGGTCTATGTCCCTATCTAATAGAAGGTGAAAAAATACAGTTTCAGAACGGAAAAAGTGTGTCCGTACAACAAAATATCACATGCGATGCCAAAAATATAGTTTATGCGATTATCTGCAATGGATGCGATGAAGAGTATGTTGGTGAGACGAATGACTTAAGAAAAAGGATGACTGTTCATAGACAACACGTACGAGACCCAACAGTAAGAAAACTAAAAGTAAGCGGACATTTAGACAGATGCTCAATAACAGAACCAAAATTTCGAGTTTTTCCATTATATAAAATGAACAATGACAGAGTAACCAGCAGAAGGCAAAAAGAAAAAGAATTTATTGAA
The DNA here is from genome assembly GCA_025267735.1 of Mactra quadrangularis. NCBI lineage: Eukaryota > Metazoa > Mollusca > Bivalvia > Venerida > Mactridae > Mactra > Mactra quadrangularis. The sequence goes on along the minus strand of CM046311.1, from coordinate 22,886,411 downwards.
TTATTGAAACCTAAATTAAATTAACTGTTTTGACGTCACCTAGAGTGACGTCCCTTTAATTTATTTGAAAGTGACGTCACGAACGTCGTTACTATGTTTACAACGTCATATTGATATCTTAGTATATTTCCCTCCTGAAGAGTTTGTAGAAACCGGTCGAGAGAGAAATAAAAAATAAAAAACTTTAACTAGTTTGCCTATTTGATTAATCTAAATATCATTTTCCCCGTAGTGTGAGACATTTGTCTACACATCTCTTTGTTTTATATATATATATATATATATATATACATTCATGGTATGGCAATGAAAGTCCCCTAGATCAGTAGAATTGTGCGCTACCGACTAAGCTAGCCGGGCGGGTAAGGTAAGTCATTGAAATGGTAAAAGACTGAAGTTAAGTTTAAAGAATTAAATGAAATAGCTCAATAGCTGTTATAAGAAATTGTATTCACATTCTCATACCCAAAGACTTTTAAGATTCTCGATACTAGCTCAAGAATCTTGATAACCTCTGGGTAAGAGAATAGAGTATACTTGTACATAAAACCCTGAAAATGGCAGTCCGAATCTTGTACATCTTTAAAAAGTCGGTGCACCGCCCGTCTGGCTCAGTTGGTAGCAAGCAAGTCTACTGATCGAGTGATCATGGGTTCGATTCCCAGACGGGGCATTCTTTCGTGGAGTTGATTCATGAAATTATTTCTACGGCCAATCTCCCTCCTATAATTTTAATTATGTAGGGCAGCTGTCAGTCACTTACGAATATGCGCTAAGTAGTTAGTTAACATCTTAATCTAGAGATTTAACCATTCCAAGAAGAGTGATAAGGTTGACTGACCGCCATTACATGACCTATACAATGTGTTGCTACGGCGTGAAACCAAACAAAAAGACAAACAAGAGTCGGTGTACTTACAGAAAGTTTAAATTCACCTTCAACATGCATAACATACACAAACGTTTGACTTAAATTATTAAAGAAATTACCCATTTGAACACTTATATTTAATTTTATCTCCCTCATAAAATTTAGGCGAGCTTTTTTTCAATTTCTTATTCCATGATTTCACACCATGCTGGTATCGTGAAATAACTTCAACGTCCACACCTTTTGGAACATCTGGAGGATTTGGACATTCTACTTTCACTGCAAAATAGTATACGACATTCATTCATTTAGTTTAATTCTTGCCATACGTACCATTTTTCCTCAAAACAATTATTTATTATAAAAAAGACGTTAATATAAATGGAATACTTGTTAACCGAAGTACTGTTCGTTTCTATTTCAACTGTCAAGACATGAATAATTTCACGGTGAATGCATTTGTTAAAATTATTGTCGTAATACATGCATGAGTTTTCAAAAGTGGGTATTATGATCGAGGAAGGCTGCTTATGTTGTATGATATGTTTTAGTCAAGATGTTTGTAATAACAATGTTTCCACTAGTACAAAAACAATGCATTCAGTCACCGTGAAATAATGTTGACATCTTTGACAGTTGAAAAAAACGGACAATACATTTGCTGCTAGAAAGGCGCGATTGCAATTTTTAAACAATACACTTTACGAACCCTTTAAGATACTGCAAAGAGATATAAGTCCAAAATGAACTGACAGCATGTACTCATTCTGGTTTGATAGAACCGGACTGCGTGACTAATAATTATTATAATTATGAATTATAAGTTTTTAAATTAAAAAAAAAAGTTCAGTAAGGCAGGAGGGAGTTAGCCCAAGCGGAAACACAAAACACAGAATTGGCATGTCAAGCATGTTATGATTCTATATATTATAAATCTAACTAATCGACAATATGCATTTCTACCACGTGACCGTCCAATATATTTCCGTATTGGATAATTTTTTTTAAATATTTCGTATTGGAAGGTTGGGTACATGTGCACTAAACGATGTGACAAATATGGCTGTGATTGCTTTGTTGGGAATGATGGTGATGATGGTTCAAAGGAAGCGAAAGATAAAATGTTTTTATACATTTTACTGTACAATACAGAAATATTTTGAACTGGTACACAGCTTGAAAAGTTTTATTGGACGAGCCGATTATGACTTTTAAACTGCGTATAGTCCAAATATAATTTCGCATTGTACAGTAAAATGTATAGAAACCAAAGTATAAATGATAACCACAATTATCTACATTATAATAAATTTGTATACAATTACACGAATTTGGATGGTTTATAAGTCAGACCCACGTCAATCTCCGTAAAAAGACATCCTATATACCGCTGTTGTATAGGATATCTTAAAGTCTCTCGGGGGGGGGGTGTCAAGTCATTTGGTTTGCGCCAAGTGTAGGCTGCATAAAACCTGCTCTGTTCTTTTTTGTGATTTTTGCAATTTCTTGTGGATTGATGAAAGTGATTTTTATCAAAGTGGATTATTAAAGTGTGATTTGTGCATTAGTGAAATTCAATTTTTGGAAATTTAACTTTATTTTTGAGATATTTGATGCTTAAAATTTGAAAATATCACAAAATATTATTACTTAGTGATATAAAACTATTCAACCGTAACATAAGATTTAAAATCTTATTGTTATAAGACATAATACATTGAATAGCTATAGGGACTTACAGTCACTTTGCTATTGAGTAATAGAGAAGTGTTTGATTAACCAGGGATTTATAATCTATGTTTATCAACACATTATATTGTATAGCCTGTAGGATTTTCCATTCAGTAGTTCATAAATACAATAGATTTGAGCTCACCAATTTAATCAGTACTGAAAGTACTGTCGGAAGGAATTTTTGAAGGATTTTATCATTTTAGAGCTCAAAGATACTATTTCAATATCACTCATTACCTTCTTACAATTCATAGTCAACTGTGTTTCATATTTCATTTTACTGGCCCATTATTCTACTGATCGAGGGGTCGTAGGTTTGATTCACGGGCGGGGCATACTTTCGTGGAGCTTAGTTATGAAATAATAACAGCTAGATCCAGAGATTTTGCCTTTTCAGGAACAGTGCGTGGATGGACTGATCTCCGTGATATAACCTATACAATATGTGTTGCTATGGTGTTAAGGCCACAACGAACTGATCATATGTTCTATGAATTTTGTCTAAAAAAATGGAGCGAGCCAGAGAAAAAAATCCATTTTGAGAAGCGAGAGAAAGGCGAGGAATAAATGTGTGATTTTTTCATGAGCATTTTTATACAAATTGAAAAAAACATGTTAAATATGAACTTTATACAGAAAACCACATTATAACATGTAGTTCAGAAAAGCATAATAAGTAACTTTTTAGTGTTTATACCAGTTGGTCATTTATTCAGCATATTGATGTGATACAATCATGTACATTTAAAGATAAAATATGTCAAAATCTTTCTTACTTGAACTTTATTATTTTGATATTGGGGTACAGGGTATATAGTTTTGATTATTTTGCAGGTTGTTGTGAATAAGATTATTTGCTGTTAACATGCGCAAATGCTTTTAATAGGGTACATACATCATAAATGACTGTATTTTGTTCCATTTGCATTTACTATACTGCATAGCTAATACATTAAGTGAATTCATTCAATATTAACCTTTAATTAAATACTTGCAATATTTCTGTACAATTTAGAATCTGCTCGGCTAACATCATGATAGATCAAACCTGTTGATTTTGATGTTTAAGTAAAGCCTTAATGTTATTGGGTAAATAAGAGATTGACTCAACAACATACAACTGCTCAATATAATTTAGTAATCCAGAATGAGTACCAGCTGAGCACCCCCGTAAATATAAATGGACGAGTCTTGTTGACTTTTTGAGTATAAATAAAGTTATATTATTTGGATAATATGGGAACGACTAAACAACTACTAAGATTACTTAAGCCATCATGTATGAGGATTTTTGAGTCAGCATCCCTATAAAATAAAAATGGACCAAACTGGTAAACTTTAAAGTGAAAAAATACAGGCTTGTCATTTATGCAAACTATGCTATAGACTAAATAAGAAACAACTGCAACATGTAAATATACCTAAATTATGTGGAAGAAAACAATTACACCAGAACCCTTCTTAAATAAAAATTAACTCAACCTTTAGGTATATAAATATAGTCTTGGGGTACGTTATGCAAAATACAACTTTATTTCAAAATAGGTCGGTTGAGTATTTTGGGACATTAACAATTATAATGTTAAATATTCTACCCCGTCTTACCTGCTTGTCGTAAATAGTATTTTGAATTATTTTTACACAGCAGGGGGGGGGGGCATATGACGTCACATAACCAGAGCTGTGTAGAGTTGTTTAAAACATTAAGTTTACGTCAGTGTTCAACTGATGATCATGTGGCAATATATAGTTTATGGTTAACGTGCATTGTATTTATAATTGATGTATTCATTTTATAAGTAAAAAGTAACTAGAGCAAATTTTTTTTTCTGAATTTTAAGTTCGTAAATCTGACGAACATGATCAAATTTTTGTAGCCTAAACCAAAAAAAAAATTTAAAAAAAATTAATACTTCGCGACTAGAATACGAACCCGCAATCTCGTGATTCATGGTCTGCCATGCTAACCACTACGCCATTGCCGCAACTTTAACATATTATGCTTAATTCATGTACATATACATAGATAGAAAATGCGCAATAATACAAAATAACTTTTCTCCGTACACAGATAAAATAAAGTTTGATTAATGTGAAAAAACATTGAATATCGTAATTTATAGTATTTGTTTAAATTTGTATTTTTTCAACTCGTCTGCAATTAATAGTATACACATTTTTCTGTTGCTCTATTTTCTTGGTCGCAACAGAGTTCAATTATGTGTTGTTCGTTCTTTTTCAAATTTCTAAGAGCGCTGACATAGTAAGGAATTCTTTGAAAAAGAATTCCTTCCAAAAATTGCAATTTGAGTAAAATCATAATGACCATTGACTTTAATTCTATTTTAAAGTATAATCGTACTAATCTGATAAATATTGGTAAATCTGCCCGGGGCAAATACAAAGTATCTGAGGTAACTGTAAATAGATTGAAAAACCTAGGTGTGTTAAGTTACAGGACAAAAAGGGGAGGAAAATTGAAAAGTAAAATCAGTTCAAACAATGGGGTCAATTTAAACAATATAGTACCACTACCACAAGTTATAGAACCATTTATTTCCCTGAGAGTAGCAGAAAACACTGATATTGAAAAACTGAGGCATAATAATTTAAATTTAATTTAAATTTTAATTTTAATTTAAACGTTAGATCTGTCAAAAATGAAGCCGAATCCCTGTGTGATTTCATAGTTTCAAACAATTTTGACATTGTCGCCTTAACAGAAACCTGGCTAACAAGTAACGATGACTCCTGTATAAATGATCTTTTGCCTACCGGATACGTTATGAAACAGATTATGAGAAGCAGCTCCAACGTGGTGGGGGCGTCGCCTTGATCTATAAGAGCTTAATTACATTGCAAAAGCTGAAATGTAGACAACTGTCACAGTTTGAACTATTTGACTGTCTTTTAGACATAGGTGGGTTCAATCTGTGTCTAGCTATTGTCTATAGGCCACCCCCATCAAAAGCAAACGGTTTAAAAACTTCAAAATATCTTGAATGTGAATGGCCTTCTTTCTTGAGTGAATATGCCACAGAAGAAAATGAAATTCTAATTGTTGGTGATTTGAACTTTCATCTTGATACTAGAACAAACAGAGATACTATTATTTTCTCCAATATACTGGACTCTTGTGGTATGAAGCAGTGGGTAAATGAACCAACTCATGTGAAGGGTCACACACTTGATGTTAGTGGTGTCGATAACTGCAACAATCTTTCACTTGGTGATACAAGCACCAAATTTGGCACAGATGACCTGCTTGGTTTACCATTCACAAAAAGCACGATTTCCACTTCGAAATTCAAGATGACCATCGTGTCTGCGCATGCGCCTGGAAATTAATATCCCAAAGCGACTAAACTTCTTTTTACCGCTTTGAATGTATTATAGGATGATACATTATAGTGTTTTTGAATTCTACAAATGTTAACCAAGTTAAGACATTGATTTACATCATGTGATATACTTCCAAGGTTAAGGTCAAGATCATGGTGAAGGTAACATACATGAGAAAGTTGTTTCAAACTTTTTGAATCATTTGAATGATCATGTAGAGTTGGAGATGCAAATAGAAAATAGTTATTATTCAAATTAACTTGATAGAATCTTTGACAAATATTTATAGACATAAATTGACATTTACCGTGACCTTGACCTTGATCCAAGGAGGATGTTAATACCCCGTAAATACTAATTAAATAATCAAACAATAAGTTTAGTTGCGACTATTACTTTAACATTGAAATATGAATACATGTGTTGGATTGCCTTTATCATTTGTTTACTATGTTTATGCTTAATGTTGTCCACATTTTGTGTATGTCAAAGGTCAATGTCACATGAGAAGGTATATATATAAAGTGATTTTATCAGAAATTTAACACAATTCACGAAAATGAAGCAAGGATTCTCATAATCCTAGTCAAAAACTTAAGTTTCAACAATAATGCGTGATGCACACATGTCTAGAAGTCAACAATTTAAGGTCAAGATCGTAAAGATAGTTTAGATATTGTTGTAATAATTATATGAACGCAAACATTGATGGTTTAGTCTGTGATGATTTCATTATTCGCACATGCAAGCACACAAACGAGTTCATTTAAAACCGACTCGATAGCATTTGAATCGCTCATGACATTCCCTCTTGTCACCACATTTAGTTAACTGATGAAAACTTTTGGCAATCGGTGAAAGGTTGGCCAATATCTCTTGTCATTCGCTACTGTTTTACCAGAGCCAGTCGACTGGATTTGATCTTGATAACCATCGATTGACCAAAAATACACGCAGCGTGGAAGACAGAACTTTTGACTTGTTCATAGAAAGACGCCCTTGTATGTGAAATTGCATTATAGGATATTTGCTCTTGGACAGAAAAGTCAAGCCTAGCGTCGCAACATTGTCTATAAGACTGTTCTAATCGCGCATAATTATGACAAATTTCTAGAGTGTTTTAAATCTTGATCATGTCTGCTAAATGTTGACTTAGCTTTTTCAAAGACCTACATAAAATGACTACAAGTAAAATCGTGAAAGAACAACATTCTACTTGATTTTTCTGAGCCGTCATTTTGTGTATTAATAACCTCCTAATTGACTATCCTAGACCAAACTCAATCCAAGGTTTATAAAATCTGCACCTTTTTAGTGATAGAAACACGTTTATTTAACAGCATCAGTCACACATGCTTTATTATAAAAAAGTTTTGCCTGTTGCTTTATAGTATAAAGTGGCTTGAATATGATTCTTTGTGATTACAAGGATATTGTAGAAACAAATGGATGCAATCTCACATTTTGTCACAACAATAACATTACAAAAACACATGGTAAGTATTTTGTCGGATCAGAACCCAATGTAGTTCGGTCTTGTTGTCACTACCACGTACAATTTTCTGCCACTTTGGTCGTAAATTTGTTTTGAGTGCTTCTCTATGGCGCTCACGTTTGTCTCTAACTGACCTCGTAAACATCGGAACTAATTACATGTGTATGTCCTGATATATTTCGAGACATATGCATGCACCTATGGAATTAAATCTTTAAAAACATATTATCCAAAGGCCCTTAATGCTTTCTGAGAATTAGAATATACGAGCAAGAATCCATAAATAACAGTTGCATCGGAAATATGCTGATAGTCGGGGATTATGACCGGAGTCTGAAAAGTATTGGCCAGCTGATATGTCTGACCTGTATAGTTTGCTAGTGTCAGTTTGTGTGGCTACGAATGACTAATCTGTTAGGCTATTCGTTTTCTAGCATATTCAAATTTGCAAATAGTAATCATTTGATGAAGGAAGTTTTGTGATATTTTGCACTATTGCATTACAAAGCTTCATTAATACAAGCTTAATCGTCTGATCAAGATGGAATAAACCTAAAAACAATCTGAATTGTCCTATGAAAGGGTGGTATACTTGGGGTTATTTTAGAATATTCATTTGAGCTACTAACAATTTGGGGGAGACATAAACTTTGTCAGATAGAGACAGCAGCACTAGTCTAAATCGGTTGTTATAGATATACATGATGGATTTTTGTAGACATTTCCTGCTTTACAGTTAATCTTTTTACTGACTAACTGTAAATAACATTGAGATATGGGATACAATGTACAACTGTCTGCATATACTTCTAAAATCTTGGTTACACATTTACAGAAGAAGGAAATCGGTTGGATACTGACAAAAATTGAGTGTAGCTACTGAGACATGTAATACTTTATGAATATGTTGTCAAAGCAGTTTTTGGATTCAAACCGTAGTCATGGATGATAACAGATTAATTTCTGATTTGTACTAATTGATACGAACGCCGCTGAATTTAATTCATAGTTGTCCGGGATCATCATTCCTAAATATGTGTCAATGGAAAGAGTACCCTACATCTAACCCAATGATTCATTCAGTATTATCTAAATTCCGTGTAAGCTGTACACCATTGTGGTAACTTAAACCCTGTTACCATTGGCTCCCTCACGTTGACTAACGATAGTTATATAGTATTAAAAGGGGTTGATTCGATAACATTTGAGACTTTTTAGTATAATGTACAGAAATCTGTTTGATTTCAACAGCACACAAACAGAGAAAAATATCATGTGCCAATACAGCAACAAGCACACTTTAAACTGACACTGATATATCAAAGCACAGGCGGTCGTATATGTAATGTTTTCGAACCGGAACCGCGAATGATGCCTAGGTTTCATTGTAGTGATGTCACCAGATGCACTGGTTATACTTTGAGATAGAGCCTAATAAATGAGGAATGTTCTGAATCAATTAACTGCAATGAATTTCATCTGAGAAAAAGCGTTAGTATATAAAATTATTTGGCGTCTTGTAATGGCCGCCATTTTGAATTGACAGCCATTAAATGGATTTTGTTTTAAAGAATTTAACAGAATTGTTTATTTGTCATAAAATTTTGAAATTATATTGATAATTACGTAAATAAAAAAATTAAAAAGGCTATTTTATATGAACAGGACAAAAATCCCTATCTTCGGCGGCCATTTTGAAAAAATGGCGGCCATCTTGAATTTCGAGGTGGAAATCGTGCTTTTTGTAAAGTACACACTATGTACAACAACTGTACTAAATTTGGTGCTTGTATCGCTAAGTGAAAGATTGTCGTGAAAAATGACACTTATCGACCCCACTATGTTGTAATAACAAGGGACAATTGCACGATTGTTTCTGATATTGTGGTTACCGACCCTGGACTATGTGATCATCAGGGGAATATGAAACAGGACCATTTTGCTATTACTTTTAACATTGATACAACTAAACCAAAGCCAATAAACTAAACTGTTACATACAGAAAGTTAAGAGCTATTGACATTGGGTTGTTCAAACAAGACTTGATCATCTTCAATATGATAAATTCTCAAAATTTGGATGCTGAAGAATTGCTTGATATTTATAATAGTGAGCTAACCAAATTGATAGATAAACATGCTCCTTTACACACAAAGACAATTACAGTTCGTCCTCAATCTCCATGGTTTAATGAGGAGCTACATTCTGCTAAACATTTGAAACGTAAATAAGAACGCAAATGGAGGGAAACAAAACTTTTGATCCATCATCAGATTTACAGAAATCAATGTGCTGTGTATAACAAACTGCTGATTGAAGCCCGTAAAGACTATTACTCAGACAAAGTTGAAGCTGCTGGCAGAGATAGCAAAAGTTTATTCAAAATTGTAAATAATTTGTTAAATGGAGAAAAAGCGTGGTCCTCTTTTACTATCTGGAACCACACCGAAAGACACTGCTCAGAATTTCAGCGAGTTTTTCTCATCAAAAATTGAAGGTATAAGAAATGACATTATAAACAGTCAAGCTGATACACCCACTGAATCTGTGACCGAGCAATTCCAAGGCACTAAACTCAAAAGTCTATCTTGTGCTTCACAAGAAGAAGTAAAGAAAATCATTGAGAAGTCACCAAATAAATCTTGCGAGTTAGATCCTTTTCCAACATGGCTTCTTAAATCATGTTTACCCGAACACTTGCCTGTAATCACAATCCTAATCAATTCATCACTTAACGCTGGGAGTGTACCAAAAGCATTTAAAAGTGCTATTATTAGACCATTGCTGAAAAAGTCAGGTATGGATTCAAATGTACTTAAGAACTACAGACCGGTTTCAAATATCCCATTTCTGTCAAAGATTTTAGAAAAAGTTGTCAATGTTAGACTTGAGAACCATCTCAAAGAGAACAATCTGCATGAACCTTATCAATCAGCCTATAGAGAAACGGCTCTTCGTAAGGTGCAAAATGACATTCTTCAGTCTTTAGACATTAATTGTGTAACAATATTGGTGATACTAGACCTATCGGCTGCTTTCGACACCATAGACCATCATACATTGTTAAGCAGACTGCATGATCACTATGGTCTTGCTGATGGTGCTCTAATTTGGATAAAGTCATATCTGAGTGATACAAAACAGTCTGTGTGGGTGGAGAACTTTCTGACCCTGTGCTGATGAAATACAGTGTTCCTCAAGGATCTGTCTTAGGGCCTAAATATTTCACCATGTACACTAAGCCTGTTGGTGCCATCTGCTTGCAACATGGATTGCTACATCATTTCTATGCTGATGATTCTCAACTATACATATCCTTTAAACCAATTGATAATATTTCAAGATCAGAAGCATTAAGTCGTATTGAAAAATGTTTGACTGGAATTATTTCATGGATGAATGCCAACATGCTGAAACTGAATGCAGACAAGACGGAAGTTATGTTGTTCTCCTCAAAACATAATAGTAAACATGTTGAAGACGTGTCCATTAGAGTTGGTGATTCCATCATAAACTCTAAAGACTGTATTAGAAATCTTGGTGCTTACTTCACACCACACATGGATATGGAGAAGCATGTCAATATTGTATGCAGATCGTCTTATTATCAGCTAAGAAATATCGGTCGCATAAGAAAGTTTCTTACTGTGGATGCTACAAGGACGTTAGTAAATTCGCTGGTTACATCAAGATTGGACTACTGCAATGCCCTTCTCGCAAATACTTCAAAGTCAAATCTGAATAAACTTCAACGTCTACAAAATACAGCAGCAAGAATCATTACCAGAACCCGTCGTCATGACCATATAACACCAGTGCTTCGAGAACTTCATTGGCTTCCTGTTTGTCAGCGGATCAGCTATAAGCTCTTGATATATACATTTAAAGCACTTAGCAACCAATGTCCCATATATATCCAAGACTTAATACATGTTTATAAACCCAACAGAGACCTCCGATCTAGCATTTCATTATCTATTACAGTCCCACGGTCTAGGACAATTACTTTTGGTAATCGTAGTTTCAGCCATGCTGCGCCAAAATTGTGGAATTCACTTCCAGACTCTGTCAAGTGTGCTCAGTCTCTAAATACTTTTAAGAAAAAGTTAAAGACTTACCTGTTTGTCAATTACTATGGTCACTAAATCAATCACCCTGGGACAAAACACTTCGGTTTTGGAATAGATCAGTATTATTATGAACCAATCTTAGACTACTTAAAATTGTTTATTAGTACGTCCAATAATACTACAGTGAAATTTATTTTAATCAATAGAAACTATCGGGCTGAATGATCTTAAAATATACCCAAATTACGAACATATAACACCATAGTTTGAAAACAAAAAATGATAATAATAATTATGCACTAGGTCTATTACAAAATAATGTGCGACCAAATGATGGATGTTCTGGTGGGATCCTTTGATTCGAATCCAACTTTGCACCTTGCAATTATGGATTTTACAGGGCAACTAGCCAGTTTCCCCCATTGCCTGGGGGTTGCTTTTCAACCGATTACATACTCATTACCTTTAAAAATAATACTTTATCTAACCAATTAGGCCCTGACACTGATGGATGTTCTGGCAGGATCCTTGGATTAGAATCCGACTCCGACTTTGCACCTTGCAATTATCGATTTTCTAGGGCATCTGGCCAGATTCCCCATTGGCTAGGGGCTGCCTTTCCACCGATCATATACTCATTACCTTTAACATTGATACCTTATCTAACCAATTTAGGCGCTGACGCTGATGGATGTTCCGGAGGGATCCTTGGATTGGAATCCGACTTTGCACCTAGCAATCATGGATTTTTCAAGGCATCTGGCTGGATTCCCTATTGGTCGGTGGCTGCCTTCTCTCATACTCTAATCTTTACTATTATCACTTTTACTTTATCACTTTAAAATGCTTGGTTGGGGATGCGCGGCGCTGATGCTGATGGATGTTCTGGCAGGATCCTTGGATTGGAATCCGACTTTGCACCTTGCAATTATGGATTTTCTAGGGTATCTGGCCAGATTCCCCAATGGCTAGGGGTTGCCTTTCCATCGATTATATACTCATTACCTTTAAGATTAATACCTTATCTAACTAATTTAGGCGCTGACACTGATGGATGTTCCGGAGGGATCCTTGGATTGGAATCCGACTTTGCACCTTGCAATCATGGATTTTTCAAGGCATCTGGCTGGATTCCCTATTGGTCGGTGACTGCCCTTCTCATACTCTAATCATAACTATTATCACTTTTACTTTATCAGTATACAATGTATGGTTGGGGGACGCGCGGCGCTGATGCTGATGGATGTTTGGGTAGCAGCCTTGTATAAGAATCCAACTTTGCACCTTGCAATCATGGATTTGCAGGGCATTTGGCCTGATTCCTCGTCGACAACATAGCGCCGTTCTTCCAACAATCCATTACCTCTCTTTCACTATTTTTAAAGTTGAAAATTCACTTGTTTTGTTGTTGTTGTCGTTTTTTAAACTACTATGAGCACTTTATTGATCACAAATTTTAGTTTATTATTATTTTTTTTCAGTTTATGTTTTTATATCTTAATCATTTTCGTTTTAATTTTAGCTGGTTTTTCCTAATTATGCATATGATTGTGAAGCGCTTTTGAACATATATTCAATATGAAAAGAGCGCTATACAAATACGGTATATAATACTAAAAAAAAGTCGAGAAAACCTTAGTACCAGTCAAACAATGCGTGGCTTTCATATAGACATAATTCTTTTAAGATTATTATGATTTCGATGTTTTATCTTTAGACCGAGGTTTGCGAGCTAATTGACGGTGGTGCTATTCACAGGCTGTGGTTGGACGACTCTTAGCAAAATGCGCGATAAACGATGTAAATAAGTTACTAAACATAATGAAAACGTTATGAATATCATAATGAGAAAATGAAAAAGTCAGATCAAAATTAGCGAGTAGGCCAGCGGAGAATTTAACATCGGAGTTTAGTCAGGTTGGGCCCACAAACCCTTTTAATTGTCCAATAAATGGCGAATGTTACAAATGCCGAAAAAAAACTTGAAAAAAAAGAACGGTTTTGTCTGGCTTTTCAAAGGAAATGAGAGCTCATTTCTGTCATTCGAGCGTTGGCATCAAATGTCTCGCTGTCTGTGTTGACCCACATCAGTTGTTTCATAGTTTTTTAATCTTAAAGTCAAACAGTAAAAATCGATGTCAATTAAGGACGTATAACTTTTTCTGACGTTCAATACAAATATACCAACACAGCATTTGAATTTGGTTGATGCTCGCATTGCAGGGCGTCAGTGATGTGTTCGTTCACCGTTACATACTGAAATACTGCCGTTATATCTAACCACAAAAAGCATACAACACAGGTGTCTGAATTTAGAATAAGTTATTCTTTAAACAATAATCCCTATGCTATAACTTCCATCGAGTTGAGACGATATACTACGATCGGTATCGAATATTAATATACTACAATCGTATTCAATGTAATGAATGTTCTTACAAAAAGGTCAGATCGGAGTCAAACTTTACGCACAATATTCATAAGTAATATAAGTATTATTGAACTTACTTTGACACGTGACATCACTCAGGTAAATATTTTTTGAGTTTCCTGAATAAAACACTGAATATGCCTTCCATATGTCATCCCCTTCACATATGAATAACATGGACTTTAAGCTAGGGATGTTACTTACAAATCCAGCGTTACATTCATACTTGTAAGCGTTACCTACATCTCTTTTCTAAAATGAATGAATACAGAAAGTAATTATAAATGTAAATGAAAAAACAAAAATTAGCTGTTCCAAAAAGGCTTAAAATCGACGCACTGTAGTGTTTGATGTCTTCTCCATTGATGTATATATTGTGTGAGTAATATTCATTTGCTAACGTGGCGAAGGTTATGAACAGAAAAATAAATCTTGCGTGCGATGACTATGTCTATCTACAATTATCTTTGTAAATTTTGCTTTTTTCGATAAAAAAAACTTGCATGAAAATGTTAATATCCGCCGAAATATTAAGTGGAATTTAGCCTTCCTAAACCTCTGCTAATGCCCGCTATTGACTGTACGTCAGCTTGATTTTAGTCGACGGCTTGTTCATGGCGGAAACGAGTCCATTCACACAACCCGTTTTTACTTTTTCACGGTCATTTTTTTATCATGAGACCTCAAATGATTTGTTTTTACTGGCTTATGTCAACCAGTGTCCACTACAAAATGCTCATATCTTGATAATTGTTTATATCGACGCATCTAGGTGCGTCAATAATTCAGGTGTGGTTGAAAGAGTTATTCTATGTTCAGCCTACTCTGTAATGGTATTTAGTTTACACATGGCTGAACTGGAACGTGTGCTGGTAATTTTCTTTTTCTGGGACATTGGCAGTGCCCCTAGTTTGGCTCGAACCCTGGAACTCTCGATTCCATTGCGCATCAACTATCCTAAACTTTCCAAAATGTTCCGTAATGATACATTCGGAACTTATCAGCCATTCGCTGCAAATAGACGCTATTTTGAAACTACCAGTGTTGATAAAAACAAATATGCGATCGTTTAGGCAAAGCGTGATGTTTTATTTTTAGTCCATAAATTTTGAAATACATGTACCTTAACGATCGTGCATTTGTTTATTAGATTAGATTATTAGCAGCGAATGGACGAGGACGTCAAAAATATCTTTTCATAATGTTTTTGGATGCTTAGGGTAATTGAACATGCTACAGGAATGAAACGAATCCTAGACACGAAGCTGACAATATAAAACGGCGACTATTACGTAAAATAACAAAAGGCAAAATTATTTTGTAACATAGAATAAACTCTAATATTATCATTACTTTAGGGAACAAAAATAATCTAAACTCGTGTTTGCAAACTTCAGTTTTTCCATGTTCATTCCATCTAACCTTAAATTACAAGAATTTAGCCGATTATGGCGCGTCACAATCCTAAATGACCGTGTATATTAGAGGTTTGATTCTATCAGTAGCTGCATGTAAGATATGCAATGTTTCTGTCAAATACAGCATAGGCAAAACCAGTCTAAAAGTCCACAATATATCGTGGTACGACGCCAGCGTACTGTTGAATTTTGCAACATGCTTCAGGCGTATTGTAACAGCCCTATAAAATACACAAAGAATGAGTAAAATATTACTTACTCCAAACCCATTGGTTAGACTCTGCTTGTCACAAAAGCCGGATACTGCAAAAGAAAATGCAAAAGAGTTCAAAATCATGTAAACCAAAGTCTATTGATGACAAATGAGTTGTCGAAGTATTTTGAATACTTGACGATTTAAACAAATAGAGCTATGCCTCAGTCTTTTTGAAACGTGGCTTGTTGCGGACCCAGACTTGCAGACAGCTGTAGGCTGTGGGAAACCTTGCGTATTTAAGGTGACGATACGCACATGTCACAAAACAACACACACGAACGGAGCCGTAGCTGGAAGATTTGCTATACTCGTCCACGATTTTTGTTCTCGATTTGACTTTGAATCTAATACGTGTATTCATGGCACATCTCATGGACCCTTGTAAAAACGCGAAGGTCCGCACAGACACATAAGATTTTTTTAGGGGTTCTTGTGGGTCTTAATCACAAGGCGCCCGTACGGTGTCCTCAGGGCATTTTTTATGTCAAGGGACTGTAGCATATGATGGCAATATAACAAATAATGTTAAGATTCAGACTATTAATTGAAGTATAAGGGATTAAAATATCTACTGTATGTTTCAAAGTTTTCTGAGATGTTTAATAATGTACCCCAATTTGTATATTGTAGATAATTTGTATTGTTCAATATCTATGTCCGATCTATAGTGGAAATGTGTACACTATAGAACCATAGCTTGCATAGCTTATATGCTTCTTTGTCTATGCAAATCCGGTTTTGTCATACATGCGTTAATAAGTGGAAATGGGAAGATTTCTTATGGCTTTAATTTACAGAAACAATATCTATTAGAAAACATATCTCTGAAGGCGACGCACCGCCTTGCAAAATACTTATGGCAATTTCTCGTTCTTGTGGTGACATTCAGCCATTTCTTGATTTTTCGGTGTGCGTGTCAAATCATTAATGATTTTCACCTAAACAGACCAGGTTGGATATTTGCACGAGAAACACGTGCCCAATTCCGTTTTTCAACATATGCACGACAAAACCGGATTTCTATAAATAAATGAACATCACAACCATGCAAACAAACAACAGTATGATCCTATATACATTTCCATTATCGATCGGGCATAAATGTTAAGAAATATAAATTTCCAGCAATATTAGTCAGAGTAATTATGCGTTTCGTTTAGTGTAGTGACTAGGGGTCTGTTATCAAATACAGATGTTTCTGGGATAGAGTTGAAAGCCTTTCCCAAGACTAAACCTATAAATTTTACAATGAATTATCTATTATTCTGAGAGGTTGACAGAAGATTAATGAGCCAAGTAGATATTATGTTATTCTTTCTGTAGAAATACCAAAATCTCACGTTCAACAGTCAAAATATATTATCTTGACCATGCTAGCCAGGAACACCTGATGTTTCTCCGAATTTGGAAGTTAGGGGTTGTATGGGAACCAAATTATATTAATTTTGATTGGTTAAAACCTTAATATTTGACACCTTGGGAGGGGTTTAATTTAATTCTGTGGCTCTAGAGGTATCCAATTCCTCACTTGGTAAGTCCTGGCCTGACCAGTAAAACCGTAAACTTGTATTTTGTAATTTGTATTCATACAGTTTGTTTTTTGTACTTGGACGATATAAAGAGGGCATTGCTCAGTAAGTATTGAATTGAATAATGTATTTTTTGAGTTAATTTTTGAATGACTAATTATCTTATAATTCGGATTAATTACAATTAACATGTATTTTTATGAATAATGTTTTATTCAGATTGTATTTAAGTATTTGTTCTATCTGAACAAAGTTGCATTTAGAATATATTTTTGTGTTTGAAAGTATGTAATTAGACTGTATTCTCTATTTCTGTAAGTATTTGTTCTCTTTGAACAAAGTTGTATTTAAGTTGCATTCTGTATTTGTAAGTATTTGTTCTGTTTGTTTTCAGATAACCATTGGTAGCATCACTTTGGTATAATATTAGAATTCGTATTAGGTATTAGGTATTCGTATTAGGTGATAGTTTCACCATTGTTATATTGTTTTCTAAAGATTGTGATCTATTAAATGCGTAAATTGACAATGACTGTTTTCTTTGTTCTTTGACTTTATATCGTTCTGGAAACGACTGTACAGTTATTGAGCATAACGTGCAAATTAGTATTGTAATCTGGAAGTTCAGGAAAGTAAATACTGAATGTAATTTGGATTTATCTGTGATTATCATACATTGAGGAATATTAAGTAATTAAATTAGTAATTTGTAACTTCATCTGAAACACGTGGACATTAATTGGACACTATCTAATATTGTAAGTTTGTTTTCATCTAAACAGACAGTGTATTCTTAAAGTATCTATTATAATAAAAAGTAATTAACTGTAATCTCAAAATGAGTGATAAGCAAAGTGTTGTCAGTAGTAAAAGTAGGAGAAGTGTGAGATCTTCTGTTTGTAAACAACAACTAGCTGAACTGGAATTAAAGGAGTTAAAACGTAGGCACGAGTTAGAAAAGAAGCAGAAAGAGATTGAGTTCGAGTTAGAACAAAATAAGTCAAGATGTGAGATTGAAAGATGCGAGATAGAGAGAAGTGAAGAAGACGATGAAATTAGTTTACCAATAAACACAGAAGACGAGAAGATTCAAGACACAACTAATTGGATCAATAAACATGAACATAACAATATCAGTAATTTAATAACCTTTTTTATGAACAAATGAGTCTTCCCAAACCTGAAAACTTAACCTTTAGTGGGAATCCACAGGATTATACAAAATTTACTCGTAACTTTGAAACTAATATTGAATCAAAGATTAATAGTGATCAGTTAAAATTGAGTTATTTAATTCAATTGTGTACTGGTGATGCCCGACAAAGTATAGAGGATTGTGTCATCTTACCAAGTGAGGTTGGATAGCATAGAGCTAAGGGTATTCTATTAAACAGATACGGTAAGCCCCATTTAGTTGCTAGATGCCATGTAGAAAAATTGATTAATGGGAAAATTTTAGGATCCAATGATGTTCAAGGTCTGATGAATTTAGCCTTGGACATGGAGAAGTGTCACATTACACTGTCTGCTATTGGGTTTGATTCTGATATTAATAATACAGAAAATTTACGTAAAATTGTCAAAAGGCTCCCTATTCATATTAGGTCTAAATGGGTAGAGCTAGCTAGCAATTTGATAGAGCGTGGTTCTGAGCCCACATTCAATGATCTGCATAAGTTCATTCAGCGCAGAGCTATGGTAGCTAACACAATGTATGGTCAAGATTTAGCGAATGAGTCTAAAATTTCAAAATCAAAAACATCTGGTAACAATTCGCAGCACGCGAAGGTTACAACCTTATCTATTAATTCTAGTAGTAACATACCAGATAGTAGCACACAGGTCAGGTCTAGATTATCCTGTGTTTATTGTAAGCAAGGTCATAAATTAGTTGACTGTGAGGAATTCAAGTGTCTTAATCATGATGATAAGATTAGTGTATTAAGGGAGCACAAAATGTGTTTCAATTGTTTATTTTTTAATTATTTTGCTAGTAAATGTCGTAAGGACAGTTGTTGTGAAGTTGTTGGGTGTAATGGAAAGCATCATACTCTTTTGCATAAGGTGAGTAGCCCCTCTGATGAAGCTCATGGCCAAAGTAATTGCTGTGCAGCTTCGGAGGTGAACTTATCATCGACTTTTAAGGTAAGTTTACGTATTGTCCCTGTGGTTGTTTCTAATGGGTCTGTTCATGTAAAAACGTACGCTTTACTTGATGAAGGCAGTGACGTAACGCTATGTAGCGAGAGTTTGAAGAGAAAATTAGGCGCCACAGGGACTCCTTGTAAATTCACAATAACTACGGTGAATAAGACCTCTGAATGCAGAGCAAGTCAGAGGTTGAAACTACAGGTAAGCTCTTCAGACAGTAGCGAGTTTATTGACTTGGATAGAGTGTTGACTGTAGATAGTCTGCCTATCTCAATAAACTCGCTGCCTGATCGCTCTGAGATGGGTAATTGGAGCCACTTAAAGGGCATTCCTTTGCCCAGCATAGATGCGGATAGTGTTGAATTACTTGTTGGAAGTGACTGCCCAGAGGCGTTCTGGGTGGAGGAACAGAGGCGTGGCGATAAGGGTGAGCCCTATGCCATCAAGACCCTGTTGTGTTGGACCATTTTTGGACCAACAGGAAAGGTAAGTAGCTCGTCTTTGTTTGTGTAAATTTCCAGCAGACAAGCCTGGAAAATGACATTAGCAAGTTATGGAAGACAGACTTCCCAGATGTAGGTTTTGAAAATAATCTGGGCATGTCTGTTGAAGATCGCAGAGCTCTACGTATTATGGAAGGCTCTAAAGTAATTGACCAGGGTCATTACAAGTTACGTTTACCCTGGCGGGATCTTAATGTAAAATTTCCCAATAACAAATGTATGGCTCTAATGCGACTGCGGCATTTAGAGCGTAGACATAGGCGGGACTCGAACCTTCATTCATTGTATAATAATACCTTAAGTGGGAACATTGATAAGGGGTACGCCTCTAAGATAGTTGAAAATACAGAACCAGATTCAGGTAAGGTCTGGTATCTGCCGCATCATCCCGTGTTGAACGAAAACAAGCCTGGCAAGGTGAGGGTTGTTTTTGATTGTGCAGCCAAGTTTAAAGGTAAGTCATTAAATGACCATTTGATGCAAGGGCCGGACTTAACGAATTCTATTGTTGGGATCCTCATGAGATTTAGACAAGATCAGGTGGCTATTGTAGCCGACATAGAGGCTTTGTTTCACCAAGTCAAGGTAAGTGAGTGTGATAGGGATGCTTTGAGATTCCTATGGTGGCCTGGTGGTAACTTAGATTTACTGCCTGATGAGTATTGTATGAACGTTCATTTGTTTGGTGCAACGTCATCACCTAGTTGTGCAGCTTATAGTTTAAGGTGTACGGCTAGGGACAATGCAGACACATGCAGTGATGACACTGTATACACCATTGAGCGTAACTTTTATGTCGATGATTTATTGAAATCTGTAACAAATGCACAGGTAGGTATAAAGTTATCTACCGAACTTCGGGATGTATTGTGTAAGGGAGGCTTTAGATTGACAAAGTGGTTGTCAAATTGTCTTGAAGTGAGCGAGTCTTTCCCTGTGGCAGAGAGAGCCGAGTCAGGTAAGTTATTTAATGTAGAAAACGACCCTGAATTAAATCGTGCTCTAGGTTTGCAATGGCTTGTACAAAGAGACAAGTTTGTTTTTAATGTGAGTCTGAATGAAAAGAGTCATACGAGAAAGGGTATCCTGTCAGTTGCTAGTTCTTTGTATGATCCTCTCGGGCTAGTTGCCCCAGTAACTCTTATTCCAAAATTAGTTTTACAAAATGCATGTCGCATGAAATTGCAATGGGATGAAATTATTCCTGAATCTGATTCTATTAAATGGTCAGATTGGTTGTGTAATCTTCATGAACTTTCTAAGATTAAAATTGATAGGTGTTTGAAACCAAATAATTTAGATAATAGTTCAGCTAAGATTGAACTTCATATGTTCAGTGATGCTTCTGAGGTAGCTTATGGTTCAGCAGTGTATTTAAAGGTATATGATGCTGCAGGAAATAGTAAATGCAGTCTCGTGATAGGTAAGTCTAGACTAGCGCCAATTAAAGCTGTTACTATACCTAGGTTCGAGTTAACTGCAGCAGCTCTTTCTGTCAAGCTATATCAGTTGGTGTGTAAAGAGCTTGACTTCAGTATTAATCGTAGATTCTTTTGGACAGATTCTATGATTGTGTTAGGTTATATAAGAAATGAGAAACGTCGCTTTAAAACCTTTGTTGCAAACCGTTTAGCCATTATTCATGATGCCACAACTGTGGATGACTGGAGGTATGTACCCACTGAAATGAATCCTGCTGATCTTGCATCAAGAGGTATTCATCCTCAGTCTGCTGAAAAACTTGGAGCCTGGTTAACTGGTCCAATGTTTCTAGGATTAGATGAAACAGAATGGCCACAAATTCCAAGTCAAGTGGATTTGGATAACGATGATTTAGAAATCAAGACTGTTTGTAATTTGCAACTGAAAGAAGGTAAGAACGTTTCTGTTTTAGATAGATTATTAGTTAGATTTTCTGACTGGCATAAATTACTTTGTGCTGTAGGTTGGTTACTAAAGTTCAAGGGTTTTCTAGTTAAGAGATACTTGATAAAGGATAGTAGTTTTGATGTTAGTATCAAGACTAGTTATTTAAGTGTAAAAGATTTGCGTGAGGCTACAAAAGCTGTTCTTGTAATTATTCAACAAGGTGAGTATAGTAAAGATATTCTTAGTTTACAAAATTCTGGATGTGTAATGAAGACTAGTTCTATTTTGGGTTTAAGCCCAGTGTATATTGATGGTCTCTTGAGAGTCGGTGGGCGTCTCCAGAACGCTGACGTACGTTCCGACGTAAAGCATCCAGTCATTTTGCCTGGTAATCATTATGTAAGTAAAATTATTATTCAGAAATACCATGAGACAAATGCACACGCAGGTGCAAGTCATATATTATCTCTCATTAGACAGAAATATTGGATTGTAAACGGCATGCGAACAGTTAAAACTGTTCTTAGTAATTGTAAGCGCCAAAAGCAAAGGTTCGAAACCCAACAAATGGGTCAGCTTCCTATAGAGAGACTTACGCCGGACAAAGCACCATTCACGTATGTTGGTGTTGACTATTTCGGTCCTATGTATGTTAAGTCAGGCAGGAGACAACTTAAAAGGTATGGTTGTTTGTTCACTTGCTTGACGACTAGGGCTGTTCATGTAGAAATTGCCCATAGCTTAGAAACAAATTCATTCATATGTGCTCTCCAGCGTTTTATTAGTCGCCGCAGAAGCCCCGAGAAGTTGTTTAATGACAATGGATCACATTTCTCCGCAGGTGAGCGAGAGCTGCGAGAATCCATCAAACAATTGAATCAAGCCCATATCTATAAACATCTGCATCAAAAGGAAATTCAGTGGCACTTTAATCCACCATATGCTAGTCATATGGGTGGTGTGTGGGAGAGATTGGTAAGATCCTTTAAAACTTCCTTGAAATCTGTTGTCAAAGAGCAGTTACTAAATGATGAAGCCTTGTTGACATTGACAGCAGAAGTAGAGAAGATTTTAAATGATCGGCCCATTACACAGGTAAGTAATGACGTACGTGATCCAGAACCTATCTCACCAAATAAACTCCTGATTCTTCGTACCAATTCATGTATGCCCCTTGGCCTGTTTAACAAAGATGATAACTATTGTAAACGTTGGTGGAGGCAGGTACAGTATTTATCAAATATTTTCTGGAGGAGATGGATCAGGGAATATTTACCCACTTTACAGGTAAGACAGAAATGGCAAGTTGTCAAGAGCAACCTTGCTGTAAATGATCTTGTTCTTGTGTGTGACGAGACTTCAAAACGTGGTCAGTGGCCATTGTGTATTATTCTTGAGGTAAGTAAAGGTCGTGATGGACTAGTAAGGTCTTGTAAAGTGAAAGTAAATGGAACTGAAAAGGTTCGGCCAATATCAAAATTATGTTTACTTGAGGCTGATATGTAATGGACCTTGGTACAATAAGTGCTCGTTTGGCATGTTTGCTGTAAAATTGACTTTGTATTGTAAATTTTATGTATGTTTGTTTAATGTATGCGATTATGTAAATACTTGTGTTTGTTAGATTTCAAGTTAATATTGTAAAGCTACCCTAGTCTCTGATGTGTTGAATGGACTTCTGTGGAAGGTCCAATGTGGGGCGGTGTAGTGACTAGGGGTCTGTTATCAAATACAGATGTTTCTGGGATAGAGTTGAAAGCCTTTCCCAAGACTAAACCTATAAATTTTACAATGAATTATCTATTATTCTGAGAGGCTGACAGAAGATTAATGAGCCAAGTAGATATTATGTTATTCTTTCTGTAGAAATACCAAAATCTCACGTTCAACAGTCAAAATATATTATCTTGACCATGCTAGCCAGGAACACCTGATGTTTCTCCGAATTTGGAAGTTAGGGGTTGTATGGGAACCAAATTATATTAATTTTGATTGGATAAAACCTTAATATTTGACACCTTGGGAGGGGTTTAATTTAATTCTGTGGCTCTATATGTATCCAACTCCTCACTTGGTAAGTCCTGGCCTGACCAGTAAAACCGTAAACTTGTATTTTGTAATTTGTATTCATACAGTTTGTTTTTTGTACTTGGACGATATAAAGAGAGCATTGCTCAGTAAGTATTGAATTAAATAATGTATTTTTTAAGTAAATTTTTGAATGACTTATTACCTTATAATTTGGATTAATTACAATTAATATGTATTTTTATGAATAATGTTTTATTCAGATTGTATATTGAGTTTTTAAATGTTTTTTTTTGTTTTAACTAAGTTGCATTTAGAATATATTTTGTGTTTGAAAGTATGTAATTAGACTGTATTCTCTATTTTTGTAAGTATTTGTTCTCTTTGAACAAAGTTGTATTTAAGTTGCATTCTGTATTTGTAAGTATTTGTTCTGTTTGTTTTCAGATAACCATTGGTAGCATCACTTTGGTATGATATTAGAATTCGTATTAGGTATTAGGTATTCGTATTAGGTGATAGTTTCACCATTGTTATATTGTTTTCTAAAGATTGTGATCTATTAAATGCGTAAATTGACAATGACTGTTTTCTTTGTTCTTTGACTTTATATCGTTCTGGAAACGACTGTACAGTTATTGAGCATAACGTGCAAATTAGTATTGTAATCTGGAAGTTCAGGAAAGTAAATACTGAATGTAATTTGGATTTATCTGTGATTATCATACATTGAGGAATATTAAGTAATTAAATTAGTAATTTGTAACTTCATCTGAAACACGTGGACATTAATTGGACACTATCTAATATTGTAAGTTTGTTTTCATCTAAACAGACAGTGTATTCTTAAAGTATCTATTATAATAAAAAGTAATTAACTGTAATCTCAAAATGAGTGATAAGCAAAGTGTTGTCAGTAGTAAAAGTAGGAGAAGTGTGAGATCTTCTGTTTGTAAACAACAACTAGCTGAACTGGAATTAAAGGAGTTAAAACGTAGGCACGAGTTAGAAAAGAAGCAGAAAGAGATTGAGTTCGAGTTAGAACAAAATAAGTCAAGATGTGAGATTGAAAGATGCGAGATAGAGAGAAGTGAAGAAGACGATGAAATTAGTTTACCAATAAACACAGAAGACAAGAAGATTCAAGACACAACTAATTGGATCAATAAACATGAACATAACAATAAATTTTTGTAAGTATTTGTTCTCTTTGAACAAAGTTGTATTTAAGTTGCATTCTGTATTTGTAAGTATTTGTTCTGTTTATTTTAAGATAACCATTGGTAGCATCACTTTGGTATAATATTAGAATTCGTATTAGGTATTCGTACTGGGTGATAGTTTCACCATTGTTATATTGTTTTCTAAAGATTGTGATCTATTAATGACTGTTTTCTTTGTTCTTTGACTTTATATCGTTCTGGAAACGACTACATTTAGTATAAATGTAACGTGTCCGCTAGGCGCACGGTTGTCAAGCCGGCGCTCGCGTATGCGTTTTAAGTCGATGCTCGTCTTAACACCGACTGACTAGGCGTCCAAGCTTGCTGTAGGGACGGAGACAGAGACAATCCCAGGACACTGACTCGTGCTCTGGGCTTAACAACAATGTGGAATATATATAGTTGGATTTTCCTCAAGGTATTTGGCTTATATGATTGGAAAACAACTAAAATAAAAGCGTATATAGTAATACGACAGGCACAAAGCATAAAATCAAAAACGCGAACCCGAGACAATACCTCAGGGTAAAAAAAACAATATAAAACAACAAAAGTTAAAGTCACGACAGAATAAAACTACAGTATAAAACAATATGTACAAACTTAATGTTCCAGACACAGTCTGGAGCAGAGACAAAAGCATTAACAAAAAGTAAAAGCTCGGAGACACGACCTGGGGTTATAAACCTTTATGTAACAAATAGACCCGAACTTCGACTAGTCGATGTCTCAGACACAACCCGGGACAAAAGCAAATGTAGAAACCAAAACTATTACCCTAGAAACACAATCTCGGGTTAAACCTTTGCTTGAAACCAACAGACCCCGAGCCGGACAAATCAATGTTCCAGGCACAACTCGGGTCTGAAGCAAAAGCCGAAACCAATACTCCGAACACAACCTCAGTTACAAAACGTTTGTTGAAACAAACAGACCCCGAGCCCGGACAAATCAATGTCTCAGGAACAACTCGGAGCTAAAGCAAACACCAAAGCCAATACCCCAAACACAACCTCGGGTTATGAAACGTTTGTTGAAACAAACAGACCCCGAGTTCGGACAAGTCAGTGTTCCAGGAATAACTCAGGCCTAAAGCAAAAACTGAAATCAATACTCCGAACACAACCTCAGTTACAAAACGTTTGTTGAAACAAACAGAACCCGAGCCCGGACAAGTCAGTGTTCCAGGAATAACTCGGGCCTAAAGCAAAAACTGAAACCAATACTCCGAAATACAACCTCGGATTATACCTTTGCTCGAAACCGAAATACTCCGAGCCGGACAAATCGATGTTCCAGACACAACTCGGAGCAAAAGCAAAGCAAAAACCAATCCCGAAATACTATATCGGGTCATAAACTATAGCTTGGAACCAACAGACTATTAGTCCAAATTTCCCATACTTCAAGAACGACCCGGAGCAGAAACAAAACTCAATCGTTGGAGCAAAATCAGTCTGTCTACTAATAAAACCTCGGGTACGATAAACAAGGGATAGCCCAGGATAAGCACGCTTTACCCCGCAGGTTCGGCCGCCAGCGTTAACGTGCAAGAAAAACTTCTACCTTAGAGACAGCCTACTAATCGCAATGATGCTCAGTTGTCAGTATAGCTCATACCCCGCCTGCCAAGCGTCGGCGAATAACCAGAAAATCCGGTTCTGCTCGCAACGTCAACGAGCAAGAAGGTGCTTCTACTTAAACAACATACTTATCGCAATGATGCTCTGTTGTCAGTACAATGGATAGAACACACCTTGATCGAAAAGCGTCAGCAAATAAACAGTGGACCCACGACTATCTTCCACTCTAACCATCATCACGAGCGGTCACCAACTTTCTGCTCCCAAATGAAGTCAACACGCATTTATGATTATACTATTGGACGAGTCAATTTTACCGGACAGTCCATTTTCAACCCGGTAGGTAAAACAAGTTAATTATTGAAAAGGGAGGTAATTTATATATTTTCCCTATCTGACCTTACCCAATGCTATATGTAGATTTAAATTGATTTCACTAAAAACTCTAAATAAATAGTTAAAAAAGGCTTAATACTACATACTTTTAAATAGTTAAAACAAATTACAATTCTAAACAAGACAGAGAAAGAAGAAAATTCACCAAAACATTCAATTTTAGTAAAGGGAGATAATTGTCAAAACCATTTAAAAGGCGATCTTGTTTACAAAGAGAAAACGTTCTCGACAAAGTCGCTGAACAAAACCACAATGCCGGTTCGTTTCATAAGTTCTCTTCGAAGATTAATAATGTGGGTACATGTACTATAAAGACGTAGGTCTGTAGGGCAGTTGCTTGCGTGCTTGGATTTCGAATCTAATGTCCTGAAGGGTGAATAGGTTCGAATCCTACCTGGACAGTTAATCCTTTTTCATAGAAGTATGACAACGATGTCATGACTTCTCCATGCAGAAGTTGTCGGCCTTGTAGAAGGGTAGATGAGTTCTAGTTATAAAGTTATAGATAAGGGTATTGTGCGACAATATTAACCTTAGCTTGAACTACACACCAGGTAACCCGCTAAATCGGGCGCACGAGCCTAATTCGGGCGATATCCAATACGAAACATTTTTAAATCACAATCAGTATAAGATTTTCGTTAATTATTCATTATGTATTTACTTTTATGTTATAATAGTGGCACCGATCTGTCGGGCTGGGCTTAGCAATTCAGTACATCACTTTATATTTTCCAAAAATGAAAAATTAAGAAACATGTCCAACTTATAGGCCCATACATAATCCCAAGTCGATATTAGATTTTCAATAGAAAAGTATAGGGGGAAATTCTTTGAACGATCATAACTCTTTTATTTTGAAAGATATCAATTTTGTGCAAATGATGCAAACAAGTTTAAACTGTCTTCTTTTATTTGATTGTTTTTAATTTTTTGTAAAATTGTAAAGTTTTGGTCCCTTTTAAGGTTTTATTTGATCACTCACGTTACAATAAACAAAGAAGGAAAATAAATACCCAGGCTAATATAAGTTGAAAAATAAAGCCTTTCCGGTTCTTTGATCAAATTTGTGCAAATGACATGAAAATGCCGTATGTTTCTAGTTTTCGGACCACTTTTTAAATTTAAAATATCTTAATGAAGTTTTGGTCCCATTTGCACTTTTTTCCAAAAGTTTTGCATTTTAAAAGTATTTTTTTCTTAAATTTATAGAGTGCGCTATCGGATTTATGGACCCCTGGTGCGATTGTATAATACACTGTGCATAGCAATGCACAGCGGGTACACTTTTATGACAGGATTACCTTCCTGTCTCTGTTTTATTGATAAATATTTGTATATATACATGTAGTTGTATCTGTCAAATGATGTTGTAATAAAGGTTCTGAAATAATTATTATGAAAGTGTTAAGGTTCTATGCAGGTTAGAAAATACATTCATGTAATTTATCTATTTATTCAAAGAATTATTGTTCGGGAAGATTTACTCGACTATACGTATTACTGAAAACAGTATCATAAACATATTACTTTATTCTTGCGACATAAGGATGAAAGACATCAATTGTTTTTAGTTTACCTCTACAATTATATTAATTAAAACGTTAATACATTGAAACTTTTATTTACTAGTTTACAAATCATTGTAGAACGACTGTATTAAAATGTGAAATATTAAAATAAATAAAACAGTTATACAAATTAATGCATGGGCATTTTAGTTAATACATGGGCATTTTAGTCCAAGTTAAATAAAGCGGCAGACGAAACAAAAGAATAGTTAATGGCGGGTTAACGATAACAATGAGGTTTGAATATTGTTTCAATATTATTCATTTAAATTTTAAACTTTTATAACAATAAATATAAGGCATATCTAAATTAACGGATGGGCAATTAATAAATTAAAATGGTAGATGAGAACATAATTCTCATTTCTAACATAATTTGTCCATCAAAAAAAAAAATTTCAATCATCATTCTTGTTTTATCTGACTGTATTGTTTGCAAAATGTCACTTTAAAAGTTGTATAACATTTATCTGTTAATTTACACTTGTTGCACAATGAACAATGTAAAACATTTGTTTACAACGGATTTACCCCTGATATGACTTGAAATCGTGACCTATGATCCTTATCTTATCTCATCGATCACAACATGGGGTCACGGCTTGTAGATTATATCATCGCAAAACAGACGTAGCTACAATCAGAGCAATATGGCTGTATCATAAAGCGAAAATCTTGATGGGTCTAAAAGTTGGGTATGGAAAACGCGAGTTAAAGACAAAGGATCCACCCAAAAACCCGTTTTTGGAAGTTTAAGGTCGTTTTTTACCTACATTTTTGCAACGAGATGTGTAACTTTTGTGTTTGTCTTGTAGTGCTGTTCCTTTTCTACTACAATACCAATTTACAACCCTTGAAACTGTATATTTTTCGAGAAATTGCCGTTTTACTCCACTGTACATAAAAATTGAGGCTAATTCGGGCGAAGTTGTTGTGTAATTAGCGCTAAGTCGGGGAGCAGTTGCTTTTGTGATTATATTGCTTACAGATATAATTTCTATTTGTCCACCATGTAACTATGTTGTCAATACGAACGTTGATGACATCACAAGTATGTATTGATATGTACATGAAAAATCAATTTAATAACTTAATTGCTTCGCACTATAATAATTGTTTTCTTGGTTTCTAATGGTGTCTTTAAAAAAAGGAATTCCGTTTTTTTATATAACATTTAAGAATTCATTATCTAAAATATTTTTAGAATTACATTAAACCATGTGTAGGAAGTATCTACGACGAACTTAATTGTCTTCTGGTCGAAATCAAATTTTTAGCACCGACGAATAAATTCTGCTTTCGGTTTCGATCATTTTTCATGCAATAGCAACATTTACAGACTTTCAGACACAATAACATTTTAACTTGAAATTATACTAAACAATTTGTATTAATTCCATGTGATAAATATATTTTGTAGTCAGTATACAGCGTTAGTTTTGATATGGGTGTGTTCATTTCACTAATTACCGACTAGATAACATTTGGTATGGCTGTGCATTTACGCGGCTGGGAGCCTGGAATGTTATTCTTTTATCAGAGAACGCTAGCATATAAAATGTTCCCCTTCCACAACATGACCATACCCAACTAACAAACTCAATTTTAAACTTTCAAGGAGCATTATGTAATAATATCCATAATTCAACCCTTAATAACATATCGTTCTATGATCCACAGCAGCCGCATTCATTAATTTAATCAGTATATTAGTTCAGATTCCAATCTACACTCGATTTAAACCATCCCTATAGTAGGATTATTTTAACAATAGGCAAATAACCCAGAGTTAATCTGAAAACTTTTAAAGAAACGCACTTCACCAAATAAACTCAGATCATTCCCTAACGGGATTATTATTGAGGATTAAACTATTTCGAAGGTAAAGAAACACACCGGGTGTTATATCTCGTGTTATTGTTTGTGAATATTAACCCCGAACTGATGAATACATTACACGGTAGTTGCACACGCTTTGTTTACTTACCGCGTTTTACCGACAGAGGTTTTTATCAGTTCGGGGTTAAATAAATCGCATAATAATTCACGATATAACACTTGGGTAATGTAAAGAAATTGGGCATAAAAGTGGCATATTGGTGTACTTATAATAATGGACACATTAGTTTTGGGAGAAATAAGTCCGCAATATTGTGACACAGTTTTAAAGTATTTATTCTTAAGAAAACAAAATTAATTGCTCAGTACGTGTGTTTTGCCGAAAGCTTCCGATTAAGCGCGATTTACAAACGAATACAAAACTTGACTGTAAATACTGAGTTTAATATATGTTTGCATAAAGGTCAAGCTCAAGTTAATATAATATTGTCTGACTATACAAGAACGCTAGGATCTTTGCGTTGGATGCCGCAGAATAAACTAATTTGTGTTTAGTTCTCGTTAAACACACTATTTATAAGATAATAACTATGAATGATAAACATAACTAGAATGTAAAAGTGTACGCAACAATTCAAATTACGAAGTCTTGTAGCCACCTGGCTAGCTCAGTTGGTAACTCGCAAGTCCACTGATCGAAGGGTGGATTCGTTTCACGGGTGGGGCATACTTTTGTGGAGCTTGGTCATGAAATTATTTCTACGACCATTCTCCTTTGTACCAATGATTCTTAATTATGTAGGGAAGTAGTCAGTCACTGACGAAAGTATGTACAAAGAAATTAGGTAACAGCTAAATCCAGAGATTTAGCCTTTTCATGAACAGTGAGTTGGTTGACTGACGATCCGTTATATGACCTATACAATGTGTTACTTCAGCGTTAAACCCAACAAAAACAAACAAACAACTTTCAAAGCAAGATACGAGCATTAAACATAAAACATAAACATAAACGGAAAAAAGATCAGGTTAGTTTATCCGGCAAAAATAACATTTGCACAAATGTA
Source organism: Mactra quadrangularis (assembly GCA_025267735.1). Lineage (NCBI taxonomy): Eukaryota > Metazoa > Mollusca > Bivalvia > Venerida > Mactridae > Mactra > Mactra quadrangularis. The sequence continues at coordinate 22,855,034 of CM046311.1, read as the reverse complement.
CATGATAATGACTAAGAATGACAGCGAACAAATATACAAACACATATAAACTACATTATTATAAATTGAAAGCATGCATTTTAGTACTGTAATTAAAAGATACATCAAAATTTCATACATACCTTGATAAACAATACCAAGCAGAAACCACACGATATACATACTTGACCAAAAATTCTTCATTTTACTCATTCACTTCACATTTACTTTGAGTCTTTGAGCATGAATTTCATTGTAGACCTATAATAAATTCAAACTTGTTTTGCGTGATATACTAGAACACTTGACTTTGAACTTGTTGCGAGAAAAAAAATTACAGGGGGATTCCCAGAAAATGTACATGGATGACCTGTATGTGTTTCTGTAAGCTGATTGGCTAAAAGTACTTGAACATAAACAAATTAGTGTCTGTAATCTCAAGGATGCAGACTCTCATGGTTAAGTGCCAATTATACTTAACTACAGGACTTGTTAAAAATTATAAATGTCTAACACATCAAAACCACTTGTATCATAATAACCCTTGGTAAAGCTACACATTCAGGTCAAGTACGAAATACATTACTCTGTTAAGCAGAAATTATCACGAATCAAAGTGCTGGAAGAACTGCATTGCGTTAGAAAGTGTGTTTCGTTGTGTCGTCTTACATTAAGATGTAAAGAATCCTTGTCAATCATACTTTATCGAGCTTTATAACCTTTAATGGAAATTCGGGGGGATTTTACCGACATATTACAAAATGATTACGTTAACATCATCAATTATATGCATTGCGAAATTAGCTGTACTTGGTTATTATGTAAAAGGATGTTATACATATTAAATCATTACAACCACAATCACACGTCAATGAAAAATCAAAGTGCTGATAGCGCTGTTTGGACAAAGGGTTTTGGTAAGTGCATGTATATTAAAGCTCGTTTAGGATAACTTGAGACAAAATACAATGATACCATTTTTATACACAGGTGGATCTAAGTATAGTACAGGTCGTATTCTAGGTCATGCGTGTTATTGTACTTTAAACAATGGACTTGCTCACTAAGTAGGTAAAGAAGCTAATGCAGGAAACAGCATTTTGCATTTTAATCATATAAACATACCACTTTGATATTTAACATTTATTTTAAAAAGTGTAAATGCACACTATAAGTTTTATATAATGATATGTTTATAAAATAAGTGTAAACTGACTAAACTATGAATTTGTAAAAATAAATCACCCCTAAATATAAGTGTGTAATGAAACCGGCAATGTTTATATACGCAATGTTTACGTGGACGACCTGTATAGTTCTATTACATTAACCTGTCACAACTTGAATAATTACACACTCACTGAATGTGTTATTATTTAACCTCTTTTAAAACATTGAGCCACCAATCAAAATAAATCATTGATAATCTAACAATATAAGCGGCGATTTTGAATATCGGGGTTATAACAAGTTTGAAAGGGGTTAAAAATAACAGATTCATTGACCGTGTAATTATTTAAGTTGTGACAGGTTAATGTAATAGAACTATACACGTAATTATTGACTATTATCAGTGTGTTTTTGATGAATTAAATTTAGTACGAGAACACACGTTCTATTCATTAAGACATGTTTAATACTTTCATTTCACAAAATCAACTGATCCCCTGTTTTATGTAATACCTGAGTCCCAAATATGTTAACAAACTAAGTCTTTGTCTCAAGTTATCCTAACACTAAATTATACAACAAACAGAAGCGAGATTAGGGAAATTGTCCAACAGTGTCAGATCCTAAAACGCCTTAACATGATCAAATATACTTAAATTCCATTAACTGCATCGTCTTTGTGTTAACACGTGAAGTTGACATTTTTTGAGTACAGTAGTACCTTTTCTATTAATTGCTCATGTGTGGCCTAATGAAATCGTCCGCGGTAAAGTCCTTGTCAATCCGGTGCCACATATATCCCTTCCAATGGCATTACCAGCCCTTGTCATGTTGGAATCTTGTCAGAATAACAATATCAGCGCTTTGATCAGATCTGTTCTTCCGTTCTATGTAAATGAAACAATCCAACAAAGATAGTTTAAAAAACTCATCTCCTCTAGTGAATTGGGTGAAAATTTGGTTAAAATTGAAAATACGTATAGTTTTCAGATAAAAGAGGCGATGTTTCATGCTAATAGGCATTGATTACTACTGTTGAGTTACTCATATGTACGTATATAAGGAGAGTAATTAAAAACAATTTGATTTATTAAATCATTAAATCACTTCTTAAACACACAGGCTGCCGGCATAAAATTGTCCTCCTTTTATATACTTTTATATACATTATATTAAAGGGGGACAATTTTATGCCGACAGCCTGTGATACATAGTATATGGCAATGATCTTAACTGTGACATTACGCTTTACGATATCATAAATGTTTTTGGTTGTTTGTTCTTGTTGTGTTTAACGCCGTAGCAACACATTGTATAGGTCATATAACGGCGGCCGGGCGGCATCAAAAATGTTGTGTCAGTACAAATTAAAGGTAATTTGGCTCATTTTTTTTCAATAAAATACTTTACTTAAGAGTGTATACTTAATCCTGAAGCAATTTTTATTAAAACTCTGTTGGCTATGAATTGTCATTTTTATGCCAAAGAAAGTATATATTTTGTTTCGTTATTTTTTCAATAAGTATACCAATTATTATAACAACGCAGTGTTGAGTAAAAAATACGTTGGGCGTATCAGCATAACGTCAAAGTTTTTCTAGTTTTGAAAACTCTTTTTTTTCGAAAAGTGCTTACATGTAGTTAGCGACAAAAGTCGCCAACATTAAATTAACCATTTACTCATTATCCTAGATTTGTTAAGTTCGCGGAGAAACATCTTGACTTTTTGAACCAATTTATTTATTTGTTGTTCACGTACACGTGTACTGGATCTGTTTATTTGCCCTAATTCAAAGAATATAACGCAATAACATCCGGGTTTCTAGGAAAGATTATTTATATTAACCATCTGTTTTGTTGAGTGGGTTAGAAACGTCATCAGTGGAAATTTTCCTAACATCCTAGACGAGGTTAAAGATATAAGTTGTTCAAGTTTCAAGGATACGAAACAAACACTTATAACCGCACTTCTTTCGAGTGATTTAAGAGTGAAAAGAAATTAAGAGAAAATGCTTATTGTGGGAACATAAAGTTAAAATATTTATGTCTGTTTTGTTGTTAGGCCATTTTCAAAAAGTAACATTCACTCTGAAATGCAAAAACCCAGTCATCGACCATTGTTTAAAAGCAATTTCTTGACTGTTTAAAAATAACCAGGTCTAATGCTGACACGATCAAACTTAATAATGAGCAGGCCCCAGTTTCACAAACAAACTTAAGTATGAACTCAATTACAGACTCGAGTGTTTTTGATCTCTAAATAGCATATAAATGTAGTTGGAATGGCTGTTTTAAAGTAATCACAATAGTAAAAGTATATAGAATGTATCAACATAAAATATCTTGGGTTTTATTTTAAACTTAAAGTCACAAACTCAATTTTTACTGAAGACTAAACTCAACAATTTATTAACAGACTCAAAACAATAAAATTAAATTAAACCTTATCCAAATATGTAAGTCAGTTTTATTTACAATAATATAGCTTTTAAATCACCATTTGTGTTTCTGATGATACTTTATTTGTTGTAAGATTGATTAAATAAGTAAAATAAATGATTATAACATAAGTTTGAGTTTGAGTACAAAGTTGAGATTTTTCGTGAAACTGGGGCCAGTTATCTTAGCTTACAAGCTTTAAATGATCATACTTTCACAATATGCAGTAATCGAAGCTAACACGATCATATTTAACATTAGGCAATAATATAAGCTTACACTATCATGTTTACTAGTCTTTGATTGTATTTTAACTGTAAACCATTTTAAGTAGCATGAAGCATTTTTGGGCTCGCTTCGCTCGCATTCGTAAACATTTATTCGAATCTATGCTCAACAATAAACATATTTTGAAGCATGTCATCGCTGCTGTCTATGTATTCAGATATGTCATCGTATTGTCTCCCCTTATAGGTATGGAATTTTTACATACATTTGTTATTACTGAGACAGTTTTTAAAAAGTTGAAACTTCACCGTTTATACTGGAAACGTTTGAAATCAAGCGGCTAAAATAATTATGCTCCCTGACAAAACTTTTAATATAGGCGTAGATTTAATATGTTGCATTCTTATGCAAACAATATATAAAAAAAGTTGTAGTAAGAAAGTTTTTCTCCCTGGAAAAGAAATCCTTGATCCGCCCCTATTTAGATAAGTTACTTGATTTTATGTATTACAATATCTATCATTAAATATATCAATTATGTGAGTTTCCACAAAATGAGCGTCTCATTAAACAGCGTATGTTTACCAGCGTAACATAATTCCCACGATAATTTAATTGTCAGCCAGAGTATTAAAATGTACGTCCGCATATTCATGCATTACAAACTGAACCAGATTATCGACATTGCGCGTGTTTTTAGAAAATAAACCAACCTAGACTCAAGTCATTTCGACGGACGTATTTGATAAATAACAGAAACATAAAGAGAATTTGTAAGAAAGGAAATTGTCCGACTTTATTCGCAGCGAATGGCCGATGAATTCCGAATGTATCGTTACGGAACGTTTTGGAACGTTTAGGGTAATTGAACAGTCTACTGGTCTTAATGTTGTCTGTTTCACTGAACTTTAAATGTATCAAAACACACTCGACTGTGTTTAAATGTTTTTTTGTTTGTTTTTGTTTAGTTTAACGCCGTGGCAACCCATGGTATAGGTCATATAACGGCGCCCAGTCAACCTACGCACTCCTCCTTGAAAGGCTCAATCTCTGGATTTAGCTGTTAACTAACTACTAAGCGCATACTTTCGTCAATGACTGACAACTGTCCTACATAATTAAAAATCATTGGTAGGAGGGAGAATGGCCGTAGAAATAATTTCATGACCAAGCCCCAAGAAAGCATGCCCCGCCGGTAATCGAGCCCACGATGGGTGAACTGTAGAATTGTTTAATGTCATATTGTAGTTTCCTTCTAGACCCATGTGAAAGTTAGCAAAATAAAGATTTAGAAGCCGCCCCGCTAGCTCAGTTTGTAGCACACAAGTCTTCTCTTCGAGGGGTCGTGGATTTGATTTAGCGGCGGGGCATACTTTCGTGAAGCTCGGTCATGAAATTATTTATACAGTCATTCAATATCTTATTAATGATATTTTTACCATGTAGGGCAGTTGTCAGTCACTGACGAAAATATGCACGCAGTAGTTGGTTAGCATCTAAATCCAGAAATTTAGCTTCTTGAGGAACCGTAAGTAGGTTGACTGACCGCCGTTATACAGTACCCACCAAAAGTCTGTAGACATTTTCAAATTGTACTGTAATATTCTACTGAATAGCTTTTATCTTAAACTTGATAACCCTTTTTTGAAATGCTTTTTAGTTTTGCTTCATACTTTTGGTTATTATTATAATTATAGCCGAGACAACAAAAATAGCATTAAAGCAATGTCATGGAAAAAAAATACAATAAACATGGTTTTGAAGGCTTTAGGATATTAGATGCCGAATTGTATAAATATGCTGCATTAATGAAATGTTTTTTTTCATTTTATCACAAACTATACTTAAATATATTAAAAATAATAATTCTACAAAAATAATCATTAAAATTCAAGAATTGTAGTAAAATTGTTTTGTCTCCAAACTTTTGGTGGGTACTGAATGACTTATACAATGTGTTGCTGTGGCGTTAAACCCAACCAAAGATTTAAAATGAAAATATACATTTACTAATGAGACAATACAGATGTTTGGGGTTGTGTGATGAAGTAATATACTTGCACAACTATATCTGTGAGGACTTTAGATCCTGTTTAACAAGGATAAAAAACGTAACAAGAGCAGGGGCGTGTCTTCCAGAATGCACTATACGAGAAATGTCAAGATAATAAAACAATCCTACACTTAAGGACGGATTTCTCCAAAATCACCCCATTTGGTGATACCGTTACTATCACCAGCTGTTTATTGTCCATGAAATTAAGATGACAGTTCTCACAGCAAGAACAATTAATTATCTCCACACGCTACAGTCTAGAGCTGATAAGCCAGATAATGTTCCTTTCTTTGATTTTTGATTTTTCAAAAAGGTACTGTACTATCCTACACTTAAGGACGGATTTCTCCAAAATCACCCCAGTTGATGATACCGTTACTATCACCATCTGTTTATTGTCCATGAAATTAAAATGACATCTTTCACAGCATGAACAATTAATTATCTCCACACACTGTAGTCTAGAGCTGATAAGCCGGATAATGTTACTTTCCTTGTTTCTGTATACAGGGGAACATTTTTGTATTCACACTTCAGACTTTCTGAAATAAAGAAAGTCAACATTATGCTGCTGCTGCTGCTGATGATTCTTTTTATTATCAATAATGTCACCGTTATTATTAACCGCAGTAGTAGTGGTTGTTAAAGAAAAAGCAGTGGTTGTAGTAGTAGTAGTAAAAACAGAACTGGCAGTAGAAGCAGTATTTTTAGAAGTAGCCATTGTTAGTAGTAGCAGCATAAAAACAGGTAAGAAGTAGTACCAGCATTAGTATCATCAGCAGAAGTAGTAGCAGTAAAAATAGCAGTAATAATAGTTATAGCAGCAGCTTCTAATAGTAACATTCGTGAAAACTGTATTTGTTGTTGCATTAACAGTAGTAGCATTGTTGTAAACAGTATTACGAGTAAATATGAGCAGAGAAGTAGCAACAGCTTTAGTTAGCAGCAAATTTAGCAGTAGCAGTAGTTGAATTACAAACTGTGGTAATAAGTTTATATATACCATATATACCGCATTTGTATAGCGCTCTTTCCATATTGAATATATGTTTAAAAGCGCTTCACAATCATATGCACAATTAGGAAACAAACTACTTTAAATGAAAATGGTTAAGAGATGATAAATATAAAAAAACCAAAAAAACATAAACTGAAGAGTAATACAAAACTAAGAATTAGTGATCAATAAAGTGCTAATAGTAGTTTAAAAACAACAACAACAACAACAAAACCATTATATTTTCAACTGTAAAAATAGTGAATGAGAGATAATGGATTGTTGGTTGAACGGCAGCAAAGTGGTCGATGGGGAATCAGGCCAATGCCCCGAAAATCCATGATTGCAAGGTGCAAAGTTGGATTCTAATCCAGGGCCCACGCCCGACCATCCACCAGCATCATCGCCCGCGCGCCCCCAACAATGCATTATAAAGTGATAAAGTAAAAGTGATAAAAGTTATGATTAGATTATGAGAAAAGGCGGCCAGCGACCAATAGGGAGTCCAGCCCGATGCCTAGAAAAATCCATGATTGCAAGGTGCAAAGTCGGATTCTAATCCAAGGATCCCTCTGGAACATCTATCAGCGTCTGTGCCTGTTTGGTTAGATAAGGTATTAATCTTAAAGGTAATGATTATATTATTGGTGGAAAGGCAACACCTAGCCAATGGGGAATCTGGCTAGATGCCCTAGAAAATCCGTAATTGCAAGGTGCAAAGTTCGATTCCGATCCAAGGATCCTGTCAGAACATCCATCAGTGTCTGTGCCTGATTGGTTATATAAGGTATTAATCTTAAAGGTAATGATTATATTATAGGTGGAAAGGCAACACCTAGCCAATAGGGAATCTGGCTAGATGCCCTAGAAAATCCATAATTGCAAGGTGCAAAGTTCGATTCCGATCCAAGGATCCTGTCAGAACATCCATCAGTGTCAGCGCCTGATTGGTTAGATGAAGTATTAATCTTAAAGGTAATGAGTAAATAAACTGTGAAAATGCAACCCCCAGCCTATGGGGGAAACTGGCTGGATGCAATGGAAAATCCATAATTGCAAGATGCAAAGTTGGATTCTTATCCAAGGATTCCACTAGAACATCCATCTATGTAAAATTTCTTTAATTATAATGAATTTTAAAAAAGTAAGTTTTTAAAAGTTTCTTAAAACTGTTCAAAGACTGAGCTTGTTTTATTTCTAATGGGAGATTATTCCAGTAATGAGGTGCTGCCCAGCTGAAAGATTTGTAACCAAATGTAGCGGTTTTAACTTTTGGTACAACTAAAGATAAGGAATTATTGGAACGCAGGTTTCTAGCAGGAATGTAGATGTCAAACATGTCTCTTACATATTTTGGAGCAAGACCATTCAATGCTTTAAAAGTATGCAATAAAACTTTGTATTGTATTCTATAGACAACAGGGAGCCTATGCAATTCTTTTAATATAGGAGTAATATGACTATTAAGAGATATCTTAGTAATAATACGAGCTGCTGTGTTCTGAACACGTTGCAGTTTTTTAAGACTTGAATCTGAGATGCCAATAAGAAGAGCATTGCAGTAATCCAAACGAGATGTGACCAATGAATTCACTAGGGTTTTTGTTGCATCCATGGACAGATATTTCCTTATTCGACTTATGTTTTTAAGATTGAGGTATGCAGTTTTTATCACATGATTTACTTGGCGCTCCATGTCCATGTGTGATGTAAAGTATGTTCCAAGATTCTTTGCATAACTAGTAGATTTGATCAGAGAATCACCAACTTTGATTTCTACACTGTCAACATGTTTAATGTTGTGTCTTGATGAAAATAGCACAACTTCAGTCTTATCAGTGTTCAATTTTAACATGTTTTTGTTCATCCATAAGATGACTTCATTCAAACAGTTTTCAATACGATACAAGGCTTCAGTTTTGGATACATTGTCCACAGGTTTAAATGAAATGTATAATTGTGAGTCGTCGGCATAAAAGTGATTCAAAAGACCATGTTTCCTACAAATGTCACCAACAGGCTTAGTATACATTGTAAAAAACTTTGGGCCTAAGACAGATCCCTGAGGAATGCCATATTTAACAGAAACAGGTTCCGAAAAGTCACCATCTATGCAAACAGTTTGAAAACGATCATTGAGGTAAGATGAGATCCACAATAGAGAATTATCCACAATGCCATAAAGGGAGCGAAGCCGATTTAGAAGTGTCTCATGATCTATCGTATCAAAGGCAGCTGACAAGTCAAGCATAACAAGAACAGCAACATTATTACTGTCCAAGGAGGTTAATAGATCATTTTGAACTTTCAACAATGCTGTCTCTGTTGAATGATATTTACGATTATGCTGACTGATGTGGTTCATGTAACGAGTGTTCAGCTAGATGACTTTCTAAGCGATTATTTACCACTTTTTCAAGTATTTTACCAATAAACTGAAGGTTTGAAACTGGTCTATAGTTCTTTAAGACAGCAGAATCTAGTCCAGGTTTTTTTCAATAAAGGACGTATAATGGCACTCTTCAAAGACTTTGGTACAGAGCATGAACTGATTGAAGCATTTATGATTTGTGTAATGATAGGTACTAGCTCATCAATACAAGCCTTCAGTAACCAAGTTGGCAGTGGGTCAAGTTCACATGATTTATTTGGTGCAGCCAGTATCAGTTTTTTAACCTCTTCTTGAGATGCAAGAGACATAATACTTAGCTTTGTTTCTAAGTCAAATTCACAGGTAGTCTCAACAGTAGTTCCAGTATTTTGTTCAGCAATGTCACTTCTAATAGTTTCTATTTTTGAGATGAAAAAATCACTTAAGTTTTGAGAGAGTTCAGTAAAACAGTATTTAGTTTTTATGTGTTTGTTGATTAAAAAAACTACAACCATCTACAACCATCTAGAAACTAGTGACTTAATATATATTTGTAAGATAAACGAAGATTAATAAGTATGTAACCGATGATGATCATTTATTTTTTTGTAACTTAAACATAGAATTGCAGAATAAGTAAAAGGTTGTTTGTGTACAGATAATAACAATATGCTACCTTGGTGTAGATGTCATCGGTTTCATTTTTCGTCTCCTGCCTTTCTGTGGTGTGTTTTCAGGCTTCCGTTTTGTGGGCTTTAGTCTTGCTTTAGATAGTTTGTCTTGAAGTATTTCTTGGTCGGTTTGTGTACAGGAATCAATAGTGTCAGTGTGAGCCTCTGCCCCAAGGTCATATTCTACATCTCCATTTTTCATTTTCATCAAGCATCCATCAAGCAGAAAGTTTGGTGCAGCAGCCGAGTGTCGTCCGGCTGTCAATTAGTATGCTATCAGGCATTGAACATTCTTTGAAAGCAGCCTGATAGCACTGGCAGGTGGCATCCAGAGCTGTGGATTTCTGGGCACTGTTTGAGTTGGAGGTTTAATTGAAAGCTGTCTAATCTCATTATATGTAAAATTATCAGGATTCAAACGTTTTGGTGTGTACAGATATTTCACATTCGATGTAGTGTTCAGTGCTAAATTCAATATTCAGTTCACTGTTTTCTGAGAAAGTAATCTTAAACAGCTTTTTGAAGAAATTCTCATTGTTGAAAACAAGCTCAACTGTTGCTTGATGGGATATTCCATTAAATTTTGGAAGGTAATCATTTCCTCCAAGACTCAGAGCTATTGAAATAGTCCGGCCAACACCAAGGATGACCTTGCTCGAGATGATGTAGAAAATGTTATTCAATTTATTGGTAGACATGGTCTTACTGATTCCAAATCCGATTGATGCCACTTTGTCATCCTTGGGCAACTCCCAGAATCCAAGATGGCGACCAAGATGGCGGCTAGAGGCTAAATTATACATGCACAATTTATTTTTACACATTATGGTCTTAAAATGAAGGACAAAAGTGATTTCAACATTTACAGATCGAGTTGGTTAAATTTTGTTATTCTTTTACAAACTTTAAATTCAAAATGGCGGTCAAAATGGCGGCCAAAATGGCGGGTAAAGGCTATTTTCTCAGTATCTAAAGAACAAATTGGCAGAAAGAGACTGAGTGCTGTAGAAATTTATTTACTTATAGAATAGTTCATGTTATTAAAGAAACCGATTGATTTCACTTAGTTATAACTTATTATTAACAATTATAAATCCAAAATGGCGGCTAAAATGGCCGATATGATCTAATAGTTCAGTATATAATATACGAGTACATACATGGACGGATAACAAACACATTTAGGTTTAAGTTTCAATGTTTGTTATATGATGTTTTGAATCTTTATAAACTCTCAAGTTTGTAAAACTAGTTAATCCCACCTGATAGCAACTCAAGATTCAAGGTGGGGTCAAAGATTACGATTACGAAGCAAATTCAACCAGTTCAATTTTTAGCAATAATGTATTGTAAAAAATGAAGTGTTTTCATAATGGCCTAGTTATTTGGCTAAAACAGTCATATTAGCCTTCGCCTGTGGCCTCGGTTTATAATGACTGTCTTCAGCCGAATACAGGCCGTTATGGAAACACTTAATTCACAATTGTCGCAGATAGGGTCCCAATAAAAAAACACCCAGATTGTACCAACATTCAAAATGGCGGCATCTTTTTGGAAGAAAAAAAGACGGCCTTTATGAGAAAACTCGGTCACTATGAGATTCGGAAGCAATCAAAATGCCTAATCTCATAAAAGCCGAGGTTTAAATGAAATGAAAATTTGATAAATAATTCGAGGGTTGCCCGCAAGATACTAGGTCTTCAACGCAATGTACTTATTACAGTCTTGCTGGCAACCCTCGAATTGTGATGGACAAACTAATTTAATTTCCAAAATATAAGCCATTTAAATAAAGAAAAACGGGAAAATAAAATTGGGTTAATATACAATTTACAGTAGACAATTTAATTTAGGATTATTATAAAGTGCTATCGTTTTGTTTAAGATTGCAATATGTGTGGATAATTGAAAAGCCTTTAGTTGAAATATTTTGATGCAGTGAAAATAAACTGATAATAAACATGTCAATAGCAAAATAAGCATGTGTCAAAAATGAGGAAGAAACTAATTGACTGAGCTCTATTGATTTCATTACACAAACAATGATACAATCTGACTTGACTAAACTTGACTTCTTTAGAATATGTGCTTTAATGTTTAAGTTTGCTTCTGTCTAATAATATTACATGACGATAGCACAATTCTCTGGTCGTTTTGTATGTTGATTACAACATGTTCAAGTGACGAAACAAATTATTGTTGACAGAGTATTTTGAAATCAACACTCTAAGCATATGCAATGATAAACTAAACATATTAATATATTAATGATTATTACCTTTAGAAAGTATCCAAGCGGGTACTAGCTTATGGCCAAAAGATATCATAAATGTCTTCACTTTTGATGTAGAATATGTGAACTAGCTTTATAAGCATATTTTACACCCATGCTAATAGTGTACCTTCTTTACATTGCTAAAAACTGACTGAGTTGTAACATTACATTTTGGACGAATGTCAGTTGACCGCATTGTTATAGTGTCACTCCAACAAAATAGATATCTCAAAAGAGTATCAGCACACCAATGTCGTCAGATATTTTTGGTGCTCAGCAAATTGCAGCATAAGTGATCATTTTTTGAACAATTTTGTTGTCTGTGCTTCTCGTACTAAGTCTTAAAGGTTTATGCGATTAAACATATATGTAATGTTACCGAAAAAATGAAGAATCACAATATATTACAATGCATTGTCTATAATGTTTGGAGTGGAACATATTTAAATATTACATACGAGATCGACAAGTTGTCTCAACGTACCATCCTTCTTTGGGGGAGTCTTTGCAGTTGATAGTGAATATACTCCAAATGTGTTTAGTAATCAGACATGTTTAAACTTTTGGCACTTATGCATCAGATCTGTTATGTGTTCTTTCAAGATATTTAGTGTTAAGTGAAACAATACATTTTACTACTTGGCCATGTTTTGTAATTAATGAAACCCTTAAAACCACCATCTTGCACAGTGTAACACTTTTTGCTAGATCATGAGCTAGACACTGGGTTCAAATAGCAGTGTATACGCTTATAATAAGAATTGGCATCTACGCCACGTAATTTCTCTCAATCCTTGTGAATAAAACCAAATTCTACTACACACTTTTGATGGAAATGTGCTTTTGTTAATTCTCCATTTTTTTATCAATGGCCAGAGTCATTTACAATGAAATAAAGAACATTCAGTTGTGATATCTGATGTCTAGATCGGACTTGAAATGATCCTATTGCAATTTCTCTTATTTACTATCAGAATGTGTTACAATGTCAACAGAATTTCTATCAATTGCTTTGGCATAAATATACTCTTGAAAGATAATAGAACATGCACACAATACTTACAATGTCATTAGTTCTTTTTCCTTTTTATAGCCTCCTTTAAATACATATTGATTATTATTGAAGTGGCAAACATATTGGGGAAGTGGTCGCTATTCTAAGGATATCACAACATTTGTTGTTCAATGAATTAAATATTATCAGAATAGTGTCTCTAAATTGCCATCTTAGAAACAATTTGCTTCCAGAGTCAACTGACAAGCTAACAAGTATTAACGATTTTGATATTCGCAAGACCAAGAGATATAAAAACCTAAACATAATGCTGTATACCCATTAGTTAGGAGTTATGTTTTTCAATGTGAATTGAAATTAATTTTAAACTCTAATCATTCATTTTGACCACCATCTTAAATTCTTGAAGTTATCCAAGAATACCAATATGGCATCAATCGGTTACATAAACAAAAAAGGATTAACTACGAAATAAAATGTATTGAAATCATTTTGTATACCCCAGTCTATGACTTAGCTCATTGTGGTTGATATATACCCGACAGCTAGTTATTCACGCCATTATAGCCGCCATCTTGGAGTTTGGAAATTGCCAAATGGTGCCAGTGTGGCATTAACCAGTTTCATAAACTAAACTCAAAGTAATTCTAACAAAAATGCATTAAAACTTTTTTTAAATGCCTCTATGTACAATCCTGCTCATTGTGGTTGATATTCCCGACAAATGTAGTTTTATCCGCCATTTTGTCCGCCATCTTGAATTGGATGATAAACGAGGGGTACCAAAATTGCAAAAAAATAAAATTGCAGATTATGTTAGACTAATTTCAGTTATTTAAAATTAGACTGTGATAAGGATGGATTTATTATACATTAATCAGCTTTCATCCGCCATTTTGTCCGCCATCTTGAATTTTGTGAGTTGCCCAAGAGTGCCGAAGTGGCATCATCCAGTTTCGTAAACTACAATATTTTAGCTTCAAGAAAATGCAATAACATTTTTTACATCCTTCCATGCACGGTTCAATTGATTTGTGTAGTTCATATACCGGACTAATATGTACCCGACAGTTGGTTTTTACGCCATTCTAGCCGCCATCTTGGATTTTGGAAATTGCCCAATGATGCCAGTGTGGCATCAACCAGTTTTATAAACTAAACTCAAGAGTTATTACTTCAAAAATGCATTAAAACTTTTTTGAAATGCCTCTATGTACGATTCTGCTCATTAGGGTTGATATTCCCGACAAATGTAGCTTTTATCCGCCATTTTGTTCGCCATCTTGGATTGGATAATAAACGAGGGATACCAAAATTGCATGAATTAAAATTGCAGATAATGTTAGACTAATTTCAGCTATTTAAATGATCAGACTGTGGTAAAGATGGATTTATTATACAATAATCAGCTTTCATACGCCATTTTGTCCGCCATCTTGAATTTTGGGAGTTGCCCAAGAGTGCCGAAGTGGCATCATCCAGTTTCGTAAACTACAATGTCTTAGCTTCAAGAAAATGCAAAAACATTTTCTACATCATTCCATGCACGGTTCAGTCGATTTTTGTGGTTTATATACCGGACTAAAAGCTTTTGCCCTACAAACTCATCCTTCCACGCTTGCTCAAAAAGTGACAGTATTGCAGTTACATTGTAAATGTCATATGTTCCTCCAGGTTTTTTCAGAATAACATACACATCATTTCTGAACTTAAGACTGTGTAAATGTAGCCGAGGCCAAAAACAGTGGGGCTGTGGCGTCTGTTACCAAACAAAGTGACTACCTCGTCACTGTTAGCTTATTTTTTTCTCTGCAAGCGACATGTTATTTCTTTAGCTGAATCTTTTTTAACACGGCTATAAATGCAATCACTGGTTCGCAACATTTGAAAATATTCTGACTTCTTTTTTACCAAATCTTCAAATATTTCATTTCTGAAATCAACAACACCCGACCTGTTAAAGTGGAACTCAAATAAACATATTTTTTTCCAGGCTTCAACATCAAATTCATGTTTGTATTCAGTGTGAAGAGTCTTAATTTCACTTTCAACAATTGATTCATCCGACAGTAGGTCTGCAGATAAGAAACTAGATTTTGAAACTGCATAATATATATCCCTAGTGGTTTCACATGCTGGGTCAATTGAAGTCAAAATTTTAAACTGTATTTCTGCTGCTATTCTGTTGCAAATATCATAATGTCCAGAATGAGAAAATAAAATGCAGAACGTGTTTAACAGCAAAAGCAGGATGACCACCTATTTCTTTTACGCTCCTTTCTTTTCCTTTCAGCCACTAAAATATATTACTTCTCTTTATTTTTGAGTCTGCAGGAGATTGTTTTGATTTTAACAGCGTTGTAAAGTCACTGAATACAACAAATTGATCTAGGCCTTCCTGGTGCACTGTTAATCCTTTCAGTAATGGTATATTAAATGCTATGGTACTGCATCTCATTCAACCAACTGCAAAACATTAGTAGAACATTATTACGATGGAAAATAATTAAAATGTAAAAATCAACAAATTATCGTAGAAAATATAACATGAAATATTGCGTGGAAACCACATTAAAGCAGCATTTTTCTGCTGATGGGGAAATTTAGATCAAGTTTATGTTGTTACAAATGAAAGTCATATTTAACAAATTACTTATGAGAAGGTGTACAAAGGGCAATAATTCATCTTAAATGACAGAGATATACAACAAATTTAAAACTTTAATGCAAAAATTACAAAGGGAAATAATCCATAATTAAACCAAGTAGAGCTGCGGTTGCTTTCTAATTCTGTTCATCAAATGGCATGTTATCATTGTATGAAGTTTCATAAAGGTCTGACAATAAATGGAAGACTTAATGGTAAATTGAAAACTTTAAAGCCACTAAACGAAGAAAAAATCTTTATCATCAATTTAAAAACATGTAAAACTATCAAAAAGACTATAGAATATAACTGCCTTTGGATTATAATAACTCTCTCTAGCGGGTTCCCTTTTAGGGGTCAAGTTATATAAAATATCAATTTCTTATAAAAGTGGGATACTTTTATAACATGCAAATCAGACTACGGAGATACCCTCTCAGCCAATCAAGTTGCTTAAAAGGTGTTTGATAAAACTTACACAAAATTGTTAAGTGTTGGATATGTCATATCGTCTTTCCAGTGGTTTACCCGAGAAATCAGTGCGTGCAAATTTTGAGCACGCAAACATTTAAACTGATGCTAAAAAGAAACGCCTCATTTCAACTTGGTACATAATTTTCGTGATTCAGAATAATATAAGGAAACATTAATGTTTTCACCCAGTAAGAAGTCCTTGGTGACTTACACAACGTGAGGTCTGTCGTTACTATGCTGATGACACAGTCATGACGTTGTCAGAATATAGAGACACTCACCGAGCAATAAAGCTGGTCTATATGTATGTCCAAGAGATTACCTTGGCAAACAACGAGTTGTGACTTAAACTCGATTTAAGACACTTATAAGTCTTAAGGCGTTACATAAGTCGAAACACGACTTATCACTGAACTCTACATTCTCCCAACACCATGACCACGATGATACGAGGGGAGAGATAGACGTTGGTGACGGTGGCATAACTTTAGAACCGTTTACGCCAAACAAGAAGATTTCCCAATATTTATCGACTTATTTGGCATACACGGTTACCCTTTCACCACACATGACGTAGATACTGCCATGAAAATCTGTTACGCAAATGATGAAGGCATAAATATGATATTATCTAGTTGTCTTACCGACATTACACTCATTCTACCTAAACGTGGTCTATCAGCAAACGTTTCTGTATACCGTAAGACTTAATTGGTTCGTTTCTTTTTCCCATCAGTATATGTTCATGTATAAAACTATTTACATGATTTCGTGATTTTTTATTGGCTTTCGCACGAAATTCACCATACAAAAGTGTATTTATCAAAGCAAAAAATTTGTTTTCTTCCGATTTGAAGTTGTGGTTATTTTTAGCCAAGACGGGATGTTCCGATCTCGTTCGTTGAGTTCCGTGATTTTCCGTAGAGTCATTACTTTGGGTTTATCGCTAATTTTAAAATAGTATTAGTATAAATTCTGGAGAAAATACTTGAGTTTTTTGGGGCCTTGGATGCGTTTTATATATTCATTTAATGTTTGCATGAGTTTTAAGCAAAAGCGTGATACTTGACAATTATCAGCGTTCTATTTAGTAATGGGGCTTTATAACAAAAATGCTTACAACACCGGACACACGCCCGCCAACCTGACCGCCCGTGTTTCACCAAACTATAAGCCTAATTTTCTTTGTTGAAAAACCGGCTAACAAAATGATATTACCCTTCATGTACATTTATTCTCTTTGGTCTGTATGCAGGCATAAAATGAGATACAGAATTCCATAATAATTGCTATAATGTAAAAAAAATCACCAAACACGACGATTTTCTATAACTCTTATTAATTTACTACGTTTCGCCTTGCGGCTTCATCAGGAAATGATTTTTTTATTATAATAATTGCTAAACAAATTCATCAGCTCTGAACTGAAGACAACTCAACCCGAGACTACTCAATTCCTTACAAACGGATTCTGTTGTCCCGACTTTGAGTTGAGTTATGCACGGATTGAGTTGTCTACGTGTTGAGTTGTCCCGTCCTCGAAAATCTATCTTTTCATTTGAGAAGGAAAACGCTAGTTATGATCACATACAAATTTAGTTGATTCCATCCGTTATTGAGATATTTAATATTTTCACGGGTCTGAGCTCAACGCATATCACCAATAACATACAAAATAAATAACTCAGAACTAAAGTTTGTAAGTTTTCCCATCCGTACACAGGCGGTTCAAACGAAGATTTTTACACATAAGCGCTAAAAGCACGAGACACGAAATATTAATGTTCTTTGTACACATGCTTTTATTATTACGGTGAAATGTGTTTGTACTGGGGGAAACCCCTAAAATTGAATTTAGTTTATTATCTTTTAAAAGTCTAATACCGAACTACACGCTACACATTTTGTTGTTGAACTGTAATCCAAGCAAGACATATACTGAACCAAAAAAGAAACTTTCGCAAAGTATGTGCCAATGGTTCAAGGGTACCACTTAGATGTACACACATATATACATGTAGTAACTTGTAAAACTGTTGCTCGTGTCAATAATACAGTATTTACAAAATCATAACATTGATTTCATCGACGACTGGCACTCAAAAAGTCCGGATTTGAACCCATTATTGAACATCTTTGGGATAATCTGGATAGACGTGTACGTCGACGTCCTAACCCTCCAAACAACACCAACGATCTTCGAGCTGCATTGCTTGAAGAATGGAATAATATTCCACAGGCTGACATCAAAAAACTTGTTCGACGTCGCTGTCAGGCAGTCAGCATCGCCCACGGCGGCCACACACGCTACTGATTGTTAACTTTAGAAATGACTCCTACCTTATTTTAATTTAAAATTCAACAATCAATCTAATCCTTTCCTCCAAAATGACGATTTTTAAAGAACCACAATACATTATTTTACAAAAAATGTAAGCTTTCAGCCAAAAGGATTGAAACTGTACTAACATATCTACAATCAAACTTTTTTGGTTCAGTATATTACTTGAACTGCCAAAATGTTAAACATTGGACCCTCGTATAGCGGTTAACGTGCCTCAGTAAAATAATATCTAACAAATTCGATAGCTCTCTTAATATCAATCTGATTAAAGTCCGATCTAAAATTTCAGCTCGCCTACTCGCTAATATAGATCTGGCCGTTTAAAAACGAGTATCCCATTTTTCTTTTCTCATCATAATATTCTTGACGAAATTGA
Source organism: Mactra quadrangularis (assembly GCA_025267735.1). Taxonomy (NCBI): domain Eukaryota; kingdom Metazoa; phylum Mollusca; class Bivalvia; order Venerida; family Mactridae; genus Mactra; species Mactra quadrangularis. The sequence goes on along the minus strand of CM046311.1, from coordinate 22,835,992 downwards.
TATGCTTATTTACTTTTTTACATCGTCTACGAGCCGTCCCATCGCAGACCGTGAATAATTCCGCTGTTAAATTAGCTCTTAAACCTTGGTCTAAAAAAGAAATTACGAAATCAAAATGTTTTAATAGTATTTCGTCTAGATGAAAGCTACGCATTGATTGGTCGACATGAAGGTCATTTCGACGTGGCCGTCCATAAAGATCTTAGAGATCCTGTACGACAAGGCTCTACATGTTATCTGTTTACGGAGAATTGTTCAAGTATATCTCTCACTTATTTCAACCACCATATAAACGTTGTAACTATACGCTCCAGCTGTTATTTTCAACTCGAGTTTTTTTCAACAAGTATCCGGTCCGTACAAACAAATGTTTCATAATCTTGATATAAATCAGTCTGGTTACTGTTCAAACTAAGTGTGTATTAAAAAGTGTCGCTGATAGATTTGTGGATGTGCTTATAATAATGTGGATATTTGTATTTATTTTATTACATCTATTAATAGGTAAGTAAAATAGTTTTCTGTATTGCCTAGGTCTTCTTTTTTAACATTTAGAATTACTGACAACGGACTTGATATATATAACCAGAAGCATTGAACTGGTCGTATTTTAAGTCATGCATGTTTTTGTACTTAGAATAATTGACTTGCCCACTAAATAGGGGAACCAGCTATAATGCATGGACAACTTTTTGTTGATTTAAACAGATCTTTTTATACGTATCATTTATTTTAAATAGTGTGTATGCACAGAGCATGTAGGCCTAATGATATGTTTTTAAAATACATTTTGTAAGTGTGTACTAATTAAACTATAAAATCATTAAAATAATTCACCCCTTAATATTGGTGTGTAATGAAACTGGCTATGTTTATATACGCAATGTTTACGTGGACGACCTGCACATTGCGTTAATAAGCTAAGCCAGTTTCATTACACACCCATATTTAGTGGTGAATTATTTTACAATCTTATAGTTTAGTTTGTTTATAATTCTTCTATGAATATATTGTATAAAATTACGATATGAATATACACAATTTAAAATAAATGTAAAATATCAAAGTGGTAAGTATAAATCAGTAAAATGTTGTTCATGCATCAGCTTATTCACCTATTTTGTGGGCAAGTCCATTGTTTAAAGTACAATGACCCGCATGACTTAGAATACGACCTGTAGTCTATGCATATCCGGATCGTGCAAATGTTTCAAAGCAGTCCAATATCATACACATATGCACATCAATATAAACTTTAGTTCGAACCACAGGCTGTCGGCATGAAACAGTCCCATCAAAAATATTGTATACACACACACACTCACCCCCACATATATATAGTAAAGGTATGTAACTCATCACCACAGAAACCTCGAAAAAAATTACCTGTCTTATTCAACGGGCTCCTGTGTTTTTATTTCATGATCGATTTTCGAAAACTTGGTCTTATTCATCAAAAAAATGGTTGATCTGTTGATTGCTTACAAAAGCTTATTAATTAAAAGCTATTGAAGAAAGTTATGAGACGTTAAACAGGAAAATTGTCCAGGTCGTTACTGTCTGGACCTACCGAAAACCGTTTCCTTCTCGAACGTAACTCATAGATGTGTACGTGGAACTCAGATAAAAATGAACCAAAAACAGAGAAAATAATATTTTAACTCACTAGCCTCTCTCACAGTCGCCTAAGGCAAATAATTTGATCACTATCATAATTTTTCCTTGACTTGTCGTGAGTTGTTTTCGTTGGTCTCCATTTTTAGAAAGAAGTCTAGGCTAAAACCGAACTCATACCGTTTTTACGGATCATACAACTCTACCCGAGGACTAAATCTGTGAACTAGTACCTTTAAGCATTTGGGACTTAAAAATTGTCAAAACTCGCATGATTTTAAAATAATTACAATGTAAGATGGTCTTAATAGAGGAACTTCACTGTTTTAATTTACGCAAAAATGTATGTTTTACACAAGCGTGTGAACGAGTACAACAACATATTGACGAATTATGCAGTCACTATAGTCTAGCCGTATAGAGAAGACGTAAAAACTTGAATAATAAAAAATGTTCATACATTGCATAAAAAGAAAATGGAGTAGGGAATTCAGATTATTACTGTCACATAGAATTAGAGCTGCAACGATTCACCGGAAAGTCGATTTGATGCGATTCGATATTTTTTCTTTCGATTCGATTTTTTCGATTCGATTCATCTATTAGAATAATTAACTCCAAATATGCATTTATACATTTATTTGAGAGTAAAACTATTTATTATTGATAAAACAAAAGTGTTACTCAAATTAAATTCACATGAAACCCGAAAATCTGCTAAATTAAGATTGCTTTTTTAATTACGAAATGGACTGGGTACGAATATAAAGGTCACGAAAATGTATCATTAATGTAATATCAACTAAAACATATCTATATATACAACATGAACATAAATTGTATCAGAATAAGCAGCTCTTAATATACTGCAGATAACGCTTTGCTACTTGATTTAATAAAGGGAAATAACCGTTGCGGGGAGTTAGTGTCTTTTAGGTGCCCTTTTGCTTTTATGATTATAACTTATGTAGATACGTTTAAAGGTCAGTATCGAATCGAAATTCGTGGGTCCCGAATCGAAATCGAATCGCCGCCGTCGCAGTCAAGTTTCGATGTATCGAATCGAATCGTTGCAGCCCTACACAGAATTAACTTCTTGGCTATCGAATATTTAGTAAACATGTGCTGTAATAAGACTCAATGAACAAAAACTAATTTCGTAAAATAAGCTACTCATCCTTAACAACGGTATGCATGACCATTGAAAACAGATATTGTCCGTTTTTTCTCTTCCCTGTCAAAGCTTGAATAATTACACAGTGACTGAATGCATTGTTTTGTACTGGCGGCCTAATTGTTATTTAACATATATTGACTAAAACATATCATACGGCGTAAACAGCTTTACTCGATTACAATACACACTTTCGGAAACTCATGGATGTATTACAGCAATGATTGTGATAAACGCATTCACCGTGAAATTATTCATGTTTTGACAGTTGAGAAAAAAACGAACAATACATGTAGTTGTCGAACTATGCTGTTGTGAATAATAAGGGAATTAAGTCAGTTAGTCATTCAATTTGGGACTTAAGTCAGTTATTTCCCTTTGTATACTCTTCGAATAGGTAAGTCCAATTAGTTGGATTATTCAGATTTTACCCTTACTTTTTAATGTTACTTTGCCAAAATTTATCTTAAATAACTTTTTTGTTAATCATTTAATTTGTTTAAAAATTCAAGCTTAGTATTTTAAGCGTAAAGAACTATTTTAATTTCATCCCTTCTGATAATAATCTTCATTAACAAAAAAGATGAAATATATTGTTTTCCTTACATAGGACTTCAATGATAAAATCCGAGGATTCCAACTTTAAGAACCTACTAACCAATCGGATAACTTCAGAATTTATCAGGGAAAGATAACTGACAAAAGTCCCTATATGAATCAATGATATAATGTATGCGCCACTGAAAGTTTCATAAAAAATCAGCGTATATGAACATCATCAGAACAGAAACATACTCATGGTTTTCATCAAATGTTTGTTGGTTTGTTTTTTGGGTTTAACGCCGTAGATATTCATTGTATTAGTCATAAAACGGCGATCAGTCAACCTACTCACTCCTCCTACATAATTAAAAATCATTGGTAGGAGGGAGAATGACCGTAGAAGTAATTTCATGACCAAGCTTCACGAAAGTATGTCCCGCCCGGGAATCGAACCCACGACCCTCGATCATTAGACATACGTGCTATCAACTAAGCTAGCAGGGCGGCTAACACATTCTTGCAGCAGACAAATAATTAGAACTTTAAAAATCAAAGCATTGGAGTGCTGCAGGAACGATGTCCTGAACTTATTTATTAAATAAAGAATATAATTATGTCAAAATATATAACTTGTGCATCAATATCATCTATAACATTATGTTTTAAGTATCAATAATTGATTAATTATTGATATAATTCAACAAGAGCAGTCCAAGAACAGAACTAGAAATTTTGAGTGTTTTACTCGTTGCAAGTTTATCTTACTTTATCAAACACACTAAATCAGTCGAATAATAATAACCAATTCATATAAATATAAAACAGGCATAACTTCTACGAGAACATGTACGCTACCAGTATTTCAGTTCTTTGAATTTGGACATATCATAATGAAACTATTGTAAACGTCTTTTGTCTAATACTATGTAATTAGTGTTTGTAATATTTTGATTTTGTTGTTTAGCTCTCCAGTATTGGAGGAAATAAAGTTATATACTCAATTAAATCTTTTTGGTAGGGGGGGGGGGGTTCACTCTTGTTATGCAAGTTGTTTACTTTCTCATACAGCGTTAGATACAGGTCGTATTCTACGTCCTGCGTATTTTAGTACTTTAAACAATAAACTTGCCCACTTAATAGGCGAGTAAGCAAATGCATGAACAGCACTTCAATGATTAAAACATACCCCATTCATATTTAACTTTTATTTTGAATTGTGTGTATGAAAATTATATTTTTATAATGATGTGCCTATAAAATAAGCGTTTACTAACTAAACTATGAATTTGTGAAATACATCACTCCTATATATTAGTGTGTGACGAAACCGGCAATGTTTGTACACGCAATGTTTACGTAGACGACAGGTCGTTCACGTAAACATTGCGTATATATATATGTTACAGGGATTGTGTGTATCCATGGACTTTTATGTAATCCCTGGAATTTAGGGATTTAATGTAATCCCCAACCATGTAAAATCCTGTCAGGGAATACATGAAAACCCTAAAGTTACTAGGGATTTCACGTATTCCCTGATTTTCTTTTCAATTTTTACACATATTCCCTGACCACAAAATTATTATGATTTGAATGTAAAATATGATTCATTGTGTGTTTTAACTTTATTTTTCCCTGTTATGCATTGATACTTTTGTTATGAGAATGCAATTACAGTATTACAGCTTGAGTTTCAAAGCATCGGTATAAACCTAATATTTTTTTTAATTACTTGAATTCCCTAACTTGGTAAGGGATTTCGTGAAATCACGGGTTACACACATTCCCTGTAACATAATTATGTTGATAGAGTCCATAAATACGAAAGCCGAATGGTGTCAAATGAAAATAAAAATAAAATTGTACTATGTCGTTATAACGAGTTATTTGACTCGTAATTACGAGACAATTAAATCGTAATAACGAGATAATTAACTCGTTATAACGAAATAACTAACTCGTTATAACGAGATAATTAACTCGTAATAACGAGCATTAGCTTATACACATATTAAGCGGGCAACATTACCTAGAATTCGATCTGTATAGTTAGTGAGTCGCTCATATTAATTGTGGAGAAACCAGGGCAGTATAAATATCATGGTTTTACACAACACCATTACGTTTCGCTACCTTAATGTTAAATACATACAATTCTTGAATATATATAAATAATTAAAACGCTTTCCACAATTTTAATCGTTAAATCGTTAAGTTCAATCCTAGACATTAAGGTATGGAAGGCGGCAGATAGAGCAAGAAGACAGGTTTTAAAGTGCCACCTGGTGTTAGTCAGAGCTAGATAATATACATTAGTTAATGACTTTAACGACCGACGTCACAAACTGGCGTAGAATTTTATTATAATGAGATGTTAATGAGTGTCACGCTTGAACTACGCCACTTTGTCTATGTTGAAAATTGTTGAAGCTTGAAAAGAGTAATCTTATACTTTCTTGTTACCATTGGAACGATGTTTAGATATCGTTTCAATAATGCAACACATAGCTATTTCTAGTTTATGTCCGAAAATGTTCATATCAACATAGAAATTGTGATTGTTTGATTTAAAAACTCTGCACAAACTTATTTAGTAAAATATATAGTTTACTGTTCGATTCAGTATTTTTTGCAGAGAATATTTGGCTGTCAATTATTATTCACGAGTCCAACTGCAAATTTCTGTGGCCAAGAAGGAAGTACATAATGTAGTTACTTAATACATTATACAAGAATAAGCATTTCCAAAAATGTTTGAAATCCACGTTTAACCGTGTATCACATCCTCTCGTTTGAGTAAAATATTCAAGCAATATGCGTCAGCGTTTTAAACCGTGCAAAGTCTATTTATAGAATACCGGGATCGGCGTGCCGTGTTTACGATATGTAAAACATTTGGACTAATTCATTGTGCAGAACCTTTTGGGCTGATAAAAGATACATCAAATGTCAGGCGCTGTTCGGTACATGTTCCGACTGCACTCGTAAACAGCATTATTATGATAGACTTTAGAAAGTTTCTATCTTGCATATAGGAATTATATTTAATTTTGCAGCATAGTGTTCCTGGGAACGTCGATAATGATGTCATTCAATTTTTTAGCCCATCGTAGGCAACCACGGTACCTTTTCAGTTACACTCCATTTGTACCGTGGGCAATTTGACCAGCAAAATACATTCGAAACTACTCGGCCATTCGCTATGAATAACCTCGGACATATTAAGACGCAATTTTGGAATTAGCTTTTCGTCACATTCCAAAACAAAATGATTTGACCGGTGTTAAAGTAAACATGTGTTTATTTCTCACAGGGTAGCGCCTTTGTTTTAATATTCAATTATATATGTATTTGATTTATAGTAATTTAAAACATATGATGGATTGTGACTTCTGTATGGTGGATAGTTCTGCCATCAGATAACCACATAAGTAACTAATTAATCTTTTAATTAATTTGTTAGTTATGTGGTTATCTGATGGCAAAAATATGCAACCATACTTCTGCCTATGAAAAATTGTAAGTAAAATATTGTATCGGAGAGGTTACTGTGATCATTTTTCGTGTGTTTGAAAGACGATTGGGTTAGAACAGTCAACGATTGACATTGTCGTGGTGGCCGCCATTTTGAATGTTTAACCAAATCATTGATATGAAACGGAATTTGAATCGGTAGTTTTCTGCAGTGGTTTCCTTGCGGAACCAATGAAACGTTCTCAACAATTAATTGTAATTACAAGATTTTCTTAACTGAGTAACCTACGATACATAACGCAGCATAGCGAAATAATGTACCATGGAAGGTCCTTGTTTACATCTAGTTGATGGTAAAATGTTTCTCTTCTCGATAAATGTTTTAGTTTTATATTTACAGGTGTAAGAGGGTTTTGTGATGAACCAGATGTTCCGGCTCATTCTTTTATCAAAGAAATAATACAGGAAGGAAATAATAGCCGGTATGATGAAGGCTCATATGTCGTTTATCGTTGTGAGGATGGGTATATACTGGAAGGAAATATACGCAGAATATGCCAACAAAATGGAAAGTGGACGAATGTAAATTTTCAGTGTATTGGTATATATTCAGTTTGATTTATTCATTTCATTAATGATGACCATCGTACATTTTAAATTTTAACATTCTGGGACACTTCATCAAATTCACTTAACTTTTCATATTGAGATTCGTCAAATGCAAAGTAAATGTTAAGATTAAACTTGAGACTGTAGTCTGGTTTTTTTATCGAGCAAAATTTTGCTACTAATGATCATAGCAGTTTTATTAGTTAAAACTACAGTCGTTAAGTATTCAATTTGGGAGCTCCCTCCATTTCGAATCCAGCCATGCAAGTTGTATTCAATAAGTCATTAACCCTGCGTATCGTCATCAGCTGTGGACTCCCTTTGTACGCACTGGCAAACGAAAAACAATAATCATGAGAAATGTTCTAACTTGCCCCATTTTGATATAAAAAAGTTCAAATTGTATTCGTAAGCAACCTAGTAAACGTAAATTGTCGAACAATCACGTTTATAGACGAAGTTTCTAGAACAACATAGCGGAACAAATATCAACGTCATGTTTTATTTCGTGCCTACATGATGAGTGATAAGTAAACACGCCATTCTGTTGACGACGAGAGAAATATCGTCAAATTAAGATTAAACTTCAGTTGGCAAATCATAAATGAGGCTATGAAAATGAACTACAGTTTGTAAAAAAAACCCATATTGTTTATGTAAACAATATAATGAACTAATCCACCACAGGGATGGCAATACAATATTTAATTTTGATATGTTTTATAAGTGTCTTGTTGATGTAATGGTAAAGCGATGGTTTATCCAACTTACTAATTTTGTTAAAATGAATAATACAACTTTTATTTTCAATACTGCTTATACCTCTAAAATGGACTGTTTCAATTTTAATGTCTACACAAACACGTATCGTCCGATCTCATGTTTCGACGCACATATATTTCGACGCCATCTTTGTATATCTCGTTCCGGTGACGAAAGCGACCTCTGTGACGTCATACTTCGCTTCGCTGAACAATACGCACAATTTTACTACGCTAAGAATAAAAATGTGGAAAGTCAGAGATACGACGGTAAGAATTTTCCTATTTACTGTATTTGGTTCATTTTTTGCCGTTTTTCACTAATGCATAAATATCTTCGTTTTTGCAAGTCCATATTTTGCATTTGAGACCGTGGGAAAAAACGCAGGTCGTCCGTCTGGTACGCTGACCTTATTTTTAAAGTCACGTGACAGTCATGTGACCTACCATTGATGTGTAACTCATGATTTTCACAGTTTTGTAAGGTGTACGCGTTACATTGCCTGGCGCGCTAATTAGTTTTTAATTGGTTGTACATAAAAACCATTGTGATTGTTTGGTTTTAAATACCAAAATATAAAGTACAGATACAACAAAATAAACTGTAATGTAATTCACATAATTTTTTTTCTAAATTTCAGATATCTAAGACTAAATACAGATGTTATTCTCCCACATCTATGATCCAAGCTGTTAATAGAGTGAGAGAGACTGGTTCTGCTATAAGAACAACAGCTAGACAGTATGGGGTTCCTGAGGCTTCGTTGAGACACAAGCTTAGTGGAAGGGTCAATCCAGATTCTGTGAGATCTGGACCTCCTCCAATGTTTTCCCAAGAAGAAGAGGCTCACTTTGTTCAACACTTGAAGTTTATGTCTTCATGTGGATATGGCTACAGCCGGTCAGAGGTCATTGATATGGCCTCTGATTATGCTGTCAGTTTAAACAGGAGGACGGTTGATAAGCATTTGTCTTTCCAATGGTATAGTAGCTTCATGTCACGCTGGCCAGAGCTAAAAATTTTGAAACCACGTGGTCTGCAACTCCAAAGAGCAAAAGCAACTACATTCAGCTGTGTGACAAATTACTACAGAGAGCTTGAACACATCTTAGTTAAGTACCAGTTGAAAGACAAACCAGAAAGGATCTACAACATTGATGAAAAGGGGTTAAGCACCTCACATAAACCCCCATCTGTTTTGTCTAGTTCTTCAGTGAAACCACAGGCAATAACCTCTGGAACAAGGCAGACTGTTACTGTTATTGGTTGTGGTAATGCCATTGGACATAGCATTCCACCTTATTTTGTTTTTCCTGGTTGCAGAATGAGACAGGATCTGCTACATGGTGGGTGCCCAGGAGTTAATGGTAATGTTTCTGAATCTGGATGGAGTAACAGTACAATTTTTAGAAGTTATATCGAATTTCATTTACTTAAATATTTACCAGAAAGATCTGCAGATAATCCAGTTCTTATTCTTTATGATGGACATAAATCTCACATTAATATTAATTTGATTACATGGGCCAAGACTGAGAACTTAATTCTATTCATTCTTCCAGCTCACACCAGTCATGTGCTCCAGCCGTTAGATATTGGTTGCTTTGGACCATTAGAAAGAATTTATAACACTGAAAGTCATAAATTTATGAGACAAAACTGTGGTAAAACTGTGACAAGATACAATGTTTGTGAACTGGGTTGTACAGCTTATGTAAAAGCCTTAAGTCCAGACAATTTAAAATCCTCATTTAGAAAGGCTGGAATATATCCATTCAATCCAAATGTGTTGAGTGCTTCAGTATTTGTGCCCTCTGAACCTCTGCAAGAAACTGTTTCACTTTCAGAAGAACCTTCATGTGAATTTTTTAGTCAGAAAGAGGCTCCTATAAGATCAAACAAGCCAGCTGCTACAAAGCGCCGCTATTTAAGCCACTCTGTTAGTGGCAAACCAATCACTGAAGATAATATAGCTGAAATTGTCAGAAACCATCAACACAGCCAGGCTACTGTAAAACCTAGTACATCAGCAGTAACTAAAAGATCAAAAAAAGATATTCCTCCAGCTAGGTCTAAAGATACTTTATCAGAATCGTCTGATGATAATGACACACAGGTCTGTTGTGTCTGTAATTTGTACTCTCCTAAGGAAATACAAAATAGTACATCATTAATTATTTTGAAGTGGGTGGAATGCAGTGCATGTGGACACTGGGTGCACTTGGCCTTTTGTACAGAAGTGAGGGTAATCAGAAGAGGTGATACTTTTCTGTGTCCACACTGTGTTTAGACAATGTTTGAAAATATAGATCTTGGGTTAAATAATGATTAATATTGATATTAAGTTGACTCAATGATATATTTGACTGTATTAATGTTGATATATATAGCCTTATGGTATTGTTTTATGATAGAAAATATATCTTTATGCATGTTTATTAATATTATGAAAATGTATTACTTTTTTAGTTGTTTTTTCCACATATGAGCTCGCACTACTTTTTTGGATGTACATGTTACATTACAGTGAAAATGGCAGGCATGGCTGCTCAAATTAATCAACCAATCAAACTGCGTCATTTCATATGAGCGTAAACAAACATGGATGCCTGTATAGTCTGGGGAAGAAATCCCCATTTTATGTCCAAATTGATTGAAAACACCTGGAAAAACGGTTAGGTAAAGCAACTTATAAACTGCAGATCTTTTAAAATTCACATAAATATACATTTCTCTAATAACATGAAAGATATGGTTGTTAAAAAGCTTACATGCGTCGAAACTAATGACACCAGGATACGTTTGGTTATTTTGTACAGACTATATTTGTATTAATCAACAAACATGCATTTTTCAAATGTTCTTTGTGGTGTGGTTGTTAGAAAGCATGATCAATTGATGACTATCCTTTGTGACATTTCTGTGGATTTAACTGTGAGTCATACACGTAAACCATTTTCGGAAAATTGCACTTGTTTTTCATGACGTACATTTCTCCTTGCAACTTATACACGTTGTTTCAAATGTAATGCCCGTATATTTTCCTGTGGTTTTGTCATAGGTGAAACCTCAGTAGTCAGTAATCGTCATTGTGTTATTTTAAATGTCTGTTGTGAGGCGATGTTAAGGGTACTTTGTGTTTGTTGGCTTTAGTCCTTCTTTTTCGCAATCTGTTTCAAGATTCACTGATGTAAATAAATGTATTCAACACATTACTTAATGATTAATAGATTCTGGTTTTGTCGCCGACCATCCCAGTCATGGGACGTGGTTTCAGCATAGAAAAAAAACAACAAGTCTTGTTGGTAGTTACTTGTTTAATATGGTTGTATTGTAGACGTGGATAATGGTGATAATTTAGTTAAACCAATGAAGTATATAAATATATAAATTAATCAATCTGAAAATAAATACAACAGTGAATTAAAACGTAGCCAAGAACACGTGGTCATGATATAAAATGAGTTACACTTTAACAGTCTTAGTAATGAAAGATTTAAAAACAATTTAAATTAAGCTGAAGACTGACATAATGAAATAAATTAATAAATATTCAATAATTTACAAAAAGAGTGAAAAACAAATAAATATTCGATCATAATTCAAAAGAGTGAAAATCTATTCAAATACCTGGTTTGGTTTAATACAAAACCAGAACAACTGGTTCAAGTGAAGTATAGTGGCAGAGTGACTAAAAGTTAATCGTGCGCGGTTATCGGAAAAAATGGTCACGTGATGGGTGGTACGATAATGAAATGAAATTAAGTGTTAAATATTCGATGTTTTAGTATTGTAAATGAGATGGTAATGGAAATACTGTCTACTAATACACTACATAGAAAAACTAACGATATAAATCTACCTATGACATACACCCCCCAGTTGAAAAATGGCGTCCCGACATTTGTAACTATCAAAAATAAAAACAGAATACGTATACAAAAATGAAATATAAAAAATAATTAGATAATACAATAAACAATATGAAATAATACAAGTACGCGAAGAATCCAAAGGATTATACGCAAAGTTTACACAATTAAATGCAAAATAAAATGTTGAAACTCTCCCTCAAAAGGTGAGCTAGTGTCATAATGATAAGCTATTTGGGAAAGAGCTAAAGCTGAACAAATAGCTTCTAACACTTAATAACAGGAAACACAACATGTATAGACAACTTCAACATATAAACATCCACTTGTCATTACATAGTATGTGACAATAATATAAACTACTCAGTAAATATCCCACAATAAACATTCTGTAAATCTATATTGACTCATATGTGGAAGTAGTTGTACTAATACAGGATGTTAGAACATCATAATTAATATAGGTATGTATAAAACAAACAACGTGGCCATACATAAACATACATAAAACTTGTACAAATTCAAATACACTAAGATCACATTCAGTTTTTGGTGTGTGAAAAAAATGAACCACAAACACAGTTTTAGCACATATCAAAATGTTCTGCTAAATACTTAATCATACAAACACAATCTAAACTCTTCGTTGTGGAATAATATATTTAGGTACTTCATCAGCTGATTCATACCCTAGTGGCAGTAATAAATTCCTATGTAAACGACGAATCTTTTTCGCACCTGAAATATATTTTTTTGCATTAAATACAGGTTGATCAAGAAACGGTTGTGAAACAATGACATAAGGCTCTTTTTCCCATTTATCTGCTAATTTTTGTTTACCTCTTAATGAAACATTTCTAACTAGTACTAAATCACCAGGTTTTACATTGCTAGCAAAAGCGGATTTATCATATCTAGCTTTATGAATCTTAGCAGACTTAGCAGCACATTCACTGGCTTTTTTATAAGCATCAGTAAGCCTTTGTCTCAATTTTCTTACATATTCATTTTTAGGCTTGCTTTCTATATCATCACTGGTTAAACCAAGAAAAGCGTCAATTGCTAATTTGGGCTGTCGGCCAAACATAATAAAATAAGGTGAATAACCCGTACTAGGATGTATTGTTACATTGTATGAATGTACCAAAGAAGCAACATGAGCTTTCCAATCAGCTTTTTGGCTAGGTTCAAGAGTGCCAAGCATTTTGAGTAACGTCTGATTAAATCTCTCCACCATTCCATTACCCATTGCATGGTAAGGTGTAGTACCAGCAAGCTCACAAAGCTCTTTAATCAAAGTAGACTCAAAATTAGCCCCTTGGTCGCTATGAATTCGTGATGGAAAACCATAATGCACAAAAAACCTTTCAAACAATACCTTAGCAGTTGTTTTTGCGGTTTGATTAGTTGTAGGAAAAGCTTGGGCATACCTAGAAAAATGATCAGTTATAACTAAAATGTGCTCTTGGCCACCTTTAGATCTTTCAAGGCTTAAAAAATCAATACAAACAATATCCATGGGCATTTTTGATTCAATACTTATTAATTTATCCTTTGAAGGCAGAGTTTTCCTACATATACACCTTGGACAAGAAGCAACTTGTTCTTTAACATAACTATCCATACCAGGCCAAAAGAAACGTTGTTTAAAAAGACTCAAAGTGCGGTCTCTACCTTGGTGACCCTGATCACAATGAAGCGCTAGAAAAATGTCGTTTCTAAGCTTTTCTGGCAAAAGTAACTGGTGATATTTCTGATTGTTCAAGGTACCAAGACAATAAACAACACCATCACGCAATTCAAGTTTATCCCAATAACGTAAGTATTTAATAAGACCTTGATGTAGGTTCGAATCCGGCTTAGCCAACGGTCTCGTACCTTCAATCAGGTGAGTATGAACTTGGGATATGATTGGATCTTCCAACTGAGCTTGCTTCCAATCTTTAGAACTGAGTGAAAATGCATGTAAAATGTCATTAGGAATATCAACAGACTTGTCAATGACTTCCAACGATTCAGGGTTTGCAATACTATATGCAAGGGGTGCTTCCTCAATAGACGAGTTGGCAACCGTAGCTAAAGCACTTAAAGCATTTGACTGAACACATGTACTTGACTTGGAAGGTATTCTCGACATGCCATCAGCATCGGAACAAGACTTACCAGACCTATATTTAGCTTCAAAATTGTAATTGGCCAATGCAGCAATCCATCTCTGGCCTGTAGCGTCAAGTTTGGCTGACGTGGTAACATAAGTTAGAGGATTATTGTCTGTGATAACCTCAAATTTTGTACCATACAAATAATCATGGAATTTTTCAGTGACAGACCACTTTAAGGCTAAGAATTCAAGCTTGTGAGCAGGATAGTTCTTTTCAGAAGGCTTTAAAGACCTACTAGCATACGCTATTACCCTGTCTTTATTATCTTGTTTTTGATATAGGACTGCTCCAAGACCGGCCAAGGATGCGTCACAATGTAATGTAAATGGTAACCTGTAATCAGCATACCCTAAAATAGGAGGGGAAATGAGACTATTCTTGAGATCATCAAAAGCTTGTTGCTGTTGTACACCCCAATGAAATGGTGTTTTCTTAACATTTTTCTTTTTAGATTTGGAATTTACAGTAGGATGACCTATGAGCAAATCATTCAAAGGCCTAGCTATTTTAGAAAAACCTTTAATGAAGCGTCGGTAGTATCCCACAAAACCAAGGAATTTTCTAGTTTCCTTAACATTCTTTGGAACAGGCCAATTAATAACAGCATCAACCTTTTGTGAATCGGTCTCAATACCTTTACTTGAAACAACATGCCCAAGATAAGTAATTTTAGTCTGGAAAAACTCACACTTCTTTAAATTCAATGTCAAATTATAACTACTTAATCTCTCAAAGACACCAATGTCTTTGGAAAATATAATGACATCATCCAAGTATATCAAACAGTCTTGTAGGTTAAGATCACCCATACAGCGTTCCATAAGCCGCTGAAACGTGGCTGGGGCATTACAAAGCCCCAACGGCATACGTTGACATTCATAAAAGCCTATACCTTTTACATGAAAAGCTGTCTTTTCCTTATCCTCTTCTTCTAATTCCACCTGCCAATAACCAGATTTTAAGTCCAACTTAGTAAAATACTTTGAACCTGAAAGAGCATGAAGAGATTCATCAATTTTAGGAATTGCATACGCATCTTTCTTTGTTCTGTTATTCAATTTCCTATAGTCTATGCAAAGACGAATAGAACCATCCTTTTTCCGGACAATTACAACATTGGAACTCCACGGACTACTAGACTCTTTAATAGCACCTATATCAAGCATCTCTTGAATATGAGTTTTCACTTCATTGTAAATACCAGGTGGGATACGTCTAGTGGGTTCCTTGAATGGCTCGTCATTTGTCAGATTAATTTTGTGTTTCATTTTATCAGTATGACCTAAATGAGAAGAAGAACTTGGAAATATATTTTCCCACTTACTAAAAACATTTTTCAGTTTAGACAATTGTTCACCAGAAAATTCATCTGTATCAATACTAATGTTAAACTTGCTAAAATCAACACTATTACCAGATGAACTTTCCTTGTCAGCATGTAAATCAGTATCGACCTTGTCAGGTAAAACATCTTGCTCAATAACTTTTACCTCTTGTAACTGACAAATACTATCTTTAGCTTTTATTTTGATCGGCTTTGCAGTCAAATTACACATTTTAACTGGTATTCTACAAGTAATTCCAGATTCTTTAACTTCAACTACCCTTGGACAAATAATAGCATTATGCCTTGCATTTTCAAACGATTCAGTGACAGCTGTTGCAACACTTCTATTTTTACGCATAAAACCTGTAACAAGTTTAGTTTCACCTGGCTTAATAGTATAATTTTGAGTAGCTGTTACAATACCAATACCAGAGGTCAATTGCAAAAGAGCAGACTTCCAAACACCTGGAATGTCATCACCACATTTGGAAATTTCCCTAATGATATTTGTTCCAATTATCATAGGAATATCATCATTTGATTTCACATCAGTAACAAGTACTAAAGTATTAATAGCAGGTTCCATAAAATCAAGTTTAATTTCAGCTTCAATGAACCCTATATATGGAACTTTACTTCAAGACCTAGATTATCTAAAGACTTCAGTGGTGCTCTATTAGTCATAGTCAAATAAAATTTACTATTGATAGTTGTAATTTGAGAGCCACTATCAATCAAAGCTTTGCAAGGTATATCATTGATCTGAACATTAGTAGAATTAACCGGACCAACTAATTTCTCAAAGATTCCAGAACTGTTACAATTGAGGCTTTTGTCAATTTTGAAACCCTCATCAGCCTCATCGGTGAGAGTTACTTCTCGTTTAAATCATGGCTACTGCCCCTGTTAAAACCCGATCTTCTAAAATACCTACCTCGACCTCTCCATCCTCTTCCTCTTTCATTGTATCTACCAGCATCAGCTTTCTTCTCCATCTCTTCCATCTTCAACTTCATATCTTTCAGCTGTTCGGATAATTCCCTAATTAATATATTACTACTGTTTAACTGTTGACTATTTACCTGAATACCTGTACCTGTTCTTAATTTAATATCCTGTTCTTCTTTCCTTACCTGAATAACTAAGTTTCTAAAAGAATTGGCAGTTTCAAAATAAATTCTAGTATTATTGCGTAGTTCCTCATTGTAAATATATTTCCAAAATCTGTTAATTAATAAAGTTTCCCTTTGATGCTCCATAACTTGGCCCTTGTCAATAGCTAATTTTAATAAACCCTCTAACCTTACACTCCAGTCGGATATACTTTCATCCTTATGTTGTACCGATTGGTAAAATTCAGCAATGATAGATTCCCCACTTTTTACATTACCGTATATATTATCTAACTTTAAAATAATCTCTCTCGATGTCGCCAATGGATCAATGGTTAATAAGATTTTTCTTGCATTACCACTTATTGAATTCCTAATACCCTGTCTAACTACTTCTTCGCTGTAAACATTCATTTTCAAAATCGCTTCAACTTCTACCCTCCATTCATCATAAGTATTCTCAGTTAGCTTTGGAATATTAGGTTTCAAAAATCTGTATCTGTCATAATTAGCAGTCATATCACTATCTAACTCATCCATCATCCTTCCATGGTCATTCAATCTCTTATTAATCTCATCTATCTCTTTACTCAACCTTTCAAGTTTATCCTTCCTTAACCTTTCACGACTACATCTCTTTCTTTCAATCTCATCACTCATTTTTCTCTCCCATTCTCTCAGCTCACGTATCTCTCTTTCTAACTCTTTCACCTCTACATCACTATCACTTAAATCTTCATCAACATGCTCACCATCTAATTCATACAACTTTCTATCCAACCACTTGAAAGTCTCATCAATATCACACATTCTCTTACTCTTAACTCCTTTCTCTCCATCTCTACTTTCACTTTCACTTCCTAACTTTCCCTTCATGTCTTTCTTAAGTGTCCTTTCTAACTCTTTAATCTCCTTCTCTCTTCTCTTATTATCTCTTATAAGTGCTCTCAACTCTCTTTCACTTAACTTTTCAGCCATATTGTTAATATCAATTAATATCTTTAAAGATATAAACAGTTAAGGTTCAAACTTTACATCAGTTGCATATGTATATTTAATCACAATACAACTCAGTAATCATATATGTAATTTGAATCAATATTCTTAACACCAAGAATAATTAATTGACATCAAAACACACAAGATCACATACTACCATTATCAAACATGTTTAGATAAATTCCACCTCACTGAATATCAATTAGACAACAAACAAAGTCTTCAATACCCCAATACAAATACAAATCTATTCAAATTCCACGTCACTACAAACAAACCGAAGTATTCAATACTAAAATACAAATCTAACTCAAGTACAAACAATAAGAGAATAAATTCAACAATCACTTCTCCAGTATATCAATTCAAATTCAAATCCAATTCAAATACAAAACAAATCTCTATCTAATACAACATTCACCTAAAGACAGTTATATTGCTTAGAATTATGACCAAACAAATAAATGCCAAATTAATTCAATCAAATCTAACTATCAACAATCAACTCTATGCCTCTCAACTACTACAACCCAATAACAAAATCTAATTCTATGATCAAACACTTTAAATATTATTGACCGATAACATAAATGACATCACATAAATAACAATACTAATGCCACTAAGCCTCAAAACACCATAGTAATGTGTCAAAACATCAAAACTATAACTTCACTCTACACAAAATCACCTAAACATAATATTCAAAGACAACAAAATAAATCAACAACCTGATTGTATAACAACAATCTCAACCATCAATAACATATTACAACAAATTGTCCAAACAATCTAAATCACCAATCATATCAACCTTGTTGCATTACAACAAATCGTCCAAACAATCTTAACAACCAATCACATCAGGTGAACAAACAACCCCAACTAAACACAAATACTATCAAGGCTAATAAACAATAACCAACCGAACTATATTAATACATAATATTACATAAGTCCCGTCAATGTACTCATTCAATAATAATAAGTATTTAATCACAACAAATACTAAACTCAAGTACACAAACTGACGAAAAAAATTAATAATAAATCAACCAACTATACCAACAACATACAACAAAAGACATATGCACTATTACCCAAATCAATTAAATCAAATCAAAACATTAATGCTATCAATTAAATCATTAAGTCATACAACAGATTCAATTTCAATAAATAGTACAAAAGTAATAATACAAATCAATTAAATTCAATTCAATAATGCAATTGTGTTCAAATAATGTTTAAACAATTGTATCAGTATAATATACTAACACAGCAAACCCGCAAACATAATTTATACCCAACGCAAGTACACGTGTCAAGGTAAAGCACGATAAACCTTGACATTTACTATGTATACGGATTTCGCGACTACGGTGAAAAGCAATTGCTGACGGTACGGTAAAATAATATCGGTTAAACCCTGTAAATAAAGAGATTAATTTTACCTGAAAACAAATTTAAACAATTGAATATAAACTCAGTACATATCGAAGTATACTGACCGTATGTAAAATCAATACACGTTAAACTAATGGCATGGTTTAAATCTAAGTTTATGAAAGGTGTAAAACTAGTTTAACAATTTAACGCTAAACAAAAAAAGTTTAAACCCAGGTAATATCGATAAACTCTACTACACAGTAAAATAAATTGTTCTACATTTAAACTAATACTACTGTAAAAATGATGATATGAAAAATGAGTGTTAGAATGAATACGTAAACTCGTGCATGGACCGCGTGATGTATTTAATTTTACACAATGAAAAATTAACGCCTATAATTAAATTATACCGCGTATGGGAAAAAAATACACAATTATACAATACACAAATACAATAAGCAAAAATACAAAAGGTCAAACCACATGTACAATACAAAATTTAAACAATGGAATGAAAAAAATCAATGTTTAAAATAACACATAATACAAAAAAAATACAAAATGTACACAGTTTATGGATGAACTGTCACTCGGAGAGTTAATTTAGAAGAGTCATTCCAGCGTTGAAGCACTAGTGAATGTAATAATGAAAGTTAACACGTAGCTAGCTAGCATAGAAAAGAAGAATCACACGCGCTCCGGAGAAATTATAAACAAAATATTTTGGCCAATGGGAAGTATACCATCGTAGAATTCAGCATGCTCCTCTTCACAAAACTAACATCACAACATCAAATCACATCCTCATACTTGTAAAACATCAACGTTGGGCGCCATTGTCGCCGACCATCCCAGTCATGGGACGTGGTTTCAGCATAGAAAAAAAACAACAAGTCTTGTTGGTAGTTACTTGTTTAATATGGTTGTATTGTAGACGTGGATAATGGTGATAATTTAGTTAAACCAATGAAGTATATAAATATATAAATTAATCAATCTGAAAATAAATACAACAGTGAATTAAAACGTAGCCAAGAACACGTGGTCATGATATAAAATGAGTTACACTTTAACAGTCTTAGTAATGAAAGATTTAAAAACAATTTAAATTAAGCTGAAGACTGACATAATGAAATAAATTAATAAATATTCAATAATTTACAAAAAGAGTGAAAAACAAATAAATATTCGATCATAATTCAAAAGAGTGAAAATCTATTCAAATACCTGGTTTGGTTTAATACAAAACCAGAACAACTGGTTCAAGTGAAGTATAGTGGCAGAGTGACTAAAAGTTAATCGTGCGCGGTTATCGGAAAAAATGGTCACGTGATGGGTGGTACGATAATGAAATGAAATTAAGTGTTAAATATTCGATGTTTTAGTATTGTAAATGAGATGGTAATGGAAATACTGTCTACTAATACACTACATAGAAAAACTAACGATATAAATCTACCTATGACAGTTTCAACAGTTGAGATTTCGGAGACAGTCGAGTAAAAGGCATCATAATTTTTATTTTACATATTGCCTTCCATTGTTAATAATTTGACCGGCAATGTACTGATCTATATGTGTAGAACGTTTGACGCATGATTGACCTGTGACGTCACAATGAGCAGGTGTTTATTTTTCCATTCTATAAATAGACAGAGAAGATGTCGTGAACATTTATATACAGATCTCGTTTTTTTCCGATTGTGATTTTAACTATATCGCGCGGGTAATTCGCATGAAATTTTGCATTAAACGCGGAAAACCCGAGCGGGGCCTTCGGCCCCGCCAGGGCTTTGAGCGCTTTTAGATAACGTGTATGACATACGTTAATTCTTTAAATTGAAAAAATGATAAAATCAATGAAAATTAATTATCAACGCACCTGTGCGTTGATATAAACAATTATCAAGATTTGAGCATTTTGTAGTCGACACCGGTTGTCTTAAGCCAATCAAAACTATGCATTTGAGGTCACATGATAAGAAAATGGCCGTGAAAAGTAAAAAAAGGGGTGTGATAATGGACTCGTCTAGTTGTTGACTAAAATCAAGCTGGCGCATAGTCAATAGCGGGCATTAGCGGATGCTTAGGAAGGCTGCACACTACTAAATATTTTAGCGGACGGCGGAACGATTTACCACAATGTCATACTCCCCATATTTATTGTATGTTTAGGAAGGCTACACGCCACTAAATATTTTAGTGGACATAAACTTTTTCACGCAAGTATTTTTGATTGGAAATAAGTAAAATTTACGAAGATAACTAATGAATAGTAAATAGAATTGTTCATTGAAATCAATATGTATTTTATATTCATAACATCCGCCCCGTTAGCAAATGAATATTAACCACAAAATGTATACATCTATGGAGAAGAAATAAAACACGGCTGAGCGTTGATTTCAAGCATTTTTGGAAATGCTAATACTTGTATACCTATGAGTTTGAAAAATATCTCCATATCCATGGGCGCCGCCATTTTCATCAATTTTATCAGAGGCTTAATCAGACATCTGTTTATCAAGATTGAAGACGCTCTATAGAAAAAATGCACTACAAGCGTTCGACGAAACGGATCAAATAATGAAGTTACTGGCGGCTTTTCATTGGATAAAAATATTTACAGCTTCCTCGTGGCCTTTTCCGCATACATAATAATTTCAAATTTGCTTTTTTACGATGCTTATTACATGATAACAATTCAAAATATACTTGGTGGTTTTATTCGTTCATTTCCTCATTTAAATATTTATTTATGATTTTTTACATCGGAAATACTTACCAACGCACCGTTATGATGTCGCTAAGAGACGTTCATGATAAAACCGGCACGTTTCCATAACTTAACGTTACCGGGCATTGCTTAAAGAGGAACACATTTCAATCTTTAAAAAATGGATGTTTTTACGAGGCTTTTTTATTTTCATCTCCATTCATAACATAAATTAATTTGTACAATACATTTCTCTCAGAATTGAAATATGATTTTGACATAAAAGAATGAGATGTTGTCAGATTTTCCTGATTACAATAAATCACGCAGTTTTCTCCCCTAGCTTATCTAATTAATAGACCCTCAAACAAAATGAATCCTTCACAGCGCCGAATATCTTTTTAAAGATATTTCTTGTTTTATTGTAAATCAATACGAGTTCTACTTTTTTGCATTTTTTATATTTTTAATTTTAAAGCAATAAGAGTTCCTCTTTGTTGCCTTTATTTTTTTCATTTTTTTTATTGTAAAACAATATCATTTATATTTAACTCAAACTGTAACGAATAAATTCACAGTAGGCCTATTCTCATAAGTATTATTACTTTTCTTTTGCCAAAGTAACAATCTTATTTTTTTTTATTTTTAAGTAATACGTCTGATTTCCGTGCCATAGGTAGCACCTAAGTTCATATTATTAAATAGGAATGACTAAGTGTTTTCATTCTTAAAAGAGGTAATGAAAAAAGCTGCAATCACTCAGAGTTTATCATGTACGATAACCTGATATGGGAAAACCTTAATGTCCCTTCTTATTTAGTTAGTTTTGTCCGGTGACATATTTTCTGTAATTGTTGATGACATATTCTGTTCTTGTTTATTACTATTTTTAACGCCGTGTCAACGCATTTTATACTGCCTCCAGCGCACCTTACCTAGCTTTCCTGGACCCTTGTCTATTACCAGTACCCAACTACTCTTCCACAATGCCTGAAACTTCTCCATATTATCCATTCAATGGATGAAAATTGACATTATTGTCTAATTTTCATAGAAGGGTATAACATCCCTGTGTGGCATTCGAAACCGTTTCCCCCTGGGGACAAGTGATTCCGAAACCCAGCGCGCTACCAACTGCGCTATCGACCCGGGTTGACATATTCTGTAACATAATGATTATTGTTTTCTTTGTAGAAGCTTAATCTAAGGACTAAGAACTTTTAAGTATGTATATTTCATTTTAGAGATAACATGTAAATATATAAGGCCGCCGGAGAATGGATACGTAAGCAATGAACCAAATTATGAAGTAGGCTATTTTATAGAATTCGAGTGTAACGCAGGGTACAGAATGTCTGGAAGCCAGAGGTATTTATGTGGTACCGACGGTGAATGGAGGTATGGAATACCAGCAAAATGTACAGGTAAGAAGTATTAATATTCCTCATTTTTTTATTATCTTTACTACGGTTTTGACTCATATGATGCAAAACATTCATCCAAACTCCGTTAATCAGTTCACAGTTAATTATTCCTAGTAATTACATAACCAATAAAAGAAGTATTATTATTAGTGTTATGTTTATATAAATTAATTACTGTAATATGTTGTTTAGTCGTTTATATTATATAAAAAGTAACAGCACTCTGGTAATTTAAACTGACAACAATATATTTAAAGGGAGACAATTCAAAAGTATTTCAAAGAATAAATGCGACGTTTTAGTATGAGAAAAGACATACATCTCAAAACCATTAAAGTTTAAGATGAATGTTTGTGGCATAATATTTTGTTAATTGGGTTTAACGCCGTATCAACACATTTTAGGTCATTTTACGGCGTCCAGCTCACGTAACCTAGTTTTCCTTGACCCTTGTCTATGATCAGTACTCATCTTATCTTCCACAGGCCGGAAACTTCTCAATATCATCTAATCAATGGATAAAAATCGACATTATAGTCTAATTTTCATGAAAAGGTATAACCTCCCTGGTAGGATTCTAAAACGCACCCCCTCGGGACACGAGATTTTGAATCCTGGCGCGTTATCAACTGAATAATCGACCCGGGTTGTGACGTTAAATCAAATCATAGAGATGGTCGACGCTGGCTTATTACAGTCGTAGTTCATCGGTAGAATGCAGGATACTAGAGGTCCTCGGCTGGTTATACTTCCTTATTACTTATGATTGTTCGAATCAATTTTAGTCTATCTATCTTTTAGTGAAATTTTGACCACCGTAGTACATTTTTGTTAATGCAAATCTAATGGTTGATTCATGTAGCTGGATGCATCCCTGATATCGTACGGGGGATGTATAAAATCTAAGTCGCGTTTAAGTCCGTAATCTAGGTCAAAGGTCAACTAGGTCCATTTATTTTTATCATACCCTATGCTCTTTATACTAAAATTTCAAGAAATTTAATCCGTAAAGTGGAGATTTTCTTTGTTGAAAACTAATATAATATAATTAAACTTTATTTCTATGAAAACATTTGAGTGTTTGATTACATGATTACTTCCCTTTTTAGCATTTTGTTGCAAAAATAGGTGACAATAAAAAAATCGTCTACAATAGTTCAACTAGTAGAACTACAGTTAGTGATTATGGTTTAAATCTACTTGAATTGTGTTTATTGATGCTTCGTGACCTTTTTAGTAGACATTTGATACTCGATAAGGTTAAAATAATGTCAGAGAGGTGTAAAATTAAGGGCGAGTGGTATACCTGTTTTTAGAGATTTTTTGACAAATGTGGAAAACTTTTGAAAAGGCAGTTCATTATTTAATTCACGTTGCTAGATGACTTACTGAGCCACATAGAGAATGTTTAAAACCCTATTTTGTGATAAAAATGTGTTTTTTTAGGTCAAAGGTCAACACAGTGCATTTTCTTATTATTAGAGTTATGTGATCATTGTACAGTACATTTCTTGCAAAACGTCAAGTAAATTTATAATAGAAAACTTTTAAAATACTCTCTAATTGTTCAAAAGATTTTTAAATGTGTTTGGTTACATGATTACGTTCCTGTATGTAATGTGGTAAGAATACAGCTCCCATTTAGCTCATTTGGTAGCTCGCTAGTCTGCTGATCGCGAGATTCTTTATATTTCTATTCCCGGGCAAAGAATGCTTTCATGGAGTTTGTTCATCAAATGATTTCTATGGAAATTCTCTCTCTTATCACTGGTTCTTAATTAGGTCAGTCACTGACGAAAGTACATGCTTAGTAACTGGTAGAGAGCTTAATCCAGATATTAAGCTTTTCTAGGACGGCCGTGATATGACCTTTACGATGTGCTGCTACGGCGTTGGACCCAACTAAACGGGGAAATACACAATATATCAACCCTCACATGACAAACATTGAGTTAAGAACATATTTTGATTTCTATGAAAAGGTTGTAAATTATGTTATAATCTAAATGGTACGTATAGTTTCAGGAAACAGGATTAGCATAATCTTGTACTTTACTATCACACCCAAATATGCATACTTAGCCAGCTTTATAACATTTGCATGACGCAGAATTGCTTTTGTTTTGGATCTAACAACACAGGTCACTAGTTGCAAGCATGCCGAAGGATTCGGCGACTTTCGAACCCAAACAGGAGATATTGAATCCTTTCTATGTGATCAATTATCCATAGTGACATGAGATAAAGTATCATTTTCATGTGACCAAAATCCCGTATTGACTTTACGTAATCTTTAGGTTCAAAGTGAATATATGCAGCCTGTATCAAGATCTCTGTTAGATAACTGGCGCTTAAAAATATGAAATTGTTAAGCGTCCTTGGTAGGCGGAAGCGAATCAATGGACTTCTTTGCATTATAAAAAGTATTTAACGACATTAATCTACGTTGGTTTTTAGGATTGCAATCATAAAGTGCACGCAAGAATCTTTTAATATTTTAGTCTCCTTATTGTAACCGATTGATAACAACACAGATACCTTGATGGACCAGATACCATTTATATTTCAATGTAAAGATTGTAATTTATAAATAAGTAATACATCAGTATTTGTACTACTTACAAGTAATCGTTTATGTCCTTTATCTACAAAATCCGTGACGTAAATTATAATGCGAGTGTCAAAGTGTTTTGCTCAAGCATTGATATAACCAGAAATTCTCTTCTGTTCTATAAATGTACAATTTTGGGGGATTGGATCTTGCATGTAGAAACCTACGCCTCTGTGATGCCATGGATGTCAAATGTTGAATGTACTTACCACTGAACAAGGTATAATCGTTCCTACAAAGGTATCTTATTCAGGCAGACCTACATCGGTTTTTTAATAGTTATGCTTGATTTAATCTCTTCGCAAGCCTGAACATTGTCAGACATTTGGTGACCATGCTGTTATATTTATCTTTTTTCTCAATTTAGTGAACAAACTATGCTTGTTGGTGTCACTTTTGATAAATATCTTGGTTGCAATTCCACTTAAGTCTATACAAGAACAATGCAAATTGGTGAAGGACGACCTGTTAGAAAACAAACAATTACTTGTCGATATGTGCCGCTACCTCAAGTATGGGATCAATATTATAACATAAGCTGACAACAAAGCAGACCTTGCAGAACGCCTTTCTTCTAATCTCATGAGGGGGGGGGGATTCTTTACCATTGTATTATTCAATTGTTACAGGTGGTGGGGTTTCTCGTGTTATCATTGCTCTAGCAAATAACTTCAATGCAGAAAGTTTGTTCACAAAGCACGAGGCTGACACTCACATTATAATGCACATAAAGGATTCGATGGAAAATGAATATATACGATTACCTGTCAGTAGTGCAGATACTGATGAATTACTTCTGCTTTTGTGGCGTTGTTATCATGTTCATTCTATCACTGAAAAGTTAGGGGTGATATCAGAAATATCATAATTGACTGGGTGCGATATCACGTCTTCATTTCATGGATTCAGCAAGAATACAAGTTGGAAGAAATTTGTTGAAAACCCTGACTTGTTTTTATCTATAGGTCACAATAAGGAGACTAAGAATATTGAAAGATTCAAGTGTGAACTCTATGGTTGCAATTCTGAAAACCTACTTAGTCCAGACGTAGATTTATGTTATAACATATTTTTTATGAAAACTAACAGTCCTTTGATTTGCTTCCGCCTACCAAGGACGCTTCACAGCTTCATATTTTAAGCGCCAGTTATCTAACAGAGATCTTGATACAGGCTGCATATATTCACTTTGAACCTAAAGATTACGTAAAGTCAATACGGGATTTTGGTCACATGAAAATGATACTTTATCTCATGTTTGGATTCGAAAGCCGCCGATTCCTTCGGCATTGTTGCAACTAGTAACCTGTGGTGTTAGAAACAAAAGCAATTCTGCGACATGCAAATGCTATAAAGCTTGCTTAGTATGCATATTTGGGTTTGATAGTAAAGTACAAGATTGTGCTTTAAGAAATTATTTGTTTAGGATTTGTACCATTTAGATTATGATACATATTACAAACATTCCATAGAAATCAAAATATGTTCTTAACTCAATGTGTGTCATGTGAGGGTTGATTAATGCGTATTTTCCAGTTAAGCTGGCTCCAACGCCGTAGCAGCACATCGTAAAGGTCATATCACGGCCGTCCTAAAAAAGCTTAATATCTGGATTAAGCTCTCTACCAGTTATTAAGCATGTACTTTCGTCAGTACCTGACATAATCAGTGGTAGGAGGGAGAATTTCCATAGGAATCATTTCATGAATAAACTCCATGAAAGTATTCTTTGCCCGGGAATATAATATAAAACCTCTCAATCAGCAGACTAGCGTGATACCAACTGAGCTAAGTCGGAGCTGTATTTTTACCTATTTACGCAACAAACATTACATAAAGGGACGTAATCATGTAGCCAGGCGCATTAAAAATCTTTTGAACAATTTGAAAAGATTTTAAAAGTTTTCTATTATAAATTTACTTGACGTTTTGCAAGAAATTTACTGTACAATGATCACATAACTTTAATAATAAAAATGCACTGTGTTAACCTTTGACCTAAATAACACATTTTTATCACAAAATAGGGTTTTAAACATTCTCTATGTGGCTCAGTAAGTCATCCAGCGACTTGAATTAAATAATGAACTGCCTTTTCAAAAGATTTCCACATTTGTCAAAAAATCTCTAAAAACAGGTATACCACTCGCCCTTAATTTTACACCTCTCTGACATTATTTAAGACTTATCAAGTATTAAATGTCTACTAAAAAGGTCACGAAGCATCAATAAACACAATTCAAGTAGATTTAAACCATAGACACTAACTGTAGTTCTACTAGTTGAACTATTGTAGACGATTTTTTTATTGTCACCTATTTTCGCGACAAAATGCTAAAAAGGGAAGTAATCATGTAATCAAACACTCAATTTTTTTCATAGAATTAAAGTTAAATCATAATACATTAGTTTTCAACAAAGAAAATCTCCACTATACCGATTAAAATTCTTGAAATTTCAGTATAAAAAGCATAGGGTATGATAAAAAATAAATGGACCTATTTGACCTTTGACCTATATTACGGACTTAAACGCGACTTAGACTTTATACATCCCCCCGTACGATATCAGGGAGGCATCCAGCTACATGAATCAACCATTAGATTTGCATTAACAAAAATGACCTACGCTTTCATTTTCTAGAGGTTTTTTTTTTAATCGTAAGTAGACTATTTGATACGATACAACTGTTTTGTTAAGATGAAGACTGTGTAGTCTCCTAGGGTGAAGCATTGGCAGATCTAGCAGGGGGAGTCAAATCACACCAGGTAACCCGCTAAATCGGGCGCGCGAGGCTAATTCGGGCGATATCCAAGACGATACATTTTTGAATTTTCGTTAATTATTCTTTATATTTTTACTTTTATGTTATAAAAGTGGCACCTATCTGTCGGACTGGGCTTGGCAATTCAGCACATTGCTTTACATTTTCTAAAATACAATAAAATAAGAAACAAAACGCGAGTTAAAGACAGAGAAACCATCCAAAACCCGTTTTTTGAAGTTTAAGGTCATGTTTTACCTACATTTTTGTAACCAATGGTGTAACTTTGTGTTTGTCTT
The DNA here is from genome assembly GCA_025267735.1 of Mactra quadrangularis. NCBI lineage: Eukaryota > Metazoa > Mollusca > Bivalvia > Venerida > Mactridae > Mactra > Mactra quadrangularis. The sequence goes on along the minus strand of CM046311.1, from coordinate 22,807,138 downwards.
GTAGAGCTGTCCCTTTTCTACTATAATGTCTATTCGCAGCCATTGGAACTGTATACATTTCGAAAAATCGCCGTTTTACTCTACTGTACATAAAAATTGAGGCTAAATCGGGCGAAGTTGCTGTGTATTTAGCGCTAAGTCGGGGAGCAGTTGCTTTTGGGATATATTGCTAACGGATATATTTTCTATTTGACAAAGTTTATGATTATTCTACAAGGAAGAGACGACGCATTTTTCTCGGCGCTTAACTTATGTAGTTATTACTATCGATATGTTGCATTATTCTGCAAAATGTGTATAATGTGGTTGTGGTTCGAAATTTTGGACCCCCTACATAAAAAGTTCGGACCCCTCCCCTAGAAAAAATCATGGATCTGCCCCTGTAATGTATAATCTGGTTTAGGTAGAAGCTTTCACATATTAAGCTGTATGATTAATCAAAATGGTATAAACTGTTAATAAACAGAATAACATAAATGTTTTAAAACTAGAATTTTCTACCTTAATCTATGTGTACTTTGATTTAATTGACCCCACAAAGTTATTCTGTTGTAGCTATCTATTGTCCAGAATTGACATCAATCCCAAATGGTGAAGTATTTCAAGATTCTTTTGACGGTGTAAGAAACAACTACATGAGTGAAGCGGAGTATACGTGCAAGAGAGGTAACATACTTCTAAAAACAATTTTACAATTGTTAAATTAGATATTACAATTATATTTGCAATAAAAATGATAAGCCCGCCTGGCTAGCTCATTCGGTAGCACACGAGTCTACTAATCATGGGGTCGTAGGTTCGATTCCAGGGGCACACCTCCGTGGAGCTTGGTCATGCAATAATTTGTACGGCCATTTTCCCTCCTTCTACTGATTTTAAATCATGTAGGACAGTATTCAGTCGCTGACGGAAGTATGGCCTTAGTTGGTTAACAGCTTAATCCAGAGATTTAGCCTTTCCAGGAACAGAGAGTAAGTGGACTCACCGCCGGGATATAGTTTTAAGCAATGTGTTGCTTCAGCGTTAAACAAAACAAACACGTTTCAGGTTAGTAGCTAGGTTTGGAAGTTCATATCAAATATTAAAGCCACTAAACGAAAACAAAATCTTTATCATCAATCTAAAAACAAGTTATACTATCTAAAATACTATAGAATATAACCGCCTTGGGATTATGATAAGTCTCTCAAGCGGGTTCCCTTGTAGGGGTCAAGCTCTTCAAAATATCAGTTTCTTATAAAAGTGAGTATATGTCAGTATATGTTCATGCATGCTTTTATAAAACTATTTACATGAGTTTCGTGAATTTTAATTAGCTTTCGCACGAAATTCACTGTACAAAACGTGTATTTATCGAAGCAGGGAATTTGTTTACTTCCGAATTGAAGTTGTTGTTATTTTTAGCCACGACGGGATATCCCGACCTTGTTCGTCGAGTTCCGTGATTTTCCGTTGAGTCTTTACTTTCGTTTTTAATCGCGAATTTCAAAATAGAATTAGTATAAATTCTGGAGAAAATTCTTGAGATTTTTGTGCCTGGGATGCGTTTTATATATTAGTTTAATGTTTGTATAAGTTTTAAGCAAAAGCATGATACTTGAAAATTATCAGCGTTCAGTTTAGTAAAGGGGCTTTAACAAAAATACATGTATTTTCTGCAAGAATTTAGGGTAGCGACTAGTTAGTTTGGCTACTGTTTGTATATACATGTACATAACTATAACAGTGTTACTATGATCCTTTTTGTAATACATGGAGAAACATCAAATCCGGAAATTCTAATGAAGTTCTGAGACGATGCTTTTGGGTACCTTGTTTATCAAGTCTGATTGGCTAGTTACGTATTTACTTTACAATAATCTGATAAAATTATTCAGGAAAGATTATGCAGGCACTAATTTGCATATATATGCTTCTTTTCATATGATCTCTTTTTTTTATTCAAAACATAATCTATTTTCGTATGAGTTCATTAAATGGTTTACTAGCTATGTATCCGGTATGGTGGCATATTTCTTTCATCAGATAACCACAAAATCAAGCTAAGTATTGTAAGGCCTAAGAACTATCAAAATTGTATCACTTTTGTTAATATTTTAGTTAACTAGATAGATATTTGATGAAATATTTTGTTATCTTTACATAGGACTTCAATGATAAAATTCAAGGATTCCAATTGTAAGGACCTACTACCAATTGGAGTACTCCTGATTTTATCAAGGAAAGATAACTAACTAAAGTCTCTAATTATTTACGACATGGTGTTTAGCACGTGAGAAAGACTATTGAGGACTATTGACTTCATACATATGTGACAAACTGTATTGAACTAGCTTTATATGTTTATCGCCCGAAGCCTTAGTGGCACATGGGGAGTTTAAATATCCTCTAGCCAGCCAGCAGCTTTACATGAATAATGAATTATTCTAACACTTGTAGGTTACCGTATCTTTGCAAAACAGGATAAATATATAAGAGTTTGTGGTGCCGATGGGCAATGGAGTGGAGTTGTCCCTTCATGTGAAGGTAAATTTGTTATAAATATCTATGTTATAAATTATTTTACTATTCATAAATATCTTGACATAATATTTGAATTCTGGATATTGTTTATCACATCTATTTAACATATCATTACTCACTTTTTCAAAATTTACAATAAGTTAAAATTGATGTGTCAGAAGTAAAGGTTAATTGTACGCATGAGGAACCACCTTTTTTACACTTGAAAGGTATTTTGATTAATACTTGTACTACATTGATGTTAAAAAATCTCTTTACACAAATCAAATCTAGATGTTTTGAAGTATTCGATGAAATAATTTACAAATGGTTATAAGTTTAATAACTAATACATGTATGTAGTTTAACACGAATCATTAACTGTGCTCTTTATGCATTATAAATACTAGATGGGAGCCCGTGCAAGCACGGGCTTTAGCAAACTCCTCACAGTGCTTATGTCACGCTTTGCTACTGAATTATTGATTTGATAAAGGGAGATAACCGCTGCGGGGAGTTTGGTTTGACGTGTCTATTTTTAGTTTTATCTATTTTTAGACACAAAAAACCCATTTTTTTGTTGATTTTTGGCAGTTTTTGCAATTATCAAGAGGCTTTGTAAAAAAAGAATTGTCAACTTGATATGCCGGTATATATGTGCTCCAGCGACAAATAAAAGATTTATTCAAATCTGCGCAGTTTCTTCCACAAAACAGGAAACTCGCAAATTTAATAGTATAGATAAAAAAATCCTAATTAACAATAATTGAAAGAGTACATCATTTAGCGAAGTCATGTTTGCATATGATCTAATAGCTCGAGTGCAACTTCCATATTTGTAAGCAACGTATTAATTTTTGTCTGGATAATATAGATACGATCGTAATAGAGTGATTACAGATATCGGAGTGCAAGTGCAAGTTGTCACACGGTACGGACGGTACACGCACGTTACACGAACACGGATTGCACGTTACACGTTACACGAACACCTTAGATAGCTTTGATTTGCGGTAAAATTCACGATTCAGTGTCTCGATACACGTTTAACACTATTGTTCGGAATCCTCGGCTTTTTTCGCCCAAAGAAAAACGTTTCAACGACGACAGGTTAAACAATTAATGCGTCTCAAATAAAGATTGAAAACTAAAAATATTCTTCTATTTTGACGTAAATATGTAACTAAACAACAGAAGTTTTGTTTAATTTATTGAATATCGAGTTTACCGCACAAATTCTTTAAAACTAAATTTCAAAAGTTGGCTTAATTCGAATTTAAATTCACGCGCACGATTGTCAACTTCGGAATCACACGATAGATAAAGAAATGAACATTTAAATATGTTACATAGTTTTTTTTTCATCCGTTCATTAATTTGTACCTGGTTCATTACACAGTTTAGCGTGATTGTAAAATATAATATTGTATCAATAAATTTATTGAATATCGACTTTTTGAGTAGATATTAAGGTACACGATAGGCGGGCAATCAAAACACGATAGACAAAAAAAGAACACGATAGATAATATTTTGTATAAAATATATATTAGTACAAGGTGTACAACAAAACTGTATAATAAATAATAACATTACTGTCAAAATAATTTAATGTTATTCTTAGTAAGTTGGTTTTAATCGGATTAAAAACCACGCAAAGCCGATCAACTCACACGATTGATAAAAAATACACGTTTTAAATTTTCAAGCCATTAATGGAGAAAAGATATTATAAATTGTATGTGTATATGTTTCATAACAAAGTCTTAGCTTGATTGTAAAAAAATAAGCAAGTCAAATGGTATAGATTATTTTATTTAATATCGACATTTTAAGTAGAAATTAAGGTACACGATTGGCGAGCAGTCATTACACGATCGACAAAGAAGAACACGATTGATAATATTTACCTGACAAGCTATATAAGTACTTGGTGTATAACAAAAATACTAAGTGCAGAATAAAGAATAGCATTACTGTCCAAAAAATTAATATCATTCTTTGTAAGTTGGCTTTAATCAAATTTAAAACCACACATACGATAGCCGGCGAAACTCACACGATAGAAAAAGAAATAACATTTCAAGTTTTTTCCCTGTTTTATTTTCAAGCAATTCATGGTGAAATGATACCTTGAATTAGTATATTTTTCAAAACACAGTCTTAGCGTGATTTTAAAAAATATATGCAAGTCATATTGTGTAATGTTCGCTTTTAGTAGTATGTATACTACACTGCTCCCCAAAAGTTCCTTCACACATTCACAGTTTACAATGTACTACATGGAGTTTTCTTGTTAAATGATATAAATTTTGCTTTTTGAATTTGGTACATTTTTCTTTTGGTTATGTAAGAACAAAAATATCACAAACTTAAAACTGGTTCATTGAGATACATTGGTCATAGTTTCGGAGGCTGGAAGATAACTGATGCTGAAACTCAAAATTGTAATGTACATGTACTATTTAAAATATTGTATCTAATCCTTCAATAATGAATTGAATAAACTATTATTGAATGACTTTTCAAACTTGAACTTGGAATTTTAAGAAATTCAATAAATTGTACTGTGAAGTAGTTTTGGGAGGGCAGTGTAGATATAAACGTTGACATGTAGTGCTTGCGTGAAGACGGGGTATTAAGGCAGTACACACACCGCGTGTTAATTACTATTTTATGCCGATTAAAAAATCGATACATAAATAACAAGTTTTACATATAAATACTCGCCTATGCGTATATAAAACTGTAAAAACTAAATCATTTAATTTATTTTAAGAATTAAAACAATAATTTTTTAATCATATAGAGTTGTGATCAACGAGTTCTTGACCTTGTGAGATGTCAATTATAACAGTTTGTTTACTAATCGCTTCAGCCACCGACAAACGAAGAAAAATGTTTGATGATTAAGATAGATAAAAGCATGTGCTTACACTTTAAATATAATAATATCATAACGATAATTTTAATTTAGAAACAACATTTCGGTTGGGTCCTAATTTAATTGACCGCAGATTGGTCCGGTATGGGCCGCAGTTTATCGACGTACGGCGATTTAAACAGGAATTTCCGGTTTAACCTAGTCAACATTTATTCTTAAATCAACTTAATGAATTGCGGTGTTTTTTTTTGTTTATGGGTGATGATTTGTTGACAATACATAAGTATTTAATGCATCTATACGTATGGATTGTCAATATCTCGGGCACACGATACACGATAATAAAACGCAAAATCACAGTATCTCGGGTCGATTTTTACCGTGTATTAATACGATGAGCGGTCTACACGTTACACGATTGAAATACACGGTGAGTTATACACGTACACGGTATGAATGATACATGCACGATACACGCTTTTTAGACGCAAATCTCGGAAACAATTTCCATCCGAGACATAAACTTATATTCGTTAATAAGATAACTACTGAATTGATATTTACGTCTGCTCATTACGTCATAGATAGATTAATGTACGATTGGTGGGCTGACCTATTTGACATGACAGTGCCTAAATTTTTAGGAGATAATAAATAATCTAATTATATAGGACAGTCGGCTGTCACTGACGACAAATGTGCTTAGAAGTTGATTAACAGCTAAATTCAGAGATCTAGCTTTTCGAGGAAGAGTGAATAGACTGACTGCCGCAGTTATATGTCATATACAATGTATTTCTACGGCATTAAGGTTCAAGTAAAGTCTTTGTGTGCATTAAAAATAGTGAAATGAAAAATGCTCTCTTTCATACTTCCATCAAGAGCAGTATATTTTACAACAAAAAGTTCCTTATGAAACATACAATGTCATGCTGGTAATTAATTCAGATGAAAACTTTTACCGAAAGATGCATTTGCAAAATTGATGCTGTAAATCTGAAAATACTAAAAGACTTAAAGAATGTTTTACAAACTAATTTAACATTAAATCATTTATAGAACATTAAAGTTTAAATTACAATGAAGGTACTCCAATATTTATAACCTAAATAAATGTTAAAACAAAATTAAGGTAAATGAAAAACATTTTGACAGATACAAGTGTAATGGGTTTTCACGACCCTGTTTCTACTTTCACTTTAGTTTTTCAATTGCCTTAGTTTAGTTTTAATATTTATTGATGTTATAAATATTGCAGTACCTTCATTGGAATGTGTACTATAAGGTTCTGTAAAGAAATTAATGTTAAATTTTGTTGTAAGAAAATTTTAATGTTATTTAGTATTTTTATTTTTGCAGCATCAATTTTGCTAATACATCTTTTGCTAAATATTTTTATCGTAATTGATGACCAGCATCACTTTGTATGTTTCATAAGAAACATTTTGATGTATAAAACAATACTGTTGGTGGAAATATGACAGAAGTAGAGCTATTTCTGTTTTACTATTTTTTAGCAAACCAAGACTTTACATTAACCTTAAACCAAGCAGACAAACAAATTATTTATTTTTTCTCTTTATAGCTCCACAATGTGATGAAATAACTCCATATTTTGGCGGTACAGTCACATATCATGGAGGCAGACGAAGATTCACTAAAGCCGTTTTAAAGTATATCATTTTAATTACTATATTACGTTAATTTTTTGTTTGGCATGGCACATTACTTATTATGTAATATTTGAAACATGCAATCTAATTTTTCACTTCTGTCACGGCTGCTGTTTTATGCAGTTATAGTGATGGGAAGTGACTGGATCGGCTGCATACAGCAGGCGGTCATTTAAAACAGGTTTAGATAGAAATGCTTCGGCAAGTCCATTCTGACATTCATAAATGAGATATGCAAACTTATAGTCCATCATTAGAGGTACCATCTCATTTCTTTAAAAGAGGCATAGGTGGTAGATCCATTTTAAAAAGAACAGCGAAGCTATTTACACGCCTTGGCAACTAGTCATTGTTAGTGTCAGTTTGTTTAACCGAACTTATGAAGACCATGTGATATTATCCAAGGTGTGATTAAAAGATCAAATAGTTGATGTGTGATTTACTTTGCTTCTGTCCAGGCATTTTTATTTGGACAGTGTTTCTCTCAAAGTCATATTTTTTGGGGCACTTTACTTCCATCAATGGGTTTCCTAATTAGACTAATTTTCATCAATCAAGGACATATTTATTGGGAAATTTCACTTGTATTAACGACACATTAATTTTGACATTTTATTTATTTCAAGGACATATTTATTATGTCAATTTGAAATTTTCAAAGACATATTTATTGGTATAATACACTTCTTTCAAAAACATATTTGTTTGGGCATTATACTTCTTTCAAAGAAAAAAATATTAGGACACTTTGCTTCATTCAATAACACATGCATTGGGACATTCAATTGACTTGCTTTAGAGAGTAGATTGTCCAAATAATTACGATCTTTTATTAAATTAAGTTTCACAAAAGACGTGTTGTTTGAAAAGGTTATAGTGTGTCAATGGAGGAAGCAAAGTTTTCATTAATTTCATCGTTACGGAAAGTATTTATACCGATAAAAATTGTCTTACAAACAAGCAAATGTTATCTTCTCTATCGGCACTTTGTTTAAAACATTGATCTTTTTATCAATTAACTTATTAACTTCAATTTCAGGTGTAATCCTGGCTTCTCCATGTACCCTAATGAAAATATGATTTATACGTGCAAACGCTTACCCGATGAAACCTACAGTTGGGAGCCAGAACCATCCTTTTGCTACAGTAATTTTTGCTTCTTGTTATTTAATTGCTGAAGTGTTTTCGTTGATGCTTTACGGTTATATGGATAATTTATTAGATAATATATTTTTAGGTATCAATAATTGATATTTCTATCAAAACTTCAAAACGCTAAAATCTTTATCTAATATAAACATGATGCCACAATACATTTGTAGCAGAGGTATAATACGGCACATGTACTTACTTACCTCAAGCTAGCTTTTTTGCGACGTGGTAGAGTGTTTCTCTTACGACTCAAGAGATTGTGGGTTCGAATTTCATTTCGGACCATGGGTTTTTATCGGGTTTCATTTGGCACCCAGTGTAAATAACCCACTTAGAAATGCGTGATTGCACCGCTCGGTAGTCTCACAGACAATCAAGCTCCAAGGATTCGAGGACGAATTCTGTTATAGAGGGGTGTGTGTAGTAGAGGTATAATCCGACACTTGTACTCCCTTGCCTTCAAGTTAGTTTTTATGGCGACGTGGTTGAGTGTCTCACTTGCGACTCGAGAGGTCGAGGATTCGAATCACATTTCGGACCATGGATTTTTATCGGGTTACACATTTATCAGCAGTAAACGAGAATCAAGGTACACGTACTGAAATACTTTCCTAGTATGCAATAGTACGTTACTTTGGCAATGGAATTAGTCGTAAGTCTTCAGCATGTAGTAATGCTATTGACTATACATAAATGTGTGTAAAAAGGTAGTAACAAATTATTTGTACACATTTCAGAAAAGCAAGAGCTTGAAGTGCCTGACAACTGTTTCACAAATAGACGAACTAACGAACTTTTGCACAAAGACTCATACAAACTTTTTGCTAAGAATGGTTATGAATTTAAACAGTTTAACCAATACCTTGAAATAAATACAGGAATTACAATAACTAACTATAATGGCACTTTAGAACCGTCACCACCAGAATGCAAACCAGGTATTGTAAATTTGGGTTCATTATTTATGTGCTTTGCAGAAATTTGACTACACCGATCATATATATATATGTGTGTGTCTCTATATATACATGTAGAAACTATCTAAAGAAAACGACATATATCTTTTATCTGTTCTTTTTTGTTTACTGACCCAACCATCAAACGCACCACAACGCATTATTTATATGTGTCAACATGTTGGCATTACACTACAGATTTCAAGTCACGTGATTTAATCTCAATAAATTACCCGTGTAGCACGTGCACGGATGGTATTAGAACGATTTAAACGAAATGCAGTATATTTCAATCATATTTAATGTAAAGTCGCCAAAATTTTGTCACTTGAATTAGCCTCCATCTTTATAATGTTAAATAAAAATGAAACATACCCTAAATATGATATACCAGGGATGATCCAAAACTGCTCTTACAATTTTAACAATATTTTTTAAAAACTTGTATCGTTGTAAATCGGAACATTAAATGAATCAAACAAGGCAATAAAATTACAAATATTGGTAATCATAAGACCGCAGCATGCGTTTTCATAATCAATGTAACGCCGAAACGGCGCCCGCCGTTATAATCATTTTGTTTAAGAAACATATAGTATTGTTTCTAAGAAAATAATGAAACAAATAGCGCGAAACTGACGTGTAGGTGTATACGTGACGTCATGTCCAAATTTGACTTCATTTGATCAAGGCGCATTGGAGAAAACAACATTAATAACACAATCTCGACAACTCAACGAATGTAAAAATATTGTCACCTGGATGGATGGAAGTATGTTGCATTATAAAGTTTTGTCATAATCTCATAAAAAATGCAAACGCAGACGCTTAAGTTGATTGAAATCTGTAAACAAAACAATCCAACAGCATAAGTTTAGTTTTTAGAGAACGGTAGAGAAAGCTTTAAAGGAAGACAGGGTGGCTGAAGAAACAGAAAAAAACAAAGCGATGGCGGAGAAATCAATTTGGGAGGCGCTGAATACAGACCGAGGTCTAACCATTCGCGATTTGGCAGATAAGTTTGAAATGGGTTACGGGACAATCAAGCGAATTTTACCGGCAACCTGCATATGTCAAATGTAAATCGATTTTCAAATCTATTTTCTGTTATTTGACATTGAGTCTGTGCTGTGTGAGTGACGATTTCATTAATGTTACGAATACGTTGTTGACGCGCGCCGGGTCAATGATAATGATAGTTTTCAAATGATCATTACTTTTTACTTCAGTATTTTTTTAATAGTTTGTATTTGTAGTTTTCTTCAAATTATCGTGATGCGTTGGTAGTTTGTGGCAGCATATAACTGTGTAGATCATTGTAACTGTTAAATTTTAATAATAACATTGTCAAGATAACAACATACTTAAAATTGCTTTTGACTTTTACTTCAAGACAGATTTACTTCTTCCACAGTTTAAACGATTTGTTGTCCCAAAACGGGTATGTATGTACTATATTGATGTACATCTGAAGATGAGGAATATTTCAACATAGCATTTGAAGCATAAAATATTTCTTCTTTACAAGTTATGTCTCAACCAGATCAACATATCTAATAAGATGTTTGATCCTCAAAAAATCCACCATTTCTTGTTAATGTGCTTTACATTACAAAACCGTATTTGAATCAATCAACAACTCTATGTATATTGCAGCTTCTCATTGGTCAAATGCTGTTGTAGTACAAGTTACCCAGGTCGATAGCGCTGTTGGTAGCGCGCCGAGATTTGAAATTTCGTGCCCGAGAGGGTGCGGTTTTGAATCCCATCCGGGGAGGTTTTAACCTTCCATGAAAATTTGACAATCATGACGCTTTTCCTCCATTGATTTGATAATATGGACAAGTTTCCGGCCTTATGAAGGGTAGGTGAGTCCTGGTTATAGACAATGGTCCAGGAAAGCTAGGGTAGGTGCGCTGGACGTCGTAAAATGACCTAAATTGTGTTGACACAGCGTTAACATAAATTAATTCTTAAGTACAAGTTGAACATACTGTTAACCAGAACAACATATCAAGGAAGGTATTACATATGTCGACTGTTGTTGATGTGATTTTAAAATTTGAATGGTAATTATACCCCCGCTTCGAAGAAGAGGGGGGTATACTGTTTTACCCTCGTCCGTGCGTTCGTGCGTCCGTCCGTGCGTCCGTCTGTCCGTCCGTCCGTTACAAAATTTCCGTCGCAGTTTTCTCAGCAACTATAACATCCAGCAGCCTAATACTTTGCATATCGCTTCATCCCATAGTCCCATGTGGTTAAAAGCGATTTCATGCTTCTTGCTAACCTACTTCCTGTTTGTCGCATATTTTTAGAATTTTGCGGGGGTATCACTTGTGAGCATTAGCTCACAGATTTATTTTAAAATGTTTAGTATGCTTGTCATTGTAGTTATTTATGTTGGTGTTTTCTAGCACGATGTCCTACCATAGATACCGACATGCTTGTCCATTACATGGATGGAAGAAGAGCTTTTGGTAAAGTGGAAAGTGGTCATGATTATAAGTTCATGTGTCCTAATAACTTTGAGTTTCGTGATGACAAATATTTAAATGAAATTCATGTCACAGGGCGTTGTGATTTAGGAAAATTTAAAGATGTCCCAACATCTTGTGTAGAAAGTATGATTTTTTTGTAATTTATGTGTTACATTTAAAAGCTGTGTTTAATATGTCATATATTTGTGGATGGATATTCGTTAAGATGATTTTAAAGCATAAAACTGGTGTAATTGTTAGCTTATGTCTGGTTACATACAGTGTACAGTTTAATACTCGAAAGTATTTGTATATATAATTCAAGTCACCGTATGAAGATATATTTATTTACAGTTAACATGAAAACTTGAGAAAATTGTATTTCTTTTACAAATTTGTTTAAACATATTGTGAGAAAATCTATTGTTTAAGGCATTGTCATCAAATTCTACCTTCGGTTTATGTCTACTTTTACTTTGAAATGCAAAACGGAACATGACAATATTCAAGTGAAAACTTTATTAAGTTAAAATAAAACTTAAAACAAAACTACTTTGTACAGATAGATGACTATATTATTTACTGTCAATATGACAGTATTCACTGATTGTATAAGACTTGATAAATGTATTTTGAAGACATTACATAATTTTACTCACTTCTGTAAAAAGTTTCCTCATAATACCATTACGCATTTTCATTGATCCTGTTCGATATAAAATCCAATGTTTTGCTTCATTTTAGAAAGATGTCGCTTGAACAACAATGACATTGCATTACGCAGTGGTCTACGCAAATTGTCCGTTGTAGAACATAATAATCAGGTACAAAATTTTAACACTATGAAGTATTCTGTTTTAGTTGAACTGTTGAAGCCAATGTGTTATATTTTTATCACAAAGTTTACTGGGTTAAAAGCCCCTTCCTCTGCCAGCAACAGCAACAATTATAATATACAACTTGTTTTCAAAACTTAAATCGTAGGATCTCACCGCTTTCAGTGATTTAATTTTGACGATCTTAATAACATGATCACAGAAGCTACTTTCTTAGTCCTGAAATTAATAATGGTAAGACTTAGCTTAACAAATCTTAACCTAATGTTTCAATGTAGATACACTAGAGATGGCTATCCTGCTAAATCTCCTCGTGTCCTTGTTTCATGTATTAAAGGTTACTGTTTTATGTATAAACTGTATTACAATTAATATAAGCAAACTGGCTAACATCAATGTATTGATTGTTAAGTATTATAGGACTGTTCATATTTAAGTGCTGTTTTTGCAAATTTCAATGGAAACATTAAGAGAAATATATTATTGTTACTGCAAAATACACAGTTAAGAGAAATGCGATTATTTCTAGTATCGATACGTAATCAGTAATCTAATGTTTAATTAATGTTTTTAAACTTTACGTCTACATTCTTCTAATTATTTGTTTGAAAATAAGCAAAACATAAATCAATATTTTACAGGTGCATGTTGAATGTAATTCAGTTCAAAACGAATTGTTCAATCCAAGTACTAACAAGTATGAAGATCCATTTTATGTAAGATGTAATTATGGAAAGTTTTCTAAAGTAGTTAATGAACTGACATGTCCTCCTAGTATGTATAACTTTGTTTATTTTAGAAACCTAATGATTTTTAATAATTTCTTTGTGTTTATAATACTTATACTACTGGTTATAGATATTTCTCACTAATGATCGATGGAATCGAAACCACGTTACATCATCTTGAAGTAATTAGAGTTATGTATTAGCTATTCTACTACAATAACCAAATCGTAAATTAGCTGTCACAAAATGACATTCATTTATGTTGACACGAAGTTAATGCCAATCAAAATAAATGATTACTTGGTATGAGTTCAAACTTGTACATGAATACATGCCAATGCCATCATAACATAATTGTCTATTAAGTATTTGTAAGTATGTACCGAATGATAATCACCGTCATTTGCATAAAATACGTGTCTATTTTCAGAAAGATGTGCTACATCACAGTTACAAAATACAGAAGTTTTATATCTAGACCAATCTAAAGCAGATGAATTTGTCCAAAGCGATAAAGAATACTTGTTAAGATGTGATATAGGTTATGAATTTCGAGAACGTTCAAATAGTGAATTTATAAGAAGTCATTGTAAATATGGTAGCTTTGAAAAGGTACCACTATGTACCCCAAGTAAGTCGATATTTTATACAATCAGTTTAACGTTAATGTCCATATTTTCCTGCATACTAATGCAAATGACCAAACAAAGCAAAGAAAATGCTGTAGAAACTAAAATTTAATCAACATTTATTGCTAATATGATATATGGTTGCACCTAAACACCTACTACTCTTAATTAGGGACAAGGATAGGAGTCATGTTTCTGTGGTTGCTGAATACTGAATGCTAAATCTAAGTATGTTGGTACCAACAATTGGTATGTTAAAACAGAGTGTAGGCTATATCCGAGTATGTTATAACTGAGCTGATTTTGTATGATATAGGTATTTAGAAAAAATTACATAATTGTACAAACTACTGTAAAAAAAGTTTATTCTTAATACTATTACCCATTATCATTTTTATTGATCCTGTTTGATATAAAATCCAATGTTTTGTTGCATTTTAGAAAGATGTCGCTTGAACAACAATGACATTGCATTACGCATTGGTGTACAAAAATATTCCGTTGTAGAACATAATAATCAGGTACTAAATGGTAACACTATGAAGTATTCTGTTTGTAAATGAATTGTTGAAGCGAGTGTGTTATATTTTTATCACAAAGTTTACTTGATTAAAAGCCCGTTCCTCTGCAAGTAACAGCAACAATTATAATATACAAATTGTTTTCGAAACTTAAATCGTAGTATCTCACCGCTTTCAGTGATTTAATATTGACGATCTTAATAACATGATCACAGAAGCTACTTTCTTAGTCCTGAAAATTAACTATGGTAATGACCTAGCTTAACAAATCTTAACCTTATGTTTCAAAGTAGATACACTAGAGATGGCTATCCTGCTAACTCTCCTCGTGTCTTTGTTTCATGTATTAAAGGTTACTGTTTTATGTGTAGACTGTATTACAATTAACATAAACAAAATGGTTGACGTCAATGTAAAAATTGTCGAGTATTTGAGGATTGTTCATATTTACATGCTGTTTTTGCAAATTTCAATGTAAAGGTTAAGAAAAATATATTATTGTTACTGCAAAATACACAGTTAAGAGAAATGCGGTTATTTCTTGTATCGAAACGTAATCAGTTATCTAATGTTTAAGGTTCTGGAACTGTAATGGTGACCTTCCACAATCCTTATAATGATATTGTTTCTTGGATCTATACTATTAAAGACATTGAATGGTGAATTTTTAGAGAAGTTTTCCGTTTGTAACTTAAGTTATGTGCATTTTTATAACGTGACCCTTGATTTTCGAAGAGACCGTAAATTGTGCTGTGACAAAAATGCAAAAACAGTTTTTTTTCAAATTCTGCAGTTTGATATTCACATTTTATCAATTTTCCTGTTTCACAATCATATCATGATAATCCAGGACAATCAGATTACACTTAGGACAAATACTTATAAAAATAAATTGCTTTGTATACATGTACCCCCCGAGCAAAAATCCGAGTTTTTGAGAGTGTTCAAAAAATTACTCTATTTTTAAAAGCTTATATCTCAAGTCTAAAGTTAGTTAGACACATGCAACCAGTTTTAAAATTTTCTGCAGTCTTTTCTGCCCATGATATGAAATATTGAAGAAAGTTTACCGTTTCTAAAAAAATTTATAAGAATCTGTATAAGATTACTACAGTGAAACTGCAAGAGAATTTATAGCGAAGAAAATACGTCAAAATGGTAAATTACAGATAATACTCTTTTATTGAAATTTATCATCTAGCTTTGTACTGGATATAGAAATATGAATGTAGAACTCTGGATTATCATACAAAACCTTCTCTTTACTGATTTTTGCTGGTTTGAGGGAAATATTATAGAAACTTAAACTTAACACGTTTTTCGTAAAAAATTCTGACTAGTTATGCATAACGGAGTCAAACAATTTTTGTATTAGAGACTCTTGGTTGACTATCACAGTTTTGACTTATTAACACATATAAAAGTCCATTCTGACCAGCCACAGAAATATCAGAGGAAGTTAAGCAGGCTTGTTAACCCTTTACTGGTTGCGACATGTGTGAAAAGTAGCCATTTTTTTTCACCATTACGCGCAAGGGCTATTTCAAGAGTTTCTAATTTCATTACTAATTAACATACAGATATGCAACTTGGCCAAATCATTACCTAGGTGAATGTCTTTCAGAAAAACCAAGTTGAGCCCCGATCCCCGTTACCATGGCAACGCTGGGGCGGAGCAAAAACGGCAAAAATGCAATTTTCGCTCTTTTTCCACCCCACATTTGCGTTTGAAACAGTAATATTTTCCAAAATTGAGGTCTAATGTGCCAGGTCTATTCAGATATTGAAAACGTGTTTTCTTATCAGCATTTGGTACCATTTTTCTGCACTCAATGACCCCGATTTTTTTCTGGCGATGAGAGGCGGTGCGCCCCCATTAAACCCCAGCAACAAAGGGGGCACATCCCCCCTTCGGAACCCCCTGAGACAACTTTTTGGGAGGGAGGCGCGCGAAAAACAGCTCATTTTTTGGAGACAACTATCCTTAAGTGAAATTCACTTATTCCAGTTAAAAACACCATTTTCAAGGCTGTGGCAGCCATTTTGGTGGGAGGGGGTCTAGACACATAAAAATGCGGGATTGAGCGGTTAAGGGTTAAACCTTATCCTGTCATGTTTTCTGCAATAGTTTTGCATACACATTTTGACACCAGACTTAGTAATGTTGGCATTGTTTTAGCCTTAGCTTTCAAATAATGCTGATAATTGTATTATTTACTTTTTAAAAGACAAAAAGTACAACGATATTGTCTTCATATGCCTCACATGGGCGGACCCAGCGGGAGGATTAGGGGGTCTGCCCCCCCCCTAGAATTTAGAAAATGTGCATGTCAATTAGTGTATTTCTAGCTTGAAAGTATTTTTAAGTAATATGAAGCAAATTTTCTCGGTGCTTAACGTATGTAAATTGTTTATGTAGTTTTTATTATCAATATGTTGCTTTTTTCCGCAATTTGTGTATAATGTGGTTGCGGTTCGAGGTTTGGGCCCCTCCTAGAAAAGTTCAGACCCCCCCCCTAGAAAAGTTCGGACCCCCTAGTAAAATTCGGACCCCCTAGAAAAGTTCGGACCACCTAAAAAAATCCTAGATCCGCCCCTGCCTCACTATATTCTACCGCCTTCCAAATTGCTGAATATGGCGATTCGTACCGGTACATGAGGTGATATCTTCTGGAATCTAGCGGTTGTGATAGCAAATTTAAATCGCAAGTACAAAATAAAACAGTGCATTTTACTCCTGTTCACACAGAATTAGCCCAATAGTAATGATCCTATACGACGTAACTTTGTTTTGTCAATAAACCATTACTTGTACATTAAAGTCCTCGACGATCACGCAGTCTAGCTTTTTTATCGCCATTTTCGGAAAATGTGTTACGCTATGACGTCATGGAAAAACCGGGTCGCGAGGTGAAAATTACTATAAATAGCTATTACGAAACTTAACGACGACAGCTTTTCGGGTAAAACCGGATTATACCGAGCGTCGAAGTTTACCGAAGTTAGTTACAGTTCCAGAACCTTAATTAAATTTTTTAAACTTTACGTCTACATACTTCTGATTATTTGTGTCAAAATAAGTAAAACATAAATCAATATTTTACAGGTACATGTTAAATGTGATTCAGTTCAACACGAATTGTTCAATCCAATTACTAGAAATTATGAAGACCCATTTTATGTAAGATGTAATTATGGATTTTTTTCTAAAGTAGTCAATGAACTGACATGTCCTCCTAGTATGTATAACTTTGTTTATTTTAAGATAAGTTTATGTTTTATTATACTTTCTTTGTGGTTATGATACTTATACTAGTGAAAGATCGATGGAATCAACAACACATTGATAACGTAATTATTCATCTTTTAGTTTGGGATGATTAATATTCTAGCTATTCTACTTCACTTACCAACTTATAAATTAGCTGTCACAAAATGACATTTGTTTATGTTGACACGACATCATGTAGACATCATACTAACCAAAACAAATGAGTACAAATATGTTCAAATTTGTATATCAGTACTTGCCATTATTATAATAATGTTTATTGGGCATTTGTAAGTAAATATCCGATAATATAGACTATGTTTTTATGAAATACCTATGTTGACTATGTTGTTTTTCCAGAAAGATGTGATACATCACAGTTTCAAAATACAGAAGTTTTATATCAAGACGAATCAAAAGCAGATAAATTTGTTCAAAGCCATGTGGAATACTTGTTAAGATGTGATAAAGGTTATGAATTTGAAGAACATTCAAACGATGAATTTATAAGAAGTCAATGTAAATATGGTAGCTTTGAAAAGGTACCAATATGTACCCCGAGTAAGTCGATATTTTATACAATAACTTTAACGTTTATGTCCAAATTTGCCTGCATAATATTACAAATGACCAAGCAAACAAAGAAAATGCAATAGAAAATTAAATTGAATCAACATTTAATGCTTAAATGATATAGGGTTGCTCTAAAACGCCTTCATCTCTGAATTAGGGATCAGGATATGGGTCATGTTTTCTTGTACGGTATAATCATTTCAAGTTGACAATGAAGGAAGAACTGTAAACTACGTACATTTCGAAACATTTGCAGTGAACTCTAAGCTATGTAACAACGAAAATCTCTATGGATAAAAATACGAGAATATGAAAAGTTGTGGAATCTATGACGGACGATGTTTTTCGTTGTTTCATTGCTCAGAGTTCATTGGAAACGTGTCTAAATGTAGGCAGTTTACACTTCTTCCTTAACCGTACCAGAAACATAATAATATCCTAGTCCCTATTCCAGAGACGAAGGTATTTAAATAGTGCCCTATACTCTATATTATTTTAGCACAGAGGGATAAGTTTTTAAATGCTGTCTGAAATTCAGTTTCTACAGCATTTTCTTTGCTTTGTTGTTGGTCATATACAATTGTAAACAAAAATATAGACCAAAAACTTAACGACAGTTTCCAATATGTACGAGCGTAACAAACGTTTGGATGAATTAAATGAACCCATGAGCTAAACCAGATTGGATCAATTTAAAATTGTTTAGTTCACATCATTATGATTAGTTTGGCTGTCTTCTTACTACCCTTTGTTAATGGATTTTATCCGTTTAAAGGCTTTACTTGGTGGGGTTTTCTGGCGTTTCGATGATTAGATATTGTTTGTGACATACAGTTAATTTTAAAATTCATTGGACTGTGGTTGCTGATGTCAGTATTTAACTTTCGAAGATTGTAATTTCATATCGTGTTATGCATTTTTATGTCAGACTAATAATTTAGACATGTACACAAGGGGATCAAACAGTTTCTTTTCAGAATGGTTTATGGTTTGAAGTTATCTTTGATATACTTAACATTTAGTTATTATTTTTACAACTTTAGTTAATTATGATCCATCAATTATTTACTTTATGTATTATGAATTCAAATTCACTGATTCATCCCTGCTCCGAAAGGGTTACGGGATCGAATCTTACCGGGGAGGCTATACCCTTCCATGAAAAATAATGTTAATTATCCTCCATTGATAAGGTATGTGGATAAATTTCTGGCCTTGTGCAAAGTTATGTGAGCACTGGTTAAAGACAATAGTCGAGGAAATATAGGTTAGGTGCGCTAGACGCCGTTATTATCTATATAATGTGTTGCTGCGGTGTTTACCCATCATTATAAATAAATAAAATGCTTGGTATATATACAGTGGGTTGATTTAATTATACTTTTATGTTTTTATGTTTAATAACTCTTTCAAATATTTGCTTTATGTTTATAAGATGAAGTACAAAACAGTACACTGAATGTTTCATATAAATTTCTGTGCAATTTTATATCAATTACTCGCGAACAAATTCGAATGAATTGTAGTTTCCTATATGAGCACCAAAATCCTATAATTAATGATAAATACATACAAATTCAAAAGCTTTAACACTTTTAATTATTATAGTTATCATATATTAGCTCGTTTAAAAATAGTTAAGGACGATTTTTATTTAAATCTCAAAATTCTATGATATAATGTTTTGTTTTCGACTTTATAAGATTTTCTTTTTTCAGAGAGCTGCACTGTTGAGTATTCTGCTGATAAAATACGTTTATTAGATAAAGACGACCATTCGGTGGTAGTGGATAATGGAACGGTTGTTTCCCACAATACTGAGGTACCTTGGAATATTAAGCCTCTGGTGACCGGAGTTAGCTGCGGTCGTTGCGTAGTGGTTAGCATGTCTTACGTCGAATCCGGAGCGCCTGTGCTTGATTCTGTTGCTACTTATTATACGCTTCAATTGCAAATCACCTCTTTTATTGATTTATTGATGTGCGTTACCTTTCGATCATTGTTAAAAATGAATGATAACTGGAAAAGTAAACAAAAATTGGTAAATATGTTATGGTAAATCACTGAATGTGATTTAAGATCAGAATACGACAATAAACATGTAGAACTAGTACAGCATATCTGATATCGGGACAACATTACAAACACTATCTTGAGAAAATAAATTTCATCTAAGGCAAGTGAAATTGACAGACAAGGTATCCCAAGGCATAACATTTGAACACCTAAGATTGTCCTAGAAACACAAAAAACCCATAGTTAGGGCTTTAAATCATATAGACTGACTACTGTTGTAGTTGATTTTTAATGTTGCAAAAATCTGTATCATGTGTAATATGCAAATGTAAATGAGGATATATTTAGTAACCATGTGTATTTTCAGATGTCTGCATCATGTCAACAAGGGTATGAGCTATTCAAAGACAACAATGCACCGTCGCCTCCAACTACTAAATGTGAGTTTGGTGTGCTAAAGATACCTCAGTGCGTTGAAAGTATGTAAATAATTGTAATTAATTCCACTTAAATCTATAGACAAAGTAAATCGACCCAAAGTGTTAGATTTAATTACTTGTCAGAAGCATCAAACAATTCTTTATTAACAAAGACCGTTTGAACAAATTATATGATATAATTATTACGCTGATACAAATAAAGTATGGCACTGTGTTAAGTGGTTGGATAGAATTTAATCTTACGCTTACTTCCAAACATCTCCTGAAAGTTGTTCTAACTTTAGTTTTTTTAAGAAATCAAAATCTGAGCTAAGCAAATTTATTAGCTTTCATTAGAACAACAACTTTTATTAGTAGCGTCTTTATTATTGCCTTAAATTTATTAGGTATATATGTTATTTAAAATATGTTCTTTTAATCCTAATACCATAGTCATGGAATATCTTACGACATGGTTTCTAAACATGATTCACAATTTGTTTTGATGTTAAGACATTTCAAACTCGCTATATTAATTGTTTCGTAAGTGAAACATGAACTTACAAATTTTAAAATGTATTTACTTTGGGGAAAAGTTAATTAAAACAGTTCAGACAAAAGGACGGCGTTGTCATGTACAGACGATGGCAATGCTGGGGTTGTTTTATTTTGTAATAAGAAACAGGCCCAGATGATTTTTATTTTTGTCATTTTTTTAAAGGTTTATGCCGTTTATTTATGAAGTTAATTTTTGGTTTTAAAAATGTATCAAAACCTATCACATCTTAGCGATTATCATACACTTTTGTACTTTGTTTTAGAGAGTTGTTTCAACAAAGTAAAGGAAGGAGAATGTTACAAACGGAAGATTGGCAAAAAAAATTGCTTTAGAAAAGGGAGAGAATTTAATGTCAAACATAACGAGCAAATTATATTTAAATGTAAAGAAAATTTCTCCATGGTGCCTATCAATCCTAATGACAAGACAACGTCTGATGATCACGCTGTTTTTATTTGTGATAAAGGAATACTGAATAAAAGTTATCACTGTTCCCCTGGTAAGCATGTTGTTGAACTATGGTCTTTGTTATTTATGTATTGTTCATCTTTGTTGACTTTCAAAATCAAGGATGACACTTTACAGTCCTACGTCATTATTTCTAAAACTGTTTTCATTATGCTTTATATATGTCATTGCAGTTGTGTTTTCTTTAGTTAAACGTCGTAACAGCACAATGATATTCAATTTGAGGTGGCAAACTCACCTTATCCAGCTCTCCTTGATCCACTTATGTAATGGAGTGTCATCTACCGTTTCACAAGACTGCCAATTCCACTAACACCTTGTTAATTGACATAAATATTTTCATTGTCAATAATCATGCAGGTAGTTCCATCTTCGACTAGGATTTCAAAATGTACCCTCTTCGTGAAACAAGATACGAAAATCAGGAACGCTTGATACTGCGCTACGGACTCGGGTCATTGCAGTTTTTATTTTATTATACATTTATTTTTAAGTGTTCAAGCAAATGTCACAATGACTAAATGGCAATTACCATTGTAAAAACTTGTTAGCGTGCGATGACAATACTATTTTTTTCACTTTCGACGTCACGACGCTAATATTATATATAATAACTCGATGTGCCAAGTACGTAAAATGTCAGAAATGATAGAAATTAGTTATATTGTTATATGTGTTCGAAATATAATTCTGATATATTGTCTATTTATTAAATTCTTCACTTTGTTTTTTCTTCTGAGAGAAACTTGCTCAATATGTTTTATTTGATATTAATGCAGTATTAAAAACTTTACATTTTCTCAGACCCATGCCAAATACCATCGTTGTTCAATGCAAGTACCAACTATACTCTTGACAAGATTGAAAGTGGAGATAAGGTGTGATATTTTAAAAGATTTTTCTTTTTTTGATTTGTTTGGCAGCTAATCAACATAATTTTGTATAACATTAAGCTTTGCATTGTATTAGATGATGAAATAATTTAAAGGAATTTAAACTTGGAACTTAATTTTGATTCAATTGATAGGCTAAAATTTGACCAAATTATTTCTGTTGCTTGCTTTTTGTTAAAAGTTGAACTGAGGTGATCGTTCAAAATTGTGAAGTCGGCTGATAGTATGTATAGAAGCAAACTTCATACCGTACCTCTTTGTACCGTTAAAATATAAGTCTTACAACTCGATCAGTGATGTCATGTACGAAATAAGGGACTATAGTCAGTTATTTCCCTTGTATACTTTTCAAATAGGTACGTTCAATTAGTTTGATTACTCGGATTTTACCCTTACTTTTCAATGTTAATTCGCTAAAATTAATCTTACTTTTTTATAGATTATCTAATTTGTTTGAAATTCAACCTATGTAGTTTTATAGAATTTAACTATCTAAATTTCATAATTTCTGTAAGTATCTTCATTAAAAAAATATATTAGATTAATTATTTTGTTATCCTACATAGGACTTCAATGATAAAATCCGAGGATCCCAACTGCAAGGACCTAATTACCGATTTGATTGCTTCAGATTTTATTAGGAAAAGATAACTGACTAAATTCCCCTATTGTTAACACTATTGTATATTTGTATAGAAATGATACATTTGTTTAATTGTCAGATTACATTCACGTGTAACGAAGGACATCACATACAAGATACTGCCAATGATAGGAGTTGGACTGGTCAATGCAAAGCTGCATCTCTTAAAAATGTACCAAAAGGTTGTGTACCAGGTAAATTGTTTGACGTTATTTTTATTTTTAGAATTACATCTTGTAAATTTAATTAGGAATATCGAAATTTGCATGTTTTTCCTTGTTGATGTTGTATTGTGACAATCAAAGTGTCTGAATTAATATCGTACGTACTAAGTTCAATATTGCTACCTCAACGAAACAAAAACGACATTGATATGTTCGATTTTTTATTTTACTTAACTAGATATTTTGTGTCTACGAACCTAAACTTTTGTTAACATTTCCAAAGCGTTTATATCAAATAAACATTCTATTACATGTGCTATAATTTGCCGAAATTACATTTGTTCGAAACGCAAAGTTACTGTCGATATTTTGTTTCAATTTGTAGATAATTGTGACTTACCGTCAGTAAAAAAAGGACGATATATTGATGTTGAATCTGAAGAAATCGTCACTAGAAATATAAGACATGGCGACAAAGTACAACTTCAATGTGTAGATGGATTTGTTATGGTCAATTCTAAAAATGAGATAGTAACAACCGAAGTACCACAAATAGAGTGTGACAAAGGATCAATAATGACCAACACATATTATTGTAAAAGTAAGTATTGGCATAAGTAAGTCCTTACAGGTATTGTTATTTTTTCATGCAATCTTACGATGAGTTTCAAATTGTTGTCTTTCTCAGACTATTGGCATTATTAATACAATCAACACAATTAACGGTCGGGTGGAATCGGTTAATTTAAACATTAAATTTAATGTTTCTTTTATCATCAAGCGGTGTCTTTTAATAATATATTCATCAGTTTTTACTTTTTTCAAATAAGAATAAGAAAAGTTCGTTCAACTAATGAACGTTGATATGGTTTTGATCTGTCTGTCAATAAGAATTTATAACATTTTGTTTTTAACTGTTGCCTACGTTGCGTTTAATTAATATTCATGTTTAAGTCATAATAGTGGCACGTAAAAATTGCTGACAACGTCTGTAAAAATTATGTTACATCAGCAACATGTAGACAATAATTTTTATTGTAAAATGTTGAGTTAAGATCCAAACAGGTAATAGAACATTTATACAGATGTATTTTATTTTATTAGAATGCATAAATGGAAAAAATGAAACAAAACAGGCTATTGGTGGCGTTGAGAATAATACAACAGAATCCGAGATTCGTGATGACATTATGGTAAAATAACTTGAACATATATTTTGTTACGTTGCACTGTTTGTGACAATGTAAATGAATTGTGCTTTCTTAAACTACTCGTGCGCAGTACACAAACAAATACAATGTACACAAACGTTAATGCTTTACCAACTTTCTTTTTAAAAACTCGGTTACCATTACCAAAGAAACTGACAGCTTCTTCCTTGTACGGAATATCTTCATAACATGAATAAAATGCCGATGGAATAGTGATGTAAAGATATCACTTGTCACGACCAGGAATCGAACCAGGACAGTGTCTAAGATCATTATAAGGAAAATAAGTATATTGACTTTCACCATGTTGACGAAGGTAATATTATGGCGGTAAGTCAATCTATTCGCCATTCTTGGAAGGGCTTAATCTCTGGATTAATATGTCTACAAGAATAAACTTAAATTTGATACTTTCATCGAGTAACAACCCTTTCAGCGGAGAGCATAATGCAAATGTATATATTTATTGTTTTCGCTCTAAGAGCGATATTTCATATTTATATTAAGTTGTTTATATGTTGATAAATCACTAAAATATGAATAAAGAGTATAATGTATGTATGGCTGAAAGACTGTATCGTCACTTACTATAGACAGGTAGTTTGACTCCAAATGAGGGGATAATTGAGTTTGTTAGCTGGTTAATTTAATAAATATTTTATTCAATGAATTGGATTGGATAACAGGCATATAATACACATCCTCTCCATGGTCAAAGTAATACAACATGGTGAGTAAATAAACAAATAAATAAGTAGAAGAAATAAAAGTGTACATAAATGTATAGCTCTATCACATTAACCTATCACATCTTAAACAATCACACGGTCAATGAATCTGTTATTTTTAACCCCTTTCAAACTTGTTATAACCCCGATATACAAAATCGCTGCATACATTGTTAGATTATCATTATATTTGATTATCGATGGTTAAGTTAGCTGGTTAAGAGTTACATTGAATGGCTAGTATATAATTGATGCTCTAAACGACAATAATTTTGCGCTGTATATACTTACATGTGCATTGTTTGATAAATTTGTCTCTTGTTTGCCCTATAAATGTAATAATTATTTTGTTTATTGGGTCAGAAATGTATAGAAAATAATGTCGACGAAAATGGTGTTTCTGCCTCGAAGTCAACGACGGATTCTATTGAAAGTACAACCGTTAAAAGTAACGAAGACATCATAAGTGCTAGTGACACAAAAGGTACTTAGAATGAAATAAACTATTAGAAGTAGATATTGAAGCTGAAAAAAGCGTTGTTGAGCAATGGAATCAAATAAATTTTCATCTATAAATATACATAACACTTCTATATAAAAACACAGAAGTTTGTTTAATTAATGAATATCGTTATACACTAAAATCTTAGAAGTTTAATACCATGAAAGCTTTGTAGTTATTTAATCGTTTGGTAGCCATTGTTCAAATTAATCAAAATTCAACTTCGTGTATGAACACTTAAAAACGTATTGAGTACGCTATGTTATCAGTTCATCAATTTAGGGTCAAATTTGACAACTCGGAAGATAGTGAGTGTTCAAATCAATAAACGCTAATGATTTTTATAAGAATGTCCTATGAAACTAACTGAAAAGTGCTTCTTTTCTTAGATTGTGTGATTGAAGAAAGCAATGTGTACAAATACAAAGATGATAATGGCGACGAAATTTTTACGGTAACTAGTGATTTTTGTTTTATATTGATGATTTAGAATATCGAAATTCTTGAAATGTGACGCTTTGGATCGTTCATATTTATAGCTGTTTGAAAATGTATTTATAAATTCGTTAGGCAATTTCTATACTAGTATATGATAAATCGATTTACACTGAATCAAAGTTTAACCGATCACTTTTCAAATTTTGATTATTTTATAACGAGCCAATGGATCCGTATTAAATTGTGCAGAGGTGATTTTTGTGTCATTTTCAACCGATTTGTGGGAGAAGAATAATTTGATACGGTCCGATATACTCAATCGGCACACATGGTGTGGTTTACACATTTTGACACGAAATGTTCGTGCAGTGAGTGCTGAGTATTGAATATCACTTTGCATGAATCCTTGTTAACTTCATAAGCTAAAAAAACATGAAACATTGCAAGAATGCACATCTTCTACTGTAAATGTGAGGTCAAGGTTTTAAAAGTATATACCGATTGTTGTATCCCATATCTCAATGTTATTTACGGCAAGGCAGTAAAAAGATTAACTGTAAAGCAGGAAATGTCCACAAAAATGCATTGAGTATTTCTATAACAACAGAGTAAGACTAGTGCTGCTGTCTTTATCGGCACATACAAAGATTAAGTCTCTAACCAATTGTTTGCATAGCTCAAAGGAATATTCTGTATTACCTCCAAGTATACCACCCTTCCATGGGACAATTCAGATTGTTTCTAGGTTTAATCAATCTTGATTAGACTATTGAGCTTCTATTAATGAATCTTTGTAATGTAAAGTATCATAAAACTTATTTCATCAAATGATGACTATTTGCAAATTTAAATCAGCTAGAAAACGAGCAGCCTAACAGATTGGTCATTTGCAGCCACCCAAACTGACATTAGCAAACTCTACACAGGTCAGAAATATCAGCTGGCCAATACTTTGCAGACTGCGGTCATAATCCCTGACTATCAGCCTACTTCCGATGTAATTGTCATTTATGGATTCTTGCTCGTATATTCTTTTTCTTAAAAAGCAATATATAATTTTTTCTTAAAGAGCATAAAGAGCCTTAGGATAGTATGCTTTTAAAGATGTAATTCCATAGGTGCATGCTTTTATCTCGAAATATAACAGGACGTAAACATGTAATTAGTTTCGATGTTTACTTGGGTCAATTAGAAACAAACGTGAGCGCCATAGAGTAGCAATCAAAACAAAGTTATGACCAAATTGGCCGAAAATTGTACGTGGTGATGACAACAAGACCGAACTTCATTGGGTTCTCATCCGACAAAATACTTACCATGTGTATTTGTAATGTTGTTTTTGTGACAGAATGTGAGATTGCACTATCAAATTCATCCATTAGTTTTTACTATAAAATGAATCCTTGTATTTACGAATAATCATACTCAAGCCACTTTATACTATAAAGCAACAGGCAAAAATTTGTTATAATAAAGCATGTGTGACTGATGTTGTTGAAATCAACCTGTTTGTATCATTTATAAAATGCACATTTTAAAACCCTTGGTTTGAGTTTGGTCTACGGTAGTCAATTAGAAGGTTACAAGTACACAAATTACGGCTCAGAAAAATCTAAAGGAATGTTTTTCTTTCTTTTTACTGATAGTCATATTATGTAGGTCTTTAAAAAAAGCTAAGTCAATATCAAGCAGACATTATCAAGATTTCAAACCATTAGAAATCAAGTCATGATTATATGCGATTAATGAACAGTCTAATAGACAGTGTTGCGACGCTAGGCTTGACTTTTCTTTGTCCAAGAGCAAAAATATAATGAAAAAGACTTAAGTTCTGTCTTCCACGCTGCGTGTATGTTGGTTCAATTGATGGTTATCAAGATCAAAATCCAGACTGGCTCTGGTAAAACAGTAGCGGATGGCAAGAGCGGTTGGTCAACCTTTCACGGATTGCCAAAAGATCACTTTATACACATATCTTCTCATTTGACATTGACCTTTGACCTATACAGCATGTAGATAATATTAAGCATAAAAATATAGCAATCTAATATATTTTTTCATATTTCATTGTCAAAAAATAGTCTCAGATAAACTAATTTGATTATTTGATTAGTATTTGACGGGTAGGCCTATTAACATCCTCCTTGGACCAAGGTAAAGGTCGCGGCAAATGTGAATTACGCCTATAGATTTGTCAATGATTCCATCAAGATAAATTGAATAATAACTATATATAATTGCATCTCGAATCCAACATGATCGTTCAAATGATTCAAAAAGATTGAAACAACTTTCTCATGCATGTTACCTTTACCATGACCTTGACCTTAAATTTGGAAGAATATCACATGATGTGAATCAATGTCTTAACATGGTTAACATTTTAGTATGAAAAACAGTATAATTTGTCATCCTATAAGTGGTAAAAAGAAGTTGAGTCGCTTAGGGATACTGACTCCCCGGCGCATGTGCAGAAACGGCGACATTTGCGTGCTTTTAGTGAATGGTGGACCACGCAGGCCATCTGTGCCCATATTGGTGCTTGTATCACCAAGTGAAAGATTGTTGCAGTTATCGGAGCTACTAATATACGAAATATCACGGTTGTTGATATGACTGAAACGTTTTGAAGCAATTGTTCTTATAAAACGCAGCTTCTCGACTTAGTTTCTATGTAGTGATTAACGATGTACTTTGTACAATGACATAAATAAATAATGTTTATTTGTTTTTCAGATAAGAAATGGTGATTCAGCATTTGTTGAATGTTTGGCTATTAACTACGATAACTACGCGTATGATGACAGTGATTATATTAATTGTACCAATGGTACGCTCACACCTGTCAACCTTACATGTGATGACTCCACCGGTGAGTGTTGCGTGAATTTCAGTTTGTTATTTAATAATACATTATACTTATTTGGTATTCAAAACCTCACGGTTTTTATCTCGACTATTCGGATAACAGCTCATACTCGGCTATTTGTCAGAGTCGGCGTAGCACTTCTTCATTAAATGTATATGTAGCATGTTAATATCATTCACATTTGTATTTTTTCTTGCTACATTTTTTCTTTGAAATCATTGAAGGGATGTACTCCAAACTTTACACAAAAGTAATTGGTTATCATTGGAGGTCCAGTAATAAGTTGCAAAAGAAGAGAACAAAAGAAATCAAACAATTTAATTTTTTTAACGTCGCATTAAAACATATATAGGTTATATACACGACGGCTTGCTCTTCCTACTATAGGTTTCCTGGACACTTTTTCTATCACCAGTACTAATTCACCCTACCACGAGGCCGACAACTCATGTATAGGGTATGACCTGCCGCGACCGGGATTCGAACCCGCGATCTCCGGATTCGAAATCTGAACTTAAATCTACATAACTTGTTACTTTCTGCTTCACTTATCCTTACTTGAACACAATATTCATTTTGAATCCGTGTACTGTTTTTGTTTTAGAACCCTACATTTTTCTGCACTTGATTAAAGCTAATATAGTATTATGCATATTTCAGTACCATATGAACCTTGTAGTGACTTTATAGTCGAACATGGTAAAATATTAAGTGAGGCTCAACTAGACAAATATACTATCGAATGTAACCACGGATTTCATCTTAATGTACGTCCAGAGGTACCGTGTACTTGTGATAATCAAAAAATTACATGTGCAGGTGGAAAAATACCTGTCTGTTTAGAAGGTAAGTATTCAGTAATACAATACATTTGTTCTTTGTAGTTGTCTTTGTGATGTGTATGTTTACAAATGTAATATCTATATATTTATTGCATATGCTTCTTAAAATAATAACAAATATATAGCCAAAATGTGGGCAATATATTCCAGTATTGAGCAAGAATGCTGAAATATAGGCTAACTTTCTACCCCTGCATTAGCCCTCCAGCTATCTGTCAACACAACCCGTCTGTTGGCGTTAGTCCGTTTGTTAATCTATTCGGATTATCCATCTAGTAGTAAACTTCAGATTGCAAATCATCTGCGTTTTAATCAATCATGAGGAGTATTGAATGAATTGCTTCGTTGTTTCAGTAAAAACACATTGAACTTCATCATAACTAGCTTCCAATGTTTTTATGAAGGAATGTTGGATATATCTTATAGGTATCAATTAACAGAATTTATATTTATATATAGTAATTCGATATATTGTCCTACCATATAACTAATAAATCATTATAAAAACACACTTTTGTATAATGTATTGTTGTATTTCGGACCGGTGGTCATAATTTCTTTGATACGTACAAATGTATAATAATTAGTAAAGAATTTCTAAATGTTGTCTCCTTTTAATGCTAAAAATCAAAATAAACATAACATTTTGTGTATTATATCGCTGTATTTTAGACCGATGGCCTTGATTTTCTAAAATGTGATAAGTTTTGTTTTGACTTGTCTATAAAACATGTTTACAGCACTTAAACATATTTTAATCATTAGCAAAGCATATAATACATTTAAGTATATGGAAAAGAGGAAGGAAGAATATACGGTGCAGTTGATAATTAAAATCCTGATACATCTCATTATCAATGGTTTTTATGTAATATTTTCATGAAAAAGCAACACATACGCACGTCATTTTTTTAATCAAAGACCTGATATAAATAAAATAAAATTGTCAATTCAATTTTCAGATGATTGTACGATTCCATCTCAATTTGACAGTCGTTTAACATTAACTCAAAATAAAGACGGTAACCAAAGGTATATTGGCGGTGATAATGTAATAAAAGCTGGGGATGATGTTATATTTAGTTGTTCTAAAGTTGCAAACATGATCTATGAGCCATTTAATAGATCATTTAAATGTCGAGAGGGTAAATGGATTGCGTTTGATAAAAACAGTTGGTCATTTGTGACCAATGGAACATTTCCTGAATGTAAAGAAGGTAGGTTAGATGTGTTTAGTGAAATACTTAGTTAGTCAGAATTAATGATTCTAACATTTCTAATGACTGAAACATTATACACTGCCCTCCAAAAGTTTCTTTACAGTACAACTAATTGAATTGCTACAATTTCTATGTTCGAATTTGCAGAATTATTATATCATTATTTATTTAGTTCATTATTCATGTAATGAAAATTGTTTTCTATCGGTAAATTTTATTATTTAAGTTGCAGCCAAAGTTAAGTAACAGCCATCGAAACTATGGCCATTGTATCCCAATCAGTCAATTTAAAGTTTGAGATATTTTTGTAATGTCATAATCATAGGGAAAAATGTACTGGTTTCAAATAGTAAAATTTAAGTCATTTAGCAATTGATTGCTTATACAACATTTTGAATTCCAATTTAGTTCAATGTAAATTGGGAATGTGTGAAGGTACTTTTGGAGGGCAGTGTATGAGAATGGACAACAATGTATATTGTGATAAGTAAAACCATTACCCTTTCTTAGTCTGCATTGTCTTACACGTTTATCTACCAAGTAAACATAATAGTTGTATTTGCCTTCAGAGCTTGTATTTCGGCTTTTCACGAACCTTTGTTGTCTCGCTTACGTGCTATTTTAATACCTTATGGGTAAGAGATCAAATACTTGAAATAAATACTCCCATCTTATATAAGCACCGTGTTTAATGTTTTATAAATTGCAGTTGTCATCTAGGTGCTTAATTGCTATTATAGACCAAACTTAACACGACCGACTAGCTCAGTTGGTAGCACTCAGTCTACTGATCGAGGGGGAGTGAGTTCGATTCCCGGGCGGGGCATACTTTCGTGGAGCTTGGATATAAAAATATTTCTACGGCTATTCTCCCTGCTACCAATGAATTTCGATTACGTAGGACAGTCACTGTCTGTCACTGACGAAAGTATGCACTTAGTAGTTGGTTAACAGTCAAATCCAGTGATATAGTCATTCCAAGAGGAAATATTAGGTTGACTAACCGCCGTTAAATTTGTTGCTACGGCGTAAAACCAACCAACCAAACAAACAAACAAACTTACCACTAGTACTGTACTCTCTGTTTTGTTAAAGCTGAATGTGATCCTCCTTGTGAAAATGACGGCAAATGTCACGTAGATAACAAATGTGTTTGTGGTGAATCATATACTGGGAATAGATGTGAACAAGGTAAAATTTGTACATAAGTTAAATGTTTTATTTGAATATTAGTTGTGTATTCACTGGTTGATATACGACAAACACTTACAAGATTTCACTAATTTTCTTGCTTGTATGAATAGTACTAACGTATTTACTACATATAAAATGAGTAACTCTAATTTTATATATAACAACCGATGGCTATATCAAGTGATGTTTTCATAACATTATTCCATTTTACTTGTTATTTCTATATTGTTTTAATATATGACATGATATGGATATGGGGTGGATATATATTTACGACGTCATTGTCGTCATTTAGCGTTGTTACGCATTTTGAACCAAATTGTTATCTGGAACAATGCTATGGAAACTAGGTTTTGCATTACAAAAATAAGTTTTGATGGTACTAAGTCTCTCCATCCATAACCATCTCTTAGATGACGCCAAATCATTTTTTGCTCCATACATTTTCTGATGCATCCCAATTATCGTATCTTTCACTGCATGGTCTGGGTTTTCGAAAGATATTTAATAGGTTCGTCATTTTTAAGCCGGATGCGCCGGCAATGTAGGTTTATCCTAGTGCAAACATTCTCTGTATTCATGACAAACAGGACATTAATGACACCCTTTACAAAGAATGGCATATCATGATAATATTCTGTACACATTATGTCATCGGTTTTATTATATGATAAGCCAATTTTGCTTTTCTTATTTCACCTTAGGCAACATGCTTAACAGCAAAGCAGTCCTTGCATGATGTTTGAGTAACTTTTAATTCCCAGTTTTTCTTGAATAGCAGGAAGATTGATCTTGCTGCTACTATTTGTATTCTTACTGAAATTGATATTTCTGCTGTTTATATTCATTGAATAACATACATTTTTACAAATAAGAACGGAATACGCAACTACCAAAAATGTAGTGTATACTTGTAGCATTTACTTGTAGTTAAGTGTCCAGATGCTTGTGTAGAAAATGAAGGTAGATGTGATAACTCAGGTAAATGTGTATGTCCAGTGGGTAGTTATGGTAAAAATTGTGAAATAAAAGGTATGTTGAATTTTGATATAATTACTAATTGTAATGGTTGTTTAAACTAGATCAATTGTCACTATTGCAGAGTTACTCTGATCATCTGCAACAAAATCATAACGTGTATGTCGGCTGATCAAATACGAAATTGTGTCTGTTTGAGGTTACGATTAACGGTATCAATATAGCTACATATATTTATTTCATTATTAGGCAACACTTAATGGTTCAATTAAAAATTCTGACGGAATCATGAGTACAAATTACATTTAGTTAATTAGACAATAAATAACACAGGGCATTAGAAAAAGGTATAGAAATATATTTCCATGACATGCCACCCGTTTCCAAGGATATTACAAAAACGATGTAGTTTTGATTTCCATTGTTGTCCTTTGTATTGGTGGCAGGACATAGAGGGACAAATGTCAAACACTTATAATATTATATTGTAAAATGTCAAATTGAATTAAATATCACCTAAAATATCACAATATTGTCATACAATAAAACTATATTATATATTACTTTTAATATAACATTATTTTCACAGATTTGTTATACCTGAAAGTCAATAGCTTTTCAACGGTTTGAAGTATAAAAGTTGGTCATTTACATAATTATGACAAAATGAAAACCCATTTCGATCGTGCGCCGAGTCATATTCGCAGTTTAGTTATACCGCAAAGGGCGTACCACGACGAATGGGTGATCTATTAGCAGAGTTAGTCTCTCATTATACACAGAGTAAAAAATCAGCGACTACTGTGAATGCTACGCACCTATTTATCACAAATAGCCAATGGTGGCATGTGTTTTATCCATTTCTTAATACCGTGAAGGATTTTCATTGGACAAACAGCTATGGTAGAGCAAATTGTTTTTGTTAAAATGTAGGTTAAAAAGTTGGCCTAGAAAGCTGCGCTGAAAAAACAAACTAGTACATGTACATGTATAGATCAAATTTAAAAGCCTATGCAGCATTGTTATTACAATATTTAGAATGTTTATAACTTTGATAGAAATGATTCTTGATGTCCACCTTAAAAGAATAAACATTGTCAATGTCTGAAATACTGGTTGGATTATTCCATAGTTTAGCACCTATAAAAGCAAAACACTCGGAACTTGAATTTTTGACCCTGGACAGGCAAAAATCCCCCTTTCTGATTGAGCCTTGTGTTACAACAATGTACAGTGTCCTCAGAAACTAGATTATAATCCATTTTGACATGTGCAAGCCTCTGACTAGTGTACTATTTTTAATGAAATGATGAGAAAGTCCGCTATGAATAATATCAGTTTTTGTAACATTTTTCGGCTAATCCATACTATGCTGACCTGTTTTAATTAGACTTAAAAGTTTAAACAATGAAATTGTAAATTTAACAACAGCTGTATTTTGATTGGTAAATTTATCTTAATGAATGGGCTGTTAAATTGTCGTAAGATTGTTAATGTAGTTTTTAGCGGCCGAAAAATAGAAAGGGAGTCCTACTTTTTCCTTCTTTTTTCAATAATCTTCTTACTTTATATAAATACTTTTTTGAAAGCCTGAATGGATTTGTTTACATTTATATTTACTTCAATTTTTTCTAATTAACAGGTTGTGACTTACCAGCCGGAACAGCTCCGTACAAGAGCAACAGACAAGTATTTCAGGTTCATGAATCAATTTACTCAGACAAAATGGAATGTCCTCAACAATACGAACCATCTAACCCTGTAATGACATGTACAGAAGATGGATCGTGGGATAATATCATCACATGTTTACGTAATTATTGTTTTCAAACTTATGTTATATTCAGTGATTGAGAGGAAACAGTCTGTATGGGGTTGCGTGTTTTTACATGCAGCTAAATCAATTAATGTTCTTTATTCAAAATGAAAATGTATGTACAGCATTCCATGTTAAATACAATGGCTGCTTGTCATCAATTTAAGTTTTTTGTCGTGTTTACTTCAACCTGTTTGGCAGTACGTGTATCCAAATAAAACTTAATGTAATTTTACTATTACTCGAATATTACCTGACAAGCAATACTCGAATATTACCTGACAAGTAACTAAACAATTGATTATCCATAAAAATATTATTCAATATCAATTTATAGTATACCTTACATAAAATTGCTACTTCTTCGCGTATTAACATAGCGGGTATTTTTTAATCATATTTCGGTAGCAGGCCGTAATAATATGACAGTGACCCGCTAATATGATAGTGGCCCGCTGTCGCCATATTCAGTCGAAACCATTAAATACTGGTTTAGTGGCGTGTAACCCACTATGTAATTTTCATGAAAACTTCGCCGTGTTAACAAACTTGATGCTATACATTTTTTACCTTAAATTGTTAAACAATAATTTTATTTATTATTTTGCTTTTGCAAAATATTAATTGTTAAAAAGGTGCTTTAAAATATAAGAAACAGTACCCACCACTGAGCGTCTGCTGGTCTAAAAGTGACCTCTCAGTCAGTCCACTAACATATAGTAGACCTCAGCCTTCGGCCTCAGTCCACTATTTGTCATAGGGCTTAATGGTCGGTCACTATTAGAACAGGAGGCCTTCCGTGGTGTGTTCTATTTCTTATGTGGTAAGCTGTAACTGACCGATTGTAAGACATTAAAATGTTTGAATCTGCTTATAAAAATTATCTTTAATTCAGAACATACAGTGGATTATTTTCTCAAAAAAATGTTGAATAGACAGACTGACATCACTATGCTCCACGTTATAAATTTAGTGGTGTGTATTTAATTGCATGTCAATATAGAAATTACTGTCCTTAGGTTGATCCCATGGGTTCGTGGTAAAGAGACTTGATACGAATGACTTGTAAACAGTATTCTTAATATGTCAGCCAATTTTCATAAAAAAGTTGTTCTAGAGTAAATAGATCTATATGTCAGAATGTTCACTGTAATATAAAATATATAATTGACAATAGTTTACATATCTAAACATTATTTGAATATAATTTGAACGAAAGTTCTTCTCCGTATAAGCATGTCAAAGATGTATAACGACTGACTATTTAACTACCATTTATGTAATTATCATACTGAATAATATCTTATTAACATTGACATTTTATAATTAACCTGCGAATGTGTTTATATGTTAAGTCCTGGCTTACAGGTTTAATAATTGATATTCATTACGATGTCTGAACTAATAAAAAACTCATTTTTACATTCAAGGGTCCAATTTTAAATATGTTATAAGCTTTCAATTATCTAAGAGACGGTATTCTTCAACTAAAGACTATGTTTACATTGAAATTGTTGGAACGAATGGGAAAAGAACAGATCAAATAGGAATATACACATGGGGTGAAGGTGGATTATCAGAAATAAACTACAACGGGACAGACGTTACCCCTGTAAGTAAAATACATCATACAATAATGCAATATACTTATTCTATGAAACTTTTGAATTTTTATACTCTCGTCGAAGAAAAGATGCGCGATATGACCTTTCTGTGTTGGTGCGCCGTAAAATCCAAACAAACAAAGAAGGCAAGACGTATTATGGAATAATTGATGGCGTGTGTCTCGATCGGTTTATAATTCTTTTGTCCGTAGCATAACTTTGCCATCTAAAGACAGAATGGGTCGACAAGTGGAAATAACATGTACTATAACACCAGCTAGTGCAGATTGTTCTCATTTTTGTAGGATACAACGTGCAGTGTATTTAATCTGTATAATTATCTGGTATATATACTGAAAGGATAAAGAAACGCAGTGAGAAATATAAACCAGAAATTAAGTTTGATATCGGGCGTTTTTTAAAACGAAATTTCGTATACTTACAGATAAATTAATGCTTAAAAAATTCCAAAGTCTGTATATTGCATTTGTCAATTGGTTTAGTAGTATTGACGATAAAATTGAGTCGATCCATAGGATTTTAAAATTGATCTGAGTCATCAATATTTTGTGTGTCCACCGTTTGCCGTGGTCATGGTCCTTATTCTTCTGGTCATAGAGTTCATGAGAGCGTTAATCCGTCTTATGGGGATGTTATGGGGATGTTGTCCTACTTTTTAATCAGAGCTCTGGGCAACTGCTGTCGAGTAGCAGGGGACGCTGGTGCTTTCGAACCTGATTATCCAACTGGTCCCAAAGATGCTTAATCAGGGCTATATGGCGGCCAATCTAGTGGTTGAATGTTGTTATTGGCCAGAAAGACTTGGCAAATCTGCCTCAGTGGAAACCGTCGTGGAGTATGTGCAGCGTCCCAGATCATACGACGCTGACGTAGAGTAGGGGTAAGTTGTGGATCTACGTAGGGGCGGCGTGCTCTTACACCAACTTCTCGTAATCGATTTCTTACCGGTTTTGAACTTATAGGACACCCATTATTTCCACGAACATTAAGTGCACTCTCAACGGCAGTAAGGCGCCGATTACACTTATGAAAGACGACGATATAGTGATCCTGACGTCGTGACGTTACGCGCGGACGGCCTGACCTAGGTCAATCGGCCAATCGCCCAATCGCCAGTTTCCGAAGACTTCTTACAAGACGTTCTATGGTGGAAACATTAACACCAAATTGCCTAGCAACCTAATTTTGTAGCTGTCCTTGCATCAGCATCTGAATAGCCTGACCCCTTAAAACTTCTGTGGGTCGTGCCATTCTTAAAACAAATCAAATTCTCAATTAATTTTTGGAAAGCAATTGGTCATAATAAACTAACGCAGAGTGACTTGACCAACGCTGCATGAGACCAGAACAACACGGTGCACGATATTTTTTTTTCCTTCCTCCATTTACCAGAACTGCACATTGAACAGTGACTAAATTTTCGATACATGGCAAGGTGTAATATGACCCAATTACTCAATCCACAAAACTTTATTTGGAGAACGCGTTTTCAAAATATCGGAAGAAATGTTACCCTGCGTTTCTTTATCCTTTCAGTATATTATATTTGTGTACAATGTCATTTGTCATACTCTTTGGTGCTTGTTTCTCTGGACTTAAAATTTATTCTAGTCCTCTTTTCTAGTTTGCTTTCTAAAACGTTCGTTCCAATCTGGAAATACTTCCTGCGTCAAAAATGATTTATTTAGGTCAAAAATAAGGCTTCACTATGAACTATTGATTCGAAAATAAACATTGAAAGGCAAATATTAACATTTATATCAGTGAATAGTTTTAGATTTTTACAAGTAAGAATTCCAAATGTAAATTCTAAATGCAGTTGTAAAAAACAAACAGTGCAATCAAACTCAACTCGTAAAGTGTAATACGGTTTTGATTAACTACACACAGTTTCCGTTTGAGCCTTAAAACTGTAATTGCAATCAACGTCAAGTATAATTAGTTTTTGTATTGTTTTTCTAGATAGATCATGTTGTCATCAGTAAGAAAACAAAGGTTGCAGGCGATGATAACATGTTGATAGATCATGTATCAATATTTGTTCCGGCATATGATGATTATTATGTATTTAAAGACCAACATCCAGGAAATAAATGGCTGACGTCAGATACACCAAGAACTTTTACCATATCAGGTATGTTAATTTCTTAATTATGGTGGTCTTCTATGGGTATTTGAATATGTTCAAGGAACAAGACAGGCGATTCAAGCGGGCTAGACTTGTGATAAAATTAAAGGAAAAAACTGTTTCATTTTGAACTCAGTCTAAATGTAACCCTGTTTGCTAGCGCTATTGGTAGCACACCTGGATTTCGAATCTAGATTCCCGAGGGGGAACAGATTTGAATCCCACCCGGGGAGGTTATTACACTTCATGAAATTCGACAGTTATATCAATTTTCCTCCGCTTAAAAAGGTATATGGAGGAGTTTCCGGTCTTGTGGAAGAGTAGATGAGTACTGGTAATAGACAACGGTCCAGGAAAGCTAGGTTGTGTGCACTGGACGCCGTTAAATGACTTATATAATGTGTTGCTACGGCGTTAACCCCAACACAATTAAAAAGTTAAACAGTCTAAAATGACAAAGATACAACAAGTCATCTTTGTGTCTCTCTATTGCTGTCGTTTCCGCCTTGTTGGTTGTATATACGGAAAGAAAACGATCTTTAAGTATAACATACAATAGTTTCGTCCATTTGACATTGTATTGATATTTATTATTGAATAAAAAGTGAAATTCATTATGATGTATTGTATGTCGTTTGTGCGTCTGTTTCCACTTTCTGGTCCGGTAGCTCTTGAATATCTCGCTTGTTAGCATAATGGGTAAAAAAAATATCAATGACCGGATTGGCTGAATTGTAAGGTCAAGATAATTCTTGCTCACACTATTTCAACGGATTTGTAATTAAGTCTTCTGGAAATCGTATGTCGCTGTCTTGAATGCAGAAGTGTTGTAACCGCATTTAGTTGTACAGTTTCAACCATTTATTCGAGTTAGTGCCAATACACAACTTATTTGAGTTTGAGAATCAATGTTCAAGAAAATAAACAGTTTTCAAAAACTTATAACCAAAATTGGTGTATTTGTTTGATGTAAAATGCACTATGCTTATATAGTCATTTACATTCCAATACACAGAAGATATCAGTATGCTGGATACTTACATCAAGAACCTTGATTACTTCTGGGTATGAGAATGAGCCCTTTGGCACCTAACATAGTTTCTTGATGATGTCAACTGCCAAGTGAAAAAAGCTTAAAATTGATTATTTATATCTAATATAAATCTATCTAAAACAATCATTTAACAAACTTTGACATTTATGCCATCTTCATTTACAACAAAACTTCTATTTTTAAATTTGCAAAGCATTTATATGATAGTATTGTTCCAATGGTCAATCTGTCTAATGATAGAGCTTAATTTTTAATTCATACTGAATGTCGACACTCAACTAAGATTCAATATTGAGCGTTTAATACTCTGTCAGGAGGAAACTTTCTAAAACACATTTTATTTTTCAGGACATCCAGAACGTTGTGTTCATACATACACACAGGCTTTAAATAGAACCCCCGTAAGAAGACCAAGTACAATTTGGACTTCCGTAAGAGGATGTAAACAAGCTTGTGTAAAAGAAGAAAGTTTTAGATGTGCCAGTGTATTTTTCATGCCGTCAAGTAAAAATAAAGGACATTGTACATTACATAGAGATTCAGCATCTAGTAACCACTTTAGAGACAACTTTCAAGATGAAACCCGTAGACAATATAAATCCTTTAATAGAATTTGTAGAAAGAAATGAAATTATGGTTTCTGCAAGTACATGTAGATCTATTAGAGAAAATGATATTAAAACGTGATTAGCTGTATGAGTTTGATTCTTTTAATGCGTGAATATTAGGAATATTAGTGCATAAAACAATAAATGAAACTACATGTATATGTTGTATAATAACTTTTGAAGAACTACTGAGTATAATGTACAGACATTATCAGATTGTAGGCCTACCAAATAGCTTTTATCAGAATTTGTTTACTGTTTATTTTGAAATGCTTTGTATTTTGCATTATTTTCTGGTTATCATTATTATAATAGTTGAGACTACAACAATAGCATAAAAGCTGTAACTGAAAACAGTAACCATGAACATGATTTTGGAGGCTATAGGATGTCAGATGCTGGATCTTATGAATGTGTTGCAAGCTTGAAATTTGTTTTTATTTTATCACAAACGATGCTTAAATATTTGAAAAATAATGATTCAGCAAGAATAATCAACATAATCCAAGAATCGGTGTAATTTTTTGTCTCCGAACTTTTGGTGGGTACTGTAAAGTATTATTCTAATGCCTTTATAAGAAATGTTATTAAAGCTTATGGATAGCTACTACAATAAACATGTTTAAATGCTGATATAAAGCAATTAATAATTATTGTTCACTTATTCATTAGAATAACATATTTTTGTGAAATGGTTTATTGAATAAATGACAGCAATATTCTTTTCAATATCAGTTTTGTTGTATTTTTGTGACTAGTAACTAATAAAAGCTAGTTTCACATTGGTCAATCCCAACATAGAAGCCACCCGACTAGCTCAATTGGTAGCACGCAAATCTACTGATTGGTCGTTGGTTCCATTCCCGGGCGGGACATACTTTCGTGGAGCTTGGTCATGAAATTATTTATACGGTCATTCTCCCTCCTACCAATGATTTTTAATTATGCATGGCAGTTGTCAGTCACTGACGAAAGTATGCGCTTAGTAGTTGGCTAACAGCTAAATCCAGAGATTAAGCATTTCCAGGAGCAGTGAGTAGGTTGACTGACTTCCGTTATATGACAAATACAAGTGTTGCTACGGCGCTAAACCCAACAAAACAAAACAATATCAGAGTCTATAGCCACTCGGTTTACAACAATTACCTATATATACATGTATATTGTCCATATTTTCTCAACTGTCAAAGCTTGAATAATTTTACGGTGACTGGATGCATTGTTTTTGTACTGGCGGCCTAATTGTTATGAAAACATGTTGACTGAAACATATCATACGGCATAAGCAGCTTTACTCGATCATAATACACTCTTTCGGAAACTCATGGATGTATTACGACTATAATTTTAACAAACGCATTCACCATGTAATTATTCATGCTTTGACAGTTGAGAAAAAAACGAACTATGCTTATAAGGTGAACAATTACACACTTTTAGCCGGTTTCTCTTTCTGGACAAATACTTACATGGCATCAAGGAAAGTTTAAAGTAAATACTGCATTTCGTTTTTAATAAAATTCCCAATTCGCGAAATTTGATTATAAACTTTAAATTTTCCACACAAATGAAAATATACACGTACTAATTTATTTTAGATCGATAGGGATATAAGTAATTTTCACTCTCGAGTCCGCTTCCAGGGCCCGTATTACGAAATCATCTTATCCTTATCTTTTTAGGGGTTTCTGTAATACAGGCCCAGGTCACCCGTTCTAAGCTAATCGGATAAAGTGTCTAGCTCAAAGAAACAAAGGAGTAGTTTTTGGATAGAATTTGAACAAATTGGAAGCTGGCAATCCAAAACTACTAGTATCAACGTTTTTCCTTTTTAAAAAAAGGACGTTGTAACACACTTAAAGAGGAAAAATATTCCAGGATTTAATTAAAAAGTAAAAAAACTGGCGTTGGAGATGAAAACAATCTATAGCAAATAGTAAACACTTTTCTGTTTAACTTCGCGTATGTAACATTGAAATCTGACAAGACCGTAGCATATATGATGTCAAAGTCACGTGGTATAAACACCTTAAATAAGGTTTATGAAGAATTTCCAGACTTGTGAGAGTGTACGAGTAGTTTAGTACTGGTTTAAGACAAGGGTCCAGGAAAGCTTGGTTAGGTGCGCTGAACGCCGTAAAATAACCTGATATGACGTTAAACCCACTGTAACCATAAGCTGAAAAATGAACACGGATTACATTTAATATATTTCATTAATAATTCCTACAATTCTTTAAGCAAACATGTGATTTAAAATGAGATTTTATCAGGTGCAAACTTATACATGTAGCTGGTGTGTGTCAAACAATCTCCACATATTTGTGGAGCTTTTAACAAAAAAATCTTACGAAAATAGTTATCGTAAGTCAATTTCATAAACGTCGGAAGAATAATAAACATAAATATGATATGATATTCAAAAGGTATATAAGAAAAATAATGCGGGAGCTACATTAAAGCCGATTTTTCTGCATATGGGAACATTGAGAACAAGTTAACGTTGTTACAAAAGAAAGTCATTTGATAAATTACTTTTCAGAAGGTATACAAAGGGCAATAATGAATCTTGAAGGAAAAAAAGAGTTTCAGTTACTATATATTTGTCCTATTGTATGTTATCTGAGTATTTTGTTGGTATTTGACTAAGATGGCATAAGACATGAAAATATCAATGAAAATAAAGCCAAACTAATGGTATGAAATGGTAAGAGAATTAAATTTAAAAAATCTTATATGGCAAATGGTGAATTGTTGAAACAAAAATCGCGGGAAAATATGACAGGAAAATGCCAGAATACTTGCTATTGGAGAGATCGAAAATATGACTGGAAAATGCCAATATACTTGCTATTGGAGAGATCCAACATACTGAAACTTTTACCATAAAAATTTCAAAGGGAAAAAATCCATATTTAAGCCAGGTAGAGTTGCCATTACTGTCTAATTCTTTCAACACATGGTATGTAATCATTGTATGAAATTTCATAAACATCTAACCATAAATGGCAGAGATATCCAACAATTTGAAAACTTTCACGCAAAAAAACAACAAATGGAGGAAGTCCCTTATTAGGCCAGGCAGAGTTGCGGTTACCGTCTAATTATTTTCAACAAATGGTATATAATAATTCGATAAAATTTCGTTAACATCAAACCATAAATAGCAGAGATATCCAACAGTTTAAAAAGTTTTACGCAAAAAAGGAAAGTAATGTATTATTTTGTCAAGTCGAGTTACTGTTATAGTCTTATTCTTTGCGACAGACGGTATGTAATCATTATATGAAATTTCATAAACATCGAACCATAAACGGCAGAGATATCCAACAAAACTTAAATGCAAAAATAACAAAGGGAAATAATCCATTTTTAAGTCAGGTATAGTGTTGCCGTTAATGTCCAATGCTTTTCAACAGATGGTATGTAATCATTTTATAAAATTTCATAAACATCTAACCAGAAATAGCAGAGACATCTAATAATTTGAAAACTTTAACGCAAAATTAACAAAGGGAAATAATCCATTTTTAAGCCAGGTAGAGTTGTTGTTACTGTCTTTTTTTGCAACAGATGGTATGTAATAATTTTATTAAATTTTATAAACATCCAACCATAAGTGGCAGAGATATCCAACAATTTGAAAACTTTAACGCAAAAACGGTAATAATCCATTATATAGCCAGGTAGAGTTGTGGTTACTGTCTTAATCTGTTCATCACATGGTATGTTATCATTCAATGAAGTTTCGTAAAGATCTAACAATAAATGGCAAAAAAATATGCCAAATTAAAAACTTTAACGCACTTGTTAACGACACCACAGACACCCGAAATTACTTAGGGCAATAATCCATAAATAAACCAGGTATAGTTGCGGTAACTGTCTTATTCTGTTCATTACATAGTATATTATCATCGCATAAAGTTTTGTAGAGATCTGACTATATATGGCAGAAATATAAAGTACTTTAAAAACTTTAACGCAATTGTTAACAGCACCGGACGCCCGCCCAACCGCCCGCCCGCCAATCCGACCGGACACCCACCCGCCCGTGTTCGCCAAACAATTAGCCAAATTTTTCGTTGAAAATTCCGGCTAACAGTAATCTATATAATTCAATAATAGTTGGAACTATTTGAACAAATATGACCATATTACGGCTGCTTCTTGCTTTTGACTTACGATATTTTTATCGTGAGATTTTTCGTGAAAAGCACCACTGTTATATCATAATTGATTTAAAGAAAGTACTATGCACATGCATTAAGTTATTTTGTCTCCGAGGGTAAGTTACAATACGTCACAATAACTATTTTACTTTTACGATTTTAAAACTGATAAATAAAGATGTTTTTTTTTCTTTATTT
Source organism: Mactra quadrangularis (assembly GCA_025267735.1). Classification (NCBI taxonomy): domain Eukaryota; kingdom Metazoa; phylum Mollusca; class Bivalvia; order Venerida; family Mactridae; genus Mactra; species Mactra quadrangularis. Next base: position 22,762,191 of record CM046311.1, on the reverse strand, counting down.
CTATGAAAACATACGATTGTAAAACAATTGGACTTGAATTGTGATAATATGAAAGTTACAAAGGTTCTTTTCAAAAGTGTTAATACTTGTATTCATACTTCCTCGACGAGCCAATACAGAAACAAATATGGGAACACGGATGATACAAAATTTTGCGTCAGGTAAATATCACTTATTTCTCTAAGCCAATGAATATAACCATAAATATGGCTACTTAGGATATTCGTAAATTATAGTGTAAGATCGATTTTTGTTTTACTGTTTGAACTCTGAAACATATTTTCATGAGAACCGTAACCACTAGTGGTAGTGTCATATTCTGGGCTCACGAGTTCAAACGTAAAGCTATCTTACTCCATAGCTTGGTAGCTCACCGGGATTTAAATATCGTATCCCGAAGGGAGTATATGTTCGAAGCCAACCAGAGGAGATTATATCCTTCCTTGGAAAATTGACAATAATGTCAATTTTTCTGCATTGATTAGATAATAATGAAGAAGTCTCCGGTCTTGTTGAAGGATAGGTGTGTACTGGTTATTGACAAGGGTGTAAGTTCAAAAGATTGTGACGAGAAACGAAATAACTCCATTGATGGTAGGTATGGTCAAGTGGTTTCAACATTGAATTGCTTACCATTGAATAGCAAGTTCCACGTTGGGTAAAACCCCATCCAAATCCTACTTTGTGTCCTTGAGCAAGAAACTTTATCCTACCAGCTCAGTACTGACAGATCAAGAAGCAGACTTGAAAATGATTTATCCAAGTTATAAGAATTTTTTCGCTATCAAGCTTGTATTAACTGAACGATAGATTACTCAATCCGTTAACTTAACCTGTGCTAAGTGATAATGTTAAAAAGAGAAACGAGAAACACATTCAGCAGTTTAATAATTATCATAATTATTAATACAAGGCATCATATTGGCGAATTATTAATAAATGTATAATATATATAATTCATCAAATGCAGCAAGGCATACATTGCCCACTGTTCGCATAATTCAGCATATCAACCAAGAATGGTATCCTAAGATGCTTCTTATTCCCTATATACATGTATATGCCATAGGAAAAAATCATGTATTTTTCTTAAAATGCTATGATATAGTATCCGTGTCTTTTAATTTATATTAAGTCAGACAATACTTTCAATGTAATAAATACTGAATACAAAATATTCATGCACTTGAAATATAAACAATATGACATTTGACATTACGGTGTGGCTACTTTAACTACAACCTTAAACAACTATCAAATTTGTTAAACAAAGTAATATTTTGTGTCCAAAATCATAAGAATTATCAAACTAGAACAAAACAACTGAGTGTTTGTAGTATGAACGTTAGATCTGTCAAAAATAAAGCCGAATTCCTGTGTGATTTCATAGTTTCAAACAATTTTGACATTGTCGCCTTAACAGAAACCTGGCTAACAAGTAACGATGACTCCAGTATAAATGATCTTTTGCCTACCGGATACACTATGAAACAGATTATGAGAAGCAGCTCCCAACGTGGTGGGGGCGTCGCCTTGATCTATAAGAGCTCAATTACATTGAAAAAGCTGGAATGTAGACAACTGTCACAGTTTGAACTATTTGACTGTCTTTTAGACAAAGGTGGATTCAATCTGTGTCTAGCTATTGTCTATAGGCCACCCCCATCAAAAGCAAACGGTTTAAGGACTATGTAAAAGTTGAAATTACAGAAAGGTACCTTTAAGTACCGGCCCTAAAAAAGTAGGTTAGGGTAAATGCAGTGCTAAAAATATCATAATGTTTAATCATCCCTCTTGCCTGAAATCTTTTGGATCAGGCAATATTATCGTAGGTACTTCACATCACCTGTGAATACAGAAATAAATACGTTATTTTCTGTGCAAGTTTCCTTTTATTCTAGCGAACAATTTCAGAATACATATGCAGATAATGAATGCACTAATATTACTCTAGATGCACTGAGGCTTACATTTTCTATATCTGTGACTGAATTTACATATATGAACAAACAAACAAGTGGGCTCTGTAATCAAAATTTGGGCGTCCATTTTGTGTGTATTGAAAACTTATTCATTACACATCTTTGCGGAAGTCAGGGGCTAATTTCAAAAACCTGTGTACATACGCGAACTGAACTTCTTTTAAAAGATTGCAAGATTTCGATAAAATGTCTTAAGAATGGTTTATTTTTTATGAAGTTATTATTATATATGTCTGTAGATTTGATGATTTATTGTTTTAAGGTATTTATTTGACGCCACGTGGAAACTTTTTTGTGCCTAATTACTTTATTTTGACATCCATCGGTTTCGTCTTAAATTGGTCGATGTTTTGTTAGCAGATGACCATTTATTGTGTCATACCACCCTTGTTTAAATTGGCCGTGTATTGAAAAATCAAGAGTGTGGTGGCTCGGTATAGCCCTCGTGCATTTTCTTCGAGAGCTTCTAATCTCCGTTTGTGAAATTGTTTGTTGAAGTTTGTAGAACATATTGTATTCTTTAAATGTTTTGTAGTTTATAATGTATTTGAGGGCTTCACCACTTGTCGTTGACTTAAGACAGGTCTTATTGAAGCAAAGATTTTAAGTTTCGAGTGCGTCTTTGAAATTCTCTCATCGTAAACGTAAGTTTAACGTAAGTAAGTAATTTCGAAAATTTCGCTATCTTACGTAAGATTCTCATTAAACAGTCCCAGTTCTTTATCATCCCTGCGTTCAGTAAGCATTTAACTTTGTCAATCACCGTTACCGTAATGAACGGTTAATTGAACGATCCGTTGAAGCGCGAACGTTTAAAGATAGCGGACAAGAGAATCTTTACTTCAATTTATTAGAAGAATTCGGAGAGGAGGAATTGTTTTCTTGTTTACTTTTTTATTGTAAATTTATTGATCTAAATCAACGGGAGTATAACACCACCGACTTCGTTGTAATGGCATTTACTAATTTGCACAATATACTGGAACTATTTTGTTTCAGGTTGTTTCATACTCGCGTACTATATACTTAAACCGTTAGCTGTTTGCCTGAAACGTTTTCCGCTAACAGGCCGTTCAATAATGACATTAGTGAATTATACCTATTTTAAGTGTGTTCCTTTCATTACACGTGTCCATTATTGGACACCGTACTTTTTGTTTGTACTACTTCTTTTGTGTAAAGTTGTATTTTGGACATGTTGAAAATTATGAATTTTAGTATATAGAGATATTTTATTATACTGATTTCAGACAATGTATAAATTAATTTGTATTTTTAACTCTTAGTGCATCTGAACGGGGGTGTACACAATCTGATTGGAAGATTTTATTTTAACTGTTTTCACTGTACTTCGTGTAAACTTGCACAAAAGTTTACATGTTTAAACTCACTTTTTTCATAAAAAATAAATATTACTAAACCACTTTTTTGATATTTTTCTATTAAACTTACTTATTTATTTCATTAGGATTAAAATGAAAACTGAAATTTATGAAAATTATTTGTAAATTTCAATTATTGCAACCACACCTATTTTAAAGTCATGAAGGACATTCGTAAATTACATAGTCCTTAAAAACTTCAAAATTTCTTGAATGTGAATGGCCCTCTTTCTTGAGTGAATATGCCACAGAAAAAAATGAAATTCTAATTGTTGGTGATTTGAACTTTCATCTTGATACTAGAACAAACAGAGATACTATTATTTTCTCCAATATACTTGACTCTTGTGGTATAAAGCAGTGGGTAAATGAACCAACTCATGTGAAGGGTCACACACTTGATGTTGTAATAACACGCGACAATTGCACGATTGTTTCTGATATTGTGGTTACCGACCCTGGACTATGTGATCATCAGGGGAATATGAAACAGGACCATTTTGCTATTACTTTTAACATTGATACAACTAAACCAAAGCCAATATACAAAACTGTTACATACAGAAAGTTAAGAGCTATTGACATTGGTTTGTTCAAACAAGACTTGTTCATCTTCAATAAAATAATTTCTCAAAATTTGGATGCTGAAGAACTTCTTGATATCTATAATAGTGAGCTAACCAAATTGATAGATAAACATGCTCCTTTACACACAAAGACAATTACAGTTCGTCCTCAATCTCCATGGTTTAATGAGGAGCTACATTCTGCTAAACATTTGAAACGTAAATTAGAACACAAATGGAGGGAAACTTTTGATCCATCATCAGATTTACAGAAATCAATGTGCTGTGTATAACAAACTGCTGATTGAAGCCCGTAAAGACTATTACTCAGACAAAATTGAAGCTGCTGGCAGAGATGGCAAAAGTTCAGTCTTTAGACAATAATTGTGTAACAATATTGGTGTTACTAGACCTATCGGCTGCTTTCGACATCATAGACCATCATACATTGTTAAGCAGACTGCATGATCACTATGGTCTTGCTGATGGTGCTCTAAATTGGATAAAGTCATATCTGAATGACCGATACCAAACAGTCTGTGTTGGTGGAGAACTTTCTGACCCTGTGCTGATGAAATACAGTGTTCCTCAAGGATCTGTCTTAGAGCCTAAGTATTTCACCATGTACACTAAGCCTGTTGGTGCCATCTGCTTGCAACATGGATTGTTACATCATTTCTATGCTGATGATTCTCAACTATACATATCCTTTAAACCAATTGATAATATTTCAAGATCAGACGCATTAAGTCGTATTGAAAAATGTTTGACTGAAATTATTTCATGGATGAATGCCAACATGCTGAAACTGAATGCAGACAAGACGGAAGTTATGTTGTTCTCTTCAAAACATAATCGTAAACATGTTGAAGACGTGTCCATTAGAGTTGGTGATTCAATCATAAACTCTAAAAACTGTATTAGAAATCTTGGTGCTTACTTCACACCACACATGGATATGGAGAATCATGTCAATATTGTATGCAGATCGTCTTATTATCAGCTAAGAAATATCGATCGCATAAGAAAGTTTCTTACTGTGGATGCTACAAGGACGTTAGTAAATTCGCTGGTTACATCAAGATTGGACTACTGCAATGCCCTTCTTGCAAATACTTCAAAGTCAAATCTGAATAAACTTCAACGTCTACAAAATACAGCAGCAAGAATCATCACTAGAACCATATAACACCAGTGCTCCGAGAACTTCATTGGCTTCCTGTTTGTCAGCGGATCAGCTACAAGCTCTTGATATATACATATAAAGCACTTAGCAACCAATGTTCCATATATATCCAAGACCTAATACATGTTAATAAACCCAACAGAGACCTCTGATCTAGCAATTCATTATCTATTACAGTCCCACGGTCTAGGACACTTACTTTTGGTAATCGTAGTTTCAGCCATGCCGCGCCAAAATTGTGGAATTCACTTCCAGACTCTGTCAAGTGTGCTCAGTCTCTAAATACTTTTAAGAAAAAGTTAAAGACCTACCTGTTTGTCCATTACTATGGTCACTAAATCAATCACCCTGGGACAAAAAACTTAGATTGTGGAATGGATCAGTATTAATATGAACTAATCTTAGAATACTTAAAATTGTTAATTAATACGTCCAATAATACTACAGTGACATTTCTTTAATCAATATAAACTATCTGGCTGAATGATCTTAAGATATACCCTAATTACGAACATATAACATCATAGATTAACGAAAAAAAAATTAATAATTCTGAACTAGGTCTATTACAAAATAATGCGCGACCAAATGATGGATGTTCTGGCGGGATTCTTGGATTCGATTCCAACTCTGCACCTTGCAATTATGGATTTTACAAGGCAACTAGCCAGTTTCCCCCATTGGCAGGGGGTTGCTTTTCAACCGATCATATACTCATTACCTTTAAGAATAATACTTTATCAAACCAAGTAGGCCCGACACTGATGGATGTTTTGGCAGGATCCTTGGATTGGAATCCGCCTTTGCACCTTACAATTATGGATTTTCTAGGGCATCTGGCCGGATTCCCCATTGGCTAAGGGTTGCCTTTCCACCATATATATACTCATTACTTTTAAGATTAATACCTTATCTAACCAATTTAGGCGCTGACGCTGATGGAGGGATCCTTGGATTAGAATCCGACTTTGCACCTTGCAATCATGTATTTTTCAAGGCATTTGGCTGGATTCCCTATTGGTCGGTGGCTGCCTTCTCTCATACTCTAATCATAACTATTATCACTTTTACTTTATCACTATATCATATAAAATGCATGGTTGGGGGACGCGCGGCGCTAATGCTGATGGATGTTTGGGTAAGGGCCTTGGATAAGAATCCGACTTTGCACCTTGCAATCGTGGATTTTCGGGGCATTTGGCCTGATTCCTCATTGACCACATGGCTGCCGTTCTACCAACAATCCATACCTCTCTTTTATTATTTTTTAAATTTGAAAATTCACTTGTTTTGTTGTTGTTGTCGTTTTTAAACTACTATGAGCACTTTATTGATCACAAATTTTAGTTTAACATTATTTTTCAGTTTATGTTTTTATATCTTAATCATTTTCGTTTTAATTTTAGCTCGTTTTTCCTAATAATGCATGTGATTGTGGAGCGCATTTGAACATGTATTCAATATAAAAAGAGCGCTATACAAATGCGGTATATGATAATAATAATAAATAATAAAGAGTGATGTTTGTCCAAGTATACGCTAATCCTTTCATTAGTGAACGGATAATGAATATTTAGAACTGGGATGACTGGCGTTATGCCAATTGGCTGGTCATACTGCTGTTAAAACATAACAAATATAATCATATAAATTGTCATATCTAAAATTACCAACAGTATCTTAAGGTTTTATAATGCAGCAACTCGTGTTTTACATGACGCAATCTGAGGGAGGTCCGGGGTAAAGTCAATTGTTGTACGAATGTATCACAATATTGAATGTATTTGAAGTCTCGTAATAATTTTATAATGTGCATCTATTTATTTCAGAAAAAAGATGTTTTACAATGTGAAGGATCTCTAATTGATTCTAAGTGGATACTTATAGCTGCTTATTGTATTGCAGATACTGATAAAGTCATTTTAAATAAATCTATTTCTTTATTTCATTTCGGGAAGAAGCCCGAAATGGTTATTTTTGCGATGTAATGACTTTAAAAGAGCAAAATTCATTAGGCAAATATCTTATACCGCCTTGAACTGCGTGTATTCTATATTAGATATTTTGTAGACGGAGAATGCGATTTGCATTGGAAAGAACACAATCATTATAACTACAAACATGCACTTAATGTAATGTAATATTTCCAAACAATCATTTTGCTTTCAAGCCTTTCTCTTCATGTATTATTTTATTAGTTCCTTTTTTTGTTTGGTTTTGTTTTTAGTGTCATTGACGACATTAAAAGTTATACTTGCATTCTGGAACCAGGTATATACATGACTTGTCAAATGTATGAGTTACCGTGCTAACTAGATAGCTGTGCGTTACGCAGCGGTTATTAAACAGTTAAAAGCTATATCTGACGAATCGCTTGTTCATACGTTCCTTAAAATATTTTTTCAGGACTTTACCCGTGTTTTGATTTTAAAAGTTGCTGAATATGAGGAAAATACCAACGTAGTACTGATGAATTACCATGACTACAACTTTTTGATATGGAAAGATAGAAATAGAGGATATTCGTCAACTTTGGTGTAAGATCGAGTCCTATTTCATCGAGTGATCTCAGAAAACATAGTTTCACGAGTGGCATAGCCACAAGTGAAAATGTCATTTTCCGAGTTCACGAGTTGAAATATATAAGATCTTACACCAAAGTTGACGAATATTCTGAATATTTCTGTTTCATGCGTAGTTTTGTGTTTTATTTAATGTATTTTACACAAATTATAACGTGACGTCATTTATACTCTAAGATGACGTCATTTATCTTCTAATATGACGTCATGAACCATGAAAATATAAGGTTATATTGTCACTACGATGAAAATATAAAGTTCATATTTTCGTCGTTTATTTTCATCAAATAACGCGACGTTTTACCATACAGCATGAAAGAAAGTGTAAAAGCTGTGAACTTTTACAAATATTTAAGATTTGTTTGTTTCAAAACAGTTCACGATTTTTTTCAGTAATATATGAGAATCGGAACATACATACAGAATAATAATGATACACTAATTAGTCCTGATGTACATAATTTAAACATTTTATGTTAGATCGTTATTTGTTTAAGACAGTACTTTTTTGATGCTGATAAATTCATGTTAAGAGGGTATGTGTGTTTTTGCCATGTATAAGTGTGTTTGAACCAAGGCTATAACAAACAGTGACATTTAATTTGATAATTTCAATCTCACCAGTCGAGCAAAAAATTCAAAAGAGTTTGAATCGTAAGTTTGTGTAACACTCCAAAAAGTTTTACCTCATCACGAATCTGTATATTCTACCTTCAAAATAGTGAGATCACTTAATGTGGTCGAGACAAATTATGGAGAATGGTATAAAGTCGAAGAGTATTCTTTGTTTGTTTGTTTGGGTTTTACGGCGCACCAACACAAAAAGGTCATATCGCACCGGAAGCAATCAATGATACTATTAATTCAAACGTAATCAATGATGTAAAGCTCTCTATCTTATTATAAACATTTGCTACTTTCAAAAAGTTAAGTATCGCATATGATGATACAGATTCAAAAAGGTCTTTAAGTGAGTTCACTTTAAAATGTTTGTCACGAATGTATTTAGGATCCTGACAGTCGAGGAGAACGTGTTTTACATTGAAATGCTCGTCACATGGTATACATTTAGGTCGGAATGTATTCAACTAACGCTCTATAAGTGTTCGGTACCTCGGAACTTAAGCCTTAATTTAGACATAAAAACGACACTGGCTTTGAGAATCAAAAAAGCAATGTGTGGGGCATTTCATAGAAGAAGAAGAAGAAGATTTTAAGATTTTATTGTTAAATGAATAGGCCAATCAGGAATTTCATATATCAGGGATTTGTAACAATAAGTAAATGTGATAGATTTCCATCAAATTTCTAGGGCTGTCACGATACGTCAGAAGCGTACCGCGGTATATTGCAATACGCTAGCTCCGTATCGCGATACGTACCGCGATATATTGCTTTGCAAACCAACAGGTGCCCTCTGCTTAAAACAACTAATTAAACTGCTTAGTTTGTGAGTGTTGATTTTTTAAGGAAAGTGCCTGTAACAAACTTGAGAAAAACTTCACATTTTTTTAGTTATGGGAACAGATTATTCCATGAAAAGTGAATTTAAGAATACAACTTCATGAGAGAAAAAAATGGAATGGTGTGTTATTTGGCCTATAATATATAATAAACACTGCAAGTCGTGTAAAGTAAATAAATTTTTTATCAACGTATGTTTTACATGTTGCATTACAGTCCAAAGATTACAATGACAAGCATATCTTGTGAATACATAAGGGTCAAATTTTAGGGTAATTTCTCGTGACAGTCATGGCGAACTTACAAGAGCATAATATTGAGTTTCTTTTAGGTTTATTGAAAGCATATCAGTTAGAAATATAAAAAATAATGATAAACATTTTTGCATGATATAGTCAGCCTCTTTTTGTTGGGTCAATAAGGGCTACAATAATGTATTACATAATTTTATATAAAATGCCTAGAAGTGAAGAAACAAGAATATGTTTTGCACAAGTCCAGTACAAACGAACGCGCTCTGAGCGTTGAGCCTAATTTTCAATCGTATGAACCATTTGAAACTGACGATTAGCTACATTTTTGGATAAAATAAAAAATATCGCCAAATACCGGTACGCTAAATTCGTACCGCGATACGTATCGCAATATACCGGTATACCGGTATATTGTGGCAGCCCTACAAATTTCACTATCGTCGCTGATATTTCGACCAATATGGAAAACAAGTATAGCAAGTTTAAATAAAGATATTCATATTAGACTGTTTCGAAAAATAATGCATTTTCCCGCCGATATGCCATTCTTAGTCCCATTTTACATCACCTAAAATCATATTTGCGGTCATAATTGCAAGAATGTTTTATCAAAAACTTTAAAAACATTCACACGTTGCATGGAAGACATGTACAAAAACATAAATCAAGGTTTTAAGCGCTGAAATAGTTTGCACAGCCTGCTTCAGCCCGTAATGGACAGTGACATTAAAAAAGTACCTAGTTACAAATCCCCGTTATATGGAATCCCTGGGCCAATGGACCCGTGTGAACATACAACGCATTTCATAAAATATACAGTCACGTGACAATTACATTTTATATATGATCAATAACATGCAACTGTATGAAGAGAAAATACATGAATATACATATGCAGTATAATTTCTACTGTGGTACTTATGTATAATTTTATAAGAGTAAGTTTATGAACAAAATGCAATCAAAACACTAATAGATATTGAGGTTGACAAGGGTTGATAGGTTTATAGGAGATCTAAGACAGATATTCAGGACAAGGTGACTTTTTACTATTTTTGTAAAAATAGAAAAATACAAGTGCATGTCAAAAATAGAATTGAACAATAAGAAAACATGGCAACTAAGCAATTATGACATACTAAGTGTTTTGGGAGAGAAAAATAAATGAAAGAAATTGGATAGGAGCGAAAGAGAAGAAGACTTTCAATTGTCAACCTCAAACGTGTGGCAGTCAATTTTTATGTATGTAAACATGAAAAAGTCAGTATATTGAATTTAAAACACTTCTAACACATAGATATTATATTTTTCTTATTGAGTCAGGAAAATAAATTTGAATTGATAAATGTAAATCTTAATGCAAAATTACCGTTGAACATTATTTTATCTAAATAAATATGGCTAGTACTACATAATAGTCTGAATTAAAATATAAGCAAGAACAAGTAACTTGTGAAAACAATTGCATAATTGTACTAATTAACATCATTGACAAAAGAGCATAAAACATATAATAGTGTTTAAACCTATGTAAAGACAACATAGCTTTTCCGTTTTACCTTTAACCATGGAGCCTCAAAACCAAGAGGGCGTATTCAAGACATATGGGGTACCATGACATAAAATTGGATGAACCTAGGTACAGTCATTGTTGAGCTATTGCCTGGACAAAGTTTCGATACAATATTAGTTCCAGTGTTCTTGACCTTTGACGCATAAAATTTGGGGAACCTATGTACACCAATTCTTGAGTTATCATCCAGACAAGCAATTGTCCACGGACAGACGGACGCACAGCCAGAGAAACACCTTAAAAATTAAGTCCCGTTTTTCAAAAGGGTGTATACAATTACAAAAAAGCAAGTGTAAGATAATCATTGTGAATATGAAAAACAAAACAAAAACCATTATGCACACTATAATGTCACCGTATTGTTGATTACTTTCTACAGATATCCAGAAGAAACTAGTGGCTGTCGGCAAAATGAAAGGCTTTGATAAAGTCAGTCAGTGTGCTCAGTCAATTTCAAATCACCTATATTGATGCGCTGCTACCAGTCAGGACAATGGACAATTGGTCGAGACCAAATAGCCGACATACATACAGGTAATTTGTTTTAAAGTGCTTTTTACCTAATGATGTAAATATACGTGGATTATCTAAAAGTGCATGCCACAATATTACGAAAGTAGTTCTTTCATATATAGGCCTATTTTTCAAGAATCATCACATTAATATTTCTCCTCTGAAGTGACATCATTATAGGTTCTAAAATGATTTAATGACAAATCTATAGTTTCACTAAAAAGAATAAAACTAACCATTCATTATTCATATGTGTTGTTGTGAAGGCTTTACATGCAATATATACTTGAGATTTTTATAAATTCTTTTTTTTTGTGATTCTTTTTATTTTCATATAGTTTACAAGTAAAATACATGTATAATGATAATAATCGATAATTAAAACACAAGTATATTAGTACAATGATTATATAATAATATATGCATGTTGATTTACCATGTTAACCTTATCAAGTGTTGTTAGAGTTTAATAAAAGAAACAACTTTTAATCCAATAATATTATTGTATATAAAATCATATTATAGATTTATGGAGAATGTTTAACAAAAAATAGTTACTTATTTGACACTGTTTGACTATTTTAGCCATGGAAAAGAAAAAACAATCCATAAAAAGAAAAACATTATGTATGGAAAAAAGTCAATCAACTTAATTGTGTTTGAGTTTCATATGTATGAGACTTGTCAAAATGATACAAAAACATCTATAAATGTATACATAAAAGTACCATCTCAGGTTTTTTATTAGTATAATTGAGTATCAATATAATGAATATTTTGACACATCTAAAAACAAGAACATTATCTAAGTATTAAATTTCTGAATAGAAACTAGATAAAATTTGTATTTTGGGTGGTTACTTAAGGTCAGCAGTATGGAACAAAAAATGAAAAAAAAAAATAAAGTAAATACTCTAGAGAACAAATACAATATTTCATTTACCACTGAAGGTTACCTTTTAAAATTGTTACTAACAAGGGAGATAAAAAGACATGAACTATACAAGAGTATTCTCCCTTGAATGATAAGTCAATAATGAGTATAACATTATCACTCACTGAAGGTAAAATAAACAAAAACAACAGTAGACATAAATTATTTTGATATAATAAGAACCGTATAATAGGTACAATAATTTGATTTTACACTTGTCCAAAAGTAAATATGATTTATTTCATAAGAAGAATGAAAATATGCAGATAACATTTAGACTGAGTTAATATTATAAATATATTCAATACAGTTTTCTTCTTTTTACATGTATAAAATTATCTATACACCCATAAATATTCATGTAACAATTCACACATTCACAAACATAATCAAACGTTTTTTTCTTGGAGATCCAATCTACAATGAATAAACAATCAAACATTAAGTCAGGTAAATACATGTACTTTCAAATAAACAATATAAACTGCGTACAAAGTTGGTAGTTTTTTGAGAATCCAGAGAGAATAAAGAAATAGAAGAAGGATAGAAGTATAGAAAAGGGGGAATAAAAAATAAAAGCGGAAAAGCCATCCAGTGGATGGTTAGGATATAAACACATAGCTGTGGTAGGTGGAGGAACAAAGGGTTGGTGAATTGTTTGAAGATGTCCAGTTTATAATACATAACGTCATAATCTTTGACAGCTGTTACTGCATTTGATATGTTGATACCAAAGGAATTAATGGAGACCACATCCTATCAAATGTATGAAGACTTGACGATATAATAGCATTGTATTATTCAACTTTGTAGTATGAGACCAACTGTTTCTGAAAATCTTGTAAATTAGGAATCATTGAATTCATTTTACATTTAAATACATGCTGCTTTGCTAGTATAAGGAATTTGTATAACATCTCTTGATGTCTGTCATTACCAAGCAAAATATCCTGTTTTGACCAATTAGTGCTAATGTCTTGACAGTTGTTTGCTATCCATAACTTAGCGGCCTGCCAAAATGTCTTGACCACATCGCAGTCAAAAAATAAATGAACTATAGATTCAGTTGAAGAATTGCAAAATGTGCAATTATCATCATTTTGTATGCCCATCTTTTTAAGTAAGGATTTTGTACCCAGAATTCTTTGGTTAATTCTATATAGAAACCATTGAAGTTTGCTTTCCTGTAAAACTTTAAAAGGCATTTTGTATATTTGTTTCCAGTTAATGTAGTTTACATTGAGGTCATGTTTCCATTTCATTTCAGAATTTCTGGTAACCGGATGTAAATTTAAAACATCATGAAATATGCGACACCCTTTTTTAGATTGTGAAGTCAATTTAATAAATAATGGTTGAATAGGGTTGTAACTATTACATGATAACTGATGTTATCTAGCATTATTGAGGAATTTCTTTATTGAATGAACAATATTGTTATACTGCAAAAAATTAGTTGCACAAGAATATTTATTTTTAAATTCATCATACGAATAAAAGTTTCCCATATTGTTAACAAAGTCGTTTACTACAAAATGCCCTTTATAATGTAGTTTTTGTCTCAGTAGGATTTACCCGCAATCTTAAAATTTGAATTGTGCCACACTGGCATTGATAAGAAATCATACCAAGATTTTACTAAAGCTTTTTCGTTGAAATAAATATATGCTTTCCACACATCGTTCCAGAACTCATTATGACAATTAGTAATGGTTTTCTTTACATAGTCTGATCCGTACCGGCTAAAATGTTGGAGCAACAGACAGATAGATTCGACAAGATTAAAATATTTTGTATTGCAGTTAATTAACCGTCTAACCCAGGTAAGTTTCATAGACTGACTAAAGTATGATACATCTATCATTCTAATTCCACCATAACAATAATCTTGGGTGATAAGTTTTTTCTTAATTTTATCAGGATTGTTGCTCCAGGGAAATTTCAAAAACATGTTTTGAATTCTTTTATTAATTTCATCAGATGGGGATGGTAGACCCATCATCAAACTTATTAATTTAGGTAGAGCTAAAGATTTAATGACAGTATTTCTCCCTATTGGAGTTAATATTCTTTTAGACCAGGTTGATAACATGCATTTGATTTCTTCTATTTTATGGTTAAAATGAGTATTTATTATGTTATTGAGATTTAATGTAAAAGTTACACCTAACAATTTGAAAGATTCTTTTTCCCAGGTTAAACCTAATTCTGGGCAAATCACATGAGCAGTGTTCTTCATTGAACCTATCCATACAGCTTTTGTTTTATCTATATTAACATTAAGGCCGGCTATTTTGGCATAGAATTTTAAAACATTGATTGAATTATACAGAGACTTTTCAGAACCATCAAGTAATAAGGATGTATCATCAGCATATTCAGAAATTAAGTATTTCTGATCATTAATTTTGATTCCTTTTATATCATTATTTTGTTTTATCAGTAAAGATAGGCTTTCAGCACATAAAATAAAAAGATAAGGTGAAAGAGGGTCTCCTTGTCTGCATCCTCAGTGAACATAGAACCAATCAGATAAATGACCGTTTACTAAAACGCATGATTGAAAATTCTTATGAAAAAAACATGTATCCATTTTTTTTATATCTGAACCGAAGTTAAAAAAGTCTAAGACTTTTGACATAAATTCCCAATAGATTGAATCAAATGCTGTAGCAAAATCAATGAGTAGAACCATTCCTGGATAATTAAACTTTTCAGTATAAGACATAACGTCATACATTAATCTGATGTTTTCACCTAAGAAACGTCCTGGAATAAACCCAGTTTGGTCTTCACTTATTACAGTATTGAGAACTGATTGAATTCTGTTGGCTATGGCTGCAGACGCTTTGTACAAAATATTTAGTAAAGATATAGGACGCCAATTTTTTAGAAATTGTTTGTCTTTGTTGCCTTTGGGTATACAAGTTATTACGCCAAGTTTTTGAGAAACTTAAAGTTCACCATTATCAAAAGCTGAATTGATTGACCTAACAAGAAAATGACAAATTTTTGACCAGAAAAACTTTATAGAAAGCAGCTGTGAAAATGGTTTCAAAGAATAACTGATCTGAAATAGCAAGTTTTAACTCGGTATCAGGAATTAAGTTTAAAGGAAGATTAGTGTTCTGAACTTGAGAGCTATACTTAAGTTTTATTTTTTCAATCATTTTATTGATTTCAGACACATATTGACAATCTTTTAATAGTGAATTATTCATCTTCCAATATGAAAAACCTTTTTTAAATTTTATCAAGTCTAAAGTTAATTATTCTGGGTCAACCAAGATTCAGTACCAATCACCTTATGAGCATCAATACTTTCACACATGACATTCAGTGATGACTTCTTTGATGATATTGACTGGCAGTTAAGGGTAACAACTTTCAGTGGAATGTCATCCCGTTGTCTAGCACGGTTTTGTACATATTGAAAATCTTCTTCACAGAAAAACTGGGATAGGTACAATTATTATCCACAGTAATGGAATTCTTATGTCACTAGCTATACGGTGACGTGATGGTGTTCCTTGCGTAGTGAAGGTGTTGGTGAAACTAAAATTCAATCCATCTGATCTAAATTGGCAATCATCCTTCAGGGAGTTGAAACTGTTTATGGTTTCTTTAAATGTCAGATAAAAAAACTGGAGTTTAAGTTTGGGACTTCTCATTAAAAGCATTCCTAAGATATGTTATGTAGACCTCGCTATACTTCATTGTTTATGCCTATGTAGTCAGTATGATACCATATATTGCAGGAGTGGCACTGCACACCTGGAGATGTCCATTTTGCAGCCTTTTGAAAGACTCCACATGGATACTTGGGTTGCCAAGCACCCGGATTAAGTTCAGGTGCAAATTATTCCTGTAGGAGTGGCATACATATGTATAGCAAGATTAGTCGCTCACGGCAGACATGACCATTGCGTTTTGTTATACATGTATAATCAAGAAGGGTCAAGATCATTTGAACTGACGGGGATACCTTGCAATCACAAGTTATTAAAGGTAAAAAACTGACTCACTGTCATCAAAAATCCTACCAATATCATCTGGGGTTTTACCAAGCTGTATATTCTTCACAACAAGGACCGCAGCAAGCAGTGTAAAGGCTAGGAACCTCTGAAACATCTTGGTAGACGTTCATATTTCGCAGTCGGAAGTACAAATCGTGACGAAACCAAGAACATGCTACTGGTGAAGGTTGTCAATCAAGTTGTCTAAACCTAAAATATATGATAAATCTTGAAGTTTCTGTGTTCAGATTTGAGTCATATACTTTAACCCAACTTTTTTGTTAAGATGAAGTGGGGGTACGAAAAGATAGCAAAGAAAAACAATTCTTCGAGGTAGGGAAAGAAAAAAAGTGCGCGCACAGCACCGGCAGTTTTAAATTTATAAAAAAATATAACGCATGATTGCCTCTAAATGTCTGAAATAGTGTCGGAAAACAAGTAAAAACTCCTTTACTTCTACGATGGACAGCGCTTGATCACATTCCGTATTTATAGGATAGAAAGAAATCAACTTTGAATCTGAACACTACTACATTGTATTATAAACATAATCAATATGATTTAAACTCAGTTCAGTTCAATGAAATTACTTTGTTTAAAAAACTATAAGATCAACTAACCCATATTGAGCGTTGATCTCTTTATAAATTTAATTAACACAGGCAAGTTTTGACTTGAGTGATCATTTGATTCCATTGTAACTTAAATTGTTACTACAATTGTGACCTGAAAATTGTAACTCTACTTAAAGATAATCAATAAACATGGACAGACCCTTTTCATGTGAATGTAACACATAACAAATTATCTAAAAAATGATGATTTGCGTATATATTTCGACATTTTCACAGGTTTTCGCGACAAAGATGCAACAAAGGGAAACAACCAATCATTCATAACTGATTTCAAGAATAGATACATTCTTAAATATTTATATTAAAACAAAGGTCGAATTAAGGAAGAAGTAAAAACAAAATCTACATATAGAACTAAAAAATAAGGTTTGCCCTTGGTGACAATATTGACCAAAATGTGATTCCTAGTATAATCTGAAAATTGTATATTTTCCTGTTGAATTATTTAATTAATGTAGACCATTTTTGCAATTATTTCTATAATTATTTGCGAAGATACGAGGGTTAATCAACAATTCTACATGTTTTGCTTATTTAATTTCACAAAATAATTTATTATGCATTGAAATGACTATTGTTTACTAAATTTGTACCCACATATATCTGCAGTTGTTATGCAGTAATAATTGCTAGAAATATGGTTATACGCAGCTTTCGAGAAATTTGCCACAATTAGACTTATGGCCTTCCATTACTGACTAAAAGAAATGTTTCATCGAAGCCGGAGAGCGAAAGTTGAAAAAGAGAGTGTATAAAAAACAAAAAGTTACACTCTTAATTATTTGTATAGAATAAATTTCATTTTATTTGATACCCAAAAAATTCAATTCAATAAGATTGTTTATATTAAAATTTCCCATAGTTCATTTGTCATTTACATGAAGTTGATGTATATTTCTTGATTTCTCTACTTAATTCTTTAATGTCACTCATACGTACGAGGATGCTAAGGTTTTTCATGTTGAGATGTTGAGAATTTTTCAGCTAGTGCCTTCCACTTATCATTCAGTTTTTTTTAACCTTGTTCTCTCTGTCCCAATGTCCTGGAACGTATCGGGACAAACTATAACCGCCGCGAAGCCTTGAATAACAGAATTGAATAAGGATAAACGGTGTTGTTTCGGCAATGTTTGGGAAGTGACCAAGGTGGTGTTTAAACTTTAATAAATTGTTATTTGATTGGGGAGCTTAACCCAAGTCGGTTCATTATGAGAGACCCGGGGCATTACAATATCTCTTCCGGCATGGTTGGAACCTCCACATTAATACCACTGGACGAAACCGTAGTAAACCGGCATGTCCTGTGTCCAAAGTAAATATACTGTGACCCCGGTCTGGTAACTCGATTTACTTCACGAACCATCGATGTTTATTGTAAATAGTTGTCTTTATGTATGTAACGTGAAACTCGAATGTGTATTGGAATTGCATTCTGTTCTTGAATGACTTGGTATCCATGGGAAATGGGTACGGTTTATATTGTTAGTACTATGTGTGTGCATTTGATATGACACGTCACTAATCATAAATGGACTTAGATTTAAGAACAGTTTTATCTTGGAATCTTTAGAATACAAAAAAGCATATAGTGATCGATGGAGCTGGTTTATACCTGCATACTTCCATAGGCTACCTATGACCTACACTACGCTCAACAAAGCAGACTAACGGCTGTGATTTGCGACATATTTGAGCAAGCAAATAAGCTAATTTACATTGACTGCGTGGTGTCAATCGACTAGTAAGTAGGCTAGTTTACACACGCAGGAAAACCCACGTGAATTGTTTCTACAAATGCATATACAAATGCTTAAAGTATAAATTGTGTTTAAGATTGTTTTTAATATGTATTTCAATGTTTAAACCTCCCTCGACACTAACATGTATAAACGCCCAAAATATGTTTGAAACGATCCCCATTCCCCATTCTGTTTTTGCTTATAAACTATGAAATAGTCTGGCCTTTTGATTGAATAAACTAATTAGTGTTACTTTTATTATACTTCCTCTTACCGTTTTTGTTCATCGTGTATGTAGTACAAAGAACAATATTATGTTGTAAGACAATTGTGTATGCAACTAACTGCAATTAGATTCAAAAAAGAGAATATTTATGTTGTTTAATTTATTCAATAAGTAAACCATAGTTATAATAATACAATGATGTGACGATAAGTTACAATAAATATGTTGGGCCTATCAGCATTAAGTCTAACAGAAACCGCTGAAAATGATTTCAAAAATACCAAAGTCGCCAAACTTAAAGTAGCAATTCAACCATACATCCTCAATTAGATTTTTTCATGATAACGTATCTTGAATTTCGAAACAAACAAATGTTTTCACGTACACATGTGCTAGGTTTGTTTATGCGTATATCTAAGAAGCAAAAATTAACATCCGTGTTTCTCAGAAATATTGTTAATTTGAAACATCTGTTTTGTTATGTAAGTTAGAAACGTCAGCAGTGGAAATTTTCTAAAGGTCCTAGAAGAGGTCTTTTATAAATCGTTTAAGTTACAAGGAATGAAACATTCGAGTTAGTTGAAAGTTTAAAACAGGAGTAAATGTGATATTGTGGTAACATAGTAATAGAAGTTGAAATTATTGTAATTAATATTGTTATTGTTGATATTGATATTTTTATTGTTGTTTTTGTTTTTGTTGATTCGTTTTTGTTATTGTTATTTTTATCGTATTTATATAATTATAATAATACTAATACTAATAATTATAATAATGGTAATGATAAATATTCAATAATATAAATATTGTTATTATTTTTAGATTATTGTAATTTTCAACTCGAGTTTGTTTAACAAGTATCCGTTCCATACAACCAAGTGTTCATATTCAGGATATAATCAGTTGTGTTTCTGTAAAACTAAGACGTGTGTATTAAAAAGTGTCGCAGATAGATTTGTGGAAATGTTTACTATAAAGACGCTAATAGTATTTGTTTTATTTCATCTTTCAGTAGGTAAGTAAATCAGTTTTCTCTATTGTCTAGGTCTCTTTTAAAGAAAATTTGTTGCCAACTGACTTGATAAATATCATTTGTTCGTGTAATGTTCCATAATATCAATATAAGAGAGAAATAACGTTCATTTTAATTGTAAAATTGTGCTTTCGTATTTTGTTGATCGTTTATCATATAAATAATGTCTGAAGTGCTCGTGGGTGATCTTAGAAGAATATGTAACCTATGCTACATAGACGAAACAATCCACAGGTAAAGCACTTTACGGTTATGCAAGTCAGTATTGTCGTAATTTTGAAAGCACCCAAGACTTTGTAAACGCATTTTATGTTCTGCTTATTTTATATTAACCAGGTGTTATATGAAGAATTAGCTAGAGATATAGCTCCTGTTGGGGTTCCTAAAAAATCCTTTATCATGTGAAAATGATCCGAGTGTATTTGGTAAAGTGTGTATTTTAAAAAAAAATTCTCAGATCAACTTTATGTTAAATTCGAGTGTATAATCATAATTGAACTGAAATGCTGGTCAATTAAATTAATGCTCCTGACGCAAGTCGCAGAATGATATGTTATCAAAGAATGAATTAGGGATATTAGAATTCCATGCCATTTGAAGCTTCAAAATCGAGTTAATTATATTTGTACGTTCTGTTTTTGAAGGGAAACACATTTATATGTAAGCGTTATTTGTAAAATAATCAAAAGACACTTAAATATATATATTTATAGAAATACGGACTAGATGATAATAATTGCAATAAACACTTCCATACCAAGACCAAATCTATCTCCATAATAGATCTAAGCAATCGAATTAATAGAATGTGTTTTAAAAAGATTCTGCTGAAAAAAGTCCAAATATAACTTTGGCTGAACTTTGATGCTGTTTTTTGGCACTTGAATAATAATCGAAACCGAAAGCAGAAATTAATCGTTCATACTTGAAATATTGTTTCATGTTTAGTGATAGATACGTTCTAAAATGGTTTACTTTAATTCTAAAAATACTCTTAGACCATGTGTTCTTGAACCATAACAAAGGATTGAAAAAGATCTATGACTCTTTATCAAAAGACATTTTTATAAGACTTAATAGACAATTGGGGCGTAATTCATTGAAGCTAATAAGTTCGTACGTGCAAAATATTATTTTTCATTGCTACAAATGAAACACCATAAGACCGTAAGACGTTTATTGTTTTAATAAGTTAACTACCAGTAATGAGCTACAAAATTTAATCAACTGTAAGTAGCTTTGCCTCAAGATCGTAACAAATGCAACATAACATTAAGTTTGCAAGTGGTACAAATAAATTAACGTTCATTCTCATTTAACAGGGTATATATCAGACGAATACATTTTGTGTTAAATAATTTATTATATTTAAAATAAATTAAATTATTATCTTAATATGATAACAATATTCACATCACAGTGTCTTCTTGTGATATCATCAACGTGTGCGTAACTACCACTCACATGGTAATATAATGGCCAGTTTCTTTACATTACCCAAGTGCTATATCGTGAATTAACACAAGGTATTACACCCGGTCTGTTTCTTTACGTTCGAAATAGTTTAATGCTCAATTATATTATCGTTAGTGAATGATCTGAGTGTATTTGGTTAATGCGTTTCTTTAAATTTTCAGATTAAATTTGTGTCATTTGTCTATTGTTCAAATAACTCTACTATAGTGCCCAATTTTTAACTAGAGGTTTAACTCCTCACAAATTCCGGGTTTGCTAACCCGCTTTATAATCTTAGATTGTTTTGATTACGGGCTTATTTCTATTGCGTTGTTTAAAAAATAGCAAATCTGATACTAATTCGAGTGTATAAAATAATTGACACGAGTAAGGATTTACTCACCAAAGTTCATGTGAATTAAATGACAATGCTCCCTATAGGTGACCATGTGACTATGTTGTCAATTAGATTGCTGATGACATCAGTATGTAGATTGAAAAATATTTAATAATTAAGATTATTTTTCTTAATACAGTTAATTGTTTTAATTCTGTATTTATTCTTCTGATATTTATGATTTACCATCTATTATTATCTAGTTTTGCCCTCATACATTTATAAATGTAATTAATATAAAAAGCCGTGGCCGTGGCGTAGTGGTTAGCCTGTCTGACTTCGTATCCGGAGATCACAAGTTCGAGCCCGCGTCGCGGTATGTTATACCCTATTCATGAGTTGTCGGCCTCATGGTAGGGTAAGTTAGTACTGGTGATAAAAATGTGCCCAGGAAACCATTAGTAGGAAGAGCAGACCGTCGTGTATATAGCCTAAATATGTGTTAAATACGACGTTAATTAAAGCGCTGAAGGCACTGAAATGGTTCGGGTTGGAAAATATTATATATTATAAATAGCATATTTTTCGTTATGGAAGGTCACTATTAGAAACCAAAAGAACAATAAGGGACATTATAGTGCGAAGTCCAAAGTTTATTTCATTTGTTTGAAAAAAAAAGGAATTAATGGGATGATCGATTAGAAATTTTGGTGAGTGTATATACCTCAGCTTTCTTAAATTGCAATTTACCATATGTTAACAAGGAGTATTGTGCGCAAACTTTGACCCCGATTTGACCCTTCACATTTGCATCTAATAATAATCTAAACATATCCCGCCGAATAACCAGTATCACGCCTATTCTACATTTCGGCAGCGATTGTAAAATTATAGAAGTATGTTTATTTGAATTTCAACACATAATTCTCAAGGCCATGGTGTAATCGAGCATTAATACTACATCGTATTCAATTTAATGTGTATTCTTGCATAAAGGTCAGGTCAGTGTCAATTTTACACATGATACCAGCGACTTTTAAAAATGCGCGTCGAATTTTCTGCAAACGTTTCCACGAGAGCCGTAAAATACTATAGAAAAAATGGTTTGTAAACTATATGTTGTGATATGAATCGAATGTTTTTAATTTTGATATGTACAATATTATCTTTAAGTAAATAAATATTCTTAATTAATAGTTTTTTGTTTTGATAATTATAACATTGATAAATATACGGGGACAAAACTACATAATAAAATATGACAATACATACATATCAAAAGAATATATATTGAATTAAAAACAATTTACTATATTAGGACAAATTTTAAGATCCTAATTAGTAACTTTTTTTCATCATACCAGTGCACTCTTGTGATATCATCAGCGTTCGTATTGACAACATAGTCTCATGGTCACCTAAGGGGAGCATTTTCAATTAATTCACGTGAACTTTAATGATAAAATCCTTACTACAGGTCGTCCACGTAAACATTGCGTATATAAACGGTTTCATTACGCATTAATATATAGGACTGAATTATTTCTACAAATTTATAGTTAGTTTACACTTATTTTATAAACACATCATTAATAAAAGACATTATATAACATTTATAATGTGCATATACACTGTTTAAAATATATGTTTAATATCAAAGTGGTGTGTTTAAATCATTAAAATGGTATTCATGCATTATTTCATATTAACCTATTTAGTGGGCCATTCCATTATTTAACGTAAAAAAAACACGCATGACCTAGAATAAGGCCTCTAGTGTCAATTATTTTTAACACTTGAATTAATCTCTGATTTGCTAGTTTTATGTAAAGGATATTATTTGCGAGGGTTTTCCGAATTAGAAGAACTAGGTTTTTAACACAGGAAATCCGTAGCGCAATGTTCATATCCGACTTACACAACGATTCAAGTGATTAGTTACACATGCACACTGATTGGGCAAGGACTATATTTTGTAAACGAATTTAATTTTGATGCATATTTTTCTCTCACGAGAGTTTAGCGGATCTGAAACGATTAACTAACAGTAATGAGCGTAATTGGATTGCATGTTTTAGAATCCAGGAAGGGAAATAGTATTTGATAATAAACAGTAAATGTATGAATAAGATTCTGGATTTATTATCTTGTTAAAATTTATGAGGGCTGATATTTAGTTCTAATTCAACGCCGCCATATAATTTTTCGGTTAATTACACAATTGTACGCCTTTCATGTTGGACATAGTTATGAGCAGTGATATTTTACAAACTCATTCCCGATTACATTTGATTTGGAGGTAATATCGTAGACAATGAGTCTAAATGGGGTGTATTTTAGGTGGTTAACGTCATAACTAATATCATTATATGAATAAATACAACTGAAAATACTAATTTTCACATTTCATGTACTTTAAAGAAATTCAAAGTTCTGTATATATATTTTCAAAATGATTTAAGTTTAAGTAATAAACATTTCATGGAAATAAAATAAGATTTTTTGTAAAAACAATATTTCAAAATTAAACAGTTCTTGCTGATTCTAAATTCTAAATTTACACGCAGACCACGTTCCGTTGAATAGACAAATTAAAATTTCACGAGAGCAGTTATTCTTTTCACGTGGCCGGGTTGATATCTAAATATCAACTCGCTCACGTCGCTCATGTGAAATATTTTTTTCAATTTCAGCAACTAATTGTTGCCCATTTTTTCCAATATATACATATGAAACAAAAGGAACATGTCCTTCAAACTAATACATTTACATAGTATGTGTAACAAAATAAAAAAATACTCTGACATCAACTTAATCAAATTACATTCATTAATATTCTTAAAAACAATAATACATGAGATTATTACAACATGAAGAAGAGTATTGATGTATACTGATTATTTCCCATTTTTGGAACGATGTCTTAACATCGTTCCAGAGTTAACAAACCGTAATTTCGGCTCCAAGCATTGAATCTAAGCAAAACACCCGATCCACTCCGCATATCATTACTGCAAAATTTGATTCGGATGTTTCCGGTAAGTATATTATCCTGATAATCGCTTGCAACTTATTTCCATAGATTTGATTTTTCATCCGGCAATAGAACAATATGATACGGCTTACTGCTGGTATGACTAAAACACGCAATAGAGAATTAGGGTCAAAATGGACGAAATGCAGTCAGTAGCGAATAGAGCAACATGATACGGTTTACTGCGGGTATGACTAAAACACGCAATAGAGAATTAGGGGCAAAATGGACGAAAGCAGTCAGTAGCGAAATGAAGTTTTAATTTTTAAATTACTTTTTTGGGCGTTAATATATTATCAGCAATAAAACAACAGGATATGACTTAAACACGCAATGGAGAATTCTGCGCAAATGAACGAAATGGAACAAACATTGGCGAATCGGAGATTTAACTGTATAAATCCAGTGTTCAATCTAAAACGCACCATTGCGCAAATGCACCATCGAGTACTGTACATATGCAATAATTTCAAAATCGATGGTTTTCCAATCGATGGAATGGCAGTAAACGACCACATCGCTTGACTAGTTTACAAAATAATGTAAACGATAGATTCGATAGTAAAGTTCCAAAGATTACGCGATGCAGACTGCAGGTGTCCGATTAATTTAAGAAATTAAGTTCTCTCGCATACAATTCACAGGTTGCCGTCACAAAACAGTCCCCCACCCCAAAAAATCTTTTTTATACACACACACATATTTATAGTAAAGGTATGCAACTGGTCAACTCAGAAACCAAGAAAAAAATGACCGACCTTATTCAACGGGCTCTTGTGTTTTTATTTCTGGGTCGATTTTCAAAAACTTGGTCTTATTTATCAAACAAATGCTTAATTTGTCGATTGCATATAAAAGTTTATTGATGAAAAGCACATGAAGAAAGTTATCTGACGTTAAACAAGAAAAAACGTTTAATCGTACCCTATCTGATCTACCAAAACCCCGTTTCCTTCCCGAACGTAACACATAAATGTGCATGTGGAACTCCGATAAAAATGAACTAAAAACAGAGAAAATAATACTTAAAGTCACTAGCCTCTCTCACAGTGGTCTAAGACAAATTATTTGATCACTATCATAAATTTCCTTGACTTGTCGTGAGTTTTTCCGTAATACGGCATGAGTTCGGTTTTAGCCTAGACTTCTTTCTCAAAATGGAACAATTGTTGCAATGACATAATCATAAAGTGTCTAGTTAACATGTGCATACTTTAAGTCAATTAAGATATCAAAATGAAAATAGATGTGCTAATTCATTGATGGTACGTACGTCTTCTTAACTTTGAAGGGACGTTACTATGGACTTATGTTATAGCAGTTCTTATATGAATTGGTTTATTATTCTTTGACTGATTTATTTGTTTGATAAAGTAAGATAAACCTTGCAATTAGCAAATTACTCGAAAAGTCTAGTTCTATCCTTGGACTGCTCTTGTTAAATTCTATTAATTGATACTTCTTACAATGTACATTATTTTATAGATAATATTGCTGCACAAGTTTGATTTTTTACATAATTATAATCTTTATTTATTAAAACAGTTCAGGACATCGTTCCTCCAGCACTCCAGTGCTTTGATTATAATCATAATGGCTGTTCTGGTTTTTTTTTCATTGTTACATAACTCTTGGTAATATTGTCAACAATGTCTGATGTTAAAGGAGATAAATGCTTTATATTTTCCTATTTAAACATTGTGTGCATTACATAGAAAGAGTAATAAAAACAAAGCAAAAAATTATTACATATTACAATTGAGCTTGCATTCAAAAGATATATCTCAATGTACACGTATCCAAATGTTCACTTATGATTAAAATAATGCTAACTTCAGTATATTGCATATCTTGTATAAAGCATATTAGTATGGATTTATTATACGTATACAACATTTAAATGAGAATAGCCACATAAGAAATAAACAGAGACAGCAAAATATACAGGTACAATATATTGAAACTTAAGTATTTAGTAAAGTTGTAATTACTATTAGAACACATAAACAACAAGAGGCAAATTTCATTACATTAACTTAAATGTATATATGAGTTTAAGTATAAATTATAACAATAGGACTAGTATGTATTTAGTCTTAAGTGATATTCATTATCATGTAACTAGATTAATATATTTTTCCCATGGTTTTCTGAAGCTTTCTTCTTTTTGGGACTGTTTTGCAGTATATTTTTTTTTATTTTTTAAAAAGTACATAAAAGAGTCTTAAATTGTGTTATGTTAGGCCTTATTTTGTTACTTCTACAATAATAAATGTGATATTTAGCTTGCAGTATAATTAAATTAGCCATCTGATGCAGTTGCTTGTTTCCAAATATGATATCATAGATAGACCAGTTTTGTTCAATTTTAATTTTTGAATATTCACATTCATAAAACAAATTAGGCAACGTTTCTTTATTATTACCACAAAAAGTCTATAAGTCAGAATTCACGATATTCATTTTATTGAGTAAATGGTTTGTTGCAAGTATCCTGTGGTTTATTTAACCATATAGAACATCTTTCCAGAAGGGATTTGATTCTGTTATTTTTTTCCTTTTAATAAAATCACTTCCAAAGTTATTAATTTCTTTAAAATATGGGCATGTGGTATTTACAAATTCAAAGTATTTATTATTAGAATAACAAAATCTCTTCAACCAGGTAATTTTTAAGCTATACATAAAATGTTTTAAATCAACCATCTTTTAGCATCCATATTTGTATTCTTGGGTAATAATATTTCTTTTTATCTTATCAACACCCCCTTTCCAGAGAAATTTATGAAATAAATTCTGAATCATGTTGATTTTGTCTAAAGGAGGGTTTGGTATGCCTAAACTAAGGTGATTTAATTTTGCTAAAGCAAGTGATTTAATAACCACTAATTTGCCAATAGGGGAGAAAACTCGTTTTGACCAGTTAGAAAATAATGATTTTCGGATCATAATTAGGATCAATGATAAGTTTTTATTAGTAGAAAATTTTACTTCTAATACTGTAAAATTGGTGTCGTTCCAGCCTAGATTATATTCTGGACATGATCTTATTGATCTGCCAAAATTAACATAAATTAAAAACTTTATGCATATATTCCCAAGACACTGTGTCAAAAGCAGCAGCAAAGTCTATTAGCAACAGTAATGCAGGAATTTTATTTTTTTTCTGTCTGATAAAGAAGGTCATATAATTGTCTAATATTTGTTGCCATTAATCTGCCCGGAATAAAACCAGTTTGATCTTCATTTACTATAGAATTTAACTTATTTTTTATTCTAAATGCTATAGATGAGGATGCAATTTTGTATGCAACATTAAGTAATGATATTGGTCGCCAATTTTTTAAAAACAACTTGTCTTTATTTCCCTTAGGAATACATGTTATTACTCCTTGTTTCTGGGTTACTGAAAGTTCTCCTTTTTTAAAAGCAAAGTTCATTGATCTTACAAGAAACATTCCAATGTCTTTCCAAAAGAATTTAAAAAAACTCTACTGTAAATCCATCGTTACCTGGACGTGAAATCTTTTGTTTTACTAAGTTGTTCCGAAATATATTAACCCATGTTAAACAAAGGAAGAGATATGTAATTAAAGAAACGCGACAGAAATAACCCCGAATTCAAAACAATTAATAATATAGCGGGTTAGTAAACCCCAAATTTGTAAGGATTTAATCCTCCAGTAAAGACATAGGACATTAGAGGAATATTTGCACTTAATTCACGTGGACTTTAATAGTGATCGCTACTCGTGTCATTTATTTTCTACAACCGAAATAATCTTGGATTTGCTATCTTTTAAGAAATAACCCCGAATACAACCGAAATAATCTCTGATTTATTTTCTATTTTTTAAGTAACGCAAACTCTCATCTAATGCCCAATTACTTTACTGACGGATTAACTCCTGACTTATTTGGGGTTTGCTTATCCGCTATATAGTCTTAGATTGTTTTAAATTCAGGGGTATTTCTATTGCGCATATTATAAGAATTAGATATTAATTGGTGTGTTGAAATTAATTAACACGAGTAGTGTTTTACTCAACAAAGTTCATGTGAATAAATCCAAATGCTCCCCTTAGGTGACCATGTCACTATGTTGTCAATACGAACAAGATAAGACAAATTCTATTCAAGAAAATCAAAGTCGTCGGCTCAAAATACAACAATACAATATACAAAAGTGTATTATGTGTGGTTATGTTAGCGTATAGTAATAGAGTTGGATAAAATATTAAATAACTGATCTACATGAAATGCATAATAATTATTCATGAAAATTACGTTAATGACAACACAAGGATGTTGGCCATCTGGTATGTTGATTAAAAAGTGCTAAATAATATAGATTATAATTTGTTTCGTCTTTGCATATGTATTCATTTGATATGCATGTTTCGCCATCTTTGCTTATGTGGGTTTGCTCTCATACATTTATAAATGTTTTGGAAATAAATAAGGATACGTTTATATATCTGCAAAAATGCAACTATACGACACGACACATTTTATTGGGCGTATTGTTGCATTTATTTTGTCGTGTATTCGTTTCTTCGCCGCAAAGGTAAGAAAACACGAAAATGCGAAGATACGACAAACTGAATTTGTCGTACGTTTCTTTTTCCACTTCTTCGTGGCGAAAAAACGAAACGACAGATGTAAGGCGAAGACACGACACATTTTATCTGACGAATTGTTGTATTTATTTCGGCGTGTATTCGTTTCTTCGCCGCAACGATTAGGAAAAATGAAAATGCGAAGATACGACAAGCTATGGTTTTGTCGTGCCTTCGTTTTTTTTAATCTTCGCGACGAAGAAACGAAAATCAGCTTTCATACGTAATAGATTTTTGCGACAGTATCTACGTCATGTGTGGTGAAAGGATAATCGTGTATGGCAAATAAGTCGACAAACAATGGGAAATTTACATGTTTGACAAAAACCGTACCGCAGGCTAGTTCTAAAGTTCACCAACGTCTATCTTTCCGCTCGAATCTTCGCGGACTTGGTGTTGGGAGAATGTAGTGTTCAGAGATAAGTCGTGTTTCGACTCATGTAAAGTTCTTAGACTTATCAGCGTCTCAAAACGAGTTTAAGTCATAGCTCATTGTTTGCCAAGGTAATCTCTTGGAAACTTCTCATCGACCAGTTAATATGCCCAGTAAGCGTCTGATAATTCTGGCAACGTTAAGACTTTGTCTAACAGCATAAAAACGACAGACCCCGCGTTGCACACGCCACTAAGCACTTCTTAAAGGCTAACAACATCAATATTTTCTCTTGTTATTCTGAATCACCAAAATTATGTACCTAGTTGAAATAGAGCGTTTCTTTTTAACATCAGTGTAGATATGTGCGTACTCAAAACTTGCACACACTGGTTTCTCGAGTAAAAATCACTGGAAAAACGATATGATATACCAAACACTCTGCAATATTGTATACGTTATACAACGCGGTTGTGTAAATTTTCTGAAACCACTTTTAAACAATTTAATTGACTGAGAGGGTACCTTCATTGTCTAAATTAAATATTATAATTAAAGTATCCCACTTTTATAAGGAATTGATATTTTAAAGAACTTGACCCCTACAAGGGAGCCCGCTAAAGAGAGAGAGTTATTATAACCCCTAAGCAGTTATATATTTTTGCATTTTGATAATTTTACTTGTTTTGAGATTGATGATAAAGATTTTGTCTTCGTTAAGTGACTTAACTCTGAGAGTATTTAAAGAAACGCAATTTAACAAATACTCCTAGATCATTTTTTAACAGAATTATAACTAGAGTTTAAACTAATTCGAAGGCAAAGAAACATATCGGGCGTTATATCTCGTGTTAGTTCACGATAATGTAAAGAAACTCGGCATAAGGTATTCACGACATGTTTGAATTTTTTGTGTTTGTAGCATGGCAATTATACAGTTGTTCATACGATTAAAAAGGATCTCCATATTATGACCTCTGTATGATGATAAATTTAATGCATGTATACACATTGTTACTATATATGACTTTAGAATTTAACTCGACATAAAATTGTATTAATACTATGTGCATGAATCATTTCTGACTTTATACATAATTATTATATTGTAATATATATTGATTACATTCTCGTACCCCGAGGTATCAAGAATCCTACTAGACTAGGTTAAAGAATGTATTGATTGAAAAAGAACTCTTGGAAACAACAAAACAGTTCTCATGTTGTATTGTATTTTATATCTTCTCAATTAAAATTCCAGTTGTCTATTACAGGTGTGAGAGGATTTTGTGATGAACCAGATATACCCGCTAATTCTTATATCACGAAAAAATCACATAATGGAAATAATAACCGGTATGATGAAGGTTCATACATCGATTATAATTGTGAGGATGATTATATAATGAACGGAAATATACGCACAACATGCAAAAATGGAAAATGGACGAAAGTAGATTTTCAGTGTACAGGTATATATATAGGCATTTTATTTTACATTTCATTTATGATGAGCTTATTTCAAATTTTGTCACAATAATCTGGGACAGGAATTTACTAAACTTCTCAATTTGAGAGTTTCTTTTGTATGCACAGTCAACAGAAAAGTGTACAAAAAAATTTTTGTGAACGGGCGCCTTACAAAATAAAATAATTGTAGTACTGATGGAACGGTGCTTAATTATAAAAAGCTTAAAATATCAAACTTGTTGAAAAGAGATGAAATATTTTCAAAAATAGATAAAAAAACTCATATCGTACAGATAAATTCTGGTAACATCCGAATGCAACCTCCTTTGACAACTAGTCGCTGAAAATAACTATTTCCTACAAACATGCTTGGTATCAATAAATGATTAGTTTAATCGAATTATGACCATAGCATAATTTTTCTCCGAAACTGTAAGTTACAATTATTGTTCATTAAACTAGGTCACGTAAAAATGACTAAACTAGAGTTTCCAGATAGCGTAGAACAGAAAGGTCCAATGTTGGTAAATAGACGGGGAATCTATAGAAGTTGTTTGTGCATTTTGATTGCAATAGCGTTGAAATGTTACTTTCTGATAAAGAAGATCGACTCTCGGACGAGTTTAAGGACCTCGTTAGGCCTAATTCCAGAAACAAAATACAAACTTTTATTCAGGGTCGGTATTATATACAACAGTTACATTTGGGTAAGTTTTATGTATGATTTGAAGCTGTCAATAGCCATTATACATAAACGTATTATTCTCAAAGTTGGTAAAACTGGCTTTTTTCAAACCAGATTCCAAACTGGACGTACAATCATTATATATAAAACGGAGAGGTATCTTCAGTATATTTCAATTTTTGGGTGTCAGCATTGCTACACAAATGCCATATAAGCGGACAGTAATTAAAATTGGAGTAATATAAAAGGAGTAAAAACTATTCAATTTGCCGAGCATATGAAGGTATTTCCCAATTCTTGTAAGTACATTTAATTAGTTTGAAGTCTTTATGTATTTAAAAGAGATATATTTATCAAATTAAGTTTTAATTCTATTGTAATGCCCAAAAGTTTAACCTCTTCATCACAGTGTATATCAAAACTATCAATATAAAAAACACGTTTTGACTGTGTGTTTTGTACCAATGGAAATGGGACTTTTTTGGGGGGAGTCGCTTGCATTTTATAGCTTGTAAACTAATTAATTTAATATCTACTGTCAAATTCAAGGTTTTTTCTACTGTTTCTACTGAGTGGTGGGCACTGAACAGCGTGTTATCGTCAGCATAGTCGTAGAGATCGTGTAACCTCTATTTTAAAAGAATAAAGTTTGAATTAAAGGCACGAATTGATGATAACCGGTCGTATTTGTCATTTTATAAAAATAATTTGAGCAGAAACAAAGATCTAGTTTCTTTTTTAAATACTACAGTAAACACGTAAAACATGCAATCAAATCGCAACTCTGTTATTGAATACGAAAAAGAGTTTTTGCAGTTTTGTTTAACAGAATAGTAAACATAATGAAATTTAGATATAAAATTAACTTCTACATAAAAAAAACTTTGTTGCTAAACACGGAGCATTTTACATGTTTAGTATACTATCCTTTTTTATATGATATAATGCCGTCAAATTCTTGAGCCTTTTTTTAGTCGCATATATCACTGGTTTCTATTTCGCTGTATAAAAACATGCGGCTACTTCCATCCGGAGGTATTTGATGCTCAGCTTAAATGTTTTTTGTTGAACAAGTCGACTCCTATGTCAAATATTTTAATAGACATTGCGTTAACTGACTAGTTCTTTCGTCTAAAACGTTTGACGAGTAGTTGTCTAATGACGTCACGATGAACGGGAGCTTATTCTCTCCATCCTATAAAATGGTAAACCGTTTATGCACTTATCGCATTTTCTCTGACTTTATTTATAACGATATTGCACGAGAAATCCGCATGCTGCTGATCGAAAATAAGACTTGTTTTCAAATGAACCAATGCAAATTGCAGACACCGACAATTGTTTTCCCTACACGGTACCATGAAATGGAACGAGAGGGTCATAATGGCCATTTGTTGCTCACCTGAGTATCCAAGATGACCCATCAAAACAATCTTTCAAACCAATTCCCATTATAATTCGATAAAAACAGTAGCCACAACATTGTTAACAAGGTTTTTCTATTTTTTAATTCCTATGTTCTAGTTTTTCATCCGAGATGAATAATGTTTGAATTTATCCGAGCAATAACCTAGACAAGCGTTGACAAAAATGAGCCAAAAATGTAACCACTAGAGGGTTCACAGACAATTGTAAACAGACGACGGACTCCGTACAATCCCAAAAGCTCACCCTGAGATACTGCTAAGGCGAGCTAAAACACGCAACATCCCGTCATATAAAGGTAGCATTTTGTGATTGGAAACATTATTTCTTAGGTAATTATGTGATACCGTAGGTGAAGGGGGATATGGATTACCACCAAAGTGTGGACGTATGAAGATATAATGTTTCCTTATTGGTTTATAATCTTATAACAATTTTGACTCACACTAGGCGGAATATTCATGCAACCTCATTTAACCAGTCCCACCAAGTTTTCATCAGACCTAGATGTACATATTATTACCAAACGTTCCCTAGTTATTTAAGGTCACGTGTCACGTAGTGACAGTGAGAGGTATTGAAATCGATTTTTTTGTCCTACGCCCTGATACAAAATACTAACTTTAATTTATAGTCGGTATTATATACAACAGTTAACATACAGTATTAATAGCCTAAGCCCTCAACAATGACTTCGTAAGCATTCTATATGTCAGTTATCTTGGATAAAGATAATGTCACAAGGTCAGATAAAAGGAAAACATTGTGAACGAGGTCACATTATTTAGCTAATTAATATGGAACTTGGTCAAATTTCTTATCTCTTAAAAATTTAAATTGAATCAAAGTTCAAATTTGAGATCAAATGTGGGCCATTGCAGCCCAAAACTAGGTCACTATTTCAAATCTTTGTAAATATCTCTTAACATTCTACATGTAACGTTTACGGACTGATCTTTATGAAACTTGGCCAAAATGTTAAATAAAATATATGTTTATTTTTAATTTGGGTTACGTGCTGTCAAACTAGGCAACAGAGTCGTAATATGGAAACCTTGTTAAAAGTCTAGAGGTTACGTTTTTCAGCTGAAATATTATGGAAATTTGGTCAGTTTTTTATCATTTATTCTAATAATTTATTTCGTGGAAACCATTTTATATCATACATTCAAATAAACACTAATACGAATGCATTTATACATTAGATATATTCCACGGATCATTTGATTTTATAAAGGCTTATATCGAAAGATGTTTTAGAATCTTGTTTGAAATCGCAATGCCGAGATCTTAAGCACTTGCTACGTAGATTTGTCTATCTGACAACTTATAAGATAGTTCAAATCGTTAGCAAAGGGCTAACATTGGCAATCGGAGCAATTAAAGGCCATCATAGCATTCTTGTTGATGAATACATTTATGCTATGTGTTGTTTAAAATCATGTATATAATAGAATTTAATCATTAGCTTTACATGAAAAATATTTACGCTACGGTCAATTAAATGATAGCAATGACAACATGTAATTACTGTATTCTGTGGTCATATTCCTGTAGTTACAGGGTCATAAACAAGTAGCTTTGTTAATTTACGGTTTTGGCATAACATGGTTTTAAGGAGACAAATCATAGTTGTAGTATCAGGAAAGAACACACAGATATCAAAACCGGATCAATTGCATAATTGTTGTTAAAAGATAATCTCGAGTTTAATCCAGAGTTTAAACTCGGGCTATTGCATAGATATAGTTTCATTAGTCGCAAAATAAGGAAAAAGCTGGATGGATTGCATATATGCCATTAAAGCAAAACCTGCGATTATGTTTAGTATTCTACACCATAAAAATTAAACCTGACATAGCAGTAGTTTAAAGCCGAGTTTTAGAAAATATTTCAGTTTTGTAAGTTTACAAAATAGCGCTCGCATATTAGCATTATTTTTGTTGATCATAAATAACTATTATGTCATTGTCACGTGATTGTATACTTTATGAAATGCATTGGTATGTTTCATACGGACCCATTTACCTAGTGTTGCACAAATAAATTCGCTTCTTCTTCTACATATTTGCAGAGGATACATTCAATTAATGTGCAACTGTCTAAAAAATTAACTTTCATATTGAAACAAGTTCTCACAACCAAGAATAACCACTTTCAAGCCTGCTTCCTTATCCAGTACATAGCAATAAAGTTTCTGGTACGCATGTATCTGATTATTACACTATTAAGCACCACCACTTTCTGATACTGATAAATATATTCTCATCAACATAACTCGTACGAAGAAACAAGGTAGTTACTTCTAAACAAGATTCGAACCAACGTAGAGGGTACTAGTCTTCTGTCATATTTGATCTGATACAACCATACCTCAGAGTGTTATATCGATGAAATATCAATGAGATATAAATATTTTGAAATATCAAAAGTTTTCTTCATTAATTATCATATATTTTTATGTTATTTTCCATTAATGACTTTTTTAAATTTAATTATGATCGCTTTATGGAAGTTTTTTTTAAGCACTCAGATGCGAGATGCCTCAATAAGGCAAAACACAGCACACAGTGCTATTGCTTAACTTGGGATAGATCTAAATCCCACATAAGATGTTAGGTGAGTCACATTCGTACATAACCTTATATAAAATTTTGATGAAGTAATAGAAACATTTTAAACTAGATTTTACTCTATGGTAGTGTTTATTTAACACATTGTTATTCTATTGTAGCTACGTTTTGTGAAGTATTGACATCAATCCCAAATGGTTATGTATCTCAAGATGCTGACAAAGATGGGAGAAACTATATGAATAGTAAAGCAGTGTATACATGCAAGAAAGGTGATGTCCTACTAGAATCATTTTATAATTGTTTGATAAGACATTCTAAAATGTTTGTATTCCTATTAAAACAACGTTCAGGATAGATACTTTGGAATTCGTGTCATAAATGTTTGGACCATAAACGTTTATTAAAATTTTCTACCCGAATTTAGTATATACTGTATATTGCTGTCACAGGACTCGTATCTTGATATTGTAATACAAGAATACACATAAAAGTCAGCTAGTTACATATTAACTGGTTCACACTCAACTTGCTAGCGATTCAGTTTGACGAGTCCCATAGATATGATTCTGTATCAGGGTGGACTTATTACGTGACCAATACAAAACATTCAAGTAAAATGAATAGGAACATGCGGTACTTTGTTTTATTTATTTGCCATCAACCTGAAGATTGTGTGTACAATTCAAATAGTACATTGGAATGATACCAGTTTGATGACAGTGGTTGTTGTATTTACTATGATTGTTTATTTATTGTCATGAAAAAAGACGCTTTTATACGTTTGTCAGCTTTTGACTATTATAATACTTGGTTTAACGTCACGTCAACACAATATTTAGGTTACTTTACGGCGTCCAACGCACCTAACCTAGCTTTCCTGGACCCTTGTCTATAACCAGTACCCAGATGCTCTTCCACGAGGACGGAAACTTCTCCATATTATACTGTATCCAGTTAACCACTTATCTTACTTTATAGTTAGTATTCTGCTTTACAGTCTATTCAATGTTTATTTCAATTATTTTACGACATGATGTTAAGCTTGTACCTTTTGATATTGTCCTCTTATATATATTTGGCAAATATTGAACCAGCTATTAAGGAATAATGAATTAATGTGTCTTAACAATTGTAGGATACCGTATCTTTGGAACTCAGGAAACATACACAAGACATTGTGTTAAAGATTTTAAATGGAATGGAACTGAACCTTCATGTCAAGGTAAATTAATAATACACTAATGTGTTATACTAAGCCATCCATAATTAGCTTAACACGTTGGAAAATGTGTCATTTGTTTTTAACTTTTGACAAATACTTGAAAAATAGACTATATCCGGAAGTCAAATATTTAAGTTTTCCCTTTCGGTATAAACAAACTTTCACCATTACAACGAAAACATGTGTACAAAGAAAAATAGAGTTTAATGCATAGTTTGTGCTATTTAGCTATAATGTGTAGAAAACTTTGTTTGTACAGGCTGTTCACGAACGGAAAACCCCATCAATTTGAATTCCGTATTAGGTGTATCTAAACGTTCTAAGTGATCATGTAAAACAACCACCTTTGTATAAAGTATCATAAACGCTACTATCATTTCAAATTTTAAATATATATTTACTTATATTGACGTGTAAATGCATATAAAGTAAAATTTAATAGGGTAGTTTTCAAATTAATTAGCAAAAGCTAGTAGGTGTTTAGGCAAAATTTCTTGCTTAAAAGGTAGATGTTGTATTGAATTTTCGGAATGAGTCTGATATTAGTGAATACGATAAGTGTTTAAGATTTCATTGAAATGTATCCAATTTTATAATAATTGATCATAATGTTTGTTTTGTTGGATTTAACGCCGTAGCAACACGTTTTAAAGGTCATATAACGGCGGTAATTGAATATACGTAATATTTCTTAAATAACAGATTGTGGCATTATGTGGATATTATCATAGTACATATATATGTATACTCGAGGCCACGAAACTCGCGGTATCACTGAACTCGCGGCATTTTGAAAAGCGCCGTCTACAGTACCATAGGTAAACAATCGTGACCCATTTATTCACACTGACAAAATAAACATTTTTCAACAATATGCCATCGATTTGGGTAGATATATGCATTTAATTGATATAATTTTACCTTTTTCATCCAATAATGGTAAGTTCTTTCAGTAACATTTTCCTAGAAAAAAATCGAAACATGTGTTGATGTGTTTGATAGCTGTCGTCGGTCAGATTATTATACGCAAATTGGGTAGACTGTGTCCAACAATAGATTAGGTATGACACCACTAAAGTTTTTTCATCATTATCTCCCCTTATTTAGTTTGTTTTTCACATAAAACTTGCCTTAATATCCAGTATGAAGGCATTGAGTGTGAGGATTCCTCTTTGGAAGAAAACAATGAACCCTGTTATTGTTCGGTTTTTTTTCTCAACTGTCAAAACATGAATAATTTCACGGTGAATGCGTTGGTTAAAATTATTGTGTAACGCACCCATGAGTTTCCAAAAGTGTGTAATATGATTGGGTTAAGCTTCTTATACTGTATTATAAGTTTAGTCAAGATATATTTGATAAAAATTAGACCGCCAGTACAAAAACAATGCATTCAGTCACCGTGAAATTAGTCAAGCTTTGACAGTTTAGAAAAAACGGACAATATCAATACATATATACATTTCGACCAGGTTTGAGATGTTACCCCGGTCTGAACATCCCTAAGTGGGTGCAATGTGACACATATGGACACTGGGTTCATACCACACTTTGTTGTGAAACAGCATATATGAGACGAGGTGTCGGTTTCTTCTGCAAATGTTGTAAAAAATTCAAGGATAACTGTTAAATGATGATCTTTTTTTCTTTCCTTTTTCCCACTACTAATATAATGCCCGATATGAGAGAAATCAGATTTCCCTGCTAACATTATTGAAGTTTTTTTTCGATTGGAAACAACTGGTTTAGGTAGGTTAAATTATTCAACTTTTAACAGCTATTTATAATGTGTTGTGCTACAGAAAAAATGACAACCTTCTGTGAAAGTCTGTTCAGGATATATGTTGCAAAAATTTGGTAACATTAAGCACATGCATTAGTTTTAATTAACAATATAAAAGCAAGCAACAACTGCTACAACCACAATAGTTGAATTAAATTAACGAATAAACTCCATGTTCCAATTTCTATATATTATCTATTTTCAAGATTTAAGAGTAGTAATAAGATCTAGTTGTAACATGTAACTTACGAGTTTTGTACCAATGCGGAATATTTGATATCTGGAACGGAAGCCCTTTTTTATGACTTCTCAAACATTCTCAACTATGGAGACAAATTAGTGCTCTATTTGATAAAAACATCAATGAGATTGATGTATTCTATCTTATTTTCAGTTGAGACACCATCTCTTTATATTTAGAGGATAGTTTAAGTTAATAGTTAAAATGTATCTAGTAAAAACACTTATAACATAATTTGGATGAACATTTTAGACTAGTTTAAAATTTTCACTTTCTAACTCCATACCATAATTCAAAATTTGACTTTAAAATTTAGTGGTTTGTAACCTTATTTTGGAAAACTTAATGAGTAAACCAGTCTACCGCGAGTTTAGTAGTCTCCCCTGATTGCAAATGGCGGCTGTGTTATGATATTTCGATGACCTATTTAAACAGTTTTGAGTGATGTTTTTGTTGTGCAAATGTGTCATTTAATAGAAATTAGACTAAATTAACAGGTTTTGAAAACAATTAAATTAGGACAATCGATATTCGTAACTTATTCGTTGCTAACGTGTTAATACCGCGAGCTTCGTGGCCATCGGTACACCACAAACTACTATTTGACTCTGTGTTAAGATCGTCACAGTTAAACCTGGACATGACCTCCCTCAAATAATTTAAATTCACTGAAAAATCTATGATTAAGTATAAATATTACTTTTATGAGGGTCCTTTCCTGGTTTCGATAGATTCTTGATGTCTAGATCTGTAATTGAAAAATTACTAGGTACATTTACAGAATCATTTGCTATTCTGTTTATACAAAAACACAATGAGAAAGATGTTCAAGTTGGACTACTTAATATACATAATTGATCAGTAGACAGAAGTGTAGTTGTTTATATTGGTGCTGGACTTATGTTGCATAACTTATGAAACTCTTTTATACTAAACAAAAATACAGAAGACTTCATCTACGCATACAGAATATATCCAGTTTTAAATATTGTCTAGTGAACCATAAGAATTACATTTACAAGATACCATATAATCTGTATGCTTGATATTTTTATACTGGTCGACATCTCTTGAAAAATGAACATGACATGCACATTAAGTGAAATAATAACATAAATAATACCTCTTTTACTTTAATATAATTTTTTGCTTTTTAGCATTAGTAGTAATAGCAACAGCTTTTCTCTTCTTTCTTCGTAAGTGCCGCAAAACAAATATCATCCTAGCATGCTCTCCGGGGGACAAATCAATTATTATATGTACCTATAAATAATAATGCATAAAGTTTTAATAAGTAACCTTACAATAGCCATCCAATAATTAACATTATTTCTATCTGATTTGTTTTATTCACAATTTTAAACTTATAATTGAAATATGGAAATTGCATTTATATGTCATAAGTCAACTCACTGTATCAATTAGTAATACTATGTATACTGCATTTAATAATTGGAATACTGTATTTAATAATTGTGCTTTGATTGCGATGATAGTGAACTGGTTATGTCTTAAAGACCGGGTCCTTCACTTAGTTGTTCAGTCGTTGAATCTGTGGGTATATTCTTTTCTAACATTTTGAATTGAGACCGATCGTAAATTTGCACTGATTTATACTGAAATTGCATTAACATTTTGTTTGCAATTTTTATCATAATTAAAACAAACATACAAGCTGTATACGCGCTAATTCATTTGTTTTAGCGAGGTCTTAGTTACTCGTTTTATTCTTGATTTTTAATCATACCATGACACTTTATAACTTGTGTCCATCAACAATGTGCAATCTTCAAACAATTCTATTGTTAAGCATTTTTGTGCGACAATGTGATCACACAACAAAATATTTTGACAAATAAAATCAATTAACAAATTTAATGTTGAGCGATTTTTACGCCGTGTTATTATCACGCATTACAAACAATACCTACGATCAGACCTTTGTCGCTGATGTGTGAAAATCTATTGTTAGAGAGAGACAATAGTATTATAGTGAATTTGTAAACCACGGGACCGTGATATTGGTTCGAGAGTTCGACCCTGTCCTGTTCGACTCAGAAGAGGTTGTTTTATATAGATATAGAAGGGAAATTGATCGGTGCCAGACAATGTGTTCTACTCAGACAATTAATTCGAGCTGGTGGTGTTCGAGAGAATGAACTTTAACTGTACTTACATCTAAAATATAACACCAAAGTTTTTTTTGCAATACCAGCAGCTAATCTGTAATTAAAACTAGAAGAACGTGAAAAATGATGAGTTTTAGGTGCCTTAGATGAAATAATTATAATTAAACTTTCATTGCCTTGGGTACTGCCTAGTATAATTACCATTTTTGCATTTTTAAAAGGTTTTACAAGATCAATCAGTGCATTTTTTTTTAAAAATAAGTCAATCAATGGTTTACCATATGGAAGTGAGCTATAAGTAAGTTTCTTTTTAGCAACAAAATTACACCATTTACCACAACTGGAATGATCACCAAATGGATGTAAAATAACAGCATTCAAATCAATTCTAATACCATCCTTATTACCAACATTTTGAGACAAGATATGATTAAAATTATTGACAAAACTATTAATAATAGAGGGAGTTAATGCTGGAAAATGTGGTTTTAATTTATACAGGCTATTACTACATGACTTTTTCAATTGAATTTTATCAGAATTTTTTTCAATATTAGTATTAAATAATGATCTTATCTAAGCTATTGTTGAGCTGGCTTCATCTCCTGTAATCGCTGACGTTCTTATTCCACTCTCTGATGTTTTCTTGACCATTTCTAATACAATATCTGTCTCAATTGCCTTTGCTGATCCACTCCAATTTCTCCTACATTCATGTTGTTGATCTCCACTGTTACACTTCCTACACTTCTTAACTTTAGCCGCATACCCCACTACTTTTCCTGTTTCATTGTACAATGTCCTGAAATAAACTATAGTAGTTTCCAATATATATATACCGAACAAAATCTTGCCTGTGAAAGATCAAAGTGTTTAGCCATCACACTTATTCATTGGTGGCCATCCTAGGTCAGTGACAGTTCACGTGTAAAATTTATTAGATTGATAGCGCAAGCGACAAGAGTTGTAAAGTAATCCTCAGAACAAACAATAACAAGAGCTCCGCTTGGTGGGGCATTATACGCCGAAATTTCATTAAAAAAGTCAAAACTCATACAATTTATTTATTTCAATTATCTTTATTTCCGTCATATGACTGTTCCCGTTCTCTACAGAATTGTTTTAATTTCAATAATGACAATTACATTTTGGATTAAAGGATGATTACATTCTAGTATAACTAACAACTTATTAATGATTTTTATAAAGGTAATTAAAACAAAATTTAAATTAAAATTAATTGAAATGTAAAAAATACAATGTTTTATAAGTAGAAATTAAGTTTTACCTGACAAACTATTGTATGCTCTATATGAACCTCTCATCTGCCAACACGCATCTACACTAGCAACCATCTCTTTCTTACCACTAAATGTAAATAATGAAACAACATTTACCATATAGTTTGAAATAGGTTAATTAAAACTTATTGAAATAAAAATAAACAATTGCTGGTAAGACTACTCATTATAGGTCTTTAATAACTAAGAATATTACATAAACAATTATAAACTTTGAAAGCATAAATCATAACACAGGATTGCAATATTGTCAAATTGAAACTTATGTCCATTATTCATTCACAGGTAAGCAAAATAATTTAAATAATTACTCTTATTTATTGTTACATAAATGTTATGATCTAAGCATCTTCTATGCTTGGGAGGGGTCAAGATTCAACAAAGGTAACGTTGAACAAGCTTTGTAGAATAATAAAACATATTATTTTTAGTTATCTATAATTTGCGAAAAAAGTATTTTTAAACAAAAAAATGTGGATAGTGCATGCAAGACCATTAGGCATAAATAAAAAAAATACTCTTCATTTAATGATGCTTCTTCAAGAAGACTGAAATTGACTGAGTCCATAGCAACATTTTCAATCAGCTTACCCACTTCTTGTATTTCTTGACTGTAAGTCATTTTTAAGTAGCACAAAGATTTCAACATTTCAGTGATAAAGACATGTAACCAAGATTAAAGGATAAATGCGACCAAACGACAGCAGTAGATTGTACCCATGAGAATAAAAATGTTCTAGTAACATTGTGTAACAATCAATATGTTAAACACAATAATCAATAAAAAGAAATCCACAAAAGCTAAACATACACTTATATACCAATTTTGAATAATTTATATAGAGGTAGTATGAAGTACATTTAAAAAATTCATACCTTGCATCTAGCATTCTATGAGTCACAGTTTTTATTTTGAGAGTACCTAATAAACTGTTTAGTTGTCTTTCACCAATTCCAGCATGTATCATGGCTTAAACATATCAAAATAATCTTTCAAAGTTAATCTCTATCAAGAAAGGTGTGTTCTATTGATCACATGTTTTTTGCTTTTAATATTAGCTTTGAATCTATGGATATGACACATGATGATTACACTAGCAGAAACAAATTATCAATTTGGTCATTATGTTTTTGATTTTATTCCATGGGACTATCAATCAAGATAAATACTGATATGCTCAGCCATATTTCTATCTTTAAGAAGCATGGTAATATGCTTAGACCCACAGTCCTCTGTTGAACAAAGGCAACTGGGTTCACTGAACTGCCTTAGTTTCATTATTGATAGAGCCTAGCAGTAGATGGACACCTGCTTAACGCAAACAAAAGTGAACTGTCTGTGTCCTATTAAGCTTAATGTATACAATGCAAAACCTGAAGTTAAGGGAATGTTACCTGTCCTTAGGCTAGTTTCTATGACTGTTAAAATGAATCTATAACCCACGAATGTAAAAAACTAAA
This sequence comes from Mactra quadrangularis, assembly GCA_025267735.1. NCBI lineage: Eukaryota > Metazoa > Mollusca > Bivalvia > Venerida > Mactridae > Mactra > Mactra quadrangularis. Next base: position 22,717,995 of record CM046311.1, on the reverse strand, counting down.
ATAGGCCAGAGGAGAATTGCTTAACAAAATCGCTATGTATCGCTTTGTACCCTGGTACCCTTAATCAAATGTCACTCTCTTATTTCTCTTTTGCAAGAAGGGAACCTGGACACAAAGCGATACATAGCAATTTGCTACAGCAACGCACTCCATGAACTGCATTGTTATTACCCACAATGCATCTCTTAACTCCGCACTAAAACTATAATCGAAGAGTTACTTCCCCTGATCAGGTAATGTACCATAAAGAGGGCCTAATTTACGACTCTCAGTCATTAGGATTTAGCGAGACAACAAACCATAATTGAAAAATTGCATTGGGTGAAGGTTAAACTCCATCCACGAGAAGTATTTCATTAAGATTTAGACTAAAAATAAAATGAGTATTAACCAGCAGCAGCTTTAGAAATGATAGCAAATATCTTCCCATGTTTTTCGCTGTAGATATTGTATTCAGTGTCTTGCAATTATTTCACCTTAAATAAATAATAGTAGCCAGCCTAACAGATTTTGTGTATGCAGTGTTTGATAATGAAATTGGCATTTCACAAAATTTACATCCTTACTGTTCATCAGCCAAAATCCTTAATTCAATGATAACTCTTCCCTCCCTTCAATCTAGATTATCACTATCTTTGCAAACTTCTCCATGGTCAATTGAAGATATATCTGGTAAGCTGTGTAAGCTATCAGAACTTGATAACGCATATTCATGGTCAATCGCAAAGCTAGAATTGTGCTTTTTCATGGAAACTGATAACTTATTCAAATAATCCAACCTAGATTTTGAAGATTTCACAAATTTGCCACGGACACACTGCATGATGACTTTTCACTTGTTTGCAAAGATGTGCAAGTCTAGAATGAAGGGTTACCGACTTGTCCCTTTCAGAAAATATTAAATCAGAATTTTATAGATAAAATACAAGAAAAATGAGTTGCACAAGTAATTCATTACAACAACAACAAATTAACGCGATGCGACAATACAGTGGTTTAAACGAACGGACGGAAATGAAATGTCAAAATATAAAAAATCAAAAGACACTTCAATAGATAATATTTACTGCAATAAGTAACAAAATTTAAGCAATAAGTAGCAAATATATATAATAAAATACTTAACTTTAGAGTGTTGATACGTTTTCTAGTAAGTATCTATGAATATTTATCAGTTATGTACGAAAACAAAGTAAGCAGACAGCCGAAAAAAGGCGCAATTTACGTAGAGTTAACGGTGTAGCAGTAAAATATAACAATCGTGAAAATTTTAAACCGTTGCCGTATTATTTTGGTAATTCGTGAAAAATCACGTCATTTTCTCGCGCATGCGTAGTGTGAGTAGCTAACCATCTTAACTTACTATTTTATTCTGATTAAAAAAGTGATAAATAAAAACATGTTTTACATATAAATATTTAATTTACTTTAAAAATTAAAAACGATGGCTTTTTTAATCACATAGAGTCGTGATCAACGATTTCTTGACCAAGTGGAAGTCATTTATAACAGTTTGTTGACTAAACGATTTAGCCACCAACAAACAAATACAATTTGATGATTAAGATTAATGAAAATATTATAAAGATCATTTTAATTTTGTAACAATAAATACGCAGTTATCTGTTCTGATTATTATATTGTTAATGTATATAAATATCAACATGTATGACGCGGACGGCGTTCCATACTTGAAACTACAATAAAAAGGAAAGGTAATCAAAACGCGTATTTTCTCATTTTTAGTGCATTTAAGCTTCTTTTCAATTCAATTTAATGTTTCCTTTTAAGTATAGCCACTGTAGAAGCGTATAAATTCATTTATATACAAAATTTGAAGAAATCAGATTCGTCGTCTTACGAACGACATTAAGGACGAAACCAAAAGACATTTAGGTCGGAAAAGAAACACATAATTCGCCTAAGTCAGTGGTATCTAGTAAAAATATTCATAAAAGCTTCTTACCTTTAATAAAAAGAAATAAAAACACAAAATATACGATTTTCATCGCTGAGAAAAAAAAACGTACGCCGCGTATTAAACTTTTTGGTGTTTCTTTACCTTCAGCTCTAAAGAGTAGCGACTTTGGCACATCGTAAACGTCATGAGCGTCGTACAATAAAGAAAACGTTATTTTGATTTTTAAATGCATTTTATTATGTTCTGCCGGAGCGCACATAGTGCAACTTTTTTCTTCAAGATATGTAGACTATGTACTTTCTTTTGACATAAAGCAAAATGTTACAGTTAGTCTGACTTGATGTGTTTTGTTTACTGGACTACAAGAATCAACAGTAACTTAATGGGACATTATATAATATCAATGATTGTGTTACATATTTGCTACAAATATTGACATCATAAACATGCCCTGTCTGTACGTTTAATTTGGATCTCCATGTAGAGAATTCAAATGAACATTAAAAAATGTTCGTAATAAAACTCATTCATCGTGAAATATTTACAAACACTTCTAGCAGTATTATATACCAAATAAAAGCTGGTTCATTCAGCGTTATGAAAGTGAGTATCAAATGGCATAGTTTTCGTTCATTACGTCGCTAGAACTGGCAGTAACTTCTGAGTGCGTGGGACAATTTTTGTAAAAAAAACATGTTTATTTAAAAAACATAGATACAAACCCAACTATTATATATACGTCATCAAGTTTTTAGACACAATTAAAAATAAATTGGAAGAATGATACAGCAGTCTGTTGTACTGTCGAATATTCTTATATTAAGGGTTTACTGTTGTACTGCTATACTGCAGAAAATTCTAACAGAAACGGTTTACTGTTATACGGGTGTACTGTCGAAAATTCTTATAGTAAGGGTTTACTGTTGTACTGCTATACTGCCGAAAATTCTAACAGAAACGGTTTACTGTTGTACGGGTGTACTGTCGAATATTCTAATAGTAAGGGTTTACTGTTGTACTGCTATACTGCCAAAAATTCTAACAGAAACGGTTTACTGTTGTACGGGTGTACTGTCGAAAATTCTAACAGAACTGTTGAACTGCTATACAGCCGAACATTCTAGCAAAAAAGGTTTACTGTTGTACTGCTGTACTGCCAAAAATTCTAACAGAAATGTTAAACTGCTATACAGCCGAACATTCTAGCAAAAAAGGTTTACTGTTGTACTGCTGTACTGCCAAAAATTCTAACAGAGCTGTTAAACTGCTATACAACCGAAAATTCTAGCAGAAAAGGTTTACTGTTGTACTGCTGTACTGTCGAAAATTCTTGCCGAAAAGGTTTACTGTTGTACTGCTGTACTGTCAAAAAATCTAACGGAAGTGGTTTACTGTTGTACTGTTTTCTTGCCGAAAATTCTAGCAGTAAGGGTTTACTATTGTATTGCTGTACTGTCGAATATTCTAGCAGAAAAGGTTTACTGTTGTACTGGTGTCTTGCCGAAACTTCTAGCAGTAACGGTTTACTATTGTACTGCTGTACTACCGCTACTACTGTCTTCACATGCAAACCAAATTCATAATCATGTGATATTGCATTATAATCACAATAACTGTTGATATTCCTATGTTAAACACAGTTTTAGTACTTCTGAATACTGATAAAAGGGTCAGGGGTTTGAATCTGAGCAGGACATACCTTCCTTCATTGAGTTTGGTGGTTGTGTATTATTTATACCGGGGTTGGCAAATTGACTGGTCAATTGAGAATATGTGTTAGTTCATAATTCAATATAGTGACTTATAGGCCTATAGGACCGGATGTATTTTGCAATTATCAAGGATGTGGAAGTCTTATTATTTTCCTATTTGTAAATCAACTTGTCCGGGGTCAATATGCATTTGTCAGGAGGTTGAATACTCATAAGAAATATAGTGAACTACGATTCAAAATGCATATAATGAGTAAAAATTTAGACATTGTGCAACTGAATGAAATAGTTCAATTCTGAATATGAATATGATTGAAACATTAACATTGTTAAATATTGCTATGTCAGTGTATTTACAGCTACAAAGTATTGTTTGTCCGCAGACAAGTGGGCTGGAACTATTTAATTGTCCGCAAACATAAATGTACGAGTTGGAAAAGTCAGGCATAGGAATTCCAAACCTATGTCAATATTACCTTGTTCTTTATATATGATGTATCGTATCTTGCACATGTCACTCTTGTAAAAACCTTAGTTACTTATAATGATTATTTTCTGATAGACCTTTCAATTTTGCTTGTCCTTGCATAAATAAATAAGAATGATTTATATAGACACTTGTTTCTTCCTGCTTCACTTATCCTCACTTGAACTTAATATTCATTGGAATGTATGTACTTTGTTTTTAGTCAACAACTATTATAGTTTTATTCATATTTCAGTACCACATGAATCTTGCAGTGACTTGACTTTAGAAAATGGTAAAATAAAAACAAGTGACGCCTCTCTAGGCGAATATACTATCGGATGTGACCAGGGATATCACCTTCATGTGCGTAAAGATGAACCATGTACTTGTAATAACCAACAAATTACATGTGCTGTTTTTTGTAGGGAAGGTATGTTATCAGACAATACCATACATTTGTCTGAAATAAGCTACATTGTAACTGTTACGGTGATATTTATGCTAACAACTGTGATATGTATGTATTTATGTATAGATTTTATTTACAAGTAGTATTTCTTTGATAAATATATTACTTTTATTTATTACACCGTATTATCATCATTGTCTCACCATTTAATTCTGAATGTCGATTTCATATTTTGTCTATCTGTGTATCTGTGCCACAACACAAACATTTGTTCATTTGTATCTGTCTATCCGTCTTGATGTCTGACAACATCTTATCACGTCTGTTGGCGTCCGTCAATTCGTCCGTCCGTCCATTCGTCAATCTATCAATTATATCCAATTAATCCATGTGGTAGTAAAAATTCACATTACAATTAATTTGTTATTAAGCAAATAATTAAATATCCAGTATAAATTGTTGTTTCAATAATTACTTATGTACTAATCATAACTAGCTGTCAATGTGTGTATGAGGTACTGTGAATGTTGTCTTATAATAACTATCACGTTTATACAATGCGTAAACAAAACTGATTTTATCATCACCAAGCAGATGATAGTAATAGGGAAAACAGGAAGTAAGATAATATGATGTACATAATTGTTTATAAGCCTGATACATACCATCACGTTAATAATTGTACGATAATAGTATTTACTAGGGAAAACATACAAAATTATCTTTTAAATCTAAGACCTGATATAAATTGAATATGATTTTCAATTCAATTTTTAGATGATTGTACGATTCCATCTCAATTTGACAGTCGTTTAACATTGTCTCAGAATAAAGACGGAATTCAAAGGTATATTGGAGGTGATAATGTAATAAAAGCTGGGGATGATGTTATATTCAATTGTTCTAAAGTTACAGACCTGATCTATGAGCCATTCGAAAGATTATTTAAATGTCGCCTTGGCAAATGGATTGCGGTTGATAAAAACAGTTGGTCATTTGGTACCCATGGCACATTTCCTGAATGTAGAAAAGGTAGATTATATTGTTTAGTTTTATACTTTGTCTCTCAGAATTTATGATTCTAACATTTCTAATAACGTATTTATTTATCGAAGTTAACGCGTGTCAACACAATTTTAGGTCATTATACGGCGTCCAGCGCACCTAACCTAGCTTTCCTGAACCATTGTCTATAACCAGTACTCACCTACCCTTCCACAAGGCCGGAAACTTCTCCATATTATCTTATCAATGGAGAAAAATCGACATTATTGTCAAATTTTCATGGAAGGGTATAACCTCCCCGGGTTGGATTCGAACCCGCACCCCCTCGGGCACGAGTATCCAAATACCGGCGCGCTACCAACTGCGCTATCCACCCGGGTTATTTATAATAACTGAAACATTATAAGATACGAGAACAGTGTCTTTTAAACACTAAAATAAAACAATTATTCTTTCTTAGTCTACATTGTCTTATAACTTTATCCACCAAGTAAACATAGATAGTTGTATGTACCTTCAGAACTTGTATTTCGGCTTCTCGTGAATCACTGTTCTCTCGCTTTCTTGCTATTTCAATACCTTAAGGGTAAGATATCATACACTTGAAATAACTACTTCCATCTTAAATAATTTATAAAATATAGTCGTCATCTGTGTACCTAATTGCTCTTATAACCCAAACTTATCACTAATATTGTACTCTCTGTTTTGTTAAAGCATGTTGCACAACTGCAAGAAAATGAACTGTGTATGATCACTTTGATTTCGTATTGCAATGAAAGTGTCGGGTGTCTGGAATATTTCTTTCAAACGGTATTACAATACCTTGTCAGATAAACAAATTATTATCATTTATCATATGGCAGGTATCAAAGTATACGGACTCTACAATAGTTACAAAAACAAAGCTATTTTCACAAAACATTTATTGTTTAAGAACTAGGGACAGTTTAAAAGTTTGAAACATGATGTAACAAACATGAGTAATACTTGGGAATGAAAAGTTTTTTTCAAAAAAATAATGTATGTTATGGAAGTCAAGCCGCTTTTTTATGAAAATTACACTGAATCTTTTAATCATTTGTATGCATTAACAACAAAGATGATGTTACAATTCAACAAAAGACAAACACTTTGGCCATTATAGATTGGAAAAATAAAAACCTTCAACGGTAAAATTGTATCGTGTTAACATAAATTAGAGCTTTACATTTAAACCTTAAAAGTATACGGACTCTACCAATATTGTACATGAGCAGATTTCATAAAAAAATATAATCTATTATTAATTTTATGTAAGTTATTTCATTTTATGGGCAGGTCGATTGATTATAGTTTATGAATAAAATACTTTAAGTACTCAACTTTTAAATATTTATCATCAATATAAAAAAGTTAATAAAACTGACATAACATACATGTTAACAATCAAATTGAAACTATCATATTTGGTTAAAATTAACATATCATGGTGTCATTATCACCCTCAACAATAACAAATCACATAATTATTAAAAAAGATTCTGCACATCTTTTACACGAAAGGGTCTCAGTCAATTAAACCAACAAAGTAACCTGGTATATGGACTCTACAAATATTATTATATAACTAGAGTGAAATTTAATGAACAAAGTTTAGGTCAAGCTCCAACTTTTATATTCCAAAGGTGTTGGTAGATGGCTAAATGACATGTAAATAAATGTTATAAGTTCATACATTAATAAAGTACTCATTTTCCCCTCTAGATAGCATAAAATTGATCAGTTTTCAAAATTCAAGTTGAGTATTTTCCAATTTACCAGGTTCTAACATTATGTAATAATCTGAAACATTTTATGTAAAAGAAAAATTGACACAAACAAGTAACTTTAAGAAACAATTATAAGTCAGCACTTTCAGTTTAAAGTTTCCTTTCATAGATTTCAATGGCAGGTTCTCAAATCGCCAAACTTAACTGATTTTAAATAAAACTCTCCTGTTGGCGCTTTTAGTGCTGAGAACCGGCTTGCTTAGTTTAAGTCTATTTGTTTCTCTTTCCCACCTGTAGATTTCTCTGTACCACCTGTAGCTTTCAAAACAATTAAAACATTATATTGGCTAAGCCACAAGTGATTGATTAAATGTTAGAACACAATGTTTGTAAATAAAACGAATATAAGAACTAATCTGGTTTGTTTATGGTATCTTATAGATCTGCTTGGACTTGGTCAGATTTATGTTCACAAGACTAGGGCAAATAATACAACCTATGCACTTATTATTATAGCAAATCAGTTATCATTAGTTTTATTGTTGACAATTCTAAAAGCCATCATGTCAAAATAATGGCTCTCACTAGAAGTCATGCAGTAGACAGTAATTCACAGTTGAAATCCTTAGCTGTTGTAATATACAGTTACTAGTTTGCAATATTGTTGCATCTTCATGACATGGTAAAGGATGTTGCACTCACTAGTTATGTCATCTAGATGCTTAACTGCTATTATAGACCAAACTGAACACGCCCGACTAGCTCAGTTGGTAACACGCAAGTCTACTGATCTAGGGGTAGTGAGTTCAATTCCCGGGCGGGGCATACTTTCGTGGAGCTTCGTCATGAATTTTTTTCTACGACCAACCTCACTCCTACCAATGATTTTTGATTATGTAGGGAAATTGTCTGTCACTGACGAAAGTATGCACTTAGTAGTTGGTTAACAGCTAAATCCAGTGATTTAGCCATTCCAAGAGGAAATAGTAGGTTGACTGACCACCGTTATATTTGTTACTACGGCGTAAAACCAACCAAACAAACAAATAAACAAACTTACCACTAATATTGTACACTCTGTTTTGTTAAAGCTGAATGTGATCCTCCTTGTGAAAATGACGGCAAATGTCACATAAATAACAAATGTGTTTGTGGTGAATCATATACTGGGAATAGATGTGAACAAGGTAAAATTTGTACAAAAGTTAAATGTTTTATTTGAATATTAGTTGTGTATTCACTGGTTGATATACGACAAACACTTACAAGATTTCACTAATTTTCTTGCTTGTATGAATAATACTAACGTATTTACTACATATAAAATGAGTGACTCTAATTTTATATACTGTATAGCGGGTTATTTCTGCGGGGCAAATATTTCGCGAAAACAAAAGAGTTTTGTATTGGCGATGCTAAATATTGGCGGAAATTACTCTGTGCGCCAATTTTAAACCTCCCGGTAAAAGATGGTCAAAGGTACATAACTATGCCATTTCCACGAAAAAAGGTCAATTTACCTGTATAAGCGGTCAACCAAGTGTCACCAAAGTTGCATAATCTTAGTGGACGTGTGAAAAACCAACGCTTACACAGCAGATTATCTATTTCTATGACGATGTGTTGACGGGAACAAGTTTAATCATGTGATAAGAATCGCCGTTAAAACTGAATGGTTTTTTTTGAAAATATGACCTGGGTGCCGCTAAGTTTGATTGGTCGCTCAACAAATTGCATAAGTAAGCCCAACTCGAGAGAGTCTTATAATAATAACAATTTGTTGTAATGAACAATCAAAATTTTCACGTTTGTTTATAGTCGTGAATAACGCCTTTTTCTTTGTTAAAAATTATCGGTAATAAAGTTTGCGGCAGTATTACAACCGATGGCTATATCAAGTGATGTTTTCATAACATTATTCCTTTTAGCTTGTTATTGCTATATTGTTTTAATATATGACATGATATGGATATGGGGTGGATATACATTTACGACGTCATTGTCGTCATTCAGCGTTGTTACGCATTTTGCACCAACAGTTTACTTGAACAATGCTATGGAAACTAGGTTTTGCATTACAAAAAATGTTTGATGGTACTAAGTTTCTCCATCCATAACCATCGCACAGATGACGCCCAATCCTTTCCGCTCCAAACATATTCTGTAGCATCCCAAGTATAGTATCGTTTACTGCATGGTCTGGCTTTCCGATATGAGGCTAAGCCTGATGTCCGAGCAATGTTGGTATATCCGAATGCAAACATTCTTTGTATTCCTGACAACGACAGGAGACTGATGGCACCGTAAACATAGAATGACATATAATAATATTATGTACAAATTATGACATCGGTTGTTTTAAACAATAAGCCACTTTTAGCGTCACTTATTTCACCCCTGGCAACATGTTTAACAGCAGTCCTTCCATGATGTTTGAGTACCTTTTAATTCCCATTTTGTCTTGGAATAACAGTAAGATTGGTCTTGCTGATACAATTTGGAATCTTACAGGGACAAGAAGAAATTGTTTTTTAGTCTTAAATAACATGCATTCTCCAAATAGAAATGGAATACACAACAGCGACAACTAGTATATAATTGTATCATTTACTTGTAGTTAAGTGTCCAGAGGCTTGTGAAAAAAATGGTGGTAGATGTGATAACCCAGGTGATTGTCAATGTCCAGTTGGTAGTTATGGTAAAAATTGCCAAATAAGTGGTACGTTTAATTTTAGTATAATTAGTAGTTGTACTGGCTGTTTTAACTAGATTATGAATGCATTTGTCACTATTGCAGAGCTACTGTGTTTATCAGCATCAAAATTGTATTGTGTATATATGGTAGTCAAGCACGAAGTTGTATTATAAAGTTTGAGGTTAATCCGATTATGGTATCGATATCACTAATGTACTATTATTTAATGAATTGATGAGAAAAGTCCGCTACAAATGAGATCAATCTTGGTAACATTTTACGGCTAATGGCTACTCTGTTGACCTGTTGAAATAAGACTAAAAAGTTTAAACCATGAGGTTTACAACAGCTGTATTTTTTATTGTAGTTTTTAGCGGCCGAAAGGAATGAAGAAAGTTCACCTTTTCCTACTTTTTTCAATAATCTACTTACTTTATATATATACTTTTTTGAAAGCCTGACATGGATTTGTTTACGTTCATAATATCATTAATTTCATTTTTTTAATTAACAGGTTGTAAATTGCCAACAGCAGCAGCTGCATACAAGGACAACAGACGTGTTTTCAGTGTTCACGAATCAATTATTGCAGAAAGCATGACATGCCCTCAAAACTACGAACTATCTGACCATGTAATGACATGTTTAGAAAATGGGACGTGGGATAATATCATCATATGTTTACGTAATTATTGTTTTCAGACTTATATTATTTAAAATGATAAAGATGAGAACAATGTGTATGGTACTGAATATGTTTACATGTATATGCAGCTAAATCAATTTATGTGCGTTATTCAAATCGAAAATGGATGTACAGCATTCCATGTTAATTACAATGTCTCCATGGAACGCTGGTATATGACTTGACTTGCAATGGAAGCTAGTGAAAATGAACAATGTTTAGATGTCATAGATTACTATTACATATTTGGCTTTAAGATGGTGAAATGAAATATTTTATAAATCATTTACAAATGTATGTATATGAAACTTATGGAAGAACGCAGAACTCTAAATCGAGTGTCCTAGGTTCTTATCTCAGACGCATGGGGTTCCACGAAAAGTCAATCTTGAATATTGGGGTTCCTTTTTCTTCTCCTTCTCTGTTAAAAAAGAAGTTGTCTCCGGTTGATAAATGGCCAAAATCAAAGCAAACAGACTGAAAGTAGTTGTAGTTCTTTTAGTACGTCTAATGTTGCCAAGTGAATATTTTCTAGGAATTACTTTATTATAGAGGTAAGAGGAGTAATCTATATATATATATAAATATACTGTGTAGCAAAATATAAAAAATATAGTCTGCCACGGAATATTTTAGAAACATAAGTGTGCTCGTACCTTTGGACATTGATTGTAATGTTATTACACAATTTATCCACATGAGATGTTGTAGCCTTTTGAATCAGACTGACACCGGTGGCAAAATGCTAAAAGTATTGTTAACTTAGTCCGGTTGCAGGATAGGGTACATGTATTAATATAACCCTTATATACCTGCCATTTTCCTGGAATTCAAGATTTTTTAATGTAAGTTATTTATTCAATATCTCAAGTTCAGTTCAAACTATATTTATATGGGGAAATTACGGGTTTTTAACTAATTTGATAGTGGTTATATTAATATAAATATTTTCCATTCATAATACATTCAAAAGTAAAACGTACCTTTATACGCATATGATCATTGTATAAACTGCTTAAATTTCAGAGAATACTTTGTTAAAGTTTCTGTTTAAACGTTTGATTGTGGATTCTGATTGCTAGTCCACGTTTTATATATATTGATAAAACCAATGATTGACTCGCATACTGAATGTTTTAGGCAACATGACACATAATGATACTTTAAGATGTGTAATATTTTTACAAATTTGACATTACCAGTTAACAATTGTATAAAAAAGATTTAAACATTCATCAATTTAAAATTTAATCATCATTTTTTCCTCTGCCTGTTTGGCAGTTTTTGTATCCAAATCCGAAATGAATATGATTTTATTATTACTCAAATATTACCTGGCAGGTAACTAAACAATTGGTATCTGTGAAAATATATCCCGAGATCAATTTATAGTATACCTAACATACAATAGCTTCTTCTTTACATTTAATCATAGTGGACGTTATTTAACCATATTTCGGTAGCAGGCCGTAATAATATGATAGTGACCCGCTTATGTGAAAGTGACCCATTGACGTCATATTCAGCCGATATCAGTAAATACTTGTTTAGTGGCGTTTAACCCACGTTTTAATTTCCCAAAAAACGGCGCCATGTTACCAAAATTTATGTTTTGATTTGGTTAACCTTCAATTGTTAAATAATGTTTATTTTTTTACTTTTGCAAAACATTGATTGTTAAAAATGTGCGTTATAATATAAGAAACAGTACAAACCACTAAGCGCCTGCTTGTCTAATAGTGACCTATCAGTCAGCCCACAAACATATAGTAGACTTAAGCCTTCGGCTTCAATCCACTATATGTTATAGTGCTGACTGGTCGGTCACTATTAGAACAGAAGGCCTTCAGTGGTGTGTTCTATTTCTTATGTGGTAAGTTCTAACAGACAGATTGTAACACATTAAAATGTTTGACTCAGCTTATAACAATTATCTTTAATTTAAAACATACAGTTGATTATGGGATTAACATGTTTAATGGAAAGACTAACATCGTGTATGCTACACGTTATAAAATTGATCTGAAGACCCGAGTGAATACGGTCAAAATTAGGAGAACAATGTTCTCCTTCATTAGTTTTGTAATCTTTTACATTTTGTAAATGTTTTTCCGTATGTTGCGGAATGAGATATGAATAAAGCACATGTTTAGATCGGACAGAAGTTTTCGATGTTTTTTCGAGAAATTAATAGTTATTTCATCGACTTATAGAAGCCTACGCAACATTATATGGTAGCAGAGCGAGGTTGTCATCGACGGAACTGTAAACATGGCTCACCGTGCTGAGGATCCTTCCGAAGAAGTGAGTCTAAGTATCGAGTTAAAACGTGAACGGACTAGGGTGAAAACCAATTTTACAAAAATTAGAAATAAACTTGTCTCAGCTTGTGACTACGAAAATGTGGAAAGAGGTTATTTTAGAGAATTGAATATTAAATTTGAACAATGTTTTGAGGAGCTCATTGCCTGTTTTGACGAAATATGTGAATTTTACAGACGTTGCAAAAATAGCAAAAATGAAGATTTGATACTGAGTGAAATAGACAATTTTAACACGTGTTACCCGGACATAAACAGTGACGTTCACAAATTCTTAAAAGTTTCTGACAGCTGTGAAAGTTTACAAACTGTTCAAGATGATATCAAGGATGATGTTTATCGACAGTTGAAACGTATTGAGATACCCAAGTTCTATGGTGATAAAAGAAAATATGATTCATGGAAGGCAGCATTCACAGCATGTATCGACAAAACTCAAGCTTCATCTGAATACAAGTTGTTACAACTTCGTCAATCATTGAATGGTGAAGCTCTCAAAGCAATTGAAGGTTTAGGTTATTCTCATCATGCATATGAATCAGCTAAGGAGAGATTGGAAAGAAAGTTCGGTGGGGAACATCGAAGAATGTGTAGATTTATGGAAGATTTAAATAAATTTCCACCATTAAGAAATGAAAATCCTAAATTGATTGAAAAATTTGCAGACTTGCTTGATATCGCTGTAATTAATATGTCTGAAAGTGGTAGAGATTATGATTTGGGAATTGGTTCCTTATATCTATCCTTGATAAAAAAAAATCCCAGAAACTATGTTGACTAGGTACCAACGTTATATCAGTGAATATGACTGTGTTGAATCTGTTCAAACTTTGAGAAACTGGGTTAATAAAGAATCAACTTACTTGACACTAGCTGCTGAAACAAAGAATGGTTTCACTCCAAACAACAGTAGTTCTTATTCTAATCAAGCTCAAAGGACACATTTCAGTGATCAAAAGAAAAGTGACAAATCTAAGTGTACATTATGTTCTCAAAACTGGCATAACATGTGGGAGTGTCCAGAATTTAACAAGTTAACTGTAAATGACAGATGGGAAAAGCCAAATCTTTAAGATAGTGCTACAGGTGTTTACGAGGTAATCATAAAGGAACTGACTGTTATAAAATTAAGACATGTGGCATAAATAATTGTGAGATAACACATCATACATTACTTCACTCTCCTCCAAGAACTGAATCATCATATCATTCTGGAAAGAGTTCTTATTCAAATCAGTAAGTTTCATTGAGAACTGTGCCAGTTATATTGATAGCTAATAATGGAAGTAAAGTTGAAGTAAATGCATTACTTGATGACGGAAGCACTTAAACATATTTAAATAGTGATGTAGCATCTATGTTAGGACTTTCTGGTGAAATTGAAAATGTGGAAGTTAATGTTTTGAATGGAAAAACTGAGATATTTCAAACTATGGCTGTTAATTTCAGACTTCAAGATATGAACAATTCTATAGACATTCCCATGGAGGCTCAAACTACGAAGACTGTTACAGGAAGTCTTCATCCAGTCAATTGGAAGATTAAGTGTCATGAATATTCTCATTTGAAAAATGTTCCATTCTGTAATATTTCAAGAAAAAAGATAGACCTTTTAATTTGACTAGATTATTCAGATCTTCACAAATCAGTCTATGAAATAAGTGGTCGCCCAGGTGAACCAGTGGCTAGATTAACCACCCTAGGTTGGACTTGTGTTGGGGTATTAAGCCATTTTGGACCAACTTCTGGAATGAAAACATTCACTACGTTTTTCACTGATAATTGCTGTAATATTGATCAAACATTAGAAAAGTTTTGGAACATTGAACATTGTTATAGTGAAAGTAAAAGTTTGTCTCCAGATGAAATGGAGGTAATAGACATGACTGAAAAATCAATGACTTCTGAAAATAACTTTTATAAAGTTTCATTGCCATGGAAAGAAAATAAAGATTTACTTAGTAATAACTACAAAATGGCATTGAACAGGTAAAAGACGGTTAAATAAGAATAGTGAATTGTATAACACATATAACAGAACAATTAGTGATTATTTTGATAAAGGTTATGTGAACAAATTAAATGAAACTCTTGATTTGAATTCTAAGTGTTGGTATCTTCCATATTTTCCGGTTGTAAGAAACGACAAAGCAACAACTAAAGTCAGAATTGTATTTCATGCTTCAGCCTCGTTTAAAGACATGAGCTTGAATGACACTGTTCACACGGGTCCAAAACTTCAAAAAGAATTATTTGATGTGCTTTTAAGATTCAGACGTAATCCTATTGCATTAGTATGTGATGTTGCTGAAATGTGCCTTAGCATAGGATTGAATAAAGAAGATCATCCTTACCATAGATTCTTATGGAGAAACTCACCTGAAAAACCACCTGATGTGTATGAATTCTCAAGATTAGTATTTGGTGTAAATGCATCCCCCTTTTTGGCGCAGTATGTTGCTCAACAAAACGCTATGAAGTATTCACATTTATTTCCATTAGCGGCGGAAACAGTGTTAAAATCCACTTATATGGATGACGGTATGGACTCCGTTCAAAATACATCGCAAGGTATAGAATTATATCATCAACTCGTAAAATTATGGGAAAAGGCTGGAATGCATGTCAGAAAATGGTTGTCAAACTCCACAGAAGTTTTGAAATAAGTTCCCTCTGAAGATAGAGCTACTCAGTTAGATTTGACATCAGATGATTTGCCGTCAATTAAAACTCTTGGTGTACTGTGGAAAGCTAGTTCAGACTGTTTTAGTTTTAATGTGAATCCGCCAAGTTCGGAAATGGTTCTTACCAAGAGAAACCTTCTCAAGACTATTGCATCAATATTTGATCCAATGGGTTTTATAGCACCTTATGTAATGAGAGCAAAAGTAACTATGCAGGCTATATGGATTAATGGAATAGAATGGGATGATATTTTGACTCCTGACATCATGTTAAAAATTAATGTTTGGTTGTCTGAACTCTCTGAATTAAAACTTATTAGTGTACCTAGGTGTATCAGTGAATGTCATCAAGAAAATCGGATAATGAAAATTGAACTTCACTCATTTTCTGACGCTTCTATTTCATCCTATGATGCAGTCTCATATGCAAGATGTACTTATATCAATGATAAAGTTTCATCAAAATTAGTTGCTGCCAAAGGAAGAGTTGCTCCCCTTGAAGCTACAAGCATTCCGCGATTAGAGTTAATGGGTGCTGTACTCGGTGTTCAACTTGCAGCTGTGATTTGCAGAACTTATGACATTTCATTAAAGGACGCTATTTTCTGGTGTGATAGCTTAAATGTGTTATTCTGGATTCGTAATCAAAGTCGTCAGTTAAAACCATTTGTTGGGAATCGCGTTGGCGAAATACATAGACAGACTCATCCTAAACAATGGCGTTACGTGCCCACCGTAGACAATGCAGCTGATCTGATAACAAGATAAATTTCAGTGAATGAATTAGCTTGTTGTGAAAAATGATGGTATGGACCTAAATACTTGACATTTTCATCAGATGAATGGCCAGACAACAAAGTTGGAAGTACTTCGGACAGTAAGTGTGAATTCAGGAAAATTAAAGCTGTGACTTTATGTTCATATGTAGCTAATATTGATAGCTATTGTAGGCTAGATCCTTCCAGGTATTCAAGCTGGTTACATTTAATTCGCATTTGTGCCTGGGTATTAAGATGTGTTCATAATTGTTCAAATGAAAAAGTGGTTGGTAGTTTGAAGTCAGATGAACTCCGAGACTGTGAGAAACTATTTATCAGACATGCTCAACAAGAATTCTCAGCTGAAATCAAATGTTTACGAAACAGAAACAAATTACCTTCATCAAGTAAAATCTTGAACTTAAATCCTATATTAGATGATGATGGAATTTTAAGAGTTAATTCAAGGTTGGAATTTGCTGAATTTCTCTCTTTTGATGTTCGCTATCCAATCATATTACCTAGGAAAAATCATGTGACATCTTTGATAGTTAAACATTTCCATGAACTTAGAAATCATATGGGAACTAATGATGTACTGTCGTCAATATCTACTCGTTATTGGGTTATTCATGCAAGGGAAGTAATTCGCAATATTGAGAGAGACTGTATGACATGTAGACGGCTGAAAGCTAAACCCTGTGACCAAATCATGGCACCACTACCAAAAATTCGGTTGAATATGCCTTTACGGGCATTCGCACATGTGTCAGTAGATTTTGGTGGAATTTCATCACTATTCAAGGAAGAGGAAAACGAAGAGAAAACGTTATCTGTGTTTATTTACATGTTTAGCTTCAAGAGCGGTTCATTTTGAAATGGCTTATGGCCTTAACACTAACTCATTCATTAACGCTTCTTTTAGAATCTTAAATAGAAGAGGTTGTCCATTGAAAATGCTGTCTGACCGAGGAACCAACTTCATTGGTGCACAAAGAAAACTATCGGAACTTGTAAACTCTATTGACTATGACAAAGTACAAAATAAGACTGCTAATCGTGGTGTTACATGGCAATTCAATCCTCCATTTGCTCCTCATTGGGGTGGTTGTCATGAAAGTATGATCAAAAGTGCTAAACGTGCTGTATTTAACATTTTCAAGGGTGATGACGTAAATAATGAGGAATTAATCACGGCTTTCACATGAGCTGAAGCTTTAATAAACTCTCGACCTGTTACATATCAATCAGCTCATACAGGAGACTGTACTCCATTGACTCCCAATCATTTTCTTTTTGGTCAATGTGGTGGACAATTTGCACCTGAAGTTAATGAAAACTATTCTTCAAATCCTACTCGTACATGTAGATGGTGTCGAGTTCAAGAATTAATACGTTATTTCTGGAGAAGATGGTTACAATAATGGATTCCTAGTCTTTCTACACGGAAAAAATGGAAACACGATCAGCCTGACCTGTCTGTGAATGATGTAGTTATTATTGAGTCGCGTGAAACCCCTAGAGGACATTGGCCTCTTGGTCGTGTGATTGAGATCTATCGCGGAAGAGATGGTCATGTACGCTCAGCAAAAGTTTTTACTAAAAACGGTGAAATTGTTAGACCTATAACGCGTTTGTGTTTATTACATAAGTACGAAGATTAGATATACAATTATATATACCAGTACAATGACTCTTAAGGTTTTTAAAATTAATACAAGCAGTGTGTCAGAGGCATAATAACCCTCTTACTGCTTTTCTCTTTAAATAGTTTTTTATTAAATACTGGTTTACATTATTGACTTTATGGTGGAACTCCAAGACATCAAGTTATGAAGATATCCATTATATTATTAGATGAAGAAGATTGTAAATTTTAACATTTGACATTATTTCAGACCACTGTGATGGTCTATATTTGAATTTATAAATGTAATAAAGTGCATTTCAGTTGATACCTATAAGTTTAGAAAGAAACTTTAATAAAATGATAGTAATAGTTGAGAATCTATGAAGCTTACTTAGTCTTGATACATTTACTGTTGAATTGATATCATTGATGTTTGTATGCATTTATTAGAGTTAGATATCTGTCGATTTTTCACCATAGAATTGAAAGATGATATGTATACATGTTTTAACTTGTATTTTGATATTGCATTGATTTAGTATCTGTTGGATTTGATATATATTGAGTCATTGAGTTGGTTCATGTTTATCTTTCATTCAGATATGTATGGTTTGATATAATAGGAAGTTGTCATGCACCTGGTCAGTTAGATTAAAAGACCTTATATTGATGAAAGCTGAAAGTATGTTTATATGTGTTGTATTGATCATAATATGTTTACATGTATGAATCAAATAATTTACCTACACTTGGTCACAAGTATTTATTGTGTTACAGTATCGCAATTTGATTGTTAGTGCATATTTGCTTTCAGTTTTAATTTTACATGTGAAAGATGCACTGTCATTTTTTTATGACACAGATAGTATTTCATAGAAATCATTTTGTTAACGGTATTAACTTAAGGAAAACATATTGTGTATAGAAATATCAATTTTGTTTGTAAGTTGTTGGTGGGATAATAGATATAAGGGTATATGTATCATTGTTTATTTTTATTTTCATGTTAAACTTTAGTTAAAAGGCATTGTCATTTTACTATAGACCGAAAAGAAGTTGTCTTCTTGCTTGTTTTGTAATAGTGATCATGGTAATATGATTAAATGATATAGATTGATAATAATAGATGAAAAGAAATAGTTTTCGAATGATCGAGTTTAAATAGTGAATATAGAAACGTTATGGAAGTTGTTAAAAACTGTCTTAACTATAGTAAGTTGTGTATTATTCACATTGTTAGAGTATGTTATAGTTACATTTCGTTCATAGATAATAGACTTATAGATGTGCATTGAAAATTGTTTGATAGAAGTTATATGTTATAGATGTACAATTTCATATGCACTTAAAATATTGTAATAGTTTATTAAAAAATTGCAAGTCTGCCCTTGATGTTTAATAGTTTATCATTGAGCAAGAAAAGAGTTATCGGTTATGATCGTATTTTGAGCAAGAAGTATTGTTTTCAGTAAGAATAGTAACATTTGAATTTGTTGTAAATTTAGCTTGATGTATAATTGCAATTACAATTGTATTGATAAGAGAAATTATCAATGTTGAGGGGTATGTTCTGAAGACCCGAATGAATACGGTCAAAATTAGGAGAACAATGTTCTCCTTCATTAGTTTTGTAATCGAATAAAGTTAATCGATTGTACTGTTTTTCGTATGTTGCGGAATGAGGTATGAATAAAGCACATGTTTAGATCGGACAGAAGTTTTCGTTGTTTTTTCGAGAAATTAATAGTTATTTCATCGACTTATAGAAGCCTACGCAACAAAAATTTAGTGTTGTGTTTTGTTATTGCATATCAATATAGAAATTACTGTCCTTAGGTTGATCCCATGGATTCGTGGTAAAGCTATTTGATACGAATGACTTGTAAACAGATTTTTAATATGTCAGCCAATTTTCATAAAAAATTGTTTTAGTATAAATAGATCTATATGTCAGAATTTTCACAGTAATATAAAATATATAATTGACAATAGTTTATATATTAAAACAGTATTTGAAAAGGATTAGAGCGAAAGTCCTTCTCCATATAAGCATGTCAAATATGTATAACGACTGACCATTTTACTACCATTCATGAAATTATCTAGCTGAATAGTATCTTATAAACATAAACGTTCTATAATAAAATAATTAACCTGCAAATGTGTTTTATTTATCCTAAAATATCATTTTTACATTTAAGGATCCAACTTTAAATATGCTATTAGCATTCAATTATCTACGAAATGGTTTTCTGCAACTAAAGACAATGTTTACATTGAACTCTTTGGAACGAATGGGAAAAGAACGAATCAAATCGAAATGTATACAACTGGTATAAATGGATTATCAGAAATTAACTACGAAGGGAAAGATATTACCCCGGTATGTTACATATATCATATAATAATGTAATACACTCATTTTAAGAAACTTTTTTATACACTCGTCGAAGTCTAAAGTTATGAAATAGCTGACGGCGGGTGTCTGTCGTAAGGATGGGTTTGCAACTTCTACCACAGTTGCATTACTTACTAGTAGTCCTCTAAAGGCAGAATGTATCGACAAATAGAAGTGCAAAGTATCACCAGCTAGTGCAGTTTTATCTCATTCTCTCATTTTCTATAGTATACAACGTGCAGTGTGTTTAATCTGTATATTCAGCTGGTATATTATATTTGTGTACAATTCCATTTGTCATATTTTTTGCGAATTTCTCTCTGGGCTCTATATTTCATTTCGTTCTATCACCCTCTGTAGTAGGTGATATTTATTTCATTATACCAAACAACAAACATCAGAAATTTTAATTATTTAATTAACACAAAACGTTCATTTTTTTGCTTATGAACTTGAAGACATTTGAACACCTTTTAATATAGACGTTTTGTACAAAGGAAGTGTCTGGGTAAGGGAGGTAATCCAAATTGAATGGCTTAAACTATGGTGCCGTTTTTTTTTTTGCAAACTCCAGCGCAGTGGTCTCCATTGCTTTAGCGGGTTTATAGGTGATGTCAAACGTGGCGATAGGTAATGTCAAGAGGGTGACATTACGAATTGTCACCCGGTGACGTCACATTAGGCTATATAATTAACAAATTACATGATATTACATGAAACACTGCAATTGCATTCGACGTCAAGTACAATGAGTTTATGTCTAAGTATCCATAAATTTTATTTTTTCCTTGTTTTTCCAGATACATCATGTTGTCATCAGTAAGAAAACAATGGTTGCAGGCGATGATCACATGTTGATAGATCATGTATCAATATTTGTTCCGGCATATGATGATTATTATGTATTTAAAGACCAAAATCCAGGAAATAAATGGCTGACGTCAGATACACCAAAAAATTTTACCATATCAGGTATGTTAATTTCTTAATTATGGTGGCCTACTATGGGTATTGGAATATGTTCAAGGAACAAGACAGGCCATTCAAGCGGGCTAGACTTGCGATAAAATCAAAGGAAAAAACTGTTTCATTTTGATCTCAGTCTAAATTTAACCCTGTTTGCTAGCGCTATTGGTAGCACACCTGGATTTCGAATCTAGATTCCCGAGGGGGAACAGATTTGAATCCCACCCGGGGAGGTTATTACTCTTCATGAAATTTGACAGTTATATCAATTTTCCTCCGCTTAAAAAGGTATATGGAGGAGTTTCCGGTCTTGTTGAAGAGTAGATGAGTACTGGTAATAGACAACGGTCAATGAAAGCTAGGTTATGTGCACTGGACGCCGTTAAATGACTTATATAATGTGTTGCTACGGCGTTAACCCCAAAACAATTAAAAAGTTAAACAGTCTAAAATAACAAAGATACAACACGCCATCTTTGTGTCTCTCTATTGCTGTGGTTTCCGCCTTGTTGGTTGTATATACGGAAAGAAAACGATCTTTAAGTACAACATACAATAGTTTTGTCCATTTGACATTGTATTGATATTTATAATCGAATAAAAAGTGAAATTCCTTATGATGTATTGTATGTCGTTTGTGCGTCTGTTTTCCATTTCTGGTCCGTTAGCTCTTGAATATCTCACTCGTTAGCATAATATGTCATGGGTTAGAAAAATATCAATGACTGGATTAACTGAATGTCAAAGTCAGGATAATTCTTGCTCATACTATTTCAACGGATTTGTAATTAAGTCTTCTGGAAATCGTATGTCGCTGTCTTGAATGCTGAAGTGTTGTAACTGCATTTTGTTGTACAGTTTTAACCATTTATTCAAGTTAGTGCCAATACACAACTTATTTGAGTTTGAGAATCAATGTACAAGAAAATGATCAGTTTTCAACAACTTGTTACCAAAATTTATGTATTTGTTTGATGTTAAATGCACCATGCTTACATAGTCATTTGCATTCCAATACACAGAGGATTTGTGTAAATTGAGTATTCAGGATACTTACATCAAGAACCTTGATCACAGCTGGGTATGAGAATGAGCCCTTAAGCACTTAACGTAGTCTCTTGATGATGTCAACTGCCAAGTGAATAAAACTTAAAATTGATTATTTATATCTATAAATCTATCTAAAACAATCATTTAACAAACTTTGACATTTATGTCATCTTCATTTACAACATAACTTCTATTTTTAAATTTGCAAAGCATTTATATGATAGTATTGTTCCAATGGTCAATCTGTCTAATGATAGAGTTTAATTTTTAATTCATACTGAATGTCGACACTCAACTTAGAATCAATATTGAGCGTTTAATACTCTGTCAGGAGGAAACTTTCTAAAACACATTTTATTTTTCAGCACATCCAGAACGTTGTGTTCATACATACGATCAGGCTTTAAATAGAGCCCCCGTAAGAAGACCACGTACAATTAGGACTTCCGTACGAGGATGTAAACAAGCTTGTGTAAAAGAAGAAAGTTTTAGATGTGCCAGTGTATATTTCATGCCGTTAAGGGGAAATAAAAATATAGGACATTGTACATTACATAGAGATTCAGCATCCAGTAACCACTTTAGAGACAACGTTCAAGGAGAAACTGATAGACAATATAAATCCTTTAATAGAATTTGTAGAAAGAAATGAAATAATGGTTTCTGCAAGTACATGTAGATCTATTAGAGAAAATGATATTAAAACGTGATTAGCTGTATGAGTTTGTTTCTTTTAATGTGTGAATATTAGGAATATTAGTGCATAAAACAATAAATGAAACTACATGTATATGTTGTATAATAGCTTTTGAAGAACTACTGAGTATAATGTACAGACATTATCAGATTGTAGGCCTACCAAATAGCTTTTATCAGAATTTGTTTACTGTTTAGTTTGAAATGCTTTGTATTTTGCATTATTTTCTGGTTATCATTATTAAATAGTTGAGACTACAACAATAGCATAAAAGCTGTAACTGAAAACAGTAACCATAAACATGATTTTGGAGGCTTCAGGATGTCAGATGCTGGATCTTATGAATGTGTTGCAAGCTTGAAATTTGTTTTTATTTTATCACAAACGATGCTTAAATATTTGAAAAATAATGATTCAGCAAGAATAATCAACATAATCCAAGAATCGGTGTATTTTTTGTCTCCGAACTTTTGGTGGGTACTGTAAAGTATTATTCTAATGCCTTTATAAGAAATGTTATTAAAGCTTATGGATAGCTACTACAATAAACATGTTTAAATGCTGATATAAAGCAATTAATAATTATTGTTCACTTATTCACTAGAATAACATATTTTTGTGAAATGGTTTATTGAATAAATGACAGCAATATTCTTTTCAATATCAGTTTTGTTGTATTTTTGTGACTAGTAACTAATAAAAGCTAGTTTCACATTGGTCAATCCCAACATAGAAGCCACCCGACTAGCTCAATTGGTAGCACGCAAATCTACTGATTGGTCGTTGGTTCCATTCCCGGGCGAGACATACTTTCGTGGAGCTTGGTCATGAAATTATTTATACGGTCATTCTCCCTCCTACCAATGATTTTTAATTATGCATGGCAGTTGTCAGTCACTGACGAAAGTATGCGCTTAGTAGTTGGCTAACAGCTAAATCCAGAGATTTAGCATTTCCAGGAGCAGTGAGTAGGTTGACTGACTTCCGTTATATGACAAATACAAGTGTTGCTACGGCGCTAAACCCAACAAAACAAAACAATATCAGAGTCTATAGCCACTCGGTTTACAACAATTACCTATATATACATGTATATTGTCCATATTTTTTCAACTGTCAAAGCTTGAATAATTTTACGGTGACTGGATGCATTGTTTTTATACTGGTGGCCTAATTGTTATGAAAACATGTTGACTGAAACATATCATACGGCATAAGCAGCTTTACTCGAACATAATACACTCTTTCGGAAACTCATGGATGTATTACGACTATTACTTTAACAAACGCATTCACCGTGAAATTATGAATGCTTTGACAGTTGAGAAAAAACAAACTATAAGGTGAACAATCACAAACTTTTCGCCGGTTTCTCTTTCTGGACAAATACTTACATGGCATCAAGGAAAGTTTAGAATAAATACTGCATTTCTGTTTTAATAAAATTCCCAATTCGCGAAATTTGATGATAAACTTTAAATTT
This sequence comes from Mactra quadrangularis, assembly GCA_025267735.1. Taxonomy (NCBI): domain Eukaryota; kingdom Metazoa; phylum Mollusca; class Bivalvia; order Venerida; family Mactridae; genus Mactra; species Mactra quadrangularis. The sequence goes on along the minus strand of CM046311.1, from coordinate 22,693,361 downwards.
TCCACACAAATGAAAATATACACGTACTAATTTATTTTAGATCGATAGGGATATAAGTAATTTTCACTCTCGAGTCCGCTTCCAGGGCCCGTATTACGAAATCATCGTATCCATATCTTTTTAGGGGTTTCTGTAATACAGGCCCAGGTCACCCGTTCTAAGCTAATCGGATAAAGTGTCTAGCTCAAAGAAACAAAGGAGTAGTTTTTGGATAGAATTTGAATAAATTGGAAGCTGGCAATCCAAAACTACTCGTATCAACGTTTTTCCTTAAAAAAAGGACATTGTAACACACTTAAAGAGGAAAAATATTCCAGGATTTAATTAAAAAGTAAAAAACTGGCGTTGGAGATGAAAACAGTCTATAGCAAATAGTTAACACTTTTCTGTTTAACTTCGCGTATGTAACATTGAAATCTGACAAGACCGTAGCATATATGATGTCAAAGTCACGTGGTATTACTACCTTGAATAAGGTTTATGAAGAATTTCCAGTCTTGTGAGATTGTACGAGTAGTTTAATACTGGTTTTAGACTAGGGTCCAAGCAAGCTAGGTTAGGTGCGCTGAACGCCGTAAAATAACCTTATATGACGTTAAACCCACTGTAAACAAAAGCTGGAAAAATGAACACGGATTACATTTAATTTATTATACATTAATGATACTTACAATTCTTTAAGCAAACATGTGATTTAAAATAAGATTTTATCAGGTGGAAACTTATACATGTAGCTGAAGTGTGTCAATCAATCTCCATATATTTGTGGTGCTTTTCACAAAAAATCTTACGAAAATAATTATCGTAAGTCAATTTCATAAACGTCGGAAAGAAAATAAACATAATTCTAACATAGGCACGTGCGTTTACACTCTTTATTTAATGTGACGTCATCTATGCTTTATTATTCAACAAAATATAGCTCGTGACGGCTGTTGAAATTTTACTCCCTACGTTAAATGCGCCAAGCCGAAAATGGCGCCCGAGTTTATTAGGGTTGACTTTTACAATTTGGTTTCTATTCTATAATTAAGATTTTAATATTTTTTGTTCGGAATAAGAAACACCTATCTGTGAGAATTGTGTAAATAAATGCTATTTTCGGTCTTTGCACTGGGGTGGATTTCAACTGCATGACGTTTCTGACAGTTAAAAATAGTTCTATAAATATATCGTTTTTACGGATGTATTTTACAATGTTAGAATCGAAATAACTTACAGTTGTCTATATTTTGTTGTCTAATAAAATATAGGCACTCGTTTGATGCGCTCATTAAATCACTCGTGCTAAAGCACTCGTGATTTAATCATACGCGCATCACAACTCGTGCCTATATTTTATTAGACAACAAAATATAGACAACTGTAAGTTATTTATTAAATATGATATGATATTCGAACGGTATAAAATATTCTACATATTTCAATAATATTTGATATTCATTAATAACCAAAATATGATCATATTACGACTGCTTCTTGCTGTTGAATTACGATGATTTTTATCGTAAGATTTTTCGTGAAAAGCACTACTGTTATATCATAATTGATGTAATGAAAATACTATATACATGTATTAAATTGTTTTGACCCCGAGGGTAAGTTACAATACGTCACAATAACTATTTATTTACAAATTGATTTTAAAACTGATAAATAAAGATGTGTTTTTTTCTTTCTTTCTTTAAAAACATACGATTGTATAACAATTGGACTTTTGATAATAACAAAAAATAACAAAATACTGTTCAAAAGTGTTAACATTTTTAATTATATTAACGGCTTAACGGCTTCCTTGTCAAGACAATACAGAAACAAATATGGGAACACGGATGATACAAAAATACTTGCGTCAGGTAAGTATCATTTATTCCTCTAAACCAATGAGTACAACTTCTTTAAAATACGTCTGCATTTTATTATTGGTTGTACGTATAAATCGTCATGAGAATGTATTATTGTTATTTGTCTTGCAGACTTAAAATAAAATTGATCACTTAACTCTGCGACTGTAGAGTTGATTTTATTGATTTATTGATTTTGTTCAGTTTCATTTTTTCTCACATGATACACCCTTTAAGCATTCTTATATGACTCCACATCTGAAATGACGCCGCACATGGTATAATGTTTGCTTGGCACACGTGTACAAATAATGAAAGTTCAAATTGTAAATATGTAAAACAGCTTTGTTACGACCCGTTCTGTAATAAAAATCCGAATGTTAATAATTATTACAAAATGGGTTATTACAAACATAACATCCCGTTTTGAAATGAATACCCGAATTGTACAGTAATAGTGTCACTTCTAGTATAAAATATCGGTAGGCGTTTCAAATCAATGTGAAAAATAGCAAGCAAAAGGTTTAATGTCCATACAGATAAATTACTTAAATTCTTCGTTTGTAAACTAGTGATTAAAAAAAATAAAAACAACTTGTAAAACAATGCTATATTTCTACACAAATATTTTAAAATGTCTAACGTTATTTTATATTGAAAATGATACATTCAGAAACTTTATCACATTTCGGAATTTCATTACAAAACGGGTTATCATATTCAACCACTTTAATAATAACCCGTTTTGTAGTAAAATAATACAATTATTTTTTCTGTATAAATCTTCAATGAAACATGGCGAAATGTACGTTATTTGTCTATTTGGACATAATAACCTTTGTTTATTTTTCTTTACCTATGACTTGAAATGTGTAACTATATTTGATACAGAAAATGATACAAAAAGAAACATTATTACATATCGGGTTTAATTACAAAACAGATTGTTATGTTCAAATTTTTTGTAACAACCCGTTTTGTAATAATTTCAACAATTCTGGTTTTTATTACAAAACGGGTTGGGACACAGATTCAATGCTGCTTTACATTCATCAACGGATATGGTTCTGTGATTAGTACGCGCACAACTGTTCTCAAATAAGGTGATCTAGGCACCATTATTATCCAAAACGATAATTTAAAATTCAACTTACAAAGATCTATGACCAAACGTGGCTTTTAGATCGTTCACTATAAGAGTCCCTGTGTTTAAATTGAGATGGCATCATTTCAAATTTAATCGAAGTTAATTTCATAATATTGTCGATTTTCGCCACTCAGAGAATAGTCATCGGATAATTGTGGAAGAATAAGCAAAGTAAGTAGAACTGTCTACAACAATTCTTACGAAAAAAATCTTACGATAAAACATGTCGTAAGTCAAGTTCATGCTCGTACATTATTAGTTCGAAGTCCGATTGATAAGACAAAAAATTGATATAAAATGGTGTTCATAACTATCGCTATTAAAATAGAAATATTTAGAGAGTTCATAATCATAACATGGAGTTGATAGCACTATATTAAGATTGAACGTTATATTATAACAATTGACAGATACTATAAAATGATATCTTTATTATCGTGCCATCTTTATTCAACCAACAGGTACGGATAGTTCATGTCACCAAACATCTCTTAAAATCGTGGTAGTACCTCTTTTATTTAGGTGATATATTCTATATTTTCATATACATGTACTCGCTTATTACACAGTAAAACTGTTTGCTATGTAATTTATGCCTGAAGGCTTCTTTCTGGTAAAAATAATTACATTTTTTTATAGATCTTTTTTAACTTCATGTAGTGTTTATTATAATTTTCACGTACATGTTTTTGTCGTGCAAGGTCAACATATGTTGAGATTGCTTATAATTAATAGTTATTATAATTAAATCCATTATATGAAGACATGGTAAACGGATTATGAATATTTAGAAATGGGAGGTCCGGCGCACTGGCACTTACACTTACATTCAATAAAATATTCATACTAATGATTAAAAATAACATTGTTGAAAAAAAACACCATAAAACGGTCCTTCTATTACTATCGCTTCTGAGTCGTCACACATCTTCTTATAATGTATATATCCATGTATGCTGTGGTACGACTCTAAAGCGGTAGTCAAACAGGAACAGTTTTTCTACGTTTCTTCACCAATGTTATTATTAATTATAAATATATTTGTATAGTTTATCAAATATAAGGACTCCAGTGCCAGTGGTTCGGCGTATGTCTATTACAGTTCGCACAAAATAAATTACATACTTGTGTACATACTTAAAGTCACATATCCATTCCAGAGGCAAGGCAGTATTGAAAATAAAAGTATTTTATAGAATAACTGCACATGTGGCAGATAAATAATCTCCCTCTTATTCAACCATTATTGTAAAAGTAGAACGCTTTGCCATTACACCAACAGAACACTTATAAAAATATATTCAAATTACAGTTCATTGTCATCCTGAGCATCCCATGTCGTGGATCAGTTCATTCTACTGTTTAGATACACAGGCTTTTTGTACGCATTATATATAGCTTTATGTGTGTTTTTTTTTTCAAATATATATATCATTAAAATGTCTAATGCTTGCACATTAATTATCTTTCAGCTGATCACAGTCTTACTAATGTTATGTCTTATTATCAGTTTCTCTATAATATATAACCAAGTTATGTCTGCTCAACATCAGGATAAAACAACATTGTTGATATACGAGAACCACAAAGAGGAAAAGATAGAACACTTCAAAGAAATATATAAAAATATGAACGACGTATTGAATCTTGCTCATGAACTTCAAGCTGAAAGACAAGCTGAGACAAACGTTGTTGCACCTGAGCCAAAGGAAATACGAGTTTGTGAAAAATGTTTTAATAAAACCGCATTGAACGAGAAAGTGAAAACGTACTTTACCAACGGTCGATCTTATGTTAATAAATACAATTTCCCATATAGCATTGATGGGTCAACAATTTGTGACAGTAAACATCCACCATATCTCATAATTCTTTGTTTATCCTTACCTAAACATGTTAGTATCCGAGATACAATCAGACGAACATGGGGAAGTGTGACACGTACAGGAAAATGGCCTTCTGGGAGATATTATAACACACCTATTTCCGGTGTAAAACTTGTATTTGTGATGGGTGAAACATATTCGGAGGAGGATAAGAGAATACTTCAACATGAGTCAAGTGTTTACGAAGACATAATAAAAGCTGATTTTACAGATTCTTACAGGAATCTAACGATGAAAGTGTTTCTAGGAATGAAATGGGCGACACAATATTGTGATGGATTTAAATATCTCATGAAAACTGATGAAGATACATTTGTCAATGTAAGAAATGCATTGGCGTATTTGAAATCATTGCATAATGACAATAAAGAAGTGATTATAGGTTCTTTAAATAACAATTCCAAGGTGATCAGAAATGGAAAGTGGCACGTGAGTAGTAAAGAGTATCCCTACGCTTATTATCCGGAATACATATCTGGGCAGACATATATAATATCTGGGAGTTTAGTACCTAAATTAATCTACACAGCGGAATATTTACCCTATTTCTACTTGGAGGATGTGTTTATCACAGGTAAGTAACAGTTTCAATATTTACAATCCATTCAATTTTACTACAATTTGCCACAATAGCAGAAAATATGGGTGAACATAGAAAGTTTTTGAAATTATACTGAAAACTTATTTTCAAATTTATTTTCATTTAAATTTCACAGACTATTGATACTGAAAACTTTCACTCATGAATGAAAAAAAACAAAATTAATTACAAAAAAGGAGATTTCCACGAATTTCTAGCAAGTTGCCTGTAACGTAAAATGTACATACAACAGGGTCATCGGTTTAAATGATTTAAGAGATAGTATAAAAATAATTTATTTATTTATTGGAGTTAACGCCATGTCAACACAAATTAGGTCGTTTTACGGCGTCCAGCGCGCCTAACCTAGCTTTCCTGGACCATTGTCTATAACCAGTAATCACCTACCCTTCCACAAGGTCGGAAACTTCTCCATATTATCTAATAAATGGAGAAAAATCGACATTTTTGTCAAATTTTCATGGAAGGGTATAACCTCCCCGGTTGGGATTCGAACCCGCACCCCCTCGGGCACGAGATTCCAATTCCCGGCGTGCTATCAACTGCGCTATCGACCCGGGTTTAGTATAAATGACGACAAACTTACTTTCAATAGCTACTATGTTAAAACTAATTATAAATGAAGGTAATCAAATATTTAAAGGTGGTATTGAAATGATGATCATTGTTAACCTCGATGGATTGGTGGTTACGGTGATAGTCATACTCGATGGGTTGGTGGTTAACATTATGATCGATCTCGGTGGGTGGGTGGTTAAAGTGATGATCAACCTCGCTTGGTGGGTGGCTTAGGAGATGATTAACTTCGGTGGATGGGTGGTTACGGTGATAGTCATACTGGATGGATGAATGGTTAACTATATGATCGATCTCGATGGGTGGGTGGTTAAGGTGATGATCAACCTCGCTTGGTGGGTAGCTTTGGAGATGATTAACCTCGGTGGATGGGTGGTTACGGTGGTAATCAACCTCGATTGTTAAGACGATGATTAATCACAGTGGTAGGGTTATTAAGATCAATTAGTATGCGCGGAAGGTAATGATAACAATGTAATTTGTGACCAGCCAAATAATCTCAAACTTCATAACTATTTTACGATGTTCTCTCAGCCACTTTTTAATTTCCATATATAGATATACATTAAACAAATTCACTGTACTCTGCTTGAATCATTACAGGTATAATTCGAGTGATAGCTGGTGCCGACTATATCAATGAAAGATCAAGATTTCCTCGTCAATTTGATAAAGTACCAGGAATTTGTCAATTTGTTAGAAATACACGTATATCAGCCACTAATATCAACAATCAACAAAAACAAGCAATATGGCATTTATTAACACATACTCATCGAAAATGTTGAAGTTACATGTACAGCAATAGAGTTGGAAGCCATTCTGAACTTACTCTTTTATCTTTTCATGTTTAGTTTTCCTATTAAATCACACAACTATTTGCAGACTTTAAATATTATATCTATTATTATATTGGTACCACTACAGGACCCACCAAAAGTTTGAAGACAATGGAAATTTAATAAACAAGAGCTGTCAGAGGAGACAGCATGCTCGACTAAGTAAGTATTTGTCACAGGAGATGTGGTTGATGATAAGGAACATACAAATTTAAAATTTAGAAATATAACCTTAACAAATCTAAAGTAAAAAAACAAACAAATTCTTTAAAATTTTAAGTTTGTGGGAGACAATTTTTAAAGAAAATGTATTTGGAGTTATGAAACTTGTCACATGAGATGTGGTTGATAATAAGGCACATATATTATAAGTTTGAAGTCAATACTTAAAGAAATAAAACAGTTGCAGTAAAAACAAATATTTTTTAAATAAATTTCTGAGTTCAAGGGGGAATAATTCAGAAAAAAATATTTTTGGAGTTATAAACCTTGTCACATGATATGAGGTTGATAGTAAGGCACATATATTTAAAGTTTGAAGTCAATACCTAAAGAAATAAATCAGTTGCAGTAAAAAACAACCATTTTTTTAAAGAAAACTCTAAGTTCAAGGGGAGATAATTCTGAAAAAATGTATTTGGAGTTATCAACCTTGTCACATGAGATGTGGTTGATAATAAGAAACATATATTTAAAGTTTGAAGGTAATATCTTAAGAAATAACAAAGATATAGAAGAAAGTATTTTACTGCACAAAAACTTAAATCTGTGCACAAAAACTTAAATCAGAAATGTGGATGCGACTGCAGACGCCAATGCTGACTCCGTGACGTAAAGTCGAGCTAAAAATTCAATTTCATTGATTGTTTTCAGTAGAAACCATTATATTTATTACATACATGTATAATATGGCTAATAATTAAGTGAACGAAAATCTTGAATGCATCATATTCATTAGATTTAACATCTGATATCCCAAACCAATTTCAATGTAACTATTTTCTATAAGAGAGATTTTAATCTACTTTGGTAGACCCAACTACAAATAGTACAATAACAAAATAAATAAGCAGAACTAAAACATTTCAAAATAAAGTTTTATCAAAAGTTTGATAAAATCTATGTAGAAGGCTTACACAGTGGAAATGTCGCCAAACTTTAAGTGAGTACTGTATTTCTTTAAGACTGTGTGTATTGCTAGGGCTGTCACGATAAACGGGTATATTGCAATACGCAGCAGCAGCAATTCGTACCGTGGTATGAGTTTTAACATACCGGTATTACTATTATGCAATCATTTTTACTTCATTGGAAAAATCCTCTCATCGCGAAATAAAAGTAGCTAAACATCTATTTTTATTGTTCATTCAATCTAAGCTTAAGTTACAACTGGGGGCGTTCGATTGGTTATACATGTATGGAATTTGTGCAAAATATGTTCTTGAATTGATTACTTCCCAACAGGAAGATTCAAACAAGCATGACGTCCAGGAGCTTGATTGCTAGGATGTTCTGCAGTTAAGGTATTCTCGTACACAGAGGTTATCAAGATTCTCAATCTAGTATTAAGAATCTTACTAGGTTCTAGGAACGAGAATGAAGCTAAGGGAGTGATCGGGTATTCCAACTAAGCATCTTTTTTATATGCAAAACATATATCACAGTTCTAAATGACCGTGTAGCCCTAATGAATATATATTCAAGAAGTTGCATATAATATTAGCGATGTTTGTGTTGAATACAGAAGAGACACAACGAATCTGTAAACCCACAATATATTGTGGCACGTATGCAATATGGTGCTAGCATATTGCAATATTGCGATATGCTTCTGGCGTATTGTGACAGCCCTATTTATATCAAGACAAGAAACAAAATAACTCCACTGATGGCAGGTATGGTCCACAGGTGCCCATCGCATTACAAAACTCCAAGTAATTGTTAATTTTTACTTAAACATGCTCTAATTATCATAAAAACATCAAATACAAAAGTTCAAGCCAAAAGCCAAAATTTTGTTTTGTAAAAAAATATAAGGTATCCAACTCGATGAAATCGTTCTGAATTTTACTCGGAAGAGATGTGACAGGTCAGCTTTCCCAGACTAAACACCTCTTTTCCAATGGCCTAGCGCTAAAATCGAATACTGACGTGTTAGATAACTTAAAAATGGACTTCCATCATCAGTATCAAGTTTCTCGCTCCCTTGCTAAGATTGTACCGATCATTTTACTTGAATCGGTTTTGTTAATCTCCCGAGTCGACCATTTTATTGAATGAGGATGCGCGCGCATCACATTTGACCTTAATTTGGTTACGAGTCATTTTATTGGACAGAATAAAAATACCGTCCAATGAAATGACTCGTAACAAACGTGATGCGCGCACATCACCATTCACAAAATGGTTGAGCCGGCAGATAAACAATAGCGATTCGAGTAAACTGATCGAAATACAGTCTTGCGGATCATAGCCAGAAGTTTGATATTAACGCTAGTAATACATTTTTTGTTTGTCTAATACGTCCTTATTAGTATTTAGCGCTTAATCGTTCGGGAGTGAGTGTTTAGTCTTGAAAAGCAGACCTGTCACATCTCTTCCGAGTAAAATTCTGAAGGATTTCATCGAGTTGGATACCTTATATTTTTTAATAAACAAATTTTTGGATTTCCGACGCGACGGACACCTGTGGTATGGTCAAGCAGTTTCACCATGGACTGGAAACTATTGAATAGCAAGTTCTGTGTTGGTACGAATCCCATCCAAAATCTACTTTGTTTTCTTGAGCAAGAAACTTTATCATACTAGCTCAGTGCTGGGGGACTAGGAAGTGAACTAATAAAAGATTAATCCAAGTTGTAAAAACTTGTTTCACTATCAAATTCTTAAGTATTAGCTTAACAATAGGTTACATTTTAACATAACCTGGGCTCAGTGACAATGTAAAAAAATAAGAAACAAGAAACAAATTCAGCAGTATATTTTTATTAATTTAAGGCATCATTTTGGTGAATGAACATTATATATATACAGATACAAGAATGTACAATTATACATATGATTTAGATGATAAAATGAACAAAATACAACACATTTTGATTTTTTACTGAAAGATAAAGTTTGCTGTACAGCTCTAGCCAGGAATCAAACCCTGGATGGTGCAAGTCAATGTCTAGCGTGCTCACTACTAAACAGATACCATGTGTTACAGGGTTCATAAAATGTCAGAAGCAGACTAAGGATTTTTCTATACTAGGGAGGGGGGAGGGGTGTCAAACATTTGTTGGGGGTCTAATCTTTAGAAACACAACCACATTATACACTGTTTGCTGAATAAGACAACATTTCAAAAATTAAAAAATACATAACAATTACATCTATTGGAGGGATTCTATATATCAGGGATTTGTAATGAAAAGCTTTTTTTTAATTTTCTTGGTCGTCACTGTCTATAACTGGCTGAAGCAGGCTGTACAAACTATTCCAGATTAAAAACTTGTTTTATGTTTTTGTACATGTCTTCCATGCAACTTGTGAATGTTTTTAAAGTTTTTGACAAAAAATTGTTGCAATTATGACCGAAAATATGACTTGAGGTATTTAAAATGGGGCTAAAAATGGCAGATCGGCGGGAAAATACATTATTTATTATGAAACAGTTTGTAAGCGTAATTTACCTAAAAATCATCTAGAAACACATTTGTCCTAACATTATGCCTATTTGGGTGGTACTGGTACAAAATTTCATGTGAATATCTTCATTTAAAAAAACTTGTTATACTTGTTTTCCCTTTCGGCCAAATTGTTCACCGTAGTGAAAATATAAACCGATATTTTCATCGTTTATTTTCATCGGATAACACAGCATTTCACCGTAAAGCATGAAAGAAAATATAATATTATAAAATAATACAATATAATATCATAATATAATATTATAAAATAATAATAATGATAATATAATAATAATCTTATTTCTGTAACAATGACATAACACATACAAATGGTGAATATCACAGTATGTAAAATGCTATATGTCATGCACATCAATACCGGGGATGACACAAACAAGGGGTTATTCTCTCATTTCCATTGGGCACCTATCTAATGTATGCACAAGAAAAAATAACGGTAATTACATGTCATAACAATCAACAAAATTAACAATAAGAAATAACACTTTTAAGAAACAATGATAAACAATAACAACACTAATGATGACACAACACTGTGATGATAAATAACATATTTTTTATTTGATTTTTTTATTTAACGCCATAGCAACACATTGTATAGGTCATATAACGGCAGTCAGTCTACCTACTCACTGTTCCTGGAAATGCTAAATCTCTGGATTTAGCTGTTAACCAACTACTAAGCACATACTTTCGTCAGGGACTGACAATGGTCCTACATAATTAAAAATCATTGGTAGGAGGGAGAATGGCCCAAGAAATAGTTTCATGACCAAGCTCCACAAAAGTATGCCCCGCCCAAGAATCGAACCCACGACCCCTTGATCAGTAGACTTGCGTGCTACCAAAAAGCTAGCTGGGCAATACATTAATATATTTGGATATTATGCGTAGTTTACATTTTTATATTTAATTAATACAATGCCTAATTGCAGAAATAAACTTTGATTAATAAGTACAAAAATATCCATGAGCATTTAAAAATGATGATAAAAATCCTGATTATACTCCATTCTTAAAAATCAAACTTGGGATGTTAAGGTTTTTTTGGTGAGTTTAACACTGTAGCAACACATTGTATAGGTTATATCACTGCAGTCCGTCAACCTACTTGCTGTTACTGGAAAGGCTAAATCTCTGGATTTAGCTGTAAACCAACTACTAGCTGCATACTTTTGTCAGAGACTGACAACTGACCTACATGATTAAGAATTATTGTTAGCAGGGAGAATGGCTGTAAAATTAATTTCATGACCAAGTTCCCCCAAAGTATGCCCGCCCAGGAATAAAACCAACGATTCCTCGATCAGTAGACTTGTGTGCAACCAACTGAGCAAGCCGGGCAGCTCCTAACCTAGGTATGTCTTGGCAAAATAAGTCGTTCTATTACAAAAAAGTTACTGCATGTATATTTGAAAGGCTGAAAACAATGTTCACACATACATATACACAACAATCAATCTATTCCTAACTCCATGCTTTTTTTAAATAGAGCTAAAGAACAAAACTGAGTATTAATGAGCTAAGAATACATTCTCAATATTTACAACCTTTAAGGACCTAGGCAGATTACAAAATATAAAAGTCAATCTTTGTCAACAGATATCCTATAATGTATCGACCATTGTTATAGGGTCTCCAATCATTGAACAGCAGGTCATGTTTGGAAGACTTTTTGTTTCGTCAAATCAATATGTAGCTTCCATCTAGGTGAGACACAAATAACAGAATCATGATTTCATAAATTTTAGTTTTAGACCAAGTTTTTGAGCTAATTTGGTGGTGGTGTTATTAACAGAATGTGGTTGAACAAATTTTTGCAAATTTATGTCACATAGACAATGTAAACAAGTCACAGAGCACGAAGATTGTGTCATGAATACTACAAAGGAAAAGGCCTGCTGAAAGTGACCTGTAATAATTATGTAGAAGCAAAATCCAACATAATTGAGTGCGAGAGAGAATAATTTTACACCATATTGTATCAGAGTATATAACAAATAATCTCTGTATAATATTGATATAAAGTTGTATGTAAGTAAATGTCCAATCCATCATATATCATCAGGGTTTGTTCAACCTATCTCAGGGGGCCAAATATGGGCCCCATTCCCAATGCCAAATAATGACCATTTGTCCCAATTTCAAGAAAAAACTTCCCAATCTTGTTAAATAATTCCCTTTGAACAGGATGTCTTTTGCCTTCTAAAAAGAAACCACAAGATTTCATGTAAAAATAATAAATACATGAGATTTTGCATTGAATGCCTTACTGAACTGTCAGAACAAACTCTTTAAACTGCAACACTTTCAGAGACACCAAAGCAAAGCATATAAAGATTTAATGCAGAAAAATTAATAATGAAATCCCCCAAATGGGACTATTTACAGCGTTGAAAATTCCCAATTTGGGCAGGGGCCTTTTTCCCAAAACCCCCTGAAAAAGCCCTGTTCATTCTGCAGTTCAATGACCATTGCTCATTCTAGTTTCCAAAAATCCCTGAAATTGAAAAAAAATATCTGTGTCACTGTCACCTGATAAATAGTGTGGCAAGAATAACTTCTAAAACGTAACATTGTTGTCGAGTCAAAACTTCCTAATTTCAATTAAAAATGTAAAGTTACGAGGTTTTGACTTGACAACAATGGCTGATATTTATTGCATACAGATTTTGAAATAGATAGAATGGATAAGCATTCACATCAAAATACGAGGGCGAGTCAATAAATCACCAGCCTGTGACATAAAATCAGAGACCTGGTATACTTAGATAGGCGAAGTAATAGCACAAGCATATGGCATTTCACATAGTACCATTTTAACAATCTTGCATGATTGTTAAGGGATGTGCAAGCTTACAACCCATTGGGTCCCACAATCTCTCAGCAATGAGCAAATGGCTGCGAGAGTATCAGTATGCAGTATGCGTCTAGTTACCGTGAATGAGACTTGGTTACATTATTATGAACCAGAAAATAAAGCCTAGAGTTGTCAGTGGGTAGGGCCAGGATCTCCAATGTTAAAGAAGTTCAAGACTCAACCATCTGCTGATGTGGCGGCAGTTAAGGAGTGGTTCCATGGAAAGGACCCTGACTTCTTCATTTCTGGGCTGTTGCCACTTGAACACCGTTGGCCCAAATATATAGCCCTAAAGGGAAATTAAGTTGAAAAAGAACAGGTAGATTTGGAGTCGAAATAGGTTCGGCTGGTTATTTATTGACTGGCCCTCCTGATAAAAGTGAGGGGTAAAAACAAAACTTGTAATACCAATATATGTAGTCAAGAGAGACATTATGCAGGTTTATAAGTAAAGTCTGCTAATTTAAAGCAATGATAAAATGGGCATAAAGTAGTAATCATTTTTTCTTCTTAAGATTAAGAATGAAGTCAAATACAAACAGTAGACACAGAACAGAAATGAAGTCCCTCAGTAATAGACACATAAGTGTGAAAAATAAGAAAGTATGAGCAACAGTAAAGTTACGCTATTAAGACCATTTTTAATGTTTCAAAATCATGCAATTTTTGACAATTATTAAGACCATAATGCTTAATTTGTGAACAAAAGAGTCTCTATGATAAGACTGTTTTGCTATTGAGATCATCGTTTTTCTGGTCTTAATAGTGGAACTTTAAGTATAGTAAATGTATATAAATCATACTTACTTTGACAGCTGCCCCAACACCATTCAAATCCAGAAGAAATGTATCATGACCATACAATGAATTCAGTTCATAGAATGTAACAGTTTGATTACCTAGAAATATACATGGTACATTGTAGTACATTATAAATTTATAAATCATGATTGAGCATCACTACTTAACTTTGTCAATATCTAAATACAAATGTAACAAGAAATGTAATGTGGATACCACATTAAAGCCGGATTTAAAACATAGTATGCTATCATTGAATGAAGTTTCATAAAGATCTGACAATAAATGGCAGAAATATATGCTAAATTGAAAACTTTAATGCAATTGTTAGCGACACCAGACGCTCACCTAACTACATGTATATGCGGAATTGTTTTCATTGAAAATGTGTAATGGCAGCAAACCCTTTGATGTGGAATAAGCAACAGCAATTCTATTTTATTTAAATTTTGTATGACCATGCTATCACTGCATCACTACCTTAGCTCTTATTAAGTTGATAGATCATTAAGTACAACTAGTCATTGATTGGGCTGGAAGTGTATCATCGATATCAATAAATAAATATTGATGATAGTCAATATCATATCAGTACATTAGGCCATGCCATATTGGAATTTGTTAAGTGTACATGTGCACATAGGTTTTAGAGTCTTCAAACAAAATAAAAAACAAAATTGTGGGTAAAATTTTCTTAAATAATTGCGATGTTCTGGGATTAGATACAACAATTTAATTCATGGGAAGTTGTGTTCGGTAACAACATTATTAATCGTGAGCAATTTATAATAATATTAATACAATATGTATTTTACACGAAAAACAACCAACACAAGTCATTTTATATTAAATTAAGAACATTCAGTCATATTATAAGGATGTTATTCCATTGAAAAAAATAATGCATTTTTTTTGTTGTAAAAAATATTTGTGTTTTCACTCTCTGTTGTGTGTTTTTTGTGAATAGGTACCTAGGTTTGTCAAATTTGAGTAGAGGCTTAACAGAATTCCAATTTGGCATGGCCTTACTGCAATACCATACAAACCATTAATATTGCCATAAACTTATAGTAGATGTATTTTTGTCATGCAAGAAATGCAACAATGTACCATCTTTAGAAAATGGGTTATTTGTCAATAGCAGCGCCGTCAATGTATTCCTACCCGCCTATGATAGGTCGCCTGTATCCGTACACAATATAAAGTTTGTCTTGCAAATTTTGATACTTTTATTTATTTACCATATAGGCTTTATAATCTATATTTCAAAATGCATATCAATAATTGATAGGAAAATAAATATCAACCAGTGTTTTCTCCAGAGCGCGTTTTTGCGTTTTTGGCGCACTTTTTGTCAGCTTTGACGCACTGAAAGACGACCAGCGGGTCTTCCGTGACGCACTCGAAAAATCGTCGTCATTTGGAGGTAGCAATCGTCCGACACGCATATTCGTCAGCGAATTATACTAGCCTGTTTCATCCGTGTCAACCCAGCGCTTGTCAGACCTAATGTCATAACCGAATAAAGCGCCTAAACGATGCTGAATGTATGTCGTCATATTTCGCGATTTCTGCTCTGAAACAGTGTCATTTAACGACGCTTACTCGCTTAAACTAGATAAAGAATTTTGATTAACTCAGGATTCCAGAGCGTTTGATAAGGAAATGAGTGAAATCGCGGTATTAATTGCGTAATTTTTGGATATCAACAGTAGTCGTACACTGAAAATGAAACTTGCTTTATCGTGCTACTGACTTAGATTTTTGCGGCGATTTTACTCGTATCGGGTGTCGGGCGATAGGCTTACCCAATGACTACCTCATAACGAATATTTCTATCATTTAAGATTAGTTAGAAACCCAGCTTTAGCCAATCACAAGCTTGCCGTCATCAAGCCTATGCAAACAATTTTTTTTTTTTACAGAACACATTGTCATTGGACTGTTTTGCTGTTAAACTGGAACTCATAAATATGGAAACCTTATTCATAATTTTACTTTCCTGCAGTCTTAATTTATATGAAAACAGCATAAAGAGGTGCATCACTTTGATCCCTCTACTATTAGAGATTTTTAAAATTTGATGTTTGATTGTATATCTATGGGACCCATTATTTTTGTCACAAACCCATAATGGCATTGATTACAAGCATGCTTCCTTGTTAGGCTCTTAGCATTATTTGCTAAAGATATCACAAGTTACTTTTCCTAACTCCCATCTCCAAAAAGCATCTGCCTACTTTCTTACATTAAAGCCATGTTCCATAGCTTGGCTCTTAACAAAATACAAAATCTAGAATGTAATGGATTCGTCGATTTACAGGAATTTCATATAAACAAAGAACTGATAAGTGCTGACCCCCTAATATTTTCACTTGACCCCCATTTTTTGAACATGGGGGTCATGTGTGACCCCCAAAGTTTTGACCCTGGAGAAAACACTGATCAACAATAATTTTTTTGGGGGGTTGGGGGGGGGGCTGGCTTAACGCTGTAGCAACACATTGTATAGGTTATATTGTAATAAACGGTGGTCAGTCAACCTACTGACTCATCCTGGAAAGGCTAAATCTCTGGATTTAACTGTTAACCAACTACTAAGCCCATACTTTCATCAGTGACTGACAACTGCCCTACATTATTCAAAATAATTGGTAGGAGCAGGAATGGCCATAGAAATAATTTCATGACCAAGCTCCAAAAAAGTATGCCCTGCCTACGATACCTCGATCAGTAGACTTGCATGCTACCAACTGAGCTAGCCGGGCAGTTATAACGATAATAAAGCAATATCATTGGATTCGATGACAGCTCTAAATCGAGGAATCCCCACAAGACTGAATTAACTCGCTCTTTAACGCAATGCACTTACTATAGTCTTGCAGGCAACCCTCGAAATACAACTGATAGAACTTCAAAGAAACTTACCAGATTCTTGTAGCACTGATGCCAACTCTCTCTGCTGTAATATGGGAAATAATATATCAGTGGTGACCCCTATAACCATTACTGGACATTTAACCTTTGACAACCCTTCTTTTAACGAACTATAACCTTCAGCCATATCAAATATGTCCATTGCCTAGAATACGCAAACATACATAGTTTAAATAACAAGATAAACACACTGGAAAATGGTCTGGAAGTACAGAAAGTAATGTAGTAGCTAGCATTCATTGTTACCAGGCACAACAAATATGCATACAAGTGGACTGTGATTGCAATCAAGGCTTTTTTAGTATTTGGGGAAAGAGTCTGAGCGCTTTTTTTCATATAGAACATTTGGGGAAATTTTATCACTATTTCACAGCTAGGGGAACAAAAAATTCAAGGTAAACTCCAAATTTGGGGGAAACTGTCTAGGTCATATAACAGCGGTCAGTCAACCTACTCACTCCTCCTGGAAAGGCTTAATATCTGGATTTAGCTGTTAACCAACTACTAGGCGCATACTTTCATCAATGACTGACAACTTCCCTACATATTTAAAAATCATTGGTAGGAGGGAGAATGGCCATAGAAATAATAAGAAATAAATTAATGAACCTACCTTTGATATGTATAACAATGAGTTTGGATCAAATTTTGTACTAAACATTTCTCCTTGATATTCAATATAACTTTCAATAACAAATGTAGGACACAGTGTCACAGGTACAGTATCATCTATACGTGATCTAGCAAATCTTGTATCCCATTCGGGACCACTTCTATATGTCATAGTAGCTATCTCTCTAGAATATATCAAATACACAAATTTTTAATCATAAACATTAACTTAACGAAACTTCTAAGCACAGGTGACAGACTCAATTTTTCCTTATTATAGTATATGTAGCATATATGTACGTGTACTATAATAAGTAGGGCTGCGGCGAGTATCCGAGTACTTGGATACTCGCGATCAAGACCAGAAAATCGAGTTCGAATAATCGTCACGTTTCGATCTATTTTTGGAGAAATTATAAAGAACATTCTCAGCTTAATTACAACTGAAAACAAGTCGCATTTCTAATGTAAAGTTAAATTTTTGTAGGGACCAACCAATATTGTGTCAGAATTCGATTGATACACATTAAACAAATATGTTACTTCTGAAAATGGCCATAAAACGTCTGGTAATAGACATGTTTGGAGTACATAGTTTTTCATAAAGTAAAAACTCTTGTATTTCTTCACTAACTCTTTTTATTACATGAATTATGTATGCTTCTTCATTAACAAGTGGTTCGTGGTTCAAGAATTGACTCGTGATACACATCACATGGATTATGGTACGGATCAGATCACCACTTGCTCAACGATCCGCAGCCCTAATAATAAGGAAAAATTGAGTCTGTCACCTGTGTTTCTAAGTACCCCAATTTCAATATAGTAGGAAATGTTTATTGTTTCAACATTTATGCCTGATTGATGATGGAAGTGCTTATAGGACCATACTGACCTTTGCTTGCAAGATTCTCATGCCATTTTTTTATGCAAAACCAGTTTTGTCGTGCATATGTAGATATGGGAAGATTTCTATTTGCTTTGATTTAACAGCATATGAGCAATTAGAAATCTTGCACCACCTTGCAAAAGACCTATGGCAATTTCTCGTTCTTGAAGCGACATTTGAGCCATTTCTTGATTTTTCGTTGTGCAAATCAACACACTAATGATTTTCATCAAAACTGACCATGTTGGATTTTTGCACAAGAAGCATGTGCCCGTTTCTGTTTTTGAGCAACATGCATGACAAAACCAATTTTGCATTAATTAAAAATCATAAAGCCATGCAAACTGACAACAGTATACTTAGTCCTATACACATTTCCATTAACGATCGAACATAAATGTTGAAAAATGAAAATTTCTAACAACATTGATATTGGAGTACTTAGAAGTTTCATTAAGTAAACATACAAATGATCAACAATATAACAAGGTTTAATGATGTTTATGGTTGTATTTAGATTTTACACATTTAATCAACACTTTTACAAGATTATGTACAGTTGCTCACTGACCAAAACTTTTGGTGCTTTATGTTGACAGAACAAACTTTTCTTCTAACACTTCTACCAGGAGCCAGTAAATTATCCTAACATGGAAGAATGAGCTTACTGAATGTTCACAGTACAGACAGACGAAGTGCCCGGTAGACAGATCAACAGACAGGTCAAGGTGACCGGCAGCATCCGAAATGCCCGAGTTTTGGTAATTTCTAAGAGATTCAGGCACATTTCGAGAGCCTCAACTATCCTTTCCCGGGGTATACAATACAAAGCAGCTATATAAACCATACAATTTTTAGACAGGAAGACATAAAGACATCTTTAATTTTAATTGATTAATGGCCTTTTTGCTTTACTATATTATGCACAGTTTAACAATTCAATCAACAAATATTGCCCCTTCCCTAAACATTATTCACAGGAGGATGCAGACCTAAAACTTAAAATATAAGCTTAAAACATATCGGTAACATCTTAAGTTACAAATTAGGACATTTAATTGAGTAAAATTAATATGCTTATGCAGATTTTTTACCAGAAATGAAATAATATTAGTAAGTTGAAATAATTACCTTGCAAGTTTCATTCCCATTTTAGGATATTTAGAATCATAGTAATGTCCTTTGTTCCAGTTAGGATCAGTCATGATACATTTACGTTGTAAATATCTCATTGCTATTGATGATGGATGACTCTGGGCACATGATGATATGGATACCATTCTGTTAACAACAAAATATGACCATGTGTTTGAAACAATCATTACTCTTAATTTGAATATCATACCTTTATTGTACGATTATATTGAACTGTCTGATTGCATAATTACTCGGTTATCGCACATTGTATATATTATTTTCCGCGTTCTATATATAGAATTTTGCAATAGAAAATACAATGTGTAGGTTAAATTAGTGACATTATCTCGTTTGACTGAATAGTCGTACGGTTAAAGTGAAGTGCTTCAGAACATCTATTTTTAAAAGGGGTACGAGTTCGAACTCTAAAGGTGTCATTTTTTACTCTTTGTATTGTTAGTATTTTTATTTTCTGAATATTTTTTATTTTATTTTATTCAGCATCATTTTTTGAAATATAAATAAAACACTACAAAACAAACAATCTCAAATATAATTCAGTTTCACAAGCTGTGTCGTTTGCGCTACTGGGCGTTCTGATTTTATAGTGTCGAATTTAGCGGTAAAAACTAACAAAGATCATAATTTTTATTATGCATGAAGACATTGTACGAAAATAAGAGATAAAATATGTTTCTATCGGGATTCGAACCCACGACTAAAAGGTTGGCAGTCCCACCGCCTTACCACTCGGCCACACAAACTTCGATACTCATTGCTAATAAGATGTAATACATCACTGTTATCTGCTAACGATACATTCCACGTGAACTACCGAAATTTATCCGAGGATTAAATATTCCGTGTTATGTGACCTTTAATTTATGCAATCGGACAGTTCAATATAATCGTACAATAACACTTCACGAAAGTTATAAATGACAGTGAGCTTAGCAATCAAGTTTTACTAATTCTTAAGTTGCATATCTGTCTGTCAATTGGTAATGAAATAAGAGAATGTTGAAATAGACCTAGCGCATTAATGTGCAAAATGTTAATACATGTCACAACTTGACATTCCTAAAAGTGCCAGTCAGATGGACCTGACCAGTAAAATTCCATTTGGTCTAGAAAAAATTTGTCATAGCTGGTCTGAATGTCCAGTTAAATTCCATTTCAAATAATTAAACAATCGACAAGTTGTAATTTGTTATGGACAAGTCATATTTTCAAATCACTTGTCCATGGACAGGTCATTTTTTTAAGATTTCGTCACCCCTAATAATGACTGAGTAGCGATTAGAAAACAGTAATATCTCATGACATATTGACTTCCCTTTAGTATTCCAATTAGTAATAAAATTGTTGTTAATAAACATGAAAAAAATCTGTCATTTTGATGATTTCTTCCAGTCCAGTGAAACCTGATAAGGTCCAGTGGTTCTTCCAAGATCACTAGACCGAATGTCCAGTAACGTCAAAACACTTATCGCAATGTCTGGTCTCAACCAGTAAAGGGTTAATTTATACAAGCATACCATATTATATATACATGTATTTGGGTGTATGTGTGTATGTATGTGTATGTTAATATTAGGGCTGTAACGATTCACCGATGCATCGTGAGATCGTATTCGCGACTGTCCGATATGGGTGTATCGAATCGCCTCCTAAAAAATCGCGATTCAGAGGGCCTTTTAGTTTACAAGAAATCAGTTAAAACGAAATGTACTATATACATTTGTATCTATAGCATTTAACGTGCAATTGCAATCTTTACTCAGTGTTCAATATAGAGCGCGCGATTGGCCCCTTCTGAACGCAAATGGCACAATATAAATCATCTATTGGGCCCGTCGGGCGCACTCGCCGAAAATATGGTTATATCACGAATTTGACAACATTTCATATATTCTATGCCATTTGGTTTCGTTACATCTATTTTGCTGAATTAAACGGGTTCCTCAGTCTTCGAATCTAGCTGCCGGGCCGAAGACCGAGTCTGTCTTAAACGCAGACGGTTCGTTAAAAAGATACGGATCGCAAGACCGAATGTTTGGTAGCAATTTTAATAGCAATATTACTAAAATGGATAATTGAACATAAAAATTGCAATGTATATTTTGGTCGCAGAGTCCGCAATACGCATTAAATTTTTATCCACGCTTGTAACAATCATAAACAATGATATGACTTATGTGTACATGTAAGGCGTCCTCTAAAAAATCAATAGTGCTACATATATGACGGCTAAATAAAATTGATTACGTAATCAAATGGTTGCAATTAACAAACACGTGACAAACTTTGGTGAACATTGATTGAGGAGGATAACACTTTCTTTTATGTTTGCCGATAAGCTGATAATTGCTGTTAACTAATAATTATTAGCGTATTGTGTGACAGTTTAAATAGACATAATTAGTTGATTTTTAATGAACTAATTCGTTTAATTCCACTAGAAACCAACAACTTACAGTTATTTGTATTTTGTTATTCATAATGTGGTATTCCATTTCGTAAATATAAAATTCCTTCAATCATAATTTCATTATTTCATACATTTTCGCGACCCACGCTATCGCTTTTTTTTATTTTATGATTGTTTGATAATAATATCATAATTTGTCTATGCATTCATACCAAATTTACAATTAACATCGTATCGCGATTAATATCGTAATCGCAAGGTATATATCGCGATACGTATCGTATCGCGAACTTGGCCACGATACGCAGCCCTAGTTAATATTATTATGACATGTCACCATACAACTTACCTTCCTACTCTATCAGGATATAATGAGGCAGCTTTCAAGGAGCACATACCACCTAATGATGAACCAACACTAGCATGTAACTGTAAGAAACAATATACTGTAATATTATCTATCTAACAAATCTAACCAATCAACAATCTGCATTTGTACCATGTGACCGTCTAATATATTCTCGTATTGGATCCAAAAAAATATATATCATTTTTGTATTGGACAGTTGTGAACACATAATATAGTTTCAACGCCAATGATGTCATTTTGGAGTAAAGATGATGTCATGTTATAATTCGTGTAAAATCATCTAATAAAGCACAATGCATAGCTGGGATTGCTTTGTTGGAAATGATGTTGATGATGTTTTTTTCAAAGTAAACAAAAGATATACATGTATAATAACAAGGTTATAATTCATTTTACTGTACAATACGGATATATTTGGATTTGTACACAGCTTGAAAAGTTATATTGATAGGCTCGTCCAACATGAATTTTCAAGCTGTGAACTAGTCCAAATATATTTCTGTATTGTACAGTAAAATGAATTATAACCTAAAAATATTACATTTATAAATAGAAATAAATATTTTATATACTCTGAATAATAAAACAGTTTTTAGCTGCAGCTGTTGTGCAAAAATAAAGCACAAATTCCTATTGATTTTCGCATATTTTTGACTACAGTGGGTACTTAACAAAATCTGCATTGATTGTGGTTTTTGAAATCATCTTCAATTATTCATGAATTCATTTGTCAGCGTATCCAAAAAATATTTGAGGTCATTCAAAAGAGCAAAGCCATAGCTAAGCATGTATGTATACATCTTTGAAATGATATGATTTACAATCGAGAAAATGGCCACTTATTGAACTTGGGTAAAAATTTAACATTTTCATAGTAATATATACCTTATATTATATTATTTTTGACTCAGAACTGTGCCAGCCACCTAAGGTCCAAACCCCTAATACCCTATATATGTCCTAAAACAATTACTAATACTACAATGAGACAATTGGAATGTAAATCGATCTTTCATATTTTAACATTTACGAAATGTATAAATTAACTTAAAAAATATATTTGGTAAAACAACTTACAAAGTCTATTCCTAAGTGATCTAACAATGCAAACTGTGCATGAACCATATCATCAATACTGACCACAGGAAATGTTGTAGCATATCTCTAAAATACAGAATATTCATGAGTTAAATAGTCAATTAATATTCACTGACCTTAATGACTGTTTACAAAAAACAACACTACAATGTATAAAATTCAAAGTATATACTATGGATGAGACCCAGTCCCACACCCAATGCCATTTGCTTTAATCTCACTTCAAGCTTGATACAATTATAATAAAGTCAGTTATCTTTCCTCGATAAAATCAGACGCAATCATATTGATAAGTAGGTCCTATAAGTTGGAATCCTCAGATTTTATCTTTGAAGTTCTTTGTAAGGATAATAAAATATTTCATCGAATTTCTTTCATGTTAATAAATAGAGCTGTCACAATACACTGGTATACCGCTATATTGCAATATGTAGCTGCGGCAATACATACCACAGTACGAATTTAACATACCGGTATTTGGCGATATTTTTTATTTCATTAGAAAAAATCTTCCCTTTGCGAAATGAAAGTAGCAAAACGTCCGTTTTTCCACTGTTCTTTCCATTTAAGCTTAAGTTACAACAATTTAACCGATTGGGGCGCGTCCTATTAAATTTACGGAGCATGAAGTTGTGAAACAAGCATATCCTCAAAGAGCTTGATTGCTAGGATGTTCTAAAAGGGGGCGATTGTTTCTTTCAACAAAAGCATCTTTTTATATGCAAAACATATATCACAGTCCGAAATGAACGTATGTTTAAAGAGGCTAGATTTTATCAGTAGCTGCTTGTAAGATTTGCAATGTTTCTGTTAAATACAGCGGAGGCACAAGGAATCTAAAAACCACAATATATTGTGGCACGTATCGTGATACGGTGCTAGCATATTGCAGTATATTGCGATACGCTTTTGGCGTATCGTGACAGCCCTATTAATAAAGATATTACCAGGAGTGATGAAATTTAGAAAGTTATTTACCCTAACAATACTTATCTTGATTTTCTTGATTTGAAGAGTATATAAGGGGAAGTAACTGACTAAGGTCTCTTATAAAAAAATCCTTACTACCAGGGTTTCTTCACAAATCTTACAAAACAGGCATGCTGTCTTACACACTGAGTGCATAACCAGACAATAACAAGTAAATCTGTGAGCTAATGCTCACTAGTGATATCCCTGCCAAAATCTAAAAATATGCGACAAACAGGAAGTAGATGAGCAAGGAGCATGAAATCGCTTTACACCACATGGGACTATAGGATGAAGCAATATGCAAAGTTTTAGGCTGCTGCATGTTATAGTTGCTGAGAAAACTGCGACGAAAATTTTGTAACGGACGCACGCACGGACAAGGGTAAAACAGAATACCCCCCTCTTCTTCGAAGCGGGGGTATAATAAATCAGCCATTTATAATACAACTGTACTGTGGCTTTTGGATATTACAGAAAAATATAACTTGTAATTATGATAAGATTTGTCAAATAAGTACTAAAAACAAACATTCATTACCTTACCAGTGACTGGATTGATCGATGAAGGACCACTGAAAAATATGTATATAAAAATTAAAAATTAATTTGAAGTGCAGTTTTAAGTCTGGGCTTTCATATAATGTTCAGCTGACTTAACAATCTTGAACGATAACATCTGATCATTGAAATCACCTACAGACAGGCCATCCAGAGTTAGTGTTACGATGCCTATTTACCCATCATAGAGCCTATTTTCACCAGGGAGGAGTGGATCAACTGTAGGTAAATTTCTTGCTCAAGAAAATTAGCAGTGCCGCTAGTAGGGTTAAAACCAATGGCCTCTTGATCACAAAGTGGGCATCTTACCACTGGACTGCTGCCCCAGCACAATATATATGAAGTATATTAACATCATGAGATTGGATAATATATTCACTGTCTAGTATGATTTTGTTACTTTCAACATTTCTTCAGCTGTATGGTGGTTAGTGCACCTAACCAGCGTTCCTGGACTCTTTCTTTACCAGTACTGACTTCCTCCTTTACAACGTCATACAGTACAAAATTAAATCAACATTACGTTCTGAGCACATAGTCAGTGCTATAGTCCAGGCTAGACTAATAACAAGTTGCAATCCAACACAGTGGCCGATCTTTAGCTATTCAGGGGATTTACTATTGAAGTTATGTAACTAATTAACAAGCCAGTTTGTAGACTACATTCTTGCAAATTGTCTTAACAACTTAAAATAAGTGTTATACATTTGTATCTATACAGTCATTTTTAGAAGTTTAATTCATATAAGGTGAACATTAAGCTATTCTAAACAACATTTCAATATGGCACCAGTAAAAGACCTCTGTCCTTCGTAAGCTACTACACACTATCTTGCTTTAACAGACTGTTTGGAGGGTGGGCTTGAGCAAAACACCATCTGTCAGTGAGAGGTTTAAACATCAGTGCAAGTTCATAAATTTCAAATTTGAAATTCCTGAATTCTATCATTTCAAAAGCTTTTACATCAAGAAAAAAAACCAAGTCCCAAAATCCTGAACTCAACGACTAGTCCTGTAAGTTTCCAATCATGTTTAAATGATTTTAAGTCAGCAAGCATATCTATACTATAGGTGGATCCAGGGGGACCAGACCTGGTGTACAACCACATAAATTTGCCCAAGCATAGGTTTTTTTTTCAGTTATAAAATACATTTAAAGGAAAACATATATTCATTTAAAAAAAGTGCACACTATGTTTGCAATAAGTTACAAGACTGGGAGTACACTAATACAATGACATAATTCACAATAAATCCTTCTAACTTATTGTATGATTTTAACATGATCCTGCAGCTGTTAGAAAATTATGTGACATATCTAGATGCTTTTTTTTGTATAACCTTGGACAGGATAGTTGAGGTTCCCCTCGTTAGGGCTTTGCCCAGGCCCCATCAGAAGCCCTGACAGCACCTTGGACCTATAGTTTGCTAGTTCATTCCCCCCTTAACTAGTATATTTGGCCCTCTAACTAGAAATCCTGGATCCTCCTATACAATATTGAATTATATACAATCAAAGGAAAGAGAACCAATTATAAATAAGTATCTTACGATGTTCCGTAACATCCACCAACAGAGTTAGTACAGATCACAAAGAATTCATCAGTATCTACAGCTCTACCTGGTCCAACAAACTTCTCCCACCATCCGGGATTCTCGTTATCCTGAAACATAAATATAGCAAATGTATGTCACATTATATTGGCATTAGAGTGATATAAAAGCATTGTCCATTGTTATAATTATAGGTAATTACACATTTTACTGTACAATACAGAAATATATTTGGACGAGCACACAGCTTGAAAAGTCATATTGGACAAGTCGATAGGTGAGTCCATTACAACTTTTCAAGCTGTGTACGAGTCAAAATATATTCCGTATTGTACAGTAAAATGTGTAATAACCTTTTTATTATGTATCTTTCGTTTACTTTACAATAATCATCATTACCATCATCCCCAACAAAGCAATCACAGTCATCCGTTAAACCAGACTAGCATCGTTTAGTGCACATGTACCTAACAGTCCAATAGGACAATAGTATGTACTTGTTTGGATCCAATACGGGAATATATTGGACGATCACTTGCTACAAATGCAGATTGTCGATTGGTTAGATTTATTAGATATGTAATAAATACATGTATTGCATGAATATAACAAAGGTATGTTTGGGACACTAGATTCAAAATCCTGACGCACACTACAAACTGTGCTACAGACCCGGGTGAGTTATTTTATATCAGTGCACAAAGTAAACAAATTCAATACATAAACAATATTCATGTATGTAAATTATTGTCCGAACTTTTCTAGGGGGGGTCCAAACTTTTCTAGGGGGGGTCTGAACCTCGAATTACAACCACATTATACACATTTTGCAGAAAAAATGCAACATACTGATAATAAAAACTACATTACCATTAAATCTATGTTAAGCACCCAGAAAAAATGCTTCATGCTACTTAAAAATGACTTACAGACAAGAAATACACTAATGGACAGGTACATTTTCCAAATACAAGGGGGGTCCGGACCCCCCTGACCCCCGCCTATCCCCCCCCCCGTTGGATCCGCCTATGCTACCTCTTGACTGGATTGTTTCATTTTTAATGTTTACACAAACATGTTTTGCAATTTTGTAAGCACTATAATTTGACCTATTGCCATTAATTGGCCAAAAGCTATATCTTTAACTAAGTCAAAACAAATATATGTCAGAACTAAAATAAACAAAATGAGATAACCAGAAGTAAATTAAACATCACTGGGTCAGTAATGTTGGGCCAATGTTCAGATAAATTATCAGATTGTCCTATATTTTATTCACTTATAAATTTTTCAAACTAGGTCATTGTGAGTACAAAAGGGAGCTAACTCAGATAATGATTATTATGATTTAAGCATACACAGATTTACTTCCCTTTTATCAGAGCTCAATTTAACAAAAAATGAACTAGCAAATTTTTGCAAGTTTTTTTTTCAATGCGCAAAATGAAAAATCACTGGCATTTTTCTCAAAATATTAATGGCATACAAAGTAACCATTCAGAACTCCTCGGCCATTGGAAACAACATGGTAGGTTTTGGATGGGATTGAAAAGCACGAAACTAATTAAATCCTATTGTTCTAATTGAGCACATATTTTCAATCTAACGGTGATTTTGTTTGTACAGCAGGGGGAAACCAAATATTTGAGTTCTGGACATAGTCAATTTTAGCTTTTCCAAGCAACTTCATGTATAATGTACATATTAGTTATTTATGACATACACATCATATCTTACATGGCTCAACATTCAAGGTTGTCTGATCGCTCATGAAAACCTTTATTTGGGTTTGAATAACTTGTTACTGCTAGTAAACATTTGTTTTGGGTGAAATATATAGCTGGCTACACGACTGGGCAACCTACTTTTACAAAGTAATGTTTTTTGTTGGGTTTTTTTTATCATCGTATTCAACACATATTTAGGTCATATATACGACAGCCAGCTCTTCCTACTATAGGTTTCCTGGACACTTTTCTATTTTCAGTACTAACTTACCCTACCACGAGGCCGACAACTCATGTATAGGGTATGACCTACCACGACTAGGCTCGAACTTGTGATCTCTGGATTCAAAGAAAGACATGCTAACCACTATGCCACGGCCGCAGCTACAAAGTAATTCTATAGCTTTGTCTTACATACAAATGCTATCTTACCTTGTGACTTCTAGCATGACTACTTGCAGATAGACCAGCATGTATAATAACAGCATTACTTTTATTTTTGTTCAATTCACCCCAAGTCTCATATGCCACTGTTAAATTAGGTAAGACTGCATTGTTATACTTTAACTTAAAAGGTCCATCAGTAGTAAATGTTTTATAACCAGAACTTATTCTGTCATACTGAGGTTCAGGTCCTGAAACTTTACTGAAATGAAAATAATGGTACACATGTAATCAATCTGATTAAAACCCGATCTAAAAAATTTTTGCTCGCATACTCGCTAATTTAGATCTGGCCTTTTCCAAACGAAGGTCACGTTCAAGTGACTTTTTTTCATCATATTCATGATGAAATTTTTATGATACGTAACTTGTTTACATCGTCTTTGTCACGCAATTTGAAATGAGCCGCCCAATCGCAGACTGTGAATATTGCTGCGGTTAAATTAGCAAGCAAAACTTGGTCTAAAAATAGAAATTACGAAATCAAAATGTGATTAATAGTGTTTTCGTCTAGATGAAAGCTACGCATTGATTGGTCGCCACAAAGTTCGCCTCGACGTGACCTCTCACAGAGAAAGTAAAGATTCTGTATGACAACGGTCTACAGGATATGTGTTTACGGAGATTGACATGTAATATACGATTACAGTATAACCTCTGTAGAGAGGCCCTCTACAAAACAAAGCCTCTGTACAACAACAGCTTCTGATTTATTCCCTCTCTCATCACCTTCATCAGGATAATAATATTTTATTTATTTATTGGAGTTAACGCCGTGTCAACACAATTTTTGGTCATTTTACAGCGTCCAGCACACCTAACCTAGCTTTCCTGGACCATTGTCTGTAACCAGTACTCACCTACCCTTCCACAAGGCCGGAAACTTCTCCATATTATCTAATCAATGCAGGAAAATCAACATTATTGTCAAATTTTCATGGAAGGGTATATACTCCTCAGGTGGGATTCGAACCCGCACCCCCTCGTGCACAAGATTCCAAATCCCAGCGCGCTACCAACTGCACTATCGACCCAGGTTAGGATAATAATAATAAGGACCTAATAATTATAGCGTAACATAATGTTGGTCACAATAGAAGCTGCTCTGCCTGGCAAGCCAGCATTTCGGGACTTAAAACCCAATTTTGCATAAAAAGTCAAGAGTTTTGTTGATTGTTTTCTGATTGACTGTAATATTTATTCTTCTCAATCAAGTCAATATTAAAAAGTTTAAGTATTGTAATGTAGAAATAAAATGTTTCTTGAAATAGGAAAATGTTATATCAGAATTAATACTGTCAAATTGTTTATTCAGTAATAAAGATGGCACAAATAGACGATAAATTATGGGGCAACCAAAAGGTACTGGGAGGAACAAGTTAATGTCAGGTTTGACTTGCTCCCTATGCAAGTTGGTGTATAAAATTGAATCTAACAGATTTAAAAGTACTTGATTATTTTTCCACGAATAGTTGACAATTTTCCCTTACACTAAGGAAACTAAAATTAAATGCATGATAGGAAATTTCCAACCATATTTAGAACATATGATAAACAAAGCTTTATCTAATTAGAACAATATATGAAACAAATCAACTGTTCTATATCTTAATGAATGTAGTTGTTCACGATATTGATGTACTATACAACAATATAATATAGTTTACCTAAGTTATAAAAGGGTATATGTCTATATTGTTCGTTTTTTCTCAACTGTCAAACAATGAATAATTTCACGGAGAATGCTTTTGTTAAAATTATTGTCGTAATACACCCATGAGTTTCCGAAAGTGTGTATTATGATTGAGTAAAGCTGCTTATGTCGTATGAAACGTTTAGTCATGTTATTTTTTAATAACAATTAGGCCGCCAGTACAAAAACAATGTATTCAGTCACCGTTAAATTATTCAAGCTTTGACAGTTGAGAAAGAATAGACAATAACTCACAGATAAGTTCACATAATATTTCTATGATGTACTTATGTATAAAAAACCATTCTTTATATTTCCTGCCAGCATGATTTATTTGATTAGTTGACTAATAATGTAAATCTATTTGAATGTACTTCATGCATTTTTAATAGATTAAATGTCATAGCGTGATGTCTGCAACTTTGAATTTTAAAAGCGTGTGTGTCCATCTTGCACCAACAGCAAGCTCTCTATCTTCTCAACTGACATCCTCCCAATTACTACAGCTTTGGGTATAAAAGTGAAATGTTTTTTGAAAATATCTTTACTTACAGACTACATTATGTGTAGTTTTGTAAGTCTTCTACTTGTTGGTAGCTTTGTCTGGCATAAACATGAAATGTATGTGCTTCATAGACCTAGAAAACTACATGTTTTACAATCAATTTTACACACAATTTTTGTGTGGCTTACAGTAAATTCGGAAGAAAAATTGCTTCATGCTACTTAAAAATGTCTTACAGTTAAAAAATACACTCATGGACAGAACATTTTGAAAATTTCAGGGGGGGTCCGGGTCTGGACCCCCTTAACCCCCCCCCCTCCCATGCTAGATCTGCCTATGGAGAGGAGAAAGAATTGCCATAAGAAGTAGTTTTTTATAGTACTGTTATATTAACCTGTCACAACTTGAATAATTACATGGTCACTGAATGTGTTATTACTTAACTTCTTTTTAACCAATGACCCACTGATCCATATCAATTTTGGATGATCTAACTATATATGCAGTGATTTTGAATATCGAGGAAATAACAAGTTCCAAAGAAATTAAAAATAACAAATCCAGTGATCGTGTAGTTGTGACAGGTTAATATAATAGAACTATAACAGACTCAATTAAGTTATACAGATCAAGTCCAGGAACCAACCCACAATTCTGGAATTCATTGTTCGAGTTAAAACTTTACAGACAGATCTACAAGGGTCGACAACTTGACATACCATTTAAAAGTCAATATGACCTAGAACAGTTATCTCTTTATCTCATACTTGATTTTAACAGTGTAATCCAGGTCAGAAATAATGACATTGAATGGTCATAATTCACATGTATCTGACATAGTTAATCTCACCTACAATCTTAAATATTGACCTCTATGATAAGAAAGTACTTAAGCTTAAAGGGATATACAGGCAAATGACTGTGCCAAAAGTATAGAGCCAAGTTTAGTCTTTAAAACAGTATGTTATTTGTAAGAAATCACTTACTAATAACATTTGTCACTTATAACATTCAACTGAACCAATAACAACATGTGGCATACACATTGTTGAAAACGGAAGTAGGATATTGAGGGAATCACCAAGCTATTTATAGATTTGTTACGAGGGTTGATCCAGAAGTAATGAGACAATGTCTATAACTTTCAAAGTTCGTGTAATAAAGTTATAAAATTATCACTTTGTGTCACAATTTTTAATTCACTCACCAAATATTATACTGTTACTTCTATTATTGAAAAAATTATAAAGCTTTATATTGGTCATGGTTCAGTACAACGCCGCATGCCAAAATAGCGTCATTTCTCAATTATCATTATGGTCTCTTACAGTACAAGTTTTTATCAAATAGTACGCCAAAATACATAACACACACACGACGTGACGTCAAAAGTGTGTGTTGTTGACGGTTAAAATTTGATTGACATCGGTGCAACCACTTGCGTTCCACACTATTAAAACTTAACCTACCTAAGAAGAAAACATGGCAAATTCGAACAAAATGGCGTAACTCACAGTTATCCAATATAATTACAAACTAGGCAAAATGCCAAAAAAAAACTGGAAATGTTGAATCAAACATCATTGAAAATGCCTGAAAGAAGGGTACTTGTCAACTGCTGGTTTAAGAGGTTTGAAGATGGTGAGGAAGATCTAAATAATTTGAATAAACCAGAAAGAACATCAGAGAGTTGATAAATTTGTAATGCCAAAGCGCATACCCGACGTCATTAACAAAATAGCCCGATGACTATTTGCGAATTAGCATACGAACTGGAAATGAAAACGCAGTTCATTCAATTGAAACACTCGTCCTGACCTCCGCCGATAAAGGCCTGTGTACCAAGAACAGTTTGATTGCACATGTTTATTGTGTTTTTGAAATGCATGGTGTCCTACTCTCCCGTGCAGTATCAAAAGGCCATGCAGTGAATTTGAAGTTCCGATTTAATTCAATAATTCATAATAAAACAAGTTTAGAATAATTAACAAAATGTAAGCCAACATATGTTTTTATTAGAAATTTAATTTGGTAGATTGAATTTTACCGACATTTCCGCCATATTGGATATTATTAGCGCCAGCTTATGTTCTTAATCAAAGCAGGTGCCCGCTTCCTCAATTTCGTAACTTTTACGGCCGCAATTTTGTCTCTGGATTTGACTGTGTACAAGAACTCACACATTAATTATGTCATCACTGGACTGGGACTGTTTCAAAGATACGTTTAGTCAGTGAATACAGACATGAATGGTGTATCACAGCCGATGGAATTCCTTTGAGAAAGAGTGACGCTATGTAAGTAAAGGTTATAACACTTATTTTGACGTTGTTGACGTCAAACATCTGTGGCCTGCGGCGGGTTGCGTTACCCTACATAGATCAGGAAAGTATAGCTCGAGATTTAGAATGTGCACATGCATGATTTTTCACACGCATATAGGAAACTACTTTTTACACAACTGTTATAATTTTCAAGTTTATTCCATGATCTATTTTGGATTTATGGTGCTTGTCTCATTACTTCTGGATCACTCCTCGTATATGTTGTACTTGCTGAAATTAAACATTTTCATAGGTCGCTCCTTGTCTTTTCAACATTCTTAAGCAGTTATGAATTCTTTTTAATAGAATTATACTTATGTTGCACAATAACAAGCTCTAGTATCTTCTCATCAGTAAATGCTTATTTTAACACTAATCTATTTTAGCTAACCTGACCCACATGGGTCTAGTTAGGAAACACCCCAAATATTACGAGAAAATAAAGAAATATTTTGCCAAGTAATATAACAGTGTGTCTGTTGCATTCACAGTTATAAAAAATATAATTCAAAACCAGGAAATATAAAGTTGAACTTTTGCCTTGCAATTCCTTCAAACAAACTTATCTAATAACCTATTGGTAGTTATTACCTATTTTGTGATATCAATCAGTTACAGTAAAACTCAATAGCTTATTATTGGGTTAATTTTACAGGGTTGAAACCAAGTCTTACAGGACCGGGACATTTTACATATTTGAATGAATAGATAACTAAGCAAATGTACCAAATCAAACTTAGATTAGATCAATTTTTTCCAAGACATTTGGTCCTGTAAACCTGCAGATCTAGACAGACCTTTCAATTTTTTACAGGATTTGTTCATTGGACCACCATGTTTCACTGTATATGATCATATCAATCCACAGAAATCATACATTTTATCTCCATAATTCAATACTTTAATACAAGCATTGTTTTATTTCCTTACTGCGTAAGCCAGGTTTAACTTGCCCTTAATTAAACTTTGGTATCAGTTATCGGATAAACTCACGCAAAGAACATGTTTGACTGTATATTATTACAAGGATAAGTAGTTTAAATAGCTAATACTTAAGAAACTAAGTAATCTCATTAATTAGGCAATTAGTACAGGCTATAATTAGTAGTTTAACCATACCTAAGGTATGTCTGTCATTGATTGACCTTAAATGTATGGTATCTAGGGCTGCAACGATTTCAATTTGATAAATCAAAGTCCATTGCGAGGGCGCTGATTCCATTTCAATTCATCCTTGCAGTGTTCGATTCGATAACAGCCCTTAAACTTGTCTATAAAGGTTAGAAAAATTTATGACTTTTAGTTACAATGTTAAGAAAATTCATTTGCTTTATTGTTCTTGTTCCGAATTATACATGTAGTTGAAAATTTAAATAACAATTTTACTTTATCAATATTAGTTAGATGTAAGCTCAAATAAATGTTTTTTATGTACATTCGGAATAACTATATTATTATTTAATGAATCAAATTGAAAAATAATTGAATCAAGAGGGAAAAAAATGGCGGCCTGCTTTCGAAATCGCCTTTATACGAAAGACTGTCTTCAAACAATCTTCTGGCCATTGTTCACAGTTCTAAACTGGCCGCGGGAATGGTTTTGACTGGCCGCTGGTCGCAGTCGACAGGTGGCTGTTATTCACGGCCTTTTTAAGAGCGTTTTCGGTCGGGGGGAAATCGGAATGGCTGCTGTCCGCAGGTGCCCGCTATTCGGAGGTGGCCGTTAGCACAAGTTGGACTGTATCACATTTCCAGTGAATCGTTGCAGCCCTATAGATATCACTATCTTATTTTCACATCCAAAGCTTGAATGTACTTTGTCATGTTAGGGAAACATAGCAAGGCAAACATCTCATGAAAGAATAGGCCAACCCAAGAATGTGTACATTATGTAACAGGGCACAAGTTTGGCATATTTTTGGGGCTGAATATGGGCTTCATTCCCCTATCAAAATCAAATATTTACCCCTCTTCTCAGATAAATGAAAATGACTCCAGAAACAATTTTTGTTATAAATATAACTTGTTCAAGAACATTTTTGAGAATGGATAATAAAGGTATGTTAGAACAGTCAGCTTTAGGTCATAATGTTTTATTTGTAGAAAAGCGTTTATCTCGCCAAGTCACAACTGTATGCATTTACAAGTTGAAAATTCCTCATATTGTCTTGAAACGATACAACTTCCCCTTCCTGAGGGTATGGGTACCTGTCCCCAAAATTTGTCTAGTGTCCTGTTAAATACATAGATGCCAAGGTATATATGATCTAAATATGTGTTGAATACTATGTTAAAAAATATAAAAGTAATATGTAGATTACATTTTTGCCAATAATTTTCATACTGTCAAAAAATTGATTTTTTATTTGTTTTTTATCAGAAAATTTTGAACCTATGAGTTAAGTACATCTGTCCTATCTATAACTAAGTACACTCGGTACCTACATACTAACTGTACTATAAAGTGTCCTGTTTAAGTCAATGTCCTAAATAGTTCACATTGATTAGTGATAACAAGATGATTATAGGAACATAATGCATGTTAAACTGATGGGGTCAAATATCTATGGTACATAGAAAAGTGTACTGTCCTATTGAAATAACATGGGTGTGGCCAAATGGTTAAAAGTTAGGACACGTTCTAAAAGGCAATCGCTAGCTAGAGCTATGTAGCGATTACCTCTAGAACTGTCTGCTATGATCGAGCAAATTGAATAACTAGCTAGCGATACCTAGCAAGTTTTTTTCTTGCTAACCTGATCATTCGGAACACTTCTGCTTATTTCAAAATGGCTGCCCCAGTGGGAACGTGTTTCTTTTTCAAGAATACTGATATATAATTTATTTAATGCATATATTTCATCCAAGTGGTAAAATATAATAATCATGGTGACGATCAATATAAATATTTTTCATTCAATTTTGTTACAATTCTAAACTTTTTGTTTGAAAAAGTTGCCATCTTGGATTTGCTAGCTTGAAGCAAACCGTTCAATAGCTATTAAATGTAATGATCATGGGTATGAAAAGCACGAACTAATTGGTTCAAACTCACCTGTTCTTCATTATGAGGATAATATTCTACTTGTTTAGTACTTGGAAAAACAGGAAGTGACCTCAAGACTGATCAATTAATATTCAAGAATGTGTTTCAGATCTGATCTTATCATCTAAAATAACTTTAAACCTCAGTACTTTCTCGCATTGAGAGCCATGACAGGGTGTTGGACATTGAGATTCAGTTAGTGAGATATTAAAATGATTTGAAGTCAGCAATAGTCTGGATTACCTGCCCCTTACCACTATTGTTATCAGGCCAGGCAAAGCACAATAATGAAGGCTTCCTTAGTTTTCTTTTACTTTTTCTTCGTATTGCATGATAATAAACATTTTCTGACGATGGTAAATTTGGTAAGAGCTTGGTACTTCATACATCATTCGAAGTCGACATTTCTTTTTGCACTTAAATTTAGCAAATGATTAACCAAAAGCCATGTCTTCAGAGTGGACAAAATTTGGACATTGAAAAGTCTCGTTAGAACTTCCGATACTTTATTTAGCGTTAATGTAACTGAAAGGACTAAATAAAAAGTATCCACAATAGCTCATGTACTAAGTTCCTATACTTAAAGCCAATATAGTAAGAAATGATCATTTGAAAATAAAAAAATTTGTACAAAACATCGGACGCTGCCATAATTCTTCTTTGCCTGACATACTTTTACCCGTCAAAATATGACTGGGAACAAGACAAAGTCAGCAAAAGCATGATATCTAACTTACTTTCTAGTTAAACATGGGAAATCTGTATCCATTCCTCTAAAGGTAAGTAGATCTGATCCTTCCTTCCTTGGTTCTGGAACTTGTACCTGTGGCAGATCAATCTCTAAATTCTCTTTTTGATATAAAACAGCTGAGGATGATAAATGAAAGTGTCTTCCTTGTGAAGAATGAATACAATTGAAATATGCTGGAACCTGGCGGCATAATATAGAGTTTGTCTTGCGAAGTATGCGATTCATTGTTTTTTGTTTCAGACCGGCTGAGAAGATTGTATTGGCAGGAACTCGCTGTAGCATACAAGACTTGCAGAAAGATAGAACTTTCATTATAAAGCTGTCTCACATCTGAAATAAAAAATATAAAATTAATCATATATACATGTTGTACATTGATAATTGTATAGCTGCAGGGTTCAAGCCTCAGTATTCCGAGGATCCCAAAAACTTGGTAGGATTTTAGCTGCTTTTCCTTATACAACAAGGGTCCTTTACAGGTGCATTCCCAACCAGAAATTGATATCTATGTTTCTAGTTACATGTTTCAGTCAAGTATTTCCAGGAAAGATTTAACTGGGGATTTGTTGGGTCCCACTACATTCTCCAGGGTAGTCCCATAAATACGACGGTGCATTTTTTATTATTTAGACATTTCTAATAATGCATCAAACATTGGTCTATAGCATATAGCATTATATGGTTTGGTGATTGCATGGAATCCCTGTGGTGTCAGTAACATATGACTGGTTCCTTAACATAGGCGGATCTAGCAGGTGGGTCAGGGGGGTCAGGACCCCCCTGGAATTTACAAAATGTACCTGTCCAGTAGTGTACTTCTTGACAGTAAGTCATTTTAAAGTAGCATGAAGCATTTTTCTCTGCGCTTAACAAAGTTAAATTGTGGTTATGTAGTTTTTATGATTAATATGTTGCATTATCCTGTAAAATTTGTATAATGTGGCTGTAGATCGAAAGTTTGACCCCCCCCCCCCTAGAAAATGTTCGAACCCCCGTAGAAAAAAATCCTGGACCCGCCCCTGCTTAATTATAAGAACATATTAAAATCAAACTTATTAAAGCAATAATTACATCTGTAATCATTAAATGGATAAAAAAAAGCTTAGATATAAATCTCTATTCAGTGATTCAGTGGTTATATAATAAAATAGGGTTACACTAATATACGAAAAGGACTTTTTGGGCGAAAAGGCGCAAAAAGGACATTTACCGGCGAAAAGGCGCAAAAAGGACACTAATATACGAAAAGGACATTTTATCGTCTTTTCAAACTCTGGATAGGGTATGAAAAGGACTTAAATCCGGCAAAAAAAAACTTTATATTCGACGCAAAAAGGACTTTTACAGACGAAAAGGCGCAAAAACGTCACTAATAAACGAAAAGGACCTTTCTGCATCCGTTCATGCATTAAATAGAGTATGAAAAGGACTTAATGCGGGCGAAAAGACTTCAATACGAGGCAAAAAGGACATTTACCGGCGAAAAGGCGCTAGAAAGTACACTTATATACGAAAAGAACATTTTTTCTTCAAAAAAATCATTTATTATACTATGAAAAGGGCTAAATTTGAGCGAAAAGACGTTCAATTCAAGGCAAAAAGGACTTTTACCGGCGAGAAGGCGCTTAAAGCACACTAATATACGAAAAGGACATTTTTGCGTCCGTTCATGCATTAAATGTGGGCGAAAAGACTTCAATACGAGGCAAAAAGGACATTTACCGGCGGAAAGGCTCTAGAAAGTACACTAATATACGAAAAGGACATTTTTTTCGTCAAAAAATCTTTTATGATACTATGAAAAGGGCTGAATTTGAGCAAAAAGGCTTTTAATTCGAGGCAAAAAGGAATTTTACCGGCGAAAACGAGCTAAAAGGAACACTAAAATACGAAAAGGACATTTTTTTGTCAACAAAATCATTTATTATACTATGAAAAGGGCTGAATTTGACCGAAAAGACGTTCAATTCGAGGCAAAAAGGACTTATACAGGGAAAAGGTATTAGAAAGTACACTAATATACGAAAAGGACATTTTTGTGTCAAAAAATCATTTATTGTACTATGAAAAGGGCTGGATTTGAGCGAAAAGACGTTCGATTCGAGGCAAAGAGGACTTTTACCGGCGAGAGGTGCTCAAAAGTACACTATTATACGAAAAGGACATTTTTTGCATCCGTTAATGCATTAGAAAGAGTATGAAGAGGACTTTATGCGGGCGAAAAGACTTCAATACGAGGCATAAAGGACTTTTACCGGCGAAAAGGCGCTAAAAGGACACTGATATGCGAAAAGGACATTCTGAAGTCTTTTTTAAGATATGAAAAGGACTAAAATTTGAACGCCTTTTCGCCTGGTAAATGTCCTTTTTGCCTCGTATTGAAGTCTTTTCGCCCGCAATAAGTCCTTTTCATACTTTATTCAAGGCATAAACAGATGCAAAGAATGTCCCTTTCGTATATTAGTGTACTTTTTAGCGCCTTTTCGCCGGTAAAAGTCTTTTTTGCCTCGTATTGAAGTCTTTTCGCCCGCATTAAGTCCTTTTCATACTGTATTTAATGCTTGAACGGATGTGCTAATGTCCTTTTCGTATAATAGTGTACTTTTTAGCGCCTTTTTGCCGCTAAAAGTCCTTTTTGCTTAGAATTGAAGTCTTTTCGCCCGCATTAAGTCCTTTTCATACTGTATTTAATGCATTCACGGATGCGCAAATGTCCTTTTCGTATAATAGTGTACTTTTTAGCGCCTTTTTGCCGCTAAAAGTCCTTTTTGCTTAGAATTGAACGTCTTTTAGCTCAAATTCAGCCCTTTTCATAGTATAATAAATGATTTTTTTTACGAAAAATGTCCTTTTCGTATATTAGTGTCCTTTTTGCGCCTTTTCGCCGGTAAAAGTCCTTTTTGCGCCTTTTCGCCCAAAAAGTCCTTTTCGTATATTAGAGTAACCGATAAAATATGTTTTCCAATAATGAAAAGTTCCCATGCAGAGGGCGAGGAATTGTCGTGCAAAGATACAGTTAAGTCTGTTAACATGAAATTACAAAATAATCAGACAGTTCACCAACCCTTGTCTTTAAGGCACAGTTATTTCAATTTCAATAAAGCATAAATAAAATCTACATCTGCAAATTGTACATTAATAATAGAGTCAATACATATTATTTTAATGGTCCATTTT
Organism: Mactra quadrangularis; assembly: GCA_025267735.1. Lineage (NCBI taxonomy): Eukaryota > Metazoa > Mollusca > Bivalvia > Venerida > Mactridae > Mactra > Mactra quadrangularis. The sequence continues at coordinate 22,652,887 of CM046311.1, read as the reverse complement.
TCTCTCAAAAAGAAATTAATCAAATATAGCCTACTTACCAAAATTTCCTATCTATTAATCAGTGTTAACACAATGTAAACTGTAAGTTAACAATGATACGTATAAAGTGATTTATTTGTATTATTTAACACAAGTCCTATTTAACACCGACCTTTTCCGTGATCACGCATTCAACGGAAGGGTCTGTCTAAAATTTAGGACACGCGTATAAATCGTGGTATTTCAATGCATTTTTTACAATAATGCAGTAAACAATGGAACGTTAGATTAACAAAATAGTTCAAAGGATTTAACTCACGTTGTTTAATCAACAAATCAACTAATACAAACTTACTAAAGTTGCATTTTCTACTTTCGTTTTCCGCTGTAGACCATTTGTGTTTTGATTGGCTAAATTATCGATCAGCGGTTGGTGCTAAATCCCGGTTTGATCGATTTTCGTTGTTGTACGGATTTTCTGCTAAATAATGTTACTTGCTCATACATTTGTAGCCTTATTATTACAATGTATTTTTATATCAAAGACACGACATTGTCTCTAACTGTTTGGAAAAAGTGAATAATTATTATTTTAAAGCAAACCGATCTATTGATTGCGAGAAATTATAAAAAAATCCAAAAGTGCGCTTAAATCATATACACAATGTAGGCCTACTATGATCAAGGGGTTATTTTTAATTACTTCCCCCAGTTGAAAATATGCTGTGTTACCAGGGGCGGTTCCAGAAGTTTTTCCAAGGGGGGGGGGTCCGAACTTTTCTTGGGGGTCCAAACTTTCGAACCACGTACAACCACATTATACACATTTTGCAGAATAATGCAACATATTAATAATAAAAAACTGCATTACCATTAAATATGTGTTAATCACCGAGACAAATTGCTTCATGCTACATAAAAATGAAACACAGTCAAGAAATACACCAATGGACAGGTACATTTTCCAAATTCTAGGGGGGCCCGGACCCCCCTGAAATCCCCCTCCCGCTAGATCCGCCTATGAACTTGTGCTAGATCCGCCTATGAACTTGATACGCTGTCGTCTTTGTAATATATAGACTACACCAGGATAATTATGTTAGTTACACTGCTAGCCCTTTTATATATTGAATAAATAATCACCCATTGCATATCTTGCCACTGTCCTCATTCTCCTACCCAAAGGTTATCACCAAGGAACATATTAAGTACTGATTGTGATAAACATAATTATTATCACTATGTACATATATCACATACTTAGCGATGGTCAAGTTAACTTATGTAAATGAAAACTTGATTTATGTTTTTGTTCATGTCTTCCATGCAACTTGTGAATGTTTCTGAAGTTTTTGACAAAAAAATATTACAATTGTGACCGAAAATATGACTTTAAGTGATGAAAAATTGAGCTAACAATGGCAGATCGGCGGGAAAATGCATTATTTTGTGAAACAGTCTGTGAGCGTTATTTATCTCAAAATCATCTAGAAGCACATTTTCCTAAATTTTATGTCAATTTGAATGGTACTGGGACAAAATTCCATGTGAATATCTTTATTTTAACTTGATATACTTGTTTTCCATATTGGCCGAAATAATAGGGACGATAGTGAAATTTGATGAAAATCTATTACATTTACATATCGTTACAAATCCCTGTTATATAAAATCCCTGGTAAGGATAACAAAAGTATTATATCTTTGTTGTTAATGAAGATATTAACAGAAGGGGAGAAATTGAGATAGTTCTTTACCCTAAAAATACTTAGCTTGATTTTCAAACAAATTAGGTCTATGATATACAAAAATGTTATTTAAGATTAATTTGACATTAAAAAGAAAGCGTAAAATCCGAGTAATCCAACTAATTGGACCCACCAATTTAAAGAGTATACAAAGGAAATAACTGACTAAGGTCCCTTATTGGGAAGTTAAGTGCATGTATTCATAAACCAAATGGACTTATTATATATAGTCGATCAATTCTGTTACATTTATTTGACTTAACTACTGATTGACATTTTCGACAATTTTTAAATCACCATTTCCTTCAGTCGTATGTCCTTAAGTAATACAAACGACATTATCAGAATACTGCTTTAAAACTGCTTTCAACATGTTTCTTCACTAGTTTCGATGTGTGCGAGTTTTATAAGGGGATATAACTAGTGCAACCAATACAACAGCCTGTTTTACAGTTACTCCCCATTTAAGAAAATAAAAGAACTATGTGAAAAACATAACACTAGTAATTTTTTATTAAATTCAGACAATTGTTTCATATAATGAGGATGATTTTTCATTGAAAATATTATATACATGTATATAATACATTTGTAGTCGTTTAGTTGTGTGTTTTTGTGAATAGGTACCTAGAATTATCAAATTTGAGTTGACGCTAAAACAGAATTCCAATTTAGCATGGCCTAGTGATTGGGTGATGTGATAAAACAGCTATAGATCAATGTACGACAAATTATTTTATTTTAAGCGGTAACTTGGATACTTCATTTGAGTATAATTTCAAATGCCCTTGCACATGTGTTCCTAAAGTCCAAATCTACGTCTACCACGTCTTTTTACATTGTTGACTAAGTTAATTACGCTAAAGTTGGATTTACGCCACTTCTTAAGATACGAAAACGTTGAAGAAACGGTACCCATATATTTAGGACGGTCTTTTTGGAAAGTTTTGATAACTTTGAAGAAATATTATGTAATGTTAAATTCACCTTATGGTGATTAATATACGTGTCCCTGATAGCTGTTTTATAGATAATGTTGATGTACAATATATTGAACCCTTTAGTAAAATAAATATTCATCAAGGATTATATTAGCATGTCCTAACTGTTTCCATTGCAATTTAAATTACAACTTCATTGTAAATCAACTACGTGACATCTGTCTGTTTGCTTTTCATGTGTACATGAGTGATGTATGAAATTGTTTAGTTAAACATGTATGTCACGGTACTTACCTGTTCACATTATGAGGAGAAGGATATGTAAGCGGCTGGATAGTTCAATCAGGAGAGCACTCGCCTTGTAAGCGAGAGGTCCTGGATTTGAGTCCCGGTCAGGCTGAATAATTTTCTTACCCTGTGACAGTAAACATGGAGAAAATCGGACAGTCTTTATTGCCAGACCCGGTGTTGTGCAGTATTCTCGGCTTCCACTGTATGAGGCCGTTATTCCATTCACTGTACGGGAGCGCGACATTAACGTTTAGCGTGAGCGTGAAACTTGAACGTGAGGCGTGAATTTTCACGCTCACACTATTCCATTCATCCGGTTAGCGTGAAAACAATGGATACTTTAATGTATGTCTAGTCATACGTTATGGCATAATAATTTAATAATTGAATTTTGTAATTACAACAGAATTGACATAAGAATGCTTGCAAAACCTTCACACACTTAAATTAAGATTGTTTTGCAACTGAAATTAATTTATGTTAGGTATACCTGTCAAGCCAAGAATGTTAAGGGTCAGCAATTATCTGCAACGCGTTCTGTTCTGCAACGCCCGGTCTTTGATGTCCGTGTCCCTGCTACTCCTTTAGGGACTCACAGAATAGGACATTTTCTAATTGATTCAATGAGTTTTCTGCTGCATCTTGCATTGGCAGAGAACCTTTGGTGGCTGCTCGTCCTTGAAGGCCTTGCGTGAACGTGAAAAATCACTACATGTAGCGATCGGTTTCACGCCCGCGTTATACGGTCACGTCTTAAATTAATAGAAAATCGTTTGTTTGATTTTTCACGTTCACGCTACACGTTCCCGTATGAATGGAATACCGACCTAACACTACATGTATAAGTGAATTTTTAACTTAACGCATCAATTTAACAAAAGAATAGTCTAACGGTCACAATAGGGAGGGGTGAATATAATCAGAAATACAGTTTTATAATCTATATAAAATAGTGAGTTAATCATATATACACTCTTATTCACCTACTGAATAATCAATTTTGTTTTCATAGTAATAAATACTTTGAAACTGCTACACAGTATTGTGGACTCATATGTAGCGTGTTCAATTACACAAAACGTTACAGAACGTTACATAACGATACATTGGGAACTCCTCGGCCATTCGCTGCGAATAACCTAATCTAATACAGAAATTTGAGATCGTTAAGGCAATGAGTGATGTTTCTAAATTTACGGACTAAAAACGAAACATCACTCAATGCCTAAACGATCACATATTTGTTTACTTTAACACCGGTAGTTTCAAAATAGCGTCTAAATATGTCCGGGATTATTCGCAGCGAATGGCCGATGAGTTCCGAATGTATCGTTACGGAACGTTTTGTAACGTTCGCGGTAACTGAACGCAGGGATGTTTCCCCTATAAACGGATCAATCGAAAAATTAAATTACAATATCATGCCATGTTTTTAAAAATGTTTTATATAAGTACATGTATTGCATTTTATAATCTAAGTTTTATACTTATGCACGTTCACCGACTTTACAGCTACCGGTATTACCCCTGGTCATCGGGCCAGTTATATCTATCTATCAATCTCCCCGGGGAGTCTTTTAACTCCGCCTAGAGTAGACGACACTGCTGCAACGGAATGATACCACCCTCGCAGGTACCGATTTACACCTGGGTGAAGTGAAGCAATCGCAGGTAAATTTCTTGCTCAAGGAAATTAGCAGTGTCCCTAGTGGGGTTCGAACCCGGGACTTCTCTATCCCTAAGCTGCTCCTGTAAGTGGTCGTTACATGAGTTAAATACAGAACATATTTCTACATTGTACATGTATGTCACAACATAAACAAAGAGTGTAGACTTTTTTAATAAATGAATTTGTCCTACTTTCCAGTTAATACATTACTTAACTTGACACGTTTTAAAGCTACATCATAAACCTAGTTTGTTGGCACACCTCAGGCGTGCATCGTGTTAATTAGTTAAGAAAGGGTAATAAGTCACACTGTTGACAAACAAATATTAACTACTGGTGCTGAACAACTATTCTAGTAAACATTTTTGTTGACTTCACAGCTCACATCTTAAATAAACGCGCTGCATTTTGCCATCGTGTAGGTCCTTCGATTTTTTTATTCAAACTAAAATAATTTTTTGTACGATGGGATTTGTTCAAACATTTTTATTAAATGTGTTGATAGGGATGTCAATGTCGACTTTCTTTGTTCATGGATATTGTTTCATGGGGAAATTAATGGCGGAATTGACAGGTAAAGTATATATTTAACGTATCAACATAAAATATTTACTATGGTTATTTATCGGCACCTTCTAATGCGAAAAATGAATATATTGAAAGGCTTCTCCCATGATGCCATTATCAAGATGCAACTTCCGGTTTTGAAACTAATAATTAACGGTTCCATAGTACAAATTCATGCTGTTGTTTCGCAAAGTTAAAGTGCGATGTAAAGTTTGCTTCTATATACATATTCAGCAGATTTTACAATGCTTGTACACTAACTCCTGATCATTAAAATCTTATTCATGCAGGTGATCCCTCACAGTACCAATTTACACCTGATTGAAATGGAACAATTGTACGTAAATTTCTTGCTCAAGGAAATTAGCAGTGCCCATAGAGGAATTCGAGCCCGGGATATCTCAATCCCTAAGCACGCGTCTTATACCACTAAATTTAATACATATTTTATTGCTTAAAATGGATTGGTTAAGTCTTACCACTTGTCCACTGCCCCTATACAGTCACTGTATCACTAGTAATATTTTTCTGTGTTAGATAACACGTGCTAAAATTTGGCGAAAAAAGCCCGCGCCAATGTTTTATTGTACAACAGAATAAAAACAGCTACACATCTATAGATGATTTACGTTTCTTTAATATTTTACAGTATCTCAACGGGTACGCTATTATTGTGAATACAATCATAATGGTCACATGACCCGTATGTTTCCTGGCTCTAAGATTGTTCTTGTTGATGAATGCTTGGACTGTTCTTGTACAATGAGTGGTCTTCATTGCTGTGGGTAAGTCTTGTTCTTGAAGTAAGAAAAATGTTAGGTTGACAGTTCACCCAACTACGGAGCCCTTAAAATAAAATTTTGAAATACTTGCTTATTTTCGTTTTCACGAAATTGTGTTTCGTTTAAACGAAATAATATTTCGTTTAAACGAAATAATTACGAAAATAAAAAAATATTTAGAAATGTTTTATAGTACGTTCCTCCATGATTAGTAGAGGACTGTAGCAAATCCTCATTTAAATTTACAGCGGACGATTACATTAGGTCGCGCATGCGCAAATAAAGGGATAATTTCTACCACAATAAAAGTAGTCCGCAGATGATAGTTTGTGCAATTGAAGTACAATGTTTATCTAATTTGATTAAGTAATTTAATGATCGGTTAATGCAAGAGAAATTTCCATGCATCACTACTGTATGTTGCTAAATTGCATGTTTATTTACGCCATCAAAACCCCGATCACGTTCGATAGCGCTATTAACGCTTTGATTTAAGTAATTTCGGAATGAGCGGTTAATCAAAGTACTGAAACTACCTCAAGTTTTCTTTTTACAGGTTTGGCCATGCAGGTGGTGTTATTGGTCACCCTGATGATTGTAAAGTGTTACTTGATGGATGTCAACCATTACTTGTAAAGATAAACAATGAATCACTAGATTGTTTCTCTGGTAAAATGATCAACTATACGACATTGTATATGGATAAGCCACATCCAGATAATCTGATAAACATGTAAGTCAGAAATGGTGTTTGGAATTACATGTAGTCTTCGAATTTAGTCAGTGGACGGAGGATCGCATTCGGAACGACCTCGGCGATCATCTACGAAAATATACCTCGGATATCAAACGTAGTAGGAATACAACCAAATTATGAGGTCAGGCGATTAACCTCATAGGTTAAGTAGTGCCGATGTAAACAACCAACATGGCAGATCATTTTGCAGAAAGTATCGAGTACACAAAAAATGTTTAAGGATCAACTTTGATTTAAGTGAATATCAGTTACAGGCATTGAAGAGCTTTAACTGCCCATAATCGTCCGTCATTTTTGGTGTGTGCCAGCGTTCTATTGAGTAAACGTCGGGAACAAGGCTAGATTCTATGTTGGAACTACTTTCGCTCCTCGTGATATTCGAGGTGTATTTGCGTGGAAAATCGCCGAAGTAGTTCCGAATGGGAGGACCGAGGACCAAGTCCATCGAAATCGCCGTCGGTCCAGCGACTTTCAGAATGTGAATGGTTATATGGTCCATCATCATATTACAACCCCAATTACACCAATTTAATACAAAAATTATATGTTGTCATATTGTTAATTTAATTAAATATATATCATTTTAAGATGTTAAACACAGCATATTGCAACATATTACTGAGATTTTTTGGTCCGGTTGACTTACATTCTAAATTGTTTAAAAACAGCAAAATTTAACATATCACTTAGATGTTTTGGTCCGGTTGACTTTCATTCGGTCTGGTAAAAAACTCCATTCCTCTGGACTGATTGTCCAATACTGATGAAAGTTTGTCGTGAAGACTGACATAAATTACACGTAACGTATCGACATCAGGGGCGGATCCAGGATTTTTTCCTAGGGGGTCCCCCCTGACCCCCGCTGGATCCGCCTATGGACATAACATAATGAGTTTCAGGCCAGATTGAACGATACATGTATATATGTATCAACCTCATTCGAACTATTTTGGTGGATATCATTCTTTCCGAGTTTAACAAAGACTTGACTCAAACTGTTTTACTTTAAGTTAACAAATATCAGGGCTCAGCGATTATATTCAACACATTGAAAATCGATTGCCAGGGCGCCGATTCGATTTCGATACGGGACCAGTGATTTTTTCGATACCGACCTTTAAGAATCAAATTGCAATCTTACAAGTATTGTCGTAAACAATTAGACTACTCGTGATAATAATCTAACAAAGAAAATAGCTTGTTCAGTCACTGTCCATATGGATGGATAAAAAGGACACTGCTAAGGAAAGCGAACGTAGAACTACTTGTGATACATGTACAAATTTTGAATTCGTAGTTATGTCTCTGCTGTTCTCTACTGTTCAAAATAAAGATTTAACTACCGTTACCTGAAGGAAATGTTGTTAACCGGTACATTTTGTAGCGATAACGATACTGGTATCGGTACCAAGTACTTTTATACAACCTAACCTCGTCATTATAGCATTTTAATATTTTCGATTTACTATGCTAAAACAATGACAACAATATTCATTATGTAATATAAAGATGTATCTGAAACTGACCACATGCCTAATACATATTTTATAAGGTAATTGGTTTAAGATCATTTATATTCTTTATACGGTTGTACTTGTACTGTTCATTTTCACTTCGTCACCTCAATCTAACAATGTCCTATCTCCATTTTTGAAAAAAATGAGATAAACATCCCAAGCGATTTGTATGACCTAGGCTTGCTCTATCATCTAAAAATAGTTTCTTGACTTAATCATGTCAAATAGCGCAACCCGCCAATCGTACATTACCCTATCTCCTCATTTCTCTGCTCACAGCGTACACATTGCTCTATGTCCAGGACATAGATCAATGTTCTGGCTGAAAATACTGTTATCTGATCAAAATGAAAAGTTTGTCTCTGGTTTAATGCCCTTATTGACTCTAACAATGCTCTAAGTCCATAGAAGCTGGTTTGAACATTGCTCTATCTCTTTTCGTTCAGCCGGAGTACAATATTTAGTTATCGTGTTTTTGTTCTCCAATGACATTGATTCGCTTTGTATACCTGTATAAATATGTATGCTACCATATAGGCTGTGTTACAAACTCATAATTTCAGAAAATGTGCACATACATGTATCATTGTTTAATGATGGCGCAATGTTAGACCGAGATGCATCAACCAAAATAAGCGAATTTTGATCTATCTCCAAACACATAATTGCATTTTTTTTATATTATTATTCATTATATTTTAATCATATTCCTCATGAATGTATTGAAATACATTGTAAATGCGCCTGCCAAGTTTCATGTCAATACATAATGAAACAACGAAGATATCACCATTAGAACTTTTGAAGTCGATTTCCCAAAAATAAAAATTTGGTAGTTAGGACATTGCTAGATTGAGGCGACGACTTATTGTAATAACCTACTCATGTTAGTCAATGTCTGTACAATATTATTATTATTACCTTTATTATTATTATTATTATTATTATTATTATTATTATTATTATTATTATTATTATTATTATTATTATTATTATTACTATTATTATTATTATTATTATTATTATTATTATTATTATTATTATTATTATTATTATTATTATTATTATTATTGTCATTGTCATTGTCATTGTCATTGTCATTGTCATTGTCATTATCATTATCATTATCATTATCATTATCATTATCATTATCATTATTATTATTATTATTATTATTATTATTATTATTATTATTATTATTACATTATTATTATTACAGTCAGATCTCGATACAACGACATCGTTCGTTCCCAAGAAATGTGTCGTTATAACGCATATGTCAGTGTAATGAATTCTTCTGACTATTTACATGTTGGTATTGGTTCCCAGAAAGTATGTCAGTATAACGAGAATGTCGTTGTAATGGATGTCGTTGTATCGAGATCTGACAGTATTATTATTATTATTATTATTATTATTATTATTTGAGTTTACTATGTTTTATCATACTATAAACTGTAAATCTTCAACTATCTTGGAAGCAATAAAGGTGTATACATGTTAATATGTTACAGGCCAGACAGTGTGACAGTTTCACCAAGCGTAAGTAAAACAACCATGGTACCATCGACCAGTACTTCACAACAGGCTGATAAACCATCACCTATAAAAGATCGTGTTATATCTCTCATGGAGTTATTCAGGGATATTGCCAAACTTCATGGACAGAGCAAACCTCTACAACCAGTGATTGATACTATTCAAGAAGCCAACAAGTATCCACAACCGTCGTTTGTACCACAGGAATCAACTCAAAACTTTCAAACTTTTGATCAATTTTGGCCACAGGATTTCTTGCTTCCGTGGTTGTTCACATAAAATAATTAGATCGAAACATTGTATTTAAATGTTTCATTTACGTATATGTGATTGTCTTATCAGGACTTGGAATGAAACGGATTTCTTGAAATTAACTAAATGCATGTAACTGATTATTGCTTTTGTCAAAATATTTATAAAAAAATATATATAAAAAGCCATTCTCCCAACAATTCTATTACACCTTTGTTCTTCAATTTAATCAAATAAAATGCGACAATAGGTATAATGTAATTCATATTACCTTATATGTACTGCTTAATACAATAATACAAGTGTAATAGAAATTTAAATTCCGATTTTGTGATTATTTGTTACAGAAGAAAGACAGTGATCGAAATAAAATACACTGGGGTCCAAAAGTTTCTTTTCACATTCTTTTAGTATACTAAAGCTGCAGTCCCATAAACATGAAAATAGCCGTGAGGGCACCGTACGGGCGCCGTGCGATCAAGCTCCACAAGGACCCGTACGAACTCTTGCGTACCCTACGGGCTGTCACGTTTTTCCAGGGTCTCTGAGATGAGCCCAGGATACACGTATCAGTTTCAGAGTCAAATCGTGAACAAAATCGTGGCCGAGTAAGGATTAAAAATGCATATCTTCCAGCTACGGCTCCGTACGTGTGTGTTGTGTTGTGCCATGTACGTACCGTCACCTTAACACGCAAGTTTCCCCACGACTTACTGCTATCTGCACGTACGGGTCCGCAACAAGCCAAGATTTTATGGGACTGAGGCATTAGATATACTTAACATGTTGTTAGTTTCACAACTAATATACATTTTAGCACGATTATTTAATTACTATCTTTCATAGTACAAATGTATCTCCTTCTTTTGTCAAAATTTAGTTTTTAATGAAAAATGACTTTCATTGCATACTAATTAACTTCTCTAAAAATGTCAAGTTTTCAAAAAAAATATGAAAACATCAAATGTGTAAAGAGATTATGGACCCCAGTGTATGCATTATTTCGTGGCGAAGATTTGGAGCTTGTACATACGAGAAGACTAAAAATGACGAAGTGGGCGTTAGTAGATTATTACAAGCATCTGAATCAGTGTATGTAGTCACCTGATCTATGTCACGTGATTTTCGCCAATTTCCCTCTCCAGGCAAAAATTGAATGACGTCATGTAGCGCTTAAATTTACCGAAAATCCTCAATTGGTCCCGTAAATATTGATCGGTAACTTCAGAACACTCGCACAAAAATTTAATCGAACGGCAAACTAAGCCATTTGCAAAATTAATTTGTGCGTGTGACTCAAATTACAGTTCATATGGGCATGGTAATTTTTAGACGATGAATTATGATAGTTATCTCATGCACTATTTGATTCTTTTCTATATCACGGCACTTACCTGTTCACATTATGGGAAGAAGGATATGTAGGCGGCCAGATAGCTAAGTCGGGAGAGCACTCGCCCAGTAAGCGAGAGGTCATGTTAATATGTTACAGGCCAGACAGTGTGACAGTTTCACCAAGCGTAAGTAAAACAACCATGGTACCATCGACCAGTACTTCACAACAGGCTGATAAACCATCACCTATAAAAGATCGTGTTATATCTCTCATGGAGTTATTCAGGGATATTGCCAAACTTCATGGACAGAGCAAACCTCTACAACCAGTGATTGATACTATTCAAGAAGCCAACAAGTATCCACAACCGTCGTTTGTACCACAGGAATCAACTCAAAACTTTCAAACTTTTGATCAATTTTGGCCACAGGATTTCTTGCTTCCGTGGTTGTTCACATAAAATAATTAGATCGAAACATTGTATTTAAATGTTTCATTTACGTATATGTGATTGTCTTATCAGGACTTGGAATGAAACGGATTTCTTGAAATTAACTAAATGCATGTAACTGATTATTGCTTTTGTCAAAATATTTATAAAAAAATATATATAAAAAGCCATTCTCCCAACAATTCTATTACACCTTTGTTCTTCAATTTAATCAAATAAAATGCGACAATAGGTATAATGTAATTCATATTACCTTATATGTACTGCTTAATACAATAATACAAGTGTAATAGAAATTTAAATTCCGATTTTGTGATTATTTGTTACAGAAGAAAGACAGTGATCGAAATAAAATACACTGGGGTCCAAAAGTTTCTTTTCACATTCTTTTAGTATACTAAAGCTGCAGTCCCATAAACATGAAAATAGCCGTGAGGGCACCGTACGGGCGCCGTGCGATCAAGCTCCACAAGGACCCGTACGAACTCTTGCGTACCCTACGGGCTGTCACGTTTTTCCAGGGTCTCTGAGATGAGCCCAGGATACACGTATCAGTTTCAGAGTCAAATCGTGAACAAAATCGTGGCCGAGTAAGGATTAAAAATGCATATCTTCCAGCTACGGCTCCGTACGTGTGTGTTGTGTTGTGCAATGTACGTACCGTCACCTTAACACGCAAGTTTCCCCACGACTTACTGCTATCTGCACGTACGGGTCCGCAACAAGCCAAGATTTTATGGGACTGAGGCATTAGATATACTTAACATGTTGTTAGTTTCACAACTAATATACATTTTAGCACGATTATTTAATTACTATCTTTCATAGTACAAATGTATCTCCTTCTTTTGTCAAAATTTAGTTTTTAATGAAAAATGACTTTCATTGCATACTAATTAACTTCTCTAAAAATGTCAAGTTTTCAAAAAAAATATGAAAACATCAAATGTGTAAAGAGATTATGGACCCCAGTGTATGCATTATTTCGTGGCGAAGATTTGGAGCTTGTACATACGAGAAGACTAAAAATGACGAAGTGGGCGTTAGTAGATTATTACAAGCATCTGAATCAGTGTATGTAGTCACCTGATCTATGTCACGTGATTTTCGCCAATTTCCCTCTCCAGGCAAAAATTGAATGACGTCATGTAGCGCTTAAATTTACCGAAAATCCTCAATTGGTCCCGTAAATATTGATCGGTAACTTCAGAACACTCGCACAAAAATTTAATCGAACGGCAAACTAAGCCATTTGCAAAATTAATTTGTGCGTGTGACTCAAATTACAGTTCATATGGGCATGGTAATTTTTAGACGATGAATTATGATAGTTATCTCATGCACTATTTGATTCTTTTCTATATCACGGCACTTACCTGTTCACATTATGGGAAGAAGGATATGTAGGCGGCCAGATAGCTAAGTCGGGAGAGCACTCGCCCAGTAAGCGAGAGGTCATGTTAATATGTTACAGGCCAGACAGTGTGACAGTTTCACCAAGCGTAAGTAAAACAACCATGGTACCATCGACCAGTACTTCACAACAGGCTGATAAACCATCACCTATAAAAGATCGTGTTATATCTCTCATGGAGTTATTCAGGGATATTGCCAAACTTCATGGACAGAGCAAACCTCTACAACCAGTGATTGATACTATTCAAGAAGCCAACAAGTATCCACAACCGTCGTTTGTACCACAGGAATCAACTCAAAACTTTCAAACTTTTGATCAATTTTGGCCACAGGATTTCTTGCTTCCGTGGTTGTTCACATAAAATAATTAGATCGAAACATTGTATTTAAATGTTTCATTTACGTATATGTGATTGTCTTATCAGGACTTGGAATGAAACGGATTTCTTGAAATTAACTAAATGCATGTAACTGATTATTGCTTTTGTCAAAATATTTATAAAAAAATATATATAAAAAGCCATTCTCCCAACAATTCTATTACACCTTTGTTCTTCAATTTAATCAAATAAAATGCGACAATAGGTATAATGTAATTCATATTACCTTATATGTACTGCTTAATACAATAATACAAGTGTAATAGAAATTTAAATTCCGATTTTGTGATTATTTGTTACAGAAGAAAGACAGTGATCGAAATAAAATACACTGGGGTCCAAAAGTTTCTTTTCACATTCTTTTAGTATACTAAAGCTGCAGTCCCATAAACATGAAAATAGCCGTGAGGGCACCGTACGGGCGCCGTGCGATCAAGCTCCACAAGGACCCGTACGAACTCTTGCGTACCCTACGGGCTGTCACGTTTTTCCAGGGTCTCTGAGATGAGCCCAGGATACACGTATCAGTTTCAGAGTCAAATCGTGAACAAAATCGTGGCCGAGTAAGGATTAAAAATGCATATCTTCCAGCTACGGCTCCGTACGTGTGTGTTGTGTTGTGCCATGTACGTACCGTCACCTTAACACGCAAGTTTCCCCACGACTTACTGCTATCTGCACGTACGGGTCCGCAACAAGCCAAGATTTTATGGGACTGAGGCATTAGATATACTTAACATGTTGTTAGTTTCACAACTAATATACATTTTAGCACGATTATTTAATTACTATCTTTCATAGTACAAATGTATCTCCTTCTTTTGTCAAAATTTAGTTTTTAATGAAAAATGACTTTCATTGCATACTAATTAACTTCTCTAAAAATGTCAAGTTTTCAAAAAAAATATGAAAACATCAAATGTGTAAAGAGATTATGGACCCCAGTGTATGCATTATTTCGTGGCGAAGATTTGGAGCTTGTACATACGAGAAGACTAAAAATGACGAAGTGGGCGTTAGTAGATTATTACAAGCATCTGAATCAGTGTATGTAGTCACCTGATCTATGTCACGTGATTTTCGCCAATTTCCCTCTCCAGGCAAAAATTGAATGACGTCATGTAGCGCTTAAATTTACCGAAAATCCTCAATTGGTCCCGTAAATATTGATCGGTAACTTCAGAACACTCGCACAAAAATTTAATCGAACGGCAAACTAAGCCATTTGCAAAATTAATTTGTGCGTGTGACTCAAATTACAGTTCATATGGGCATGGTAATTTTTAGACGATGAATTATGATAGTTATCTCATGCACTATTTGATTCTTTTCTATATCACGGCACTTACCTGTTCACATTATGGGAAGAAGGATATGTAGGCGGCCAGATAGCTAAGTCGGGAGAGCACTCGCCCAGTAAGCGAGAGGTCCTGGGTTCGAGTCCCGGTCAGGCTGCATATTTTCTTACCCTGTGACATCTATCTCCTGGCTATTGGAAAAAAATGATGAAACACGAGAGTTTGTTTACATCATGAAGACTCACGTGACTATATAGGGCCTACAATATACTCTGAAATGACCCTCCATTGTTCGTTTTTTCTCAACTGTCAAAGCTTGCATAATTTCACGGTGACTGAACGCATTGTTTTGGTACTGGCGGTCTAATTTTTATTAAAAATATCTTGACTAAAATTTATAATACGGCATAAGAAGCTTTACTCAATCATAAAAACACTTTCGGAAACTCATGTGTGTATTACAACAATAATTCTAATAAACGCATTCACCGTGAAATTATTCATGTTTTGACAGTTGAGAAAAAATGAACAATACAGGGATTTTATATAACATGGATTTGTAATCACACAGATTTACATCAAATTTCATTGTCGTGACTATTATTTCGGCTCATACGGATAATAAGTTTTACGAGTACAAGTTTAAATAAAATTATTCGCAAGAAATTTTGTTCCAGTACCATTTAAATTAATATAAAGGTTAGGAAAATGTGTTTCTGGATGATTTTAAGGTAAATTACGCTCACATACTGTTTCACAAAAGTATGCATTTTCCACAGGAGCTTGACATTTTATATCATACTACGAAAATTTCCCTCTTACATACAATAAAACAAGTGTTTTTATTGTATGTAAGAGGGAAATTTTCGTGGTATGATAAAAAAGAAGACAAGCTCCTGTGCATTTTCCGCCGATCCGCCTTTTTCTGCCCAAATTTGCATCACCTAGAGTCATATTGTCGATCATTATTGCAACAAATGTTTGCCAAAAAATCAGAAACATTTAGTTGCATGGAAGAAACGTACAAAAACATAAATCAAGTTGAAACTTTGGAATAGTTTGTACAGTTTGCTTCAGCCAGTTATAGACAGTGACGACCGTGATTATTCAAAAAGCACTTCGTTGCAAATTCTTGTTATATAAAGTCCATGCATTGTATAATCGGCTGTATACCACGAAAACTACATTCAATAGTTTTTATATATACAATGTACATGTATTCTGTCTGGCATGATTTTATGATCCAATGACAGATACTCTTCATGGTGCCTTATCCTATCGTAAAAGTCCACATAATGTTAGAATACTTGCATATATTCGATGATCTCTAAATCAAGATGGAATGAGCATGTATTGAAATACGAAAAGTCCTGAACAATTTAATATAAAAAACAATGAGTGAAAATAATCCAATATCCACTGGGAACAACCTCAAAGATGCAGTCCAATGCTATATCGGAAACACGATTTACCCTCGAGGTTCTTACACCAGGTAAATTAAGACAAGAAAGTGCTTCTGCTTTAAGTTGAGACAACCAGCTATGTAAAAGATTACTAAAATGACTTCTTTTAGGGTAAGTACATGTATGTCAGTACAGCTGTCAGCTCAACTATACCGGCCAATGGCACTTTAATCACACCATTATAAAGATTTGATAAAACTCTTCAATCTATGAAGGTTTAAAGTTTTTAAGAGCGCAAACCATAAATATAAATTATCAAAAATATCACATAATGTGATTCTGACATAAAAGAATGAGATTTTGTCAGATTTTTCTGAATACAATAAATTACACAGCTATCTTCTCTAGTTTATTTAGTTAATAGGCACCTATTAAATATATCAGTGAAGCAGCTACTATAAGGTCATGTTTACAAGCGTGGGTCCACAAATTCATAAAAAAGTGACATTTTCTAAAGTACCAAAAAATACAATAAAAACAGGGGATATGTATTGTGAGTTGAAGCCGTTTATAGTCAAATTAGTGTTTCGATGATTGGTATTGAAAATTTATTTCCTTTAGAAGATTCTTTCTCCTTTTAATCTCCATTAATTTCCGGCTTCTTGCTTTTATAAGTCTACAAGTTAACAAGTCAAAAAAGTTGGTTACGTATAAAAGTACGAATTCATCGAGCTCGCTTTGAGGCTTTGCCTTAGTCATTTCTCAGTTTATAATGTGTTATTCTCTTAAGCAGTTATAAGAATACCAACATTCATTCCAATTATCACCTGCCATCACAAAAAAGAATATTTGTTAAGTTTTTATTTGACGTGTTCATTTTTATCATCATCATCACCATCATCATCACCACCATCATCATCATCATCATCATCATCATCATCATCATCACCGTCATCATCACCACCACCATCATCATCACCATCATCATCATCACCACCATCATCATCATCATCATCACCATCGTCACCATCACCACCATCATCATCACAACCATCATCATCATCACCACCATCGTCATCATCACCACCATCATCATCACCACCATCATCATCATCACCACCATCATCATCATCATCACCATCATCATCATCATCACCACCATCATCATCATCATCACCATCGTCATCACCACCACCATCATCATCACCATTATCATCACCACCACAACCACCTCCACAACCACCATCATCATCATAAGAATCTAAAAAAAGATAAATTGACCTAAGTGTTATCATTTTTTCTGGTTATGTCAATAGAGTCTAAGATCGTGTCCTTGTCTTTTAGATGCTGTTTGATTTTGTCATTCCAAAAAAATATAGGTGTGCAGGAATGGGTTCTCCTAATGAAACAAATGGGAGATAGATCAATGATCCATATCATCTTTACTTCCTTTTACGTTTGTTTACGTATATTAGGCGCCGTGTTTTTATCCACGCCAACGCGACTTCACGTGGGAAGAACTTCGTCGTGAATTTTACGAATCTTTAGTTATGTCAAGTGCCGGGGACTGGTGTTTGATTGAAAGTGACCCTGGAGTTTTCACTGAATTGATTCGAGGATTTGGTATTTATATTTTTCAATCTTAAAGTTTGCCTTCGCATTTTATTGAATTTATCGTAGTCATTGAAACTTGCAAGTGAGGAGTTTTCGGTTGGGTATATTTTCGGATACTAATTTTCATGTTGATAAATGGTTAAATCAGAGACATAGATCTAATTCCCTGGTTTAACTTATTCTGTCAGGATTTTAGTAAACTGAAGATTATAATATGTTTAGAAGACATGGACTAATAAATCAGTAAATATAACATGTATGTAGTTCTTTGTTTGGTTACTGAAAATAAGGTCTAAAAATAGCATCACCCGTATAAAGTATACCCTGTATTCATCAAACTTTGAGTGAAAATGTTACACTGGGTATACGATTTACCGGTGATGCTATTTTAAGGCTGTATTTTCAGTAATCAAAGAAGAACTACAAGCATGTTATATTTACTGATTTAGTAGTCCATGCCTTTAAAACATGATATTATAATCTAAGTATAATATATAATAAGTTTTCTGTCAGATTTATATAAAAAATGGGGAGTCAAAACTATTTATATTCATTCCCGCATAAAAAATGACTTTTTTTAAAACTTTCACTCCAGACAAATAGCAGAAACCAACGTAAAGAGAATGCAAGAGACAAAGAAATGCGTTAGCTGCGCATGCATCTATAATCGGGATATCTTTGTTATCACCGGTGTTTCAGATTCACCGGTAATTGCCGTATTTAGTATGTATTGGTGCTGTAACTGATACAGTAATATAGTTATCATTACCATTGATGCTTACAGGTTGTGAAGGGGTCCAGGTTGAAGAAATATGGAGTTTGGATGAAGATACTTTGAAGAATCTCAAGTATATATTTATCTTTCATTAGTGCATTTATGTTGTAATTAGGGCTGTCATGATATGCCAGAAGCGAATCGCCACAAACTGCAATACGCTGACATCGTATCGTGATACCGTCCTAGATATGTTGTTGGCTTTTACATCTGATGTGCTTCCGCTGTATTTAACAGAAACATTGCAAATCAACATGCAGCTACTGATAGAGTCTAGCCTTTTTAAGTATATATGATCAGTTAGGACTGTGACGCGCCCAATCTGTTAAATTCTATTAACTTAAGGTTAGATCAAATTAACAATGGAAAACTGACGTTTTGTTACTTTTATATCGCCGAGGGAAGAATTTTTCTATGAAATAAAAATATATTTCTAAATACTGGTACGTTAAAATCGTACCGTGGTATGTATTGTCGCAGCTGTGTATTGCAATATACCGGTATATTGTGACAGCCCTAGTTATAATGTAACTATTGAATACAGACATATTTATATAATTGCACAGTTTCAACCTTAGACTAGTTAGAGACATTGGTATTTTAAGAAAAATTGCATCTTGATTTTTATTTTTAGACGGAAGTTTATGAGAAAATTTTACGGTGGTATTATTAATAATTATTTGCAGGCTGTGATTGGATGGCTTTTCAAATTGCGTGATATAGACAATGTAACAAGTTACTGAACAAAATGATTTCGTCATGAATATAATAAAAGCAAAGGTCGGCTGAATGTGGCCTGTGATATGAATTGTCCAGATCTAAAATAAACAAGTGCACAAATGGATATTTTTTTATCAGGTTAACCTGTTTAAATCAGATTATAGTTAAAAATGTTCTCTATCTAGAATGTTGTTACAAAATATATTTTAACGTTACAGGCCAGTACATGGATTAATATTCTTGTTTAAATGGGTACCTGACTCCGAACCTGATGGATCTATTGTCCAAGACAGCAGACTGGAAAAAATATTCTTTGCTAAACAGGTAAGTTATCTGGGTAGCGTATTGCCAAATATCTCAGGGCTCAAATTTAACAAAAAATTGGACTTGCAAATTTGATTTTATTTCAACTCGCCAAATAACATAAAACACTCATATTTTTTCTTAATAGTTAAATAGCATAAGTAGCAACTTTTCATTTATGCAATATAAAGACAACATTGTACTAAATTTAACTGTAGATAGAACACAAGCGTTGTTGTGGGATAGACATGGATATCTAACATGTTCTTACATAAATTAATACTATCTAACTATCTGGCTGTTTCAATGCTGAGTTGAGCCTCATTAGATAAGACTGTAATACCTTTGCAGCAATTTTAACTCGTAAAAATTTGAAAAAAGATTCGCAAAGTTCAAAATCCACTTGCATTTTGCAAGTATGCCAGCTTAAATTCGAGCCCTGTATCTCACAGTAATATTCCCTTACAAATAAGAAGGATTTATGACTAAAAAAGATTAAGAAACTGATGATAATATGCACCCTAGATGTATACAGAGACCACTTAAAGTTTGGAGACAAAGGAAATTTATTGAATTTCTATATTTCAATGATTTTTATTTGGTAGACTGTTATTTTTATTATGTATGGTATTTAGTATGGTTGGTGATAAAATGACAAATTTTCATTGGTGAAAAAACATTACTCATTACTCATTAGTATGAGTACAGAAATTGAAATTAGGGATTAAACGATTATCGATTATAATCCATAGTCGATCGTTTCATTAGAAGTGGGAGACAATCGATTATGAAGTTTGATAATCGATCATCGCTTATGGTGGTTATTCATTTCTGTTGACAATGAGACATTCCAGTTTTGATGAATTAATGTTACTAAAAAAAAATTATTTCATGGGAATAAAACACTTCTTAATTAAAACATGATGGGTACACTTTTACTACTACTTTGTTATTGTAAATCCTTGAGATCGGTGTTGATAGTTTTTGGTTGGCAACATGGAATTTGTCATTATTGAACAATATATAGCACCTTTTCTATACTGTATGGGTACTGAAAATGTCCAAAAATTGATTTTATTATTAAACATAAACAACAAGTAAACCACTAACTATAGGTTTATTAAGTATGATTTGATGTTCTATTAATGTAACAAAATCACTTAAACCATTGCAACATATTGTCATTTATTTTCGGAAATCCCAAATGAAAACCAGGAGTAAATGTTTCGATTTTGTAATCGATGATTGATCAAAAAGGGTTGTCCAATTATTTCCGATGATCGATGATGATTTTTTTCCGATTTTGAAACCCTAATTGAAATACTTGGGTATTACTCAAGTACAGAAATCCAGTACTCCCTAACTATGTTAGAAGATCTATAATACCTCTCTATATTTCAGGTGATCAATAATGCATGTGCTACACAAGCCATACTCAGTATTTTATTGAATTGCAAGCATCCAGATTTAAAATTAGGTGAATCATTATCTTCATTCAAAGAGTTCTCACAAAATTTTGACCCTGCAGTAAGTATAGTGAATGTTATATTCTAACTTTGGTGTTTTAATGATCTACTGGGGTTTTATTAGCCAGATTTTTCAACGAAAAAATTCTGCTTATAGTTTGGCGAAACACGTGCAGGCAGTCGGGTGTCCCGTGTTGTTAACAATTTGTTAAGTCTTTTTCTTTACTATATACTTGTGCCATTTATTGTCAGAATGTTATTTAACTTCATACAATTATAACATACCATGACTGTGATGCCCAGATTAGAAAGTAACAATAACTCTACCTTCCTGTATTATGGATTATTCTCCTTTGTATTTTTTGCATTAAAGTTTATAAATCCGGCTTTAATGTGGTTTCCACATTACATTTCTTGTTTAAAAAATAAACTACTTCCAGAATGCTTAGCCTAATAGGTCACTGTCTATAAGATCACTGTAAGCTTCTCTTATGGAAGGTAGTCGATGTAATCTAAGCTACAGAGCATGGCCATTTATATAAAAAAAAGTTGATTGATACTTTCGAAGGATCAGAGCCTTATACTACAAGTCTCTACATCAACTTTGTTCCTACTAGCCTGATGGGGCTAGTAACTGCCCAAATCCACTAGCCCTGACCAAATTTGCTCTTGCCTGACTTTTCTAATTTTACACAGCTGCATATTAATGCGTAACACACTGTTGACCAAAAAGCGTTTGCAGATATTTCATAGAAATAGAAGTAGAAGTACAAACTGTAGAAAAGTTTACTAATTTTATTCATTTGTAAATATGTTCTATGTTTATGTTCCATGGGAGATTGTTTTTTATTCATGAAACACTTTTTCTGATGTATCATGGAAATAGACCCTAAATTTATTTGTTTGTTGTAGAGTTCTTGTTTACGACACTGGCAATATTCAAAAACACAATCTCCGAGCAGTGATTAATGTTTGATCAATATTAACAAGCCCAGCCGGGCTACCCATAAGAAAGCTCCACCAGACCGGACCTTAATTGAAATAGTGAATGTCTGTTGGCTGCGCCTTAATGTCGAGCCCTGTACTATTGTTTCCTTGGAATGTTGGTATCCTAGGGATACATAATATAATTCAGCAAAGAATTGATATTATGATCCAAAATTAATTTCCTTTTTCTCTGCACTGTATTACTAGTTTAACCCTGTAGACATGGGCTACCCAGTATTTATACTAAAAATAAATCAGCTGGATCCTATTCTGCCAAAATGGGATCTGGTAAAATCTGTGGCCTTGGGATCTTGAAAAACCAGATGTAACAGATTATTCACAATTTGTGACAGTCTTACATGTAGTTCATGCCTCATGTATTGACTTAAATTTTTGTTTGTTTTACAGTTACGTGGTCTAAGTTTAAGTAATTCAGATGTTATTAAACAAGTTCACAACAGTTTTTCCAGGTAAATATTTTAATGTTTTGTATATTATATCACTAATCTTTGACGCTTATGTTTTATTAAAACAAGTATGATGTGGTCCAGAAGTTTCTTTATGCATGTAATTTTTTCATATTTTCTATTATTTTTATTGAAAAATTATTACAGACATATTTTGTGTAGTATTTTTATTTTATATTTACGGTACATAAAAACACTTGATTGACTGCTAATATTATTTGTAAGACTAATGAATACAGTATAACCTCTGCTAACGGCACCTCTAACGAACGGCAACCTCCAACGAGCGGCATATTAGAATTCCCCCGTCGATTTTGCACTATGATTTACCTCTAATGAACGACACCTCCGCAGAGCGAATAACTGTACAGTAAAAACTGCCTTAGCGACCCACTGAATTAAACGACTCACTGTCTTATGTGACCGTATTTGAGACCGCCCAACATAAATGCCTATTTAAAGTCCCTGTATTAAGCGACACACTGACGCGACTAACGACCTTACTTGATCAGTCCAATACCGATAATTAGGTTTAATTAAGCGACTTTCTAGGCCTCAATTGACCCAAAGATGTTTTTCACACCTCGATAATTACTTTTGAATTGTATAATTGGCCCATCAATCGACGAGTGTGATACAAAAAAATTAGCTATGTAAACATGCTGCAGACAAATGCTGATAAACAAAAGGCATAGCACATCTGATTGTTTGTTTAAACATTATTAAATAGCTTTTATAGACAATTATTACTTAAATTTGGCAAAAAAATCGATCCGAACGTGATTGCAAAACAATCGGCCATTTTTGTTTGCATCGCTAAAAGCCGTATTCCGGTTATTACCGGTATTTTCGTCATCAAAGGAACTTGCATGCAATTTTCGTTCTAAAACATATGTCATTGTTTATGTGTAAAACATATTTATTTTCATTATTGAAATTGATATAAAGTGTCCATTATCAAACCAAAGACAATCTTTAAATCAATTGATTTAAATCAAATTGAGTAATAAAGTTATTAAAGTCGCTCTGCAGAGGTTACACTGTACATGTAAAGAATATCAAAGCATACTTCAACACATCAAAATTTAATATGTGTGAAGAAACTTTTTGACCCCAGTGTATGTATTGTACGATAGTTGGTTTTGTTAAGTAACTACACTACTTGGTGAGTATTAATATTTTGATGGCTAGTTGATTAAGAACTTGTCTAAAACAATACAAACTTTGCTCCGTGAAATGAAAATAAGTTTAGAATAAAATTATTTTCATTTCATTGAGCAAAGATTGTATTATTTATTGAGTACAAATTACTGTACAATGATACCGTAGTATGCAAGAAATTGTAGTTGAATACTTTAATGCTTGTTGTTGGCCTGTGGACAAGTAATAGTGTATCTAACAGGCTGGGACTAGAGTGTGAGGCATACCCTCTTTCCAAGTCAGTCTGTTTTCATCCAATCTTCATTTAACTGAGAAGTTTTGTCTCTAGAAAAGCTGAAATGATACAGAGAACCAGGCTTATCTAACATGAGTCACAGAGTATTGGATGGGCATAATGTATACATTTTGATTTGTGATTTATCTCTTTCATAGTGCCAATTACATGCCTTTCATAATGAGTGCAGGTATCTCTTGGGCCATATATAAGCACACATGCCTGAGGCCTGTAATTAGTGGTAGTTTGTCTAGGAATGTATTTCAGTTTGCATAACCAAAATATTATCATATGCATCTGAAATATAATAGAGAAAGTACATTTCAACTAGCTTGATCTACCTCTTTTCAAGCCTTAAACTTAAAAAGCCAGATTGAAGTATTAATTAAATTATTATATTGATATTCTGCTATTTCAGACAACAAATGTTTGAATTTGATGAGAAAATGGCAAAGAAAGATGATGATGTATTTCATTTTGTTGGTTATATACCAATAGATGGTAGATTATATGAGTTAGATGGTTTAAAAGATGGACCAATAGATTTAGGTATCGTTTTTGTCTATTTCATCAAAAAATTTATGTTTATTTTTACACTAGGTTTAATGCTGTGCCAACACAGTTTAGGCTATTTTCAAGGGGGTCATCACACCTAATTGACATTTCCTGGACCCTTGTCTTTTACCACTTCTCACCCAGCCTTCATCAAGACTGGCAACTTCTCCACATTATTGTTAAATTTTTATGGGAGGGTATTACTGCCTGATATGGGATATGAACCTGTACCCCTTTTATTTGAAACCCTGGGGTGCTACCTACTGTGCAGTCTTCGAATTTAGCCACCAGACCGAAGACCGAGTCCGTCTAAAACACTGACGGTCCGGTTAAAATATACGGATCACAAGACCGACTGTCTGGTGGAAATTTCAATAGCAATATTACTAAAAATGCATAATCAAACATAAAACTTGTAGTTGCAAGTAAGTCAAGCAATTCTTTATTCAATGTTTATTATATAATAATATCATATATGAGGTAGAAACATAAGCAGTACAGTCTAAAATAACATATAAAACCAAAATATGATTGGTAAGCCTTCAGTCCGGTAAAAGTCTTTTTGGTCTGGTCAAATTTTGGCGTTTACCAGACCGAATGTCTTGTGCTTAGAAAATTCATTCGTGAAGACTGCTGTGTTACAGACCCTGTATAGGTGAAGATTCTATATATTTGCAGGGCTCATCCTGGGGTAAAATTTTAGGGAGAAGTGACTTCTCCCTCCAACTGAGTTAGGGAGAAGTGGAACCGTTCGTAAGAGAAGTTTCCGTGCGCATCCGATCTCAAAAGTAACAGTTTATAGCAGCAATCATTAGTTTGAAATACTTTAGTTTTTCTAGAACACCAAATTTCATTGAATTATAACCTAGTGATCACAATATATTTGCTGATGTATTTATTTTCCTGTATATTGTTTATTATATGCTGGTCAAATTAATAAATTTATGTGACTTATTATTAATTGTATCTTGAATTCATTTAATCTTTTTGCACTATGCAAATGAAAGCATCTTTCAGAGGCTTCATTAGCTAATAATTGTATTGAAATCATTTCAAAGATTAAAATGTAATTTTACCTAATAAGTATTACAGGGTATCAGTCTTCACTTCTACAATTAAGTTTTTATCAATGAAAGAATATAAGTGGTCATATGATGGATTTAATTTATATTTCTTTACTTTTTTTCACTCAAAAAAATTAACGGTCGGACCCGGGTACGAAAATTATCGAGGACGAATGTTTCACGAGTACATCGCCTTTTTTCAGGTCAAATATACGATCTGATCAATTATGTAATTAAGAAATCATTGTGAAATGAAAAAGTTCTGCATTTGATAGCCACAATATATCATCACATGATGTACAATCGTAATATTCGACTAATAGTGAAAGAATGACTTTCAACTGAAATTAACTTTATCCGTTTCGTCCCCAATGTGTGACAAATGGCATTGTTTGTTAACTTAAATTTGACTGCTTTGCTAATTAACTGGTAAGCAAATCGATTAGTGTGTAAACTGGTTACCATTATCACCAATAGCGAGCGCGTGGATACAGTGTCCATGGCGTAACGAATCTATTTTTAGTAACACTTTATGTCATTTTACTCGCCATCGAACCAGGGAATTAGATCTATGTCTCTGATTGAACTTACGTATTTTCGAACAAAGGTTCATTTTATATGTGTCGTTTTTTTACTTAACTGCTTAAAATAAAACTTTTTTTATAAAATAAGCGGAGAACGATTTTACGAGGGGAAATGGTACGCCAGCATTGTTAAGGGGACATGTGAAAAACTCGCTTCCGCAAGCCTTTACCCTTTCGCATGGCCGACTGCACAATGCATTGTTTAACTTAGGGGTACAATTAGTGGGTCAATCGTGTTATTTAATCCTCGCCGACGTGTCATAAACTTAATATGCTAGTCACAGTCGTAAAAACTGCCCAAGGCAACGCTCTACTGGAGCCTGCTAGATCATTACGTACTGTCGATCCTGATTGGCTAATCGACTCAAGAAACGACGCTCTGATTTGCTGTTGGTGTTAGCTAGGCGGAGCGTAATCAGTAATTGACGTCGACACGATATTATTCAATCGCCGAAATCGGAAATACTCGGCGAAGTGGACTTCTCCCTGATGTTTTGATAGGGCGAAATGGTAACACACAAGGCGACATTATCGCCCGAATCGCCCTCGCGGCCGAGCCCTGTATTTGTATACTATTATTTCTTCAGTACTTGAGCATTTTTTGGTGATTTTAATGTTTAGGTACTTGCTACATTCTGCAGATTATGGTATATCATTAATTTAGAACCTTGGCAGCATATTATCAAAAACCTTACGATAATTTTACAATACAATATAGAAGGATTTATGACTTAACGCAGTCGTTAGACGCTTAATAATACGGGACCCTTATTATTTTATGTTACAACCTGTTCAATATCTATGTAACCTGACATGGAAGCTGTGAATGATCTAAGTATTTACCATACAAGTAACATACATTCTCTATGAATACAAGTATACAACTCCCCTTCTGATCACACTCTCCTGAGGGTAAACAAACCACAGTATGATAACATATTGTTCAGGCATGGTCTCATTGGTCCATGATAATCTAACCAGCTATATTTGTTATCCTGTTATTTTATACATTATATTGATTTCAGGTGTCAGTACTGTCAGACTATAAATATAGATTATTAATGATAGTTGATCACTCCATCCCTACTGCATCCATAAACAATTTCTACTGATTTTACAAACTTGTACAAACCCCTGATCATTGAAATCACCTTTAGGCAAACGATCTCTCACATTACCCATTTACACCTGGGTGGAGTTGAACAATTGTAGGTTAATTATTTGCTCAAGGAAATTAGCTGTGCTCCTAGTGGGGACCAAACATGGTACCTCTTGGTCCATAAGTGCATGTCCTACCACTGGACCACTGATCCTACATTAATGTGTATTCTAACCATTGGTCAGTTTCCTAAACATATTGCTAGCTTGCCCTTTGCCCTCTAGACCTCTGTTTGAAATTACATACTTTTAACCTTCGGTGTAAGAAGAGTAACAAGGACAAAGCACTAAGTAGTGGTATTCCGGCCACATGTCTCACAGATGTATGGTCATACGGAAATCAGATTGGCCACTGTCCGCAGGTACCTGCTACTCGGAGGTGGCCGTTAACACTAGTTGGACTGTACACTACGTTAATTATCATATTCTCAGTATGTATTATCTTAATTTACAGGTAGTGTCCCTGATGGTAAAGATTGGTTAGACTTAGTCAAACCTGTTCTTGAAAAAAGAATGCAAAAGTAAGTAGTTTTTGATTGCCTATTTTCGCTCATGTTCTGACCATAAACTGTTTAGCACTTTGCTAATTTACCAAAATATTTAAATGCAGCAATTGTGTTTTTCAATTTGAAATGATTTAAATCCCATTTTATGGAAGTTATAATTGTGGCATTTTTAATGGTGAGCATGGGTTATTGACACAGACTATGCCAAATATAGAACCCGCTGAATATAAAATATCTTAAAAACACCAATACAGTGTCCTCAATTACAGCCTTAACACTTTTGTAATTATTATTTATATTGTAATAATTTTTTGTAATTATTTATTTATTTATTTTTTATTTTTTAACAAAACTTATTATTAAAATTATTGTTATTATTATTATTATTATTATTATAAATTTAGATACATGTATAGTTCTATTTTATTAACCTGTCACAACTTAAATAATTACACGGTCACTGAATTTGTTATATTTACCTCCTTTCGAACTTGTTATTTCCTGGATATTCAGAATCGCTGCATATATAGTCAGATTATAAATAATTAATATGGACCGGAGGCTCAATGGTTTAAAAGAAGTTGAATAATAACACATTCAGTGTCTGTGTAATTATTGTCATGTCAAATGTTAGAATCTATTATAACTATCCAATTGCAAAAGTACATCTGAAGGAAATCTAATTGATTTAATGAAAACCAGCTTTTCACAAGTGTGAAGGTATTTGGATGGAATTGTGTTTGCATCCCTAGATGTAAGGATGTATACTATACAAATATACTTCTATTTTGGAAGGAATGTCTAATTTAGATTAAAGTTTTAACTCAAGTTTTAACTAAATTGCAGCCTATAAGGTAAGCCTTCACAATTTTGTATGATAACCCCTGATTATTGAAATTATCATCAGGTAGTTAATCCCTCAAAGTACCCATTTACATCTGGGTGCAGTGGAACAACTGTAGGTAAATTTATTGCTCAAGGAAATTAATAGAATCCCAGTTCAAACCGGAGACCTCTGGCCCCCTTAGCAAGCATCCTACCACTAAACCAATTTAATTTTTTAGTTAATTTATTATTAGTATAATTTTAATAAACTTCTATTTTCTTTTCTAGATACAGCACAGATGAAATCCATTTTAATTTGATGGCTATTGTATCAGATAGGAAAATGTGTTATGAAAAAAGATTACAAGAGTTGTGTTCACAAACAGAGGTATATTTGTATACACTGTTCTAGGGCTCTACACCGGTATACGATATATATCGAATACCGGTATTGTAGGTTCGATAGATATATTGGATCGAACGTTTCCGTACTGAACAAAATATCGATCAATGGCGGTCATACATATAAATTTAATGGCCTGCAAGTCAGCTGATATTTTGTATCGCCAAATCAACATACTACTGCATTCGATTCGGTGTGGACTAATCTGTGGACGTCTTACACGGATTATGTCATGTTATGTTCTTTCAATCTAACGGAAGTAAGTGTTGCCGTTAGAATGTAGTTAAATGCACTTTTGTTTTTAATTGTCACTTTGATTTGTTCGGGCAAATCTGCAATTTAAAGATAACTTGATTGTACGTAAGCATTATGTCATGTGAAAAGCTAAAGTTCTGAACGAGTCTGTTTTTCTTTTTGCCGATCTTTGTTTAGTGTCATGCAAATATGATTGATTAGAAATAAAACTGAAACCGAACATCTACAAAATTTGGCTCTATATCGGTCAGAATGATCGATACGATATTCGTATCGATACAAAATGATATATTTGATTGTAATCTCTTTAATATTTTATAAAAGACAAGTGGTATGGAGACAGATTTATTGAAGTCACAGATCAGTCAGTTACAAATGCTGATAGGTGATGAAGATAGAAAAATGAAGAAATATAAGGTAACTAATAATGACCATTTCTATAATTTGTACTATCCTGTTGGCTGTGAAGAAACAAGTGTGATAGATTTCAATGTTTGGTGCAGCCTAAGTAGATATCATATAAGTGTTACTTGTAAAATTGTGGTAGATACTCTGTGCTTTCATTTGTCTGATACAAAACATCAACTGTTTAACTTTGTAACATTTTATGATATTAATGATAATAATAAATAGATAAATAAAATAGTTTTATTATTTTATTCATTTAATATTATTATTGTACAATGTTCCATAGTTTAACAGTTGATGCAATATAATATATTATTTTTATAATTTTGTTAATTAAATGATAATCATTGTAATAAAACTATTTTTAAGTTTAATGCTGTTAGAATAACAGCCTAAAATTGTTCTCATACATACTGCTGGACAACATGTGACTATTTGCTGTTCATAGGTATTTACAGTACTGACCTATTAATCACCTATAACTACTGTTTTTTATAGAGAGAACTCATTTTTTATTTCAGATTGAAAACATTCGACGCAAACATAATTACCTCCCTTTTATCATGGAATTATTGAAGATATTATCAGAGAAGGGTCAACTTTTACCTTTAGTAGAAAAGGTTTGTACTTGTTTATCTTTACATTTCCCCTTAGATGGTTTTCATTTAATGAACAGTCTTGGTAGTGGGGGAAGAAATACACTTGTCTATAAGAGTCTAAATCTGCTTTTATATGCCAGTGAAATATAGGTCCCTCTGATTAATTAAAGCAGTTAATCATGGCATGAAAATATTAGGGGTATAACGGTTAACCGATTTACCGGTTAATATTGCAATCCGAGTTCTAACGGTTTTTAACTGGTTCGTTTTTCCTTGAACTGATTTTTGTAGTTAAGTGTCATACTGCTTGTTTTTATCAGAATCTGATAGTTAAATGTTTTAACAAATGTCAAAATGAATTGAATACTTGAAATACTCTTACTGTGCTTTTAAAGGTTAAACATTTAGTCAATTGAAAGAAAAATATCTTCAAGAGTATGTTTCAAACCACGCATTTTTCTAATAATAGATTATTTTACATTTGTAATTCAAACATTTGGATAAAATATCATTTGAAAATACCCATATGCGTGCTCTGCTGATCGAATTAGGACAAGGTACATGCATTAACTAATGCTTTGCATGTCTAAGCAAAAAACCGATAGGTATTGCAATATATTGCAATACGAGTTCTGCATATTGCAATAGATTGCAATACGGTTTTTACCGTATTGTTACACCTCTAGATAATATACAGCTAAAAAGCAATTTGAGTGTTTACAGAAGGACATAAAGATATTACAACATGCACATACAAATATGTTTGATTAACAAAATACAAGTACATTGTGTGTGTTAAATTATATTTGTCTTGATTAAAATATTTTTAAATGATAATTATCATTTACTCGTAACTATTAGGCAGGGCTTGAATTTAAGCTTGCAAACTCTCGAAACATGAGTGGATTTTAGAAATTGCAAGTAACTTTTAACTTGAAAATTTTCGCGAGTTGAAATCGCTGCAAAGTATTACTGTCAAAACTAATAAGTTTCAAATCGGCATTGGAATGGCCACATAGATCGATAGTACAAATTTTTGCTTTACTTATGTGTATCGCTACATGATAGAATGAGCATGGTGAGTATACGTGTCACTGATGTTAAAAGCTAAATTTTTGACGTATTAAAAAGTTACGTCTGCAAACCATGATACCGTGGTACAATGTAGCAAGTATGTCCAATTGTGTGGAAAATTAAATAACGGATAGTGTAAATGAACCAAACATGTGACTTGTTTTCAATAACTAAGTGAATTGGGAGACTTAAAATCTTACACTGTTCGTAGAGTCAAAAAGTTGGAGAAAAAAATGGGAGTGATTTTTTTTCATTTTGCAGTTGAAATAAAATCAACTCGTGCAAGTCCCATTCTTAGTTAAATTCGAGCCCTGCTATTAGGCATGTAATACATGTAAATGATATCTGACCAAATTCAGCTTTTTCTTTTGTGCTTTATGATGAAATATGGTGTCATTCAATAAAAAATAATCTTAAATTTTTATTGTTAAGATGATGTCATCTTAGAAAATTAATGACATCATCATGGAGGAGACATGATGTCATGATGTATTTGTGTAAAATACAAAATAACATATCACAGAATTTAGCTTGAAAAAACCCAGAATATTCTATAATTTTGAAGTAAGATCTTTTTTTTCAACTCATGAGCTCAGAGTCATTACATATACCAAGGTGAATAGCGCAGTTGGTAGAGCGTCGGGATTTGGATACTCGTGCCCGAGGGGGTGTGGGTTCGAATCCCACCCAGGGAGGTTATAACCTTCAATGAAAATTTGACAATAATGTCGATTTTCCTCCATTGATTAGATAATATGGAGAAGTTTCCGGCCTTGTGGAAGGGTGAGTACTGGTTATAGACAATGGTCCAGGAAAGCCAGGTTAGGTGCGCTGGATGCCGTAAAATGACCTAAAATTGTGTTGACACGGTGTTAACTCCAAATAATAAATAAATAAATAGAGTCATTACACCTAAGTGGACAAACATCTTCTATATAAACACTAAATGCAGACAAGAAAATATAACAATGATACATGTACTATATTCTTGTATTCCAGGCAAAAGAAAAAGCAGATAAAAAGAAAGAAGACAAAAGTAAAGTGAAATAATATTCTCTGATATTCTCTCTTCATGTGTTCATATATGTACAAGATTTCAGCTCAACTTTTTATACATATTTTACAGCTACCACCTACAGATGACTGTATCAAATACTTGTATCATTGCAGGGCCCAAACCATCATATTTTGCCAACGGGCATCAACCTTTTTCTTGGGGAAAATTAGCGTGGTTTTCACTTATTTGGGGAAAATTGTCTTACTTCATTGCCAGTAAAAAAAGAATAGATTCATTAAATTATAGGTGTTACGTAGTCAATGAGTTAATCCAGTTAATTATTCAGTAAAAGTAACCACAAAAATCAACTTTTTGTTCTTGGCCTTTCAGGCCACAACCTCTCGGCCACAGTGTAATAGACACTCATTGTACACTTCAATATATTTTGAAAATTAGTCCCTGTCTAATAATTCGAGCCTTGACGATGTACTCTGATATCAGTATCGAGCATTGATACTACATTTTTATTCAATGTAATAAATATTCTTGCATAAGTGTCAGATATTGATCTAACTTTATGCACAATAATCCTATGTTACTTAAGTATATTAGATGATATGTACTGTGTCATTCAAAATAACCTTTACTCTTGTAAAAAAATGTGTTTTCATTCAACCAATTAATCTTATTTAAGATGTATTTACGCTTTAGAATATTTTTTTTAATTGGGTTTAATGAAGGCCAGCTCTTCCTACTGTAGGTTTCCTGGACACTTTTCTATCACCAGTACTAACTTACCCTATCACGAGGCTGACAATTCATGTACAGGGTATGACCCACTGCGACCGGGCTCGAATCCCCAATCTTCGGATTCCAAGTCAGAATTCTAACCACTACACCACTGCCGCGCGCTTTATAATAATCATAAGAGATTGTCACATTGGAAAGGGGAGTAATGCTACATGTGTACTCTATACAATTATTGTAAAGCATGTACATGTATCCGAAAATATTTTTTTTATTTCTCAAATATTGGTAAAAAAATTAAAACCAAATAACTTATTAACAAAAGTGTAAAGGTAATTATGTATGACACTGTATTTAGATACAGTGACCATGAAATTACTAATAAAGGTAAAAATTCAGGTCAATATTAACATACATGTATAGTCTGACAATATTAACCTGAGCTTGACCTTTATGCAAGAATATGTTAAAATCTGTATTTACAGTCTTTTTTGTCATTGTTTGTAAATCACGTTTTATGGGAAGCTTTTGGCAAAATACATGTACTTAACAATTAATTTTGTTTTCATAAGAATAAATACTTATAATCTGTGCCACAACATTGCAGACTTGCGTTTTTACCTATAAACCAATGCTTCCAAAATTAAAAACACAATAACATGCCATATTTACAAAATTGATTTATAGTCACTTAGGTTGTTGTTAACACGTGCATTACCTTATACACACATACAGAGACGATTTAATGTAAGTGAAGTGTGTAATTATTATAATAAGGTTGTTCAAGCTCAGGTTAATACTGTCGCACTATACAAACATTTGATACATCATTAGATTTTGGACCGTAACATACTTGTATGTACCTTTCTTATGACTGTGCAGCAGCGTGTTCAGTTACCTTGAACGTTCCAAAACGTTCTGTAACGGAAGTGTTGGAACAACTCAACCCATAGACAACTCAACCTGAGACAACTCAATCTCATACTAACGGATTGAGTTGTCCCAACTTTGAGTTTAGTTTTGCGTGGGTTGAGTTCTCCCTCACCCGTAACGTTAGCTAACAGTAGTTACTGAACGCGGGGCTGATTTCGTTGAATTAGTTGTGTTGAAGATATATTAATATTTTGTACTTTGATTATTTTTTACTTTGACTATGATTTGGTTTTGTTATATTAACAAAGAATTTTTTATTACAATATTATGTATTTCGGGACCTGTCACCTCATTCACAGAACTTGCATGCTTCTTACAGAAATTTGTATCAATATACTATTCATTATGGTTTTCTTTTTACTTGTGATACTAGGACTTATTTCATTGTCACTGTCATACTATCACCACAGTTTTAAGTAAAGAAATCTCATTTTATAAGCATGTTTAAGTGTAAAATTGTATTAAAAAGTTTGCTTGTAAATTTTTTGTTCGATGTCTATGAGTTAAGTCTTGTGTTTGTATTTATGTTCTATTTTGTCATTGTATTAAATATTAAGTGATTTGAACTGTTGTATAACTTAAAATGTTCTTATTTGACATTTGTAATTACACATGTACGATTATTGTACAGTAAAATAGTTCCATTTCTTATAATGTGTTTGTTTCGGATAACACCCTATTTTTTCAATAGTCAGTTTTTTACTTAACAACTTTTCCCTAAGCCACCCGGCTACCTCAATGGGTAGAACGCCAGAGGGGTCGTGGGTTCGATTTCCAGGAGGGGCATACTTTCGTGGAGATTGGTCATGAAATTATTTCTACAGTCATTCTCCCTCCTACCAATGATTTTTATTTATGTAGGGCAGTTGTCAGTCACTGACGAAAGTATGTGCTTAGTAGTTGGTTAACAGCTAGAGATATAGCCTTTCCAGAAGGAGTGAGTAGGTTGACTGACTGCCGTTTTATGACCTATACAATGTGTTGCTACGGCGTTAAACTCAACAAACAAACAACTTTTCTAACTCCACATTTAATTATCCTCCATTTCTTTACTTGTCAATGTATATAAACATACACAACTTGCAAATGGCTAAAAGCTTTTTAAAAAAATTGTGTAAAATTGATTGTGAAACAGTTAGTTTGCTAGGTCTATGACAAAAGTGCATTTCACGTTTTTTTTGCTTGAAAATTGCTACCAAAGAGTAGAATACTTACAAAACTACACATATCTGGTATGTAGGTATACAAACATTAGGTAAACACTACTTTAAAATTTCAAGCTATATAGTTTGTTTTTTCTCAACTGTCAAAACATGAATAATTTCAAGGTGGATGCGTTTGTTAAAATTATCATCATGATACATTCATGAGTTTCCAAAAGTGTGTACTATGATCGAGTAAATCTGCTAATGTGGAATGGTATGTTTTAGTCAAGATGTATTTAATGACAATAATGCCACCAGTACAAAAACAATGCATTCAGTCACTGTGAAATTATTCAAGCTTTGACAGTTGAGAAAAAACGGACAATAGTTATGGCGACGATGTCAGTAGATAGAGGACATGCTGTGACACAAGGTGGACTCCATTCGGAACTACTTAGGCGATTTTCCACGCAAATACACCTCGGATATCACGAGGAGCGAAAGTAGTTCCAACATAGAATCTAGCCTCGTTCCCGACGTTCACTCAATAGAACGCTGGCACACACACCAAAGCTCTTCAATGCCTGTAACTGATATTCACTGAAATCAAAGTTGATCCTTAAACATTTTTTGTGTACTCGATACTTTCTACAAAATGATCTGCCATGTTGGTTGTTTACATCGGCACTACTTAACCTATGAGGTTAATCGCCTGACCTCATAACTTGGTTGTATTCCTACTACGTTTGATATCCGAGGTATATCTTCGTAGATGATCGCCAAGGTCGTTCCGAATGGGTGGACTTGATCGCTAATAAAATTTGAGGTTTGACATGAAATCTATTACAAATACATGAATGCATTCAAATAGATTTACATTAGTTGTCATTAGTGTCAACAAAATAAATAAATTAGGAAGTGAAAGTAAAATAAATGTTTATTCATGCATCAGTGCATCATAGAAATATCGTCTGAAAAATAAATGTGGAGTTTGTTATGTATATTTGTTTGAGAGTACACTCAGTTTGTTGGTCTGTGGCAAAGTAGACTATGAGATTGTAAGATTTTGAATGTAGTGTCTCAAAGGGTTTGCTGGTTTAAGCTACACCCAAGTTGGTTACACCCTTCCATGAAAAGTGGAAATATTGTCGATTTTCTAAATAAGTTAGGCATAAAGAGCTGCTAGTAGCCTCGCAGAGGGGTAGGTCAATACTTGTTATGGACCTGAATACTAGTCCAGGGAAGCTTGGTTAAGTGAACTGGCCATTGTTAATTATGGCATTAAACCAAATTGCAACATCATACTTACTAATTTTAGGCCATGTGATAGAGTGTCTTGAACCCATAACGCTCTTACCGTGACATTCTCTAATGACATTTTAAAATAGATATCTGACTTGTCACTTCATTCCTTTTGAGAAAAACTGTCGGTCAATTTCTTCCCCTGGGATATATAAACACAGCCTACGTTAAATGACTAAAATGTTGATAAGCGGCTATATGTATATAATATATCACCACAGGGGTGGTTCCAGGATTTTTTCTAGGGGGGGGGGGGGTCTGAACCTTTTTTAGAGAGGGGTGTCTAAACTTTCGAACTACAACCACATTATACACATTTTGAAGAATAATGCTACATAGTAATACTAAAAACTACATAACCATTAAATCTATGTTACGCACTGAGAAAAATCGCTTCATGCTACTTAAAAATGACTTACAGTCATGAAATACACTAATGGACAGGTACATGTTGGAAATTCCAGGGGGGGGGGGGGGATCCGGACCCCCTGACCCCCACCATGTATTATAAAATATTTCATCACCTGTTTGCTAGATAGGGTTGCACACATGTACTTTACGGTATTCATAATGAGAAAGTGGGCAACTTATTTTCTAACCAGTCATGTAGATGTTGCTTCACTCGCAGATATTGACAATTATCAAAGCTATAGCTGTACATGTATTGATGTATATGTGCAATAAGTATTGTTACTAACCGTTGCACCTCTAATAATAAGACCGTAGTCACTCGTGGTATACATACTGTACATGTATACATGTACTCTCAATTATTTTGTTCTCTGATCTGGTTGTCTCCCTTTGACCGTAAAATGAAAGTAGACTTAAGGCCAGTTTCATAAAGAAATCGCTAGCCAACGCTTCGTCCCCTGGTACCCTCGATTTGGTATTACATACTTATTATTTTAGTTGCCTGGTTCTAAGTCGTACTTTGACAGGTAAAAGTACGCCAGGCAAAACATGATAATTGCCGCGCCCGATGTAATGAATTAGGTATGGGATAATTATGTTTTCAAATAAACATTTCTCACTACACAGGCTTAAATCAAAAGATCATTGTATAAGAATTACAGTGAATACTTTTTTCTAGTTGTTCGGTTACATTTTTGCTAGATAAAGTATCCGAAATTCTAACGAGACTAATCCACGTCCGAATTGTTTTTACTTCGAGACATGTTTTTTGCCAATCGTTCGTTAAATATATGTGTAATCAGAAAACTCCAAATCGAATTACCTATATAGTACCGTACTCCTACTAAAGTAACAATCGTCAGCAAATGATCATGCAAGATTAAGAAAATGTAAACCAAAATTTTGTTACCTGAATTATAACTGAGGGGGTAGCCATTATTATGGTTTGACTGACCCGATAACGATAGTTGTAAGAGGCAGGTAATCAAGACTAATTACTTCATGTGCAAGAAAGTTACTAGAGGACAAAGCGCCATCTAGCGATTTCTTAATGAAACTGGCCTTATACATGTATGTATGCATTCGTGTAGCCCGACGTGATTTTTACTTTCAATTCTAGGGGTAATGTCCCAAGTGATATTGTATTTCTTCAGTCATGAACTGTATTCTGAACTTTCCGCCAGTCTTCGTTTTACCCCTGCTCCATGGGTGTAACTGTAAGTAAAATTTAACATACACAAAACATCCAAAGGAGCAGATCTAGGATTTTTTTTCTAGGGGGGGGTCCGAACTTTTTCTAGGGGGGGGGGATCCAAACTTTCGAACCACAACCACATTATACACTGTTTGCAGAATAACGCAACATATTGATATGAAAGGCTAAAAAACCATTAAATCTACGTTATGCACCGAGAAAATTTGCTTCAAGCTACTTAAAATGACTTACAGTCTAGAAATACTCTTGTGGACAGGTACATTTTGGAAATTCCAGGGGGGGGGGTCCGAACCCCCTGACCCCATGACCCCCTGCTAGATCCACCCTTTGATCCAAAAACGTATAAGATTTCTGTAAAACATACGGAAAAATTATTTATGTTCTCCGCAACTTTCAAATTTTCGTTACAATTACATGTTTTGTTTTGAGTTGGTAGAATTGGGTTACAGCTAATATGATTTTCCAAATGACATTACTGTTACTTGCAATAAAGTAAAATTAATAAATGGTGCCTAAATTATTCTTACAGCCCAATCTAAAGTTATTGTTACGTGGTTATTAGACCTTGATTTAGATCTATAGAATAAGCCTATATTTTGACACAAAAGTCAAGGGTTTTAGGAACAGAACAGAACTTTATCTAATAAACGTGTGCAAAGTACATAGTTATAATATAATTTGCTGGTTCAGTGGAAAACGGTCGTAACTCAATATAAGAAAACAGTGAGTAAGGACCGTTTAGCGCTAAACCCGCCTTATATACAATAAATTTCAACTACAATACCAAGGTTTCTATTTAAAATCGGAAATATATCAGCATTTTAGGTAATTAACATAAGTAAACAAATATCAATATTTAGCAATAGTCGCAAATTTTAGGGGGTTGCTGAGGACTCCCCTAATTGAAAATGCTTTATTCGGACCTGTGTTGTTTACGAGTCTTTAGTTTATAGTCACTCTAAACTATTACAGAGATTTATGGCAGACTATTCAGACGTCGAAATTAAAGAACTTTTCTTAAATCTTAATTCTTTAAAATGACAAAAACATTTACTTTCATCTTATGTTGAAATAAATGTAATCATCTTCTGGGAATGTCCATTTATAATGGTCTCGTGAGGATCGTCGTCAGATTTATAGGAATAACGTACGACAAAATACTGGTTGCTACATCAATAAAAACACGAATAGTGACAAAGTAATCCGAATAAACGTCGCTTGAAATTGAACGCTGACAAATAAAATATGTTTTGATTCGAAAATTATGGTGATTAAATGAAATTCGAAACAAAATGAATCTTACATTTGGAAACATTCCGGCTTTGTTATACACGACATATTGACTTAAAAGTGACAACTAAGCAAATTTTAGATCCGAAGTCAAAGTTTGATTATAAAATCCTATCAATTTTCGTTGCGTCAACATTTTATTCGCGTGTTTAGAAGCAATTTGAGCCATTTATTTTAAACAACTGGTCTTTGTTCTCTGACCCCTATTTTTTCTGATCCATTTAGTGATAATGGTATGGTATGATGCCCGGTTATATGTACTTAATTATCCCTTTCCAAGTAGTGAATGAAATAAAGTATGTAGAACGTTTATGGTTTTCGTCGTCTTGTTGTTGACATCACCATGTTTCATATGGTTCGATTTTGTTTTGTTCTACGTCTTTTCAGAGCAATTAGAGACAGAATCAGGCGGCATTAATCCAACCATATTGTCTTAAACCTTATTAGGACAAGAACAGAGCAGAACAGAACAGTAAATTCATTCTAGACTCTCACAGTTTCTCAAATGTCTATTGTCACTCAAAATAAATAGTGAAAAGTATAGGTGTCGAACTCACGACCATACACAACTATGAGAGTTTACGGTGACTTAAAGTCATCATCTTTAATTAAATCGCTGAAAGTCTTAAGTTATACCACAAATCGAAAACTATCGACGACAATGCCTTACCAGTTTAACCTGCGGAGTGATACATGTGGCTCTGATTTACTACACAGTCAATTTTCATTCGGAACACCCTCGACCTTTCATCAATGAATAATCTCGGAAGGATTCGTGGGGGGTCTTCACTGGATTTTGGTGATTTTACTACCTACGCGAGGCGAAGCACGTAACGGTTACACAAAATAGTTCTTCAAGTATACACACAGATCTTTGTCTAAACATATTTATTTGTTTTAAATTGAACCAAATATTGTTCATCGGTATCATTGAAATGAGTAATTTCAAATTTACGGACTAAAAACGAAACTTCAGTCATCGCCTAAACGATCGTGTAACTTGTTTATATAGTTTCAAAATGGCGCCTAAATATGTCCGAGGTTATTCGTAGCGAATGGCCGAGGATGTTCCGAATGAGTCAATTTCTAGGCGATAAAAGTAGTTCCGTCAGTGACAGGTATTTACTTATATTGATAAGCGTTTGGAAGCTAGGGGCGTAGTCAAATAAATTGATTGTGTCTGTAGCTGTTTAATGTAAGGATACTGCGGTCATTTATTGTATTACTTGAAGTTTTAAAAGCTGTATTACAGTATTGTACTTTATGTATCATTTTTAACTACTCTAATGAACCTAAAGTATTTGTACGAAAAATGTACAGGGGAAAACTGTACTTTAAGATTTTGTATGGCAAGAAGAGGAAAATAAAATCTTTATAATATTTGTCAGAAATACAGATAGAAAAAAACACGCCGCCCGCATGTTTTTGCCCTGCACGATTCGTACTTGAATCTAATGTGTAAGGAGTAATCATTAGTATGGATTTGTTAGGTTTGAATGTGCACGAAAGTCTTTCTGTTTTTCAATACTTTGATTAATACGTTGCAAGTATGTGTCACGAAAGAAAAGAACGTACAAAGACCACACTGGTAAATGCCATGGAACTTAAAAAATGATAAGATATTGTTGTGGTCAGACATTCCATCAAATTCTCTCGATTGACTGATAACATTGGGTCTGAATCATGGAAAATGAAAGTATTGTCAGAGTAGAGCAACTTTAATTAAATGCTTGACTGATTATTTTATCTCGGTGTATGCATTTAGTTAGCTAACATAAATTGTCTGCCAAACAAAGGAAGAGACAATTTCAATGTTAAAATTAAAACCGATGACAAATTACTTCGAGGGGTTTCTTTCACGACTTTAACGATCAATCCACGTTTGACGAATCTTGTGAAAAAGTTGACTTTCACAGAAATTTCGTTGCCCTGGTTACCAGTATCAAAGAAGAACTTGATTGTGAGAAAATTGCTGGTTTTCTTCGCTAGACGTGGACAGATGGCGAATTATTGAGTCTATTAGTAGAAATACATGCTATTATTTGCTTTAAGAATCGGTGAACAACACTGTTTACAAAGTGGCACGTCACATTCGTGGTACGGTATGTCAACTTTGAACCGAGTTTTAAGTGCTTCCCAAGTAAAACGTCTATCAAAATGTTTTCATGTGTATTAAAAGTTTGTGACAAAATAACGATCGTACTCAACGAGATTAACAGTCTGAAATTATGAGAATGGAAAACCGATCCATTACCTCTTGTCAATTACTTTTTATGTCTTCAAAACAATACAAAATTTGGAGATTTTACGCAAATATCCAAGATTAGTTAAGTATGCCAGAATGATGGTGGCACTTTAGGATATCTGCAACTGTAATACTTTATGAATGCGTAGACAAATTCTAGGCTGAATGCAGGCACGTAGGAACATTTTCAGATTGGGGGGGGGGCTAATTTGTTCAGATTTATTTTGAGAAAAAGAAAACGTTACCTAATGTTACAGTACTTATGTTTAAGTTTAGTTTTACACTGCATTTGTGCATTTTTGAAGAAAAAACACACATGTATCAATCGTTTTAGTGACAGATTAAATAAAGATCCTCAATCACTATAACTGCTGAAAATATTGGGGGGGGCTAAGCCCTCCCCTAGCCCCCCCCTGTTCCTACGGGCCTGGAATGTATGCCTACGATGATTAAAATGTGGACAAAGGTGGTGTTCCATTCGGGCCCATTGTCTTTTTTCTTGTTTCTTGATTTATCCTCTGATCTTTTTCATGATAAAATTATATATATTTTCCAACGTTGAATATGTGACAAATGTTATTTGTATTGTCTGAACTGTATATTGATGATGTACTATGTACAAATCGTAAATAAAATATATGTTCTGTTCTATTCTGCTAGAAATCAGGCACCAGACTTACAATTATATTTTAGAGCGAGTGACTTACCTTAGTAGGGTTTTCACTCAAGGTTTTTCATATAGCGCTTTTTTATTACAGCACCAATATCAGAATTCATTGCTATGTCTGGTTTCACTGCTACTCATAGTTGCAGATAAAACAGTACCTTCGATAATAGCTTACATCAGCTTATATACTTAAAAATGCAAAACTTTTGGAAAAAAGTGCAAATGGGACCAAAACTTCATTAAGATATTTCAAATTTAAAAAGTGCTCCGAAAACTAGAAACATGCGGCTTTTCCATGTCATTTGCACAAATTTGATCAAAGAACCAGAAAGGCTTTATTTTTCAACTTATATCAGCATGGGTATTTATTTCCCTTCTTTGTTTATAGTAACGTGAGTAATCAAATAAAACCGTAAATGGGACCAAAACTTTACAATTTTACAAAAAAATAAA
The DNA here is from genome assembly GCA_025267735.1 of Mactra quadrangularis. Taxonomy (NCBI): domain Eukaryota; kingdom Metazoa; phylum Mollusca; class Bivalvia; order Venerida; family Mactridae; genus Mactra; species Mactra quadrangularis. The sequence continues at coordinate 22,609,957 of CM046311.1, read as the reverse complement.
AACAATCAAATGAAAGAAGACAGTTTAAACTTTTTTGCATCATTTGCACAAAATTGATATCTTAAAAAATAAAAGAGTTATGACCGTTCAAAGAAAATTTCCCTATACTTTTCTATTGAAAATCGAATATCGACTTGGGATTATGTATGGGCCTAAAAGTTGGACATGTTTGTTTCTGATCTATTTAGCTTTGCTGTGAAACAAGTCTTTACAACTTATTTTAATCACTATCGAGTCCGATTTCTGGTCAACCAGTACTGGGCCAGTAAGATAAAGTTTCTTGCTCAAGGAAACGACGGAGTAGGTTTAGGATGGGATTCTAACCAATGCGGAGCTGGCTATTCAATTATTACCATTTCAACGTTGTAACCTTCGGCCACGCTTGTTCATAATTTTAGATATTGATTTTTGTGTTATGTTTTTACTTAGGCACAGTTGAGTCTTCAATTATCGACATTTAAAACCACACTTTGGTATTAGTCTTTTCTGTCCATTAAATCCTCAATATGTAAATAAGTTTATAGTATTTAGCTCAAGAAAAACAAAACACGTACCGAACAGAATTGTTCATTGTGGAATCATAACAAGCTTTGGTATACAAAATATTTATTTGGTTCTATGTTGTGCGTCCACAATAACAAGCCCCATAAGGTACCTTATATTGGTCAAATTAGTCTAAGAAAAAGCTATGCAATGCGACATGACATATATACCTAACATTTTAACTGTGCCAAGCGATGCATCAATACTGACAGGCAAAGCTTCTTAAGCAACTGCTCCATTTCTACATGTTCATGGTAGTAGTCTGACTCAAATCCCCTCTATCAGAGGGAGGGTACAAAAAGGATATAATCAGTTAGCTATACTGCTGTTTTCCTCCTGAACCATGGTTGTCCCTTCATAAGTTTGTTTGTTTGTTTTTGTTGGGTTTAACGCCGTAGCAACACATTGTATAGGTCATAATACGGCCGTTTTAACGCCGTAGCAACACATTGTATAGGTCATATAACGGCGGTCAGTCAACCTACTCACTCCTCCTGGAAAGGCTAAATCTGTGGATTTAGCTGTTAACCAACTACTAAGCACATACTTTCGCCAGTGACTGACAACTGCCCTACATATTTAAAAACCATTGGTAGGAAGTAGAAATAATTTCATGACCTAGCTCCACGAAAGTATGCCCCGCCCGGGAATCGAACCCACGACAGTAAAAATGTTAACTATAAATGTCAAGTCGATCAGTTAACTTGCGTGCTACCAACTGAGCTAGCCGGGCGGCTTTCATTATTGAGAGGAAACTTTTTTTAACGTCGTATTCAACACACATTTTGGTCTTATATGCGACGGTCAGCTCTTCCTACTATAGGTTTTCTGGACACTTTTCTACACCAGTACTAACTTACCCTACTACGAGGCCGACAACTCATGTACAGGGTAGGACCTGAGAGGATTCAATGTACACTATAAGATATAACAACAACAGATAATTTTAACATTTTATTTAGAAAATAATTGTCAGTGTTCACTGACATACATACTAAATAACATACAAGACTCATTTAAAGGGCAAACTCAAAAAATGACGTCATACATACTTATGATTCAAAAGAATAAACCTCTAACATGGTAACAACTTGGAAACAACAAACAACCATTACTTCCCGTATAAAATGGCCGCGGTTTTAAAGCGTACTATTAACACTTGCATGGCAGAAAACTTGATACCGAAATGATGTAAGAAGCTAGCATTCGGAACTACCTCGGCGATCTTCCACGCAGATAGATATATCTTCGTAGATGATCGCCGAGGTTGTGCCGAATGAGAAGCTAGATTAGTGCTGTTGTTTTAAACAGACTGGCTTCAAACTTAGTGGTATCAATCAAGGATTTGACATATTTCAAACGTAAAGAGTCTTTTATAACTCAGTCTGGAAATGTCTCATTTCTGCGCATGCGCACAAACCAAGGTCACATTTTATACCGGAAGTGAGGGTAGAAATAAAAAAGACAAAATCTGAACTGATTTCGAATTCTAATGCACATGGCATGTGATATTCGAAACAAATAATTTCTGTTTTGACGACACAAAAATGTAAATCTACAGTAACTTTTAAACATTGCTTAAAATACATATATACGTTTAATATACTACTAAAGAAGATAAATATCATGAAAAAATACTCAAACTTATTATTTTGCTTCTGGAAGAATTAATGCATTGTTCTTTTTAATTTAAGACTTCATATAAATCAGTTTTTGATTTAAATCCAAATTCAAAATTATATAAAACGTCGAGATCATCAAACGAAAACATACTTTAAGCATTCCACCTAATGTTACTATGAAAATAACTGTATTCCAAGTGTCGTTTAACATTGCAGATAAAAACAATGTGTTAAGAAGGAAGACAAACCCTAACAAATAATGTAAGTCATATAACTGATACAAAACCAAACCAGTATCACAATAACTTTTATAGTAATTATTAAACATTACGTGATTAGTAAAAGTTTCATATATTAGTGATGCAGACTTCAATGACAAAAATAATGTTTAACATTTTGTCTGTAATATTGCGAGCAAGTTGACCTGACATTAACCTTTTATACCATTGGCATCGTGGTCAATAAAATAACACGTTCCCCTATATATAGTCCCACGAATACATGTGTTCTACACATTGTATAGGTCATATAACGGCGGTCAGTCAACCTACTCACTCCTCATGGAAAGGCTAAATCTCAAAAATCTCCACGAAAGTAAGCCCCGCCCGGGAATTCAACTCACGACCCCTTGATCAGTAGACTTGCGTGCTACCAACTGTGCTAGCCGGGCGGCGTTAACGTTTTTTAATTAAATTTTACATAAATTTGTATTATTAAAATAATGTCAGGTCAACTAATTCGCACATCACAGAAACAAACACACAAATAAGTTCATATGTACTCACAGTTACAACATGGTCTTGATAATAAATAATAAAAAGGACCTATCACACATGAATACACACTAATTCGTTAAATTTTATGGGGGTCACAACCTTTTTGAAGATAAAAGACTCTGAGTAACATTCTACACATCACGTTACGATAAACACAATATACCACGTGATTAATATATGATCACGTGATAATTTACACTATTCACCACGTGATTATAAATGATCACGTGACAATTTACACTATTTACCACGTGATTTTCAATGTAAAAGCACAAGCATTTGACATTTAGCTCTATGCACTACACGTGTTATGTTATCACTTGACGAAATGCATTATTTACCAAGTGAATTATAATAATTTATGATCATGTTACTATAAACGCTATACCACGTGACTTCTATTTAATCACGTGAATATAAACGCTATACCACGTGAATTATATTTGATCACGTGACTTTAAACGCTATACCACGTGAATTATATTTGATCACGTGACTATAAACGCTTTACCACGTGACTTATATTTGATCACGTGACTATAAACACTTTACCACGTGACTTATATTTGATCACGTGACCGAATCAAATAAAGATGTCACTATCACATGACTAATACAACAAGATGAAACCGACGACAACATTGAGATTCTCAAGAAAAATCTATCTACACAAATAAGAACAAAATAGTACATACATTTAGAATGTCGTTGAAAACTATTTTATCTATACACGTATGAAAGGAGAGTCAATACATCCCATACTTGTACCCAGAAGTCACCATGCTCCACAACCAATCAGAGTGTATCATTCTTGACCGTAAGACTGAGAAACTTGATAATCTCTGGGTCTGAGAATGATGCAATCAAGATAACTAATAATGATTTCTTCATAACTTACATTCATTTATAATTTTATTATTGGACTGACTCTTGTTAAGTAGACAAGTTCTGGATATATTCAAAGGTAAGCGACACAATAATAAATTATTTAATTTTTTTGATTCTGTTCTGAATACTGAATTAAAATCACTTAAACTACAATAACCATTACACTAAATTTAACTAGAGTATGAATTAAGACAAACATAAAACTTCAATTTCAGATAAGTAAAAGTAGAGAATTTAAGCATTAGTCATTTTGTGTAAAAAATTATGTATGTGCTGGTTACACTATTCTGATGACGCCAGCCACAATCATGACGTAGAAAATTGATAATGTTTGTCAGTAAGAACATATCAAAGAATAAATAAGAGCAATATAAAACATTCCACATAGAAAAATGAATATGTGTGATGTCATTTTAAGAAATGAGTGACGTCATGAATATCAAACCCTGTTTTACCAGCATATAAATGTTTATTATTATTTTTTGTAATTCTTAGATGCTAATAGTAACTTATATTCAGCGATAACAAAATTCAATTTGTGTTCCAAATTGTAGAACAGAATGGGGTGTTATCTATCAACTATGGACCATCATTCTTAGCATTCACTATCATTTACATTAACATAAACGAATGGACGTGGATTGCGAAAGTCTATTTTACAATTCCATCCTTTACTGTCTTACAATGAAATGTTTTGTTATTATGATGCTTTACTGCTATTAATTTCAAGTGCTCTAATAAGATCAATATCTGATCTGCTTTATCTGTAAAATGCAAGGTTTTAAGCAATAAAATGTGACAACATTAGACAACCATCATTAAAAAAATCTACTTGTATAAAATCTGTTAAGGACGACATTCATAGTAAGTAATCAATGTCTTTTTATTGCCAGTTTTAGCAATGCAATGTAACAAATTTCGACAGTTTTCATTTTAAAAACAAACATTTCTACTTGTTTACATTCTATTAAAACGACAATCACAAATAGAAGAAATGCGCAAAGTCAACAAATCAATGTCTATTTTTGACTGCAACAAAGGGTGAATTCAAGCTAGTTAGAGCCAAAGTCTGCAATATGGTATAGTAAAGCAATACCAACATCATATACATTAATATCACTAAAACTTTGACACAATCATTAAAGTTAATCAGTGTTCAGACAGTAAAGGTCCCAAAAGTAGAATTATGTTTCCAGATAGGGATATTTATTTATCAGATAAAATAAACAGTTGTTATATGCTGTGACATAATCTAGAGTCTATATAGACATGTAATTACACAGGCCAGTACAAAATTACATTTGTGTCAAGACTATGAGTTATATGTCTGATTTGATAGACTACAGTAACAGTCTGTAGATAGAACAATCTTTAACTCTGTCTACAGTGCCTACTAAAAGTTTGGAGACATAGGAAAAAAACTAAAATTCCTAAATTTCAATTATAATTTTTGTAGAAACGTTATATCTTCATATACATTTAAATTTGTTGGTGATAAAATGGAAACACATTTCAATTTCGTGAATGTATCACATTTATAAAATTCAGCATCTGATATTTCAAAGCTTCCAAAACCATGTTAAATGAATTTGTTTCCTATGCTATGTTGGTAGTCTCAACAACAAATAGTACCATAAGGAAACAATACACAAAACTAAAATGCATTTCGAAATAAATATTAATCAAATTATTGATAAAACTTATGTAGTTGGCTAAATCAGTAAAAACGTCTTCAAACTTTTGGGAATTGCATACACACATTATATTAGGTTCCTAAATAGATAATACTGCTTTATCAGAAGATCAGTTTAATTGTTTTTGTTGCAACACATTGTATAGGTCATATAACGGCCGTCAGTCAACCTACTCACTCCTCCTGGAAAGGCTAAATCTCTGGATTTAGCTGCTAACCATCTACTAAGCGCATACTTTCTTCAGTGACTTAAGATCAGTATTAGATACTTTCAGATAAATACTAAGTAGTATAAATGCTTCTATTCTAGTATTTGTTACTGATGGTGCAATCTAAAGCATTAATCCAAGTTCTTGTACAAACTGTTGCTTATGTTTTCAGAATGCTGTACTATTTGAAGAAGGTTTATTACCATAAAGATGTAAATCTGGTTAAGCATTGAAATATGTTTTGTTGCTAAAAGATAGAAGAGTCTTATTTGCTGCATTCTAAAATTAGTTGCTTGGCAACCAACAACGCAAATAACAACTTTCCCAAAATAAATCAAAGGTGTTTAAGACTATGAATAATTGAATAACCTGAACAACACTAATGAAATCTAAAACTACACAAAGCACCATATACAAAACAACAGTTAGTTAGAACAGGTCGAACATCAAGAGATAACTTACTGAACAGAAAACAAACAAAATTGTCAGAAATTCCGTCAAGGAAGTACTAAATTCAATTGGATCTTGCTAAGCTATGCAAATTGAATTAGCCTGAATAAGTGGTATTCTATCGGTCTGACGGACCCGTCTGGCACATTCCGATGTTTTTCGTAAAATGTGATTTCGCTGTGAATTGTACATTACTTAAATTGTTGTTTTTGGAAACAATGATCATTTACAGACATAAAAGTCTGGCTATATATATATTTATCTACTAATACACACGTACCACAAAGCACCATCAATATTTAAAATGTGACTAAATTGTGACGTCATACAAATATACCGTTTTTAATGTTGCATGACCTAGTTTATTAAACTATTTGGTATTTTACGTTTCAGCTTTTATAAAATAAATTTCATGAAATAAAAATATGTCACATGAATTGACAAAAAAGGGAATTAAATGAAGTGCTTATATTTTCTTCCTTCTTTTGAATTACTATCATTAGATTCTACATAAAAAAGATAAAACATCTATCGCAAATTGAGTACACACATTTTATAAGTGCATACATAATCATACATCTACAATTGTGTACTGTAAAATTTGTTAAACTAGTAAAACGTTTACTCAGGCAAATATCATAACAATAAATAACTTCTAATTTATGTACAGTAGGATTGGTCAACATGAAAAACAACGGAAGTGACGTGTCTTTGCACATATTACGTCAAATATAATGACATATTGATGACGTTGTAAGACTTTTACTCGATTTGTTAAGTGTAGTCACGTAACAACATACGTCATCAAATACCATATTATACGTCATCAATTACGTAAGCACAACCACGTTAAACATAGAATCAGTTCAAAAGTATGCACAATTGATTTATATGAATATATAATTAAATCTAAATATATATATATAATTATAAGTACAATCGTTAGGATAAATGTACACAAACAAATATATACAAATAAATCACAATTAATTTCTGTCATAGAACTTCACGGATCATCTGCAACTAATTTTTGAAAGTAGGTCAACATATAAGAGTTAATACATTCAAGCACACGAATGTGAAATCCTGTGTAATTTCCGATTCACTGAAGTTATTTCATTGTCTAAATATTACGAAAATTTCACAACTTGTCACAAGTAGGAAAGTTGAAATGTCATAGACATCTTTCAGTCTCTGGTGCGTGTTTGAATGTAATAAAATGTTCGAAATTATATCAAGTCGAGGGAACAAAATAGATCCACACACCAAGCGTCATTTGTTTTAAAAATATGTAAATTTTACTGAAAACATACGTAGTCTATCTTTTTTCAATGTTGATTAATCACACACACAAGAATATTTCATTAAATTTCCAGAATGGTAAGCCTTTTGTTAAGGACCAAGTCTCTTTTGAAAGAGTTACATAGTAAACAACTTACACACTGCTCAGCATACAACGAAATATGTGAACAATTAACAACATATTTTTCAATACCATATCTGAAGCGGAACAAAAAGGTGGGGGGCAGTTAACTCACATGGTCTAAATTATCTTTTCTTGGATCATAACCCATATTTTTACGACACAAAAACATATTGATCTCTCTAAACGACGGTCGTTCACTCTCTTGTCTATTCCAACATTCACACATTAGGTCATAAATTTCCTTTGGGCAGTTGGGAGGATGAGACAACACGACATGTTCATTATCATTTCTATAGTAGTGTCCAGCGTTAGAAATCACTTCCTCATCGGTGAGACCTTCAAATGGTTGCTCTCGTGCGAATGTTAAGATTTCCCATAATGTTACAGCAAACGACCAAACGTCACTTTTAGTCGTAAACTTACCCTGAAGAGAAAAATGATAATTACGGTTAAGAGTTAAAAACATGAAATAAAGTTACATTGTATACATAACAATCCAGTGAAGCTTTGTCCTTTGAACTGTAAATGATGTAACTGCATTAACACTGTAAAAAGACAAAATTTGTCAACCCTCCCAAATGAATAATATATATATATATTATTAATGGCACTCTCAATTCACTGTAACTTAAAGTTTAAACGTGTAAATATTGACCATTGTTTTATGGTGCTTATACATTATACAATGTACAATGCATGTTTAGGCGATTTATAGATTGCGTTGCTAGTTCAATCTAGAAAGTGACAGGGTGTAAATGACTGAAAAACCACAAACAAATTACCATTCCCAATATTTATACATGCCAACACATGAGACGTACTTTATGTCTTATTGCCATTACTTTATCTAAATCCACGAAAAAACTGTTGAATATTTTATAGTATCATCATGTTGATTAAAATAGATTAACGATGCTTACATTTAGTACATTTAGTCATCAAAACTTAGAATCGCCAAAACAACCGAAGTTGTGTTGAAGGTACAAAGCCAGATATCCCATAATAGATACTAACGAATTTCCGGAAATGTAGGTCAATCGGAGTTATATTTATTATCATTAGGTGATTAGTTTTACGACATCACCGGTTTCAGCAATTTCTATTTCCGGTTGGAACCACAAACAAACAATCATTGTACTCAATGGACGAAGCTTCACGTAAAACAAATGACATGGATACACGATGAATAGTAATGAACATGAATTATGACATTATTAATCTACAAGAGCATGATATCGAATGGATTTCTGGGTAAATATAGCATTCATTTTTTTCTGGGAAAAAAAGTATTAAAAAACAAAAAAATATATCAAACGCCTACATTTTGTTATGATTTAGGACAAAATCATGCTAGCAATTTTAATCTCAATACAAGTACATAATACACGACTTTCATTCACATATAAAGAACTCCACAATCCCTAGATAAGTAATATACAACTGTTTAAGTATTGCATGCGGAAATTTTTACATTTATGTCAAATCATTCAACAAGAAAATAAATGATGGCAGCGGCAACTGCTGATAAAGTTGCTGCAACTTTTAATGTATCATCCGCAAATACTAAGAACAACATCATCAGCTTTATTACTTTCCATTTTCGGATGCAGCAATAAATAAACAATGGCTCAATTACCAGTAGGATTGATTCCCAACCCATCCATCGTATTGGTAAAACTGCTCTTCCTTCGATACGGTAGTAATCAGAACTATATAGACTCCGGCTCATACCAAAGTCAGATATTTTGATGGTACAATATGGGCCAACCAGACAATTTCTTGTGGCAAGATCACGATGAACCATGTTTAATGATTCTAAATATTTCATTCCAGATGCAATCTGGGAAGCCATGTAGATCAAACATCCATAACTGAAACATAAAATGTAATTTATTTGTAGCAATTTTTAATATTTAACAACTTCTTTTTATATATTTTTCAATTAGCATTAACTTTAAAAATAAACCTTAAACAATCATTCAAAACGTAATCCATATTGATGGACTTATAATTAAATGTTTAAACAAAATGAACGAAGGTTTTCATCTATACCAACGATACGACTAAATCTAACAAAGAAGTTCAACAGTCAAGCAATGTAACCAGTTATTCTAGTACAGTAGCTGAACTGGAAGAATAAAGTAAAAAAAGGAAAAAAATCTTTGGACATTACCTTAATATTTTGGCATTAGGAGTTTGTATATGAGTTTCTGGCAAGTGATCCAAGAGGAACTGATTCAGATCCCCGTACTTCATATACTCGACGATCATACAAAGGGGTTCCTCAGTGGTACAGACCCCTAATACCCTAACAATATTAGGGTCCTTTAACATAGACATCACTTTCATCTCTCTATGAAAGTCAGACCTGTTATGAATAGAAAACAATGTTTAAGAAGTTAGAATAGTGGCAAAAATACACAAGCATGTATTATGATTATGGCATAAAATGCAGTAACTTATTGCTTCCCAACTATTATAAATAAAATAGATATGTCGAGCCTGAGTAATTTGAACTTGGTAAGTTGTAGTTAACAAAACCATCGTTCTTCGTTAAGCACCGGTAAGTGACGTGACTAATTTTCTCGTTATTGGCATGTACCACAATGACCATACAAACAAAGGCACTATATATTTTAGTCAGAAACATTTAGTCTTTTTAACAAACAAGCATCGTAGGAAAACTGATTCATGCTGTTTCCATAGTGGAATTTGGAGCTCAGCATTGAACACACAAATACAAATCAACCAGATACAACTAATATTTAAATAAAAGCATATGTTACCATGTATGTTACTAGAATTCTATATTCTTGATAGAACGATGATAAAATGTTTTGATAAATTTAAATGCAATTGACATTACACCAGACCTGCCAATTATAATGTTCATAATTCGTTTATTAATGAAAGGATTAACGTATACTTGGACAAACATAGTCGCATGTCTTTGGACACAACGGATTATTTGTTAACCAAATCAGCCACTTGTCTAATGGCGTGGTTATAGTAGCCTCAGCGTAATGTCAATTTAGTTAAGACGCTGTTATACAAATAGGTACACCCGCTATCGTGGTATAGATATGCAAGCTCAGTTGTGATCTCATAATTTTTATGACCAACATTAGCTTTATTTGCATCAAGAAATACAACGTCCATGTTACCAGAATGAGTCCATGTAGAGATGTACCAAATGATAGTTGAAACATTTACGAAGATACTCAGTAACTCACTTTACCTTGTTGAAAGCAATGGTCTTTATTAAAAAGTGAGTTAGCTTTGTTGTTATTTAAATAGTATCATTTTGATTATTTTGTTCAAGGTACGTTTGTGAGTTATCGAGTAATACTCCATGCAAAAGTTGTTAGTATAATGAAAGAGTTAGTAGAAAAAATATCAGTACTTTGCGCACCTGGCCCGGTCATCAGCACTCTTACGCAGGATTTTAACAGATACAAAAACCGGTCCAGATTTCCTTCGAGTCATCATATAATCACCACTTAATGAATCTTGAATTCCAAAAGCTTCACATAGATGTACCTGAAAAAGTAATCGAAGTTAAAGGTAAAAATAAAATCGCTTTAAAGTATTACATCGAACCTTTAGAAGACGTCAATACACTCCATGACTAAAATTGTTTACAGTAAATCGTTATTTTGTTAATAGTTAACCACATAGCTTTATGAGCCAGAAAGATCAGTTAAATTTTCTTGAATTCACAAGTTGTAAATCGTTTTTCTTGTTGTTAATGGTTCAGCAAATAGTTTTATGGGGCAGCAAGATCAGTTGAATTATCTTGAATTTACAATTTGTAAAGACTTCTGTATCAATCTCCGTAAACAGAGATCCTGTTCTACTCGCGTTGTCGTACTGGATCTCTACTTAGTCAATGCAAGGTCACGTCGAGATGAACTTTGTGTCGACCAATCAATGCGTAGCTTTCATCTAGACGAAAACACTATTAATCACATTTTGATTTCGTAATTTCTATTTTTAGACCAAGGTTTGCATGCAAATTTAACAGCGATATTATTCACAGTCTGCGATTGGGTGGCTCATTTCAAATTGCGTGACGTAGACGATGTAAACAAGTTAAGTATCATAACAATTTCGTCATGAATATTATGATGAGAAAAGGTCACCTGAACGTGACCTTCGTTTGGAAAAGGCCAGATCTAAATTAGCGAGTATGCGAGCGGTAAAATTTTAGATCGGGTTTTAATCAGATTGCTTCTGTATTTGAGTGGAAATGCATGAACTTACCTCGCCAAATTCGCCTTCGCCTAAAACTTCGACAAATCGTAGATTCCTTCTTGGAAACTCCACCAGAGCACAATCAACACTGCTAACCAGTATATCCGAGTTAGGTACAGCATACACATTGTTGCCACTGACACCTTGCAAGCTAGGAATGTTAGGTACACAGGAAGTGATGACGTCAGAGGCAGCATACAATGCGTCATAGTTTGGAGGCTTATCAAGTGCGTTCAAACTGGTATTTTGCTTGGATTTGAATGTGGAATGTTGCGATGTTGTTACGGGTGTCACTGGTGACGTCACTGGAGGTAGAGCTACAATTAAAGGTGGTTTGAAGTCGTCAAGTTCCTCGTAGTAGTACGAATTGACACTAACAGCTGTGCGGAAACAGAAAAGAAAGCGGTAGGCAAATAAAAACACAAAGCAGACAAAATAAACTGGGGAGGAAAATAAAAGCAAGCATTGAACAAAAGCGCGTGCGTAAAGCAGCTAATTATACAAAAAATGCTAAAGATAAATTGAATGTAATTAAATGCAACTAAAATATACAGAGATTTTTTGGAGTAACAAAGGAAATTATAATCGTGCAAAAATGAAAGTAAGCTAAGCTAAACATTTAATCAAAGTAAGTACAAATGATGAAATAATGATAATGCATGTATATAATGAATGATACAGTATTTGACATGATGATTTATATTTTGAAGACAAACTGTCTCAATCTGATTCATATTTGATTACTTTTCAATATTGGGAACAGAAATAATCTGTATTTCTTTAGTTTAGCTAAATATATACCGGGTATATTGAATGGTAAAGCAGATTTAATTGTAAATCTAGTAAATGTCACAAAAAATGCTCCGCAAAATTAGAATCAGGTTGATACATTTCTGTCTTCAATATCTCAACTTATTTTAATATAAACATTTTAAATGTCGCAAAATCGAAAATTAATTCTTTTTATCGAAAAAAATAATTATATTGTACTAAAGTTTTAAAAGGATTTAATTTTCAACTCTGCATAAATAATGCATAATGTATTTAAATATTGAATTCATATTTCTTCAATACACAATGTTGAAAGCAAAACACATAGACTTCTGATATTGACAGATCATGCAATAGTAGGTGACAGGAGGCGATAGTGGTTTTACAGTAACAAAGCTTCACATGTAATAAAATATAAAATACACGAGTCTTTACCTTTTCCATTAACTTCTTTCACATGTTCTTCGTCTTCCGTGGCAACACCATTGTATACGTTGCCATTGGAAACCTTTCCATTTACATTGTTTTGGAAATTATTCAGATTAATATTGAGAACTGTATCAGAAACTGGTTTTAAACTTTGTCTATTAATTCTTTGTCGACGTTTGTGACGTACAATGACAAAGATAACTATAATTGTAAGAATCACTATGAGAGCTGCAAGCGCTCCTATAATTATGCTGATGTAATCTTCGTCTTTAGACGCTGTTTCACCAGATATCTTTGTTATCTCTTCACCTTCTCTCTCTTCTGTTGTACCTTCAAGTGATACGTAAATATATGATTTGAGAATAACTTCAAACAATACACAGCACCCAATATTTCCTTTACATTACAATAAACTGAATTACTGATAGTTCTTAGAATCATTATTTTTAATATTTATTTTATTTGTTATTCATGCAATGGAAACAAAGTTTTATTGATACATTTCGTTTTTGAGTCGCAGCAAAAGATATCTACCAGATTCCAAAACTATTGTAAATGTGTTTCAATAAACCAATATCTGGATTGAGATTTTGTGATTTCATATCCATTAGGACAAGTGCTAATTTCACAAAGCAAAATTTAAAACCACCAACAATGAACTGATTAAACATCTTGATACAATGTAAATTGTGAATGTCTTAAGAAACTTTTGGAGGGTTGTAAATGTTTTATATAGATGGCTGTAGATGTTCTGTAATACATTGATTTTACAGGGAGGTGAAGGCAGACATCGGATAAATATAACAATTACCCATTACAATAATATGATTACTTGGAACCTAATTATGAAAGTTTCGATATGATCTGTTACTGCATACAATACACTAGACCCAACAGTTGTTTTCAACTTATCTGGCATGTGTTTTAAGTATTAATCAATCACACTTGTCTCGTTGATGAAGTAATTAACAGATAGAACAAATTATTCAATATCTACATGCAATCTGTCTGTAACTTATGGTGTGGTAACAACGATTCTATCAACAAATGTCGCGACATAATAAGATTACTAATGTTTTTTAGCATTCACCAGCAAATCAATGAAATTAGTTTTTTTCTAAGACGAAATTACTGACTGGTAAATACAATGACATAACAAGCTCAGTTTACAAATTAGTTTAGAACTGGACATTGAACAAAGCCATTCAGATCCTTACACATATATATTAAATGAAAACGACACGCGATTGGTACATGTATATACACTTTAACAACATATCCTACATTATTTTTGCCTGTTCGTTAACCAGTTCATAAAATCTTTAAATTAAGATTTCCTGGATAATGTAGTCATGTGATGCCAACAGTACGTAGTAAAAACATCAAACCTAAAGGTCAGGATTGAAAGGTGTGAGAACATACCCTGGTCAATGGGAATTCCTATAATGACGTCATTAGACATGGTATCTGTCTCTGTAGGTAAAGTGGTTGATATTGTCGTCTGCGCCACTAAATTTTCTTCAGTGAAGTTACCGGTTACAGGGGCTGTTGAAATAAATAAATGTAAAATCATCATGTTTGGATGTATGTGAGCTATTTAGCTGGTAGAAGATTTTGTGGAAAACAATAATTTTCTTGTCTTCTTGAGATACATTTTTGTAAATTACTAAGTTAACAAAGTTTACATGTCACTCGCAAACATTCTTAAAACTTCGTCAATTATATCAATTTCGTCTACCTGGTATGTATGTATCTATAATACACAGGATGCTTATGTCGACCCCTCAAAGCAAAGAGGTACCATTTTATATAAGAGTTAAGAAAAAGTTGGCACCTTTTGCGTTATGGGGATGATATCCACCCCTTTAAACAATCAAATGTTTTACTCGTTTTGTTTGATTTATGTTTTAAACATTTAAAAATTGATGTTTTCTTACTTTCAATAAGTGTACAGATGTTTATCCTTACCTGATACAAATTCTATTTCACTAATCATGATCCATTTAGCATCAAAGAATAACTTTATTTTAACAAACTTTGCAAGGTTATGTTGAAGGTCTATGTTGACTTCTCTATCAAGTGCCATTACTTTATCTTGCAGGAAATCATATTTCACTGGTTCCTTAACAAAATGTTTACCACCTATACTAAAGTAAATCATTGCAGATTTAAAAACTCTGACATTCTTAGAGAAGTAGTTATTACAACTTATTGACACTGATGAAAAGTTTCTGACTGTTTCAAACTCAAAGATTATATCTATCGGTCCATCTCCGTTCACTGTGTCATTTCTCCATCCAACCCATTCATAACCTTTGATCTCTGTAGCTGATGTGGTCATTCTAAAGTTGGCTTCACCTGATAAAGTACATATATAAGAAACTGTGTTAGATGAAATGAAAGTGCTTGCGTGATAAACTTTAGACGTATATATAATGCAGATGATACCATTAAATGCCACGGACAAGGCATAACTGATCCTGTTGATTAACAATCAAATGAAGAAATCTAGAAAATGAAAAAAGTTTTTTCTTTGTTTTTTTTTCTTTTTGTTTTACGGCGCATCAACACAGAAAGGTTTTATAAAAAATTTGTTCAAACACCATTCTGGATACTGTAGAAACAATAACAATGAATTAACATTATGGGAAAATGTAGAATTGATAGGTCTACATTGGTGAATTATATTTAAGCAATGGTGACTGATACAAAACACAAATAAAGTGACCAAAATTGACCCGATGTTTCGATTAATACATAATAAATGCAAATGCTTTGGTGTTACAAAAAACAACTGAAGAAATTGAAAATACAAATGTATGGCCTACATACCTTTTTCACCGTCTATAAGTTGACCAAGTCCATTACTTAGATAGTTTTGATCTAGTATACCATCATATGTAAAATCAAAGAAATCATTACCAGAACCACGAGTATCACCTTGTCTCATTGAGTATGATACTATACCATCTGAAATACATACCATTGTAAACAAATTGTACATACATAATGTCAACAAGAAATATCTTTTTACAAAAGATATTCGGCGCTATGCATGTTCATTTTGTTTCAAGCATAACGATTAGTAATTAAGCGAATATGACTTCAAACTACTATAAATGTAAATTTTACAGAATGTTCCTGTTTTTCAAACTATAAATTTTATAATTAATATCAAAACCGCAAATTGAATATTTTGAGACCGTATACTAAACTTTATTTCTAGAAAACCAATTGTATCATACACTTTATTCATTTCCTAATACCGGAAGAGAATTTCATTGGACATACAGGAATGGAAGACCAAATTGTATTGGTTAAAATACAGGTCAAAAGTTGACTTAGACAGCTGCCCCAAAAAGGGTTATAATCAAAATAATTCTCACTATTCATGTACAAAAAGCTATCATCTAGCCACTTGAGAGATTTGTTCGTCCCAGCAAGACCCGACAGCCGCTATAGACTTTGAGCTCAAAGTGACAATATATTCCTATGCGGCGAACAAAGATGGCAGATAGATCAATAGCAGTTGTTGCAGTGATTGAATTATTTACCTGGGCACTTATCATTGACAACGAGGCCATTTTTAAATAAAGTTACATTTATACAGTTTATTTCATTGATAATCAGTGAACAGTGTTTGTAAAGTGCAAAAGAATATTTTACAATACTTTTTGCGCTATATCAATGGGTTTAGCCCAAAAGGGTCGTACATGTAACTTACTTTTTTCTGCAATTGAGTTACAACCGTTTTACGCTAAACCCGCGATGTATTTGTATAATGCACATTTACAATTAGATAAACGACGACACGAAGATAAGTTAAATATTGCAAGACTAAAATTATTTATATTAAGTTACACGTACAAAACAAAGCAATTACATGTCAATTTAAGCAAATGAATGTGATTTGTTTGCTAAATAAAAATAAATTAGTAGTAACTTACCGGTCCAGTCACAACCATACATTTCAACTCTCATACAAATTGTTCTTCTACTTTGACTAAATGGTATAAATCGTATTCTCTTTCCTATGATTGGTGGAGACACTTTACGATAAACGACGGAATAAGTGTTCGAATTTCCTTCAAAATGCTGAAAATACAATTAAAATATATATAATTGCAATAAGGGGAGACAAATCGTTCTATGCCAAAAAGATACTAGTAATAAAATATGGTTCCATGCTTAACACTAGGTAAAAGTTTGAGTCTAGAGATACACTTGGGTCCAAAAGTTTCTTAACACATGTTAAAGTTTGATGTTTTAGAATATACATAGACATACTTCACATGTTGTTGGTTTCACAACTAACATACATTTTAGCATTAACCATCATTCATGTTCTTATAATTTTATGGTGTCTCCTTTTTTGTCAAAATGTGGGTTTTAATGAAAAATGAATTTTATTGAATACTCATTGAATTCTCCAAAAAAGTCCAGGTTTTCAGAGAAAATATGAAAAAAAGAATGTGTAAAGAAACTTTTGGACACCAGAGTATTTGGAAGTAAGCGGACAGCAAGACTGCCCGTCACGATGTGACCGGACACTTATTATTACGCTGAGGCTACTATAACCACACCCATAGACAATTGGCTAATATGTTGAACTATTCAATCTTTCAGCAGTCTACTAAATTAGGTTTGAAAGTGGTTTCCAAACAGATCATATTAAGATCAAGCACTATATCTCATTTGCAGTATTTTGGTTACCTAAAAGAAATTGCTGGTTGCTCATACTCAGTGGTTGTCCCGGGACAACTTCTTACACCGAAAGGAATACTAGTGTACTATCAAATCGAGAGTACCATGGAACACAGCGATACGCCATTGAATGACCCAACATCATATGTATATCATATGTCATCGAAAACATGAAACTATCATGCCTCTCTCACATCCAAACAGATTGGCAAGATATAAATACATGATAAACTCATTCACAAGTTTAAATGGTTCGCACCTGCATTCGATGCTGATAAGAGAAATATGAAATTCGACATCTTTAAAGACGTGAACATCATACGTACTGTTGATATATATGAAAGGTGTAATAAATTTCAACATATAAAACGTTTATAAAGAATGATTTATTACAATGTAGCATCTTAGATTGACAATGAATTCTTGAAGTTGTCATTCAAAACTAACAAAGGTTGTGATAAGCAGTTTTGATCATTTTGATAAAACAGGTAAAAAGAGATGAGTTGAAGTTTTTGTTTTGTTGTTCGGCATTATTTCTAACGCATAGAATAAAATATTACAATCAAAGTAGATTTGGGTTTTTATCGGATTTGAGCGACTTCTCATATCGTTTTCATGGTAGATGTTAGAAAGGAAGTTGGACAGAATAATGAAAGCGTTGCATTTAGATAAACATATTAGAGTAGCTTATGTCACACAGATGCATTGTTTATCATTGTTTAGAGCTTATGATTGAAAAATTTAGTTATACCTACGATTGTGTTACTAGTATTATTGTTTATAATGTAATTATCATTGTAATTTGATATTTTCAACTGTTTTCTGAAATTCTAAAAAAACTATTCATGCCGTGAACTGTTAACCATTCAATAGTTTTGAATGTTTTAATGTGCGTACTCTGGCGTCACGCAATGTTACTTGAATTGTTATTTTTCTTTTACAAAATCTGTTTAAACAGTAATTTTATTAGGTAATAAAACAGTCATTTCATATGTGATTTTGAAACTGTCAAACAGTTGTCCCTCGGTGTCGGGGATGGTGTTTTGAATTGTTGCACTCGGCATGTGGCCTCGGGAAACAGTTCAAAACAATATCTCCTCCACTTCGAGCAAACAGTTTGACTGTTCCCAAATAACATGTAAAATAAATGTACAATATAATTATTGAGTTATTTCAGTTCAATGCATTCATTATGAAATTTAGGCATCAAATTAAACAGGTCGAATTCTGGCAAGAATATAATAAACCTATAGCTACTATTTGGATGAACTAACTCGAACTTGGAACTTTAGCTGTATGAGGGCCGGTCAAACTTTTAGTTGATCACAAGTAGAAACTGAGGTATAATATATAATCGTGCTTATCTTAAACTCTTATATTATAACGAGTCTATACTTGCTTTGCGTTTATTCAGAAGGTATACGTATCATATAACCATTTTTCATTCATAAAATACCTTTGGATACATATAAAATGCATTTTAAATATTTTTCTTGCACAATGTGCACAAACAGCAATGTTAACACCATGTCTGCTAATTTCTTCAAAAGCGACATCAAAAGAAAAGAATTCAAAAATATGCCCAGAAAATTGTTCAATTTTTAGCAAAGTATGAATGTGTGAATATTTGAAACCTCAAGCACGAGGAAAAGTGTGGAGAATAAAACGAAAATCTTTTGATATAGTAGTCTATGAGAAAACCATAAGGTGTGCGTGTTAGCACAAATATATTAACACTATACAACTATGTCTTGAATTTGTAATGTCCTTTAAAAACCCAGACAAGAATTTTTGGCTCATATCTGATAGGGAATATTTATCAAAAAAGATCAAAAGTCAGAAATTCGTAATATACTCAATACGTAGAAAGAAAATATAACCCTCGAATAACAGAAACAAAAAGTTTTCGCCAGAAATACCATAATTATACTCAATTTAGATTTCATTGAAATGAAATAGCAGGCTGAATAAACAGCAGGCATAAAATGTCTTGGGTAACACATAATGGAAACAACAAATACCTTCTTACCCATCTAAGTTCTATGTAAATGAATGCCAGGAGTTTTAAAACTCACAACTTAAAATTGAATATGCGTTATCTTTGTTATTTGTAAATGAAAATATACAATGCGTAACAACTGCTACGCGAAGTCAATGAACATGTTAACCCATCATATATATATCGCGAGTTTAGCGGAAAACAGTCGTAACTCAATATCAGAAGAGTGAGTTACGACCGTTTTGCGCTAAACCCGCAATATGACACTAATCATCATTATATTCTTATTTCTATATGAATATAAGAAGAAATTCAAAGAAAAATGGGTGCTTATTGTATCATATTAGTAATCAGTTAGGTTCCATCTTGTTATATCCTTTCAAATCGTCTATATTCATATTCGCTGATCAAGAACATGTATATTTATGAACTATTTAAGAGATGGCACCAAAACGAAAACCCACCCAAATTACACTTAATATCATCAAAAAGCTTGCCCATCAAAATCTAACAAATTATTTCCGTTTAAATCAAAGACTGTTATAGCTGCTATCAGAAAGTTAGAAGTAAAATGTCTAGTATTATCATAGATCTGTCAATCTATATAACAACATTCAGTGATTACTCTTACGATCTCCTAATCAGAGAGTAAACAACATTTTCATACTAACGGATGAAATATGTCCTGACTATAGTCGATTTTCCTGATTTCTCGGCCCCTCGTGTCTATCTAGCAATGAATAGCTCATAAATGCGCAGTGATTTATTTCCACAAAATGCCGATATTGTCATAATAATTCGTGGAAATTTATGGCAATCGTTTCCGTACTGTTATTCGAGATGGCGGAGTCGAAATTTTCTGATTTGCTATAAGTCTTCTGACGATATCTCATTTTGCACGAGAAATCTCGAGAAAGTATTGATACATGATTTACTAATCATGTGATTTAGTAACCACGTGTCATTTTTGTATCGTTTTATCTCGTGATATCACGCAAGTTGTACGATATTTTCAAAGATAGGCTGAATTATTGTTGGCTTAAATGTTATCAAACGCCATTTAATATATTAATGTGTCATTGTTTTTTAACTTTTCCATTATAAAAGCGTGTTATTGTTATTGTCAGTAAATTGAGAGCTAAGTCGTACCAAGTTATATTTCTTTGTTATTCTGCCTATAATGTCACAGTTTATCTGGTACATAACATAATGCATAATTTAAAGACAACATAACGTATTGTTTAATCTAAAGTAATATATTAATTGAACGTCACATTGGACGTAGCGACCTTCAATAGACAAATTATTTAGCCCATTCATTCAACATATTTTACAAAAAGATAATACCGAATGACTGCAACCTGGAACAACAAAACCGAGAGCTATCAAATACGAAAACTCGTTCTACGACAACCCCGCGAATCAGATACGTTTAGTACGCCTATTTATGAATAACAATACGTAAAGAAAAGTTACACATCCTGTCGTTCTTACATATTAACATCATAAATAGTTCCGTGAGTTCAAAATAGCAACATGTGTCCAGTCGACGAAATTAGTGGGTGTCTGGTTGCACGGGACAACCACTCTTTAGTTAGGGCAACCAACAACTTCTTTCGGGCAACTGAAATTCTGCAAATGAGATATAGTGCTTACTCTTAAAATGATCTGTTCGGACAACCACTTTCATATCCTAATTTCGTTGACAGTTTGTCTTAATCAAGAATGATCATTGTAGCAATTAGAATGCTAAACTATAAGCCACGTCCATACTGCAATGAAACTGTACTAGTTTTATTTTAATACTAGAAATGATAGAATAATATTGAAACCTTATTTATCAGCAAATGTTTAAAGGATCCAGATGAAGTACTTGGTTTCAGAACAAATTTCTGAAATGTAGAACCCTTGATGTCTTCAATGAGAAGTCCTCACAACTTGTTCATAGAGAACGTATTAAATCTTAAACACTAAAAGTATCTAGTATCGTTATATTACTGTCTTAAGTGAGCTTTAAGTTTTAATAGACTTTCATAAGGACTATATGAGACCTTAAAGGCACTTATTGCAGGATTAACGTTAAGTGATAGTCGATGTTTATTGTTTACAGAAGACGATGTATGAACAGTTCTGTTTTTGTTCAGGAAACTCTAGATTTTGATCCATGTGATTTTATGTATCATAGTACAGCAGTTCGACTGGTGTATGGTCTTTGTTGAATGCTTTAGTAATGTGCATGTTTAGGATAACCCATCGTCGGGAACTACAGTACTTTCTTCCGTTACACTCCATACGTACCGTGGGCAATTTGACTAGCAAAATGTCGTTTTCATAAATATGCATGAGGCAGGGGAGACCAATCTTCCAATAAAATCGCATGTTACAATTAAATACTCTTTATTATAATGATGTGATACTGTTTTTTTCCTACTTCGAACGCACATGTTTATTTTCAAAAAATAGAAGCGTAATTTCATTTGCTAGTTCTACGCAGTGGTTTCTTTGCGGAACCAATGAAACTGCCTAATTAATTATTCATGACTACGCGATTTTCTTAGCCAAATGGCCTACAGTACATAACGCAGCACAGCGGAGTAATGCATCGTGGGATAACCGACGATGGGATAACCTGACATATCTCAATGCTGATATATTACTGTTATTTCCGTTCAATTTAGGACATCTAGAATCAGATCATTGAGTCTTGAGTAAACGAGACCTGATAATCTATTTTGTTCGGTCTAAAATGTGTGAAGTAACACGTTATTAAGCCGTCTCGTAAGACTAGTATAATAGTATAATGTATCAAAAGTATGAACAACATATCAGTTCTTTTCTCCGGGTTAGGACTACATCAATTAGTCAAACTTGTCATAGGAGAGAACACTGTGCTTACCTCGATGCTAAGACGATCTTTAAATCTTGTCCATTCACCACCATCTGATCGTTGATATTCCAACAAAAATGTAGGAGCATATTCAGCGCCCTGAAAAAAAGCAAATTTCAAATTGAAATTTATATTTAGCTCAATAATGTCACCAGAATTTAGACCGCCAAAACAGATGACATCAAACTGACCTTTGAATTACACATCTTGCCACGTTGTTTAAAAAAAGGTCGAAGAAATTAAATTTCCATTCTCGTACCAAGAGTCTATCTTGATAACCTCGGGGTACGAAATGCTAAATTTCCAACGAGAATAAAGCTTATTATAAACTTTATTAAAGTTGTAAATCAGTTTCAATTCCTATTTCAGCCCAAATATAAAACAACACCCATTTATGTAATATAACATTCAAGTATCACGTATCAATACAAAATATAACAATGTATACTTTTCTTTCTTTTTAAAGGATGGCTTTCAATATCACATCAATTACTCATTTTATCACACACCATGAAATATAATATGGAAACCAAATTAAAGACGGATTTTAAAGATCTGACACTAAATGGCAGAGATATCCAACTTAATGGAAACTTTAACGCAAAAATTACAAAGGGAAATAATCCATAATTCAGGCAAGTAGAGTTGCGGTTATTTATAATTCTGTTTATCACATAGTATGTTATAATTGTACATGAAGTTTCATAAAGAACTGACAATAAATGGCAAAATATATGGTTAATAAAAATACTTTAACGTAACTGTTTACGACACCGGACGGCTGCCCGCCCGACCGGCCACCCTCCTGCCCGCCCGCCCGTGTTTCGCCAAACTACAAGCCGAATCGTTTCGTTGAAAAATCCGGCTAAAACTACCATTTCTGTATAATATATTTCCATAATATGGACAGTCATTGAAGGTTGACGCACCACAAGCGCCATCTTGCAAGATAAAAAGTAGTTCCTAGGCGAGGTCGAGAAGAAGCGAGAGGTGATATTTAATTCTGACTATAAGTGTCAAAAGTGTCACATCATAAATTTCTTTCAACATCTTTAACAATCATTCATTGATTCAAATTCAGGAGTTTAATCCAAGAAAATAGTTCCTAATGTTTAATTTCTTGGAAACACGATACCGCAATTGTCTTAGTCATTCTCGCCTATAGTCTCTACACCGGAAATTACTGCGCGATAATCGGTGTATCATCTCTCACGTTCAAGTCTCATAGCCTGCTCATCAAGTTCAGTTTTTTGTCTCTAAATCAGTGAAAAAGAGCATTTTAACAGAGCTGGTGACTCATCACGCAGTCTTTAACAAAATATATGAATAACTGCTCCTTTTCATAAACTCTTACGAAAGAAGTTATCGTAAGTCAATTTCATATAATCAGCAGTTAAAAGTCACATGGATAATAAGCATAACTATGATATGATATTCAAAGGGTATACACTATTCTACACAATTTGTATTATATTTAAAATTGATAAGCCAAAAAATGAGCGTATTATTAATATTTCTTGCTTTTGACTAACCAAAATGTTTTTCGTAAGAATATTTGTGAAGAGCAACACCGATGACTTGTTTTTTATAATATATTAATTAGAAATTAAGTACGTTAATAATACTTAATACTTAGTTAATGAAATAATTTATTAACAGTCCAATCCCTCAATTACAGTCACCCCTATTCTGCAGTCATCCAAATTTAGTGGTCAGTTTGTACCGAGACTGTTGTAAAACGATCTATAATGCACCCCCTTATAAGCGGTCACCCTGTTTCTCTAGCCAGCGGTTAACCATAGTGCCTCTCAAACGTAAACTCACCCTCTCCAGCCCTGCATAAGCGGTCAAGCGCGAGTCTAACGGTCTAACGCTCAAACAATGACAACCGTTCACAATTTAATCGGGAGTTGATAGGTAAAGCCAACTGTGATTACAATGTTTAACTGTAGTTTGTCTTACTTACTTATATAACTGGTAGGGTGACAGACACTACAATGTCGGCATGGAATTACCGTGGAAAGAAAAACTGTGACCTTAACAACACGACCACGGAAGTGACTATACTTTTTATTTTTGCATGTAGTTATAGGTTTCGACCATGGGTTGCAAACAATAAATGAATATACTTGGTATCTTATAATCTTGCAACGGGGATTCCCCAGAAGTCTGTGATTCAAATTCAATTTAATCTCCTTTTACTTGAAATTCTTGATATTAATTTTCTCTTGAAAAAGTTCTCACCTTCAAATTAACTCTCCTATCCTCGTTGGTGAAATAAAATAATCTCAATTAGAGAATGTGCAATCATTAAAGCATTGAAAGGTGTAAAACAAGGTTAACGGTAACTCAGAATTCAATAATGATATCTTAGAAATCTAACCGGAAGTAGTGAGAACTTTGGGAGAATTTTGTTTTATTTTTGATGAGTGTCAAATATGCCTCAGGAAATGCATTTTCAAAACGATTAAAATAATTTGATAGTGAATCATCGGTTTCAAAGAAAAAATTTTGCTCTTAGATGAACCCGTCTAGAGGTTCACATAAATTATTTCTCAAGCTGCGCATTTCATTTTCGGTTTCTGTATTTTTTGCGCATATGGTTCGACTTCCGGTCGGGTGTCAGGTTTCACTAGAACAGCTCAATGGTGCACTGTCTTGTAAAATTACACAATAATTTAGCAGTAGAATTATTTCCAGTATTCACTTGCCATTAAACCAACAAAACAAGCGATAGTGGGACCTATTGTGTTATCAATAAGGACTATTCATATCAGTTTTGGGTTTTAAAGATCAGACAAGAAATGTAATGTGGAAACCACATTAAAGTCGGATTAAAAAACTTTAACGCAAAAAATACAAAGGGGGAAATAATCCATAATAAAGCCAGGTAGAGTTGTGGTTACTTTCTAATTCTGTTCATCACATGGTAGGTTATCATTGTATGAAGTTTCATAAAGATCTGACAATAAATGGCAGAATATATGCTAAATTGAAAACTTTAACGCAATTGTTAACGACACCGGACGCTCGCCCGAAGGCCCGCCCACCCGAGCGCCCGCCAACCCACCTGGCCGCCCGTGTTTCGCAAAACTATTAGCCGTTTTTTTTCGTTGAAAATCCGACTAAAATTTATCACGACTTTCATACACTGAAATTTGTAAAACATACCATCATCAATGCAAAACGAAAATTTGGCGACTTTAAAAACACAACAACACATTTTAATGTCAAAGCAATTTCACCATATTAGCATTCTTGTTATAAAGGCGTGTTAAAATGTATACTAAAGTCCTTAGTCCCAAATTAACCTACCTTTAAAGTGCATCTTAAACAGAAATATGATACTAATTTTGTTTTCAAGAAAAGTCTTAAGAAGTAAATAACTTGCATATATCACAAATTCTCAATATTATGTTTTAGTTCAACTATTTCAACACAAAATAATCATTGGCATTAACGTCTTAAGTTATCATTAGATAAAATCATTTTCGAAACTGATACCATGTTATGTATTACTTTCATATGTAGTGCATGCATTCCAAATGTTGAAATTAAGAGTCATAAAATGTTGACTATTTTAAAGTAGAGTAGAATTTGTTACATGCAATCTTAATATACTTTGACACAAATTGTCCAGTAACAAAAAGCCAGATGTTTAAACCAGTATCATATTCATCTAGAGGGTTAAGTAGGCGTGACAAAGTATTCACATTTTTGTTCATTTACCAGTAATCAAATACATTTTCAAGCGTTTTGCTCAATGCTCAGTAAAAAATGAACACCAAATAAACGATTGCAATAAATGTCAGTGGGTTACATTAAGTATTTAAAGCATTATAGCTAAATGCGCGAGTATACATGAGATTTCGCTTCACTTAGAATACAGCCATGTTTTATCTTAAATTTCAAAGCGAGGCTTCATGTCGAAACATGTATGGAAACGAGGTTGCTTGCATACTCTTCACACGGGAGGCTGACATGAATTCTGGATAGTACATTGTATTTTAATTGTTCAAATCATCCCAACATCTTGGGTTGGCAATTAAACTCTCGTTCGAGAGGACCATAAAACATGAAAACAAAGACATTTTACTTCTATTAGAAGACAGCCATTTAAAACTAGCAATCGATGTACACGTTTCAATACCTCTTTTACTAGACGTCTAAACCCACTTAAATCCCCGTATCCCCTCATTAAGGACCCTTCAAGACAATCGTGTTTTATGGGGCGAATGTCTAGTGAGGAATAATTCTGAAATAAACTTGTTTATGATAAAGTATCATTAATAAATGAACAATAAAGCCTGCTGGCTTAGATTTCAAAATGTGTCCCCCTTAATGTGACAGCTTTCTTAAATGTCTGACTCATTTAAGCAATAAGGAAGATTGTCCAAATTCTAGGGTTCAGACGCGTGCTCTGCAAACAGTAAGAAATGTGTTTGACAAAACAGTAAATTTATGCAGCGTTAAACAAATCTAGCGGCTAGTAAAGAAAGCATACAGCAGCTAAAAGCTATAAGAAAATATTGCATTCGAGACGTCTCATTTCATATCACAGGAGACAGTAATGTATTTTAAATCTATCAAAAATTGCCATCGAAACTTCTAAGAAGAACCATTATACCTGGAATAGCTCATTCTAACAGTTCGACCCATAGACATATTAAAGACATTATCAGTATGTCTATGGTTCGAACCCACAATTTATTAAAAAATAATGGCTAGAACTGATGAACCAATGGTGCAGAAAAATCGAACATGGCTGAAACCTACACAGAAATTGAAAGTTGTGTTGTCTGATTTCGCATTTCTAATACCTATTCATTCTGAGAGTGTACCATATCATGCAATTATCCTTAACATTTGATTTAGTCTAAAATCGAAGGCTTTGGCACGTCAGTTATTGCCTACACAGACATAATTGTATTAAGATATACTATACAAGTGTTTTAGATTTAATTTCCGGTTTATAATGATTGTATTATACGCATGCGCATTATACAATGTATCAAGAAAAATAGTTCCTTCAATTTCATACAATAGATTCTTATGTCATCAAATTTTATTTCACATATATTTTAAACATCAAAAACACATTAAAATCATCATTGAGAAACGTGGAGACAGAATTCTCCACACGATCATATATATAATACAATATTAACGACACAAATCAACACAATGCGATGCTACTCTAAGTACTACAGGGACTTATTTTCCAAATTACTCCGCGGTAATAAGGTTACAGTTTATTTTCTGCATTATACGTCCATTCTTCCGGGACTAGTACGGAACAGACTGGAATTTATCTCACTTTCAAAAATGGCGTCAGAAGTCTATGTTTTTCTTGATACATTATTTTGATATGACGATGCCATTGTGTTCTAAGAAAGCCTCCGTACAGAATGATTTAATAATAGGCAAAGATATATTGTTACAATCTAGGGAACATATCAAAATAATCATGACAGGACGAAAGCAATGGGAATTCTCTAAAATATCATGAAAATTAACATTAATGAAGTTTCATGACCAAAGTAAAAATGAGTCAGTCCGTCATCACACAAATCAAATACTGCCATAATGTTATGTAATAAAAAAGAATTACTCATGCTTGGTGTTAATGTTTTTTTTCTATTCTAGAAACAGAGCTATAGATAACAAAAAGTACATGTATACGTCCAGCTTAAGGTAGAATGGTGCATATGAATTTTTAGATTGGCATAAAACGTTTGGTACCCACGTTTTCTACCATCTTCACAGTATAAATGTACATTTTCCCTTTAAACTTTCGAAAAGGACAAAAACTCAAATTGGCGACATAAAAATGTAACTCGAATAGAAAGTGTAAGAAGCAAATCCAAGAAGATATTTGTCTTATTGTCACAGACACTTTAATGGAAAATGCTATGGTGTAAACTGCGAGAACAAAGTTCAATTTACACACGTGTTTTTAAATACCTTAATTGATTCAATTATAACAAGTCATAATTAGACAGAAAATATCATCAATAATTAATAGACCTTACAAAGCAGCTCGTGTTTTAAATTCATCCTCAGTGTTTAATGATCCTTTATTTTCACAAGTCTGGCTTTGTATTTAATCTGTATCTCATGATTCTTGTGATACAAGCATTGTAATACAAACTCGTGCTTGCAGTTACACTATTGAATACAATCTCAAATGACTTCAATTTAAACAAACTCATGGCTCTTAACTAAACAAAAGATGTAATTTCTGCATGTAAAATGTCTGTATAGAATTGTGTATCGTTCTGTAACACTCATGACGAGAACACCTTTGTGATATCAGGGGCGGATCCAGGATTTCTATTTTTTTTTGGGGGGGGGGGGGGGTCCGAACTTTTTCTAGGGGGGGGGGGGGGTCCAAACTACCTCATTATACACATTTTGCAGAATAATGCAACGTATTTATAATACAAACTACATAACCATTAAATCTATGTTAAGCACCAAGAAAAATTGCTTCATGCTACTTAAAAATGACTTACAGTGAAGAAATACATTAATGGACAGGTACATTTTGGAAATTCTAGTGGGGGTCCGGACCCCCCTAACCCCCCCCCCGCTAGACCCGCCTTTGGATATTATGAGATTTGGATACAACACAGACTTTGTATTTACTATTTGAAGTATTATCTTTATTATTAACAATAAATGATGCTTCTCAGTTTTAATTAATTATGGCAACAACGAATTATTTCTCTTTCATAATTGAAACAAACAAGGTCCTTGCTTTTACAAGGTATATGTGAAAAATAAATGGGTTTTTGAATTCAGATTGAATTGAAATATTATTGTACATACCATTGCATGCATGTTATTTATGTCATATTGTTTATATAGTTTATATGTTCTTACAAAGATAATATTGTAATATGACTTGTATTAAAAAATTTTATCACTGAAAAGTGGAAATAAAGTGAAATTAATGATGGACGTCACACGGTTCTGAGCATACTGATGACTCTAAATACATTTTATAAAATTAATATGCTTAAAGTGCTTTTGTTAGTAACTTGGCTGACCATCGTTGATGCAGCGTATAATGATTTATAAAATTTGATTGAATCGATATTTAACACTTTTTAACAAGAAATCGATATTTAACACTTTTTAACAAAAAATCGATATTTAACACTTTTTAACAACAAAAATTGATATTTAACACTTTTTAACAAAAAAAAATCGATATTTAACACTTTTTAACAACATAAATACATATGAATATGTTTTTCAACCATGATTATCTATTATATATATCTTGGTGTCTTTAATTTCAGTCAACTAATATAATATAAAATATAAAGGTCTAAATTAGCATATATTTATGATAAATCATGAAGAGTTCAGTTAAACATCAAACCTTTTTTTTATAATGAAGTAATTAGTATAACCTTATAACGTGATCAGGATAGTTATATTATCATTTGTTTCACAATTATGCAAAGTCATCTCAGGATTGTATAAAGATTTTAATATTGATATATAATTTATTTCATTTACTTAGCTATGCGATATTTTTTGACGTTTATAGAGGTGCTTGTAGTCAGAAAAAAATGACTGCCTTCTTTTTGTCAGCTTGTTAGTTCTAGGGCTACGACCATCTGATTCGATACACCGGAAATCGATTGCAAGAGCGCCGATTCGATTTCTATTCGGGACCCGCGATTTTCGATTCGATACCGGCCTTTTAACGTGTCTTTAAAAGTTATAAGGATAAAAGCCAAAACTTATTCTCTTACAAGACTTTTAGTTACAATGATAAACTGGTGGTGGAAAAATCAATATGACAATTTATTTGCTTCAATGGTCTTGTTCTGAAATAAATGTTAAAAATTTCAGCAACAATTTTATTTTATCAATATTAGTTAGTTTTAACCTCAAATAAATGTATTGATGTATATTTCGATCTTATCACTCACCAAAAAAGTTCTTATCATGTATTTCAGTGGCCGATTTTACAGATGTTTTCTAGTTTCTACAGGGTGCCGGGAATAACCCCACTACCTTGCTGACCACTTATTCAATACTGGATTTTCTTTGAATTGTCCGTGTTTTCTTTTTCTTATAAAAACGTTATATTTCTACATAGCCCTTTGTCTAAATATCTTGATGCTTTATTAGTGATACAACACACTTAAAGGTTAATTCTGTTGAATATGATATTTAGTCAGTTGGCTATAAATTAAGTGATACTTACCGAGCCGTATCACTTATATCAAGGTTCTGACCTAACCGTAATATAGGCGAACGAAACAAACCCTAGAACATTTACTTGGTAAACTCTACGAAATCTTACATGCAACCAATCAATAGACAAAGTTACAATGTTGAAATTTGTCAGATTCAATTAAGTATGAACGGTTTTGGAGCTTCTTAGAGTTTTGTAAGATTCCTAATAGCTCTTTAGATAAATACTATGTTGCTGATGGGAGAACTAGAGTTTTAACGTAAATTATCTCCGACATGTGTAAGTAATAAGACAAAGGGAAATCTTAGACAATGCTTTAATGTGCCTTCAACAGAAATTGCTCAAGGAAATAAATACTGACTTACGGGATGACCTAGAAATGCCTCGTTTTCGATCCTAACAAGCTACGTCAAGAGTTTCTGTGATAATTTTCAATTACAGCCTCACTAATGGAAAGAGGCCATATTTGGCCATTTATTTCTTTACAATCGTAGGCTTTGTGACTGAAAGAAACCTTATTCTGCTCGTCTAGTAATTATTGCCAATTTTCTTAACATGATCTTCACGTGAAATAAAAATCAAGAGAAAAAATCTTGGCGAGAAATCAATGCACTACTCTCGCGTTAACGAGATTCTCGCGGGATTTCAATAAGAACGTTTTATCACGTTCTTTTTTTATGCCGACGGCTTGACAAAATAACCGAGAAAGGCAAAATAAGCACTTTAGGCGACAATTTGGAACAGTTTGAAGAGTGCTTCCACTGTTTAATTTAGAGTCTTAATAAGATATCTATCGGCCATAACCCAGTATAATGTTCCAACTAAGATTTTTGATTGAAACCTAAGTTGTAATTAATGTTAACACAAGGTATAGTTCAATCAATTTCTGCTAGGTTTCAAGACATTTTATCAAAATTTATTACACTTTTATTGCATTTAGGTACAATTACAAAGCGAATATCGAATCTAATGCATACTTCCATTAATTAAAAACATTTTCTATGTTTCATGCAATAAAGAATTTTTCGCGAAGTCGTAAATTTTAGCTTATCGAGAAACAAAACATGTAACTCTCACTAGTTAGTGAAATAACAGAGGAATCAAATATAAGTAAGAAATGTCAGACTTTTCACAAAAACAACTTACGATAAAATTCATCGTAAGTCAACGATTGAACATGTTCATTAATAAATATTCATTATTGTCTAATCAAATCTAAATAGTCTAAAATACTGTCGACCAATATACAGAGCATTATACATGCATACTGAACATTAATTATAAATTGAACCTTCGATGTTTCTTTTTTTACGTCGTATTCAACACATATTTAGGTCATATATACGACGGCTAGCTCTTCCTATTATAGGCTTCCTGGACACTTTTCTATCACCAGTACTAACTTACCCTACAACGAGGCCGACACCTCATGTATAGGGTATGACCTACCGCGACCTGGCTCGAACCCGCGACCTCCGGTCTCGATGTTTCTGTGTCGTTCTGTATATCGTTTGTGTAAAGACCTACTGATATTTTAGATATTCTACAAGAATGAATGACCAATACAAATATAAAAACAGTACTTCAATATGAGGTTTTGTCTAATGCATTTTTAATTATTCCTATTTCTTTCTTTCGGCTAACAACCACTTATTACCAATATTGGAATCACTACGCAGGAAGTATAGTCAACTATTTACATTTTAAATTTAAAGTTTTAATGCACACATACTCGAAACATAGACTTTTATTGAAACCTACTTAACAAAATCATAAAACTATACATACAAAGCATTATAATAAGATTCGTGTTTCTAATTGTAGACATGTAACATGGAGCACGGAAAGTAACGTCTGCAGAGTCTGAAACATTCTTGAAATGTTCCACTTAGCAGGTGGCTTGGAAACTTCAGAAAGTAAGAAATTTTGGAAATATGTGTCTGCAAGAAAAACTCTTCAAATTTTCTCAGTAGAAGTCAATAATGTTAGAAGAACAATAAGATCTAAACTTTGAAATATTGTCGGATTACGTTATAGAGAAAAGTGTTAGTTAACAGTGTGCTCGGCAAATGTTTACATCCAATTAGGAGTTCTCTCCCTGTAATCTCATTTTTCGGCGCGTGGTCTTGATTTACGAACATCTTTTTGTGGCAAAATAATCACGTGGTGCAAGAAACTTCTCATCATGAAACTTAAACTGCATCTGTCCATGTGCTTAATTTACACAAAAACTACTAATTACGTAATTGTGAAGAAATTAGTGGATTTTGCGCAGACGAGAGCTCTAACTACCGTTCCATTATGGTTCCCGGCATGAAACTAATCATTACATTATGCAACGTGTATAGCGCGCACTAAACCGGTAACCATTTTAACTTAAATTTTCTTTTAAGTCTTACAAAATTACAAAACTAAACGAAATTTTCTTTCTGTTTGATATAATTGTACCCTGGGGCTTAGACTGAAATAGGAGCGAACATGTTATCCTTTGTGACAAGTGAATATCTTTGTTTTCTCCTCGGCTCATTGTTTATTATTAAAACGTTTCCAGACATCGAATTCCCAGGCGTGGTCTGGAACACGAGCAATGTTTTAACTCTTATCTTAACAAGTCATGACTTGAATAAACAATAGTCTTCTTAAGAAATTATCACTAAGAACAATAGTTATTATCTTTGACATACAAATATTTGTACAAATATGAATTAGGCCATGCCAAATTGGAATTTTGTAAAGCGTCAACTCAAGTTTGACAAACCTAGGTACCTATTCACAAAACACACAAACTGAAAACGAAAACACATGTCTATTCTAGCTAGTATTCACACAAATAAGAACTTGGTAGTACATGAATTTTTGTGACTTAATTAAGAGATTAAAGTAATCATATAAAGAAGTATATACAACATACACATGTACATTTTCATTAATCAAATACACAGAAACAAGGAACTATCAGTATTTCCTGAGAAAAATCAGTTATCTCATCCCGGAACAACAGAGTTATTTAAGAAAATGTCACCAACATTTTTTTTGGATTGAGAACTCTAAAACCTACGCACACGCTTAACAAAATTCTGGTATGGCATGGCCTTATTACAAAGATCATTTTGTCCTGGTTATCTTGTGTACATTGAGTACTTTACTTAGAATTGATCTTCGTGAAAGCATTTCAAGTTTAACCAAATATGGATATTGATTACAACGAATGTCTTACGTTTTCAATTCATACTGGGTTTAACGCCATGTCAACACATTTTGGTTATTTCACGGCGTCCAGCGCACCTAACCTAGCTTTCCTGTACCCTAGTCTATAATCAGTACTCACTTACCCTTTTACAAGGCCGAAATCTTCCTTAGTAATCGAGGAAAAGTGATTATATATTACTCTCAGTCTACAGCTTTATATAAGCTGACAATAACATAATACGTAATCCAATTATAAATCCTATCTTACCTTTCCATTTCCAAATCGACCTTGAACAGCAACTTGTGTGATGGCCACTAATTTACCGAGATCTATTTGTAAATATTCATAAGAATCTTTATCAACCTGTGTTTTAGGACACCATGCACCTCCTTTGATATCAACCTCCAATCTGAAATAAAGAAACGTAATTGATAAAATAAAAATATTTCATTTTAATTTGCTGGTGGTAACTCGAAATAACCATTCCAGAGGGCGCCAGGTGTCACATTAACATGTACGATCTACGGAAACGTATCAGGGTCCCCACTTCGTGACAATTATTGTAATTAAATCGACATAGCTAGACATTTGACATTTAGAATGTTAAAGGAAAGATCTATATGCCAAAAATTATAGAAAAATGCACCTTTAATAGTTCTCTATATAAAGAACGATTTGGTCCTTGTCCTTTTTCTGAAAGACCAATTTGAAAGAACAATGAACAAACGACATACAAAAGTTATTAGTCACAAAGTATACATAACACAAATACGTGGAAATAGTTTTTCCAGTTATTAATTGAACCACATTGACTTCTATGGGTATATAAATACGCAGAAAACAAAAATGAAAGATCGACAATACATTCAATAAAAATCGTGTCCGCTCGAAGTGTTTTGCGAATTCCGCCCGATTTCGAGCGCACGCAAATGGACTATATTTTGTATAATGTATCTTTTCATACATTTTTCTATCACGGTGTTCCAGAGCGTTCAAGTTCTTTTTTCTATTACAGCAACACAAGACGATCAGTTTTATTAAGTATTAGATGTTTCTGACAGGGAGAACCTGTCAATATCCAATATAAGTCAAGTATCTGATAGATTCAAATTGTATTACGGCCTGAAGGAGTTTTTCATCTACCATAATCCATACACTCTGGGTGATTGACGGTATTTCAATCACTTTTCCATTTTCACAATATTAGCTACGTTTCTTCGCCCATAATTTACTCAATTCAGATAAAGGAATCATCGTATGTATGAGATGTTTTCTCATCATTTCCAAGAAAACCTGACAGCTGAGCAAGGGGAAATTTCTAAGACAAAATTAAATGCACAAGCATGACTTTGTAGATTTCTGAATAGGGTAAAACGAGCTGAACGGTAGATCTGACAGTAGAAAGTTTTTTAATGGAATTAGTTTAGGCTGAGAGATGTTTATAAAGTATTATATCGATTGTTAGAGAGTATGTTTTCTTGTACGTCAAACTAAACTGAGATGATTAAGTTTATACTTCAGGTTCAACAATAGTACAAAGTGAAGGAACGTGTTTGAAACTTGACACAAGTTTAGAAAAAATTAAGTATGCCCTTATACTGGAGCTGTTTGTTTTTGTTCCTTTTAAATTTACTATTCAACAACAAATATTTCGACATTTTCGTGTCAAAAAAATATCTAATTAGTAAAAAATGCGTATTGATTGAACATTAATTAAATTTGTGTTAGGAAGATATTTCTTGATCATATAAACAATCGTTCACACAAAACTTGTTTTAACATGAATACTAAATAAGCATGTTCATGTGAATCAGTAAGAAAAGGAGAACTTATTTAGCCAAGATTGGATTCAAGTCTGAATTCTTGACAAGAATTTCAACATTTTAAAAATCTGATGTTCGAAATTCTTTGAGATAGTATACACAAAACAATAAGATTCTTCAGCACATGCACTTTATGTATTTTATGTAACTGTTCAGTTGTGTACGCAAGTTTAGACTGTTGTCATTGACAAATTTCTCAAACATTTTACGTACCAACATGCCTTCTAGACACTATACGACACACACGTACCAAAATAACAAAATTAGATTTTGGTAGAGTATTTTTTCCGTAGGCCGTGTTGGTTAATATTTATCTCGTCTCTATGCTCACGGAAAATCTCGCGAGTTCTCGAGTTGGTTCCCGTATTCTTGTCAGGTTTTTCCTCTACAGCGATAGGAAATTGAATCAAAGCTTGCAATTATCTCTCACATTGTGATCAATCAAACAAAAAGAAGGATTGAAGAAGAGCTGTGCAGAGAAAATGTGCGACTTGCGACAGTAGAGGAAATCGATAGGTGCCTTCTCTCTCCTGACTATACTGTATGTGTTTTTATTCTTCTTTGTCCTCGTCAAAAATGAATGACAGTGATCGGATATTTTCGGATATTATGGTTGACATGACTTTGTATTAATGTTATACGGAGAGCATTGCACGGAAACGCCCGATGTTTTATGATTGTAAATATAAAATGACTTGACAAAAACTGGAAACGTCTGCTTAAATTTTTATATCAATTCTATAGTAAGCTTGTTTCTAGTGATAAAGTAGGTCATTCAATCACATGGTATTTAGAGGGAGATGAGAGCAAAGGAAATGCACGTGTTCTGATTTGTTTTGAGCTTCTGTTAAGATGGCTGTATAGTCTACACAGTGTAATAATTATGATCATCATACAACAATTAAATGGTTTCTAACCACAGAGTCTATCGTCTTGGTTATCTTTAATTATGTTAAAACAACTTTGAAACTACATTTGTATTTTAATAAGATACATAATTATACATAATAAGACTATCATTTCACTTAAATGCAAAAGAACAATAAATATAATTAAATACAAACTTAAGGGCACAGTCTTTAAACTAAAAGCCTTGACGTAAAGCCCATGCATTGCAGTGGGTTTGAGGTCATGGACTTAACCAGGCAGTTTTTTGCAGTCAACAGCCAAGAATCGCAGTTGATTAGAAGACATGCTCGATAATTCTTTGCAGAAAACAGAATGTACGATCTCTCTAGTATAGGTTAAATAAATTAAGTGACCTAAAGCAAGTGCCGTGGGACATGAAGATAAATAATTCAACAACTAACAAGAGGCAGGTTGACACTAACCACGTACAATTGATAAATGGCTATATGTGAGTTTTCTCTACAGAATTTGTCTACCATCAAGTCCACTGGGGAATTCAAACCAGCCACACAATGTGCAATGTAATCCATTACGATACAGACAGAGTATAAGAGTACCAAGATTAATGGTACTTTAAGATACCAAGCGGAAAATCGAGAGAGTGTGGACTTACTGAAAGACTTACCAAGGATTGCTTGTCGAAGGAAATTTAGTTTTCATTCGACACTCTACTCTAAATAATGAAGGAATCATGACTTAACATTAAGATTGTATCAATGTGACAAAACCTCACATATTCCATCTGTCTATACAAACCATTGCACCTTTTTTACAAAAAAAAATCTTACAAAAAAGTTATCGTAAGTCAATTTCATAATTTTGCAGTTTAAAGTCAGAATAATAGTAAAAAAACAACTATGATATGATATTTAAAAGGTGTACAATATTCTACATAATTCAATAATATTTGGAATTAATTGGCCAAAACATGACCGTATTATTAATTTGTCATGGTTTTGACTTACGATGATTTTTTATCGCAAGATTTTTAGTGCCACAAATTTGGTGGAAATACTCTGGCCCCAAGCTCAGAGAATCCTCTACTACTAATCATTAACGTATCACATAGATTTCAACAGTCCTATATCGTTTTGTAAACTCTGAATTTGTTAGAACTCACAGAGATTAAAAGAAAATCAGGCTTTTCTTGTATTGTCAGAAAATATTTTCCCATTGTATCTTATTCTATTCTGTTCTATTCCACCCAATTCAATTCCATTTGATGATAAGACATATACTTTGGAGAATAATAGGTTTTATATATGAAACATAACAAATAATTATCAGAAAATACGTAACCCCAGCAATTTACATTAAATATTTATAATTTTCTAATCTATTTTTTCACTTTTATCTCCCCTAGATGAAATCTTTACGACACACCAATTAATAATGTACAGTTGGAATTAATCAGAGACATGCAATCAGATTAGATCATACGAGAAAAAACTTTAACAGAATAAAATATATACAGTCTAGTTCTGTAGATATATGTGCATGTGTCTACCGCTTTTCTGCTGTGACATTACATTTGTTTCAAACTCACATGCATAAACATAGTTCACTTGTTCAGACGTGATTGTGGAAGATAGTGCCTAGTGCACTGTTAACAAACATAACGCTTGACGTGTCCGGACGCGTTCGGGATTTAGAATTTGATCGCAACGGCATTCAAAATTGAACACTTACGTGTTAAAATATTTGTGATTATTGTTTTTGAATGTCGCAAGTGTTCTAAACCTGAACACTAATGCATGGCCATTGTGAGAACGTTTGAAAATCTATACTAACTTCATACTAATTTATTTTAAGCTCTATTGTGAAACAAGTTCTTACAACTTAGATTAACAACGTTCTAGTTCCGCTTCCTGGTCCCCCAGTACTGAACTAGCAGGATAAAGTTTCTTGCTCAAGGAAATAACAAGATAGGTTTTGGGTGAGATTCGAACCCAAGCCGGGCTGGCGATCCAATGATTACCAGTCCAACGTCGTAACTCGGCCTTGTCCGCTCCTACGTCATGATAAACGAAAGATATTATCCTATCAATGAGTATTCATTCAGCTGCGTCTCTGAACTGTTGTCTACAGCTGTATCATCTTCTATTGTGTGTATCATAGTGAGTTTGGCTCGAAGTCCGTTCATTTACCATGAATTATCTATTGAAGCAGCATATATTCCCAAACTCGATAGCTACTTTAATAGCCAGAGACGCAGCTCATGGTTTATTGTACATTTTGACCACAAAATAGAGATCATCTCTGTACCTTTGGCCAACTGATCCCGCTGATGTTATTTCAAGGCAACGTGACGTTTATTTACTCTAACTGTTCGAGAGGGCAAGTTGGCATTTGTACTCCTGGTATAAGATTACCGATAGCAACGGTTTTAGTAGCTTTTATCCTATCAACACGACATAGTTTAGGTATTGCACTTGATAGGAGGTGTTTAAATTTGTGGTCTTCTTCAAAACATAAGATAGAATTGTGGTTTGAAATCATTAAAGAACACATCATACAAGTTAGTATACAGTATCAAAGACGAAGTGGTGGCTATCTGTTTGCCTCCTGGTACCCTTAATTTGATATCACATACGTATTCCTTTTAGTGTTAGACGGATACCAATGCACAAAGCGCTAGCTTGTTGAAATGCTTAGGAAACTCGCCCCAAGTGTGTACAAGTATCTCTTCTTGTTCTGCTTGTTTCAATATATCTAATGTATTGAATGTCGAAATGGAGTATTACTTAACATGCGGCATAACAAAAACACACAAAGAAGATGCAATGAAGAAGCTGAAGGCAAAATAACGCTTTAAGAGCGTGACATGCATTATTCAGACCAACGCCTCATAAGGCATCAAAAGTTCGCCAGACATTTTTATTGCGATGTTCCAAACTTCTTAAGGTACAAGAGAGCATTGTATGCTCTTATATGGTCATTAGCACTAATCTACAGAGGTCGTCTTGCACAAGATGCGTGTATAGAAACAGAAAAAGTAAAGGAAAGGCTCAATTAATTATTGACGTAAATTCCTGCTTGAAAGCGAATGTAACAATGATTTGTAGATTATAGTTGGAACTTTAACGGTAATGTCTATCGATCCATTTAAAGAAACAAAGCAAGTTTTCGTTTTATCATCCGCCATTGTTCTAGCACATCGTTTGGATTGGTTGTACGCACGCGATGGATGCTGCAGTATATCTCTTTAATGTTGCAAATGATGAAAATAATTGCATTGTGTGGATCACGATGATGAGATGAATAATATGACCAAGTTCAAGATAAAGAGAACGTACATTCCATCACATCATATAACATAGAGATAATCGGAGAAACCTTACTTCCGTTTAACACAAATATTCTACAAAAAAATCTGGGTAAATACATTTTAAAACAATAATTCTAACATAGGCACGTGCGCTTTCACTCTTTATTCAATGTGACGTCATCTATGCTTTATTATTCAATAAAATATAGCTGGTGACGGCTGTTGAAATTTTACTCCCCACGTTAAATGAGCAAAGCCGAAAATAGCGCCCGAGTTTAAAGGGTTGACTTTAACAGAACCTTGGAACATGTCAGTAAATTTAAAACATGTACTAACCTTATTACTTGACCAAAAATGGTATAAACTGAGTTTAAAACGATTCTAGCATAAACATGACCTACTTCAAGTTCAAGACGTTTTCTAAGTCCCAGCATTTCCCGGTTCCGCTGTCTCATTTCATCCTGCCCTTCATCCGACGATCATGCCAGCCATTATACGAAAATACAAAGATTGACTATTTAATCAAAGCCAAACTGTGCATAGCATAATATAATGGAACTGGCTACGTGTATTCTTTCAAGCTCGTAATCATCCAAGCTGACACGAGCAGTGCTGATTTTCCGAAAATCTAACCTTCCTTGACACACGTTCATAAATCCAATTTATATCCAACCTTTTACAAATATCTCCATCAGACTGTCTGATAACACACTCCTATTCAGTTAACATCCAATTATTTAAGCAGTATTTGCAATATTCCGCCGAAAACACCGAACTTAAATGCTTCATCATCGTGTGTATATAAAATGACACTCACTAAGGGCAAGGTCGAATGTTTATTTCACGGCGCTTATTTTAAAGAATGATGTTTTACACACAAATAAAACTATGACAATTCGTATTTAGTTTTGGGTTCATTTTTTTAAATTAAGATTTGAATATTATTTGTTTGAAATTAGAATCAATTATCAATGAGATCTGTGTAAATAAAGGCTATTTTCGGCCTTTGCACTGGGGGGCGGATTTCAACAGCATGGCGTTTCTGACAGTAAAAAATAGTTCTATAAAAATATCTTTTCTAAGGATGTATTTTGCGATGTTAGAATCGAAATAACTTACAGTTGTCTATATTTTATTGTCTAATAAAACATAGGCACTCGTTTGATGCGCTAATTAAATCACTCGTGCTAAAGCACTCGTGATTTAATCATACGCGCATCACAACTCGTGACTATGTTTTATTAGACAATAAAATATAGACAACTGTAAGTTATTTCTTAAGTAAAACGTGATTATGTTTTATGTCTTAGTTTCATGACGGTAGAAAGTGATTAAAATGTTAGGTTTTAAGTTTATTGCATTTGCACCCTATTTGACTCAACAACAATTACCCCCTGTCGCCTTCGCCTGGCTTCGGATGCAGTGTAAAGGCCCCCTATATACAGTAAAACTCGGATATAACATACTCGGTTATAACATACACACGGTTACAACATACCATTTTTTCTGGCCTGTTTTTCATCCTGATATATAACATATACCTGTATATATATGAGCTATATGGATATAACATACCTCGGTTAAAACATATCATTTTTCTATGGCCCAGGGAGTATGTTATATCCAAGTTTTACTGTAAGTTATTATCTCTAGTAACAATTATACTCAGTTCACAATCCAGCCGACAAATGGCGTATAGGACTTGTACCGTATTCCCAGGTTATTAGCATCATACTATTACACCAAAGGGAAACAACTTCATAACTTGTTTACGATGCAAAGGAGTAGCATGGAGAAAACTTGCAATTTACACAAACTCCATATCATTAAGTCTGTGTTCTGAACATCAGAACAATCTCGAACAAACAAGGATTTCAGCTGTTTGACAAACTACAAAAGATGATAAGATTAAGGTTAGTTTGACAATGTTGTTGCAAGTAGCAAGGCATTGGCTCGAAATATAATATCCTCAAATAACGCAATGAACTTTGATGTTATATTGGACAAAAAGTATATGTCCTATTGATTAGTATTTTAAGGAAATAATCTATAGCATCAACTATTTTTAAATCATTATAATGAAGCAGATCTTGTTCTCTTGTCCTTGGGGTTATATCAGTAATCTAATAACAAATACATTTATATACAATATACAATATGCTGTAGCACTACTCAGTGCATTACAAGTTTACTGGTACAGAATGTGTTAATTGGCTTTCACCTCTAGAAGGTTTAATTACGTTTTCAATAAGTTCAATTATAATCCGGGTTGATCACATGTTCTTGTATTGTAATTCAAATCCAATTAAATTAAACTACATTGAACCTGTATAAAAGCTGCACTTATTACCCGCCATTAGATCGTATTTTCATACTAGATACGTAAATAATTAATGAAGGCTATATCAACCATTGTATGCAGGATTGTAATTAATAGAGATACATTGCGACGGTGTTGATGTAAAATATCTACCCAGGCAAAATGTCCTACCGTACCAAATACGATTTGATGATAACGATCTGTTCAGTTTACAAGCTTTAAGTTTCATTTTCTGAAAAGAAAAAAGGGCCAATTCTACAATGTCGGACATTCGTGAAGCCGATTTTGTCAAAATTTTACTTTAAGAGTAAAACCCCTATACGTATAATTACCATTATAGAATGTCCTGTTTTCTGTTGCATGTTTATACAATATTTAAGAGACTTTACTCGTGCAAAATCTTCAATCTAGAAAAATGCAGAAAATGCATTAAAGCTCTGCAAAAATGTCATATTTTATTCTGATGACATCTAATTTGAATCAATAAATAATGGAAAAGGCAAAAAATTATAGTTCGAGAAATCACGTTATTTCACGTTATTTCCTGGCGATTGTACAACTTGTTATTTTTTTCTATCACCATCTCCGACTTGAGAATCGTCCTATTTCCTCAACACGTCTCATATTTCAACACACTCGTTCTAAACCTCTATAGAATAATGAAAACATATTACAATTTCATTTCCAGACAGTTTTGTGGAACTCAAGGGAAACATACTTCAATAGAATATCATTGCCAATGATATCAGAATGACCAAAAATTATTTCTATATAGTTTGCACTATAACAAGTATACAAAGGAGTAGTGTAATGGCGGTTGTATACTAGCATAGTTCACGCCATTCAATTAGTATATTTGCAAGTTTATTACAGACATCTCCAACAACAATAGTTACATTCATGTGTCTCTGGAGAGAGAATGCCGGCGATATTGATGCTTCAGTGTGTTTAGGTCTTATTGTTGAGGTACTCGATGTAATACTTGGATAGGCAAAACATATACGAGTTTAAGTCAACGCCAATATACTAGGGAAATGAAGGACATAAGGGATGTCAGGGTTTTAGTTATATCGATTAAGATACTCGAAGTATTTGGTTCAAGTCTGGATAGAAAGAATGGAAAAAGAAGGACACGTTACGTGTTAGAATCTTACAGTTATACCAATAGGTATCAACTCATCTTTGCTGAGGAGACAGGTTACATGTATGCTTTTTAAAAATATATGATATTGGATAAGTTAACAAAACTATTTACAATGAAAGGTTTGTACAAAAAATCAGGAAAGTTAGAAACCTGAAGAAACGTCAAGTAACATGTTAGCAGAGAATATGAATGTTGATAAAAAAAAAGAAATTGCATTGTATAGCTTTAAGTTTCATGTCTATGCACGTTGACCGACTTTACAGCTATTTGCCCAAGTCATCGGGCTACTGGTATCTATCTATCACTCCTACTATGGAGTTTTTTACTTCCCCCTATGCTGCTGGCAAGTTAGCGCAAAGGAATGCCATCACCGCATGTTCTCATTTACACCTGGGTAGAGTGAAGCAATCGTAGGTAAATTTCATGCACAAGGAAATTAGCTGTAACCCAAGCGGGATTCGAACCCAAGACATCTCGATTTCTAAACGCGCGTTCTACCATTGGACTACTGCTTACACAAGTATTTGACAGACCATCTTAGACCAAAACATTTCATTCTCAATTCATTCTCAAAAAGACGTAAGATTATTATAAGAGGTTTTCGAGTACTTCTGACCTATCATTGTAAATTATATAAATACTTGTTTTAATACTGAATATGACAAAGTGTCGACATGAGTAGTAGATAGAGGAGATGATAATTACCAGGAACTACTTGAACATGATGAAAACTACAAGAAGCCAGACTAATCTAACTTATAGTTTAGTATAGTACATCGTAAGTTCAATCATCTTTACAGAGAGTAATTGGCTTCTAAATAAAACAACTGAACTCTTGTGAAATGTTAGTTTAAAGTGAGGAAGTGCTAAACTTGTACAGCTAAGGGTGTAAAGCCTTGCACAAATGAGACAGTTTGCTGAATAGTACAGAGCAATTATCTTTATAAAATATGTCTAGCATATTGCGATCTCTAATTCATTCCCTGTAGGTCTGGTTGTCTAATGGAATATCCTCTAAGGCTGACTCTACAGTTTCCTTGCAGCTAGTGAATTTATTTAAGCCGCGGCCGTGGCGTAGTGGTTAGCATGTCTGACTTCGGATCCGAAGATCGCGGATTCGAGCTCTGTCGCGGTAGGTCATACCATATACATGAATTGTCGGCCTCGTGGTAGGGTAAGTTAGTACTGGTGATAGAAAAGTGAGTTTCAATCTCCATCATTGAAGCTGAAAGACCATACATAACCTTTGACCGGCGACTCAACATTTAGTTATTCTTCTTCCAAATAATAAAGAACACTTTGTTGCAGTTCGAACTTGAGACTCATTATTCTGA
Organism: Mactra quadrangularis; assembly: GCA_025267735.1. Classification (NCBI taxonomy): domain Eukaryota; kingdom Metazoa; phylum Mollusca; class Bivalvia; order Venerida; family Mactridae; genus Mactra; species Mactra quadrangularis. The sequence goes on along the minus strand of CM046311.1, from coordinate 22,565,100 downwards.
TTGTGAGTTAACTAACAGTTTGCTAGCCAATTGAAATCATGATTCAAGTACGCTGCATAAAGCTAAATTTTCTAATGTGATTATCCAACCTTCCAGCCACAGGAATATGATGACAAATCATAAATTCGATTTAGGACAGATTCCGCATAATAATTTATAAATCTAATATATTAGAGGTCCGTATGTCGGATTACTACGAGTCAAAACAGGTCAGAATTTCATCAATAAAAAATAGCCCTATAATTAATTGTTTACGACTAGTAAAGTTATACGTTATATCAATCAAAGCTGAAATATGAATTCATCAATTATGTATGTTGTTAAATGATACGTTAAAATAAATCCAATTCATTTGAATAACAGGATTAAACAAACAGATAAACGCTTGAAATTTGAACTTTATGAACATAAGCAAGCACCGGACTGACTTTGAATTATTTAGTATTGTGTAAACGCCAGTATGGACCGTTTTAAATACTTTTTTGTATTGGGCAAATGTTTTTTTGTGTTCAAGTTTCCTTTTCAACTATCTAATAGTATGTTAGTAGCGTTCATTGTTGTGAAAATGGAGAATTAATTGAGATGATTAAAATGTTAATTGATCTAAGGACAGGTGACTGCTTTCTGCCTCGTTTTGGAAACACGATGCCATGACCTTGGCATTGATGTCACATGATCATAATGCGTCATATAAGATTCAAATTCACAAGCAAACAAATGACAAAGTGTAATTTGCTCAAATACTCGCATTGGAATATCGCCATCGCTTATTCGCGTGTTAAAGGGCTATAGTTTCGTGATACTCGTATTTTTCAGTCCACTTGTTTCTAGTATTGTTTTCTTCAACCAAACAGGTAGATAGTCTGACTGATGTTAGAGTTTGTCTCTTAACTGTTTATAAAACCTCAATTCCATCCATTACATTGTCTGCTAGGACGTTCTGGATTCAATTCAGTGGTTTTATCTATACAAATGCCAAGGACAACCGAGTCATTTTAATCAAATCAACTCTTACTCATATTCAACACTTCGTCCATTTCATTCTTTTTTCTGAATGAAAATTGTTGGGTAATAAAAGATGTCAGATTTCCAATTTATAATTTAATGCAAATTAAGGACTCTTCAGGGAATTGTGGCGTTCCATAGTTTGTACAGTCACCGTACGTATATCAAAATACATTCCATTAAATAGATTAAAATACACCCTAGAAAAAATGAATCTGATCACAACTTGGAATTTGTGTAATTACTATATCGCCCTTGGGACATTTTTTTCAACGTAAAGTTATGTTGTGCTAGAGAGTTATAAATTCTGTCATCAATATATGCCAGAGATTCCTTAACTATTTATATATCAATATCAAATTAAACGTTCCTCACATGCAACAAATCAAAACTGAATTTCACTTCCTTTTATGTTGTCCAATATATTGTGTTATAGGAAAAAACCTTGGTAATGTCCACTGACTTTCTTTTAATAAATTCAACAATATATTAACATTAAGAAATAAAATAATACTGTATAAACTCGCTTCAATTTTAAAATAGTCTCTTTTACTTAGAAATAACTTACTTTGTAACTAGCTGAGTACTGTATTATATTGCAGCGACTTGTATTGTATTGTATTTGTATATACTTGTATGTATGTCATGTTTGCTCTGTTTTTTGTACCAAAGGCAAGTATTTGCCTATAATTTGTAAATAAAGTTCTACTTATGTTAAAGAATTCAGTGATACTTATACTTGTATGTTTCATTTAAGGTTTTACAGCAAAAGCCCCTGTAAGTCGAGGTGATTGCTACAATCTTCTTTCCATGAAAACTATCATGAAAACTTGGGTACATACAAGTTTGATTGCTATCAAAAACATTTACTTTTAAGGTTATTTAAAGCTACCAGTTCACCTAATCATATCGATGATTGCCCGCAAGACTGTAGTAACTTGCTCTTTAACGCAATGTACTTAGTAAAGTCTTACAGGCAACCCTTGAAATAGCTTCTCTGACCAATGCTTTACCAGTTTAGCCGTCATTGTTATAAGGAGTTGATATCGTCTCTATAAATATGGAAGGAAAGTAGGATCGTCGAATTTTCATTGGCAATAAATGACCTTTCCCTGCCAGGAATCAAACTTGGTTCGCCAGATTCGAAGCCAACTGTTTTTCCTCGCAGCCGCGCACTTCACCAAAACAACTCTGTAGAGACAATTCCGAGACAAACAACATTTCCAACATTGTCCATCACAATTAGTGATTTTTTCTCACGTTGTAATAACCAAGCTTGTACAATAATAGTTCACGTATTGATTCCCTGGCAGAAAAGAGAAGGAACACAGCGTTGTCTTTGACATTTAGATATTTAATCATTTATACTGTTGCCATATAATCTTATATTTTATCATTAACACACACATTGCTTTGATACTTAACGCTTCTATCATAATACCAATACTTTTGTACAGTAGAACTTCGCTTGATGAACATCTTTGTTTTTATATGAGATGCATTCACAGACAATGGCAGCCAGATTTAGAGCTTCACGATAGAATTAAGATAATATGGTGTTCGACGAATGAACAGTTATTGCAAGAGCAAAATAACTTGTTGCTGCCTGACCATATGAACATGAAAATAAAAAGCGCACCATATCTCATATTTTCTAGTTCAATAATGAACCCGGGTCGGTAGCGCAGTCGGCAGCGTGCCGGGATTTCGAATCTAGTGTACCGAATCGTTCGAAAGTTCGAATCGAGGTATCACCCTTCATGAAAATTTGACAACAATTTCAACTTTCCACCATTTATAAGACATATGGAGAAGTTTCTGGCCTCGTCGAAAGGTAGGTGAGTACTCGTTATAGACAATGGTCCAGAAAAACAAGATTAGGTGCGCTAGACGACGCAATTACATTAATTGTGTTGACATAGCGTTTAACAAAGAATAAGTTTCAATAAGATGATCGTTTACAAAAACATAAACTTCTGTGCTATAGGTTTGTTTGTTTGTTTTGTTGGGTTTAACGCCGTAGCAACACATTGTATATGTCATTTAACGGCGGTCAGTCAACCTACTCACTGTTCCTGGAAAGGCTAAATCTCTGGATTTAGTTGTTAACCAACTACTAAGCACATACTTTTGTCAGTGACTGACAACTGCCTTACATAATTAAGAATCATTTGTAGGAGGGAGAATGGCCGTAGAAATGATTTCATGACCAAGCTCCACGAAAGGATGTCCCGCCGTAGAATCGAACCCACGACCCCTCGATCAGAAGACTTGCGTGTTACCGACTAAGCTAGCCGGGCGGCTACTATAAGTAAAGACCATTGCGCGGTGATATAAAGTAAGGGTTCCACTGTAACAAAGTATTTGATTTGTGATCTTCTGTTTTTTTCAATGATGTCTGCGATAGTTAATGAGAATTCAATTTCAAACGTCTGCCAGGCATAACGATAGATAAAAGATGGCCATGTCATATGACATAAAACATGTATGACTCATAAGCCTTTCAAAGATCACACTTGTGTCATTCCAGTACATAAGGTTAGATGGATTGATTTCACCTTAGAATTTATTGTCTAAGGCATTGATTTGTTGATGAAACAAACCTATGCATTGCTGACTGTTACTTTTAGAAATCATTCCAAGCAGATCTTTGAATGTTTATGCAAAGGGTTAATTGCATTTATTGAAAATGGACATTTCAGTGATTTTGTCGCATTATTTTATTAGCACGTCTTTGATCCTGATATGCATCTGTATTCAGAATCAATTAAAAAATGTGATGGCATTTTATAGCCTGAGTTTCATGCTTATGCACGTTTACCGACTTTACAGCTATTACCCTTAGTCATCGGTATCTATCTCCCATGAGAATCTTTTTACTCCGCTTTTTAGTGCAGCTAACAAGTTGGTGTAACGAAATTATACCACCCTCGCAGGTACCCATTTCGAGTGAGTGAAGCAATTGCAGGAAAATGTCTTGCTCAAGGAAATTAGCAGTGTCCCTGGTAGGATTCGAATCCAATACCCATTGATCCCTATGTGCGATCTACCACTGGACCACTGCTCCTGCTAATCAGTTGATGAATGCTAACTTAGAAATCTATTATGTAAGGTCTAGGGACGTTTTCTTGATACCAGTGTACATTTTTAGGGACACAAAAGACTAACTCCTAATCTTGTGGTTATTAGAGTCCTCTCAAACAAATTTGTTTTAGCATTTCGCTAAACTTTGCAAATGTTTTTGTCACTTTCAACAACATTTCTTTGGTGCTTTCAGACAAGTTTGTGTGTTTGATATCATGAAATTTGCTAACCTCTTAATTTAAAACAATGCAACATTAAAATTGCATATCATAATACAGAAATGCTAGAAGTCATCCGAACAAAGAACATTAGGTACAATGATTATATCAGACGATAAAATCTTAACAAGTATGAAAATGACATCAATGATCTCATCCAACTCGTTAATAGGCATTGAAAATGTTTGTGGCATATCGCAAGTGTTATAATTGATGTCAATTACAATACAGTTTCAGAAAAGCAAGCATCGGAACTTTTCGGCAATTTCCGTTAAATTCCGAACAATTTCAAACATTTAGCCTCATCATGTTTTAAACAATAGATGAAGGTATGTCATCTTATACGTGGTCATTATTCGTGCAGGAATATAAAGAGTAAAAATACTGCAGATCAAAATAGATAAAACATCAACCAATCCTTAGCAACAAAATGGCGGATTTATGACTTCCGGTCTTCTTGCTAATACCAGCTTTTACATTTTATATAAGTGCACCAACATTGATTAAGCAGTAAATCTACAGAGACGAGTCTTATCAAACGATTTTAGTATCTTTTCTCTCCGCTAGATGTCGCTTTTCATCCATTTTATATAATGGCGGAATGCGATATAATTTCCTTTGATCTTTGCCGACGACTATTTAAGGTAGAAAAAACAACAAGAATGTCGTATTGATTTACTGTTTCTTATAATAACCCTTTCCTAGTATTTCCTGACGAATCTTCAAAACAGGTGTTTTTACGTTATTTTCCTTCGTTTCCATGGCAACAAATGACAAAACGTAATAGCATCGTCGTTGTATCAGATTAATTTGAACATTCTCTGACTTTATGAGCAGTTTTATATATCAGTCATATACCGTTAATAAAGAAGATTTGTGACGAACTACAGTACCTACCAAAAGTTTGGAGACAAAAGTAATAACATTTTTTTAAATTTTGATGATTTTTTGTAGAATCGTTATTTTTTGATATACCTAAGAATCGTTTATGATAAATTTAAAAATAAATCATGAATGCCCATTTATGGATTTGGCATCTGACATCCTAAAGCCTCCGAAATTATGCCTAATTGTGATTATTTTTCACAATGTAGCTTTAAAGCTATTTTTGTTGTCTCAGTTATAAGTATAAAGATAACCAAAAATAAAGCAAACTAATGAGCATTTCTAAATAGACAGTCATCAAATTTTAGATAAAAGCTATTCATTATGCCTACAAAGTGAAAATGTCTCCAAACTTTTGGCGGGTACTGTAGTGAGAATACGTATGAGGTATTGGTTTTGTTAGATAGAAATATTTTAATCAAGTCGTATTTGTCATTATAATCTTTAAAGAAAGAATGTGACTAATTAAAATTGAAAGAAGGCGCATCTTGATAAATAGATTGTCATTAAAGAAACTGGAAACTGATTCAGAAATAAATATAACTACATACTCCTCATCCTTTTACAATAATCAGTAAATTAAACTACGTAGATTTCATTAAATTGTCTTTATGCGCAACTAGCATCTAAATTGTCAAACATTTATGCGTTACGTTACGATGGCTCGTAAACCATACGGTTTTGGAGTGCAATATACCTTCGGAGTTCGGACAGTCGATTGTTAAATATCGGGCGTTTCCGTATCCTCCCGTAATGCAGTAAAGTATTTGTCCAGAATGCAAAGTGTTTGAAATAAGTTTTTTTTCTTGATTTCTAAGAAAATAAACTTCGAATTGCACGATTCCTGAAATTCCAATTATAACTCTAAGCTAATAATCCTTTTATAAGCTGACATTAACGTATAAGCTTGAGTATAAATCTTATTCATTTTAAAAGTATGAGTGGTATTGAACGCTAATATAAACCTAACAACTCCACCACTATGTACCACTAATATCTGACAAGCAATCTGATTAAAACCCGATCTAAAATTTTCCGCTTGCCTACTCGCTGATTTAGATCTGGCCGTTTTCTTACGAGGGTCACGTTCAAGTGTTTTAAAGTGCTCTTCTGAAGAAGAAGTTCTATGCACAAACATAGCTTTTGATACTAGTACTTCCTTTATGTGTATTTTCAATTGAATTTAACCTCTGCAAAGCAACAACATTCGAACAGCAACCCTTTTAAGTCCCTCCCAGTGGGCGTAGTTCAAGACAAGAGACGTTGTACTGTAGTTATAAAGAATTCAATGGACTCTTACCTAGCATTCTGTGGACCAACACTAACTTGATCATGAGCTGAGCTAGCAGTTATAGCTGAGTCAGGTATACGACCATCTTTCATACCTAGTGGTTCCTCACATTGCTCTGTAAATATAAATATTGTATCATATTATAGCTAAATATATCATATACGAGATATTTATCATCATAGTTACGTTGTCATCGTTTCGAGATAGGTTTCACAAAAAACATACACTTAAGAATAAGGCGATTTGTTGACAATTTGATCAGACGAAATTCTTTCAACCAAACCATAAAACCTTTGACCATGCAAGTGTCGGTTTTAATGACCATAAATACCGTATTCATCTAAACGAAATAATATTTAAAAAAAAAACGAAATAAATTTTCGTAAAAAACGAAATAATATTTCGCAAAAACGAAATAATACATGTATTACGTTTAAACGAAATAGTTGTGAAAATAAATATAGTATTAAAATAAAAAATGTCACATTAGGGGTTTCATACGTTCAAATATAAGTTTGATTTTAACATCAACGCTGGCTATGATATGGAATTGATTCTAAAAAGTATTTGTTGTCTATAAACTGTAATGTCAATTATATTCTAATCTATCCAGTCATGTTTTAATTATTTTTTAGAGTTTGATCATAGAACATACCAAATTCAATAACAAAAAAGTTTAAACGCTTATATTTTACATATTAAATATAGATTCTACATGATCAACATCAACCGAGCGTTAATATCAAAATTAAAATATCAAATTTCCTCAAGTATGTGAAACTATACATTAAATAAATGAAATGTAGGCGCTTTTGATTGACAGCTTAAACAAGATTGCATGCTCTGATTTCATAGTTATTATTGTATGCAAGTAAGCTGTACAGCATTTTGAATTTAGCAAATACTTAAGTATGCAATCAGAATTTCTCGATCTTTACCGAACCATTCGGTCTTTTCCGTAACTTTTCATACCTTTCCGTAAAAATGATAGAAAGAAGAGTTCCGAACATATCCGATGTGTAATACGATTGTCACGTGATAAAGAAAGAACGCCGAGCATTCCACCACGTGACTAAAGGGGAATGTTTAATATGTTTAAAATCAAATTCATTCAGTTGAATATTTAGTCTTGAAAATGACATCAAAGTTAAAACAAATCCAATTTAACCGTTAAATATGTAATAACAGTTCTAAAAACACAATTAAAACGTTCTGATTTTATCTCTTAGTTTAAAGATAGCATGACGCCGAATGTTTTACGTAAATATAAACAATACATGATTGGCAGTTTGATTTGAATTGAAATTTGAGATAAATGTATTGAATATGTTTGCTTTTTTACTTTTTGAATTGAGTAAATTCTAAAAAACCCTGTCATGATGTTTTAGTTTTAAGATTTAAGAGCATTACAAGAGATTACCAGTTTTGTATGACAACGTTTACATTTTATGCTAGAATTAAAACATAAATTTTAGATTTTCATGGAAGATGTTTTGTCTGTAGCGATCAGGAATAGAGCCAGAATCGGTGGACTCAATTTCGAGAGTATTAGCTACTGGACCATACATGTGGCGACTTTACATAAATAAATATCGTTGTTATTAGTTTGATAAAACTTATCTCTAAAAACTTTTTACAATGAAAAGTTTGACTAAATTTACTAATAGTCGGAATGTCCGAAGTATTCAATATATCGAGTTTTGACAAGTTGGGGCGTCACTGTACACAAGTATGATAGCATTACGATTTCAAAACCTGTGATTACTGGTTCATCGGTTTGAGATGTATGTTGAATTGTTTATAATGAGAATAATTTTCATTCATTCCTTGTACGAAACACAGATACAATTAGATTCCTTTACGATACATTACAATCACCATGTTCCCATCATTGTTTGATACAAGCACCTGGATTCTTTGAAACCATATGTCTTTTATATCAACGCTAAAACTTAACAATATTACAGCTCTACGATTTTCTATTGAGGAGAGCATGTTCCCAAACAGCTACGACCACTTCAAATGCTCATATAAATGTAGATATACCTTTGAGTTTTCTCGCCCAATTCTCTCACTTTCTTCCATTCCCTCTACTCACACTATACATTGTACTTTTACAAACAAACAAATTCTCTCTCTTTCTTCCATTCCCTTTACTCACACTATACTCTAACAAACAAACAACATTCAAACACATTGCCTCTGTAAGAGCGCTCTCTCCCTCTCTCTTCCAGGTCTTTGATATGTTAATTTCATGATTCATTAAGCATCAAGTGATGCAAGCTATCTCTCTAATTATCCTATACCTCAACACTTACTTCTGCAAGTTTAAATATCTCAACAGATTCAAGAAATGAAGCAAACACACCGACGTACTTTTTTCCTATTTCCTTTTCACTTGTCTACTTTGCAAAAAAAAGAAAGAAATGGTAATAAAAAATTGCAAACATTTTCTGGCAATAAAAACGTCACACCTTTCAACACCTTTAAAATAACATCTTATTGAAGACGGAGCGGAGAAAAATTCTGAATTTCTTCAAATAAAGCTGTATAGTTAATCAGCCGCAAAATATCAGCGCCGACAGATATACAGTTGTAAAAAATGCTGCATATAACGTATTACTGTAAAATTACAGCATACATTATTCAGACGTAGAGCTTGAATGACAAATTGCCAAGAACGGTAACCGTGTCTGCACGCGATACACCAGGTTATGCCACAAGAGGGCCTGTCAATACTTAATGTGAAGCACAGAATAATAAGTTAATCTCCTAATTACATCGTCAATAAGACTGAGAAATGAAGACATAGAAATGTCGTCTCCATTACTAGAGTATAGCTGTTAGAAAGCTTGGGTGGTTTTCATCTAGTTGTCTCCCTTGGTACATTCCTTGTTCCGGCAGAATCTTACAGAATGTTCTTTAATGTTATATCTTAATATTTGTGTTTACCCCTTATCTGGCAACCATCTTGACCATGTTCATACTAACAATAAGTAGTATATTTAAAAAATATTTGGAGTCCATTTTTTCTCAACTATCAAAGTTTGAATAATTTCACGGTGATTGAAATCAATGCACACTATCACAACAACGAACATGTTAGGCTAAGAACACGAAGTAGCTGTGAAATTACTTATGTTTTTCAGCTGAGAAAAAAGGAACTATATTTATACAGAAAATGTCATACAGTCAGCAACAACATTACTTTGTCCGTTTCTGTGCTTTTAAACAGTTATGAAACTAAGAGTAGTTTGTGTACCAGCGGATATTAGACAATGCAAATATCTGTTCCTAAAGAACAAGAAATGGCGCACAAGGAAAAGTAACAGAAACATTATACAAACACTACATGTATTTATAACACACGTAAAGTAAACTCGATGATAGAATGACACTTAATTTATCGATGGTTTCATGTACAATGTTCAAAGAACCATATTCTGCTGACAGGAACTTAGTTCTCCCAAGGGACTCATCCAACCAAGTCTGTTTTAAAGTTTTTGTACTCAAGTCTCTGAATTAATGGTTCTACTAGAAGCGGATTAAGTTTATTACCCTTGAGCAAGCCGAGAAATAGGCAAAAACAGGGTCTGGAAACAAAGAAGCACACAGCTTAGAATAGTTCCTGGAGAAAGATAGATTTTCGTGAGAAAAAACTGTAACTTTGATAAACATTGTGGTGACAGCTTTTAATAGTGAATTCGAGAATATTCCTTTAAGGGTATTTGCTTTGATATAAGTCGATAAGCATTGACGTTAAAGGTTTATATAAGAATTCTTTTAAGAACAGAAAAGAGTGTTTTTTTACAATTCCTCTTTGAAGTACAATGGGGATGAACCAATGACGTAAAATCTCTGTGAACAAGTCAATATTTCTACATCACTTGTCCTCGGACAAAAAGTACTTTCAATCTATAAGTGCACATGTACATGTACTAACATAGCTTTACTTGTTAATGTAGATGTTTAATGCTTCATTAATATTATTATCAATTATTTAATAATATTTATAGTAAGTAATTTTACTATATTTTGCAATATTTCTATTTGGGTATTGAACTTCTTGGCAATTGCACTTTGATCTCGGACAAGTCGATAATTTTAGAGTTCGCTTGTCTGTGGGCAATTGGAAAAAGCTTGGAATTCCCCGCCCTTGACCTCCGTCTATCACACGGACTCAAGATTAATATAAAGTTATAAAAACTTATGTAATATTAACATACAAAAAAATGTATCCAATCAGTATAAATAAGCCCATATCGTTCTTAACTATAGGCATTGCTCTTAAATAAAGTCAACAAGTATTCGCCACTTTTCAAGATATACAGTTTCAATATTTAAAGTGCATAATACTATACAAAACACTGTTGTTGTTTCAATGAGTTTTGTACAAATCGTATTTTATATTCGTGTTATTTGCAAAAACCCAGATGCGATATTTTGACATGCAAGTGATGTGTAAAATTACTCTCAAACCAGACGTGATTCAACGAGATTTTAACAATGTTCTTAACAAGACGAGCAAATGTCATAACTGAAATTATATGCATTGTAGAAAATGTAAAGGCCACACACAAGTATTAATCGTTACGAAACATCCAGGGGCGAATAAAGAAAAATTGTTAATGATGATGCACACGAGTAATCATATTCTACCCTTTTTATAGTACAGTATAACCTCTGCAGAGCGGCCCTCTACCGAACAAATCATCTGCTTAACAACAGCGTTTGATATTTCCCTTAGATGTAATTTTAATCTAATATTACCTCTGCATAGCAACGACCTCTAAAAAGCAACACATTTCTATCCCAGTTGGTGTTGATCAAGATTGGTTATACTGAATTTGGAGTACTAAATGTATATACTTAAATCTTTATAACATTTCTTCAAATACTCAAGGCGTTTAGAACCCTATATATGATTAACTGTAATATACGCGCATGGAAAGGTTTTCAATGAATGCAACATAATCTTCTAGTCGTGCGATGATAGTGATTAACCTAAGATACATTTCTGAGTTCAATTTTAATATGATAAGCATGGTAGTAGGCCTATATAAACAACTTTTCATTGAACAGATGACATTGTTATGGCTTTCATACGTATAGAGCCAAACTTACTGTAAGTTCCATCCCTTTTCATGCAATACATCATCACCGGAATAATTCCGACCAACTGTCGTTTACCCAGTGCAATGAGTCATGTATTCCATGAGCGCTCATCACCGTTCTAAGACAATATCAACATGTCATCCTTTGATATTTTATGAGTAATTAACATTGTAAATATTACTAATCTTTCATTAAAAATTATGTGATTTTACCCTGACCACGGAAGCTAAATTCTATGTTATTTGAAAGCCCGCACGTGCCAATGGACAGGCTTAACAGAGCATATGTTGGCACGTTACAGATCAATTTCCACTTGGCGCGTTTTTTGTCATGATAAATTCACGAACGACTTCCGGTGATGAGATATCGTTGTCGTCTTGGTATTAGTTAGAATTCGTTATATTTGTCTTTAATTTCAATTAAGAATTTATACAGACTATCTCTCTAGCGTAAATTGAAGGGTATGAAACGTATTTTGACGTGAGTAATTGTTTTTTCTCCCATAATACATTGCGAGTCTAGCCATATGTGATTAAGTATACAGTTACCATTTTTGGATCATTTTTATATCAGAGTCGCGTGCATAAGACATATACAACAGAAAGGTCGTATATTAGTAGGATGACTATTAGCGTTGATTGTATGTTTGTTTTCTAATGTCCCCATCTGTGTGTCAGATTAAGGGCTATGTTGCCCAATACGATGTTTGTTGGTCACGTGACTACATAGTAATTGAGCGATATCCGAATATTAAAACATCCGAGTAAAGGAGTACTTCCGTGCTGTCAGTACTTAATTTATGTATAACGATGCGAAATAAAGGATGTTAAACTGTATTGGAAGAGCATATTGTCTATCTTTGAACAAAGGAACAAATAAGAATTTATTATAGATTTAACTAAAATAATGTTTCTATGTCGTTTATATAACTAGCGATGTATGCCAGTATTGACGAACAGTAATGAAATGGAACCATGACAATTTCCAGGCGGTCTTGTAAATTTCTACAGGGAATTAACGTTTAAAAACAAAACCACTGTTATCTCATATATCTTCTAGTTTTTGTATTTCCATTACACTGTCTGTAATAATTACAATTCCATTCCATTAACAGTAGCTTTTGTCTTTTGTCTCATCCTTAGTTTTAAACAAAACTTCCCTCAGATGTGTCCATTTGACCAAAGAGATATTCCACCGATTTCAATCAAATTTCGCCTTTGCTGGTTTGCCTATCTCAAAATCATTCATTTTAAGCCCACTCTGGACTATGCGGTCATTTATACTGATAAAAATAATTGAAGAAGGATTTTCTAAGATTTGACCCATCTGTTGATTGCCTGTTCTCTCATGAGCTTAAAATCCACTGCGCCACGAGCAGCAATCGCCACAGGATTAACTGTGACCAATCATTAATCATTGACGCTCGATTAAAACCTTTCCAAAATATCAAAGATGAGTTTTTCCAGGTCGTATAGTATCAATAGACCCTTTCGAGGCTTAATTGAATCGAAATACACCGCAGCATGTCCATTCTCTGGTCAATATCGTATAAATTATGAGTACCACATTCTGTTGCTGTTTATAGATACGTCATTTTTGTAAAGCGCCTTAGTGACTCTGATTGACAAGCGTCACTAATGACACTGCTGGAAATGACAAGATGGCGGTTTGTTAATTTGAAACTGTCGGATTTGACCAATATGGCTCCACCAGTATGTGACAAGATTTGGCTAAAGGATGTCAGAAATCTAATTAGAATGAATGGTCAAAATGAATCTTACAAGACCAGCAGAAGCTTAGGATGTTGAACGTGTAGTAATATACCGAATAATTACATTATTTTCATAAGATTTATACATGACTTGCTACTAAGAAATAGTAGAGACACAATTTTTATGAGATTAGAAAACATATTTTCTTGAACAGAATATTAAGATCGTCACTTAAATTTGATTAACATTCATAATTAAGATCTAGAAAAGGAGAATACAATTGCATTCGATTTAATTGTTTATATTTGAATTCATACTGAACAACAAGATGTCGTTTATTTCAGAACGATGCTAACGTACATGGCAAGACAAGCGCTGATATATGAGAGTAAGAAACAATACATTTATTATTAAACAACTATGTGTTATTTGCCCTGTAAAGTGCCATATTCACTGCACAATACTGCAAAACCCATTTAATAAAACTGAAGACCGGGCCGAAATCTGTTATAGAGCCAAAATACTAATAAGCCCTGCGGCCCTGGTCCAATAACAAATTTCTGCGCTCTGATTGATTGATTAACAGGGCCAATATAAAAACGGGTACGAATAAGTAGTTATATAATATAGTATTCGACCTTAAATTACAATCTCATGTTGAAAAATTAAGTCAGCTAAATAATTGATACCAGGCAGTGATTCCTGGTTTATCATAAACCTTTGAATGATACAACCGTAGCTTTGACATAAACAATATTCAGTTAGTGAACACTGAACTGTTGTCTAATCTAAAAGCTATGCCAATGATTATAATGACTGGCCGGGGATCAATGTATTTAATGTATCGGATTGCAGCCTTGTTAAACACGATGATATAAAAACAATGTTATTTAGAATTGACACTATTCATATTATTCTGTAAATTGTGACGTATGCAAATGTGAAGTCTTTTATTCTATTTACCGGGAAACATGGGTATCAATCACAGACAGAAAAACATTTCATTCCAATGGTTTAGGAACTCTTTTTTCTAATGGAATGCTAAGGCTAGAAAATTAAGTTGTATTGTTCCATGGTACAAGGTTTTTAGAATAACAATCCTTTTATGATGTTCCTGTTCTACATAATTACATATTAGACATTTTAACATATGAAAAGCTTCAAATTTCTAACTATAATTATACTCGATTCTTACAAATGTGTTTCTAGGTACTTTTTTTATTTCATTGATTTACTAGCCAGAAAGATAGACAAATATAATAATGACAGATGGCTGATTTGAACGAACACACTGTAACTCTGCAAGAACGGATTCCGGCATTGCTTCTAGAGAGGTTCATCCATTAGTAAGGATTCCTTTAACTTTATATAGGGTCTTTTTTCATTTATGAGTATGATATTCGATTGCTTGGTTTTATGATTGCGTAGGACAATACTATTGCTTGGGAAAGAGGAATTAAGCTTTTTGTGGCTATTGGCGACAATGGCCATGAAAATTTAATTAAATTGTTTTGTGACTGCATACTGAACTGAAAATCAGTCACCAAAATTAAAATGAAAAATGACAAAACCTAGAAAAGCGACGAAAACAAATTATAAGTTGCAGATACAAACGTACGATAAAATGAATTACATTTATACCATTTTATATATTATATAGAAATCATTTTTCTCCCAAAGACGCTTGTTAATAAAATACCTTTTTCTACTAAAAAAGCTTTGGCCATATTGAATATTACCGAAGAAATGACATTTCACATCTTATAAGCCAATGTGATATTGACAACTATAAAACTATTTGTATTGACGTTCAAACTCTCATAAAAATGTAATATAAACTATATAAGCTGTTTAATATTTTGATTTTTTCAATATGGGTTTTGTCAAAAAAGATATAAAAAAATCCTGAGCGTAAAACGTCCAATATGTTGGCTATACGTTTAATGTATATATTCGCATTCATGTCGATGGAAATTTATCATATTAGCTTTGAATGCTTAAATTGAGACAAAATTGTATAAATTACATATCTTATTTACTTCATTCTAAAGGCCAACAGACGACCTTTTCAAATTTGCGAACTATTTTCCCAGCGTCCATAGAAAGATTAATGCGCGGCTCTTCCGTTACATTAAACACTAATATAATTTTATTGATCCAACAGAGGGCGCCTTTTTATTAAATCGTGTGTTAGCTATGGTAAATATATTTTCTTTTCAATTAGAAAAATGTCAAAAAATCATTTTCGAATTATTACAATTTTGATATATGGAGCCGGCAACAAAAGTTACCGGGACAGCCGGGCAATCTATCTACTATACTTTATCCATTACAAACCGGAAGTTGTGAATTGAAGAGCACACTACGTGACGTGAATATCATAATGTATAGTAAAATAGAGTATAGTGATTTCTTGTAGCTTTTAGCATGTTTATTGATAAAAAACAAATATATCATAGCCCTAGAACTGAATAGAACGGAAAAGTATGATAATGATATTTCTGAAGCAAGTCTCAGCAAGATAACTGTCAGGAATACATGCTTGAAATAAATACTCTTGCTGCATGCTACAAACACGGTTGTTGTTTTTTGTTCAATTTTTAGTCAGAAGTAACAAAGTGTGTTGCAATTGATATATTGTATTACATTTCCATAAAGCAAACTTCGAACTTGATCTATTTTAGATGTGTGCCTGTACATGTATGTACCTGTACCATGTCAAAAAAAAGGTTGAAAATATCTAAAGACAACAAGAGTTAGTGGTCAGTCATTCCTGTCTATACTGCACGTCACACGCTAGAAATAGAACATTAATAGAAAGGACCCATTGTACCTTAAAACTGTTTGTAAGTATTTAATTCCTACCAGTAGATTTACATTTACAATTTATTTACTTTCGGTTTTTTTTACTCAAAACCTGCTTTGTAAGTTGTTTCACTTCGGAGATTATCAAGATATTCAGATATGTTTTAGATTTAAGAACTACATAATCCCTGGGGCTTAAATATGCCATTGGCAGATTTTTTCCTGATATTGACAAAGAAATATTGCAATCTAGATTGAAACGTGGGCTTAATAACATTTCCGGACAATTTGCAACGGTATTTGCTGGGTTTTAAGTTGAACCTCGAAACTACAGACATGAAAGTCACAAATATGTGAGAAAGGTGTTCATAATTACACAAAAATGTCTCGTACGTTTCATCCTTATCCACAAAGAAAGAGTTACATCTGGTATGTGCTTTTAATTAATTTACAGGACTTAACTAATCAAACCTTTTAAATTATTCATTCAGCTAAACTAGCACCTTAACCCTCATTAATATTAAAATATCAGAAAAAAACCCATACTGTTGAAAATTGTCAATTCAGAACTAATGAGGTATAATCATGTTAATGGAGATTTAATGCATGCGTACGAGACTCTAAAGTTTAAGGATTCATTTACCCAAATGAAAAAGCTAAATTGTATTAAATATGAAAAATATGAACATTTTCAAAAGACTAAAATATTGTAAAAATGCATGGCGGTTGATAGTTTCTCTCCGGGTGGTATTCAATACTCAACACAGATGGTTTTACACTTTTAGGCTTGATCCAATTTTCGTTGTAAATAGCTATTTCCTCAATAGCGATCATATTCGTTTGAAGTTGTGAACTGCATATATTACGCTTTAGATATTAATCCCATTTCGATTGAATCTCTCTACCACAAAATCAAGAAAATGGGAAAATCGTAAATTGAATTATTAAGCTTTTTACCATTTTACCTATGGTGACAATATAATATATTAAGTCTTCTGAAAACATCTATTCCATGTAACTGATTTTATACTAATTTTTCATTATATTAAATGTTGCGGACATAATCAGACTATATCCGAACATCATCAAAAATTACTTAAATTTTAACTGAAAATTTTGCTCTATCAATTCACCATGAATTTGTGGTTTAGAGTATTAGCGGTCGTTGATGAGTAAAATATGAGGTCATGCAAAGTAGGGGCTGCAGCTGTTCACCTTTCAATACATATGGGTGTGGTGTGGTTTTGGGCTGTCGGGCATCAAACCTCAAAGTACGGCGTAAATTTTTTTGACCATACAAAATGAAAAACGATGTACCCACAAAATGCGAATACTATGAATTAGGGAAAGCAAAGAGCGCCATACAGTAAACAAGATAATTTTCAAAATGATACAAATAAGTTGTTTTTATACATTTGAGTCCATGTAAATGGTTCACTTGCATAATGGGTAAAACCAGCTTTAAAATATCTCTAAGAAAACTAAAGTCTTATACTGAAAGCATTCATTAACCTGCATGGTTATTGTAAAAATAACGAAAGTAACATCTCAGTAGAACAGTACAAGAAATAATAACAAAGTTCATGTTGGTGCTTCAAATGTAAGAAACAGATTAAATTAGAAAATCTACTGTATCAATTAGTTGATAATTTAGATTACTTTGTGTACCCCCTGATCCTTGTTGATATTCCTAAATGTTTTAATCAAGTAATCATTTGATTTACTTGACGTTTGTAATACCACCGTATTTTTCCTGAAGGGCGTTTTTTAACAGTTTTCAATCGCTGTATATATAGTGCTAAGCATTTACTAAGCATGTTTATAGTTTTCATTATATTCATTTAAGTCTTGAAGTCTTTTCATCTAAAAGGAATCTAAACCATTCTTAACTAATTACTTAATCTTTCACAGTATTTAATTCTTACAAAATTGCAAACAAGTGTTTTGATGGAATGTGATGTCGGGGTCAGCTGTCAGCATATTTCTTAACGTCAGGAATACAAGAACATAAGAACCGATTGGAATCTTGTTTAAAACAACATTAGTTTATTAATCTCTGAATAGAACATGTAAGTACTGTTTCCCTGCATTATGCTGACTTCTGATAACCGAGCTTTTCCGAATATAGCCGAATTTTAAAAAAGGTGTACGATACATTAATAACCAAACATAATGTTTTCAAAATTGAATTTTTATCAAAAGTCAGATCTTACCCACGGAATAAAAGGCTTTGCCAAATGAATACTGTTTAACTCTATGTTTGGACTTTAAAACGAAATTTTGGAATAGAATTTACATCTATGTAAGAATGGCGCATACTTAATTAACACGATTTGATATTAAATCTTAAACGCAACAAACAAAACCATTTTCTTTCAATCACTGGCAATCTTTCCTTCCCCTCAATAAAGAAACATTATATTTATACTAACAGTCATTTTTTTATAAAAAACTTCTTAACATTTGATTGAAATTTTTAAAGCGTTCTCAACTCGTAACTTATGATATGGCAAAAAACTGCTGACATGGCAAAAATCAACATGTCTCGGTTTGATAAAATACAAGAAAAAAGTTGAGCTCCCCATAGACAGCTTCATCGTAAAATGGTTTTTAAATGCATGTAGTGATACAAGACGGTGTAAAACTCCTATAAATCATGTACTGGGGTAAAAGACTGAAAATTTATAGCTACAAAGTATCAGAAATAATGTTGACAGATATTGTCAGCAGTTAAAATCATTAATAACTCATAAAGGATCGTGAAATGTTAGAATGCTGATAAACGTTCAACTGATTCGAAACTCTTTGATTAGAAGAACAACTCTAGCTGGTGTATGATACACCTCTCTTAGAGAAAATGTCGAAAATTTGCTTGCAAGTTTCAAATAGCTGAAAGTCTTGTAATAGTGTATTGTGTTTTTACTGACTGATTTGAGTTTAATAAGGGTCCGTCCGCTCCATATGGATGCATTATGTGCAGACCACGGGTGTAACCCTTTCAACCCTAAAGTTTGTTTTTGAGACCTTAAATGTTTTCATTATTAATATGTAGATCTTATAATTATACGTAATTCTTACTGATGTCGGTATTAAATGGTTTACGCTGGTGCCGCAATGATTTAATATTAATGTACGCTAATGAGGAACTTTTGTCAGTTATCTTTCCTTGATAAAATCTGAAGCATTCCAATTGGTAAGTAGGTCCTATCAGTTGGAACCCTCGGATTTTAACAATGAAGTCCTCCTATAAAAGGATAACAAAATACTTCATATAATATCTTTCTTGTTAATTAAGAGATTAACATGCAGGAGTGATGAAATTTGAATACTTCTTTACCCTAACAATACTTAGTTTGATTTGCAAACAAATTAAATTATTTACAAAAAAAGCTATTTAACATTAATTGTGGCAAACTGACATTGAAAAGTAATGGTAAAATCCGAGTAATCCAACTGATTGGACCTACCTATTTGAACAGTATACAGGGGGAAATAACTGACGTAGGTTCCTTATTGTAGACCAAAATTACGGATGGAAAAGATAGGCATTATAACACGTTCTAAGTGAATATCAGTTTTAGATATTTATCACTAGTGAATGATAAGTTAGTATTGAAATCAGTACGTATGAAATTATGCTACAAAAATGATGGTAATTTGTGAAATTATCTTTCAATTTCAGAATTAAATTTCACTGATAGAAATGAAATTAACATTTTCAAGGATATACATCGGATAATTATCTTTCTCTATAACATGACGTCACAAAATACAGAGAAAAGAGATTGTATTAAGTAGTGAAAACAAGTCTTTTCCACAAATGAGACTTTGGAAAATTATACTTCTTAATATTAAAGAATAATCAGTCATAGAAATCTCGCCAACTAACGTTGTAGACAAGATCTAGACGAGATTCTACATAGTTTTCAATTTTTACCATTCCACGTGTCATCGTGTCTAAGAATCTATATACTGACTCACTTGATCTTAACATTGTTCTTTAATTATATATGGCATGCATTAATGTCACAAGTCACGTGATTCCCTGCTAAAGACAGTTAACGTCGGAGTGTATAAATTATATAGAATGTAAACTGTACGTTTTTTTATTCAACTTCTCCAAGAATTCCTGCTGTTAGTTATTTATGGTCCCTAATGATGATTGGCGTAGATGATGAGCGCTTCTCTATTCTGACGTGTACACGTCAATCACGTGGTGTGTAAATGTCACTTCCGCCATATGCATGAGATCGTCTGCGGCAAAATATCTGATGAAACGATGCGCGTTTTTTCTCCTACTAAATCAAAATTACACTTTCCAGAATCGAGGTATTATTAATCGTGTTTCCTCGGTGATTATGATAGATGTCTATTTTGCTGAATAACAGGAGTATCATAAATATTGTTTGCTCTCGTTCTACGAGATTCTCGTGTAATCAAAATCCTAAACTTTCAGTGAAATACGGTTTGACTAGTTCAAGAACTTTCCACGTTTTGCCAAAATTTTGAAGATATAAAAACTGAACACATGGTCGTTGAAATGTATCAGATACCGGAACATTTAATGATGTATGGTGAAGGTAAGACAGTAAATTATAAAAAATGAGGGGGAGAAGTCATTAATCAACAAAAAGGGGAGAAGTTGTTTCATAATATTTCAAGGGAGAATTTTATTGGCACAATGATAAAAAATACAATTTAATTGAGTGATGCTCCTTGTTAATCTAATGAGTTATCTCCTTTTCCAATTGACACCATATGAGATTGTTTCTATTCTATTATTTCGATTTTGACTTTACACGTCACCAAGTCTGAACCAATCAAAACACAGATATTTCACCAGTTTTATGACAATGAATAACGTATATATCAATGGCTAGCTGAAATTTAATTTGTTTTGCTGGGTTAAACACCGTAGCAATGCATTGTATAGATTAAATAACGTCCAGTGCACTTAACCGAGCTTTCCTGGACCCTTGTCTATAACCAGTACTCACCTACCCTTCCTCAAGGCCGGAAACTTCTCCATATACCTTATTATTGGAGAAAATTTGACATTATGGTCAAATTTTCATGAAAGCGTATAACCTCCTCGGGTGGGATTCGAACCCGAATAATCGAACCCGTACCCCTTTCGGGACTCGAGATTCCAAACTCCGGCGCGCTATCAACTGCGCTACCGACCCGGATTCCCAGCTCATAGACATAAAGTATTTAATATAAGATATGTTTTCTAACAAAATGCCAGGTTAATGATGCCATGTTTAATATATATCAGAGAAATGTTGATATGTAACTAGACAGTATAACATGAAGACCAGCGCCTGAAAGACTGATGACTATTGTTGAAATGTCAGAATTTCTCTATTGTCTCAGTTCATAATAAAAAAAACTTGAGGCATCTTAATGAGATGTAAAGATTCTAGAAATAACACAAGATATGATAACAATCTCTAAACCAATCTCTGGTGAAGATATAAAACTTGCTAACAAGTTGATGTATGAAAAGCCTCGATTATATTTTATATAATATATACGAAAAATAAGTTGTCGTAAGTCAGATTAATAAGTTAGCAGTTCAAAATCAGATGGATAATAAGCATAACTATGATATGATATTCAAAATATACAATATTCTGCACAATTCTGCAATATTTAGAATTGATAAGCCCAAAAATAAGCGTATTATTAATGTTTCTTACTTATGACTTACAAAGTTTTTTTTCTTAAGAATTTTTGTGAAAAACACCACTGACTCGTATTTTAATTTTGTCATCATCAGCTCCTACAAGGCTTGCTTGCGTGGTCACGTGAGTGGATTCGCAATGGTAACTGTTGGTGCTCAGTATCTTCTTCTCCTCGGTAAGAGGTGAGACCTGACAGATCGTTTTTAGCTCTGCGATACTGAGCATGCGCAATGGCCATCTGTCTTATCATAAGGAAATTCAGACATCGGGTCGATTAGGTCTTGGAATCCTTGGAAATTAAACTAAACGCATAAACAGTATGAGCAAATAGATATTTGCAATAACGCCAAACCATGAAATTCAAAATATCAAATATACCTTGTTGATTTGTATGGAAAATTCAACTCGAAGTTTATGAGCACTAGACAAAAAAATCTCACGCGAAACAACGAGAGAATTTGAGATTTAACAGAGTATGCACTACAATATGATTGATAGCGTTCTATCCCTTAAAAATAAGACCAATGATTTTAAATGTCAAAACTATTAGTGGTTCACGCTAAAACCTCGTAAATTACACTGTGAAATAAGCAAATAAATACTTGGTAAATTGCTCTCACATTAGTAATTTGAATTGTTATGATAAACCATAATTTTTCTTCTCTTATATTTGATTCTTGTGCGAGTTGAAGAGTCAATCGGTAAACATCGGATAGTTCCGTATCATCCGTAAAAAATCTCAATTATGAGGTCAATCGGAACTCCTCGGCCATTCGCTGCGAATAATCTATTATTCATTCATGAAAGGTCGAGGTGCCGAACAGATCAAATAATTGAAAGTTAGGAGAACATGTTGGTTTGTTTTTGGCTTTCTTTGTAAACCAGAACGACAGGAGGTTGTCGTAATCTGATGACGTCATCAACTATAGTGCACGATTGTCTCATTCGTATATAATCGGGTATTTCCGTAACTTGTGTAATGAACAATAAGCAAGTAAATGGGAAATATCCAAGGTGATTCAAACAGTGCTGTTTTCGAATATAAGCTGTTTACATTGCAATCAAAAATGCACTTTAAGAAAGAGAAAGGTGACCCCTAAGGACACTTGAAGGGTTACGTTGTAAACTGTTTACAATACTCTGTTTGTTTATGTCAGTCTAAGCCCCAGACTGTGTTCTGTTAATTCTTGTTTGTTTAGCAATCAGAGACGGGAAGCTGAGATGACTGGGCCCAGCGTTCTTGTGTCAACCAGATTTTAGATGATTACCTTGTCACCGTTCCCCACCCACCTGATAACACGATAACATCAAAGCCGACGTCGGACAATTTTGTCAAATGGTACAATAGTCCACGACAAAGGTCACCTTGCAATTTTCACGATGACCTTAAGGCTTTTTTATTAACTGTTCTAATTAAAATTTTCTTTATTCATTTTTATCACCGAAAATTGATCTAAAAAGGCGTGACTCCACCGTCAATGAAAAAAGGTATTTTAAGCGTCCTGGTTTAAAGTACCTGACACCCCATAGAATTCGATACTCCATTGTAACATCTGACTTTTGGTTATTCTATATCATTAATTTAAATAATTGTAAGGCTTTTATGTCAAATATGGTTAAAGCAACAACCTGTTGACTTGGTAATAACATAGTATTGTCCAAAGATAGAAATTACTACCACATTTTAGTCTTGCCATTAATATGGAACGTGCGAAAACAGGTGAACAGCAATGTGGTGTGTGATATTGGATGGACATAAAATGTAGCATTTTATTGCCAGTTTTGAGACTTCAGTTTAAATTAAACTTTTTCTAATGATAATAAAATCCATCACCAAGCTCCAACTTGTCTTTTTAAGGATAATTGCACACTACAATATTCGAGTTTTATGACTTGCTGTTTGCATTAAACTTCCTACAAAATTTAGCCTGAAATATTCGAGATGCAGTAAATATGGCGGAGTGAGGAAAAATATCTTTAACTAAATAAGGACAATTTCCTATGCGCCGTTAACTCGATGAAAAACCCCTTTTCAAGGAAATGTAAATTACTAATTACTAAACCGCGTTTTAAAGACGTTCGTAAAACAACAAGTGAGTTAAAATACAGTTAAAGTATGTCTATTATTTTACAATAAACTGTTGCTCGTCTTTTTATTGTTTTTTTTTTTTTCTAAAAAACAACACAATAATCACTTAGTATAGAAAGCTGAAATACCATGACTTGTGAGTTGAGTTAAAAAATACGTTCAATTTTCATACAGATTTTTTTTTCAAAATTGGCCTAATATGATATTTACTTAATCACTAAAAACTGAAAAGGCGCGAAAAGGCGCGAAATGTCTCACCGTCAAGTAAACAAACAATCGCCTGTATGAATATTCATGTTGGGATTATCACCTTGATTCAGACGACATTATTGACTTACAATATAGGACTAAGATGAAAATCCTATAGCTAATTTACAAATATACTTAGCTCTTCAACGATATACCCTATCTTGAGTCAACCGATCTACGGCTGCCTGTAGTCAAATATTAGATTGTTTACACTTCGATCATATTTAAGATAATGACTTATTTACAAAAACTGCCATATTTAAATTGAAGGTTTTCACAACAATTTAAAAGTTAGTTGGTTGGAGATAAAGCACGCACTCCGTACAAATACCGTTCTTTCCGTTATATAACCAAAGTCATGGTGATAAACCTTGGTTAAGTTAATTAAATCTGTCCTTTATTCTACCATTTGTCATTTTCTATACAGACGGTATTTAGTATTGAAATGATAAATGACAAAAACACGACCACAGATGTGTCCCCCTTGAGTTTGTTTTCTTGCTATCATTAGGAACATAAATATTGTACTTAACAAGGTGTAAAAACGATGAATGAGGTGTTCAGGAATAGTTAGAGTAACTAGAAATGAATGAGAAGTATAGGGTAAGGTTGAACAGTAACATAATTAGTTGTTAGACTCATGTTTTATCATATATTCACAGTCTACTGTATGTCAAACCAGTTAATTCAAGTACTTCGTGGGGAACAATACGCTCGCTAAACTATAGAAACATTAAACTTTTGTTATTTAAAGTATTAAATTAGTCACGTCAAAAAGTCTAAACAATATTGCAGCAAAAATTTGGCGAGCGTCAATAACTGAAAGTAATAAAAAAATGTCCGAAATATTTTTAAAATCAATCCCAAATAGATGTCACTCAGAATATCTTATCCATCAATGCATCTGGCCTTCGATAGCTCATGCGCCATAATATGAAGGAAATCAACTTACGATGATTTTTGTCGTAAGATATGTTGAAATATCTTTTTCGTGTTTGCAATTAGCAAGTTAACAAATCATTGTTAACTAACATGTGATATTTGAAAAATAATAGGAGTAAGAAAACGTTCATCTTTGAACATCGAGTTTTGTGCAGACTGGACCAAGATAACTTCCTAAGATAACCATAAAGCCAGTCACAATATACAACAATTGTCTTTAAAAAAAGTAACATGTAAAATAATACATTTACTTTTCTAAATTACTTTAATTGTCTTAACTGTCTTAATTAATATTTGTCCTTCACTCCATACAATGAAATATCAACATGAATATGGATATCTAATTAACTGATTAGTAATCAATAATTACTGTTAATTAGGACAAGTTTAGATATAGATCAATTAACATTCATTAATTACATAGTCATTGATTTAAAGATACTTTTACACTACTCCGAGTACGTTAATTACTACTGACTGGTTTGTTGTTGAATCAAACTATTTAAGTAAGACCAACAAATACGCTGTAAATAGTACTTTGTATTGGAGGGAACAAGGTTCGAATATGCAAACTCTGTGATACATGTATAAGCCTGTAAAAAGTTTGCCTAGGGTTATGGGGTGAAAACATACTTGTATACTTGGATGTTTTCAGGATTGTATGTCTGAAATTAGTTTTGAAAGAAGTATAAACTAAAAACAGACAACTGTGCAACAAAGTGCTGCAATGCAAAAGGTAATCATTTCCAGATCGTATCAGACGATATGCTCAACTTTTGTAAAATATACACACTGATACATGCTTCTAAATGAGTTGGTTAACCGTTTCTTTTTCTAGTTGTTCACCGAAAAAGGACTTTGGGACCAACTTTATTCATAACTTTTCCATTCAGAAAGTATATTCATGTAGGGACATGTCAAACTTGGACCTGATACGTTTACCCAAGTTTATATAGATGACATGAGTAAGTACAGTGTGATGGGGTCTTTAAACTGATATGAAAACATTGCGATAGGGTCTTCATACTCATTTAGCAACAGTG
Source organism: Mactra quadrangularis (assembly GCA_025267735.1). NCBI lineage: Eukaryota > Metazoa > Mollusca > Bivalvia > Venerida > Mactridae > Mactra > Mactra quadrangularis. Next base: position 22,538,975 of record CM046311.1, on the reverse strand, counting down.
TGATAGGATCTTCATTCTGATACGACAACAGTGTGATAGGGTCTTTATACTGATATGACAAACTAGATCTGGTAAGAGAAATGACTGCTGACTCAATACATTTATCAGGTAAGTCAATCTAACCTGGTCATTTCATCATTATTTATAGTGAAGGTATTTCACATTAAATTGTAAGTTAATTATTTATGACTACTGCGATTAACAGAGCAGACGAAGGACATATACGGATGTCGGTTAAAGGTAATGGTTAGGATAATATAACTAATGAGTGAGGGGTAGATCATATACCGACATCAGTGATTTGTCAGTCTTTAATTATGAATATACATCTACGTTTAAAATAAGTTTGTCTTTTGTGGTTTCATGTAAAAAATATGATTTACCTGTTAATTGGAACCATGAAGTCATTGCGTTAATAAATTAATTACTTAATATGCTCATGTGTCAAATCATAAACAATATCGCAAACTTTCAGTTTTAATTAACAAGTTGTTAAAAATGTTAACGTGCACATTAAAGGCTGCTACCACATACATGTTCAGCCAACTTTACAATCTTGTAAACCCTGATCATTAAAAGCAACTTCAGACAGAGCGCGTCCTACCACTGGACCACTACTCTTGAAGTTATCAATATCTTGGTAAGTACGCAACACAACTTCATGTTTACCTTTTTCCAACATTTTAAGACCCCCCAGACTGTGATTTTACAAGGTACTGAAATACGGTCCTACCATTTAGTCCAAATTTTACATTAAATACAGTCATTCCTTGTCCATTTGATAAATGCAGTAGTCCATATGATCATCCATTTACAAATGATATTAGTTTAAATTCTAGCAATTAATTTCAAAGATACATTCAACGACTGATGGTCTGGTACCGCATTCCTCGTGGCTTACTCCGGCTACCCGGTGATTTCAGCAACTTTAACAAAATAAATAAGATAAAACTATGTAGACATTCCATTGTAGTCTATGATGCAAACATTTGTCATTTCAAATAAACGTGGTCGTGTCAGTTTTATACAGATTATGAGATTTTACCAAATTTAATTTTGATACAAAACATGTTTTCAAATTTTACAAACAATAAATACACCGCCTTCTATCTACACGTATTTACTTTATGGAATTCCCATATTCTTTCGTGCACTTCAGATTTGCGTATATTCTATATTGAAAATAATTGTAAATTGAAGAAATTCAATTGTATAAATAAATGAATCTGAATAATACATTAAAACGTAGACGGTGACTTTCAACAGTAGGCCTAATACTTCTTTGGAATTTCAGAATTTTCAGATCGGAGTAAATTGATTTATTTTTCTTATAAATGTAAATGTACGATTACAAATAACATTCAATATTGGTTTAGTAAGAATTTCAATATACATGTATTTAAATTTCACTCAACATACAAATTAGTATCACTTAATAAACTTAAATGCATTATTACATGTCGCATAATTGTATTATAGTACATAACATTGTTTACCGAGGAATAAAACATACAATAAACCGTCCATATTTGGCGGGAGAATGACGTCAATCATTTTGCGTTTTCGTATTCAAAACGGGTTTTTAGATGATAAAATTCCAATTTCGTTCACATATAATGTCTAGTGCTGACATTTATAAATTCAAAATATACCGAAAACAGCTATGTAATTCGTTTATACTCCCTGTGAATGTTAATTTGTGGTAATTAGTATATTTTAAACTGGGTAACTGTTTCCTGTGCGTCGTGAAGACTACATTTTCATGAAAATTAATTTTGTTCCCAGCTAAATCGAACTCAATTTCTAGAAAAGTGTATTTCTTTCAACGGGTAATCTACAAAAATTGGAAAATTCCAAATTTCACTACAGACCTAATAGCATTCCTAAAACCTGTTTATTAATGTTCTCACAAGACTGGCGTTCCTAATGTAATATGAAACTGATGGGGTGGGTGCACGTGGCGTATCGTGCGTTCATTTAACATGTTTATATTATAACTAAAGATTCTTAGGACATGGCAGGTGTTTAGAAGTTTTTTGAAAACATAACTGTGTATAGAAATCAAAGGTATAGTTTATTAAATAGGTGAACACGTTTATCATTTATGTTTTCAAAAATTGAGTACACGTGCTTGTTATCTGATTTTAATTTTGGACTCAGTGTCGACAATGACAGAGTCCTCGTGCATTCAAAGATGATTAACATTATCAAAAGCAAAGTGTTCGTATTTGTAACTTATATTTTGGAAAACGCGGGTCGATAGCGCAGTTGGTAGCGCGCGGGGATTTGGAATCTCGTGTCCCAAAGGGGGTACGGGTTCGAATCCCATCCGGGGAGGTAATTACCCTTCCATGAAAATTTGACAATAATGTCAATTTTCCTCCATTGATTAGATAATATGGAGAAGTTTCCGGCCTCGTGGAAAGATAGGTGAGTACTGGTTATAGACAAGGGTCCAGGAAAGCTAGATTAGGTGCGCTGGGCGCCGTAAAATGACCTAAATTGTGTTAACACGGCGTTAAATCTAATAAACAAACTAACATTTTGGAAACTTTAAATTTCTGTTAGTTTTACTAACTAGACAATTTTCCAATGTGAATTCACACATCTTTGTGTAGCATTACATTGTCGTGCAAGTTTCTCATTTTGGTTATTTCGTTTTTTATAAAGAAGAGAAAATTGTATTTTCAATACCGGTGCGATTTTTTGTAGAGTCGTGAAATTGTTAATTTCAAACCCGGTGCGTTTTTTTACAATGTCGTGAGATTTCTAATTTCAAATCCCGGTGCATGTTTTTTGCACAGTCGTGAAAAAATCTAATTTTGAGCCAATCTCCGTTGGTGTTCATTGTATGCATCTGTGAATTCCAGGAACTCTTGTGCGGGATTCGCTTTCACTATAAAAACAAGCTGGCATCTGCTTTTTCGAAAAGAAAGCAAAAACGCACGACAATGTTGAGAGAAGATATAATAACGCTAAGTTTAACGTACACGTACTTGATTTAAATGTCCCCGAAGCACACTTTACCATTATATATACAAGCAAGGAAATTTTGTTTAACACCTGTGCAAATATCCACTCTAACAAAAATATACAAAAAAATCTCTAAAATCATAATCCATTTGGTAATTGGTACTTCCTATTTTCATTATTAATGGAGTGAGTCCAGAGACTGGGATCACTTTAGAGACCAAACAACAGGCAACTTTGTTACGTAGATAAACGCTAGCCTGATGGTCATTGAATATACATAGTCAATCCTAGTGTACCTCGAATAAGGTTATGACATTAATTTAAGACTTTAGTACAATATCTCCTAGATTAGATAGCTTTCTAAGCACTTTCCATGACATTTCCACATTTCTTGCATAATTTTGAGGTTTTTTTTAAAAGAAAACTGGGTCATGCTAACACCATTTAGGCTATATTACGTCGGCCAGGACACCAAACCTAGCTTTCCTGGAAACTTGTCTATAACCAGTACTCACCTACCCATCAACAAGACCGGAAACTTCTCCATATACCTTATTAATGGAATAAGACTATAAAATAGAAGAAAATGGACAGTATTTTCAACTTTTCATGAAAGTGTATAACCTACCAGGGTGGGACTCGAACTCGAACCGCGAATCCCCTTAGTGACACTAGATTCCAAACCCCGGTGCGTTATCAACTGCGCTACCGCGTATTTGAACTCATCAATCTTGTGAACTCAGTCGTAAAATATCAGATATTTCCGTGATGTTCCGTAAATAGCCGAGGTGATCAGATTATACAAGTATCAATTTCAAAAGATCATATTTATCACAGAACCTTATAACGTCAGTGACTTCTTTATTTCAAGTCGTTTAATAATACGACTATCAAGTCTGAAGTGAACCAAGGTTTCATACTTCAAGATGTATAAAGTCTTTGATGGTGAACTTTAAATGTAGTTTTTTTTCAATCGAACAAGGACGCCATTTTATATAAAATACAAACTAGGGCCTATGTCTTCTATAACATTTACCAGGTTGTAGAAACTTCAAGTTCTATTAACGTGTCAGATTGTTAACAAGAACAAATTAAGAACTGAAAATGATTTTCAAGTACTCTTGAAATTACAATCAATAAAAACGTCAGATATTAAATAACATTCAAACATAATATTATCCTTTCATACATCATTTCAAATCATCTCACTCCTGGTGTGAAAATATTTGTATAGAAGACCAAAGTTATGTTTGTTAAATGAAAAGTTGAAGGGAAGCACTTGAACGGTTCACATTTTTTTATGTTTGTTTAACAAATATTGTCATTTCGATGCTTAAGTATGTGGCACAGTCTGACTTCTATGTATTTCTATAACAGCGCAGCGACCCCATAGACAAGGGTGTTAATTATCGACAAATGCGAACAATTTTGAAATTTTGCACATTTTTACACACATTTTTTTGCATACATTTTTGTGCATTTTTTAGTTCTGTATAGAATGTTGGTACGAATATTTCAGTTTAAAGGTTTCAAAGGTCGCGTCATTCGGAGACTATTGACCTTGTTCCCTTTTTTGTCATAAACAACGTCTTGTGTGGTTCAGTTGAAACTGTAACATTCTTCACTCATACAGAAAAAAGGAACCTTTGCCATTACGTTGTCGCTCGAGGCATAAAACACAATGAAGATTTTGTAAAAAAACTGACAGAAATGGTTTTTAACTATTAATAATAGGTTTTGTCTTGCGGTTCTTTGTTCAAAGTAAGCCGCTTACGAATTACAAAATGCTGTAATCCCATCTTTTGTGTGTTTTCTGAAATCAATAAATTTTCTAGAAGTTGCGCTTTGAGACAAAAATACGAGTTAACAAATCCCACATAACTAGAGCTTCATCAATGCCTTGTAATTATAACGCTTGGACTAAATAACCTCCGATCTGCGACAGTATTTCAAAATATTTGTAAAATAATGGAAGATTGCATTGTCGAAGATTAACCAAAACATGCTGACTTGCTTTATTGATAAGGGTAGTGCCGACCACGTCTTCAGTCATAACATCCAAATATTATTTTACGCAATTAAGGGACAAACTATTGCAAATAAAATAAATTTCTGTATAGTGGCTATTTGTTACTTAAAATGTTCATACATTATTTAATTTATGCTCATTGCTGGGTTTAACACCGTGTCAACACATTTTTAGGTTATTATACGGGGTCCAGCGCACCTAAGCTAGCTTTCCTTCTGGACCCTTGTCTATAACCAGTACTCACTTATTAATGGAGGATAATTGACATTATTCAATTTGTCTAATTTTCATGGAAGAGTATACTCTCCCCGGGTGGAATTCGAACCCGTACCCCCCTCTGGACACTAGATTCGAAATCCAGGCACGTTATCAACTTGCTACCGACCTGGGTTAAGAATCTCTTAAATTGGGATGTTTAGAAAGATTTCTGCACTGTGTATTGTCATTAATAATGCAACATTTGATTAGTTACATGTACCCTGTTTATTTATCTGACAGAACCGTCATCTATAAAAAGTTAGATCATAATACTCATCTATTATACAATAGTCCAGGGATTCTCATCTACATGTCTCACCAGATGCGAAACAAATTTATCAAACCACAGAGTTAATAAATAACAGTAACAGCAAAAATGTACGAGAGGTCGACAGAATGTTAATCACAGTTGACACCTTCCGGCGGTTGACGATAAAGTGATTACCGTACGGTCATCAATTAGGCTAAAACCCGTCTGAACCGTCTAAAAACGAATATTTGCTCTCATGGCTTGTTTGTACGATCAATATTCTAGCGGATTGCGCAAAAATCTCCAGAAATGAATTAGAACAAGGTTCAATGAATATCAATTTAAATGAGTTTCATTTAAGCATGAAAAAGTTTAATTAATAAAACGAGTGTAGTTTCGTCCTCCGACCGTACCGGACGGGCTTTTAATATTAACTTTAAGAACCGTAGTTCAAGCAATACGTCGAGCATAATATGAATTTCGTTTATGTAAATTAATTCCCTAAGGAATAAGGCTAACGCGTAGTTATGTCTGGGCTACAAAAGACATATTTACATAAATACTGAAATCTCCTGTCCTCGAATGATAAATATTTCGTACGTTTGTTGTTTCTTTACGCAAGCTATAGTTTTTCTTACATTTTTATGAAAAAATATTTTTTACCTTAAATATAACAAAGCTTTAGATAGTACGTTCCTTCGGGTTACAAATAGTTATAAGGTTTTAAAGTTCTTCCAATGAAAACTTCATACATTAAAGTATGTACAATTATGTATATAAATGAAACACTACTTTGTGTTTTGGAGTCATTGCATGCTATAAAGAATTAAATGGTTCATCTCTCTGCCGCCTGCAGTCATATACACAATGTCATTTCTTTTTGAAGAAACGATTAAGAATGCCGTGGTACGTGTAATGTCCGGCCGGTCAACAACCTTCTACCTAAAATAGACACCTTATTTTTACCAAATGATTTTTTTCGAAACATAGCTTATTTACCGATGATTTGTAGCCAAAAGACCGAATGCAGCCGTATGCATTAAAAATCGTGCTAAGTGTCTGCCAAAAAAATCTTATTTTAAGGCATAAAAAATCTTATCTAAAGACACAGAAATCTGTATTTAATACATTAATCATTTCAACTGTCATAAAATATCCCAGTGTGATTTAAACAGAAACAAAACTGTATTCTTCAACATTCATATCAGAGCATTACGAATGAGGCTTATTGATTCACTCAAGTTTTTTTCTGCTTATCAGACCGTCTGAAGTATGACATTAAAAAGTATTAATATAAATGATTAATTTTATAATTTTACACATTGGGTTCTTAAAGGAGTTCAAAGTATGACAAATTAGACACAAGTAGGTAAATAAAACCCAAAGATGATAAAAGAACCGAAATTGGCAGAAAAAATAAAATAACCAAAATATGATGACAAGCGAAAAATGAGGCTATTTTATAATAAAATCACCACCTGTTTAAAACCACAGCTTGTAACATATTTGATTGACAGGTAAGCATAAAGTAATTTTTATTTTCACACAAAATGTGATCTATTGCTTCGTAAATCACTCGTGACGTTTTGACAACTAAAAACAAAAACACTACTTTACATAGATGACAGTGTTACATAGACACAGTTAACTGGTTGTCATAAATAGTTAAATGATTATTAAATGATTATCAATTGCCATGGCAACACGTTTTACCCTCATATACAAGACATTGTGAGCCTGACGTTTAAATTAAAGGCCAATCATTCACTTGACATTCCTCAAAGTGACATCTTGTAAGATTTTAATATATGAGAATCCATCCCTTAATACCGGGTAAATAAAACAGTCAGATTCGAGTACTTGACATCTCTAAAATGACATTGTTTCCCAACCCTGACGTCCGCTGTGTAAATATTGCATAGTAATGGGTATAAAGACTCATTTGATTTAACAAATGGACCACAAAATGTCAAATCGTATACTTATACATGTACTAATAATGAATAGTGAAATGGTAACTTAGCGAGTAGGAAAAATAGTCCCTAAACTTAATAGACCGGAAATTGTATGACCTCTTCCAAATTGCTCAATTACATTTTTGGTTAAGTAAATGGTCAGGGAATCAAGTGTTCAGTAATTGTAAATTACCACACAGTAGGTCCAGTTGTATGTAATTTAGTTTCTCCTAATAAAGAAACGCCAAATTACACCATCTGCCCATTAATTTCTGTCCTGGATCTAATTTCACAATAAAAAGTAGTTCCGTCTTATTTTCGTTCGCAGCAAGACAAAGAGGTCAGTTGACCATTCAGCGTTCATTTGATAGTCAAATTATGCCGGCGTTTCTTTTGACTCTGAAGTTTTTATTTACTTAACTAATTTCGATTAATTCAGACATTCGATAAGGGGCAATTTCTCATTAATGAAATTCATTTGTAACTCATGCAATTCAAAGGCAAATACTCTGAAGAAATGAAACTTTAATTAAGATCACATGGGTTGTTGGTTTTGTTTCACCAATGTTTAATCAGACTTCACACGGCTCTTGATGATTGCATGCATATTTGAACATCGGATATTGGTTTAATAGTGAATATATTTAGGACATTCGGGATTGAAAAACTTCCAATGACATTCCGACATTCCATCACATGATTCGCATTTTCTCGGCCTCAGATCGAAAGTATTTAACCTTTGAAGGTCATCATCTCGGCTATAATAAATCGCTCTTTTTACGGAGATAGTCGATGTTTTACGATTAGCAGTCGATAGTTTAATTTGTTCTTACATTTCAACAAAACAAGAAAATGTGATATAATGATACACACCATCTGAACAAAACCAAATAATAAATATGTAAGAAAGTTTGACCTTGAACTGTGATTACAAAGGTCAGAGGGGTCATATCGTCCAAGATGCTTTTACAGTATGTAGTATTCATATTCTCAGTCAGTGGTCATAATTAATGACAATGGTCATTATGTTAAAATGATCATCCATCCTCAAATTGAAAAGTCAGTGATTTTAAGACTTACACCAAAGCATACATGGCACAAAAGTTGCTTCTTTAACCTTTCTGTCGATGAAAATTAAAAACCTCTCAACAAAAATAATACTAAAGAATTTGAATCTTAAATAGTTTGCGGCAAGCTTAAAGTAATTTGTATATATCTTAAAATTAAAGCGTTAATATAAACAAGTGAATGTGTTTGAAAGTGGAATTTTACACCAAGTAATCAATGAAAGCCTAGAAAATGAAAATAAACCTAAATTCCAAGCTATGTATTTATAAACTCATTGCTAGATGTAAGTGGTATGTTATTAGAACAACTTTCAGACCATTATAATTACATTACGTACAGATCATATCCGTGCAACGCTCTTAATGTCTTTTATTTTTCAACGTTCATGTAATTAAAGCTTGAGTCTCATACATTGACGGGAAACTTGCTAGAGTATGTACTTGAAGTAACTCAGTGGGGTCATTATGAAAACAGCACCAAAGAGTAAAGAATTTGGCGGCAAAGTTTATGAAAATGTAAGAGTCGTATAAGCTCCTTCTGCTTTACATTTTCCAACAAATGTAGGAGCAGCAGTCCAGTGGTAGGACGCGCGCTTAGGGATCGAGAGGTCCTGGGTTCGAATCCCACTAGGGACACTGCTAATTTCTTTGAGCTAGAAATTTACCTGCAACTGCTTTACTCCATCCAGGTGTTAGGGTCATGCACTGTGTGCTGTGGCTGCAATCTGCGCCGTATGTTAACAGTTGGTGTGTGACTTGATGTTCGGGGAAGTTAATGTCAAGAGTCGACTGAATAGTGATACTAAAAGTAGACTTTAAAAACCTTGCTTTAACTTTAACTTTTAACCTTAAATGGGCAGCAACAGAATGAGCTATACTAGTAATAAAATAAATAAAGTGAAATATAATGCATGTATTAACAATTGTTATACAATTGCTGACCTTTCATTATCACATAACTGCTTGAAGTCAAGTGCCTTATATCAGTCAATATCAGAACTCTTTTGATTGCTTAAGATTTTCTGGATCCAAATTTGGTCATCTAATGTAATAGAAACTAATAAATCTAGTCATTTATAAGTATAGTTGCTAAGAATTGTGATAACTAACTAAGGTACAATGATCATACGGGTAACATTGTATACAAACAATGAATGAAACAAAAAAGAAACACCATTAGTAAGAATAATGTAAAACTGAACACTAAAATAGATAGAGAAATTTAAGATAATATAGATGTATGGTTCAACTAAAATATTTATGTAAACCTTTCATGAAAACTGTTATATAATATACATATAGATACTGAATGTACATTGTTTTATGTTGTATAAGACCGTTCATAGATCAGGTACACGTATCCAGAAAGTCTGACAGCTTCCAATTTAGTTGAAAATAAAACATCAGAATATACGGATTACCTCGGATAACTGACAGCTTGAAATTAACCAGACTGTTGAAAGGGTGTTGTAAGTCAGTTTATCCTGACAACCCTTATAGCTGTCCGTTTAGACAATGTTATTAAAATTCTATATATGAAATACAGAATTTCTTTCCTAACTCAACGCCTAACATCATTTTCAGGTTTCCTATTTCCTAAATTAATTGAATCATGTCAGGTTAGTTTCACCATCGACGTCCGTTCTGTGGAATTAATATAATTTAGATCTATACCAAGCCCTAGACTTTTCAATCTAAAATTCGCTGTTAAGTTCCTTACTCCTTTGTGTTGATTTTCAATACGCTTGATGTTGAATTCCCTGCGTTGGGGCGCACTGGTATAAAAAAAGATCAGTGATACGGTGACGGGATAATTATCGCTCTGAAAACTTAATCCCCGCGGAGTGATATGCTTATAGTTTCAAAAAGCTCAAATATGAAAGTTACTAGAAATGAGAGTAAAAATAGGGGCTTCCTGCTGGGATTCATAGCGTTAAAACTTAAGATACTTTACACACATAAAATCTGCTTTGCTAACACACTTAGGAATTTGGATTAAATAATCGTGCCAAAAGATTTATAGCGCGTGGGTGCATTATATTCAGACATACTCTAAGTATGAAACAATTCGAAACATTTGAAAACAATCTCTTATGTTTTGGGTAAGAGTTAGGAGACATAAAGCGACTATAATGAATGCAGTTTTCTGGGTAATTTAAGTAATGCTTGGGAGTAACGACTCTGCATTATAAAGTAATCACAAGTGTTAACTAATGCATTTAAAACATCATGCACTTGCTTAAAACAGAACAACGAGGGGCCTCACAGTTAGAACATACATTATAATATTGCATCTACATCAACCATGTTCTCTTTCATCTAAGCAACCAGTGGCGTGTTTCACAAAAAATCTTACGATAAAAATCATCGTACGGAAAAAGCAAGAGATATAAGTAATACCGACATTATCGGCCAGTCAATTTCAAATATCATTGAATTATGTAGAATATTGTACACCGTTTAATTGTCATACATGTGTATCATACTTATGTTTATTATCCTCCTGACTTTGAACTGCAAATTCATAAATTTGACTTACGATAACTTTTTTCGTAAGAATGTTTGTGAAAGGTGCACAGAATATCTTATTTTTAAGTAACACTCTTATGTTTTGTTATTGTCTCTTTCTTCTTATAATATAATAAATCATATAAGCATCAGACAAAAGCTTAAAAGATAACAATGACGGGTATCTCCATATGAATGGACTATAAATCTTTTGTCTTTTACTAATCAATTTTCTTACATCCATTTATAACTCATTGTCCATTAATGTCCCAAGAACAGATACAATCTTGACATATTAAGATTCTAATAATCTAATAAATAGTTTATATCAATGTTCATCATATGTCAAATATTACATATAAGGAGCGGGCGTGGCCGAGCGGTTACGTTTGACTAGTAATCGTTGGATAGCCAGCTACGCGTTGGTTTGAATCTCATCCAAAACGTACCCAGTTGTTTCCTTGAGCAAGAAACTTTATTCTTTTAGCTCAGTAATGGGGAAACAGAAAGCGGACTCGAAAGTGATAAATCGAAGTTATAAAAACTTGTTTCACAATCGAGCTGAAATAAATTGGTACATGTATTAACTAATACAATGTTACACAACATAAAGTCTATACTCAAATTAATGAGCGCCTACGATGTGCAAAACCGAACACACAAGTAACGCAAACTGTTCTCGATTTAGGTTACTGGATTCCCAAGTGGTTACAATGCCACATAGCGTAATCAATCTTATTTTACAAAACTGATTTCGAAACATATTTATCATAGTTTTAATGTACAAAAAGATAATACAATATTTAACGCATTGTCAACGAAATCGACATTTTTATTCTCCCGAGGGACATATAAAATGGTATTTAGATATTTAAGGGAGACATAATACAAAATGTCGCCCTACAAAGATACACTGTAGAATCTAATTGATTATTCAAAACAGTCGTGGCGGGTCAAACTTGAATTAGGCCCTCGTGCATAAAACTTGTCAAAACGCCTCTCCTTTGAACTTTCACACGAGTTTGAAAGACAAAAATCTAGTTCTGTTACGAAAATTCTTGAGAAATATGAGAGCAGAAATTAAAGTTACTATTAATAACAAGAAGATCTGCCATTTTGGATTCTGCACGCGCAACCTCAAAATGAAAGACATATTTAAATATATGAGTCACTGATTTAATTCAATGATTTCTTAATCATGTTTCTAATTCAGTTTAATTATGTTTAACATGAATTTTTCCTTCCCATGAGTTTACATTCCAAAGTTTCAAAACTCGAGACCGACTGACGATTTTTAAATAGTTGAAGTATATTCGGGAAGGAAGAGTAGTTCGGATATCATCAACAATCGGTAAAATGCATTTCTCTATCAGATGTTGATCCTGAAAGATGAAAGATGTTCTGTCAAGCTGAGCATTCGAATGGTAAAATAATTTGTAAGATCTTCACAAGCAGTGGGAATATTTCATTAAGTATAAATTACGATGAAATTACTATCGTAGACTCCTCGGGAGAACAAATGGAGAACCATGTTCTGGCAATCAAGCTGACATATAAATTCGATTAAGACGTAAGGAAACAAATCTTGATTATTCTAAAACCAAACATTTTTATCATATGTGTTTTTGTATGTTAAATTCATGTGGCAGCGATGTTAATGTTAATGCGATGTGATTTCACATTCTTTGTACTTCGTAATGGAATAAGCAACAATCGAACTTTCAAATATTTGTATTTAATGCCAGATCTTCCAGAAATCAATACCAAGATAATTTGATCATATTCCATCGAAAATTCTCACACTTTGAAAAATGTATTGACATTGCTTTAAATGTATGAGTGGCATACTATAACAGATTGGCAGTTGTGTTTTTTACAGAATATAAAACCTCTGACCTTTACAAATGTCATGACCTTTGAAATGAATTAACTTAGTCTAAGACTCTTAAAGTAAACTACATGTAGTGGTGAGATCATTTGCGAGTCTCTCAGCGTGTAAAACATTAATATTGATTGTATTCGAAAATAGTCAAACCAAAGCATTATAAATTGTTTCACAATGTAACCAGGTAAGTCTAACCAGGGTTGACTCAATCGTCTTCAACAGTACCCTATCTTATTCAAATATGCGAAAAAGGGGACAAAAAACGACATCAATGTATTTGAGTTCCAACTTCATTTTACACCACTTGCAGTAGGCTGTGACTGGACACAATGCATGAAAAATGAAAACAATAACATGAATGCATTACATCATAAATAAATAATAATACAACTTCCATAGCTCCTTCTAATGATGATTTATTATTTTTTGCCTCTAAAGAACATTTATCACTCCCAATCAAACGACAAACCAAGGCATGTAGTCAATATACCAACTGTGCTTTACGTTGTATTACGGAGCAATATAAAATCCCCCAGACGCTTGATGGAACATGCAAGACGCTCATTATTCATTATCATCTAGACGTTTGGTGATTCAGTAACCATTTGTATGCAGTGTTGTTGTGACAACCAATATAAAACAACAGTAAGTCTCTATCTTTCAGTCTAATATCTACGAAATTTCCCTAAATCAGCAAAAAAACGCAAGCAGAAATATAGAGTACGACTTAAGCTTGAGACACAATATTTGAATGTTAGCACGATTTTATTACACATCCGATCTCATTGACATTGTGACTTCAAAATTCCATAAAGACTATAAACATAAAAAGAAAATCATATTTGCTTTTAATCGAAATACGAAACTCAGGACACGTGAATATTTGTGACTTAGTACACTTCCCAAGTCGTATAAATGACACATTATGTTTACAACACTTTGTCCCGATGGACAAGGGGACATGTGTACTAGTATAAAGGATTCTCGGTTAGGTCATCAAATTATATCAAAGAAGGTAACAAGACTTGTTCCTAACAGACAATATACCATAGCACCATACCCTGTAATCTTTGAACAAACGTCACAAAACAGTAGTTACTATTCGTTTAATTGAAAATAATATTTATGTTCTTCATATTTTGATGCAGATATTCATATACTTTTATCCTTCGTTCTTTACATACAAATATTCTCAGTTTAACAACACATTGGCAAAAGAACCAAAGAAGAATATTGTTGGTGTATACGACGTATAGTTGTATCGTACGATAATTCTCTCACAAAATTAGCCTCGACAGATTTTTACAAGAATTGACATCAATAAATTCCAATGTGTTACGGTAGATCTACACGACAAAACTGGAATTCCATTGGGTAAATATATCTGAAATATCTTAATAAATTGGTGAAGACATTGCCGTGAAGTGAGGAAAAAATATCATATGAATATCTTTATTTTGTCAATAATTCGTTTATTTCTACACCATGTCTCGCTCTGAAGTAATTATTTAGGTTGACGATGATGACGCTTTTACAAGAAAGAGACATATATATAATAAGTAAAAGTATAAATATATTAAGAAAAGACATTAGTATAAAGTTTCCATTTTAAAAGTATATTCTAAGAATAAAATAACTTAGTTATAAAAATGCAGACTGTTTTAATGCAATAAGTTAAGATGAAAGGGTTTTCTAATAGAAAGTGTCACAAATGAACCTTTAATGACATAGAAAGACGAAAATTCTAGTCAAAATTATGTGTTTTAGCGTCTAAAGCGGAAAAACTTTTTGACAATAAATATGTATTTCGAAAACACAGACATAATTGGGAAATTGCTAACAGGTCGAACTACGAAAGTAGTTCTGAAATTGGCTTGACTGCATTTTAGAGGCTGTGACTCTGTTTGTATGTGTTTGCATGTGTTAAGATAATATATGTTTCACTCAAATTAGTTTTTCTATCCCTCTAATATTCTGGCCATTTTGTGTTTTCTTTTTAGGACTACTTCTTGCGGTGGAAGATCTTGACTTTAGTGCACTGCGACCATTTTGACCTTAGAGAATAGGAATTTTCCACTGTACGTGTAAACAATGTGAAATGGTGAAAAATTTGAAAGTTCATCACCTATACTCTTTGGACATATTTAGCTGCTCTGTGTTGAGGATTATGAGAATACCAATCATTATACCTGAATCTATTTATGAAAGTCATCAGATACCATCAAACTTGGCTATTTTATATAGAAACAAAGAGCAGCGAAATCCACAAGAGTAACACCAAAAGTATTTCAATATCAGTTTCTACACTTGATGTATACAAACGTTTTTACCTTTACGACAGCTTCATAATACAATATTACCAACATTCAAGAAGATCGCGCACAAAACATAATATAAACCATAACTCATACAAATGTTTTTGTATTATTCCTATAATTAAAGCATTTATGTTTTACAAACAAACATTTTCTGGTCAAAGATAATAATCACAGAAGGCGTCGTGCTAAGACAAAACAAATTATAATGCCAAGATATGTGAAAACAATACGAGAGCATCACGTGATCTTTGAAAGCTTGTTCTCTTAGTCGACATTCCAAACTATGAAATGTTTTCACCAGACGATAATGGATGTAGTTATCATAGGGATGAAATGTTTTGAAATTCTGTCGCAAAACTGAGAAAGAACTCACAACAGAATGAAGAAAACTATCACCTAAAGATCAGTACTAAAATATAACCCTCTGAGAAAAATGTAGGAGCGAAGGGCGACAGGTACGAATTATAACTGAGCCTCGTTTTCAGAACGAGGTCATCAATTAGACACAGCCATTTTAATTTTTTATGTTTTTTTGAGTGAAAAGAACACTATTTAAATAATCTAACAGAGTTTTTCTGTAACTTGATTCCTAATTTATCAACGACCATGTCTTAAGTTACATTCAGGCAAAGTGGGTGGAAAAATAAGATTTTGATTTCTATGTCACAAGTACTTTACTAAATACCTCAAATGGTCCTAAATGAATTTGATGTAAGGACTTTAAAATGTGTTTAAACCTATGATGGGGACCTTGTGCATGACTAGGCATATCTTGTTATCTCATTAAGTTAGTCAAAAGAAAACGTTATGTAGCTTATAATTCGACACGTACAGCAGTTTGGTATGTGCTTTGTTTTTCAAAAAACAATATCAATCATATTTCTATAGAACAGTACAGAACAAAATAACCTATGTTAAGTATAATTGTATGATTAAAAGGAAGTGGCACAAAAAAGTAAGAAACAACGGTACAAATCTTCATCTTAGTAATGTAACAAATCAACGTAAATTTGCGAATATAACAATATTTGACGTATTTAACTCTTAACTTGAAGTTTCCTCATAATGTTTTATGACACATATTAATAAACATGTAAACAAATATTGTGTAATGTACTTCATTTATAAGTAGCTCCGTGTGAAGTAAATATTATAAGAATATTTGACAAGCCGACAGCTAGCAGAAACTTAGCTAAAACCACTCTGAGATAATGTGGATTCAAGTAGCTCCCATAACCACTCCACTTGAAGAGTGAAGCGTTCTTCTACAGCGTGGATAATAAGGTATATTAATACATTAATCATTTATTATAATGTACCATACAATGTTGAGAAATGTGTGAGTCGCTGAGCTCAGTCATCAATGTATTCCCTCAGAAATTAAACAGTGTTATGAGATGCGCTCAGTGAGGCAGACACTGGGATTTACCGAATAGTAGCATCTATTTTACTCCTTATTGTCAGTAATGCTTTTAAGTTTTATAAAGTCATTCAGCGAATAATTCAAAAAGTGCCATTGGCGTATGTTTGTAAGAAAAAGACAATGACGTCTTATACTCGGTTAAATTCCGAGTACCATTAATTAGAATAGATTAATATGAACATTGAAACAAAGTCTTCGTTCCAGACGAAACAGACCTCGCCCTTGCCAAAGGAATAATCACAGGTCTGTTCTAAACTAAACCAGCGGTTGTTGATGATAATGATGACGATGATGATGATGCTGCTGCTGCTGATGATGATGATGAATAAAACATGTTGTAATGCATTTTTCTAGTCAACTATTAAACATACCAAACCTGGGTCTAACTTGCCATAACAGACTATGTGAGAACTTTGAATGTATCAATTAAAATAGCCAGACGATGGTGAAAATAGAGCAAAATATCCCAAGTATGTGAACATTTAAACTAATAACACTTTTCTTACAATTCTAGAATACCTTGTAGAAATTCTAAAACAATGATAAAATTTGATTAAAAGAGTTTGTATTCTGAAAAGTTGAGATAGGGGTACAACAATATTAACACTGTATAAATGTAATTAAAGTTATTTCCTCTGAAGAATGGGGAGAAAGCAATGTAATTGTTAATATTATTACTGTTATGTCACCCAGTAACTCTAGAGAAGTGATACTTGATCACACAATGCTGTAAAAAAGAAATGTCTGCAAGAAAACTTTAAGAAAACACAAAATAGTTGGGTTTTCTTTCCAGCACGATCTCGTACATTGATACATGGTGTTATATAGCTTTTGTTTCCTCAAATATCATTGACAGCTTTACAGACTGTCTTAACACTAGAAAACAGTCAGAAGTCTTGTTTTACTTCACTCTAGTAAACTCTAGTGCATTTTGGAGAATTCTAAGAAAGTTTGATATTTTATGTATCACGTTTGAACATCGTGATACAGAAGTCTGTGTAAGGTGTTATTTAAAACAACACTTATGGCAAGTTATATCTAAGAAAACTGATATGTCATAAATAAAATAGTTTTTGTTTCTTGTTTAACAACAAAATATCGTGTTTTTCCAAGAAAATATATGTTGTTGAAATACAGAGCTCTTACTTTTTCACAGCGGTGAAAATATCAAAATGGCGGTGCGCAATTTGAGCCTAAATTATAAGGATCTGTATTGAAATACATATACAAGCAACCATAAAAACAAACTTTTTAGAATATGGTTGTTTCGATTTCAATTTGTTTGTCCGGCAATAATATACATGAATTAATTCATGGTTACTTTGCCCTTGGAAACCCTTTCAAGCTCATTATGATAAAATATTGACTTTGAATTGTTACTTTTTTGTTGGTAAAATTGTTTAAATTTGATATCTAAATTTGCAAACAATTAAAATAGAAAAATGAAAGATAGTGTTTTTAATGTTCAGGGGTAGTTAAATAAAGAGATTGTATTCGAAAGCAATACTGACAAGTCAATCAGATATCCTAAAGGGACATAAAAAAGGGAACTATAGTCTACTTTACAACAAATAATACACTTCATTAAATAAATTAATAATTTTAATTGCACCTGAACGAAAACAAAACCACAGAATTGAAATTGAATTAATACATGAATATATGAATCAAAAGGTTTGGCAACATATGATACATTTCATGAAATAATCCTTCAACTCAAGTCAGGAAGTGCATTTAAATTAATATGAAAACAAAACCTTACTGTTGATGATATTTGTGACTGATAAAATGTACTATAAATATCATTTAAGGAGTGCCCTTGTATATCTATAGCCTTCACTGTTAAAATGAAGTTATAAATTCATTTCCAAATTTTGGAAATTCTTATCAAAGCACTGCACGCATCGTATCTTCTCAAAATCTTTAAACGTTTGGCGTTAAATGAGAAATTCGTGAATTTAATAACCATTCACTCACAATTATATTTCGATAATCTTTAGTAAAAATAATAGCTTCAAACCGGAAATGATGGCACTTAATCAGCACTGCGCATGACAAAAACTAAGAAAAAGTGTCTTTATAATAGAGAGTTTCCGAGAGTAAAAATTCATCAAAAGACCTATACTTTCTTTAATTAGAATTGATTTGAAGGCATGATGAATCTTTCTTCCCTTAAAGCGGAATTACTTTTCCATGGGATTTAATCCTATTACTGAAAGAACAGCCAGGAAAATCAATTTGCTCCGTGACTTTCAAAGACTCTTCGTGAAAATTTATGTTTTTTTCGCATTGCATCTTGTGCCTTTTTCAATTAATTATACAAACCTTAATCTGATTTTCGAACACGGGATCTAAACCACAGAGTTTATTGAATTAAAGATATCCTAAAAGATGGCATAAAATAGGTTATAGTTATAATGGTGCCGCGAAGTGACAGTTAATGCTTTTTTGGTGAGGCAGGGTTTTTAGCTTTTTCTGGAGCGCTAATTTGATTGATGTTAACTAAGCTCTTTCATTATTAAGCAAATTCAAGCATGATGCGCAAGGCTTTTTTATACGAAGTAGTCAATTTTTAACAGTTAAAATGTCGATAATAAAAACCGTATAACTGATATTGATTTTTATCTTCATGAGCATTAAGTTTTATGAAAGATAGCAGATGCCATACGACAGAAACATGCACCGTGCCCATCGCTTTGTTATGCAAATAGAAACACAATCATCGAGGCAGGAACCCACTCATTAAAAGGTGAGCCTGTGTGATCCATTATCATAATTATTAATAAATTGATGTCGTAAAAGTTTAACACCCGCCATTTTACGACATCGGTAGGTGTTAAAGTCAACACCTCTAATCAGTGTCCTCATCATTTTTATCGCCAACCCAGTCACGTGACCGCACTATCTGTTCATTTGTCTCTATAAAAACCGGTGAAACATGCAATTAATAATCTTGTTTCACTAATTTATCTTTTGCCAGAGGGAGATTTTCGACATCACGTGACATTGCCACCACCGAAGAATGTGTCGTCTGCCTTCAACCTTTTTGTCGTGAATTAAGATCTACGAGCTCTAAGCAAGCCAGTATATTTCGATAAATAAATACAATACTGTAACGTAAGCTATGATTGTCAATTTTGGAACGTCTATTTTGTAAACAAGTATGATAAAACAATAACAACAAACTAAATGGCGTTAGAAGTAATATAGGTCTTGTATTGTTATACACAACTGGCACTTTGTACTTTTTAACTTAAGATTCAGTCCAACTATATGATTATATAGAAATTCTAATGGGGCCTTTAAACTGGATTCAGAAAGGTGCGACAGATAAATTATCGTCTTCGTCTAAATTTGCTCAGAATAAAATCTGGTCCCTATTGTTAACAGAAGTGAGGATATTATTCAATAAGTCAGGTTTGGATACAATCTGATAAGGAGTAACACGAAAACCCCACAAACCGAGATCAGTAACATACCTGCTCCTGATGTCAAACACTTATCTCCGGGAGTAAATCAATCAAATGTTTAACCAATATAAGCTATGACTAATATATTTGTTCTTTCACACTTAAAACGTTCAGAAAAAATCAGTAAAAAGATCAATGACCATATAAGGTATCCTCTCAATATCTAAACATAAATGTAATTAACAACAGCCGATATCGTTTCTTTATGTAGGAGCACACGCAAGGACGCAACATTGTTACGAACAGCGCTCAAGATCAGCGCGCTTGGATTTGATTTTTTTTCGCTGATGCCGCAGGAAAAATCGATGTACGTCCATCCTGAATTGGGAAAAACTGAAAATTATCAAGGAATGACAGCGCGTGTTCTGGCATGCACGGAAACTACTCCTAAGTTCTCTGAGTATTGAAACGCCTGAATTCCTGTAGAAAACGCCAGGTCAAATATTGATTAGAAATGCAATTGATTAGTGGGAGATTTTACAATAGAAAATGGATATACGAAGCAGACGACAGGATAAATGAATATTGTCAAGTACAGAATAAGGTCAAATCCCAGTGGAGTACAGCAATGAGAAAGATTATCGCAACATTCCGTGACACAATCCTGGACTGGTTGCTAAAATATTAGAACAGTGTACAGTGAAAAATAGAATAACATACGTTAAAAGCAATAAGTATTTTTACACTTGCTATAGACCAAGTAATATATCCATTCTCTAAGATTGAAACAATTCAAGACTGAAAGTATTTGACATAAAGGCATTATTACATAGTACCGTATCATCGATACATGTACCAATTTCCAGCGATCAGATCTAAAACAAGAGATGTTGGGGGCATCTATGAATAGTTTATGCTTTCATTACCTAAACCAATCTTCTTTGCCAAAAACAATATCACGCCGCACAGATGATAATAAACTCTTGTGCAATTATAATGAATATTTCATTAAGCAACGTCTGGACACAACCAGCTCTGTTTCTCGTTCAGTTTGTTTGGCAATAAAGGTATTACCGCGTAATGTTCAACAGTGCAAGTATTGTAATATGAACATTGTTGAGGATGAATATCATTATCACGATCTATAAGTGGGTATAACTGTCATATGTATAGTATATTGGACATAGGTTCTATGTTTTATTTTGATTCTACTGATGAATACAAGGGACATGTCAATTCAAAATTGATAGTTTGAGGTCAGAAACATACATAAATGAAATAAATGCTACGTTGATATGCAAATTTGGCAATGGTTTACCAATGACGATCCTGGTACTAAAAGTACTGCCTTTAACTTACATGCAAATAAGCCTCAATGTTTCAAAAACAGTAAACCAGTGAACACCCTTTTTCAATAATGCCCAGTCTTGCCAATGTTATTGTGACATTGCTTTTCATTCTTAATCACATCTAATAGACATTGTTCTATTGTTTTTGACTGTTGCTGTTCCTGATTGCTCATACTTTTTTAGAGATGAATATGCATGTTGTAGAGCCATAATTGAATATGCAGGCATTTAATTACCTTAATACAGAATTTACGAATGCTAAAAGACAGTGCTATTTCATAAAAATGTGTCCAGTAAAACCAGTTGTATATTGTACATGTATAGACTCTGTAAGTGATTTTTGTCAATAACATAAGCTGCTTTCAGCATTCTGATGTAGCACAGAAGTCTTTTCACCGACCTAGGTATTGATTTTAGGAAAGACAATTCCCCAGTATTAAATTACTGTCAATGATTTCACAGTTCTGTTCACAACATGACATGGTAGTGTTACCGTGATCATGTAGAACTCCATTGTTCTGTTAGATATAAAAGTCGTTGAAATCTGATAAATAACAAAGCTAGGGCTCTCAGTTCATCTTTTATATTTAATAATTAAATGTTCCTCTCGAGAAAATCAAATAAAAACATAAAACGAAGCTAGATTGTTATCTCCTTGGCAGCCATTTTATTCAGCAAAGTTGCCGTATCTATACCAAGGCAGCCATTAATATTATTCCGCCGTAGTTATTCGGTTAACAAAAACAGAAGTTTGCCCATAAAATGTCGAGGTAATAGGCCCATATAATATGAATTTTTTATAACGTGTCCATTTTTTATTTTATTTCAACGACTTGACAATGCTTGTAGCATTATATTGATTACTACAAGAAACTCTGGGGATCTATTTTAGGAACTACATTTTTCATGGAAATGACAATTATTATGGTCAACACGCAAGCCAGAAAAAAACTAAATAGTCAGAAAAACTCACTGAATGCAAAGCCACAGAGAAACAGCGCTTATATTCATGTTTAGTCTAGATCTACAGCAACGATGTTTTAGAAGTACTTGTTGCATTTATCTTACAAAACTGAAAAAATGTTCACGGCAACGCTAGCACGATGCATTCGTGACAGACATGTTGACACGATATGCGTTTTTTGTGACTTTCAACACTATATATGCATTCACAGCCCATCGTTTTGTACATTTTTCAACAATGAACCGTTTCAAGTGGCGTAGTAATCTGAACTACTTGAAATGTTTTATCAGAGATGAGCAGAGTTGATTTTTCATCTCATTTTGGGGTAATTGAAGAATTATGGATGTCAAAATCGGTGAGAACCCCATAACTCTGTATCAAACACTCAGTTATAGTTTGATGCAATCATGTAATAGTTTTCTTTATTCACAGTTATCGCGGGCGGATCTTGCAATAAATGCTTCAACTCGTCAAAAGTCAAAAGTCCGTAAAAGCCTAAAATGACAGTTTTTGATTTAAAAGATAACTTCATGCTTTCATGGATTTAAAAGTGTTAAAACGCACATCAAAAGCTTAACAGACCGTGAAAACCTTAACACAGAACTGAAACCAGTGAAATGGAGAAAAATCGTTAAAAGTGATCTACACTAGATCAAGCAAGCGTACTTACTTATAATGCCACTAGGAGGAAAATTGCTCAGTGATTCATTATTTTGAACTGTAGAAAAAACTCGATTATCTAACATCTAAAACCGTTATTTTCCAATCTAAAGTGATGACATTTTTTTCGATTAGTAATTTTATCTCGTACACTTTGAAGTCTATAAATCAAGCAAGTTAGTTTATAGTGCTTCCTGGGTAATAATTTAAACAGTGAACCTTTCATTGAAACTATACTTATCAGTAACCACGCGGGCGATAATTTATTTAAAAAATCAGATAACCATCTGAAATCATTAATGAGTAAAGAACAATTATACTTGGATCAGTTGAATCAGTCCTTCAAAATAACCTTAATTGTTTTGTTCTGGAACAACCTTCAGAATAAATTAAGTTATTTATGAGATTTTACTGAACTACCCGTGAATGATGATCACTCATTGATTGGCTCAATTTTATCTTTGCTCTCGATTGTTTACTTACGAGTCACAGAGTAGGTAATGAATGTAGTTTTTTCTCGACTCCATGAAACACTTCAAAATTGTTAAATTTATCGTTATTTCAATTTTCTTGATTTTTATATGAACGATTGTTAAACTCGACGTGACATTGCTCTAAAGACATTTGGACAAGTATGACTTTAGGGTTGATGGCTGAAGACCAGTTTCGCTAAATAGACGCTATCATGCTTTTAAGCTTTCGAATGAAAGGTCAGTCGGTGGTGTCACGTTTTCCATTGGAACTTTTGCATGCAGCAACGCCTTGTCAAAGATAAAATATATACAAATTATTGTGCCTTTTTACTCAAATAAAATCCAGAAACATGCCCATTTCACTAAAACATTAAGTTCTATATGTTAACACATTTTAATGTTGTCAAATACATAGCATACCATATAGCATGTTATAGGGATAAATGTGTTATAGGAAATTGTATTAAAATCATTTAAGCCAACAAGAATCTTTTTTAACTGAATTAGTATAAGCATTTCTTGGTTTAGATGATTAAATTTCAGGTTTTACTTGAAAATATTAAAATATGATAACTAAATTATCACGTATATCAGATTGCTTCCAGCATATAACCAGGGGACTTTCTCTCATAGATGGAAATACATATAGACAATAATAACACGTGTAACACAACTATCTCCGAGACAGTCATTTCATGATAAAACTCCTTATTTCCAATTATTGAGAGCCATACTTAGATACATTTATTGAAATAAAATAATAGTTGCTATGGTAACCAACTATGACATCGCTAGAAATGAGATACTAACGACGATGCGACATTATTGTTGACAACTAAGAATCAGAGAGGAAAAAAACACCAATTAAAATACGAATACAAGTCAATAACAATACGTGACCTTTTCCTTGAGCAACTTTACCAGCGTAGGTAGACACTAGGTGTGAAGTTGTTAGTCATTTAGTTAAATAATAGATAGAATATAGAACTCAAGAGATTTTAATGTATACATGTCTAGTTTAGTTTACACTGATTTATTTTTAGCTCGATTGTGAAACAAGTTCTTGCAACTAAGAATTATCACTTTTGAGTCCGCTTCCTTGACCCAAGTACTGAGCTAAGAGGATTAAGTTTCTTGCTCAAGGAAACACCGGAATAGGTTTTGGGTGGGATTCGAACCAACGAACCAACTAGCTATCCAATGATTACCACATATCCAACTATTTGTCCTTTCGTAACTTACTGATTTGACTTCTCGATAAAATCGATAATTAATCAGAGCCTCCGTTGTTGCGCTCGGTATTGTTCGGAAATTTCCGATATGACACCCTGCTGTGATCATAGATTGATAAAACTGATCAACCCTATCAATATATCACATGATAGACTCTGCATGACGTCTAGTACCAACATTTGATTTGTTATACTTTCATGCAAGCTTATAAATAAGAGACAGTGAGCGGTAAGAATAAAAATAAACTCCATGGAGTTTTATTTACATTTCCTTTTATGAAAAGAAGTACACTTTATAAAATATGTGTCATACATATAATTTTCATTACACCTTGTATTATTTACATTTGCAACAGTGTAAGTAAATGTACACATTAATTCTTATAATATTATAAAACATAAAATAATTATTTCAATGACAATTAAAAACGTCAATCAATGTGTATATTAATTATACACTTAATAGTCGCTATAACTCAGAAAGGTAAATATGAACGCGATAGCTGAACATAAAATACAGACAATGTGTAATATAATTTCATATAAAGACTACTATCTGGAACATCAATTAATATGTAGATATATGTGTAGAATAGGTGCTTTAATATAACCGTTAAAGTATAAACCCTGGCTATTTTTCATTAGTTGAAAATTCCATAAAACAAACAAGGCCAAAAAAGACAGATAGCTTTTCACAGATAATTGTTTAAAGAAATAAAGATCTATATCATCCTCGCTACCCTGTATATGTTTTACGACCTGAATGGTGTAATAATGATTGTAGTATCCTGTCATAAAACAAGGACACTGTTTACATAGGGTATGTGCATAAAATAACACCCCCTTGGATGTTGAACCAACAGGGGTCCAATAAGGAGTGTAATGAATTTCATCAATGCATATTCGGTTTTACAAGAAAATGAAGGAAAAAAAGGAGAAATAAATATTGTGAAGACAAGACAAATTTCATAATTTGAAACAGCATTAACTTTATGTGTATGCAAATAAGACGAGTAAATACATGTACAGTCATCAGTATTCTTTTCTCAGCTATGTGTAAATTAATTATTTTTTAGAAGTTTTATTAGCTAAAAGTCATCTGATTTTTTGTTATTCATTTGATCAATTAATCATTTATAACAGCATCATATTTTAAATTAAATAATGTATATTCCACTTAAATAATTATTTTACTGTATAACTTGTGTAAAAATAAGAAACAAATCACGAATTATACAGTACCGTACGATAGTAACAAGTAAACTTGAAATAGAAAAAAATACTTCTTTTCACATTGACGTATTGTCTTAGACCTAGAGTAAAAAAATCTTGTATCTGTAAAGCCCCTTTATTTAAAGTACGAGATTTTTGACTGCAAGGAAAATTCACCCATTTTAACACCGCTAACGAACAAGGGTTTTAGACATAAAAATGAATCATATAGCCATGGACATTTCAAACTCAAATCAGAATGATTTGAACAATTACTTTTGTCTTTTATAGGCATGTGATATTTTGATAATTGCAAGTTTGTAAAGCATGCAGTTAGCTTTCAAATTTACTTTTGATAAATATATCTTTATTTTGCGGCTCTGATCATAATGCTAGATAAGAAATAATATATTTGACCGCTGATAAGATCAGTAGCGATAGAGCGTCGTACGCTATCGGCCGTTCGGCTATCTTCGTCAGTTTCCGTATAGCGAAACGGAATCTCCCGAAAGAAAGAAAAAACAATACTTACTAAACTAACTCGCTAATTCCCCCTACTAAATATTCTTCAAAAATTATAAAACATATACCACTTTTTAAAGAAAAGATTGTAGTTATTGAATCCGATTGGGATAGAAAAGATTTTTAAATAATAAAACAGAAATTGGACAAAACGTTGCCAATGTTGAGGTAAAAAAATTCATTTTTGCATTGAAATGCATAGGAAATAGGGTTAACATTTTTAACTCAAAATTCCCCCAACTATTTATTTTTCAATTTTTATAAGATATATACCATAAGAAAGAGGATGAAATGAATTATATGAAACTGAATGGGATGGAATAATAAATACTTTAAAATCCGAGTTATATTAGATTAAGTACCAATGTCCTTCTTATTTCTATATAGCGCGCACTAGCCTATTAGGCTTATCGATAAAGGACAAATAGTTGGATATGAATCCTACGTCGTATCCGCTCGGCCACGCCCGCTCTTATTTTTACATTTTTACCTAGTATACATGTCTAGAAAAACAATGTTTCGTTAATGAATACATTATATCAATTAACAGTTGAGTTGATTAACAAGCCTAAATACATGTATATAACTTGAATATAATTTTCAATGATGTTAGAATCAACGATGCCAGTATTTCACTTATATTCAATGTATTTTTATGAATACACGAGAATACAAGCGACAAATTAAAAGCCAGAACGCATATAGCCTAGACAACTGTTTACCAAATGTCATTATAATTTTCCATTACAAAATTTCTCATTCAAAAAATTGATATATCTTATTAGAGACCTATCTTCCGTGTTATACAATGTATTGTATAAAAATCATTTAAAAGACAAAAAACGTAGATTAGGAATGGAAATCTCAATCACTATATAAAACATACATAAGACAGGATGCAGAAAAGTGGCGCCTAGTCTACTAGTAAATGATTCTAACAGATGTACCCCCGATGTCCTAACAGAATACAATCTAAGAGCATCATTGATACAAATGATTAAATTAGAAAACCGAAGTCTCGTACTTTCTCGTTTATTCTAACGATATTACGCGTGATATACGATAAAATATTTGTTATATATAAAATTGGATTAAAGAAATCGACGATGTTAAAGTTTGGTGTAATGATTTGTACATAAAATAAATATAACATACATACAATAATCAGAAATGTCGGCTAGTAAGACGCCGATACTAATGAACATTGGCTAGAGGTCCTGACACTCTGTGATGATTATAATGAGGAAATAGATAATATAGATGTATTCATCTCTTTAACAACGTATTGAAGTCATGGCAAGGATGGTGATAAACATGCTGTGATTTTGACGATGATGATGCTGATGATGAAGATGATGATAATGGTGATGATGAGATTATGATTAAGGGTGTTGATGGTGATGATAATGAGATTATGATTAAGGGCGTTGATGATGATAGTGATGATGATGATGATTATGATAATGATAGGATGTTGATGGGATGATGATGATGATGATGTAACGGATGCTGATGATGGCAAAATATGATTAAGATGATAATAGTGGTAGTTGGATAGTGGTGATGATGATGTAATGGTTTGATGGTGAGGTTATGATAGTTTTAGTGATGATTACAATATCAATGTTGCCAATGACAACAAAAATGATGATAATTATGTAGGCAATGCTGGTGGTCATTTCCACGATATAATGGGTGATAATGTCAACAAAAAAAACAACAACAAATATTCAGAAAATACTAAATGTTTTATATCTACTAACTTTCTATCACTGTATGAATGATCAGAAAACTTTTATAATTGATGTTATAACTACTAAATGATGAGTGAAGCAACACTTCTGACGTATCATGAAAACTTTCATTCATAAGATTGAGAAAATCATGAATTTAGTTTCTACTTTGAAGCTTATCTCATGTTGATATACATATCATAAGATAGAAAAGCAAAAACCAGTTCAGACAAAAAATCAACATTTCACGGTTTTGCCTAGCATACATAATATGTATAAAAAATCGTCGACTTAACAGAACGGTTGAGAAGGAGACGTTTAAAAACTCTTAATATATTATCGAAGACTGATTTGACAAAAAGTCCATGAATAAAAAAAGGTAGCAGTATAGACGCTTCTAGCATATAGTTAGACAAAAACGCATACTTGTATGATCAGAAAACACGGGACGATAGAGCAGTAGGTAGTGCGCCTGAATTTGGACTCTCGTGTCCCGAAGGGGGTACGGGTTTGAATCCCACCGGGGAGATTATACCCTTCCATGAAAATTTGACTATAATGTCAATTTTCCTGCATTGATACGATACTATTGTGAAGTTTCCGGCCTTGTGGAAGAGTAGGTGAGTATTGGTTATAAACAAGGGTCCAGGAAGCTAGGTTAGGTGCGCTTGACGCCGTAAAATGACCTGAATTGCGTTGACACGGTGTTAAACCCAATGAATAAATAAAATAAGTAAATCAGAGCGGTCGCAGGCTAGACAAGGAAGCTGATAGTCGTACAAAAAACTTGCAAACCAGTTTATAGCTGTTTGACAACTACGATAAAACTTAAATTAAAATTTATATTTTTACCTATACGTTTTTAGATCTCTATGATACCTTGGGTAATTGACTTTGACAGTAAGAACTGGCGTTTTTGATAAATTAAAAGCGAAAACAAAGGTCACATGACCTCTGTTCCGGCAGCTCACGATCTAAATCTAAAATAATCGCAAAGATTTAACAAAAACGCTGAGTTCAGCAAATGGCAGTTTTACCCTTATTAACTGCATGATTAATGTAAATTTTGTAATCAGGGAGTTTAATGTTTTTTCTATGGGTACATAAGAAAAGGGTCAAAGGGAACGAGATTAACGTATTAAACATCGTAAGACGAGCATCAAAGTGTCAACCACGTACCCCACGTTGTTATAACATTCCGTGTTTTATTAATAAAAAACTAACATCTGATAACACTATAATGAATGTATTTCGGGGTAGGTCTATTTGTCAAAAATTGTTTCAATGACATTCCGTTTAACACTGTAGGAGATAAGAGCTTCAAAAAATGGTTTTAATTTTAAACAATTTCATACAAGGCCGACACAGTAGCAAATTATGTACTCTAATCCGAACGATGTTTAACAAAAGCATTTAAAATGAATTGATTTTTTTATAATTTGTCAACGAAATGTTGTTTTGAATAAATCAAGCAAATCAAACTAAAGTTTATCTGAATGAATTTTATTTCATTATTTTTTATCTTTTTAAGTGGTGTGTGATAGATCCAGGCAGACGGTAGGTACATAAATATAACCCTTTGACAGCTTCTTGAGGAGGTTTTATTCACTGGATTCTATATTACAGATCTTCAGGACATTATCTAAGTGCTTGGTAGAATAAACGAACAAAAAACGTGTTTTCCGTCCATATCGCGGACTCAAGAGTGATTATCACGACGTGCTAATATCACGTAACACCAAAGATTATCATGACGTGCTAATAATATGCAGGTGCATTTCTTTCAATTAAGAATTATGTATCTGGTTCACGTTATCATCAGTCGTGTTCATATTTTCAATGAGAACAATAAACTGTTGTTTCTGCTGTTTGCAATGGTGTTTCTGGTGATAATAACAACAAACAAATCATCTCCGGCGCAGACGGGCATCTGTATTACATCATGCATGTGCGGAAACTATTGTTTTATTGCTGAAGAACGCTACAGCTATACTCTAAAGTTTCAGCGATAACTTGCTTCATATCAATTTGCTTTTTTTCATGCTCTATTTTCAATAGAAATGATTACTTCAGACGGACTGTTCACCTTAGCCGGAAAAAACCGCCAAAACCACAGAAAACAACTGACCATTTCTTAAAAACTGTCGAAAACTTGGCTTGGCTTCAATTCACAACATTTCAGAAATAAACAGCCTTCGGTTTTCTAACGATAGTCAATTTCCAGTACTTCACAAAAATGTTTTACTTAGCAGGAACTAAGTTATAAATATTATAACTGTATTAACATTTATGCATAAATTTGTTACTGCAATGAGCCAAACTTTGATGTAGTTTTCAATACATGCGTCAGACCTGATTAGGATCAGTACCCGTCAAACTAATAGTAAAAGTAAATAATATATGAATATAGGTTCTCAATTGTACAGAAATGTAAGAAATACTACACAATAAATTAAGCAAACAACAATTTCCTAATTACTAAGTAGCGCTGTTTAGCATTACCCATTAGTTGCATATGATTTATCCTTTCTATTAGCCAGTTTTATTTCCAGGTCTGGAGTACGGTTTAGTTGATGTTGCACTAACTAAAGCGTTTATTGGAGACTTAGACACTTAAGTTTATGCTTATCGTTCCATGATGTTCTTATGAACACACACGTTAGAACATGCCCATGGTAATGTTAGCTGTTGAGATGCTTTATAGCAGCACTTTAACCAGATTCATATTCTGATTGAGATTAAAGGCGCGAAACTTGACGGTACGAAAATACCTTGGACGAATTAATTAAAAACTGGTAAAAATTTGGATGCAACTTCAAAGAAAGGTATAAAATCACGCCCTTCGCATGCTTTCAATGACATCAATGGATGTGACGCGAAGCTATACATCTTAAAAGCTACAGAAAAAAAACTTTAAAAACCAGCAGTAAAACAAACCAACAACGGGTAATATAATTTTACGATACAATTTAAGTTTGTGCAGAAGCGATCTATTGCCCGTAAAAATGGCAAACTTTTAATACACTGGGCTACATCTTACTTTAGATTTTGTAAAGTAGTCTAACATGTAATAGTCAATAACCCGACCTCTCAATGGGGGACATAATAGGTGTTTAGAAAGTGTCAAAATTTACCCACAGAACCATAAAACTAGCACCTTATTTATCTTGAATGTTTACAAACACTGTCACTTAAACATTCCGGTAGTGATAAAAACACTGACGAATGAGAAGTCAATTGCTGGTCGGCTGAGGAGCGTAAGTTTGTTTTTGTTATAAAATGTCAATAAATTTCAAGTGTAGTTTTATTCAATGAAAATTTACTGAATTCAAAATTCAAACTTCCTTCTAAATTGAATTTCGTTTTGTTGAATTTTTATTCAATTATTTATCTTGATTGGTACGTTTTTTGCCATTATTACGGCACACAGACATTCATTTGAATAATTGGACTTAGGAAATTAAATATGGACAAATGATTCAGCAAAAATAACAATGATTCACGATGGTTAGTCTTCATACAAAACGGAAAGAATGATTTATGCATACAAATTTAAGAAAGGAGAAACAAACGTGCTCGGCAATTAAATTGGTATTAACGATATAATATTTAGCTGAGCTATTTGAACAATGACTTTTCATCATCATGCAATGGTTGTTGGTCACTGAACTTAGTGTTGATGTAAATTATGATATTTTATTCATTCATAAATCTACTTTAGCCAGGTGTCAACGTTCTAAGTGATGATCAACTGGTCAACTTCACTTGTAACTAAATTGACAACAATCAATATTCTCATACGGTAACTTGATTAAGATGATATTCTTAGATTATGTAGAGAATTAAAGAAAATGTCGCAAATATACGATGTTCTCGCGGATTTTAATTAAATTAACTTAATTTGATCGTTAGTAAATAAAATTGGCATAAACCTTGAAAGGTAGGAAGCCACTGTCATAGTATAGTATTAACAAATATCATTAAAGGATTAGATACATATAACTATATAATACATAGATATAGGCATACATAATCTTAAATTATCAACTTAAAGAAAACCACCAAAACCATTTAAATCATCAATACTATTAAAACTGATAGGTTTTATCTTTAATATACCTTATATATACAGAAATACTTAATGAAAACCTTCACTTCTGAAGGTCAGTGAATATTGCAAAGTTACTGTATTTAATACAATGTTACAAAGGTACAACAAAGAA
Organism: Mactra quadrangularis; assembly: GCA_025267735.1. Taxonomy (NCBI): domain Eukaryota; kingdom Metazoa; phylum Mollusca; class Bivalvia; order Venerida; family Mactridae; genus Mactra; species Mactra quadrangularis. Next base: position 22,506,531 of record CM046311.1, on the reverse strand, counting down.
AGATTAAATATTTAAACATGATACAAAATGTACTACATAATCTAAGACAAGACGTATTAAGGTCTTAAGGACATCGTCTGCTTATCAGATAGCGCCGCTTAGGTCATTGATAATAATCATTTAAAATGATCAGGTCCGTGGAAAGATCAAATTAACTGATCATTGAGCCTTGATCCACCGCGATGCATCCTGGGTATTGTTTAATAACATTAAATAATGCCGTTTAATAACATTATCAACGATTACAGGATTATAATGACAAGTTATATGGATTTCAGTCCAAATATTGAAAGTATACGATCACACAGCGTTACTATACGAAAACATTGTTTTTGTAACTTTATCAAAACAATTAATACAATCTATAGAAAAGCTATGTTGGTGTTTTTATTTGCTGACTGATAAAAATTAATGGGAAAAAGTTGATAAGAGACGCTAGTGATTACCGGAGATATTTGTAACAAAAATGTGATAGAAAACGTGAAAAATGAGAAATCTTTATCTAAGGAAAACGTCCAGTTAGCGGTAATTCATGGGTGTTTCTTACACTTAGTGTTATGTGAAAACAACATAATATCTAATAACATCCATTTATATAATCAAAACTATCAAATAACAAATTTATAAATTGTGAGAATTGATAGATGGTTTTAGTATTTCTGTCTAGCCAGGAAACTGCTGTTCCTTAGAGCTTTTTACCAGACGGCTGGTTCATTGTTATACATACAACGGCGATAGCTATTGATGGAAGACTTCCAATGCAAACGAACACATTCAAAGCACAAATGAAACGTCGTTCTGCATCGGCCTCAAATGACAGTACTGTAGGACAGTAAAATACACAAACCAGCGTAAAGTCTACAATTATTGACAAACTTAAGTTTTTAAGAGTCCGTTGAATGATTAGTACTAAATTCTAGTAATGGCAGCGCCACAGGATAATGTATTGTTCATAGCCTTACACGACAGTAAACAATCAAACATTCTGAATAAATTGGATTTACTATCTCGTATTACATAATATACGACATTAGTGATCACTAAATTAATAACAAATCCATTTTCATCAAACAATTTTGTTATAGAAAATATTGTTGTATCAGCAAATTGTGTTGTTGGTAAGGCAACAAGAAGACAATACGACTAGCAGCACATCATATATATATTTGTATGTGTGTAGGTACTGACTAAATCCTGAAGGACATTAATACATACAATATGTCATTTCATATTAACATTGAAGTAAGAAAAAAAATACAGAAATATGCTGAAACTTCTAAACAACAGTCATGAGGGGAAATACTAGATGCTTTGTTTTAATGAGGTACCAGTCAGGGGATAGCTTTCAATAAAATGATCAAGCGATGATATTAAATGATAATACATGTAATTCAGTGTACGAAATAGGGATTGGATAGTGGTTGTCTGAACAGATCATTTAAAGAGCAAGCATTTTATATCATTTGCAGAATTTGGTTGGTTGCCCAAAAGAAAGTTTTTGGTTGCCCGAACGAAAAAGTGGTTGTTCGGGGCAATCGGTTACCTACTAACTTCATAGACTAATCCTAGTAGAGGGATGCAGGGGATGTTGTTACTGGTCGATGGTCATTACTAGTGGTTTCACTATATTAACTCCAAACCACCATTGTTTCTATTTCTTGTATCATTTTCATCTATGAAAAACATGGAATCTATTATTTCTGCTATATTCAAAACTGTGTGAGAAATTCAACAGCTGAATATTTCAAACTCCAGGCAGACTGAGCATCTCAACTTTAACAGTTATGGCCCATAATTTTCAGAGTTTCTAAACTTGAGAGGGGAGTCTTATTTTTTCGTATAAAAAGCGTACATATCCGTTATATGAGTGCATAACTTAATAAATCTTAGCATTTAACTCAACAAGACGTTTTAGTATGAAATTATCATATTTAAATATGAGAATTAAGAGTTGTTTTTTATATAAAAATATTACTTTTATAGCCTGAAAAGATCGCAGATGTTGGGAATATACACTTGAAATCATTCAGGGTTATGATGTAACCATTCAAGTTGAACCGAGGGTTAGGTGTGCCTGAGATTTTTATTATACTTTTAAAGATACCTTCTTTATGTACAAATATTTCACAAAGGGCTGCAATGGTGGTTGTATTAATAACCTGGTCCTAATTTTACCATTCTCGTTCCCAGAGGCTATCAATATTCTCCATGTTAGATTGAAAATCTTGATAACCTCTGGGTAAGAGAATGCATTTTTACGTGCATTCGTGCACAGTTAAACCAGAGACATCTATGTCTCTAGTTAAACTCTTGCAAACACCCAATTACTAAAAGTAAATAAGGGTCAGTTGAATTCCTTTAATTGTTGACATTGAAACCATTTGGTGCTTTGTCTCAAACGCTAGAGCAAACATACGATAAAAACCATTCTCACCATGTAGTAAAAGTGAAGTTGTTTACTAAATATTTCGACGTAAATAGAGGATGGACGAATTGTTCTAATCTTGGGTGTAAACTAACCTTAGTGTCAGTGCGTAAAGAATAATTGATTGTAACCGTATAAGGTTCGATGCCAGACCAAACAGTTTCATTGATATTCACGATGTTTTAATTCTTATGGTAACACCGTGTAAAAAGTCGCGGAAACCTTATTGATTTTTATCACTTTTCTTTTCCAATAATGCTTACACAAGAGAAAAATAGGAACATCTGAAAGTGACAGCTATACGAAATTAGTAGAAAATTACTCGGGGGAAGAATCAAATCCAAAGCGCCTGTGTTGGACAGCTCACCGGAAACGGAAACATATTTAAAACAGGAGAGAGAATAGAACGAACTGTTAGAGACGTAACTCAATAAATGGGAAAATGTTCTGCATAATAACAAAATTATGTGTTCCATTATGTAAGAAAACAATCTCTCTAAGACGAATTTGTCACCTATGTCCTGGAAAATCGAATCATATGTATATTAAGACGTCGGGCGCATGCGCATTGGACGTACTTAGAGTTTCTCACCTTGTAAGGTTACTTCAAGATGACAGGAGGCATAGAAGTATGTACATAGTGTTTTAAACACCTTTAAACGACTAAAATATCATCTTTCTTTGTCTCAGATAGACGACCGAGAATGAGCACTCTTTGGCATCTTTCAAGATTGGTCTCTCAAAATTGACCTTTTAAATAGACACTTTCATCCAGCAACCTTAGATGACTAGAAGTTGCTGGATACACTTTCTTTCTTATTTTCTTTCTTTTATACATCTACATGTATATTATGCATTTGCCATTATATATTGCCTAACGATATATCTTCTTACTTTATACTATTACTTCTCTATTAAAACTCTATCTTCCTTATTGCACATTTGAAGCATTGTCAATTTGTTGAAAGTTTAACGTATTGATGTAAATGTCTGATGAATTCCAACTATTAGTACAGTAGGCACTCCTGACCATGGCTCCAATACAACAACTCAAGCAATATCATTACCGCGCACCTTCATAATTATACATGTACTATTGTTTCTATGTATAATTTTAGCATCACGCTTAACTGTAGCATAAAAAGCTCTTACTATGTTTAAAGCTCTCGACTTGTCCATAAACGATATCGAGGTTGCAATCCAATAATGTAAAATTTAGAGAAAAGACAAAAAAATGTTATTTTCTGAAAATTTAGAGTTCTAGCTTTCAATCAATGACGCATTAAACCTAGACATGTATAAATACAAAGATTATATGAAATATTACCATTTTTACATCTTTACGGTTTTTGTATTCTCGAAATATAAATTTAATAAAGATATTAGATTATTCTACCATCTTATCTTGGTCCAAACATACACGTTTTGTTTCATTCTTTTGTATTTGTTATCATTATTAGACATCGGCGTTTCCTTCATTGTTTTTCAGTCAAAATGCACAGACCATGTTTCGAGATCATTTTTTGAACGGTTTCATAGATATATCAAAATATAGGACTTTAGATGCCAATCTCTAGTACACGAGTAAATCAAGCGACAGCGAGGCTGTATCTAAAATCATGGAAAACTGAGGTCACGTGGGAGATATATTTTTCACGCTATCAATAATTTGATTTGAGTAATATTCCCAACTCGACAATAGTGTTGAGACTGTACATTGCCAGGAGAATGGTTCATATCACAGATTATAACGTGGACCATTAACACGTGCCATAAAACACGAGGTGAAAATGGCAATGATTTAATCACGTGTCAAAAATGAATGATGTACCGCGTGCATGTTACAAAAATGTACCATGTAGACATTAGTAATATAGAACTGCAGGAGTAATTTGAAAACAGATATATAATAACTAAGAAAAAATACGCGACGGTTTGTTTACCTTTGGCGTAGAATTCAGCAATAATCTGCAATTGCACCATTCTTGCATACCGGAGACCTTAGTCTTCTTTCATTATCACCAAACAGAATGCAGTTTGAGCATAATTTACATTTAATGTGCAGTTTACTAATAACAAATATAGCGAAACAATAATTTTGATTGTAATATCATACGAACACTGCATATTACATAATGCTCAAAGTACAAGAGCGCATAAACTTGAAGTCAGCCGGAGAATCTCGGCTAATTTCGCCGACAATTGTTCTAAGAATTCTACGTAAACCGAATGCTAAGATATGGTAGTGAAATAGTAAGTAATTGTTTCAAAACAACAAAATTGTTTTAACAACTGATACAAGAAAATATGTGTCTGATTTCAGATGATCTTAAATAATTGACAATTGACCAGTTCGTTTTTACGCCCGGTCGAGATAATCCGTATATTTTCTAATATTTGATACAAAAAATGTTTCTGATTTCGGATGATCTTAGATATTTACAATTGACCGGTAGGTTGTAACATAAACAATATCACCAACCGGAACTGAGTTTTACGTCATCCAAGGGCGAGGTAATCCGTACGTGGCATAAATCTCAGCTAGATAATTAAGACCGGAAACTTGTCACAAAGAAGGGCTTTGTTATACAAATGTAATATGTTTCCGTCATTTTCTTTATTCTAAAGAAAAACATAAATATGTTCCGGTTCAAGAAGAAATTCAGATAGGGAATAAAGTTTATTTCACTCCAGGGAAATATCAAACCTTAACGTATGTATACTATTCATTCTAATGGTAAATAAGTGAGAATTTTGAAGGCAGATTTACGATAATATGTTCTGGTTCGTTTAGGATATGTATACTTAAAACTAGCTGTAGAAATCAGATAGCTTGTGGGCATTTTGGTGTAGGATTTTCAAAACGTCTATTTAGATTTGTCCTGGTTTCCAAGTGTAGCAAGATGGAACATTTGTTCTCTCAAAGAGGTCTAGCCTCTGTAATCTAGCTGAACACGTTGGCAAATAACCCGTAAATGGTGCACCCGGGGCGATTATACCTTCCATGAAAATGTGACAATAATGTCAAGTTTCCTCAATTAATAAGGTAAATGGAGAAGTGTCCGGCCTTGTTAAAGGGTAGGTGAGTACTGGATATAGACAAGAGTCCAGGAAAGCAAGGTTATGTGCACTGGTCGCCGTAATATAACCTAAATTGGGTTAACATGGCGTAAAACCCAGTATACAAATTACAGTTGGTGCATCAATGGAACGATGCTTAGGTCAACTGTCTGCTTTGTATAACTCTGACTTTCAAGCATTTTTAGCATGACAGATGATAATAAACAATGTTATGTTGTTCTTCATAAGAGAGATTATTTAATCGTGCTTAATAATCAAGTTCTCCTTGACGTACAAGCACAACATAAACGGTCGAGTGGTTAAAGCACGATTTTTGTCAAAACCTGCGTCTTGTTTTTGAATATCTGTCTATAACCAAAGCTCAACTTATCGTCAGCAGTCTATATATCATCTCAATAAGGCCATAAAATATAGTTACATTTATCAGATAAAATGCTTCAATACAAATCATACAAATCATAGTGTTCGAGGGAACGGTTATTTTATTTACTGATCATTGTATTCACTGAATATTCTAGGGAGCATTTAGTTTATATAGAGACGTGTAGTTAATGTAATAGTAACACGTTATGAGCTGATTCTGTTGATAGAATAATATATTGTTTTAAATTATCAGGAGAATTGGTTTTACATAATTTGTATAGGCTCTGTACTGGTACAAGTGATGTTATTGATTCCCATTGTTTCTTATATATGGTGGTGTTTATTTTAATATGTTGTTTTACTGTTGTTTCTTTCAATTCTGTTGCCTCTTTCTATACAGTAAGTGCGTTGGTGTTTAGGACAATGATCAGGTGGTTGGTTTCATCATTAACAATGATGTTTATAATCTCCTTTAGAGTTATGTTGTTCTTGGTGCATGTTATTTATGGTGTTTGTTTATTTTGATAAGGTGTTTTACAATTGTTTCTTTCTATACAGTAAAAGTGTTGGTGTTAATAACAAAGATTAAAATGGAGTTACGTTGTTCTTGATAATTGTTTTAAAGCGCTTAGTGTTGTTCCAGATTCGGAAATCCATTTCTTCATGAGTCCATAGGCAGATTTATTTCGGCTTAGAATACATGCAATGGTACAAGAAATTATAGCATATAAATTAAAATTTCATTATATAAAATTCTTGTCCATGATAGGCTATATACCACAAACGCCAAGGATAGCATAAGAAATAATCCACCACTTTTTACACATGAAAACAAGTCTTTCAGTGGTTCCATATCATCAGAATTTCACTATCAGGCCATTCTCGTACCCCGAGGTTATCAAGGTTCACATCGAAAATCCTACTAGACTCTGGGTACGAGAAAGCTATCAGGCATGAATATATAACTCTTTTACTCATGTGCGCATAGTCTACGGTAGCACATATTGTTGCTCTACAATCACAATATATTAAATAATTCAGGTCATTGATACTAGTGAACCATTCATTGATGTAACCATTTATTGTTGTTAATATTTGAGGTGATATTACGGTAATGTATTGTTGTTTTATTTATTTATCTATTGTTGTTTCTACTGATAGAGTACATGTGGTATTGATACTGTTGTTTTAACTCATTGGTGGTGTTCTATGCTCCTTAATTGAGTTGATAATTACATGTAAAACAGTATTTACTTCAGTTTCAGTTTCTTCTCTGTATGTCACTTCCTGGCTTATCAGCAACAGCAGAGAGTTTCAACATTTCCATACGGAACTATGTTAAAGCTTGTGGGCCCAAGATGTTCTTGACATGTCTGTTGGCCAGTCTTATTACTTATGATATAATATAATATTTTCTAATAATAGGATTTCCCAACCAGTAAATCTGGTTAACTTCTGGGAAACAGAATGACACGATACAAAAAGAGGGAAAAAGGTAATTCCACATAGGCGGATCCAGCGGAGGGGGTCAGGGGGGTCCGGACCCCCCCCCATAGAATTTCAAAAATGTACCTGTCCACTTGTGCATTTCTTGATTTTTAGTCATTTTTAAGTAGCATGATGCAAATTTTCTTGGTGCTTAACATAGATTTAATGGTTATGTAGTTTTTTTATTATTAATATGTTGCAATATTCTGCAAAATGTGTGATACACGGTTGTGGTTCGAATGTTCGGACCCCCCTGGGGAAAAATCTGTATCCGCCCCTGACACTATGGCTCAAGGAAATGGTAAGTTTTCTATAAGAACATGCTATCCTGTGACTACATTCACCTGTGTAATTTAGATTATCGCGGTTATTTTGTAACCGCAAGGCCACGCCCATTTAATAAATTACAAAGTTTCCGCAACGTATGTCTAGTTTTTAATTCACTAATATCAATATACCCTTATTAATCATTGAAATTATAAAAAGGCTAGAAAACTAATTTACCAACAAAACTAAATTAATATCTGAAATGATTAACTCATATGTGGGAAAATTCTGCTAATGATGAAATTTAGACTTTTCCTCGAAACCTGTTAACTTGTTGTTTTTTTCTAAATGTGATATTTTTGTGAAATAAGGAATGTAAAGAAAGTTTTGTGCCATGCTTGTTGTAAGTATATAGTCATATTAGACCCCCCCATAGAATTTCAAAAATGTACCTGTCCACTAGAGTAATTCTTGATTTATAGACATTTTTAAGTAGCATGAAGCAATTTTTCTTGGTGCTTAACATAGATTTAATGGTTATGTAGTTTTTATTATTAATATGTTGCAATATTCTGCAAATTGTGTGAAATATAGTAATAGTTGTGGCTCGAATGTTTGGACCCCCTAGAAAAAGTTCGGTCCCCTCCCCTAGAAAAAAATCTGTATCCTCCCCTGACTCCATGACTTAAGGAAATGGTTAGTTTTCTATAAGAACATGCTATCCTGTGACTACTTTCACCTGTGTAATTTAGATTATCGCGGTTATTTTGTAACCACAAGGCCACGCCCATTTAATAAATTACAAAGTTTCCGCAATGTATGTCTAATTTTTAATTCACTAATATCAATATACCCTTATTAATCATTGAAATTATAAAAAGGCTAGAAAACTAATTTACCAACAAAACTAAATTAATATCTGAAATGATTAACTTATATTTTGTTAATCATAAACGACTTCAAACATTACACTTAGATTTCAATTTATTAAAATCTAATGTTTAACAAAAACCAAGTATCATGTAATACGATAATATCTGAAGTATTAGCTGAAGACTGCTCAGTTCAGTTAACATTAATTTGTAATCATAATTCCATTAAGATTCAGATCATTTTTTCAACAAATTATGTAGATGAGATATGAGTTTACTTTAATTGTTAAAAAGTATTAAAGTTAATGTTTTCATATGAAATAAGATGCAAATATTCATCGCAAGGTTGTAACGTATTCTCCTATCATTCGCTCATCGCTTGTAACAAGAGACGCAATTAAAAAATCTCAACATAGCTTGTCAACTTATCGATAATATAAACATTTGTATAATAACTTCTATCATGAAATCATGGGCAGGTTTTGAATTAAGGAGTCAAATATCTTCACAATAATAACTCGTTTTGACAGTCTTGTATATTTATACATAATTCAATCAAAAACACATCAGTTGTAAGGAGTCACGTTTAATGTCATTTTTTTATGATAAAAAACGTACACTAGATGAAATGTTTGCACACAGGGTGCATCTATAATCAACTTCTAGACTTTTTTCACAAAATAAAATCATAAAAGACGCGGCTCGATAGTAAAATATTTTTTAAAAAGTTACAAAAAAAACTACAACGGAAAATCAATTAAAAACAGCTTAAAGTATGCTTCAATAAAGAGTTTTTAAGAATGTCATTTTTGGGGTAGTTTATTTTTGTACTGCTTCTTAAAGGCGATTTTTTTATATTTTAAATTGAATTTGAATTGATATGGGTTTGGCATATTAATAAATAATAAAATATGAACGCATTCGACTTCAATTGGTCTAGACGTTAATAAAAGAAAATGCATTTTAGCTAAGAAAAACATAACAGTGTTTGATTTAATTTTTCAGACCAACTTGCCCGGGGGGCAGTAAAACCTTACATTAACTTGCCCCCAGTACCTTTCGGCTGCCCCAACATTTATCATCAATTGCGCCATTATTATAACTCAATAAACACTTACACAATATTGACTTTGATATTTCATTTTCATTTTTTACACACACAAAAAAAACATTTTAATTCTGCATTATAATACATAAACTTTAAAAAGGTTGACTAGATTGAGAAGAACAAAAATATTGCGGTCAGTCAGAGAACAACACACAAAACTTTCAAATGATGGCCTTTTATACAAAATTGGACTCTAAGCACCTAGATGCTGACTTACCCGATGGAATAGCTACTATCGTAACCAACTTGCCCTTTGATTTTCAACTTTGCAGGGCAAGTACTTATTTCTAATAATAATAATCATTTTTGAGCAGAGATCTGACCTCACTTAAGTTACAAAACAAACAAGTAAATTCTCAGCACTCGTTAGCCAGTCAGCTGATCTCATGGCGAGAAGATCTCAAAACTTTCTTCACAGAGTTACATCTTAAAGGGTGAATAAACTCAAAGGTGAAAATTTCAATCAAAATATTCAACATGGCTTATCAGTTGTTAAGACTTTTTCAGACGTGTGTGGGAAAATTCTGCTAATGATGAAGTTTATACTTTTTCTCGAAACATGTTAACTTGTTGTTGTTTTTGTCTAAATGTGATATTTTTGTGAAATTAGAAATGAAAACTAAGTTTTGTGCCAGGCTAATTGTATGTATATAGTCATATTTTTGAAGATTGACTTCAAAACTGCAAAAAAACTTAAAAAGTCCACATTTCCACATTTAACTGAGAACTCCATTACAAAACCCGTTCTAGAGAATGAAACATACAATCTTTGAGGTTGAACTTTCCTTGCTGGTACAAAAAGCTTACTTCGCAAACATGCACTAATGAAGACCATTCACATAACATCCCCTAAACACCTTTCAATGATGACTTGACACTGGATCAGACCCAGGTATCTAACGATTTAATAATGTATTTTACCGAGAATACGAATAAACCCAATGTATGACGAATGTTTACGAAGTTATAGAACGTATTAAAATCTTAAGGACAACTTTAATATTGAAAATCTTTATATAATATAGTAAATTATGTTTCATAATAATTCAAAAACTGAAATCTTAGGAAATGAATAAAAAAACTTGTAGTCAATTCTATAACTTATTTTCCTTTAGTAGGAAACTAATTTATTAAATTTCATAAATATTTGCACAATAAGCCTTCTTATGTCATAGTGAAATCTTCAGTTCAACAATGCATTAACTTCATTATAAAAATACATTTGAGATACGACAGTTTTGAACTAAACTTTCCATGTGTTTTGTCGTATGAACAATAAATTATAAAAAAAACTGATTCTGATTATTAATATAGTGAAGTATGTATGACACTTTGTCAAATATACGCTCATATATAATAATATAAATTGTAATTTATAATAACTGATAAACTTTATAATAGCCTTTCATGAATTTTAATAATTTTAACTTTTCCGTCTTGCGCATAAATCTAGTTGTAACACCTGCTCAACATATTAACGTCAACTTAATTTTTACTTATTGTTTTTAAAACAAAACGTATGTCTTCAATATTTAGAACTCGTTTTTGAAGTTACTTTCCCCACTTTGTTTTTATTCATTTATGCACACGATGTAAGCTTGTTTTAATATTAGAATTCAGCGCTAGGAGAGATCTTAATGAGATTGACATGTTGAAGGTACAAACAAGGCTATTATTGACAGGTATAAAAGTTATATATTAATATATACTATAATAAATAATGGAGTTAACTAGGTTCATGTGAATTTAAATGGGATATATTAAAATATGTATTTCATTATTATGAAGTAGATATGATTAGTATGAACACGTGTTTTATAACACAATATTGGCGATACTTATGAAGCAAATCAAGTTTTACAACCTATGAGAGGGCGCTAGAAAAAAGGAAAGTTGGATTTGAACCTAGTCTAGATGACTTTAGATACATCTTATGTATTGTAACGTCGGAGTGCTTGACCCATCGAGCAGCCACAACCTTGGGCGAGTTTCCTTTGCATATTGCTAGATAGCGCTTTGTGCCCTGTTACCCTTCTTCTACCAAAAGGAATAGGTCTGTGATATCAAATTAAGGGTACCAGAAGGAAAATCGCTAACTAGCGATATTATTTGGAAACTGGCCCTTAATAACTGTTGTTAATCATTGGATAGACAGATCTGCGTGTGAGTCCATCACACAAACTCACCACGATGTTTTTTTCTGGTAAGTTTGAGTACATGCGAGAAACTGTATCCCAACAGTTAAGTATTGAATACCAAGGAGCATGCAGACTTGAGAGTTACTTACCTAAGTTATCTAAGATTGTTTTACAATCTATTTCCTCTGCTTCTAGTGTATTGTCAAACCCACAATGACTCTGTCATGCACGCAAGTGTTTTATATTTTAAATGTCAAGCGACCTCTATCGACCTATATTGTAAAACTTGCTACTTGCCATTTCATCGTCATATAATTTATCGAATGCTTGTATTTACACAGTAAACCCCTCAAACAATACAACATATTGTTTTACTTAATCCCAGTCTGAGTATACAACATTTCAATGGTTTTTGGTCAACTTAGATATCAATAAAACTTACTATTATTTATAATTATTTATCACTCGGCAATCTTCTGTCGCCTTGCTCCCGGATAGATCAAACAAAAGGGATGTTTAAAAAGTATAGTGTAATTTATGACGCCTCTCCTAAATACGACTGGTCGTCCTGAGAAACGTTTGTGACTCAAAGGTTTGCGTTTATATACATTTTATAACTTTCAAGTTGGTTTTTATCAATTACTCAACATAAATTTGGTCATACGACAATGTCCGCTATTTTTCCTCACAGGGTTTTCATTTTTTCCATTTTTTGTACTTTTTTTCTAACCAAATGCTGATAAATTACTTGTGACTTCTCGAGACAAGTACGATAAAAAGGCTAATAGCCTGATACCAAAAAAATGAAATTAGCTAGACGGGTACCATAAATTATAAAAGATGATAAATCATATAATATCAGAAGAAACCAGTCCCGTTTGTATGAGATCGTATGAGATCGATCTCAGATGAGATTTTGTTGATAAAATACAATGATTTATTTCACATGTCGATCATTGATCACACAGACGGTGAGTAAATATAAACAAATTACTCCCCGACGTCTAACAAAACCCCCTGAGGTACATACTGCACCAAAAACATGGGAAACTATTTTCGATGAGTATACTGATACGCTGATTAGCTGAAATTATTTACACCAAGACAATTCAATGTGCAGTTTTTTAGTGAGTGCATTTTTTCATCATTTGTATGATTTAGCTTTTTTATAAATTGATAATTGAAAGATTAAAATAAAGTAGTTTTGATTCTTAAATATGTTTTTAATAATGTCCAGAAAACTGATTAGGTTAATGAGTCTCCAATTGATGACTTGGGTGGTCATATGTCACGTGCACTTCATTTGTATTGATCAAACCAAGCGAAATATTCGGTTTGTAATATAATGTTATTTGGACCAAACAAATGCATATATTTCTGAATAAATAAATCTTCAAATCTCTTCACATATTAATTCATTTAACTTTGAACAAATCAGTTTTGAACTTAAAATTTTGAGACAGTTAATTAGCGCACACTGTTTTGACTTGAACCAATGAGATAATCTAAACTTTCCCATATCATATTTCCCCATAGACAAGGTTTGGTCAAAGTTGTCTAATGAAAACTGATGGGATTTTAGCTGCAATTATAAACTGCAGGATTTTTAATGGAATACTGACAAAACATACCACAACATTCCCATCGTAGAAACGTAATTCAAGCTAAAATATTTGAAGAAAATGATGAGAAAAAGTTAATTAAAATATCCTCTGTAATGTGTTTTTTTTTTAAACTCAGTGGATCGTCTTTTAAATAAGGGTCGAGGGTGAATGTGCAACCTAAAATATTTTTATCAACAAAAAACACAGAGACAAATTTCAGCAACAATAACGTATACAAATTAAAAGATATAAAATAAATACGAAGACAAAATATCACTAGAAGTACATACATGTATGCATATATTAATTATGTATAATAATAAAAAAATGTACGTGTACACCTAAAATGTAATAAAATTTTGACTTTAACTGAAACAAAATATATTGGTACAATCCATGGTGTCAAATTGCACGTAATATGTAACAGTTGTTAAAATTATTATATTTGAAACTGTATATTAATGTTGATACAATAACTTATAAAATATTAATAACATTTGTTTTATTTCTTTCAGTTTCTAAGTCATCAGTAAGAATTAATACAATGTACATTATAGAAGTATGTAAAGAAACACCACACCAAACTGTTCCAGTTTTTATATATAATAAAACAAGTCGTCTTGTTTATTAATAAATTATTTAAAATCAATGCGAAATATATTTCTAACATGGACACAAAATTGCTCCAAAGTGATACAGTGTAACAATGGAAAGTTGAGTCGTAGAATATTTAATAAAACATTTTATAGATTTTAGTAACAAAATTATATTTTCTTTACCAGTTTTACTCAGAACTTTCATCTTTATACCCTAGTTAGAATCTAAGTAAGGCAATTTTCAATATTATATATCATATTTAATCATTTCTAAAGAATGTTACGTATACACAAATTTACTTCATGGGTAGCAAGAAAAGTATGACAAAGTAACATAATATTTGCCTATTGTGTTTTCTATAAGTAATCAGAGAATATTGTTGTAGCTTGTATTATATGAGTTCTGAGACAGGATTGGTTCCAATATGAAGGTTAGAGAACACACGTATATAGTAACAAGGTTTTAGATGGGCGTGCGTTATTGTCATGAAATGAAAGAAGTTAATGAACTATGAAGGCATCATCAGAGATGAATAAGTTACCACGCAGTGCTCATTTTCACCATTCATTAAAATACCGAAGACTGAATTGTTACATAATAAATGAATCTGATGAGATATGAAAGTAGCTATAACCCATGTGCGTTTTTCTCAAATCCATGGCGACCATTTTATCTGAATTTTTTTTTAAGAATGGAAAAGTCTATGCGTTCTTAAAAAATCCCGAATATACAATTACTTCAATCAAGTTATAGTTTAATCATTTTGTTCATGAAAACATGATTTTCTTTGATTTATCATTATTTATACTAATAAGGATATAAATATACAGTACAAGAATCTTAGAAATATTTATTAGACAAAATAGTGTTTAGTGTATCTGTGTCTGTTCTGTTCTGTTCTGTTCCGTTAAGTGGTAACGCTATACGTGAAAACCCAACAGTTATTTATATAAGAAAATGTATGACATCCTTTAAGTTAATGTAGTATTATTGAAGATATAGGGCATACGTGTGCTAAATCTATAATTATGATAAGGCATGAACACTCATTAAAACACCACTCGTATATTTTATTTCATACAAAATAACAATATTGTCTGATGGTGAAAATCTTCAAGCTTATTGTTGTTTTAACACTCATTTACTTTGAATACATGAGTATTTGTATACTTTGTACATGTATATATGAAATAACAGAATATTCTTGTTAATATAATGTTATAGCCTACTGTTGTTTTAACAACATATATAGTAAAATTTTACTGAATAATTGTAAATATAAAACAACACTATGTTTTATGTTGGTGAATATTTTCAGTCTCCAAGTAAAATATATATACACACACAATAAAAATAAGCAAATTTAAAGCAGTAATCATTTTCATACATTTTTCGTATAAAAACAACAGTAAATTTTGTGTTGGTGAAAACTTTCCAATCTAGTTGTTGTTTTAACAACATTATACGGTAGTTTCATAATGTGTATCAAATATCCATGATGAATCTGATATGTAAGCATACACCATATAATTTACAACACTTCATATTTTTTATAGTTTTCAACATATGTCATATATTAAAAACAGTTATACATCGCTGGTGTTACGTTTTTAATGCATTCATAAAAAAACTTGAATTTAATACTAGTTCACTAATGTATTAAAAATTGTGTTTCTTAGTTCTTAATTTAAAAGTCATTTTGTTTCGTTGTTCCAATTTTCAGTTCAGTTCAGTTCAGGTCAAATATTCTAGTATTATTTTGACATTATGTAGATATTTTACTAAGTCATGTTAAGTGTTGTTGGCGAAATGATATAAGAAGCAAACTTCGAGATTCTGGTGTTTTAAAGCACAGCTATTTCAATGATATTAAAATGAAGACATAATCAAAGACTTGGTCTTAAGAGCGTGGACAATTTAATGTTTTAGACAATTAAGTTTCAGCATTAAAGCTGAAAATATTGGTAACACTTAAAAGTAAAAGTCATGATGAAGTTTGTGCAGCAAAATCGATCGTAAGAAGTATGATATTACGGGCCCAAGCTGGACAATAATATTCAAACTCTAGCTAATGAATTTTACTCAGGGAAAACAAAGTGATATTGTACTGGACAATAAGCGAATGTTTGTTGTATTTTGTTCGGGTTTAGTGAGGGTCCGTCTGTTCCATAAGGATGCATAATGTGCAGTCCCCAGGTTGTGACTTTTCATTCCTTATAAGATTGATTTTGTTAGTCTGATTTGAGTCAAATTTTGAAAACTTAGTGAGTGTTTGAGCTCATTGAATTGATAGTTTATTTGATAAATATGAGACGAGCAAACAGTTTAATAGAGAGCAAACACTCTGAGTGTTGAAATCTAAACTGTGTTCTCAGAATACTCTATACATATCTCATTATGCTAATTAGCTGTATCATTAATAAGCTATTTATGGTCTGTAATTTAAACGTATCAGTGTAGTTTATACAAATTTAATAGTAAATCATTAAAAACAACTTTTAATTTACATATCTTTATTATCTTGTATAATATAAACGATTTAAAGATAGTGTTATACGTTGGTACCTTTATTTTACATATCTGAATGTCTAAAGGGCCGGAAACTATCAAACAACCTTATTTACATGAATTAAGGTCCACCTTTTATTAAATCATCAGCAGGCTCATAGTACTAAATATCAAAACGTGAAATAGTACAAATTTGAATCTGATATGTTTGCATTCTTAAAAACTCAATTTTTAGAAAAATATCGTGTTTTTGAATTTTGCATATTTATACTTACCATGTTGCGTTATTTCAATAATGAAATTATTTTGCACTTTATTATATTATTAAACTTCTAACAGTGTTGTTGTTTCTTGTTAAAAAAACAACAACATACAATAGAACTATAGACATTTTTGTCTAAAACATGCATGTATTCAAATACATTATTCTATCAAAAATATATTTATAAATTCTAAATTTAAAATATTAGGAAGATAGTTTAAACTTACCAAAATCGACACCATACGTCCTGCTTGATAAATCCAGAAATAACAAAAGAATAACAAATAACTTCCTCATGTTCGTTGAGTTAATGAATTTATATAAAAAAAACTAACAAAAAATATTTTTTCTCAGAATTATTTCAATCGAATTCTTTTCATCTTGTATACAGTTCGCACGTATTACTCGTGCATTCTTTCAAATTAGATACGTTTCTGCCACTCACAAATTGAAATAAAATTCCTCGATTTTCCACCCAAAATAAATAAATATCCTGACAGTTTATTTTCCTGAATTCTCTGTGAATTAGAAATTCCAGTAACTCAAACTTGAAAATTGATTTTCAGTCAGTCGACAGTTCCGTCATTCTGCACAATGTCTTTTGTTCAATTTCACATAATTTAATTCAGAGCGAGCGTAAGATGGTCGCAAGCTCTGTAGAGTTAAGATCGTATTTTCACCAAATAGTTTGTATTGTTCTTGCAATTTTCAACGATTTCTTGAAAAAAAATGGAGGGTATTTATTCAACTCCAGGAAATTAATCAAACACTCCGCTGAAGATCTCGATTAATAATTCAAAGTTAATATAAGAGTTTTTCTTAAGATACACATTAAAAAGATAACATCCAGTTCCACACGAATTGATCAATACAACTTTTTTCACCGTCTTAATAACTTTACCAATCCATTATTTAAACAAAATTCCAAATTCTCAAAAACAACACATTTTCTATCATGTTTGTTCCCGCAATTGAACAGCTAAATAACTGAAAAATAAAACAAACACACAATAGCTCAACAAAACTCAACGCTAAATTTCATAAATCCTTCAAAAATTCACAACCAGCGTTAACTCACAATGATAATATAAATAAATCCAATTTTTTTCATACAAAATTTCACAGAAATATGACCAACGGTTAAGTAGTCAACAGCCAATATTAAACTAAACTACTGTAAATCAGTTTTTCAATGAAATGTAACAACGCATCCTTCCCCTATCAACCTCAAGTCGAAAGTAACGTAGCCTCTTCAATTGACAGTATACAGCGGATCAAACCACTATCTATCGAAGGGGGGAGAGTTTAACGTATCGCTATAGCGTAGTATCGAGTGCTTTGATAGCGAAGTTCTCTTTACCCAGACGTTGGTATCGCATTTTTTTCGAGCGATATTTGCTATTCAGTAAACAGTTAATTTAAGAAAATTGTGCATGTATAGTGCTTTTAACGTTTTAACCAATTTTGTAAAATTCATGCATTATTTTGTTTACAAATAACGCTTTGTTACGGTTTTAGAGCGAGGAACGGGTTTAAGATCATGAATTAGTAAAATGATTTTATCGACTATTTTCACCGATATTCCTGATTCACTGATTAAATAGCCATGCTTTAAATTAACTGATTATTCTCGTTTGAGACTTACTTAGTTTTAAATATGATATCACCTTTGTTTTTAATTTATGAAAATTAAAATAAAAGGGATTTCTTTCACTGACACACAGTTATTGCCTTAGCGCACAACTTAAGGGTTAATGAATAACAATAATTCCAAACGCAAAATCAATTGTGTTAATTAATTATACATGCAAGTAATTCTTTGTAATCTAAAAGCTTGGGTGATTATTAGCAATACTTAGCATATTAGTTTAGAATTAAAACCATTAACTTTGATAAGACTCGGTCAATAATGTAAATACGAAATATAAAAACAAAACATATAATATTGATATAATGCGTGTTCATGATTTGTGATTATAAAGCGTGCATAAAACTATTGTAACGAAAATGTTTTATTGTTTTTATTTTAATTGCAGCACGATGCGTCCCTGATTAATTTAAATTGGAAAGTAAAATGCAGTGTAAATTATCATTTTATTTCTGCACAGTAGAACCTAATCGCAGATAATTTCAAATTTATTGCAATTCTTGATGTTTAAATTCTAAGCTTAGAGTTATGCCTCTCTACGCATGCGTGAGGATTGCGATCAGGCATTTCTGGAAAAATATCCAAAAAAAGTTTTATAAATAAAATTGCAGGAGAAATAAACTGTTATGAAGAACAAATGAAATAATACAGAACTATTTATTATCACCATGAGGCTCATCACTAACTAAACACAAACATTTTGTGTAAATCGCATGTTGTTAGTTGGTGTGTTTATTACTGATAGATTAGTCCTAGTTTGGAAAGCTAAAATAAATAGTATGCACATGGATAAGCTTGAAATTTTTTCCGGGTAAACTTGCAACTTTCTGAGTGTTGTTTTGTTGTTTAGTGGTGTGAAACATGCACGAACTCTAGCATCTAAATTCTAGATACGTAATTTTGCCGTTCAAAGTCTGAAGGATCATAAACATATACAATATTCATTATATTTCAATAATATTTGGTCGCCAAAAATGATGGTATTTATAATGCTTCATGCTTTTGACTTACGATAATTTTTATCGCATATATTTTGTGAAAAGCGCCACTGGACTGAACCGCTATTGCGAAGAAATAGGAACAATAATTGCCAAAAAACCTAATTTTTACCGTACAATTATAAAACCAGATTTAAAAACCCTGACAACAAATTTTCATACCAAAAGTATTATTAAATGTATAGACCCCCATCGGTCGACTGCGAATCCCTTGAACCGGTCTCGATTTCCAGCCGTGTGTATCAAACACTTTACTGAAAACTCGATAATAATTTCAATTTCCAAAAATATAGGGAGAAAAATCTGGCTCCTTGTGAAAGTATGATTTATTCTATTTATTTATATATACATGTACTGGGTTTAACGCCGTGTCAAAACATTTTGGTTATTTTACTGCGTCCAGCGCACCTAACCTAGCTTTCCTGGACCCTTGTCTATAATCAGTACTCATCTATCCTTCCACAAGGCCGGGAACTTATCAATACACCTTATTAATAAAGGAAAATTGACATAATTGACAATTTAATGTAAGGGTATAACCTCCCCGGGTCGAACCCATACCCCCTCGGGACACTAGATTCGAAATCCCGGTGCCCAACCAACTGCGCTACCGACCTTGGTTGTGACACATTGAGTTATTACTGATAAAATCAAATAGTTGAGGAATGATGGAGAGATGGATCGATCACCTTAATTAATCAACTTCAAATAATATAACACTTAATGATAGTCAGCATAAAAGCTAAATTAATGCTATAATATTAATTTATAGAATTTTTGTACATATTGTACATAGAGTAGCATTTCTTATAAAACTAAACTTTTCTTCATATATTAGCTTCAAGCAGAATATTTGAGTCACTGGTTTACAGAAGAAATAATTTAACATTTAATCTAAAGTAACCTGTTATTTTTGAAGTTATGTCTATAATTAATTTACTTACAAAATGTTTTAAACCCTACAGTCAGTTTAGTATGCACACATGTCTATTTTCCCTACATGTCAGACGGCCATTTATCATTGCTAGGGTTAAGGCTAAAACACACACGGTCAATGTCGTCTGCGTTTATTTATTTAGCAACACCTTTTTATACAATACATGGTATTTATATTTGTACTTCTGTATCAATTTATTTTAGATCATTTTGACACGACATCTGACTACATTATGTAATAATGTTAAGGTCAACTTCCTGGGTCTACAGCATTAAGTACACACCCCTTAAAATAGTGCTTAAATAAACTGTTCAATGAGTATTTGACAATGATGTTAATTTCCCTCTTGTAATTAGCTTTATGGAGAAGATTCCGGCCTTTTGGAAGGGTAGGTAAGTACTGGTTATAGACATGGGTCCAGGAAAGCTAGGTAAGGTGCGCTAGACACAATAAAATAACCTAACTTGTGTTCACATGGCGTTAAACCCAGTATTAACCATACATCTACGACAAAAATTATCATAATTATAGACTTACGCTAACATTGATCGTAGAAATAAACATACAAAATGTTTTATGAAATATTGTCATGACAGAGTAACAAAATTTAATAATGAGTTGAACACAATGAAATTTGCTTTTTAATTTAATTATTTCCTCATTGCTTATAATATTTTGTATAACAATATTTTATTCAAGCATCCACGTATCTATTGTAATTTCAATTCAGCTTCTTCGTGAAGTTAAAACAACTTCTAACATATAAGGTCAAAATGTTGATTTCCCTTAAACTTGTTTAAATCGCGGCATATTTTTGTATAGCATTATATTCTTTCACTAACTATACTAACCTTTTTACCGAGATTTATTAGAACGAAGATTTATTTCAACACTAACCACGCCCAATTATTTCAAACACCTTTACTTAATTGCACTTGAAAGAGGATTTTAGTGAAATAAACGTAAATTACGTAAGTTAAAGTTTTCCAGATGAGTCTGTTTTTTCCGATTCTTAGAAACATTTTCAGGAATTGTACAAAACCAATAATCAACTTTAACTTTCATCTTCAAAAAAATCTCAAATATGATTTTCTACTAAGAGCGTTTATTTAACCCTGATTCTTATACATATAGAAAATTTCGTTTCCAAATTTCGAGCGTTTTGATGACACAGAGTAGTTCGGAATTTGTTTCGAAAATCGCTTAGATGACACCGATATGATGAAAATTCTTCGAAAATCGCTTAATATACTTTTTATGGAATAAAAAACTATTTCAAGCCTCTATTTGACCCAGAATTGTTTAAACTCTTCACAGACGCTTGTTAAAGCATGAAAATAATATACAGAAGCCATAAAACAATAGATAATGTGATGGAATCTTGTTAATATTCGATAAAAGATCATATTTATAGATCATTCACTTGTTTTATTAACTATTATCGATATGTTGGTAATTAGACACATAGTCTTAATTAGTACATATATAATACAGGTGTATGTTTGGCATGCCTTGTTCCTATCAATTTTCCCATCAAAGTAACTTTATTCGTGAATCATCGGGCGTTTCCGTATTCTCATGAATCCCTGATATTTTCCGAAACAATGAGTATTCTGAAAACTTTTCATTTTTCGTGGCTACAATGTACCCATCGAGGTTCATCGTGATGCATACCACCTTTACAACAACGTTTGGCTTATAATTCTATATCGCTGTCAGTCGTAAAACATTCAATAGTTCGGTAATTTTCGTAAAAATGGTCCATCTCCGCTGCCATTACAATAATCTCATGAACAATTGATATTCGTATAACATCGGACATTTCCGTAGGCTCCGGAGAAAAACCAAGGTAATCCGAATTCTGCGTTATATAGTGTTGTTCGAAACACAACGGCGTTCTTCTACGCAGATATGTGTATGTTTGCGTAGAAAATTGCCGAGGAGTTTCGCTTGATATAGAGTACCATCATAACCTCAGAAATAACATTGATAGTGACGTGAACATAGAACTTATATAAGCACATACCATATGTCATGTAGGCTTCCTTCATTGTTATCTTAGATACATTATACAAGTCATGTTTCATTCCAAGAAATACAATGTACATTATCCTTAATATAAATACACGTGTTTGTACAATCTTACAATGTATTATACCATTTATAAGCTTCCTTATTTGCATTTTTATTCTTTTTTGTTTCTCGTTTGAGTTGTATCCATCTCGTACCCAGAGTCTGGTAGGATTCTCGATCGAGAATCTTGATAACCTTGGGTACGAGAACGGTGTTGTATGCGTTGTAGCCATTCTCGTACTCCGAGGCTATCAAGATTCTCTGTGGCGCCAGAGGCAAGTATCGAGAATCTTGATAGCCTCTGGGTACGAGAATGGTTGTATCGATCTTACGGCACATTTTCGTTTGATTTTAATTAATTAGTGTTTGATTTTAGAACTCCTAAATATAGCACTTTGATTCTAATTCCAAAGCCGAGTTTAAAATAACATAAAAGGAACAAAGCCGCAATGCGTGATTCCTTATCCTCAATAACAGGGGAATAAAAATATTGAGTTGCAGAAACATTAAAAGTCATATTCAATTTAATGCTTTTCAGAAAAGCTTGCATCTTGGCACGCATGCATTTGCATTTGGAAAATCAGCCTGCAAAGAAATACTATATGCATAGGCACGCATTTATGATTTCAAATAATTTGTTTATTCGATTCCAAATTGATTTTGAAACGGAATGTCTTAAATGATTTATAATAATTACAACAAATGATTATTGTTTTGAATAATACGGTTTGTCTGTCCATTAATGACTCAATTCTTGAACTCAGAATGACCATTGAATGAGTGTTGGTCATCCAGTACAAACAAGTTAAAACCCAAATACATAACTTATATGATTAATACTTATAAAACAGTATTATACCCCAGTCACAATTAAGCCCCGATGTGTTTCCGATTAGTTTCCGACGTGTTTGAAGACAATATCGGCCGGGCACCGGCCGGACATCTGCCGGGCTCCGGAGAAAATTTTGACATTTTTAGACGTCGGCCGGGCGCCGGGTTCATTTTAACTCGCAGTTAAAATCACTCCCGACGTCGGGCATCGGAAAGTCATCTGAAACGAATCGGCTGACGTTCGGCCGATATCCGACCGGGCATCGGCCGAGCATCGGACACATCGTCCGGGTGCGAATAAATATAGGCTGCTATGTGTATCCATATATTTACCGGACGCCGGCCGGGCGCCGTGCAGACGTAAAATGTAAAAAAGTCTATAAGGGAAAAAACAGAGCACCACCCAACAAGAGCAAGATATGACTGCTCAAGAAGAAGAGAGCGTTGTTCCAGTCGCCAATGTGAAAGAAGTTAAATAAAATCAAAATTATCTGATCCCCAAGTAGAGGAGATAGCCAAATTTTTCGAGGATCATCCTATGTTCTACAACATACCATTAGCTGACTAAAAAAATAAGTCAAAGAAAAACGCTTTACTTCTTGAATTATCACAAAAGGTGTCCGGACCGGGTGAGGTTTCCCGTGTTGAGTCAAATTAAGACACAAGCGCCCTTCCGTCAATTCCTTTAAGTTTCAGCTTTGCAACCATACTGCGCCCGGAACCCAAAGATTTTGATTTCAAGGGGTCTAACGGCGAGGTCATAGTTGAAGCAACTATCGCTGATTGAGAGTTGGCATCGTTTGGGATCAGAACTACAACAGTATCTGATCCCCTTCAAACCTCTGACTTTTGTTCTTGATTAATGAAAACATGCTTGGCAAATGCTTTCGTTGATGTGCGTCTTGCGACGGTCCAAGAATTTCACCTCTAGCGCCGCAATACGTATGCCCCCGTCAGTCTCAACAGATCATTACCTCGCGCTCCTGAAACCAACAAAATATCCTATTCCATTACATGTATACCATGCAACATTATTCAGGCGAAGTTTATGCCTGCTTTGAGCACTCAAATTTCTTCAATGTAAACATTCCGGCCGGACGAGAGACTCGGTCAAGAGCACCAGCGCACGGTGTACCAGCGTGGAGGGCAGGACGGGCAGCGAGCGCCGCTGTAGGCGTACCGCCCAACTGCACCCGAGATCCAACCACGAGCTTTTTAATTGCAGAAACTTTAATATACACTATTAGAGCTAGAATCATCGCAGCTGCTGGCACCAGACTTGCCCTCCAATAGAACCTGCTTAAAGCATTTAGGGTGTACTCATTCCAATTACGAGGCCTCGAAAGGGTCCCGTATAGTTATTTTCGTCACTACCTCGCCTTGTCGGCATTGGGTAATTTGCGCGCCTGCAGTCGTCCCTGGTGCGATGCTGTTTTATCGTAGAAAATTGCACAAGTGTTAGCCTTCTTCCACAAGCGACAATGACGGTGATGAATATATAGCGTGCAAAGCTACTCTTGCCATCAAAAGCGACACACGCCGGGCGGACATCGGCCGATGTTCGTTATGTAGTCTTCCGGCGCTACCTCGATGCCCGTCCGGACATCGTGCGACTCGGAAGAATCGGGCGATACCCGGGCGAGTATCGCACGGGCGTCGTAAGAACATCGTGCGGATATCGGACGGGCATCTGTTAGAAAATCGGGGTTAGAAAATCATGAAATCGGGCGATTGCCGTGCGGCCATCTTCCGGATCCCGTACGGGCATCTGACGGGTACCTTTCTAGTATGAAGGATTTAATTTTGCCGGCCGATCTGATTCCGATCTCACCATGCCGGCCGATTCCTAAAAATCGGGAACGCCGGCCGGGCGCCGGGTTAAATGTGACCTAGGCATTAGTTAAAATTCATATTATGCTGAAATTAAAGCAAATACTAAATGTATTTCATAAATACTTTTTATAGCGTTCCATGAATACATTTAAATTTGATTTTAAATTCTGCTGAATTTGCATTTCTGACTTGTTACATCGAACACAGAACTTCCACAAGTTTGTGTATAAAATGTTCAAAAGAAATTGAAACTATTTTTGTTTTGTAGGGTTTGTAGCCGTAGCAACACATTGTATAGGTCATACCACGATGGAAAGTCAACCTACTTGCTGTTCCTGGAAAGTCTAAATTTCTAGATTTAGCTGTTAACCAGTTACTACGTACATACTTCCGTCAGGGACTGACAGCAACCCTACATGATTAAAAATCTGGGGCCCGTATTATCAAGCGTCTTACGACCGATTTTAGTCGTAAATCCTATATATAGTATTGTTAAATTATCGTAAGATGTTTGATAATGTGCTGCCCAGTAGTAGGGGTAAAAATTGCCGCAGAAATTATTTCAAGACAAAACTCCACGAAGGTATGCCTCGCTCGGGAATCGAACCCACGACCCCTCGACCAGTAGACTTGAGTGTTACCAACTAAGCTAGCCGAGCGGCAAAATTTGGAACTACATGTAGTACTAAAATTCACACAACAGTTGTCTATTTGACAACTGTGCATTTTATACAAATGTCGAACTAGAATCTGGTAGCAAGTTGCACACACATTCAACTGTCCGGTTCTAATTCAACTCGGATTTTGAAAGTAAATCTGAGAGCCAAGTTTCAACGATATTTCATAATTTTATAATTGCACATTATAACAAGAACCGGTACAATGTTTTAAATATAGTCTAATTTCTCCTGAATTTGCAATTTTATAAATGGTTGATGTTGTATCTGTGAATGTTGTTGTTATTATTGATGTTTTTGTATCATTTTATAGCAATTATCAACATTGTTCCCTTGTATTGTTATTTTTCCATTAAGTGCATGTTACAATTTATTTATAATCGATCATGAAACACTCTGTTTCATTTCCTTTAACTAGTTAATAAATAACAATCGGGAAGAAGTTTCTTGCTGAAAGGAGCTACTATCAAGTTGTGCTTGATATAAATGGAAGCTTGCGTGCCGGGCTCCAGACGTTTTTAATTCATTTGTAAAACTTGAACATGATTGACCGGTCTCTAGTATAGCTTTGTCAATATGAAGGAAACATTTGAGTATTTCAGTAAAGCGCTAAGCATGCAAATTCAAACTGGGGATATTGTTCTAGCTAGGTAAAACAGTAGATTCTTGGGGTGTCATATTCTTTAAATAAATAAACTGCAAAACAAAACCAGTGTAATCTTTGTACAGTTTGAAAACTGAGAAGGTTCGCTTGATTAATGCTTAAGTTTTAACCTTGCATGGAAATGTATGTCATGATCAAAAACCAAACATTGACAGGCATTAATTTATAACTAGTTTATTATTCAGGTAGTGTTATATAAATACAAATTTAAACTCTTAACTTTAAAAGGGAGCATGTTTAATTAAGAAGCATTTTTGCTTCTTCAAACATTCTCGACTTGTCAGAAGTTAGGGTTAAACATGTCTTGTATGTTTTAATAGAACTCAGTATGCATTGAAGTCATTATTAATTCAATTACAGCACAGAATGTCATAACTTTACACTCATGCTTTTTTATTAAGATCATAAATTCCTTCATAACAGTTTTTATATGTATTCAAAACCAGCTTTTTGATATCACGAGTATAATGCATTCGCTGAATAGTAAAGTTAACCCTCTGCTAGTTCGTTAATAGCTAATGCAGTTATTTCATGAAAAAAAAACATTTTCAGCGTTATACAATTCTATTTTAAAACCGATGCTCATTATATGCGTAGATTTATTCAAAAGTTATTTAAACGTACAGGCCAAATTACCTAAAGAGCAATCGTGCACAAAAAAATCTGCAGTGAACAAAATTACATTGTTCAGAGCGTAATCGAATTTTGCGATACCGATCGACAAATGTCACATTAGTGGTCGTACGATCCGGAGTAAATAATTGGTCGATGAGATACGATCGTAGATACGTCTTTCGTACATAAAGAACTGATTTCATGATACAATCTCGCCTCCTGTGAACGGAGAGCTTCAATTAAGGCCGACAACCTGTTTATAATTAGACGCTAACTTACTGATGTCATCGGTAGTGGTTAAAGAATGTAGAAACCGTTCGCTAAAAAATCCCGGCACTTATACACAATGAAAAGGTTGTGATAAAATATTTGATGCGATATAAATCGATCATCATGAATATGTACATGTAAAAACATTATTAGTGCAATGAACTTTATTATTGGTGATCAATTTTGACATTCTTCTTGAGATAGATTTCTATAACTCAGTTTATCATACTTTTTTATTGATATTTTAGCCCAAGGGTCCTTTTCAAAATACGTAAATTTGAAATATTGGTCTATATCATATTTATATTATAATACTGTGTCCAGTGTACGAAACCTAGCTTTTCTGGACACTTTTCTATAACCAGTACTCACCTACCCTTCCACAAGACCTGAAACTTCTCCATATACCTTACTGATGGAGGAAAATTGAATAGAATGAAATTAGTAAAATTTAATAAAATGGTATAATCTCCCCGGTTGTATTTGAACTCATACCCCATTCGGGACACAGGACAAATAAATACGAAACAATACAAATGAAAATGCTCGTACACATCGTTATGTGTTCATTTATATAATACAAAGTTTTCAGCAAATGATATGAAGTCGATATTAAAAATGTTGTAACTAAACCTTTTCTCAACACTGTAATTGTGTTGTAAAAGCTTATACTTGAAACCATGTTAAAATTAATACTTAAATTGTAATAATATGAAATCTAAGTTTTCATATATCATTTTATACATCATGACTCAAGTAACTTAACTCAGTCTTTATACATTGTCATAAAATATCGTAATAAAAACATATTTTAATGTAATGTTTTATTAATTATGTGTACTGCTGTATATATTCTACAGTAAGACCTTCTATATCAACCAGCAACCGACAACAAACATCTCTTAAACCTATCTTAAAATTTCGTACCGGAAACCATTTTTTACCATGTGAAAGAGGCAGATGGATGAATGTGCCGAGTAATGAGAGAGTGTGTACTTTTTGTTCTTTAAACGACATTGGTGACGAGTTCCATTACTTACTTAAATGTCCTTTCTTTGAAATCTATAGAAAATTATATATAAAACCATATTTTTATCGTAGACCAAATACATGTTTACTAAAATTCAATGAACTTTTATCAAATGACTCTTTGAATATTCAACGATCAAACTGTAAATTTGTAAAGATACTTTTTGATCATATAAAAAATTAATTTTCTTTTTAATTTATTGAAAATTTAATTTATTTCATAGTCTCTTAGAGCATTAGGCTGCAAGTGTGAATGAGTAAGAGAGATGTATGTATGTATGTATGTATGTATGTATTTATATATACATGTATATATATATATTGTTTGTATGTCATGTGATCTATGTTAATTATTGTATTATGTTGTATTAATTTGTTCTCATGTACCATGTATCTTGGTGTGAGCAAATAAAGTGTATGTTCTGTTCTGTTCTGTTCTTCATACAACAGACATCCCTGTGCATATGTATATTATTTATAAAATGGAATGTTTCATTTAACATCGAATTAAATGACCTCACTTTAAAATATGCACATTTTGTTCAAGATAACAAGCATATCGCGCGTTTATTCGGAAAAAAGGTCTCAGAATTTCAAATTATGTCCATACGATGCACGAACAAACACAACATTCGTAGTTTATTATACCTGTTATTGGTCAATACAGGCTATATTTATTAAAGTGACACATGTACTAAATTTAGGGTTGATTTTCATACTTTTAATATTCTGTGGTTAGATGTCCTGACATGGGATTGAAACCTGTTTTGTTAACAGTGATGATAAATAAGACGTTCATTTTCATAATGAAGAAAAGGTAAAAGTAACTTATGATCTTCGGATATGTTGAATTCAATGTAGGTATGTTTGGTATCATTCTTTAGTAAAATCTATTTGCCACATATCCATGTAAATTTTATTAAATTTCAGTTAATATCTTAAGCATAATTAACGTTTAAAGACAGAGGGACGAAAAGTAAAAGTTGCAGACGTTCTTTGTTTTTCTTCGCTTGTATAAACTCAGGAAAATAGTTTAATAATCTCATCGACGTTATTAGACGTTACGGCAGGTCTATGCGTTTACCATTGCTTGCCGTGATCCATAGACGTGGTGGACATAACAGATATTGATGTATAATCACATTATTAAATTATTTTCTTAAGTTAATGGATTAGAACAAGAGACTCAGCAATTTTTTAGCCAGCGTCCTACCGACCATTGCACCCAGCATTGTTCACTGATGTTTCAGTGCCAGGCTTGTTGAAAACATGTTTTACTGTATATATTTATATATAAATAACTTTATTAATGATGTAAATTCACAACTGTGGTAGGGTGAAATAATAAAACCTGTCAGATATTTCAACTCACTTCAGGAGTTAGAATTAATAAATCCTCCATTTAGGAAGTCTTTCTATTTGATTTACTGACTGAAACAAATCTTTAATAAATTTGGATGTTATTAACGTTATTAATAACATGCTGAAATGCCTTGTTAAGATGTTATATTTGAAGATTTTTTGTTACTTTCACAGAGGGTGTAAAATTGTTTATTATTTGTCCTTGGAAGAAAATCCTTTTATTTCAGAATTTTAAAACTAAAAAAAAGAAGAACCGTTTGTGTGTTAATTAAAGACTTATGATTTGTAACCAAGCTAGGCGTAAATGCGTGCGAACCATTTAAGAAAGAGAAATGTAAGGAAGGGTGTACGTCATGTGCGAACCATCTAAGAAAGAGAAATGTAAGGTAGGATGTACGCCGTGGATTGTAGGATGAATTTTACTTTCCATCGTGACAAAAGGATTTTACTTCAATGGTTTGCCTTAGTATTACAGCATTTATTAGACATAGACATATGATATGAACAGTTCATCTAACTTAAAGGGATATACAGGCAAAAGTTCAACTTCATATTTCCTGATTTTGAATTATATTTCTTATAACTGTGAATGCAACAGACATACTGTATATTACTTGGAAAAATATTTCTTTATTTTCTCGTAATATATGGGGTGTTTCCTAACTAGACACACGTGGGTCAGGTTAGCTAAAAATAGATTAGTATTGAAATATGCATTAACTGATGAAACGATACTAGAGCTTGTTATTGTGAAACATTAGTATAATTCTATTAAAAAGATATCCTAACTGCCTAAGAATGTTGAAAAGACAAGAAGCGAATAATGAAATTGTTTAATTTCAGCAAGTACGACATATAAAATGTATTATTAGCTTGGTGATTCCCCTTTTGGCACAGTCATTTGCTTGTATATCCCTGTAACCATCATTTATGTGGACGGTTCACCTAACCTAACTATCATTTCTGGAATGCATTGATACTGGACTACTTTCAGTCGTAGCCACCTACTGCTTTTCTTTCATAGCGGTCAGTCAACCTTCTCGTCGTTCCTGGAAAAGGCTAAATCTCCGGATTCAGCTGTTAACCAGTAACTAGGCATATACTTCAGGCATATACTTCTATCAGTGACTGACAGCCGTCCTACATGATCAAGAATCAGTG
Source organism: Mactra quadrangularis (assembly GCA_025267735.1). Taxonomy (NCBI): domain Eukaryota; kingdom Metazoa; phylum Mollusca; class Bivalvia; order Venerida; family Mactridae; genus Mactra; species Mactra quadrangularis. The sequence goes on along the minus strand of CM046311.1, from coordinate 22,475,720 downwards.
ATATTAGGGAGAATATCCGTATAGATAATTTCATGACAAATCTCCCCAAAAGTATGCCCCGCCCGGGAATCCAACCCACTACCCCTTTATACCAATAGTTCTATAGCCCAAAGGATTTTGATCACATGATCCATTTTACATCACCATTTAAAGCAATATCAATTTTCATATTATTACAAACCAGCAGCAAGCTAATGTCTGGCTGTTATATTGTTTATCAAAGAATTGTCTTAGAATTTGAGAAAATTTGTATTTTATAGTCTGTAGACGTGTTACAGTAAATGATTATTTTACACATAATATTCTATCAAGATAATTTATGATCATGTGGTAGTCTTAACTTCAGACATTGAATTGAATATATGGACAGAATAAAACGCGTTTGTAAAGATTATTTAACTATAGCATCCACCAAAAGTTTGGAGACATTTTCACTTTGTAGGCCAACTGCATGGCTTTTTTTCAAAATTTGATAACGGTTTTTTTTGAAAAGCTTTTTTAGTTTTGCTTTTTTTGGTTATCTTTTTGCCCATAACTGAGACTACAAAAAATAGCATAAAAACTATGTTACGAAAAATGATTACAATAAACATATTTTTGGAAGCGTCATGATGTCATATGCTGAATCTTTTAAATGTGTTTTACATGTATTCATGAAAATTATTTTCATTTTATCACAAACCATATTTAAATATATTACAAATAATGATTTTACAAAAATAATCATCAAAATTCAAGAATTGTAGTAAATTGCTTTTGTCTCCAAACTTTTGGTGGGTACTGCATATTCACTGTGACAATAGCACGTGACTATGTCATCACAAATGCTACGGTTTGAAGTATAAACAGTAAAAACCCAGCCTTGAATTTATTAAGAGCTGTAAGTCTTTTACCGTAGCATTTTTATGGCATAGTCACGTGGTATTGCCATTGTGATATTGTAGTTTGAAAATAATCATATTTTAAGTTCTGTTTATTAATTCACAGATTATTATATATTTCTTCGATCTCCGTAAACAGATATCCTGTAGAGCGTTGTCGTACTGGATCTCTACTTTCTCAATGCAAGGTCACGTCGAGATGAACTTTGTGTCGACCTGATGCGTAGCTTTCATCTAGACGAAAACACTATTAATCACATTTTGATTTCGTAATTTCTATTTTTAGACCAAGGTTTGCATGCTAATTTAACAGCGGCATTATTCACAGTCTGCGATTGGTGGCTCATTTCAAATTGTGTGACGTAGACGCTGTAAACAAGTTACGTATCATAACAATTTCGTCATGAATATTATGATGAGAAAAGGTCACCTGAACGTGACCTTCGTTTGGAAAAGGCCAGATCTAAATTAGCGAGTATGCGAGCGGAACATTTTAGATCGGGGTTTAATCAGATTGATATTTCTTATAATATAGTGCGCGCCAATGAAAAATATGTAATATTTATATAAAATAAACCTATTAAACATTACAACATATTTCAGTATAAATTTAAAGTAGTCATAAGTTATATTTGGTCATTAAAGTAGATAAATGTCTATTTTCTCTGCAATCCATACTATTAATGATGGGGCTTTAGCTTATCGTGTTAGCCTATGATACGTCTTGAGACTACATTATATTTTTGTCCGCAGACTAACGTTCTAGAGAGACAAACATTCTGACACGAGAACTTCTAACAAGGCAAAGATCAAACTGATTATAGAAACTTGCAAGAAGTTAATTGAAAATTGATTGAATATTAATTGAAAAGTCTGTGATTTTATGTCTGAATAAAATGCCTATATTGAAGTTAATAGTTCATAAAAACGTTTTTATGTTAGGCATAGAAAAACCCCTTGGGACTTCTTCAAAAGGTACATTAATTCAATCAAGCATTCTTTCATGGACGAAACTTAATGTATTTTGCATACACTATAAGAAAATACCTAGCGTGATAGTTTAAAATTAAGTAGAAATACAGATATCCTAAACCGTAGGTGTTGCCGAATCAAAGATGCTAAGCGAATTTAAAACATGGTGAATTCTTTTCAGATGATACTTTGTGGTGAAAATATATACTTTGAGTTCTTCACTTAAAAGTGAAACCAAACAGTTGCAAACCTGTATAAAACTGTGCAAAACTTTTCATGTGAATGCATTAAATAGATTTGCGAAAAAAATGAAACTATGATCCGATGGTAAAAAAGCATTTTCACGGGTAATAAATTTCAAAGTTAGGTTTTCTGGACGGTTTGTACTGGAACAGACGAAAGTGCCGTCGGGTAGCGGATACGTATGTGATTAATACATGCATTTTTAACATCTATTTGTTTCGCAACCGAGCAATTAAATTAAAATAAACAAAAAACAAATGTGTATATGCATAATCTAATTTGTAAAGTAAACAATGCACGTGCTCTCAAGTAGACTGCACTTTCTTTCATCGCCTGCATTTTTAGAGCTGCAGACTTGATACAGATAGCATGCAACAAAACAATAAATGTCACGCCTAGCTTTATGATATCCTATTTTACTATAAACTTCTAAAGCATGTGCCAAGTCTTTGGTAAAATGTTTGGGAAAAATTTAAGCTCTCAACAAGAAGACAAACCAGTTTTATGAGTATAGTAATCTTTAATACGTGTTTATCATTTTCTAAATCTCAACAAGGATCGTATTTATGGCAGCTAACTAAGTACGAGTATTAAACAGTTTTTTATTATCAAATCGTACCTTCTTGGCTCCGAATACAAACCGCAAAACTAGTTTTTATTTATCATATTTTTACTGTATTTTTTGAAGGGTCAAGTAATTTAGAATTTGTGTGTATGTCATTTTAGATCTTCAACACATTATGTTTTTTTTCCAATGAAAATTTGAAACTATTTGCTGTTGGGTTTGCATTTCAAGTTAGTTATTAAGTATTACTGCATTCGTGGCATTCATGCAATCAAACCAAATGATTAGACCGTCGTCAATCCGGCCCACATACTCACGAGTTCGGGGTGCAAACGATTTCACAGGTTGGCCGTATTCTCTACTGAAAGAATACATAGGTAAATTACAAGAGAAATAATAGTCAAAGCGATAAAATGATTATTATATTTCTATTATTAAAGCAGGGCATGAATTTAACAAAAACTTTGACTTGCAAATTTTTGCGAGTTGCTTTTATTTCAACTCACAAATTGAAAAAATGACTCATTTTTTTCAAATTTCAATAGCATAAATAATAACTATTCGTATATGCAATATAAAAGCAACTTAGTACTATACTTACTAAAGATAGAATATGTGCGTTCTAGTGAGATAGACAAGGTTATCGAACATGATTTTACTGTGAATCTTTAATTATATTATACCATCGATCTATCTGATTTGAGCCTCATTAGTTAAAACATTATTATTTTGCGGTGATTTAAACTCGCGAAAATTTGCGAGTTAAAATAAAAGTAACTCGCATTTTTCAAATTCTACTCACATTTTGCGAGTATGCGAGCTTAAATTCGAGCCCTGATTAAAGTAGTTTAATTATGTGTACACTTAGAGACATAGGGTGTTTTTCAAGGAACATAATTACGTGTAAAAGTTTAACATTCTCCTTGAAGAAATGAAACAAAATCTCGATTCAATTCTCTCAGGCGAAAATAGTTTTCAAAATTCAACTCCATTAAATTCAATTATCAAAACACATTGCCTTCGTAACACTAACAGCAATGCAATTAGATATCTAAGTCGTAATTAATTTGATGGAATTATTTTAAATCACCCGGATAAAAGAAACAAAACAAAAATGATCACCGCTTTCGAATGAAACAACAGAAACAACAGAAACTCCGAAGAAATAATGCTGTTGATTACTCGATGAATTTCTTCACTGATTTCGATTAATTTTATTGCCTTAATCGAAGTTGTGTCAGCTTTCGTCCCTTCCCACGCCTGAAACGTGTACTCGCATACGAAAATAGAGAAATCAGTGAAAATCAGAAGAAATTATATATGTACAAACACGACTTGGCGAATTTTTTCATTTTTCCATCAAATTGAAGTGATTTCCTGGATTTCATCAGCGAATTCCGCCATTTTACAATCACGCAGACGACATCAAGCGTTCTGTGACCCAATAATCATGTATTCGTCTAGTAATTTATACTGTCAGCGAATTTAATCAAAACATAAATAGACTTTTTTGCTATGATGGACTGCCTTGTGTACAAATAGACAGCCTATCTCGTGCCAACATCTTATATTGCAACCAACAATGTTTGACTTCAGATGAGAGACGATAACGATGTGGATAAATTGATAATGCGTAAAAAGATTATACGATACCATCAGTTCGAGTGCCCGGACATAATGGCGTATCATATCAAAGCTTACAAACTGTAATACTATCCACTTAGTCATTGAATGAGGCAGGTGTCGATATGACCAGTAATCGTCAATGTAAGCAAACTTGTTGATAAACTTTTCAGTTGCCCTTAGGACGGGTGTAACTGAAGCAATGTTACTATCGTCCATACTGAATGACCGTCTGAAAATTACTGATCATGTTAACAGATTTTCATTAATCAAAACACCTTGATGTGAGATCCTCATTATCAAGATACATTCATCAATTTTAATCATTTGCTGCACATTATGGTATTAATTTATTCATGAAAATAAGAAATTCTATACGCGCGCGTTTTACATAATTTACTAAGTTACTTCCCGAATTAAACAACATAGAGCCGCCACTTTCTTCAAGCGAAACGTTTATCTTGCACTAATCCGGTTAAATTGATAGCCCCTATTTTGCCCCGGAGTTCCCAGCAGGACATCAAAGGGATAAAGAATCAACATTTCTGGCCGAGTGGTAAATATTTAACATACATACACACAAACATAAATAAAAGCCATATATTAGCCATGGCACTTAGTTATGTAAATATAAATATAATATTTGACAGGACCACTTGTCAACATTGACACCTTTTGATTATTTACATTAGGGTCCGATTTCATAACCAACACTGACCTTATATACTATTACGTTTGATCCCTAAGGGCCGGATGATGAACCCTTTTTGTCGGATTTACATCCGGTCCATACAAGAACTTATCAACTTGCGTTTCTCAAATATCAAATCCATAACCATGCCATAGTAAACGATGTAGTCGGTATAAAAATACATAGTTTAGTTTATACTCATTTATTTTAGCTCGATTGTGAAACAAGTTCTTACAAGTTATGCCTCAGTCCCATAAAATCGTGGCTTGATGCGGACCCGTACGTGCAGATAGCCGTTAGTCGTGGGAAGCCTTGCGTGTTAAGATGACGGTACGTACATGGCACAAAACAACACACACGTACGGAGCCGTAGCTGGAAGATATGCATGTTTAATCCTTACTCGGCCACGATTTAGTTCACGATTTGACTCTGAAACTGATACGTGTATCCTGCGCTCATCTCAGGGACCCTGGTAAAAACGTAACAGCACGTACGGGTACGCAAGAGTTCGTACGGGTCCTTGCGGAGCTTGATCGCACGGCGCCCGTACGGTGCCCTCACGGCTATTTTTTATGTTTATGGGACTGTAGCTTTAGAATTAATGTAATCACTTTCGAGTCCGCTTCCTGGTCTCCCAGTAATGAGTTAGTAGGATAAAGTTTCTTGCTCAAGGAAACAATGGGGTAGGTTTAAGATGGGATTTGAACCAACGCGGAGCTGGCTATCCAATGATAACCAGTCCAACGTCGTAACCGCTCGGTCACTCGGGGCCCACTCCACATAGGGGGATGTATCAAAGAAAGAGATTCCCAAATATTGGCAAGGTAAGCTGGTTGTCCAAAAATAATTGACATAGATATTGATAAATGGCAAAAAAAACATTACAAAAACTAAAAGTGGGCTAGATTTTTTAAAACTCAAAAACTTCATAAAATGATTAAGTATCATAGCTTTTATCCGCCCATGCAAGTCTTTTTTCCCAAAAAAAATCTACAAAAATCATTTCAATGAACTAAAAAACTGTGTAAAGATCAGAACTTCATTAATTTCTAGTTTAATTTTCAGTTCAAACTTGTTACAATATGTTAATTAAACCCATATAGCTTTCACTCATTGAATTGGTATTACCATTTTCAATAACTAATATATGTGATTAATTTACCCTTATATTTAATATTAAACAGATAAGAGATTCCTCGCGGTAATAAAAAACAACTAACGATTTTTTACGATATTTTACGTTATTTCACGTTGCTAGGCAATATATTTAATTTATAGTTACTATTATTTATGTATTTCAATTTAAAGGGGTATTAATTCATTACCTAACTAGATGAATAGATAACACTCCTTGGTGATTTATATTAAATAAAACTACGACAGATCTTCTATCATTTAGTGCTAAGTTTAACAGGATTATATAAAATAAATTTTAGTTCATACAGTGCTTAAATTGACCTGATTTGCAAGACAATGAAATTGTACTCATAAACTTCAGCCCCAAAACCGCATTGACTTTTAGTTTAAATACGTTTTTATTGGGTAGTTAGCTTGGCGTTGGTCAGACAATCTCATTTTCAAATTCAGCCGGCAGTTTCCTACAGTTCCGAACGTCAACAGTGTACTAGTTTACACTGCATATTCAAGTTCCATAAGGTGACAGTTTCATGTAACTTCAGAAAACAATACATTAAAAAAATTGAAAACATTTTCGCATAAGCGCAATTGAAATACCCCCCCCCCCCCTTCAATGACGAAAATTTTCTTTTTTGTCTTGACTTGAATATTGTTATATTAATATCGTCAGCATAATGCGGGAATTCGATCTGATTTGAAGAATTTCTGATTTTTTTCTAAATTGTAAAAAGTCAAGCAGGAAGCTTTGAGTATCTACAAATAAAATAGCACTCGTCTAAGTACTCCGATACCTCAATTCAAGTATACATGACAATGCCTCAAGAAAATTTTATAATTACATTTCAAGAAATATTAATGCGTAATGCGCGTATTATAAATTCAAAGCAACATTTATTACATCGAATTCGATTTGAAAATTTTAGTTTATCTAATTTGACGTTTACTTAAATAGATTACAATGCATGCCAGGATACGAATTGAACAAAATTTGACGTAAATGAATACGGGACATAAAATTCAAGGGAATTTATCATTTATGATAAGTAAAATTTTATTATCTTGAAGACTTTTTATATCTTTAAGACGAAATGTAATAAACATGCATCTATCATTTAATAATTGCATCCCTCGTGCCTTATTATCAGACTAATGCATTTCCGGTTTTAAAATTTTTGTTTTATAGAATTGATAGACAAAATTTTGAAAATTGAATTTTCTCTCTTTCTAAGAAGAGTATAGTTTAAGAGTGAAAGCTCGGAGATATACTTTCCCATTTATCAAAACAGATTGAGTGGTTGGTATAAAATTATTACTTATTTTACTGTAATAGATAATACTTCTCGAATGATAAATTACTTTCTTTCAAAAGGTAAATTTTCGAAGAAAGTTGAATATCTCAAACATCACAATAAAGTTGTTTACGCTCATCGTACGTAAGATAAGTTGGAAAGCTCATTTTTATTTAAAAATTGTTTTGCAATGTATTTTATTTTCAAGAAAAAGAAGGCTTAACAGGATTAACTATTTAAGCCTAAAACCCACATAATAAACATAATTGCAATAAACTTTAAATGAACCCAATAGTAGACAATCATATCAGAATGTATGCAAATATTTTGTTACGTACAGATTAGAATTCTTAGATACTTGGAAACTTTATTGCGTTCTGTCACATGAAGAGGCCCCGAACTTGTATCGAACAGTGTTATACATGTAGTACAATTCAAATCAAACCGCGGCCTGTAGTCATTTTACAAAAACAATAAACGAAAAAATATCGTAAGTCAATTTCAAAGATTTTAGTTCAAAACCTAAAAGATATGATATCATATAATGATATGCATTTCAGAAAGTATTCATTATTCTACATAATTAAATAATATTGTAAATCGATTAGACAAAGAATGAAGGTATTATGAATGTTTCCTGCTTTTAACGTACGATGATTTTTATCGTAAGATTTTTTTTTTGTGAAAAGCACCACAGAAATGTATCGAACCACCTGAGTACCAGTTTAAAGATTCTTGGAGTTTCGGGACAGCGTTGCTCTTCTTTTATAGAAATTCTATTTGATAAGTTAAATCCACTTTTCAAAATGTAAAAAAAAATGAGTACTTACTTATTTAGATCTCCAAACAGCATTAGTTTTGTTATAATATCATTGTTCTATGTAAGTGTATAAAGACGTCGATAAGTCAATTCGGGGTGGGGATATAGCAATGTGACAGCAACAAAAATATATTTTGCCAGTTTCGACCAATAAAAAGAGTCGAAATAAGCCTTAAAGACTGCTTGATTTATGTGACTTAACCAAAATTAAAACCGGCTTTAAATTCGCGCCCCATAAAGTGATTCAGGTCCACGCTAAATTCTCACCTACCGTGCTTTCACATTAAACCCCTCAATCACGGTTGTTTTAGGATTTAAATACTGGTCTATAAAATTTTATAAGTTTTCAAATAAAACAGATCAAAAGAAAAAGAAACGCTGAATTACTCTGTAATATTTGTGTTTTATCCTTGGATAATATTTTCCGGAAGGTGAACGTGCGTAATAGGGCGGGAAACGCTTATGTTTGCCAAAAACTGTCATCTTTAAGAATTCGATTCGATATATATTTTGATAATAGGAATATTAGTCTACGCGATGGTAGTTAGTGTTTCATAAATACCATGTCAATAATATTTTCGCATGGGGTTTGGGAGGGGTATCTTCAATTTAAGCACTGACAGGTTGCTGAAGGAAATTCTTGGAGAAAATCATGATGAAGGTTACATAATTATTTTAAAAATAACATGAGGAGTATCTTTCCTGACTCTATCTCAATACGACACAAGTAATTTATTAAATGTTACTAAGCACATGCCAGTGAATAAAAATAAAACAGAACCCCACTTTGCTATTGACTGGACCGTCTGTTTAGATGCTTAATGTCACAACCTACATTAATTATCGCAAACCCTTCTCACGTAAAATATTATGTACACTGATAGCGCTGAGAGCTATAATAGAGGGCCATGACGCAAGATCAAACCCAATATTCATGTTTTAACCATTAAAGAAATATTAATATATAGCTTCTCCCAAGATGAATGCTCACTGTTATGTTTATTGTATTTATATAATTATGTATTTGTGCTAGGAAGAGTGATAGAATGAGTATGACATTAGGTCATGAGTGAAGAGTTGTAAGAATGGGAATAGGGGAGTATGTGTGAGTGTGTGAGTAAGTGAGTGACTGACTGAGTGAGTGACGGAGTGACTGAGTGTGTGAGAGACAGAAGTGATAGGGTGAGTGTATGAGTGATATTTTGTTTGATATTTGTAATTGTATGTTGTATCTCATGGGCCAATTGGCCTAATTGATTTTGAAATAAACTATCTATATAATAATAATTTGAAAGGGTCTGGGTCGGGCCGCAATTTTATTTCGTCCATTCTTTGGCTCGCCATTTGTTCAAACCAAATCCTGAAATGTGCTAAATAATTGACAGGAATAGCATTTCTCATAGCCGAACTTTGTAATAAATCACTAACAATAAAATTTTAATTGACAACAAGTGGTCATATTATGACCGTATTAGTCATGTTTCTTGGTTTTGACTTACGATTAATTTTATCGTAAGTTTGTTTTTGTTAAAAGCGCCACTGGTTCATATCACTAATCACCCACGTGAGTTAGATCTGTACCTCTAAAATGAAGAGTCCACAGTGGGAGGTAATAGAGTGATAACTTTTCAACTATGTAGAGTATTAATGTTAATGAGTATTGGTATTTAGCACCATGTTGATAATCATATACAACATTTTACCACTTCTGACCATACTTTTGTCACGTGACATAATCTATAAGACATCATCAGTAACAAGTTGTTGATAAATTGTTCAAGTTAATTGATAATCATCAACTTATGACCTCTGATTAACTATATATGTTTTGTGAAACCTTTGTTTTGACACATCATTGGGTTATTTGGGTAACTCACTCTTCAAACATTGCTTAGTATAACGTTGGTGACCACTATCGTGCAAATGATCTGAAACCTTGATTTAACCTTTGATGTATGAACTTATGTAGCGTCGGAAAGCCACATTACTCATACGTTGACAAATAATAATACCCTGGGTTTGCGAGGATGGAATGTATATGGCGACCTTCAAGAGAGAGAAAATTTGAAGAGAAGCGAATTGTGATAATTACTATATATATATATTTTTTAATAAATGAATAAATGAATAATTAAAGTTTCAATTCTTTGATATTTGTTTATAATATGTTAACCAGGCGGTTCTTGTCAGTGACATCATATGCGATACTAAACTATCTGAAGGAAATGAATATTTATTATAAAATATAAGACTTAAAACCATTAGAATTCGCTTACATTAATAGTATCATCAATTGCTTTCGGAGCAAAACAAACAAACAAACAATAACCAGGCTGTTCTGACTCAAATGTATCTAAAAATAACTCTGCATAAATATGATATAAATACATAAACTCATAATCGAAAATTCAATCGAAAATCAAAACATATCCCAACCGAAGACAATTGCCTTTTTACGAAGGCTTGCAACTTTTTGTCGGACACGTATATCTTGTTTCAGTTTTGACACGTGACACGGTGTCCAATAAACAATGGTAAAATGGACAAGCATGTCTAACCACTAATCTACGACTGTAGAAAATCTTCTAAAATATGTGTCTGCATGAGCATCAAGTAATCATTATAATGATGCATAATTATGTATATTATCATATATATTATTTATATTATATATAAAATTGTGCATATATTACATAAATAATTCCTGACACGTGACATTTTGTATACTAAATGCATGTTTTTGAAAGCACCAAGCGTTCTTCATATCTAAACTGACGTCAGGTTGCACAATTATGCAAATATTGTCCGTTCTGAACCCCCGTGAACTTTTCAGATATTATTGAATAACTCCTCTATGTTTGTTACTTGATAGCACCAAATAAATCATTTATAAACATTTAATCTCATTACCTATATTAAATGTACAATGTCCAAGGAAAAAAGCAGAGTTATCCATACTGGGTTGTACGCCGTGTCAACACATTTTAGTAATTTTACAGCGTCCAGCGCACCTAATTTAGCTAGCTATCCTGTACCCTTGTCTATAACCAGTACTCACATAGCCTTCCACAAGGCCGAAAACATCACAATATACCTCATAAATGGAGGAAAAAAATTGAAATAATTGTCAAATTGTTATAGAGGAGTAAACCTCCAAGAGCGGGATTCGAACCCGTATCCTCTACGAGACAATAGATTCGAAATCCCGGTGGCTACCAACTGCGCTACCGACCCGAGTTATCAAAACAGCTGAGGAGACTCGATTGCACATATTTGCATTTTTATTTTAGCTTGTAATAAACCTTGTAAAAATTCATTTTAGGTATAATATTGTATCCATTTTATTTTTATCTTGTATGTAACATTATACCGGTGTTGTAGACAGGACGTAGAGTAATATCAGAATCCAAGTGTTTTTATAAAGTTTTATCTTTCAAGTAAACGATGCCGGTGTTTAATTATGTATTATTTTTGCATGTATTTAAATGTTATCAAAATGAGTCAACTTGCCTCCTCTAATATATTACTCATGAATAGCTACAGAATACTGTAATCGTAGAACACTGAAACCACAATCAGGATACGATTCTCGACCGCAGTTCCTCATACTCGACCTCGAAACTTCATCAATAATGATAATGTGAGGTGACCGTTTTGTTTGAATATACATACAACATAAGATATTAATATGAAAAAAAATATTGCTGAAATAAGGGGTTCCCTTTTTGTGTTTTCCAGGTTAATGATGTACTTTGAAATCGATCTTTGTTTTTCATGATTGATCATTTTTATTGTTTTAATAATGTTTGATGCATATTTAACATAAGTTGACTGAATAAATCCATAGGCGGGTCTAGGGGGGTCAGGGGTGGATGGGGGGATCTGGACCCCCCTTCTAGAATTTCCAAAATGTAGCTGTCCAATAGTGTATATCTTGACTGTAAGTCATTTTTAAGTAGCATGAAGCAAATTTTCTCGGTGCTTAACATAGATTTATTGGTTATTTTGTTTGCATTATAAATATTTTGCATTATTCTGCAAAATGTGTATAATGTGGTTGTGGTGCGAAATTTGGACCCCCCAATAAAAAGTTCGGAGCCCCATGGAAAAAATCCTGGATCCGCCCCTGAAATCTATCTATCTATCAAGCTGTATAACTTCTGTCAAGAATGAAAGTAATCCATTACAATTTGATGATACACGTTTTCTTAAAATAAATGTTTTTGTCTCCAGTAATGATTTAGTGGTGTAGCCTTATAACAACAAAACCAAAATATTATACAACTCCTACCTTACGTTTTACAATCATTAGTTTTGGTTAAAATCTCATTGCAGAGTTGATTATTAGGGATAAATTTGGGAGTGGATGAAAGGACACTAATTAAAGATTATTTTGTTGATCTAAAACAGATTTCTGTCATGTTGAAAGCTCTTATTAAAGGTTAGCAAAATAAAACTACACGTATGTTAGATCATAAATATTGTTATTGGTATAAATATAAATGTTTGTATATTAATTCAGGGATGTTATATAAAGTCCCTGATTAAATCAACACAACTCATACTTGTAATAGAGTTTTGTCACATTTAATTAAATCAATTTATCATTCCCAATGCTTTCACTGTAAATCATGGTTTAAAATAAGTTGGGAGAGGCTGAGATACTCTCCAAATAGGAGTGTCTAAGCCCTTAAATGTGTTTAATCCTAAAATTTAGAGGAAATGAGAAAATGAAATGGTTTAATTTGTCACATGAGGCTTGAAATCATGAAAGGTCACGACGAGAGGAAGGGACACGATGACAAATGTACATCATTAGAAATATTTGCAGCCACGAAATAGCCATCACATAAATGTATTTACATCTGCGTACATAAAATCGATGAATTCATTCAAGTACTCAATAAACAGTTTTGGGGTCCTTGATTTATTCTACATTAAACCCCTATAAACTTTCATTTATAGACAAATCGTTTCAATTTTGATCACTTTTGCTACAAAAATTCTCTACCTACGGAATGGTACGGAGAATGCCGACATTTTACGAGTGTTAAATTATGCGTTAAATGCGCACTCTCGCACCTTTAGTGATAAGTGAAAGAGATTAAAATCTGCATAAATCATCATTTTTGTCAAAACTAATGATCTCTCGGACACCCAATGTCGATAAACAATCTAGGTTAATGTTACCCGCCGGGTAAACAGAGTTGTCCTTCCTTATAGATTTATGATACATATTTAAACTATTATTTCACTCAGTTACAGCGAAATATTGACGTATTTTGATACATAAATCATTTAACTCATTAACACCTTACATTCAAAGTACTTTTAACTATCTTCAGGTGCATTGATCTTGTTACAAAAGTGTTACGTAACATTTATAAAGTAATTAATGCATCCTTTGATCTTAGTACAAATTATTTAGATTAATTTGACCGATAAGAACGAAAATCGGACAAAAGAAACCACTATCATGTTCCATCATTCCTTTGAAACTTCTGCATTCATTGTACGTCGTATATACATGACCCGATGTAAATAATTGAATATTTAATGCGTATTAATTTACATGAATATAGGTCGCGTGTCCATCTTGATTTTAGGACCATGATGCAACGCTCTACATATAGGTCACGTGCAATTTCAAAATTCAATACCATAATGCAATGCGACGATCCATGATAATACATGTAGGTTGATAGACAATGAAAATGGACACCACAGTGGGTGAACTTATCATTGTATGGAATTATTCAATTATTCAGTAAACAATGACCATTGTTCTAGCATAGAATAGAGAGATACGCTAGGATTGTGAGAGATTACTCTCCATCAAGCCTTACAGTTCAATGACATTTCTGGTGTAATATTGGATTGACTTTTAACCTTTGCGACAAACAAGTAAACTTAATGAACAATGAAATGTCAACAGAATGAACCAAGGAAACAAAATGAGAGAAACTGATGTTTCTACAGTTTCACTATATTTGATTTTGACTGTATCACGTTCATGTCTAAGTTCGTAGTTCAAAAGCTGTACATAGCTGTTGCTTACATTTATTATTATGCGTAAAAACCGACAGCAAAAAAAACTTAGTTTAATTTACGTATTTTTGTTTATTAGCTCTATAGATTGACGAATGCTATGAAAACACAAGCATGCATTTACATGTAACTATGTTCAACAATCTCATTTGATCTTATGAACAAGAATTTAAAGCGTACTGTTGTTTTCGAGATTTAAACGCAGGGTAAAGGATATCTTTATAAAAATGTCCAAAACACATGTTTTGAAAATAAGAGTCATATTTGTCCAAAAAAGCTGTTGTTTATTTCATTTTAAAATGTTTAATTTTCATACACAGAAATTATATTATGGAATTATTTGAATTCCTTAAAATCAGATTATTTTATTTATAACAACAATAAATGTTCATATTGAAGCCTATTTTAAATGCAGACTCTTCGTAATGATTTTCTTTGAGTACTATTTATAACTACTCGTATTATAGAAAATGCGTTCATGTTCAATCCACAGCCAGAAGAAGTCTACAGTTGATATGTTTTAAATAAATCAATTATGGACTTTTGTCAGTTATCTTCCCTGATAAAATCTGAAGCAATCCAATTGGTAAGTAAGTTCTTACAGTTGGAATCCTCGGATTGTATCATTGAAGTGCTATGTAAGAATAACAAAATATTTTATCTAGTATCTTTCTTGTTAATGAAGATATTAACAGAAGTGTTGAAATTTAGGTAGTCCTTTACCCTAAAAATACATAGCTTGATTTTCAAACAAATTAAATGATTTACAAAAATGTTATTTGAGATTTATCTTGGCAAATTGACATAAAAAAGTAAGGGTAAAATCCGAGTAATCCAACTAATTGGACCTACCTATTTGAAGAGTATACAAGGGGAAATAACTGACTAAGGTTTCTTATTCGCCCAACCTATTTTCGCCCAAAACCGTAGAACACAGATTTAAATGATTTTTATTCAAAAAGTTAAACAAGAAAATATTTTTATTTATAAACCATTGTAGGTGTGAGTTTTTCATAAACATTTAAATTTTAAAATTATAAGACGGTGGTCTGTGCGCCTAAACACCACTATGTCATGTGACCCATGTCATCAAGTTTAATGTGACATACTTTGACTTTGTTTAGGTTATGTTACGAATTTGCAAATTAAAATGACACTCTTGTAATTTGATTTCGGTTCTTAAAATTTGAAATGACAATTTGTTGAGGCATTTAAATTGGCACACATTTTTTTATATTTCTAATACATACTACATATAAATGTTAAATAAAAATAAATAAAAAAATAATTTACAAGTGTCATGGAGGTTCTCAAAAATAATTGGATTGAATATATTTTTTCAAACCTCAGACGTGCCAGTCTCAAAGTTTGTTTGACTGATGTAAATTACAGGGCTGTGATAAAAATCTGCTATGTTACAATAATTGACAAGTCGAAATATTTTTGTAATAAAATGAATAAAAATGATACCGTAAAATTGAACAGGTACATTGTACCGACATAGTTTAACTGTGTAATTATATAAATGACAATTATGATGATGATGGTGATGCTGATGGTGATGATTTTAGGTACGTCATACCAATGTTATCAGCTTTTGTAGAACGTAGTTTTTTACGTCGGATATTGAAAAGGGCGTTTACGATTGCAGGAAAAGTATACCACTTCCCACTCCGAGTGGTTTGAGGCGAACTTCGTAGTCCTGAGAGGGTAACTTAAATCCGTTCTTTATGAAGAATCGTTTGTTTTTAACTGAACAACTTACTGCATTATTATCACCTTGATTGTTGAATTATACGGAAAACAACTACTAACGCAATAGTTGTCTATCATGGACTGTCCGAAAATATATTTTAGGGTTAAGTATGAGATGGTATCCTTTCATGTTGCAGTGACCATGTTCAGTTCTCAACCAGGCTGTGAGCTATGTAATAACCCGTTTTGTAATAATTATTACAATTCGGGTTTTTATTAGAAAACGGATTGTAACATAGCTATGCAGATATTATAAGATTCAACACAATACTCCCTAAATTTTACTTTTTGGTGTCGGCTCACGTATGTTTACCTAAGGGCAAACTTTTTTAGTGTTGGATGTTAATTTACGACGAATAAAATATCAAAGTGAAAATACTGATTTTGATGACATATTTACAAGTCTGTGTTTTTGGAAAAATGTCAAATTGTCGTTTAGAATGTTACGTGTGTTGTTTAAAGTGTAATATTTTATATTTTTACCATATGTAAGAATGTTGTTTTTATAGCAGTCACACCCAGCAACAATAATATACAGAAAGTATGTTGTTATATATAATTTATGTGTAATATAAAATCATTATGCATTTATATGTGTTATATTATATTACAATATATTTCTTTATTTTGTTGCTATAGGCTAGTAGAATTTATATGATAAATAATTAATAATGATATTGACAGCTGTATATCGCGGGCTTAGCGAAGAAAGGCCGAAACTCCATTTTAAAAAAGAGTGAGTTACGATCGTTTTGCACCAAGCCCGCAATATGAACATTCCTAAAACATTTGCAAAAGGCGGGACTTGCCATAGACCAAGTTGAACAAATCACACCAAGTTCTTCTGTGGTTTGTAATATTCTTTAAAAAACAACATTTGAACCAATTAATACAAGAGCTCCTGATTATTGAAATCTTCCTCAGGCAGGCCATCCTTCACAGTACTCATTTACACCTGGGTGGAGTGGAACAATTTTAGGTAAGTTTCAAGTAAAATACATTTTACATATAAAAATTCAATACGACCTAATCTTACTTAGTTAAGCATAGTTGAAAATAATACTAGATTCTGTATAAAGTAACTAGCTATATTACATAAATATATTTCATATAATATAGTTGGTATATTTTAGTGTTTAGATATCAAACATATTTTATTACAACTTTAGTCTTTTCTCGTCTTATATCTCCTTAGTATAAACATTTTATACACGTAATAAAATCAAGTAATAAAGATATGCAAGGAATAGTTTTATTCATTTTTCATATCATATTTACGTCGAAATCTTAAACTCATTTTTTTACCCAGTGATACGGTGATACGTGTTTTTATTGCAAGAAAACTTGTATGAAATGCTGAACGGACTAATCTAAGTTTTAAATCTGAAATACTTAAGGCTAGATTTACGATAACTTCAGTGCACGTAGAACGAGTTCACACCATCTCTCTAACTGCCCTATTAGAATATCAAACATGGCTTGTTACATCGTAAAACAGTCAGAAACGTTGCCGGATAGATTCATAAAAATCCTTACATCTTTATCTTAGAAATTTGAGGAGAAAACGCCGGATATATCGTACCGTAGGTTTCTATAATTCATTTTAACATCGGCGGACCTAACGATGCAATCAAGGGGAAATCATGACCCTTCCTTGAAAAGTTCTTAAAATTCTTATTAACACACACTGAAGTATTTAAAATGATATTGTGTAAGAACGGATATAACCCAATTGAAAAAAACAAAAACAAGGTCGACTCCTTGCTCCTTTCAGGCGGTAGCGGTTGGCCCTCAGGAAACTCAAAATACACAAACACATAAATAAGCTCAGAAAAGGACTTTCGGGCAGTGCGTTTTTATTCCTCAGGAAGCACAAAATACACAAACGCATAAATTACGCAAGAAAAGGAATTTCAGGCAGTGCGGTTAGTCCTCAGGTGGACACTATGTAATATCATAAGTGATGAATTTTAATTAAGTATTGTGTAATTGTATATGTTAATGGTGGAGAGTTTTTACTTATTTATAATTATTAATATTTTTTTACAACGCCGTAGAATATGTGATACAGTATAACCTCTGCAGAGCAGCCCCCTACAGAGCAAATCTTCTGCACAACAACATTATTTGATATTTCCCTCAAGTGTGGTTCTAACTGAATTTAACCTCTGCTGAACCTTTGATAACAACACACTTTGGTCCCTCCCAGTGGGTGTTGCTCATGAGAAGGCGTTTAATCAAATAAGAAGGTTTCAAATTAAGTCATTGCTGTAAGTCAATATTTTCATAGGTGGATACAAGGTAAACACCAAGGTAAGAATACGAAACCTTTATTTGAAAATTTAGCTAAATATCACAACACAGCTTTGAAAAAGATATAAGGGGTCTGGATGCCTAAGTAGATTTATTTGTGATGCGTTTTGCATAATATACAATAGTTTCCAATACAGAAAAACAAATAATATGATATAAAATTTTCAGTACAGAATAGATGCATTAAAAATATGTTGAGTAAAATGCACAATATAATATTAAGGTACAGATTAAATTCAGAAGTTCGAAAAATAGCATCACAGGATAGCCCATAAAGTCCTAAGACATATTTCCAATGGCGTCTTTTAATTGTAGAAAAATCAACCCTCATTTCACAAAAAAATGCATGATTCATCTAAGCTTCAAAACAGTTTATCAGCATACCCAGGTCGAAGGTATTTCTTTTATTACTGCCTATTCTCAAATTTGACTCGTCTTTTATATTTTTGTAATCTTAAATGAATTATTAACCAGTAGATTTATTTATATAATTATGTTAATAATACATATTTTAACTGTTTTATAGTTTTGTACCGGTTGGTAAAAAATCAATTTACAATTTTGAGAAAGAAATGATTTGTTTTGCTAATACCTATGGTGTTGAACTTATGATCTTTAAACTGCCATGCATTGGTTTATATTGTAAGTAATAATATATTACAATTGTTATAAAAGATGATAAAACAGTTCATTTATATGGTTTTAATTTTTCAATGTAGTGCATTATTAAATTTTAAATGTCTGATGCTCCACCTACTGAGCTAGCCGGACAATTTGATAATGTAAAGCACAGTGGAAATAAGCTGGAATATTAAAAATTAACTTCTCATTTTTTTTTGTTTATTTATACAAGGTTTAACGCCGAGGTTTAACGCCGTGTCAACACAATTTTTAGATTATTTTACGGCGTCAAGCGCACCTAACATAGCTTCCCTGCATTCTTGTCCATAACCAGTACTTACCTACCCTTCTACAAGGTCCATATACCTTATTAATAGAAGAAAATTGACATTATTGTCAAATTTTCCTGGAAGGGTAAAACCTTCCCGGGTGTGATTTGAATCCGTACCCCCTTCGGGACACTAGTTTTGAAATCAAGGCGCGCTACCAACTGCGCAATAATAGTATACAATATGTATAACTAAATCTTTGTTTTGTAAAATAACATTTCGAATAGTTTTATAAAATTAAACAGTATTTAATAAAGAAAGAATAAAGCAGGCCGTATGACCTATGATGAAAATGACCAAAAAAGTAACGCACAACGTGGGACTTGAACCCACGACCCTCAGATATCAATGTGTCATAAAAGTCTGATGCTCTACCGACTGAGCTAGCCGGGCGAATTGGTAAACTAAATTCACCAACTGGTCAATAATGCATCGATCGCAAACGGTTCAACTAAAGCAAGAATATACCTGCAGCGTGTTCAATTACCCCGAACGTTCCGTAACGTTAGGGTTGGAACAACTCAACCCGAGAAAACTTAATACCTCACTAACGGTTTGAGTCGTCCCAACTTTGGGTTGAGTTATCCATGGGTTGAGTTGTCTACGGGATGAGTTGTCCCTTATCCGTAACGTTCGCTAACAGCCGTTACTGAACACGCAGCTGATAGACTGTGCCTTGAAAATTCTATATTACAATCAACAGAACCTCATTGTAGACATTAAGGTGACATTGGATTAATAACTTATAATTTGAACTCATGACTATTATACTTTAGATGTGCCTAAACGCTTGACATTCTGCTGAATTAGCTAGCGAGGAGACGTAGATCTAATAGTAAACATGTATTTGCAATTAAATAATTTATATTTTTAGTCACTAAAATTGCATAATTAACAATTTTTTTCATACATAGAACTACAACAGAGTTCTTTAGAGTTATTTAATGATTTTGTTCAAAATGTTTGAATGGACGTTAAACCTTTTAAATTTTAAAGCATACAGTCTAAATTATATTTATGTGAAATTTATATAATTTTAAAGAATATTTAAAACATATTTTAAGTCAGTACATTCATGACTTACAGTTTAATACGAACACAAACATATAAAGTTTTCGATAACAACATCGTAGCCGCAAGGCCTCTCCTCCCTTCAATTGGGTTTTGTAAGAAATCAAGAGTCACTAAGCCCATTCCCAGCCAAGCAACCCACAGTGAATAACATTTATCATAAATTTTATAGGAAAATTACTCAATTTTGAATGTACAATATCGTCCTATGCTAAGTATACGCTCATTATCGCTAGTTCTTACAATATGGCCTTCATTTGAATTGCTTAAAGTCGTAGTATTAAAATCACATAAACTGAAGTACGATTCTTGTAGAATCCTCGTAAAAACTGTACGAGTTGTGAGAGAAAACATGTGTAAATGTAACTTATATCGTTTTATGTATTTTGTATACCGAATATAACTTTGCACCACATAAATTTTACTTGAAACCTGAGACCAATAAAATGAGATTTATTATCTGCATGTTTTTGCTTCGTGATGTAAGTTTCTAAACATTGTTAAGTATATCAAATATTTATTTGAAATTCATGGAAGATTTTAGCTATTTAATCATAAAAGTAAGTAACAAATTCAAGTCCTAGAGCCTTGATATTTAGCATGTACCATCACTATCAAGTACTGAAAAAAGATTGTTCAAATTTTGCACCATGGGTCAAAATTGGCCCCGCCCCCAGGGGTCACAAGATTTACATAGAGTTATATCAGGAAATGTAAAAAAATATAAACAGCTAGACCTGTGGAGTAACATAGAGTTTTAGGTTTTATACGATTTCGTCAACTGTTTCTTATACAATCGCTCAATTCTTATTGGTTTATTATAAGCAACATATTAGTGTTGGTTATTGCGTTGATGAGTATCTGTTATTGTTGTACTAACAATGTGGTCTCTAATGTTTCAATCGTGACCATCCTAGAGAAAGACAATGATTATAAGGGTGAAAAAGTCAGCTTTAATTACAAATAAAGAATGTGCATAATTATCATTACGGAAAGTTTATGAAATCTTAAATTGAAAGTCATAGAAATATTAATAAAAATAATGTTTTATCGCCTAATTAGGTAACAAAACGTACTGCCCCTTAAGAATAATGTCAACGTCTTGATTCAGCAAAACTAAGAAACATTGTGAAAATATTGAATCGATTGTGTAATAAACGGAACTTGACATTATATTTCAGATGTATCAGACATTATTTAACAGTTTTAATTATATTCAAAGTCAGACATGTTTGACTCTTTCACCAAAGACCAAAAACCGAGATGAAAATACTAATTTCCACAATGTCATTTTAGCAGAGACTGTTATCTTTGATAAATTTTATCGACGATAACTTATTCGCGTCAACGACTTGATCGTCAGAAATGTGTCACATGAAATTTGATAAACGCAAAATTGAACCGGCCAAATCTAACGATATCCATCTAGTAATTTTGTAGCGTGAAGAAAGCAAATAGTAACAAATGTTTAATTCATAAAACCGGTTCTTCAAACACGATGCTTTCCTATTCCACAGACAAGTGATAAATGTCATAGAGCGGTTGCAAAACATTGAATATGATTAGTTTGACACATGAAAAAAACATGAGAGACTTTGTCATAGAAACTGCAAGACATTTGACTGATTGTTTTCATTAATAAAACACTTGAAAACTTTGATTTTATGCCAAATGAAATTGCAATCAAAATATTTGATTGCTTGGTCAATTCAGGTCATCATGAACGATTTTAAATTCGGACACAAACAAAACATGGTGCAGATTTGTTGTGTTACAAGGAAATAATCATATGTAGTTATACTTCAGCTGTATTTAGATCTTTCTTACGATTTATACATTGAAATTGCTGAAATGACATTTCCAGGAAACAGAAATCTAAATGAATTAATAAATCTGTCCGAGTTCATTTAATATTTTCTCACAATATGCAGGGAGTTTGACACCGTCTATGTTATATAATGGATTTAACGATTCGTCCGTATCGGAATATAGGTCAGAATTAATAACTTTAAACGACATCATGTATAAAGCTGTCCTTTTTGATATTTTTGTCAGCATACAAGTTAAGTGGAATAAATATGCATGAATGGTAACTTTAAACCTAAGGGCAATAAATTCTACCACAAATAACCCATTTTGCTCCTGTTTACCAAGACTCAAAATCAAATGCCATTTTTTTAATTAAAAAAGAAAATATTCCTGTGAAACTAATGACTTTGTTAACCAAACAAGTTCAGTGTTTCAGCATTATAATTTGATTTGTTAGCATTTTTTACTAAATAAATACTTTCTGATTAACAAGAATGTTGGATATCAAATACAAGTGGGTTAAGAAACATGAGAATAAAAAATCAGGCTGTTGGTTAAATATATCCACCGCCAAATATGCGTCCTCTGGAATAGTACCTTTAGCTGCTGTTTCAGAAAATAAAGTTGAAACTAATCCATTTGAATTTATACGTCTTCTTTGGTGTTCAAGACGTTGCTTTTAATACATTACCAGACAGAAATAAATAACATTTTTCAAATTTACCGACTGAAACTTTGTAAATGACAATAAAACACAAAGTCAGTGATAAGTATTTAGTTGCTTCACATTTATATCTAATAAAAAAAACTTGTTACATGTCTGAAGACGGATTATATTGTCTGGGTTGTTGTATGAATTGAAAGGTATAAGTTTCAAAATTTTGACATTTTACATTATACAAAGAGTCTATACTTTCTTCCAATGTATCAAATAAATTATCACATTTAATTTCAACTTGCCAAACAAAGTAACGAAATTCCAAATTAAGAAAAATATTATATATTTTAGGTGCTCCACAGGTACAACTTCGTGATGATTTTTATTCATTGTATTTCTTATGTAAACCATGAGCTTACCCTGGACTTAAAAGTTTCTGGTATTTTACAGCGAACGATAAAGATATGCCAAATTTTCAACGATTAATTCTGAAGTTAAACTTTTAAGCTGTAATACGTCCATTATTTTTTATCTTCGTTACTCTATAGGTTTCCATTTTCATCCTGAAATTTTCAAGTAAAAATGTAAGTGCAAATCATGTTTATAAATTAGTCAATAAAATGGTATCTTTATTTTATTCACTGAAAAGATCGCATGGCTTTGCCTTTGGCGTAGATGTATCACTTCACAAAGTAGTGCAGACAGTTTTATTGCCATGCTTACAAGATGTAAGGATTTTGAGAAAAACTCATAATTGCCTAACAAGAACGTTTCTGATTAAATCTATTCCATGAAATGCAAATTCTGACATTTGTAAATATCATAAATATGGTTTATCACAACATAGAAGTTCTATTTATGAGTCGGTTAAGAAATTTTAGCGCCAAATATTTTCTTTTTGATCTGATTTTAAGTACTGATTCTGAGTAAATATGTAAGTGTGTTTGTTAATGACATAAAATCAAGCAATGCGTATCTTCAGAGAAAAAGTATATATGTGGTCCTAAATATATCAGCCGAACATTTATGGATGATTTTGATGGTAAGGTTATACACAAATGTGACAATAGTGGCAAGGTAACTATTTGTTAACTTTAGTTGAAAGTTAGATAAATCATCATGTTTGTTCCTTTCCACCAGAAGAACACGTAACTCATAAATATCGTTGTAATGTTTGCCAAATAAATGTATAAAACTTTTACATGTACGCATATCAACATCAAATTAAACCATTTGTCTAGCTGAGTTGACGAGTATATTGTCTTCAAATTAGTTTACATCATTGGAGTTGAAAGTTTGTGATAAGTATGGCGTTGATGTGACATATATTCAATGCATAGTATAACTTTCGATCTAGACGAAGATATTCGACAGGAGCTTGAAGACGCATGTGAAACGTATTCTGTACTATTATCCATTGAGCGTTTATATAAGTTTTGATTGATGTCTAAAGTATTCACATACTTGGTAACACTCTTTTGCCAGCATGGTGGATGCCATTTTGTTATATTTTTTATACATTTGTAGTCCGCTTTTTCTCAACTGTCAAAGCTTGAATAATTTCACGGTGACTGAATGCATTGTTTTTGTCCTAGCGGCCTTTTTGTTATTAAATATAGCTTGGCTAAAACGTTCTGCATAATCATCTTTACTCGATCATAATACACACTTTCTAAAACGCATGGTTGTATCATTACGATAATTTTAACTAGTGAATTCACCGTGAAATTTGTCATGTTTTGACAGTTGAAAACAACGAACTATATATATTGGCAAATCTGGCTTTTTACATCAATATATATAATACCGTTTAAAACAAAATGATGTTAACTTCGATATAATTCAGAAGGAAATTATAGCAATTAAAGAACATACATGCATTTCTTGTTGTAGTTATGTTATATCATGATTATTTTTCTTTTGTGACTAAATACTACCAAATTTAGTATATTGGCTTTGTTTTTGTTTTATCAGTAGCAGATTTCAAAACGTTTCATACATGTCACGACTCAGCATTAAATACATATTCCATGCACATACCTTTATAAGAAATGCTTTCGAAAATGTTTAGACATTTCATACATTCGTATATTTAATCCGTTTTCTAGGGTGCTAATTTCAATATTCAACCTAATAAAGATTAAATGATAATATTTAATAAATAAGACTTGTGTTGGCTTTAGTTGCTTTCATTTTCTAACAACTTCGTTTGATAACTTCATACAAAAACAATATATTTCATTGTTCATACACAATTTTCAACCTTCATTTATTTTATATGCACTTTACTGAAAAATATATGATATAATGATTAAGCATGTTTAAAGCATTGGAAGATATTAAGATAGAATTACGTTCCATTATCACGTTTAATGAGAGACAAAGCAATTAGTAAACATTAAATCATGAAGTTGCTCTAACAAACGAAGACCTTTAGGTTCGATCGTTATTTGGATAGTTAAATGTCATAGAAATATTATTAGAACAATAAAGAATTCATTTATATTTTAGCAGGTAATATATATTGTCCTCTTTCTTTCATTATTTCCCTCGCTGTTGCCCTATCAGTATTTTCGTTAAATATATATTACACTACAATAAAATAATGCAGTAATGAATTATTATAAAACCGTGTTCATTTGGTACTAAATGATGTTAATTAATGATTCAATACATTAGAACTCCTAAACTTCAGGTTTTCTAGACTAAATGCATTGTATATTCATAAGAAGAATTTCACATTGTGTATAATATTGGTATACGAATAGTTTTGCTTTAATGCTTTGATAATGTTACCTCATAATACACATCTACAAAATAGGGGTTCTCGTGCTTTATTATTAATAGCTTCAATCAATAGTTATGAAATGTTAAAATGCAGAATTAAAATCAGCTATGTATATGTCAAATTGTTAAATTAATAAAACTAATAATAAAAGTCTTAGCCATATAGTACAAATTATATCTACATTAACATTATACACTTTCCAAGATATTTAAACCCGAGTACGATGAAGATTTTAGTTTAATACGCACACAAACATGGAAAGTTATCGGTAACAACAGTCGAAGCCGCAAGGAATCTCCTCCCATAAATTGAGTTTTGTAAGAAACCAAGAGTCGCTAAGCCCATTCCCAGCCAAGCAACCCACAGTGAATAACATTTATCATAATTTTATAGGGAACTTACTCAATTTTGAATGCACAATATCGTCCTATGCTAAGTATACGCTCATTATCGCTAGTTCTTGCAATATGGCCTTCATTTGAATTGCATAAAGTCGTAATATTAAAATCACATAAAATGAAGTACGATTCTTGTAGAATCCTCGTAAAAACTGTACGAGTTGTGAGAGAAAACATGTGTAAATGTAACTTATATCGTTTTATGTATTTTGTATACCGAATATAACTTTGCACCACATAAATTTTACTTGAAACCTGAGACCAATAAAATGAGATTTATTATCTGCATGTTTTTGCTTCATGATGTAAGTTTCTAAACATTGTTAAGTGTTATAAAATGTTTATTTGGCATTCATGGAAGATTTTAGCTTTTTAGTCATAGAACTAAGTAACATTTATATGAAGTAAGTTATAGACAGCTAGACCTTTGGAGTAACATAGAGTTTAAGGTTTATAGGATTTCGTCAACTGTTTATTTAACAATCGCTCAATTCTTATTGGTTTATTATAAGCAACATATTAGTGTGGGTATTGCGTTGATGAGTATCTGTTATTGTTGTACTAACAATGTTGTCTCATTTATTTCAATATCAATCAATCGTGACCATCCTAGAGAAAGACAATAACCGTACGGGTGAAAAAGTCGGCTTTAATTTCTAAAAAAGAATGTTCATGATTAGCATTACGGAAAGTTTATGAAATCTTAAATTGAAAGTCATAGAAACATTAATAAATATAATATTTTATCGCATAATTAAGTAACAAAAACGTACTGCCCCTCAAGAATAATGTCAACTACTTGATTCAGCAAAACTAAGAAACATTGTGAAAATATTGAATCGATTGTGTAATAAATGGAACTTGATATTATGATTCAGATGTATCAGACAGTTTTTAACAGTTTTAATTATTTTCAAAGTCAGACATGTTTGACTCTCGAACTAAAGGCCAAAAACCGAGATAAAAATACCAATTTCCACAATGTCATTTTAGCAGAGACTGTTATCTTTGATAAATTTTATCGACGATAACTTATTCGCGTCAACGATTTGATCGTCAAAAATGTGTCACATGAAATTTGATAAACGCAAAATTGAACCGGCCAAATCTAACGATATCCATCTAGTTATTTTTAGCGTGAAGAAAGCAAATAGTAACAAATGTTTAATTCATAAAACCGGCTCTTCAAACACGATGCTTTCCTATTCCAAAGACAAGTGATAAATGTCAAAGAGCGGTTGATAAACATTAAATATGATTAGTTTGACACATGAAAAAACATGAGAGACTTTGTCATAGAAACTGCAAGACATTTGACTGATTGTTTTCATTACTAAAACACTTGAAAACTTTGATTTTATGCCAAATGAAAATACAATCAAAATATTTGATTGCTTGGTCAATTAAGGTCATTGTAAACGATTTGAAATTCGGACAAAAAACATGCTGCAGAATTGTAGTGTTAGATAGAAACAATCATATGCAATTACACTTCAGCTGCATTTCAATCTATGTCTCATTTTCAAACGATTTATACATTGAAATTGTTGAAATGACATTTCAAGGAAACAGAAATCTAAATAAATCAATAAATCTGTCCGAGTTCATTAAACATTTTCTCACAATATGCAGGGAGTTTGACATCGTCTATGTTATAAAATGGATTGAACGATTCGTCCATATCGGAAACTGGGTCAGAATTAATGACTTTAAATGACATCATGTATAAAGGTGTTCTGTTTGATATTTTTGTCAGCATACAAGTTAAGTGGAATAAATATGCATGAATGGTAACTTTAAACCTAAGGGCAATAAATTGTACCACAAATGACCCATGTAGCTTCTGTCTACCAAGACTCAAAATCAAATAGCATTTTTTAAATTAAAAAAGAAAATATTCCCGTAAAATTAATAACTTTGTGTTTCAGCACTTTAATTAGATATGTTAGCATTTTTTACGAATGAATGCTTTTTGATTAACAAGAATGTTGGATATCAAATAAAAGTGTGTGAAGAAACATGAGAATGAAAACACAGGCTGTTGGTTAAATATATATCCACTGCCAAATACGCGTCCTTTGCAATAGTACCTTTAGCTGCTGTTTCAGAAAATAAAGTTGAAACTAATCCATTTGAATTTATACTTCTTCTTTGGTGTTCAAGACGTAGCTTTTAATACATTACCAGTCAGAAATAAATAACATTTTTCAAATTTACCGACTGAAACTTTGTAAATGACAATAAAACACAAAGTCAGTGATATGTATTTATTTGATACACATTTATATTTAATAAACAAAACTTGTTACATGTCTGAAGACGGATTATATTGTCTGGGTTATATAAATTGAAAGGTATACTTTTCGAAATTTTGACATCTCACATTATACAAAAAGTCTATACTTTCTTCAAATGTATGAAATAAATTATCACATTTAATTTCAACTTGCCAAACAAAGTAACGAAGTTCCAAATTAAGAAAAATATTATATTTCAGGTGCTCCAAACGTACAACTTTGTGAAGATTTTTATTCATTGTATTTCTAATGTAAACCCTGGACTTAAAAGTTTCTGGTATTTTACAGCGAACGATAAAGATATGCCAAATTTTCAACGATTACTTCTTAGGTTAAACTTTTAAGCTGTAATACGTCCAGTATTTTTATCTTCGTTATTCTATAGGTATCCTGAAATTTTCAAGAAAAAATGTAAGTGCAAATCATGTTTATAAATTAGTCAATAAAATGGTATCTTTATTTTATTCACTGAAAAGATCGCATGGCTTTGCCTTTGGCGTAGATGTATCGCTTCACAAAGTAGTGCAGACAGTTTTATTGCCATGCTTACAAGATGTAAGGATTTTGAGAAAAACTCATAATTGCCTAACAAGAACGTTTCTGATTAAATCTATTCCATGAAATGCAAATTCTGACATTTGTAAATATCATAAATTTGGTTTATCACAACATAGACGTTCTATTTATGAGTCGGTTAAGAAATTTTAGCGCTAAATATTTTCATTTTGATCTGATTTTAAGCACGAATTCTGAGTAAATATGTAAGTGTGTTTATTAATGACATTAAATCAAGCAATGCGTATCTTCAGAGAAAAATAATAGATGTGGTCCTAAATATATCAGCCGAACACTGATGGATGATATTGGTGGTGAGGTTATACACAAATGTGACAAATACATAAAGGCAAGGTAACTATTTGTTAATTTTAGTTGAAAGTTAGATAAATCATCATACTTGTTCCTCTCCACAAGAAGAACTCGTAACTCATATATATCGTTGTTATGTTTGCCAAATAAATGTATAAAACTTTTACATGTATGCATATCAACATCAAATTAAACCATTTGTCTAGCTGAATTGGCGAGTATATTGTCTTCAAATTTATGTACATCATTGGAGTTGAAAGTTAGTGATAAGTATGGCTTTGTCGTGACAGATATTCAATGCATAGTATAAGTTTTGATCATGGAAAATACCAAAGAATTCTCAATGACGAAGATATTCGGCAGGAG
Organism: Mactra quadrangularis; assembly: GCA_025267735.1. NCBI lineage: Eukaryota > Metazoa > Mollusca > Bivalvia > Venerida > Mactridae > Mactra > Mactra quadrangularis. The sequence goes on along the minus strand of CM046311.1, from coordinate 22,446,178 downwards.
CTTGAAGATGCATGTGAAACGCATTCTTTACTATTATCTATTGAGCGTAAGTTTTGATTGATGTCTAAAGTATTCACATACTTGGTAACACTCTTTTGCCAGCATGGTGGATGCCATTTTGTTATAAATTTTATACATTTGTAGCCTGATTTTTCTCAACTGTCAAAGCTTGAATAATTTCGCGGTAACTGAATGCATTGTTTTTGTCCTGGCGGCCTTTTTGTTATTAAATATAGCTTGACTAAGACATATCATACTGCGTAAGCAGCTTTACTCGATCATAATACACACTTTATACAACTCATGATTGTATCATTACGATAATTTTAACAAGTGAATTCACCGTGAAATTTGTCATGTTTTGACAGTTGAGAAAAAACGAACTATACATATTGGCAAATCTGGCTTTTTACATCAATATATATAATGCCGTTTAAAACAAATTGATGGAAACTTTGATCAAATTCGGAAGGAAATTATAGCAATTAAAGAACATACATGCATTTCTTGTAGTGGTGATGTTATAACATGATTAGTTTTCTTTTGTGACTAAATTCTACTAAATTTAGTATACAGTAAAATCTCAATATTAAGACCATCAAAGGGACCGACTGCAAGTGGTCTTATTATTGAGGTGGTCTTTTTATCAAGTTCTTCATTGAATCATCATCCAGTACTGGTTTAGTTATAATGAAAATCTAAGCTGGTATTTCTGTAAATCTTATGATAGAAAGTCTATAGTATATAGTATTGGTATAGTATTCAGTATGAAGACTCAGGTTTGAGCCAATCTCCGTAAACAGAGATCCTGTTCTACTTGCGTTGTCGTACTGGATCTCTACTTAGTCAATGCAAGGTCACGTCGAGATGAACTTTGTGTCGACCAATCAATGCGTAGCTTTCATCTAGACGAAAACACTATTAATCACATTTTGATTTCGTAATTTCTATTTTTAGACCAAGGTTTGCATGCTTATTTAACAGCGGTATTATTCACTGTCTGCGATTGGGTGGCTCATTTCAAATTGCGTGACGTAGACGATGTAAACAAGTTACGTATCATAACAATTTCGTCATGAATATTATGATGAGAAAAGGTCACCTGAACGTGACCTTCGTTTGGAAAAGGCCAGATCTAAATTAGCGAGTATGCGAGCAGTAAAAGTTTAGATCGGGTTTTAATCAGATTGGGTTTGAGCTAAAATAAATCAGGAGATCTAGGTACATTTGTGTATTTTACCTACTCCAGGTTCGAGTGATCTTTTAATTTCTCATCTTAGTTGCATCTTAGAGTGATATATGTAGAATAAAAACAATAATACAAGCAAGAAAACACATCAAGTACTATTTATCATTTATTTATATAATAGCAAGAAAATATGTGAATAAAACAATATAAAAACTACTATGTAATATAAACAACAGTAACATGAGTCATATAACTTAGCATCATTTATGATAAAATCAAAGCATTACCATTGGTCATGATATTTATTGACTTAACACTTATTTCTTAAAGAACATGTCCAGGGTTGACTGTTTCTGAGCACATGTCACTTTCACAGCACATTTCTTAAACTCCTCCTGAGTTTTACCGAGATCTGAGGTAAGTGATCCTAAATCTTTTGATCAACTAGGGATTTCTTCCATATACGTTTTCTTTTACTGGGGCAGTTGTCTTCATAACTGTCAAGGTACTCGGCCTTTCTCTTCAAGATTGAATGAACCTTAAAATATAAACAAAAATACAATTTAATCATTTTGTACATTTTGTACTTTCTACTCATCATAAAGTAAACTTTAATTCATTAAATGTAAGATTGTTGTGTTCAGCTCTAAGTAAAAATATAAAGTGACGATAATCTGGCCAAATTCACAAACTACAAAAATGCTGTACAGTTTGTTTACATAACACTTAGCGACTTAACAAAGCAATAAAAGGGGTCATTAGCATATCAAATTGGGTGCTTAACACCTACCCTGGTCAGTTTTCACGCCTAGAACAATGGAAGTGTCATCTCTTTACCGATAACGGCTCTGCAATTAACAATATCAATGTCCTTGACCGACGTCGTGACTAAAGTTTATACTGTCCGTACCGATCCGGATTGCCCGTACTGCGGTCGTAATTTCAAGTAAAAAATACGCGTATGAACACAAATCGGGACCTCTTATGGTGGTCGCAATACGCAATTTTGAGTTGCCCGTATTTTTGAGTTTAGCAACCATTGAATTAAAGAAGAGAAAATTCGGGACCGGGAAAATGTGGTCGTTTTATTAAGTTGGTCTGAGAATCAAGTTGGTCGCATATTGAGATTTTACTGTATTGGCTTTGTTTTTGTTTTATCAGTAGCAGATTTCAAAACGTTTCATACATGTCACGACTCAGCAATAAATACATATTCCATGCACATACCTTTATAAGAAATGCTTTCAAAAATGTTTAGAAATTTCATACATTCGTATATTTAATCCATTTTCTATGGTGCTTATTTCAATATTCAACCTAATAAAAATTAAATGATAATATTTAATAAATAAGACTTATGTTGGCTTTAGTTGCTTTCATTTTCGAACAACTTCGTTTGATAACTTCATACAAAAACAATATATTCCATTGTTCGTACTCAATTTTCAACCTTCATTTGTGTTTTATGCACTTAACTGAAAAATATAAAAAACATAACATGATGATTAAGCATGTTTAAAGCATTGGGAGATATTAAGATAGAATTACGTTCCATTATCACGTGTAATGAGAGACAAAGCAATTAGTAAACATAAATCATGAAGTTGCTCTAACAAACGCAGACCTTTAGGTTCTGTCGTTCTTCGGATAGTTAAATGTCATAGAAATATTATGAGACCAAAAAAAGAAATCATTCATATTTTAGCAGGTAATATATATTGTCCTCTTTCCTTTAATCTCTCCCTTGCTGTTGCCATATTAGTATTTTCGTTAAAATATGTGCTACTACAAAAAATTAATGTAGTAATGCGTTATTATAATACCGTGTTCATTTGGTACCAAATGGTGCTAAAGCTTCAATACATTAGAACTCCTAAACTTCAGATTTTCTAGACTAAATTCATTGTATATCCCTAAGAAGAATTGCACCTTGTGTAAAATATTGGTATACGAATAGTTTTACTTTAATGCAATGATTATGTTACCTCATAATACACATCTACAAAATAGAAGTTATCGTGCTTTATTATTAATAGCTTACAATCAATAGTTATGAAATGTTAAAATGCTTAATTAAAATCAGCTATGTATATGTCAAATTGTTTAATCAATAAAACTAATATTAAAAGTCTTAGCCATATAGTACAAATTATGTCTACATTAAAATTATCTTTCCAAAATATTTAAACCCGAGTACGCTGAAGATTTTAGTTTAATACGCACACAAACATTGAAAGTTATCGGTAACAACAGTCGAAGCCGCAAGGAATCTCCTCCCTTAAATTGAGTTTTGTAAGAAATCAAGAGTCACAAAGCCCATTCCCAGCCAAGCAACCCACAGTGAATAACATTTATCATAAATTTTATAGGAAAATTACTCAATTTTGAATGCACAATATCGTCCTATGCTAAGTATACGCTCATTATCGTTAGTTCCTGCAATATGGCCTTCATTTGAATTGCTTAAAGTCGTAGTATTAAAATCACATAAACTGAAGTACGATTCTTGTAGAATCCTCGTAAAAACTGTACGAGTTGTGAGAGAAAACATGTGTAAATGTAACTTATATCGTTTTATGTATTTTGTATACCGAATATAACTTTGCACCACATAAATTTTACTTGAAACCTGAGACCAATAAAATGAGATTTATTATCTGCATGTTTTTGCTTCGTGATGTAAGAATCTTAGCGATCGTAAACTATAGCAAAATCTTATCGTGTTCGTTGAAAGATTAAACCTGATCAGCGATGGTATTTACTTCTATTTATATTATGTGAGTAACAAAATGACCAAAACTAGAGAGCGTTTAGAAATAAACTTGGGCAAAAGCCATACTTAAAGCCACTAAACGAAGACAAAATCTTTATAATCAATCTAAAAACAAGTAATACTATTTAAAAGACTATCGAATACAGCCGCCTTGGGATTATGATAACTCTCTCAAGCGGGTTCCCTTGTAGGGATCAAGCTCTTCAAAATATCAGTTTCTTATAAAAGTGGGGTACTTTTATAACATGCAAATTAGACAACGGAGAATGTCGGAGACACTCTCTCAGCCAATCAAATTGCTTGAGAAGTATTTGATAAAACTTACACGACTATGTTAAGTGTTTGATATATCAAATCGTTTTCCAGTGATTTACTCGAGAAACCAGGGCGAGTAAGTTTTGAGTTCGCAAATATCTAAACTGATGCTAAAAAGAAACGCCTCATTTCAGCTAGGTACATAAATTTCATGATCAGAATACCAAGAAAAAAAATTAATGTTGTTAGCTTGTAAAAAGTCTTTGGTGACGTGTGCAACGTGAGGTCTGTCGTCCTTATTCTGATAGAAAAAGTATTGACGTTGCCAGAATATAGCGACACTCACATGGCATAACAGCTGGTCAATACGATGTGTACACAAAATTACCTCTGCAAACAACGAGTTGTGACTGAAACTCGTTTTAAGACACTTATAAGTCTGAGGGAGTTACCTAAGTCGAAACACGACTCATCACTGAACTCCCAACACCATTGTTGTGATGATACGAGGGTAGAGATAGACGTCGGTGACGATGGCAAAACTTTAGAATTAGTCCTCGGTACGGACGGTTTACGCCAAACAAGAAGTTTTCCTCATTGAATGTCGACTTATTTGGCGTACACGGTTACCCTTTCATTACACGTGACGTAGATATTGCCGTGAATATCTATTACGCGAATGACGTTGGTGTTTACATAAATTTCGTAGTTGTCTTGTCTTACCCACGTTACACCCGTTCTATGATCTGAACGTGGCATATCAGCAAACGTTTCTGTGTATTTAAAGACTTAATTGATTCGTTTCTTTGTCTCGTCAGTATATGTTTATGTATGATTTTATAAAACTATTTACATGAGTTTCGTGAGTTTTAATTAGTTTTCGCACGAAATTCACTGTACAAAACGTGTATTTATCAAAGCAGGAAATTTGTTTACTTCCGAATTGAAATTGTGGTTATTTTTAGCCACGAAGGGATATCCCGACCTTGTTCGTCGAGTTCCGGGATTTTCCGTAGAGTCTTTTCTTTCGTTTTTAATCGCGAATTTCAAAATAGAATTAGTATAAAATCTGGAGAAAATACTTGAGAATTTTGTGCCTGGGATGCGTTTTATATATTAGTTTAATGTTTGCATAAGTTTTAAGCAAAATCTTGATACTTGAAAATTATCAGCGTTTAGTTTAGTAAAGGGGCTTTAATAGGCTTAACGTTACTTTTTTAACGACAGCTGCTTTAATCGCTTGTGTAGAACATTAATGTTACTTACTTGATTTATAAATAGCAGAGGTAAACGACAAAAGTGTGTTGATTGAGATTCATGTTTGCTATCAAGGTGGATTGCACTGACAAAAGGTGATAGTTGTTTGGGGACTAGAATGTTAATTTTCTTAATTAATGATGTTGGAGTTCGATGTTGGTACTTTTTAAAGGGATACATGTCTGTAACTGGTGCAGGGTTAGATCAATAGTAGTCACTCCCCTCCACAATTAAGACCCTGACTGTCGTAAATGGTCGTTTCAAAATACGCTTATTTGAATATTAACTCTGGTGATCGTAGAATAACCACATTTTGATTTGACGGCTTAAATTGGTGGTGAAATGCTATATTAGGAGTGTGAAATTTGAAGTGATATGTTGCTCAGGCTGAACAATGACGTGATTGAATTTGTGTGCAACTTTCAGTAAGGAACGTGTTTGTGATAAATTTAAGTGCACATTGATATCCGGAAGTAATATTTTGAAATGTCCACTTAGTTAAGAGTGGTGTTAGTTTAATCATTCCAAGTGACATTAATTAAATCTGAACAAGCAACGTTGAAATCAACATTTTCATCTCCTAGAACTTTGTCCTCTTATATTAAGACAATTATTTAATCAAATGCATTTTCCATACGATAACAAAAAGTAGTCACAATGATGAAATCAAGTTTTTATTACACCATTATCAGTGTTGTCTAAAATTTTAAAAGCTTTTATTTCATCGCCTCATTACTCAACAAAACCTAATGTTACACAAATAATTTCCTTTGATAAATGCCCAATTTGTGTAATTTAATGCATTCTCATTCCGTTAACGGTCATCCATTTTCAATGTTTTAGTCAAAGCTCAATGCACTCTTATTTTTAGTCCCGATACATGAAAAGCCAAAGTAATGCTTTCTTTTTATTAGACAGTGGCGATGTGTAGATAAGTTTGGTGAATGGTTGTACAAAGATTGTATAACTTATTTGCGTCTTCATACTCAATAGTTCAAAAACATATATCCTATATAAAATATATCCTCTTTTTCATTTTTGCCATTTTACGTCTTCTGTTCTTAAGTAGCAATCGGAATTCTAGCTATAAAGACAAAGTGACCTTGTTCTGATTGTATTCCGGAGAAGTAATCTACCATTCTGATAAAACGTTGAACTACTCTGTTTGGTTATATACTGCATCAAACTAGGCTATAATCACACTGTGAACATGACTTTTATTAGCTTATTATTGAATGAGACAAACCGTTAACCAGTCTGATTTTCTAGATTTTGTGATATCTTTGCATAATCATCTTTTCTTACCGTAGATCGATCGTTATGACCAAATTAGACGTTCTTTGTGCTACGGTCGATCGCTTGTCTCGAAGAAAGTGGCAAGTTAAAAGCAGAAAACAAAAGTGACGTCTATTGTTTTGTTATTATTCCACATTATCAAGAAATGATCTGATCATTATTAGAGGATCATTATTAATGCTTCACATCTCTAATAAACTCTCATTTGTCAATATATGTGATATAAAATATTGATGTTTCATCAACCAGTAGAGCAATGTAATCAGCGTGTAGATAATGAACTACCACAACGGTCTTAGCGACGACAATGAGACCACGATGTTATGATTGGACAACAAAAGAATTTGTACTGTTACGTTCAGATAGTTAAAGAGTTCTACAAAGTGATTATGGTCAATTTTAGTGATGTATCTCTTACAAAGTTTCTATGAGTCTTTCTTCTTTTGTCGGAGACGTTTGTGATGGATACGATATAAATAGCTGTGTAATTAAGTGTAAACTTGTCTGAAAGCAGCCGTCTTTGTATGTACCACTGATATATATACCACTGATCGTTAGTTCTTACTAAGAAATCAACATTGATATTGTTATTAGATTGATATAATGTACGAACAAGAAATTAAATCATACCCTTAGCTGTTCTTTAGGCTCCAATCCTAGAAACTTATAACATTTATAGGAATCAGCATTTCAATGTGAAATGTCGTGACAAAGTATTAGGAGACTTTGCTCATGAACTAGACATTAATACGTATGAAAAACATATGCATCCAACAGAGTTTCAAATTACGACAAATCGAATTAAATAAATGTCCATTGTTCATTGAAATATAATCAGGTTCACATTGTGATCAAGGAGATGACAAGAAAAGTTAATGTGATGCAAATTGAACATCGTGAAATTATTGCAGAATTATTTGAAATAAAAGAAGGAAATTTCCAGACTTAGAAAAATCCAGTGCCAATCTTACCCAAAATATTGTAAGGAACAGCATTATCCACTATGAAATACAAAACTCTCAGACAATGGCAGACATGCTTATACTTACTTGAAGACAAAGGTAGACTAGAAGATCAAACTACGTAGCTCTGTTACATTGTTGTTTGTCATCCATAGACAACATATAACATGACGTCTATTATACTTTCTTGGAAAAAACAAAACATTCTTATCTCCTGGTTCAGTGTTAACTATAACCTTTTAATATCAATGTCAATGGAATTACATAACCACTGAAGTATATAAGGGGCATGTCTCTGTTTGAACGGACTCAAATATTTAATCTGAATATACAAAACTGTCAGACAATGGCAGACTCGCTTATACTAACTTGAAGACGATGGTTACTGTAGATTAGAAGATGTAACAATGTTACATAATTATATTTTTGTCATCTACAGACAATGTATGTAACATGACGTCTATGGAACTTTCTTGGAAACAAACTGCTTTTCTCTTGGCTCATCGTTATCTATAATCTTTTAATCTCAATGTTTGTTAGCTTATTATGTACGTATAAAACATAACTAAAAAGTTATGAGATGACTTCAGAGACGATATTTATGTTTAGATTAGACGTGTTGATATATATTTTATATTTGTTCTGATCCTAATGTTTATGGCAGTGTAGTACATCAACATTATCGTGGGTAAGTTATATATTATAAATATCATTTAGCAAAATATTTTCTTTAATACGCTAGTATTCTGTGCAAGATGCAAAACTTTCTAATGATACCTTAAATGCAATAACAAAGTACAGCAAAATAAACACTAAAATTGTATCAATGCTATGTTACAATCCGTTTTGTAATACAATCCGAATTGTAATAATTGATACTAAAAGGGTTAAACATGACAACTCGTTTTGTAATTAAAAAAAAACTAATAAAATAAAGTTTTTTAAACGTATTATTTTTAAGATGAAATAGAGTTGACCTTCGAAATTGTTGTTTAGAAAGAAAATGGTGTTTAACTAGCAGTAGCTTTATGTCCAAATAGACAAATTACTTACGTTTGTGCATGTTTGAATTAGTCATATATGCAGGAAAAAGAAATGTACAAAACGGGTTATTACAGAAATGCAAACCTGTTTTATGATAAATTGTAAAAACCAGAATTGAAATAAAGTTTCAGAATGTATCATCTTTAAGAACAAATACTGATTAAACTGAAATCAATTGTTTGTGTATTTAAACTATCATGAAATATGTCATGTTTATTCCGAGAAATGTTTTGTTTCTGATTATCATATTTTACAACTACATTTAAATATTGACTTAAATCGATCGTCTGTGTGGCGTGAATTGTTTTTATTTACTCCCACACCAAGTTCTCAAACTTGCTTGATCAGACCGCACTATTAACACAATTACACAAATTTACTAAGAATTATCATTGTCTGTCTGGTTGGCATGGAAACGTAAAAATTAAGTTTTAATCGTTTTATACTAGAATTTGTTGAACAGATGGTCCTTGATGTCTGATACTTCTACAATTACACTCTAGCGTTTGCATTAATAACACATTCAATTTTCTTGTTTTTATGTTAAGAGGATGCAGTTTTCATGTAAAATAAATCGCTCTTAATGTTAAAATGAAGTCGTGTTTAATCAAGTAATTTCTATGAAAATTTTGTTTTGTTTTTATATATTTGTTTTCGTATTTTCTTACGTACGTTAAAAGGCCAAAATGCTAGCTGATAAGAAAGGATTTTGAAATCCCTTGCTTCCCGAAAGGGAAGTATTTCCTACTGCATTGAAGAGAATAACAACTTAATCTGTAGGAACAGTGTTTAACCCAGCAAAAATAAAGAAATACATAGTAATTTCCAAAACATTACGGAATCATTAATTGCAATCTTTTAGCTTCAAATAAAAAAAAAATGTAACGCCCAACGTGGGACTTGAACCCACGACCCTCAGATAACCATACATATTAAAAGTCTGATGCTCTACCGACTGAGCTAGCCGGGCGACATGTTATTTAATTACGTAAGTATTTGGTAGTAACTGCCAGTTGGCATTCTTGTTGCTTTGAACGATCGATTTAGAAGTTGGCTTAGGTCTACAGCTGTAACTGATCACTTGTTAAAAGTCTGTTTCCTTAAAATACAAGAAACAAAGAAAGTTTTGTAATAACTATATTTATTAATTGTTAACAAATTTTGTTTGTTATCATGTTTAAATCTACTCATATTTTAATGTACTTTATATTAACAAATATGGACTTTTAAAAACATTGGCGATTAAAAACACATATTCACCCGGGTACCTCAGTTGCTAGCGTACAAGTCTACTGACCGAGGGGTCGTTAGTTCGATTTCCGGACGGGGCATGCTTTTTGGGAAACTTGTCATGAATCGATATCTACGGTCTATCTCCCTCTCTACCACTGATTCTAAATTATGTAGGACAGTTGTCAGTCACTGAAAGAAGTATGCTCCTAGAAACTGGATAAAACATCTAAATCCAGATATTTAACTTTTCCAGGAACAGAGTGTAGGTTGAATGACCGCCATAATATGACCTTTACAAAACTGTGTTCTTACGTTGTTTAACCCAACCAAAAATAAAGCAATCCATAATACAAAATGTACTTGGAAATACATAATATTATATGTATTATCATACACCATTAAAATATGAATTAGGAAATAATTACGGAATCATCAGTTGCGATGTTCTAGCTTCATAATTATAAAGTAAAAAGTAACGCCCAACGTGGGACTTGAACCCACGACCCTCAGATTACTATCAGCGTTAAAAGTCTGATGCTCTACCGACTGAGCTAGCCGGGCGACATTTATTGAGCATGTAAGTATTTTGAAGAAACTGCCAATTGGCATTCTTTGAACGATCGATTTAGAAGTTGGCTTGACAGATCGACAGATGTACCAAAGTAAGCACTTTTTCAACGGACTTTTTCTTCAAAAAGCCAGAAACAAAGAAATAAACAAACAATATACACAGTAACAATAACAACACACACACATTTTACATTGTTTGACTCTAAACTTAATCCATGTGTGAAATAATTAGCTATCCAATGCATGCATTATTGTTTTAAATCCCATTGTGCATTTGGTAAGACATCTTACATAAACTGAAACAAATGCAATGCATATAAACACAGTTACTATATGTACAATTTAAACAAGAGAAACACTTTCCAACATCCATCGATCAAAGTAACTTTTGTTTAGCGTTCATAAATACTGAATCTTTAAAACAATTATTTATCATCAAATGGCACTATACAAACTTTATACACATGCTCATTCTACTAGGATATAAACGTGGTTGCCCGAACAGGTCATTTAAGCAGCTAGCACTTAGTCTATATTATCTTGTTTGTAGGGTTGCCCAAAAGAAGTTTTTGGTTGCCCAAACTAGGAATTGGTTGTCGCGGGCAACAGGATCCCACTTATGTCATAGCCTGCATGCTATTTTAACCGTACAAAGTGTTCAAGTAACTTACAGCTGAAGAATAAACTTAACTAAAACGACGCAACTTTTACTTTATTTGAAACGTATCTTCCAGGTTTTGGCGTGTCACAAGAATTTGAAATTTAAATGAATGTAATATTTTTTCAAAGAATATTTGTTACCAATAATGCTTTTAACTCAAATTATGTCTTATTAAATATCATAACTTATAATTCATAAGTTTCCTAATATTTTGGCAGCTAAGATGGTTTCTTAAATTCGATAAAACAAATTGACGTTTATTTATGAATAATAACGTAGATGCTCGTAACATTGTATTTTATATTTCTAATGTTTCACTAAACGGTACAAAATGATTGTGTTGTAATTAGGAAGCATTTTATAATAGGTTTTGTAATTTATTTAATTATTCCATAACGCCGTTTGCTAAAATACATTATATTCTGTCGAAAAAGTAGTTTTTGCACACACTGTGCACTTGAAGTATTTTCTTACTTTCAACTAGATCGTTTGTTTGCTTGTCTGTTTGTTTTGTTGGGTTTAACGCCGTATCAACACAACGGCGGTCAGTCAACCTACTCAGTGTTCCTGGAAAGGCTAAATCTCTGGAAAGAGCGCATAAGCGCATACTTTCTTCAGTGACTGACAAATGCCCTACATAATTAAAAATCATTGGTAGGAGGAAGAATGGCCGTAGAAATAATTTCATGACCAAGCTCAACGAAAGTATGCCTCACCCGTAACCAGATCGTACTGTTATCTTGATTCATTTTTTATTTCAACAGTAACATTATTTTTTATAAACATTTATTGTAATTACATTTTAAACGAACACTTCAAGGTATTATAACATTTAGTTCTTTGTTTTAAATATCTCATGACGTGACAAATATGACAGTTTTAACTCATCCTGAGTATTTTTTCACTCACTGAACAATTCCACCACGTGCGATATCATTACCTGGCAGAAATTATATTTATTACATGATACCTTTTATATTGTTATCGTCAATGGTCATCTTCGGTATGAAATAACGCTTCTACTTTAGTACGCCATAAAACCATCCTAACAAAAATCAAATTATCAATTACATAAATAAATTTGGATGGAACAGCCATTAGTACAATGTATTGTATTCAAAAGTTTTATTTTTCTAAATGCATATTTGTTAAACCTCATATGACACAAGTATGCGGAGAGAAACCAATAAACTGTATTTTCTAATCCTAACTCCCATTTATTCTGAGTGAAATTATTTAAGGCGGCTTCCACTTGACGATACACATTTAACCATTGTCTGAGTTGTGTTTTCTTTCTATAGCACATGTTCTGTTTCCATGAAAGACGGATAAGGCGGAGTTTAAATATTCTCCTTATTATCGAACTTTCATCGTCTGAAACATATTTCAACTGTGAAATTTAAATTTATGTTATAGTTGATTGTAAGATGAAGTTATAAATTTCAGCTTAAGGCGATTTTTGCAATCAGACATTTTGGTAACAAAAATCTTGATACACGCCAGTTTATTTTATCTTTTATTGTAACAAAAATCATACTTTACTTATGATATATGTTTTATTAAAGCAACAGCGCTTGAAACTTAGAAAAAGTATATATAAAAATAACAAAAACAAAAAAATAAATATGGACTTCTTTTCAGCAAGCTGTGTTAAACATCTTCGTGGTACTCGATAACTGGCATTGGGCGTAGTAATACAATGGTAAATATCTTTTGATGTGAAGTATACATCTGTATCTGATTACATTTTATGATGTATTTAAATCATTATTGTTTACCAGACGGTACAAAAATTCCTATCATAATCCAAACTAACGTTTTATCAACCGACATCTTAGATCGGCACACCAGGCAGCGCCATTTTGATCGGGACTACTTTTTTATTCAAAACATACGATTCGGATATGTTGGGCAATAACATGCCAGTTTGGAAACTGTTTGAAAATTTTATCGCGTATTTATTAATGTTTTTATTGAACAAAAACAAGGTGTATATAATAAAAACGTAGTCAGAATGATTTTCTTGTTAAAGAAACTTTGGTATAATAGTTTTGAGCACACGTTACCCGCACGGTTTTATATATTTGAATTTTCATCATTACTGAGTTTTACGTAAATATAATCTGAAAATCATTGTGCTAAGATTGTTACTACATTTAAGGTTAATTTATTACTCATATTTTACCTGATTTCCTTGTTGCTAAAGTTAACAAATCCATAGTGAGCCCATTTGTATCTCGTTTGTATTTTATATTCATGTTCTGTATTTATAATAGAAGTATTATAGATGAAATAAGTAGTGATTCCAGATATTTAACTCTCAATCTTAACTAAAGACTTTTCTTCTGGTTGCGTAGTACAGTCAGCAGAGTACTATAATTTCAAATTCACGTTTAAGGTCGTTTAATTTCCATGTTGCATCTTCAATTAAACTTAAACATCATCACCACTGCAGGGATATTTTTACCTCTGCGTCCCGCGTCCCTGACGCACAATTTTAGCTAAAAACCCATTGCTTCTTGACATGTGCGTCCAGCTGGATGCATAACGCCGTGGAAGTGGCAAGTAGACGTGTAAAATAAAAATCGGCGGGCTGGAACAAATGACAATTCTGCTCAGAGTTTTGCGTTATTAATAGCTGTAATTAACAACTTTACACCGTTAAACGTCATATGTTCTAGTATTACGACATATTTCATTGGTTCTGTATTATCAGTGACCAATAACACCGACTTTTATATTGTACTCGGTTGTTGATATCAACAGGCTTTATTGATGGCGTAATAAAACCTCGCTTTCTAGTTAAATACTGTTTAGTTTTGTCTTGTATATAACAAGTGTTTGGTACATTAGAGATGCTAGTTATAAATCTTTTTAAATTGCAACGCTAAGAGGTCATTAGTTAAGCACTTTGATTTAAAATTTACGACCAAATCTCTGTCATACACAGTGAGGAATGGTAAAAGTTCTAACGGTCTAAACTTTTATTAAGCCTAATCAATTATTACCACGGTTACAATTTGTTAATGAACTTGAAGTCAATAAGCATAAAAGCTGACCCTAACTAGCTCATTTCATGATGGTTTCTCAATTATATGATCGTTGAATCCATCCTGTATCATTGTTTTAACATGATGACGATCTGCGCCGTGAAACATTCGTCCTCAGTAATGTTCGTTCTCAATACGTTATGAACATTTTAAAAAAAAGAAAGATTTTAAAAAATTTCATTTGACAATTTTTGATCAACTTGATTAACTTGAAAAATATGTCAACTGAATGGACATTTATACGATTAAATAAGTTGATAAGAATACATATTTAATCAGACTTAAACTGTAAATAAATTACTTATTTTGTGAATTGTGTTATCAAACAATTGTAATATCCAAGTTTTCTGATGAAAAACCATCAGAATTACTGAAAGATGCATTCAGGGTAAATAAAATGACTGTTGGTGGTTGTATGCAAAGGCATCTAAAGAGTTGTGAAATACAATGTATATCAACTAAATGCATTATCAATAATATTTATTATTATGGACTGATTTCCACCATCATTTATACAACATTTTGGACTCTAGCTTGAGAAATATTTTTAATTTTTTAAAAGTTTGCCCTATGAGTCATTGACTATTAACTTTTGAAGCCTGAGTTAGAGACACATGTTGGATAATTCTTGTGATTTCTGACCCAAAGAAATTTTAAAAAAATCACAAGACTTAGGTTGCATCCTAAAATAAACATAGTTTGTTTGGTGTATGATACGTATAAATATTTCAGCAACTTTTCAATTTTTATATAATTATTCCATCTGTCAACTGATTATTTGGGCAGACAGAAAGTCTGACCATATATGCCTGTTTAACTGATAGTTTGAAGTCTTTGGTACAGACTGAGTCTGAGTCAATAAAACATAGAAATCTTAATTTCAATTTATTGTTTTGCTTTCCTGCAGTTTTGAAAGTGATACATAATTTATTGACTTTACACTGTTATTAAAAGTGAAAGTTCATAAAGACATGTAGCTGGATGTTTGATTGTATATGCAGGGACCCATTGTTTCCGTCATGGACCCATTGTTTTAAAACATGTGAGTCCTGTCGGACCCATTGAATTCATTTCTAAAAATATCACTGCCACTGATTGTCCCGGTTTAGAACATCTAAGGATTTAAGTTTTCATCTCTAGTATACAATTTAATCGTGTTTGACAATTTCAATGTTAGCATTTTGAGATTCACTCTCCTTATCATACCTGTACTCATGTAAGTCCTCGTTGGCTAAGCGGTCATTATGACAAAATACATGCGTTGTGTTTCATCGTTAAACAAGTTTTGTACTCCTCTACCCATTGATTAACTCATAATCTTTGCGGGAACGTAGAACAAAGAATTATCGTAGGAAAGAAACGAGTCGTGAAATTAAGCATAACAGGAATCGAAACTTTCAATCAAATTGCAACCACAATAGCACAAAAAGACAATATTTGACGTTTACAAACAACAATGAAAAACTTATTTTACGTTCACATCTAATCTTCCTTAAATAAGAATGAGCAAACTAAATGCATTCAGAAATGCTATTTGTTTAGATTAATCGCAGAAGTGTGTGACATTATTGGTAATCTGTCATTCAAATCTGCAATGTAAAATGTTTACGTTTTACATAATTGTTTGAACCTCATCTCAAATGCTGACCGTTGAAACGGTTCCTGTAACAAACAGACAATTAAGCGTTGCACACAATATTTTGATTTGCGTAATCTTTTGGCGGATTGAACAAGACTTTTTATGGGATGAATTGATAACAATAAAAGCTAGTAAGACGAACGACAATGTTTATCAGAAATGTGAAGCATAAAGGTTGAAAACGATTCGATTCTCTATGCAATATACAAACTGTTTTAAGAGGGATAATCAAGAGACATAACTAGACTCCACGTGATAACATTGGCTCTTATTGTCTTCGTACAGCCGAACTAAATGATTTTTATCCTTATACATTGTACTTAAGAACTAATAATGATTATTTAATACATACCTGAGAACACAGACACTTTATTTAGGTGATTGACAATATTGTGTTGAAATGATCATATTTGTTTTAGAATTTTCAACAGTGTGACTTCTACCATGATATTTCAGCAGATGTTGTCCCTTTCTGCTCAATTCACTATGTAGTTTGCTTGAATATTTAGACATGCCTTAATGCAGAAATGTAAACTTCCTAAAATAAAAACCTATTTGTAAATGTCCAGATTGTATCATGTTCATTCAAGCATTTTTCTACAGTGACTGCCTTGGGAATACATCTATTCATTCTAATACATTAAATACTTGGAGGAATCTTTTTCTAATTTCATTTTACTTAGAAAATAATCCAGATTGATTGGATACAGATAAAAAAAGCAATTGTTCAGTTTTGCTGATTCAGTATAAACTAAACGAATGTTTGTCGTGACTTTAGTGAGTTAAAGGGCACATAAATTCACGTAACATATGTCACAATATTTCATGTAATCCCATATACTTTAATTGACATTACACTGAGGATACTACAGCCACGTCCTAGAAATAATGGCCTAATTTGTTAAACAAAGCAATCCTTTTTGTCCAACGAAATGTGACTATGTTTGTCCAAGTATACGCTAATCCTTTTATTAGTGAACAGAATATTAATATTTAAAAATGGGTGGTCCAGCGTACTGTCAATTACCTTAATTCAAATAAGTGCAAAACTGTACGCCTTTCTTATAATTTTCTACTACGAACTGCACGCCGTACTAGTTATTTCTACGAACATTACATAATCTCAAAAATGCCATACAGTACAGTAATCATTTAATAAGCAAGGATAAAGAATAGGTCTTATCTTAACATCAGCATTGTCTATGAAAAGTCAAGGAGGTATTTTTATTACATTTTTATACGTAAATATAAGTTACCTAACGTCATTAAGAGACATTGAATGGACAGTTTGAGGATATGGTTTAGCCAAAAATAACTGGTTACCATCCAACATAATTCTATACACGTCAACACCTAATGTCTTTTTAAGATGACATAACAACAATATAATAGCGCTTTATATTTAGACATAGTTTGCTCTTGGAATCTAGTACATGTAATACATTCTTAGTTTTTGGTATTGTACATTACAACATGGTATGTGGTATTGGTGCTTAGAAATTTGTCAAAAACTATATCTTTAGAATGATACGATGTGTGAAGAAATGAAGAATGAAGAAATAAACTACAGTTGTCTATATTGTGTTGATAAATAAAACATAGGCACGAGTTTTGAAGTGCCAAATTTAATATCGAATGCTTTAATACAAGTTGTTTAATATTCAGATCAAAACAAGTTAGTATGCTTTATTATTCGACAAACTTTAAAAAAACTTATGTTGTTTCGATTCTAACATTGAAAAATTATTCCAATTAAGTTTTATAAACGAAGGGGTTAAATATAACAGTCGTGTATATGGTTAATATTAAAATATAGATGAGATCATGTTAAATAAAGAGGAAAAACTCACGTGCCTATGTTATAATTATATTTAATATGCACAAGTATGAACAACTAGCAATCCTTAGCTTATTATTACTGGCTTCCGACTGATATTCGTCGTAAGTCCGTATAGTTATATTATTTGTTTATATGACTTAGTAAAGACAAGCTTCATCTGGATCACAGAATGACCATAGTATAAAATTGTAACATTACAAAGAGGAAAACAGTATATGTCGATATAACAGTGTGTATTGTATCTCAACATACTCAGTTTTTCTATATCCATTTATCTGTAATGATTACATGCTCAGCTGGCTGATGAAGACAATAATTCAGCGACATCACTTGACGAATTGACAAGAGCGTACTCGTTAGAGTTTTCAAGCATTACTAATGAACCCTAGATAACGGTAAGGCCATTTCTTGGCAAAGATGGAATAATAGCATACCGTTAGAACTATGTTTTAGTTTTTGCCTATATATGACCAGTTTCAGACACTTTCTCATAAAATTGTATCGACCTCGGCACTATAACATTTAATTTGGTCGGTAACGGTCTAAAAATGCTGATTACAGGAAAATCTCAGTTTCAGACTAGTGAACGGTTTGTCACATTAAATAACAGGTTCATATAACCGTTCACAGACTCTAATTACGGTCCAGTCCAATGTGATATAAAACCATTGTCAAGAACTTCCAAACAAAATCTGATATTGATTGTGTGGAGATGTAATAAAAAGGCCAGTTTAGATTCTTTGCTTGTTGATCGATTGTAGTTCTGAAACAGAAAATGATTGCACAAAAGCTAAACGCGTGAATGATACAAATCAAATTCAACAATGCGTGTATATAGGTTAACCTTATAAATACATTTTGTGATTTGTAAGACCAAACATAGAAAATATATTACCAATATCATGTTAGATTTAATGAGGCAACTTACATGTAATCATACAAACGTTAACAATAAGTTAATATTATTTGTCTTCTTTTATTCTACATGTAAAAAAATGTGTGGTTTAAAGTCTGCTTCCATATACTCTTGTACGATTACCCTTTATCATTAAAATCACCTTCAGAAAAGTGATACTTCTCGATCCCTATGCGCGCATCCTACCACCGGACCGTTGCACCTACACAAAGGATCTAGAGTTCCGCATAACAAAACCCAGCCAAACATTGATGTACGCATACTCTTTGAACTCACAAATAGTACTATCTCCTTCTAGACCTTTTAGAACCTTACTGAAACAATACACGTATAGTTAACATTTGTCTGCCTCTCAGGTTTACCTGTAACCATAAATTTCTGCAATGAAATGACAAATGTGTAGTATTTGGTATTATAACACTAACATCCGGGTCAAAACATTTGCGTTCCACTTTAATGCTAAACGGACGTTGCAATTCTAAACCAAATCTAATTCATACAAGGATATCTTCATGTCTAATAAGGTAACCAAATGTCAATTATATATAATATATACATCTTAAATCGTTTCAAATGCTAAATCTTCTTAATCTTATAATTAAATATATTTATGTGTTTTTAAACAGACTATCAGGCAAATTCCTATGTTTTTGTTTGACAAAGAACTTTATTCACCAAACGCTAAAGAACATTTGTCACTCGTAAGCTGGGCATAGCGAAGATCAAGTTCAGAGAGCTTATCTTATCTCTTGAAGTGTGTAACGTCTTGCCCTTCATGCTGGTAACTTTGTTTCGATCAAATTATTCAGATCACTTTTTCGCCGAATCAGCCAGTGCCAAATATGACATAACGTCGATATAAATTGACATCAATATTTGTCATTGTTGGAAATTGCAATTTCTTGTGAGTCTTGTTTTTTATAACCTTTCAATCAAAGATCAAGGATAAATGATCTCGAGCAAAATAAAATCTCAATTTTCTGCAAGAAATGCATTAACTTAAAATTTCGCTGACAATGGCGTCATAAAATGTTTACATTTTCAGCGTGCCGACATTCAATGAAATATTTAAGTGACAAGCCATAATTGTTAATGCTTTTTTTAAATGTCCAGTTAAAGAATTAATGTTTTTTCTTTAAGAAGTTAAAGAAGACAGAAATACTACACTGAAATTTACTAAATTCCTTTGTTAAAGTTCATATTGAACCAACTAAGACTACAAAATAAGCTTTATGTTGGTGTGCTTTTACATCTAAATAAACAAATCACCGACCGAGGTTACACTTAATAACACATTAGACTAAATGAATTTTTAAAAGGAAATTCAGGACTGACTTACATACTTTAAACACGCTTTGTTGTAGTACATGCTGGTTATGATGTATGTAAGAATAATTTGGGATTGATTATAAATTAAGCTTGTAAAAAGGACATTACATTCGTTTGTAGTTTTGAATTAGAAAATGATTACACAGAACTTAAAAGTGTTAATGATGCAAAATACTTTTTCGGCGATGCGTACATGCTTTTTTAACTTATGTTAAAGGAAAGTTTCTTTGAATTTATGGCAGACTGACTTGCTGTATATTAAAACAATTTAAATTCACATAAAATCAAACACTGCAAATGATGACTGCATGCCTATTCACTAGCAAACACTACTAAAATCTTTTCGAAACTTTGATAAGAAAATTTGTAACGCAGATACTGAATAAGTAAGAAGTATTCATAATTTGCAACCAAATAAATATATGAAACAGGGAAGTTATTTGACAATCTAAGGTTTCGAAATAAATAAAACCAATTGGAAAAATACAATCATTTACATATATATGACATTTACTCAGACAAACTATTTTTATGTTATTCAGTAACACCACAAAATCATTTAGAATACTTTTATTGCAATATTTGCAGTATTTCAGTAATGCATACCTCAGAATACATACAACTTATTAAGCTGATTGACAATATTGTGTAGAAACGGCCATACCTTTTATTAGAATTTTCAATTGTATGACTTCTACCTTGATATTTCAGCAGGTGCTTCCCCTTTCTCCTCAATTCACTATGTAGTTTGCTTGATTATTTAAACATGCACAGAGGCAGAAACATAGACTACTTTAAATGAAAACCTATCTGTAAATGTCCTGATAGTATCATGTACATTCAAGCATTTTCTACAGTTTCTGCCCTGGGAATACATCCAATCATTCTAATACATTCAATACTTGGAGGAATCTTTTTCTAATTTCATTTTACTTAGAAAATAATCCAGATTGATTTGACACAGATAAAATAAGCAATTGTTCTGTTTTGCTGATTCAGGATAAATTAAACAAATGTTTGTCGTGAATTTAGTGCCTTTAGGGGTACATGAATTTACCAAACATGTTTAGAAAAAGAAAACAAATCCAATGTATATAACATATTTCTGAGCAAATTTACATTTATGTAATCCCATCGACTATAATTGACATTACGCTGTTCTGTTCTGTTCTGACATTACGCTGAGGCTACCATAACCACGCCCTTAGAAAAGTGGCTTATTTGTTAAACAAAGCAATTCTTTGTGTTCAAAGACATGCGACTATGTTTGTCCAAGTATACACTAATCTTTCATTGGTGAACGGATTATCAATACTTAGAAATCGGAGGTCCGGCGTATTGTCAATTATTTAAATTCAAATAAGTGCAAAACTGTTCGCTTTTCTTATAATTTTCTACTAAGGACTGCACGCCGTACAAGTTATTTTCTACCAGCAATACATAATCTCATAAAATGCCATACAGTACAGTTATAATCTAACATATCAAGTATAAATAACAGGTCTTATCTAAACATCAGCATTGTCTCTGAAAAGTCAAGTAAGTATTTTTATTACATTTTTATACGTAAATAAAAGTTACCTAACGACATTAAGAGACATTGAATGGACAGTTTTGGGATAAGGTTTAGCCAAAAATAACTGATTAACATCCAAAATAATTCTATAGACATCAACACTAAATGTCTTCTTTAAGATGACATAATAGCAATGTAACAGAACTTTATATTTAGAAATAGTTTGCTCTTGGAATCTATTACTAGTAATTCATACTATTTGGTTTTGTATATTACAACATGGTATTTGTATCGGTGCTTGGAAATTTGTCAAAAATTATTTTTTTAGAATGATACAATGTGTGACTACTAATGAAGAATTAACATACAGTTGTCTATATTGTGTTATTGAATAAAACATAGGCACGAGTTCTGAAGTGCCAAATTAAATGTCGAATGCTTTAGCACGAGTTATTAAATGATCAGATCAAAACAAGTTAGTATGTTTTATTATTCGTCAAACTTTAAAAAAATGTTTTTTTTCGATTCTAACATTGAAAAATTATTCCCATTAAGTTTAATAAACGAGGGGTTAAAATATAACATTCGTGTATGCGGTCAATATTGAAATATTATTATCACTGGCTTCCGACCGATTTTCGTCGTAAGTCCGTCTAGTTATGTCATCGTATTATGCACATTTTTTACTTGACAAAGCTTCATCTGGATCACAGAATGACTGATATGTATGTCAATATTCACCAATGTATGATATTGCAACATTATAATAAAGAAAACAGTCTATGTCGACATAACAGTGTGTATTATATCTCAACATACCCAGTATTTCTATATCTAATTATCTGTAATGATTAAATGCTCAGCTGACTGATGAAGACAATAATTCAGCGACATCACTTGACGAATTGAGAAGCGCGTACTCGTTAGAGTTTTCAAGCATTGCTAATGAACACAAGATAACTGTAAGACCATATCTTGTTAAAGATGGAATAATAGCAGACCAATATAACTAGGTTTTAGTTTTTGCTTATATATGACCAGTTTTAGACATTTCCTCCTAAAATTTTATCGACCTCGGCACAATAACATCTAATTTAGTCGGTAACGATCGACTGTAAAAATGCTGATTACGGGAAAATCTCAGTTTCAGACTAGTGAACGGTTTGTCACATTTAATAACAGGTTCATATAACCGTTCACAGACTATAATTGCGGTCCAGTCTAATGTGATATAAGACCATTGTCAAGATCTTCCAAACAGAATCTGATATTGATTTCGTGGAGAGATAATAAAAAGGTCAGTTTAGATTCTTTGCTTGTTGATCGATTGTAGTTCTGAAACAGAAAATGATTGCACAAAAGCTAAACGCGTGAATGATACAAATCAAAAATTAACACTGCGTGTATATAGGTAAACCTTATCAATACATTTTGTGATTTGATAGAGCAAGTATAGAAAATATATTACCAATTTCATGTTAGATTCAATGAAGCAACTTGGTGTTTACATATAATTATATAAACGTTAACAATCAAGTTAATCTTATTTTTCTTTAATTATTTTACATACATGTACAAAATAAAAAGTCAAAGTGTGGTTTAAAGTCTGCCGCCATATTTATGTTTGAGCCGACTTTACACTAAGTATTGTACGATTACCCTTAATCATTAAAATCACCTTCAGACAGGTAATACCTCTCGATCCCTATGCGCGCGTCCTACAACTGGATCGCTGCACCTACACAAAAATGATCTTGAATTCCACAAAACAAAACCCACACAAAACATTGATATATACATACTATTTGGACTCACAAACAGTACTGATTTCTTCTAGACCCTACTAGAACCTTACAGAAACAATACACGTGTAGTTAACATTTGTCTGTCTTACAGGTTTACCTGTAATCATAACTTGCTGCAATGCAAATCGTTAATAAAATTGACATAACAATAAAATATTTTATTTGTTTGTAATGACAAATGTGTAGTATTTGGGTATTATAACACTAACATCTGTGTCAAAATATTTGTGATTAGAATTGATTGTAATAATGTAAATAATATAAGGATATCTTCATCTTTAATTGTTTCAAATGCTAAATCTCCTTAATCGTATAATTAAACATACATGTACTTATGTGATTTAAAAAAACTATCAGACAAATACCTATTTGGTTTTGTTTTCAAAGAACTTTTTCATCAAACGCTAAATACCATTTGTCACTCGTAAGCTTGGAATAGAAAATATCGAGTTTAGAGGGCTTACCTTATCCGTTGAAATGTTTAACGTCTTGTCCTTCATGCTGTTAACCTTGTTTCGTTCAAATTATTCATGGCGCATTTTCGCCGAATTAGCCAGTGCCATATATGACATAACATCGATAAACATTTACGTCGATATTTGTCATTGTTAGAAAAAAGCAATTTCTGTTAGTCTTGTTTTTTATAACCTTTACCTAAAAAATCAAGGATGAATGATCTCGAGCGGAATAAAATCTCAATTTTCTGCAAGAAATGCATTATCTTAAAATGTTGCTGATAATGGCGTAATGAAAATTTTACATTTTCAGCGTGCCGACATTCAATAAAATAATTAAGTGACAAGCCATAATTGTCCAATTTAAGACTTAATGTTTTTCATTTAAGAAGTTATAGAAGACAGAAACACCACACTAAAATTTGCTGTCATGTATTCCTTTGTTAAAGTTCCTATAGAACCAACTAAGACTATAAATAACATATATTTATTGCTTCGCCTATACATCCATATAAACAAGTCATCGACCGAGGTTACACTTTATAAATCATTTAACTAGATGAACTTTTAAAAGATAATTCAGGACTGTCTTCCATACTATAAACACGCTTTGTTGTTGAACATGCTGGTTATGCTGTATGTGAAATAATGTCTAAGTATGCTTATTTCCTTCAGTATCAAGTATTAAGATAGCATTCACTATCAAAACCTAAAATTGCTATTACTTCCAGACGTTGTGGATATACTAGTAGCTCATTAAGACTGAAACTAATTGAAGAATGTAACCCTCTAGCTTGCAAATAATAATCACGTTTCACCAAGAATCAAGAGTGTACTTTGCCTTGGTGATAATTAACTTCTCTTTTAACAGCATACTAGTGACAAATGTTATGTAGCGTTTGGCGAATACAAACATAGGTATTTGTCTGATAGTCTTTTTAAAAACACATAAGTCTATTTAATTATACGATTAAGTAGATTTAGCATTTGGAACAATTAAAGATGAAGATATCCTTATATAATTTACATTTGATTGGAATTGCAAATTTAAAGTGGAACACAAATGTTTTGACTCGGATGTTAGTGTTATAATACCAAATACTACACATTTGTCATTACAAACAAATAAACTATTTTATTGTTATTTCATGTTCATTAACAATTTGTTGTGCAAACACTTACAGGTTAACCTGACGGGCAGAAACATGTTAACTACACGTGTATTGTTTCTGTACGGTTCTAGAAAGTCTAGAAAAAATCAGTACTGTTTGTGAGTCCAAATAGTATGAACATCAATGTTTTGTCTGGGTTTTGTTGCGTAATATTCTAGATCATTTGTGTAGGTTCAGTGGTCCAGTGGTAGAATGCATGCATAAGGATCGAGAGGTATCACTTGTCTGAAGGTTATTTCGGTAATTAAGGGTATCAAACAAGATTGTAAAGTCTGCTCAAACATGTATATGGAAGCAGACTTTTTAACCACACTTTAACTTTTTTAATTTATGCATGTAATACAAAAGAAGAAAATTATGAAAAAATAGATTAACTTAATTGTTAACGTTTATATGATTATATGTAAACGCTAAGATGCTTCATTGAATCTAACAATTGATGGAAATGTAGTTTCTATATTTGTTCTAACCAATCACAAAATGTACTTATAAGGTTTACCTATAAACACGCATTGACGAATTTGTATGTGTATCATTCACGCGGTTAGATTTTATGCAATCATTTTCTGTTTCAGAACTACAATCGAACAACAAGCAAAAAATCTAAAATGACCTTTTTATTATCTCTCCACATAATCAATATCAGATTCTGTTTGGAAGATCTTGACAATGGTTATATATCACATTAGACTGGACCGTAATTATAGTCTGTGAACGGTTATATGAACCTGTTATCAAATGTGACAAACCGTTCACCAGTCTGATACTGAGATTTTCCCGTAATCAGCATTTTAACAGTCGACCGTTACCGACCAAATTAGATGCTATATTTTGTGCGCTAGACGCCGTAAAATATCCTAAATAATTGTGTTGATACGGCGTTAAACCTAGTATAAAATAAATAAAATGTTTCTTTATGATATTGCAATATCATACATTTATATCCGTCATTCTGTCATGATTAGCAAAAAGGTGTGTAGTACGATAACACGACTATACGGACTTTTTTACCCCCTCGTTTATAAAACTTTATGGGAATTATTTTTCAATATTAGAATCGAAATAACATACAGTTTTTTATAGTTTGTTGAATGAAAAAACATACGCGCTTGTTTTGATGAGATTATTAAATAACTCGTGTTACAGTTTTCGATGTTTAATTTGGCACTTCAAACTTGTGCCTATGTTTTATTCATCGGCACACTATAGACAACTGTATGTTATCTCTTCATTAGTAGTCACACATCGTATTAATATAAGAAATAATTTTTAACAAACTTCAAAGCACCAATATCACAATATCAAAATACAATACAAAGGTATATACAATGTACTAACAGATTCCAAGAATAAAGTTAGTCTAAATATAAAGTTCTGTTACATTGCTGTTATGTCATCTTAAAGAAGACATTAAGTGTTGACGTCTATAGAATTATTTTGGACGTTAACCAGTCATTTCTTGGCTTAACCTAATCCCAAAACTGTCCATTCTATGTCTCTATGCCGTTAGGTAACTTTTATTTACGTATAAAAATGAAATAAAATACTGACTTGACTTGTCAGAGACAATTTTGATAAGACCTGTTCTTTATTCTTGGCATACTAAATGATTACTGTACGGTATGGCTTTTTCGAGATTATGTAATGCTCGTAAAATAAACTGGTATTGCGTGCAGTTCGTAGTAGAACATTATTATAAATACGTTCAATGTTGCACTTTTTTGAATTTAAACAATTATATTATGCCGGTCATTACATTTCTAAATATTCATAACCCGTTCACCAATACAGATTAGCGTATACTTTGACAACCATAGTCGCATGTCTTTGGACAAATGGATTATTTTTATACAAATAAGCCAGTTGTCCAAGGGCGTGGTTATCGTAGCCTCAGTGTAATGTCAATTATAGTCGATGGGACCTTATAAAGTTATTCTGAAACAAGTTTCGTAATCTCATGAACGTTTTAAATCTCTAAAATCACGACAAACATTCGTTTAGGTTATACTGAATCAGCAAAACGGAACAATTGCTTATTTTTATCGTTGTCCAATCAATTTGGATTATTTTCTAAGTAAAATGAAATTAGAAAAAAATTCCTCCAAGTATTGAATGTATTAGAATGATTAGATGTATTCCCAAGGCAGTCACTGTAGAAAAATACTTGAATGAACATGATGCTATCTGGACATTAACAGATAGGTTTTCATTTAAAGTAGTCTATGTTTCTGTTTCTGTGCATGTTAAAATATACAAACAAACTAGATAATGAATCGAGGAGAGACATCATCTCTGAAATATCATAGTAGAAGTCACACAGTTGAAAATTCTAATAAAAATATGGCCGTTTCTACACAATATTGTCAATCACCCTTATATGTTGTATTGTATTCTGTGGTACGCATAATTGAATTATCATGAGTGTTATAACCGTGTATGATAACACGTAGTTTTGAGCTGAATCAGATTGAACAGCTACTTAACGTTCTGTCATGAGCCAATTTTTGCCTAGTCCGTTTATGATCATTAACTGTAGCCTTATATACCAAATAGTTTATCAACTCATGGATTTATAATAACTATATAATTTTTTGCTTTCAGTTTTAGTATTAAGCCTCAACATCTAGCATTCAGCACGTTGTTGTATTAAAATCTATTGATTAAGGAGTTCAGATTCCTTCCATGCGTGTATTATGTCATAAAATAAGACACGAAGAAGGATATAAAATGTAATATCACACAGCAAAAGGAGCAGTTCAAAGAAACTGTATGCATCAGAAAATCTCTCGATATTCATGTCATATGACTTTATTGTTCATATAAATACACGACTGCAGTTACAAATTATATATTTTCATTTTAGCAACCATTGCATTAAGTGAAACATATACGTCATTACTAATTGTGAATTATTTCAAACTAGCATAGATATATCACACACCGTCGACAATAAAATGTGTTGTTTCGATCTAGAAAGTAGAAATATTGCCAACGCATATAGGCTTACATGTACACCATACTGGAGTAGACTCCAATCAAGTTATATCTATATAACTATATAAGTTATATCGTATATCTATAAATGATCATATTTTTTATTAGTTTATGTTAGAATTAAATAAGGCTAGTGCGTTTTAATTTGCTTTTAAACATAACTTAAGAGTGATCATGAATGATCAGATTCTATTTTGATGAAAAATATTATCAAAATCTATACTTGTAAACTGCTTATATATACAACGCTTTATTCGAGAAAATTAATCGAGAAAACCACTAGAACATCTAATTTGGACGACGAAATGGTCGTCCGTAAAAATGGCTGATTGCGCAAAATCTGTAAATCAAGAAAATCAGACTGGTTAACGGTTTGTCACATTCAATAACAGGTTGATATAATCGTCTACAGACGTAATTATAGCCCAGTATAATGTGATATATAACCATAGTCAGTAGTTCTAGCTTCTAAGAATAATTTGTGATTGATTATATAGTAAGCTAATAAAAAGGACATTATAGCTTGATTGCTTGTTGTTTGATAATAGTTTTGAAATAGAAAATGATTGCACAGAACCTAAAAGTGTTAATGATGCAAATGACTTTTTTCGGCGATGCGTACATAGACTTTGTGATTGTAGTTTGCGATTTGTTAGAGCAACAGCAAACACAGAAAATAAGATATTTTACAAAATGTTATCTTTGTTGTTTTTGTTTTCGTATTTTTGTTGAATAATTCAAAAACGTTTAAGATTTGCGAGGATATTATTAACTAAACGCTTTATACCATGATATGTGATGTCATCGGTGACTGCAACCAAAGATCTGTAATTGCAAGAAACTCTGGTGAATGTTTTAAATACTTAATTGTGCTATTATAACTATTGAAAACGAAGCTCTAATTCTATTTGCTAAATGTGCAGATTTTGTTTAGATTTAGTCCTAAATGATATTATTCGCTTTTTGATAGATCTAGGGTTACATAATGGCAAACACATGGTACTAGTATTGTAATTGGAGCGTGCATACCTAATTCACTAGCAAATAGTACTTAAATCTTTTTGACCAGTTGATAAGGAAACTTGTTACGCTGATATTCAATAAGTAAAAAATATACATACATTTGCAATCAAATGAATTTATCAAACAGGAAAGTTATCTGACAATCTAAGTTATCATTTTTATTCTTTTTTTTGCTAGGTTTAACGCCGTGTCAACACAATTTAGGTCATTTTACGGCTTCCACTGCACCTATTCTAGCTTTCCTGGACCCTTGTCTATAACCAGTACTCACCTACCCTTCTATTAGGCTAGAATCTTCTCCATATTATCTAATCAATGGAGGAAAATTGACTTTATTGTCAAATTTTCATGGAAGGGTATAACTTCCTCGGGTGGGATTTGAACCCGTACCCCCTTTTGGACACGAAATTCCAAATCCCAGTGCGCTACCAACTGCGCTATCGACCCTGGTTCTCTATGTTATCAAAAATATACATGAAACCAATAAGAAAAATAAAATCATTTATAGATATATGACATTCACTCAGACGAACACTTGTGTTTATTCAGTGTCGAAATAGAAACATGCAGCTTATTTCCATTGCAATTAACACATGTGTTGTTATCATCAAAATTGTAGGGACATTAAAAAAAGATTGAAATACCAAATGTGTCTTTGTTTGTAAAACGCTTTCGTCTATCTATCTCTAATACTGATCCTCATTGACAAATCCATCAAACTTACTGATAGTCTCACATTGCAGTTTGATACAAACATTTCCCTAGTGATTAGTTATAAAAATCAACGAATGTCCTTACTTGTGCAGGCCAAACTATCATGTTTATGTGTAAGACTGACCACAGACAATGTTTATCAAACGTCGTATGACATTTATTACTCGTCAAGGGATTTGGAAGCATTGCGTTTAGAAAGTCAACTATAATACTTAAACATGTGCTACTATTTTGTGTTGCATTCTGAAAAGCAACAAGATGTATATCACTTGATGTGTCCGTTCATTTTGCATTTAACAAATTCAACGTGACAACTTTTAGACGATCTTGTATATTTATGACATGAACAACTAAGAATTAGTGATAATTTTAGGACAGTTTTACCAACTAAGAAGACTTTTTTTGTAAATTGATTAATCATTTCTTTTTTCATTTTGTATTATTCATTCATTATGATCATATCTAAATTCAAATAAATTAAGAAATGCGTTACCAGCATGTTATTATTTGGATATCATAAGTTTTTGATTATCTAATTAAACAGTAAAGTATATATTACGTGTGTGATGAATGGTAGTACCAAATCATGTGCATTCTAATTAATGTAAGCTACGGAATTAAACATCCACACAGAAATTTTGTTTAAAGATTCAAAATACGCTGAAAGACTGAGAATATATACTGTATTTCTGTTTAATTCAATGTGAATTTCAAATAAATTAAATTTGACAGTTTAGTATAAAGCTTGTGATACAGGCGCTTTTTATGCGCTTTATGTTTGAAATAAGCCTGAGAGGTAATGTTGGTATAATTGCAGCGATTTTTGCAGAAATTATACCGGACTAGGTAGAAACAAATAAGACTGACTGTTTAACGCTTTGTAACATTCAATAAAAAGTTCAACTTACAGTCCATAAAACTTAATTGTAGTCTACTCGAATATGATATACATGTTGGCCTATATGCGATGGCAACCATTCTACTTTAAAATTGCAAACAATAGTTTTTATTGTCGACGATATGTTATTAACTGTCTATTTACTTTACTTTAAATTTATGTTGATTCACAGTAAGTAATAATGTATATCTTTTATTCTATGCAATGTTCGGTATTCCTATAAAATATAGCTGCAGTCATGTAATAATAATTATGTGAGAAATAAATTCCTATGACATGAATATCGAGAGATTTTCTGATGCATACAGTTTCTTTGAACTGCTCCTATTGCTGCGCGATATTATATTTTATATCGTGCTTCTTGTCTAATTTTATGTCACAATTTACGCATTTGAAGAATCTAAACTCCTTAATCGATATTTTTATGCTTTTATACAGCAACGTGATGAATGCTAAATGCTAAGGCTTAATACTTAAACTAAACAGCAAATATATAGGTCGTACAAATCCGTGAGTTGATACACCATTTGTATATTAATCTACAGTGTGTTATGATCGAATACTGATAACACACACATTGGCTCATGACAAACCTTTAAGTAGCTTTTCAACCTGATTCAGCTCATCACTACGTGTTGATTAGCATTTCAGTAATGTAAATACACGTATGCAAACGGACAAATATATATGCACTAACATACATTAGAAATCATTTTCAACAGTCCATAACGCCATCAGCGCCATGCTTTATACACGCATTGTATGATTTTGACAAAACATTTGTAACAACAAATCGTATGTTTATTTTAAGTGTCAAACTATTCATGTTTCATGCTGTAAGTACACGTACTTTGATTCTTTATTCAATAAACATAAGGCATGACGCCTAACAGTTTACATGTTATGTATATAAATAGAACATAAATACAATACAATAGTAAATATATATGTGGTATGAAAACATTAAATGTTTTAAATCGGTAATGGCGTACAAATATAAATACAGCAATGACGAGGAAAGCGCAAAACACAATTTAGCAATTATAAGATTAAGAATTGATTGAAACGAATTTAAACATATACAACAATGTCTCTTAATTTAAAACTTTTGTAAATACAAACAGCTCAGTTTTGAATAGTATAAGAATCGGTAGATGAAAATAGTACCAAAAATTGATGTATATTTGGACGTTTCCAGAAGTAACCATCTGTATATTTATTTTTTCTTTAACTCAAATACAATGAGCATTCTAATATAAAATGAAACTCCTCTTCTAAATTTCCACAAAATTTACCTTTACGTTCTTGCCGTGGTACTTCATTCCAACTTCCTACTTCTATTTCTAATCTATGACTTGTCATTGATATTCTAGTAAAGGAAAATCTATATTTTTGTATGTGAATAATGTTAAAATATGGTTTGAATTCAAATTTAGCAAATAATCAATAAGTGCTAGCTCAAGAGGATTCATTTATTTCGGCAGTGTGTACATCAAGTTTTAGTACATCTAGATTAAGAAATGCTATTAATTGTTAATTCTCTCAACTTGTTGAAATGTGTGGATCTTATTCTACATTTAGTATGATAATTTTGTTGTGGTTGTTAAGAATACAAAAACTTAAGACTTTTTTAAAGGTGTTGGATATTTTGGGAAGATTCTTGAAGATTCTATTCTCTTTATTGTTTGTAAATAAATACATATATGTGTGGTTAAGGAAACCTTTCGTGGAGCTCAAAACATTGAATTGAGTTTGTTCATGTATTTTCGTTTTCTTTATTCTTTCTGCGGATTAATAAGTATTTACCAGCTGATATTTGGTTAGACAATTGAAATATGTATAAACAGTTCTATTACTATTCATTGTGTGGGAAATTTTGAATGCTCACAGGATCATTTTTTTCGGACATTTTATTTTTACATTGTACTAAATAATACTGATTTGATTGTCGTTTATGTTTAAATTAACAATTATAAAATCAACAATATTTGTTGTTCGTTGTTCCTCAGTTACTGACAAGTATAGTGCGACAATATTAACCTGAGCTTGAACTACCTAATTATTATAATTACATACTTTACTTACACTTTATCGTGAGTTTCTGAATGCGTGTAAACGGTTATTATACGTGTCTTTAACAACCTATGTGACTATAAATGAATTTTGTAAAGAAGGCATTTTCTTGTACTTATAATTTTGGAACCATTCATTTTGGGGGAAAACCCGTACGTCCGCAAAAGTATGGCACAGTTTCAAAGTATCTATTATTATGAAAACAAAATTGATTGCTTAGTACGTGTGTTTTTCGAAAGCTTCTGATAAAGTGCGATTTACAAACGAAGACAAAAATAGACATTAACTGAGTTTAATATATTCTTGCATAAAGGTCAAGCTAGGGTTAATATTGTCAGAATATAACAATGTTTAATGATCGCCTTATGACATGTATCACTCGTATGGAGAATCGTGTTTTGAAGATCCAGTGAGACTAATTTATCAAATTTTACGGTATGATTGTCACTAGTAATGCTATTTCTAATGTGCATTTATCAAATTTTGTATAAACGCATTTTTCATGATTTAATCATTGGCACGAATGATATAACATCATTAAAATCTACTGAAAACAATACTGTCGGTCACTTCATGCAGAATGAAATTCCATTCCAAATGTTAGCTCTTATAATGGATGACTGACCTTGATTGGAATAAAATCTGAAATGCATTAACATGTTGTTCTTGCTGATTTGACAATAATCGTTGAATTTCACGCAATGACGCCATTAATTCAGAAAATTTACTACTTTTAGAAATGTCTGATAATGATGTAATGAACACGTCGTCAAAAAAATTGTTTTGTTCATTAATTTTCCACCAACGTATTCTATTTAATCTAAAATCTAAATTTTTAAACCTTTTTCTGAATAAAACGGTTTTTATCAAACCAAAACAAAGCCGACATTTTAACTATTTTGACTGGAAAGTATTAAGAACGATTTGAGTTGAGAGATATTAAAAGTATTAGTTCACAGATTTGGTTAATTTGTTTCTATATTTTTTTAAATACCATTCAGCGTCTGTAATTGTGTCCAAAAAAATCTAAATATTTTAAGACAAACTGACCAAAAGGTTGCAAGAAAAATACAATTAAAGTCACAAAATTGCACTAAAAGTGTCTATGTCGTGACATTTGGGGTAGAAGATTTACTACATTGTAATTGTAACACCATCATTTGTAATTGTTTGACAATTTGTCCTAACTTGTCATTGTCGAAGCACTAATTTCCTTCTTCCAAAAATTGTTTCCTTACAATTTGGATAGTTTCATATAAAGCCGATATTTAAGTAGAAATCTGTGACTATTTTTTAAATATACTTTAATATTACTAACATAATTATCATCTAGTAAATATATGAATGCTTACATAAGTAACAATAGAAAGATGTCCAAATATTTAGGAAAACATATAATAATTATTGATAATAATATGACAACAGGAGTAATTAATATACAGTTAAAAATGAACGATACAATCTAAAACGTACATAAATTGCTTGAGAAATTTTTGATACTAGTGAATTGGTATAATTATAAAAAAAAAAGTAATTGCATTTTATAGTCTAAGTTTCATGCTTACACACGTTCACCGACTTTACAGCTATTACCCCAGGTCATTGGGCTACTGGTATCTATCTATCAATCTCCCTGGGGAGTCTTTTTACTCCGCTTTTTAGTGCAGCCGACAAATTGGCGCAACGGAATTATACCACCCTCGCAGGTACCCATTTACACCTGGGTGGAGTGAAGCAATCGCAGGTAAATTTCTTGCTCAAGGAAATTAGCAGTGCCCCTAGTGGGATTCGAACCCAGGACCTCTCGATCCCTAAGCGCGCGTCCTACCACTGGACTACTGCTCCTATTAATTATGTTATTTTATATATACACACTGCATAACCCTATACAAACAGCTGTTTAGACTGCTTAGAAAATGCTGAAATGGTTCGTATCACAAGTAGTTATTATTTATGCGAAATGCATTTCAAATAAATGAAATTTGACAGTTAAGTATTAAGAGTGTAAAACAGACGTCTTTTGTATGAAATAATAATGAGAGATGATAATAACGTTTTTGAATAAGATATTTTACATAACTCTTGATTTTGAAATAATGACTGCATAAGCATAGACATTACGTACTAAATGAAATATCCATCAAGTAATTAAACAGTTATGCATGTTCTAATTGTTTAATCGTGATGTTACATGCATGTTGAACAACATTTAAGATAAAATATATGGTAAAATCACTTGAAAATAATCTTCATTCTGTATAGATTGTTCAGAGTTATTTAAACTACCGTGTTAGCAAAGTGGGTCACTCTTTTGTGCAAGCAGAACTATAAAACTATATTTATTAACTTTGCATGACCTTAATTGCGATGCTACACTTCAGTACTTGGTAAAACTTTCTGATATTTTTTTTTCCCATCCCTAATTTCAAGATAAGATTTACATTCTTTATAACAGAAGTCAAAACCTTTACAGTATGTTTAAAGAGTCAGATTTTTAGTACAATATTAGATATAGTGCGACAATATTAACCTGAGCTACCTCATTATAATAATTACACACTTTACTTACATTAAATCGTGATGTGCCGTATGTGTGTATACGATTATACATATGTTTATAACAGCCCATGTGACTATAAATCAATTTAGTAAACATGGCATGTTATTGTACTTTTTATTTGGTCATATTCATATTGATATTAGTTTATGGGGAAACATGTAAGTCCCAAATATTGTGACAAAGTCTGAAAGTATTTATTCTTATGACACAAAATTAATTGTTCAGTAAGTGCATTTTGCCGAAAGCTTCCGATAAAGTGCGATTTACGAACGATGATAAAAAATACTGTAAACATTGAGTTTAATATATTCTTGCATAAAGGTCAAGCTCAGGTTAATATTTTCGGACAATACATACATGTAATACATGTATTTAGAATTTTGTCATAGTTTCAAGTTCTTAGTTCATGTGTTATTTTCTTGATTCAGAATTATATTTATTTTATATAATATCAAACAAATCTAACACTCCTATCTATAACTTACCAGTTCAATTATTCACAATATTATAAAGACAAAATTCTTGGTAATCAGCAGAGACCGGTGACTACATTTGATGTACGTATATATTAATAGATAGAAACATTTCTTTGGCAAATACTACAACACAATTTATGTCTTATTTGTTCATCTTATGTCAAGAAACAAAATGTGATTTATCTAATTTGATAACATTAATAATGTGTTTATACGTTGCGGCGATCACGTATAATCTTATTAACTACTCAACGATGATACATTCGAAGTTTTTTACGACAGAAGCATGTGACCACATATACCACCTTCAGCTTGAGATAAGCTTATCTTGTTTTTTATGTCATAATTATGCATACTTACGAGGTTTTCATAGAAATCGTACTTAATATTAGACGAAATTTATTGGCGCTTATATCACGTAGCTGGTTCATTATTAGATATATAATGTCGTGATAAACCCAATTTATGATATTTACCAATGCCAGAATTTGCATTTCACGGAATAGATTTAATCAGAAACGTGCTTGTTAGACGATTAGGACTTTTTTCTAAAAATCTCTACAACTTGTAAGCACAGCAATAAAAACGTCTACGCTACTTTTTGAAGTGGTCCATGGATGCCAAAGGCAAAAGCTCTGTGAACATTATAGCGAATAACCGTAGATATATTGCTTTATTTATTGACATAGCTTACACTTACGTAACATGAATGCTCGTTATGTTTCGTGATTTCTCGAGCTATATCAGATATTAAAGGTAACCTATCTAGTATAAGGATCATTATAACGATGTTGCGGCTATAACGGTTTAGCTTGCGGATAAAACAAATCGTTAAAAGTTTGATATATTATTATTTATCACTATCCAGTACCGAACTATACAATTTTAAATGAAGCCTGCAGTAATCTTAATGGACCTAAACTGTGGATTATCGTTCAATTCGATAAAACATCACAAATAGGTTCTTATGAAAGTCCTTTTTAAAAGTAAAAGCCATAGTAAAGTTACAGAACGTGTGGCTCAATCCAATTTGGTACAATGTATATTGAGCTCGAACACTAATTGTGAAAAATAGCCAGTGAAAAATCATTAAAACACAAAAGGCAGCATGTATATTCATACAATGAGCTAAGCATTGAAACACATTGAATTTAATGTTTTGAAAGACTTCTGTATATGTCTTAAATTTAACCACAGCCAACCATTTGTTCAATTTTAAAGACAAGATCCAGAACTAAAATCCGTTTTCAGACATTTAACATTTCTTGCCGTAATTTATAGATACAAACAGCAATGAATACTTATCACAGCTTTTCTGTTTTATTGTCATTTACTAAGTTTCATTTCGTTAAGTTGAAAGACAATTTATTTCTGTCTGGTAGGAACACAGCTCTTAAAAATCTGTCTGGAATACAGAAGTGTTTTAGTAATATTAGTTTAAACGAATTGATGCCATCTTTCTATAAAGTGAAGTCTTCTCCCTAAGGGCAATCAGACGACAGTGGGAGAGTCTATCTAGCTAACTTTTATAAATGAATTCATTTTCAGTTTATCTCGAGGAATTCTGATTTAATATCCAACATTCTTGTACACTGGAAAGTGTTATATCAGTCAAGAAAGCTACAACAAAGCTAAAACAATGTGTTAATGAATTACACTTTGGGAATAACTGATAAAAATGGACCAGTTTGCCCAGGAGAAATATAATTAATATGTGAAGACAACAAGAGGAAGAGAGAACTTGTCGTCAGAAACAAATTTGAGTATTTTTTTAGTAGAAGATTCAATATTAAACCTACAACGGATTGTCAATGTTAATAATAGGTATCATTTTTTATAGTTCAGAGAAAATTTTATATTTTTCTATGGTGTTAAATTCATTCACTAAAATTACTGTTCCTGTTTGGTACATGCACACGCATCTTTGGGTAAGGCTGGGTGCGATCTGTTTTCGTATCAAGAATGTACAAAATTTTATTTTTGTTATACATTTATAACTTCTAAAGTATCTTTGATTGTTTATTAAAGTAAAATATCTAAATGTCTCAACAAAAAGTAACCACAACCAACCAGTTGTTGAATTTTAAAGATGAGATCCAACAACAAAAATTCCGCTTTCAGACATTTTACATTTTTACCGTAATATATATATAGAAAAAGCAATGAATACTTATCACAGCTTTTCTGTTTTATTGTCATTTACAAAGATTCATTCCGTTAAGTCGAAATACAATTTATTTCTGTCTGGTAGGAACACAACTCTTAAAAATCTGTCTGGAATACAGAAGTGTTTTAGTAATATTAGTTTGAACGAATTGATGTCGTCTTTCTATAAAGTGAAGTCTTCTCCCTAAGGGCTGTCAGACGACAGTGGGAGAGTCTATCTAGCTAACTTTTATAAATGAATTTATTTTCAGTTTATCTCTAGGAATTCTGATTTAATATCCAACATTCTTGTACACTGGAAAGTGTCATATCAGTCAAGAAAGCTACAACAAAGCTAAACCAATGCGTTAATGAATTACACTTTGGGAATAACTAATAAAATGGACCAGTTTGCCCTGGGGAAATATAATTAATATGTGAAGACAACAAAAGGAAGGGAGAACCTGTCGTTAGAAACAATTTTATTGTAAAAGCTTCTGATTAGAAGAAGAATTAATATTAAACCTACAACGGATTGGAAATTCATTATCAGAGAAAATGGATGCACCGTGAATGGCAAACACGTTTAAAAAAAGAATTCTTAAAATTATTCGTGGGGCTTCTCATTCGTAGTTTTGAAATATGGGAACCAAGTGACAAAATGACAGAAGTGGGAACAGCAGGCATGTGTCGGTGCATCATAAACCCATTGAAATGCTTACAACTTGTCTTTTTCATGAACGCATTTTCCGGTTTTCTTTCCTTTTTCTGTCTGCAAATATGGA
Organism: Mactra quadrangularis; assembly: GCA_025267735.1. Lineage (NCBI taxonomy): Eukaryota > Metazoa > Mollusca > Bivalvia > Venerida > Mactridae > Mactra > Mactra quadrangularis. The sequence continues at coordinate 22,407,548 of CM046311.1, read as the reverse complement.
CTAGACAGACCATTATTTCTAAGGCCCTAACATATTGTATCTTCTGATCAGTTCATTAGCATTAATTTATTGATTGTAATGTATAATTCTATACAACTTTTGAAATATGCATAGTTCGGACGAATGTGTCTTAGTGAACAATGCATTTCCCCGGATACTTTAGATAACTAATTGCAGACAATGCCAATACTAAAGAAATAAATATCACGAATGCTTTATTCCTAGCGGGAAACCTGACAGATACTTTTTTGACAATCAAGACATTGTTTTAAATATTGACATAATAACAACGTTGTCAAAGTTAATTATATCTTTCACTTTTTATAGTCCAGAGAAAACTTTATAATTCTGCCATGTTGTAAAATCCATTCCCTAAAATTACTTGTAAGGGTCATGTTTGAAAAAATGCACTCGAATGTTTGAATAAGACTTGATAAAGTCTGTTTTCGTATCACAATGTACAAAATTATATTTCTATTATTCATTTAAATCTTCTGAAATATCCTCGTTTCTTTAAAAAAGTGAAATGAAATATCTTAGTGTCTCAACTTAAATGTACCCACAGCCAACCAGTTGTATAAATTTTAAGACAAACTTCAGACATTAAAATCCGCTTTCAGACATTTAACATTTCCTACCGTAATATACAGATAGTGAAAGCAATGAATACTTATCACAGCTTTTCTGTTTTATTGTCATTTACAAAGATCTATTCCGTTAAGTTGAAAGACAACTTATTTCTGTCTAGTAGGAACACAACTCTTATGTCTGAAACACAGAAGTGTTTTAGTAATATAAGTTTAAACAAATTGATGTCGTCTTTCTATAAAATGAAGTCTTCTCCCTAAGGGCTGTCAGACGACAGTGGGAGAGTCTATCTAGCTAACTTTTATAAATGAATTCATTCTCAGTTTATCTCTAGGAATTCTGATTTAATATCCAACATTCTTGTACACTACAACGTGTTATATCAGTCAAGAAAGCTACAACAAAGCTAAAACAATGCGTTAATGAATTACACTTTGGGAATAACTGATAAAAATGGACCAGTTTGCCCAGAGGAAATATAATTAATATGTGAAGACAACAAAAGGAAGGGAGAACCTGTCATTAGAAACAATTATGTTGTGAAAGCTTCTGAGTTGAGAAGAAGATTTTATATTAAACCTACAACGGACTGGAGAATAATTATCAGAGAAAATGAATGCACCATGAATGGCAAACACTTTTACATAAAGAATTCTTAAAATTATTCGTGGGGTTTCTCAGTCGTGTATTTGAAATATGGGAACCTAGTGACAAAATGACAGAAGTGGGAACAGCAGGCATGTGTCGGTGCATCATAAACCCATTGAAATGCTTAAAACTTGTCTTTTTCATGAACGCATTTTCCGGTTTTCTTTCCCTTTTCTGTCGGCAACTTTATACTAGACAGACCATTATTTCTTAGGCTGTAACATCTTTTATCTTCAGATCAGTTCATTAGCATTAATTTATTGATTGTAATGTATAAATTCTCTACAGCATTTGAAATACGAGGAAAAAAAACTCGTATGCATAGTTCGAAAGAATGTGTTTCAGTGAACAATGTATTTCCCCGGATACAACGGATTCCTAATTGCAGACAAGGCCAATACTAAAGCAATAAATTCTATGAACGCTATGCTCCTAGCGTGAAGAAACTTGACAGAGACTTTTTAAAAGTAAAGTCATTGTTATAAATATTGACATAATAATAACGTTGTCAATGTTAATTATATATGTTTCACTATTTTTATAGTTCAGAGAAAACATCATATTTTTCCATGGCGCAAAATTCATTTACTAAAATACGTGTCCAGTTTGGTAGATGCACACGCATGTTTTGGTAAGACTGGGCGCGATCTGTTTTCGTATCACAAATGCTCAAAATTCGATTTCTGTTATTTATTCTAAAACATCAAAAGTAGCCTCGCTTTTATGCATTAACTATTTCAAATTGTCTAACATTTAATTTAACCACAGCCAACCATTTGTTTAAATTTAAAGACAAGATGCAAACACTATAATTCGCTTTCAGACATTTAACATTTCTTGCAGTAGTATATAGATAGAAAAAGCAATGAATACTTATCACAGCTTTTCTGTTTTATTGTCATTTACAAAGTTCTATTCCGTTAAGTTGAAAGACAATTTATTTCTGTCTGGTAGGAACACAACTCATATGTCTGGAACACAGAAGTGTTTTAGTAATATTAGTTCAAACGAATTTATGCCGTCTTTCTATAAAGTCAAGTCTTCTCCCTAAGGGCAATCAGACGACAATGGGAGAGTCTATCTGGCTAACTTTTATAAATGAATTTTATTTTTAGTTTATCTCGAGGAATTCTGATTTAATATCCAACATTCTTGTACACAAGAAAGTGTTATAATAGTCAAGAAAGCTACAACAAAGCTAAAACAATGCGTTAATGAATTACACTTTGGGAATAACTGATAAAAATGGACCAGTTTGCCCTGGGGAAATATAATTAATATGTGAAGACAACAAGAGGAATGGAGAACCTGTCGTTAGAAACAATTTTGTTGTGAAAAGTAGAAGAAGATTTTATATTAAACCTACAACGGACTGGAGATTCATTATCAGAGAAAATGAATGCACCATGAATGGCAAACACTTTTAGATAAAGAATGTCTTTAACTTATTCGTGTGGCTTCTCAGTCGTGTATTTGAAATATGGGAACCTAGTGACAAAATGACAGAAGTGGGAACAGCAGGCATGTGTCGGTGCATCATAAACCCATTGAAATGCTTAAAACTTGTCTTTTTTATGAACGCATTTTCCGGTTTTCTTTCCTTTTTCTGTCGGCAACTATGGACTAGACAGACCATTATTTCTTAGGCTGTAACATATTTTATCTTCTGATCAGTTCATTAGTATTAATTTATTGATTGTAATTTATAAATTCTATACAGCATTTGAAATATGCATAGTTCGGAAGAATGTGTCTCAGTGAACAATGTATTTCCCCGGATACAACCGATTCCTAATTGCAGACAAGGCCAATACTAAAGCAATAAATTCTATGAACGCTATATTCTTAGCATGAAGAAACTTGACAGAGACTTTTTAATAGTCAAGTCATTGTTATAAATATTGACATCATAATAACGTTGTCAATGTTAATTATATGTTTCACTTTTTATAGTCAAGAGAAAACTTTATATTTTTCTATCGTGTAAAATTCATTCATTAAAATCAGAGGTCCGGCTTTGTACATGCACACGAATGTATGAATATGGCTGTAGCTATAATGAACGTTTTCCATAAAATCTTGATAGTATTGTCATTTATTTTTATATCACAGTCGTTACCATTGAAGTTACCATTGAATATCACGTTTATAGTTGCTATTTTATTTCTCGTCTTTTTCGTAATATATATAATCAGTATAAAATGTATGTTATTGGATTACATTGTAAAATAATAGGATTTATACAAAATTAAATATCATGCCACAAATACTAATTATTAAATTGTAAATATTTAGATAAATAAAAATAAATGATATTTGTAAGCATTAAATACGCTTTACAATCATAACTTGTTTTAAAAACTCTTTTGACTAGTTTTGATATTTGAGGTTTCAGCAGTGCAACGTACTAGCTACATGGCCATCCACTGTCATTAAAATACTCTAATGAACGTATATTGTTTCATTAACAATGTGAGCCCCTTATGGGTACATGGGAATTATGTTAATGCCAATGGAATCCTATTTTAGATTTATGTATTCTTCTCATGTTAAATTACATAATGCTTTCCCATATCGGTATTTAGTTTGCAATGTTTTTCTCTTTCACTATTTTATTATTGAAATGACAATACTGTTTTAAAAATTATGAGTTATGTTGCGAAGATTTAAAACAACCCAACATTAGTCCCAGTTGGTTTATTAAAATATGCAAATTTATCGTTAGAAGGATTAAACTACGATAGTTTTGACATTTTTGTGACTTTCTCAAAGGATGCATTACAACGTTCAACATGATGTATTGATTTTCTATTTTAATCATAACCGTTAGGGTCCCCCTTTTTAAATACGAGACCCTAACCCCTTAAGAAATATTATTCAGTCATGCAATCTTTCAATTATTGTCAGGACATTCTCTATGGAGTAATTTGTCATGTGTTTGGAGGGGAAGTCATAATGAGTTAAAACTTCACTATCTTAGTCTTAAACAGTCCCTAGTAACTGTCAATGAGTCATCGAGAAATAGTCGAAAATTCCTTACAATCGTCTAAATTACTTTAAGAGCACCCAGAGTCCCCAACTGTTGGTTCCACAATTCTGAGAGGAATTTCAGGAATGTCAAAACGAGGCTAATAAATTCAAAATACGTGTTGATAGAAGAATGTCTAATCATGTAATCTTGAAGGGTTCTAAAGAACTTACCCCTTCTGGTCCCAAATTTGTTAATTACTAATTGCGAAGATGGGCACGTTATTTTCTCCCAAAATGAGTCATTTGTCGAGCGTTTTCGAGTGTTTTTCTGACAGTTTCGACTATGGATGACACGCGGCACGAAGATAATTACACTAAATTTTGGAATGTAATCAAACCCCTTAAGGGTCTTAATACAAACCTAATCCCCTAAAATTTCACATAACTGTTTTCTAAACACATTTTTTCATGTAACATATTTCACATATCAAATTAACACCTTAGCGTTAAGCCTTACTTATCAAATTAAGGGTATGGCTACAATGCCAATTTTAATTTGGGTTTACACCATATAATTATATGTTTACGTTTGCACTACTTGAAATTTAAAAAAAAATATCAAGTTGTGTTAAAATTGCTACTATATTTTAGCGGCGCATGATTGGTTTTTTGTTTTCTTTTTGTAATACAGCTACAAAATTCTTCGGAAATTTTAAAACCTCGGGATCATTTGGATTTTGATATTTTGGGGGAAAGAAAGTAGTCCTCGTAGATATATTATGCTCAATTCATTGTCATTCAATCGTTTGACTGGAAAGAGAAATTAGCGACATTTTGCTGTCCTTATTAGTAGCTGTTGTAGATCAAGAAACTTTAGATCCAATTAAATACAAATAGTACAACATTATTTCAACATAAGACGTTTGGATTATTTAACATATTTGCTATAAACAACTTTTTTCTTCATTCAATAATCTAATAAAGAATCACACGCACGTATTTTAGTTTTTGCTAATTTGTGCCAAACAGTTGTGTATTTTTATATTAACTAATCTTACTTTTATCATGACATTCGTATAAAAAGTTTCTAACATGAAATGTTATAGTAAACCTGACGAATTGGAAGATATTAAGAGGTGCGTGAAGTCTGCTATATATTGTCTATTAAATTATTAAAAGTCTATCCAGAAGTCAACTCAAAATGTTTCAGAAGTCTATTTCATTAAAATGTTTATTCAGATGTCAATTCGCGGAAACATAGCCTGCATTTCTGTTTCGGAAGTCTATTTTATAAAAAAAGCCTATTCAGAAATCTATTCGCGGAAACATATCTTATATTTAGAAATTCATTGAGACGTCTAATACAGTATTATATACACAAACATGTGTGGTCTCTACATCCAGCCATTGTCTTATATATCTTACATAAATGTCATATCAAAGACTAGGTATGTAATGGTTCTCCTTGTTGCTTCTATAGATTATTATCTATACCATCTCTTCCCTATGTTGTTTATGTTGTTTTTGTTTGTTTTGATATATATGTTTCATATGTATTACATGCACTGATATACAATGAGACATTTCACTAGCAAAGCGTAGGATTTAAATCACGAACAGTCAATATTAATGGAAAGTTGTGGGGATAAATTGGAATATTATGATACCGTTTAAAGATATTTTATAATACAGAAGAAGTGTCTGAATCAAAGTTCAAATTTATCCTGCAACGTTGAGTATCGTTGCATTTTATAATATACAAGCGTTTTAATACAAATGTAAGAAACCATTTGGGAAACTGTTCTTGTATTCGAAATTTTGATGCGCTACAAATCCGCTAAAATCCTGGTAATAAATACAATGTAGTATAAGTGGGCAGTGTTTCTTTAAATATATAAGCTACCACTTTAACCTTGAATTGTTCTATTCTTTAGTGTGTGTTATTGTTGTTGTTTGAAAACTTCAACCAATCTCTAATAGGCCTGATACAGTTGAAACTGTCGTGCAACATCCGGAACTGTTGCCGGCTTTGTGGAAGGGTTGGTGAGCACCGATTATAGACAAGGGTTCCAGAAAGCTAGATTAGGTGCTTTGGTGGCCTTAGAATGACCTAAATTCGTGTTGACACGTGGTTAAAACAAGTATAATATAAAAGAAACTGCCGAGCAAATGGATTAATCTGAACTAGAATACTAAAACACTAATACACCTTTTGATGGTTAGACAGATACGTATTACAACATGAAACCAAAGCTACATTTAAAGGAACTAATAAAGATCTAGAGATGTTTCAGTTTCATTAATTCTGAAATGTCTGCCACAATAACATGGATGTAAAAGATAAAACCATCCATTGTTTCTTCAGTGCTAGACGTAATATTTGATGTAATTTATGTAAAATGCCAAATTTAATCTTTCTATGTAATTCAAAGGTGATACCAATCACGATTCCAGCTTTGAAATAAACTTTTTTGTGAGCTAGCGCTGGGTTCAGTTTTCAATCATGCCATCTTAACAGAGACATCGGTTATTTGTAACCGACCTATGTAGCTTCGATGCCAAGAGGAAAACGAGGGAAAAAAACGACATAAACTTGTTAACATTGCAGGGTTTCACAACTTAGACGGCAGAAAATTCAATTACAACCAGCGATGTCTTGAAAACTAAGAAACTACAGACTTAAACTATGACAGTCTTCTAGAGTCTAACACAATTAGGATTGTGTCGAGTGTGCAGAATTATCACACGTAATCTGACATGGGAACAATGCGGACGTTTTAAAACATTATCTTATTCTACAAATGTATGCATTGATTCTCACTGTAAAAGCTAAATAAATGCAAAAGCTTTGTATTTCATTTGTTGTTTCTTGAGTTCTTAGAATTATATATTTTAGACAGGAAAACAATACATTTACAGAAATTACACATTGTTGTCAATTGTACATGTGTACATGATTGTATAACTATACAAGGTTTTGTCTAGTCATGAAAATAAGTAGCTCTTACATAAATGTTTTAAACAAACATGCATAATATTTAATGATAATCCACTTTAACCTTGAATTGGTATCTTCCATGCTATGTTTATAATAGTGGTTTGAGATCTTATGCAAATCTCTAACAAGTCTAATACAGCTAAAACTGTCGAGCAAGTGGTTAACCCTGCTCTGTAGTACTAACTAAAATGTTGATGTTGAGACAAACATGTATTATAACATAAACACAAACCTTCTTTCAAATAAGTTAATAAAAGACCTGGAGATGTTTCAACTCCATTAATTCTGAAATGTCTGCCACAATAACATGAATGTTAAAGATAAAACCATCCATTGTTTCCTCAATGCTAGACGTAATAGTTGATGTAATTTATGTAAAACGCCAAATTTAATCTTTCTGTGTAATTCAAAGGCGATACCTAGCACAATTCTAGCTTTGAAATAAACTTTTTGTTGGCTAGCGCTGAGTTCAGTTTTCAATCATGCCATCTTTACAGAGACACCAGTTATTTGTAACCGACCTAGGTGGCTTCAATGCCAAGGGGGGAAACGAGAGAAAAAACGACGTAAACTTGTTAACATTGCAGGGTTTCACATCTTTGATGGAAGAAAATTCAATTACAACTAGTGATGTCTTGAAAACCAAGAAACTACAGACTTTAACCATGACAGTCTTCTAGAGTCTAACACAATTAGGATTCTGTCGAGTGTGCAGAATTATCACACTTAATCTGACATGGGAACAATGCGGACGTTTTAAAACATTATCGCAATATACGGATGTAAGAATTTATTCTTATTGTGTACCAAAATAATTGTAAATGCTTTGTTTTTGAGTGTTAATTCTTTGGTTCATAGAACATAGTCTTTAGATAAAAAACCACGAGAAATTATAGAAATTACAATCTGTTGTCAATTGAACATGTGCACATATAAATCTATACTGTGTTTTTTTCTAGTCACGAAAGTTAGTAGTTTTTTACATAAATGTTTTCAACATACATCCATATGATGATACTATTTTAACCTTGAATTGTAATCCTTCATGCTATGTTTATTATACATGTAGTTGTTTGATAACTTATGCAAATCTCTAACAAGTTTGATACAGCTAAACTGTCGAGCAAGTGGTTTAACTTGAAATACATTTCTTACACAAATGTTAACGTTCAGACAAATAATGTAATATATCATGAACACAAACCTTTTTTTAAAAAAATAATAAAAGACCTGGAGATGTTTCAGTTCCATTAATTCTGAAATGTCTGCCACAATAACATGAATGTAAAAGATAAAACCATCCATTGTTTCCTCAATGCTAGACGTAATAGTTGATGTAATTTATGTAAAATGCCAAATTTAATCTTTCTATGTAAGTCAAAGGTGATACCAATCACGATTCCAGCTTTGAAATAAACTTTTTTGTGAGCTAGTGCTGAGTTCAGTTTTCAATCATGTCATCTTTACAGAGACATCGGTTATTTGTAACCGACCAAGGTGGCTTCAATGCCAAGAGGAAAACGAGAGAGAAAAAACGACGTAAACTTGTTAACATTGCAGGGTTTTACAACTTAGACGGCAGAAAATTCAATTACAACCAGCGATGTCTTGAAAACTAAGAAACTACAGACTTAAACTATGACAGTCTTCTAGAGTCTAACACAATTAGGATTGTGTCGAGTGTGCAGAATTATAACACCTAATCTGACATGGGAACAATGCGGACTTTTTAAAACATTATCACAGACTACAAATGTATGCTTTGATTCTCACTGTGAAAGCTAAATAAATGTAAAAGCTTTGTATTTCATTTGTTGTTTCTTGAGTTCTTAGAATATATATTTTAGACAGGAAAAACAATACAGAAATTACACATTGTTGTCAATTGTACAGGTGTACATGATTGTATAACTACATAAGGTTTTGTCTAGTCATGAAAATAAGTAGTTCTTACATAAATGTTTTAAACAAACATGCATAATATTTTATGATAATCCACTTTAACCTTGAATTGGTATCTTCCATGCTATGTTTATAATAGTGGTTTGAGAACTTATGCAAATCTCTAACAAGTCTGATACAGCTAAAACTGTCAAGCAAGTGGTTAAACCTGCTCTGCAGTACTGACTAAAATGTTGATGTTGAGACAAACATGTATTATAACATAAACACAAACTTTCTTTTAAAGACATTAATGAAAGACCTGGAGATGTTTCAACTCCATTAATTCTGAAATGTCTGCCACAATAACATGGATGTAAAAGATAAAACCATCCATTGTTTCCTCAATGCTAGACGTAATAGTTGATGTAATTTATGTAAAATGCCAAATTTAATCTTTCTATGTAATTCAAAGGTGATACCAATCACGTTTCTAGCTTTGAAATAAACTTTTTGTTGGCTAGCGCTGAGTTCAGTTTTCAATCATGCCATCTTAACAGAGACATCGGTTATTTGTAACCGACCTAGGTGGCTTCAATGCCAAGAGGAATACGAGAGAGAAAAAAACGACGTAAACTTGTTAACATTGCAGGGTTTCACAACTTAGATGGCAGAAAATTCAATTACAACCAGCGATGTCTTGAAAACCCAAGAAACTACAGACTTTAACTATGACAGTCTTCTAGAGTCTAACACAATTAGGATTGTGTCGAGTGTGCAGAATTATCACACCTAATCTGACATGGGAACAATGCGGACGTTTTAAAACATTATCACAGTCTACAAATGTATGCATTGATTCTCACTGTGAAACCTAAATAAACTTTGTTTTGTATTTGCTGTTTTGGGTCGTACATATAGACTTTAGGTACATTATATTATACCAGAAAACTAGAAAGAACATTCTGCTGTCAGTTACACGTGTGTACATATATATAACTACGGAGTGTTTGTCTATTCATGAAAATAAGTTGTCCTTTACAAGAATTTCACGACAAAAATTATCATAGATACATTTATTTTTTATATCTTCTATGGTAGCTAATTAGGCAGAATATTATTAATTGCACACACTCTAGTATATATAAAATATACATTACCAGAGTGAGAGCAGTTTTGGAAGTTCGGTGATGAATTCATGAGGTAGACTTAGTCTTACGATTTATTGTTACTTTCTATTTGTATTCCCGAAGTATGTTAAACTCATTTGATTGTAACGAGTCAGTCATAATACTCTTTAAGTATCAAATATATCACGTGACGAGCTTAAGACTCTGTTGATACTAATAATACAATATTGATAAATTTTCACACATTTTCTCTTTAACACAAATCAGATTTACACTTTATATTAAGTTCTGGTACTAATGAAATAGTTGTAATTAAATTCTGATTAGAAAACATCGCATGATAATACTCCTTAAAAGGGATCACACGCACTGGTCCCTAAATAATGAGAAACTTCACGGAGGGAAGTCGATCACAAATTCTACAAATTGTCCTCATACATGTGATGGGATTTTTGCTACTGTTGTATTCTCATAATATTTCACTTGAATTGTGTTTTTAAAGAAGACAATTTGCCGTTCTTGCAATCATGAGATGTATCAATGTCCACCTTTAACTCACTTCTTTGTTTTTTGGAGGGATAAAAAAACCTTAACATCAGTTTATAGTACTGTAGACTAGAAACCAGGGAAGCATATTATCAAAAACCTTATGACAATTTAACATAACAATATAGAAGGATTTACGACTAAAATTAGTCGTAAGTCGCTTGATAATACGGGGCCCAGGTTAAATTATTAAATATAAAGGTTTTGTATAGTTTATTTTAACAAAATTAGATGGCAGATATACCACCACCCCTTTGTTAATCATGCTTGTAATGGTAGAACGCATAACCACTACTCCAACAAGACACTCGTCTAAAACATATTAAAGCTATATATCTAATTGTCATCCAGAGCATCCTGGATTCCCGTGGAATAGTTAGAACATTGTTCTGTTTACATAAAGTTTCATAAACAGTATTGTAATTTTTTGTACGAACTGTAAGTCGTAACAGTCTGTTTCACAATCAATGTTAGATGTTATCGTGATATTGGCAAATATCTAGATTTTGGTTTGTCCATGAATACTTCTTGATATAGTTGCCCGGCTAGCTCAGTCGGTAGAGCATCAGACTTTTAAGACGAACTGACATCTGAGGGTCGTGGGTTCAAGTCCCACGTTGGGCGCTACATTTTACATTTTTTATGAGTTTATATCATACCCAACTTTTAGACCCATCAAGACTTTCGCTTTATGATACAGCCATATAGCTATGATTTTAGATACGTCTGTTTTGCGATGATATAATCTACAAGCTGTGACCCCATGTTCTGATCGATGAGATAAGATGTGGATCATACATTGTAGGTCACGATTTCAAGTCATATCAGGGGATAAATTAAATCCGTTGTAGACAAATGTTTTATATTGTCCATTGTGCAACAAGTGTAAATTAACAGATACATGTTTCACAACTTTTAAGTTGACATTTTGAATACAATACAGTCAGATAAAACAAGAATGATGATTGAAATAATTTTTTGATGGTCAAATTATGTTAGAAATGAAAATTATGTACTCATCTTCCATTTGAATTTATTAATTGCCTATCCGTTAATTTAGATATGACTTGAATTTATTGTTATAAAATCTTTAGATTTAAATGAATAATTTTAAACAATATTCAAACTTCATCGTTATCGTTAAGCCGCCAATAACTATTCTTTTGTTTCGTCTGCCGCTTTATTTTACTTGGACTAAAAGGCCCAAACATTAATTTGTATAACTGTTTTATTTATTTTAATGTTTCACCTTTTTAAAACGATCGTTCTTCAATGATTTGTAAACTAATAAATAAAAAGTTTTCAATGTATTAACGTTTAATTGATGTAATTGTAGAGGTAAACTATAACAATTGATGTCTTTCATTTATCCTTATGCCGCAAGAATAAAGTAATATGTTTATGAAACTGTTTTCAGTAATACGTATAGTCGAGTAAATCTTCCCGAACAATAATTCTTTGAATAAATAGATAAATTGCATGTATGTATTTTCTAACCTGTCTAGAATCTTAACACTCATTTTATTATTTCAGAACCTTTATTACACCATCATTTGACAGATACAACTACATGTATATATACAAATAGTTATCAATAAAACAGAGACAGGAAGGTAATTCTGTCATAAAAGTGTACCCGCTGTGCCCTGCTATTCACAGTGTATTATAAAATCACACCAGGGGTCCATCAATCCGATAGCGCACACTATAAATTTAAGAAAAAAATACTTTAAAAATGCAAAACTTTTGGAAAAAAGTGCAAATGGGACCAAAACTTTATTAAGATATTTTGAATATAAAAAGTGCTCCGTAAACTAGAAATATACGGCTTTTTTATGTCATTTGCACAAATTTGATCAAAGAACCGGAAAGGCTTTGTTTTTCAACTTATATCAGCTTGGGTATTTATTTCCCTTCTTTGTTTATAGTAACGTGAGTAATTAAATAAAACCTTAAATGGGACCAAAACGTTACAATTTTACAAAAAATTAAAAACAATCAAATGAAAGAAGACAGTTTAAACTTTTTTGCATCATTTGCACAAAATTGATATCTTTAAAAATAAAAGAGTTATGACCTTTCAAAGAATCCCCCCCCCCATAATTTTTCTATTGAAAATCGAATATCGACTTGGGATTATGAATGGGCCTAAAAGTTGGACATGTACTGTCAAAGAGAATCATTCATGTTTAGGTCATAATTTTAGTATCGCGCAATGATTTATTCTAGAAGCTTTGATACCCATGCAGGATCTACATACCTTCGTGCAGTTTGGTCATGTATGAAATATTTTTATCGTGTTCCTTTTTGCTGGAAAAAACGATTTGCTTTAAAACTTCTATATCAACACTAGTGTGCATTGAGTTTGAAATAAATTAAAACATTTATTTCTTATCACTTAAATGGCTTTTCCAAAAATGTAAAATTAGCTATTTAATTTAAAATCATTATAAGTTATTTATTGAATTCAAAAGCGAACCAAAAAAGAATGATCTGAGTGTAATAAATGAATTTCTTACACACCTTTGTTAAGATCGGATTTTGGCAGATAAAATTACTTCCATATTTTCGATCAAATGTATTTGACGTAGTCATAGCTATGTAGAGCGATCCTCTACAAATCCTCAGCACAACTACAGCATTTGATCTTTCTAATAGATGTGTATTTAATTGAATTTAACCTCTGCAGAGCAACAACCTCTGAACAACAAGACACTTAAGTATTTCTCAGTGAGTGTTGTTCAAGACAGGTTGTACTGTATTGAAAAAATAAATTTTATTATGCATATAAACAAGTCGCCCGGCTAGCTCAGTCGGTAGAGCATCAGACTTTTAAGAGAAATTGAAATCTGAGGGTCGTGGGTTCAAGTCCCACGTTGGGCGCTACACTTTTGTGTTTTTGTGTTGAAATCATGCACAGGCCCTTTGTAATGAAACAGATTTTTTATTGTGTTGAAAGTGAAATGCAAAACTTTGTTTTGTATTGTTTGGCGAAATAGTTTTATTCTAATCCTAACACGTAATCAAAATCAATGATGTGTTTGCTTTATAAGTTATGCATCGTATCATAAGCAACAGTGGGCGAACTTAAGAACGACTTTTAACCCCACATATTGGTGCTCTTAGTTTTAAAATCTAAACAGTTCATCTCACAGCAAACCAATCCGCTATCCCACAAAGATACATTCGGTGTGATCGACTACTCGACGTGAATTACAGAGCGCTGACGAAAATAAAACTTTTCTTCCGGTTGACATGATTTATTGCCTGGCCCCTTTGAGATGCCCGCATACATTTCTCTAAAACGTTAATTCTGGGGATAAGACGCAATTCTTCGTTCAGTCGTGAGTCATACTTAATTAATTTTGGGGCCACACTTTGACACGAACGCGATGAATTTAGGGAACTGAAGAAAAACCAATAATGACATTGCGCATGGTAGCAAAAAACATGCAATTTTGGAGAAAACATGATCATAAAAATAACTTTAGCAGAGAAGCAAAGTACTTTGTGGAACAATGATGGTTTAAGGTGGTTTCAGCGCTGGTTATATTTTTTCGGGCTGTATATAGTTTTTCACAGCATGTATAAAAAGGCTTGTCTTCAGATATTACCAGTTTTTGCTGTGTGTGTTCGAGTACTGTTTTACTTTATATACTTGAATGCTAAATATCTTTTACCCACTTTGATACACGTATTAAACAATAAATATGATATGACAAATGATATAGAAATTTCGAATGCATTTTACATTTTAATCATTTCTTTGATATTTCATTAAAGCCACTTTACAAGGATATATTCATTTACAGCAGGCACGAAAACTGTCTTAAAATATAACATGCATTAGAGATAAATAAACGTAGCAAATTATTTTGCTTTCTACGTTAAAGTTTGACAAAATGCTCATTTCTTTAAAAAAAACTAGAGGTCTTTTTAAATGAGCGCACTTTATTCATTGTATCCTGGTTTAACGTAGAGTATACATGTACATAATCCAAAATAGAGTTTATTTGTGTAATTTTGAAGAAGTGTTTTTTTTTATAAAAACACAATAACCGCATTTTAAACAAATTGTGTCCAATCAATTTAAGGATAAACAATAATTCTACTTTTGGTTTCGATCGGCATGTGCTTTTCTTCGAACTTCAAAATGAAATAAACATACTTGAGTGAATGTTCACACTTTAAAACAGACAGTTTTCGTAAGACGTGTTTGAAATAATATTAAACATTGTGTTAAGAAAAATGTCAATTTTCACAGCAGTCCATATAGATATTTGATATATTTAATAGCCTTCATAAGAAACGGTAGAACTGACATTTGCTAACATTTGGAACAATGTGATTTTCTAGAATGTGTGAGGTCGTTTGGTAGAGCACTGAGTTAATCTAGGTGCAGTTTGTGTTTTGTTTAATTTGGTATGTTCCTGTAATTAAGGCCGATCTGGAAGACAAAAACTAACCGTTCAGTTAATGAACAAAAACACCGTATTGACAAGAATTCTCCCTAGGCACGTACAGACTTGACTTTATCGTCTTCTATGGAATGCAATATGACGTTTTAATGAAAAATTTTAAACAAGTTTCTTAGTCAAAAATGGCGAAATATGCTTGCGTGTGTCAAACCAATTTCTGGATCTAAACAAGATTGTCACATAAAAAGTCCATAACAGGTTTTGTTAATAAACAAAGGGCAATGTCAAGTTCCATACTCAAGTAACCTTCAAAACGCAAACAAACATTATAGTTTTAAATAAAATTCTTGTAGCAGCCAAATTATTGAAGAGATTCAAATAGTAATTGCAACTTGTTTAAAAATGTCTACATCAGCCAGTGATCGTATTGGCCAAATTTCTAGTAGGACAGTTGTCAGCCATTGACATCAAATGTGAGATAGAAAATGTAACCTATTATGTATATTTCTTGCTTTTGACTTACGATGATTTTAATCATAAGAATTAATGCGAAAAGTATCACTGGTCAGAAAATTACCGTACGAACTTGACAATTCTGAAATATCGGCGAACATCATGAACAAAGGCTATGGACCAAGGCAAAGGCCACCTCCGGATTATTATTAACCTGCCATTATTTGGTCTATAACAACAGTACAAACGTTCTACTCAGTGTTTACTATACCATTTAACATCAGATAACCACTAACATTTAAACTTTACACATGTTCTAAGCAATAAAGCAATAAGTTAATTTTGTAGACAAATTCCAGAAAGTGTTTTCCCAATACAAGTAACATTTGAATTAACTTTCAACCATCTCTTTAACTTGTATTGTAAGAAATGGAAACAAATTTCCCTCGAGCTTTTATATTACATTGTGTAACTATATACATGTCTCTCATTGCATTATTATACATTTTGTATCAGTAGGAAAATTGGTTGCTTAGCAACTGTTAGGTGACAAATACAAGATCGTTTGAGAAATATTGTCGCTTTATCGTTCGCCGCTATAAATTCCTATGGGTTTAAGTAAATTGATATTTTGTTTACGAAGAAATTATTACTGCACATTAAATTGTCTTTTTTCTACAACATTTCTACACAAAATGTCTTTTGTTCCTACAGTTTTGTTCCCTAGGTTAATTTATAACTCTAATTTCATTTTTTTCAAAATAGAATTTTTCTTGCGCTCTTATTATTTGGATCAATATTACATCTTTACTAATGTATTGATACGAAAATTATGTTTTTTGTACAGAGAAGTTTGGTGCAAAACAATATACAAGCAATATGTACATGGTGATAATTATTTTTCAAAAGACATTTACAAGTGCGTTTACTTAACATCTTAAATGATAAACTTCGTTGCATGACACCTTATTAAAAAATAAAATATTTTTCTAATTTTCAGGAGATATTCAAGAGAGAAAAAGCCAAAGTTGTTAAGTACCGTACATGCATATTATATGTAATATTGAATGTTAAATAACTGTGACCACATGTAGTAAGCAAGTATATGTTAGGTCATCAAATTACCATAAAACAAGACAATTCTGGATTATCGGCGAACATCATGAAGAAAGGCTATGGTCCAAAGGCCACCTCCGGATTATTATTTACCTGCCGATATTTGATCTATAACAACATTACAAACATTCTACTCAATGTTTACTATACCATTTAACATCAGACTATCGCTACCATTTAAACTTTACACATGTTCTAAGCAATAAAGCAATAAGTTAATTTTGCAGACAAATTCCAGAAAGTGTTTTCCCAATACAAGTAACAATTGAATTAACTTTTACCATCTCTTTAACTTGTATTGTAAGAAATGGAAACAAATTTCCCTCGAGCATCTATATTACATTGTGTAACTATATACATGTCTCCCATTGCATTATTATACATTTTGTAGCAGTAGGAAGATTGGTTGCTTAGCAACTGTTAGGTGACAAATACAAGATCGTTTGAGAAATATTGTCGCTTTATAGTTCGCCGCTATAAATTCCTGTGGGTTTTAGTAAATTGATATTTTGTTTACGAAGAAATTATTACTGCACATTAAATTGTCTTTTTTCAACAACATTTCTACACAAAATGTCTTTTGTTCCTATAGTTATGTTCCTTAGGTTAATTTACAACTCTTATTACATTTTTTCCTCTTAATGGTTTTTTTTTTCTTGCGATCTTATTATTTGGAGCATAATTACATCTTTACCAATGTATTAACACGTAAATTAACTTTTTTTACTCAGAAGTTTGGTGCAAACCAATGTACATCGTGTTTGTACATAGGTTTTTGGTGATAATTATTTTTTAAAAGACATTTCCAAGTGCGTTTATTTAACATCTAAAATGATATACTTCGTTGCATGACACCTTATTACAAAAAATGATATATTTTTTTCTAATTTTCAGGAGATATTCGATAGAGAAGGAACCTAAGTTGTCAAGAACCGTACATACATGTATAAATTATATAATCTATGTGATATCAAATAGTAAATAACTTCGACCACATTTTGCTGAAGATGAGAAATAATTATTATGCGTACAAAATACATGCATCACAATTTTGACGTAACTGGTAGAGCTCCTCTTTCTACTACCCTAAGTAACAAATATTTAAGCAACTTGTACGGTGAGTGTCACTTGGTCACTCAGCTTCAAGTAGCAACACGTGAGCATGTGAAGCAATACTAATACCTTCGTCTAGGTCTATGTTATCAACAATAACCTGTGTTTTGATAACTACATGCACATTTCAGCCAACAAACATATTGGGTGTTTTGTAATGCACAGACCTTGCATAAATCATTTTAGACTTCTCGTGACGGAGTGTTGAAAAATGCTTTCAAATACCTGGTATTTGTCAAACTCAGAAACAAAATTCTAGAAAACACATAAGAGTACATATCCCCGGATCACTTTTTGTACCTGGATATTTTAGATCTACCTACGACCCTGTTTACCTTGCAATTATCAAACTATTGTTTTTGACTCAGATAAGGTGAGTACTGTTATTCTATAATGTTTGTATAAAATATAACATTTTGAAAAAGAACAAAGATCTTACTATCAGAAAATACAAACATTTATAATAACACATGCAGCTAAAATGCATTTGCTAAGTAGTTGAAAATTATCAAAGACCGGCATTCATATAATTTTCACACAGTGATGAATAATGGAAGCGTATTAGTTTGGCATTTATGTGGTAATAAGAGATAGTTTCCATCGAGTTGAACCCCACGTTTCACTGCTATAAAATTATGAATAAACTAGACGGAATGTTGGTATATCCGAATGCACTTCAACTTTATACCGGGAATGACCGAAAATACCGGTTTTATTCTGATACAAATCAGACCGTACTACCGTAAATACGGGTTTTATAGTTAACAACTTCACACGCAGACCGAGAGTGCGGGTTTTATATTTATACTAATTCTATTTAGCCCGTTCGACTCTAAAAGCAATTTTTGACACTTTTAAGGTTCCATTTACGAATAAATATACACAAATATCAATTTCTCTGAGAGTTCCTCTAAATTTTAAGTATTTAAAGGTACTAGTCCACAGATTTGGTTAAGATTTTTTTATATTTTCAAAATACCATGCAGTGAGTGTAATTGTGTCAAAACAAAAGTTCTTATAATTTCAAGACAAACTGACATATATATTCAAAAAAAAAAATACAATAAAAGTCACAAATATGCACTAAATTTGTCTATACCGTGACATACGGGGTAGATTTTTATACTTAAAACACCATCATTTGTAGTTGTAAGACCATTCGCACTAAAGTGTTCATTATCAGAACATTACTTTCCTGCATCAAAATATGTTTCCATACAATTTAGGTAGTTTCAGAAAAAGTTTATATTTAAGTTTAAATCTGTGAATGAGTACCTTTAACGATATTCTTAAAGCGTGCTATAAATGTCTTTGGTCTTTTAATTGGCTTCGCTTCTTTGTATCTGAGTTCATATTAAACACATATCGTATGAATATTTTATTCTGTTTAACTAGAAAATAATTATCTTCTTCCCTTTCTTCATTTATCTTTTAAATTAAAGCACAGCGGTGTTCCATAGTTTTTTACACTGAATAATTACAATATGAAAAATGTTGAAATTGCCTATTTAGGTGAATAGTTTATGTTCGTTCACTGTACAGTGCCTTTACAGGAGCAATTAGTGTGAGCTAAAATATCTAAAAGAAATATGTTCTGTCTGAAAATGGACTGATCTAAAGGAACTTTTATAAAATAAAATACAAAAACGGTTTTAGTAACGGAGACATAAGGTTTCATTACATTTCGACCATTGTTAAGAGGTCAGTTTGCAGAACTTGTGAACCGGCGATATGAGATCCTTTTTTCTTGTAAATGATATCCATTTAAATGGCCAGTTGATCTTTAAAATATGATCGTACTACAATATTCTTCGTAAGTGATAAGCTGAAAACGAGTACAACTATTATCAAACTCAGGTCAATTTATAGGGTTGAACTACACCGAAAAATACAAAAATGTAGTATGTATATTGGCTACATCTTTCATTTTTAGCATATTATCATCAAACTTGTTTTAATCTTCATAATCTAATTAATTTTACGCTAGTTTGTCGTGTTTTTTGTGAAATCTACCACACGAGACCAAATATGTTTTAATTATTTTTGATTTGCAATATACAATGTATTTTGATATGCCAAATGAAGTTTACTAAAACTTGACCTTAATAAAACAGGGCTTTTAGATCTACTTGTACATCGTTAAATAGAAGTGAATCGTTGTGTTGTCTTATTTTAATGAATATGGCCTATAACAATATCTATTATTTTTAAACATCATGACACACATTGCCATGCAATCTTTCATTTTTAACCAAGAGAAATGCAATCCAAAGACTACATGTATTCAACTTTCTTGTTTCAGTTTTATTTCATGCCAGATGTCAAATAACCACTACACCGAATAATGTTTTCTAATTGAGCTCAAACATTCTATACATTCAATAGCATTTGATCAAAATTGAGGAGACAAGAGAATAAAAGACTTGAAACATTGTAGTCACACTTGAAGAATGGCGAGTACTGAGAACAATGTACTAGGGGCGGATCCAGGATTTTTTCTAGGGGGGGGGGGGGGGGTCCGAACCCTTTTCTAGGGTTTCGAATTACAACCACATTATACACAGTTTGCAGAATAATGCAACATATTTATAATAATAAAATCGAGTCAACCATTAAATCTATGTTAAGGATCGAGAAAAATTGCTTCATGGTACTTAAAAATGACTTACAGTAAAGAAAAAAACACTGATGGATATGTACATTTTGTAAATTCTAGGGGGGTCCGGACCCCCCCCCCCGCTAGATCCGCCTATGCTAGGGGCTAATTTCTTGGAATTGTTTAATACTCTGAGTCAAGTGAGCGGGAGAGGCTTGTACTGTGCATAATTATACCAACTGTCATATAGATCATGTATCAGTTCAATGAAATTCAACCTATTTTATCAATTCATGCATCTGTTTCCATGGCAACCATTTTCGATAATTACAAAATTATCCAATAATTATGGAAAGTGGAATACATTAGGTACAAAAGAAACCCCTAGATGTTTTAGCATTGAACTAATTTGCAAAACTGTAATTATTATGTTATTCAAATTTATTGCCAATCTTCTGCAATTGTTCTGCAATTATGTAAGAACATTATCTAGTATTATTATTTAAGATGTGAAACAATTTTACATAAAAAATACAGGATTTTAACAAAAATCGAATCTAAATAAAGACAAATAGTTTGTGAGAGACTTTGTATCTTAAAAAAAAACAGAAAAAAAACGTTTTCTGCAAATGTAAGCGATTTTCAAATATTGCATCGTGGACAATGACAATAAAATTTAATGAATAAAAAGCACGCTGATTGTTGTGGATGTTTTATTGTTCTTCCTTTTGAGAGAGCTTCCGAAACACAAATTTGTTTGTGTTGTCATTTATTATAGCAAATCACGAGAAATAAAATTTCAAATTACATCAAATGGTAAAAGTCATTGAAGAAGTCTCTAACCTTCATAATGAAAATGACTTTAGGCTGCAGAAAGTTTTATTTGGATATAATTCAGATCATCACGTTTATTGTTGAGAGAAATACGTAGTTATTTTGTTCATGTTTTGTTTTACGTCCAATTTTAAGCAGTTAGTATTATGTATACGTGAGTTTTTAGCTTGCCGCGTCTATCAAATGACGAATCTAGCTTCCAAAAACAGGGAGGAATCAATATATTCAGAAATGTTGTATAATTATCTACAATAAAGCAAGTTTGTTTGTTTTGTTTTGTTGGGTTTAACGCCGTAGCAACATATTTTATAGGTCATATAACGGCGGTCAGTCAACCTATTCACTCCTCCTGGAAAGGCTAAATCTCTGGATTTAGCTGTTAACCAACTACTAAGCACATACTTTCTTCAGTGACTGACAACTGTCCTACATAATTAAAAACCATTGGTAGTCTACCTACGATTTCAAAAAAAACCCTCTAGAAAATGAGCATAGGGTCTAATAAAAAATAAATGGACCTAGTTGACCTTTGACCTAGATTACGGACTTAAACGCGACTTAGATTTTATACATCCCCCGTACGATATCAGGGAGGCATCCAGCTACATGAATCAACCATTAGATTTGCATTATCAAAAATGTCCTACGGTGGTCAAAATTTCACTAAAAGATAGATAGACTATGGTAGGAGGGAGAATGGCCGTAGAAATAATTTCATGACCAAACTCCACGAAAGTATGCCCCGCCCGGGAATCGAACCCACGACCCCTCGATTAGTAGACTTGCGTGCTACCAGCTGAGCTAGTCCTTAAGTGTAAGTACAATAACATGCCACGTTTGTATGATTGGTGTACAGTAGTAGTTTTATAAATAAGCAACTTATATAATTTTCTTTCTTAGTATGAATCAGCTCCAAACTTCCAACTAACGTAAGCTTCACACTTCTACTTAACATACAAAGCAAGTGTCGTTCACGACTCAAACCCATGGTCCTATAAATATAGCAATAGTTCGAGATCAGTGAGCGTGTCCACTTATCCGAGAAGACTGATTTGCTTTAAACTCAATTAAGTAGTAAGTGTAATTTACTATTGGTAAGTTATGCTGAAATGTTTAAAAATATAATTTTAAGTTTTATGATTATGATTTATACTCGTATATGACTACATGTATGACTAGTTATAACACTTTTCAAGAAATAGTCCCCGTGCTTTCTCATAAAACTATTATGCTTAATGAAGGCGAAATTGTGCCCACAACTAAGATCTCGCTTAAGGAACCCTATCCTAATAATTACCCAGACCTTAATTTATCTTTACCCTGCATGAAAACCCAACCATTTGAACCCTACATTAATCATTGTTACCAGACATTTGTCGAATGACAATTTAGCGACCTTTCAGTGCAATGATAACCTGATCAGGAAAAAATATTATCTTTTCGTACATTTGTATTAATGCTCCATTTTTCATTCTGATGGGATGTATGCCATAAACGAGACGATCATCCATTTAGAGTTTGCATGATAAACATCATTCATAACTGAATTTCTTTCTAATCTCGACCAAATCTCTTCCTGGAAGTTATCTCCAACGTGATTCTTAATTGTCGTCTGGTCAATTTTACGACATTGTATTGGTCGTCAGCCGATTTCTGGCAGGAAACAGTCGGAATATTAATCCGCCATTATTTATTGCATTTTATGAGCGAGCACGGCCTTTACTGACCATTCTGGACTATTTCTGACCACAATGATTCTTTTATATGCATAGTCCGTGCACAATGACCACTTGAGAGGACTAACGTCCACTCTAATTGATCATTTGAGCCGCGCTGGTCACGACATCTGTCCCGATATTGATATTAGAGTTCGGGTCAAGGTCACGTGATTGGGAGACCCTCTGATAGCTTTGATAGTATTAAAATTAGTGAATTAATGAGCTATTTGGGATTGTTAATATTCATTTGTTGATCAAACAAGATTATCGGACGCAATTTAAGACAAATAAAAGTTCACCCGAGAGCACGTGATATCTGATATGGCTATAACCCAGCTTGTACGGTGATATACGGGTTTGCAATAAAAGCCAGTCAGCATGACGAGAACATAATTACGAGAGCATAAAATGAAAATGAAGAAATTTCATCCGTAGCTTTGTTTTATAACGAATATTTGATTTAATGGAATGGGAATTGATGGTGTGATTTGAACTATGCGTTTATTAGTGTTGTGTAACAAATTAACAATACGTTGTTGTCATTGTGGCCTCAATGTCAGCTCGTAGTAGATTTAAGTGTCTGACATGCATATTCTGATCTTTATCATGATAAAATTATACATATTTTTTAACATTGATTTTGTGACAAATGTTGTTTGTATTGTTTGAATTCTATATTCACTATATTGATGATGTACTATGCACAAATCGTTAATAAAATATATATTCTGTTATGTTCTGTTCTGTTCTGTTCATATTGAAATGTGGTAAAACCTTATACCTGTTATCATAAAAACATTAAAACCACAATATATATTTGTAACCATGTTTCTTTGCTACATTGCTACTGATATTACATGTAACTGTATTTCTTTCCAGTTCGTTTCATGTCTTAATAAACTAGCCAAAACCATGTATGTACATTGTATACCAATACTGAAGAATCTATAAAGAATATGTAGGAAACGAGACCCATCCTTAGGATGATATGATCGTAAGTAGAAACAATAGTATTTTTTACAAAGTTAGCCAACAAAGACTTGTTGTACTGGGAGATATCATATATCTGTTTGAGTTGTTCAAAAAAAAAAACTATATGTTTTATGTAGGAAATATAAAATATGATTCGTGAACGGCTATAACATTTTATGAAGTAACGAGCCAAGATACACTGATAATCATTCATTTGGATAGAAAGTCCTGATTGGTTTGAAAGCCACCCAACATTCTACATTACAGTTCTATAGACCAAAATTAATTCTTCCTATTTCAGGTGATGCCAATAGAATAAACAAACAAGCTAAAAGCCTGAATAGCGATTAGTGATTCAGTGATTGGGCGATCTTGGTGATCGAGAGGTCCCGGATTCATACCTCACTAGTCATTGCTAATAACTCCGTTGCGCCAATTTGTCTGCTGCACATAAACAATGTAAAAAGCTCAATATGGAGATTGATAGAAAATAGCCAGCAGCTCAATGTCCAGGGGTAATAGCTGTGAAGTCCGTGAGCGGCATGACCATTTGGCGCAGTTACCACTGAAGTGCGAAATTTTTCAAATGTTACTTTTAAGTTCTAACTTAAATTAACTTGTGTATAAATCTACTTTTGTTGCTATCGTTCTTAATGTCTAATAAATTCAGGCTTTTTTACATTCTACTATCTTACCTCCAAATATCCGTCTGTTATAAAGCTTGCGTTACATAATATATTTATATATATTTAAGTTGTTCTACAATATATATACTTGTTATACAATGAACGCAAGTTTCATAACAATCCGATTTATACTAAATATCAGACATACTCAAGTAACCTTCATCAATAAACTGAAATAAATTATGATTTATTTTTAATGTACGTTTACCGGGATATCAACAATCTTATAGAACCTGGATACATTCTATTACATCATTTAACGTGTACAGAAACATGGTAAACCTCACGTCTAAATCCATACTCACTGAAATTATGAAACATAATAATATTTCAAAAAGCTTAAGAACTTAGAAGACAAGCTGGTAATCCCATCATGATGTATATATTATTATATATTTTACTTTTCTGTGAATATTGTATACAGTAAGACCTCAATAACTGGTCGTGTCCCAACAACACTCGCCTCTGTACTGTTTCCACCTAATGTCATCATTGTAATGGTTGCTCACCCGGGTCAGTAGCGCAGTTGGTAGCGGTCCTGGATTTCGAATCTAGTGACTCGAAGGGGGTTCGGATTCGAATCCCACTCGCGAATGTTATACCAATAATGTCAATTCTCCTCCATTAATAAGGTATATGAAGAGGTTTCCGTTCTTGTGGAAGGGTAGGTGAGTACTGGTTACAGACAAGGGTCCAGGAAGTTAGGTAATGTGCGCTGGACCCCATTATATGACCTATACAATGTGTGGCTAATGCGTCTGACCCAATACGAATAATCAATGTGCCTTATAGCGCTAATTATCGTAACAGATCCGAGGACTTTTAAAACTTTTATTGAAAATATATTAAAATTTCACACCTCTCAGGTATTTTCAAAGTTTGTCTTTAGATGGATATTGGATGTAAAATAAGACTTGTGTAAATAATTTGTGCACATACATGATTGCATATTGCAAATATTTGTTTTCAACAAGATGACATTGACTAGATTGTAATAAAAACTTGTTTTAATAAAATAAGTATAATCCTGTTAAAAGTTTCACAAATCTAGTTTTAATTGTGAGTGTAATTAGGGACTGTATACCTTAAAAAAGGTAGAATAACGGCGAATTACAGTATCTATATAATTGAGCGCGGAAATTGGTTACGTCAGTACACCGGACTCTGACTGAAATATTGATCCGAACATCCGGATGTATCTGTATGTCTGATCCGGATATCCGGGTAGTGATTTTGGCTCCGGTTGACATCTCTAATATTAATCAAGCTTACACATCAATTATTTCTCCATGAAGCAACACTGTGTTACATGACTTTCTCAATCTAGCTCTGTTCTTCTATTTAGACCAGACGCCCGGTTAGGTCTGTTGGTAGCACGCAAGTCAACTGATCGAGGGGTCGTGGGTTCTATTCCTGGGCGGGGCATACTTTCGTGGAGCTTGGTCATGAAAACATTTCTACGGTCATTCTCCCTCCTACCAAAGATTTTAATTATGTAGGGCAGTTGTTAGTCACTGACGAAATTATGCGCTTAGTAGTTGGTTAACAGCTAAATCCAGAGATTTAGCCTTTCCAGGAGGAGTGAGTAAGTTGACTGACCGCCGCTATATGACCTATACAATGTGTTGCTACGGCGTAAAAAACCCAACAAACAAACAAACAAAATTAATTTTAACTGTGAGTAGTGTTAAGGACTGTATACCTCAAACAAAGTAGAATAACGGGGGACTATAGTACGTTATTTTAATGGTCGCGGAAACCTTTTACGTCAGTACACCGGACTCTGTCTGAAATATTGATCCTAACATCCGGATGTATCTGGATGTCTGAACCGGATATCCGGGTAGTGATTTCGGCTCCGGTTGACATCTCTAATATTAATCAAGCTTACACATCAATTATTTCTTCATAAAGCAATACTATGTTGCATGACTTTCTCAATCTAGCTCTGGTCCCAGTTTCTCAAACAAACTTAAGTACGAACTCAAAACAGACTCAAGTATTTTTGGTCTCTAAAGAGCATGTAAATGAAGTTGGAATGACTGTTATTAGATTATTATAATAATGAAAATATTTAAAAATATCGACATAAAATATCATGGGTTTGATTATAAACGTAATGCCGCAAACTCAATTTTCACTTGAGACTAAACTCGACAGCTCATTTACAGACTCAAATCAATAAAATTAAATTAAACCTTACCAACAAAAATAACGCCTTTTAATATATAATAAAGCTTTTAAATCACTATTTGGGTTTCAAACGATACTACGTTTGTTGTAACATTGACTACGTAAGTACAATTAATGATCAAAACATAAGATTGAGTTTGAGTACAAAGTTGAGTTTTTTCGTGAAACTGAGGCCTGTTCTTCTATTTAGACCATTCTAAGAAGGTTTTACTGTAGATATTACGTTGATGTGAGATCAGTAGAGGTTCTGACTTCTCATTGTTTTACATGTGTACATCTAGTTTTAACACCCACTCTGAGTTTACTGATCAAACAATAGATAACACAGGTGTTGCACCCTTCTGTAAAGAGTTGAAAAGAGTTCTTCTAAGGTCTTCCTGCATGTGATACCGTATGATTCTCCCAGATTTCTACTAGAGTTCCTATACGATTCCATCTAATTGCAGGAACATCAAAGACACGGTGTTAGCTTAGTGTTTGAAAATCCAGAACTTAATCTTATTATCCCATCTTAACATCTCAGCCTAACACTAGGAAATTTACACAGCGATATGCAATACTAGTTATAGGGTTATTTGATGAAAAGAATGTGCACTTCAAAGCACAACAGCGTGATAGAAACATATGCAAGATTGGTTTCGCCTGTTGCACACCAACAGGGACGCTTATGAAAGTCCTGTCATGTTAAAATCAAAGTGGGTAATATAAAAGACCATGAGATGTTTCGAAGAGAAAATGAATTTCAAGACTTGTCAGGAAAAGCGATTGGACTCCACAGGAATTCTTTTTTTCTGCTGCAATTCCTTTGCACTGCAAATGTGCTTTTTAATGTCAAAATTGCTTAGTAAATTAAACCAGACTTTTACCGTTAAACGGACGGTGAGATAGTTAATATTGTGAAGAAATGAGCATCACGTGCTTTGTTCCCTTCGCAATTTCTTTTAGTTTTAACATCCTTCGTAGGTTTTCGATGCCAAACATTTAATTCTGATGCGATGCCTGTTTTCTCTTCTTAATCCAAACCAAGCTGCGCCACAATGTGCCTAAATATTTTACAAAGTTATGTACACAGCAATTAAACGTTAGCTGTTTCTACGCATCTGACTACAAATTTCATGGGTCCTGGTTTCGATTCTTTGGCAGGACTTATATTTTTTGGAGCTTGGTCATGAAGTTTTTACGGCCGCTCTATCGTCTAGATTTTTAAACAAAACTATCTATAGAAACTTCTTTAATTATGTTTAATTTGATTAGCGGATCGGATGTTTTTGTTTTTATTATTCTGACAAGATTTTTATTCAAAGTAGCAGCCATAGCTTCTGGATAAACAACTAATCGTGAGGAAAAATGCATGTTGAGCATTTTTCTCTCTCATTAAGCAATTAACCCTGTTGTTAAAATGTGTCTGGTTTATGTCAGAATTAAATTACAAAAGTACAGTGACATTAATTCAATAAAAATACAAACTCTAGTCAAATAAAATCGACAGCTCTGAAATATTTGAAACTTATTTCCTTCTTTACATGTTACACGTGTTTTAAAGCACGTGTTTACAAATACACGTGCTCATCATTAGATCACTAACATCTCCAACTGTCTTAATTTGTCAGTTTGAAAAGCAATGACATTGCAATTCCGCCAAATTCTCGCAGAAAATGTCAATACCGTATCACCGCTTGCAATTATTCGTCTTTAGAAATTAATCTTATTTACGGACATTCCGTTACACGATTTAGTGTCCGTACAGAAACGGGCTTTATCATTCGCGTGAGAATAGTATATTTGTCAAATTCACTAATTAAGTTAAGCCCGACGCACGGCGGAAGGCGCATCTAAGAAAATGAGAATAATTGTATCTAATGGCCATCTATACTTAGTTATAAATGTATCAATGTCTATTCTTACCAAGTAAATGTGATTAAAGGACAGTAGATTGGTTTGGGTAACGACCATATAAATCTAAGTTATTCTCCTTTCATTTAAATACTCTGACAAGTAAAAATGTGATTTTGTTCTAAAGAAAACATTTGACATTCTGAAAATTACAGCCTTATGTAAGAAGAACAGAAAATTAGACGAGTTTATAATGTTTATCGCTTTGTTTTAATGTATTAAATTGTAAAACTATGTTATAATTACGGTTGTTTCGAAAATTAAGTTGCAAGTTTGGAAGGTAGAAAATGTTATATGCTTTTGCATCAATTCTGCCTTTGATTAGAATCTATGTTTTAAAAATACATATTTTACATGTTTGATCAAAAACACTTAAATAATCAAAATTTTAATTTTAACTTGAAACTTGCACACAGCTGTCTATATCCACTCCCAGAGTAACTCTAACATTTATGGAACCCTTAAAGTAACATTCTTAAATACTTTTTATATTTTCACAATTATTTCGTTTAAATTTAATATTATTTCGTTTAAACGAAATGATTGTGACAATGAAAAGGTATTTCAAAATGTCACTTAAGGGGCTCCGTACTTTAGGGGCTCCGTACATATGGTTATTGATACATTTGTATATGTATATTGTCATTGTCACGTGATTTTATATTTTATTTAATACATTATTTGTTCACACGGGTCTATTGACCTATTGATTTCAAAAATAAAATCTTCTTCATAATTACCTTCATATTAGTTTTGTATCCGATAAGAAACAAGGGCTCACTTAAGTTAAGGTAGGAATCTTACTTTCTTCAAAGTTAATACATTAAACGGTATAATTTAACATCATTATATTTCTTACAGTAAAAACAAAGACATTTAAACAAAGTAAATCTGTATACTTATTCGGGTCAATGTTCCATATAAATAGTGAAAGACAAAGTACAAATAATATTCAAGATGACTTTTTCCCCACACCATCAAGAAAAGCAACATGGTTCATTTCTTTTATGCTTAATTTTCCATGACAATCACACGAGATTTTACGTTATCTTGAGACGGTCTTATAATTAGATTGTCCGGTAGGAATTTTCTCTCAGAAAACAATGGTGACCCGCGGACAAAGGATGTCGTTATCTTATTATCCGTTCCTATGGTCACTGACGAATCTCTTACTTGATGAAATTAGAAGAATGAATGTTATTAGCACAAATCCTGGTGAAAAAGAAAGACAGAAAATATCAGACGCGTTTGCAATATTATTGCAGACGATTGCATAAACCGGAAATAATACAGACCACGTGAATAAGCCGGAAGTGACATACATGACCACGTGATTGTCTGGAACTAACACTTTCATAAGTATAACATAATTGATGCGAGATGCATCTGCAATTTTAATACATAATGTGTGAGACTTTAATATGAATGTGTATTAGAATACTTGGTTTATTTGATAACAATTTGCTATAACATTTTGGGGATTTTTTTTTGGGGGGGGGGGGTACCATTTACTGTTGACTTTAAAAGCTAAGTTTGCTAACGGTCTCAAATAAAGACAATATTTAAATTTCAAAATCATGTGAACTTAAAATATGGAACAAAAAATGCATTTAAGTAGAACATATGCAGAAAATGTTTGATTCTTAGTAAATTTAATTATCTTTGTCTATTTAATTTTAAGATTTTTCGCAACTATGCAATTCGAATGTTTAGTTATTATAATAAAACATTGTCCTGAAATAGATATTTGAGTTGCAAGTCAAGTCTTGAATAGTGGATAATATTGTTTATGCCTAAAATAGTACATGTAACCTGTTCAATTATGAATAGATCATTCAGACTTAGGACAGCCGCGGATTTAGGCCCGGGCTAAAGGGCTGCAGCCCCCCCATCTCAGCCCAGAGATACGTTTTCAAGCTGAGCTGATATACTCTAATGCATTTAAGGTCCGTAGTGTGTCCGTTATCAAAGCAGTTAATTGCTATCATCCGGTTGTTAATCTCTTGCCTGGGGGCTTTGTTGAGAGTGTAATTATCGATTAACAAGTTGTTCACGCTTGACCAGAGATATAGATCTATGTCACTGGCTTGACTAACAGGACCATTAGAACGGTGTTGTTGATTGACTGATCTGAGAGATGTGTTTGGACTGCTTTAGAATTAGGTTTTTTCTGGTTTATCTTAAAATAGATTCATTTTCCATCTTAATAAATTTTACGTATTACTTATTTTCATCCCACTTTAAAACAAACTTAAGTTTGTATCAATTATTTTTGGTACAAGTTTAATCATTGTTCTATTTCATCGAATGTTGAAGTAAATAAATTATAACATTTTTGATACATAGTTAAGATACAGAATTGGATTTAAATAAAATCCTGTTTTTAGTCTAAATAATATTAAATCCAGAAAAATAACCAATTTTAAGGCCCTAAAAATGCGTGATTGACCAATTAAAAGTTTAATCTGTGCAATAAAAATGCACCAGAATGCTCGATTTTAGACCTTCATTTTTCAAAATTTCCGGGGGAAACCCCCGTACCCCCACCAACGGGAGGGGATACCCCTCCCGTACCCACCCCAAGTTGGGTCTACCAGCCCCCCCAGGCAGCCCTATTCTGTATCCGCCCCTGTAGGAGTTTGTTGAGCACCGCGATACAATTTTGATTTTTTCGGAAAAGTTACATTTTTTTGTATTATTGTACAAACATGTTTTCTGCTTCCTGTGTAATAATATCTCATTGCCTTGTAAGAGTAAACTTTTATGAACTATTTCACACAAAACTAACTTCAAGCTTAAGTAAAAAAGCATAAAACATCGCTGAACGATCATTTTTTGTCTGTCCTATGTCATATATGCCTGAACTATGTGACCTATTGTACATTGTATATTATTACAAATATTTTTATCGCAAGACTATTTTGACCATGTTCTCTTGAATTCTTGAACATAGATGTGAACTTGTCGACTTCACAAAAACAGCAAAAACATCGTCAATTTATGATCCAATTATTTTGTACTTAAAAGACAAGTTCTCGTATGTTTTCTAATCTAACTTCATTTATAATTCATTGATATAAGCGACTTAGATAAATCAATGATGTAAGCGGCTCTAAAATAGGAAATTAATGATCAAACAATATATGTATCAGTACAGGGGAGATTATTATTACATTTATCGTACAACACCACTTTAATTAAATTTCCACGATAACTTATCGTGTTGTTACCAAGACCTTATTTTTTTTTTTCGCTTAGGTTGCAAGTATTTAGATGTTCCAAAGATTATAGCTTAGCTCCAACTTCAGAGACAATGGGAGTTTTTACTGACCATCAAGACGAATAGAATAGTAGCAATTTACCCACATTATCAATGTGAAATGGTAGGTATACTAGAATTTGATTTGGTCAAGTTTCATTTAAGACAATAAAGGTTTGTCCTGTCCTGTCCTGTCCTGTCCTGTCCTGTCCTGTCCTGTCCTGTCCTGTCCTGTCCTGTCCTGTCCTGTCCTGTCCTGTCCTGCCCTGCCCTGCCCTGTCCTGCCCTGCCCTGCCCTGCCCTGCCCTGCCCTGCCCTGCCCTGCCCTGCCCTGCCCTGCCCTGCCCTGTCCTGTCCTGTCCTGTCCTGTCCTGTCCTGTCCTGTCCTGCTTTGCCCTGCCCTGCCCTGCCCTGCCCTGCCCTGCCCTGCCCTGCCCTGCCCTGCCCTGCCCTGCCCTGCCCTGCCCTGCCCTGCCCTGCCCTGCCCTGCCCTGCCCTGCCCTGCCCTGCCCTGCCCTGCCCTGCCCTGCCCTGCCCTGCCCTGCCCTGCCCTGCCCTGCCCTGCCCTGCCCTGCCCTGCCCTGCCCTGCCCTGCCCTGCCCTGCCCTGCCCTGCCCTGCCCTGCCCTGCCCTGCCCTGCCCTGCCCTGCCCTGCCCTGCCCTGCCCTGCCCTGCCCTGCCCTGCCCTGCCCTGCCCTGCCCTGCCCTGCCCTGCCCTGCCCTGCCCTGCCCTGCCCTGCCCTGCCCTGCCCTGCCCTGCCCTGCCCTGCCCTGCCCTGCCCTGCCCTGCCCTGCCCTGCCCTGCCCTGCCCTGCCCTGCCCTGCCCTGCCCTGCCCTGCCCTGCCCTGCCCTGCCCTGCCCTGCCCTGTCCTGTCCTGCCCTGTCCTGTCCTGTCCTGTCCTGTCCTGTCCTGTCCTGTCCTGTCCTGTCCTGTCCTGTCCTGTCCTGTCCTGTTCTGTTCGGTTCTGTTCGGTTCTGTTCTAGAAGTCAGACGACGTTGATAACCCAAATGGTTGTAAACTTATCCGAAGTCTAAATAAATAAACAAACGAAACATAACAAAATTTTATATGCATACTCTCTATATCTAAATTGTCTAACGATAGGATTCCATTACAAAACCACCACATCTCTTGCAACATGGTGGAAATATTCAGAAACATAGAATCCTTTCTCTACATTTAGTGTAATGTACCATTACTCAACAATTAATTCCAGCACATTTAACCATTAAGAGATTTCCTCTTTAAGTAAGACAAATTACCCATGAGTTCTAGGAGAAATAAAATGTGTATATCACCTTAGTTGGAAATATTTACGATTCTATAAACAAATGTATGGAAATCTCTGACATTAAGGATCATCATTTCAACAGGGAGAAATGTATGAACCATGTTATATGGCTTAAAGTTACTAGAATGTTAGGGAAGCAGATTTTGTGACGTCATAGAGCATGTACGTTTTGTTGTTTTACTGTTTATTAGATTTTTTGTTGGGTTCTATGCCGTAGCAACACATTGTATTGGTCATATTTCGGCGGTCAATAAACCTACTCGCTGTTCATGGAAAGGCTAAATTTCTGGATTCAGTTAACCAGTTACCAGGCACATACTTCCGTCAGTGACTGACAACTGCCTAACATGATTTAGAATCAGAGGTACCAGGGAGATTAGCCGCAGAAACTTATTTTATGATCAAATTGCACGAAAGTGTGCCTCGAAACGAACCCACCAATCCTCGATCATAGGAAATTAACGCCGTTAAATAACACTTTGTTTTAGGTTATGTTCTGTATCTAACTCATCGAACATCTTTTACTGCTTCCAGCTTATCTTCTAATAGGAAAAATA
Source organism: Mactra quadrangularis (assembly GCA_025267735.1). NCBI lineage: Eukaryota > Metazoa > Mollusca > Bivalvia > Venerida > Mactridae > Mactra > Mactra quadrangularis. The sequence goes on along the minus strand of CM046311.1, from coordinate 22,373,685 downwards.
TTAACATCATAGTTCACATTTCATGTACGGATTTGACCTATTTGTGATAAGTTTTACACTCTTTTACATTGATTTGAAAAATTAAGTGAAGCAGTGTTGTGTTTCATTCGTATATAGTGGAGTTTTCGATTGGAGGGATGACCGAACAAAACTAGTTTAGGAACACTAATGGAATAAGCCGTCCACTGTAAATTAAACAACAAATTAATTGACGACGGCCTTGTGTCAGACTAGAGTATAAGGTTTTGTACCCAAACGTGGAGCTTGGCGATGAAATTCTTTCTACGGCCATTCTCCCTGCAACCAATGATTTTTAATTATGTAGGGCAGTTGTCAGTCACTGACGAAAGTATGCGCTAAGTAGTCGGTTAACAGCTAAATCACAAACGAACAAAACTTGTACCCAAAGTGGTCACCATTCTTGTACAAGATGGTACAAACGGTACATATTAATTAGAGTCCAAGTTATACATGCATCATATCAATGAGCATCAAATTTTATATCGCTAAGTCATAAAAGAGAAATCACCTTCAAACGTGGTGGCAGTGTCTACATAATCATTCACAAACTGATTGTCTGAAGGCATGGTTCTAATTAGTCCCGATATCAAAATATTACCACCTTTGTCACGTGAGATATGAAACACCCTTACATGCAATAAAACATGAATAAAACTTGTGTACTCGCAGCATCCGGACATGCAAGCACTTGAAAAAGGGGCCATAAAGTTTGCTATAAATTCTTTAGTGCGCAACCTCGAGAGGTGTTATCAGAAATGACGGACAGCCGACGCCAAGCTTTCATCAGTCGGTTAGAATCAAAGTCTAGTCAGAAACATGGAAATTTTATTTGAATAATTGAAGTTTATGTGAATTATATAGTGCCACAAATAAACAATAGATGGCTTTAATTAACCCCGCCATGACCCCATATCTCGTGCTAGCATCATGCATTTTTAAACAGAAGGGATGTGAAAGGGGTAAATATGTTGATCGTTTTGGTTTAAGGGCAGTGTTGATGTGGTACAATCAACAGCTCTCTGACTCAAACGAAATAAAGTGGCCGTAAGCTACTACATGTAGGAATCTTGTTACAATAAGTGTCATGGTTAAAAATCTTCTTGATCGAAAACTTAAAAGTTTTGATATGACCTAAATTCAAGATATAATGCGTGGATCCAATTTTTCATGGTCCCTATCTTTTACCTAGATGATTCTAGACACCTGAATATGAACGCATTCTGAAATAACCTCGTCATTCTTGGTTTGTAAGGATATTTAATCATATTTATTAAAACAGTTCATTGAAATAGAAAAGGAACTGATTTAAACTTATTTAAATTTTAACTATGTCAAAAAATTTATTTCTGTACCTAACCTAGCTTACCTTGATCCTTGCCTATAACCAGTACTCACATACTCTTTCTCAAGGCCAGAAACTTCTCCATACACATTATAAATGAAGAAATATTGACATTGCTGCCAAATGAACATTCTAGCATTGGTATTTGTTTTAAGAAACATCATGACCTCTGTCATATACATACATACATGTATTTGGAATTGAGATAATGTTGTTTGTAGTTGACATCTTGCTTTAAGTGAAAACAAGTTAATCTCCAGCTTTAAGGCGATCTAAGCTTGAATTACGTTATTCGGAGATTTAGAATCAAATTTTCTAGTTCTTAAATAACAGATAATACGTTATGTTGAGGTATAATGATGTTTGATATGGCTCTAAATGTCACAGAGTCTAAGACTTGCAGGGACAAAATTGGCAGACAATGCGTCATCGTCTGAAACATGGAATTAATTGTTGTCTGTATTAGAATACACAAAAAATGTTCAACTCTATTCATTGCCTGTGGCAGAATGTGCAAGAAATCAGGAAAGTACATGCCGAATTTTAATGAATAGCATTTTTACACGTCAAAGCGATGATGGCGTTTCTGCGACAAATCTGTCAAAATGAAGTTTGTCTGGACGTGAGTCATCTAAAAGCTTCCCAATTATTTTCTACTACATCAAAAAACAAAATTGGGACACAATTTCCGCAATTCATTATAAACCAATTTCTAAATTTATCGCTTTTGGTGTAATATTTTTGGCGGAAGGCGCGGAGCCTCGATTTCAAACTTTATAGCCTCGATTTGACACCCCCGGATTTCATGATTGACAGAAGAAGTGTCGTCTGGTATAAATTCGCAGCAGACGACAAATTAGAAAAAAACAACAGGCGCGGAAATTCTGACTGATGACTCACACTGATGGAATTTTCGGATTTGTCTAATAAAGAAATAAGTCGAAAAAATATCTCTAAAAAATACCCTACACTTCAAAAATTACGCGCCATTTTATTGAACATTACTACTTTTTAATAACACTTCCGCTTGATAGGCAGTCAAGTTTGGAAATGAAATCCAACTGTGAAATGAGATAGCATGTCTAAGAAATGATTTGCCCGTCATATAAATAGGCAATTATCTTTCTTTTTTAGACGCAATATGGCGAAAATCTATTTTACGTTCTCTCAAAATATCCATTGTCAGACGGTCCGAACAATTTGGACATTAATTGCTTGTTATTTTTGTCATATAGTTGACAGAAAAATAATAGAATATCTGAAATGGACAAAACTAGTCGCAGACGACATATGATGGAACTAAATCAGACAATCACTATGTCAATTATAATGATTTAGTATTCGTATTGCATAATGTAGGAATGTACATTATGATTAAAACAAAGATGATGTCATACTAATCATGGATTGTGTCACAGTAATATTATTACATGTTCTAGTCATCCTGGAATGCATGCTACTTAAAATAATGATTCGCTCATAAAAAATGCTATAGAGATACATGTAGTTTCAATAAATTATTGCAGCGCGCCGGGATTTGGAATCTCGTGCCCGAGGGGGTGCGGGTTCGAATCCCACCCGGGGAGGTTATACCCTTCCATGAAAATTTGACAATAATGTTGATTTTCCTCCATTGATTAGATAATATGGAGAGTTTCCGGCCTTGTGGAAGGGTAGGTGAGTACTGGTTATAGACAATGGTCCAGGGAAGCTGGGTTATGTGCGCTGGACGCCGTAAAATGAACTACATCGTGTTGACACGGCGTTAACTCCAATAAATAAATAAAATAAATAAATTATTGATATTAAAAACCCTAAAGTTTAAAGGCGGTATGGTGCGTAAAGTTTAACCCCGATCTGACCTTTGTGCAAGAGAATTCATTACATAGAATACGAATGTAGTAAAAATGCTCGATATCGATATCGGAGTATATCGTCAAAGTGCGAATGTAGAATGTTTTGTTAAATATATTATAGCGTAGAATGAATGCTTATTACATCATTTAGCACCTAAACATTACAGCATACTTGAACTATACAATGACTATGGTATAAATTCGTTGAATATAGTGGTCGTAACATGGTTATACACATATATTAATTGTTCTTGTCATTTCAAAGTCATAATATACTTATTATTATGAATAACGATAAAAGATACAACCTTGTGGTTGCACCAAAGGACAAAACTTACTTGATTATAAATATAGAAGACAGTCCCTTAACTATTCTAATACCATTGTCTTGTTCTTAGGTCAGATGAAATTAATGAGTTAAACAATGACGAGACAAAAACCTTTCTGCAAGTCTACTGTACATGAATGTTATAGTGTAGTAGGTTTAATTTGATAAAAAACTGTTTTCTCCTTACGTTGTGTTATATAAGCAACCGAAACGTCTGAGTTAGACACCACCAACTTGAGGCAACAAGTAAACCAACGACTAGAACGTGTCAGGGTTTAGAATGGTGTTTAACAAAATAACATTCCCTCATCTGTAAATTATACATTTTGTTGTATCTACCGGCATCGTTTCGTACACAATAAAATATTCTGGGAACACCTTTGAGTTTGATACACAAGGGTTGTTTCAGATGATCGTCAGTTTTTATGGAGTTTTGAACAATTATACAGTTATATCTAGGTCACATCACTTTCATGGATCGTTGTATATCGAATATAAGACAGTCAACACAGTTAAAATGGTGGTGAATTTCAAATGTACTTCTGAAAAAATAGTGAATTAGAAAACAAATGTTATCTTAATGAATTAATTTACTTAATATTTTGTCAGATGTTTCCATGTGTTTTACAATTTAAAGTTTCTGCTGATACATTGTATAACAACATGCTTGATTTAATCTTTAATGTAATCATAGGTACTTTTCATTTACTGATGACCTTGTAAGGCTACAATCGGCTTATCGACTAAATATTGCCTAGTTGTAAAAAGGAAATTCTAAGACAAAGACTATGTCCTTCCAAAAAGTCATCAAATATATCTTTAGCAATTAGGGTAACCGGATCGTATAGCGGTATCCAAGATTTCAAAATAATATTCAGATTGCTAGCATGTTTCAATTTCAGAATGTACTTTTCAAATTATTGCGCAACTGATATATTCATTTTTTCTGTTTTACTATTTTTTAACATTTGAAACAGTCTGATTCCGTTATCGTATTGTACACAATTTTTAGAGCGACCCTTTTACGAACTGTTCAAAGGTTCAATTAACTGACAAAATAGTGTTATTCGTCTTCTGGTAAAAACACGTCTATATAACATAAACGTGATCATTCAGACATGAAATATCTATAATTTACAAGTCTAATATAGACTTACTATCACGGTTATATCCCATTGCAACAAGAGGATCACAATAATTTACAAGTTAATTGGTTTTGTTTTGCTGTTTTAGCAAAAAATACTGAAGGACCTAAGAGGCATTTTGTTCTATGAATTCTCCGTTCATGTACAAATAATTGAAGCCCTGATCTAAGGTTTTACATCATGTCAGGGATTGAGACGACTTTGAACACTTTGGATTGATTTACGTAGCATTTTTTAGCAAATTTAGATGTAACTGAACGCCTTTGGTAATTTCTTGTAAAGTTCAACAATCGATTGTCTGAATCGCGAATCAGTTTTAATATCAGGACTTTTTATTTGACATTTTCATCTCAAGTGAAGTATAAGGTACAAATTAATCGTCGAAAAATCGCATGATATTGCAAAAACAATGGTAGTTTTTATACATTTCTATTCTGGTAACAAGGGTCGTTTAAGGTTCACGTGACAACGAAATCCTGAAAATAATTGAATATGAAGAGATAATTGAAACATTTGAACCAATTTTAAGTACTTGTAAAAATAACCTTGGAGATGTTAAAATCACATGTTAACGAAACTAAATTTATATTTGCACGTACACATGTATGCTAAATCAAATAATTAGTAAAATTAAGTAAAGTTTATGTACATTATCATAATTATGAAAGTCATATTAACGAAATCATACATTACTCTTCAATAAAAGTATGGCCCAACATCGAATGATACATTTTGCTATTTTCAAATAAAGATAGGATCATTCGTGGAAAAAAGTATTGGCAATTTTAAGCGAGTTTTATGTTGTGTTTACGCACGAGATCTTGTTTTAAATAATATATATTCAAACTTGTGCCTGCATTTTATTCTTGCCACAAAACAAAGACAAATGTAACTTATAAAAATATATAAAATATATAATGAAATTTTAAAAATAAAAAAACAACCAATAAAAACTTACAATAATTCATTCACAGAAACTGACCTTGGAAGGATGCATGAGATAAGAAAAGTAAATAAATAATTTGTTAGAAGAACCTATACATTAAATGTAAAGTCATTAGCATGAATGAATATTCAAGCTGTGGTATGACAGATAACATTCCCCCAAATCTCGTAGGACGCTGGTAGCGACTGGTAGCGCCTGAGGTGTTCCGCATGATATTTACACTGATTACCGGCGTAGTAAAATGCACGCGCTGTGGTATTTCTATTAAGATTCATTGGTTGGTTCCCGGAGTGGACAAGGCTGAATCCCACACATGGAAAACACATTAATCATAAACTGTTAAATTCAATCCTGGTTCCAGTAAGGTCTTGATGAATCCATTATCTGTCTAATTATCATGGTGAAGAACGTCGATACTAATTTTAGCTTGACTGATATCAAATATACAAGAATGTAGCCTCCTGTGTCTGAAGAGTGAAGAGTCACTGACGGGGTCTTCTTTTATATTTCTTCAATTATCATAATACAAAGATAGCTTTAGACACATATTTCAGATACATGCATTTGTAAGATATGCTATGGTATACTGCTTTGTTTAGCTCGATTGTGAAACAAGTTCGTACAACTTAGATTTATCACTTTCGATTCCGCTTCCTGGTCCCCCAGTACTGACCTGGTAGGATAAAGTTTTTTGCTCAAGGAAACAACGGGGCATGTTTGGGATTGGATTCGAACCAACGCATAGCTGGCTATTAAATGATTATCAGTCCAACTTCGTAACCGCTAGGCCACGCCCGCTCCATCGCATAAAATATGCTAAAATTAAACCTGTAGTAATTTCTTTGTGGGGTATTTGAAAGCTATCTTTGTGTGAGATTCGATGAGCATAATCGAATAAGATCAAGATGAAGCAGAAATAGATTGAGTGTTAATATGAATTGAAACAAGACAAAAAATGTAACAAACGTGATTATATTTGTTAAAGTTACAAAACCGTTGTAGAACTTATAATTCAACATATTCACAATCCATTAAATTTCTAACGGTTTAGAAACATTGAAAAAGGGTAAGTCGTATTTGTAATTTTGTATATTCTAAAACGGCTCTTATACATTTATAGTAGGCATGTATAGTAAACGTATTTATCTTTGTTTCCAATAAAAGGAGAATAAAGACGACGAGACAACAGAGTACATTTTTTTTTATTTCATAAATATTGTCTACTAAATATATGGCCATCTTGACAAAAGTTATTATAAACGAAGTCCGCCATCTTGCCTACAGCATATGTGGCATAAATACTTGTATACTTAGTGCTAGGATCATACATGTTTTAATAATTAATCCTTTGTTACTTTCTATAGCATATAAAATCTTTTCTCGCATAAAAACATCATTTATATTTTATACCTTCCATTCAGGCTCGTTTTTTATTAGAATTTGACGTCAGCAATCTTCTGCTATATCAAAATGCTTAAAGCCGGCATTGTTATTCCAGGATGTCGTTTGTTATGCTTGATAGAACTGTAACACAATTGTCTGTTGGCTTCCAAGACAAATATTTTTGCTTATCGTCTGCGGTAAACGGAATATTGTGCAACAACCGGAAGACATTAAGTAAAGAAAAACAACAAATTCGAATATACGGTCAATTTCCGGTAAACCGGAAGTAAACAGTTTCTGCTTGAGATAAACACGTTTACTTAAAGGATGTAAGCAAATACCAGCAATTTCCGCAAATATCCGCCATTTCTGTGATACAATACGCCAGAAAATCTCCAGACATAAGGCCGATTACAGTAAAATACGTCAAGAAATAAATATATACTGAAAAATCACGTGATTTATGAGGTGTTGAGTGCCCGGATGTCTCATGAGGCGAGAACGAGATTTACTGCATCGTCTGTCAATAGTAGTTTAGCTGACACCGCTTGTTTATGAGAAAAAGGTCTTGATCGTTGAAAGGGGTCACTGGTCATCAAGTCCTAATTGAATACCGTCTGATAGCCTCTAATATAAATCAGAAAATATATTTTCTGTACCCAATTTTACTTTTTGGTTAGTTAATGGGTTTTCCAAATTCGATGATACTTAAAGGTAATTCAGACATGTTCAATTGTGCTCCCCAGACTTGAAGATCGTTGTTTAGGTGATAATCGAGTAATGACATTAGAATATTTTAAGATAAGTAGCTACAGTGTCGTCTAGTTTTGTGATCTTAGCCTAAAAACATGTTATTTTTGGCCTTCAACTATTGTAGTTGCAGACAAAGATGTCTGCATTGCGAAATTAACGACTATGTTTATAAGACTTTACCAAATTTGGAACTCGATTCGACACTTTGTTTGTCGACTCTACAGTGAATAAGCATATTTTTGTAAATATATTTTAAGTTTCAACATACTTTTAGCTGGATTGGCCTTGTATATCATTAATGAAAAACAAATAACACTTTTTGTATAGAATTCATGGGTATTATCACGATAATGTGGGTTATTTTCATCCTCATCAATAATATAGTTCGTTGCTGTTGAACATGTATAATTTTTTCAATTGTTTGTATTTATATTTGTAATATTTGTTTGAATTGTAATTATGTATGTATTTGTATACGTTGTAACGATGTACAAATATAAGTTGCTGTATAAGTTAAATAAATGTTCTGTTTTGTCCTGTCCTGTCCTGTCCTGTCCTGTCCTGTCCTGTCCTGTCCTGTCCTGTTCTGTTCTGTTCTGTTCTGTTCTGTTCTGTTCTGTTCTGTTCTGTTCTGTTCTGTTCTGTTCTGTTCTGTTCTGTTCTGTTCTGTTCTGTTCTGTTCTGTTCTGTTCTGTTCTGTTCTGTTCTGTTCTGTTCTGTTCTGTTCTGTTCTGTTCTGTTCTGTTCTGTTCTGTTCTGTTCTGTTCTGTTCTGTTCTGTTCTGATACGTTCTTCATAATTGTTTTCCAATAATTTGTTAGGAACGGAAATGCATGTACGAAATTCTTAATTCAAAATCATTAATTTTAATTTTGATACAAAAAAATTAAGTCGTTGTATATCACATGACATAAGACAGTCGTATACAGTATTATATAAAAGTAAATTTTACTATAGAATGCTGTAAACAACCACAAAATAGCGTTTTGGGAAAATGTTTCTTCCCTTATATAATTTGATTCTAAGTCAAGCACAGCTGCATTAATCTTACTTTTGTCTAACTAGGTAAAGTAAGGATTATTTGATGTAATTATGTCTTAGACAGGATTGTCTCTTATATTATATGAGTCTTAAATCAAGTGTTGATAAGACCATGTACAAATTAATAGGCTTCACCATAAACCGTATTGAAAGCAACAAAAAGAACAAGTGGGCGAAATATTTTCAGGTGGCAAATCCAGAGAAAGTCACAATATTTTTTAACCTATATAGTGTTATCACGTATATCTTATTTTGTAAATCACAGAATATTTTTATAGTTTTTACAAGTTTTTTACAAGTTTTTACAAGTTTATTCATATAAACACCGGAAGGTCTTAGACCCAAGCGGCAAATACAAGTACATTGACATGTCAGTACAATATATAAAAAAACCTAAAGGTTGGGAGTGTGTTGATTTAATAAAGACCACCATTTTCGAAGCTACTTTAAATGTTATAATCATATTGTAATAATCGGTGGGAAATATATTTCACTTGATCTGTTTTCACCTTTCTGAATGGACACAATTGGGCAACCGAGTCTCTAAACTAAGCCAAAATGAGATCGTTGATCGCATGCTTGGAGCTCGAGAAACTAGTGCGAAAACATTTGGTGTTTCTTCATTTATCTGTGATCATGTCATTTGTAAGGGCATGGTTATCAATTTATACGAACAGTTCCTACTCAATGCTAGTGACCTCTTTGCCAAGTAAACTTTTCGCATGCATCAAACGTACACTATTAATCGTACATCCGTTGTGTACAACGTCTTAATCTTAACTTATTTGATTATATGTCTTGTATGGGTGAAACTGTTGTGGCATATTTCTGCCACCAGATAATCACATAACTAATGCGTTATTTAAGTGGTTAACTAGTTACCGTAACTAGTTAACCACTTAAATAACGCATTAGTTAGGTGGTTATCTGTTGGCAGAAATTATGCCACCATAAAAACTCATTATGAGTCATGTAAAAATTAATTAACATTTACTTATTACTAAAATCTGATTAAGGAATTTTCGTAAGTTTATTCCCATAAACGCTACAATATTCTATCAGAAAATTTCACATCAGTAATGTTTTTTACTTTTACTTACTGTCGGCCTATAGTTGAATAACAACCAATTTTTCGCTGAATTAAACACAAAACTCCCCACAATTAGACGTAAAAGTCTGCCAAAGTAATTCTAAGCAATAGTTTGTTCTATCACCCAGACACGACCGGAAATTGTCGTGTAGATCACATTCATCAGGGATACATAGGCGCTTATAGCGGAATAAGTAAAAGTCAAATACGATCCGGATAAAAGAAATGCTTTCCGGTTCAGGAACGGGAAACTGGAATAGTTTCCTCCCCTGGGAATGTTTCCTGGCGCTACGAAAAAGTAGCTTTGCTCATAAATTCTAATTTGTTCCTTAATTTCGTCATCAAGTATTCGAAATGTCCCTGTGAAAATAAATCATAGCTTTGTCGGCTAGAAAATTGGAAGTCACAAATCACGCAATGTCATTTCTGTCTAAGATTGTAATAGTGGTGTGTAATAAATGCTCACATGTACTACAGTAGAACCTCACTGTTTTGGTAATACTATGTCAATTAAATTACATCAACTCTTCATATTGTTTATTATTTAGAGGTTAATGATTAGTTGCTACTCGCCATTATGCGATAATCACCCGATGACGTCCATAATAGCCTGAGGGCCTTTGGCCCGAAGGCCATTATGGACTGGAGGGGGATTATCGCATAATGGCGAGTAGCAACTAATCATTAACGTCTTTAATACGTTTGTTCAGAGTCCGGTCTCGAATTTTAAGTAAACTAAGAACAATTATTTTGGGACGAATAGATCACTAGCGAATTTTCCGAGGACGAATCAGTACTTTGATGACGTAATGTAACAATGACGTAGAATATAATGTAAACTTTGTTGTCAAATGGCGGTCGTGTTTTTAAACGTTTGTAACCAGTTTACTTTCATTTATCATGGATTAAAACGATATTATCAGGAGACTGGAACCAGTATATGTGTTTTTCAAACTTGAAATTGAGGATATGGAGATAAGGATTATGTATGGAAACACATACATTCAGCGGGAGGAGTCATTCATTGATTTACCGAAAATGGCATGGACGTTCATGATGATTTTAGAAGCCAGTTCCATTATATTTAATTTATGCATGGCTTGACTTTGGTAAAACAATAGTCAACCTACGCATATACTTTATAATGGCTGGATATTCGTCAAATTAAACACGGAAAGGAATTGAGTGCAAATTTCGGAGTTTGGTATTTTACAGCGTCAACGACAACGATTGAGTCTGCTGAATTTGAATGGTGAAGTAAGTGATTTATAATGAAATTATTTGTAAAATTACAAATAAGACTTTTTATGCATTATAGTTTTGTTGAATATGTGCGTCAAAATCTAAAATTCTATTTGACAAAGTCAAAGACTCAAGAATTCTTTCGGCCGCCATGTTTGAAGAAACTGCTGCTTGATGACGTAAACAATGCGCGTGCAAGCACTCGGCGCCTATTATGCATAATGGGCGAGTTGCAGGCGGCCAAAATCGCATAATACGGGAAAAAGTCGCGTAATGTCCGTGTAGACTTGTCACATTTGTTACTATATATAGTAACAAACGTATTAATGTGTCTTATCCCCAGTCATCTATTTCAGAACACTATCTGAACCTCATCCGGTTGCTAACTAGCTGCTGCTTCAGCCAAATTAAATGTTTTCTTGTGTTTGCTAACCCGATCAGCATATGTTTGACAAACTGAGACTACTTAGACTACAGACTGTGTCTCTAAAAACTCAATCTTATAACAGCATTGCATTGCATATTCAGCTAAACTGCAGACTGATGTCTTCTCCATTTTAGATTCACTGTTCGGGAAAGAAAACACAAAAAAATATTTTAACTTGGCCATAGCAAACATTTAATTTTCAATTCTATGCCAGCTATCTAATGAAGTTAATTGCACAACAATGCATAACAATGAAGCTACAGGATGTACAATAGAAGTATAGTGCCCAATTCTGCATCCGGAGCATTGTGTAGACGGTATAGGTAAATAATGGTATAATACCTCTTCAAACCGGATACCTCTCCAAACCGGACAAATGGTCCAGTCCCAAGCTCGTCCGGTTTGGAGAGGTTCTACTGTACCGTCATGACTTTTCTGTAAATGATTTAGTCTATAAATGAAACCTTGATTGACTTTGATTGATTCTTAGGTTTAAACTTCCATGTATAGTTTAAAGTATTCAAAATGTACGCCTGGAAAATATACCCATCTTTAATAATTGTTACAGTTCATATACCTTGACTAAGCTTGACTTAGCTCGATTTGTAAAACAAAACACAGGTGGCAGACCCAAATTTTCCCTATTATAGTATAAATAGAGAAAAGGCCTCTAACGCCTGTTCAACGGTCGTAGATTTCAACTCGTCACAAAGTTCACAAAAAACGACCCGATCGTCAAATCTTTTTCACTATCTACTCTAGAAAGGATTATTAAGCATAAAATACTTTTTATGAAGAAAATCGATCCACAACTAATGAAATGGTTCAATATTTCCCCAAAAAGCCCTAAAATTCGCCCGATGGTAAAAGCAATGCCTGCCAACTTTGCAACATCACTCAATTTGTTTTGTTTCGTAGCAGTACTCATACGTATTGCGATAGAGTTAATATTGTTAATTATGAAGAATTCAAACATGTACAAATAGATCTGTGTTATCATTATTGTCAAGTATAAATGAGAGAAGAGTGGCAAAGCCTAAAATGTTTGTTGAAGAGAATATATACATCTCATGTATCATTTGATTACATTTGATTATATAAGATGTTTTTGTTGCCAAGTTATCACGCCATCCATATACGCTAGTAACGCTACACTTGTAAACTAAACTCATTTGATACGGCATTGAATCATTCAGAGTATTCACCGTGAATTTTTTTGTCTGAGAAATAAAAGGCTACAAAAAAGGAAAGAAAATTAAAATTAAAAAAGACACAAGGTGCGTACAGTTATGTAAAAAAACAAGAGCTAAATAAGGAAACTACGTAGATAGTGCCACAAGTCACAATGTTACATGTGTTGAAGAAATGCCTTTCCTATGGTGGCTGATTTACGCCATGTCGTATTTTCGTTTCTTCGCCGTGAAGATTAGAAAAAAAGGAAATGCGAAGATACGACAAACTGTGAATTTGTCGTCTCCTCGCTTTTTTAATCTTCGTGGCGAAGAATCGAAAAAACGATACGACAGATGTGAGGCGAAAACAAGACACATTTTATCTGTCGTATTCTGGCATTAATTCTGTCGTATTTTTGTTCCTTCGTCGCAAATATTAGAAAAACGAAAATGCGAAGATACGTCAAACAGTGGATTTGTCGTATTTTCTAATCTTCGGGGCGAAGAAACGAAAATACGACATGGCGCAAATCAGCAACCATACTTTCCCACACCTTGTATTTTGGTAAAATACATAGAGAAAAAAACACAAATACACATCCGGTATAATCGGCTGATACGTAACAAATTACGCATATACATTTATACACGTCTGCTTCATCCGAGGAATTCAGGAATCAGAGTATCATTTATAAAACGTCATTGGCTTTAATTGACTTTCTTAAAATAACAAGATATATGTTTTCTTGTCTTACCGATGATCAAATTACCCTCCTATATGTCAATGTACCATCGTCGTATTCTCTCTTTAATTCTAACAATATATGTCATTATGTAGATTAAATTTCCTTAGGAACGCACTTGAGACTTTAAACGACACGCGGTGATGTTCGATCAACAGTTGTCCACCCTGTCAAACTGAGATAGTACCAGTTGTCCACCCTGTCAAATAGACATGGTACCAGTTGTCCAGGATGGCAAAACTACATGAGACAAGTTGTCCATCCTTTACAAAAATGGCATGGTATCAGTTGTCCATGTTACCAGTTGTGCGGCTCCCGTTCGATCCATATTCGAACCCATTGGTAATCAAGATCGAGAATCTTGATAACCCCAGGGTACGAGAATGTGTACGACCTCGATAACCACGGCTATGTTTACTATGCTATGTTTAGGGTACTTTTTCAAAATGTTTGATAATGATTGATATAAGAAGTATTGATTGTGATTAAGGAAAGTTTGTAAAAAAGGTAGTGCTATGAAGTGAAGAAGTTCTAATGCAGTTAATCAAAACTAAACAGTATCCACTCTCTGAATGTGGCAACAAATGTTGTACATGGTATTACCACACTTCAATTTCAAAACAACATGATCTATATGTGTTCATGATTTGTTTTAACCAGAAATAGCCATTGCTTTTACAAAAGGTTGATGTTCTTCCGACCATTCTACAGTAAACAAACTATTACCATAAATCCAAGTAAATTCTCGTCTGTTTGTTCAGTTGAACATGGTTTCCTTCCTTGTATCGTAATTTTCTAAATGTATTTTTCTCTTTAAAAATCAAGTTAAATTACTTTCGGCTGCCAAACTGCACCTTTGTACAAATTGAATTTGGTAGTCAAGCGGTTGGATCAAGATTTGACATCAGGCTAGAATGTGTAATTTCCATGGACTGTCGCACAGTACCTTTAAGAAGAAGAAATAAGCAGCTGCAATGTGTACCATAATCATGTTTATAATGAAACAATTTATATTTATAAGAAATGTAATCACATAGCCAACCTAAAATGAGTACAATAAATAAATAATGTAATATGTAATATAAAATAGGATACAGAACAAAAACCTCCATTTTAATATGTTCGTATAATATGAATCTCGGCTATATAATAGTATTTGATAAATACGTGCAATATATCACAAAATATATTACCATTATGTTGACTAGTTCTTAACGAGAAAATCCTGATTACAAACCATAAGAAACTGTGATTTAACTGTGATGTAACAATATTAGAAAATTTAAGGTTATAAAACTCAGATGTCACATCATAATATGTTTTCTGAGGATAATAGCTTCATGCTTATGACAAGTAACATAACATGTTTGTTGTCACCAAGGGTATAATATTGACCAGACTTTAATACTTGAAGATATTAACAATACAATATTACTTGTGCAATTTCTAAAATTCTAAGGTCACTTAAGAATAGCCAAGCATTCATTTATTCAATCAATTTATCACATCAAGCCCAGGATTGGGTTGGAACGTTTAAATGATTTCAGTTCTAAAATTAGCATCTATTGCTAGATGAGGTTGGTTACCAGCTTTAACTGGCATCTCAAATGGTTACATTGTAATCAACTACACATATCAGTTTTGCATACCAACGCTATGCTAGTTGATGTTGATGCCAAACGGTACTTGAACATTTCATCTGTAGCTATCCGGTCGTAAGCAAATTTCCGTTCTGGACTTTAGTAATGTCACACTTGGAACTGAAAGCCATCTTTACACTCCGACGGTTGCGATATTGTGAATTCTACAGATTATATATGTCATTGTTTTGTGAGATTTTTTCAGTTGGCTCATTTTATGAAACAGGGAACATCAAAGATCAAGTGGAATGCCTATCTTCGGAAATGGAGTCGCAATCTTCATACATGTATGCCCATGGAAACTAAGCAAATATTTGATCGGGAATGGAACAAGATAGAGAAATTTTGTTTCTCTGAACAGAAGTGTCGATCTTGCATCAAGTAGACACGTGATGTCTACAAAGTGTGAATAGAAACGACAACACAGGATAGAATTAGATGATACTATTGTTTAACATTTTATTCGTATATTGGGCATCGGTTGTTTGCATCCAAGGTCTTAAAAACCACAACTTATGAAATTTAAACAAAAATGTCGCGGATAATTACATTCGGTCATGCGCAGTCAGATCAAGCGCAACGATGTGAAATTAGGTTAAATCCTACGCGTGAAAAAATAGTACCATTGTTAACAATACTAGTAGCGGAAAGTATTGAGCAGTTTTGTCTTGTTGGGCCCATGTCTGGCAGCGCTATCAGCACTTTGATTATTCTAGCAGAACTAGATAAACTCATCGAGGGTTTCTACCTGCATGTATAACAATTCTTCTTGCTTCTATTTGAGTTGATTTGAAGAGGAAATTGCTTCACATTACAAAAAATGTTAATGCCAGTACCGGTAACAAGAAGATAATGTCAACTAAATTGACTTTCAGTGTGTCATTATTTTCTTGGGAAGGTTTATTACTGTAATTTGTAGGACGATTTACCGGAACGTTCCCAACTTTTAAGTACATTTAAATACCAGAAAGAGCCATTTTATATAATCATGGCAACTAAATAAGTAAATATACGGTACAGTAGATATTTTGACAAAAGTTACAGAAAAAATGCACTGTAGTTATACAATAATTTCTGTACAATTTTATTACCAATACTGAAGTAGAATATTGTATACGTTCTGAACATCTTATCAAAACATATAAATGGTTTCATCTCCAAAGAATCTTTCACCTATTATTGAATTGATGATGAAATTTGTGGTCAGACCTGTTGTAAAATGCTGTATGGATTCATTACGTTTATCTATATGAGACATAAGCATACATGTATAGAGTATGATACTAGTTTGAATACATGACCCCTATATTTGCATCATAACGTTATGGCAAGTCGTGTTTTGGGCTTTGTGAACGATAAATTGAAAACTCCTTATACATGTATCATACATACGTTATTATATTGCATTGTTATGAAAGAACAAAAACCTAGGTTAGACAATACAAAGTGACGAGAGCAACTAAAACTCTTTTAGATAACCACCTTTGTTTTTGGTTCAACTCACATTAAAATTACACCTTGTTGTTTCCTTAAGCAAGGAACTCTGATGGACCAGGAAGCTGACTGGATAGTTTTTAATCTAAGTAGTAAAAACGTGTTCCAAAATCGAACTGACACGAATTCGCGTAAACGAAGCTAATTATCAAATAGAATATTTGTTTTAACAAAGTTTCAAAATTTCTAAGCATTCAAATGTCAAAAGTATTTTTTTCAGAATTGAAAGGACTAGAAATTCATCATGAATGTATTGCATAGGTTACATTGTTCGTAACTCCTACGTAACAAGCCACACAAGACACAACTATGAGTCTATCCATATATCAGTTCAAAACTGTTCAGCGGCGGTCACTTCTATAGTAACACTTCTGATATCTGATATTGTAAATGCTTTTACAGTTCGTCATATCGTAAGGCTCATAATACTCATATCAACACTTTAATTCTCGTACATTACAAATCATAGCACTTTAATTAATATTATAGAACGATAAGATCGGGTCTGTCATAGCAAGGTGTCAATTTCACACCCTCTAATTATACTTCAAATGTGCCGATAATTAATACAGTTCAAGTCGCTATCAACGTCGTTAATTAACGGTCAGTAACTAAAGCAGGTGGTCAGCTCTCAAACGTTTATCGATATTGTTGTGATAACGGTTTGTTGTTTAGCCTGAGGGGTTGAAAATGGCTACAATGGACTATGAACTTGAATAAATTAAATTATCTTAATTAAGAGTCTCTAATCTTGGCTCATGCTTTTAATTAAGAATATTTATAGAACATTTTGTTAAAATTACATTGTAGTCATGTAAAAGCACTGTCTTTGTTGAAGAGAAGAGAATGTCATTTTTAGCGAAAATCGTTTCTTTTTTCAGATTCCCCTTCTGTTGTTTTTTCGATAAAATGTTTCAACTTCGTTGTATGTATTTGTCCCAAGAGTCTTCTTTAATTACGAGTGTCTTTGTCTTAAAAATACAAATCTGCAGATTTACTGGAAAATGTAACACAGCTTACCATTGGGATTTAATATAGGTCTCAACCTCAATTAAAAATAAGTTAAGAAAAAGATAACACCACATGTTCACATGCATTACTTTCTGTGCGTAAAATGAGGCGGTCGTAATGTGCTAAGGATACATTGAGGCTAGTATCTATGAATATTTTAGTCGTATATGAATTTTGTTAAAAGCAATGATATAGTATAGCTAAAACATCATGAAATTTAATTTGAAATTTATTATTTAAAATTCGATTTAAATATAGCGAGGCCCTTTATTATGTAAATTTATACTCTTCTTTCTGCCATAGCTTCTTTTTTCTCTGCAGACAAATGATTATGAACTTACAATTGTAAATACTGATCACACAAAACTAAGTGTTGTTAATGATTGATATTATCATTGGTTTCTTCATGAACCAAAGACCTGTCTTGCATGTCTTCACGTGTACAAGTAGGTGCATACAAAGTTACGCATCACTTGGTTAAAGTGTCGCATAATTTTAAGAAATCATACATGCGGTCACGACGTTGGGCTGGTAATCATTTGATAGCCAGTCACTTAGGTTTTTTAGCAAGAAACTTAATCCTACTGATTCAGTACTGGGGACCATGAAACGGACAAAGTAATTAATCTAAGTTGTAAGAACTTGCTTCAAAAACGAGCTTAAATGTACATTTGTATTAGTATAAACCGAAATTATTATATACATTGACCTTTCCAGATAACCATGCTCCTGTAAAAGTACCACAGTATAATAATCTATTTATACAAAACAACTATCATTTGGTGAAATTAGATGTTGTTAAAGGAAATATATTCAGCTCATAAAAGCAGTGACTACATTTCGAGGGTTGCTCGCAAGACTGTAGTAAGTGCATTGAGTTAAAGAGCGATTTACTACAGTCTTGCAGGCAACCCCCGATTTGTAAGTATATTATATCATAGCTTAAACTTGCTTTGATTTATGTCTTAAGGAATAATGAAGAAAATCAGCACGTAAACTGTAATCAAAACCTCTATAACAATAAAACTAACCATAGTAAAACGCTAATTCAGAAATCTAATATCAACATACGCCTGACACCCAACCGCGATTTTTGTTACTTCGCGCTAATATTTTATAAGGCAATTTGATTGCAATTTATCCGAAGCAATAATGAAAACAAAATGAAAGGAAATAACGAAAGTTACAAAATAATAAAGGTAAAATTAGTAAAGCATTCATAAACCCAAGCTGAGCAACTTTTATATATAGATGAGGATAAACTCCGATGATCGCCGCATCTTTGCAAAATAAACGAGAAAATTTCGCATCGTATTTATTAATAATTAATTTCATGTTTGGCCGTTAAAACGATTTCTGATTCTTGAGTCAATTTATTAGCTTGGAAAATATATCAATATCCTACGGAGCCCCTAAAAGGACATTTTAAAATACTTTTTTATTTTCACAACTATTTCGTTTAAACGTAATAATTATTTCGTTTTAACGAAATATTATTTCGTTTATTCGAAATATTATTTCGATTAAACGAAATAATATTACGTTTAAACGAAATAATTATTTCGTTTTTTCGAAATAATATTATTTCGTTTTTTCGAAATAATTATTTCGTTTTTTCGAAATAATTATTTCGTTTTTTTCGAAATATTATTTCGTTTAAACGTAATATTATTTCGTTTTAACGAAATATTATTTCGTTTAATCGATATAATTATTTCGTTTTTTTCGAAATAATTATTTCGTTTTTTCGAAATAATATTATTTCGTTTTTTCGAAAAAATTATTTCGTTTAAACGTAATATTATTTCGTTTAAACGTAATATTATTTCGTTTAAACGTAATATTATTTCGTTTTAACGAAATATTATTTCGTTTTATCGAAATACTTATTTCGTTTTTTCGAAATAATTATTTCGTTTTTTCGAAATAATTATTTCGATTTAACGAAATATTATTACGTTTAAACGAAATAATATTTCGTATAAACGAAATAATATTTCGTAAAAACGAAATAATTATTTCGAAAAAAACGAAATAATTATTTCGAAAAAACGAAATAATATTATTTCGAAAAAAACGAAATAATTATTTCGAAAAAAACGAAATAATTATTTCGATTAAACGAAATAATATTTCGTTTTAACGAAATAATATTACGTTTAAACGAAATAATATTTCGAAAAAACGAAATAATTATTTCGAAAAAACGAAATAATATTATTTCAAAAAAACGAAATAATTATTTCGTTTAAACGTAATATTATTTCGTTTAATCGAAATAATATTTCGAAAAAACGAAATAATATTAAAAAAAGTATTTCAAAATGTCCTTTTAGGGGCTCCGTAATATCCGAGGTATTATGTATTCATAAGATAGTTAACAGTTTTCGAGAGATTTAGAGCTCCTTAGATTTATACCACGTGCGAAAACGAGGTTAAATTTCGGTGTTGTCTCGTGCATCTTTTGCCGAACTTCACGGGCGGTGTCTTGGTAAATATCACACCCCGTCGTGTTTCCCTGATAGATATTCCACGAAATGTTCTGGAACAAACAATCAGGTCTCGATCGACGATCAAAGTTAGAAGCATTTATTAACCAGAAAATAACTGAACGCAAATTTACGTTGTCATGGCGTTCATCTCCTACTCACATCCGGGGAACTCATTAATCGCGCGCGTGTTTTAACCATCAAATTAATTATCGTGCACAACAGCAAAGAACTGTCGTCATTCGATGTCTTTGTAGTTTAAAAGTTTGAAAATCGAGTCAACTTTGATGTTATAGCGCACAGCGGTAGTCGGGTCAAAAGTGATTCCGGAAGATCGACTACGCATGCGCGAAATCTTTTGAAATCACCTCAAATCACGGAATTAATTATTTCAACAGGAGTATTCTTAGCTAATTAAGATCTTTGATTACACATAGCTCATATAATGAAAGTTTGTTCATTATGTTTTCCGACATGAAAATAATCGCTGACTTGTTAGTCATATTATAATGATGTAAATGCTAAAGGCTTACATGCATTTCTGGTGATTTTTATCGTGTAAAAACATCGCATGCATTACCTGTTTTTTACATTATATTATATTTTTTCATTATTTCTTCACGTTAATATCTCTTTATCTATTCATTGGTATCACATAATATATCTAATATATTATAAATACAAAGACGTTCAAAGAAAGTGTTGGGAAATATTGCTTTTCATTTATGATGTCATAACTAAGAAAGGCAATAAAGGATGTGATAAACTTGAAAACAAATCTGTATTGATGTTTCATAAATCAGAAACGAATATCCTTTATACTGGGTTAAACGCCGTGTCAACACAAATTAGGTTATATTATGGCGTCCAGCACACCAACCCTAGCTCTTCTGGACACTTTTTTATAAGAAAGGCCGAAAACTCCCACAGCCTGTTAAGCCGTTGATAAACCATTCTCGTACCAATAGGTTATCATGATTCTTGAGAATCTTGATAATCTCTCAAGTCTGGGTACGAGAATCTTGATAATCTCTCAAGTCTGGGTACGAGAATCTTGATAATCTCTCAAGTCTGGGTACGAGAATCTTGATAATCTCTCAAGTCTGGGTACGAGAAAGTGGTAAAACATGTTTGGTTGAGGCGGATTTGTCGATTTATGGGAGCGTAGAATAAAAGTACATATTGGTGAGCACTTATTCATTTAGGATTAACTCACCACAACCATTTCATAGGAAACCACAAGTTATAGTTAGTATCCTATCGTTTATACTAATATTCATTGAGGGAACATTACAGCATTTAATAGTGAATTAACTTTGTGAATAACAAGTTAGTTCAAATTGAGAGTATTTAATGAATTGCCATGTACGTGCATTTCAATAAAGGCTATATAGGTACATAGACACAAATTATCAAACGTCATGTCAAGAAAACAAAGAAAACATATTTGAGGTTTTGCAAATAAATTACATGTATTGTTGTTTGAAAGACTACACTGGACCAATCTGTCGTATTGGATCTCTTAGGGTTGCATCTATGGCCACGTCGAAATGACCTTTGAGTCTACCAATCAATGCGTAGCTTTCATCTAAACGAAACACTGTTAGTAGCCTCTTGATTTTGTTAAAACTGTTTTATAACACAGATTTGCGAGTAAACTAGACGGTGGTGTTATTCACAGGCTGCGTTAGGCCGCCGATTCTTTTGAATTAAGTGACGTAGATGCTTTTAACAAGTTGCAGGACAAATTGATGTCTTCATGAATATCATAAAAGCAAAAGTCTACTGAACTCGACCCGTAATATGAAGAAGTCGTCAGATCTTAAAATACTAACACTGGACACATTTTTGTTTATTTCCGTGTTAATAAGGAGAGATTGGATTCTATTATATTGATTCTTCTCAAAGGTTAAGAACTGACCTCGAAATTCGTGTCAGCTATTTTCTGTCCTCAAAATGAAAATTTCAAAGAAACCTAAACTGATTGACTTAGGCTGACGTACAAGAACTACCCTCGAGGTGTCAGTTACAACGTAGTATTTTATGTATACATTCATTCACACTATTAAGCCAATTGTTTAATAAAGAAAAAACCAAGAACAGTAATTCTGATTATATGGCAGCCTTAAGGCTACTATTCACACAACTTCAAACTATTGCTAGAAATAAGTACAAGCTAGCACATTATGTCCTTGTATAGTGATGGCTTAAAAACATATCGAATTCCTGCGGGTGCTTTATACATCCTGACAAAAAGGTTAGGGGCAATCAATTCTTGTAGAAAATCATTGAATGTTGTATACGCCATACATCTAACTTAATTATAAGGTAAGTTTTTTTTGTGTAATTAAGTTAGGTTAATTGAAACTGTGATGTTTTATTTGATGCAGTAAGCGACAAAAATATTGCTTGCTAATTATAGAGTAGAATTGCTTTCTGAAAATATCCATGCTGAAAACATCCACTTTTAAGTCTTAGAGGAAAAACTTGTTTAAAGATATTTTTTTGGTTCTGTCATTACCATAGATGTAGTTCTCTTATAGAAATAAAACTACATACTTATTACTTCACATAAATTTAGCGACACCACTAATGTCTTCTAAGATCACAAATGTAAAATTACCAAACAAAAAGTAATAGCATTGCTATATTGTTTTCTTATATATTTAGGCCATTCCGAATTGGAATTCTGATAGGCGTCAACTCAAATTTGACAAATCTAGGTACATATTCACAAAAATCGAAAACGAAAACACAAACATTTTTTCGGCAAAAACAATGCATTATGTATCTTTTCAATGGAATACAATCCTCATAATATGAAACAATGGTCAGAATTTTATATAAAATGACTTGGTTTTTTTTCACGTAAAATATATATTGTATGACGCGGAACCTTATGATTAGTTGCTTACGAAGAATAACGTCGTTGCCGAACACACTTTTCCCCGAATTAAATTGTCGTATCGAATCCCGGAACATCGGAATAATTTAAGAAAATTTTACCTACAATTTTGTTTTTTATTTTGAATGAGGACTATAAAACCTACGCACACGCGGACAATTAACAAAATTCTGATATGGCATGGCCTTAAACACCTAAACTTTGAGCCACTATTGAAATACTATAGCTTTAAATTTCTTTCTTAATCATACCAAACGTCACAATGGCATGACCCCTGATTGGCAATAAGTACCTTTCCGTGAAGCATCGGGTATTTTAATATCATCAATAAAATACAAAATAAACATGATTTATTTTACGTTGCCTCTTCTGCATCGAACATATTTCTAAGTTTTCAACTCAAAAGGAAACCATCAATCAATATATCATTTCTTTTTCCAGCCATCTTCAAGACTGAACAAGGTAAATGTCACACTTAAAGTTGCTATACACGCCTTTTTATTGAGATATCAAACTAATACCATTAAAACTAGAATAGTTACATGATAAGGGACGACCATGTTTCACATTCATCGTAATTTTCTGTCTTTTCTGCTATTCTTTAAATACAATCAGAATAAATTTCATTTTCATTCCGAGAGAAAATATCTCCGTAAAAGAGATTCGGTTCTATGATTAAATAGGGAAGCTACAATTATCCCTGATACGGAACTATGGTAAAAATCTGTCATTGCATTGACGTTTCATTTAAAGAGGACTTTATGAGAAAAATTGTTTTTAAACTAAATGGCTTTGCATCCGAAACCCATAATTTCTCATTCCGTCTATCTGTTTCTTGAGAATCTCATAAAATCTGGTTTTTTTTTGGAATGA
The DNA here is from genome assembly GCA_025267735.1 of Mactra quadrangularis. Lineage (NCBI taxonomy): Eukaryota > Metazoa > Mollusca > Bivalvia > Venerida > Mactridae > Mactra > Mactra quadrangularis. Next base: position 22,349,784 of record CM046311.1, on the reverse strand, counting down.
TTTTTTTTCTCGGAATTGTTTTATATGAGTTTTGACAGCGTCCATCATTTTCGCTTCAGAAAGAAATCATGCGATTTTAGATTTTATAGTTCATTTGTTGCACTTTCATGATATAATGAAAACTTTAAGAATGCGAGAAATCTTCTGCATACTAAATCTTCTACGAAGCTATAAATATCATTTATAACAACTTTAATGCGGGTATCAAATTAAAATGTTTGTAATCTTAAAGATATAAGCGTAAACCATTTTACTAGCAAAATCTTTAATTGTTTTGATAATTGGAATGGAGACGCAGTCATGACTGTGCCATAATTTCTTATACGCGTTCCGTCTTTGATCAATATATTCAGCTACCCAGGACTTCGAGGATTTAGTTTAGATTCAAACATATCACTAAACAAAATGCGACTAAGAAAACGGTGGCAATACCACGAGACTATGACATCACAGTTGCTATGTTTGAAAAAGAAAGAATAATGTAAAAGCATCAAGTACACTTCTCTTTAAGTTCAATGATCAACAAATTATTCAAATTTGGCACAGGCCTGGGGTACGTGGGTACACACATTTCCTATAAGCTCACAATGAACCATTCACTTTTCCTATATTTCTTAAGTTTTTAAAATTGAACAAAAAGATGACCCTCCCTTCCCCTATCTTCAAGTTAAGTTGCCACAAGAACTTAGGAAATTACTAAGCACAAAAAACAACAAAACAACGCGAGGTTTTAAAATCTGTAAAAACAATGTGCTGGTATTGACGATTACCATGACATATAATCACATTTAGAAGTATAAATATTTTCCTACCATTTGCCAACACTAACCCTCGTCTTCAGTAATCTCTACCAAAAATAACTGCTGATCAAAGCAATTTACCTCTATTAGTAGGGTTAAATTGAGTTGCCTGCATGTTTTACGACACCCGCATGTAGCTGTATCCATCTTATAATTATTGAGAAGGTTACAGTTTGTACAATATCAATTGACATTGATGAATTGGTCTCCCATGTTAACTTGACACTTAGATAACAAAATTTATGCTGGAGAAACAGTGGTTTTTATTTATCCTTTTTGGACGGTTAAAGTTAATACTAGTTTGTTACTTTACCAATTTTGGTACACATTAAACAAATTTTGTAAAACATGAGTTCGTATGTGTTATGGAGATACTGAAGACAATTAAACTCATCACATCACAAGTGTTTTAAGAAATTTTGTTTTTTCTTGGCCTAATACTAGTTGGTTTTATGTACTCTAAGATCACGATTCAGTTAATGTTTTTATGCTTATAAAACAAATGCCTTTTCGGATTTTTTTTATCATAGACCTGGATTTTTTTAATATTGAACAAAGTCTGAAAATTGAGAAGACTTGAAACACAAATACTAATACCATGTGTGATGCACCTAAGAAATAGAAAGGTAGGAACAATTAAAAAACTTAAAAATTAAGGTGTTTGTACATACACAACTGTATTTTAAAACTGGATTCAAACATAATGTATCATACCCAAGAAAGCAATAGTATGCCTTTCTGCACGTGATCCTAGAAATTGTCTTACAAACCTTAAACCATAAACACTGAGCAATATAAAAATTAAAAGTGTTCATATTTAAAATTCAAACTAATTATTTGTTCGAGTAATGAAAAATGGTTGAAAATGGAAACACGAAAGTTTATGTTACTTAAACATGCGTAGCTTCAAAAGCACTAAGGAACATGTACGTCTGAAGTTCACGAAGGGGATTTTTCGATGTATTCACGTCAGAGAGAATTACAGATGCAAATTTTAAATCGCTACTTTAGTGCAAACAAGGACTGTTCGTGGACGAAAACATCATTAATTTAATATCATCACGTCAGACAAGATTACTGATGCAATGTCTTACAAAACAAACTATACTACATTCGGCTGGTCTTGATAAATGAATAATTATAACTTGCATCATGAAGATGGGTGACTGCCTTGTGTTACAATGAGATGCTAACATAATGTCTCCCTTTTAGTTGCAATATAACTACTATCCTCAATCCGCAATGTTATAAAAGGGACAACAAAAGCCTTTAAGAACTTGTACTAACTAAGCATTTGTCAAAGTAAAGTCACACTCAAAGGTACAATATAAAAAGACGGGAGGTTTCCAGAGCTCGCAGTTACCTTTGTTAACCTCTACTCCTACATGTACACTACATGGTGATTCTAGATGACCATCAGTTAGGAGATGGCAGGGTGTGGAATTCCCATACCCGATTTGTCCGATTCGTACATTTATGTCTGCGGACAAGTAAATATATCAATCCAACTTGTCCGTGGACAAGTAGTATTTTAGCAGTAATATATTAACACATATAGCAAAACTAAATAATGTAGATGACTCCATTTTTCATGCAAATTCATCAGATAACTACAATGTATTATATTGTCAAGTATTTATCATTAATGAAATATTTGTTAAATATCATAGCTCTTATTTCTTTTTGAAAATGAACTTCTGAACAAGTACATTTTGATCCCGGACAAGGAGATTTTAAGATATCACTTGTCCAATATCACTTGGAATTCCACATCCATGGATAGTCAATGTTCAAATTGTTCTCTCAGGTTATTAACAAGTCAAGCGTCATTCATGATGATGGAAATTATTACTTGTTGTGAAAGGTTGATTAAGCACTGCTAAAACGGATAGCATCGGGTTTATCCTTGCCTTTTAAGAAAATACGTCATGATTATTGCTGCATAAGCTGTACAATGGTGGGAAATGTCATATTTTCCCCTTTCCCTGGCGATTCAGCAGAAAATAGTGCTGTCCAACATATCTTACCTTTGATTTAAGATATCATTTCCAGAACAGTCCCACTTTTAGATGTTACTTTACAATGCTGGCTAACAATATTACATGTATCTATTTTATCTTAAATTGTATCAGAATTCACGGTAACAGACAATAGACGTGAATGAGAAAATACATTTTATACATAATTTTTATGTTTATGAAGAAATGCCCATGTGTGCCTTCTCTTAATCAGCAAAAAGTAAATACCAACATTGTCCAAACATCATGCTTTATAAAGATATATTTACTTCCCTTTCATCGTTTAATGCAATATTGTACAATTACTAAACAATGATCTCCGAAAATAATAGCCAAAATGTTCCGCATGTAGGGCCAAAATAGAAATCGATTACAAAGAATGTTGATAAACATGCATTGCTGAGACGGATTTACCTTTTATATGTATGTAGAATAAAAGTACATATTGGTCAGCAACCAACAATTTATTCAGAAGAAAATTTACCACATCCGTTTCATAGGAAACCACACGTTATAACAAATTTCCTTTATTTTATACTAATAAGGGAACATTACAGCGTTTAACGGTGAATTAACTTTGTGAATAACAAGTAAGTTCAAATTGAGAGTATTTAATGAACCTACATGCATTTCAATACAGGCTATATAGGCACACAGACCCAAGGTCTGAAATAATCAAATGTCATGTCAAGAAAATAAAGAAAACATATTTAAGGTTTTGCAAACTGTTGTTTGAAAGACTACACTGGACCAATCTCTGTCGTATTGGATCTCTTGAGGTGGCTCCTATGGTCACGTCGAGATGACCTTTGTGTCGACCAATCAATGCGTAGCTTTCATCTACACGAAACACTGTTAAAAGAATCTTGATTTTGTTAATTCTGTTTTATAACAGAGGTTTGCGAGCAAACTAGACCGTGGAGTTCTTCACAGGCTGCGATTGGCCGATTCTTTTAAATTAAGTGACGTAGATGATGTTAACAAGTTACAGAACAAAATAATGTCTTCATGAATATAATAAAAGCAAAGTCCACTGAACGCGACCCGTGATATGAAGTATTCAAATCTAAAAATACTAATACTGGACACCTTTCTGTTTATTTTCGTGTTAATAAGGAGAAGTTGGACTATATTACATTGATTCTTCTCAAAGGTTAAGAACTGTCCTCGAAATTCATGTCAGCTATTTTCTGTCCTCAAAATGGAAATTTCAAACTAACCTTAAATTGACTCAGGCTGATGAACGAGATCTTCCCTCGAGCGCATAATTACAACGTAGCATTTTATGTATATATTCCCTCACACTATTAAGACAATTGTTTAATAAGGAAAAAAACCTAGAACAGTAATTCTGATTATATGGCAGCCTTAAGGCTACTATCAACACAACTTCAAACTATTGCCAGAAATTAGCACAAGCTAGCACATTATGACTTTGTATAGTGATGGCTAAAAAACCATCGAATTCCTGCGGGGTACTTTATACATCCTGACAAAAAAGGTTAGGGACAATCGATTCTTGTAGAGAATCATTAAATGTTGTTTACACCATACATCTAACTTAATTATAAGGTAAGTTCTATTTGTGTAATTAAGTTAGGTTAATAAAAACTGTGATGTTTTATTTGATGCTTTAAGCGACAACACTCTTGTGTCCTAATTATAGAGTAGAATTGTTTTCTTAAAATAGAATTGCTGAAAACATCCACTTTTAAGTCTTTGAGGAAAATAACTCATTTAAAGGTACAAGTGTTTTGTTTGTTCTGCCAATACCATAGATATAGTTATCCTAAAGAAATAGAAATACACGCTAGTTACTTCATCATATAAATTCAGCGACAAGGCTAATGCTCTCCATGATTACAAGCATAAAAGTACCGTACAAAAACATAGCATTGGTATTTTTTCATATTTATATGCACACCTCAATTTTGAACCATAATTGAAATACCACAGCTTTAAATATATTAATCATACTAAACTGGTCTATTAACAAATTTAAACGTCACAATGACATGATCCTTGATTTACAATAAGTACCTTTCCGTTAAAAACCGGGTATTTCCATATCGTTCACAAAATACAACACATATTTCTTTGACGTTGCCCGTACTGCACCGAACATATTTCAAAGTTTTCACCCAAAAGGTCACCATCGATCAATATTTCATTTCACTTTCCAGCCCTCTTAAAGACTGAACAATGTAAATGTCACATTTAAAGTTGCTAACTATGAACGCCTTTTACTGAGATATCAAACTAATACCATTAAAACTTGAATAGTTACATGATAAGGGACGAACATATTTCACATTCAGCGTAATTTTCTGTCTTTTCTGCGATTCTTTCAATACAATCAGAATAAATTTCATTTTCATTCCTGGAGAAAATATCTTCGTAAAAGAGATTCGATTCTATGATTAAATAGAGACGCTACAATCATCCCTGATACGGAACTATGGGAAAAATATGTCATTGCATTGACATTTTCATTTAAAGAGGACTTTATGGAGAAAATTGTTCTAAAACTAAATGGTTTTGCATCCAAAACCCATAATTTCTCATTCCGTCTATCTGTTTCTTGAGAATCTCATAAAATCTGTTTTGGAATGATTTTTTTTTCAGAAAATTGTTTTATATGAGTTTTGACAGCGTCCATCATTTTCGCTTCAGGAAGAAATCATGCGATTTTAGATTTTTTTATAGTTCATTTGTTGCACTTTCAAGATATAATGAAAACCTCAAGAATGCGAGCAATCTTCTGCATATTAAATCTTCTACGAAGCTATGAATGTCATTTATATCAACTTTAATGTGGGTATCAAAAAAATGTTTGTAATCGTAAAGGTATAAGCGTAAACCATTTTATTAGCAAAATCTTCAATTGTTAGGGTAATATTAAATTGAGACGTAGTATTTGACTGTTCTTAAATTTTATTAGAATCGTTTCATCTTTGTTCAATACATTCATCTAACTAGAACTACTTGGCTTTAGTTTAAACACATACATGACACTAAACATAACAAGACTTCAATCGTTTTGCTAATATTAAATGGAGACGTAGTCATGTGGCTGTACTAAAATTTCTCAGAATTTCTTTGATCAATATTTCTAGCACCTAGAACTACGAGGATTTAGTTAAGACCCATACATGACACTAAATAAATTCGACCAAGAACACGGTGGCAACACCACATAGCAATGACGTCATGACACTAAACAAAAAACGACCAAGAACACGGTGGCAAACTCACGTGACTATGACATCATGACACTAAACAAAATACGACCAAGAACACGGTAGCAATACCACGTGACTATGACATCATGACACTAAACAAAGTACGACCAAGAACACGGTAGCAATACCACGTGGCTATGACATCATGACACTAAACAAAATACGACCAAGAACACGGTAGCAATACCACGTGACTATGACATCATGACACTAAACAAATTACGACCAAGAACACGGTAGCAATACCATGTGACTATGACATCGAAGAGGCTACGTTTTTAAGAAGAAAAAATGTGATGCATCATGTACAACTCTTTCCAAGTTCAACGATAAGCAAACTACTCAAATTTGGTACAGGGTTAGGTTACTTGGGTACACACATTTCCCAAAAGTTTCTTCACAATGCATTGCTTACTTTTTCTTAATTTCTTAAGTTTTATCTAAAAACATAGTACATAAACATGAGCTCTCTTCTCCTACAAACAATGCGTATATTAAAATTAAGTTGTCAGAAGAAATCAAAAAAATACTTAGCGAAATACAACGAAAGAACACGAGGTTTTCAAATCTGTAAAAACAATGTGCTGGTATTGACGATCACCATGACATATAATCACATTGAGAAGTATAAATATTTTCCTACTATTTGCCAACACTAACCCTCGTCTTCAGTAATCTCTACCAAAATAACTGCTGATCATAGCAATTTACTTTTATTAATCGGGTTAAATTGAGTTGCCTACATGTTTTACGACACCCGCATTTAGCTGCAACCATCTTATAATGACTGAGAAGGTTACAATTTGTACAATATCAATTGACATTGATGAATTGGACTCGCATGTCGACCTGACACTTAGATAACAAATACTGGGGAAACAGTGGTTTTTATTTATCCTTTTTGGAAGGTTAAAGATACTAATAGTTTGTTATTTTACCATTTTGGTACACATTAAACAAATGTTGAATAAAACTAGAGTTCGTATGAGTTATGGGGATGTTGAAGACAATAAGACTTGACTTCACTGTACACATCATAAGTGTTTAAAGAAATTTTGGTTTTCGTTGGCCTAATACTAGTTGGTTTTTTGTACTCTTAGATTACGATTCAGTTAATGTTTTTGCTCTTAAGTCAAGTATCTTTTTCGGATTTTTTATCATAAACTTAGCTTTCTTTTTTAATTATTAAACAAAGTCAGATAATTGAGAAGCCATGAAACACAAATCTGATCGAGTTAAGATATAGTTTTTGGCCCAAGACTAATAGAAATATAATCTAAGCCAAACAATCGCCATAGACAAACTTGCTTGACGATGCCTATGCGTGGTACGTACTAAAAACATGTGTTATACACCTAACAAATAGAAAGTTAGGAACAATTAAACACCATATAATTTTTTTATATATTTCATTACTAGATTTAAACACAAAACATCATACACAAGAAAGCAAGAGTATGCCTTTCTGCGCGTGATCCTAGAAATTGTCTTACAAACCTTAAGCCATAAACACTGAGCAGAATAAAAAATAAAAAGTGTTCGTATTAAAAATTCAAACTAATTATTTATGCGAGTAATGAATTATGGTTGAAAATAGAAACAAGAAAGTTTATGTTACTTAAACATGCGTTGTTACAAATGCACTAAGGGGCATGTACGTCTGAAGTTCACGACGGGGATTATTCGATGTCTTCACGTCAGATAGATTTACAGATGCAAATTTTACATCGCCACTTTAGTGCAAACAAGGACTGTTCGTGGATGAAAACATCATTCATTTGATATCATCACGTCAGACAAGATTACTGAAACAAAGTGTTACAAAACAAACAATACTACATCCGTCTGGACTTAGTAAATGAATTATTTATAATTTGCATCATGAAGACAGGTGATTACATTGTGTTACAATGAGATGTTAACACAACGTTTCCTTTTTAGTGGCAATATTACTACTATCCTCAATCCTCAATGTTATAAAATGGACCACATAAGTCTACTACGACTTGAACTAAGCATTTGTCTAAGGAGAGTAACAGGCAAAGGTACAATTGGGCGAACGGAATATTTCGAAAGTTCGCAGTTAACTTTGTTCTTTTTTACTTTTATTTACTTAACTGGTCAACAACAAAGGTTTAATATTCTCAAACAGACATGTTAAGATGATACTTTTTAATAATTAGCTAATTTCATACATTTAGCATTGAAAAAAACGTGAATTAGAAAATAAACATTATTTTGTAATTTCTACTGATTTCATCCATTTTTCTATTCTATGTATTGCATTTTTTGTAGTTTTTCTGTTGCTTTAATTTTTGTATCAATTTGTGTTTTTCATAATATTGCTATGTTCTATCATGTTCTGTTCTTTATGTACGCCTAGTATAGGGCAATGAACTGTATATAGATTATTGCAAATAAAGGAATTGTATATTGTATTGTGATGTGTTGTGTTATGTTGTGTTGTATTGTGTTGTGCTTTGTTGTGCTGTGTTGTGTTTGCTTAACTCAATAATTATCTTTAGATTTATACTGGTTTATATATTGAAACAATAATGCACGTTGATGATTCTTGATGACCATCAGTAAAGAGATTGTCAGTGTTAAAATTGTTCTCTCCGATCATAAACAAGTCAAGAGCCGTCCAGAAAACACGAAAATCTGGCTTGTTGTGGAAGGTTAGTCAATCTGCTGAAATGAAAAGCATCGGATGTGCATATATGTGTCTTTTAGGAAAATACGTCACGGAAATTGCTGCATAAATTGTGATGTATCACTGTGGACAAGCGCACATGTTAACCCTTTCCTTGGCGATTTAACAGTAAATAAAAAAGAAACGCTGTCCAACAGATTCAACCTTTGATATAAGATATCATATTCTAATAGTTCTTATTTTAGATGTTCCTGTACAATGCTAGTTATCAATATATTTTATTTTATCATAAAATGCATCAGAATTCACAGTAACAGACGACAGACGTGAATGAGAAAGCACAGTTTATACATGAAAGAATGACCATGTGTACATTCTGTAGATCAGTTTACGGAAACTTGTGTCAACATTAATATCTGCGCCCATGAATCAAAAGGTATTTGCATATTTTCTATTTATTTGTAACTATTTCATTTATTTCATGTGACTACCCGCCCTTTTTATAGGCACAGAGATCAAAAGTCTAAAGTGTTCAAATGTAATGTTAAAGAAATAAGGAAACATTATTTGAGGTTTTGCATGTTATTAGTCAAGAGAATACACTGGACCTATTTCTGTTTATTTCCGTGTTAATCAGGAGAGGTTGGGCTCTCTTACATCCAGTCTTCCAATTAAGCTAGTGGGTCGTGGACCGAGTCTTCAAAATTTGCCATCGGTCCAGTGAGAAAACTATTAGTGGTCCGACGGTTCGCCAACTCTTTAGAGCCACCATTCGCCATATTCAATGAAAATCGTTATTTGTTTTTAAATAGTTTATTTAATTTTAGTACTTATTTAGCTAAATCTAATTTAAATGGACTGCATATTTTAACATTTCACTAAGAATGTTTTGGTCTAATAAATTTTCATTTGGTCCAGTAAAATGTTCCATTTTGTTCGACTAAATGTCTAGTACAGATTAAAGTTTGTCGTGAAGACTGCTTACATTGATTCTTCTCCAAAGTTACAAACTTTCCCTGATATTTATGTCAGCTATTTTCTGTACTCAAAATGAAAATATCAAAGAAAACTAAACTGGTTGACTTAAGCTGATGTACGAAAGCTACCCTCGAGGTGTCAGTTACATCTTAGCATTTCATGTATACATTCCCTCACACTATAGAGACAATTGTCAAATAAAGAAAAAAACCAGGACAGTAATTCTGATTATATGGCAGCCTTAAGGCTACTATTCACACAACTTCAAACTATAGCTTGAAATTAGCACAAGCTGGCACATTATGACTTTGTATAGTGATGGCTAAAAAAACTTATCGAATTTCTGCGAGGTGCTTTATACATCCTGACAAAATGGTTAGGGACAATAGATTCTTGTAGAGAATCATTGAATTTTGTTTACACCATACATCTAACTTAATTATAAGGTAAGTTCTATTTGTGTAACTGAGTTAGGTTAATTAAAACTGTGATGTTTTATTTGATGCTGTAAGCGACAAAAATTTAGTGTGCTAATTATAAAGTAGAATTGTTTTCTGAAAATATCCATGCTGAAAACATCCACTTTTAAGTCTTAGAGGAAAATAATCTTAGTTAAAGATTTTTGGTTCTGTCATAATTATAGATGTAGTTCTCTTTTAGAAATAGAACTACACACTTATCACTTCATCAAATAAATTCAGCGACAAAGCTAATGTCCTTTACGATTACAAATATGAAATTACCGTACAAAAAGACATAGCTTTGCTATATTTATTTTTATATAATTATATAATCACCTCAAAACCACCATTGAAATACTACATATTTAAATTTCTTTCTTAATAATACCAAACTGGCAATTTAACAAATTTAAACGTCACAATGACAAAACCTCTGATTGACAATAAGTATCTTTCCGTGAAACACCGGGTATTTCCATATTATCAACAAAATACATCATACACATTATTTCTATTACGTTGCCTCTAACTACATCTACTTTTCTGAATGTTCAACTAAAAGGACCCAATCGATCAATATATCATTTATTTTTCCTGCACCTCCCCCTACAAGACTGAAGATTGTAAATGTCACACTTAAAGTTGCCAACTATGAACACCCTTTTATTTAGATATCAAACTAATACCATTAAAACCTGAATAGTAACATGATAAAGGGACGAACATATTTCACATCCAGCGTAATTTTCTGTCTTTTCTGCTATTCTTTCAATACAATCAGAATAAATTTCATTTTCATTCCTAGAGAAAATATCTCCGTAAAAGAGATTCGATTCTATGATTAAATAGAGACGCTACAATCATCCCTGATACGAAACTATGGAAAAATCTGTCATTGCATTGACGTTTCATTTAAAGAGGACTTTATGGGAAAAGTTGTTCTTAAACTAAATGGTTTTGCATCCAAAACCCATAATTTCTCCTTCCGTCTATCTGTTTCTTGAGAATCTCATAAAATCTGGGTTTTGGAATGATTTTTTCTCGGAAAATTGTTTTATATGAGTTTTGACAGCGTCCATCATTTTCGCTTCAGAAAGAAATCATGCGATTTTAGATTTTTTATTCATTTGTTGCACTTTCATGATATTATGAAAACTTCAAGAATGCGAGCAATTTTCTCCATATTTAATCGTCCACGAAGCTATGAATGTCATTTATATCAACTTTAATACAGGCATTAAAACAATATGTTTGTAATCTAAAATGTATAAGAGTACACCATTTGATTAGCAAAATCTTTAATTGTTTTGGTAATTGGAATGGAGACGCAGTCATGACTGTGCCATAATTTCTTATACGCGTTCCGTCTTTGATCAATATATTCAGCTACCTAGGACTTCGAGGATTTAGTTTAGATTCAAACATATCACTAAACAAAATACGACCAAGAAAACGGTGGCAATACCACGTGACTATGACATCACAGTTGCTACTGTTTGAAAAAGAAAGAATAATGTAAAAGCATCAAGTACACTTCTCTTTAAGTTCAATGATCAACGAATTATTCAAATTTGGCACAGGCCTGGGGTACGTGGGTACACACTAATCCTATAAGCTCACAATGAACCATTCACTTTTCCTATATTTCTTAAGTTTTTATCCAATTTAACATTGAACAAAAAGATGACCCTTCCTTCCCCTATAAATATTGCCTATCTTCAAGTTAAGTTGCCAAAAGAAATCAGAAAATTACTAAGCACAAAAAACAACAAAACAACACGAGGTTTCTAAAATCTGTAAAAACAATGTGCTGGTATTGACGATCATCATGACATATAATCACATTTAGAAGTATAAATATTTTCCTACTACTTGCCAACACTAACCCTCGTCTTAAGTAATCTCTACCAAAAATAACTGCTGATCATAGCAATTTACTTTTATTAATAGGGTTAAATTGAGTTGCCTGCATGTTTTACGACACCCGCATATAGTTGCAACCATCTTATAATTACTGAGAAGGTTACCATTTGTACAATATCAATTGACAGTGATGAATTAGTCTAACATGTCAACCTGACACTTAGATAACAAATGCTGGGGAAACAGTGGTTTTTATTTATCCTCTTTGGAAGGTTAAAGATAATAGGAGTTTGTAATTTTACCATTTTTGGTACACATTAAACAAATGTAATAAAACATGAGTTCGTATGAGTTATGAGAATGTTGAAGACAATCAGACTTGATTTTTACTGCAAATACGGTTAGTGTTTAAAGGAGTTGTGTATTTGCATTAACCTTGGTCTGAAACTAATTGTTTTTTGTACTCATGCACTATGATACCGTAAATGATTTTGCTCTTAAGTCGAATTTCTTTTCAGACTATATTATAATTATAAACCTAGCTATACTCAAGTCACGTAATACCTGCTTCAAATATTCATTATTTAAAGGTACTAGTTCTCAAATTTGGTTTATTTTTTCTATAATTTCAAAATACCGTTCAATATCTGTAATTGTGTCAAACAATAACTCTTTTTAAGACAAATTGATTTATACGTGCAAGAAATATACATTAGAAGTCACAAAAATGCACTAACGTGTCTATATCGTGACATACGCAGTAAATTTTTACTACATGAAATACCATCATTTGTACCTGTATGTCAATTGCAATAAAATTGTCAGTTTCAGAATACTACTTTCCTGCTTTCAATAATAATTCCATACAATTTTGATTGTTTTGGAAAAAATGGATATAAAAGTTGTTATCTGTGAATGAGTACCTTTAAATACAACTATGTTTTATGTAAAAGCTCCGAACAAGTTAAATGATCTAATGTTATAGATATTTTACTATATTTGTACCAAGGAGCAACAAACCTTTAGTGGGTCATGGTGATGAAGAGTTAGCCAGTTTATGAAATAAAGATCAACAAACAAAATTCTTGAGCAGAGTAAGGAAATTGAAAAGCCTCTAAACACAAATCTGCACGAGTGAACATAACATATTTATAAAACTAAGAAATAACCCGAGCCAAAATCGCCGCCAAAACTATACAATCGCCAATGTCAAACTAAGTTGACAACACCTAAGCATATAATGTATACAAATAACACGTGTGTGTTGTAAAACCAATGAACCCATCAACAACATACCACTATGGAAAGTAAGAACAATAACACATCATAAATATTCTAGGATATTTTCAGGGTTTAATCACTGAGTTCAAACACACTTTATTTTACACACAAGTACAAGAAGGCCTTCCTGATGACTGAAATTGTCTTACAAATCTTAAACCAAATACACTGAGCAGTATAAAAATGTACGTATTTAAAATTCAACTAATTATTTGTGCGAGTTATAAATTTTGGTTGAACATGGAAACACGAAAGTTTATGTTACTAAAACATGCGTTGTTACAAATGCACTAAGGAAAATGTACGTCTGCAGTTCACGAAGGGGATTATTCGATGTCTTAACGTCAGAAAGAATTACAGATGCAAATTTTACTTTGCCACTTCAGTGCAAACAAGGACTGTTCGTGGACGAAAACATCATTAATTTGATATCATCACGTCAGACAACATTACTGATGCAATGCCTTACAATACAAACAATACGAGTACTACATCCGTCTGGACTTGGTAAATGAATTAATTATAACTTGCATCATGAACATTGGTGTTTATCTTGTGTTACAATGAGATGTTAACACAATGTTTCCTTTGTAGTGGCAATATTAGTACTATCCTCAATCCTCAATGTTATGAAACGGACAACAAAAGTATATTAGGTCTTGTACTAACAAAGCATTTGTCAAAGGAGAGTAACACGCAAAGGTACAATTGGGCTTACGGAATATTTTGGAAGTTCGCCCTTTTCGTACTGAAGTACTTTGTCCTTTTTTACCTTAAATCCTGCATGAATGTATACCTGAATATTTCCACAGTTGGCCAACAAAGAATAAGTTTCATATTCTGATGCAGCCATGTAAGGTAGGCACTATTGAAAAAATGGCTAATTTCATAAATTCAGCATTGGAAAAAACGTGGGTTAGAAAATTAAAATTATTTGTAATTTCATTTGATTCCATTCATTTTTCTATTGTATGATTTTCCTTGTTAATTGTTGTATTTATTTGTGTTTTTCACTGTATTGTCATGTTCATCTCTCATGTTCAGTTCTTTATGTACGCCTAGTTTAGGGCAATATTCTGTTCATAGATGTTTTGTTTTTCTTTTTGATTTTCTTCTGTTTAGTTACACTGATACTGTTTTATAAAATAAAACAATAAAATGCACGATTTGTGTTTCTAAATGACTAACCCGGGTTCGAATCCCACCCGGGGAGGTTATACCCTTCCATGAAAATTAGATAATATGGAGAAGTTTCCGGCCTTGTGGAAGGGTAGGTGAGTACTAGTTACGGACAATGGTCCAGGAAAGCTAGGTTAGGTGCGCTCTTCGCCGTTAACTGACCTAAATTGTGTTGACACGGCGTTGAATCTATATAAAAAAATAATAAATGACTATCATGTTGTTTAAAATCTTTGCTCTTATTAAATTTATATACCATTCTTCAACAATAATTTATTTTACATACGAATGGCAACATAACATACATTAATCAAAAGTTTTAAAGAACTGGCAATATTCGTCGTTGGCTAATGTAATTGTGTCAAACAATGGATTCTTAATTTTTAAGAATAAATATACCTATAGATTGTAAGAAAAATACAATGAACGTTACTAAAATGCACTAAAAGTGTCAATACCGTGACATACGGTGTAGATTTTTACTGCATGAAACTCCATCATTTATCGTTGTATGACATTTTGCACTGAACTTGTCATAATTAGAACACTACTTTCCTGCTTCCAAAAATGTTTCCATACAATTTTGATAATTTTAGAAAAAAGTCGATATTTCAGTTGAATTCTGTGAATGAGTACCTTTAACATCGGATATATACGTACCTTTGGAAAAATACGTAATGATAATTGCTGCATAAATTGCGCAGTGTCGTGATGGACAAGAGCACATTCGACCGTTACGTGGCGATTCAACTGTAAAACAAAAAGAAATAGGGATGTGGATCGTGGAGCAAGTGGCGATCCGATCCGAACCACGATTCATGTGTAGCAATTCACGAAAGGAACCACGAATCACTTGTTATTGGAAAAGTATACAGAATTCATGTAATAAGAAGAGTTACTGAAGAATTACAAGAGTGTTTACGATAAAGGAAACCATGTACTCCAAACATGTCTATTACCAGACGTTTTATGGGCATTTTCAGTGATAACATTTTTGTTTAAATGTGTATCAATCGAAACTTGACAAAAGATTGTTCGGTACCTACAAAAATTTAAGTTTACATTAGAAGAGCGACTCGTTTGTAAAAGCTGAAAATGTTCTTTCATTTTTTCCAAAAAATAAATCCCGATACAACGATTTCAGACATGACGAATATTCGTACTCGATTTTCTCGTCGGGATCGCGAATATCCGAGTACTCAGACACTCGCCGCAGCCCTAAAATGCCGTGCAATAGATCTAAGTTTTGATATAAGATATCATTTTCTGAATAGTTCTACTCTTGGATGTTCCTTTACGATACTAGTTAACAACATTAGTTATTGTTATCATAATCTGCATCTGAATTCACCCTAACAGACGAAAGACATGAATGAGAAAATACATTTTATACATATGTACATGAAATAATGACCATGTGTGCATTCTTTAGACCAGTGAATAGTTAATACAAACAATGTACAGACATCATGTTTTCTAGAGATTCAATTACAACCCTTTCATCACTTCATGCCATACCGTACAATAACTAAACAATGATCGCCGACAATGATAGCGGAAATGTTCCGCATACAGGGACAAAATAGAATTGGATCACATAAAGACCACAATGCTCCGGCGTTGCGCTAAATTATATACAATGGACACGTCCGTGGATTCTTAGAAAATATGTATACTAAACTACTAGCAAATTTCTGGAATTTCTGAAATGAAGAGCATATTGTCAAATTTTTGACTGACAAGATGTTAAACCCTGTGTATACAACAAGCTTGATTTGATCTTAGACAATGTTCTTTCCAGGCAAAATCGTTATAAAGTGATTTCTCGCTTCGTTTAGCAGATGCCATACCATGATATAGTTATCTCAGAAAAGACCGGGAGTACGGGTTTTTATCATTCACCTATGTGACGGAGACGGGTTTTATCATTAACTACATGACAATGTTTGTAATGTGTTTTTTTATACAGACAATGAAAAAATGATCAAATATTTGTGAATCCTGGGATGATTTGACCTACACATGAAGTTACATCGTGTTCACACCCTCTCCATGTTGATGGAATAACAAAACCAACAAAGAAATGGTGGAGAAATGTGGGGATGTTTAGTGAGTTACCTCCCCTATATAACTGTACGGCATTGCCTTCCGTGAAGTTGAAATCCTAAGCATTTCTAGAAAGCATTAATATATAATTATGAACAACAATTTGTGGTCGAATTAGGGATTTTATGATGTGACTGCGATCGTAGATAGTAACTGACTTACAAACAATAAAACGACAGTATCAAATGACCCGTATGAAACTACAATTTGCTCACTTCGTACTAAGTACAAAGTAAGTTTTCCTCTTAAAAGATAAACAATTTGTCCTTCTTGTACAGGCATGCTTTCTGAATGTTAAGGCGAAGGACATGTTCGCTGAAAAAGAGTCAGCTAAAGCTATGGCCAAAGATACAGAATATAAAATATGACCAGGATTAGATTGAGTAGTAATGTCTTCCCTAATTGATTAACTCGTTAGCACAATGAATAATCAAACTATGGCTACAAAAATTTAATCCATAATAGAGGTATATTTAAGTACAAAAAATTGATTCATGACACGAACAAAGAGTTATAATTAGTGCTGTTACATTTTTCATGTCTATTTTAAAGTCATTATGTATGAAATAGTAAATTATAGTGCGAACAAAAAAACAAAACACTGTTTATAATAACAATACAATGGACTAACCCACGACGAGGGATGCTCAGGATGACTTCAAAATAAACAATTTTGATATATTTTTCTTGTGTCTTAGTTGTTGGTGTAATGGAAAGCGTTCTACCATAACAAGCATGATTTACCAAGTGGTGGTGGTTTATCAACCATGCTAATTTTGTTAAAATGAATTACACAAATTTTATTTTCAATACTGCCTACCCCTGAAATGAATGGTCGTATTTATAATGTTTACCAAAATACGTTTTGTTTTTTTGTACGCACTATACTAATGGATATTTTGTATGAAATAGTGATTAAGTTGCACCGGGATAAAATGAAAATGCGTGTAGAAATGGAATGGTTAAATGAGATATTAGATAAATTGTAAAAAAGACTGATCCAGTTTCTTCAAAATTTCATTTAGTTTGTTTGTTATTTAATAAAGTTCTGAAAATAGTTTCTGAAATAACAAAGAAGACATAAATAACAAACTAAATGAAATTTTGAAGAAACTGGATAAGTCTCTTTTAATATAAATATGTTTAACATGAAAGAATCTAATAAAGTATGACATCGCTATGAGTACAGTGTAATTTTACTGAAAGCTAGGATTAGATAAAAATGTTTTGTTCCATTACAGACGATAAATTAAATGCGAAAAAAAGTGTTCCTAAACCTGGACAAAACTATAAGCAGACATGTTTAATTTTGGACCACTTTAAATCTTAATGCGAATCAATATTATTATCAAACCAAGTCAAGACTAGTGTTAAGGACGCACATACTGAATATTGTTCTTTGTTTTTATTTATTCAGACAGTTGACCTAACCATCGTTCCATGGATGTACCAACCGTGATTTTTATACTGGGTTTAACGCCGTGTCAACACTATTTTGTCATTTTACGGCATCCAGCGCATTTAACCTAGCTTTCCTGACCATTGTCTGTAACCAGTACTCGACCACCCTTCCACAAGGCCGAAGATTTCTCCATATACCTTATCAATAGCGGAAAATTTACATAAATGTCAAATTTTCATGGAAAGGTATAACCTCCCTCGAATGGGATGAACCCTAACCCCTTCGAGACTCTAGCTTCGAAATCGCGGTGCGCTACCAACTGCGGTATAGACCGGGATTATATCATTCCAAAACCATGTCTAACTTGATTTCATTATATCCTATTGTCTCAGTTTCTTATCACTTGTATACATGTAAGAAAATCAATATTCAAGTTCTAGACAAACTAAATGATTTAAATTTCCCGAGAAATGTTAACCCACAGTCAGAATAATTCTATTTGGCTAATGCACTTTGTTTTAAAGTGATTTGTTGAACTAAGTCATTTGTTCTAAATAGACTGTTGACCTAGATTCATCATTTTGTTCTAAAATTGGATCATGTCTACCTAATTTGCATAAAACAGGGCCATGTCTACCTAATTTGCCTAAATAGTGTCATGTCTACCTAATTTGCATATTCTAACTTATCTTAAAGACACACTGACTGTTCCGTTATTTTCTACTTAAGAATCATTTTTACAAGTTTAAGATATTCTAAGCATGATTAAATCTGACCACTCTTCGAGGATAGTAGAATTAGTTATAGAGTAATGTTCAAACGTAACATCTGACAGAAGTAGAAAATTCTTCCATGTTGTCAGCAAATTTTCTATACTTGTTTGAGACCCACAAGTGGGTTAAAGGTACTAGTTCACAGATTTGGTTTATTTTTTCTATAATTTAAAAAATAACGTTCAGTGTCTGTAATTGTGTAAAAAAATAATTCTTATTATTTTAAGACAAACTGACCTATTTGTTGCAAGACATATACAATAAAGGTCACAAAAATGCACTTAAAGCGTCTATACCGTGACATACAGGGTAGATATTTATCATCATTTGTAGTTGTATGTCAATTTACACAAAAACCTGTCATTATCAGAGCACTACTTTCCTGCTTCCAAAAATATTTACATACAATTTTGATAGTTATAGAAAAGGTTGATATCAAAGTTGAAATCTGTGAATGAGTGCCTTTAAATGTTCACTTTTAACTATTTTTCACTCAAGGTTTAAGGTAAACTAGATGAGTGCAATAGCTACACAATACACTATATTTCATGTTTCTAAAATTATACTTGATGAGTGTAAATGGATAGAGTAATAAGCACGATTACTCGTTGATCCTACAGTAACTCAAACACATGGCACTTGATAGCTTACGTTTAAGGCTGGTTTCGAACAGAATCAATATTAAGAAACTTGTCATAGACGAAAAATTATCTCAGATCAAAATAAAATCATTTCAATAACTGTTGAGTAGAAGATGGTAGAGAGCACAGAATAAAACCACTGACCGTTGTCTCCGTCGACTACAACATTCTGCCTGTAAGCATTTAGATTAAATGTCATTTCTTAATAATAAATAAAAACATTTTGTTGTGTATTTTGTTGAAAAATAGTGTCTAAATAACTAGCAGCAATTGATACACAGTAAATGTTTTAAAGCATGTTCACTGTCTATCTTCATTCAGGGTTGTTCCAACTTTGGTCTCCCACATATATTACCTTGTTTTTAAATTTATTTTTGTTTTAACCCGAATCACTGATAATAATAAAATATTCTTGCAGAAAGGAATCATCATGCGTTCCTGTTTTTCTTAGTAGTTTAAGTTGTGAATTAACAGTTTTCACATTATAAGGGAAATAACTCAAATTGTATTAAGTTTAGTATACCTACCTTAATGACTTCCCTTTAAAGACTCAATATGAAGATAAATTCAAGGTATACTCATTTACAGCAGACAATTGGAAATGGTCTTAAAACCTTGAAGTAATTTAAATACATTCTCGTACCCAGATATTATCAAGATTCTCCATCTAGCTCGATCGAGAATCTTGATAGCCTCTAGGTATAGAATGTTAAAATATAGTATGCATTAAATACGTACACAATAAACATGGCAATCCATAATGTTTTCTAAGTTTAAGTTAGTCAATATGCCCATTTCAAAAAGGGATTCTTATATATACGGACACACTCTTTTTATTTTTGTTAACGTTGAATATATATCATTCAAACTAGTTTCAATGGTTACTTATTCAATTCGGAGGAAGTTTTTTCCACGACAAGACTTCATCTTTAGCATATTGACATAAAAACTATTGTTTATTTAATGACGGCCACATTCTATGAAAGTAACTTATAACCAAAAATTTCATATTTTAAATACATATAAATTATGGTCAATAAGTAATCGAGATGTAAAAGGTTTACATATTATAAACTATATTTTAATGTTTTTGTCGAACATTTAGGGATTTACTTTATTTCGCTTAAGTCTCTCTCTAATGTTATGCCTGTATAGTCTAGGTAGCCACGATGTTCATGTTTTAGAATGTATGCAGGTTCTTTAAAGGTACGGAACTTTGTCACTGATGCATCTCGGGAACGATAATTAGGTACTTTATCCCGTGATATTTCTTTTGAAAAATATGTTAAACTGAATCAAGCCAAACATTTGACCGTAATAAAAACTGGATTAGACCGGATGCGGGTTTTTCCGAACATGCTTGTATTACAATTCTCAGAACATTTAATGCATTCTATGACGTATTTTTATGGCGTTATATCCTTTTCCAACCGATCCGACATTTTGAATACGCTTCATTTTGTGCGAAAAGCTATTTATTTTCAACTACGCATAGTTTTTACTAAAATAGATTCGTAAATGTGCATGGGAAACCGTTTGTTTCTGTCGATGGTATCTAGTCACTTTGATCCTAGTCGCTGAATTTTGGAACAATAATATGTGAGTTCCAAAGTAGACAACAGAAGGCCAGTCTTTGTATTCAAGCTTTTATCACTGAAGTCCGACATTCACTAAAGGGTCTACGGTTCAATTGTATAAAGGCATCATTGTTATTGCTAATTTACGTTTGAATAAATCCTATCATATATGTTACAGATTTTGTTCAATGTTTTGTATCTTTAAACAAATAATAAAACATGTTAAACATCTCGCCTTGTAATAAAGACTGAGATAGAACCATATAAAATATTTACATACTGGGTCACAGATAATAACTTTTCTTGCAGAAAGGAACAATTGTGTAAGCGTGTTTTTTTCACAGCAGTGAACAGTTCATTTTCACATTAAAGGTAAATAACTCCAATCATGAGTTTATTGTACCTTCCATAGTTATTTCCCTTTTATCAATATTTTCATCGAAATTCCACAAGCTATAGTATAAAATAAAAGCTTTATGTATTTGGTATACTACCTGGATTGTTTTATGTTAGCAGTACTCACAAATATGACGTGACAGTTTAGTGGTGAACTGTTTGATCATCTATCAAAGTGCCAATGGTTCCAATCTGTAAACGTTAAAACACATAGTCTTACCATAAAAGAATCATTAAGAATTGTTACTCTAATGTTAAGATAGATACATTAATTTAATTTAGTTCGATTGTGAAACAAGTTCTGACACTCTGAGAATAATCACTCTCGAGTCCGCTTCATGGTCCTTTAGCAAGATAAAGTTTCTTGCTCAAGGAAACAACGGGGAAGGTTTTGGATGGAATTCGAGCCTTAGCGTTATAATTATTACCAGTCCAACGTCGTAACCACTCGGCCACGCCCGTTTAAATGTTAAGAAAGTATCAGCATTATATGCATGTATATATGTTTGGTATTGATAGAAAGAAGGATCGAACATTTGCAAAATGTTTCTGTTTTTTGGCTAAAAATGCTTATGTACTAAGAATTTTCCGATTGACGATTTCTGCTCTTCTTGAATACCTTTAGCCTCTTTGCTACCTAAGTCGGTAGCACTAAAGTTTACTAATCGATGGGTCTTGTATTCGATTTCCGGGCGGGGACTTTCTTACGTTGAGATTGGTCATGAAATAATTTCTGCGGCCATTTTTCCTCCTACCACTGATTCTATATTATGTAGGGCAGTTGTCAGTCACTGACCGAAGTATATGCCTAGGAACTTGGTAAGTAGCGAAATCCAGAGATTTAGCCTTTCCCCAATCAACTTAAGAATACTTTGAACACCACAATTAAAACCCTGAGTATGTTCATCACCTAAGAAAATACCCACTATATAAATATCACATCCTACAGAGGTTGATAGAACGGAATGTTCACAGGGAAAGGTAATGTCAACCGAGATGGTTTACATTACTTGTCAATGGTGAACATTATGTTCTATCACCCTTTGTAAGATGTGATATTTATTTTATTAAACCGAACAACAAAAATCAGAACTTATTAACAATTAAATAGGCACAAGCCGTTTTTATCTGTATAATTTGCTTCTATTTCACGCCATTTAAGTTTGTCGTTTTGTGAAAAGCAAGGGGTCAAGGGAGGTAATTCAATTTGAATGGCTATAACTCTGGTCCCGGTATTCATCAAACTCCAGCGCAATGGTCTCCCATCGCTTTAAGCGGACCGATAGATGATGTCAAAAGGATGCCATTACGGATTGTCACCCGGTGACGCCACAATAGGCTATATGGTAAACAAATCACGTGTGGTATAATAATGTTTGTTATCTACCACGTACTTTGGTTCTAAGAGACTCTCAAGTAAATGAATACATTGAATAAATATCCAATTAACCGGATGAATTAAAAATGTTAATAGATATACAATGTTAATGTAGATCCCTAGAGAAATCACAAGATTGTATGCCTCATTATAACCCTAATGTATCAATGTTAATTTTATACATTAAATTCTAACTCTAAAACCATGTTTGTAATTATGTAATGTAATAAAATGTCCTGAATTTGTCCTCAAGGATGTGTGTATTAACAATAAAACACTAACATATTGTAAAATTGTTCAACTATTGGAAAATTTCTAGTTTAAAATTAATGTCGAATTCATGAAGGCTGTGTCACACTGCAACATTTTTCATGATTACATAACTATACCATATAAGTACCTGTATACTATCTTTTTTAAGAGGTTATCAGGCATTGACATTTATATTGTACGTAAAGTTACTCGCCAGTTCCATATTTGGCTACAGGCCACACAGTACGACATTCCAACGGCTAATACAGCACTGTTTTAAACTATTTTTTTTTCAAACTCAATTTGGGCAAGTAAAGCGCTTTTCCTTAAAATTCATCCAAAAATTAAAATGTTTGACCAGATTTGAAATTTGAAAGACCAATTGTCATTTGACTTTGACTGAAAGAGAGATTATGTTTTAAAGCACCATGTGTTCGTTTTGTATTTCATTTTGAAGACCTAGTAAATTTAAAAAGCCCGCGCTATAGCAGTAATGCATTAAGCCGTTGAGTTGCCACAGCAGTATTCTTATCGAATGTAAAGTGCGAAAAAGTGGAACAAGAAAGTGGTTTTCTATCTCGCGTACATTTTGATACAACTAGTAACAAAAGTTATAAATCGGTACTGGATCGACTTAAGTCTAGACGTGTAGACCTTAGAGAAGACTCTATTGCATATCATATTTGACAAATAACACAAATTTAACGGTTGTAAGACAGTTTTTATGTCTGCTGTAGATGAATATATCTGCACAGTGGCTTTAAATTCATCACCATGAAGTCTATTCATAGACATTGAGTGCTAAGCAGTTATGATACATGTAACATGTTTTGCTCAAGAAAACAACGCTGTTGTTTGGTGAAAACGTACGCACCAACATACGGAGCCCCTAAAGTGACATTTTGCAATACTTTTTCATCTTCACAAATATTTTGTAAAACGAAATAATATCATTACTTTTTTCGAAATAATCATAACGTTTTATCGAAATATTTTTTTCGTATTTACGAATAATTATTTCGTTTTTACGAAGTATTATTTAGTTTTACAAAATAATCCATCGTTTAATTGAAATGATTATTCCGTTCAAACGAAATATATTTTTTCGTTACTTAGAAATAATTATTACGTCTTTTCGAAAATATATTTCGTAAAAATGAAATTATATTTCGTTAAGACGAAATAATATTACGTTTAAACGAAACAGATGTGATAATAAAAACGTATTTCAAAATCTCAATTAAGGGGCTCCTACCAACACTAAGGTAGTTATTCAAAGATAAAACACTACAATCGTGCGGCATTGACTGTATGTTACAAATATGAACAGTGTAAAAGGCTACTAATGTAATTCTACACAAAGTAATATTTTACCATTATAGAGTTCCAGACTAAATCGATACACAAGTTTTAGATATTTACAAGCATTAAATTTAAATATCAAAATGATTTATTTGTATTTCCTGGTTTAATATATATGATATCAATGGAACAGAATTAGAGACAACAATATCATACAATGCACGTAATAAGTATATAGTTAGAAACATGTCTATAAATATTTTAAAATAAAGATCGTACGACTTAAACTATCGTAAGTCGAAGACAGATAAATTTTCTTCTTAGATATTAATTACAGTCTTATTCACAGTATCAATTATGAATTATGTATAAGTTACACATAATAAAGTATTAGTAACCGTCTGAAAGTGCCCTCGAACTCTATACATGTAATCAATCAAAGGAATGCACGCACGATAGCTTTGTCGGAAGATTGTCGGTGATATACAAGGTGATACGAGCTTTGTATAGAGTTATTTATATGTTACACTATTAGTAAGTTTGTTTGACAGTAAATGTCGTATGTGTCTTCTCAAAGATTAAAGCCCAGATTATTTTAATCAGTGTTCGGGACTGTTCCCATGTACTTGTAGTACCGAGTCTGTCCCAAAAGAAGGATACGAACATGTGAACATTTATGATATCACAAAAGTAGATTTACGATCATGTGAACATGTATGATATCATAAAAGTAGATTTACGAACATGTGAACGTGTATGATATCATAAAAGTAGACTTACGAACATGTACGAACACGTAAACATGTATGATGTAAACATGTATGATATCATAAAAGTAGATTGTCATCATTAGTATTGAATGACATGATTTTTTCGTTGCATAGAAATTGAAACAAGTAATAATAACAAAGATAAATCACACTGAACCATTCACTCCAAGTATCGTATTCCTAACCGTTTAATGTCAAATGTCTTTGTTTGTTTGTTTTTGTTGTGTTTAACGCCGTAACAACACATTGTATAGGTCATATAACGGCTGTCAGTCAACCTACTCACTCCTCCTAGAAAGGCTAAATCTCTAGATTGAGCTTTTAACCAACTACTAAGCGCATACTTTCGTCAGTGACTGACAACTACCCTACATAATTAAAAACCATTGGTAATTTCATGAAAGTCAAGTGTCAATCCGACGTAGTTATCACAACAGTATCTTACAGTATCTGTCTTATCTGGACGTTCTACTTTTTACCTTTTCTATATTAATAAAAGATGATACATACATATAATTATGAAAAATTAATTTATTAGAATACTGAGACGATAATGAATATGAATTATCATGACGTCATTATCATTGTTATGATGTCACGATGTGTTGTCTGTAAAAATCATTACTTTTCGCGACCCTTCAGTCACAAACACTTTTTTCTCGTCTAAATCGTAGACAATACCCATAGGATTCTCCAATTGTTCTCGATGTCCTAAAACTACACCACATCTGTGTCCTGTACGTGATACTTTATGAACGTTACTGGATTCACATCCGATTATGAAAATATTTCCAGAGTTATCGATCGTGATTCCCTTTGGAATTCTTAAATGCACGCACGTGTATGTAAATATTTCCTTTATACTTGTCATTGTAGCTTCTTTGAGATTGTAGCAGACGACTGCTTCTTTAATACCGTCTGACACATATAAACGTTCCCCTTTCGCGTCAACAGCGATGTAATCAATAAATCCAAACAGTTCCTTTCCGTCCTCGTCATCTTTAAAGACATTTTGAACAGAGCCGAGGTAATCCAACATTTCTATTTGCCAGACATGTTTGTCAAGTCTCAAACTAACTGCCAAACCATTGATGCAACTTCCGATTCCATAACACATTCCTTCTGTTGGAATTTCTTTGATTAACTCAATTTTGTTATCAGTTACACTTAAATGTTGAATTCTTTGTTCAAATGGAAAAGTCACAAATACTTCGTTGTCATTCAGAGCAGACGTGCAAACTTCATAAGGCGGGCTTGATGTTTCAATATAATCCAACATTTTTAAAGTCTTCCAGTCGTAATATTTAACATATTGTCCGAGGTAATCCGCAACTACGATTCTTCCATTTTTCAAACACGTGATCCCGCTAAAACTACACCGATCGTCTGCTTTTACGAAAACGTCAACATCTAAAAATGGCGTCAGATGCATTGCATGTTTATGCGTGTGATGAACGCGATGTTCTTTCTTCGAATGTTTTCCGCCCATTTCCCAAGACTTGAAACAAAACTAATCTCCTTGGTAAAAATATTCGACTTCGTGTAAGTTTCTACTTAAAAAGTTTTCCCAGAACACGTGGCTCCTGTGTTCTCAGAATCGTTTCAAAAATTATAAATACACATATCTTTTCTGATAAGTAATCCAAAATATGAGATCAACTCAGTGTAGTTAGCTTGGTTTGTTATTTTTTCGTATGTTTAATCCTTCATGCAGTATCAATAAAACAAGAAAATTAGCATATCAAACGTCCATTCAGAAATTCCTGAAACATTGCGCAGAATGCTAAAAAAACTATAAGCTTTCATGTGAAAATAAATGGCAGAGAGAAATGCTGCGAGGAAAATAACTTCAAATAAGATGAAATCGTTCACAAACTTCAGAGAGTTCTGCTGTTTTGCAATGTTTTCGTCCCAAGTGACCAAAGAGTGGGGTTTTAAAGAATTAACAGTTTTTAACAGTGATTTCACTCCGTAGTGACAACGTTCTTCGATCAATGTCTTAATTCCAGTCTTTAAAATTGTTGTTTCTATCAAATAAAATGAATTATCACTGCATTATGACAGAAACCCATTTGATCGTCAAGGTCTCCAGATTTGGAACTTAAATGATATTGTAACTTTGATAGTAAACGATGTGGTCTTGTAAAATCAGTTTAATAATTTAGTTTACAAAGTTTGCAATGATAGAAAAAGCAACCAGTCCAAAAATACTTCGAGTAGTAAGTCCATGTCAATTATATAAGTGGTTGTTTTTTTACAAAGAACGCCACTAGTTGAATTTAAATTGTTACCGTCTTAAATTTCTTAATTGCAAGTACGAAGAACTATATAACCAAGCACTAGGTGTAATTAGTCCTTTAACATGAACATTTCTGAATGTTCTATGCATTCACCCGGCTACAACAAACACTTTTAAAGATTGATTAATGCTTATCATAAAATCCCGTATGGTGTTGAATTACGCCTGTCCTTGAAATCGTAAATCGTTACACAATAAATTTAAATGTTTCACAAATCTTCGTTCTTTAAAAATTCCATTTGAACTATCTTGATCTTTCGAATAAACTCAAACATGTCAAACCACGTGACTGAGTGACAAGCGCCTTGTCACAAAGACAAGTTTCGTACAATCGTCCTAATGAGTCGGATTATAGTTGTTCAATTGTTCAATCTTGAAGTCATGAAGGGATCATGAAATTTAATCCAATATTTTTTACAGCTCTTCGATTTTTTTCATATAAAATTCTAAATACATTCCCTATCATTCATTGTCATTGTTCATTGTCCCACTTATTGGTAATTATAGTTCAACAAACATGTTCTCATGTAAAATTGGCCTCATAATCCTAATAAGAACTACATTGCGAACTCTACTTGGATATATGTTTTCATAAGCTTATAATTTCATCATCGGCTCTATTTAGTTCCGAACTCATATCCGGAATGATCCGAAGACTCCCGATTGTTCTTTACTTATTTACAACGACAAATACTGAAGCGTTCCGGACGTTGAATATCCGAATGGTATCCCGGATATAAACAAACATTGATGAAAAAATAAAAAAACACATTTCTTCCTCTAAGATCACTTCGGACAATATTTTGCCAGTTTATAAAAACTACTTCACAAAACCATGAAAACACTTGAAAATACATTAACCCCTTGAGCTATTCTTTATTTCATTACTCCTCTGGTTCATTAGATTTCTTCAATTAGAATAAAAATTCGAAATATAAATAGATCGTACCAGTACATTATTATTATAAAACATTGACCCTAAATATTGACATTACTGACAGTGTAATGAACACAGATTTCTCTCATATACAGAATATTTTACTTAAATATTAGAAAAAAAAAGAAAATAACAAACGTGCGGTAATTGTACATATTTCCAAATCCACGCTTTGAAGTCGATCAACCTTTTCACATTGTTTTCTTACTTTAATATTGACAAAGATATTAAATAAACTTTTAACAGGAACTACACTGTGTACTCTTGTATTTTAATCCACACTTTCAACTCGATCAGCCTTGGTGTTTAAGTTTTCTAACGGCGACATAAGAATTCCATTTTCATGCTTACGCTTTGAACTCGATCAGACACTTAGAAATTCACAATTTAATTTTATTTTACCAACGGCGTATAGAACAATTGCGATGTAACATATTCGAGCCAAAGAAATGTCATTCAGAAATGAATAACAAAAACCATAAGTCTGTTTTACTGACGACGTGAGTGGCAAACATTCCACTTTGTGCGTTTTATAATTGCTTAAGCCAAAATGGATATCTGAACATTGTCTATTATGTCTATAATAATTTGCCATATTTATCTCCCAAAACAGCCAAATATCGACCAAATGTAACATATTATTTACAGTGAAACCATTCTTAGTGACCATCAGCCAGTTCAAACCTGCTATCAACAAAAGACACTACCAATTTACCAATCATCTGTCCGAATAAGGCAATGCCTTATGGAACGATTCATTCGAAACTCTTCGGCGATTTTCTACGCAAATATACTTTGGACCACAGGGAATTGTCAAGTTACCTCCCTTTGATTTTTCAAACATACCTTTTATATACTTATATACAAGGGGTACAACTGCATTTACTTGACCACTTCATCTTGATATATTATTTTGAGAATCACAAAAAGTTCTTATACCCTAGCGGCACTTTAACGGAACGATTAAATTGATTAAACATAACTCTTCGAGCTATGAATATTAAATGTTTCATAGGGCAGACCGTTAATACGATTAAAGTTTCAAAAACATAAAAAACAGCACAAAAATCTCAACTCGGACAAGTTAGTGCACAGATGAAATCGACATTTCTCGAGGAAAATCGTTTTATTTTCATATTTCAAAATGACATATTTACCCCAATAAAAGAAAATATGACAGAAAAACAATATTATTGAATAAAAATGTAATAAATATAACTCTCCACCTTGAGAGAAACACTTGCGAGCCATAAAAAGCGAAATTAACAAACTCTATTCGATAATCAATGTTGTAGCCGGTATCCTTAATTTATTCAAGAAACTTGTAAGAAACTTTTTGATTGGTTAATTTTGTAAACGAAAATCGCCAAGACTTCCGACTAATTGACTGAATCAAATTTGGAAGATTTCGACTTTTTCGTAGTATTTTTGTTGTCTCGTTTGAAAGTAGGAAAATCCCCGTACGGTTCGTCGAATCAGAAATTGTTTAACTAATTAGATTATTATGTGTGTGACGTATTAGTGAAAATGGTTGTGAGAATAATTTTTTAAGGTTAAATCAGATAAAAAGTGTACATATATTCGTTTTGTTTCATGTCTGGTTATAATTGGCACGATGTTTTGTATTTTTATAACTAGTGAAGCGAGAAACACAATCTAACACGGAGTAAATCATGCTTGAATCGACGTAACATTGAAATTTTGTCAATTTTCATTCTGTTCAACTGTGCACTAACTTGTCCGAGTTGAGATTTTTGTACTGTTTTGTATGTTTTTGATAATCTAATCGTATTAATGATCTGCCCTTTGAAACAATAAACATTCATAGTTCGAAGACGTATGTTTAGTCTATTTAATCGTGTGGTTAAAGTGCTACCAGGGTATCAGTATTTTTTGTGAGCCACAAAATAATAAATCTAGATGAATCGGTCTAGTAAACGCAGTTGTACCCCTTGTATATAAGTATATAAAAGGTATGTTTGAAAACTCAAAGGGAGGTAACTTGACAGTTCCCTGTGCTTTGGACATTTTAAGGAAGTAAAGTGCGTATTTCTTACATGGATTCTATCGATAATTTAAATTTGACTGAATTTAGATTCTGTTGAAATTAAGTAATGAATATATTGAAACATTACCTTTGGGACCTAGTACTTCTAATAAATTATTTTTGATATTTAGCGTTCAGCAATGTAAATCTGTGTTTTAAAGTGTATGCACAAAAATATAATTGACGTGTTTCAATATACACTGTATATGTAGACATTCCATGACCATTTGCATTTGCAGTGGGAAAGACCTCGTAAAGTTGTATTGTAGCTAATTAGATGAAAACTCGTTTGCTAATATAAACATAGCACGTGCATGCATTAACAATAATAGCACTTGGCAACGAGCTATTGTCGGGCCTTAAAACTTGGTTGTATTCCTACCACTTCTGTAGTTCAGTTACCGCGAACGTTACAGAACGTTCCGTAACGATACATTCGGAACTCCTCGGCTATTTGCTGCGAATAATCTCGGACATATTTAGACGCTATTTTGAAACTACCGGTGTTGAAGTAAACAAATATATGGTCGTTTAGGCATTGAGTGATGTTTCGTTTTAGTCCGTAATTTTAAAACATCACTCATTGCCTTAACGATCGCATATTTGTGTATCAGATTAGATTATCCGCAGCGAATGGCCAAGGAGTTCCGAATGTATCGTTATGTAACG
Source organism: Mactra quadrangularis (assembly GCA_025267735.1). Taxonomy (NCBI): domain Eukaryota; kingdom Metazoa; phylum Mollusca; class Bivalvia; order Venerida; family Mactridae; genus Mactra; species Mactra quadrangularis. The sequence goes on along the minus strand of CM046311.1, from coordinate 22,318,760 downwards.
TTCTGTAACGTTTTGTGTAATTGAACACGCTACTGATGTTCTAGTATATATCTTTTTAGATGATCACCGAAGTTGTTCCGAATGGGGTTCATTGTTACCCCTAGATATGACAGTGAATGTACTAAACTCTACAAATGATGTTTATAGAGAAGTTTCACTGTAATTTCCTCTGTGACTTTTATGACTAAATAACTCAAACAATGGCTTGGAGAAGATATATTTCTACTCTTAAAGTCATGAAAATGATATTCAGAGACGAAAATCATTTTACAGATTAGAATAATTTAACTCTAGCACGCACGAACATATGGCTCATGAACAATTATGAATAATGTCATTCCATTGAGACATGCTTTATACAAGGCAACAAAATATTGTTGTCCTTGAAAGTTGGTGACCAGTGGCAAGTTTAACTCTCGTCCCAAAATTTTGAACAAGTAACCAACTTCATACTATGTGGGCCACTGCTTTCGATACAATAGGTATGCATTTGCTATAAAGTCAAACAGGAATATAGATACATTTCCACCATTATCATATTCAACTCTCGGATTCTAAAAAAACACTTATTAAAAAGGTCACAATTGAAACAGATAACGCTTTTCAAGCTCTCATGAATTTTAATGTTGTTTTGGAATGGCTTCTGAGAGACAGTTAACAAACTGGTAAGGCTAACTTACCGGCACTTTTAAAAATATAAGTTAGTACTTCTAGACTAACTGAGAGATCTGATGATCGTCTCTTTAGACATATTGTTGTATTGTTGATATTGAACCACGCTTGAAAAAAAATATTTCCCTAAAAGAAGCGAAGGTGATGATGTGATAAAGCGCAACATCACCGACGTTATTAGTGTCGATTTACCGTGCTCCGTGACTAAAGACATATACTCACTTAAATTATTATAAATATCTTCATTGATTGTTAATATTTTTCAGTACCTTTTTCAGTATTCTATTGCAGATGAACTCCCTAAACTCGTAAGTACATTTTTATTTATCTTATCTCACAATGCAGCTTAAGGTTCAAACAATCCGGTTTATTTTTTATCAACCCTCGTAGAACAGCTCATGTAAGATTGCAACGGCCTGCTTACAATAGTGTTATGGACTTAAGCTTATGTGTATAGACAATATATTTAGTATAATTGATATTGTTAAAATGCGGTCATACATTGACAGGGCTTTAGTTTAATATGTATTGTCTTACAATGTATGTCAATCTGTTCTGACTTATATTAAGATGTACTAGTAATTTCTTTCAATTTCTCTCAGATTTTTAATCAATTTTCAGTTCTTGTAACTTGCATGTCATGCAATTGAAATTATGTCTGATGTTATAAAACTTGACGCACCAATTTTTCCAGCTAAATAAATACTGTTGTGTTGTATGTTATTGTATATAAAAATCACCCTGTTCTGGTGAACACCCTAATTTGAACAATACATATAATACATAACAAGACATATCACCGATGTCCTATATGATAATTCAACGTTACAAATAGCTTATATCCTTACAGTAATTAATATGTAAGGTGAGACCCCACATGAAAGTATATAATATGATAACACCAATATATTCAATACTTAAATAATTAATATGTAATTTGATATACATGGTTATTGTGTAATATGTAAGAATATTATGACATTCAATATAGTATTGTCTTAAATAATTTGTTTTTACTAATTAATTTTAGTTCGATTGTGAAACAAGTTCTTACAATTGATATTATTCACTTTCGAGCCTGCTTCATTGTCCCTTGGTACTGAGCTAGTAAGATAAAGGTTCTTCCTCAAGGAAAACAAGAAGAGAGGTTTGGGTTGTGATTCGAACCAACGCGGAGCTAGCTATCCAATTGTTACCAGTCCAATGTCGTTACCAATCGAATGATTAAAATAATATTTTATAACATGAAAATGTATTTATACTTCAATACATAAAGAACAGTTTGACTATCATCGTTTAAAGAAATCATTTGGCATCAGAGAATGATGTATTTTAGCTGGGAGACTTCCAACCACAAACATTACCATAATTATTTTCCCTTGGGTCCGGAATCACTATTACAAAACCTAGCTGAGTCTAAACCACTATTTTATAATACATCACTGTACAACTAAACCAACAACTTTCAATGTTGGCAATAACACACCAAAAAGCTGGAATAGATTTGTCATTGGATTTAACACCGTAACAATACATTGTATATAATAGTTCATATTATGTCAGCCAATAAACCTACTCTGTCACTGTTCCTGGAAAGGCTTAATCTCTGAATTCAGCTATTAAATAAGTATTGGTCGCATACTTACATAGTGACTGACAACTGCCCAACATTATTTAGGATAGGTGGTAGTAGAGTAAATGTCAGTAGAATACATTTCATGACCAAGCCCCATGGACGCATGCCCCATCAAAAACCATGACCCATCGATCAGCAGTCTTGTGCGCTTGTCGGGCGGCTTAAGCTGGAGTAGAGCGACTGGAATTAAAAATAAAACGCGCACTCCATTGTACATATGTATCATTTAAACACCGATTTCCCGACGTGACTTGAATTCATAACAACTTGTATTTAATTCACTTATCATGTAAAGAACAAATGTAAATATTTTGAAATAGACAATTTATTTATAAGTGAATGACTTTAAAACTACATGGGAATGTCATTGTCGTAAAATATATTATATACAGTACCCACCAAAAGTTTGGAGACAAAAGAAAATAATTACTATTCTTGAATTTTAATGATTATTTTTGTAGAATCATTTTTTAAATACATTTAAGTATGGTTTGTGATGAAATGAAAACAAATTTCATGAATGCAACACTTTATAAGATTTAGCATCTGACATAGTAAAGCCTCCAAAACCATGTTTATTGTATTAATTTTCCATAACATAGCTTATAGTAGTCTCAGTTATAATAATAATGATCACCAAAAAAATAATGCAAAACTACGAAGCATTTCAAAATAAACAGTTATCAAATTGTAGCTAAAAGCTATTCAATTGGCCTTCAATCTGAAAATGTCTCCAAACTTTTGGTGGGTACTGTACATATATTGTATGATTTAAGTATTACGTGTATAACTGTATTATACGGAGCCCCTAAAAGTGACATTTTGAAATATTTTTTTATTTTCACTATTATTTCGTTCGAACGTAAATTCGTTTGATTTTACGAAGTTAATTGACCGTTGGATAACCTTACATGCGTTTTACAATCCAGCCTGACACAAGGGTCGGTTAGAATACCAAAACGATACATGTACAATGTATGGTTGTTACGTCACGAATATGGAATGCTACATTAATAATGACAGGCATGGGTCTTATTGTTTCTGAGAAGATTTTTATCAATTTATTAACAATATGTGTATGTACATGTTCTAATATGTTATACATTGTATGATCTGAGAGATCAGAGCCTAAAACAATTTGGGAACCTCTGAATTTCAAACAATTTGATTGTTCTCATTTTAGATAGAATAGAAAGGAAAATGGCCTCAGAAAACCGGACTGCTGTAAAATCAGAAACGTTGCATTGTCTAAACATTAGTTAGTACATGAATCAATAATAATCAACATTGTATAAAGATAACCATACAAAGACAGACCATTTCAATATCATATCAATTTATCCTGATCATGTATATAAGGGAGATAACTATGGACATTATCATTGATATATTTATAGCAGTTGTCTCCCGTTGTATTCATTTTTTGCGAACAAAGTAGATTATATACAATAAACTATTCATAATTTCTATTCGGATATTAGACTAAAAATGTTTATTTGATTAGGGACTTTAGTCAGTTATCTTTCCATGATAAAAGCTGAAGCAATCCAATTGGTCAGTAGGTCCTACCAGTTGGAATCCTTTATCATTGAAGTCCTAAGTAAGGATAACAATATATTTCAACAGAAGTGATGAAATTGAGAAAGCACTTTCTCAAACTTAGCATGACTTTCAAACACATTAAATGATTTACAAAAAAAAGTTATTTTTATTATGTGGCAAATTGAAATTAAATAGGGTAAAATTCGAGTAATCCAACTAATTGGATCTTCCTATTTGAAGAGTACACAAGGGGAAATAACTGACTCAGGTCCCTTGTTGAACATCGACGTACATGTATGTTGAACAAATATAAAATCACGACAATTTGAGGAATATAGGACAGGTCTAATTTAAATATATAGTATGTACTTGTATAAAGCAGTATTATAGTCAAGTGTAATACTTAATTGTGAATGTACATCATTTTATATCTTTATTTTCATGATTTTATCATCAATTTAGTGATGATTTGGAAAAATGACATCTGTGAGTGTTGTGACCCGAAGATCTTACTCCGACACTTAGCGACTGTAACCATCGTTCTTTTTTACAAAAAAGCACACTGTGTTAACAAACACTATAACTTTTTTGTACCTGAGATATCATGTTTACGTTTATTCTGTCCTATCAGGCTAAAACCTACAAATGGATTTTATAAAAGTCAATGTCATATTTCTCAAGCATTAAAAGAATATATGTTCGAATCCCTCCTGGGGAGGTTATTCCCTTCCATGAAAATTTGACAATAATGTCAATTTTCCTCCATTGATTAGATAATATGGAGAAGTTTCCGGCCTTGTGGAATGGTCGGTGAGTACTGGTTATAGACAAGGGTCCAGGAAGGCAATGTTAGGTGCGCTGGACGCCCTAAAATGACTTAAATTGTGTTGTCACGGCGTTAAAAATAAAAAAATAAAATAAAAGAATATATAACATTCCCAATACGACTGTGATTAATGCAACGAACACTGACAAAACACATGAACAACATTCAAATAGTGAGGGTAACGGAAGAATCAAGTTATACCATAATCCATAATAGTTTGACTGTACTCTTGATATATAAAGTATGACATACCATTAAATAACATAGCCACAATCTTATATCACTATTTGTTTTATTTTACAAAGATTTCCTTATAATGTAAAAATAAATGTTCTCAAAAATAAGGTGTGAAATGGTAGACATATTTTAAGACATTTACCAATCTAAACTAAATATGTAAATATTTTAAAACTTTGAAGTACTCTTAATAAAGACATTTGTGTCTATCATATATAGTTGACAACTAAGGCAGGTCATGGGAATGTAGTCTACGTATCTTCAAGGTACTGTTACGATGTATCGTATTATCTACATTAGTGTTTTATGCTGTTGAAATTTTCAAACAATATAATAGTACGACAGAAAATGTTGTAAATCAGAAGAAGAAAATATTTATGTTCTCTACTACCTCTTAATTAGCAGTTCATCTACTGGACCTATTTAAAAATCATAAAAAGGGTTACGAAATTTTGTGTTTTAAGATAATTTGTGAACAAAACAAGTCATTTGATAGAATTGTACGTGCTTCTAAGTGTGCCTATAAAGTATGATAATTTCTCACACTTTATGTTAATATGAGTTGTATAAATCAATACTGGTGTAATGGTAATACTGGTGTTGATCTATAACAAACTATTAAAATAAAAATCAGCTTAAATCACAAACAAAACATGTGTGTAATATACAATACATTTTTACATCCATTCAAAAGCCTCCATTCGCACAGAATTTAGTGTACGCATGTGTCTGAATACATGAACCGAACATTTGTCCACCCTTTCGGACATTTGCCCCCGTTTTTGCCGAGGCGGACGAATGTCCGCCCTTCCAAAAAATAGAAGGGGGCAAATGCCCGCCCTTTCTAAGCATATGAGGGGATAAATGTCCGCCTCGACAAAAAAGAGGGGGCAAATGTCCGGGGGGGAAATGTCCGGGGGCAAATGTCCTGCAATCTCTGAATACTATTTGCGTTAGTTCAGTTTGAGATAGTTTCAGAGCTTTTCAACAATTTTGTAACATGTTAGCAGTATTTCAAACAACAAGTAGTGTGAAAGTACCTTTATTATAAATCACATATCTTGCATTTTATTTATATAATAATCTATTTGTTCTGAAGAAAACAGGTGTCTTATGTAACAGTGTTCTTTGATCTGACGTATATATACATTAGAGACATGCACAATTGTTTATTCTGTGCATATTTTGTCCTTAGAAAACGTGGTATGTGCACACAAACGTAGTAGTTTTAAATAAATTAACTATATTTGCTTATAACAACATTGTAATATGAATCTTATAGCCAAGTAAAAATTTGTCTATGTATGCTCATGGTCAGAAGCCTTATTAAAAGGCTTAATGCAGAATAATTGTTTGTTTGTTATAATACATGTATAAGTTTTGTGTTTCACTTTAGGCGAGTCGCTTTGATTCACAGATGATTAAATTTTTATCATATTTAATAATACGCTGTGTCTTAATAACAACATTGGTCATTATTACATTTTCTTGACTTTTATCTGTGCTGTTCAGATTTTTGTTAGGTTTAAAGCCGTTGCAACACATTGTATAGGTCACATTACGGCGATCAGCTAACCTACTCACCGTTCCTGGAAAGGCTAAATCTCTGCTGTCGGGATTTAGCTGTTCACCAACAACTAGGCACATACTTCCATCAGTGACAGACAAATACGTTATATGATTTAGAATCTGTGGTAGGAGGGGGAATGGGCGAAACGGGCGAAAGTGCTGTCCTGTGTTGAGATCTTTTCTTCTGAGCTGAACTCTGTCGTTCTTTTTGGTTGGTTGTACTGTAAATAACTTTGATGTGTTTTTTGCTGTTGTGTGTTTTGATACATTGCTCTTGTGCTGATTATAGTCCTACCTGCCTATATAGTCCTAAATCAGATTCAGAATATGCTTCTTGAAACGCTTACTGTTATATCACAGAAAAATGCATGTTTTCTGTATACATTTCTGTATGCGGTGATCGTTTATTGTGGGTTCAAGTGTTTGTAAACTATATTTTAGCAACACAATGTCCAAATATTGTTGGTCTCAGTGCATTTAAATCTCACGTGTTGTTGTTAAACGAGACATCGCTGAGTCAAATATAGTGAAACATATTATATACTACCAGCACGGTCCCGAAATAACGAAGACAATACTCGTATACTGGTATGTACATATACACACGTATATATCTTAAATGAATCAGGACTATGCCGGTGGACATTGGCACGTATGAATTGCAGCCAGCACATACTAGCTAACCCTACTAGTATTTGTTTTGTATACATTTGATAAAATCAGAAATGTGTTAAAAATGTGAAACAGAAAATAAAAAATTGTTTACAACATATATTATCAAGACACTAAATATATAAAACATGATAAGGCACCTCCCATTGAGCTTGTATATTTATTGGCATATTAATAAATGTAAACAAATCAAAGTTTGATTATCAGTTCCAGACACAAATTTACTATATTCTTTACAGCTCAGTGTTGTACATACGATTATCATGGAACAAAAATTGTAACAAAAACTTAAAACGTGTAGTCTTTATTCGTTTTAGGTCTACCCTAACCATTTAATCTAAAACTTCAGGTACGAGGAAATATACTGATTAAATAACATTTTTATCGTATCAATACAATACCAAATCTGGCTGTTGAAAGCTTTTCTTGGCTCTATATTTCCAGCAGCAGATTTTCCTCGCAAACCATTTCACAAGAAATAAACAACTTGGAGTAAATTATACATTTTTGCTAAATTTCGCGTAATTTATGAAATGCTTTGCACGGGATTTGAAACATGATCGCCAGGGCCTATGTTCAGCGAATGAATCATTTGACTACAATATGGAATAGCACTACTTTTTCCTTTAATGGTGTGGGACTAATTTCTACTACAAAGGTATAGGACTACTTTCAGAGTCAGCTGGAACGCCACCGGAAGTGAAAAGAAATGACGTCAGGAGGGGTAAACCTTAACTTTCAAATCCACTATAATTAATTGATACTGAGTATTGTGGACTTTATCTTCCCTCATCTGGCTATGGTATCATCTTTATATTATTTAATATCCAAATATTAGAAATCTAACACCGTTAATATCATAAGGAAATTAATAATGGAAGCCAAAGTAAACAAATTGATGGCAATAAAGTTAAGTTAATTTTTCATTCTTTGGGTTGAATTATGTAGATAAAGACGTATAAAATGATCCCATATTTATTTGAAATATCACGAAACTTTCTTTGTATTGGTTGCATATCTTGCTTGTCCCGATAGCAATATTCGACGTACTTATCCAAAGATATTAACATAACTGTGAGATTTCTTTTGAAGTTCAATTTTACAAGTGACAAGGGGTTTTGTTGGGGGCTTTAAGAAGGTGAATAATTAAAGGCAATATTTCAAAGTTAACTGCATATTTTGGACTGCTCAGAGATAAGATATTTAATACGTCAGTTAACAAATTGCAATTTTGTTTGATTTTCGTGAGCACTAAGTACGGTATTAATCTCCAGTCGTCGTATTTGCTGATAAAAACTTTGTTTTTGTTTGTATTTGTCACTTTAATAAAATTAACGGTTAAGTATTACCCTTAGTATTATTAACCATCTTTTATCGTACTATTTTGACTTCCATTAGTTAATTTTAATCGCGGAGAACGGCGCTGTGTTATCAAGGGAGTTAAATCATTCGAACTTAAACGACGAACAAATGAAGTTGTCGCCCTTATCGGTTTACTAACGATGGTCAGAAGATGCTTTATGCTATATGGTCAAGCGGTTTTCTAGATTTTAATAGTTGATAGCATATGGTCAGTGTATTTACATTCAATAACTATATTGTTTTACATCGACTTGATATGGTTCACTATTCATTTTATAGTAAACTTTATACGTCTATGTAATGGATGTAGTTATAGACCCGTCTGATAACAATTAAGTTGAAAATTTGTACTTATATGAGTGTCATAAAATCACATTCATACGGAGTCCCTATAGAGACCTTTTGAAATACAATTTTTATGTAATAATTATTACGTTTACACGAAATGATATTATTTCTGGCTTTTTTTCTCGAGAATTTCTTTCTACTTTCAAGGGTAGTTAAGATCGCTCTGTTAGTAAACATGATCAAACGATTATTTTAGCACTCTTTTGCTGAATATATGATCATTGTGTCTTTATTCAGCGAATGAAGTAGTTTTAATTGTAACTTAATATATCTGTTGCATGTATGAGTCAAATATATACTTACACTGCCCATTGAAAGTTCCTTCACACATTCACACTTATCACTGACGACTAAATGGAATTTCAAAATGTTGGAAAAAAGTTTATTTCATTAATGATATACTTTATAAAATTTGTTATTTTGCCTTTTGAAATCAGCTCATATTCTTTAGCATACGAAATGTGAAAAATATCTTAAATTTGGTATTGGTTCATTGAAATACGTACATTGGTCATAATTTTGAAGGCTGGTGTATATCTTGTGCTGCAACTTAATAAATGAAATTTACCATTCAAAATTTTGTTTCCATTGCATGAACACTGAATAAAATTATAATAAACGACATAAATGAAAATTATCATTCTTCAAACTTAAACTAGGAAGTAATAGCAATTCAATTAAATGTACTGTGTAACTTATGAAGGGCAGTGTATACAATTATGAAAACCAAAAACTAACTATTCACCAATGACAAGCAATTTATAAGGTACTCACTAATATTTGACTTTGTCTGAAGTAGGGGCACATACTGGTGGAACATGTACCGTCTGTTTAATTAGATTATCACAACAGCTTATAATGTATCATCTTTATATAAGATGTCCCCTTCTTATATTGGGATCTTTTAATACTTGTAACATGATCACATTGTCAATAAAACATCAATACCCTAGTAGACATTAAAATAACAAGAATTTACGAGGTCGTCTGCGTACTTGTTATATGTACAGGGTGTACCAAAATTAAGTACAGTATAGTCAAATAGCAGGAATAAGTATGAATATGATTCTAATTTTTACAAGTATGTACTTCATGTAAAATGGTAATGATTGTGGATGATGGTGGATGATGATGGTGGTGATGATGATGATGATGATGATGATGATGCTGATGATGATGGTGGTGATGATGATTGTGGTGGTGGTGGTGATGATGGTGATGATGGTGATGATGGTGATGATGGTGATGGTTATGATTATGATGATAACGATGAAAATTATGGTGGTGGTGAGGATGATGGAGATAATGATCTGGTTGGCGATCTGGTTAAACTTTTTTTACAGATAGGTATTTGGACATAAACAAAATTATTTCGAGCTCCATATTTGGCATTAAGTTTCTCCTGCAAAGGTATTTGATCGTCTATTTTGTTTTTAATTCTGTGACAGACAACTGAAAATTGGTTCAAACGAAGACGCGTAAGATAGATACATACTTTCTATATAGTTTCATATAGTGTAGTTATACAGTATTCTATCATAAGATGGGAAAGTAAAATTACAACTCCGGTTTTTATTACAGAATGGGTTGTAACATAGTTGTACATTTTATACTAACACCCTGTACATGTTCACAATACAGACTGGTCCACTGTCGTACCGTCTCCTTAAGTTAAATAAAACACTTGAGAATAGTTATTCATTAAAAGTCAGTTGGTCGTTTATTTCTTCTTTATATGATATCAATGCGACTTTATGAACACTCAAGAAACCACTTCTATCAAAGGGCTAGAAACAAGCCCAGTGTTGTCAAAGAGAATAAAATGATGTTTGTAAAATGATAGATGGTTAAACATGTGTGGTCACAGACTTCAGGACAATTTAATATAACTCATAAACACTTTTGTTTTTTGATCTTGAAAATCAGTCTGATAACAAAAGTTCAACATTTCAATATTATTCCGCTTTCAATTTATTAGACGAATTATTGAAAAACAATACATTGTTCGCATTCTTTCGTAAAATAAAGATATTGGTGAAAATAAGCTTACGTACAAATGATATATCTGAGTTCATATATACAATGTCACAAAGAATATTGCGACAAAAGCAACTCCAACTGTTTCATTTTCCCTTCCACATAATGTACATGTATAAAGCCACAACAAATTGATCATTATTCTATGGATTCACATTAATTTTGACATTTGAAAAAAATATTTCCTCGCTCGCTCATAAAAATTTGGTAAAACCGCTATATAATGCAACTGAATTCAGACTTATTAATTTTTTTCTTCGCTCGATCGCCCTATTATTTTCTTGGAAAAAAGCCGTACAACACATCATCAAAAATTGAGTAACCACTTAGCATTATTTAGAAATGTTGTGTGACACTTAAAGTGTTAATTACAATGTATATGACTGGAGAACTGAAAAAGTCAACATAATTCCTTGCTTTGTCTACATGGAAATTTGAAGCGGATGAATCAAAGAACAAGAAAACTGCTAAAGATAAAGAAGTACTACTAAATGCTATCTTTATATAGAAATACTTAGCGTAGATTGCTTACTTAAGAAATTGAATGAAGCCATTGTTATTTAAACTTAATGAAGAGAGAAAAAGTGATGACATGCCCTGGTGATACTTGCCACAGTAAGTGTTTATAATGAAACGGAAACAAATATTAATGTTGGTGCAATGAGTTATTTTCATACACTTATTCTTTTGTATGATAAATTTAAATTAATTTTCTTTCTGTATCTACAAAATGCAATGATAATTCATCAACGTTATCATTCTTTGCCACCATGGACCATGCATTCAACCAGGCAGCGTTCGTAGAAAATATACTAGAAATTCACATAAATCCGCGGTTAGTTGGCCTAAGTATACAGTCATCCTTACTTGAGATTATACGTTGGACAAAATTTGAACACGTCATTCAAAAATTCTGCTCCAGGAAAATGATTAAATGTATCACAATAGTTATCAAAGCAAATTATGAGCGGCTTACAATGCTTATAGTTTCCAGAGTCGGGTCTCAAATGTGTTCAAAGAATAAATTGAACACGTCTCGCTCTAAGATAATAGGAAGCAGACTTCAGAATGATTACAATATAAGTTGTTTGAACGTATTTCACCATCAAACTGGAGTGTTTTCCTCATACATAAATGATTGCATAATATATCTGTATTGTTATTGGTGCTCTTGTCGTTCTTGGTGTTGTTTCTATTTAACATTGCAATATTTACGCGACTTTTACCAAAGATATACTGCATACAACAACAACAATCTTTATTGCTCTAAAATACAACATGCATACAGTCAATTCTTTTCTATACCGAGTGTTTAGTTGGCGTTAAGTTTTAACCAGAGTTTGTCCGCTCCATAAGGATGCTCTGTGTGCAAACTTGTATCCAGTAGTGAAAACTGCTAGAAGCACATTCTATCTTAATCAATCTTCTTAAGCGGTGTTGGTTTGCTCTCTCCATTTCTCAACCGGGTTTGGGACCGTCTTTGCTTATTCTGTTGTTCATTATATGATTGTTATTCTAGTTTTTCCCTGGCATACGACCAACAATGTCAAAAAGGATTTCCCTGCATCGATAAATTCGAGGTGATGTCAGGTGGTTCAACATACATGTTCTACAGTATGCTAGCTCACTGCTTTTTTCAGCATATTGTACCATAAACTTCTTCTGGTTTGCTTCAAGCAAATGATAAAATACAAATCTTTGTCTTACCACATCAGAACATTGACTTGTATACTAAATATTACATTTAACTACATTTTTATATCATAGCTTACATATGTTAGATTATAACATTACATTTAGTCTCTATAGTTGCATTATAAATAGTCTTTTACTACATTGAACATCTGCGACATGAGGCAACTAAACCTTCAAAGTATTCTCATGGTATCAATGTGTGTTTGTACGACTGTATATTGTCTGTATAATTGTATATCATTTGAATAATTGTATTATTATTTACATGATGGTATTGTATAATTGTATATTATTTGTATGATTGTATATTATTTGTATATTATTTGTATGATTGTATATTATTTGTATAATTGTATATTATTTGTATATTATTTGTATGATTGTATATAATTTGTATAATTGTACATTATTTGTATGATTGTATATTATTTGTATAATTGTATATTATTTGTATATTATTTGTATGATTGTATATAATTTGTATAATTGTATATTATTTGTACGATTGTATATTATTTGAATACTTGTATATTATTTGTATATTATTTGTATAATTGTATATTATTTGTATATTTTTTGTATGATGTATGATTGTATTTTATATGTATGATTTTATATTATTAGTATAATCGTATGTTATTTGTATAATTGTATATTATTTGTATGAGTGTATATTATTTGTATGATTATATATTATTTGTATAATTGTATAAAATTTTATATAATTATATAATTATTGTTCGTATGATTGTATAACATTTATATAATTGTATATAATGTGTATGGTTGTATAATATTTTATAATAAAAATTATTTTGTTGCCATGTCAACTTTTGTATCGAAAGCGCATGGACGAAAAAACCTACCATTTTGAGTTCCAAATAAAGTATATTAATCACAATTATCATGTATCTGAGATTCAAACTAGCGACTCTCACACTCTATTGTACCACATGAAATGAACCATAACGTCTTCCAGTTACTTTATTGTTGTTTTATAAATGTGAAAGCTGTGTTGTACTTAATTATTGTATCACAAAGATTCTTGTAGACTCATATCATTGAAACAGTTGTCTGCCCACGGCCATGTACCTCTTATGTAGATGTTGATTCTTAATTTTCTTATTAATTTATGTTGTTTTATGTTGTTTCAAGTTATTAATGTTTGTTTATATCAATTGATGTAGTAGATAATAATCTGACATTATTAAACAATTAACTGTTTATAATTAACATCATTTAATAATTACAGCTAGTCCAGAAGCAATTGGATAATTAATACAAAACTTTACTGAGAACATTTTATGTACCGTATTTGTTCTATTAAATGCACTATGCTTGACGTTTCGTTGTTATGATGTTATATTGGTGATTCACTAAATCGAGTTTGACATACATTTCTTCGAAAAGTGGGCAATGTTTTATTTGTTGGCGGCCATATACTGAAACCTCCAGGAACGAAATCCGCAAGTAGCTCCGTCTGAACATTAATTGCAATTCAAACAGATCGTCTGCTATAATTGGCACAATAATTCCTTCATGGATGAAACAAGTCGCTGATACGAGCGATGAGTTGGGTCTAAGTACAGAGATGTTTTCATCGCCTATATATATTGAATAGTTTCAGTGTGTTTCATTTATGTCAGTCTGGGTTGTAAGAATGGTATTTCCGGATAGTAAAAAATCCGGGTACAGTTGATGACTTTGAATAGTAACAAAATAGCGGTGTTTTGTTTGTGGTTTTATGCCAGCATACAGGTTAAGTAGACAAAATTCACACTAGTGGTAACTGTACCTAGGGTCACGGAATGGTACGTAGAATGATCCAGTGAGCGTCTGGTTACCACGAAGTCTAAGGGTCATCTCTTTAAAACCTGAAATATTTCAATCATATGATTAACTTTGTAACTCAACATATTTTAGTGTTTCGGTGCTTTCATTTCTATTTTAGTCAAAGCAAGTTGTGTGCACTGATTTGTTATATGTGTCAATATGGTACGTTCAAGTTGTTAGTTGTCACTGTACTTAAGTTGAATGGTTTGAATGGCACCCTGTAAAGTGTTAATTTTTCCCGCATCTACACTAGAAAGGTCATATGCAAACAAATTAGGAAAGAACGCTTGCTATCCACTTATAAAAATTTAAGAATGGTTAGTAAATGTAATGAGTTTATTATCTGGCTGAGCCAAAACAGTTTCTTGGTGTTTGCCTAACCCAGTCAGTGATCGCTTCAGTGATCAATGACAGACTGTGTTTAACTCGTGTATGGCAAATGTCATGTAGTATAATATTAAGTGTAGACTTAATATATACTTTACAAGTGTTTTTTTCTGGTTATGGTTAATTCTTTTTATCAAGAGTTTAACGATTCCATGTTTGACATTAGCGCTGGCCACTAAACTTTACAAGCACCATGTATTGCATAATACATACGTTAAAGCCACAATATGAGGATATATTCATTAACTGTAGACATGAAAACATCTTTACAACCACGAAGTTATTGAAATATAACATGTATTAGAGACACAAACAAAGTATTGAAATACAGAAAGACCTTCATGCACACTGAAACCTAACGAATCAATACTAATGATTACTCCTTACACATTTGATTCAAGTACGAACCTAGCAGGGCAAAATGCGGACGACGTGTTTATTTTATTCTATATAACTGGCAAATACTACTGCTTAGTGTATTAACGAGATTTGACTCCGCCCATTCACACGCTCATCAATATTAGTAAATACTTGTCACTGACGCGTCAGCTGATTGACGGAACTATTTTTATCGCCTGGAAATAAACTGCGTAGTAAATCAGAGACACACGAATCATTCCGCAGGTTAAACTGGTCAGGCATTTGAATCGTCGATAGTTTTCGACTAGTGGTATAACTTGAGCCTTTCGGCGAAATCGCCGAAAGTCTAAAAAGCGGGGTACTCCTGTAAGAGGACACTATATTCATGTATACGCTTATGTTCAATATACCTGATACACATGCAATAGTGAAGAGCTTAATTATGTAATTCGGAGTAAGTTTTTTACTATAATAAGACCTCATCTGAAACATTATGTGATCAAAACTATTGTTTTCAGTAATGAGAGCCAAATTCAACTTTCGGTTTCGATCTACTTTCACTTTGAAATGCAATAAATGACATAAACATATTTGAACAATATTTGCATTTATTTCAAAAATCTTGTCCGTTAGAGGTGTTTGAAAAAGATTAATGTCTATTTTATTTGCAGTCCAAACACAGTTACTTTTGATAATGGGGCTTTACTTGATATTGAATCAACAAGAAACAACGAACATCTGGCAAAAAACCTCAACATACATGTAATACATTGTAGTTATTATACTTACATGTATAGAGAAATAATTAACATACTTGTGTTTGGAAAGTCATTCTTTGATTCTTAACAACTTTTGTGATACATATGTATAATTAAACGACAGGGGTGCTGTTAAATATACACTTGTTCACTCTTATACTTGTAGGAAAGAAATAATTATTATGGGTTTGGTCCATTCATAAGTGTGATGATTCCAAATTGTTCATAAAGCGGACATCCGTTCATAAAAAAAAAACATTTGTTTCTAGCCCATGTTTTATCAACAATGCTTAAGGCTGAGATGTTAATATTGTTTGTGTTTCATACAATAAAAAAAAACTTTTAAGATAAAAAGTCTTAAAAACAGCAGTGGAACACATTGTATACATGACTGATAATAATTTATTTATAACGGACCATTTGTTATTTGTGCTTCAGATACCATGTAAAATCATGACTTCATGTATTTCCAGTTGGGAATTCACTAATGAAATGATATAATGATAGATTATATGCAAGTTCTCAATGCAGGCTTAAACTCACAACATCCTGATTCAAGTTAACAGGTCTATAGAGCTAATTTGGCTGATGAATACGTATCACATACAAATAGTTCACATGGATACTGCATTGCTATGTATCTCCATCCTTTTATAGGCGGATCAAGCCGGGGGTGGTTCAGGGGGGTCCGGACGCCGCCCCCTAGAATTTCCAAACTGTATCGGTCCTCAAGTGTATTTCTTGACTGAAAGTCTTTTTTTAAAGTAGCATGAAGCAAATTTTCTCGATCCTTAACATAGATTTAATAGCAATTTAGTTTTTATTATAAATATGTTGCGTTGTTCTGCAAACAGTGTATAATGTGGCTGCGGTTCGAAAGTTTGGACCTCCCCCCCCCCCCCCTGGAAAGAGTTCTGAGCCCCCTAAAAAATCCTAGATCCGCCCTTGTTTTTAAATGCGATATTCCAATGTGATAGTTTCATGATAAACAATCTCCCTCTTTACACATGATATCAAATAATAAGAATTTGGACTTAGAACTAAGGATTTCACATGTAAGGCTCAAGACAGTGACTTTTTGCTTGCACATCAGATCTCCTTAGACAGATAAATTGCATAAGTATTCGCAAACAAACTTATGTACAAAATGATCGCACAAAATTCACAGAATATGTTTAGTATGTTGGGAGTGTTATAACTTTGTACTTTCATTGTTCTGAATACTGCAAACATTTCACAGCCTATTTTTGTGACGTCACAAAACATTTAGATATTTATCTCTCTTGGTTATTTCAACCTAAGTAATATTGTCTTAGAACTTATCTATAGATTAAAATCGGTTATATCCTAATTTCTTTTTTGACATATTTATGTTGTAAAGCCTTAAAATGTTAAAACAATGTGTCAAATGTTCGTGGCTACTGTAAGTTGGGTACAAAAGAAACATAACTCTATTAATGATATGGACATAGCTAGTTTAGTATACCCCATAGTTCACGTCCACACTTTCTAATTATTTAGGCGGGGTAAGCAATTATGACTTAATGACTATGTTATGATATTTTATGTATGTTATAATACATAAGATTTCAATATGTACTAGTAAATGATTTCAGTGGTCATAAGTCGCCAGAAGGCATGGACAATATTGTCATTTAAAAATGTTGATTTTATCTTTATTTTTCATCGATTTTTCAACATGAAGTTTAACCATGAACTTCTGAACATACAATTTCTAAATTCCTAGTCAAATGAACAGAAAATGGTTGACATCTCAGATATTGACATCCCTGGGCTCCCTGATCGATATTTGCGCTTCGAATGTAAGATGTGACCATGGTGTTTTCAACAGTCGGGACAGGTGCATGCGCACACAAACGCGAGTATGGCACGCATCGATGGTTCAACTTCCCCTGCAAGGCTACAAGGCGTCGAGAAGTTGTCTACAACACGTGCCGATAAATGTTGCAAGCTTTTTGACTAGAGTGAAGGTTGAGCATAAAACGCCGTTTAGTTAAGGTTGGAAAGTGGGATGAAAAGAATATATAAATGATCAAAAGTACTCTAAATTGACTATACTCTTCAACGTGGGAGACTGAACGCGGGTAAATATGATAAACTATTTCTACAATGTACAATAACAGAGATGTACGGTTTTAAAACGTGTCTTCTATCTTTGATACTGTTATTTATTGATAACCAGAAATGTAATGTGGAAACCACATTAAAGCTGGATTTTCATCAAGATCTGACCATAAATGACAGGGATATCAAACATTTTATAAAACTTTAACGCAAATATTACTAAGGGAAATAATCCATAATAAAACCAGGTAGAGTTGTGGTTACTTTCTAATTCTGTCCATCACATGGTATGTTACCATTGTATGAAGTTTCATAAAGATCTGACAATAAATGGCAGAAATATATAGTAAAGAAAAAACTTTAACGCAATTATAAACGACACTGGACGACCCCCTGCCCGCCCGACCGGGTTTCGCCAAACTATAAGCCGAATTTTTAAGTTGAAAAATCCGGTTAAAAATTAATTTGTCTGTCAGTGATATTGACTCTTACCCAACACAGACCGAGCGATCTTAGCTTTAGAGCTTTCTACTTTGTTGCATTAGCACTACAGAACATGTTCTCAATGGCCTTGTACAGATGTAATTTACACCCACACTGCAAAATGGCCTTCAAATAATCAACTTCAATTTTTTTAAAATTTAATTTCAAATGAATCGCAAAATCATTGCCAAACACTTGTCAGCGATGAGGGAGATCAAAAACATTCTTTTGTAAATTAATATGTAGACAAAATATGAATGTATAAATACCTGCAAATAGCTCAACAAGGTAGGATAGTTGAAATTGATCTTTTACATTTTTTATTCTGTAAGGATACAGGGGCGGATCCAGGATTATTTTCTAGGGGGGGAGGTCCGAACTTTTCTGGGGGTCAGAACTTTTCTAGGGGGATCAGAACCTCGAACCACAACCACAGTGACACGTTTTGCAGAAAAAAATGCCACATATTGATAATAAAAACTACATAACCATTAAATCTTTGTTAAGCACCGAGAAAAATTGCTTCATGCCACTTAAAAATGACTTACAGGCAAGAAATACACTAATGGCCAGGTACATTTTCCAAATTCTAGGGGGGCGGGTCCGGACCCCACAGATCCTCCCGCTGGATCCGCCAATGGGATATCAGGCTATCAGCAAAGTTTATTTATGTCAGACTTAATTTGATATTATCTCATGATAGGGGAGCGGTGAAAATCTAAATTTTTGAAAGAAGGTAGAAAGAAAAAAACATTCCAACAGGAAATATTCTAAGATTTTTTTTATCAAACATGTATATAAGAATTGAATAGTGTACATGATTTCTAAACATTCATGAGGAGTATGTGATAAAAACATGACATCCACATTTTGAGTACGAAATTATGAAGAGGGAAATTGTAACAATCGTAAGGAGCCAGACAATGAATTTCAACCTTTGAACCTTTACTAATAACTCCTACCAAAATATCTTTTGAATACATTTTATAGTATTGTTGCACAGAGGCGGATCCGGGATTTTTTTCTAGGGGGGGGTCCGAACTTTTCTAGGGGGGTCCAAACTTTTCTAGGGGGGTCCGAAATTTTCTAGTGGGGTCCGAACATCGAACCACAACCACATTATACACATTTTGCAGAAAAAAATGCAACATATTGATAATAAAAACTACATAACCATTAAATATATGTTAAGCACCGAGAAAAATGGCTTCATGCTACTTAAAAATGACTTACAGGCAAGAAATACACTAATGGACAGGTACATTTTCCAAATTCTAGGGGGGTCCGGACCCCCCACCTGACCCCCCCCCCCCCCTGGATCCGCCTATGTTGCATAAAATATAGTTGATACAATGTCATGTATATAAAAATAAATACTTAGTATCATATGATTGTAATGTTTAGAACTTATTGAATATCTATTTTGTATATACATGTATATATTGCATGTATATGCATTCTCAAATAGCGTATATTTTCCATGTGAAACTTGTAATAAAAAAAATAACATTAATTAAGCAAGTAAAACTATGTGACGATTTTTCTATTATATACGTTGTAGAATTCATACAATCAAACTTAAATAAAAAACATATTTACAATAATCTCATCTATTTAATCATGATATGAACACAACAGAAAGTAGAATGGATTAAGAACGAAACACTGGCATATGGACAACTCACTGGCTCAATGTTTAAACGAGAAAGAGGATAAAGTCAACTCAAACGCAATGGCATCAAGAGTCCTTAAATTCATTAAAATACGTACTAAAAAGAGCCCCTCTCCATAATAACTGAATGATAAACGATGTGAAAATCGCGTAAATAAACCTACTAAAACAAAACAAAACCATAAATCACGTTATTAGAAAGGAAGAATACTTAAATACATAAATCATATCTGGTAGATGTAACATATATTTTGTCTATAAAATATTTCTAATATATACATAATAATCTAAAAGATGACAAAATAAGCTAACACGATATAGCTAATATCTATATAGTATCTAGAAATAATCATTTTATTATCAAAGTTAGGAATTCTTGTGAAAACTGAAATAAAAAAGTTGAAGATACAATATACAGAAATTGAAACTTTATATCTTGTATGAACGCAGACAAGCTTGCAAGCAATCTATAAATGTCTGAGTTTAGAGTACCATGATCCAGACATAAACATAACAGAACTAACTTGCAAGGTATTGTTCTAGTAGGCTCCAAGACTTGATAACTTACATCTGAATGATGTTGAGTTATGACCATAAATGCAAATCTAAATCAAATAAACTAATTCATAGAAAATGGCGTAAATCCCTCATCAGCGTAGATAGTTCCTTTTTGACATGGATTGCGTGAGCCATAATACACACAGAAAACCCAACAAGAATGAGTATTACACTTGAAATGAAGCAATGAATTGCACAAAATATTGCCTGTTTGTCTCAAAGATCTAATTTTAGGAGTAAAAACAAATAAGCAGCTATATCATGACAAGTTTGACAATAATTTATAAGAAATAAACAAACTTATAACTTTGTCACGTTATCTGAGGATAGTGGTGTTGCATATCGCATAGTTTGTACATGTACATCCAAAACATAGACGAAACACTTCAAAGTTATCTAACAAATGGAAATTAAAATCTTACGAAATTCAACTTACATACATACGCATAACAATGTCCTTGCCGCCAAAATTATCAAATGCACGAAACTCAAGAGGACAGAACTATCATTAACCACACAGTGTCAGCACAGACTACTGGGCTTTCAAAGAAACATATTTAATGTTAAATCGTGTTGTAAGAAAATTTTAATGTAATTAAGTATTTTTATGCAACATCAATTTTGCAAATACTTCTTTTGTCGTAATTGATGAACAGCATCACTTTGTATGTTTCATAAGAAATATTTTGATGTATAAAACAATACTGTTGGTGGAAATACGACAGAACTAGAGCTATTTCTTTTTTACTATTATTTTGCGAAGCAAGACTTAACGTGAACCCTAAGTCTTGAACTTTTATTTTCGGGTACTAAACTTGTCTGTAATCGTTTCTTTGCAATTTCTTATAATTAGTGATAAATTGTACAAAAACTGTTGAGACATATTTATCTCTGAAGATATCGATAAAAAACCAGGGTAAAAAATGTACCAAGTCAATCCGACTTTCATCAAAAACGCTTGAAAAGCTCGAAAATAGCCGACGAGTACAGAATTGGAGAATGTTATTCCTTGGCACGCGCCACACTTGTTTTTTACCCAGAAAGTTTTTGGAAAATGATAAATTCTTGGTCCGATAAGGTTGACTGGTTTTCAGATTTTTATGAAATGGGGAACCAGTCCTATGAGTGTGTTATCTTATTCAGAATTAATAGAAGTTCAGTGTTATCATTCGTATATCTGTATTTATCAACGATACGTTATAGGCGATATCTTTGAAGAAGAAAAAACAAAATATAATGAATTCAGTCTTCCTTCAACATTCCAAGTTAAGCACGTGTCTGTTACAAGCTAATTAAAGATAATTTGATATAAAATTGGTATATATTATAGAAGAGGCGTCCCTTACAAGTCAACGAACTAGTCGACTCAATGAGAGACTAACTAAATGATGGGTAACCTGGACAGAAAAGCTGAAGTAGTGGGCTAATGTATGTTTGATGATGTTACGTATGTGATATACTAAGAAAGAAGCCCTCCCCCGGATATCTCAGTTGGTAGCACACAGGATAACTGATCAAGGGGTCATGGGTTCGATTTCCAGGCAGGGCATTCTTTCATGGAGGTTGGTCAAAAAAACAAGTGTACGGCCATTCTCCCTTCTACCACTGATTCTTGTCAGTCACTGACGAAGGTACATGTATGTGTCTAGAAACTGGTTAACAGCTAAATACAGAGATTTAGCCTTTCCATGAAAGGCGAGAAGTTTGACTGACCGCCGAGCTATGTATGACCAACAAAATGTGTTGCTTCGGCCTTAAAAATATGTTGTCATATCCAGATTCAATAATTCAGAACATACGAGTTAGTTACTTGCATTGGCGATCGC
This sequence comes from Mactra quadrangularis, assembly GCA_025267735.1. Lineage (NCBI taxonomy): Eukaryota > Metazoa > Mollusca > Bivalvia > Venerida > Mactridae > Mactra > Mactra quadrangularis. The sequence goes on along the minus strand of CM046311.1, from coordinate 22,296,202 downwards.
TCTTCCATCATAATTTCTAAGTCATTAAGTACAAACAATTAGTCACTCCTTCAATGCATGGTTGCTGCTGACATCAACGGTTTACTGACTAAACGTCTAAGTTGAGAAAATATTAAAATGTGCACTAAGTTTGTTATGCCATGTCTTAAGACCGGACCAATGTGATACACTGATAAAATACTTTTCTTACTGTTAATCTCAAATGTCGTGGACAAAAAATTACGAGCTTATCAGTCCAGACATTTGTAAATTGTTTACACGTAATTAACATGCATTTCGTGAAAAAATGATCGACGTACATTGCTTTCTAACTTGCACGCATGTATCAACTTTAATACGAATAGATCTTCATCTTAATATTTTCAACAAAATAATATTTATTTCTAATAATTCTACCACCAGTTTTCTCTATATTTATAATATGGAAGGTTTACAAGGGAGGCAAATCCAGCAGTCTTAAGTAACCGATTGTCTCCCTTGGTGCTATTGGCAACGTCGATCGGTGTGTACAGTCACTGTAGCGACTATAGTGAGTAAATCTATTGTTAGCTGTCAATAATGATGATTAAAGATGATACAAGATCCGACTTCAAACAGATCAAGCCTTCTTGTATAACATTGATGTTATTACCCCACCCACCTTGTCAAGCAAGTGTTATGAACGCTACCGGAAGTTGATTGATTCCTGGTCCAGTATCCACCTGTCAGTGTTAACACCCTTTGATCATTCTTTTATTTCATCTGATTGTTATACCGTAAAGACTGTTACCTCGTAGATACATCCATATTTTGTAAGAAGATATCAAAATTAGTAAAAGATAGGACATTCGCCTCAACATGTAAAAGATAACTTATTAGCAAGAACTTTAACTTCAAAGGCTGTATCCAAAATTTAATTTTTGGTATTTTCTGTTCCTTGCTTTCCGAAAAAAATGTCGAATATTATTGAGTTCAGACTCGTCATTCCGTATGTATATGTACGTCTGTCCGATTCGGATAATGACCGAGGGATCTCGAGTGAGGAAGAGCACTCTAAACCCGCATTTCCACGGAAATCTTTATTACATGGCTTTATTGTCTGGTCTAACATAACATGATGGATTGACCAGTCTGGATTCAGGAAGGATCGTTAAACAATAGGTTTGGATAACAAAGGGAGGTAATATGACCTTCCCCCAATGCATCATAAACATGTGGGCACCCAGACTGAAAGTTAATATCTTGAGCCAGACTCTCTTATTGCACAATGTCTCAACTTTTTTATATAAATCACAGACCAATTTACTCCCAGCGATTTGCAAAGCTGTAGATTCTTTTGTCTTTTATGCTCGTATATTTTAGTTGTCAAGAACGTGTTGCCCTCAGTCATCCTGGAACTCAAGTGACGTCCCAGACATGTAAATATATTAAAATTATTGGTGAAGGAGATGAGGGCAAGTTCTATGCATTCTCGTACCCCGAGGTTATCACAATGCTGCTATAATAGTATTGAGAATCCTACTAGACTCTGGGTACGAGAATGGTTCTATGTGGTTTGAAATGCGCCATGCTATATGGAAATGGTTAGATTTTTATTATAGCGTCGGTTATGTGGATCACTGACCTTCAAGCGAGGTAAAATCAAACTTTTTCAGGAAGAAAAACACGACTGCGAGTTTGGTCACCAATTTGCTACAAAATGGAAATGTTGGTTAAAAGCTCATATTCAGAAAATATATCTTGATATAAGGCGATCTTCCACGATGGAATCTTGCAGATTGTCTTCCAATTAAAAATGTTATGACAACCCAAACTCTGTATAGATTTTCAAATGAAATATTTCAGCGAATTAGCGGAATTAGCGAAGTTGTTGCGATTAACTCAATAACTATGACAGGCATTGTATGCCAACAACTTTTTTTTTGAGAACAAAAACGGTTTACCGTCGACTCAGCAATATGGCCAGCTGCCCTATTACAAGAAAGTCGTTACAGCAAGTTATAAAGCCGCGACATCCTCGTAAAAATGACACATACAATAATGTCTAGTGCGTTGATACTTGTGTAGTTTAGTTCATTGTTTCACATCTGGTTTGTTCGATATTGGGTTCAGGTTTATTTCTCTCTGACATTTTATTTTATGACACCCTTCTCTCCAACATTATGTTTCTACAATATTATTTCATGACTGTTTTGACCTTTCGTGCTCTTGTTTCTCTTTCAATTTTTTGCTGTCGTAACAAAATTGTGTCTGCCACATCTTTCGAACGATATTTGGGGATTGTTAAAGGGGAGGCGGTTTTATTTTTGAATCGTTTGGTCGATTCTTAGTATTTTTAGAGGTGGAACATTCTCACTCAGAGTCTAGTAGGATTGTCGACACTAGCTATAGTTAGATCGAGAATCTTGATAACCTCGGGGTGCGAGAATGGAGGTGGAATTAGTGGCCATATAGCTTGCCAATTTTGAAACCATAACATTGAATAGCCAAAATAGAACCGTGTTTCAACTTTTATTAACTTTTGTTACTGTAGAGTTTTCTGAAAACGAAAATTCCATTACTTATGTAACAGGGCTGTGTTATTGAATAAAGTTTAAATTGATTGTCCATGATTAGGATCAACTCCATTAGCTCAGTAAGTAGATCATCTAACTAGCAAACTGTAGGTCGAGAATCAAGCCTGGCGCAAGATAATTAATATTGCCTGCTACACTTGGATATCGAACTATATCAAAACATTGACATTTCTTAATACTTTGTCCATCTAGTTAGATGGTGCTAGGGTCGGGTGAAGGGTCTTGTGCCTGGTGTCGTATTCAGACCACATTGCAATTTCTTTTTACTCTCTTTTGATCATGTGTGATTCTCATGTCCGTTTAGACAGGATATTTGTGTTTTTATCAAAGAATCAAACCTTAGTCTGAATTTGTTTTATTGGCTTCTAGGAAAAACTTTGGTCCTCCGCGTGAAATAATACGAAGATTAAAGGTACTCATTCACAGATTTCAACTTAAATAATATTATTAACTTTTCCTGATACTATCAAAATTTTATGGAAACACTTTTTGAAGCAGGAAATTAATGATTTAATAATGACAATTTTAGTGTAAATGAACATATACAACTACAAATGATGGTGTTTCAAGTTGTAAAAATCTACCCCCGTATGTCACGGTATTGACAATTTTAGTGCATTTTTGTGACTTTTATTGTATATTTCTTGCAATCTATAGGTCAGTTTGTCTTAAAATATTAAGAATTATTTTTGTCACAATTACTGACACTGAATGGTAATTTGAAAATATAGAAAAATCTCAACCAAATCTGTGAACTAGTACCTTTAAAACACAGGAATATGTATTCGTGGTAAAAGGCACATTTTCTTAGCCAGACACAAATCCATACAGCTAGAGCAAATAGAATTATCTTTTTGTTTACAATTGTAAATATTTTCAAATTTATGCGAGTTAAAAAGTTTCGCAGACGTAAAATTCGTACTGTGTCGTATTTATCTTATTAAGCTAAAGTAAAAGTTTTTAACCCAATGTTATGAAATGACCCACAAGAACAGGAAATTCATAGGCCTAGTTTTAAGTATGATAACGGTTGATTATTACCACACATTTCGTAGGTAAGACTTATTCAATAAGCTGTAATAATACGGTAACTGGGGATAACTTTAAATACTTTAGTCGACTTTAAAATTTGATATAAAAATATGGCTAGATAAAATCTACGCAGACATTGTCCGACACAAGCAGATCGTCTTTTTCACAAAGAAACTAGGATATTGGTTGAAATCACTTAGATGTTCTACATGCGAATTATGCATTTTTGACCGCTACAAGAAACGCAAAAAGTAACTTTTTCACTTTGTATCCTCTTGGCGGAAATGACCGAGATGTTACGATGTCGGCCGATACTGTTGATACAGCAGGACCGTCATGATCGGATATGTTCGTATCGTTCGTAAAATACACCGAGAAAATGAGATTGCGATACTGTAACAAATTTATTTATAATAAGATTACCTAAAGAATTTTCGGATTCCATTTACCAGCTGCCTGAAACTCTAAACATTTTAAAATAATTTCTAATAAAGCAATTCCAGACTTACGGTAAAATGTAAACAACAAAATTGTGCTGCTTTTTTGTTTGTTGTTTTTGTAATGGTTGAAATTTCATTACTTTGTGCAAAAAACTACTGTATAAAAAAACAGTCTGAAAATTATTCAAAACGATACAACTCAATTAAATGATTTATAAAACATTTATTATTTTCTTATTTGACGACGAAATCTCCTTCGGGGCTACAACTTTTTTATCAATAAAACGATCATTCGTTAGCTTTTGTTTTAATAGAAGTAGTACTTCTCGCCACCCTCGTGTTTTTTTAATGAAGTTGAACTTTTGAGCATGATAGTACTTTAAGATGTTTTGTGAGATACTAATTTGATATTATCTGATCATTTTATGAACGAGTCGTTCTTCGCCATCATGGATTTAATTCGCCTTCATGTATGAATAATAATTTATATGATAATCATCATTTTAGCGTGAGTTAGTAACTTCCAAAACTGAGTCTATTCTAATTTGAGCTGTTGTTCAGCATACTTTAGTTCAATTTATGATCCTTTGGGTCCCATTGTCCATTTTCTTTGTTCCATTAACTGACCGTAATAAATTATCCCATATTAGTTCCCCCCAGGGGTCAAAGTACATGCCCAAATTAATATACACACGTCATTGTCCGTTCACTGAAAATGCCTTAATAAGATCGTTTCCTTCTTTTTTACTCCTACGTAAAGCTGAGCCAACACTTATATACATTAGCTCGTCTAATTCAGACTTGTTTATATCTTGAGTAAGGTTATAATTCATAAAAAACATGCCCTACATTAAAGTTTGATTTAGATACATCCATTGTCATAAAACACCGTCCATTTAAACTTCCAGTCTAGTTAAATACTACAGTCACCCTTTTAACTGGTTTATCCATTCGCCTATTGTTGAACGCTTAGGGCTACTTATTTTACCAACGATTCAATATTTTTACAGATATATATAATTTTAATTAATAAAACAATCACTCGTGTTTTGTTTTTCTAGCATTATGAATTAACACAACACACGGCGCGTTAATACATTTCCATTAACCCCAAAAGTGCGCGAAAAGAAAAACGCACGTGTAAATTTAACCAACGCTAAGAAATTACGTAATCGAAAAGAGTCGAACACGAGCTTTAAAAGTTATAATAACCGACTGGATTTAATTCATGTGTTTTTAAATCTTAAAATGAACTTTCATAAGCTGATTATTTTGGTGTGGGTATTTCATTAGATTAACCAATTACGCTGTGAATAAACCTATTCTAAATTTTACCGAATACTCAATGTGTATTGGATGAAATATACCTCGCTATACTGTGAGGACGGTTTTCCATGCCTTTGCCTTCGATATAATGACACACTGTTTCAGTGAGGAATTGCCTATCGTGTTGAGCACATGGGTAGTATCTGTGAATATTGTTCTGTAGCTTGCGATATTCGCTTAGTATTGAAGCTGAGTTGATTCGCATTGGAAACTTTTACTTTTTTTTCAATAAATATAGATTTAACTTGGATATATTTTGAGTTGCAATTAGAGGCGTTATAATTTGCTTTTATACAAATATATGGTCAATAAGTGGCACTTCAGTAACTGCATTTGGATATAGTAATGTTTATATGATATATTTGTGTGAATGTTTTAAAAGTGAAAGTGGAATTTTGGATTAAAAATTGTATATATTAAAAGTGTGTACATTCGTGTGGTAATTTCTGGATTTTAACATTATCATTATAATTTTGTGTATTAGATATTCTATACTAAATAAGTTCATTCTATTACAAAAAGTGACTTAATTGTTAATATTTTTGCTTACTATTTATACGTATGAAAACATAGTGTATGTTTTAATTAATATGAAAAACTCGAGTGCTAGGTTGAAGATATGAAAACTACTTGAAATGTATGATTATAGTTAGATCAAGGAAGGGTTTTATTAAATTGGATTTTAATCCTTTAATATCGGTGTCACGGATATGATTTATAATTTATTTGGGTTTCCTGGAGTATTTATAAAACCCAAAATGGTGCCAAATAATAAACTATTCTGGAATTTAATGGTGTTCTGTGTGACTTTGCTTGGATTAACCACTAGGGTTCAAACCCGAGATCTAAGTAAGTTTATTTTCTATATTATTCCATTTTTCCCCTTTCTTTTACATGTATTTTATTTTTTAGCATGAAATGAATATAAAGGGGTTTCAAACCCAAGACATATCATATGTAAGACAGTGTAATGTTTTTAATATGGATCTCTTATTTCTCTACACCATGTATCCCCACCCCTTACCCAAACTGTTCTCCTAGTCTTATACTGCTTGGATATTTATTTTGAGCTTATGTTTCAAGAGTAAAATGAAGTATAATTTTATACTTAGCTCCTTTATTGGTGTTCTATTGTCTAATTAGAAAATGGTTACATTGCACCTCTGGATTTACTCTGTAGATTAGGCTTATTGTCTTATTTTTTTATAGAAAAAACAACACTATATGTATAGTTTATTATTTTAATATTGTAAATGTTGATCATTTGTGTTGTGTTATTTAATGTCTAATATCAATAATTGAGTAGTTCCGTGTTGAAGTTCTTTAAATTCATGTAAGAAATATCGTGTGACATAAATAATTAAAACTTAGTAAAGTCTCAATTTAATATTAAATTCTAATTCATTAACGAATACTCAATAATTATTGCATAGACTAAACTAGACTATTTTTAAAACTCATTTTTAAAACTTCAAACGACATTACCTTTAAAGTAGCTGCAATAAGTAGCAATTTATCAGTAGTATTCAATTTAGTTTGAAATCATTTAATGTATACATTATTGTGGTTTATTTGATGAATGTTATGCAAACTCAGGGCAACAACAATAAATACAATCGTTTGAAATGTTGATACGGTGTAGGGAATAGATATATTATGTATAAAATGGTTGCATATTTTATATAGTACATACATACTCCAACTACAATGTTGTATTTAATCCATACATTCTCCTGTATGTGAAATATGAAGGAAGGTTGAACTCATTTAAAATGTCAAAATGTTTTAGTTTTTCAACACTTCTACTTTCACTGAATGTATTATGACATTTAAGTTTTTTATTGCTCCTCTAAGTGTTGTCTACTTAATGTTCACGTAGTTTTGTATGTAATGTATAATGAATGAAAATTATACTAAAATTATTCCCATTACATTTCATGCGTGATTCCTCATGCAATTAGTACTCTTAATTGTATAATAATATGAATGCAGCATTCTTAAAAATGCATCATTTTTCTCTCTGATTATGAATTATTATGTGCATAATTTTGTATGTTTTTTTACATTGAAAATATCTTTTCCATATCAGAAAGTATTCTACAATCATCAAATTCACCAAGTGGCATTAATAATTGTGTTGAAATAATTTAAAAATGTTATCAATTTTATAGTTCCAAGTCAGTACAATTCACTAAGCATGATTTATATTGGACCATTTTTGCAACAAAATGTAAATGGCTTTTTTAATGTCAATTTCATAAAAAGGCTATATTACTTGGGTAAAAATAATTGTTTAATTTAATACAAGGCTAGAAAAGTTACTCTGATCTTCATTCAATGAATATAACAGAACTTAAAAATCTTGGAAATAATGCAAAATGACTTGAAGTCATGTAAATATGCTGAAAAAAAACATTTAAAATATTGAAACATGTAAAACTAAAATACATGTTTATAATGTCTACAAAACTGGTATTCCTCATTTCATTATTTCACTTTTATATTAGAACTTTAATTTGTTCTGGTAATATGTCACTGGAATTGCAGGAACTGCATTATTCTTAAGCTCTAAGCACTTACAATTGAGCTTAATTCTCATATTAACCGTAAATTATGCTGAGATTTCATTTAACTCTTGAAGTAGCTTTTTTGACTCTTAGAATTTAGAGAAATAGCTCTTAAGACTCTTAGAAATTCTGCCTGAAGTGTCAATTCACTTTATACCTTCATCTATAATCCTCATCTTTCAAAGATGTATCAAAATTTAGCATTTAGTTGAGTGAGTTGAGATATTATGTGAGTTAATTTGCATGTCACATTTTTGAGTTTTCTAACTCTAGTTTGAGAGACAACTCTCAAATCATATCAAATAAAACTTCTTAAAGACCATTTTGAGGATAAAATAATTCAAATTAGTCTCAGAATTTACACACTTCAAGTTTACTTATTTTCTTATTTTGCTTTTTCGTAATATCTTAGATCATGTCTATATTAAAATAATCTCAAAAGGAAGTCTTTTGCTATTTCTTTAGATTTTTTAGTTTTGTTTTTTTTTGTGCCTGAAAAAAAAATCACTTTAATTGATAGTTCCAAGGTATAATTTGACTTAATAAGTTGAAATCTAGAATCTCAAATATTATTGTGTAAATAATTCTATAACATTTAAACCTTTCTAAAAGTAAAAAAGCTTGAATGATAATTGCATGGTATTAAGATTCATATTGTTAAAATTTATCATTTTTTGTATAATTATAACACATTTGAAAGTGTATTTTGGGTAATTTATTATACAATCGTAATTTATATAATCATACAGATAATTTGGAGTCAACAAATAACATCCATCATCCTATGTTGGTCTATTTTCATATTTTGTAACGTGAATATAATTGCCAAAAATTTTTAACATAATTAATTTAGATCACTATGGTAATGGGGCGATAATCTTAAATATTACGTATAATTCCATCGTTAAAGAACATAACACGATAAAATCCGATTGTATCATTTAACGTAATGTTGCCATTCTAATGCAAAACTTTTCTGTTTGAAAATGTCTGCAATCTTCACAAAACTGTTGAAACGAATATGCTAATAAAGTTACTTAATGTGCTATTTTTTTGTAATAATTTGTTAAAAAACTGGAATTTATGCGTTAGATATTACCATCAAGGACTGAGGGCTGAGCTTTTATGTAATACTAAAAAAAAATTACTATCATTAGGTATTCACACATTTTTTGTCAATTAAAATGTTACATTTTGAGCCTATCTCATTTTCGTGAAAATAAAACCGAGAAAACATTTAATTTTTACAGGACTGTTATCTGAACTGTGTTATAAAATAGATTATACTCAAATTGAGTTATGGAAAGTTATGATAGCATTATTAAATATCATACGAGAGAAGTTGTTATGTTTTCTGAGATTCCCTTTGGTAGTTTAGAAGTTCAGAACTCAATTATATGTTTATATCAATGTTTCAATTTTGATCTAATAAAAAGTGTATCAACTTTTAATGATGTTCAATGTTATTATATTAAAATAGATTGTTATTTTGGTATATAAAATACAAATTTGAGATGTTGTCTTCTTGTTTTTCAATCATTACATTTGAGATGTATAATGTTGAAGTAATTTCCTTGCAAAATATTGTACTTACAATTCTGACCAGTATATGTGGTAACCTTATGTGATTATGGACTGTGTTATTAGTTTTATTAGAAGTACACTCTCTGCATAGTTTATTGTAATAATTTTAAGATTTTCTATTCAACTTTATATTTTATTTAATTAACAGGCGATCAACAACTATTTCAAATCTGACATTTAAGTGAAGTTCCACTATTAAGACAAGCAAAATTCATGGTCTTAATAGAGAAACAGTCTTATTATAGAGACGCTTTTGTTCACAAATTTAAACATTTGGGTCTTAATAATTGTCAAAAATCGCATGATTTTGAAATTACAAAAGTGGTCTTAATAGCGGAACTTTACTGTATTTCATAATTCGGTTTTTGGGTACTAAATTGTGTGTTTACTAAAGGCATGGTTATCTAACTTAAGTTATACGAGTGCAAACATTTTCTACCGAGTTTTTCTGTGATAAAGTCTTTGTACATTCTTTCATGTGTGGTGCAAAAATCTGCATAATTTTTCATAACTTTGCACTTTCATGAATCAAGAGCACCAGTCATTTACTTTCAAGAATAGGGGTGTGACTTTACCATGCATGTTTATTCTTATCATGAATGAAACAAGTACCTTCTCATTTTCAAGTTCATAAGAAAAATGATATAATGAAGTTTTTTATTTTAGCGCTTTTTAAAAAAAATGTATTTTTACAACCATGCACTATAAAGAACATCATTTTTGACTAATGATAAAAATAGTGTATTATACGTTTATTGTGAAGATGAGCTCATAGATATAATAGTTTAAAAACAAGATGACATGATCGTAGCTGATATTTAACATTCATTGTATAGCCATGTTTATTCAACCTGTCCCGCGAAAAACAAACATTCAACAAAAGATCCGACTATCTTCAAACATGAAATTGTTTAAAGTTTTTCATTTTTGGCCTACAGGCGGCCTATTGAACACATCTATGATTAAGACAGCGACTTCAGTCGTCACATTGTTAGATGCAGACATGCTCTATAATCTAAACATTTTTTTAACGTTTTTAAAAAAAAGTTATTGAAACGATTTAACTCAAGTTAAACTATGCTATGAGAAACTAGAGAACTTCTTTTATAAGTTTTTGATTATGCGACACAATTTTTGTTACACCCAATGCATTTATGAATAAAGAGGTGTTTTTTATGTAAACAAACTAATAATTTAGATTTATACTATTTGCCTATGTGTCGCATCCAGGAATGTCCTTCTTTCTTATTTATATTTACTGACAGATTTTTTCTATATCATTATCCGCGATTTCTCGATATTTACTTTTCATAAATTTCTACATTCAGTGATGTTTCTCCTTTGTCGCTGAGATATTGTATTTACATTTGTTTTCTTGGATAATTGTCACTATTTTTATATTTCTACGTTTTTGGGTTCATTGTAAAAGTCGTTATAACGCATTGATCAACAATACTTGTTTCTTTCTGTAGCATGTTATATTACTTGCTGAATTATCTGCAAACTTGTCTCCAGTGAATTTCTGTTCACTTTTTGTCCATTATCGCACGATTTGTTTGTTCTTTTGGCAACTTCTTCTCAAAGAGTATTTAAAGAAGTCTGCAACAAAAGATGAATTTACAATAAAGTTCCATGTGGGAATAGAATGATTTCATGCAAAACTACTATTCAGTTAGACCAATTTTCATGCAATCTTCAAATAAGCGAAAAGCTCCTTTTTGTAACCCAAAGATGCAAAAAGAAGCTCAAAGGAGTCTTATTATATTGTATGAAAACAGAAAGACATGAAAGACATTTATACTCAATGAATTAATTGAGCAAAACATACTGTGCTATGGAAGAGTTCATTTACGCGGGTCTTTAAAAATATTAAGATTTTGTAACCTCTGGAAGCCTTTTTAAAAACAAAATTCTTAGGTTTTGCTACATTAATATACTTGAAGAGTAGCTAATAAACGTTAAGAGTAGTTCTTTGTTGATAATATTGCCTACAAAGTTGAAAGTTATGATCGGAACCCTTTATTGTATTTTTAAAATCCTTTGATTTTTGTCAAAGACAGCTCCACTATGAAGAAATTGCATGGGAAAGGCAATTTTAGTTGATAAAACATTACAGAGTAATTAGTATCTCTTTTAAAAAAACAAAGACTAATTTATATTGAAATTCTACCGCCTTCGGGTGCATTCAGTGCTTAAGAAGAAATATTGCAGATAATTTTATCAAAGCTAGTTCTTGGGGAAAAGGAAACTGACACCATTGTGCAATTTGATGAGTAAGCAAAAAAGGCAATATTATCAAAATAATAGAAATTTTTCTATTCTTGATTATTTTACAGTTCTTTCAAATAATATCTAAAACTTAAAAATAATTATAAATAGTTATATTCATACATAAAGAGAGAAGTTGTTGTTATTTAGTACCGGTAAGTAAGTACTCGGTAAACAAGAGTCCAGGATTTCGTTGATGATTTGATTTAAATGCTTGCTGTAAATTAAAAACATGCTGTTAATCTTAAAATCAAATAAACAAAACTAAAATTATCGTGAACTGATTAAAATTGCCATATTGATTGTGTATAAAAAAATTAATTGCAATCAAATGACATTTTAATTGTTATAATGATTTTTAACAATATCAATTTCAGCTTTTACATTCATTGTCAATTATAAACTACTTATATGTACATGTATACTTTATATTCATAGAATGTATAATAGTGTAGTTTTAATAGCTAGGTCTTAGATCCAACTCTAAGTGGTGTTTCCCAGATTCTCAATCATATTTAATAAGAACTATCACTGTTTGATATTTGATACTGTTTAAGTATATTCAGTGGGGCATACATTAACCCTGCTCATTTGAATATTCACTGCAGTATTTCTGTACTCATGGTCAATAAAATTAGATTCAAATCAGGGGAGTTTATGTTTACGCTACTCACAATTGGATAAAATTGAACAAAATGGACAATGTACTGTGTATATAATTCAAGGGTTGCCCGCAAGACTGTAGTAAGTGCATTGTGTTAAAGAGCGAGTTACTACAGTCTTGCGGATAACCCTCGATATATGAACACTAATGGTTTACAATGACTGTAACAATGATAGAACTCCCATGACGATATTTGTGAACTACGTCCAGTCATTCAACACCTATGATCTAATTTGTTAGCTTTTCACTAAGTCATTAATATATTTCTCATTAATATCCTGAACTATTCTCCTGCTCATCTCTCATTATTCTCCTGGCTATAGTTCTCTATTATAAGTCTTTGATTCCCTCTGAATAAAGTGATTATTCGATTACACGCAAATCATGAAAAATTTATTGATTTTTTTTCATAAGTATCTAGGGAAACACATCGTTATGGACACTAGAACAGCCTATAACCTTGATGACCCTACAACACTTTCATTGTCACAGATTTAATGAATAGATCGCGACCATCTTCCTCATATACAGTGGTCATGTGACTTTGAAGTCGATCGAGAAATTGAGAGCGATCTATAGTAACTGAGAGCAGAGAAAATAGTAAAAATCTTCACTGATCGTGATTGAACGTCATGCCGAGATAGAAATTTATTGATTTGTGATTGCTACGTGTGCATGACTTTACGTTTTCTTTCCCCTTTCCAATACAAAATGTACTTAGTATTTGAATGCATGAAAACTATTTCGATTGAATTGATACTCATGGTAAGAGGTCTTCTTTGATCTTTCATCGATAAAATGTGATCCTCCATAAACATCGACCATCGGCAACGAATCCTCAATAGAAATCTTTAAGTGCATGTTTTTCATATTGGACGACAATAGTGATCTTGTCTTTGGGGTTTTACTTTTTTATCTTACCAAATCGACCTTGTATAAATTTATGTATGAAAACCTATGAATATATAAATAAAGTATAATTTCTTAACATCTTTTAAACAGTAATATTGGAGGGGGGTAATTTGTTTATGGAAGTATTCATATTTTAAGTTTACTTTGAAACAGATCCAAATATCAATAATTGCTTTGTACTGAATTTTGAAAAATGCTAGAATATGATAAAAAAATACATTCAGATTTTTTCTGTCAAACTTGTACTTATTTTTTTTTTTGCCTCAAAAACACTCAAATCTAAATTCGTAACCACAACTGCACTGGGTATTACACATATATAGCTATTTTATGTATAAACACTGCTCATAGCTACATAAGGATGCCCTATTAAGATGTGCACTGGACCCAACTGTGTTTACAATAATTGTCAGATATAAAAAAATACAAAACAATATATATATTTTATGTACTAAATGATTTATCCATCTTCATCTTATTTGTGTTTTCAACCATCGTTTATTTATGCAATTTTTATTATTTTTATGTTTTTTACGTTGAAATCTAGATAAATGGTAACTGATTAAAGACTCCATCGAGCCTATTGTCTCAAACTGATAATATTATAGATCACTCAGGTCATCAATTTTGATTCGTCAATTTCTACTTGTCAATTGTATTTTAAAGGGATATACAGGCAAATGACTGTGCCAAAAGTATAGAACCAAGTTTAGTCTTTAAAACAGTATTAAGAACGTAAGAAATCACTTACTTCTAACATTTGTCAATTATAACATTCAACTGATTGAATTAAAACATGTGGCATACACATTGTTGAAAACAAAAGTAAAATACTGAGGGAATGGCCCATATTTATAGATTTGTTATATGTCGTACTTGCTGAAATTAAGCATTTTCATTGGTCCCTTCTTGTCTTTTCAACATACTTAGGCGATATTATAATATTAATGTTGCACAATAACAAGCTCTAGTAACTTCTCATCAGTAAATGCATATTTTAACACTAACCTACTTTTAGCTAACCTGACCCACGTGGGTCTAGTTAGGAAACACCCCAAATATTAAGAGAAAATAAAGAAATATTTTGCCAAGTAATATAACAGTGTGTCTGTTGCATTCACAGTTATAAGATATATATTTCAAAATCAGGAAATATGAAGTTGAACTTTTGCCTGTATATCCCTTTAAGTGAAGATTTAGCTATACTATACTAAATGTAAAATTAATTTACATATCTATTGTTCGAATGTTTGGTCGGTAAATTTTTATGTGTCTAACTACTAAATCTTGGCCCTCTGTTTAATGAAAAATGTAAAACAGAATAGGTTAATATATTTAGTTAGGTATCTTTCTTCAATTTAGGTCAAATTGGATAAAGGTTTCCGAATTAAGCTAATTTCCACATTACATGCTGTGAATTCACCTCGTTTAAGGAAACTGTATTTATATTATGTACCTGGTCAATTTGCTCCTATGTATAGAACTATTTAATATACTTTGTATGTGTATATACATTGTGCAATTTATATACATACAAAAGTTTTTATTTACTATTCTAAATTTACAGTGAAACTGTCTACCAGTCAATTAAATAGATTGTGATTCAGAGATTATGATTTAATAGCAGTGAAGGTCATTTTCATTTGAAAATCAATAAAGGTTTCAACCGGGTTGGTAGCGCAGTTGGTAGTGCTCCTGGATTTGGAATCTCGTGTCCCGAGGGGGGTATGGGTACGAATTCCACCCATTAGGAGGTTAAACCCTTCCATGAAAATTTGACAATAACGCCATTTTTCCTCCATTAATAAGGTAAAGGGAGAAGTTTCCGGCCTTGTGGAAGGGTAGGTGAGTACTGGTTATAGACATGGGTCCAGAAAAGCTAGGTTTGGTGCGCTGGACGCCGTAAAATGACCAGATTGTGTTGACATGGTGTTTAAACCCAGTTAAATAAATAAATAAACAATAAAGGTTTCAAGCTTGAATTCACTGTCCTTAAGTCCTCAATCTTTAATATACACATGTAATCAGTAATAATATTAATTTACTATTTTATAATAATTACCTTCTATTTGATATTCTTTGGATACAAATTATATATTTTGTGCATAAAATGATTGACAAAAGCTTAAGTTAATATATTGAATAAAAAATATGCTAAATCCAAGCATTTGACTGTTATGTTATGTCTCGGAAAATGTTAACCTGAGAATTTCTCTGAAAATTTCTCCCTAAAATTTGTTTTTTCAAATTATTATATATTGATATGTTTCTTGTCTCTTTTTGCTGTGATGAATTCCATGAGTAGATTACGTCTGCTATAATTATGATCAATGTATATATTTTGAAAATATGTAGTGATAATGATTTGCACCCAGTTTTATGTGATATATTTTGTAGAATGTTCAAAAACTTGTATATTGATGGTCTCGTTAAAATATGTACTGCTAAACCTTGCTATACAGGAGCAGATGATAAATTTTATTGGGGAGAGACACCAAATGTATTATTTGAATCTTAATTTTATATATTTTATTATTTACAAAACTTACCTCTTGGGTGAGAGGCACTGACTTTACCTGTACATTGACTTCTAATGATTCTACCTAGGTGAAAACCTGAAAAAGTCAAAATAACTTAAGAAATACATAACCAGGGCTCAACGTTTAAACTGTTAGAGTAGGTTGCCAGGATGGACAACCAGCTATAGGGCCTATGTTTTACATGGCCAAACTAAATTTTCACTAGCAATAATAGGTTGCCTAGACCTGAATATAGGTCATCAGGGCCAGTTGGACGACCTTTAATGTCTAGCCCTGTATAAGTAGTGTAACTGTGGCTTATAGATTCTTTAACATTTGAGGAACTTCATGCTATCATTTCCCCTTATTTAATTGACTTATCATTATAGCAATGATTGTATATTTATACTCTACAAATAACTGATGACTAATTGTAAATCTTTATTCTTATAAGTTTATAATCATTGTATGCTTTAAAATATATTGTGGTATATTAGTCCCTTTGAAGTGATTAGTTTACTCTATTACATAGTAAAAGAAATAAATTAAGTAAATACAAACATTGAAAGTATAATACTGTAATATATACTTGTACTTTACTGCTACTTTTACTCAAGAATTATGATTAATGTAAAATATGTCTTTGAAACAGATGTCATCATATCAACTTTCGTTGTATATTGTAAGAATTTTCAATTCCTTTGTTATTGCTAAGAGTGTTGGTCTTATACTCAATTTAAATAATGTTTTAAGGCCACACTTGTTATATTTTTAGTCTTACCAGAATTTTCTTGAAAAAATGAGTATGATAGATCAAAATAGAAATGAAAAAAAATATAAAAGATGCCAATTTCAATGAACTTTCAAACCCATCTGTACAAGTTCTGAGTGAAATTGCCATTTATCTAAGAAATTCATTGACATTTTCTTAAATTGTGTGATAATTGACACGTTGAGCTTATTCCTACTTGGATGGGTTCTGTGTGTTTCTTTTTGGTGCAAAAATTAGAAATGTGGGTAATAAAAAAATAAAAAATCAAGCTTTCTTTTCAATTCCTGAAAAATTAGGGTTGGGATTTTTGTAAGACGAAAAATATAGTTGGTCTGACCTAAGCTGTTATTGAAAAAAATGAGATTTAAGAGCCACTTGAAGAGTTTACCTTAAAAGTCCTAAAATTGTATGTTCTATGTAAAATGATCCAAATTGTTGAAAATATTTTAGTGATAAATTTGTAGACCCTTCCTATGGTGTGATGTATATCCCCTTTTAAAGTATAATTTTCTTTTTTATATGTCATTTACCCGTCCGTACCCAATTAAAATGAACCCACCATCCCAAGTCTTTCTAAACGTATATTTTAAAATTGGCCTTCATCATTTATTTAAAATAGATAAATCTACATACGGAAGGCTAACTTTAATCATGAAACATGATAACATTCAAACCTTTGTAAAAATAAGTTTATATGACTTATTTTCTTAACTTTATGCCAAATTTATAACTGCTAATATGGGTATTTAAATTTAAGTGAAACTGACTATTTGAGTACTGGTATGTTTTATGAATGTTCGTGTATTGTAGTTAGTGATTGTTGCTTTGTTGTTAGTGAGTAACTTAAACACCATAAAACACCAAATATGGTATGTGACCGTTAACCTTTTACAAATTAAAGGTCAGGAATAATTTGAAGGTATTTAAGTACTAAATAGGCAGTTTAGTAGTTAATTAGAGATTTGTAGGTATTAACTAAAGTATTTGAATATTGCTATTAAAAAAGGAACAAAAACCAAGTATAGCTGAGACATTGGGCTGTTCATTTTGAACCTAGTGGATGGCATATTAAATATGATCCAGAAATTTTCTGGAATTAAGACTTTGTTCTTGCTAGTTGTAAAATATGCTTGAAATTTATGTCAGGTATGGTTGTTTTTAAACCTAATGTTAATATAAGGAATAAGAAAGCATGTTTTGATATTGCAGAAACATCTGTGTAGTGTTATTGTCTGTATAAAAAGTTGCCTTAAGGACTCTTTGTAGCTTGAATCGAAAACACTTAGTGTAGAGGTTGTCAGTTGCCCACAATGGTGCAAATCTTTCTATTGTCACATAATAGTGTTACAGATAATATTATGCATCATCAATATGTTTTGGTCATACTTTATTTATAAACAAGAAGTCAAATGATCAGCACATCTTGAGCTTGCAATACATTGGTATTAAAGGATAAAATGTTTTTTCATAACTGAGATAACCTTGGTTTCTGACAAATCAGTGTGTTTACTGACAATTATCTGTTCTCAAACCTCACCATCTGACTTATATGTACTTTTCATGAGATAATCAAGTTGCTTTATCCATAAACATTTGTAATAATTTATGCGCTGTATTAGTACTTATGAATATTCATGAGGCAGTTTCTTGTCATTAATAAATCCTGAGTTATGTAAGTTAGTTCTTTGATATTTAAATTTATTAATACTTAAACTTGAAAATTAAACATCTACTTGTGTTATTACATTAATAAGTATAGGAGTTTGTACTAAAACTGATTAATTATAAGTTTAAATGTATATATTTATGTAAATTAGGATGCATCTTATTTGCATAATTATCATAATAAAAGAATTACATAAATAATTATGAGTTTTAATGTTAATAGTATTGTTTGCTCTAAAATGTAGGAGAGAGTGTTAATTAAATATTCATTATATTTTTATTATGATTTGAGTCTCACTTTCACAGTTGTATTAATTATCCATCAATAACTTTATGTATGTAACATACAAGTACTTGTGAGTTTATTTTGGGGATATTAGCTTCGAAACTTTGAGAATTTCAAATTACCTCTTTCTTTTATCAGTATCTATATTACTTTTTTTCATTTGCATACAATCCTAATGTTAGAAAATATTCACTCAACACTTCTTCTTAATCAATCTGCTATGATCCCCACACATAGAACAAATTCTTGGAACCACCCTCGTATGTTTCCATTACTGGGTATATATGTGGGTATTTTTTAGTCTGGCACATTTTCTTACAGAATTTCATTATCTCAGTAATGGGTGTTGATTATATTTATAGCCATTAAATGTTGGTAAATTTGGTGTTTGGAATGGAAGCTGGAATAACCATTACTACGGTTACAAGGATTTCTAAGTAAATATTCATTTTGTATTTAAGCAGTGGAATTGGGTAAATCTTGTCTAGCGTCAGTAAGAGACAAATAATCTTGTGATACTAATTCCTATAGCAATAAAGGTAATTTAATAATCAGAACATAGTTATGTATATGTAATGACAAATTATTCCTGAAAGATATTCCGATTTTATCCCCGAAATTAACGAAAAACGAGCACAGATTAAGTAAATGGTAGCTTAAGGCCATGATTTTTCTACTACAAATTTCTTCATCTTAGACAATGTTGATCCTATTGCCTTGTCGTATATCTCGGTACATGATCCGAAAAAAATTCTTAATGTCGGTAAAAAATGAAAAATTACTGTCAAGAATGCATGTATCTTTGATAATAAGAGAGAATTCTAGGGAATCGTATAAAAGATGAGAAATGATAAACTAATATCTCAGGTACAATCATACCAACCTTGATGTTTTTTCAATTAATTTCTCATACTTAGTATTTACTTATATTAACATAGCAAGAGTTACGGTTCTTGTTTTACACTATGTACCAGACATTTAGAAACTTAAGTTATATGATTTTACATGATGTTGCGTTTTTAGAAATCTTTCTGCAAATTTCATTATTTTATCTGATAAATTTCATATAAATCGTAAAGTATTGAAATATTTTCATGACAGTAGCATTGATATTGTGTGTTATTGATTTTTTTTTTGCATTTTTCTTGACATTTTTAGTGGCATATGGTTTTCAATTTTATTTTAAGATCTGTTATTGTTAACTTTTTTTACATATCTATTCCATATTTTCATTTTTTTTTTAAATTTTATTAATGTTTTCATGAAAAATTAATGATTTTTATTACACATGCATTTTAAATTTTTGTGATTTTATCATTAAATTGAAGATGTTTTGAATATTTTTATTTTATTATGCATGAATTTTAAATTTTTGAAATTTTTTTCATACATTTGATGTATTGTGTTTTTTTCGGTTTATATTATTTTTGAATGATAACGGCCATAACAGTACATTTTACATGACAGTTTAACTGCAAAAATTATCGTCTAATACATGTTTTATGTTTTGTAAAATGTTTTTTATTCTTGCATACTATGTACCAGTACTTACTATTTTACTGTTTTAAGCCAGGCTTATCCATGCAATCATTTAGTCTTATGTAATATGTTGATATCACATTTAATGGTTTCTTTTACTTAACACTTTGTGAATCTTTTATTTGTTGCTCTGTAAGCTTATCTTTGTTGTTTTTTTTGTTTCTGTACCATGCACTTATGGAGACTACATTCATATTGCTCTAATGCTCTTAACTGCATGAAGTTGCTGAACAAAGGAAAATAGAATTCAACATGATTAACTTTTACTCAAATGATTACTCTACGAAATGTAAGGTCCAAAGTGAGCTCATTTACACAACGTCATCACAAATACCATTTGTCCTTATAATATTAGCTACCTGAACTTAGTGTCTGCTCTGTATCTTTCTTAAATTCTATCACCTCCCACGCTGTAGTTCGTTAATCTAAATACATTATTTAATGTTTTATATGATGAAACTTAGAAATGAAAATCTCCAAGTTTTAACTATAAATAAATTTTGTAAATTGTTTCTGTTCAGCTAATACATACTGTCAATAATTACATAAGATTACTCAAAAAAGACATGCACTGTTCTGAATTGTGTACTAGGTTACGATTACCATGTCAATAATCTTCAACAATCCCAATATCTAATTATTTTCATATACTTGATTAAATACCAGCACATTATATAATGATTTTTAGTTCAATATATAAATGGTTTTTAAGATAGACAAAATGACATCAATTAAATGTAACTTGTAAGTTAATTAAAATCATGTTTATAGATTTATCTGTCATAATTATTGTATTGTTTGTTGATGTATGTTATATGTATTTCTTGTAGTAACAGCCTATTGCAGTCATCTGATATGTTGCTTTAAAGATAAATTTATCCATTTATTTTTCATGTTGGATTTAACACCATAGCAACAAATTGTATTATGGCGGTCATCAGCCTGTTAACTGTTCCTAGAAAGGCTAAATCTCTGGAATTAGCTGTTTACCAGTTACTAGGCGCATACTTTCGTCAGTGACTGACAAATACCCTTCCTAATTAAGAATCAGTGGTAGGAGGGAGAAAAATTTTCAACAAATTAGTTAGCCAGAGTGCAGTCAAGATGACCCACTTAGGTCAAAACATTAGAATTTAGATTACATTTTGTGTCAAGATGAGGAACCAGTTATGTTATTATGCAGACTCAGTTTATCAAGCTTACTTATTTGTACCTGTTTATGTCTGTAACAAAAAAATCTGAGTAATTCAATAATTGGTTCTAAAATTATCTCTTAGTAATTCTTATATCAAGAGCTCAGCGGTTAGTTTTTCTGAGTTTTATATCTTAGATATCCAGTGAAATATTTGCATGCATCAATTCCATTGGCTGAAGGAATTTCATTATACTATGTTGTTTCTATCCCTAGTACTCATTCATGATTTCCAATCTTATAATGATTATGTAAGTAGGACAAAAAACCGGAAATTTCTTGTAGATTTCTCTCCATAGACACAGTGTTCCTTGATTACAAATTAGTAAGAGTATTTTTCATGCCAAGAGCTTTGTCTGACCTCTGGCAAATGTGCCATCACCCAGTGTTAGATAAAAAACAGAACAACTGATTTTCCACCTATTTTAATCCTCTCATCATGTATCAGAGCATGGATATTGTTCAACGAGATTTGTGGATAAAATAACTCACACACGTTTTTTAATCTTCTTTGTTGAGGTAAAAACAAGGTTAGCTGAATAGGGAGAAAAATTCTCTAAGCCGCTTCATCTTTATTGTGCATCAAACACCAATTCACCTTGCCTGGTGCTGATATGAAGAACTTCGTTCCAGGTACATTTATGTATCTCTTCTATAATCAAGCAGGCAGCCTTGTCCTGCTGTGCTTGTCTCATTTAGTTGATAAAAAAGCAGACTGCTTGCATTCAAAGTTTTATAAAGTGCCTAGAAAATCCTAATTGACTATTATTTCCAGAAAATTACTGTATCAAGATTAGAGTAATACGTTTTTTTACCCCAAAAACACGATTCTTCACCTCTAATTGCTTTGAAACGAAAGTTGTAACTTTTTATATGATTCTAGTTAGGATTTGGAACAGACAAATTTAAATCTTTTTGGTGCATTGTGAAACTTGCAATTTTTCTTGAAAATCAGAATCACTATTAAATTTTATTGTGTTAGAACGAATTCCAATAATAAGTTCTTAGTTCTCATAATAAATTCTGATTTTGGCATGATTGATGAACTCATTAATTTCATACAAAGTTTACTAATGAATAAAATTTACTGTGGAACTCTTGTTGGCTTATTTGATTACCAAGGGGGAGTAACTGTGTAATTTATGTAAGATAACTCCTGCTGACTTTCTGTATTGTTTTTCTGTTTGAAGTATGAAAAAGTTGCAATAATTTCAGAAAATATTTTTGTTACTATTGCTTGCTATAATCATAAAAATGTTTCCCATAGAGTTTGATTAAAAATACATGCATTTCCACTCTAAATCCTTAATTATTTTAATAAAAACAGAACATTGCAGAGAAAAGTAGTTCTGCAGAAAAATAGTTCCGGCATGTTTGAATATTGCATTATGGTTTATCACAATGACCTCATAATGGTGCATATTGACGTGTGGGAAAAATGAATATAATGTGAAAAGCACTCAATTTCATGCCGATGTGCTAAGTTTATAATCAAACCTCCAAATGATTAAGATTTGTTGAAAATAAAGATAAATTATCAGACTGACTGCTGTAAACGTTCATTTGATGATATGTTACAGTATTTGAAATGTTATCTTTCATGCCAATTACCTCGGCATATCATCCCTAACTCATCCTAGCATATTTTTCAATGCGCCCTGTTGTGACTGAGCCTAGATAGTAAGTCCCTTAATATCAGCAATGTATTAGAATAAACATTTACATGGATTATAATCCACCAGGTTTTTCATCAGTAAAGCTGAGCATTTTGTCCTATTTTTCTTATGGTTCGACATCATCAGTTTATGTGTAGTTGAGAATGTATGATTTTTTAATGTGTAAAATGCATCATTTTTTTGTTGAATATGTTTTCAGTTATATACTGCCTGTCGAATGCTTAAAATACTTATCTCAGTAAAAAATCAGACCTTTTTTTCTAAAGCCTCATAATTACTTTAAATCCTAGGAGCAAATTTTACGCCTCATTTCATTTGCAGAAGTAATGCTCGTTGCTTCTCAATTGAGTTTTATTTGTTCGTTTCCGGGTATTACATTTTCTGGATGCATATAATCGCTAAACAAGCTAATTTTCTTTTCTTTCCTCTAAAATTTGAAAAGAAGAGTTTTTTCACAAAGTTGAAATGCTATTTAAACGCACCACAAAAAACATAAAATTGCAGTTTGAATATTGAATATGTGTCTAATGCTGACGAGAAAATAGTGATTCTTCATTTGGAAGAATATTTTTCATAGATGCATAAATTGTCAAATCTTTATTAAATTGTGCTGCAGCAATTACTGCGGTTCATATAAAAACCCCTTTATTGAAGAAGAATTTGCATGACACACGACTTAATGAGGATTTTAAGGTTTTAAGATTTGCCTGTTTAATCTCAGCGGACGTTAGCACAAAGTTTTCTAGGAAAGTTTTACTGAAATAACACTTCTAATGTTTAGATGAAATGTGTTTGAATTTTTTCTCTGCTTTAATTTATTTCTTTACATTGTTTCCTATTTGGATTCTGTCTTTTATTTAGTCCAAGTAAGTGAGGTCATTAGACACACAAAACGTACAAAAAATGTGAAAATTAAGGAAATAAAATCTCTTTTCTTTAAGAGATTTAGTAAATTAACAAAGCATTGTATATTATAAATGTAACAGAACCTAAATTTAGAATGATCAAATCATGGTAGCAAGAATTTGTTTTGCCATAAACCAGGTCGTTAGCGCAGTTGGTAGCGCGCCGGGATTTGGAATCTCGTACCCGAAGGGGGTGTGGGTTCCAATCCCACTCAGGGAGGTTATACCCTTCCATGAAAATTTGACAATAATGTCAATTTTCCTCCATTGATGAGATAATATGGAGAAGTTACCGGCCTTGTGGAAGGGTAGGTGAGTACTGGTTATAGACAATGGTCTAGGAAAGCTAGGTTAGGTGCACTGGATGCAGTAAAATGACCTAAATTGTGTTGACACGGCGTTAAATCCAGTAAAATAAATAGATAAAATAAATACTTGTTTTGCCGTATGTTTGTGAAATATGGTTCACCGAGTGAGGTTACAAAACTTCATTCACAAACTTATAGAAATGCCTTTCCATTCAAGTACTGTTCGGTTAACAAACTTGTAACATTGTTTTCTTTCTATAATGAATCAAGCACAGCCAAAAAGTCAGGAGTACTTGCTTGGTACTTGATTAAATAAAGCACCTGTTCTTGTTACAACATATCAGAAAATCAGACTGGTGTTGCAGGTAGATAAAATAGATGTGTGTTCTGATAATTGTTAGTAATTTATTCCCAATTAACCAATTGATGTTCTTGTATTCATACATCTAGATATAGTTGTTTAACATGAGACCTGGATCCTGTTTTTTTCTGAGCATCGTTAATTGTTTCGTCTGTTGGCTGTCGGCTATGATTGGTATGATCGTATCAATTGTTAAGCAGTTTTGTTTTTTACGAAGCGTGGGTTGCGTGAGCTGTTGGCATTCTTCAAGGTCTATGAATTTTTAGTGTGAATTGCTGTCTGCAATTGTTTCTTTTCTTGCTTCAGCTTTCTCAGTCCATCAGTCAGGAAAACAATTTTCATGGTCTTAACAACCTTTTTGAGTCTTGAGTAAATACATGTATGATTCCAAAACATTTGCTAGATTTTTATACCCCCGCAAACGAAGTTTTCGGGGGTATACTGGAATCACCCTGGTGGTTGGTTGGTTGGTTGGTTGGTTGGTTGGTTGGTTTGTTGGTTGGTTGGTTGGTTGGATATGTGGTCTGTCCCAAAAAATTAATACATTTGTAGTATGTTTATTTCTTAATGTATTTGAGTAGAAGCTGTTATATACCTTGATTTAATGGTGTATACAAAACTCATGTAACTATGGAAACATATCTCACTTGTTTAAAATATTTAATTTTGTTATATATTTTAAATCTAATTAGATAACTGTATAGTTTGCTTTTTTTCTCAATAGATTTTTTTCTTATCTTATTTTATAGAATTTGCACAGGCGTTTACAGTTGATGTTTATATGCATGTTATATCAATTCCAATTCAAAATGGCCGACTTGCGGCCATCTTGAATTCTTTTTAATTTAGTTTAATTACTGAATGCTTATTTCTCAATAGATTTTTTCTTAACTAATTTAGATAGAATTTTGCACAGGCGTTCACAGTTGATGTGTACATACACTAACTCAATTCCAATTCAAAATGGCGGACTGGCTGTCATCCTTTTTTCAAAATTAATACAGTCTTATATTGACTTATTACCATACATATTTTGAAAAGAAATTGCATACAAGGTCTCACTAATACAGTTGATCAGTATGACTATTCTTCATCAATTTATATTCAATATGGCTGACTGGCAGCCATCTTGAATTTTTATTTAAATTACTGTATAGTACATGTATGTGTTTTTTTACTCAATTTTAGCCAAATTTTGCTCCAAAGTCTTTATTGATGTAGTTGACTCGTACATGGATTTACTCTGGATACAAATTCATTATGGCAGACTGGCGGCCATTTTGACTTTGTTTAAATAACTGTATAGTAAGCTTATTTCATTACCGATTTCTTCTTGCTGAAGTCTGATTGATTTATTGATTGATTAATTGGATTTTATGGCTTATTAATGCAAAAAGGTCATATTACTTTAAAATGTTTGTCACGGATGTCTTTAAGATCCTGACAGTCAAGGAGAATGTGTTTGACATAGAAATGCTCGTCACAGGGTATACATTTAGGTGCTTCCTCTCTTTTGAGAAGGTATGAATGTGTTTAATTGGTATGACCAATTTATTCTACATCTCGTAGTAACTATTTATCTCATTGATTAGCAAATATTATTGACGAAGATGAATCAAGGGTTTATGGCTTTATGTCATGTAACTTATTAGATATAGCATTATTCCACATTGTTTGCCATTTTGACTTGCTGAAGTCTATTATGTACTGCTACTTTTATCAAATTCTTATTTTTGAACTTTTTTTTATTTTGATGTATTTATATTTTATCAAATTCATAATGGCTGATTGGCAGCCATTCTGAGTTTTTCTTTTTAAAAAGCAAATGATTTGATAATTTTTGTACAGACTTTGAGAAAGTAAACAATTGTTTAAGTTGATGTGCTTGGCATTTTCTTAAGTGGAATTCAAAATGGCTGACTGGCAGCCATGTTGAATTTTCTAATATCTTGTACAGCAAACATCTTTTTTTTCTCACCTTATTTTGATAAAATTGTGCTGACAAATTCTTGTTGATGAAATTTTTATATGTATTTATTTTTTTTATGTATTTCAATGGACCAACTAATAGCCATCTTGATTTTTTCTGTAATGTTGAGAAGAAAACATCTTATTTCGTTATAGCTACATGAGATTTTAGATATTATTTTAACTTTACTACTGTGAAAATAATGATCGGTAATTTAAGCTTTCTTATGGGGTATTTGTGAAATTCTTGATACAAGATATTGTAAATACTAATTGTTTGATTTATATAGTGTACATTGCTGACTACCATTTTTACAATTGCCTTATTTTTTACTTATTTATAAAAAAATTACAAACACATTCTACATTTTGCTCATCTGGTTACAACATACTCATGATGAGTTTAAATGTGATCACTCTTTGTCTGTTGTTCCACTTTACATTCATAATGACCAAATGGTGTTCATTTCATGTAAAAAATCATCTGAAATATGACAACTCTGTTCATTTTGCTTTTTCATAAATCTATAGTGAATTACACTGTAATTTGCTGTTTATTTCCAATTTGATATTTGCATCCTATCCTTTTTATGGTTTTTATGCTTCTTACAACATTTACCCGTTTGGTCTTCCACAATGTTGACTTGCTTTTATCTTGAAATGTTGCTGTTGCGGGGGTATTTTCGCCACTGGTGGCAGTTCTAGTTAAAAAAAGCAATGCCTTCCATCTTTACAAATGTTTCAAGCGTCTTATTTTTCACTGAAAAACTTATGAGACTGTGCTGCACATGCTTAAATTGGACAGCCCTAGTACTTCAAAGGAGAGTCATTTCTTAGTGAATGTACATCAGTAACAGCACTTAATTATCTGTCATTTTGAATAAATCTTCTGAGTTGCCTTTTACATGAAGCTCAAGTTTGAGTCAAGTTTTAAAACATGATGTTATTTGTACTTCAACACGTCATTATTAAAGCACGCTTCAGCAATTACCACATATCTTATTTTTGCAGAAAGAAAACTTATGCCATTGATAAAATGCTTACTTAGACTTATCCTACAGTCTTTACTCAACTTGCATCACTACTCAGCCAGTTGGTTGATAATCTGACATATTTGAGATTCATCAGTAATTACTCATATTTACACAGGCTCTGATTTAATCTTATTATCACCTAAGTTCATCAAGATATCCTGTAGCATATAGACATTACTGACCAATATGTAATCAACAATTTCCTGATAATGTTGTCCAATTTCCTTTCTACAGCCCTCAGGGGAGATCACTCTAGTTGTATCAATACTCAAGGGAGGTTACTCTCGTTGAATCATTGAAAATTGAACTGATGATGATAGATAAGAAGGCACTTGATACATGCTGGATTGAGATTTCTATAGATGGCTATCTGGTTTGTTTACATCAAGATGTTTACAATATAAGATTTACTCTCATACCATTGCTCATTCATTTTGTTTGCTAATTTCTCTAATTTCTAACCTTTGAGGTGGTCTTGGTCATTTGTTATATTTTATGCTCTTCTGAATCCTGAAAATTGTTTCTGAAAGCATGGAAGGATCTTGAAATAGGAGGAGTAAAAATGTATTGGGAAACATATCCACTACTGAAATGTATAAATATAAGTCAAAATAAAGTGAAAATGAGAAAAGTGCAAACATGACTCTTAAAAATAACTTTTAATGTTTAGAGTTTAAAATCCTCTCCCTACCCTATTGATACCTGCCAGTCACTGCCAAACATGGCAGGCTGATGGACAAATCCTGTTAAAAAATAAATGGTTTGTCTAGATCTGCAGGTTTACTGGAATGACTGTCCTGCAAAAATTTGATCTCATTTACTTGGTTTTCAATTCATCAAAATGTGTAAAATGTCTTGGGTCCTGTAAGAATTGGTTTGGTACAGTAAAATTTTGATTACTACAGGGCCTACTGTCCAGTAATCTGTTGAGATTTGCAGTGTCTGCCCAGTACCATCTCCCTCCTTGTAATTCTTTCTGGATACACACCATGAATTTTTGAGTAAGAAATGATCCCGGTCATCTCAACCCTGAAGCTAAACTATTAGTATCTGTTATAAGGTATCAATATATTGGATAAAGAATCTTCGTTCATGCCTGCAAGCTGTTTCATGGCATCTTTCTATAACATTTGTTTATAAACATAGATGGATATTTTGATGAAAACTTTGTTTGGTCAGTATAAATTGTAACACTGGTGCCAAGCGGTCTAACCTATGATCCCAGTCTAATTCTCCATACAAATCAGTCTTAGAACTTGTCTGAAATATTTTGTGAACCAGTCTGGGTGTAAACCAATTAATGAAATTGTAATTTCTTCAGTGAAAATTTATGTACAGCTCATTTGTTAAGTCATTTATGTTTTTGTTCTTTTGAAATTATTTTGTCATGGCATAAGGTATTGAATTCATGTATCCAAACAATTAAGAGAACTTAAATAATCATTATGGCATATAATGATGAAACTTTCTTCAATATTTGAATGTCTTCTCCCTGATGTCCTATTTTGTCAACCTTCACTAGTGTTAAAATGATTTTATGTGCTGCTATTCTAGTTTTGGTCAAGAAATTTTGCTATTCTCAGTGGATTGTATTTTATTGCATTTAAATCTTATTATGCCTACGCATTTTGTTGACTAGCTCTAGATGCAATGACATAAACAAACATTCATGTCACTTCTGACATTTAAATATTTTAATGGTGTTTAAATTTCAAAGGGGGACTACTCTGTGACTATAAATTTCTAATTTTTTTACTTTTTTGGGTTTATTTAGTAAAT
This sequence comes from Mactra quadrangularis, assembly GCA_025267735.1. Taxonomy (NCBI): domain Eukaryota; kingdom Metazoa; phylum Mollusca; class Bivalvia; order Venerida; family Mactridae; genus Mactra; species Mactra quadrangularis. Next base: position 22,266,850 of record CM046311.1, on the reverse strand, counting down.
TAACTTGTGCAACACTCTTCAGTGAATAAATAGAGCTCACATTGCACATTTTGTTGTCTTAATTGAATAGAAATAGGAGAAATCATCAATTATAAGTCTTAATTTTGATTACACTACACCAAATGTAATTTCCGAAATTAAAGAGTATCACTTTTAGTCCTCAGGGGCAGTAACTCTAGAAATTGTTACATAGAACAAAAAATAAACAAATTTTATGACTGGATATTATTTATAAATACTTGTTTAGATGTACAATCATACTAATTGGGAAAGTCTATCCGGTTTTTCTTTCCCTATCAAGATTAGAGGTTGATTTTAGGGCCCTCTTATCATGTATTTCTGTAGTTTCAGAGATAACATGCAGTCATATACATAGAAATATTGGCCATATGGTTTAAACAGAATCAAGTGTTCATGTACCTGGTATTTGTCTTGAAATAAAGTGGTTTGTAAGGCTCATGTTTGTATACATGAAAGTTTGTACTTAGAATCTATGAATGATGTGTGAATAATTTGTATAGTATATAATCAGTTGTATACTTTGTTTTACTTTTATATCTCTTTGTGTTCATTTGTTGTACTTTTGGTTCCATTGGTCAAAATGACTATCAAGGTGTTATAAATGAATGAATTTAAGTATTAATGGTTGAATCACTGTAAATTACTGTTTTGGATCTCCAATGTTTACTTTAATAACCTTATTTTGTTGTTTCTGAAGTTTCAGAACAAAATGCAGATAAACATTGTGAGGCGGGGCAACACATGCTGACTTTACGTCAATTTTTAAACCAAAGTTACATTCATACTCAATTTTCATCAGTCACTTTTATATTGACTAGAATGTTAGAAATTTCTCTGAATGTTTTATCTTTCATATCTAACAGTATAAAGATCATTATCAGTAAAGTGTGAACTATACTGACCACTCTGTTAGACCATAAATCTTATCTGCCATCATGTGGATGAAAAACCACTGACATTGTTCTAAGGAACTACTGGAACATTGTGAAGGGTCTTAGAGACTAAGACAATGAACTCTTTGTAGAGGAATCCTGATTGTTTTCTTGTAACATTATATTAGAAAGGCAGTTCAAGCCATTGTTAGCTAAATTCAGAGATTTAGCCTTTTCAGGAGGAGTGAGTAGGTTGACTGACCGCCGGTATTTGACCTATACAATGTGTTGCTACGGTGTTAAACCCAACAAACAAACAAACTAGTTCATGACTTTTGTTGACTATGCCTTGGCTTACCCATAATTGTTGAGTTTGTTACTCAGATTTACATCACTTCTGTTCTGTGTGTATTAACATTAGACTTGCTAGCAGAAAACAGTGAGTTTGAGTCTCATGTGACCTTTTTTGTTAACCTCTTCTGTAACTATCCAAAGATACTTATTTTCATACATATTTATAAAAATGTATATATTATTATACTCGTAGGTTGTTTTGACATATACAGTGTGGTTTTTTATTCATACTTGACCTGTCAGTCTCACTTGATACTTATTGTTATAATGTATTGTATTTATTCATGTACTGTATATAAAATACTGTATATATTTAACTAAGTATTGTATAAAATAACGAATGTCCAGACTTTACTAAGTGGTTCCAAATTAACTTTCATCAAATATGCATGAATGATAGGTCGTGTAATTAACATAGGGTTGCCTTTAATTGTGCTGTGCTAGGAACAATGTGACCTAGGGATATTATAATGAGCTACTATTGTTCTCCAGTGTTAAAATATCTTATGATGACGGATCTCATCTACGAATCAAAGAGTCAGTCATTCAGTTATCATTTATTGTTAATAACAATAATAATAATAATAATAATAATAATAATAATAATAATAACAATAATAACAATAATAATAATAAAGACTTTATTTACAGAGGCAACACAGTTGGGGAAAACCCAATCTTCCCTGTGAGCCTCCCTGTTATATGGGGTTTCCTCATGTTAAGTAGTGGACTTTAGCATTGTTACTCATTAAAATCTGTCACGGTCAATTACATAAGGCTGCACATAAACATTTACACGCTAACAAGCAGACGGCATGCTGTTTAAGTACATTTATATCTAATCTGGCTCACATAAGGAAAGGGTACTTGTTGCCACTTGTTGTATAAGCTATATGCTCCATTAAAATTCCATGTCCAGCAGTGCTATTGGCGCTTAGATTATAATCATTTCCATTGATTTTGAAGTTGATATTTTATCTCTCGTGCAATAAGTGCAACATAATGATTACATAGATCCTTACGACTATGTATAGTCTATCAAACATCGTTATCAGGGGATATATCAACAAAATAACAATTTGTCATATGATATCAAGAATTGCTATCCCACTGTGACTGATTATTGTTGTTTAAACAACACTATCTAGAAACAACAACATAATATAAAACAACACTATATCAATATATGGACAATATGATGTCATAGGGATACTAAAATAACAACATGTTTTTATCACCTGAGTAAATATAATACATTTAAATATATGACGGTTATATATGTAACATATGTTTTTTATCTGAAAACTGACCCCGTAAATATACAGTAGATGTTTGATATATTGGACAGTCTAGTGTATGTTTTAATGAAGTATGGTTCAATGTTATGATACTTCTCTTTGTTAATTTGTAATTGCTACTGTAACTTATCATACATGTACTTTTTAAGAATTTAATCCAATCAATATCCTATACATCACATTTATTAAAGTAAAATTTGAAAATTGAAATTTATTTGAAAATTGAAATTTATTTGAAAATTGAAATTTAATGGAAAATTGAAATTTATTTGAAAATTTGTCCTAATGATATTAATGTGAATGTATATTGGTCTGTAGCACATATTTCTTTTGGAAATTCTTGAATGATAGAGTGTTGGGTCTTTGGTCTCTGATTGCCCAATATGACCCCAATATGTTTTTTTGTTTTTTTTTACTGGGTTTAACGCCTTGTCAACACAATTTAGGTCATTTTACGGCGTCCAGCGCACCTATCCTAGCTTTCCTGGACCCTTGTCAATAACCGGTCCTCACCTACCCTTCCACAAGACCGGAAACTTCTCCATATTATCTAATCAATGGAGGAAAATTGACATTATTGTCAAAGTTTCATGGAAGTGTAACCTCCCTGGGTGGGATTCGAACAGTACCCCCTTTGGGACATGAGATTCCAAATCCCGGTGCGCTACCAACTGCGCTATCGACCCGGGTTTCCTAATGTACTGATACTTCTTCTTCCATGGTCTATATAGGTGGTCTTGTTTTAGGGTTATAGTGTATTTCCTCTGATAATATGAACATTAGTATGTAAATATTTCCATATAAAAATGACAGGTGATTCCGACTTGAAGTGGTTAAAATATGTACATGTATAATTAATTAATTTTGTAAAAATATTAACATATTACGCTAGACTAACCAGTTTATGAGGAAAAACATCATATGTTCAGTCCCAGCTTCATATATTGAATATCTACATATGAACAAAGCACAAGTTATCTTTTTTGGTCTCAATTCCTTTAAAAAAAATTCAATTATAACAAATTTTAATGTTCAGAAAAGTGACATAATGACTTATACTTTAACCATATAAAAATATTCTGTTTTTCTTTGTGTAAATATGGACCTGCTGACAAGTAGACAATGTTACATTAGCTTTTGTATTTTACATAAATATATACATGTTAAACAATGTTTGTAACCATTAATTTCAAACTAAAACTATCTCTCTGCTTGAAGGTTGACATTAAGACTTTTGACAATGTGCTGAAATCTACATCCTGTTGAGAATTCTTCAAAATGGAGGTGGAATAATCTAAAGCTGCAAAATTTATCTCCTGAAAAAAGAACTCTTTAATTTGAATGAATGAATTAAAAAATCTACTTCCTGTTGAAAAATCTTCAAAATGGAGGTGGAATAATCTTAAGTTGAAAAAATTATCTCCTGAAAAAAGAACTCTTCAATTTGAATGAATAAATTAAAAACATTGCTTCTTGATTCAGTTTTACAAATAATCATTCAATAGTTTAATTGTATCAGAAACTAAGACTTGATGTTTAAAATATTACTTTTCTTTATCTTTCAGTATATTTTACTTGCTATGGTTTTATGTCTGACTTTTAAAAAATTACATCAAATTATATTGATAAAAATTGATTTATTATGAATGTAAATCATTATATAAGACATAAAAACCACTAATATATTCAAATACGCTTTGTTGACTGTAGATTTAAACTGGTGACTTGAATCTTGAACACCGATTACCTATAAATAAATCATTGTAATACAACATTGTTTAGTATATTTGTATTTACTTATATGTTTACTTTACAATGTAAATTTTGTTATTTTAACTCTAATTTATGTAGATATATGTTTCTCATTGTGTTTGAAGGAGGGGTTACAACTTAGGGTCAATATAGGGGCTATATAGGGGTCAGGGGCATGATTCCCATTCCAAAAAATAACCAAATATATGTGAATGGTTATACTGTATAAAGTTCACAAAACAGTTTTCCCTTCAAAATTTTACATCTTTATAGACATTCATTGTATTTGTATTTGGTAAAACTTATTTTGCATAAATGAGCATTGTTCGCAACAATGAGCCTGTCATTCATTAGGGATTTTCAAATCTGCAAAAAAATGAAGAAAAACCCTATCTGCTCCTTAAAATTCCCTTCTACATATTTTTCACTTTGGATACCTGCCAAAACTACAGACTGTATTGTTATTTTTACATGTTAAAAGATTTCAGATCTGATATTCTATTGAATGGTGTTAAGTTCTGTTTTAGTATCTTATTTCAACTTGTATTAAGGGCCACTTTACTTTTGTCCCTTATTAAGCTTTCCTTCTGTTACAGTATCCCCTTTGTTATAGTGTAATCTACCTAATACGGCCCCGTGTGAAATTTCATGGATTACAGTGAACATACTACAGTTGATACAATGTGTATAAGGGGTTTTAAGGGTTTTTTAATTGAAGTACTAATGAGGGCTATACCTCTGTTATTGCAATTCTAAGGTTTCATTGTGAAAACTGATATTTTAGATAATATTTGTTCTACGATTTAGTTCTGTTGAATTTTCAACATAAGCCTTTTAAAAGTTGTATGCTGGATGTTATATTTACACTGAGGCTGACTGAGATTTACATTGAATGCCGAGGGGCTGAAGTAGACCTTAGATGTTTGAGTAGGAACTAAAAGTAGCGGTAATATAATTGGTTAGCTCATTAGAATGTTTTGGTGATGTTACAGTATATGAAATTAGTGGGTGTCCGGTTGCCCGGGACAAGCAATTTCTAGTTTGGGTGACCAAAATTTCTACAAATGAGATATAGTGCTAGCTGCTTAATTGACCTGTTTGGACAACCACTTACATACCCTAATTTCGTAGGCTGTGTTCAGCTACTGGTCATTTTGCAAGATTTATAATTTCCAGTGTTTAAGTTAAGCAATGGTATTTGTAAGGCTGCTTACAAAAAAGTGTTATAAGTAAATCTTACTTATAATTAACTTGGTAAAAAATGCATGAGGAATTCTTTGGCATTAGATTCCTGAAAAAAGTGCATATCAAATTTTAAAACTCTGGCACACAGTTTCTTATGCAGTTTAAATCTTGCACTCAGAATACATGTATTTATAATCAACATTCCAAGTTTAATATTTCTAAAAATTGGTTGAAAATCGTGAGCGGATTATTTGATTTTTTTTTGTAATTTTTGCTTGGTGCTATTTTCACATATTTCAAATTGTCAGATGTTCAGATTTCAAAGTTATGTAAGTTTTTAAGAACATGTGAAAAAAATTGAATTCTAGCTAATTGCTTGATCCACGATTATAAAACCCCGCCACAATTTCTTTGATTTCGTCTGTTTGCTAGCGAAGAAATTTGAGCCGTTGCAACAATGGGGTTTTTATTCGATAATTCTTATGTACATATGTGGCGAACATGTGATGTTTTATGTGTACACATTGACCAGGGCCGTGTTAAGTGGTGTAAATATTTACGTAGATCGAGTTTTTAAACATTCTAATTTCTATAGGATTAATTCAATCCCATGGGTTGATGCATAATCATTGCAACCACATTCACAGTTAATACATAGTTGCGATACTTTTGCACCAAACCCTCACTTAACAAATTGGGTTCTCTCGTAGCCCAACTGCATACTGTTTGTTCATTATTAGGGATCGGAAATGGGATAAAGTAGTTCATATTTGTTGATGTCAAAATATTTCATAATGCTGTTTATACCTTGACGAAAAAGTAAATATACTTTTAACTATGACAAGGTCTTTTCACAGTCATGGTGACATTGAGTGTAAGAAAACTTAAACTGGACAAATAAACTGTTTGTAAATAATCTATTTAACATTTTTAACTGTGGTAAAACTGACCGATACATCATATGGTCAATTCTGGCTTGTTAGTGGTCATTGATTTATCCCTTTTCTTATATTGACTTTCTTATGTTTTGAGTAAAGATCTTGTATCACTTAACATAGGCAGATCCAGGATTTCCAGTTATGGGGGTGGAAATTCAAGTTAATGGGGGCGGAAAATGAACAAGCAGACTGAGGGTCCATGTGCCATATTCAAGGGCCCCCTATGGGTCCTGGACAAAGTTCTGACCATGGGTCCATAGGGAGTGCGAACCCAAAAAGCTCATTTCAAAGGGATTCAGGCACATATACAAAACCGAAACTATCCTTTTCCAGTGTATACGATAATGGCATCTAGATATATATCATATAAATTTTTAACAGCCATTGGATCATGTTAAAATCTTACACATAATTGGAATGAATTGTCTTAGAATTATTGCCTGTTACGTCAATGTAAAATTGTACTCTCAGTCTTATTTGTTGCACGCACAGCATGCAAAATTTTTTTGACACATTTAATATATTTTTCTATAAATATCATATTTTAAGATAGAAAAAATCCTTTGCTAAGTCAATTTTACTATTTCCTTAGTATTTAGTCAGTTAAAAGATTGAACTACTATTGTAACATTTATTGTATAAGTAAAGTAAACTCAGGTCAGTCTAATTGTCTCTTTACTGAATTATTAAGTAGATTAATCTATAGCCAATTCATTCCAAATATTTCACATGTTCATGATTATTTGCTTTAATCAAAGTCAACTAGTAAAAGTCAAGAGCCTTTTGAAAGCATTAACATATTTGTGACCACTGTAATAATGTAACCTTATTGAAATTCCTTACTCTTTGATAATAATGTCATGTAAGAAAATATGAATTAAAAAGAGATCTTGGAATTGAATGTACTGTACACATATTTATGAAGGAGTGCATGAAAATTCAAAGTGCTAATAGCAGCTTTCGGACATGGGGTTTTTACTGAGTATAATGGCTTATACAACAAACGGAAGGGATACATTTTGGGACCTTTACCTTACATGAGTCGGATTAGCTTTATTAACTGTCTGCTTATCCCTTTAATTGCACATGCATGCTTATGTATTCATCTATAGGGGATTTTAATGAGGGTTAGCTACAGTCCACTACCTATGATGGGGAAACACCATGTAAAAACCATTGATTCTATTTTTTACGTGATATACATAAGTTAACTGACCTTTCAAACTCAAATTGTAATATCAGTTCAAAAATCTGAATTTAAGTTGAGATATCTTTCAGTTTGGTTCAATGAACATGTTTTAAAATAATAGAAGCATTTGTCATATTGACAGTTAATTCTGCCATAGTATGCGCCTTTAACAGTCTCGGTCAATAATCTCTTTGTTGACTAATAAATACTTGGTAAATATAAGAATATAATTGGTGACAGGTTATACGACAAATTAAAATTTATTAGTTTTTGTATTTTTTTGTTTAATCATAATTTATGTGAGTTTTTTGTTGAAATTCAACAAAGCGCTGAAAGTACTATATTGGTGACAGGTTAATTACTTAATTGTTTTCGACTAATCAGAGGATACAGTTAGTTTTAAAATTTAAGAACTTATCATGGGTTTAGTGCAAAATAGACGTAACTCGCTTTTCGCTAGTATTGAGTTACAACCGTTTTGCGCTAAAAAAATTATCACACGGTTGGATTTCTAGTATCTTTCAGAACAGAACATTGGTTGATTTCTGGTACCAGTATATTGTCCATTAGATTTGGTTTATAATGTTTCATATTAATGTGTTGGTGCAAAACTTGTTTACATTTTTCTTTATTTACAATGTTGTTAGACTAGTTTTCAATCTTGCAGTTTTATTTAACCCGGGTCAGTAGTGCAGTTGGTAGCACGCTGGGATTTTGAATCTAGTGTTCCGAAAGGGGGTATTGGTTCCAATCCAATCTGGGAGCCGTTAAACCCTTCCATGAAAATTTGACCATAATATCAATTTTCCTCCATTAATAAGGTATAGGTATGAAGAAGTTTCCAGCCTTGTGGAAGGGTAGGTGAGTACTGGTTATAGACAAGGGTCGAGGAAAGCTAGGTTAGGTTTGCTATAAAATAATCTAAATTGCAATGACATAGTGACAAACCCAGTACAAAAAAAAAAAATTATGTTTAAACACACAGTGCCATAACCAGACATGAAATTATACAGTAGCAATTTTCTTGGGGAGGGTCCAGGGGCATGCTAAGGTCTCGACTTCTTTCATTATTTAATATATCCCGCCCAAATTTACTTAAGGCACGCGTCTCTGTATAGTGACGCCACTGACATATTTACCTTTGAAACTCAAGTTGAATAAAAGTTATTTCAATGAACAGACTAATTTACACCACACAGACCAACTGTCTTTGTGTTCAAAAGAATTTTCGTCTTTCACATTTGATAGAATTTCTTTTAAAATTTCATTCAATATTCCATTGTCACATTTTTGTTAAATAACATAGGAAGACTTTTGTAACAAACTCTTTGACTTCATTTTACTACAGGTGTCCCCAAGGATAAGAAACAATCTGTGATTCTATTGTGTTCCTTCCCGACCCTTTATAGCCCTTTCTCAACCCTTTCATGCTAATGAGAATCCTGGGGTTTTCCCCGGGTGCTTATGTCCCCAGGAAATTCTAGAATGACAGATTATGGTACTATGATGTGGGGTCTAATAATTGCAAGCCCTTAACCCACATTGTAGTAAAAAGCAGTAACAAAAGGCAGGTGTGAAAATTGTTTTTAGCAAATTTGAAGAAACTTATGTGTATTTGATCTTGCAATATACATGTACCAGTCACAACGAAACTCTACAGTTTATTACTGGACAGTAGGTCCTGTGAAGATCAAAATTTTACAGGACCAAACCAAGTCTTACAGGACCGGAGTCATTTTACAATTATTTGATAAATTGAAAATTTAGCATATTTACCTATTTAAATGTATGTGAATGAGTTTTATCTTAAGTTTTTCATTTCAAATTTGACCATTCATGTGTTGATTTATAACAAAACTCTCTTTCAAGTGTCTTTAACAAAAATTAAAATAATTGATGTGGTCAAATTTTTTGCCAGACAGTCGGTCCTGTAAACCTGCAGATCTAGACGGACCTAAATTTTTACAGGATTTGCCCGTCTGTCCGCCATGTTTCAGGGTGACTGCATGTACATTTTATACAAGTCTTATAAACATTCAAGTCTTTTCAGTTTCTTAAAAAAGAAACTTCTGTCTTCTAATTTTTGTTTTGTTTTGGCTTACTTGACGATGTTTGATTTTACCAGACGGTCTAAATTTTTCAAATTTCTATTATGTCATACATGCAATCAATGCACATATTTACAATGCATTGGTCCCGATTTCAAAATGTTGATACCCAATGGCTTTTAATTTACAATCAACTCTTTTTGTTTGATTTTGTGATGGTTATCAAATCATCAAAATATTTTAGACTTCAACTTTTCTGACACTGTTCATAACCCAGTCATAATACCCAGTAAGGTTGAAGGTCAGAGTATTGGTGGAGGTTTTTTAGTTGTATTGAACTTTGTGTGGTCTATCACGTAATATATACTGAAATAGTTTGCTGAATTCTGATTGGACGATCATTAAGATTGATGGTTGACAAATAATTTACTGTAATTGTATACGGGAAATGTTACGCTACATTAGGGCGATATGAAAACATTCTAAAGATATTCATTGTGTCTAATTTTACGTTAACTAATGATACAGCAATATAAATGTATGCGTATAAGAACCTTTGATATAGTCGTATACTTGGATAAACTACTAATTGCAAATTTTTGAAATTTTCTCGATTTTCGCTACTTTTATGCTATTTTTACAAGTTTTTTATCGTTTCTTATTTGACCACACTCTTGTATCTTGTCCATGTAATTATTATATGGTTACATTTAGCTGAAGTTTTGTTGATACGTGAAACCACCCTGGTTAAGAGTAATAAAACTTTTTGACTTACTTTGAAATATATACCATACTTATATGGGAGTCGGCATTTAAGTCCAGTATAAATCATGAGTCATAGGGTAGAACATTAGTTTTCAACTGTTTGCTTAATATTTTACTGTTTGTATATTTAGACATTTATTTAGTATTTGTTGGCTGTATTTGAGTTATTTATTGAACTGCAGAATTATAACTCCCGTTAAATCACAACTTGCATTAGATATTGTGTAGGCTGCTAGTCAAGGGCTGCCCGCAATACTGTACATAGTAACTTGCTCTTTGCACCTACTTCACTCTTGCTGGCAACCCTGGTAGTGTAGTTTAGGTATAGATTGAGTTCTACATTAACTACCTCCACCGACCTTTCTCCTGCCATGTGCTCAACTCAGTATTTTTCGAAACACAAAAGGTTTTTAAGAGACCGAACATAAACTAATACCTACCTGAAAATGAAAATTCTTGATTTGGAGATTTAAAATTTCCTTCAATCTTTGCTCTTTGTTCTGAGTTTCATCTCAATTTGAGCTAAGAACTTAAATTGTTTCATTATGAAAGACCTTAAACTTCTGAGTTTGATTTAGAATATTTTAAACTTAAACAATAGCCTTTGTCAACTCATTGCTACTCCTATTATAAAATCATCCATTGGCTTACATTTTGTCTTCCTATGGCCTCAGCTGAGTATATTAATTCTTAAATTTGCCATGAAAGATACAAATGAAAAATTGTGTTTCCTAATTTGTCTATCTTTGAAAACAAAAGAAATGATTGCTTTTACTGATTTCTTAGTACATGTATGTTACATTGAGAATTTTAGCTCCTGGCAAACTCTAATTTCTCTAGCTCAATGTTTAATAATTCACACACTTAACTGATTTTCTTGATTACAGTAATTTAGATTATACTCACTTCTAATGTTTTCTCCTTATATGTCTTGTAGACTAATATCCATGGTAACGTGATAGAATAAGTCTTTGATTGAGATCAATCTCGATATCAATCATAGAATTCTGTTGTGGAGTCGCAGGATGTAGTCATTCAATTATTGAATAGTAGTACAATTCATGTGATGTCATGCATGAAATCTTTTTATATATTAATACAATTCTGGGGTCTCTTTATGTATTAATACAATTCTTGGGTCTAATCTTTTGTAATATAATGTTCTGTGCAGACTTTCTGGCAAAGTATTTTCCAAGCCAATTTGGTGGCATTCATTTAAGCATGACTATTAGATATAATATTGTTGTACTTTTTAAGTTTTATTGTTTTTATCTTATAGTACAATTTGGGTTAAGGAAAAGAACTCATGTTAAAACATAAGATTTAGACTTCTTCCTGAGGTTTTTTCACCATTCAGATTTTAAGTGTTTCTTTGACAAGCATGATTAATTTTATTTCTCTTGTACTTTTAACTTGGTAAGTGCAAGCCTTTGGTTTCCTCTGTCATTGAACTTAACTTAAATGAAAGTAATTTGTGATTGTGCATTCTTATTTAGATATGTTTGTACTTTACTATTTTTGGCATTTTTCATCACAATTTTGTGGAACATTAAATGCATTGAAGCATGTTACATTCTAATATCATATAAGATATCTAAAGTGCTATCATCATTGAACTCTATATCTGTCATATTAAATAAAACATGTAATCTATCTTTGTTATTAAACTTACTTGCTTAAACAACTCTATTGTATACTGCAGCTTTGATTAAAACAGTCTATAGAAAATCAAAGCGCTAATAGTGCTTTGGGTTTTGCTGGACTATATAAGCACAGGATTATACAAGTAGCAGAAGCAATACTAGGGAATTTTTCCTCACATAAGCTAGATTATAGATATTATATTTCAATTGCACAAACAGCATATTGTCTGCTTGTTAACGCATAATGTGTAATGTGAACTACATTGATTAAAGTAGTAATTGCCTGTGCATGACGTTATGTAATTGTCCACAGTAGATTTTTATGAAGAATATGCTACTGTCGGCTACTAAACACGTGGAAACCCCTTGTAAAATTACTTGTATAAATTTTGTGCATTGATGATAACTTATGGTTTTACACATTTCAATTTGATTGGAATTTGTCCTCACTTAGATTTGTTAGGAATCTCTGGTTGCTATAGAGATATGTAGAATGTTGTTTGAACCTTAGATTATAGGTTCTGTTCTATGATAAATGGAAGAGTCGCAGGAATCCTGAAATTAGGTTCATTATTAAATCTTGTAAAAGAAGTGATTTTCGGCACTTGATTTGGCTGATAATATTTGATAAAAATTGAGATATTTTTATCCGGATAGTGTTGTTACCGTTAATAATGTTGCAAAAATGAAGTGTTGTCTGTGTGTTGTTTGCAATTTGCTGAATTGTTTTTTCTCTGTAAAATCGACCTCTGGATCTCATATTTCCGAGTGTTTCAAATAACCACAAGTTACAAATACCCAGCATTCTTGCACGGAATGTACTTGGCACAGATACCTAAAAATTGAGATTTCTAATTTCAAACATCAAAAGGTGTTGAAGTCTTCCAGATAATGTTTGTTGATAAGTAAAAAATTAGATAAAATGATTGCTTGGTGTGAAATTGACCCTTCTTGAATTCTCTACCCCTGATCCCTTGTGTGTGGTGTGGCATTATTATCTCATATAAATGACTTCAACCTGACCATGCTAATCTGACAAGGAGTTGAACCCCATTGACTTAAATTATGTATGCTTAAAATTGTTCAACTGCTTGAAAATTTCACTTAAAAACGTATGGTGCTAAGTGGAGAGATAATTTTAGACTTCTTTGTTATTTCATATGTAAGATAAGAACAGTGTGTCTGGTCAATTTCTTTGTGGAAGAAACTGAGTAACAATTGTCTAGGTAAAGCTTGAAATGTTTGAATAATTTATAGTTAGTCTTAGGAAATATTATCAGATTTTAAGAATCTGTTTGTTGTTTTTGTGGACTGTTGTTATTTTTAAGTGTATTTGTTGTTGCTATGATAATTGTTGGTACTTCACTCATAAGAATTAAAAGCTGGTTGCAATTAAAAGATAAATATTTGGAATTAATTGTCTGCTTGCTATGGTAGTGTAAGTTTAACTACATAAGACAGTTACAATACTAGAATAATCCACGAAAAACAAGTTTCCTTAAAAGCTATGATTAATCTTTATCATAAGGCACATTTAAGAAGTGCTAAAATTTAGCTACATGTATTTAGTAGCAAAGAACAGAACAGAACAGATCGATATTACAGGCCTTAAAGCATCATTAAGTTGATATCTAAAATTAATGAATGATAAATAAAACATAAAAATATTGATAATATTCTATTCTTGTATTATATGGTCCATACTCTCCCCACTATTATTACCGGTATATTAATAATATACATGTATTCAATGTACCCTCTCTGTACTATATATTAAAATGTTTACACTATATTAAAGATAGACATTTCTTCTAGGTGATAAACCTATTATTATAAAGTAAACAATAATGTCTACTTATAACCTATACAATTTTATGTTGACCAAAATGTTACACTATAATGTCTATTAGTATATATGAATATATTAACTATCCCATTTTATATCCTTGTAAATATGTTATGATGGTAACACAAATTATTTTCCTGGGAGGTAACGGGGAGGGGGGGGTCTGGATTAAGTATTTTTCATTCATAATTTCAGTTCAATGTTATTTGTTGCATGTATGTTGAATATACAAGAGAGCCCTTGTTGATCCTCCTTGGATTTTACCCAGATGGTTAAAACAGCTTTACAAAATACTGGATACTTTTTAAATGAGAATTGTCTTTTAGAATTAGCAGGAATTACCATGGAATCATGTTAAGAATTAAAGAATGCCAGTGAAGAAAGCAGAGATCCTTCTCACTGATATTGGGGCCATTTTGTCTACTACAACTATTCCATTATTTTATGAGTTCTGGCAAATTTGAAATTAATGAACAAGTTAACAAAGCAGAACGGGACCAGGATTGTTTATTACTGCCCCCCTCTCTTCCCTTATACATGACCTGAAAAACATTTCACCAGTGGTTAATTAGAAGGATAACAACCTTGATATTTTGGTGTTCACTGCTTTTATGTTACTATACCACTTTTAATTTATTACTCTTGTTAATTTGGCATACATTTTTTGTGGTCCTTAAAAAGGGTTCTGGGGCCATAGCCACCAGCTATAAAGTATTACTAAGGGATTTTACCAGACCTTTGGCCTGTTTTTAGATAAATGAGTGAATGTTTATTGCTTGATTAATATTTTGGGTAAAATGGGTTATTACACTTGTTATCACCCACAAAAAGGGGCTGGTTTTACTTTGAATAGGGAACTTAGAATCAGTGACCTTGACTTTTAATTACTTTGTAGTGACCTTTATGATAATCTGTGGGATATACTTTATTAAATGAGTATTACTCAATTAAGAGAGGGATCAAAATGTTTTAAGTGAAAGCCTTAAGCAATGAATATGTGGAGCCAACCACATGTACTTTAACTTACAGTTTCTCATGTCTGAATAATTTACAAAAGAGATTTTTTTCGAAGAGATGACAAAAAGCCATCTGTTTTGCATCACCAAGTATTATTTCAAACTTTCACCTCCTGTATTATTAGGTTGGTCAAAAACCTACAAACAAGGCTTTTGTTTCTTGCTGCAATTTTGTTTTATGCCAAATATGTTTGTAGCTTTTAAAGTGTAGTTGATTCTTTCTTAATATATGACCTTATATAAACAAATTTCTTTGACATTTTATTTTTCTGTGAAAGCATTTCAGAATTGCTACAATTCCATGATTGTAGAAGAGTTGTTATAGGATTTAAGTATGCATTCTCTTTGAATGTCTGGAAAAATTTGTTCCTGAAACTCCAATCCTGGTAGATTATTTTATTGTCTCCTTTAGAAATAAAGTAATAGCTTAATAACAGAGCAATGTCACATCGTTAACATAAAAGTTAATTTACCTTACTTACAAAGGTTAAGGTAGACCTCCCATAATGTGCTAGCCATGATGTTGTCTAATGATCTGTAAAGTTCAGAAGATGTACCAGCAACAATGTCTTATATTCTGACTGATTCAGAAGATGCAGATGTTTGTAACATCATGTTGCTCCCAGAATATTGCTTTAGAGCATAAATTGCTCTGGGTTAAGGTAGTCTTCCATACAAAACCTATTAACCATGTCTATTTGGCCTCATTAATAGTTATGGTGAAAGAGCTGATAGTTATGTATACGATTCCTTTGAGAAAGAAAAAATGAGTGCTGCACCTTGCTCTTTTTCTCATTGCTGAATTTTCTCTTTTCCCACTTAAGATTGTGCCAAATCATGCAAATAGTGTTACATTAAAGCATTGCATTTCACTGCTCACTTTACCTCTATTACTATAATCTTCCAGTCATTTTCAAAAACATAAATTAAACAAACACAAATGCATTTTAATGTTAATTCATTTAATTACATACATTCCTGATTTTCTACCATCAACTGCTTTTTCAGAAGTCTTTAACAGACACTAGCATTTCCAGACAGACTAGAATTAAATATAAACTAATAGTGATGGTGTTACATTGACATATCACAGCACAATGTGAAAACATTAGAGCAATTCTACCTTAAAAGCTGAAGAGTAGCTCATTTAATTTGTAGAAGGAAACAGACATTTTCAAAGTGATTTTTTTCTTACTTTATTGTTCTTAATTGATATTGATTGGCCTGCTTTGAAATCACAGAAAAGAAAATTATCTTTCTATTTATGTCTCCATATTGATTGTCAGACCTGGTACAGACTTTTTTCCTACTGTTTAAAGTTGCATTATGTTTTCCTAATAACTAGTTTACAGAAGCAGCTATGGTCTTGTTATACTCTTTTGAAAATTTGGTTCTGTTTTTGTTTGGTCGAGGAAACTGTTTAACGGTATAGGAGTGGTTTCTTTGGGTTGAAACCTTGAACATTTAATTAAAAGAGAAAAGTCTTCAAAACTGATTATAATTTTTTGCAATTTCTTAGCAAAATTACTTCACATGCAGAAATGGGATCTTTGCTTTCCTAATTGATTGGTAGATGACCCATTTATTTACGCTCTCAGTTCTAAATTTGGATCAGATGACCTCGGTATGTTTCCTCCTTAAGTCAGCTTGTCTTTATCATCATGGTGCCTGTGTGGCTCATTTAAAATGGCTAAAATTCATGTGTTAATCTCATGCAGTTTGCCTACCTTGCAGTTTAAGTTGCAATCAGCAGGCACATTGTACCAGATGTGTTGTGCTCAGCACTTTCAGGTAGAATTTGACTTTGAAGAAATGTCAAAGTATTTGATTGAAAACTAAATGAAACAATTGGCTGCATGCATGTTACGTTTCCAGGAAACGTTGTTTCTAAGATTTCTGGTCAAATCTGGGAGGTCTGCTACTTAGACGATAGAAAGTGCATAAAAATGCTGAGACTTAAATCCTCTGACAGTTTCCATGTTGTTTTGTTTTCTATCTCCTAGCTCTTTCTATTTTATTCAACATCAGTCAAAATAGTTTCGAAACTTCTTGCATGAGGAAACAAGAAAGTATTTTCAAAATACTGTTAAGTGGAATTTTTGGTGTTGGCTTAAATTTTTCATTTTTGACAAATTTCATTTTTATGATGAGGTTTTTATCATGGTCATTATCATGACCATAGGCTTTGAATAGGCTTATGGTGCACCTATGTTTGAACATTAATTTTGTCGTCCATCTCATTGTGTCTTCAGTTCTTTTCGATGTTTCTATTAAGTCCAGACCATTGTCTAATATTGTTGCACCAAATTCTCTTGGTCTTTCCACTTTTCTGCTAGTTTATTTTGTATTTCTCCAAAATATAAACGTAAAATATCCCAACATGCAATAGTCTTTTGAAAACAAGGTTTTGTCCTTACATACAGATTGCCAAGAAGAGGAAAATAAAAGCACTTGCTAAAATGGTCGTTTGTACAATATGTAATACCAGATTCTGTTCTGTGAGTTTGTTACATTGAAGAATTTTAACTGGATTTGACAGACACCTTGTTGTTTCCTGTACATTTAGAAGGGGTTCATTTGTAAACTTGTATCTAGATTTTAGAATATAATGAGGCTTTCCTATTTAAGATTAATTTAATTTGGTGAGACAGGAGGTTTGATGGAGTGGATTGTTTAGAATGTTTAAAAAAATGATGGATTCTAAAAACATTGTACTAGCAGTAAGGAAAAGTTGAGTAGTGAATGGTTTTGGGCAATTTTAGAATTGTGGGAAAAATATGAAATATTGACATGTGGTTTGGTGTTGTAAAAAAGGGGTAACCTGTCCTCTGAAGCTAAATTGTATGCTTTCATGAAGAATAGTCACTTGTTTGTGACAATTGTTATTTGCAATTTTATTTGGAGCAACTGTAATATTTTCTAATTTTGATAGCATCATCATCTGTTTTAGTTTAAACAGGCTGTTGATTAATCCTTTGGCAAGGGTGAGGCCTGTCGTTTTTGTCTGGATTGAAGTCTTTCTGACTCCCTGACTGGCGGTCCTTAGGGTTGATGTTGGTTTGTGTTAATACAGTTTTATATTGTTATTTAAATCACTGTCTAGTGTGTGTCTAACCACTACTGACTGGTATACTTATTCTATTTTCTCTTCTTTCCATTTAAAATAATGAACATGATGCTCTTGCCACTAGTATTGACACAAATAAGGCCCTATGACTGAGAGGTTTGAGAAACTCATCGTGCCTCATCATTTAACATTCAGAAGTTTTCCTAGCATGTCTAAGAATAGCCAAGTTGATGTACCGTATTATAGTGTGCATGCATGCATTTTAAAATTCCATGATGTTTTGTACAATGTTTTCATATTCTCTATAATTAGAGAATATTAAAATCATTATGTTTAGGCTTCTGGTTTCTTGCATGTTTAATTAAAATCAATTTGCTACAAGTACCTCAATTATGAAATGTTAATTCCTTGTATATTTTACAATGTAACAATCTTGAAGAAAGTACATATGGCTTGTACTAGCATTATAACATACATTTCGCAGGTTTAGTGCAAAAGGGTGGTAACTCACTCTTTTCTGATATTGAGTTATGACCGTTTTGCACTATACCAGCAATTTTGGAATATCATTAGAATGAATAAAATTTAGATTTCCAGTTTTTTTATTTTATAGACTTTGAAGTTTTCTACAATAAAATGATAAGATGTTTCTCTCTAGAATTCTCATTGGAAATGGTGTTGTATGCTAGAGTTGTTGTTGCTGTTAGAACTGGTAAAACGTTTTATAACTTTTAATTGATGAATGGATCTTGCGAGTGATTTGAATGTTTTAAATCTCACAGGCTTAATAACCCTACAAAATGATGTTCATGGAATACTGAACTATTTAAGCCATTTATGAATAGTTCATGAACAATACTTAAACATTCTTAATCAAAGTTCATGAACTGGATTTAATTCATCAGTGATTATACAAACTGAAAACAAATCATAAGACATAGACTTGTATGATAGTATCTTGACCTTGGTTCAACCAAAACCATCCAGCCAAGAAGAAATGAAAGTCTGTGCCAAGAACAACAATAAAAAGTTGAGATAGAATACATTGTATTAGATTCATTTATAGTATGCTGTTGTTTTTTCAGGTACTAAAGATACTAAAATATCTTCTTGTATTTTTTGTTTTATAATAAAAACCAGGGTAATATCCAGGTATACAAACTTATGCTTCAGCTCTTGTAAGCTTGGCTTCTGTAAATTGCATAAGGATTGGTGTACACAGATTAGATCTAAGTTCATTTTTTTTCTTTATTAACTACATATTGTTATAATTATACAGGTGAATCACTGTTGCAAGATTTTTTGCCTCATGTAAATTTTTTTATAACTAAAAATGAAAAGTTATTTTTAAGACACCAATAAAGAGGTATTCTTTTAGCACTAAGAAATAAGGACTAAAAGTTGATTATTAAAGCCAAGATGAGAAGCACAAGTAATTCCAAAAGGCAGTTATAAGTTGGATAAATTTTAATCTACAATTCAATAATTATGTACATTTTAAAACATTATGTCAATGAGAATTTAAGAACTGTGCATCCTTGAATATCTACTTACATGAAAACCAGGGATTTATCTATATACATTGTATTACCTTAATTCACTACAAACGTTGAACCACCATATGGAACCCATAGGCCTTAAGTTATTTTTAGAGTACAAAAACAAATAAAAAAATGTTTTCTTTTTAATGTCTGTAAAGGAATCTAACCTCTGGTAGAATCAGGGAAATCTGAAAGCATGAGGTGAAACAGGAACCAGAAAGTCAGATGGATAGTACAGGATTTTTTTGTAGAATTTTAATAGAAATAATAAATACATATGTTTTAATGAATCACAAGTACATATGCAGCATGTTTTTATTAAGTGTTTATATTATTCAGATGGTTAAATAGGAGAAATAAATGTTTTCAAAGCAAAGGTTAAATACACATATCATTTATTTAAGATGGGAAACATTTTATTCTTGCTTGTAACTCTCTAGTCTATTGCTTTCCACCATCTTGGTACTCTCCAGTAAGGAAGGAGAAAATAGTGTGAAAGAATTCAAAGTATCATCTGCTATTAATGTATATTTAAGTGAAATAAATAAGTAATTTTTAACATTAATGTTTTAGGATTTTTTCTTTCAGTTGTTGGGTTTGTATAGCCTAAAGGATGGGTGTAAAGCATCAACACAATCCTTGTAGAATGTCTATTTGATGCAGGTGGCAGAAGTTATCTCATTCTTGCAGATAAAAGATGTTGTCTTGTTTTACTGCTTCTAGACTCTTTCAGAATGCACATAATTATGTTGTGTATACATGTGCAGACTATTTTGATGGCATATTTCATTTTCATAGAAAAAATGTCTTAGAAATGAGATTTGAAGCTATTATGAAACAATTTAGGACAATTACGAGTGCATATAAAAGAAAGTCTTTTATCTTCACTGCAAAAAATGTGGCAAGCAAACATAACAAGAATGAAACATATGGATTCTTAAATTGCTATTCCATTTGTTTACTCCAGTATTGTTAACAAAATGTTATTAAATGCTATATTTTAATACTACACTTTTTATTTCTGAATGAAGAAATTATTCTGATAAATAAAAATATACAAATTCCGCGCTTTAAGAGCAAAACTGTCGTAAGAGCTAAATACGATCTGTCAGATCCCAGCTCTTACCGGGAAGAAGAAGAAGAAGAGTGAGTTATGACTGTTTTGCGCTAAGCCCCCTAAATATGTTATTTGTGAAAATGAATGTCCCAGACAATTTCTTCACATATATCGCAGGTTTTGCACAAAACGGTTGTTACTCAATATAAGAAAAGAGTGAGTTACGACCATTTTGCATTAAACCCACGATATTTGATTCAGTGCAGTTTTGTTACACTTTGTTCTTATAATACATACAAACTATTATCATACTAAGTCTTTGTAATAGTCTGATATGACAATACTCTATTAAATAATTGATATAAATTCTATATATGTTCACAGCTTTATCTTGGAATTGTAAATATTTACATAGTGCTTCTTTATTTGTATAAAAATACATGGTTTCTAACAAAATATGAAATATGAGTCCTTTATTCATTGCACTCTATTTTTGTCTTTGACCCATTTTATACTTGATTGAAACTTATGAACAAAGTTTACTCTACAAAATTGTATTATTTCTTCACATGATATATTTTGTCCTTTAACAATATTCTATGGGGCAATGTTCTATGGGTTTCTATGTTTGCATTTCACACCATATCTCTTACTGGAATGAATTTAACTCATAATGGTTGTTATGCTTTTTGATTAAACAAGGACATACTACACTGAGCTCATAGATTTTGTCAGGGTTGTAATAAGCTTAGTTTCATTATTAGAATTAAGTGGTGTTTGCATGAACACACTGAACATGTTAAAATGCAGAAAGATATTCTAGTTATTAGCTTCATTTGATTTGCTAGGTACCGATCTTACAATGATTTAGACCCAGTTTAATACCACTACAAAATAACCTATAACTTACCGAATTGCTAAGCTCTTCTAGGTTGAAGATCTTTTTTACCATTCCCAATACATACCCATACAATGTCTTGTTCAACCTATATAACTTCTGCAGAGCAGCTGGGCCTCTACAGACCAAATTCTCTGCACAACAACAGCATAATTTTAATTACATTTTAACCTCTGAACAACAGCAACCTCTGAACAGCCACTCACTTCAGTCTCTTCCACTGGGTGATGTTTATAAGACGCTGTACTGTATATTTGTATAGAATCTCCCAGAGTACATGGATGGTGTATGTTATATAAAGAGTTACTTAATTCGTTCAACATTTGATTTCATTAACATAATTGTCTTGGGATTCATTGTCAGGTTTTCTCTCTTATTTCACGAAGTCTTATCTGTTACGTCAGTGTCATTTACTTGTAATTCATCGCCATGGTGTTGACCTTTAGTGACCTTCAGCTGCATTCACATCTGCTCTGTTTCTTACGATTCTTGCATTTCTTACGTTTTTGTTGTTTTAACTAAATTATCGCTGTCTTGAGACTACCATGTGTGAATCATATGTAATAGAAGTTAATCAGCATTTCTCTGTTGTTTTCATTATGTTTACTTTCTTTCCTTAGGGTTTATTGTTTTTCCTTTTTGGTTGTTATGTGATTTTTGATGTACTTCATTTTGTATCCATTGGGTTTATTTTCTTTCTTTTGGTTTATTATGTAATAGCGCTCCAACAATTTGCCAGTAATTTGTTATGAAATGTTTCATACTCCGAAGTTTGTCATGTATTTCATATTCATTGTTTCATTCCTTTATGTTTGATTTAATTTATTTGTATCCTTTGGGTTTATTTTCTTTTCTTTAGGTTCTTATGTAATTTTGTAATCTTCACCTTGGAAAGACCTTTAAGTCTAAATGAATTATGTTATTTTTGAAACCTTGGTACTAATGCCTCAGAGATAAATCGGTGTGATTACACCATATAAATGATGTAACCTTCAAATTTATCAATTTACCTCTAGGTTGGCAGCCATTATTGAAGTATTACATAGCCTAAAAGCCACCTGGATTTCAGTTTGAAATCTAAACTTTCCGTGTCTCTTGAGACCATTGCCTGTGTATTTAAGAAATGGATTTAGGGTTATTGTCAATATTGTTAGATATTAGATTATTTGAAGATTATTTTAAAGTTGTTTGAGGGAGAAACCTTGTCTCTGATGAAAATATTTGATTAACTATAGTATTAATTAGCACAGACGTTTATAAATCATGTATTTCCACTTTTGACCTGGTTTTTTCATTAATCATACATTTACCCACTGTGTAAGAAATGATCCTTTCAGATGGGAGACTGGAATACCTATTTCATGGCCTGAAAATTAATTTGGTTCTATCAGTTTTCGTTCTGGTGCCATGTAGAGTCTAATCAAGCGAACCTTGACTTGGAGGCTCATGGGACTTTGAATTGAGCTGTGCTTGATTTTTTGTCAGTATTTTAACAGATAACCAATTCCATATTCCCGCTGTGCAAAGATCCAGGCTCTGAAAATGTTCAAAGAAATTTCTGTGTAGTCTCCTGATACGATGTTCTTAAACTATAATCAATCTTATGTCTCACTTATTTTAATCAAGTTATATGGAGTAATTATATTACCATGATGAATTTGTTTACAAAAAACTTTAAATTTAAAGTTTCAAAAACCTGATCTAGTAGAATTTAAATATTAATGCTTTTCAGTAATAAATGATTTAATTTTTAATGCAATCAGGATACTATGGGCTTGTTTTGATAGGGAAAACTGCTTGGTTGTGTTTTTTCAAAGTCTGAGGAACATGTTCTTGTATTTTTGTTCCACCACAGTGATGTATTATAAATATGTGTAAGGTGATGACCAGGCTGTATTCTTAACTTTAATCTGGCATAAAATTGTTGGGGTTTCTTTCTCAAGAAATTACTCTTGACAATTTTTTGCATCAAATTCCATTTTTTTAATGACCTGAATTTTTTTGTCTCTGTTAGTACCACCTGCTCATATTGATTTCAGTTTTTCTTGAATTTCAAAAGAATCTTTTATTCAGTTTAATGTTACATAGTTATTGTTGCCATGGAAATGAAGTTTGATATTTTTTCATATTTATCAAGTTATAATTTTCTAGAATGTAAAATTATAATTAAAATAATGAGTCATACACTTCTTTTATCTTTCTTTAAGGTGTGGATTTTCTTTAATGGCACTATTGCATGATGGAAAGCAATTTTTATGACAAATATATGTAATCATGGTCTTGTTGCATGTTACGGAGAGAAAAACATATTTGAGATAGAAGATGACTGTTATTTCTCTATATTATTGAGCAATTTTCTTTGAACTATTTTGACATAGTTTATTTTACTTTTTTTGAACACCTAGCAACATCTGAAGCAATGTCTTTTGCTTTGTTAGGTTGTCTTTAGCTTTGTTAGGTTGTCATTTGCTTTGTTAGTTTGTCTTTGGCTTTGTTAGATTGTCTTTGGTTTTGTTAGATTGTATTTGGCTTTTTTTGGTTGTTTTTGGCTTTGTTAATAGATCGTCTTTGACTTTGTTAGAACATCTTTTGCTTTGTTAGATTTTAATTTTTTGACTTTGCACATGTTTGACTGACTGCATTTTTGGTCAATTGTTTTTGCAATGATTAAGCTTAATGTAGGAGGGGCTCATTTTAAGAAATTTAACATAAAAAAAACGATGTTACTAATTTTCTTTGTTTTTTATATGTGCACAGGTGTCCATATTTGATGATGTTGTATGTTTGTGATATAGGTGCATGATGTAGGTGTCTCTTCCTCTTGATTGTGACATGTTGTCACGTATGATGATGTATCAATGCAGGCTGTAACAATCACTAGCTCTCATTATCATTGTTTTTCTTGGCAAAAATACTCATTGAACAAAAGATGCAGTTTTCTTTATCTTAAATGCATGAGTACAATTTTTTCTCAGTTAACACAAAAGGTAATACTTGCAGGTGGGATTGTGATCACTAAGAACATTCTATTTGGTGTGTTTTGTACATAACCTGTCAAAGTTGAACCTTTTGATTTTGACAAAATTTAGATTTTTTGTTATCAAAATTTTATATGGTGTTTTTGTCAATGAGTTATTAAGTTTCACTTTTCTTTCAAGTCATATCAGATCTACTCAAAATTGTCACAACTAAGTTACCATCATTTTTGTTATTTCCTTTGACTTGTCATTGACAATACCAATTATAGAATTGAATGATTGCTTTTTTGTTCCCATAATTTGACGCAACCAAATCTTAAGCATTATTATTAATGAAATGCATATTTAAGTTTTCTAACTTAACAATAGTTTTATACAATGAGTTATATAACAATTAAAACTGTACCATGTTGTTATCAATAGAATTGTTATCCCTGTCATTCTGAGTCTAAGTCTGGTCTTTAGTCGCTTCATTTTGATTTATTGAAGTCTCAATTCGGTTAAATCACTTAATTCTAAGATTGAGTATCTTCTGCAATGGAAACAATTTTTCTGCAAGTCTGGAAATAATACTGCTAATTTAATGGTCAATGAAGCGAGTGGGACATACCCAATACTCGGAACAATATTAAATCTTTCTCATTTATAATATGCTTAATCCGCAAAGTATTTCCGCTACAATTTGCTGTCGTATTTTGTAAAAATTATCTTTAAATTATCTCTTGTAATGTGAACGCTACTAATTCCTGCATGTTGGTTTGCTTGGAAAATTGTTTCTAAGTTCAGAAGCTATTAGCTTCAAGTCTTTAATCAGTCGGAATAAAAATCCCCCCAGAACACAATGTAATGACTGTATCATGATTTCTAGTTTGATTGTAAAAATTATGATATTCCACAGAATGTATTAATAAAAGAGCTGGGAAATTGAAAATCGTAAAAGACAGTTCTACAAATTTCCAAGAATGATTGTGAAATCAATATAGACATTTTCTGATATTTACAGCGAGCATTTCAGATTGCATTATGGGTATTTATTGTTCTTGTTGCATTAATATAACAGGACATTTCATTGCATGTGATTGACAATTATGATCTTGGTGTTATTGAATATGATGCATCTTTGATTTGTTAATACCTTGAAACTGAATGTATGTAGTAATCTGAGTAACTGTAGTAATCTGAGTAAATGTAGTAAACTGAGTTAATTCAGTTAAAGCAAGTATTTGTGTATATGCAGAAAAACTGAGTAAATGTAGTAAACTGAGTAAATGCATTAAACTGAGTAAATGTATTCAAACTGAGTAAATGTATTAAAATTGAGTAAATGCAGTAAACTGAGTAAATGCATTAAACTGAGTAAATGTATTAAAACTGAGTAAATGTATTAAAACTGAGTAAATGTATTAAAACTGAGTAAATGTATTAAAACTGAGTAAATGCAGTAAACTGAGTAAATGTAATTTGTCAAGTATTATGAGGAAATCTGTTTAAATGAGATAAAAATGTTCCATGGATGACACTGGAATGAATAGACTTGGAAATCATTGAAGTACAAACATGAAAGATATTGGAACTTTGCTTCAGTGCAGCATGTAATGGAATGCAGACTCTTTATTAATGAAGTTACTAAGTGCATTATTTTCAGTGGCCTACGGCTCTCATATACAAGCATATCACTTCAGTGATCCAATCATAATCGCCTTTTAAAGTTCATAAACTTGAACTTTAATCACGTGACTAAGTACTGCATAAATACACAGTCGCCACGTGCTCTCCTTCATAATCATTTTAGCGATCCAGTCGCCATCTTGAGTTAGACGGTAAGAGTCGATTTTTCGATTTTTGAAGTTGTGGTTCATTTTTTGATTTTATAAGGTGGTTTTTAACAATTCATTTAAATGAATTATTATTTTTTGAATGTTTGAAAGGCACTAGAATTTATCTAGATTCTTATTTGTTCTGTTTAATTTATTTTTAGATACTGAGTCTAGTCTACAAATCACACGAGTGAAACTCGCTAGTTTGAGGGTTTATTAAATTGAACCGTGTTTGTTTTTATTATTGTGTGCCTTCTTTTTGTTGTATACCACCGCCTTATTATTCTTTTTGGCGATGCCAAAGAAAGACGATAAGAAGCAATACGATGTATTGTCGCTACAAGAGACTAGTGAATCTAGTTTTTCAGGTTTCTCGTCTGTCAGTGACGAGAATAGAGAAAATGCCGGACCGTCCGTTCAAATTAAGTCCGTTGTAAATAAAGTCAACAATAAAAGCAAAGGCACCCGAATGAACTGTTCGAAGCCTTTGACTGAAACAACAGGTAACAATATTATTGATTTAAATAAGTTAACCCCAGAGACAATTTGTTCTTTGAAAAATGTATTGGGTATTAATAATATGGTCGTTGACCAAGATTTGTCTCGAAATCAAATTTCCAGTGGAAACGAATCGTCAGCGGTTTCGGCCCGCGACGATTTCGCCCCGAAAGTGACGAATAAGCTCAATAATAATCTCGTCAATTCTTTATCGAATAAGTTATTTTCTGATGATGAGATGCCCTCTGAGGATGAAGATTTGTGGCCTCAGGCTAAATTAAAAACCCCAGAACTGGGTGAACCTGTTTCAGAATCGTTGGCAAAATTAATTAATGAATCATGCACTAATGCATGTGCTGTCAATGACATAATTACCAAATATAAAATCCCATCAAATTGTCTACTTATGGGTGCACCCAAAGTGAATGATGAGGTATGGAATGACCTTGTAAAACACAGGAGAGTCCAGACCTCAGACAAACTCCTAAGGGATACTCAGAATCTTATAACTACAGGAATGATCCCTGTTCTTTCATTGGCTAAAGCACTCAAGCCTCATATAAGTAAAATACCCGAGGCTAAAGCTCTGATTGCTGACTCCCTTACAATATTGGGCCAGGCCCAGTTCAACATGAGCGTGCGTAGGAGATACTTACTACGTCCTTACTTAAAGCAAAAGTACAGTAGCATTTGTAATATAAATACCCCTATAACTAGTTACCTTTTTGGGGATGACATTAATAAAGAAATTAAAAAGTGTGAAACCAGCGTGCGTGTTGGTAAATTTGTGAATAAACCTTTCACATATGGCCCTATTAGAGGCAAATCTAATAAGAAATTCAGGCGTGGTCATCCCTATAACAAAGGGAATTATGGTTCGGGCACCAATTTTAAATCGACTTACGGTCAATTTGGATACAAGCACGAGTATAGCCAGAGATCTAAGAAGTCAAGTACTGCTTCGGCTACAGTAACTAGCCAGAATACTCAAAACCCAAACTAGATGCTGTCTTCAAGACAAAGGTGAGTAATTC
The DNA here is from genome assembly GCA_025267735.1 of Mactra quadrangularis. NCBI lineage: Eukaryota > Metazoa > Mollusca > Bivalvia > Venerida > Mactridae > Mactra > Mactra quadrangularis. Next base: position 22,239,033 of record CM046311.1, on the reverse strand, counting down.
TGAGAAATTACAATCTTGTTTTCATGAATGGTTAAATTTGACAGACGATACATGGGTTTTAGAAACTGTAAAAGGTTATCACTTGGTGTTTACTCAAAAACCTGTCCAAATAAAAATTCCCAAGGCAATAAATTTTTCTGCCAATGAAAAATGTCTGATCGACAAAGAAGTCGAGTCAATGTTATTAGAAGGTGTTATCAAAATATGTGACCATGAAAAAGATGAGTTTATTTCTAACTTGTTCCTGGTACAAAAGCCTAATGGTGATTTTAGACCAATAATCAATTTGAGAAATTTAAATGGTTTCATTAAATATGAAAAATTCAAACAGGAAACATTTCAATATGTTTTGGAGTTAATCCAGCCGAACGATTTTTTCACTAGTTCAGATCTAAAAAAGGCTTATTGGTCTATTCCAATTGATAAATCCTATCACAAGTATTTGAAATTTATATGGAATGGTCAATTATATTGTTTTATTGTATTATGTTTCGGATTAAGCTCTGCTCCATTTTGTTTTACGAAAGTTTTAAAACCTGTGTATAGTCTGTTCAGGAAAATAGGTATAAGATGTTCATACTACATTGATGATAGTATAAACATGAATACAGATAGATCTGTTTGTTTACAAAACATGATTTTTATGAATGACAAGTTAGAAAGTTTAGGTTTTATAATTAACGGTGAAAAGTCTGTTAAAATACCAACTCAAAGAATAACTTATTTTGGCTTTATTATAGATTCAGTACTTTTCAAAGTTTTTCTTCCTGAAGAAAAAATTTTTAAGATAAAGAACTTTGGTTCCAAACTTCTATCTAAAAAGAATGTTAAGATACGTGAACTAGCATCTTTCATTGGTTTAATTATTAATTCTTTCTTTGCCATTTTGGAAGGTCCGCTCAATTATAGGACATTAGAACGTGCCAAAGTTCAAGCTTTGAGTAGAAACCCTGACTTTGAGTCGGTTATGAATCTGGATACTGAATCTTGTAATCAAATCACTTGGTGGATTTCAAATATTGATTTTAAAAATGGAAAGAAAATCAGACAAGACAATATCAGTGTCACAATACAAACTGATGCCTCTTGTGAAGGATATGGTTCTTATTTTGTAAACAAACAATTATCTGCAGGAGGACGTTGGAGTAAAGATGAATCTTTATTTCACATTAACTATTTAGAGTTACTCGCAATTTTCTTTGCCTTGAAGACTTGGATGCATGATAGCAAAATGATTCACATAGCAATTCAAAGTAATAATACAACTGCCATTTCGTACATAAATAACATGGGTGGTATACATTGTCCAAGTTTGGATAACCTAGCTAAAGAAATTTGGCAGTGGTGTATTAAGAGAAACATTTATTTAACTGCCTTTCATTTACCAGGAATTCATAATGTTCTAGCGGACAGGAGTTCAAGAGTTTTTTCTGACAGTACTGAATGGAAATTGAAGCCGAGCATTGCTCAAAGATTATTTTCACATGTTTTAATGCCTAACATTGACCTTTTTGCGTCTAGATTGAATAAACAGTTAAATACTTATGTGGCTTGGATTCCGGATCCAGAAGCTATTAATACGGATGCTTTTCTATTGGATTGGTCTCTATGGAAACCATATATTTTTCCACCATTTAGACTGCTTGGTTCTGTGTTAAACAAAATTAAAGACGATAAGGTCAATGAAGCTTTATTAGTTTGTCCACTTTGGCCAAATCAAACATGGTACCCTTTATTTCTAGAGTGTATTATTTCTTTCCCTGTTAGGTTGCCTCAACACAAGGATGTTTTAACGTTACCTCACAACAACAGATGTCATCCATTAGGAAGAAAACTTCAATTAATTGGTACGATTGTCTCAGGAAACGACTTCAAGATCAAGGAATTCAGAAAGACATTATCAAATGTATCACAGAAAGTTGGAGACCATCAACTAGGAAACAATATAACTTTGCCTGGAAGAAATGGGTGTTGTGGTGTGATATCAGGTCATGTGATCCATGTAAACCCTCTGAAGTTGACATCATAGCTTATTTGCAATATCTTGACAATATTGATAAATCTTACAGTGTTATCAGTTTGCACAAGTCTGTGATTTTAGAAACTTATAAGATTGTAAACCCTTGTTGTAATTTACCTAATCTTAATTTATTGAATAGATTCTTGAAAGGCATGAGAAATAAAAAACCAGCTATACCTAAATATTCATACACTTGGGATGTATCTAAAGTTTTAAATGTTTTATCCAAATGGATGCCCTTGGAAGATTTATCATTAAAGACTATTACTTATAAGACAATTTGTTTAATAGCCCTTTGTTCTGCTGCTCGGGCACAGACTCTCAAATGTTTAAACATTAATAACTTGTGTTTGAAAGACAATAATAATAATAATAATAATAATAATAAAGACTTTATTTATAGAGGCAACACAGTTAGGCAAAGCCCAATCTTCCCTGTGAGCCTCTTAACAACAGTATTTACATAATATATACAACATATATACAACAAGCAAGGTAAAACATTTGAAGAGTGATAAAAACATATTTAAAACAATACAATATATATAATAAAACAAGTGATAATAGTTTATGATGACTTTGTATTCCACCACACATTATATCTCTGTTTGAATGAGTTTAAAGTTTTGGCTGTTTGTACCTCTTTTGGTAGGGCATTCCATAATTTTGGGCCTGAGTAATTTAAAGATTTTTTTGTAAATTCTAGTCTTGGTTTAGGTACATAAAGGAGTTGATGATTTTCAGAAGATCTTAAGTTGTGGGTACGGTCAGTATTATTTTTTGTGAATTTTTCACTTAGGTATTGAGGGCAAATATTGTTTATAGATTTGTACATCATAATAGATTTTTTGAAGTTGACCCTTTCTGGGAATTTCATCCAGTTTAACATTGAAAAAAGATCTTGTGATGGTGTGTCAAAGTCTTTGTCAAGAATAATTCTTGCTGCCCTTTTTTGAAATTTAATAAGGATTTCACTTTGATTGCTGTTACAATTTCCCCAGACAGAGCAACAATATTCTAGATGAGGAAGAATGTAAGCATTGTAGAACAATTTTCTTATAGGAATACTGATAAACTGCTTTATTCTTTGTAAAAGATAGAGTTTACTGTTGCATTTTTTAATTATCGTGTTTATTTGACTTTTCCAAGTAAGATTTTGATCTACTTGTACTCCAAGAAGACGTTCACAATTTGAAAACTCTATTTTATCTTGTCCAAGATTTAAGGATAATTTTTTATTTGAACTTTTTGTATTGGATGCTGAGATGATCATTGATTTTGACTTTTTAGAATTCAATACCATAGAGTTATCCTGACACCATTGGAATATTTTATCAATATTATTTTGCAACTGATTTTGTACTTCATAGTAAGAATGACCAATTGCTGTTATGGTAGTATCATCAGCAAACATATCGGTAAAAATATTTTTTAAATCATTTGGCATGTCATTTATGTACATGATGAACAGTAATGGTCCAAGGACTGATCCCTGGGGGACTCCTGATATAATATGTCCTGGTTCTGATAGTTTACCAGAAACACAGACTTTTTGATATCTATTGGACAGATAGGATGTAAACCATTGAAGTGACATAGGACTAAAATTAAAGAACTCAAGTTTTTTAATCAAAATTGAATGATTTACTAAGTCAAATGCTTTTGATAAGTCCAAAAATACAGTACCTACACATTTGTTCTCGTTTATAGCATTTATCCATCTATCAACAATGGATATTAATGCTGTTTCACAAGAGTGATCAGGTCTGAATCCAGACTGGTTTTTATACAGTAAATTATTTTCTTCAAGATAGATTTGGATATGGTTAGCAACATGTCTTTCAATAATTTTTGATAGGACAGGAAGAATTGAAATTGGTCTGTAGTTATTTTTATCATTTTTAGGTCCTTTTTTATGTATAGGGGTCACTTTAGCTATTTTAAATTGATTGGGGAAAATATTCTTTGTAATACTCAAGTTCATTATTTTTGTGATAGGTTTTGATATCACTTCAGCTGAAAGTTTTAAAAATTTTGGGCTCAAACCGTCCAATCCTGTAGATTTCTTTGGGTCAATATTTAGAAGCTGTTTTTCAACATAACAATCTTGTAAAAGTGGGATTTTGAAAGCATTATTATTTATGTTCAGGGTATTTTCAGCTAAGTTACTACAGCTACTGTTTGTGTTGCCTTGAAAAGATTGAACAATATTAATGAAGAAATTATTAAAAGTATCTGCCATTTCTTTGTTGTCTAAAATAGGGTTTCCCTGGTCATCATTAATAAAATTAGTCTGAGCGTATGAGGAGTTTCCAGTTAAATCTTTCAATGTTTTCCATAGTTTTGAAGGATTTTGTTTATGATTTTTACTAATTGATTCTGAAACAAATTGTTTTTTAGACTTTCTTATTTTATTGCGGACTTTGTTACGATAAAGTTTGTAGCTTTCATTATCTCCACATGCCTTATAACTATCCCTAAGTTTTATGTCTGATTTTATTTCACATGTGTACCATTCAGGCTGATTGGAAAATTTTACACGTTTTGATTTCATAGGTGCATGATCATCTAATGTTTGGGTAAAAAGTTGAACAAAATAATCTAGAGCATCATTTGGGTCATCATAAATATCAATAGTATTCCATGGCTTGCATTGTAAGTCTTGAAGGAAAAGTTGCTCATTAAAATTTTTAACATTTCTGTAATTGATTAATTTATGCATGGGACCGTCAGACTTTTTTGAAGATGTTTTTCTTGTGAAACAAGTTGGATAATGATCACTTAATGAGAGAGGTGGAACACAAATATTTTGGATAAAAGATGGAACATTAGAATAAACATGATCAATGAGAGTAGCTGAAGTAGGAGTGACTCTAGTAGGAATATCAATTAATTGAGTGAAATTATATAAATTGTTCATGGTTTTCCAGTTTTCAGATGTATTAGACAACATGTTAATATTAAAGTCACCCATGATTATAGTTTCTTGATCCTCATTACTAATTTTCTCAAGAATGAGTTCATAATCCTCAGTCCATGTTTTTAAGGCAGATGGTGGTCTATAAACATAGCCAAGAATAAATGGTTTTTGATTAACAAGGCGAATTTCTAACCACATGATTTCCATGTTTTCACTTTCTAAATCAAAGCGTCGAATACAAGGTAAATTATTTTTGATATAGAGTAAAATGCCTCCACCATTTGATTTCCTGTCTTTTCTAAACAACTGATAATTATTTAAGATAAACTCATTGTCAGAAAAATGATCATTTAAAAAAGTTTCACATAAACCTAAAATATCTATTTCTGGATGTTCACTTACAAGAATTTTAATTTCATCAAATTTTGGGTACAAATAATGGATATTAAGATGCATAATTTTGATGCCTTGTCTTTCAAACCATTTATCCTTAGGGCTAGCGTTAAGAGTTAACTGATTTTTGTCACTGGCTATTAAGGTCCTGTTGTCCGTATTTGTTTCCATGGTTGTCTCCAGTGTAATTGGTTGTACATCCATGGATTTGGGAATAATTGGTTGGATTTTAATCCTCGATTCATTGATGGAGTCAGTTTTCTTTGGTTCCATGGAGAATGAGGTTTCCTTCCTGTCTGACCATGACGAAAATGGTAGTTGCGGGAGTTTAATTGAAATATATCACCTAACACTGTTTTTATAGATGTTCCAAGTTTTGCTGCTCCAGAAGAATTACAATGTACTTCATCATAATAAAGATAGGCTTTGTTCATAAATAATGGTGTATGATCAACAAATAGAAAGTTGTGTTTCTTACAAAGTTGTTGAAGTCTTCTATTTACCTCTGTAATGACTGGTAGAGTAACTTTGATCTGTTTCATCGGTAGTACAGACGATATGATCAGTTTAGATGATTGATATTTATCCTTCATTGTTGTAGTTAGGTCTTTGTAGTCCTCTAATATTTTGTCTGCAGTGTGGCCATCAGATATGTCACAATAGTGCATCTTTTAATTGTGGTGACAAGTTAAAGGGAAATAAGCCTGGAAAAAATTATATTTTATTTTTGAAAGCTTATGATAAAGCTGAATTATGTCCGGTCAGGACTTTGAAACATTATTTACTCCGAACAAGAGAACTCAGGAAAGATAGCCAATTATTTATTTCTTTTATGAATTATAAAGGAGTCTCTACTAGCACTATTGCTAGATGGCTAAAAAATGTACTCAATCTTTCGGGTATTGATAGTCAAGTGTTTAAAGCACATTCTTTCCGTAGTGCTTCTTCATCAGCTGCTGCCAAAGCTGGCTGTAAATTAAAAGATATCTTGAAGACTGCTAATTGGTCCTCTTCTAAAAATTTTAAAAAATTTTATCTCAGAGATATTGAAAATAAAGAATTTAAAGAGTCTGATAATACATTTCAAAATTTTGTTTTAAATGAGAAATAATGTTGTACTATTATGACTATATATGTAATGTATAATTCATTTTGATATCATATTTCATAATATGTTATTACATGTATCTGTTGGTTATTAAAGCCATTGTTATAGAATAAAGATTCTATTTTCAGACATAATATATCTTTTATGTTGTCTATACTTTAAACATGCTTGTATATGAGAGCCGTAGGCCACTGAAAATAATGGTCCCCCATCCAAGCTTTATGTGAAGGATGGGGGTCATTATTGGAAGATGGCCGGAGGCCGAAATATACAAGCACCCACCCTGTTTCATATTTATAAAGTATAAGTTTTTTCCCCTCCCAAGAATATATTTGATGATATATTCTAGTATAAATGAATTTTATGTATATATCTGTAATATACTTGGATATTTACTGGATTTGATATTCATCAACATGATAGTTTCATGTTTACACATACTTGCAATGTCAAAAAGGAGTAAACATTATCTTGATTTATATTTAGTGGTATCTTGTGTACATCATGGTATTAATTGATTTGTATCCCAAACCCTTTTGTATTTAACCTTCAATTTTCCTTATGATGGAAAGCTATACACAACAAGATAGATAGACAACATAAAATTTCTTTAAAGATATGAAGGAGAGCACGTGGCGACTGTGTATTTATGCAGTACTTAGTCACGTGATTAAAGTTCAAGTTTATGAACTTTAAAAGGCGATTATGATTGGATCACTGAAGTGATATGCTTGTATATTTCGGCCTCCGGCCATCTTCCAATAATGACCCCCATCCTTCACATAAAGCTTGGATGGGGGACCATTTTCTATTCTCTCTCAACTGCTTCAGGATGTTTTTACTTGATGTCTAGTATAAAACAAGTATTATTACTTAGTTAAATGTTCAATTTTGTTCGATTGTTTTGACATTAACAGATCAATGTTGCTCTCAACTCTGTGATAAAGCTATTTTTAAGTCAATAATATATTCCTGCAGGATTTTTCAAATGTGTGTTAATATGTTTTAAATTCTATTGTGAGATATTTCTATCTCAGTTGTTCATTGTATGATATTTTGATGCAAATCATATAGACTGGATCTAAAAATGTTCTCTTTGAAACAGGGAAATGGCATTTTGTAGACTCTTTCATTGGAAAGTTGATTCCATGAAATTCTTTCTAAAGAGCTATAATGTTATTCAATAGTTCAGATATTGTAAGTTACTGCATAGAAGGACCTCTGGAATGGTACTAAGTATTTTTATTCCTAATACAATCTACGAAATTAGGCTATGAAAGTGGTTGCCCAAACAGGTCATTTAGCAGCCAGCATTTTTTCTTGTTTGTGGAAATTTGGTTGCTCAAAAGAAGTGTTTGGTTGCCCAAACTAGAAATTGGTTGTGCTGGACAACTGGACACCCACTAGTTTCGTGGACTGCCAGTTACAAAGGTGTAATGAGTTATTTTCAAATTTTTGCTCATGGCTGGGTGAGTCATGATCTTTGAGCATAAAGTTTCCTTTCTCTGTCATGTATACTCTCTCTGATATTGTTGTCTTTCATTCTCAGAGTTTTGATTCTTGCTGTTTTATAAAGGGCTCCTGATTGCAACATTTCTAAGTAATTTCCTGGAGCTTTTAAAGAAACTATCACGTCATTACGGTTGCAGTTTTGTCCAGAAAAGTAATTTAATCTGTGAACTTATTTATTAAATCAATAAAGTTGAGAGTTTCTTTTGTGAAGATTTGTTTCTGTTGGTTTTTGCTGAGAAAATATTTTATGATTTATTTTTGTAATTTTGACAGTTACAACATCGTAAAACGTCCGCAGTATAAAAGATGACGCTTCAGTTTTTCTACGTTTTTGCCAAAGTCTTAAGTTGTTTCGGCTTTTAAATCAAACTTTAACATGACAGGCTCTTCTCCGAGTCTCATAAAAGACTTAAATCAGAGAGTCTGTATTAGCATATGAAATGATATGCTGTCAGAAAATCCTTAAAAATTGGCATTGAGTTGTCCAAGTATAAATCAAATTAATAAGCCAGTTTTTTCAGATAGTGGTCTTTTAATCGTAAGAACTATGACTTTATGTTTGTTTTAATATTGGACTCTGGGGCTGTCAAATAAATTTAGACTTTTCCTTATTTTTTGTGGCTTTGTTTAGGGAGAAATTGTTTCGTAATTGAAGGGAATACACTGTTATTATGTCCTTCTCTAATTAAATTTTATTGGATTGGGGTCAGAATTAATTTTACTCCTTTTTCTTTAACGTTTGCATTGTAATGTTAAATCAACATTATTTCCTTGCTTCCTGTAAACAGATTATTGAGAACTATCCAAGCTGTTGTGATTGTTTCCAATTTCTGACTTGGCTCAGTTAATATGAAATGAGTTATGCCTCAGTCCCATACAATCGTGGCTTGTTGCGGACCCGTACGTGCAGACAGCTGTAGGCCGTGGGAAGCCTTGTGTATTAAGGTGACGGTACGCAGATGGCACAAAACATCACACCCGTACGGAGCCATAGCTGGAATATATGCAAGTTTAATCCATACTCGGCCACGATTTTGACTTTAAAACTGATACGTGTATCCATGGCTTATCTCACAGACCCTGGTAAAAACCTAACAGTCGGTACAGGTACGCAAGAGGTCGTTCGAGTCCTTGCTCAGCTTGATCGCACGGCGCCTGTACGCCCGTGCCCTCGTGGTCATTTTTATGTTTATGGGACTGCAGCATTATTGCTAACCATATTTGTACTAGATAGAAGACTGCAAACATTAACTACAATGTGTTAACATTATGTCTGAGTTCAAATCACTAGGAGAATCCTGGGCGTTGCCGAGTTCATTAAGGTCAACATGTAAAGTTGAAGAAAATTACCATTTTTATGTTTATCTTTAATGTTGGACATTTTTCATCTTAGCTTTTATTGTATTTATATATTACTCCATTGATACCAGACATTTTTGTCTCCATAATATCAATGTAAGCACATTTAATATTTTTATGTGTAATTCTAATGTATCCACAAATCCTTTTTTATGTAAAAAATGGCAAAATGGTAAATACTGTTTATAACTGTATGAAAAGAATTTGTTAACAGACGAGTATTCAAACTTGCGATCAAAGGTTGTGCAAAATCACGACAACCCTGTGATCCATTGATGGGGCCATCATTATGTAGGGCAAAGGTGCTTAATGCGGTTATAAATCTACCATATCGCTATCCAAAATCGTAGACGTTTTGTTGCATAATACATTTATTGTACTATAATATTCGCCCATATACCGCTATGTTTGACTTCAATGTGAAGATGTATTTAAAAAGTATTGTTAAAACATATTACTGGTTCAAATACTCATTTTCATTGGAAAACCCTTCTTTATATTGGCTGTCAACCGATCATGCATTATAAATTATTATTTTTTCGGCTTTTTGAAATTTGATCCGACGATATAATTTTGACATGGTTAATTCCAATAAAAACGTCCATGAAAAATGTGCAGTATCGTAATTTACTGTCTATGAATTACTTTTCAATTCATTTATTTAAAGATGTTATCTGTTATTCATCGCTCAATTTTGTAGGTTTTTTGCATGTCAAGCTTTTATCGAGTCATTCCGATATTCAGTTGATTTACAACCTAATCTGGTTATATTTATTTGGTGTACCATTTGCATATAAAATGCACAAATCAACCCTGCATCATTGATGCATATACTTGGGACGATTCATTCTGACATTTTCAGGTTCTGAAAGTGATGTTGAAATACTCCTGGCTGCATCACTTCAGTAATGGTCGCTTTGGTTTTTTTGTCTTTTTTTGTTTGTTTTTTTTAATTAACCTGAATGTTGCTAGCTGTCACAGTTTTAACATTTTGTGACGGAAAGAAATTGCAAAACATATAATTTTACTTTTGTTTTTAAAATGTATGTCATTTGGATATGTGTACTTTTCCCAGTGTATGCCAAAAATGTGTCAAATTTGCATGTTAGACTAGACAGTTGTTTCCATAGTGACAAAATGTTGAAATTTAAATTTTTCTCTCATTTGTTTTTGTTGTTTTAAGAAAAAATGTATATTATATATTACATAACAAATATTTATGGGAAGAGAATTTCAGGCGCTATATAAGTTCCTGGGGGCTTGAAGATTTTTAAATTTTCAACTTTCAGGAGACATAAAGATGCTACATTTATGTTATGATGTTAAATTTTAGACAATGTAGCCTAAAACAAAATATTGAAATTTCTTCAATTTTCCAAGTATGCGCCTAAATTGTAACTAATATTTTGAATTCCCTAAATACTATTAATGTAGGGATTCAAAGTTTAATACAAGCTGAATATGAATGTGTTTTTTGTTTAATTTCATTGTGTCAAAATAGTTAAAAACCTTTACATACCATATATACTGTACATACATTCAAAATCATAAGCAGTCAGCATGATTAGGGACTGTGCCGGCCGCCTGCGTTCACAATTCTCATTTTTATTGCAGATCAGTTTATTGAGGTCTCAATAATATTCATTACACATAATAGGGGCAGATTTACTTTCTGGTATATTCATATACATGTATTTTCAAAGAGAAGTTAAGGTTTGGATACCTTATAAAATCAAAGTGCTGAAAGCATCTCTATAACTATACTACATTGTATCACTGTTCATAATCACTGTAACAATCAAGCTATTATCTCAACATGAAGTCACTGTTAGATGTATAATATACTTGGTTTTAATGGTCATAAAACATTGGTTTTATAGATGTTTTCAAATCTAATTAAAGAGCTCAAAACATTTGGTTGGATTTATCTTCATAATGCATGAGTGTTACCTCTCTCTGACTGTGAATTGTGAGGTTTGTAAAGATCCCCAATGAAATGATCAGAATTATATACAAAATTTATGATATGAAATCCTTAGAATATGAAATTCATGACATTTTCCCTGCCTAATATAACACTTTTAAATCTGAAAGAATTGTTTTTGCTTGAAATGTCCTGCAAATTGTTTTTGCTAGAAATGTCCTGCAAAACACTTACGGAACTCCTTGCATAACTGATGTGGCCCTTTCCTATAATGATGATAAAAACAGTCAAGAAGGTATTTTGAGAATGTAAAAATGTTACATTTACACAATAACACTGTCAATACATGTAATTTGAGGATCTCAGGGCCCTGTTGACTTGTTGCCCTGAATTAATGGTTCTACTCTGCATGTTGCCATCTTTAAGTTCTTTTCTCTATATAGTATTGTCTCCACATTAAGAAAGGTCACTGCATGACATCAGTTGATGATGTAAAATGTTTATTTCTAGTGTGTCAAATGTTACAATAGTTTAGCAAGGTTACCTCTGATGTTATTTTGCTCTAGGTCAATGTTACATAGTACCTGAAAATCTTATTTTGACATTTTTTGTCCCAATCTTTTTTACACTATAAATTAATTCCTTAAAATGGTCACTGCTTGACTTTAGCCACTTAATGAAATTTTGTGAATAATTGTAACTCCTAAGGTATTTTTGCTCAATGTCCAGACATTTTATGGTCACTGTTATCTTTATATCAATTGACTATTGACTTTTTACCTCATGGACAGGTTTTGTTCATAAATGTCATTATTTTCAAATGATTACATTTCTATTAGAGTTTTTAATTCACAGTGATTTATTGACCGTCCTTAGTTGTATTATGAACGTTCCTCATGATCAGGACATTTTTCATTATGTGGGGAAGGGACCTGGGGGCCTTACTTTATGTAGAACTTGTAGGGAAATTTGATCTCAATTTCAAATATCAATTCTGGAATGAAAAATCAAAATTAAACTCCAAATTTAAGGAAGTCTGCTTGTGATTTCAAAGAAATTTCAGAAGGGATTTTTGGGCACCTGTGAATGGCCCCTATTATATGAAGAAAAAGGGCCCTGATGATGGTTATATTGTGTTTACTATTTATTGAATGTTTTATGCAAGTTTAAGAATTCTAACAATAGCTGACTGCTAGTATTAGATATTTTACATCAAACATGCAATGTGCAACATCTAATCTTTACCAATAATGTCAATCATGCTGTGAATTTACCATATTTGGTTCTGTAGTCTATTGAACGAACATTCACAATAATGTTTCATTTATTTTAATCCTATTTGATCATATTAATGCAATAAACAACCCAGGTGTCTAAATATAGCTTGTTTATGTCTTTTATATTAACATGTACACATGAAACAACGAGATGTAATTATTGATATTGAATGTCGGACTACAATTTTAGTCCTTACCCAGAAACCTGACAACAACGGTGGCAGCTGCTGTCATCTAGTGAGGCGTGAAAATTTATAACATATTAAAGAAAAGGGTATTGTTTGAATGTTATTTTTTGGGGTGAGTAGGGGTCAGATATTGAATTTGACAGCTTGGGAGTTAAAATAATTCAGCAGCTTCTAAACTGGAATAGAATGATTATATGTTTATAGAAGTCTCGATTTTTGAACTTGTTTCAAATTGCTGACAACTTTTATTTCTCAACCATATCTTTGAATTTTCCTCTCATTAAAAAAGCCATGGTTAGGTATGCTGTCCACCATTAAGTAATCTAAATTGTGTTTACATGGTGTTAAACCTAGTAATAACAATAATAAGTTGGCCTTTTAACTAAGCCCTGTAAATTTTATGGGTTTTCAAGCCAATTTACTGGTGGTCCTCCGTGAAACTTTTAAATCTAATAAAAAGACAATGAAATTAAATCTTGCTATAAAGGTGATGATGATGTGATGATGATGGTGGTATATGTGTCTCCTTTAAGGTTGATATCTAGTCACACGGTATCTAATGTTCTTACAATGTAATATCACAGCTTTATAGATGTTTCTTTTACTTTTTATGATCAGAAAAGACAAGAATACTCATGCTATAAATCTTTGTAGTCTTTTTTCACGACTTTACTTTAAATGAACTTATTACCAGGCCTGATTGTATGGACAGGAAATTCTCATTGAGGTGGAAAATTGTCATTTGTATTTAAACCCTTGAACAAGTAACAGATGATCCCCCCAGATTTCGTAGCCGTGATTATAATAACAGTGGCTGATTCAGAAATTTCTACGAGAGGGGAAGGCTGCTTTAGTTTTTAGCCTGATTTTTCAACGAAAAAATATGGCTAATAGTTTGGCAAAACATGGGCAGGTGGGTGTTCAGGCGGGCGGTTGGGCGGATGGCCGGTGTCGTTAACAATTGCGTTTAAATTTTTTCTTTACCATATATTTTTGCCATTTATTTCAGATCTTTATGAAACTTCATAAAATGATAGCATACCATGTGATGAATAGAATTAGAAAGTAACCACCACTCTACCTGCCTTTCTTATGGATTATTTCCCTTTGTAATTTTTGCATTAAATCTGACTTTAATGTGGTTTCGACATTACATTTCTTGTTTTCAATGGGGTCACCAGGTCTTTACATCCAAATATTATTATTCTGAATCCAAATTATAATGATTTTTGTGCTTTTTCTTTAGCTGGGGGTTGGGGGGGTTAGGGGTAGGGCAGAACTTTCTTGACCCCTGCTTGAGCCACTGTTGTAAGTCAGTATTCTATGTGGTAGATTGTATTAATTGAGGTGAGAGTATAAATGACAGCTGGTGTCATATCATTGGTGAAGTCAAATATATTATATAGAAAAGAAGGCAAAAAATATAAATTTATGAGTTTTATTCAGCCTAAGTGTTAAGTTTCTATTTTATTATGAAATTTAAAGAACTTAAATGACAATGTTAATTAATTGATCTTACTAATTAAGACCACTCAGTTCAAGTTGCTCCATTTATTAGAAAGTGTTAAGTGTTTTAAAATAAGTATAGCTAGATCTATGACCACTTTCCCAATGGGTTAAATCCCCTGATAACCTGGGTCGGTGGCGCAGTTAGTTGCGCCCTGGGATTTGGAAAAACTTGTGTCCCGAAGGGGGTAGGGGTTCAAATCCTACTTGGGGAGGTTATACCCTTCCATGAAAATTTGACAATGTCAATTTTCTTCCGTTAATAATTTATATATGAATGAATTTCCTGCCTTGTAAAAGGGTAGGTGAGTACTCAGGTTATTGACATGGGTCCAGGAAAGCTTATCTAATGGAACTGCTGTATTATGTACAGTGTTTCAAAATTATGAATCTGTTATTCTTTTTCTTGTTGAAAATTTGATATTACTAAAGGTTTTAACATTGATTCTTAAACTAATAATACCTCAGAACTTATGGAGTAATTTTAGATATAACTTTAATTCTGTAAGTTTGGAGCATTAGAAATATCAGGAAATTAGTTAGGAATGTTAGAAATAGTAGGAAAGTATCCAGAAATTAAACCCCAAGATGCATTGTATCATAATAAAAGATCAGTTGCGTAAATAAGCTTGTATTTATTTTGTTATGTATTGTATATTAATGTCAATGAAGCGTTACTCTTATCACATTACATAACATATGGTGTTGTAACGTCTCAATTTTAATATTCCTGAAACTATGAAAATGCTCAAAGAATAATATTTTCTTCTTTTATTAATACAGGGTATTAATATAGGTTGACTTTTCCTTTATTTTTAGATTGCTTCATAGCAATATAACTTAGTACATGTACTTTTTTTGTAGTTGTATTGTTTAGATAGAAAATTGCATTAATAATATTAAGTTTCATTCTGATGCACATTCACAGACGTTACAGCTATTATGCCTATTTCTGATGCACTTGGGAACCCTTTTATCTGGTCTATGTGCAGCTGACAAATTGGCAGAATTATACCACTGGCATTGGTTCCCCGTTTACTCTTGGCGTAGTGAAGCAATTGCAGGTATATTTTTTGGGGCTTAAGGAAATAAGCAGTGCCACTGTTGGGTATTCAAGAGCTGATTTAGCCACATGACTACTGCCCTTACATTCATAGGTATTAAGTTATATATGTATTTTACTGTGTTAACTTTGAAACTTGAATGTTGTTTAGGTCTGCTTACTAAGTCATGAATGCATCATAGTCTTGTCAATTTGTCTTTGTTTACCACAGATTGTTAGTGTAAGTCTAAACTCTAACCCAACTTTGGGTTATTCAGGACAAAGAAGTCTAAAATTTCCCCCACAATTTCATTCACTCCATATTTCTGACGCCCAAAAATTTGCAGTTACGAAATCTAATTGATGGGTATGACATTGAAATAGATAGCAAATTAAATTTGACTGTCTATCTAAATGATGGACTTGTATACTCCCACCTTCACTTGTGAAGAGCTTCTTTTATTCTTCTGTTTACTTGGGAAAAAATATAAAGAATTGAATAATGAACTCTTGTCAATGATCAGCCATGTTTATTTTGTATTAGATTGCACAATCATTTTGAACTGTTTTGTGTCCAGGATAAGGATTGGTATATTATGTATTATACTTTTTAACTTGATAGACTGTGCCGATTTGAACTTACTTCTGGGCTTGACATTAAAGGTTGTCCCGATTGTTCCTGACAACCTAAATTATTTGGGTTTGGGCAGTTATTACGGTACTGCTGGCAAACATTTATATTGGACCATTGAAATATATAGCTTTTTGTCCAATGGGGAAGCCTACTTTAAATATTAATGTTGAGCTCTGTATTTTATTTACTGAGCCCTTGGCAGCACGGGAGGACACTCGGGCCCTTATAAAATATAAAATGCTTAGAAACTTTCCCTTTAGTATGAGGACTCTGTGTTTTTGAATGAGGACTTCGTGTAGGCATAGAACATTGTATAATCTTAGAAATCTTTTACTTAATCAGTGACAAAATAAAACACAACAATATTTTCATACATCAACCAATCTTTGCAGGTTAAGTGGAAAACAGTTGTAACTCAACATATATAAAGAGTGAGTTTCAACTGTTTAGCGCTAAACCCGCTCTATGTATAACATACTTGAATACTGGTAAATAAACTAGGCAAATGAACTTGTAAAACCTTTCTGACTATATCATGTGAAATAGTTTCAATGATAATAAATGACCATATGTTACATTCTGTTACATGTTTGTTTATTTATACTTATTGATAAAAGTGTTAAATAGATATGTAGATAAACAGACTGACCACTGGTCACTACTGGCCACGGTAAAGCTAAATTGACTGTTGTTTTTTGCTATGAAACCTCAGTTTATTATTCAGAAAAGTGGCAAATATAGGGAGGGATAATTTTCCATGGGAGGGAGAAGTGAGGTGGCTCTTGTTAAGAAGTGGTCATTTTAAAGAGAACACTGTCTGTAAAGAGAGGTTTCACTTTAATATTTAAAATGACCAGTGGTCTATATACATGTATGGTATGGACAGCAGCTGTTGACCATTGACTTTATGTTATCATTATTATTATGTAACTGCTTGCATTGTGTTACTGCCTGATAAATGATAATATGATGGTCATTGTTGATGGTCAGTGTTGATGGTCAGTTATGATGGTGGTCAGTCTGTCTGTGCAAGTCCTAATGTTTGGTAATATCACATCAGACACCGAAAAGGTCTATTGTATTTTCGTCACTTTGTTTGTTTTTAGTATCTCCTCATTTAATAACAATGTTACCAATCCATGCAGTTTAAGATATTATTAATATTTGAATTAAGTGTGAACTCTAAAACTAATTGAAGGTCTTTTACTGGTTCTAAACTTATATATTCTGTTTCAAGAATGATGCACTTCGAATCTCTTTAATCTAAACTTTAACTAAACTCATAGTTTGCCAACTAGCTGTTTGAATCAAAATAAGACTACTTTGTGCTGCACTATATTTTTTCCAACTGTAGATCTAAGGAATTTTGTTTGTTGATCGATTTCATTTACATTTGCACTTTAGAATGTAGTCATTATCGTGAACCATTCAAGCCTGAATGCAGATATAAGACAAGATATGTATGTTACAAATCTGTAACTGTACCTTCCATTTATCTTGCCAGAACACTTATTAACATATACATATATAGTTTTGTTTTTCATTATAAATTAACTATAATGACCTACGATTGCTATGACATCTCAAGAATTAATGTCACCTCGTAACATAACTCTCAAACCCCGACTATGTTGACACTAAATGAGAGACGAATAACCCAATTGTTGTTTACATGTTACGATTATCATTTTTCCATGTCGGTTTCGCGACAACAAATTGTTACACCACTAAATGTCAGTGCGATATATCATAATTGACTAGCATCTTCGCCTTTGGACTTTTCGTGGGCCGTTAAATTTACACCTTTTGATGTGAGGAAATATGCAAGCAAATTTTATGCAGATTTTGCTCGTAAATGTCATGTCTCGGTGGACGTTAACATTTTTTTTTATCCAAGATGTTTTTTTTGTTAGACAATGAAGTGTCAAATATTCAGAGGGAGAAGGGAGATTTTCAATTTTCATATTTTCATGGCATGCAGTTTAGTGGGTCGGTATAAATGTGTGCGTGAACCAATCTATTTTTTCTCTAAACTCATGGGATTTTTTTCAAATTTTTTTGTTGAATAAAAATGAGGGGCCTTTGTTTCGGGGATGAACTTTAGTTATATAATAATGACATAGTATTTTTTAACGAACACATGATATATGACATGTACTAGTTGTAATTTGAATCTGTTCTCTTGATTTTAGTATTTTGACCTTTTGGCTAATTTCAAAGTCCCCTAAAACACAGCCCTTTAATTGTTATGGAATAAAAATTACACTCAAGCAATTAAGCTCTGATTCATCTGTGACATTTAGGGAGTTGTTAAAACTTCTCTCTAATCTTTTGTTTTTATGGAAGTCTTGTTTGTTGAAAAGAGAAAACTACAAAATTTGTTACTGTGATATTTATTTTCTCTGTGATTTTAATTTCACACGACATTGTTTCAGTGATTATAGGCATCAGTGACTACTTTGAACTGGGCAAATTTAACAAATTTGACAAAGGGTTCTTGGGTGCATGAACCCGCCATTTTCACAGTTGCACTATACAAACTGCAGTGCAACTAAATTATTGCACTGCATTATAATGTTATGTAATTCTTATGAGTAATTTAGGGTTACATATGAATGATGAATGGCCGTTTGATATAATCCGAAGTTTGAACTAATGTGATGTCGATGCAAATATACGTTTTGAATCCTTTTGTAGCGCAAGTAAAATTTCCATCATTTAGGATTTAACTTACCTATTGGCACGATTATATCTTGCTTATAACTTTGAGCCAGTTTTTAAAAATAGTGGATTCTTTCCTCTCAATTTGAACTGTACCATGTTCGGTGCTTTTAACAGTTATTGTTAGAACCTGAGTTCAAGGATTCACTGGTGCAAAAAGTAACTTTGAACCAAGTGAATAAATATAAGTAAACACAGATTTAAATGTTGTGATGTCACAATAAATATGTATTTATTGTCATGTGAATGTATTTAACAGTATAATTATGTATATATTATAATATTTATAAGTATATTTAGACAAGTTAAAGGTTCCTAAATCTTCTGATGAATTAAACATCCCTTTTATGTTGACTATACTGTACAACAAGTGCATTTCAAATTGGTAATAATTTTTCATTTTTACCCAAAATCTTTTTAAATACACATTTGCTTAAATGTTTTAGTATCATAATGTACATTTCTTTTATTTAATGAATTTTATGCACTTTACTTTAAACATTTTCATTTTTGTATAGATTTGTATTGTAAAAAGAGCTTGCCCGGCTAGCTCAGTCGGCAGCACACGCATTGACTGATTTAGGGGTCGTGGGTTCGATTTCTTGGCAGTACATACCATCTTGGAGCTTGGTCAATGGTCATGAAATAATTTATGTGGCCATTATTCCTCCTACCACTGAAATTAGGCAGGTCAGTCCAATGTGTCCATGTGAAAAGTGGAAATTTTAAATGCACACAAAGATGTTAAGATATACAGTAATGTACCAGACCACCAACCTTGCTATCAGTAAAATGTCTCTAAAATATTCTAAACTATTTAAAACTGTACAAAGTTTTTGTTGTTTGCATATCATGAAATAAAATGTGACGATAAGCCTGTGGGACCAGATAATACAAGTACAATAAAAACCCTCAAGATTTCTGCAGATATAGTCTTTATTTTAGTAACATTCTCCTTGTGAATATATTATACAATGGTGTAACATTGTATTTCTATATACCGCAAGCTTAGCGCAGAAAGGTTGTAACTCATGTTAAAACAAGAGTGTCAGTTACAACCATTGTGCACTAAGCCCACGATAATGCTTTCCCATCTTACTATGTTTTACTTGTAGTAGACTATAATAATAATAATAATAATAATAATAATAATAATAACTCTAGAGTTAAACATAAATTGACCCTGTTTTTAAAATGTTTTTTATGATTATAATATACTTTACAACATTCTATTTTAGACTCCTACTACATCAGGTCATCAGAAGATTTAGTTACTTCTTTACTGGCTTTTACAAGTAATTCCTACAAATACATTGTAATTTTAAGACAATGCCGAATTTAGTGAAAGACATGAGGAAGGCTTGATTCATTTTGTTTTGCTGGTATGGAGCTTAAACTCGTGCAGTATGCATTGTTGAATACTTATCTATGATCCATTATTCAACCAGTAGAGTCCTCTAAACATTGAAAATGTCTACTTTGAAAATTGTCTTTCTGTTATTATAATTATCTATCACAGAAAGTATTATAATTAGACAATTTTATTGTAAAACAGAACTTGACAACAAAATGCATCATTTAATGTCATTGTTGCTATGGACACAACACTTTCATGCATCTTGCTTGAACAATATATTCATTCTTAAACTACAACAACACGTTCAAAGCTTGATGAAGCTATTTGCATTTTTGGCATGAACGACCAGGTTTTAAAATGATATCAAACATTTGAAAGGGCTCATAAATCATATTCAAATTGAGGTCGTCAAAATAGAATGACACTAAAGCCAAGTTATTACCTACTCAAGCATCTAGCGAGGGAGAATTTTTGTGTGCAATATATTTTTATGGTCATTTACGTTTAACGAGACGCTATAAAATAAACTTTTTTGTGTTTTAATGATGCATGGTTAAAGAATCACCCAAGATGGTAAAATGATGGCATTTTCAAGACCATGATTTCTATAGGCATGCTGCGTCTGCTCTTAAAAATCTGGGCATGTATTTTTAATCAATATTTTAAAACATGTCAGTCAAAACCCAAATTTTGCCTGTAAAAAAATGTATGACCTTTGGTCAAAGTAATACCAAAGGGGAAAAGTTGTTGCACTTTTTATTAATTTTTAATTTTTGACCTTGTCTAATTATCGAAGGGACTAGCTGATATTATCATTGGGGAGCAGTTATTATGTTTATCTAAATTCACTTGATATGGTTTGAACGAAGACATGACATTTCATTTCGTCTCTTTGATCTTTAAGGTTATTATCTTGAATAACTTAACTAATGATGCTGGTTTTATGAATTTATTTCTCTTATTAAATAGGTAGTCTGTGTTTAATGTTTGAATTATATGTATATCTTTCTATTTAAGGTCACGTTTTAAATGTTCTATATACATATAATAGGTGTCATAATGTTTGATGGGGAGAAGTTTTTATTCTTATGGGGAGAAATTATTATTCGTTTGATGTTCAAACTGCTTTGAATAATTTATGCGGAAATAATTTTGAAGTAGATCTTAATGTCTTAACTTTATGAACTTTGAACTTGGTTCAATATAAATCAATGATGAAAATATTGTCAAACATAAAAAACAATATACGACAAGCCACTTGCTTAAATCGACTGTAAATAATACTTAAATTTAGTTGATTTTATGAAATTACGTTTCAACTGAGCTCATTCTCACAAAAACGTTTGCCATTTAGTCTTGATTTATTGTTATGATACTTCGATATGTGCGGATTAGTAATTTTTAATAAATTTGTCCAAAAAAACACTTAGATGCTCCAGTATTGATATGTAGGCCTGCAGTACCCACCTGAAGTTTGGAGGCAAAGGGAATTTTTTTTTTTTAAATATCATTAATTGTTTTGGGTAGAACCACTATTTCTAATACATTTAATATGGTTGATGATTAAATGAAAACAATATTCTTGAATGCATCACACTTATAAGATTCAGCATCTGATATCCCAAAGCCTCCAAAACCAAATTCAATGTTACTCTTTTCTATAACATAGATTTCAAGCTAGTCTTTGGTAGTCTCAACTACAAATAGTACCATAAAAAAGTCAAAGTTAAAAAGCATTTCAAAATAAATGGTAATCAAATTTTTGATAAAACCTATGTAGAAGTCTTACTTAAGTGAAAATGTCTCCAAACTTTCGGTGGGTACTAATGTATAAAATACTTACTCAAACTTAGACATCAGATTTTTTCAACAAATTGCGTATATTGCCAAATTGCCGTAAAAAAATCCTTGTTTGTATAATAAAACTAAATTTGTACCTTTTAAATATCATAAGTTGATAAAAGTATTAAGACTTAAATTTTTTGAATGTCATCATTTTGAAATTTGATATTTTACATGATAATATTCGACTAATAATAAAGTTATATATGTCAAACAATGTTGTCAAGTTGAACCAATACTTGTATGATTGAAGCGATTACTTGTCAAACATTCACATATCATGATGTTTGCAATATGTAGTATCATTTTCATGAGAGAGATTTGAATATTTTATCAATTTTATTTGTATTAGAAATTGAATCAATCTTGAGTTTTAAAATATTATGAATGGATGGGATGAGCAAATGACTGATAATGGGCAAAAAATCGTTGGGAATCATTTCAGTTAATGTATGGCTAAGATTTAGGAGGCCGTTGCCGTGCTTTTTACAAGAAAAATCTTGTGGTAAAAATTATTGTAAGTCAAATGCCAGAAACATTCATAATAAGGTCATTTTTAGCCAATTGATTCCAAATATCATTGAATTATATGTATGTAGAATAATGTCTACATTTGAATATCATATCAAAGTTATGGTTATCTATCTGACTGCAAAATTTATGAAATTGACTTACGATGTCACTTATCGTAAGATTTTTTGGGAAAAGGTGCATTACCTCACAAGACAAAGGCCTGACAAGGGCTGTTATGATACATAATAAAGTTTGTAGACTATAATTTTATATTTCGTAATGATTGGGTATTAATTTTTCAATTTTGAAGAGTCTGTCTAAAAATACTCGGGGCTGCGTTAGTGTCATCATTGTTAGTCAATATCTAAGTCCAGAACCGTTTTACAACAGTATATAATGAAGTCATTTCTGTTATAATTTACTCAAGATATAATATATCCGGAGTCGTATATTACCTAAGTAATATATTACCCGAGTCATATATTAAATTCTCATCTGTCACTAAATCTTTAGATTTTCATTCATCATTCTATATTTGACATTGTATTTTTTTAAATATTTTGTTTGGATGTCATATTGCAAAGATATAATCATTTCAACGCTGATAAACTTATGCACCTTACAAAATGAAGTGACTTGACGACTTTGACGGATAACTCAACATTGTACTATCTATGCGCTGTTTTCAATGAAATTTACACGATTTTGCTTTTCAATGCAGTATTATAGTACGAACAGTAAAACTCTGTTGGGTAATTCTTTGATATGAGTTGGTGACACTTGCCTGGTTATTTATGAGTTATCATTGGATGATATCAGTGACTGCAACCTTGTGGCGCAAAGTTTTGTTTACCCACGACCTGAATTTATATTGACAGTCTATAAGGAACTCAATTTTGTCATGACTTTTGACCCTGACCTGTCTATCATTTTTCTTCAAGTTCAATGAACATATTCACGTTTAGAGATTATTTTTTTACCAAAATAGGAATCTACTCTATTATTAAATGATTTACTGGTACAATTTCCTTATATGAGCAAAATCTGTTCTTTGTGCATTTTGAAATGTTCGTCAGCAGTATATAGTCTAAATTATATCTGATATATCCAAAATTACAATCAAGTTGATCAAATTGAGCCTTGGTTCATATTAAAGGTTAATTTTTTACGATTATTTATTTTGACGCTACATTGGTCGAGCCAGTCAGATAATGGCGTGTTTAGTTTAACTGTCATAACGTCTCACTGTTGATATCAGCATGTTTCCACCCATGATTGACAGCTGAATAGGGTAGTGGTTATACTATGATTAAAGAATAACTTTTAGGGGGCAAGATTACAGTTCATTGCTTGAGTTTATTTACTCGCTATGTCATATGATAATAAACAAGAGAAGTCATTTAGGTCGTGTGAATTCAAAGCCTTTGTATAAAAAAACATCTTCAATTTTACCGCAAAATCTTCTATTTTAATCATCAATTTTAAATGGTGTCTTGAGTCATTCATTTGTCTGAAATTGCTTAATGCATGAACATGTTATATTCTTTAAAATATCACCTGCACACTAGCAGTTTTCTTGTCTTTAAAATGCTCTCATTCAGGAGCAAGTTTCTATAAAATTGCTGAAAATGATATTTTTGACCTCTTTCTGAAGCATTTTTACAATTTTATTGTGTGATTAAATTACAATTTTTAATTGACATGCTTTATTTTTAGAATGTGTATAAACAAAACATGTTTTAATCAGGTTTGTTATTATTTAAATTAAAGTACAGTCATTTGAATGGATAGTGGTCCAGGCAACAGATGGTCATGTCATGAACTTAGACTCATTTATGTTGACATATGTCAGAACCAATCATTGGCCAAGACAGGTTGTAACAGCTGATTTGATTGGCTGATAGAAATGAAATAGACTGGTTCTCGTGTTTGGTGTCCAATGGTCTGGAATTGATAAGAAATCTATCAGAGGGGTGCCAGTCTGTTTTCTTTCTGTTTAATTTGCTTAGAAATCTGAAGATAGAAGTATAAGTAACCCAAAGAACCACACAAAGGGGGAAATTCTTCAGTTGATTGACAGTTTTTCCACATCAAAACACACAATGTAATGAGACTGGATATCAGTTTCAATATGTTTATTTTTTCATGAAATTCAAATTCTGGGATCAAGGGATCAGTCTAGCAGGGCAAATAATCAATTTTTACAAAAAACAAAAAAAAATCTAGTCCGCTTGTTGGTGACTACTGTGTGTGTGGCAGAATATTTTTCAACGAAAATTCCGTGTTAAAATTTAAATATGTAAATTTTATTCTTTGTTTTTTTGTTTATATTAAAGTGTATCATAATGTATACAGTATGCACACTTTTATACATCTTAAATGTATACAAAAGTTTGAATTTGCATTTAAATGTCTGACATAATGTTCAAGCGTTAGTTAAAACTTGACACAAAACGTAAACATTAGGAAGTTTAATTGACAACTCCTCTGTTATTTTAACGTGAAAGCCTGACGTGAATTAGACTTTAACTGACTCGATTTTATGTAAAAGTTTTCAAAAATGTCTGGGCATTACGGAGAAATCTTGCACATTTTTGAATACATTATCTACATCCTAGATAAATAAGTATCAAATATTTGACACATTGAAATTTGCCTGCATAATGAAATCATTGTATAAACTGTACGAATGGTTGAAGAAATCAGTTTGTTTGTTGAAAATTTTCTGTAGATTTGAGTTGAAAGCTTGACTATTTTATGGTCATTACTGTTGGTTTCTAAGGACACAGAACTTTTGTGATGGTCTCCTTTTAAAACCTTACTATATTTTTTTCCATTGGTTCAAAGTACATTGGTACATTGGTTCGACTTATAATACAAATATGACTATATTTTCTTACATTGGTCCTACTTTTTTGTCATCTCATTAATTTTTCCTATTATATAATTAACAGTTAAATTACTTTATTATAAACAGTTTAAATTCCATTATGTTAATTATTTTAGACAACTTTATGCATACCTGAATGTAGCGTTAATTAAAACCGACAAAATGAATTAACGTTTTGTATTGTAATTCAAGTGTCGAGACAAGTGGGTGGGTAAAGAATATGCAATGGTATTAATTTCATTAAGAACACGCCTCCCTGCGGATTAGCTAAATACCTCAAATAAAATCTCAATTGTGTACAAAGTTTCATATTTTTAAAAATATCTTAAAGGAGTACAATTTGATATTCATTTAATCGCATAATGAGAAAAATTTCAAATTTCTTTTTAAAACTTACGATGAGTTGCCACAAGTTTAAAAAATGATATTGAACGTTTTTAGATACAATTTCATGTTTGAATAAAAAAATTAAATACATATAAAAAAAGAATGATTTGTATATTAAGTGTGTAAACTTTGTTTCTTTATGTTTCTTAAAGCGTATAAACAAGTTTTTGATGTTTTGAAATGTTTTCATGGTATGTTTATTTGTTTATGTCACGAACCTATGTAATGACGCTTTCAACTGTTTCACTCACGTCAGTTTTAGGTCATAGCCACCCAAATTTATTATCAATATAACTTTATAAATATTCAGGTTTGATAACATTTAATGACATTCAGCCTTTATCATAATTACGTTAAAGAAGCTGTTATGCGTTCTAAGGTGACTTTAAGTCATCGATTAAAGGACCTATCTAATGCCGTAATGCTAACAGCTTGAACCGAAAGCAGCTGAGGCATCCTGGGTAATATTTAATCCTCGCATTGATGATGGATCGTAAATTAGTTACTCACAGTTGGCTAGTTTTATGAAATTTGCTCATCTGTAAAATGGTTTCATAATTGTGTGTACTTTTTGCCATTTGACTTAAATCTTGCATAAACAGTTGATGAAAGGAGCTTTTTACTTCTTTACATATATTTAAGAGTTATTACTCTTTGGTATTTGTTGTCTATTTTGTTAAAATACTCCAAAAATGTTATGAAAATGAAATTTCTGATTTTAACTTAAACAATTATAAAAGTTTGTTTTTATTGACAGGTCTTTAAGGGCTTAAACATTCAGTTTTCTTCTGTCTTTGTTGCCTTAATTGGAATCTTGGTTCAATTCCTGTTTGAAGAGAGCAATTCCCATCTGTGAAAATTTGACAATTAGTTTATTTTCTCGGTAACGTTGAGGTTTTCAGCTCCTTATGGTATCAGGTAGGGTGAATTCTGATGTATGAGTAGTCCAATACAAATGATTTATAGGTGATCTGATTTTTTGCAAAAACCAGGTGCCTTAAAACATGTTCAACAGCAGTGTAAGATAAAAATTACAAAAAGACATCATTGGAATTATCCATAATGATGTTAAAACAGTAGGTTTTATGATAGACAAAAATGAGAAGATTTCTCAGAAGAAAATGTCAAGTACTAAAACTGACACATATAGCTTTCTGCTTGTTTAGTTTTAACTATGTTTTCAATTACTGTGTGACATTTTTATGTACAATGTACGGTTTTTACTGTAAAATGCATTTTTAAACTAAGACATGCTATCCTCACAAATACTGCCTATAAAGTTTGTATTACAATAACAAAATATAATGTCTTTGCCTGTTTCTCATGGGCATATTTTTAGACTGCTCAGGTCTTGTATAGTTTGTTTTTTCTCAAGTGACAAAGCATGAATATTATCAAAGTACCTCTGGTTCTTAGTTAAACACTCATGATATTGTGCTCGTGTATTGATTTTTGTGAAATTGTTCAAACTTTGACAAAAAATTAATAAAAAATGAACTCATAAGTACATTATTATGTTTTGACAGATCATACAAATTGCCTGTAGCAAGATGCTGCAAGAATTCTACAGTTATTAAGCCGCATTATTGAGGTTATTTTATGATGTCATATGTGTGTTTGTGTGCTTGATTGCTCCGTTACCAATGTACGGAACATTGAATCAAGCAGCACTATTAGTGTTTAAAGTACCTGACCAAACTTCATAAAGTGAAAAATTTAATTTTATAATTTTTCTCTTATTGTAATTTAGTGTCTAAATGTTTTAGTCTCTTCATTACAGCTAAAACTACAGATGTCATGATCCCATCAACAGAAAAGCCATTGTTACACAATGCTACATTATGTACGTTTTCTGGATTATCTCCCCCTTTTGTGTTTTCTAAGTCACCACAAGTTATTGCCCTTTTCTGAACAATCACAAATCCTGTTATCTCATCTCTCTCTCTCATAACAGTATCAATGTCTTATAACATTTTTTCACAAATTCCATGTCTGTGTTTTCACCACCGTGTTAAATAATGTCACTACTGAATTATGAAACAACCCCCACAAAAACAGTAGTTTATGTTTTTACTAAACATGGTTGCTATGGCAACAATATTTAATATTTCTTGGGTATCACATAAATAGTCATACTCCTACTAAAATTTGTTGCTATAGCAACACTGTTAATAATGTTTTTCCTCACAAAAAGCTGAACTTATTCTTACTAAATTTGGTTGGTATGACAACCAACTGAAAATATTTCTCAGTAAATCATTTTTATAGAGCTCTAGTATGATCACCATATGTGTACTTCTACAATGCCTTTTTTATAAAATTCTTTTTTTTTCTACTTTTTTTTACTGGCCGGTTTAACGCAGTGTCAACATAATTCAGATTATTTTACGGAGTCCAGCGCACCTAACCTAGCCTTTCTGGACCCTTGTCTATTACCAGTACTCACCTACCCTTCCACAAGGCTGGAAACTTCTCTATATTATCTAATCAATGGAGGAAAATTGACATTATTGTCAAATTTTCATGGAAGGGTATAACCTCTCCAGGTGGGATTTGAACCCTTACCCCCTTCAAGACACGATATTCCAAATCCTGGCGCACTACCAACTGCGCTATCGACCTGGGTTTTTATAAATTTCACTTTCACTTTTTTACCATTACAAGCTAAAATTAAAGTTTATTCCTTTACACCCACTCTGTTGTCCTAGTTTAAATTTTTTGCTAACAAAGGCAATTTGTTGTACAATTTATCTACAGTGCTAATTACATGTAACTTGCGATAATTACGTGAAATCCCATCAGTCCTCAGAAAAATTACGAAAAAAAGGACCGATCAATCATGGAAAAAATTAGTATTGTGTATGGTCGAGCACGTGACACTACCATGTACTAATTATTTCTTGTAAGATAATGGACTTGAATTTCAGAGTATCATCATTTTAGTACTTTAGGATAAACCCCTAAACCCACATGTCTGTGTTTTCACCACTGTGTTAAATAATGTCACTACTGAATTATGAAACAACCCCCACAAAAACAGTAGTTTATGTTCTTACTAAACATGGTTGCTATGGCAACAATATTTAATATTTCTTGGGTATCACATAAATAGTCATACTCCTACTAAAATTTGTTGCTACACAGCTAACTATGTTTTTCCTTACAAAAACTTAACTTATTCTAACTAAATTTGGTTGCTATGACAACCAACTGAATATATTTCTCAGCAAGTCATTTTTGTAGAGCTCTAGTTTGATCACCACATGTGTACTTCTACAATGCCTTTATTATGAATTTCCATTTTTTTTACTGGGTTTATAATGCCATTGTCAACAAAATTTAGATCATTTTACGGATTCAAGCGCACCAAACCAATCTTTTCTGGACCCTTGTCTATTACCAGTACTCACCTACCCTTCTACAAGGCTGGTAACTTCTCCATATTATCTAATCAATGGAGGAAAATTGACATGATTGTCAAATTTTCATGGAATGGTATAACCTATCCACGTGGGATTCGAACCCTTACCCGCTTCAAGACACGATATTCCAAATCCTGGCGCACTACCAACTGCGCTATCGTCCTGGAGTTTTTTTAAAATTCACTTTTTTACAATTACAAGTTAAAAATTAAAGTTTATTCCTTTACACCCACTCTGTTGTCCTAGTTTAAATTTTTTGCTAACAAAGGCAATTTGTTGTACAATTTATCTACAGTGCTAATTACATGTAACTTGCGATAATTACGTGAAATCCCATCAGTCCTCAGAAAAATTACGAAAAAAAGGACCGATCAATCATGGAAAAAATTAGTATTGTGTATGGTCGAACACGTGACACTACCATGTACTAATTATTTCTTGTAAGATAATGGATTTGAATTTCGGAGTATCATCATTTTAGTACTTTAGGATAAACCCCTAGGGCTTCTTGAGTTTGTCTTTTTAAAAAAGAAGTCAGTTGTTATTTGCTGAGAGATTTTTACACGATAATGAAGTTTGGGTCGAAAAACATGCATTTTTCAAGAAATAGTCTTAGTTCGGAAATAATTTTGTTGAAATGTTTCAATATTTGATGATAAAACAATGTATTTTATTAGAAAATCATGTGTACTAATATATTTCAATACTAATTTCACAAACCATAACTTTGAATGCACTTAATGTTAAACTGTCTTTAACATAGGTATAACTTGATTTGTAAGAGTTGTCAGAGTATGCCTAGCGCAGGGTTTTATAACACAGCTGTTTATCCCACTTGTGCAAGTTTAGGGACTCTGGCTAGGATTTGCAATGGAGTTTTGGGCTATATTAGACAATATCGCATACTTTTCATAGATAAACTCTAAAAACTTGATACAGGATTGACCAGTAAAGAGTTAATGTTTATATGTTTCATTAGCCGCTGTTTATAGGCTGGCAGTCAGGCGTCCAGTGTCGTTAACAAATGCGTTAAAGTTTTTCTTTACCATATATTTCTGCCATTTATTGTCAGATCTTTATGAAACTTCATACAAAGATAACGTACCATGTGATGAACAGTATTAGAAAGTAACCACAACGCTACCTAGCTTAATTATGGATTATTTCCCTTTGCAATATTTGCGTTGAAGTTTTTAAATATGGCTTTAATGTGGTTTCCATATTACATTTCTTGTTGTATGTTGTTTTATTACCTCCCTTTTTTAATTTGATTAAACATCAGTTTTTTTTCATTTTGCATATATATATACACATGTATTTGATTTTTTGTGATTTTTCCTGTGGTATTTTGATTGTTGTTTTTTGTTTGACTTTGCTTTGATTTATGTATTTATTTGCTTTTATTATATTTATCTTTATAGCACCTGGGGGTCCAGAATATGTTGCCCTTGAACAGATGACGACAAGAAGTATGTATTAAAATATTGAAAGTAGTCCATATATAACCTTAGTACTTGATATAATATACTGAATAAAGCAATGGAACTAATTAATATATCATTGGAATTGTTTACCTCTTTTAACCATGGTGATGGATAATAATTTTAGAGTTGTGGGTGGGAAGTTTGGGGATTTGATGAAAAATTAAGGTCAATTTTGTAAAGGTGTTTACCCTTACTTTAAATTTAAATGTGGCATAATAAGCTTCACTGGAATCAAATATTTTGAACAATAAATAGTAGTTGGTTTGTTAAAAAATTGCATTATGTGGGATGTAAGGTCTTAATCTTAAACCAACTTATAATGCCCGTCTTTTTGATAAGAAGACATATAAAATTGAATTTTGGCTCTATAAATGGTCAATGGCATTGAGTGTTTTAATGAATGGTTCCAATGACTCTATTGTATGAATCCATTCATTTTGTATTGAAAACTTTAACTTTGTAATAAGATCAGTTCCTGAAAACTGTATTATCATTGGAAATAATTAACAGTCATGCTGGGGGGGGGGGAATCTTGGTTTAGGTTAATATTACATATCTGTAAATGAATGTCAGTATATTTATTGCTTTATTCCTTTTACTAATCTTTCATACATTTTGTATGAAAACATTTTGTTATGTAAACTAACAAAAAACTAACTTGATCATACATTTTGTGATGTTACTTTAGAACAAAAAATGGAACTAAAAGACTTCTAATAATAGATATGAATGTCTTTTGGTTTCATATATAAAGTTCTAATTCTTGAACAAAAGAGTTGGCTGTATCAGCTGGAACTCTTTGACAAACATATGTAATGTTATAAATATACAACTATTTTAGTATAAAAGACTTCCAGAATGATAGATGTCTTATGGATAGCACTATCTTAAAATTACATTGATATAAACATTAAGTGGAGAATTTTCTGTAATTTTCACTCAGTACGAGCATCTGTGAAGATAAGTAAAGTCTTAGGTTACATTTAAAATGGTTTTAATTACTATGAATCTCTTGAATTATGAGTTTACCTAAATGCACTTTTGCCATCAATAAATGCCAAGAATTCTTTATAGACCATATATTTTATCAGAATATATGACTTTTAAACAAACGACATCATACCTATATGATGTTACGTTATATTTGACAAATCGTGATCTTGATGATCTAATATTTCACTTGTTACATAGTAACATGGTCTCGTTTTCCTCTCATCATGAATATTAATAATTTATGAAGTCGTACATTAACAACTAAATCTGTAAAAAACACCTGTTTGTGATACCAAATGTATTTTATACAATTTTTAATTGTAAGGTATATGATAATGCATGCTATTTATTTCTACATAAACTAGATCCATGACACAAGTTATGTCATCAGCATGACACCCTTAACACTGAAGAATTGAGTTAAGTTTAAAAGCCAGGCATGAAAACAATACAAATTATCTGGCAATGTTCATAGTTATGTTCTTTGTATCAATGTTTTGCATTTTTTATTGCATACTCTATGAAGATTTATTTTTGATACAATTTTTTACAATGATTCTCCAGATTAATTTTGAAGTAAACAATAGTGCAAATTTGATAAGAATGTCACTTTAGGAAATAAATTTTGACTTCTTTTTGAAGAGCTGATAATGAGTCACTTCATCAGAAGAGATAACTTTAGATGTCAATTTTTGTCAAATTGTTTAAATTTCTTTAGAAAAGGCATGCATGAAAACTGCTTTGATACTTAAAAATACTAAATATGAGAGATCATGTTTTCTCCCTGAAGATTACCTTTCAAGGGAGATAATTTCAGTTTTTCAAAAATATTTTTTTTTAACTTTGACTATTTTAGTTTTTAAGAATAGCTGAATCATAATGACCTATGTGGTTACTGTCACCACTATCATTTTAATCTTTAACATTTATCATAATTTAGTTAACTGGTTTGTCACTTTGATACAATCACTGACATTTTTAAAATGAATTAATTCTATACAAAATAGTCCCAAAAGTGCGTTAAGAGGACTACTTTTTTCATTTTTTTTCAGTAATTTTCATTCCTTGACGAAAGATTTTAATAGAGTATGTCTACCTGATATTAGGTGCTCATTCTTTATAAAAAATGTAATGATCAGATTAAAAATTAGGGAGAAATAAATCAGCTGATCTGAAGTATGTCTTACCTTCACATAATTGACTTAATTAAACCAGTTCTTCAACGAAATTCTTGACAAGAATTAATGAGGGTGATTTGTTTTCCATCTTTTCAGAAAGTCTACGAAATTTTTTAAAATTACAAAATTTCAAAAAATAAAGTTAAGTTAGTTATACTTGTTTGATTAAATTAAAGATACTAGCATATGAACAATAATTGTGTTAGTAGAACAGCAATGATAAATGACTAGTTTCCATGTTTTTAAAAATATTTGCTCAACAATTTCACATCTTTGAATATTTTATAATAGAAATCTACAAGAAATTATTTTCACATTAATCATAGAATACTTAATTATAAGTACACGTTACCTAACTTTTCTGCTTTGAAATGACTTGGCAAAAAATTGTCTGGCACCATTTTCATTATTAATAGGAAATGTCAATACATTGTATTTGAATAAGAAAATGCTTTGTTATTGTAGACAATTTCAGCAACAATACATTAATTTAATATTGTGCAGCTAGGCTATTGTTGACTTATTCTTATAGTGTTTTATTTACTAAATGCTAGTATTGCTGAATAACCTTTAAGCAATTTTAAATTTTAAGATACATTTTTGTCAACCAAGCCATTAGGAATGCTATTTTTTCTTATGATTTGCATGTTTGATTGCTTTTACAATTTAAGCTATGAAGAGTGCTTTGCATCTAACACATTTTCAAAGTTTTTTTACCTCTAATTTGACCTTTTTTTCAATTGAAAATATTGTCATTCTATGTGTGTCACTTTCACTAATGAAACTTTCCATTTTTGTGCATCAAAATGCACTTGCATGTAGGTGAGACAATTCATCATATGCATATTTTTCCTTATTTGGAATTCTAGCATCGCTCAAGCTTACTTTTTTGCTCTATTCAAATTCTCATTCATTTCCCATTCTTTTTTCTTCATCTTGATTAAAAAACCTGTCCATTTTTGTAATTCATTGCTCTGTGTTCACTCTTTTTGTATCAAAACATGTGTGCAATGCCCAATAGGATGGGTTTGTTTCATTTCAATGTCAGATAACTATTTTTTCTGTTGACTTAGTGTGTTGCAGACTCAATGACTGGAGGCTATTTTGGTTTTTGTCAAATTTAGGAGTAACTTTATAGTTAAATACTAACCATGCTATTGAATTTGATATCTTGCAAATGAAAAGTGATTGACACTAAATTAATTAATATGATCGGGTCCAATGGGCAATGGAGGCAGACACTCATGATCTGCTTGGTTAGAAAAACATCTTTTAACCAAGTATGGTAACCAAGTAGAACATGTTCTATTAATTTTTGACCCTATTTAAGGACTTTATTGTTATTTCTCAATTGATCTATGACCTCATGACCTTTGCCATGTTTTGGAGGGAGATGTCAAAGTCTATTGTACAAATTGATTTGACCAATTGATTTTCGCACTGCATTATGGGATCATGCCTAAAGGTCATTTAGTTGGAGGATGGGTTTTACAGTATTAAAAGTTTAAACTAATATTTATATAGTCTTAGTTACAAAATAGTTGGCATATCTTCAAATTCATTTAAAACATAGTGATATTAGCAGTATTCATTTTCATTTTAAATGGATGTCCCGCTTCACATCCTACTGGTTTAGAAAAAGCATTTTCTATGATATTCATTTTCATTTTAAATGGATGTCCCGCTTCAGATCCTACTGGGTGAGAAAAAAGCACTTTCTACTATGTAGAATATAGCACCTCCTGCTGTACATAATTTGTACTAAAGTGTTCAAATAATTGTTTATCAAAATGCAGATCTTACCAAATCGTGTGTGTTCTAAAACTCATTACGTAGCCCAATATGTTGTTGGTATTTCTAATGGTACTAAAGGAAATTGGGAGATTCTGCAACAACTGTCTTCTCTATCATTTTACTTGCTATGCACTCTTCTGCTCTCCTGAAGTAATCCATGTACTTGAAAACTAATCTACAAGTTATTATTAATAAATAATTTTGTATATTTATATATCGTCACCTGAGAAGTAAAAGGTCGTAAATGCATTTTTCATAATTTTCAGGAACAGAGTTTAAAGGTTTATACCTGTTTAAAAAAATCAAAACTTAAATTCAGAGAAAACAAATATTTCTTATGTTAGATGTTATTATCTCATTTTTATATTCTAATATACAAACATACAAAATATTTAATAAATCAATCAATATCATCAATATTGTACATACGCCCTTTTTCTCCTAAACTTTTTGCTAAAGACATTAGAATGAAAAGGTCGCATATGGTAAATATGACCTTATGCCGCCAAGGGATTTCAAGTTAATAGAATAAATGTTCATTCATATAAGGTAGTATTTGACAAATACTACCCTTTCATTCTTATCAAATAGACAAAACTTGCACATGCTAAGGGTGGCATATGACACATCAGACCTTTTACCACTTACTTTTATTTAAAATCGGCACATTCACTATAAAATTAATGGAATAATTCCTTTTAAATACATTGAATATAACTGTTATTCATATATGTAGTGAGAAAAATGGGTGACAATTACTAAAATATGGCATAAACAGTCCTGTAAGCAATGGAATAAAAATATATACCTGTTTAAAAGTATCAAATGATGAATGCTTAAAGGCCATACAAGTTTTCAGGGGTAACAAAAACAAGTAAATCTGTGAGCTAATGTTC
Source organism: Mactra quadrangularis (assembly GCA_025267735.1). Taxonomy (NCBI): domain Eukaryota; kingdom Metazoa; phylum Mollusca; class Bivalvia; order Venerida; family Mactridae; genus Mactra; species Mactra quadrangularis. The sequence goes on along the minus strand of CM046311.1, from coordinate 22,203,673 downwards.
ACTAGTGATACCCCCGCAAAAATCTAAAAATATGCGACAAACAGGAAGTAGATGAGTAAGGAGCATAAAATCGCTTTACACCACATGGGATTATGGGATGAAGCAGCATGCAAAGTATTAGGCTGCTGCATGTTACAGTTGCTGAGAAATCTGCGGCAGATATTTTGTAAAGGACAGACGGATGGACACAAACACGCACGGACGGACAAGGATAAATCAGTATACCCCCCTCTTCTTCGAAGCGGGGGTATAATAAAATTTTCACATTTCGGCCATAATTTCATCACATAATCGCAATTGTCTGTTTTTAAGATGCCATCCTAATACATCCAAACTTTTAAACACAAAATCAATCAGATTATGTTTCACATATATCTGTATACATATTTACTTTAATAAAAAATGAAGAACTTCAACTTTAGGTATAGAACACATTCTTCTTTATTCGTCTGTTACAATGTTAGCAGTTATTGTAAATTGTTCACCAATTTTAATATTCTTCATCTTTATACTCTGAATTTTCAGGAAGGAAGTCTTTGTTGGTTTGTTTGTGGGTAAGCTAGCATAATATGAGTGGAACTCTTTGGGAATAATGTCTTTCATGAAAATATTTACACGATCAGTCTTTTCCTGCACCGAAACTTCAAGACGAGAATTGTAGCGCATTCCGATTTCTGTGTAGATTTGGGGAAATGTTTTTGGTCTGCTTTTGTTTCTTGTAGACATCTGCATTAAGTCAACCGTCTGAAATTCCTTCTCATCGAAAGTATAGTTTACCAAAATCTGTGTAGGATTCTGTATTGTGACTCTAATCCATCGTACATTTAGCCATTTGATAAGTTTGCCATCAGATGTTTTTTTGCAAGTTCAGCTTGTACTTTGATACAAATGCTTTGAATTAAGAATGTGTCCAAACTTCAAAGGACCTGTGACGTAAGGGTTTGATTTTCTAGCCATATTTATCACAGTGCTCAACTGACTAGGGAATGATGGATGTTTTCTTCTTCGCATGTTCAATTGTAGAATGAACAGCATCACATTCCATTTGACTATGGCCCTGACTGTAAAAATTTGTGGTTGGTAGCTTTCAATTTGTATTGTTTAGCAATCTTGTATAAATATGATGCAGCAACAAATTTATTTCTATTTTGGCCACCGCATGTGTCAGAATAGTATGTAACTTCAGTATAGTAACTTCATTAGCTCCCGATAAACAATATGACTATGTTGTTTACAACAAAAAAGTTGCCATTTTGCAAGATCCCCTATTGCCATGGGTTATATCCCATAGGTGGCAAAGAACATGTCTGTCCGCAAGATAGTACACTGTAAGGTTGTAGCTACAAAGTTTACAAGAATCACTGACGAGTGAGCACGGAGATGTAAGAACGGCTTGAAGGTCAAATGTTGCCACAAAGTAAGTTTGATCCGTCTTAGCTTTTTCTTTATCATTTGCCTTCTCCTCCCTTGCTTCACTTTCTGTTGCTGGTGAATTTCGTTTTCCTTTTGTAAATCATCTGTTAATGTATGTTTATGTCGATTGAATTTAGTTTGCATGGAACATTGATCTTTCTTAGGCTTGTAAAACAACATGTTGAAATTCTCACAGAATATCCTGTCTATATTTTGATTCTTTTACATATCCTTTTGAACTACACCAATCCTTGTAGAGTCCCAAATACGCTTTATGCTCAAATCATGGGCTAAATATTGTTTCTTAGAACTTTTTCTGGCATAATGAGATTCCATTTTAGGAAAAGTTTTTATTTGTTCGTACACAAGTTTCACTCTTGCATCATTGATTTTTGTACTGGGTGTGTGCCTACCCCTCAAATCTGTTCCTTGAAATGTACCATGCGTTTTTCTTTTAAGAGTGTATCGTATCAGCTTCTCACCAATATCAAGTTTTAAGAAAGAACTTCTGGCAAACATGGATGCTTTCTTCTCCTTTGAAAAAACTGTATTTCATAGATACTTTTCTTTTACTTTTAGTGCTTCTGACCGGATCGCTTTTCGATACCACATGGCATATAAAACAACATTGCCTCTCATAAATTAGAAGTGCATAATACATTTCAAATGTTTTGTCTCTCTGTTTCTGTGAAATTGCTGAACATTACAATTGAATCTACATTTAAAGCAATCACTTGGTTTTACTCCTTTTCCTTGCAGTTATACCCGATTTTGATTTGCACGATTTTCCTTGCAGTTTGTTTCTTTAACATACAGATGTCGTGAGATGACTGCCACTCTTGTTCATTTCTTTTTTCTTAAAATTATTTTATTAGTGAAATTCTTTTGTTATTAGAAACAATTGTGTTGAAATGATATCCTTCATAATCTATAAAAGTGCTAATTAGTTCAGATAAAGGGGGCATATGTTTCACATTGAAAGTTTTGCTTACAAGCAAAAGGGCATAATTGGCAAATACTACCTTTTACTTTAGTTTTCGCATACGTTTTGCAAAAAAAGTTGAGTATGAAATGGGCATATTTGTCAAATATGCCCTTTTACCATTAATTTAGTTTCACTTAAGACCTTTTACCGCTCATTAAAATTCTAAAATAGTAGTTATGACCTTTGATTTCTAATCAATAACAAAGTCAATAAACGGAATATAGCAAAGATATTTTTACAGAACATGCACATTGCTATGTGTATCACAGAAATGTTAAAATCTGATTTTTGGCAAAAATGTTAGTTACGACCTTTTACCACTCAGGTGACGATATGTAAAGTATAAATATACTAGGACCATCAGTTCATTGTAAGAGTATATAAATAGAATGTTATATTTTTGTATTTTAGTTAAAATGTTATTAGGACTTCTACAACTCCTGTTGTGATAACCATGTGTACTTGAGATCATGCAGGAATATTTCGGCAAAGGAAATATTCAGCTTACTTTTGGTGATCTGAATTTTTTGTAAATAAATAGTTCGGTCCCCTTTTTTCATTGAATATTTTTAGATGAGAAATGGACACTTTATCCAGTTATTTTTATCTTTTGAAGTGGTTCTTGAATGCCTTCCCTCAGTTTAATGTTGCTTCAGTAGTATTAGACAATTTATTGGTACAAAAGGTTTGTAACCTATTTGCAATGCCAAGCAATTTAATTGTAAAAAGCTGCTTATTATGACTATAAATGATATATTGCTGTGGTATTTGTCCATTGCAAACTGACTATTATGGGATCGTAAGGCATTTAATCTCTTTAATTCTTAGAATATTTGCTACAAATTGTGTCAAAACCCTGGATTTAGAATTACTTTGTTGTCAAAGTCCAATCATTTTCCTTACTTACCATGTATAAATGTTTATAAATGATTATAATAAAACCATTTTTTTCATGTTATATTTTGACTTCTTGGTGGTCTTAAAGCCAAAACACTTATAGATTCTCAGGCCTCCAGAATAACTAAAATATTTTGTACTGACTATTCCAATAATGTAAAGTAGCTTAATCAAAACTTTTGTATAAAATTTACATATACAAAATCCAGATTCTGGAATTTCTGTTTAAACATAAAGGGTAACTGTTTCTGTTCTGGGGTTTTTTTCTATGATGATGGAAGGAAAAAAAATATTTTATGCTTCACAGTGTACAAGATACTTGTGATTTTTATTCTATTATCAGCCATAATGAGCTGATAAGCCAAGCCTTGAAGAAAGTGAAGGCAAAGTATGCCCTATCACCCAACCAAAGGCTTATCAGTCATGATTTATAGTCATGTTTTCCATTTGATAATGTCCAAAAGAATTGGAGCATAAATTGCTTATACTCAGAGTATATAGAGAAGTTCACTGTGTATGTTTTGTAAAGAATGTTTCACTGATGCCGAATAACATATCAAGTTAATTTGTTATGAATGGATGTATTTATCTGCTGTACTGCATGCAGTCCTCGTTTGGGTCTAATCTTGCTTTATTCATGTTTGATTAATGTAAAAAACATAGATACATCATGAATATTAGTATTAATAAAGATGAAATGTTGTAACTTTCTAGTTGCAGATAATCATATTTTCTAACACATTAATTGGATTATAATTATAGTATGGGACTGAAGAAACATCTGTGGAACACATTATAGAATTTGGATGTGTGATATATTTTGAAATATATATTACATTTTGATTTATCAAGATTGGTTTGATAACAGTGTACCTTTTGTATAAAATTTTGCTGAGGCATACATTTTGACATTCAAAAACTGTATCATGACTTGCTAATCATTAAAATTCCATTTCGGCATTCAAAATAATAATATGACCTGATGTGTTCAAGACAATGCTTCTTTATTAAGAGATTGCAATAGACTATATCTGAAGTTCAAATATTTGGGTTTTCCCCTCTGGTACAAACAAACTTTCACCGTTACAATGAAAACATGTGTACAAAGAACAATAGGCTTTAATCCATAGTTAGTGCTATTAAGCAATATTAATGTGAAGAAAACTTTGTTTGTACCGCCTGTATTTGAATTCTGTATTAGGTCTATTGCCATTTTAGGTTTAAAGGTTAGAAAACAGGCCTTGCTTGCTGCAATAGCAATTAGTATGCATAATACTATCCTTTGTCAAATACATGTTTGTAAAATACCTAATTTGTAAAAAACTGAAATATAATTACTATGAACAAATGAAAAAAAATCATTGTCATTTTAAAAACTACTTATTTCTTTATTTTCCACAGAAAAAATAATCTCAAAGCATGATATTCCTGCGAGTGCATGACCATATACAACTCTCCAAATATCTGTCTATAGAGTTCTCCATATTTACACTGTTTTCTATTACTCTCAGAAACAAACACCTTCTATCCTATATTTCCTGTGATATTATTCCATCAATGTTTTGTCTAATTTCATGTTCATAAACCCCCAAGAAACTTCCAGTTAATATTCCGTTTTACCATGGGTAATAATTTGCCTAACATCAACTTACAAAACATGTGCGACATAGATCCCCGAAAAAAGTTAATTACACCAAAAATCTATATTAGCACGTATCGGGAACAACATATATGGTCGGAAAATCAGATTAATAAGTCATGTTCACACATTACGTTTGACATTAAGCCAATGAAATTATTTCGTTATTCATCTGGTACCAGGCGTATCGGTTCCCAGGTGGAACATACAATATTGATGTAATAATATTCCTGGTGATATTACATTTTCTTTCTGGTATATATTTTTCCCTCAGTGGTCAGTCTGTTAATATTTTTTCCAGTAGATGATTTTCCTCAGTGGTCAGTCTGATATTACTTTCAGTCTGAGCATCAATGTTTTATTTTTTCTTGGTTGTTATATAATAATAATTATATATATATGAGTCTGGGATTAGTGTTTGATGATATGTAATGCAGAGAACCCCTGGAAAATCTACCCAAGTTTTTCCTATACATAAAAGGACTATGAATTGTCACAGAAGCATGCTGAATAGAAATAGTTTTCGAGGGTGTCGGCAAAAAGCATAAAACTGGCGTTGGATATGTGATGCGCAGCAAATTATTAGTTTTCTCTTTTCTGCTAAGCCTCGTGTAAATAATATTGAAATCTGACAAGAGTTAACAGACTTACAGCTCTTTAAAACTTTTAGTCGGGCTGATTTTTCATTGTTTTCTCCGTGAAGACGAACCGTAACTTTCGTGATGTCATAGACATTAGGTATTGCCACAGTGCTTTCTGATTCACCATTTTACATGCATGTTAAAACAAACCATCATTTTGTTTGTTATCATATACTGGTACCATAAACAAACACTCCCTAGAAAAACTTTTATGTTTTTACATAGCAGCACTAGGTTGCATAATGCTTGAACATAATTTCAATAGCTAACCCGGGTCGATAGCGCAATCGGTAGCGCGCCGGTATTCAGAATCTCGTGTCCCAAAGGGGGGTACGGGTTCGAATCCCACCCGGGGAGGTTATACTCTTCCATGAAAATTAGACATTAATGTCAATTTTCCTCCATTGATTAGATAATATGGAGAAGTTTCCGGCCTTGTGGAAGGGTAGGCGAGTACTGGTTATAGACAAAGGTCCAGGAAAACTAGGTTAGGTGCGCTAGATGCCGTGAAATGACCAAAAATGTGTTGATACGGCGTTAATTCCAATAAATAAATAAAATAAATAAATGAATAATTTCAATAGTTAAGGTACTGTCTAAGTTACTGACTTATCATAAAACATGTACTTTCTATCCTTAGTAACTCCTGTAAAACTTCTGTGATCTTTCATTGCATCAATGAAATACAGCCTCCCAATCTGTCAATGTAAATATTCTGAGAGTCTCTGATAGATTCCAATGTTTTCTGAAATATTTTAGGGCTGAACTGTGCTCATTGACTGTCTCCAAACTCACTGTCTGTCTCCAAACAATTTGATTTAGATCTATGTTTCTGTGGTATTTTTGGTTTAAACTGATGAATTCCATTGTTTCCATGTTTTTTTATATTACTTTTTATATCTCATAGAATCTAAATAATTTTTCCTAATCTAGTTCAATTTTTTCATGGTATTTAAAGGTTGAGCTGTGCCTACTGTCTCAACAAGTTCTCAAAGAATACCTAAAATATTGAAAACAGATCATAACATTTTTCTTGTTTTTCTTTGTTCCAAAATTTCTTGTTATTCTATGCAAATATGAGAAAACTTGAAATTTTTGTCAAAAAATTATATTTTGTAGAAGGTATTTTTGTGGTTGATCTGTGCTCACTGTTTCCTAACATTGTTCTTTAACTTTAAAGACTGCTTTAGTTTAAGAATTGGGATATTTCCTTGGTTCATAGTCCAGAAAGCTTTTAATTGTTTAAAGTGCATATTTTCTTTCTGGAGTGTGCTCCATAAGCCTTAAGGAATTGTTCCATTTGTTTTCTTGGCAAGTACAATGTATTATGAATATTTAATCAGTTCCAAATATTTCTTGATAAGTTCTATTGTTTCCTAGATATTTTTGGTGATAATTTGGTGTTCACATTGTCTCCTAAAATGGTTCTGATATTGGATTCTTGTAGAACTCTACATCTAAATATTTTATTAGTTGTTCAAAAATAGAATATTGAAGACCTTCCCTTTATTTATTGTTACTATATTCAGCGAAGTTTTTTGAAGTTTTTGTAGATGAAAACTTTCCTAAAAATATTTTTGAGAGATTTGTTTTTTATCTTCATTTCTGCATTTGTGCTACTTTTCCCTAGTTGGTTTGATCAAGCCATAACAAGAACTGTTTGTTTTTTAAATAAAACCCTGGTTTAAATAACACCTCATATCATCATTGAGCAAAAGAACTTTTTTTGCCTGCTGTCAACCCTTGCCAAATGATGTTCATGAAATAATGAACTACTCAAGCCATTTATGAACATTTCATGATCAATACTAGATAAAGTCTATTAAGAGCTTGACTTATAAACATTTCAATACTCCATGATTGCATTGATAGTTTTATAATAATGGTCATAAACATGTGGTTATCTTAATGTAGAGTTGTCCTGTATATTTGACTACAATGTTACCATATGTCCTCCATGACATGTTACTGTCACTAACCAGAGTTAACATCATTATTCTTTTGTCTTCTATGATAGAAAAACGGTTACATAAGGTTTCCTCAATGGTATTCTTCCCAAGTATCATTCTATGTTTACCATTGTGTTCAACTTAAAAGACCCTTTCACCCTTCTCTATAATCTGGCTGGTCAGTGTCAGTAAGTACTAAGATATTGGCTGGTTTTGAATGGTTTTGAATGTCTTTGGACCAATACAGAGCTTGCTGTCTGTCATGATGATGCCATTCACACCTCCCTGGTAACACCTTTAACACTATTCCATGTTACTCTCTATAAGTCCTAAGTCAATCTTAATGCATTTTAAGTTGAAATAAATGATTTTCAAGAGTGAGAAAATTAGGTTCTGATTACAGATGTTCAAACTACTTAAAACATCCTAGCAAACTAATATTGTGTTGCTTTCATGGTGCTTCTACATGACAAACTGCAGCTTATTCTCTGTTGAATGTTGGTAATGTAACAGGCCCTTTTTTGTAATCTATTAAATGTCTACAATCACCAGTCTGAGTGATATCATATGACCTTTAAATCAATTCCAAGTAGTTTTTGTATCAATCTTGTTATAGATCACAAAGAGTTTTTGTATAAATCTTGTAATAGATTCCAAGCAGTTTTTATACACAAATCTATAAAAAAAAACTTTGATTGCTTCTACTTCGACCACATAAAAACATGTCTGGAAGACATTACTGTAAATTGAATTAAGTATAAAAGAACTTGCATGCTCTTTGTGACACCACATAGCAATAATGCATGTTATTCTGAAAGTTTAAATTGACTGTCACAACTTCAAACATTTGAATGTTTGGCTGATTCACAGCCCTTGAATATTTACTATGACTTTAATTTGCAATTAGAAGATACCTTAAGCTCATATATTGTCATTACAGCATAGTATTACATGTCCTGGCATCATATTTATGACCCATGTATATTTTAATTATCTTAAGAGATGACTGCTCATGTTTACATAAGTATGTAAGTCTTGAATGATGCTTTTAGCTATTAACATAAATTTCATTCTTGTAATTGCTGTTTCTGGAGACCACTCAATGATTTCTGTGTATACATTTCAACTAATCATATATATCAGTCTTTCCACAGCACTTCATATGATATATATGACCCCATGTTACATTTTTTCATCATATGTTAACACTTTAAGGGTTCAACCTTTTTCCATGTACCCCTGTGGCTTATTTCATTGCACCTTTGTGCTCAAAGAATTGGGGCTAACAAGTTCCACCCCTACACTTTTAACTCCCACTTCTCTTTGCCTGAAGTTTTTTACTGTCATCGTAAATCCCCTTTTTGCAGTTCAGGTCCTCTTGCTGCAGTAAGACATGGTTTCTGTTTGAGCACCATGTGACATGAGCTGACTGACATATGACTAAGTCTAAGAGTGTTTACTGCTTTTTGCTGTGTCTGTTTTTAACTGTACCAGTAATACATGAACAGCATACATCATTCTTTACGGATGTCTTTCATTATGTACACTTAAGTATAGATACATACTCTGCGAGACATTATTTACTGGCCATGTCACAGTTTAAATCATAACCTGCTCCCTGTGGGGCTCCATATATTGCTGACAGACAAGAGTTTAACATCGCTTTTTTGTAACATGTTTTGCGGCACACTCCATTCAGCCTGGATAGCCTTTTGCTTTGTTTATGATGATGCTATTAGACTTGTCAATTAAAGCTCTTCAATTTTGAAGTTAGATCAAGTACTGATAAACAACTTTTTGTTGGCTACTCTTCATATTTAGAGATCAAATTTAACCTCCTAATGGTAATTATGTTGTAATATTTTCCGAGCAATTTAATAGGAGTATGTGCAATTACGAACACCAAACAATCAGCAGGCAGAATATAAAAATGTGATTTCTAGTTTTTTGTCTGAACTATGTGCTGAATGAAGTCTAACTAGTGCATAGCATCAGGTTTTGCTTGTAAGATTTTTTATGAACTGTTTTTTTCCCCCAAAATTCTGATCATACTCTTGATGATATACATACCAATTTACGATAAATTAATCGATGCAGACGTGCAGATGAAAACTCATTGGAATCATTTACTTCTTGCATGTTCCATAAACTTTCTCTTCAAATTCATCTTTCTAGGAAATATTTATTGCTTAGAAACCCAATAAATATGTTGGTAGTGTGCAACAGTGTTCTATTTTCTTGTTGGAGAAAAAAGTAGTTCCTTGACTCTAATTACGTTCAGACTGATAGATCAGTTATTTTGTACGGAATTTCTCTGCCTACATGTTTAAGATATCTTCCAGGTTTTTACAGTTTATAAGCCCAGAAGGCTGGTAGTACATTTCTCCTGCAATGATATATGAGACAGTTCAGAAAGACTTAAAACATCTTTAGCATTAAATTGATAATGAAATTACAGAATGTCTACTTAATTTTTTTTCTTATGTTGTGTTTTATCTACTAATTGATTTATAGACATGAAGTAGACATTTTTCTTTTCATAGAATTACATTTTTGAAGCAGTTTCTCCATTATTGCTTTGACTTCACATTGAAGAGTCATTTCAGGGGAGATTACTCTTGATTATTTGCAAAATATAAAATCATTTGTTTTTATGAGAAAAACTTTAATTTTGTCAAGTTATATTGTCAAATTGCCCTTTATTATCATATGATTTTGATATTATCCTGTATTTTACTCCACTCAATCACTATTGAATCTCAAATTTATTCATACAAATTATGTCCCTTTGATAGTTCTTCTGAAGCTTTCATTACTCATTCACTATTATATATACAACAAAACTCAAGCAATGAGCCCGATACATCATAATTATTTGTAGGTAATTTCTGAATGAGTTTAAAGGCGCTATTACTGACTTGTTGCTTTCATGGGAATAGAACATTATATTAAAATATTTCATTCTTGGGTCATTATTTCTATATGTATTCTCTCTGATAGACAATTATTATCTTTACCAATGAAGAGCTTGTAGAAATTTATTACAATTGTGGCAATAGCTTTTGTAATAAATTTCTACTCTCATGCAAGACTTGGTAACAAATGATATTCAACATGATAGCAATTGGAAGCAGACTATATAGCTAAAGTGATCTCCAATAATGGTGGTTAATGAACCCAAAGATGGAATGATAACTTTCATGTATTTAATGAACCCAAAGATTTCCCTTGTGGCGCAAAGGAGTCCAGCAACTCATGCTACAGAAATGTAGTTTTTTCCTCATACATCGGATCTCTCTTGATAAATCAGTGGGTTGACAGAAACGGTTATAAATTGGAATTCAATAAGATTTTGCCCCCATGTTAAGAATGTGTCACCAACACTCGGTGGAAACCAGTTGAGTTACTCTGAATGCATGATTTGAATAACTAATGACCATTTTTCATGCTTACTGTGAACATGTGAAGTAGTTCAAATTCTCATGAGACTGAATCCCAATCATGAATGCAATGTATCTTATTTTCATTCCCATCAAATTAAACATTTTCTTATCAGGCCATGATATCAGTACTTTTTTCACAAGTTTGGTAGACAGTGACTTGTTTGTTCATGAACAATTTTCTTTCTCAGAGTATCAACTTTAATAATAAATAATTGAACACTTTCATGTGAGTGTTTAGAAATGATTAATTACTCAAATATGAGCTTGGAGACTTTAATTGATCACTCATGCAAGAATGAATTAATTGACAGTTAGTGTAAATTTCTCTCTGATTTACGGCCATTTTACATCAATTAATAAAACTTTATGTTTTATACTTAACACTAGTTACTGTAAGATGTTTTTTCATTCATAACCTACTTTGTTTTGGTCTTTTGATTTCCTCTCCATCAATAAATAAACTTTAAATATGAATGGCTTTGTATAGTGAACAAAACATTGACCTGCTTGGGTGGTTTGAGGCATTGATACAGCTATATCTCTTTGAACTATGTTGAACCCTTACATCCTTAATATTTGTATTTTCCTTATATTGGTATTTTCCTTTATATATTAGTCTTTTCTTTAATATTGGTATTAAATTGACTTACTATGAGACCTTGCATTGGAAACCTTTGATTTTGGATAAAGTTTTGCATGAGAGCACTTTCCATTTTTGTTTGATTTTAGTAGCTGTTCCTTTGTCCTACTTGCTTAATCTTTTAACTTACTCACTTGTTCCTGAAATTGATCTGCTTGCTTGCTTCTTTAACCATTTACCTACTTGTATAAGATAGAGGTAAGCTATAAAGCATGGAGTAATGTCGGTCAGTAAAGAGACCATTTCTCAAACTGATTCCAATAAATTACAGAACTCTTCATCTTCTGAGTATTTCTTGGCACCTACAGTATAATGGGTGTGTTTCAATCATAGATTTGATAGCACTGTCTATTTTTCTCAATTTGTTAAAAACTAACTTTATAATCCAATGTTTCAATGTTTGATTTGATGCCAGAGCTATTACATAATGTTCTAATTATACTTCCATTTGTTACAAATCATGAAATTGTGAACGAAATCTGTTTATTTTGTATTAATTACATGTTTTACTGTCTATTCACTAGGGTCATGTGTTGGCTTCTCTTTGTTTACTCATTCATTTTATTGCTAGATGCTCCTCCCAGACTCTTTACTTGCAATTTAACACTAACATCTAATCAAAAGAAGATGTTTCCATTACGACATGTTATTGTTACTGAATCTGTTAGATGTAAAGTTTTCATCACACCTGTATCATTCCTGCCATGAGTTTAATCACATTTTGTCTATACAAACAAAGAAATGCCAGTATCTGGTGTTTTTGTAGACATTCCGACTCTTCAAATTGGAGGTGCATCATCAGTTCTTCAATTAGAAGGTTTTCTGAATCTTCAAAATAGAGGTGCATCAACAGTTCTTCAATTAGAAGGTTTTCTGAATCATACAAATTGAGGTGCATCATCAGTTCTTCAATTAGAAGGTTTTCTGGCTCTTCAAAATAGAGTTGCATCATCAGGTCTTCAATTAGCAGTTTTTCTGAATCTTCAAAATGAAGATACACCAGAAATTAAGAATTTGTCATTTCCCTGTGTAAAAAAATAAAATTCCATGTTTTGTAAGTAAAAATTATGTTGTTTATTTCTGCATAATTCTCTGATGAAAACTTTAATTATGCAACTTGTGTGGCTGACATGTCAAACAGCATGAAGCCATGTTTCTCCACTTTTCTCTTTATTCTCAATGTATTGTTTTTTGGCTTTCTTGAAGGTTAGTGACACCCCTAACTCAGATGGAAACAAGAGATTCATTCTATTTCACTGATACGTGACTTAACAGCTTCATGAACCAGAAACAAACTGAACAAGAATTTCTTGAATTGCTAAAACTTGCTTTGAATATAATGGTAAACTGTTGATTTTCCCAGAAAATGTGCTTGATTATTTACATTATTCTGATCAATGTTTGAATGATAGCATGCATGCATTGCTTTGCACCAAAAACTATCAGAAACTCATCTGAAAACAATTCTTTCAGCACCAAACATTAGATGTGCCTTTTCAACACATTCTTGTTATGTCAGGAATGAAGTTTTACATGATATTAATAGGTTTTTGCTAATTTGTCTACAGCTTTTATATGATGTTTACCATTTTACTCTGTGAACATCCCATTTGGGTGGGCCCCAGTATATCATATCTTTATTATTTTTTTATATTTTTGGGTGAAACCTTCTGAGTGCATAATTTATGAAATATATATTCCATCGAGTCTTGTGTTGATAGAACATTTTTGAATTTTTGTACATTATTCCAACATCAAAAGGTTTTTAAGAAATTTCAGTAATAACTGGAATAGCAGAACATGTTACTAACTTACGTAATGCCAGACATGGATGTATGATTTCACACACGTCCCATGATGCCTTTGTGAAACGAATAATATCGTAATATTTTTTTTATGGAATATCTGGAAATCATATTTCTTTCATTTTTGTGGAAGAATGTTTTTCTTAGGAACAGATGCTTATTTGTATGCTCCCTTTGATCTTACACATTTTTGTGCATTGTGTACGATGAACTCATGAGTTTACAAAGGATTGTGGGATAATTTTGTTAAACTTATGCATCGTGGGATTTATCACATTTTGGAAAATTGGCGAAAAAAATGTGGGAAACAATGTGTTGAAATAATTAATATAAAAAATATTGCAGACGACAACATAAAGACTGAAGATGGTAGACCAAAACCATCTGCTGCTTGAATTAACCGAGTAGCATTTTTTCCTTGGTGATAATAGAATGTTTTTTATATTTATATTATTCCATTCAGACAATGAAATCATTATATTAATACTGAAGTACAGGGTTACAAGTTTTTTATGTAAAAATGAGAATTTTCTAAGCTTTTATGATTTTCTCTAGTCTCGGATTGAGATACGACTATTCAGGGAATATGTTCCTGGCACGTAAATGGTTTAATGTCATTGTGTAGTAAGTGCATGAGACATCTCTAGGGTACCATAGTCAACTCAGAAAAACCATAGTCTCGTCTGCTAGATCAAATATTATGAAAGTAGGAAATAAGAAAGTCTTGGTAAATTATATGTCTGATGGATTTTTTTTCAGATTATAGAAATGTTCCATACTCAGTCTGATTTGTTTTATATCTTCACCTAAAAAGCCATAATTGTTGGCTTTAAGGGCTTTCATATATAAAAAAAGACATTATTTGAAAACATTGTCATGTAATAATATAAATATATTGGGTTTTTTTTCTTACTTCTTTGTCTGTTTGTTTTTTCATTGTGTTACTGAACTTTGTTTTCATTCTTTCCAATATAGGCTTAATGTTTCTTCTTGGGCTTTGAGGATCAAGTTATCAAATTGTAGGCTTAGTAGCAATGGCTGTAACTCAATTTAAAAAAAGAGGGAGTTACAACCATTTTGCGCTTAGCTCGCTATATACTAAAAGGTTAAAAATAAAACATGTACAAATTAAGTATTGTTTTCAATAGAAATTTGAGACACATGTATGTAGTGTATGATGGCCAATATGGATGCAGTGTATAGTATTAAAACTTCACCATATTACATGTTGAAGTTCTATGGGTGGCCCATAAATTATGGACGCTGCATGGAATCTTAATAAAAATGCTAAAAAGTGGATTTTATTGTAAAAATGGGGGCTAAACTAATATCAAAGATACAGGTTAAATGACACAGTTAGTTGTTACTGATCCTGGAGATTTTTATGCATATTTCTATAGCCCATACTATCGTCCCCACTGTTTATCATGCTGTGTTGAAATGGTTCTGTTGATTTTCTAACTATTCTCATGCAAACTTTAACCATTTAATTTTGATATCAATTTTCACCTCAATGTAAAGTTCGACATTCCATGGTAAAATTAGCCGTATAGATTTCATTCACTAGGCCCCACTTTGATTTATGACTGCTGTAAAGTCCTTAAAAAAGGTGCATGGAGCACACCTCTCCAGCTTTTAAATTTAGTGACCCCAAATTAAGCTGCTCAATTGACCAAAATTATTTCCTCACGGGGCTTGAATTTTGATTTATGACCCCTACATGTGCAAAGGGACTTAGTGGCGACAATGTTATATTTTTGTACTTTCAGTGCAAGGATACTTGTACCAATAAGAACACTTGCCTTAAATGGGTACAAAACATCATTACATTGCAAGAAAATGAAAAAATGAGAAAAAATTGTTTATTTCATTTTTTGTAATTTGTGGTGTACGGTTACCATGGCAATGTTATTAAAGTACACGAACAATGAAATGATGGCTTTCAATAAACATGGCATATGAACAATGGGTTAACCAAGGTAAGGTGAGAGGAATTTAAACCTGGACAAACAAAATTTATGAGTTGTTAAATTTCTATTGAAATTGAATACTTTAACCACACTAAGTTGTTTTTGAATGATTTGTTAGGCAATTAAAGAACCATAAATATGATAAACGAGGACCATTTGTTAGGATGGACACTTCACTGGTCACTTAGATTTTTAATACCAGGTTGTCCAGGGGTTGTTTGGTTGCCGTGGTAATATAATGAATACCCAAAAAGGGGCATTAGTACAATTTTATTACATTTATGTACGAGTTTGAAGGATTTATTATTAATTGATAATAAACAATTTTTATTGGTTTATAAAAATGAACGAATGGTTATTTGATATTTGTTGAGTTTGGTGTCTAAGCACTAAATCATGGACATTATAGTACTGTGACTTGGCTTCTATAAGGCTGGTCTTTTTGGTGAAGAGCTTTTTTTAAAGTGTGTCAACACTATTTTGGTTATTTTATGACGGTTAATGTACCTAACCTAGCTTTCATAGACCCTTGTCTATTCTCACCTTATACCCTTTCAAAAGCCTGGAAACTTCTCCATGTAGCTTATAAGTGGAGGAAAATTGACATTATTGTCAAATTTTCTTGCAAGGGTTTAGCATCCCTGGGTGGGATTCAAATCCCTAACCCGCTTAGGACACTAGATTCGAAATCCTAGCACACTACCAACAGAGCTATTAATTTTGCTCTCATTACTGACCTGAACAGTTTGAAAAAACTAATCACATGACTCACTCTAGTTGTCCATACATTCATACAATTTAGTATTTAACCAAAATTTTCTTTTCTTTATGTGAGGCCAGTTAGTATATAGATTGATTGATACCTAGGTTAGTTTTATTTCATTCATAAAATAAACAGTAGGTATAAAATGATAACAATGATATAGATGAAGGTTAAACTAGTACAAATCATTGTAATATATACGCACAGGATTAGCGCAAAAGGATCATAACTCATTCTTTTCTTATATTGAGTTATGACCGTTTTGTGCTAAACCTGGGTAATGTATAGTTTATAGTTATATGGACACTTTCTTATACATTTATTTACTCCAACCATATCTATCTACATTGTCTGACCATCCTTACAATAATGTCCATATTTTGTGATGTCTAGAAGAGCTTGACCTTACTTTAGCCATGACCTTTGTAATGATACTGCTCTATATAGTTATATTTATTATGTCTCTATTTTTGCGATGCATTATAAATTGTACAAAATACGGGTCGATATCGCAGTTGGTAGCGCGCGGGGATTTGAAATCTTGTGTCCTGAAGGGGGTACAGGTTCGAATCCCACCTGGGGAGGTTATATCCTTCTATGAAAACTTGACAATAATGTCAATTTTCCTCCATCATTATGTCTTATGGAGAAGTTTCCGGCCTTGTGGAAAGGTAGGTGTGTACTGGTTATAGACAAGGGTCCTGGAAAGCTATGTTAGGTGCGGTGGACGCTGTAAAATGACCTAAAATGTGTTGATATGGTGTTGAACCAAAAAATAATTGTACAATGTGCACCACAGTCTGAAATCTCTCATGGAAACAGTTAGGCTTCACTGCGATTGTGAATGTTTACAATAAACCTGCGAATAACTTCAGTTTTTACTCAGAATTGTCAAATAGACTTAATTCGGAACTCAAAGTTGTGGGTTTTTCCGTCCGTGTGATGTAGGTACAAACAAAGTTTGTTACACATTATTGATGAAAACCACGAAATATGGATTAAATTCTATTGTTCTTTGTACACGTGTTTTCATTGCAACAGTGAAAGTTTGTTTGTACCTACATGGAAAAACCCAAATATTTGAATTCCAGATATAGTCTATTGGTATCATATTTTGTCAGTATAGTGTATACTTGTAATCATAGACACTCCTTATAAGACTACGGATGGAAGTGACTGTGAGATTGCTGGGCAGCCACAATATTCAGGATATTAAAACAATAAAAAATCTGGCTTACGTAACATAAGTATCGTATCTTCCATATTAATATAAAAGTTTTATTTTGTGTTCTGTTGTGGTATTTTAGTCCATGAAAGATGTTTAATAATTGCTCTAGGTCAATAGTTTTTTCTCATTTATTTAATTATACCTCATAAAAACATATGAAGTGATCTTTAGATGTAATTAATTTAAGGTCGGCCATTAATATAGTATCTGATCACGTAATGAACTCATAAATGTCTTTACTTTTATAATAACAAGTTTCTACAATAACAATTTACCATGTGTTTTACTGAAACCATTTTTCATCAATAAAATGAGTTCCTAGGTTATTCATGATTTAACATTTAAGCTATTAACTATTATCCATGTTCCATGTGCTTGTATGCTTGACATCTCTGTACTGGCTTAATTCTTGCAAGTTTTATTCACTGCTTGCCATAAAAAGTATGTAAATTCTAAAACTTAAAAAGATTTGATTTGTCCGTAGGAATTCACTTAACCATATTTCTGAGACCATCAGGCTTTGGAACCATGGAAATTGCTACTTCATTATTCACCATGATATATACTTTCAAAACATGTCATCAAATACTTAGGCTTTGGTTAGAACAGTCTTTTTTTACCGAAGTAATGAACTCTTAAAGTATAAGGCACTACATTGGCTGTTTTATTGTCATTTCCAGAGCGTAGATAATTTTGTCATATATTTATCCAGACCCTGATAAAAAAGGTTCTGTTATATTCAAATATCTACCATATAGTGTATGTAATGAAGAGGGTGAGAATTTTTTATGGTCAAGATTGTGAAGTTAATGTCACACATTGTGTGTCTAAATGTCATGTTCCTACTGATGTATGGCCCCGTTATCAAAGAGGTCTGTTAAAGGTCTTTTAGAGGTCCCTATCGGGAGTGTGCCTTTGTTTGTGTTCTTGTAATGACCCTGATTTATGACCATATGGGACAAATGGTCATTCTATAATTGACCAGGCCGTCTCTTTGATACAACAGTAACCATTTGGTTAACGTTTCAAGCGTTGCCTGCAAGAATGTAGTAAATGCATTACTTAAACGAGCAAGTTACTACAGTCTTGTAGGCAACCCTCGATGTTAAACTTTTGTCTGAAATGTTCCACACTGGAGACAATGGTGTCTGATGCTGTGATATTGTTAGACATTGTTTAGTATTGTTAGACCTCTGTAAGCATACATCAATTGATGTATGGATTCTTTGGTCTTAGAGGGTCACTAGTGTTTGTAGGGAATCATTAAATACTTGATTTAATGTTTAAGTTTATAATATCCATGGACAAACTGATCATTGTAGGGCTTTGAGACTGTATAGATTGCCAATATTTTATCCTGGTTCTAATAATACTTCAAGAAAGAAAAGTTGTGAGAAAGCTTAATTATAATTCCATATTTTTATTTGACTGTTTGGAAAACTTCTCTTATAATGCTCTTTTTCTTTAATTTAAATAATGTTAAATTTAATGTTTATTATTTTTTGTCCATATATTTCATGAAAATATATAATTCAGTTGTTCTTTTGTTGAAATATTAGAGTTTCTGTACATTATGTAAACTATTAAGCTTCTTAGAATGTTATAAAACAATTAAAAATATTAAAAAATCTTTCAGTATGGAATTTATCCTATAAAATACTGACCTTGAATGTAGCCAAACTCATAAACATAGACAAACTCTGGTCCCTACTACATGTATATGGAATTTATCATACTTGTAATTGTTTTCATTCTATGACCTGCCTCATATTTGCATTTCCCATGTTTCTGTCAAACAGACATGAACTTTAAGTCCTACTGTTATATGGTTTAATACTCTACAAAATACATTTATCATGAACAACCAAATTATCCTTAATGTGATAAAGTGGTCAGTCTATTTGTCTATGTCAACACTTAGAGTGTTGAATTTCTGATTTATTTCATTTTTTCGTGGTGGTCAACTTTATTTTGTCATACTGTTTTTAACGTCAAAATGTTGCATGCAATATTGACTTATCTGTAAGTATTGTATATAGTGTTCATGTTGTTAAGACATTTACTTAGGTTTATTTACTTGTGAACTTATTTTAGACAGTTTGTTTGGTGGTCAGCTCGGAGAACTGATTTAATGGTCAAGTAGTTTGTGTGTGAAACTTGACGCCAAATTTGATTTTTTGATTTACTAACTTGGGTTCCGTGAATGATTTAGAGTGACTTTGTAATTTATTGCTGGTTTGAAGAATGGTAGCAATTTATTTGTAGTTAAGTTATGTCAGATAGTATGTTCAATCTTGCAGTCAAGATGGCTCTCTTAAATTAACCCCAAGGGAGTTCATTTTGAAATTGGTTAAAACTTTAATTTGACTAGTATAATAAGAGGGGTGTTGTTTGACTATAATCATTGGGTAACAGTTAACCTAACCTTAAATTGATACATTGTATAGTTATTTGAGGTCTATATATACTATTGAATGAATCGTTTGAACAATAAGGCAGACTCTCTTCTATAAATTTAGTTTTAACTATAGTTGAATCATTGAAATCATTAAACTTTCGCTTGATATAAAGGGTCATTTAAATTCATGATCATCTTTTATTTAGTTAGTTAAGTTTGATTGCCTTTTGTAATCTTACTGACTACTTGATGTTTATGACCATTGGTAGATAATATTGTTTGCTTGACCGCTTGACCACTGGTCAGTCCGTCTTGTATCTACGGGTCAGACAAGGCCACAATTAAGCTAATGTTGAAGATTTCTGAAATCCTGTTTGATACCTTAAAAGTAATCTTGCAATGTTTGTCACATTTTATTGCTGACATCCGTAGGATGACCAGTGTCCAAAATAAACAAAACTGACCATACCAGGATTGACCATTAAAGGTTTGTTTAAAAAAATGACCAGTGGTCAAGCTTGATTGTTTATCTTAGTTTATTGCTTGACCCCTTGAAATAATGTCATTGCTCTTGACACAGCTTGTTAAGTGTTGTATTTGATTATTTCAATATGGCCCCTTTTTGAATTTAGGGGCTGCAGAATGGCCCTTAATGATTAAAGATAAATGGCCATTTGGCTTAAAAGCTCTTTACAAGGATATGTTACATAAAATATTGGCCATATTTGACCGGTCAAGTGGTCAAGACAGCTGAAGTGGAATATGAACAAAACTCAGAAGTGGACCTTAAGCCAGAAAATTTGTCAGTTAACAAATAAGTGAAAGTAATATGTAAACATTTTGAATTGTTTAAATTTTGATCTTAGTGCTAAACAGGTGTATGTCTCTATTAATTTATATGTTATTATGTATAGTTTACTACAGTTTGGCATTGAACATTTTTAGATTGCTTGTAAAACAAGGTTTAATGTTGGCACATGGATTATGATCATAGCTTTGTTATGACATATTTCATGTATTTAAAGTGATACAGGATTACTGTAAGAATCAAATGGTCAAACATCTTGGGGATCAACTATACATAACTTACATATAAACATACTGATAAAAATAATACTGATGTTACATTAAGTGTGACACTCTCCCTTTTTCTCTCTCTCTCTGTGTCTCTCTGTTTGTAGGTTCAGTTTGAACACTTAGAGATATTGAGCTTGACTTTATTTCTTTCATAGGTTTTAATATTCATTTAGCATAGTGTACACATATTATTAGTTACACAGTCAGTTACTGACCGGATACGGTGTGATACCGGGTCAGTAAATTAATATTGGGTGAGAGCGTAGCTCGAGCCCAATATTTATTCACTGACCCGGTATCACACCGTATCCGGTCAGTAACTGACTGTGTAACGAATTTATCTTACCGAGTACCCCCATCTGAGTAGAAAAATAAGGTTTCGTCAGCGCTATCATTTATAAATTTTGTTACTGACTGGATATTAGAATCTACTGACCTAATATGGGATAATACATGGTCAGCACGTGACCGCTCTCGGCCAATGAAAAACGAGTATTCTGTACGAGGTAAGATAAAGCAAAATACAAAGAACACATATCACAGACAGCATGTGGTAATTTACTATGACAAGCACACCAACACCAGGGCTAGCACAGAAAAGGGCAAGCTGTTATTTCCATTGTGGTCCCTAACATACATTGAACATGGCAACTTTGATTCTTGACTAGTATATATTTTCCTTTGACATTTTCATTATATAATCCTTGGATTATTCTTGTTACAAAACAAATTTCTATACCAGTAGAACATTATTATTGTATGATGTCATCATAAGGGAGATAACTGTGTATATAAAATTTGTATCAACCATAAAGTCAAAACATCACCTAAAGGCAAACTTGACATTAACTTGTCTATGATGTCATCAATGAAGGGAAATCACTCTTAATATCATACTTGATGTAAAATTTGTTGCAACCATTAAGTCTGTACATCACCTGAAGGCAAACTTGACATTATCTTGTTTATGATGTCATCAATGAAGGGGAAATCACTCTAACCATACTTAATTTCTCTATTTATCTTACATTTCTATGTATGTGGATTACATCAAACAATAATAAAATGATCATCAAAGACAAATTGATATTTCGTAGATAGAACCAGAAAAATTCCTTCCATGGCTGGTTTATTGTTCAAGTGCAAAAAATTTGACAAGAGTTATCTCGTGGAAAAAATCTGTAAATCGGTAAATCTGCTTGTATCGAGGAAAGAATGTCGTTAGATATTGTAAGATGTGTTTTCCGATGCATTACAATCATTAACAATGCATGATATAAGCACCTGGTTCCATGTCTATCTTTAGACACTATCGGTACCCGGCACTTGAAAAAATCTGCTTTTAGATTTATTAATATATTTTCAATTTCGTTTAATAATAAAATGTGAATAAAAACACGAAAACTGTAGAAATCTCCTGAGGTGCGAACTTGAACCCCTGAGGTGCAAACTCTGTGTCTCTCTCATGAATAATCTCTAACACAAAGATACTCTCTATTGTTTTCTTATGACGTTTTGTTATCACTGTTAACTTCAAAGTAAAAAAAAACGGTAAATATCTGGTAGATCGTTTTGTAGAATATGATAGAAAGTTGGGAAACATAATGTCAACATGGCAACCATATTAAATCAGTAGAAATGAGCCGTAAATTTGTGGGGTACAATCTTGATGAAAAATCAAACCTCACTTTCGGATTAGTCATACTTTCACTTAGTTCTTAGATTATCTCTCTGTTACCTCAAGTAACTGTTGTTAATTTTTATTCTATTTTTTAATACACAATGTATCATCAAATTTGGAATTATAATTAAAAATATAATTGAAAATTTTTATTAAAACTTAAGATAGAGTAGTAAAAATTATGATTAGAACATTTGTCTAGAGTCTTCAATTATATTGGTATTTAATCATCCTGTTTCTGTATCAATAAATCTATGATATATCTCTACAATAGGTTGCGGGGTTATCCTGGGGAGATACATATTAAACTTGCTTTCCCTTTCATGCTATGAAATTTTACTATTTTCTGAATTTATTTTGAATTCCTATAAGCTAAATATAGACTCTCCCGCCACCCTCTGCAATTTTAAAAGAAAGCTTTTTACATGATTGTTAATGATGAAGCCATTTTAAGCTGTAGCCAAAATGACTCTTGCTATTGCTTTTGAGTTGATACCTTAATTAATGTGTAAGAAGCAGTCAATGCTTTATCTATGTCTAAAGGGATCTTAACTGTACTACAGTTTAAAAATTCAGCCCCACCCCTCTCTTGCTCCAAATATTTCACTATTCTGGTTTATTTAAATGTATTGTTCAGATTCTACTATTCAAGCAAGCTGGAGACAAGTGCACTATTGTGCTTAAGTTAGAATTAGGTTCTGAGAGATATTATTCTTGATTGCAAAAATTAAAATCTTGCCATTTGAACAGTTTAGCTACACATTCTGCTTATTGTCTTAATTATAACAATTCCTCAGTCTACTACTTGCTGTTTATTTTGCTATGAATCACCTTCTGTAATATCTGCATCCAATTTAAAACTTCTCTTTCTGGAGATTAAGAAAATATATATCACAAATTGATATGGATTCCTCTTGAGTCACTATGTAAGAATTCTGTAGAGGGATAATTGTTGTAGATTAACTTATTAATTAATACAGGTAGATCAGGTTTCATATTGTTTGGATTAATTCATTAATTAATACAGGTAGGTCAGGTTTCAAATTGTTTGGATTAATTCATTCATTAATACAGGTACCATACTTTTATGTGGGTACAAGGAGAGAAGTACCTTATTTACCTGTGTACAAGTAGAGGGGTAACCTTCTCATGTCTAAACCCAGATAAATTTTCCATGCCTAATTTAGGTCAAAGAAATAACAAATAATTAGTTACCTCTGCTGAACGGCCCTGTACAGAACAATGCCTCTGTACAACAATATACAGCAACAGCTTTTGATATTTCCTGTTGGTGTAGTTTTAATTAAATTTAACCTCTCTAGAGCAACAACCTCTGAACAGCAACACTTTTAGTCCCTCCCTGTAGGTATTGTTCAAATGAGGTTGTACTATATTTTATAACAAATTTTTGGGTTTGACTAATAAGTGAATTGACTTACATATGGAGGGGGGGGGGTCTATTACAAATTGCTTGTATTTATCATAATTATATAATCATGAACTATTTTATGATAAATTAATGCCTTGTATTAAAGAGGAATTTGATATCAGTGCATTTTAATTGTGTGCATTGTTTAATATCTGATGAGTTCAGATTGCAGGTGATGGCAAGGGAGTTCGGTTTAATATCTGATGAGTTCAGACTGCAGGTGTGATAGGAAGGGGTTTGGGTGGTGCTTCAAAATGTTTACATGAAGGGATTCTAGTCAAAATGTACAGTTCTGGAGAGGAAGTTCATTTAGCTTCTAGAATTATAATTTCAGATTATTGTTATCAACATTTTACCTTGCAATTATGCTCTATTCATTTGAGGTGCATTGCCTCCTTTGCCTATATTGTTTACTAAACTTAAAGAATTTTTATTGAAAGATATTTTGGTCTGGAATATTAAGTATTTTATACGTTAGTTTCTTAAAAAGAGCCGATTCTAGGTCTTGTTTCTTCTAACTGCTTATATTAAATTTAATAAAACACAAATTTTCACATAGGAATCAAGTATTCCACTGCCAGACATCTTAAATGTAAATTTTCATTTTTTTCTAAGCACCACTTGATGTTCTTGGTTCTATTTTTTCTGTTTTATTACAATGTGTATTCTTTGATTTCTTATGTTATTTATATATTTAATTACTCTGTACAACAAATTAAAAGTTAATTAAATGAAATTTTAATGTAATATTATAATGATTAGTTCATGTAATGTGGAATTCACCTGTTGAAATGCATGTTTTTGTTTGTAGAGTACAGTATGTACATGTTTTTGTTGGTCCATTATAACAAGGGAATAACTTATTGAGCACTCAGGTGGGTGCTGGGGGCTGCATAGGGTTCAAATTTTTTTTACTTTTGATTGTATAAATGAATAATAAAATTACTTAAATCAGCTTTGCCCATGTAGTCAATTTGTACCAACAATTTAGGTAATGCCATACCAGAGTTTTGTTAAGCGTCCGCATGCGCATACATTTAAGAGTCCTCAATCCAAGAAAAAAAAATGTTGGTGGAATTTTTTAAATAATACTGTTGTTCCAGGATTCGATAACTGATTTTTCTCAGGAAATACTGATAGTTTCTTGTTTCTGTGTATTTGATTAATGAAAATGTACATGTGTATGTTGTATATGCTTTTTTATGGAATTACTTTAATCTTACATTAATGTCATAAACATTCATGTTCTGCCAAGTACTTATTTGTGTGAATACTAGCTAGAATAGACATGTGTTTTCGTTTTTGGTTTGTGTGTTTTTGTGAATAGGTACCTAGGTTTGTCAAACTTGAGTTGACGCTTAACAAAATTCCAATTTGGCTTGGACTTAGTTTTTATGTCTGCCTTGTAAAGCCCAGCTTCAGTTGTCTAATATGTAAAGTTTAGTTGTCACAGGCAGGTTTGTGTTTTGCCTTGCCATTTTAAGGCTTTGCCAGTGGTTACTACAGACTATGTTCACAAAGGAATATCACCAACTATGTGTTATAACATTAACAACTTTAATATCTTGTATGGTTCATTTAAGAAACCAATTGTTGATGGGGTTTACTGTTCAAATGGAGTTGTCTTAAAGTGAACAGTTATTCAACATGCCCAGGTGACTTCTTCACTGTAATGACTAAATGATGATTGAATAATGTTATTGTTTTACTTATAGATCCCTAATAATAAACTTATAATATCTTGATTAAAAAAAAGCTTTGTCATTGTTTTTAATGCAACAAATATGGCAGTAAATGTATATCTTAATTTTGATTGGTCGAAAATCAATGAGCTTTAAATAGATTTGATTTGATATTTTTCATACTTTATGCATTAGCCATAAGATAGAGAAGTGAAATAAATTGAATTTTCTTTACTCTAATATTGAAATTATATCCGTGATTGACTGATACCGGTTGACAGTCTGTTTACATTGCCCTTAGAGTCGCCTGATTGGTGATTGATTTTGTGATTATCGTCTCCACCCAGGGGATGATGGGATTTTATGTTTATTTTCACGGATATTTGAATGAAACAATGATACCGTTAAATGTGATGATTTAATTTGACAACTGTAATTGTTTTATGTTTAGAAATAATTATTTTCATGGTGTTTGTTGCAATTGTCTTTATCTAGATTTTTTATGAGGACAGTTACCTTTGATGATAAATTAGTGTACTAAGGTCCATTAAACATTGAGTTCTGTGATGGAATCAATATGCTTATAATAAGTTTTGTCCCTTTAAACCAAAAAGGTACCATGATGATGTTACATTTTGGAACAACTTGGTACCTTTTTGTATTAAGAGGTCGCAATATGGTACAAAAAGCTGTTATAATCAAAATATAAGGTAGTGGTAATATCACTTTTAGAAATTGAGGGTTTCCTGCAAGACTAGTGCATTTAGAAAAAGAGCGAGTTACTACAGTCTTGCGGGCACCCTTGAAATGAGGAAATAACTTTAGTACAGCACTTTCCTCAGATGCAAGAAGAGGGACATAATTTGTAGGGTTTCTTTTGCCTTTTTTCCAAGTTTTCTCGATTTGGTACTTAGTATCTATGTGAAGAAAAACATAGTACATGTTTTGCCCCTTTGCCAATTATACTGCAGTTTTAACATAAGTTGGTTAATTACATTGTGCATAACAAATATTACAAAATGATACATAAAGTCTGCTTATATATATATTTATCAAGTCATCTTGTCTACTGCTGTGTACTTGACTGAGTTATGGCCCTTGTATTAATTACTGTATAATGAAATAAAATAATTCTTGTAATAAAATAAATGAATTTGTAAGTATAATTAAAGATTATTATAAACATTCAAGTAGCTCTTGTTAGTACAACTTAAAAACAATAAAGTGAAGATTACGAAGCTCGATTGTAATATTATACATTTTGCAGGCTTAGCGCAAAACAGTCGTAACTCACTCTTTTTATAATTGAGTTACGACTGTTTTGTGCTAAGCCCACAATATCATTGTTTTATTTTCTGGGAAAGTCTGTAAAGTTTATTACATAATGTATGATTTATTCAAGAAGTGTTAGGTGGGCCTCATTAATCAGTGCTTAACGTTATATGATATGGCATTGACTCAAGTAATTTGTAATTAAAACAATGTAATGCCAAGATAATCTCATCTAATACTTATGTCTGTAGTTACCATTGTCAAAAAAATGATGCATTTTTTTCCGGAATTCTAAAATACGCTGGTTGCATATACTTAATAAACGTGCATTATTACTAAATAATTAAGATAATCTTGGTATGAAACACCGTCAAAGTGTCAAATAAATACAATTCATTGTAATTTTATGTTAATGATAAAAAAAATGGTCGACATTAGAATCTTTAAAAAGTTAATGAATTTATTCTGGCTATGTATTTCATATTTACTAAATTGCTGTAAATATGAGTTAAACATGTTGTTTTCGTCATTTTATGATGATTATGTCTCGTTCATAAATGCCGACTCAATTTTCTTCAGCTCTCGAAACATGCGGTATATAAATGTATCTTGTTATTATGGCATCCCATTAAGTGTTATAAAATGTTTAATTTGAAATCCTATCCTAATTACATCTTTTGCTGTTAAGCAAAGCTGCGGCTAATCTGTTAATTTGCAATGTTATTACATCAATTCATTTCATGTTAGACTTAATGGAGGTATGGCATCAATTAAAAGCTGGTGGGCTCGATGAATTAGGCACATTGTCTTGTAAATCCAGGGTGTTAGATCTTAGTTTTGATCAAAATTACTGAAAATATGAAGAAAATTACCATAAAGATTAAACATTTACCAGAAATATGATAAATTACCTCAAAGATGATGAAACAAACACAAAGATGAAGAAATTACCTCAAAGATAAAGGATTTAGAGAAAATATGACAAAATTACTAGAAATTAGTTATATTCAGAGGATGAACTTTCTTTTTCTCAAGATATTATATCTGATGCGCTCAGTATAAATAATCTTGATCGAGAGAAATAACTTGCGTGCACAAATTTGTAAAAAAATTGCTATGATGCATATCAAGAAAGTTTTAGGATATTAATTTAACAGAAAGTAGCTGTATTTTCTTAGCTTGTGCTAAACATTTATGTTATGTAATGGTTGAAGAATTCATTTCTATCATTTCATGAAATTAGTTTTTGTTGATGTGAGAAAAGCTTCCCAGAATGAGTAATATATATTACCAACATTGTAGGCTTACTTTTATTTAGTATTGTTCAGAAGATGTTAGGAGTACATTATGTACTGGAGCTATTATAGGATGACAGTCGCTGATTGAGCTTTACAATAACTACCTCTTTTCATATTCAAGGTCAATGACTTATGTTCCATAAAGGGGCTTGAGTGAAAACCCAAAATCAGAATCCCCTTATTCATTTAGTTGTTTCTTGCAATGTACCCTTAAAATTAAACAACATGGCTGATTGCTTTAAATTAGACCTTTTTGCAATACAAGACTGGAGGGTCACCATACCATTCTTGGTAAAAAATGTTTTGCCCAGTTAGACAACCAGCTAAATTATGTTTTACTTGTCCAAACCAACTGTTTTATAGCAGACACAGGTTGCCAAAACCCAAATATAGGTTGTCAGTGGCAATCAGACGACGTTTATTGTCTATCACTGTATATGTTATAATTTTTTCTGTAATGTTTCCATTGTAGGTCTGCAGTACTTATAATAAATGTACAATATAAACTGACTATAGATGATTAGCAATAAAAGATAATCTACCACCAAAAGGTTTCTGGCATTATGTTATATTAGGATACCAAACTGTAGCCTTCAAGTTCTCCTTATTATTTGGTCACATCCCTGTCAAATATATTGTCTGGCACTATATTTTACAATTTGGATGCTAGCCACTAATAGTAGCGTTCATACCCAACATTTCTGGGATGTTTGGACGATACTATATCTTTGTTTCTAGGAGTTTTCAATTTTCTTACTGCATGCCTTGATTTATATGATATGTTAACTACCATCTTGTATCTGGCTTACTCGGTTTACACACACTATAAGAGTTGGGTATTAAAAGCCAGTTTGCATGTCTGTATCGCTTTATGACAGTTACTGCATTAGCTTACAATTGTTGTAGGCTTTTAAATGATATAAATGTCTAACATAGTAATTACCCAAAATGCATTGTAACAAGCTTTGCGATTTGCGGTTTTTGCTTCTTGGCGAGATTTTAGTTTTTTTGAACATTAAATGGCTACATATTTTGCGTAAACCGATAGTTTGCCAGAATGGATCCGGTTATTTTATTAATTTTCTGCAGGGGACTATGAATGACATTATACTTTATGTGTCATAAATTGTTGTGTACCCCTGGGTAAGTGATTCTTTGCCAGAATGTAGAATTTTTTCATCATTTGTATAGGTGGTCTGAGAATTGTGGAATGGTGATATTTTCATATAAATATAGTATTATGTCAACATAAATATACTTGCTATAACTCTTACAGAATTTTATTGTTTGAGTTTACTCTATGATTATTTAAGTCTGACCCCTAGATGATTGATGCAAGCTTATGGCTGAGATTTTTGTTACATAAATGTAATATCTTATTGTCTGTGGTCTGAGGGTCAAATTGTACAACAATATATGACAGTTAACTTATTGTTCAAATGGATTTCTTGAAAGCCTGGTGAATTTATGGTTCTAATCCAGAGAAAACGTCTTAGCTTTCAGACTGACTGCCTGGGCTGCTATACTATCTTGAATCCTTGACACAATTGATTTTTTGATGATTCTAAGAGTAAGTAAATTAAGCCTATCAATACTTTGACAAGAACCCTCATCAATAATTTACGTTTTGTTTAGAACTTTTAATTTTTCAGTTTCTTCTTAGGTTTTCATGTTTCATTAAGATAGTCCTGATGAAGAATTGACCCGAAAGGATAAAATATTTTACCATTCACAAAATAATACAAAACGAGTAGGTTGGTAGTGCACCAGGGTTCCATTTGTGGGTAAATTGGGATCGAATCCCTTTTGGGAGGAATATGTATACATTTCCATGAAAATTATTAATAATGTCAATTTTCCTCCATTAATAAGGTATATTTAGCAGTTTACGGCCTTGGGGAAGGGTAGGTGAGAAGTGATTATAGACAAGGTTCCAGGAAAGTTGGTTAGGTGTGCTAGTAATATAACCTATATTCTGATGACAAGATGTTAAACCCAGTATAAAAACAACAACAAAATAAATGCATATAAGATGTAAATTTACAGGATAAAAGCAGACTTCTTACCACTTACTTAATTCATTTCCAGATCCCCCTAGGGTTATACATCTGCAACCTTGGATCATGAACATGACATATTTGTATCAACATTACATGGCCTTGTAATACATTAGACAAAACAGATGTGCAGTCAATTGATTCTCAATGTAAAAAAATGTGGCATATTGACATTCATATCCATTGTCATGAGAAAAACCAACCATGATTTCTTTACTGTCTTTTAAAATAGCAATTGCATAAATACTCCTCATTCACTGGCAAAAAACAACTCAGATCATTGTCAATCCCCGTAGGGAGATCTTGAAATAGTAAGAAAAACCCTGAAATGTTCTGAAATGTGCTTGAAGTACAAAAAAGTCATAAATTTGACACTAACATAAATGTGTGCACATCTGATTGTAACATTTGAAGTACCACTTCTCTCCTTATTTCATAGTGGAACTCATTCACATCTATTATTGCTCATGGTCTCGGCTTGTAGATTTTGACTCTCAGACTAACTGACTAACAGACTCATAGAAAAAAGACTCCAAAGATTCATATGATATGGAGGATTATGAATTAGTTTTTTACAAAGTCAGGAAGTCATGGAACGGTTTATCGTCTCTTATAATTGAGTCTCGTTGTTTCAAGCCTTGAAGCATCTAAGTGTTTATTACATTGCTAGTCTGTGTCTGCCTTAATTTTTTCATTATTGCATTTTTTTGCATAAAACTATGAAGAAGTGTGGCACCAAATGTATCGTGGCTTTAGAAAAATTAGATTTCATGTCATAATTTGTTGTTTGTTTTTTTATTCCATTGGGTGCTTCACCTGATGATTGCTATTCCTGCAGATTTGATAAGCAGCATTTATGTTATAATTCATTCTGGCACATGTAATGTGCAATCTACTCCTAATTTGTGTGAGGATTTTGTCTGCTATCAGAAAAAATATTTTCAATAATATATTGACCAAAATTGACTTGCTGCTTTAGTTGCAGAAAACAAGCATGGATGCCAAAAACAGAAAACCATTATTGGCCTGTTTAAGGTTTTGCTATATCAATCAGAAAATAGTTTTTTTTCGAATTCATCTTGATCACAAATGGTTTTCACAAGATCTATTAAGATGTTGCTTATTGGTATGAGAGAATTATCAGTTTATGTGACAAAGGAAGTGAGACAGTGTTGAGACAATAAGACTGCTAGATGTCTAGAAATAATCTGTTGTAAGAGATTGATGTTGTTGATAGATTGTATCTCCTGTCTTGGAGAAGGACATTGTGTTCTATCTATGCTAGACTTGTTAGACATTTCTATATACCTTTGAGGATTGCTAGTTAATCAGGAAGACAGTTGCACATGATGTTTCCCAAGACATTTTCCCCTTGAGATGAAAGTTGTTTGAAATTTTATTTGATTTGATGGTAGGTTACCTTTCAAGATTTATATAGAAAGGACTGTGTTTGGGCTGTCACCTTCATTATATCTTAATGTATGGACAGCTCTGTGTTGGAGCTACCATATACATCTAGCAGTCTCTATGACTTTCTGGCTTGATCAACTTTCTGTAAACTCTAGTTTTGTGCTTCTTTTATTCTTTTTTTTTTTTTAACGTCCTATTCAACACATATTTAGGTCATATATACGATGACGAGCTCTTCCTACTATAGGTTTCCTGGACACTTTTCTATCACCAGTACTAACTTATCCTACTATGAGGCCGACAACTCATGTATAGGGTATGACCTACCGTGACCAGACTCGAACCCGCGATCTCCCGATTAGAAGTCAGACATGCTAACCACTAAGCCACGGCCACGGCTTGCTCCTTTTAGTGACTCTGTTGTTAAATTCTCTTTGCTTCTCTGATATGGTATTGGAGCATCTCCCTCACTCTCCCTAGCAAATCATCATACTCTAGTCTATAATGTATGCTCTCTGTTTGTTTATTTCCACTACATATCAGTCTTCATCAGCTGCAATACAGACAAAATGACTGTGATAATAAAATCAGGAGAGGTTAAATTATTGGCTACAGGACAGAGACTTTAAAAGGCAGTGATATAAACTGAGAAGGGTTAGATATTATATCAAACCCCTCGAGGGTGACAATCTGCCATCTTGTTCTTTCTGTTTAATCTGTTAAGAGTCAAATTATCAGTAGACAACTTTTACTTGATTATACCGTTAAAAGATTTTATGATTGTTAACTTTATAAGGGTGGATTAGTCATTTAAAAACAATCAAATTACAAGTATCTATGAAATGATTACTATGGGACTATACTGCAAATCAGAGGTGGATCAATGGTGACAACAGGTCTGGACCGCCTGTTGAACTAGCCATTCACTAAAATGCAAGCATATTGTCAGATTATTTTAGTCCCCTTATCAGACTTGCTGAGGTCAAAAAGCCTCTATAACTTGACCTACCCTCGGAAAACAAATTTGTCACAGACTTTCATTGTTGTAAAGTATTGACCATATAAGGGCTAGGGTAAGATAAATAGCTTGTTACATTATGTAACATTATGATTAAGGTTCCAGAC
Source organism: Mactra quadrangularis (assembly GCA_025267735.1). Taxonomy (NCBI): domain Eukaryota; kingdom Metazoa; phylum Mollusca; class Bivalvia; order Venerida; family Mactridae; genus Mactra; species Mactra quadrangularis. Next base: position 22,170,871 of record CM046311.1, on the reverse strand, counting down.
AAACAACTTGACAAATTGATAGGGGATTCTAATCTATTTAATGGAAATTTGAAATATTACTCAATCTTTTTAATGGAGTTAATGTTCAAAGGGAAATAAAAAATAAATTTGTTATCGTATTAGAGGGTATAAAAGCTCCGGGTGTCTGTGATGTCATTCTGTCACATCCTGTAAGCCTTGGACATTTTAGTTGACTTACTGTATGTCTTCTGTTTTCATTAACAATATTATGTCTAACATTAAGATCTATGTAATAGGGGTCCAGGGTCATGATCCCATAGAGTTTTACACATATGTTGAAAAAGTGAAAAGGGGTAGTTATGCAAAAATTGAAAAATTGAGGTTCATTATAAAATTGCATTTTCTACTGCATTCAGGAAAAATATTGTGTTAATAATAATAGTAATAATAATAATAATAATGAAAACAATCATGAAAACCATTATGATAGCAATAATAATAATGATAATAATAACAATAATGATATCAATAACGATAACAATAATAATAACAATAATAATAATAATAATGATGATAACAATAATGATAACAATAACAATTATAATAACAACAACAATAATAACAATAATAATAACAATAATGATATCAATAATAATAATAATATTAACAATAATAATGATAACAATAATGATAACAATAATGATAACAACAATAACAATAATAATAATAATAATATAATGGTAGAAATAACAATAACAATGATAATAGTAACTGTAACAATGGTATGACTAACTTACTTGGTGTAAACCAATTATCAATATGTTCAACATAGATATTTCCAATGTACATATAAAAAATCATATATTATATTATAAAATAACAATATACTATCTCTACAAGGCTGTTTCCCATTTTCTTATGTAAATGAATATGACTATACATTATAAAGTTCCCACTCCTTTGAAACCACAACTCAAACATAAAAGGATGATATGTGAGATTTTATAGGTTCCTGGATTTTATTTAAGACCTTTACAAAAGATTATTGTTTATATATTAAAGCTATGTTTAAAGGTCCATATAGCCATCAGACCTGATGTCTGGCACGTCTGGTTTTTAAACGCTACCAATTTATTATCAGCAGTAAACTCTATAAACTTAATGCTTTGATAATTTCTTGAAGTAAAAAGTCTACCACTGTCTAGCGATGGTGTCTTGTGTAAGATATTTTACTGATTTTACTAAGAGTTTGGACATGGTGTTAAAGATTGTTATCATCGTTCTCTCGGGATCCATAAAACAAAACATTAAAGCTAAAAAGCGCCATCTAGTGTTGATGATAATGAGTCAATGTAAAGATATAATGTTTTTATAGCATTATATCAGATAACAAAATGGTGTAAAATAAGTGTTGCTATGGTGTCATGTTTTGTAGATCTTTATAGTTAATAGATTGACTGCTGAACATTATTGTGATTTTTACAAAGGACTCGATATTCTCATTTTTATGAAGTGCTCATTTATAGTGAAGTACTCATTGAGTGATAATTGATGTTCAAACATTTTGATCATCAAGTGTTGTATGTTATTGTTTTTTAGCCTCTTGATCATTTTAATTTCCTGTACAATGTAACAATAAAAAGCATTTACCGTAAATTCTCTATTAAACGTTGATCACCTAATGGAAGCCCCCTCTAAATTTAATGCCCCTAGGAGCATTTGTTGACCTCTCTGTGTTGGTGCGCTGTAAAACCAAACAAACAGGAGCATTTGATAGAATATATATGGTGTATAACTTCTTGGTATAAGTACTGTAATGTACTTGATGTGATGTGACATCCAATGTTGTACAACTCCAGAGTCCTGGACTCAGAGTCCTGGAGGTTTTTTATTAGAGTCTATACCTGAAATCTACTTGATCCAATGCTAATTTAGACAATTTTACTGGACCAAACAAAGCATTGTTTTTAATTGTAAAAAGTACTACCTTAAAGTTCGGCCAACTAAAACTTCAATACCAAATTATTGCCCAATTACCAATTGACCCATGCTAATGTTTCAAGCTTATTTCGCTTTGTAACTTAACATGTAATCAACATTGTCACTGAGGTTTCTGATAGCTGGTATTTAACTACACTTGTTTTAGATGGAAACTGAGAACACTTCATAAGATTGTAAGTAATATTGAATATTCCTTCAATAATAATAATAGTATTCAGAAATATTCTACAATTCTTCCATTAGACATAGGATATATGTTTTAGATTGGTTTTTGTTATGTAACGATGTCATTCTGCCAGAAAATCAGTCAGACAGATCATTATATATTCAAATATTACTTACAAAAGTATACTATCATCTAAAAGATGTCCTTTACCTATACTTATGAAATGTTATACCATGTTTGTGCATTATTTTTGTACGAAACCATAAAGAATAAATACTTTCAAAAAGATGTTTTACTAAAGATATTTGAGTGAATTTAATGTAGCGGTAAATTGTACTCGTAATCTTGTCTCTGATCAAAGTGCTTGCACTATAAAATGCATACAATATGCAAGATGAACATCATTTTATATTCATCGTCAAAAATGGGTAAAAAAACATTAAAACGGTATTTTAGTTTTTGCGCTTTAACGGTAATTTACGTACATCTATCAATACTGTTTTATGTCAATATTGTTCGCTTTAATCCGGTGTAGCATATCAATTTAAACATTATACAGATACCGAATGCATGTTATCTTTTTGATGTTTAATAAAATGATCGATAGTTTGTATTTTAAAAAATGCATCTATCATGGCTAAGTAATGATAGGGGTGAAATGATTGCAAGGATAAATACATCAATTTGAACGGCTGTGTTTGTTACTTGAAGGTTTCGCTTGTTTAGTTTTGTTAAAATCGGAACATGTTCTTGTTTGTATTAGGCCGATGAAAAGTTGATAAATTTGTAATTATGATAATTTTCTGTGAGAGATATATTTCTAAAAGATGATGCATTAGTTTTCTCGGGTTTTAGTTAAATGGAGCCCAGATATATTATTTTTGAAATCAGGCAAAGACTTGGACTCATTTTTGTTTAAAACTTAAGTTAATAGAATGCAATTGCAGTCAAGATTATTTTTACTGTTTATGTTATATAAGTATTTTATGACTTGAGGATAAAAACATGATTTTAGGTTACAAATTCTATAGTGAATATAATAAATATGATATTGATTCACAAATGAGTTGATTTTTTACTCATTTAGATATAATATCATTTTAATTGTCCAGCGTCTAGTCCATGGTTTAACTGCTATAGTATGACTTAATTAACATTTCAAATTTGTTCACAAAAGTAGAATTGAATTGTCAAAAAAATTCTACCAAAATAACATCACCTAAAATTAGTTAATTTTTGCAGTAAAGTGATCATATTAATTACCAGTAGTATTTTTAATATAATTTAAATGTTTAATTAATTATATTAAATATAAACCAAGTGTACGGAATGACTTACTTCTTTTTATAGTAATGGAAAAATTGTGACATAAAGCATTAAGAACATTCCTTAGTTTAATGAAATTTTGTTTTGTAAAAAAGGTCCGATTTTTAAAAAACTAGCAATAAAAAATATTTAAAAAAATGATTATTTTGAACAGTATGTTTATGGATTTACAATTAAACATTGTACATGTGTATATACATTTGTACCTTACTCATTTAATAAACTTTTGTAAGATATTAACAATATTCAGAAAATAAAGTCAAGAAAAAATAGGCGTGGCTGTATATTAACAGACATGTATAATCTTTTGATATGCGCATTCCATTAATATATAACCCCAGCTGCATGCATTGTATTCCTTAGTTCCAGATGTGAATTGCCAGAAACTGCTTTACAACTGAACCAAGTTTCTAAAATATCACATATGATAATAATTTGTTCATAATTTAAGATTTTGAAAAAATATTCTGACATTTTGTGTTGAGAGTAAAAGTTTAGGTTGAATCAGAGTTGAATTCAGACTGCATTTATACAATGCATCAAGTCTAACATCTGCCACAGTGACTTGTAAGGAAAATGAACCATTTCTTGACAGCTCAATTATGAACTTGACTTGCAAAAACAATATAAAATATTTTGAATAAAAACATTCTTTGTGATGGTTGAAACTTATAAACAAAAGATGATCTCTTATTTGAATGGCAGAATAGGTCTGCAACTTGTCATGAGCCAGACTATGGCAATCAGTCTGGGTGATTCAATAAGGGAGGTCACTCTACAAGACAGAGTGATTTTAAGGGGAGGTCACTCTGCAAGACTTAGTTATTCAAATGGGAGGTTACTCTACAAGACTGAGTGATTCAAAGGAGAGGTCACTCTACAAGACTGAGAGATTCAAAGGGGAGGTCACTCTACAAGACTAAGAGATTCAAAGGGGAGGTCACTCTACAAGACTGAGTGATTCAAAGGGAGATCACTCTACAAGACTGAGTAATCTAAAATGATTCATAAGGATGGCAGTCTGTCAAAGTGATTCTAAATATATGCTAGCTTACTATATGAATAACTGGAATCTCATTTTCCTGGCTGTAATTATGGGGTCACTAACATATGGATGTTATTAGTTGCTGAAAGGGCCGTTCCTAAAATAATAAACAAATTGTTGGTACAAAAACATATTTCATACATAAATAAAGTATATAATTATTGTAGGACCTTATTATAAGGTAAAGGTCATTTTGTTAATCCTTTGACTTGATGCACTCAGATGCCGTGGTTACAAAAACAACAAGCAAAAGGTAAGTAAGAAAAACAAAGCCCAAATCTCATAGTGCACAAAGATGTAATTGACCTATAGGTCAGTAAGACAACCTCAGTCTTAGAACATTACCTTACTTTAAATAGATAAGAAACCAAAGAAGGGAAATGAACCAAAAATGAAAGAAAAGGAGCCAAAAGATTATTAAGTACAGAAAACTTAAATTTTTGTTTTTCTGGTTAATAAAAATAAACAGTATCAAGTAATTTTCATACCTGCCTTCTTTCATTAAGATTATTTCTTGGAGAGAAGTACATATGTAAATCTTGTCTGTTTATATTTAAATCTCTAAACAAAATGAAGAAAAATGTTAGCAAGCTCTAGATTATCATCTCAAAGTAGTGTTTGTATATTGTTCCTTGTCAGATCATCAGTTTTCAAAAGGTTTTTAAATATTGATAGAAAACAGAAGTCACCAAGAGTCAGCTACAAATTGGTTTTCAAGTGTTCTGGTACACTGTGGTACGGAACTCTGGGTAAATTCTGATTACTTGTTGACATATGGATGCTTTGATATTTGTAACGAAGTGTATCCGTTTTATTTCAAATTGTTAATATGTATAATACATATAATATTAAATCGGTGAGTTATGGTTTTTGTGATGTATTGAACAAAGATGTGAAAGACTTCTCCGTTATAACAGATTTCAGCTGATTGCATGGCCCCTAAATTTTTTGAAAGATCGCTAAATTGTTGAAAGATTCATAAACATTTACTTTGGAAACAGAAAGTTATAGTTTAACTGTAAAAAGGGTAAGGAAAAAAGGAAACTAGTTTTCTAAAGGTTGGAGACATTGAATGATAATGTTTCATATTCTTGAAGACTTTCTTAGGTATGTGCTGACGTTGATAAAGGCTGTTTTTAGTTAACTCCTTCTTAAGACAAAAGTGAGAATTCTTTAGCCTAGTATGGTTGTACATCAGACAGGAAGTGATACCTTACAATTCTGCTGCATCAGCCCTCAAAAGAGGTATCTTAAGTGTTTCAGCCATGCATTTGTTTACAGATGTACTTGAAATCTCAATTCTTTTACAGTTTTCTAAAATTTGAAAATGCCCTACATTTGAATGTGGTATTTTTCTATAATGCACAAGTGTCTGTGTCTCCTAAATTAATGTTTGCACAAAAAACAGTTTTTGAAAATGATTAATTAAAACTTTTTATGTTTTTGTTAGAAGTTTGTACACCTGACATGAGGAGAGTTTGGACTAACATTGACTAAAGGCGGGTTGCTGCGACAACATTAAATGTCATGTTAAAATTTTCAGTCCGTATTTTAAAAGATAACATGACAACATTCCTAATGCGTGTTTGATTACCCTTGCTGTGTTTCACGCTGCTTAGATAAACCCTTCGCCATTTTCATTGTGTCAATTATGGTAAAAACGCAAGTATTTCAAAATGCCTAAATATCTATCAACGTGGTTATTTTGTATGATTAATGTAATGAGGGCAGTTAGAAAGTGCAGTAATATGCAAGTTATATGAAATTTATTTAGTTCAAGCTAATCCGCTGCATACGGCTTAGTTTAGTCTGAATTAACTACAATTAGATCTAATCATAGGTTCCGACTACGGATTGTTGCCAATTCCACATAGCCAGATGTCAGTTTGATACGTTATTTATTAGAAATAAATACCTGGTTGGCTTGACAATCGGTTCTCTCAAGTGACAATTTTATCTTCAAGTTCCTTGATTAACAATTCATCGGGCAAAGGTCTCTCGGCTTCTTGCAGCGATTCTGCAACATTTTTGAAACATGAACGAAAAAAATTGTCAAAAAAATATAAAAAACCTTTTGATATTTTATTAAATGTCCATATGGGACATCCCTGTTAATGCAGAATTATTAATGAATTCATGAGTTGTGATTAATGAATAATATTTTTGTTTCACTGTGATTTTAAAATGCACCAACTGATACTCCGGCTTTGAAGTGGTCATGTGACATTATCATAACAATAGTAAAATGCTGTGATGTTTTTTTGCTACTCTGTTCTAATCATGCAGGCTGAGTTTTCTTTGGTGTTAGTGCATTTATGTTGCATTATGGAAATGGGGGTAGGAATCAAAATACTGCATGATTATATTGAAAATCATGCATTTTAAATCGGCAATCAGTGTGGCAATCTTTACATGAGATGGAACTAGGAAATAAATCATTTAATTGCTGTCTCTGTTATTGATTGGAATTGTTGCCACATTTGTACTTTTAATACAATGTATTTCTTCCCCGATATCTGGCTATGATGTTTTCATATAAAATTACTTGCAGAGATCCTGTGGAGAAGCGGTATTGTCAATTTCTTGCATGTGAAGTGAAAACGTAGATGTGACCTAAGAGTTCTGTTATGTAAGAAAACTAATCAAATCCCACTTCTGACACCATTGAAGTGAAAACGAAGTCTGCTTGCTCTATATATATGTATAATGTGACGTAACAGTTCGAATCCTGGGATAGTCTGCTTAAGAAGAAATCTAGTAGTTGTATTAAGTGATCAAAACCACTGCATCTTTCTTATGATGCGCTCGTCAGGATGACACCACTGTATTTAAGTTATACAGAACTATAAACTTATGAAATAAGTAAAAGAATATAATAAAAAATACTAAGAACAAAGATCTAGTAAAACTAAGACTCAAGTTTAATATGTAACTAAAAGATGCGACAAAGTTTAAGCATTTAAAATAATAAACAAGTTTCCAAAGTTATCAAATAATGCCAAAATAATATCAAATAACATCATCAAATACAGCCTAAATAAAATGATCTTAATGACAATAAAGCTAAAAATGAGGCAAAATAACTTAAACTAAGTCTAATAACATGATATGACGAAAATGAGCTAAAACTAACAAAATAACACAAAAATACTAAATATATACATAATATATACAAAATTAGATGGTACTCAATATTTAATTAAAGCTACATAGTTCTTAAACTAAATATTAAATATCAAATGAGTCTGAGAGATCTTAGAAAAATATCATGACAGCCAAATTTAAACAATAGATCTAAAAATAGAATTCAAGATGGCTGCCAATTAGCTAGAAATAATAAAAAGTTCTTAATTAAACCTAATTAAAACAATAATCTAAATAAAATTAAACTATACCTTTAACTTACTTAAACAATTGCTTTAAGTACAAAATGCTCCAAAAATACTTAAGTATAAATATCAAAAATAATTAATTAATTACTAATTAATACTAGAGGGAGATTTTTAGTTCCTTCCAATTCAAGTGCTAGTTTCAGACTGAGGATTTTGGGTTCTGCACTCATATTTATAAGCTTAGACAGGACAGGTGCTGACACCTATTAATTATTCAAGGAAAGTAACTCTGCTATAAACCCCTAAACAAAGAAAGTCTTCTTTGTTCTATATAAAAGGGAGATAACTCTTACAGAATACCCTAATTACTAGTGGCTGTTCCATCAATGGGAATAATGATATTTCTAATCCTTAGTAATTGAACAATGATACAAAATACAAGTTTTAATATAAGTATAAACCTAAAATATAAATATTCTGACATAGATATGAAGTTAATAAGTCAATAAAACAATTATGAAGTGATTTATAACAGTTATAGTGACTTTAAACAACAGTATACCCCAAAATAAAGGGTTAGGTCTAAAACTCTGACCACTTAACAGTAAGATTAAGTAAGAAGTAAATAGTAGCTCATTTGAGTCTGTATGACTCAAGAAGGCAAGTTAAAGTATTCAAAACTCTTAATTACTATTATAAATACAAATACAACATTATACAGTATGTTTTAAACTACAAGTATATGAAATGGGCCTTTAATCATTCACATAGAAAATTTGCTATGGAAACCTTAGATATTTACAAAGGGAAGTAATTCTGTCGAATTGATAAAAGTAGATCTACCTTTAAAGTTAACTTGTGCCCTTAATAATACAATATTTTAATTATTATTTCTCAATAAATGACTTCCATTATGTAATATTGCCTAGCTTAAATCCAACTTTACAACAACACACTGGCTTTAAAAAATGAAAAAATTAAATGTTTAAAAAACATTTAATTTTTTCAAGACAAATGCTTGAAAAGTTAAAACATTGATTTAGATCATTCTTATGCTTAAAATTATATGTATATTGAAAAATAATCTCTAAAATTACTAAGCTAAAACTGTGTTGAAGGATAGTCTCAAAAATTTCTTAGTTAAAACTTAGTAGAAAATTAGTCTCACAAATGACTTAATTAAAACAATAATTGAATACCAACAAAACTAGTTCATAATAGTTATTGTAAGTTTAAACAATAAGGTTTGCAAAAATTCAATTAAATGTATGACCTTGCAAGATAAAAGATCTAAAAGACAAAAATTACGAAAGTGTACAATATTATGTCTTCTTCTTGGTCTGTGTCATCATATGGAATTGAAAAGTTTATATAGTTCAAACATAGTTTTTAACAGCAGAGCGTCTATGTTTCATGTGCGCGGAAATAATGTTTCAGCCTAAAACTGTAAACATGTATTACTCAGTATGTTGCACGAACAGCTTTGGTATAATCTATGTTGCGCGAACAGCTATGATAAAGTCTATGTTGCGCGAACATTTTTGATTTAGTCTTTGTTGCGCGAACTGCTTTGATAAAGTCTATGCTGCGCAAACATTTTTGATTTAGTCTATGTTGCGCGAACAGCTTTGATAAAGTCTATGTTGCGCGAACATTTTTTGTTTAGTCTTTGTTGCCCGAACAGCTTTGATAAAGTCTATGTTGCGCGAACATTTTTTATTTAGTTTATGTTGCGCAAACAGCTCTGATAAAGTCTATGTTGCGCGAACATTTTTTTTTAGTCTTTGTTGCGCGAACAGCTTTGTTGCACAAACTCACATATGAGTACTTCTTCGGGTTTGGTTCTCTGGTATGTTTTACCTCGTTAAAACACTAATTCTAGGATGTGTTTCACTTTATCGCGTTTAAACACTTTCAATTTGTTTTCACCATTTCGAGTTATACACCATCTTAATTCTTCACAATATCAAACTCACTTTTTAATATCTTAACACTTAACTGTTATTGAAAATAACATCGGTTATTGAATGTTATATCGCAATTATTGAAAATTACATCACCTTGTATTTATGATATTCAACTTTAAGGATTAAAGTGAAATAAAATTTTGGGGTAGAAACTATTTAGTTAAACTGCCACTGTAAAAACAGATACAATACAATAAAAATACATCAAGTAACACATAACTTGGTAAATCTCAACATTTTCCTCTATGTAAACTAGAAACTTAACCAGAATATTACATCAGTACACAAAAATATCTTTAACTTGCTAAAGCACAAGTAATCATTCAGTCTATCTTTATAAAAATAAAAGTAAATAGTAGTGCAACTGGGTCTATGAGACAAATAGACTAATGATGATAGATATTAAAATCTAACAACAATAATAAAAATCAAACACAACCTTGTCTATAACCAAATAGACATATTACAATAGATATTAAAATCTAAGGCCATCTCTAAAAATGCAAACAAACTTAGCTATTGTCAAAAATAGACATAATGTGATTAGGAATCAGACCCTATAACATTACTAGTTTTCAATAGACTTTCACAATAATAAAATACCAGCTTGATGTTCATAGAAATGCAAACCAAATCAATTACATACATGCGAATAAAATTTTAGACATTACAAGCCTAAGATGCATTTAATACAAATGATCAACTTTCCATTTCAATGTACAATGTAAAAATTCACTCATAGCTACTTTCATCATAACGTTAGATTACAAATGATCTAAACAAGTACAGAAATTGCATTCTATACCGACAGTCATCAAGCATAAAACATATTTTATATCTATAGGTAAACTTTTACTGTAAAAAATAGTAAAAATCTATGTGACTTAAAAATTTACTTTTACATCCACAAAGCCTTTCATAAAATAAATCAACTTAACTTAGCAATTGCTCATTAAAAATCTACTTATAGACTGACACAATATTAAAGCAAAATTGAGTTTAACATATTAAAGGCACTTTATGACAATTGTCCTATGACAATATGATAATTACAAAAAAAGCTCTATAGCAAAATATGCAATAGTAGTTGAATAAGAATAGTAAAAAGCATGGCGTAACAGTATAACTTTACATTTACAGTTGCTTCAAAAATAAATGATTATGCCGAAACATAAATGTTTTAAATTTCTAATAGATAAAAACTTGGAACAAGGTGATGAACTTAGCAATTCAAATAACAGCCGCATTTCTTTGCGGGTTTCATAACAAGTTTTGATACACTTTTTATTTAACTACTACTCTGTTGCACGTTATTAGTGTCCTTCTCTGTAGTTTAAAAAGGTTAATATCAAACTTTACATCTTCTTCTCCTAAACCTCTATAGTATGGTGATTAACGTTGTTTGGTTATAGATGTCTTATAGGGTGCTGCATTTAGGGCATCCCTTTATGTGTCTTCTTATATCTTCCTTTATTTGATACCAATGGTATCTGTTATGTAGTCTTCTGGTTGTCTGGTTGATACCATAATGTTCACCAGTTGAAGAGTGATGATTATCTCTAATAGCTTGTTCTCTGGTCATCTCAGGAAACAGTAATTGGAGAGTACAATCTCTTTTACACTTTCTTAACAAAAGTTTTTTGTTACAGTACATCATTTTTCTTCATAATGTTAATTGAATGTTGTATGTACTGTTGAATATTGGGCTCATCCTGGCTATTTCTTCACTATATTGTTTTGTAGGTTGGTCTAACCACTTAAATAAATAACTCAGGTCTGGATCTTTTCTCTGTAGGTCTTGATGGGTTGGGTTATACCTCAGTTGTTCTCAAAGTTAATTGAGGCATGTCTTCTTCAGTTGAAGCCGATAGTTAGTTTGGGTAATGGACAGCTTCTTCTTCTGCCATTGCTACGTTGGTTTTCTGTCTTCAAGCTTAGGTGACCTAACTTGAAGACTTTGGTGTTGTTGACCTCACTTGTAAGCTTTGACTTTATTGACGTTACTCAAAGCTTTGACGTTGTTGTCGTAACTTGTAGTCTTTGACTTTGTTGTCGTAACTTGTAGTCTTTGACTCTGTTGTCGTAACTTGTAGACTTTAACGTTGTTGTCGTAACTTGTAGTCTTTGACTTTGTTGTTGTAACTTTTACACTTTAACGTTGTTGTTGTAACTTGTAGTCTTTGATGTTGTTGCTGTAACTTGTAGACTTTTACGTTGTTGTTGTAACTTGTAGTCTTTGATGTTGTTGCTGTAACTTGTAGACTTTTACGTTGTTGTTGTAACTTGTAGACTTTAACGTTGTTGTTGTAACTTGTAGTCTTTGATGTTGTTGCTGTAACTTGTAGACTTTAACGTTGTTGTTGTAACTTGTAGTCTTTGATGTTGTTGCTGTAACTTGTAGACTTTTACGTTGTTGTTGTAACTTGTAGACTTTAACGTTGTTGTTGTAACTTGTAGTCTTTGATGTTGTTGCTGTAACTTGTAGACTTTTACGTTGTTGCTGTAACTTGTAGACTTTTACGTTGTTGTTGTAACTTGTAGTCTTTGATGTTGTTGCTGTAACTTGTAGACTTTTACGTTGTTGTTGTAACTTGTAGACTTTAACGTTGTTGTCGTAACTTGTAGTCTTTGACTTTGTTGTTGTAACTTTTACACTTTAACGTTGTTGTTGTAACTTGTAGTCTTTGACTTTGTTGTTGTAACTTTTACACTTTAACGTTGTTGTTGTAACTTGTAGTCTTTGACTTTGTTGTTGTAACTTTTACACTTTAACGTTGATGACGTGGTTTTGTGACTTCTGCTTCTTTTAGACAATTTGTGAGAAATATTCTCTAATTACGAACCGAAAAAACGTTTGTCTGTTTAAGACTTTCGCTGCCGGTACGCAAAGTTTGACAATGTTTGAGAAATTCTTCGCTTAGGGTGGTGCCTTAGAGTCAATTGTTAGGATGCCAATATAGTACCAGTAAAGAGTTGCAGAATTGTAGGCCAGTATAAGACTAGAATGCTAATTTATGAGAGACAAGCAAGAATTTGTAATTTCAGATCTCGGTACTTTCGGACATAAAAAGTCGGACTGCTTAGTGGGCCTTTAAGACTCGGTTGCTCAGTGGGCCTTTAAGACTTAGTTGCTTTTGCAATTTTAGACACGGGTGCTTAAGAAAATTTTAAGACTCGGTTGCAATAGTTAATGTGCCAATGGACAGTAGAATTAATGAAAAGTGGCCCTCATAATGTACAGTATGTACTTACAAGAGAAAAAGGCCGGGCTGGAGGATAGTAAAGATTAAGAGAAAGTAACTTTCAGACCAGCAACGATAGAGACCAACGCTATTGCGCCTAACTGCCAATTACTGTATAGCTAGGAAGGTTCCCTTTCGTCACTTTCAATTAACTATCGTCAAACAATTTGCAGTAGTACAACGTCTGTTGCCAATAACTGTATAACAGAGTTGGGGCCCCCGCGCAGTTTGAATCAGTTAATAACAATGTGGAGTTCAAACAATGAATTCAAGAAAATAGCTCCCAAATTCACGGTTTGTAAGAAACAGAAATAAGAGAAAGATTAGCCAAGAATAGACTAAATGTGGCACAGGTATTGATTACTGCACTTCATAAATCTGAAACTGGGGTCTGTTAGCAGATCTCAGTGAATTTACTTTTTGGATATTCTTAACTGTGTAAGTTTGCCTATGTGGACAGGACTGATTGACTAGGTGGCCCTTATAGTGCACAGTATGTACTTACAAGAGAAAAAGGCCAGGCCGGAGGATAGTAAAGTTAAAGAGAAAGTAACCCCCAGACCAGCAACGATAGAGACCAACGCTATTGCGCCTAACTGCCAATTACTGTATAGCTAGGAAGGTACCCTTTCGTCGCTTTTAATTAACTCTCATCAAACAATCTGCAGTAGTACAACGTCTGTTGCCAATAACTGTATAACAGAGTTGGGGCCCCCGCGCAGTTTGAATCAGTTAATAGCAGTGTGGACTCTAAACGATGAATTCAAGCAATACCCGAGTGTATTAAGTGAATGCACAGTTTAATAGAAACAGAAATAAAGGAAAGAAGGTCAAGAAATACTTGTGGCAATTTACAGTTAAGAATATTTTAAGTTCTCTTAAAATAGATAAAATACTTGAAAAATTACAGCAAAAATTTAAGACTAAAAAACTTAAATTTAAATATAAAAAAAATAGTTATTTGCCTCTTCCTAAGTTAAGAAAATGAACAATTTTTAATGACTATCCCACTTCTGACACCATTGAAGTGAAAACGTAGATGTGACCTAAGAGTTCTGTTATGTAAGAAAACTAATCAAATCCCACTTCTGACACCATTGAAGTGAAAACGAAGTCTGCTTGCTCTATATATATGTATAATGTGACGTAACAGTTCGAATCCTGGGATAGTCTGCTTAAGAAGAAATCTAGTAGTTGTATTAAGTGATCAAAACCACTGCATCTTTCTTATGATGCGCTCGTCAGGATGACACCACTGTATTTAAGTTATACAGAACTATAAACTTATGAAATAAGTAAAAGAATATAATAAAAAATACTAAGAACAAAGATCTAGTAAAACTAAGACTCAAGTTTAATATGTAACTAAAAGATGCGACAAAGTTTAAGCATTTAAAATAATAAACAAGTTTCCAAAGTTATCAAATAATGCCAAAATAATATCAAATAACATCATCAAATACAGCCTAAATAAAATGATCTTAATGACAATAAAGCTAAAAATGAGGCAAAATAACTTAAACTAAGTCTAATAACATGATATGACGAAAATGAGCTAAAACTAACAAAATAACACAAAAATACTAAATATATACATAATATATACAAAATTAGATGGTACTCAATATTTAATTAAAGCTACATAGTTCTTAAACTAAATATTAAATATCAAATGAGTCTGAGAGATCTTAGAAAAATATCATGACAGCCAAATTTAAACAATAGATCTAAAAATAGAATTCAAGATGGCTGCCAATTAGCTAGAAATAATAAAAAGTTCTTAATTAAACCTAATTAAAACAATAATCTAAATAAAATTAAACTATACCTTTAACTTACTTAAACAATTGCTTTAAGTACAAAATGCTCCAAAAATACTTAAGTATAAATATCAAAAATAATTAATTAATTACTAATTAATACTAGAGGGAGATTTTTAGTTCCTTCCAATTCAAGTGCTAGTTTCAGACTGAGGATTTTGGGTTCTGCACTCATATTTATAAGCTTAGACAGGACAGGTGCTGACACCTATTAATTATTCAAGGAAAGTAACTCTGCTATAAACCCCTAAACAAAGAAAGTCTTCTTTGTTCTATATAAAAGGGAGATAACTCTTACAGAATACCCTAATTACTAGTGGCTGTTCCATCAATGGGAATAATGATATTTCTAATCCTTAGTAATTGAACAATGATACAAAATACAAGTTTTAATATAAGTATAAACCTAAAATATAAATATTCTGACATAGATATGAAGTTAATAAGTCAATAAAACAATTATGAAGTGATTTATAACAGTTATAGTGACTTTAAACAACAGTATACCCCAAAATAAAGGGTTAGGTCTAAAACTCTGACCACTTAACAGTAAGATTAAGTAAGAAGTAAATAGTAGCTCATTTGAGTCTGTATGACTCAAGAAGGCAAGTTAAAGTATTCAAAACTCTTAATTACTATTATAAATACAAATACAACATTATACAGTATGTTTTAAACTACAAGTATATGAAATGGGCCTTTAATCATTCACATAGAAAATTTGCTATGGAAACCTTAGATATTTACAAAGGGAAGTAATTCTGTCGAATTGATAAAAGTAGATCTACCTTTAAAGTTAACTTGTGCCCTTAATAATACAATATTTTAATTATTATTTCTCAATAAATGACTTCCATTATGTAATATTGCCTAGCTTAAATCCAACTTTACAACACATGATTCATAATTGTTTCATATCAGTGTGCTGCGGCAATACTTGGGGATTTTAGAAGGGGTATTAAATTTATTCTTATCTTTTCTGAAAAAATGTGTGTTGCATGACTTATCAGTGATCTGTTGACCTTAGTCACAGTCAGTGTTAGGTAAACATATGTTGTTGTTACTGCAGCTGTGTTAATCCTACATCAAAAAGTCAATAAAACAGACTTCTTTGTGGATAACAAACATAATGACATCAGTGTTAAGACTGAAGGTAAGGAAGAGATGTAACTTAGAGATGAAAAGTTTATTATTCTAAGCTATTCCACAATAACAAACCACACACACTGCAGTTTCTAAAGGATTGGGTTTGGTTTGATTGTTTGAATCAATGTAAAATGACTGATCCCTGGCTTTTAACCATCAGCAATATGTGCTCTCTAGAAATATTAAATGAGTGTTATAAAAACGATTGGTACCTAGATAATTAATGACTGCACTCTGTAAATATTAAATGACTGTTGCTTCCAAGGAAACACAAAGCATTCTGCTCCCTGGATCTAGAAAAAACTGTCTACTTGCTGAAATGGTGACCCAGGTTCTAAAATGACTATTTTCTCATTTAATATTTAAAAATTGCTGCTCCCAGGGTGAAAATGAATAATAGCTGCTCCCAAATACTAAGGAAATGACTCCTTAGCTGTAATTTTGTAATTTAAAAATCTTCCAATCTTCATATCACTTACACTGTTCTTTTGCTAGGGTTTGAACACCCTCCTAGGTATCACACCCAGATCTTGTTATCAATCAAGGAGACTCTGATAAGCCCACGAATACAATATACAACCCAGGTGTCTTGTGGTTGTTAACTTTATGTGTATGATATTGTCTGATAAGACTTCTAACTTGTCTATTTCATTATAAAAGTCTTTAGCCTTATGTCATACTGATTTAATCTAGTATATTTTGATAAGATTTTTTGTTGCGATAACAACATTCTCCAATCCCTAAAATACTCTTTCACTGTTGCTCTCGTTTAAATTCCTCCACAGTTTAGGTTCATGAGGGTCCTGAAAACGTTTTCATCTCAGATTCTCTGATTTCCGATTTTTATGAAGTCTCTGTTTCTTTCACAGTTTTTAGCTTTAGGTGTCTGAAATAGAGAAGGATTTTATTGCTGTTTGATGTGTATGCGTCTTTATGTGCATCCATTTTTATAGCATAAATTTTTATACATTATTACATGGTCCAGACATATTTTACTGTTCTGACAAATTTTAGTGTTGCTATATGCTTAGTATAATGTTCAACAATGACTTCCTGGGAAACTAACGCTGGTGTTATTAGTAACAAATATGAACTTTCTAATAAATAAATTTTTTGTTAAGTACATTCCATAATACTTTTCACATTGGTCGCAGTCTTGCAGACAATTGTTAAACAATTGACACACAATTTCGTATTGTACGAAGATCATCAAAAAGTCTCAATTTTCCATTCCTTTCTAGGCTGAATTATTACAGGACATTTATGTTCGCAACAAAGTTGTCAAAGACCTTGTTTTCAGACAAGAGTTATTATTACCACACTGTCTGACTTTTAAAATGTTTTATGTTGTTTATATTGTTTTTAAGTCAGGCCTCTGTTCTCAAAGTCTGCCTTGCTGTATTTATTGTCATAGACTGATATATTTGGTGTTATAAACCATTTGTTACCACATAGAAGGAGGAAAATATGGTTTAAGGTCACATGACAGGAAGTAGAGGCATGCTGGGATGTCATGTGACAGGAAGTGAGATCATTAAGAAATAAAGAGTGATATATTGACAAGCTGTGTTTAAATATTATACATCTCAGTTTTCGGTGAGATAGATTGGCAAATTTTTAGCTATTAACTAGAAACTGCATATGTTTTTATTTGATACATATGATACTGCAAGCTGAAGTAAATTTACATAATAAAAACGTAATTGCTGAAAGAGGTTATAGCTTAAAGGCAAGAAGTTTATACTGGCAACTGATAGCAATTATGTTAAGCATTGCATTTGGCACTTTGTTATGTATGGGAAAAACCAATTTCAATGAAGTGAAAGAAAAATAAATGCTGAGTGACAGATTGTAGATTTTGTTACAATTTAAACCTAGAATAAAATTTAGATTTGAAGTCTGATCCAGATGATTTCAAATGTTAAATTGCTACTTGCAGGTGTTTTAGGATGAATTAATGCATACTTCCAATGTAATTCTGCACTATATATCGTAACTTCATTTGAACTCTGCATGGTCTTAATTACTGGCTTTTGATCATAAAGTATTGCACTAGCGTTTAAAGAATTCATTTTTTTTGGATTAAAAAGAAGCATCTAAGCACATGTTGCTACCAAATTGTCAGTGAAAGTGCCATGTAATTTGTTATTTTAGACATGGTTGTTAAAGCAGCAAATTTCTTACATGTTTTTATGAAAACCTTAACAACACTCAGCAATTTTATAACATAACTTTTCTTCAGATATTTAATCTTTTGACCAGAAAATTGACTTTTCTTTCAATATGCCGTCTTTGGCTTCCTTTGTTTTTTTTTGTTTTCAAACTTTCCTGGTAGATGTGTGGAAATTTCTCTTGTATCTATAGCAATTACCTATAATTGATTTGATGATGTCAACATAAGATATAGTTTAATCTATCTCTGTCACCTTTTACACAGGAAACTTACTCTTTCCTTTAATTTTTGTTCTTTGGCTTCAATTTGATTTCTGTCTGCTTGTAGACTGGTTATTCACTTTTTGAATTACTTTGGCTGATATTTGATGTTTAGGAATTCAATCATTCAAGTTGGATTTGTATTGAATTCAATTTTTCGTCTAGTCAAAATCTATATCATGCAAGATTTATTTTAGAATATTTTAAATACTGTTGTGTCAGTACTTCTGCACAGTATTGAAATATACAATGATAATGATTGCTAGATGTGTGAGTGGATATGTGTTTTGGTGTATTTTACTGATTGCAGCATAACTTAGTTTACTTTAGTCAGATTACAGCGTGACTATTTTCATCTCTTTTTAAGTGCATTTTTAGAACTTTGTGGCTAATATGCATTTTTAGAACTTTGTGGCTAATATTATATAATAGAAACAAACTAGTTAATGATTGTTGCTTCATTATACCCCCGCTTCGAAGAAGAGGAGGGTATTCTGTTTTACCCTTGTCCGTCCGTCCGTCCATACGTCCGTCCGTCCATTACAAAATTTCCGTCGCAGTTTTCTCAGCAACTATATCATGCAGCAGCCTAATACTTTGCATATTGCTTCATCCCATAGTCCCATGTGGTGTAAAGCGATTTCATGCTCCTTGCTCATCTACTTCCTGTTTGTCGCATATTTTTAGATTTGGCGGGGGTATCACTAGTGAGCATTAGCTCACAGATTTACTTGTTGTTCATGACTATTTATCGAAGCCAAAAGTTAAATCAAAGTTAACTTTTATTTCCTTGTTATGGTTCTGCTGTCATTATTTATAACCTATATTGTATTTTATTGCACAGCCACTATAGTGTGCTGTTGTAGATAGTTACCCATAATCCTTAGAACCAATCAGATATCTTCTTACAAAGCAATATTTTTATACATTGTAAGTCCGCAGCTGGAAAAGTTTCCTCTTGGTTAATGTTAACAATTATGTATTGTGTTCTCAAGCATTGAAGTCTCTTCAAGTCTTTATTATGTCCAAATAAAGTAATTTTTGTCATCTCATCTTTCACAGGAAGTGTTTTCATTTTTTAAAAATCTTCAAATTGAAGAGTTCCTGAAGATGCTACTCTTCAAACAAAGAGATCTACTTTACATTTTGTAAATTATTGTTAATTACTGGAGAAGTGCCTTTGTGAAAAAAATTGTATTCAGTGAAATTCTTTGTTTTTGTCAAAAATATTGCTGTCGTCTGCCAATTTTATGTGGTCATTTCATGTATATTTGATGAGCCTGGACGTGTTTGTTTATTGTATTTTTTATGAAGAATGATTGAAACACATGTTTTTGCAATCATTAAAATTAGGCTGACCCTTTTTTGTCCCATCTTTTTTTTGGAGTGCAATTCATGATTTGTTGAAGCCTTTCTATCACTTTATCAGACCACTTGGTACATTTAGGGGATCAATAGTTTGTTTGCAATGTGTAATAGCATGCTGTTTGAATGATCACAGTTTGTTATTGTACATTGATAATCAAACTTGAAACATGCATGATAAAAAACACTTGAAAATGTGTCTGATGATAATAAACTTTGCATTCATTTATAAACTTTGAGTTTCATTTATAAACTTTGGGTTCCATTTATAAACTTTGTAAGCAATTATCCTTAAGCGTTGTTTACCAGTCTACAATTTTCAATTACGAATTATCTGAAGTATGTGCAGTTGAATAGTTTACAGAAGATAAACTAGCGTTACATGTTTTTGATATTCTGACAAGTTTGATCGGGAAAAGTGTGGAAAAAATGAAATTCTTATCGTCACAAATATAAGCGTTATAATGCATTCAATAATCCATCGGTATGGGAGAAAATGACGTTATTTGACAGCATATCATTGAATTTTTATCAGCTCACCATGTCAGATAATCTGTATAAGACACCTAATATAGTTTACCGTATTTGTAATGTGTCACCATAGACTGTCCATAATGTCATTTATCTCGATTAATCTCATCGTAATCTCAATGAAATCACAATGAGATCTGTAAGACTCTCGTTTGGAGACTACTGTATAAATCCTTAAATTCCTTAAAATCTAACTCAGCGAGAGGTTTGATATTGATTGCAGGTTAATGCAAGCGTCTTGTGACATTGATTTTATGATAAAAGTTGATGTAAAGTTAGTTTCACACCTTGAAAAATCCTTGTCTT
This sequence comes from Mactra quadrangularis, assembly GCA_025267735.1. NCBI lineage: Eukaryota > Metazoa > Mollusca > Bivalvia > Venerida > Mactridae > Mactra > Mactra quadrangularis. Next base: position 22,150,230 of record CM046311.1, on the reverse strand, counting down.
TGTTTACTTTGTACTCTCGTGATAAATATTTTTTAAATCCTCAAGAGGTCGGCCAGATACCCTTTAAGATATAAGTGAATGTTATGTTTCTATTTTAGACAGCATTTGGAGAGTTTGTTTGCCCTTCAATGTGTTTGTTGTTTTTCTGCTTATTTGAAAATGATAAATCAGTTGTGCCTTATCAAAATGTTGCAGTTCTTTTCTATGAATATGATATATCTTAAATAAATATTAAAATTGATGATATTAATGACCTTATACTGTTAAATGATACTGATTTTGCATTAGAAAAAAGGAAAACCAGACTATAGCAGTTGCTACATATGCACCAGCCTTTCCCATGTGTCCTCACTCCTTAGTTACCAGGAGTTTTGCCTGTTTTAATTACAGATTGCTTTTGGCTTTGAATTGACATTATTGCTTAAGCCAGTGACATTTCTGGTATCAGCGAATTGCTTTGACATTATTGTTAGTTGACAAGGCCTTAAGAGTTGGAAATGTTGCTTTGAAAGCTTTCCAACTTGTATTCATTAACTTTTCCAATTTTCAATTATCATTTTTTGAAAATTCTGAAACTAATTTTAATTGCATGGTATAGCTGGAAGCTCAGAATGTTTCAAATTTAAAACTCTGATAATTTTTCTCCAAAGTCGATGATTCTTATGAAATATTGCTCTTAGAAAACACTGTTCTGATTTTAAGAAAATTTTCCTTGGAAACATATCAAATAGGAATGTTTTAAACTATCTGCTGATAGATTTGACGGCTTATAATTACTTTAATTTATAGAAAATCAGTTGCTTCCTGTTTGATTTAAAAATGTTCTCTGAAAAAAAACCTAAAATTGAGTTGGGAGAAAGCAAAGGCAGGAAATCAGATACAAGATTATGTAGTCCCTGGAGATGAGAATGATGTTATGATGTTATACAAAAAACATTGCCAATGTATACATTTATCATATAGAATATTGTACAGGCTAATATTGTCTGCTGTATATAATATATAGTGTTGAATATTCTTTTAAGATTTGACTTGTTTTTACTCAGATTGTGTTGTTTTTGTTTTTTTAATTTTGAAATGTTTTATACTTAATATTCCATACTTTTAGTTTTAAGAGAATTTGTCAGGACCTTTGCTCACATACCAATATGCTGTCACACTTGCTGTATGTTTCTGTTCTTGCTAATTTTGTGTTGGCTGCTGTTTTTGGGTGGGAACCAGGACTCATGTTTTGGCCTTATTATAATTATCACTGAAACATTTGTTGGGCGAATTTACTGCCTTTTACTGTTCTTGCCTTTGTGGAAAAAGTAACAATGCAGAAACTTATCTAAAATAATTCTTGAAGTAATAATTGTGACAAATTTGATTTTATTTGTAAAATCAGACATGAAAATAACTTACAAAATTGTTAATTTTACTTGCAGTTGTTTATAGAATCTTGATATTATTGTAAGCATCAAAAGTTTGTATATATTTTCTCTTTGTGTATATTTTCATTTATAAAAATTATTTTATGTACCAAAAAACATATTTTCTCAGAAATTTAGCAATATTGTTCTCCGTAGCCTCTACTTGTACTGTGCCTGTTTTTACAATGCACTCCAGAATAAAGTCATCCAACGGTGCTCTCTGATGCTTTTAATTCATTAATAAAGTAATTGTTTTTTGTACAAAGCACCTAGTGACACACAGTCTGAAATAATTTGTTTTGCTAAGATCTGCCTGCAAATTATTTTGGGCAGAAAACACAATAGAGCTTTTTTGTCCGTTTTTTTTTTTTTGGCTTTTCTTCTTAGAAATATTTCTTTTTCTTTTTTTTGAGTTTTATTTTTATTGTATTTTTTGTCTCTGAAGCTTTGTCTCTAAAAACTCACTATGATAATTTTTGCTTTATTGTTTCACTCTGAGCAATGCTTCATGCATCATCTTTCCTCTGTCTGTCAGAGACTCTGTTTTCATAATCTTTGCGCAGAACAAAACTTGCATTGGAAAAAACATTACTGAGTACATGTAATGCATATTCATGTTTAAATGTTACAAATATATTCAGTGATTAATTTATTTAACTTAAATAAAAACTTAAATTGATTTACCAGGTAGTTTTCTTTCATACAGCTATCTTCTTTGCTTGTTTGCTGTCACTATAGGATTTACTGCTGTCATTGATTCCATGTTCTTTGGTAAATTGTAGCACCGTAATGTCTGCCAATTGTATTCACCAGAAATTATGTCTCATGTTATACCCTGCCATTGTATAATTTCACCATTGCAGTGGAAAATTCCTGATTTAAACTTATATTAAAAGAAAACAAAATTTATTAGCTTTTTTATTTGTATCTATGGACACATATGGTGAGGTTTGTACTCATAATGGTGTATCAGCTCTTGGCAACTTGATTTAAAGCTGTTCTGGCAGCGTTGACATGGAGGAATTTGAAATTAATCTAGTAAATCAAGGAGCATGCTACAGTTTTGGCATATAGGTCACACACCATTACCATTCTTTATATTTATTGGAATAGATGAAAGAAGTGAAGTATTTCCTTGCAGCTGATTGGTTAGTTTTAAATGTGATAAATGAAGTGAAGATTTTAAGTGATCTGATTGGATGATATCTAAGATTTGAATTTTTAGTTAGAGATGGGGGTGGGAAATGATTAATGTGACTAAGACTTGAGATAGTGATAGGTTCTAGATCATCCTTATTGATTGATAGCCTGGGATAATTAACTGAACGGTTTACTGATGAGAGTTGTAAATTTACTGCTGGCAAAATATTATAAATGATTTGAATGATTGTACTTTTCTGATGAGCTTTAAATCACATGTTTTTGAATTCTTCTTCATGCCTAGTACATTATAGCCAAACTTTACCATTATAATTCAACATGTTTTAATTTTTAGCAATGGTACTGTCACCTTGAGTATGTTTTCTGATCATCAGAATGTTATTTGAACTTTGCTTAAATTACTTAATATTATACGCATTGTCTAGCTTTGAATTCAGTGAACTTCTATTACATAGGAAGCTTTTTAATGGGTATAAGTTTATGATGCGAAAACTTAGCTCTTTACCTTTAGATGTTGATCTCCAGAGCTAGCATTACATCAAATCTCTAACAACAAGAAATGCTGTTGCAGCAAAGCAATATTTATTGAACATCTAAGATTTGATCTCACCAGAACTATATTGATTTTAGAAATTATTGCAAAATAATGACACTAGCCATTTTTACAAGAATCATTCTTCTATAAATTCTTGAAAACACAGTATTTGATATCTCTCTTCTGTTGTCATAAAATTGTCCCAGGATCAGTAGGAAATGTTATTATATTATATTCTATCAATATAATCTATGATTTATCTTACAGCAGAGTGATGTCATAATTTTATTTATTGTTTATCCATATATGGTGTCGCTTATATCATGCAGGTGGCCTCTTATGTCATTCATCATAATTCATTTTTAGATCAATCTAGAAAATGTTGAGATATGTCTGTTGGGGTCTGCATGCGGTAGGGAAATTCCTGGTCAATTTATTCTTTTATTACCCATCAGGCATTTTTCATACTGTTAAGATCAAAGATTCTCAATGTCAGTTTGTCAATAACAAGGGAATTAATTTATCACATGATATATGTTTTATTCATTCATATATATAACATCATTTTAAGTGTTACAGGGATAACGGAATGTTTATCTAAGTATTTAAACATCTTTTGAAATTGTTTGCATTTAAGCGTGTCTTGTGTTTGAAGCTCTGTAAAGAACAAACATTGACCTATATGTTTGTCTTTTGCCGTCAACATCAAACCGAGACATGCTTTTTGAACATTGTCTTTTGATATGAGATTTTGATGGTTAAAACACTTGAACCAAGTAGAATTATAACTCTTGTATATTTAATTCACTTTAAACACTCCTGATAATACTCGGCCCCAGTTAGTATTTTTTTATCTGAAATAAAAGAAAATGGTCGTAATTAAATTCACAGACGTATAAATATTTTTTCTTAATGTTTTATAAAGATTATCTTGTTCCACCCAACAATGAGGATATTTAAGTTATGCTTAATACAATGTCAATGAAATACAAAGGTGGATCTAGCATGGGGGTCAGGAAGGTCCTGACCCCCTTAAATTTCCAACATGTACTTGTCCATAATTGTATTTTCTAACTGTTTTAAGCCATTTTAAAGTGGCATGAAGCAATTTTTCTCTGACTCGCTTCCCTCAGTCTGTGTTTGATATATCAAACTCAACAGTTAAAATAATGACTTGTTTAAACCTTAGTTTAAGGGCAGGTTATTACTCAGGGGCTAGTAGTCCCTCAGGGGAGGCCTGGAGTAACAATTTTGTTGTACATACATAGGAGCCTCAGAGACCTTTGCATGTACTCCCTCAATCCCTTTCTTTGTGTGCCAGCTCATTATCAGTAAATTAGCTTCAAAATGTTATTTTAATTACTTTTAAAAATGAACCCCATTTGTTCGTACTGAAGTTCCTCAGAGGCACTGAATTAATAACTAGATGCATAACCTTGGCACAATATTAATTAATACATTAATGTTACTTGCCATGAATTACAATAGTTCATGTTGACAAATTTCTTTCCGGTAACTAATTTCAAATCTTAGTGACTTTAACACAATGTTTACATTTGTGTCAAATTAATACAACCACATAAGCGATGAAGAAAGGAGTTATGAAACAACTGCAGTTTAGGTTTACTGAGCGTAATAAATCAACACATGAAAATAGAAGTAAGAAGCTGTTCTGTTCGTCTTTGGTGTCAAGTTCAATCTGGTAAATACATTAAACATATTGGTCATGCTGGTAACTTAGAGAAATATTCTTTGATTTAAGATACAAGCTTGCAGGTATTGTCATCATAGTCTAGGAAACCACCAGAATACTTGTCTTGTCATAGAGAGCTCATGGAATAGTCCTGTTGCGATCTTTGGCTTGGTCTCGTGATCCCGCTACTCTATCACGTCTTGGTCTGTTGGAACAATCATGATCTAAGGCTTCAAGACTAGGCACGATGGTTTGTTTATTTTCATATCAACAGGGTAGATAACTAGGGTATGGTAATTGAATGGAAAGATGGTTTTGATATTAGAGACGGTTTAATTATAACCCACTGGTGGTTTTCAAGGAAATTAGTTTGACATGGTTTCAGTGTATGGAAGTATATCGTCTTTGGCACTCCGATGAGTATATTTTGAAATTTGAAATGCTCCTATATTCATGGTTAAGATATGGTTTAATGCTTTTATGATATTCTTTCACTGGAACCTGTGCTTTCTAATGAACTGAAAAATTAGTTTGCTTCAAGACTCCTGCTCTATTTTTATACAATTTGTGAGTTTTTTGGGGGAGGGGTTAAGCAAAGTGTGACTTTCAAGAATGGTTAATTTAGGTGTTATTTTGTTCAATTTGTAATGTTTTTGTCATTGGAGAAGAGTATCACTTTCATAACAAATCTCTACATTTTATAAACCATATAACACTCCATGCTATAATTGAAGTGCTTAAGTATAAGTTTACTTTAGGATCACTAGAATTTCAAATTGTGCTGCTTTAGTGTATTTTTATTTTCATATGATATTTCAATTACTATAGAAGTGGGCGTGGCTGAGTGGTTACAACATAGGACTGGTAATTATTGGATAGCCAGCTCTGCTTTGGTTCAAATCCCATCCAAAACCTATCCGAATGTTTCCTTGAACAAGAAACTTTATCCTGCTAGCTTAGTACTTGGGAACCATGAAGTGGACTTGAAAGTGACTTATCTAAATGAGGCCACAACAAGTTGATCATATGTTCTACGGATTATTCTGAAAAAAAATGGGGCGAGCGAAGAAAAAAAAAAAGTCTTTATTCACTTGCTTTATATAGCAGTTCGACCAAATTTTTATGAGCCAGCGAGGAAATAAAAATATTTTTTTATAAAAACTGTCAAAGTTAAGGTGTGAGCGAATCCATAGAACATATGATCAATTTGTTGTGGCCTGAAATTGTTTCACAATCAAGCTAAAATAAATAAGTATAAACTAATTATAATTATTAGGTTTTACCTCTCATAAGTTCCAAATGTATGGCGTATTTGATGTTGCTGATAAAAAACAATAATTGTTCTCTTCTGTTCTGTTCTTTTTTACTATCAGAGAGGCAAAAACTTGTAATTGCAGTCACTGCACACAGTTTGTTCTGTATTTACAGCATGCAAAATAGAGTTCAAGAAATGACAAGGTGCAAAAATGCAACAATTTCTTATATTCTGCATCGGAATGATAAATCATTTATTCTGCGTCTGCTTGAGGCTGGCTTGGTAATCATCTACCTAGCGATGATTGAAAACATAAAAACAACATAGCTTGTATTGTTAGCAACAAATCATACACACATTGTAAACATCGCTCTGTTGTTTTTTGTTGTGTTGCTTTTTTCTAAGTGTTAAATATTTACCTTGACTCTATGTTATGTTTTTGTTGGCAACTTTGTTATTTATCAAATTACTATTGCATGCAGTTATTACTCTTGTTTTTTCCCATTGTTCCATTCATTAATGAAATTTATAGTCGTATGCAAACTGACAAAATATTACTATGTAATTAAAAAGATATTCAGTTGTACAGACTTATCCAAAATTAAGTGGTGTACTTAATTATGCTCGTGGCATAAATGGTAAAACTTTGCACCCTTAAGTCTGTTGATTTAATATGTTTGTAATTTCATTTAGCACCATACTAGCTTTGTGGGTTTAAATTGATTCCATGATTGTAAGTTGATTAATCATAATGAGTTATCGAGTGACTAATAGACCCCTATACTCTTCAGTGTTATTGGTACAAATATAATAAAAGCCATCAATATAAAGGATATAAAATTCTGCATTTATCACATTTTTAAAACTTTCAATTTCCTGTGCTTTTATGAATGGTTCCAAATGTCTTGTAGATTGCCATGCTGGTAGGTAAGGGTCTCATCTTGTCTAAATATGGACTTTTCTGTGACCCGAATTTGACCCCAACAATTAAAGATATAAAGCACAATGTCACTTATTTGAATTAACTATCTATAAAAATAAATTCTAGACTTCCTGAGCTTTTACTGGATATATTGTATTCAAGACATAAAAGAAATCTCCATACTCATACAATGTTCTTAAAAAATTTAAATTTCTGAGCAAATTTGGAACTTTAATGTTGGAGAACTTTAATGCGGGGAGAGGGAAAACTAAAATTTACGCTAATTTACTTTGCGTTTCAATCAAACTGTCACAGTTAGTTAGTCTCGTTTGTTAATGCTATAATGCTACATATTGACAGACAGTGACTCACTGGAAGAAACACTAACTCATCTTCCATTAAATTAACTCATGCTCGTGCATAATGAAAATGCTATTTACCATCGGGTTCGCATTAAGTATCTTTGCCGACCAATTATTGAACTTGTCACCATGGTAGTCTCGGAATTTCTAATTTATCTCGGAAACCATGACAAAAACACGTATTCCGACAGTAAGTTCTAGAAGTATCTAGAATTAGCGTCAAGTATGAATGACGTTCTCCATTTTACATGTGTCATTCCGAGCGTAATTAACCCAAGCATCCAATTGAGAAATTGACTTCAACATGAAAGGAATCAACATGTAATGCTGCCTGTACAGTATGGTACAGACTTAATGCCAATTTATGTACAGTATGGTACGGGGATTTTATATTTTTTATTGATTGAGTATTGCATCGGTTGAAGCATTAAAAAGGGTTTTTTGTGGTTAGTCGCCTTGTAGCACTTTTAGTACATCAGAGGTCTTTTAAAACATGAGTGATTGTACAAAATATGCTTCTGAATAATTTCTCTGTGATAATAAACTGGTTAATGAATTGTTAATGCAATTAAGAATTTATAATTTAAACTAATGGCATCTTTGTTTGATTATTATTAATGAAAATGAGTAAAGTACATGCAAGAAATAATTTGCATGTTTTTTATTGTATTGATTATTAATTTCAGTCATTACTAATCCCTGGGTCAGTGTGAAACTAGCCTAACTAAATATGAATAGAGAAGGATGTACACTACTTTGGCGCTGAACCATTGTAGCCTTATAGTTCTTTTGTTTTAAAGACACGTCAACAACAAATTATTGTGAATATGGTTCATAGTGACCCGAGGGTTGATTGAAAGACTATTGTAACTTCCATTATTTTCAAGTGGAGTTACAATAGTGTTTCATTCAGCCTTTGAAACAATGAGACAATTAGAAGAAATGTGGGATGAGTGTTATATAGGTCCCCGGGTGACAATGACGACATAAGAAGCATGATCTTGTCTATAACCATATGTTCTTGTATGATCGTAGGTTTCTAATGTAAAATCAATAGATTTCTCTTTGATTCTAATTAACCTTTTTCTCTCGGCTATGGTAAATAGGTTAACATTGCATTTAAATGATAGCATCTCTTTTGAGATTTAATTTCTTGTCATGTCTGATACATTTCGCTGGCTTAGTGCAAAGGGGTCGTTACACAATGAAAAAAGAGTTAGTTATGACCCTTTTGCACTATAGGCCCATGATTTGTACATTAATGGGCTTTTAAAGTTATATGTACTGGTGTATGGGTCTTGTAATACATGTATATGTCTTACTTTTATTCTGAGTTTCTCAGGTGGTTGGTGGATAAAAAAGGACATTTAGGTGGCAAACAATTTTTTCAAACAACTAAAGTTTGCCTCTACTGTCTGAAAGAGTTGTCACTTTTTAGTTGATGAATGAAGAAAGTTTTAAGACCACCAAAGAGGTTTATATCCTTGTTGTAGAACCACCTATCTTTAATAAAAATCTTACTATGCAAATGTTTTAGTATTGCATGCTTGTTATTTTAATAATTTGGCCCCTCTTGTTAGTTTAATAGATGAAAAGGCCACATATTCAGAAACCATCAACATGTAACCAATGTCATTCATGATTTACTGTGTATATGAATGCATTTAGATAATGCGCTGCTGTCCTACATAATTAAACTGTGTTAACAAAACTAGATATGGAAGTTCCTTCAGTTATAACTGTAAACACCTTGTACATTGTATCCACAGAAATCCACAGCTTGTTCTTAGAAAACTGTGTGGGTGAGCTCTTTAAATGTTTTGGCATTAGTTACCTTTTTGTTTACGCCATTGTGAGATTGTTTTTAAGCCATGGGAAGCATTTGTTCTCCTATTATTGATTGAATTTACTAGTTAATAGAATCTGCCATCCAAAAATTCTTTAGAAAGCCATTCACAGACTATGATAGTACCAAGTATGTTAAACACTTCACCTTAACATTGGAAACATATGTTAACATGAAAACTGGAACCAGCCTAGTCTCAAATTACATGTTGACTGGTTCCAGTCTGACAAAAATCTACAATGAAACTATGTGAGTTTGTTATGCACCATTGCCTTCAATAAAAAGGTCAGCATACTTCTATGCCTCTTTTAGCCGGCTTTTAACATTTTTCAGTCTATTTCTTACATACATTCAATCCCCTGGAATCATGTAAGTACTCAATCACTCTAGCTCTTCTATATACAAAATGTCTGCCTCTTCATATCATAACAGAAGTGTTGAAGAACTTGACCTTGGTAACGTTAAGTGATAGTTTACCAATTTACTTTTATTCTTATAGGTGGTTTTACATTCTTCATTAAGTCAGCCAATGTTTTGCAGACTCTTTGATACACAATTTTCTATGAAATCATCAGAAATGTTTCTTCAATATACATTATGTCACTCTTCAAATTTCCTGCTATTTCTTCTAGATATTTTCTCAATATTTATTTAGCGATTTTCACAAAAATGTCCACATTAATTTTCTCCATTTTGTTTGAAGTGCTTAAAAGTGATCTAATTCATTTTCTGCAGTGCTGATGGATGTTTCTCACATCTTTTCTGTACACTTTTCTGTCATTTCTCCACTTTTGTTTACATTATTGCATTACCTTCAGTATGAAGAGCTACTTTTGAATATAAATGATTCCCAATGAATGTAATCAAGCCAAAGTGTTTAAACTTTAATAAATCCTGTCTTGTTGGTGCATTTTTGCAATTCTTATGTGTATTTAATCACCCAATGCTAACTGAACAATATTTACTTTTCAGATAGATTCATTTATTGTTTTAGATGGGATAATAAATCATTCAGATTGCATTTTCTTCAAATAGTAAACCCAGCATCATTAATTGGTAACACTAGTATTATGTGCAGAGATTTCTGCTTCAAGCATACAGCCAAATGTCTAATGATGCAGAAAAGTTTTTTGGCTCTTAAAGATGTATTCCTGGTTTGAATAGAATATGTACAGATTTATCTAAATGTAATGAAGCAATAAATTTGTATATAGGGTATAATAAAAACCTCTTGTCAATTAATTATGTCAAGGAACACAAGAAGCAAAAATGTCTTTGACAATTTAATTCTGCTTGAGGCCAGATGAGACATTTTATAAGTATAGTAAGATTTAATGAAGCTAAATTTATTCATTGATGAGAAAACTGTACTCTACTGAATTGAATATTCCTGGATTGAATTCATCTCATCTTGCTGCTTATGTTCAGGAGTATTTGCAGACTGTAACTTTTACCAGTGAAATTTGTTGAGAGTTCAAATTATCTGGTTATAGCAGAGATCAGAATTTTAGAAATGCTTGACTTTTGATTTTTAAAATAAAGCATTTTATTGATGGCTAATAGCCACATGATATTGTATTGCCTATCTTACATTGAAATCAAACATACATTTTTATGGAAATATTTTTCAAATTAATTCTGTAGAAAAAAGATAACACTTAAACAACTTTAATACAAAATGTATATGTATTAACAAGAGTACAATGGTGTTATTGTCATAAATGTTACAGCAATTTGAAGGTTCATTCATATTTACAAGCTTAAAGATCAAAAGAAAGAAATGATAATCTACAAAATACATAATTGCTTCATTATGATAAGATTTGGTTAAACAAATGCACTGTAACACCCTTATAAAACACACATAGACTCACACAATCAACTTTGTCTTTGCACTGTAAAGACTGACACATGATCTGAAAGCACCGACAGAAATGATCTAAAGACAACTTGTAATCCAGGAGATAATTTAAATGATACTGTTTATTCAGAATTGATGTCATTACTTGAGGAATGTCTGCCATATTGGCACATCTAATCATTGTCTAAGAACTTAGAAGTAGAAATAAAAACACTCAAAAAACATGCATGAAAAAAGAATGTCTTTGAGGTATAAGTCAAGTACGACAGAAATATTTGAAAAATGCTAACATCAGGGTTAAGTAAATTAAAGTAAGTCATGGCTTACTGTGAACATCAATGATATCCCTATACTAGATTAATATTTTCTTTGTCTATACATGTTTTTATAAACCCGGTTACCATCTCTTATATAAGTTCATGAATGAGGGGAACCAGTTGACATGAAATTATGATAGGAACTAGATGTTGATATAAAAGTTGGAAGATTTTGAGAGCTAGCATATAATCCATCACTCCAGTTAACATTATGATTAGTTGCTTGTGCCATTAGTGACTTCTTTTGCCAGTTTGCTAACCATATGTTAGTTTGTGCTTAGCCCCCCTGGTACCCTCAAATTGATATTATCAACTTATTACTTTTGGTATTAGAAGGGTACCAGAGGACAAAGCTAGCTCTATAATCATAGGAAACTGACTACTTATCAGTAATGATGGTCTTTTATTCCATGTAATTCATCTCAAGATAATCAAAGTGTCACATTGTGCAACATGTGTGCATAACACCCATTGACATATTTTTTGGTTGAACAAATCTTACTATATTCTTCAACAGATGTTTACAGCTGTTGTCTTAAACCATGTTACAAGTTAGTCCAAGCCATTCTATGGTTAATATCTATCATCTACTGGTAATAAATTAATTAAGTCTAGATGACTGATCTTCTAGTTGTCATATAGTAAAACCTTGGTTTAATAGACAACTGAAAGACCAATTAGTTTCATTGGATGATCATTCTTCCTCTGCTGCTTTTCTGTAGCAAGGATCGCCCTCTCCATTTATCAACCAGGCTTGGAACCTGCTATGGTTGCAGGGCTAAGACATCATCTTTGGGGAAGGGGCCTCAGTATTTGTCTGAGGGTAAATTGGTGCGCGTTTAACTTATTTGGGGAAAATAGACCCACTTCTTTGCCAGTAAATAGTGAATAAATTTATCAGATTATAGGTGTTACTGAAAATCATCCAGTAAATCATTTGGTGAAAGAAACAACATAGATGGTTTTGTGAAAAAATCTAGAATATTTTCACTTTCTTGATTTCTTGAATTATAGCTAAATACCGGTATTCTTTAAGGGTTTTATTGGATTAGGGAGTTTTGAGTTCCAACATGGGGAAAAAGGTGTTTGTTTTGTTTGGAGTAGCAGCCTGTATTCTGCTTCCACGTAGAAGTCTCAATGTTTGGGCCCTAGGTTGAATTAACTGTGCCTAGATTCAATGGTACATCTGTAGCCTTTTCAATTAAAACGTTCCGAAACGATATGTTCGGAACTCCTTGGCCATTCGCTGCGAATAATCTCGGACATATTTAGACGCTATTTTGTAACTACCGGTGTTGAAGTAAACAAATATTCCATCGTTTGGGCAATAAGTGATGTTTCGTTTTTAGTCCATAAATTTTGAAACATCACTCATTGCCTTAATGATCGTATATTTGTTTATTAGATTAGATTATTCGCAGCGAATGGCCGAGGAGTTCTGAATGTATCGTTACGGAACGTTTTGGAACGTTTAGGGTTATTGAACAGGCTACTGTACATGGATACAACTGTAATGATATTGATATCTTAAGATATCCATCTACCTGTTAACTGTCACATTAATACACACAAAAACTTTATAATATTGCAATGTTTAAGTATGGATGGTTGGCTGATTGTTTCATAAAAATCATTTTATCAAAGACGGAATACCTTGATAACATTATTGGTTAAAACAAATTGGTTGAACTTAGACAATTATCATATCTGTAGATCTAAAACCTCGGCACATGGGGTGGTCTGCAAAAATCAATTAATAATTTATTAGACTTCAAAGGGGTTATATATGTGGTCTTTGGTGAAAATCTAATAATTTCCATGTTCGATAAAGTATTATTTATTCTGTGATAAAAGTAATTGATTTTAGTTGTTTATGATTGGTCAAGCGCTTTAATTTCCCGTATGATGTTATTTCGTTATTATCAATTGATTAAACCTTTTGATTTTTAATTAATACACATTAATGAAAAGCATGTGAGTAGGTGAGTGTAATATGTAGTGCCTAGATATGCTCTTTTCTGTAATAAAATATAATTGGGTTCATTTACATTCTTTTCATTCATTTTGGTGCTGTGGGGTTGAATTCCAGGTAATAATATCTTAAAATAGGTCATGAAAATTTAAGTTTTTGAAGGGATCTTGATTCTCACATGTCTTACCATTACTTCATCATAATCTTCTATCATGAAATGGAGTTCTTGCAGGCAATTATAGTCTACATACAGGGACCATTCTAATGATTATGTTACGTGGACTGTCCCTGTAGTAGTCTAAACAAGATGGTAATTTTCTCAACCAATCAATTCAAATGAATTTTACGACTTAATTGCTAAATCAATTCCAATTGGTTGATTTAAATTGAAATGCAATTATCTCAGATCTTGTTATTTCTTTTTTGCACCTGGAGTTCTAACTTCCATTGTTTTTTAAACTTCTAGATCACAGACGACACGGTGTCAGGTATTGTGATGTCAAGGTGTCATGTTGGTGTCGCATTGTAGAATGTCTTTGTTGTGCGTTATGTAATCCATAATTGATTTTACAATGAAAAGGAAGATAAAGATCTGACCCGACATGATGCAAACTGTTATATTTAATACATTATTCAAACTTGTGTCGCAAATTGGCAGTAAAAAGGCAATTAAAATCATTTCATCAATAAACTTGTAGAAATACCACCCTCTAAATTATGTCATTGTCATAACGTGTGATAATTATCATTCAATTATAATGAAAGATCATGCTTTTAAGTAAAGTTGTTTTTTCAGATTTGAAAAAAAATGACAAAACATTAAAACTTTTTAGATTTTATGCACAGTCATGAACAAATGTTATTTCATACATGTGAGGCTGTAGGCTTATAAAACTGATATAATAGTGGCTGAAAAGAGGTTGAGACTCCATTTTTAAAGTTATCATTTTGAACTTGCATTTCCAAGTTTTTTAGTGTGTAAGCATTGTATCACTTTCTGCCCTTCCTCCCGTGTGATTAATACTTGTTACTGACTGATATACTGGTATTTCCGCTGACTTTACAGTTTTGAACCTTTTTTATAAGGTGTTAAACAATAAAAGTTTTATTTTCAATCTATTGATTTAAAACTCCTTTATCTTCCTTGTGGAAGATTAAATTTCAATGACATATAACTTAATTTTCTTAGAAAATAAATTTCTTGAAGACACAGCAAAGCTTATTTTACTTGTAAAATGTTGTAATTTAATCCTGTTTCATAATCCTTGTGGCGTGTATGTCGTCTTATCTCAGGTGCTGAACACAGTTATATTGCGTGCTAGGTTTTTCAGAATTTCCTTATTTGGCAATAATGTTGCGTTAATTTCCTGTAAACCATGAGAACAAGAAAGTTACGACTAACAAGTCTCGTCACTTATGATATTATATTTTGTCACATTATATGTCTGCATATTACTTTGTTTCTTTGTGTATCATTGTGGTAACGTTAAATTGTACATGTTGCAGTCTATACTTACAAAACAAAATGGCGTCTTAGTCTCAGATGAACAAAATGGTGGCTTAGTCTCAGATGAACAAAATGGCGGTTTAGTCTCAGATGAACAAAATGGCGGCTTAGTCTCAGATGAACAAAATGGTGGCTAGTCTAAAATAAATAACAGGAGGCTTAGTCTAAAATGAACAAAATGGTGGCTTAGTTTCAGATGATGACATATTGCTAGGCTGTGAATTACAGACTTCAGACTGCTTTAAGTCCATGTTTATTTTGTAGTGATGGTAATGTTAGCATCAGTCAATCAGATTAATGTGGTACAGTTAATTGTTATACATTGTTCATGGCATTTAGGAAGCAGCAAGGAGTTTGCATAGTTGCCATGAGTAATTAAATTAGACCGATGCTTATAATTTATTATTTTGGTTTAGCTCCCTTTTTATACCCAAGTTGTTATTTTTCAAAACTTGTGATATTTGCAAAGCTACGGGTAATTGATTTGCATGAACATGCATGTACATGTAATGTTTCGCAAACCATCAAAAGATATTTAATGTTTAAAATTAATTAAAACAGATGGAATCGTTTCAATTTTCAAAAAGTTTGTAAGAAAGAGTAGTCTCCCTTTATTTCTCATATTCACTTCATTATATTCCAAACCTTAATGGAAGCAATTATGCACTCAGATTAGGGTTCAACTACAAACGGTACTCTTCAAAACGATAATTGTTTTTTAATTTCTCCAATTCTTTGATGATGTGTGCAAATTGCAAATTGTTGAGTTTTTTTAATTCATGATGAATGCGTTTATGAATGAACAAACAAATGGGAGAATGAATTCAGGAACTTTTATCTGTCATACTGATGTGTGGAAAGCACTTTGTGGCATTATTTCTGATAATTGGCATTAATGTTTTACTTAATCATACAAAATTATACAAATTACTTAGGAAATTATGTATGAAAGAAGTTTCTTAAGACTTTCAAGATTACTTGGAAAGAATGTATTGTTTTATACAGCAGTTCAAAGGCTTAAATAACAATGGCTTTAATTGACATGATTGTGAAGGTCTTGTATATATTTATAAAATGGTCTCATAGAAGATGGTTTATCAACTGAAATCAAAAGATAATGTTGATACAAAAGTTTTAGTACATTTTTCCAGAAATGTTTTTTGTGCAATAAACTAAAGGTCAGTTTCCTAAGCATATCGCTAGCTAGCGCTTTGTCCTCTGGTACCCTTTTTACACCCAAAGTTCTAAGTGTGTGATATCAAATCGAGGGTACCTGGGGATGAAGCGCTAGCTAAGGATTTGCATAGGAAACTCGCCATGGTTCTGAATTTAAATATTTGGGTTTTTGCCTGCAGTACAACCAAACTTCCAATGTCACAATGAAAACATATTTTTAAAGAACAAAGGATTTAATCCTTATTTCATGCATTTCCGCAATAATGTGTTGAAAACGTTGTTTCTTGGACCCTGGTGTGCACAGGCAGAAAAAAAATTAATTGGAGTTCTAAATTAGGTCTATTGGATAGTCTGCTAATATTTTTTCATCTATATGTTTAAAATGATTTTATAAGGTTCACCTTCTTCTATAAAATGTTGGTTAGTTCTTCTAAAAAACAGAAGATTTTTCTTTCTGATGATCCCTTTTATAATAGTGTTACTTGAATATACATGTATACTTGCTACAAATTTTGTTCCCTTGATAAAACAGTACAAATATACTTGATACTTTAATCCCATCCTATCATATTACAGTATGTTCAGTTTTTTTGTTCTGTATAACCTTTGGGGACACTGACGGACCATTAACTGTAGTAAATTTCTAAGAATTCTTTTTCTTCTTTTATTGAGAAATCTTACACTTCCCCTTGTATCTAAGATTTATTTATGTGTATTTGATCTATTGACATCCCTGTGGCCACACCAGACATTAAAGGTACTCATTCACAGATTTCAACTGAGATATCAACTTTTTCTGAAACTATTGTAATTGTTTGGAAACATTTTTAAAGCAGAAAATTAGTGATTTGATAATGACAATTTCAGTGCAAATTGGCATACAAGTACAAATGATGGTATTTCAAATAATAAATATCTCCCCCATATGTTACGGTATAGACAATTTTAGTGCAATTTTGTGACTTTTATTGCATATTTCGTGCAATCTATAGGTCAGTTTGTCTTCAAATATCAAGACCTAATTTTTTGACGCAATTACAGACACAGAATAGTATTTTGAAAACATTGAAAAATCTTAACCAAATATGTGAACTAGTACCTTTAAAACAACAACAATGGCTACAACAACAACAACATTAATGTACTTTGTTCAAATTGATGACTCAGTTCAAAACTGGTCTAACTTCATTTAAAAACAGAAGCGTGTAGGCTAGTTTTGTGCTGACCCTTGGAAATGGATTTATATTATATTTTCTCAGATAGAATTTAGATACAATTGTACGACTATACATTGTATCACAAAGTCTTTTTCTAGTAATAAGGTTATTTGTATGCAAGAGAGCCATTGTCACATGCTGAGACATAATGACAAACATGCCTTTCAGGGCACTAGAAGCATTAATTTCTAGAGAAAATGAGACATTCCTGGAATTGTCACATTACTAACTTAGAATTCCTATACCATACCATCGTACATGACATTAATGATGGAAAAAAATCTCCGAGAAAAATGTATCAAGTTCTAGAGAATGAAAATCTATAGAACGTTTTAAAGTCTCCCTGCTCAATGGTGAATGGTGAATGCATTGTCACGCCAATTCTTCAGTAATTCTATATACTAAGGGTTGCCCGCAAGATTGTAGTAAGTGCATTGTGTTAAAGAGCGAGTTACTGCAGGCTTGATACAAAACGTTTTTTGTTTCCTAATGGTGAAAAAACAACAACAACAAAAATAAGACTTTTAGAAACTAAATATGAGTTCTTGATTATAATAGCTGTTCTTGTATACCAATAAAGTGTGTGTCACAATTTTCATTTTGTATTTTTTAATAAAAAAGCGAAAAAGTGTGTAACATATGAGAAAAAAAGTTTGTGGTTAATTTGAAGACAAAATAAGCAGTTTCAAGTCTCTTTGTTTAGAGTATTGTCAATGTCATTCAACTGTAATTCTATATAACAATATTTTCTAGAAAAAAGTTTTTTACTTTTCTCAAGAATTCTTCCACAATTTAGTTGATAAACGTCTTGTTATGTTTTATAATTGTGTTTTAGAAATAATGAACAAAAACTTTTCCTTGACAATGTTTTGTGAACATATGTCTTGGTTAATGGATTAAAACTTGTTGATTTGCTTAAATATAATGATTATGTTCTGTTTTGTTCAAATGTTTTTTAGCTATTATTTCTACTAGTAAAGTCTCATTAATTTGACCATGGATGTCCCTTGATTCAATATCTAATGTACTGTAATTTGGTCTCCACATATATGCAGGATGTCCAAAAGCATTTACTATCTGTAGGTTATTACTGTGAAGAACTCAAAGTTTATTTTTGAACACACAGAACACACAGTATGCAATTAATTGAATTGTTTACGACACAGAATTTATTTAGCTCCTTAATTTGTTGGTTTTTTTCACACACATGTATTATAAAGATTCTCATCTGCAAAGATCTCATTAAAGTCTTTTCCACTTTGTAATAATTCCATGCAATTATTTTAAAAAATAATTGAAGTATTTTAAGTTTTATTGTAATTTAAGAGAATGTATATTTCTGGTTGCCATGGTAACCAATATAAAATGACTTGAGGAACATTACTGCCTCATTAATGTATTGTGATTGTAATAGACATTTCAGGTACTTATATAGAGCAATACCTTTTAAGTTAATTGGAACACGCACATGGACTGTCACGTTGTGATTTAAATAAATGAATTCTGAGAAATTGTTCTCTGACATTTTATATTTTCTTTTACATTGTGTTGGTTAAGACTTTCATCATGTCTATGGTTCGGGCATCGGTCATTCATACTGGTATCTGTGTCTCTGCTTTAATTTGATTCAATGTGCTTTCGACATGTCCAGTTGTAGCATTCACTATTAAAAATGACTGTTTGATAGGTCGATTAGCAACATTTTGAAATTAACATGAAAAATGAATACCTTTGGTCACACAAATTCTACTGAGTCCTTGTTTGTTGGTATGAATAAATGGGCTTTACTTGGAATGGCTATGCAAACACTCAGTGGTACCAACTGACTTGACTTTAAAATTATTGTTATGCAACTAGTTTTAACTTTTCTATAGCAGAGGTTAATCCTAGGCTGCTGTAAATCTTCTTGAGGCTGTGCTTGATTTTTGTATCATCAGGTTTGAGATCAGGAGCATGCTTGATTGGTGAAGCACTTGAATATTGAAATGTAAGATACAAATTTTAGATATACTTTCATATAATCTCCAAACAAACCATAACAATTACATATCAGTCATAAAATAGTACATAAAATATTGCTTCAAAAACTTGATAGAAAGTATCAGATTTTTTTGGTGCCAGATTTCTTCGGTTTTTATTAATTTACTCCAAGATTATAACATATTATGATCCGAAAATCATTTATCTTTCGGTAATCCGAAAATTCTTATTCTGAACATTCGAAAAATATTCGAAAATCGGAAAGAAATCATAAAGGGGAAATCTTTTATCTTGATTATTCACTCGTCTGATCATTTTTCAAACTTGAAAAATCATCTAGCCTTGTAACACAAGATATGAAAACTCTTCAATGGAAAATGTGTGAGGTAATTTTAGTGTACTAATCTGATTTACAAAAATGTTACAAAATAGTTCCGTATGAAAGTTGTGGTAAAGCGGTTAAGTATGCACTTTCTAATGTGGAGAGATTGGTAGGGAGGCACCATTGTATGGAATTCATTTCATTTCCATTTATTTTACTCTTTAATCCAGAGTATTAATGTTTTAACCTCCAAGTGTAATTACCAATTAATACTAGGTTAAAAACCCCTCATACAAACAAGTAGTTTTTTGTCATACCATACACCTGACTAATTAATGGCTATTAAAGAGTGTTAGTGGTTTGATAGTCATTTATTAATGTACTATCTGAAAGAAAATATGAAGATTGGGGGTTGGGTTTTCTGTTGTTATGTTTTTGCTCCCCATTTGAGAATCTTGTTTGAAGGTAGGAGAACTTAGTGTGGAGCTACTGTGCTTATTATATAAAGGATTAACTAAGATTATTTTATTGGCATTTTATTTCTTTTTCTTTATATAATGAACTTAACGTTTTGATATCAAAACAATCTTCTATGCCATGGACTCGTTAATTTACAGGGATTTGTATGAAAACATATTTCATAGACCTATACAGTGATGTTTCCCAGTAGTTATGTATACTAGATACCTCAAGTTTGTTTATAAACACTAATATCATGATGAAGACATTTAGGTCAAAACACATATTTACCTTTAACTGAAACAGCTGAAGAGCATGGTAGTTTTCATACAGCACTTCTTACTATAATAGTTTTTTAAGACCATTTTTACATGACTACATTTTCTGTCCTGTGAATATGTTCCCTGCACACTAGCATATACCTTACACTCTTTTAAATGTACCTTTTCCTATGTTTATGTATATATTTTGCACCCCAATCTTCGGACTCATTTCCAGATGCCATTGAGGCCTGTATACTGTACACTTAATGCCAGTGTACTATAATATACTTCTATGAGGAACCACAAACAATCACATACAATGGAATAATCAATAAAAGCAAAATGTCAACTATTTTTTAAAGAAGAACATGGTGGCATGGCCTGCTTGCTGTGTTGAGGTATTGAACGAAGATTGGCATATTTAAAGCCTTAAAGATTCACCTAAACCACTGAAACATGGACAATTGGTCTAAGTCAAAAGACATTACCTTAACAGTGAAGAGAGAAGAAGGCTTGATTAAGAATTCAGTCAAAATGTCAACAGAACATTGTTCCCCATTCTTGACCTGATGGATCAATGGAACATTTAACAGATACTTTACATAATCAATTAAAAATAACAAATACAAACTATTTTCAACTAGAATATCGGATATCAGCAACTTAGTTACTTAGAATTATTCAGTTTTAAACTTTCTAATGGCAATTACAAAACAAATTTGACTAGAATAAGCAATACTTACCCAAAGGTAATATCATTTCAATATACTGGAGTGTACAGTTTGCAGACTACAAGGTTTTAGTACAAAATTTCCTAGAGAAGATAAACTATATTCTATTATAACAAGTCTAGACATATAAATATTTGTATTGACAGAATCTTTCATCAATAAGTAACAATATAACATTGTTATATACAAGATATATATGGTAGAACTATATGGTATATAATAGATGAGTTTTTAAAACACAAGACATTCTGTCAGCACTCCCATACTGTACAGTATGTTCTCATCACTGTACCAGTATGATGCTTTCTTATAGTACAGGTAATATTTCATTACAATACCAGACATGGTATGTGGTATGTGCTAGTGCAAGAAAGAAATGTCCAAGGGAAATAAGCACTTAGGGGGAAGTTACTGTGTGCTGTTAGGAAGGGTAAATGAACATTTGTCAAATTTAATAAGCCCGATAAGCTGATTCAGTGAGTCAACCAACTGATACAACTCATAAAATTATAAAAATATACTTAATTTCATAAGAAAATAACTAGCTATAATGCCGCTAGGTATTTCATTATTTCTGTAAATTAAAAGTGTTGACTTTTGGGCAATTTTCTACAAAAGTGGTATCTTTATGTATTGTCTGTGTTTGTTTCATGTTCAATTCTAGATTAGAAAATATTGCTGATCTATAATGTCTTTGTAAAATTTATTGCTTTCATCTAATTAGGTATTTGTTATTGCTTTACTTATTTCATTCGAGAGAAGTAATAAATTCTGGATTATGACTGAAAGTAACTTTCTAAAGTCTGCAATTTCTATGGAATTACAATAGTTATTTGGAATTAGAAAATTTTATTGTCTCCGTGACCTACTTCTTGTTTCATACACCAATTTGTCTGACGTGCTGATGTGGGAAGCGAAAAAATAAGCCTTGTTTTCATAATAGTCATATTTGGTTTTTACATGGGGTTTGAAACTGTTTCCCCATGTTTAGCGCTGGACTGTAGCAAATCTTCATTAAAATCGGTCGCAGACAATTACATTAGTCTGCCCATGTGCAATTACAGAAATAATTACTTTTACAATTAATTGTAGTCCACATTACGCCTTAACCAGCAGACGATATGCTGTTGGTGCAATTGAAGTATTTCTAATAATATGGCTTTTGTAAAGAAAAGTTTTTGTTTTTATCCTGTGCTTACCAGTACTATATTCTCTATGAAAACCCCCATGTCTGACAGTGGGTTTGGCACTTTGATATGAAAAAACATTACCATTTGCAGTCTACAACATTTGGATATGAAAGTGATTGTCTGCACAGGTCTTTTAAGCAGCAAGCACTATATCTTGTTATGAGATTATTGGTTGCCCTAAAGAAATATTTGGTTGTCCTAACTAAAAAGTGATTGTCCCAGGCAACAGGACATCCAATAATTTAGATGACTGCATTTGATGTTATTAATAAGCCCACATGTCGTTTCAAGGTCTTTGCTAAATGTTCTCAGTGCATGTCAAAGAAAATTTGCTTTCAGACTTGACTCATCAAGATTGTGTAGTTGGAAAGTTGAAAAAAGGTTAATGACTTAAATTCTTCTATAAACTTGTTAATTGGATTTAAAAAAATGCTACATGTATCAAAGATTGTTGCTACTTTCTGAAGTAAAAACTGATGAGCATACTTAACAATTGTTCACAGTCCACACATTACTTCCTTGCAGTTCTGGAAGTATTTTTTCTTTGTTTCTTTTTTCTGCGTTCTTTGATGTAGATTTTTTGCAGAGTTTTTCCTGATCTCTGTTTTAGTGAAAGAAAGTCTGTTTTTCTTACATAACAATGTTACCTTTATCATTTTAATGATGTGTTATAAAAACAGATTACTTAGAAGCATTGTTTTGGTAAGCATGTCAGTGACTTATTGACATATGGCGAGTATTGTATGTCAGCAATTTGGTTTTGAATGTCTCAGGTATGGTGTTGAATGACTGATGTTATGTTGGTTGCTTGAGTTTTTATTTCAAGGCCTCCGTGTAAAATCGTGCTGTGGGTGTAAGCTTAATCTCTCATTACTCCTGATTGATTTGGTTACATGTTATGATGTAAGATTTGTAGATCTGTTAATTGGATAATAGGAAATATAAGAGTCTGGTGTTATAGTTGCATTGATGGTTGGAGGTCTGTTTGTTTGTTTTGTAGTAGCTGTGAGGTTTGTAAATTTGTATGGAAAAGACAAAGATATCTGTTGTGATGGAATGGTGCATGATGTCTTGTGCCTCATGTTTTCTTTGAATTGTGTAATGAGAAAACATGAAACTTACAATGAATGGACATTTTGTATCTTAATTTAAAGGGGGAAGGACAGAAAATCATTGATGTACTGGTATTAATAAAATTCATTGGCTTTGTTATAGCAGCAATTTTAAAAGCACTCTAAATAGAAAAACACAAGTTACTGTTTTGTTTTGTTTGAGGAATTTTATTTTGTTTAAATTTTTATTCCTATGTTTTTACAGGAGCAAACTTTAAAATCTGAAAGCACCACAATTATTTAAAACACGCATTTCATTAAAATTCCCTAGAAATTCATTGCATGCAAATTACGATAGTTTTCTCGGATCAAAATACAATTGATTCTATCACATGATTTTTATGCACTCCATAAATTGACATTTATTGGCAATGTACATTTAAGAGTGGTAATAACGATTTCAATTTACTGCTGATTGCAAATTGAAACAGTGACTTTATGTTTGTTTTTTCCTGCATTTGTTTATTAGCGCCTAGGTTTCTGAGTACGCTCCATGATAGTTTGATCTGAGGAAATAATTCTAAATATCGAAGATTGTTTAGTAAATAGGAACTTCAATTAAGCTGAAGTTTCAATTTAAATGATTTATTGTGTGAGGATGTAAATGGATTGCCGGGAGAGAAAATGGGGAGAAAGTAAAAACGTTCCTGACACACGAAAATGTCAAATACTTTGCCTGCTTTATTTAAGTATCTAGAATAAACTAGTTCAAAAACAAAAACAATAGTGAAGACATCTTACAGGCTTATATTAACTTTCTCTCATAATTGGATATTGGTATTCTAACGAAAAGACATTACACTTAGATTACCCTTGGGTCTGTTAATGTATATTTTCATAAGAAAGTAAGACATACCGGCATTGCTAATTTTTGCCTGAAAATTTGGAGAAGATAATGATAGAAAAATAAGTTCTGTACCGAGCTTATTGAATATTTGATAAAGGTCCACAGAGTACAAGAAAGTTTGTCACAGAAATCCTGCAAATAATGGCATCCCGGAGATGATATTGGCATCATCATACCTTAAGATACAGTACCCACCAAAAGTTTGGAGACAAAAGAAATTCACTATAATTCCGGAATTTTGATGATTATTTTTGTAGAATCACTACTTTTAATATATTTAGGTATGATTTGTGATAAAATGAAAACAAACTTCATGAAGGCAACACATTTATAAGATTCAGCATCTGATATCCTAGAGCCTCCAAATTAAACCAAGTTTATTTCAATTATCATCCATAATTTAGCTATATTATGCTATTTTTGTAGTTTTAGTTATTATTAAAATAATAACCAAAGAATAAAGCAATACTAAAAGGCATTTCAAAATAAACAGATATCAAACTTGAGATAAAAGCTTTTCAGTTGGCCTACAGTGTGAAAATGTCTCCAAACAATCGGTGGGTACTGTATATATTACTGGAATTGTAGAAATCAGCATGATAGGTACTTGTGATACACATCATGGTGTGATGTGAAAATTTATTATACAAACTTTAATTATGTTCTTGCAAGAATAATCATGACTTTTAGTAAGGCATTTAGTCCCGCATATCTTTCATCGTGACTCAATCTGCTTTATTCTGTTGCAAGTTTTTTATGGAAACATAATCTAGGTGCAATGGCAAACTTTTTCAGGGCTAGATCATTTCAGTGCATACGGTACTCTTTATGGAAAATTTTGCTAGTATAAAGGCTAAAAACTGTATGAAATTCATTGCTTGTATAATTAGCATCAGTCATGGAATATGGGAATGGTTTTCATTTTGCTTTATTTGGTGCCCGAAATTAGAATCAAGAATCCATAGATATATTGTTCTCAAATTGTCAATCCAAAAAAGGCTCTTTTTCATTCTGATCTTTTGAAAAGTGTTTGTCCCTTTGTGTAAATCTATATCCAGAATTCAAAATTGCAAGATATAAACTGAAATAGATGATTGAAGTCTATGAGGACATGATACATATTGTATTAACTGCATATGAGGATTATATTAAGTCCTGAAAACATCCTAGTGTCTTTATAATTGAATTATAATTGTCTGTACTGAAAGCATGTCTCATATATAAGACTGGAAGCTCTTCAGTACTGGAGTATGGTTTTGTCATTAAGTCTGCAATATTTACTGTGATAGGACAGTTCAGTTAATAACGTTTGTTTGTAACCGACATTTTATTTTGTTTATCTGTAATGCAGTGTAGAATATATTATCATGTCCTTGGTGAATGTTTATTGGAATTAAATGTCTGACAATGTCTGTATTGCTGGCTTAGTGCAAAACAGTTGTAACTCACTCTTTTTTTAACTTGAGTTACGATCATTTTGCGCCAAGTCCACAGATTGTTAGATTCGTCTGCTGCATTTGATTCATGAACTAAGTTTGTTCCATGTTATGAGGTATTTTGTGCAGACATTGAAATGACTTTAACACATTGTTATCTTGTTTGTTTCTCTCTGTTTAAAGCTGCACCTCTTGAACCTCTGCACTGGTGTTATTAATTCATGAAGAATTTATTAACAGTTTCAAACTTTAATGTCCATTAAAATTGAAAAAAAAGGATTTTTTTGTCCTATAAAAGATTTTAATTATTGCTTGTTTAGCCTCTCAGATTAAAGTTTTTGTCATGACTCTTGATAATTTTAGACTCTTCTAGTTGAAAAATGGTTTGTTTTCATGGTGAGCACAAAAAAGCGATATTTGTGTTTTGCCAATTTTAATTGTTCCATAAAACTTGAATACCATGATAACATTATGAACAAGTTAGTTTTGTTGAGCTGAGTAAAACAGTAGTTTCTCATAAAATTTCATGATTTATTATGGTTTTTTAGCTTAATGATAAAGCTTGATTATCATAACTTCAGTTTTTGTTAATCAAGTAGAAATTTCCACTTTTTATACCCTCTTGAATCAGTTGATGCAAAGTCTAATCATTTTGATTTTTTTAATGTTGTATCATGATGCTCAGTGCCTTAAATGTTTAGAAGAACACCTTTGCTCATGTTCAGTCAACGATAGACTGTATCTGGAATTTAAATTTTGGGGTTTTTCCCTGAGGTACAAACAAATTTTCACTGTTACAATTAAAATATGTCACATAATGTGTGCAAAGAACAATAGGATTTTAATCTGTCACTTAAATGCGTTTCGGCAATAAAGTGTAAAAATCTTCTTTTGTACCACCTGTCCATGGTTGGAAAACCCATATTTTGGAGTTCAGAACTAAGGTTTAATATTATCAGATTTGTCTTCTGTATGTTTAAAGCATTGTCATTTAGTGATTTAAGTTATCAAAAGAACTGTCCATCAAAAGCTGAAGCAAAGATTATGTCATATTATTTTGTTAATATAATATGAATGCATTCTATCTGTCTTAGAAAATTCTTTGAAGTGGTGTATGTTTTTTGTTATATTAATTGTCAAGTATGCACATATTGTACTTACTATTTTACTTGATTTATGTGCAGAATGGTTACCAGCCGAGATTAGTTTTTTGGAATGTTTTTGTTATTTATGTTCCTAATATAAGCATATGATAGCATTTAAACATTATTTGCTACTTTGCTTGCAGCTTGAAAGTGTCAGATTTAGTTTTGCTATGTTTTCATGTTGTGTTACAGTAGGGGGGGTTAATTAGGAATGACAAGGCGGGATTTTTCTACCATCCTTTATATAATTGACTGTAGCGGGACTAGATTTATGTTGTAATGGAATGGCTAATTGGTTAACGGCTCAGGTATCTGAGGTATTTGCACATATTTGTGACATTGCTGTGAGATGGATTGTTTGTTTAGAATCTGGATGTTTCATGGTGTCAAAAAAGCTAGAACATGTTCCAAAAGGCTCAGTCTGATGCTGGTTAACATCTGGCTAATCAAGTACTGCCATCAAGATGGATCAAACAAATCCTCAAAGAGGATTTTCTTAGCTTCTAAAACTGATTTCCATGGCTGCATAAACACGCTTCTGTAATTATTTGAAATTAGTTTTGTTTAAAACAAAAATTGAAAAATTGAAAACATGATTTAGGGAAATGATGTAAAACATTTGTTTAACTGAGGTACCTACCTGTGCAGTGGATTTACTGCAAATCTTAAGAATATTTCAAGTGAAAATCTGATTTTCACCAATTTTCTTCTATAATTTTCCAAATGTACTTAGCCAGCGTGAGTTTTCAATCTATCTATATACGACATGCGTACTGTGACATTATGATGTAATTTACTGCTGCACAATGTGATATTGATCTTGTTTTAATTCACGTAATAAGATAGATTTCAAAGTCTTAAGTGCATTGCGGCATTCATCAAGCAGCGAATGTATCCATGACATTTTCTAAGAGTCTCGACATTAGCAGACTCTTAAATAAATTGTGAAACTTGTAAATGTTTGCTTAACTTGCTGCAAAACGTGCAGCGAACAATATCACTGCTGGAATAAATAAACGCAAACTTTAGAAGAACCGCCCTTGTTCCGTGCAAAGATTACTGTGCTATTCATTCGTTATTGATGAATTTTCTATACATTTTCTAATATTATTGATCCTTAGTAAAATCTCTTAGTAAATTTCTGATGGATGTAGCCATGGTTTAAATTACATTTTATCTTTTTTTCTCACTGCTGAATCAATAGATTGAAACATGTGACAAAAAGATGATTCATGCATTACCATGTAAAGTAGTAGGGGTGACATTGTGAACGTCTAGTAAAGAGCTTAGTGACTACGTTCTTCCTGCTTTCATTACGTTCAATTAAGGACTAATTTATCCGACTAATTTATCGGACTAATTTATCCTGCTAATTATTTCTACTCTAAGGATGAGATAGGGGTCAATAATCGTGTAATCAATCAATGTATTCCTACAACTCCTATTTGGAACTCACTTTTATATAGAACTCGCTCATTGACTCAAGAGGTTAAAGGTCATTATTATTGTTATTAGTCATGTAGGCCAGGAAATAGGAAAGGTTACTTCTTGATATTGTTGTAACATCTGAGTTAACTGCTCTCAATTTATCAGAGCAACTATGCCTTACCTAATTTTCCTACATAATTATATGATTTTACCATGTATTTTTCTGGTTTTAGATTAGAAAACTGACATTATTGTCAAATTTCATGTAAGGGTATAACCTCCCCGGGTGGGATTTGAACCTGTTTTCCCATCCGGACACAAGATTCCAAATCCCCGCGTGCTACCAACTGCGTTATCGACCCAGGTTACATCTTTATGAATAGAGAAGGAAACATTTATCACCTTATTGTTTTTTGTGTGAGTGGTGTGTGTTTTGTAGTTTTTCTGAACAAATCAGTTCTTGTACCTATAATGGTACATTGACATTTTAAAATCATTCCAGACTGATGTAATATCATAGTTAGTATTATATTAATGTATATTTAGGATTAATTTACAACATTTACTAACAAAAAATACTAATCAATAATTATAGTGATTAATAGGATCAATTACAAGTGTTTATATAAAACAATATAACTAAATAAATTTGCATTCTTCAGCTTCCATTTTTATTGTTGAATTGTCGAATAAAGCCAGGTAGTTAATTTTAATCATGGGAAGGTTTCATTGTTTGATTAACTTGTATTACTAATGACTCAAACTTACTAATTATCATATTTCCTTGTTTAATTGTCTATAGTATTACTTTACTATTAATGATTTAAATAATCAATTAATTGTTAATTATTTTGTTGTCGTAATTTGTTACACAGAATTATTTTACTTTCAATCATTGTAGGGAGGCAGTGTCAACAAGACCATGCTTGACTCAGTATGTTACAGTTAAATTATATTTAATTTTGACTTGCTGACCATACATTTTATTTAATGATTTTGCGTTTTCCACAATGTATAAAAGCATAAAATACATTTTTAACATTCACAATGTATAAAAGTATAAAATACTTTTTTAACTTTCTTTATGTTTAAATACATAAAATTATTAATTAGGCTTAATGAGCTTGTCTTTAACTCAATGTACAATTCATGATGGAAACAAAGCTTTTAAGTGACCCATAATAAAACACCACAGTCATATACATGGTTGCAGTGACTGTAAAAACAAGCAGAACCATGCATTTCTGTATTGTAATAGAATTAAGTAGCTCAGGGTAGTTTTGATCATTTTAACTAAAATTCTTTGTCAATTTTGTTTCATTGAATATCCTTTAAGGTACATACTAAAACTCTTTAAAACTTGAAGAATAACCTTCAGCTAAAGATGACATTTCAAAACTTGTGACCTCATCAATAAACTACTATGACATCATCAGTAGGGAATCAAAATGTCATATCTTAAGGCAATTAAAGGGGGAGATAATACATTATGACTCCCAGCTGTCTATTTACAATATTATGGTAGAAGCGTGGTAATTAAAGTTCCTTGGCTTTCTTCCTACCTCTCAGGGATTGTCTAGACCCTATATATCAAACATGGTTTAAAGGTGCTAATTGATAAAAGATTTATTAATACTTATATGGTGTGTGATAGCGGTGGTTTTACTAATTTATGATTTCATAGTTTTGATTTATTGAAAATGTCTGGAATAATAACACGATATGATTTCCTGGACCTCAATGTTTAATAAGCAGTTAATCATTCACATACTATATATTACCCTGTAGTCCATGCATCATTATAGCAATATCACACAGTGTTCACCTCAAGGCTTTAGCCGAGGTTCAACATTACTTGTCAAGGGAGAACATTCCATCCTATCACCCTCTGTAGAACGGGATATTTATTTTATCATACCAAACAACAAAAATCCGAAATTGTTAACAATTTAATTCGCACAAACCATTCAATTTTACATGTTTATTTGCTTCTGAACCTTTAAGATTGTCGTTAATAAGAGTCTGGGCAAGGGAGTTAATTCAAATTGAATGGCGAAAACTCAGGTCCCGGTTTTTAGCAAACTCTAACGCAGTGGTCTCCCACCACTTTAAGCGGGCCAATAGGTGATGTCAAGCGGGTCGAAAGGTAATGTCAAGAGGGTGACATTACAGATTATCACCCGGTGACAGAACATTTGGCTACATAGTAAACATTAATCATCATCGCCATCATCCCCAACAAAGCAATCACAGCAATTCTTATCACATCATTTAGTGCCCATGTACCCATTCGTCCAATATAAAATAATATACATTTTTTGGATCCAATACGGGTATATATTGGACGGTCACATGGTCCAAATGCAAATTGTTGATTGGATAGATTTATTAGATATATAATAATATAGAATATTTTATAATGAAGCTCCGCTCATTTATTTTTAGTAAATTAAATGCTGTGTTATGTCATCAGATTCAGTATTGAAATTTTGAAGATTTCAGATCATTATGATTTTCTGAAATAAACTTGCCGCAGCTAACAGGCCTGTCATCAGTTCACATATTGCATAAATAAAAATTCAATAAAAATGATTCACAATTTATAGCCATACTGTCTCATTTAAGTTTGAGATGACTAAAAAATACAGGGCTGTGTCTTTTAGAATTAATCTAAAGAATGTTTCATAAATTTTGTAATATAAGACCCAGTATGAGTTTGTTTCTTGAAATTAAAACAAATTTCTACTTTTCTTTGAAGAGCTCTTTTTTATAAATTAACTTCATGCTTTCCTTTGAAAATTAAAAAAATTAAATTTTCTTGAAAGCTGCAGGTCGGTGACTTGCCGATTTATCATTTAGGATCCTTACAGATTAGATTAATTTCAATTTCTAATGATAGCTTTCTGAAAATTTTAATTTAATAAGATCTAAATGTGAAATAGTTCCACAGATCTTAGACTGCAGTATGGAACATGTTCTTCTAAAACCTTATTTCAAGTCAAATATAATTAAAGAGTCTAAAGATTCGAAACTACAGAAAAGTGAGTTTGAAATGAGAATTTATTTTTTATCAAAATCTAATTATAATAGTGATGAAAAACCTATCTTGGCTTTTGCTGACACTGTTTTACCTTAATTCTATGAAGTTATCTTTTAGTTTTTACCAAATTATAAAAAATGGAATTACACTCGATATTTAATATTGTTTAATCGGTTAAGAAATGGATCATATGAAGAATCAAGCAGATACTAAATGTCTTTATTACCTTCTTTTAGAGAGTTCCTCAGTGCTATTTGATTAGAAAATCAAGATTAGAACAGATTCTAAGGGAAATAAAAGGTATTGGTGTTGAAAATGAAACAGTACTGGGTAATAAATGTCACTAAAGTGAAGAAATGCTGTTTGTTTATTGACTAAAATGAAAAAAATCTTTTCTAAAATTTGTAACTTCAGATTTAGATCAGTGTTGATTAGATTTCAGATTGAATTTAGATCAGTTCATCTTGAAAAATTTCAGTTTTTTGTGAGTTTTATTAGAGAATAATTATTCATTCCAGCATGCTAAGGAAATATCTCAGATTGTTATTTCTGAAAAATTTCCTGTTGAAGAATTTCTTTGCAATGTTAATTTCAAAACAAATTTCAGTAAAAAATGTGTTGCATCTTCTTGAAGTGTCAATGTTTATATAGAATCAAGTCCGCCCATTGAGTATTCTCACATGAGTCATATTTTACCACTATGTGTGCATTGTATTACATCTAGAAAGGTCATGATTCTGTGCATTTTGTTTTGCAGTTATAATTCTAAATTTAACATCATACAGTTAGACTTTAGATATAAAAGTCCTGCCATGTGTGAAATATTCTGCATTTTTCAACTCAATGACTCCTAAGTTCAAAAAAGATACTTTCACATATGGCTTTATTGGCTTCTCTATGATTGCTTGACCCCTCTTATGTCCTTTCTCATTCACATTATAATTATATACTGTTTGAATGTAATTTCATGAAAAAAATATTTTAATGCACAGGCTTGTTTGTTTATGAGTTAAAATCACTAGAGTTTGGTTGCAGATAAAAAAAAACCTGCCCATCAAGTTTTGTTGTTGTTGTGTTTGCAAAGCTGTTAAGCAACATTGTTCAGTAGACTTGCATGCTACCAACTGTGCTAGCTGTGCGGCTCCATCAAGTTTTACAATTTTGAAAGATGAAGTATGAATAATTTTGACCACCATGTAAGAATACATGAAGAACATAACTTTTTTCACTTCACGTTATTGAGGTGGGTGGGGTACTGATAATTTAGACACTTAAGTAATTATGAAATCTCTATGAGGTTGTAGACTCTGTCTTTAAGGGTTATCAGATTATTGTCTTACATGATTATTGTTTCCATGGAGAACAGAAACAAGAATTACTTGTGGCATTTAATCTGAAAATGACAGTCTTTGTAATTATTATAAAACTAGATTTTTTTACTATTTCTGTGCTCGCTAAGGGGTGTTCTCTTGCTGTCTATTTTACATCTAATTATTGCTGTCATCTTTATTACTGAAAAGATTGAAAAAAGATTGACATTTCTTCCACTTAATGAAGAAACCCTAAACTTGAAGCTTGTTATTTCGAAATCCCTAAGGGGCCACACTGACAGTATTCTCAGGTCTCCCCGAGGATCCCTAAAAGACAGATGGTTTAAATTGGTATTAATTTACTTTAGGTTCATTTAACACTCTTTGGGGTAGACATTGCTCCTTTTGTGTTCTTGTTATCAGAGATTATTTCTCCCCTAGTGCCATCCATTATGTTCTTGTTTTTAAAATGTCAAATTTATGAAATCAAATCTGAGTTCAGATCTGTGATAGATAACAACTAAAACAAACAGATTGTTCCTGAAATTGTTTTTCTTGGATTGTAGTGCCCCTTGAGGAACTCTTCAATTAAGGAGATTTAAAATTAAACTGACTAAGCCAATCAAATTTTACATTTTTCATTTGTTAGTTCATCTGTCAAATCTGGCTTGCAGTGAATTATTACTGAAATTGTTACTTTGTAACAGGATGCGCAACAGGACTTAGTATACAAATTTTAGGAACGTCCATGTTTGCTTATTTTGCCATTTACAATTAGTGGGCTTAGTAATTAGTTACAATTAGTCATAACTCAAGTTAAAAAGTGAGTTACGATCGTTTTGCACTAAGATTGCAAGTGTTTTGTTACAAAAGTTTGGCCTATTGTCCTCAGATATTTGCATCATGCTCTGGTCAAGAAAAAACAGAACTTTATCCATTATAACTTTTATTGACTGGTCTCACAATGCAATTTTCAAAATGTCAATTATTTTCCATCATATAATCTAAAAGATGATTAAAAACGGCCATGAAAAGACATGTTTTTATATTGATTCACCAAGATGAGGTTAGTAAAGCTGACTATTTCAATTAATGATATTTCAAACCTTATAATTGCCTAGAATCTTAATCATATTGCACTTTAAGGTCTTCATACATGGTGATTATTTTGATTAAACAAGCTATGATGGAAACTGTTGATACTACTCACAGGACTTCATATTTTACTTTAAAATTTACTATATCAAGGAACACTATCGTAGTTATTTCATAGTGCTTTATAGGGCTGTCACGATATGCCAGAAGCGTATCGCGATACATAGCACCATATACAATGTATTATGGGTTTTTTAATTTGTAGTACTTTCGCTGTATTTAATAAATATTTTGCAAATATATATGGTTATTTAGGACTGTGATATATGTTTTGCTGCTGGTCACAAAACATGGTTTTTACCATGGCTGTGAACCAACACCATGGTTTGTTCATGAGGTTTTCTGCAGAGAATTGCTACTTTCTGTTTAAAAATTTAGGAGAAATTGAAAAGTTGTTGCTTGGAATGGCCTCTCTGATAACTTGAAAGAACAGATATAAATAAATCATATAATCACTGCTGAACGATTCTCCTTTAAATTGCTTATGCTTATAGTGTTCTTATTGAATATTATTTGCATTTAAACTTTTCATCACCATAATCTTCAGGAGTTCCTGAAACCATTGACTTTATTATAAACTCTTTTTTTTTGTCATCACATTTTCAAACTGTATTGAATATCAAATCAATATATATTTTGACAGTAGCTGTGGTACTTTTTTTATTTTGTCAATTTTTCATTTTCTTTAATTTTTCTGTTTTGCTCGTCAAGTTCTCCAATCTTACAGATATGACATGCAAATTCTACATTATTCATTGAAGCTTTCACATTTCTCTTTTATTCCAAATTTTGCTGGCATACAAAAATAATTCATGATTATTTCCTGTAGTTTGGACAAATTGCTATATTTGCATATTTTTCTTGGAAAGCATGCAATACTTTAATCATTGGAAACATTGTCAGACCAGACCTATTTTAGTCAGTTTTCACACTTATAATTTTACACTTGAGGGGCATTGTCTGCTCGGTACTTGATAATGTTAATGCAATATAACACTTACTCGTCAGATGGGAAGTCATAAAGCATTATGGGTAATCAGACTGGTTTTAGCCATATATGGTAAAGTTGCCCTAAAACAAACAATTAAGTTCTAGACAGAGGCTGAGGTTTAATGTCCTGCCTACTGGTCATTTGGTAGTGACCAGAGGCAATATGACACCTTGTTGCACACAAATAAATGCAACTTGAGAAATAATTTTCAGTTAATGATATTTGTTTTAAAGTTATGACAAGAAGTCCTTTGCTGTAAAATTCAGTTATATTTTTAGATGATTAAATAAGCACTATTACCATTTTCGGTATTTTCTTTTCCCGAGAAGAATTCTGGGATTTTATCGTATAATTTTTTTTAGATGATGTTGCTGTTATAACATGCCTCACTTGTTATAATCAAGTACTAAACAATACAATGTGATAAAATAAAATCTGAACAATACACTACAGCATATTGCAATGTTTATACAGCTCAGCTCAGCACCATACAGTTCAACACAGCTCAGCTCCATACGAACCAACACAGCTCAGCTCCATACAGCTCAACACAACACAGTCCAGCATTGTACAGCCCAACACAGCTAAGCATCGTACAGCTCAACACAGGTCAGCATTGTACAGCACACAGCTGGGCACCATACAGCTCAGCAGTGTACAGCTCAAAACAGCTCAGCTCCATACAGCTCAACACAGTTCAGCACCACACAGTTCAGCACCATACAGCTTGGCACCATTCAGCTTGGCACCATACAGCTTGGCACCATACAGCTTGGCACTATACAGCTTGGCACCATACAGCTGGGCACCATACAGCTGGGCACCATACAGCTAATGGCACCATACAGCTAATGGCATCATACAGCTGGGCACCATACAGCTGGGCACCATACAGCTGGGCACCATACAGCTGGGCACCATACAGCTAGGCACCATACAGCTAGGCACCATACAGCCTAGTACAGCACAAACATAACACATCATTTAATACTTGTCTTGTTTTCTCCCAGTATAAGATATGTACCCAGTAACATGAAATATTTATAGCAACGGATATTGATTATTTCAAGAATTAAAATATAAATCATTTCTATTGTTTCATATGTAAAGTAATTAAGTAAATAATTTGATATTTAAATATGAATAACTATGTCACAATTGATATTAATGAACAATATAAATTGTATAAAGTAATCTGAGTACTTTTGTATATTTCTATTGTAGTCATGTATCGGTATGGCCATGTCTGTCACAGATTTATTAAAATATTTATTTACATTCTCTTGTAAATTTAATACAATGTACTTAGAACTTGATCAAAATCATAATTCAGGAAAAGTATGATCAAATTTCCTATAAAATATGGAAGCTTTCTAGGGAGTGCTGTCCATGAAAATATTTTGTCAACAATGAAACGCTACACCATGTGAACTTCACACGATGTTGTTTACTTTGTAGTAATATTAAGTGAATTGATTTCGCTACTTTTCATGCAGCGGCATGTTCAGTTCACATTAAGATCATGAAAGTTTATAGATTGAAATTCTCAATTCAACTCAACTTCCAATAAATTTTATTTGTTCATTTCACTGTTTTATGTTATTTTTGTGTTTCATTTATTTGTTCATTCATTTGTTCATTTCTATTAATTTAGTTCCCTTTTTTTAGATCAATGAAATGTTATTGGTTGTTTTATTGACTTTAACGGTTAAAATCACAATAATTATGCATAGAGTGTGAAATTAACCTGGGCGTCAGAGTAAGGTCGGAATTCTTCAATTTTAAATTGAAATTGTTTGCAGATATCAATAATTAAGGCACATTTCTCATGTATCGGGTGTATTTTGATCAAAGATTAATATATTGAATTCTCGGAGAGCGTGAAGCATTAAGCCTTGAGGTATCAATGTTGCATTATGATACAAAATAACCATTGATTTTAACATAAAGTCAATGAGCATTATTAAATCAATACATGGATGCAGTTTGAGACTTAATTTGAACTAAATTTCAATATACAAGCAGTTTTAAAGCCATATATTTCCACTGTTGGTTTGACTTTCTTTGATTACTGAAGGAAGCAATTTTACATTTCACCAATTTCACCGAATACCAGGAAACAGGAAACGCCTACTTTAACATTGGGTACTATCGTAGCACTCTGCGTGACCTCAGTGTCATTGTTTCATGCTATACAGTTTGCTGATGTGTATCATTTGTCTTCAGAAATGTAATATCTTGCATTTTTAATCTTAAACCAATACGACAGTGAAACATGATCTAGGCCAGTACGGCATACTTTATTGTCATGTGTTGAAGGGTCATCAATAACGAATATGTTAAAATGCTACAGTAACGCCCCCTAGTGACAGAAATAGAAAGTTGACATTTTCTTCTAATTTACCAGCTGACAGGTTTGATACATTGCCGTTCCATCAGGGACCCTTCATTCTATTATTTTTTTGTTTCGAGTCACGTGCCTCTACAAATTTGACAGATGTAGCATTTTAACAATGATCGGCAAAATTTCTATAGACTCAAAAGTTCATCATAAACGTCTACTAATTACACGAAGCAAGTGTCCAGTCAAACCTCTTGACCACCCTGATTGATCATGGACGTGTGCAAACCGCCTGCATCCTATTGTTTACATGTCAAATTACCCACAGTTCCTTGCTGTTTGTCCACGGGACATAATTGGTTTTCTTGTATTGTTCATTTTGAAGGCTTCTCATATAATTTTCATCATTCATGATTGTAAATATTAAATAGGGATTAAATTCTTTCTTTGGTCTTATTTTGGTTGTTGACCAATGTTTGGACGATGGTCATTGTCAACGGTCAGTTTCATGCCATGAATTTTAAGTAGCATTGTCTTAATGAGTAGAAATGAAGCAAATCAATGGTCAAAAACAAGGGAGTAAAACCATAGGGAATTTTATTTAAAAGCATAGGATTTCAATAAATATCGTGGGTTTAGCGCAAAACAGTTCTAACTCACTCTTCTTATATTGAGTTATGACTGTTTTCTGCTAAACCGGGCAATATGTATATCAAGAAGATTACATAATAGCAATTGTGACATTGTCTAAAAATAATGACTTTTTTATATTTGAAAATTTGTAAAATTTTATTTGGAAAACTTTATTTATTTTACCAGTGTTTCTCACCTCGTTGGACAGTATGATGCCTGTATGACTAATATATTAACTAATTGTTCAGATAATTCAATAAATTTTATATATACTTATCAATTAACATAGATAATTAGATAATTAATATTTCATTAATTTTATCTCATCTATTAATTGGTGACCTTTTCTTGTATTAGATAACTATTGTATCAAACATGTAACTGAATATATTACAATAGTAATAAATTATCTACGGAAATTAAACCTGACTGTTACAAAATTATTGATGTTCAAATTAGTCAAATTGCTGCCTGACCCAGAAAATTCAGTTGAAGTCATTAATTTTCCTTTTAGAAATTGTTTTGATTTGTATATTATGTAACTTTATTTATGTTTATTTCATACTAAAGGGATATTAGGGCTCAACTTTAATTTTCAAACTAAGTTGCCCGGTTTAAAAAACAAACTAGTTATAAATAAATATGTTTTACTTGCCCAAACCAAATGTTTAGTAACAATAAAAAGTTGCTTGAACGCTTATATAGGTCATCAGTGGCAGTCGCATGTCCTTTAGTTTGGAGCCCTGGAATTACTAATGTTTTCACATTCTTTAGGGTGAATTGTCTTCATTTGATTACTGTAGGTGTATGTCTATAAATATTCATTGTCTGAGTAATTAGTTGAATATAAAGGCAACTTCAAATTTCTATCTTATTTTGTAAGTATCAATTTGTTCAGTAATATTAAATTAAAGGTCAAATGGAAGAGAATAAAGTTAATATGTAATTTAAGTTTTTATTTGAAAATCTTCGCTGTCTCACTTTCATTTTGAGGGTTGCCTGCAAGGCTGTAGTAACTCATTCTTTAACGCAATGCACTTACTACAGTCTTGCGTTCAACCCTTAATTTAGAAAATAATTTACATCTTAGAAAACAGCTTTGTGTTGTGTCACAGCACCATGGAATTTTACTATTACTTTTCTCTGTATTTTTTATGACGTTTAGATTTCCTTTAATTTCCTTCAATAAATGTTTCCTAGATGTAATTCCATACAGATGACATTAAAAATGTTGTTAACCCTACAATCAATGCCATAAAAACACTTTGATTAAAATTGTATTTTTGGTCTCCATGGCAACTACTTACAGTTGTTCAACATTTTATTGGTATCAGACATTCTATTTAGTAGCATGATTAATTTTCTGATCTTTTAAAAGATGTTAACTTACATTTGCATTCAAATTAAGTAAAATCAATTCAAATGAATAAAACAAAATTGACGTATTTTCTTTTTTGACTTGGTATTCTCTTCATAATTTATCTTGCTTACCTTTTGTGCCATATTTTTGTTTTGCTCTTCTTCAATTTTCTTTTTTCAAATTTTTCCTATCTTCTTGCATATTCTTCAGCATTTTTGCTACTCTTCAGTTTTCTCCCTTTACAATTCTTACCTTTTCCTTGCTACTCTTCAGTGCCTGAACTAGACTTTTTTTGCTACTCTTCAGAATTCTTGCGCTACTCTTCAGAGATGAGTTAGGAAAATTTAAATGAATTACTATAATGAAATTGAGACTATAATGATGGCTAGATGATGGAAATAATAATCAGGCCTGTCACATTCCTTGAGACAACACCTAATTCGGATATCTTTGCTTGGTGTCGTTTTTCTTGCCTCCGTCATGCTGATTTGATAAAGAGTCTGACGACTATGTATCATCTATCACTCAAAAGACAAAAAAATGTCTATGGTGACAGTGTAGGGATAATTTGGGGGCACTCTTTGATGAATTTCTCAGTTGACTGAAAAAGATCATAAAAACTTGAAAATTGCGAAGCCACAGTGTCTTTTACTTACTGTGAGTCCAATGTTGAGATAAAAAATATAATTACTATGAATTAGGGGGGTCTCTGTCACTGTGGTAAGACTACTATGTTTGAAAGCTGGTAATCAAAATGTTGAAATGTCGTAAATTGAAACAGAAATGATTGAAATATGTGAAAGAATCAGTCAGCTTGTGTCAACTGTTGTTCTCTTCAAAAACTGTTCCTTTCTTTGTCCTTGTAACAATATACATTTTATGATACAAGTCTAAGATAAGAATATGTTATTAGGGTTGCACATAGACTAGATTATAAGACCACATGTAAAACTAATAATGAGTCTGTCGTCTTAATTTTGAGAGTTGTCTGTCAATTCCTGTAGCAATAGCCTTAATTCGGAACTCAAATTTGTGGGTTTTTCCGTCTCGGTGCACAGGTGGTACAAACAAAGTTTGTTACACATTATTGCTGAAAAGCATGAATTGGTATTAAATCCTGTTGTTTTTTGTACACATATTTTCATTGTTACTCAGAAAGTATGTTTGTACCACAGAGAAAAACCCAAATTTTTCAAATCCGGATATAGTCTATTCTCTGTCATTTCCTGCATTCCTGTCATTTCCTGTAGCAAACATTATTTGTTGCTTTTGTTTGTTGTCTCAGCACTTAGAGTTTAAAGTAATAATACTCAGTATTATGCTATATACTTATCAATATTATTTTGTCTACTTTCAGCACAATGTAGAGATTCACTAGGAATGCATTCAGGAGCTATTCCTGACAGTGCTATTACAGCAAGCTCCTCTTATGAAGATTCTTCTGTTGGACCAAAATATGCCAGGTAAGTTTTCAACTTTTCATTAGAACTAAAACACTTGCATTTAGTGTGACAGGTGTCTTCCCTCTTTTAAACATAATTGTTTTTCAGCAATTGTTCTTACTCCTTGAGTTAATGTTCTTGTGGTTTTAAGTTTAACAACTACCAAAGAAATGATGGTCGATCCAGGTTTACATCAAGTAGTAATTCATTGTGTTTTGTACCTTTGAGTACCTCCGAAATGAAGAGTTGGATGTGGCAGATTTAAACACACAACCAGACAGTTCACTTTAAAATCCCTGATTGACCATTATAAAAGTTCTTTGCTACTTGATTGATGTTGTAAGCCACTAAATATTATTAGTTACACAGTCAGTTACTGACCGGATACAGTGTGATACCGGGTCAGTAAATTAATATTGGGTGAGAGCGTAGCTCGTGCCCAATATTTATTCACTGACCCGGTATCACACCGTATCCGGTCAGTAACTGACTGTGTAACGAATTTATCTTACCGAGTTCCCCCATCTATTAATTTTGGAGTAGAAAAATAAGGTTTCGTCAGCGCTATCATTTATAAATTTTGTTACTGACTGGATATTAGAATCTACTGACCTAATATGGGATAATACATGGTCAGCACATGACCGCTCTTGGCCAATGAAAAACGAGTATTCTGTACGAGGTAAGATAAGGCTTAATATTTGTCCAATACCCAATATTAGTAATTCCTATTGTTATTCCATGCATCATTATCACCTCATTGCATTATGACTTGTTTTCCATAATTATGATTTTGGCATTCTGCAAACATGTTTCATTCCAAGCTGCACAATTGTTGCCATTTTGATCTTGAATTAGTTGTTTATGATTCACATTCAATATTTCTTGGAAATGACCTATACTCATCATTACTCATGTACCATTGCTGCACTTACCATTTTGTCTAGCTTGTCAAAAATTTAAAATTATAGAAATGAAGCAAAAAGTATAAGCATGCTTGTAGATCATTAATTCCATGCATTGACAAGGAGATAAATACATATAATTAGTGTTTCAATTTTTATGCTATTAAAAATCTATTGGGGAAAAAATTCAGGGAAAAAAATTTGGGGTGGCATACATAGAAAGTCTGCGATTGATTGACTATACTTAATTAAAAAGGTTATTACCTTTTTGACAGTTCTAAGTGAGTATGATGGATGACCTATGGATGTATGCTGAGTATCATGAGTATTGTTCAGAGGGTTTTTTCATCTCTGCTGATGAACCTTCAGGCTTCTAGTGTTTCCAAGAGAAGTGAGTTAAGGAGATTTTCATTACTTTAGGTGTTCTTCTACAACTGTTTAAATACTTCTCCTTTCCTCTTTCCTCTATTAAGCCTGATTATAGATAATGGATTTTTGAAACTGTAGCTTCGGTAGATTCTGTCGAAAAATATGATTTATGGCTTTTTCCGACTGAACAGCGAAAAATAGATAATACGTTCAACCTTGTGGAACTGTCGGACTCTAAATCACAATTGTATTTTATGTTGTTCATAGTTTTTATGCCAGTTTTTGCCATACTTTTTTCATCAGGTTTATTTTTCATTTTTTTTTTGGATTTTTTATGAAGGTGTACTTAGGTGTGAAATAAATGTATTTATATGAGCTGCATGGCGAGCTTGATTGATTTATGCTCCCATGTTCCCGCATGATTTATGACCGAAACTTGAAATTTATACTTTGATGCATTTTAATGTTTATAGATGAATGTTGATAGCATGGTCCTTACTTTAGATGAATTAATGGCCTTACCTCTGATATGATACATCTGAAGTATCCATCGCTCTTAGTCTTTATAGTTTGATACATGGAGATATAAATACATAAAGTCCATGTATCATGTATATATTATCTTGGTCAAACAATTTGATGACCAGCAGTTTTAGTACTTTTTATTGCAACCCTATTCAAGTGCTCCTTGAAGCTCTGTGTTTATTTCTGTTTTGTTTCCATTTGATGAGGTAAAATTATTGCATTTTGAATGACTCATAAAAAAGTACACGATATTTTCAGTTTGTTCAAAGCAATACTTAAGTTCTTTGCCAATATTTTAAGCACCTACTTTTCTGAAATGTACCACTTCCATATTGAAAATGTGATAAAACACTATCTGAATTTTCCTGAGCAGAATATCAGGTCAATGATTACCTTATAAAACAATTGTGGAATTGCTATATTAGTGTCACTGAGCTAAGATCATGTATTGAACAAGTCTTGATTGCACAAAAATTGACAATTCTTGTTTCATTAGTATAATAACTATGAAGTAATGATTTATTTTTAACTCACCATGTTTGAACTTGAAAATTTTATTGAGTTGTTTCTGTTCAGTTTTTCTTTCATGTTAGTTGACTGCTACTTAGTTCTAGTTTATATTAACATTTTTATAAGAACCAGGTCAAGATTTCCTAGAATTATGACCAAAATAATTAAGTTCTAAATTATGTAACATCAAAAAAAGAATGTCTGCTGTCTAATCATGGTCTCTGAGAGGATTGTGTAATCAGGATGATTTAGATGCTTGAAATCTTGATTTACCAAGCTCCTGAGTGAGTTGGAAGAAGTCAAAGTGAGGCTTTTTGTGATAAATGACTTTAATTTACTGATTAAATTTGATTTACATCAGAATTACTGATCTATTTGTAACAAATGATGATAATAACTTTGTCTTTTTTAATATTTATGAAGTTTACTAATGAAGACAGATGCTTATTGGGGGGCTTGCTGAAATGGTCCATATGTCTGGACTGCAAGTGGTTAGCTTTTTTGCTACAGTTATAAATATTGGTACTTGTTATCATACCAGCTGCCTTGATGTTAAATGAGGCTTTAGTAATATGCTGATAAGTTGTAAAAGAGAAACACATTAATTTGATGAATTAGTTTTTGAATTTTAATGGGATTTTTTTTTTAAATCTAATATTTAGAATAGATATTTCTGTAACTTGTCTAACCTTTCTCTACTTCAATATTGTACTAAATGGTTTAATATACGATACATTATCAGATTAGCCTCAATGTTGCTCTTAGTCCTTAGTACTTTGACACAGACCATTTGTGGCCTTGTCTATTTAGAGCTTAGAAATAAGAGACCTTTAACATGTTTCCTGTCTAAAAGTAAAGATTTTAAGGACTAACTATTAGGTCTGCATGATTTGTTCCTTTGTCTAGGGTGGAGGGGATCAGTAATATGTACATGTATGTGGTCAAGCTCATGTGGTTTTTAATTGACTTTTAGACTGAACTCAGTTAAA
This sequence comes from Mactra quadrangularis, assembly GCA_025267735.1. Taxonomy (NCBI): domain Eukaryota; kingdom Metazoa; phylum Mollusca; class Bivalvia; order Venerida; family Mactridae; genus Mactra; species Mactra quadrangularis. Next base: position 22,106,511 of record CM046311.1, on the reverse strand, counting down.
ACCATGAGATCAGCTTCTTGGCTTTACAATTATCTTTCCTGGGCTTATTAAAAATTAATTCCAGCTCTTTCTTTGGCTTTGATTTCTTAAGGGTTTGTCAGAAAAAAAAAATTTAACCTTATTAGTGTATGGGATAAATAAAGAGGAAAAGTTTTTAGTGTCCTTGAGTTAGAGCTATGTTGGAATGTACATGTAGGAATAAGTAAATTGATGGATGAACGGATGTATAAACTATGTGTGTTACTTTTCTAAACCACTTAAGTACTTTGTTATGAAAGGTTGATAGTTCTATTTTGTCTACTATCACTTTGAAGAGAAAGAAAAGAAAAATAAATAGAATACTTGCATGATATGTTTATATTTTGACAGCCTGAAGAAATGTTACATTAGTTAATGTCTTTATTTTGTGTTCATGTTCTTACTTGTGGAGCAATTCTTCTCTTCCTGTTACCACTGCGGAAATGTATTCTATTAAAAAGAGAAGGTGACTTTTTAAATTGAGCTCTGGTCATCATACAGTCAGGTAGCACTCAGTTTTCAAAATTGTATCAGTTCATCCAGGTTGTATTTTTGGCTGATGCAGGCTATAACCTTCCATAAAAATATATCTATACTATTCAACACAGTATTATGTTTAAGCCTTGTCTTGCACTTGTGTTCAGGCATATAACTTGGGTCTGAGGCTGTTTGCCTTGTCGAGTGACCTTGGTTTTATTATTTTTTATGTAATTAATTATTGAAGTCTTTATTTAAGGAAATACATTGTATGTATGAGCAGTCTTGTTGAAAAGATGTGTTGGAAAACATCATTCTGAGAATTAAAAGACCAAGTAATTGAGTAATACTACAGGTTGAGACAAAACATAAGTGAAAGCATGTACCAGTAGCACCCATTGTTAATTTATGTTAGAATTAAAAGCCCTAGGGTTTCAGTGGGAGGTCTTGTCAGTGGTAAATCTCTTGGATAAAAACAATACAATAAAACAGAATAGTTTCCAATTAAATAGAAAAGAACCAGAGTGTAGAATGTTAGAATAATATAACAACAAAGTGAAAGTATCTGGTTCTTATAAAAAAAGAAAGGAAGAAACAATACATCTTTTACATCTTATAGAATACAAACAATGGCATTAAAGGTCATCCTGTGTAAGAACAAATATTGCCAGATATTTGGAAAGTAAAAGACTCTCAGTATTGAATGTTATGAAATACATGTATTAATGTAAGTAAGTTGTAGAAACATCTTACTAGACAATTAAATCTTAGCATCAGTAATAGAACAACAAAACATCAATAATTATAATCAACCATTTACTGGGCTCAACATTAATTTTTAGAATAGGTTTGCCCGGTTGGACACCCAGCCATATATTTTATTTGTCTGAACCTAATGTTTCCTAGCAGTTACAAGTTGCTCGAACCCAAATATTGGTCATCAGGGCAATATGAAGACCTTAAATGTTGAGCCCTGCCGTATTTGCACAACAAAAACTTGCCTGTGGTTCTTATGAAGTTACAAAAAAAATACAATATCAGTCTAAGAAAGCATACTGAAGCAATTAGGGACTTTAGTCAGTTATCTTTCCCAGATAAAATCTGAAGCAATCCAGTTGGTAAGTAGGTCCTTACAGTTGGAATCCTCAGATTTTATCATTGAAGTCCTATGTAAGGGTAACAAAATATTTCACATAATATCTTTCTTGTTAATGAAGATATTAACATAAGTGCTGGGATTGAGATAGTTCTTTAACTTAAAAACAGTTAGCTTGAATTTCAAACAAATTAAATGATATACAAAGACGTTATTTAAGATTAAATTTGGCAAATTAACATTGAAAAGTAAGGGTAAAATCTGAGTAATCCAACTAATTAGACCTACCTATTTTGAAGAGTATTCAAGGGGAAATAACTTACTAAAGTCCCTTATAGTATCAGATCTTATCTCAGCAACAAAGAAACACTATCATGTCTAAGTGTAAAAGAACAACAACATAGTACTTGTAACAGTTTTGAGTCTTATAAAAAACAGCAACAAAGATTACAGGGGGCAATGCCTGCAAGACTGTAGAAAGTGCACTGCATTAAAGAGCGTGTTACTACAGCCTTGCTGGCAACCCTAGATTTACAGTATAATAACTACCAGGGGATCAACTGGCAGATAGTTAATACACGGGAGTCAATTATATCAATGTATAATAGAACAAAATCTATGATCATCTATGAAAGAAAAACTGTTATTCTTTGTACTTTGTTCTTCTCTTTTCTTTTGCTTGGTAAAGTAATACCCAGATAATTCCATTGACTTGAGAATCACCCTTTTTTGTTAGATGGTACATTATGCCCTGACTTAGTATTTCTATGACTTGATTAATCTTTGATTCAGGTACCATACTTAATGTCTTTGAATTGCACCTTCTGTCTCGATATAAAATGATCCCTGTATTATGACTTTATAAAAGAGAGTACCTTTGAAGGTGTGAATGTATTAATCCAATCTAATTAGTGAATGTATCATTGATTAGGTTATCACGGCTTTCTCAGTGGGTATCAGGATCAGTGGTTTCATCAGGTAGTAGTTTTATATCTGTCTCATTAATCTTTTCTTTTTAATGAAAATCTCTTTCTGACCTTTTCTTTGAGTTTTTTTCCTAGTTTTTTCTCCATGTTTTCTCCCTGACTGTTGTGTAAGAAAATGAATCTCTGAGTCTGATTTTACTGAACATTTGCTTTAAAAATTGTAGTTATGTTATAAGTCATTAACTATCATTAATGTTATATCATTGTATGAAGTTTATATTGAGTAAGTTGGTATAAAAAAGAGTTTTTGATGCTTACTTTAGTGTTTGAAGTAATTTTCATGTCCACCAATCCATTTTCACTTAGTCCTTGGCTTTGGGCTATTTTGTTAAGGTGATTACTTTATTGTTTGAAGTATTTAATACTCAATAATGCATCCAGTATTATTTTGTATTGGGCATCTTAAAAAAGGCTGGCCTACAGCTACGGTAGCTTTTTCTGCATATAATCTGAAGCCATTTGAAGATCTTCCCTGTATTTCAGACAAAAGGGAAAAGATGCACTTAAAGTATTGATCTACAGATTAAAGCCACTGACAATTTAATCTGTCTCATAATTCCATCTAAAATTTTAGTCATTTTACTGGCTGTTCTATTCAAAATTTGTGTTACCTACTAATTTATTGATAAATTAGTTTTGTATCATAATATATAAGATATTGATAAGTTTTAATTATCTTACACTAATTAATAATTGATGAAATGATTCAATAATTGGCCAGTCTCCTGATGAGCATATTTAGCAACATTTCAGTCTGATAAGCTGACTGATTGATATATTATGATTAGTCTATAGAAAATTTTGAAGAGTAGCACAATGGAAATCATAAATGTTTTATGATGGTATGAAAGAGTAGCAGAATGAAGGTGAAATTAATGAGTTTTTGATGATATCCCAGAATGCATTGCTTGGTTGAGTATAAAACCTGGTCCGTTATGGATAATACCTGGTCTGTTATCTTTTTTGTATTTTTCAAGCATCAAAGATCACTTGACTTTTGTTGGCTATATCTGATCTTCATGATTGGAGAGCTCATTAATCATCTTGTAGAGTAAGGGAGATAACTCTGACTAGATGCTGAGAGATTCGGTTCAATTTGATTGATACTTTGATCAGTCGTTCAGGACTTTGTCATCACTTTCTTATTACCGTGGAAATGAGATACTGTGGTGATCAGTGATCACCGTCATCTAGGAGCTTGTTGTCAAGCGTCTGAGTAATCTTGATTTCTTATCTATAAGCTTTAAGGATATAAACAGATGTTATGTTGTGAAAGTAATTTGAAAATGTTTTTTGCGATGTTTAGTAGCTAGTAACGTGTAAAAACATTCTTGGAACACAATTTCATATTGTAATATAGTATCATCTTTGTGGTTATATCTCCGTCTGATGGGAGAAGTTTTTTCCGTCTGCTAGTTTTTTATGATAATTTAAAAGATGCAGTATCTATCGTCTTAAATGAAAAATGATTTATCGCCAAGTTTTTTTTCTTTCCTCTACCTCTCAAACTATGGGTAATTTATAAGAACTATTTATTTAGCCGTTATGTTTACATTTCTGTACCTTCATGGTGATTGGTTAACTGTGAAAATTGATGGTTAAGATTAGATATGTGTCTTTTAATGTTGATTAGATTCCATGAACTAATCTATAATGTTTAAACATATTAGCATTAAAGCATGAAAGAAACATTGTTGGAACCGTGTAATAATTAATATTTTTTGTTATTTTTGTTGTTGTTTTGAAGAAATGGTTATAATAATCTCACCTGTTTTTATTGCCCATAACAACCCACTGAATGACCGTATATTGTCCACCCCACTGTCTTTAATGACCCATTACTTAGAAAAACATGTTGCTATGGAAATCATAAACAAGTGGTGATAGATAATTATAATTAAGATAATTGAGAATGTATGAATATTAGTTTAGTGTTGTCTGAGGATTGGTACAAAAAATATTCTTTGTGCTGTCTAGAACATTTTTACATGGGTTTCCCCATGTTTAGTAGCAGGCTGTTTCAATTCCTCATCAAAATCTGCCCCAGACTATTACATTAAGCTGGGCACGCACAATCAAAGGGATAATTACTACTGCAATAAATGTAGTTTGCATTGCACGTCTACAAGCAGACGATTTGCTATTTGTGCAATTGAAGTATATGTAAACCTTGTATCTAGCTGAGGTAAGGGTATTATGTCCTTTGTATCACTTCCATTTGTTGCATAAGACATTAACTCCATTAAAAAACGTATGTTTTTTCAGCACTATTGGCGCTTCGATATACATTGGGTTGATTCTTGACTATTTGTGTTTATTTTGGGCTCCTAGTATTGTTTGTTGCAGCATTGCATCTTTAGATTGATTCAATGCTATTTGGACTGATATCCTTCCAACTGAATTGATTTTGATCTAGTTTAAGTGAATTCTGCCATTTTGGATTGATTCTTAGCCAAATCAATTATTTATGATTAATTCTTTGAATTGATTCTTACACCTTTGAGTTGATTTACACCTTTGGTTTAATTCTTTCCTCATTTAGATTCAAATCTTGCCTCCTGAATACTGCATCTTCTGCATTGTTAAGCTTGATCTCAAAGATATTTTTATTGGGGTGTTATAGTTTTCTCATTTTTCAAGGAAATTTTTATCTCATGTATATCATGTCTTAAAGACATAAATCGTGAAAACTGTAAAAATCAATGTCTCTACATAACAAGATATTTTACCAATTTGATAGTTTGTGTATTTTATTGCTGTAATAAAGTCATTTTTTGACGTAATCTATCGGAGCTTTTTGCTCTCTGTAAATTTTTTGCACTTTTTTCATTGCATTGTCAATTAATTGTGAAGCAAATTTCAGCAACATTAATGCTCAGCCAAATCCCCCCTCCCGTTCCGTCTATGACTCACAAAATGTTCATTCTCCATTTTTTGCTCTAGATGAAATGAAATGATTGGCATACATATACAATAATCTTGACAGTTCATTATAGTTTATTAAATTAAATCATTATCAAAAATCAACTTTCCTGTTTCTCCAAGATCCCAGCTGCCAGAATAACGTCTTCAACAGGGAAGGTATAAGATAAAACAACAATGACCTGAAGAAATGAAGTGTTTCAACATATATATTTTGAATTTAACCTTTCTGCATTCAAAGTGCTAATATTCCCAAGTCTTGCATGACAATAAATGCTTTGTGACATTAACAAACATTCTGAGCTTTCATTTCTTATTTTCTTGCAAAAAGTTGTTTTTCTTGAGAAACTTTATTTTTTGTCCTAAGTATATCAACCAACAAGAAATAAATGTTCCTGTCACATGTTCTTACCAATGATGACTTGTAAAATATGTCTCCAAAGTTTTTTCCAATGGTTTTTCGTTAGAATATGTCTCAGATATAGGAATGTAGAACATGTAAGGAACTCATGTTAAAACATCATTAAAAGACAGTTTAGATGAAATATCTGATAGATTCCATTACAAGAGGAAGTGAAGTCATCATTATATACATTGTAGACTGGTCATAGAAACTTTTTATCATTAATCAAGCTTCTACAGCACCCAGATGATATTTAAAACTGGTCCATATAGTGTTTTAATCATTAATCAAGCTTCTTCACCACATGGATGGGTAATCCTGGTTGCTCATTTGATACAAAACAAACAAAATAGACTGGTACAAATGTACTTACATTTTAGATTGGTCTTGTAGTATTTTCATCATTAATCAAGCTTTTGCATGACACAGATGATTAGCTGTTAGCTCATTGGATAAAAAACAACAATAAAACAAACATGATGGACTGGTATTCAATGATTAATATAAAAATGACAACTTTTGGCTCCAAAAACACATAACCTCTGGCACTGGTGTTTTAGAAGGTGTTTAATATAGATTGTCTGGTTACCAAAATATGCTAACTATGACTACTGGCTCCAAAAACAACGATCTTATAGAATCATTGGTCTACATAACTTGGTCTGCTCATAAATCAAAGATTCTATTTGAATAATCTAGTAAAAGACTTACTCTAACACAAACCACTCAGCAGTAGTAGCAGGCAGTAGTTTTTTGACATGATTGTAATATTTGGTTAACAGAGAGGTTTGTTTTCCAAATCCTTAAGTAATGTCAACTATTTTCTTTATGTGGATAATGTTAACTATAAGTTACTTTTTACTTATTTATTGTTACTTGATTGTGAAACAAGTTCTAACAATTTAGATTAATTATATGCCTGTTATCCAATCCGATTCATTGAATAAAATATGTATTAAATTAACTTAGATTAATCCATTTCCTCAGGTTCCCCAGTACTGAGCTAGTACCATAAAGTTTCCTGGTCAAGGAAACAACGGGGTAGGTTTTTGATGAGATTCGAACAAACACATCCAAGGATTACCACTCCAAAGTAGTAACCACTTGGTTAAATTACTAAGTTTTATCTAAAATGAACCGTTGTATGAGACTCCTATCCAATGAAATGATCAGCAACTTGATGCAAATTCAAGCAACACTGACATTTATCAAACTAATGGCACCAACACTTAACTTAGCTTGTTACTTAATGAAGAGTTTGTGAAGAAAATTCTGATAACAAAATCAGCAGTTGCCATTGTTTTGAAGACAATTTGTTGTTAATTTGTTATCTACCATAGATTGCCTTACAGTTCTCCAGACACATTATTTAAGAGAGAATGACATGAGAGCATGTGTATGTAGTAATATTATATACCTTAACAAGCAAATCAGAGATTTTCTCTCTCAATGATGTATGAGGCTGATATATCATACTGGGACATCAGAACTTGTTACTCTGCAATCATGTAGTCATGTAGTCATTTTGCAATGCTGTAGATATTGTCTTCATCTTGTACAATTGAGACAGTTCCAAACAGCTGAAATCTGTGTCATTGTTCTACACTTTAAGGCAAGACACTAGCATTGGCTCAACATTTTGAGGTTGTCTTCTTGCCCCTGATGACCTATATTTTCCTTTGAGCAATTTTTTAACTGCTAGAAACTTTTGGTTTGGGCAAGTGAAATATATAGCTGGTTGTCCAACTGGGCAACCTACTTAAAATTAATGTTAGGAATTAAAGTGAGGCATGTGATCTTAAAACTTAAAACAGGTATGATATGTTTTGCTTGGAATTAGATTATTTGTATTTCTTTTTCTTTCCTTTTTGTGCTTGGCCAAAATGTCTTAAGCTATTTAATGGAATGCTAAATTTTGCATCAGCGACAAGTATTGTTTTATAAGTAAATTGTGAAATTCTGTTCCAGTCAATGCTTTATCAATATTGGTCCTTCTGGTAAATGACTTCATTCTGGTACATTCTGTGCACCATATGTGTATTATAAATTCTTCAGTCTCGGTACTTTCCTATAGTTCTACCTCTGAACCCTGCAGGAACTCTCAGAAACATGCCATCTATGATTATTTGTAGGCTTCTACAAACTATGGCACCATACAATGTCTATAAGACCGCCAGTCAATTCTTGATGTTTTTATAGTATCAAGCTGGCAACTAAAGTATTCCTAGGTCTGGTACATTTTGTTGTAAATCATATTCAACATGGTATTTGTTGTATTGTTATTGAATGTATTGGCAGAAGCCTTGGAGTGCAGTATTGATGATACTGTATGATACTGATTGTTGGGAAGCATCATTGAATACCAACCCTCAATGGAGGGAAAACCCCTAGAGCCCCCTTATACTTTTTGTAACCTTTCTCCTATCTGAAAACACAAAACTACACCCCTGCTCTTGTTGCACATATCCATTATTATTGAATAAAGCTTACGTGTTGTGAACTAAATCAGCTCATACAGTTCTTGTTTTGACACCGGCATCTTGTAACCAATGTTCATATAAGTATAAAATAGATTTACCCAGTATTTTCTGTCAATGTTGATTTATAATTTTTCCTATTCGGACCAGAGGAAATAATCTAAAACTTGAATGGTTATCAAGTTTTATTAGATTAGCTGTTTATTCATTATGTGGACCAGTCTGGGTCATGTCTAATCTACAAGAGCTCATCATTATCATCTGCTTTGATTCTTTTACGATACTGACTATTATAATGGAATAGTTCCATATCTGTTTGATTGGTACTGACCACTATTGAGATGGTTGCCGTTGTTAGACCATATTTCTACAGTGGGGAACGTGCACCCCTTAGATATTGGTGTCAAAAACCATTAAGATCAGGCAGTTAGACTGACCACTGATGATTAATGACCGTAGTCTGACCACTACCATCACTCTGTCATCAGATGAGATCTGAGATCGTCTAAAACAATAATTACCAGTACTAGAGTTTGGCTACAAAAGTCTATGCAAAGTAAATCAAACACAGCATATACTAGTTGTTACAAGAAATCTTTGTCTGATGGTCTGCTTGTTTGGAGCATGAAAAACAAGTACATGTTCTGACTTAACTGGCTCTAGGTTGTCAACTGTGATGGATTTATTCCTTGATAAAGTCAAAAATGATTGATACTATTCAATTCTGTTGGGTACTGAACTACAAGGGTTTTCTTGCCATACACATGCAGAAATAATCAACTTAACCATAGTGTCTTGCATACTGATGTACCATGTTTAAAGCTTCATTGAATTCCAGTATAATGGTATAACATTTCAGAATGTATCTATTACTGAAGCTGAAATGATTAATTTGAGGTAATTCTTTTTTTACTTGAGTAACTTGGATGTATCATCATGCAATACTTGATATCTCCGGTGTCATCACAGTGTTTTGATTAATGACTTAAATATATGATACATGTACGTAGCAATGGGTGAGTGCAAAACTAGTCTATCGTCATGTAAAGAAACAATGGTGTAAACTAGTTTTGAACTGACCATTTGATATCTTTGATTGAGTAATTTCAATTTATATGGTATACAGTATTGATCAAATTTATTCTAATGTTGGGTTCTAGGAAAGAAACATGTAGAATCCTTTTTTTTTGGTCATTTGACTGACTGAGACTGTATGCAGAGTTTGACATTTATTTGGAAAGTAGGTTGCCTTATTGGCCAACCAGCATTGTATTTCACTCACCTGATCCAAATGTTCATTAGCAGAATGAAGTTGTCTGAGTGAAATATAGGTCATTGCTGCAATCATACGATTGTTAATGTCCAGTGCTTGTATGAATTGTATCTTTTGTTGAAACTGGTGTACAAGTTTATCTGTGGTACACTATCTCAAAACAGATAGAAATATAATGTGTTTTTATATTTTCTTATAATAAATATTCTTATGTGATAGAGATGAGGTTCTCTAAGTTAGTTTCGTCAGCTCATAGAGCTTTGGAAATGCAGACTTGCCTGGAACCCTTGTCAATGTTGATGAGGGTGATTTAGAAAGAGGCTTGTACATATCTAACCCTAACATCTTGAAATTTTAATCAGGCATCTAAGGTGGTTGTCTCGTTGTTGAATATATCTTGACATAATTATCTCTAACTGTAAGAAAAATAAACTAGACACCAATTAATGGAAACTTTCCATCTGAAACAAATCCCAGAATTCAATTGTTTAGAGAAGTCAGAATGAATGATATGTTAATACTCAAACTGTCTTACTTAATACTGTAAATGTCCTTCTTGATATAATGCATTTGTTAAAACATCTCATTAGAATTTTAGTTCTTTCTTAGGTTGATACTAGCTCACCTTTCAGCTTTGCTTATTGTGAATAGTTGAGATAGAGTAATGTTAGTATGAGTTTGTTAGCGCGAATTCAAATGTTCGTCAAAAAGTTTGAGTGTATCAGATATTCCATCCATCCAAATTCGATGTTAATTGCTTTCTACATAGATGAATAGGGATCATTATATTCACACCATGTAAAATGTTCAGAAAATCCAGAGATTTAGCCTTTCCAGGAGAAGTGCGTAGGTTGACTGACAGCCATTATATGACCTATACAATGTGTTGGTACCACGTTAAACTCAACAAAGAAACTAAGATGAGCAACCTTGGGCCATCATGGCCCACTTGTTTTTGTTCTAAAATGTTCCAAAATAAATAAATTGTTTCTGTGTTTTATAATTCATTCTTTGAAAGGTCTTGACAATACTTGTTAGCCTCTCTAATTATAGGTCTAAATTACCAATCTTCTACGATACCTCAAGTGCTGGCATGTAAGAAATGCTTATCAGTTATCTTGTTGACAGTAGAAGATAGATTGGTTCACTGTTCTTCAAATGTTAAATGCTTCACCACCTTCTCAAAGATAAATTCACGAAACCAGTCTACATTCTGTCAAGGGAGGCTACTCTAATTTAGATAAGGACTTAAAATCTGTCATTATGCCACTAATGAAAACCATGATAACCAAAATGACTTTTGAATATACTATATATACCCCAGCAGTATGTCTGTCATCATGTGGTGTCCAATTAGTGACTTTATAGCCCCTTAAATACAATAAATGCAGTTTCCCATTAACTGTTCTAGGGGCCATATTCTGAGAAATTTGAAATCTTGAAATTTGCAAAATGCCCCAAATGTCTAAACGGATTCATGCTGGTTAAATATATTTCTGTCGTCTGCTAAAAAATGTTATTGTTGAAATTATTATGTTCTGTTGGTATTTACCAGGATTTGAAGTGTTGATTGAGTTATTTGTTTCATTGTTTATTTTGTATCATTATCTTAGTGCATGTTGGTGTGCATTGTTGCATGCTATTGTTGTTCTACTGAAAAATGCTTCTGCAAATTGTGTAGACATGTTTATGTTCCTGAACATGCATTGTTGCAATTGTTGTCAAAAACACTCATAGAAATTTCATTCTGGCTGATAAATCTTGGGCGTAAATTCTTTTTCTCTTGTAATGCTGCAATCCTTGTGGGAGTTTAAGAAATTGTTGTAAAGTTGTCATGATGCAAATGAGCTTAGAAGTAGTTGTTTTGATCTTCCTATGAAAATTGTTTTGTGAATCAGCTGCTTTGATATCAGTTTGTTGAATTAAGGACATTAATCAGGACCTTTTTTTCAATATTTGGGGAAGGGGCTAGGAGCCTTTATTTTAAATTATATAGAACATTAATTTTGGGGAAATTTTATTGCAATTTCATAGACCTTTTTTTCCTTTATATAACAGTTAACAGGGGCCTTCCCCTCCTGCAATTTCTTTAAAATCATACAGTTTTCCCAAAATTTGGAGTTTATCTTGGATTTTTGTTCCCCTGTGTATGAAAATTGCAATACAATTTCCCAAAATGTTCTACATAAAGAAAGGCCCGAGGCCCCTTCCCCCAAAAAAACCCTGGATATTAACTTCCTAGGCCACTTAGATAAAGGTTCCATGTTTGTTATAAACATCTTGGTCTGTCTTGATGTAATCGTCAGTCAGATCAAATCATGATACCTCATGTTTAATAACATAATATGATGTCTCCTGTGAAAATTTTAAACCTGAAAGATCAAAGTAAGTTTTTATTACTCCAGAACTTTCACCTAGTTAACTGATCAGCATACTGGCTTTCTGTTAAATTCATGCAAGGTATTTGCGTTCCTTAGCTTTCTTACCTTCAGTATAATTGATCCTAGGTGCTTTGTTAGAAACCAGCAAAAGTTCTGAAAAATGCTAACTGCAAGCTTTCACTTTTATAAATGATCCCAAATACCCCATCCTTGGATATCCCTATCATACCTGCAAAGTTTTCTACAAGAAATAAAAGTTCATTTAATACGTCTGTTTTATCATATTGATAATTAATGGTTTATGTTACGCCAATGTTTAACCTACTATTTTATTATGTAAACATACATCGGTACCCGCTATTGTCTTTATGATAAAATCTACAGGTGCTCTATAAGCCTGGCGTCAGGTAAAAAAGCCGGGTTCAAGTATAAAGACTGGTTGGCTGGAAACAGTTTTTATGAGTTTCAAGTTGGTTTCATTTATTTTGTTAATGATAGTGCGGATACTCTTCTTAGACTGGTTCTTGCTTATGTTTTAATGTTTTATTTCAACTCAGACTGGTTGTTAAATAAACTAACTATCTGGGAGTACCTATAAAAGTGCCAATTGCAAGAATATCCAAACCATTGACATTCATGATAAATTATTTTGATAGGGATTCCACCTTCTACAGATAAGCCAATCTTCATAGTCCTGTATACAGTTACACATCAACTGTCTAGACTTGATTAGACCCATTGTGTTACTTTATAACTTGCTTTGTATTTTGAGGACATATTTAGGAGAGTATTATGTTGTTTCATTGTCATTGGATGTAAGACTTTAAGGAATATCATTTATGTAAAACCATTGGACCATTGGGTGACTTATCCTTCTTGGGGTTTTCTCTTTTCCTTGGGAAAAGGCCTTAAAAGTTAGTTGAATTTAAGAAGAATCATTATGAAAAAGCTTGTTTGGCAGATAGGAGCTATCAGAAGCTTTAAGTTCTTAAAAACTGCATGATTTAGAAATTATCAATTTGGAAAAAAATCTTTTAATTGGCCTCTGTTTATTAAAGAAAGCCTGCTTCCTTAGTAACTGCAGCATAATGATAAAAAAGTGAGTATGTTCCATATGTCACACCTTATAGCGATGTTAACATCAAAGTTTATTTTGAAAAATCCTTAAGTTTTCGACATTTTGCAGGCGTAGCGCAAAACTGTTGTAACTCAAGTTAAAAACAGATAAGTTACAACAGTTTTGTGCTGAGGCCACAATTTAGGAATACAGAGGTGTTCTATCTTAAAATAAAGTAAAACCAACAGCCGGGTGGTGTTTCATTTATCAAGATTTGACTGTTACTAACATTGTCTGACATTATAAGTATAGGAATGATAATGTTTACAAACTTTTATTGCCCATTTAGCAGATTTTTAAGTATACAAAATGGACCATTAAGATACTGTTAAGTGTTGGATGAGTAAAACCAGACATTTTTTCTTGTGTTTCATTTTTAAATTGTTTTATTTTAGGATAACAGTGTAATAGTGTAAACAACACTGATAATTATGTTGTTTTTTCTCACAACAATGTGTCTGATGTTAGATTTCGCTAAATGATATTATCAACCATTGTCTCCTAGTCTTAATGATTTAGTCATTTTATTTTAAGTATTGTCTGTGACTTCATAATGGCATAATAAACCAATGATCTGCCTTTGTCATATCTCACATTCTACTCTTGTACAATTTGACATGACTTTTGGCTTGTTTCAGTCAGAAGCCATTTTTATACCATGTTACTAATCCAGGTCGTTAAGCACAGTTGGGTATACCTGGGGATTTCGAATCTAGTGTCCTGAAGGGGATAATGGTTCAAATGCCACTTGGGTAGGCTATAACCTTCCATTAAAAATATGACATAATGTCAATCTTTATGACAGTAATGTCAATTTTCCTCCATTAATAAGGTATATGGAGAATTTTCAGCCTTGTGGAATGGTAGGTGAGTACTGGTGATAGGCAAAGGTCCAGATAAGCTAGGTTATGTGTGCTCCTGGATGCTGTAAAATAACCTATGTTGTGAAAAATACTATGTCACTTCTCATTCTCACTTGTATTGCCATGCTTGAAAACAAACCCATGTTACTTTATCTTTTTCCCTAAGACAGTTTTATAACTAAGTTTTTAAAACATAGATTGTAGATTGTGTTATGATGCTGTCTGATCTGATACTATAAATCTAATTATTTACAAATCTGTGTCAAAAATACTTTATATATCGCTTGTTCCAAGTAAAACATATTATTTCAAATAAACAGACATTTTTGTTCCCCATTGTCTATGAAAATCAACTTATATAAAAAATATTATACTGAATTGACTAGTACATAATCATTTTAGCTTCATTCAGCATCTTTGATGTTGTCTTCAGAGAACCAGTCTACTATCACAGATTTAGGTAGAATTGATAGAACATATTCTCTGAGTACAATATTGCCAGTGGTTAATAATACAAGAATTATGAGACAATAGCTACTATAGAATCAAGTACAGTCACAATTTCATCGTTTGATGTATTCAAAGTGGTGGGTGGGGTAATTGTTATTGTCTGGTGTTTAGAGAGTATTTTTCAGATTTTAGTGATTTCGGGGCAATATTTACCCTCATTTCCACGTATTATTCTCAAGTTTTGTAGATTATGGAATATTTAATCAAGTGATATATATTTCTTAAGCTGATTGGTTTACAATAACCAGTCTGGAAGTCTTAGAGACTAAATTATCAGAACCAGTCTGCCTTTGAAACAATTCTGTATTATAAACAACTTTTAGAGACTTAACAAGTCTGATTCTGAACCAGTCTGTATAGGAATTGACTTATGATATATTTTTATTTGTATATTTTATGTCTTATTTCATATTTATAAGCCAGACCAATATAAAGTTGTGTAATGATTGAAATTCTTGGTACAGACAAATATTGAATCATTTTTCATTTCTTAAATTGCCAGACAACTTATCTAATATCCCTGAAGGAAGCATTAGTCTTTGTCAAGTTTATGTTCAAAAAATGTTTGGTCTAAACTTGTGTTGATTTCAAATTAAATTGTTTATCCTCTTCTTGTACTCATGGTTATAGACATCTCTTAAAATGAAAGTTCATCAGGGACTTGATGTCTAATTCCCTGAAGTTCATGCTTTACCTATGACTCTGCTGTATTTGGGGATTATTACAATTACCATCATTTTTCTATGGTTTTCATCTTATTGACCATGTATGTTTACTATACTTTTAATCTAGTTTATTTGCAGATCATGACCATGAGTAAATATTCTTACCATTGCTTCTATTATTTTACCATTATTCTTGAACTTGAATATTCTGACCATTTCCTTTGTTACATTGTTTTATCATAACATGTAAACTGCTCTCGAGACATATTCATTCTATAGCTAAGTCTCGTTGACCTGTGATGAATAACTGAATTTGCTTTAAACATCATTTGAAATCATTATATCGAGTACCCATAATATACTCACAAATGCATGCAATTATATAACACATTTCCTTGGTCAATTTACATGTTAATAAGTGGCAATAAATTAAGGAAGCAAGCCTTTCTGTAAAGAAAACATGTTTTTCCTTTTACTTTGCTGGCACAATATTTTAAAAACACACCACAGTCTCTATCAAAACTTTTTTCAAGATATGAACATTCCTCCCTAATACCAAAATACAAAAATTCTCTTGTAAACATATTTGGATTATAAAGATGTTAGTTTATCATCAGGAGACCTAATCCATCCTTATTTGAATTACCATGTATAAGAACCCATTTACTACCTAATGTCTGCTCATTTACATATATAAAACATTATTGATGGCCCTTTGAGGTTAGAATGTATTAAAGGGGTCAAAGGTTATTCTGATTATCATCAGATATTAACCAAGATGCTCATTTCTCCAAGAAACATGACTAGGCCGTGTAATTTAGTAAAACATTTTCTAGATTTTTTAGTCAAATATTTGGAATGCCCAATGAAGCAAGTTTGTGTTCAATCAAGACGACAAACAAGTTTTAACAAATAGTTTCTATATCAAAATATTTCTTGTTCTCAAATTGTGAAAGCCAACCAGCTAGCTCAGTTGGTAGCATGCAAGTCTACTGATTGAGGGGTTGTGGGTTCAATTCCCGGAGGAACATATTTTGTGCAGCTTGGTCATGGTGTAATTTCTACGGCCATTCTCCCTCCTACCTATGTTTTTTAATTATGTAGGGCAGTTGTCAGTCACTGATGAAAGTATGCGCTTAGTAGTTGGTTAACAACTAAATCCAGAGATTAAGCCTTTCCAGGAGGAGTGAGTAGATTGACTGACCGCCATTATATGACCTATACAATGTGTTGCTACGGCGTTAAACCCAACAAATAAACAAACTATTTTGTCCTATTTTGTTTGGTCTCAAAGTCAGTATTAAAGCTTAATGAACAAAGATGATATTGTAAGATGTAGGCATCCCCAGGAGATGTTAGTTCTCCGTCATCCTATTATAGTTATATATGAGTTAAAACTTCTCTCACAAATATATCTTGTCTTACATGATAACTGGCATACATGTCTTCATTATAAAATGTGCTATGATATATGATTACAGGCTTAGGATTTAGACTCTTTTCCTGGCTTGTGGAAATGTATTTATTATACTTTTATAGCAATGAAATAGAATTTTATCTCAGAGATAAGGGAATCAGGAGGACTTGTCAATGGAAATTTTGAGTCTTATTATATTTTACAAATTGTTGCATTTTGCAATACATGTTTACTTGTCTTATTCAATAAAAAAAGTTAAAGTGTGGTTTAAAGTCTGCTTCCATATACATGTTCAGGTAATTTTACAATCTTGTACCATAACCCTTGATTATTGAAATCTCCTTTAGGCAGGCGATCCCTCACTGTACCTATTTACACCTGGGTGGAGTGAAACAATTGTAGGTTAATTTCTTGCTCAAGGAAATTAGCAGTGCCTCTAATGAGGATTGAACCAAGAACCTATTGATCCCTAAGCACCCATCCTACCACAGGACCACTGTTCCTACTTTAATCAGATGTATATTTAGCAAAATTGATACTTCTCAATCGAACTTGGATCACTACTCTTTCCCATTTTATATCAAATCACCCTTTGTTTTAGTTACATATGGCCGTTGTTAAAAGCCTCAGTGGCTTCACAAATGAGATTTGTTTCAAATTCAAATTGTCAACACTAGTCTTGTTCAGAGCTCAAAATCTAAGGCAGGATAGGTTATGTTATATTTTTTGTAGAGTTCTATTTAGTGCATTACTACTGGGAGGTATTGTTAAAATTGTAAGAATAATTAATTTGGACAATTTGGTGCTTTCTTACCCAGTTGATTTGTTTGTTTCATAAAGAACATTGTAGCCTTACTTGCATTTGTCATTAACCATTACATTTGTATTTTGTTCCTGTTGCATTGTTGAATGTACTGTTCTTTAGTCCCATATTTACATTGGTTTATTCAAAGATATAAGTTGCTTATTGATAGAGACTGTTTTTTAGACTTCAAAATATTTCTAAAGTTCAGCTGCACATATTTTTAATTTAAATACTTGGCAGCATAGCTTAACACGTTCCTTTTTATATCTGAATTTCTGTTTCATTCACTGTGTTAAGGTGAGAACATTTAGCACTGATAAAGACATAATAAATCAAATCTTGTAATGAAATGTGCAGAAATAGTTGATAAAACCTATCACATTAACTGCTTTGTATTTAATTGGTTGGAAAACTAAATAGAAAATAAAAGTCAAGACAAATTGTTAATTGATAAATAATAATGTCTCCCTCACTGATAGTGATGTAAAGTAACTGCTCCCATTGGCTGCCGACCAACAATAATAATTTGTTACCTAAAATTGTGAAGATATTTATACTATGCTAGCCTCCTGTCTGATTAGAGATATGGTGCCAAAGAAAACAAAAATAATAGATAAAGAAGGAATGTGATTGAAATTGGTAAAAAAAAGTTGATACTCTTAATTGTTTGGAGATTTGTTTACACCCCTTGACAACAGAATTCTTCATTCTGGAGGTATGTTTACACCCCTTGACAACAGGCCTCTCTAATTTGAAGGTATGTTTATATCCTTTGACATTACAGGCCTATCTAATTTGGAGGTATGTTTATATCCTTTGACAGTGGAGATCATCTCAAATTTGGGAAATGAACAATATATTGAAATTCAAGGTTAATAAGGAAGGGAAGCCATTATACAGACAGAGTAATATTAAAACATCCTGGTGCTGAGTTTTTCTGCAACTAAAAGCAGGCATGTACAGAGAGAATGGTTGTGGCAGCTATGTTTTTTGGTACTAAGAAACAACTGGTGACAATTTTTGAAGGGCTGGGTCTGATTAGCCCTCAGGCTTCTTTAGTGTTTGCCTACAACTGAAGATTGCTTAATTAACTGCATGCTTGTGGTTGCAATTTGGTGTTACTAAGTGACAGAATTTTATTTCTCGTTTCTGTAAATTAATAGTTACTCACAAAATGAATCATCTACAAACCAGAATGGCATATAATACAATGTACTCGTAATTAAAAGTATTTATATGACTTGCCTTTAGAGGTAATTATCAGCTTTCATGCTCTGGCGTTGAGATTGTTGCCTTAAGCATAGTAACAAAATACTGTATTATAGAAGCCAAAAAGTTACAGTCAACTTGAGGACTGTAAAATAGCAGAAAAATAGCATAAAATGTTCATCCCTTAAGCAACACCCATCTGTCAATGAGTGTCGTGTTTCTCTGTTTATAGTTCACCTTTGTGTTTCATTTACTTGGCTCATAACTATGTTGAATATTGCATGCGTTTTACTGTTTCCTTAAAAAAATGGCTAATCTTATGTTACTGTATGAAACCATTGTGCGGAAGCGTCAATTGTTTTGGCTTTATGTTTGATTTCTATTGATGCTCTAGAATTTCTTTGTATTTTTCATTTTCCAGGACAAAACTTCCATGGTTTCCCATAACATCAAAAGCCTTCTTTACATTTCTAATAGAATAGAAAAATCCTTGTTATTTCACTGTTAAGAAATTACTTGCCATTACATGCTGTCTGAGAGAGCAGATGTCATAATTTGGTCCCGCCCATCTTATGGTAGAATACCGTGCAGTCAGCATAGACAGGAAATTGCTGATATTTTCACTATTTTTCCTATGCCCTTCATACTATGATGTAAATTCAAATGATTAATCATTATTCAACATGTTCTTTTCGCATTTGTTACGAATTTGCATGAAAGATGCTATTTCCCATTTTGTCAACTTGCCCCTGGCCTGGTGTCGTATTGCAGCTCCCTGCAGCCCTTAAATTAGTTACTGTAACCTGACACAAGTTTCTGTTATAATTTGAGAACTCTTCATTATGAAAGAGGAACTCTTTATAATGGAGGAGGCACTCTCTGTAATGGAGGAGACACTCTCTACAATAGAGGTAGAAGCTCTTCACAAAGGAGATAATGCATTAGCAGTTTGACCCTTCTTGTTTAGAAGATTTCACAGTTTATGCAGATGATGAATGATCTAACAATTGAACAATGTAAACAAGAAGGGAAAATCTAAAATCTTTCCTTGACAAAGATTTTGCTTGAAGGAAAAATGGTAGAAGAGGAAATTGATACTCGCACACATCTGTCCATTGTTTGCCATTAATTTAGTAAAATGGCAATCTTTGCTAATTTTTGGTATTTTAATATTTGATTATGTCGACACAATATTTTCACAGTTGCTAACAGATTTCATGTGACTCATTGATTCTAAATAGATTTTCTTCTACACACAAAACAATTGAGAAAATTGGAACTCGTTACATTTAGAATGACATTGAATGAGTTTATTTGGGTGATGAAAATACTGTCATCAACTTAGTTGTTTGTAAATGGTGCTTGGCTTTTGGTCATTTTGGCATCTCCTTTCTGTGTGATAATGAACACACAGTGTTGTTTTGGCAATTTAGTGAAAATGTAGATGGACAACAAAATTATATTACTGATTCATTGTCGTATTACTGAAAATTATAATAATGTCATGAATAGCTGAAAATTGCCTGACAGTGTCATTTATTAGAATTATTCCCACAATTTACTTGATGAAAATATCTCTTCAGCGATGAAAACATAATAATGACAAATAATTTACTAAATATGAAATAATTGTTGACAACGTGTTAAATGACTTTACCAGTATATATCTGGATAAGGAATTTAAAGATGAAAATGACTTCATAAAAAAAATGTCAGTAAACATGTGCCAAAATTTATGTTCCCTGTTTCCTGAGATTTATGTTTTGAAGTAAATGGAGAATTTTTTTTATAGTTTACTACGCCAATGACGATGATGACAATCAGCTTTGATAATGATGTTACAATTTTTCATTTGTTAATAAACACATTGTGAATCATAATATGACAGATTTGTCTCTCAGATAATTGTAGTAAAAAAGCTTACTATCATTTTATATGGCCTAACATGAAAATTACAAATTACTATAATTATGATTGCTATAACTTTTCATCTAACATGTTTTTATGTTTTATGACATTTTATCCTTGGTTTCATTTATAATTTGTTGTTCATATGAACTTTTTCATTAGATACACAATTTGAAGTTATGATGATGATGTTGTTGAACTGATCTTAATCACTAGATTACTGGCAGGGGGGGGGGGGCAGTGGTGAATGTTTTGGAATAAGAAAATGAAGTAATTTAGAATTTCTGAGTTTTGGAAAGGAGTAGTAGAGATTTATTTTTAATTTCTAACTATTACATCATATTATAACATTGACCTGCAGCATGTTCAGTAAGGACTGTTAGCGAACATTACGATAACGGGACAACTCAACCCTAAGACAACTCAACCAAAAGTTGAGACAACTCAATCCGTTAGTTGGGGATTGAGTTTTCTCGGGTTGAGTTTTCTTTGGGTTGAGTGGTTCCGACCATAACCTTATGGAACGTTAAGGAACTGAGCGGGTAATTGAACAGGCTGCTGGTCTTCAAAAGCTGTGTGCTAAATGATCGACTATGGTGATTGTCTGTGTAAAGAATAGTAGAATTTCACTTGTAGGTCAGCATAAGTCCTGAGATTTGGTCCCGGGGTCCTAGAAACTGTCATATTAGTAAGATTCATAGTTGTAGCTGGTCACATTTTATTTCATTTACCAAAACACAATATAAATATATGTATCTAGGTCAAACAATGTCAAGGTCAGACACCACATTTCCTGTATTTTGTTTACTAAAAACTTCTGAAACAATCCCTTCTATGCTGAATGAAGGTTGAAGGCAAGACTTTTATGAGTTGTCCTGCATTTTTAACCCAGTCCCTTAAACCAGGTGCCATGATATCTGGCCCCCACATGTTGAAAAAAACATAGTGTGAAAAAAACAACATTTTTTTCACTGTAAAATACAGTAAATTGATTATGAAAGCATTAAGGCTCATTAGTCAAGAATTTTCGTATTCTGTCAGAAGAGTATGTAACATGCTGACATCAAAATTTATCAAGATAAACCCCTGACTCCAACAATTATAGGGGCTGATTACAGTTAAGGGATTAGTTAATGTGAAAATACTCAGAAAAGGGTTAAGGGGTCTTAGTATAGTCTCTTCATCATTATATAAAAATTCTTTGAACTTTTTAGTTTCATGATACTTGTTAATGTTTATAGCTGGTCTTTTGTTACCATGATTTACCTATGTGAGTTAGCTCTTCTTTAAGAAGTACACTTGCACTCAGTTAACTTTAAGGTAATGTTTACTTGGATATTTGTGTCATTTGTCCACATTGTGTTATTTACTTGCAGTGGTCTGCTCACCTAACTAGCGATAGCACTCTTCCTGACCAGTAATCAATTACTTTTCCATAAGAAGTTGACAATGTCTCTCTTGACAGAAAATTTCAACATTAGTTTAAAGCTTTCATGGAACCGAGGTCGGTAGCGCAGTTGGTAACACGCTGGGATTTCAATCTAGTGTCCAGAGGGGTGTTACAGATTCAAATTCCACCCGGGGAGGTAATACCCTTCCATTAAATTTGACGATAATGTCAATTTTCCTCCATTAATTAGGTATATGGAGAAGTTTCCAGCCTTGTGGAAGAGTAGGCGAGTACTGGTTATAGACAAGGGTCCAGGAAAGCTACGTTAGGTGCGCTGGATGCCATAAAATGACCTAAATTGTGTTGACACAGCGTTAAACCTAATAAAAAAACAAAACAACCAAACTTCTCCTGACGTAAGTTGTCATGGTGGCAGAAATGTTTGGTTGACCTGTTCCTTGATTACAAAAAATTGAACCTGGATTGTCAGCCTTGAAATCCAGGGAATTAACCCACTATACATAACAAGCTGGAGTTGCCTGTAAAATAGTCGCAACATCAGACTTCGTTTTACTATATTTCAGCTTGTTTAACATTTTTGCACAGTATTTCTGCATAGGTGGTATAATCATATTTCATTTTTTGCCAATTTTGCGATTATCGATTTCTCAAATCGGCCATGACAATTTCACAGCTCATAGATTTTATTGTTTATTTTTTGCCAAGTTATAGAAAACATTAAAATCATGTTGATTTATAGTTATTTTGATGATAAATCAAATGTATTAAAATCACCGCCCATAAAATTGTTATGTGAAATAAAAGTTATCATGTCGTAATTTAAAACTTCTGTTCGATTTTCAAGTAATAAACATTTAAAGATTATTTGGGTGTGAGCATGTTACGATTACAGTAAAAAACATGTATTTATAATAACTTTGTAACTTAGCAGTCATTAAATTCAAAAAAGTTTAAAAACTTATTGCTCGTGTAATGATATAATTTGAGAAGTAACGAACAGGTGTTACATGCTCGTAATGGCGCATTGTGAAATACCTCAACTCAGCAAAATTTATGAAATTTTAAAAATTAAAATTGTGATCTATGACTTGAAAGCTAACATTTTATATGCACCAGGTTGCTATCAGTGCAAATGTTGCGGCATTATTTTCAAAGTTATCGAAACTTCCGCACTATTTTTTGGGAGTATTAATTTTAGTGTTATCGTAATGTGGCACTACTTTATAGTTCATCAGTAACTAGATAGTGTATTTTATAATCTCTAATCCATCCTATATGGTTGAAATATCGGTAATCTAAAGATATCATATACATCAACCTTGATCTTTGAGCTGTAAATTGGTTCTAAACTTCTGATTTATAGATTCTCTAGTCCTGGAAATTAAATTTTTGTGGACATATTTTCACATTTATTGTTGTATTATTCAAAATTTGCTGATATTACAGTTTCATATTAACTGTTACTAATGTGTCCCTAAACACTTAGAATACCCAGTAGCTTAAGTAATTTATGTTACTTTTTCATAAAAGAAGTATTCATGAGCTTTTTATGAAGAAGTCTAAGGCATTTGTCAATGTATGCTTTACTCTGGTAAAGCGCCAAGATCTATCCAGGAATTGTAAGCTGAAGGTCAACTGACTGCTGCGCTATGACTTGATCATTGTTAAAAAAGTGGTGTAAAGCATTATTTATTGCTTATTTATAAAAAATATAATTATAATTATATTTTTTATCAGTAATGCCTTTTTGTATGAGATGATTTATGTATTTTACTCAGTCATTCACATGATACAAACATTCGTGGCTGAGTTGTTACGACATTGGACTGGTAATCATTGGATAGCCAGCTTCTTGTTGGTTCAATTTGCATCCAAAACTTAATTTGTTGTTCCAATTGAGCAAGAAATTTTATCTTACTTAAGTTTAGTACTGGGGGACTAGGTTTAGATGACTCGAAAGTGATTAATCAAAGTTGTAAGAACTTATTTCTCTATGGAGCTAAAATAAATTAGTATAAACTAAACACAATTGAAGCATTACTTGTCTTGTATCTTGTATAAAAATGTATCATACCTTCAGTCAAACACTTCACTTTTTTTATCTAACATATAATCTACTAATGCTCAACTTGTAGGTTTTATAAATATCTGCAAATTTTATACTCTCCTTCCCCTCCCACTTCAGAGATAGGAGAAAATTATATAATATTTTTTTACAGGGAAGTGTTTTGTATAAGCTCATTATATATGACTGTAGGGGTGCTGCTTTCAATGTTGTACGAGTATTTTTGTATCTTTTATAGTCTTGCTAGTTTACTATAAACTGAAGTGTATGTCAGAGATTTTTTTATAATATTTTTATTTTAATTTGAAAAATACTTGAAAATAAGTTTAGCTGAGATTATTGTGGTACAGTTCACGGGTTTAGCGGAAAATGGTCGTTACTCAATATAAGAAAATAGTGAGTTACGACTGTTTTGCATAAATTCCTCGAGTTCTTGTAGAATACAATGTTTGTGTCTCATAGAATTTGGTTAAGATGATCTTGTAAAGTTATAAGTCTTGGAAATCTGATTTTGTATTCCAAAGATCTTAGTCTTATAATTCATATAATTTTTCTTTCAGACCTTGATTTCATTTTGGTGGATTTAAAACTCAGCATTACAGTATTTATTATATTATATATTATCATATGTCGACAAATCAGCAGCAACATTCTCTGAGGTGCCCAGCTAGCTGACAGTTGGTAGCATGCAAGTCTACTGATCGAGGGGTCGTGGGTTCAAATCCAGGGCGGGGCATACTTTCTTGGAGCTTGGTCATGAAATTATTTCTACAGCCATTCTCCCTCTACCAATGATTCTTAATTACGTAGGGCAGTAGTCAGTCACTGACAAAAGTATGCATCTTGTAGTTGCAGGAGGAGTGAGTAGGATGGCTGACCGCCGTTATTATAATGACAATGTGTTGCAATGGCGTTAAACCCACAAACAAACAAACTTTCAGTAGTTCAAGTTTTGTGTTTAGAATACATTGTTCTTAGTTACTCACAAATACTCATTGGCATAGATTATTTCTGAAGAAAATATTTTAGATATATTTGTGCTAGGGTTCATGTGTACTTATGCAGAAATACAATACCCTTAGTAATTTACTATTTTGGCACAAGGAGAATATTTAGTGTGGTTTTTAATTAGTAATATACCAGGGGTAAGAAATTCATGATAGTTTTTATGTAAATATGTATTATTACATAGGATTCAACTTTCGGACTATAAACTATCTACTCTGTCTTTGTTGCCATAGTAACTACAAGATATAAACTTTTATTATAATATCATTTCGTTTGAAATTTATTATGTGTGATATTTATGTTACTGTATTATTTCCATGATTTATTACCCATGGTGCATTGCAATATCCTTGTTTTATTCTTGCGGTATTTTAGGGTATTACGCCACCCTGGTGGGATCGTTAATTTTCTCGTATATTTATCGTACTTCAATATAAGTACTCGTCTTAAGGAAAATCAAAATATCCGCGATACTAAAAAACGTAATTCTTTTGCTCATATCTGAAGAAAATCTTGTAATAAAATTATTATTATAGTTATCATTGCAGCGCAAATGGCGTCTGATGTATAATACATGAATTATATGCATAATATATAATATTTTATATTACAGTAATTAAATACATGATTTATACGTACATATATATATCTTATCTTCTGATCAGATGCGGAATGATTTTATGCTGTAGTCCTACCTTAAAATAGCACCCATTCACAAAATGGTTGAAATTACGCTGTATATTAAATATGTACTAATTAAAAAACTGTTAATTAATATTTCACCGGCTAAGCGCAAAATGGTTGTAACTCAATATTAAAAAAGACTGAGTTACAATCGTTTTGTGCTCAGCCCACCATTTCTTTGTTAATAAATCATGTAATTAAAAATTAATATACATGTAATTTTATTTCAACCGCACTTACAGTATTTGACCCCTATGTTCAAAATAACATGAGTGCATCACCTTATAACCAAGCAAATGTCAATATATTTTATACATAATAAACATGTAAGAAATTACATTTTTTTCTAAGTAATGAGTTCGAAATTTATTGAGCGATGAATCGTAAGTGGCGGCAGCTGACACCTTCTTTGTTTTTTTGTGATAACGTAGATTTTTTGTGGGTAATTTTCCACTGATTTATGACCTGCAATAAAATAAAAGAAACAACAATAAAATATTAAAGTAGAACTCGAGTGTTGATAATATTTATGTAATTCTACAAGAAAAGGCTAGTTTTTTTCTAACTCACTGAACACTTTAGATTTACTATACTCACTGAAGTGGTCTTGTTTTTTGAAGTTTTAATTATTAACACATGCTGTTCGTGTTACTAAAAGTCTTGTTAAAATAAAATGATTTCTAGCTATTGCTGCAACCACTGATGTCTAGGAATTGTATCTTTTGGAATTGTGTTTGTTTGTTTGGTTTTGCGCCGTAGCAACACATTATAAAGGTCATATAATGGGGGTCAGTCAACCTACTCACTCGTCCTGGAAAGGCTAAATCATCGATTTAGCTGTTAACCAACTATTAAGTGCATACTTTCGTCAGTGACTGACAACTGCCCTACATAAATAAAAATCATTGGTAGACATAAATAAAAATCATTGGTAGGAGGGAGAATGGCGAAGAAATAATTTCATGACCAAGCTCCACGAGAGTTGAAATGACCATTGTCAAAACATGGTTGACCATGTTTCAAACATGGTCAACCATGTTTTTAATACATGGTTGACCATGTTTTGACCATGAATAATCCATGGTCGACCATGTTTCATGCCGTGGTTTATTGCCGCCCTGGTGACCATGGTCGACCATGTTCTTTTATAGACCATGGTCAAACTTGTTTCATGGTCTTGTAAAATGACCATGGTCAACCATGTTTCATCGTCCACGTGGTTTATTGCCGCCCTAGTAACATGGTCAACCATGGTTTGACCATGTTCTTAAATTCCTGAAAATAACCATGGTCAACCATGTTTCATTTTCTACATTGGTTATTGCCAGCCTTGTGAACATGGTCAACCATGGTCAACCATGTTTCACAGTACTGGTTATACCCAGAAAATTTTTTGGACTCATCTCTATAAGCCTCTGGCTTTTGACACAAATGAGCTTCAGTAACACATCTAAAATCAAGTAAATTAGGACATAAACCAACAAACAACGGCTGGGCAGAGACCATTGTCTGATCCTCCTTTACAAGATCTAGATCAAGTAGTAGACATTATACTTCCCCAACCATGCCCCTCACTACAGCCCTCTGTATCCGGCCCTGGCAAGTAATGCAAAATAAAAATATAAAAGCAAACACTGTAACTATTGAAAATTTAAAACACATACAGAGTCATGAGAACAGTTTAAACATTAAAGCAATATGGTTATCCAAAAATTGTTATCCGAAATATGTACACTAATGCTTACTTGTTTTCATCATTTTTGTCATGCTGCAGATTTTCTAAACCAAATATAAGATAACCAAATTGTCTTTGCATCTTTTATAAGTTGATTATGACAATAGATGCCTAAATAACAACTCAACTTTTAGTAAAAATCTTCTTTTTTGAAATTGGCGGTAAAGCACTTTCAGCCATCTTTGAATTCACAAGTTTAGTTTAAAAACCAGTACCTGGTATATTCATTAAGTTAATACACAGTAGTCTCCCCTGAATTTAGGAATAACGAAACTTTAGGTCTCCCGAAGATAACTCAAGATAGGACGTACCTAGGTTCTAAAATTTTATATTTGGATAGCCCTTGGGTAGAGGAGCTTCACTATTGATTTTGAGACCCCAGGGTCAAAGGTCAAGGTCACTGGGATGTGAAATATGAAAACCTTGTCCAAACAATAACTCCAGAATTACTCAACCTAGCTTCACCAAATTTTATGTATTTATTTTTTTTTTTGAAGTGAAAAACTGTAAATTGTTTTATGTCAAATATGTGAAATATTTATAGTCTACAGTGACTTATTGTCTAGAAATAACTGTTGACCTTGAATCATGGTGTGACAAAGACACATGACCATGAATCATTGTCAGTCAAGAACAATACATAAAGTGTACACAATTGCATGCTAAACTGCATAGAAATCTAAATTATTGCATTTAAAGTAAGAGACATACACTAGTGTTACAATGCAATGTTCATCATCAAATGAGTTGACTTATTGTCTAGAAATAACTGTTGACCTTGAATCATGGTCTGACAAAGACACATGACCATGAATCATTGTCAGTCAAGAACAATACATAAAGTGTACACAATTGCATGCTAAACTGCATAGAAATCTAAATTATTGCATTTAAAGTAAGAGACATACACTAGTGTTACAATGCAATGTTCATCATCAAATGAGTTGACTTATTGTCTAGAAATAACTGTTGACCTTGAATCATGGTCTGACAAAGACACATGACCATGAATCATTGTCAGTCAAGAACAATACATAAAGTGTACACAATTGCATGCTAAACTGCATAGAAATCTAAATTATTGCATTTAAAGTAAGAGACATACACTAGTGTTACAATGCAATGTTCATCATCAAATGAGTTAAACGTTGTATGATTGACAGTGTTTCATGGTTTAGAAAACATGATATTTTAACACAGTCAGACCAAAGTCAAATCATAGTCAATCATGGTCATAATTGACCAGAGTCAAAGTCTGACAAACAACATAGTCAACCATGTTTTGACCATGGTCAACCATGGTCAAACTTGATTCATGGTTAACATTTCACAGGGGTTATTCCCCATCCATGAATCGTACCCTCGATCAGTAGACTTGTTAGCTACCAACTCTAGCAGGGTGGCTCCTTTTGGAATTGTATGCATGGACAAAGTTTTTAGTCTCAACTTAATACAACACAGAAATCAATTTGGCATAGCTGCAATCTTCCCTCTAAGCCGATCGACAAAATATGCGGAATTTATTTACAAAAAATCTTCTCTTCCATTTACACAGACAAATGATTTTAAGTAGTAACATCTATTGAAAGATGATGAAAATTACGCTGCATCTAACAGAATGCATGTTGCTCTACTTAGTTACATTCTTCTTGCTACAAGGAACGTTATATTATGAAACTTTTGCCATGACTTGGGCAGACATAAAACTTCTGCTTCTGAGAGTGCCTGTCACAGATATCTGAGAAAATAAACTAATACAGCATAGATACAGATTCCGGACATATGCAGGTTATTTGCCCTATAGATTAAGGGACTTGTTTGGAAGAAAGACCAAAGTCAATTTTACAATTAATTCAAATTTATAATTATATAATAAGTATGAAATACACAAAAAATATGGTTATAAAAGAAGTAGAATAAAAACATGCACAATGTCAGCTGATAAACAACACTCTTTTTGATGAGCAAATGAAATTACAAAAAACGATTGGTCTATAATCCACTTAATTATTTACTAATGAGTTAAGTCACGAATTACTTGATATAATGATTTCACATTAAACTGTCACTTTATAATTATTTACTAATGAATTAAGTCACCAACAACTAGATATACAATTTCACATCAAAATGTCATTTTATAGTTCCAACTTTTATCTTCTGAGGCTTTTCAACGTGGATGTTTTCTTTTATCTCAACCTTCAATTCCCCGCTCTCCAAGCTACCTAAAATCAAACCAACAACCTCCAAATAATATCTCTGACAAAGAACAAACCTCCGACTCATCATTACAATACATATTCGCTGAACAAAGAGTAAAGCATAAAAGAATACTCAATTTGTATTTGATAAGAGAATCATATAAACGAACACATAATGAAAGAACGCATAATTGGTGCACATAAACGATTAAAGAATACAGTACTCTCATTAAACATTAAAATACAATGTTCGTCAAATATTGTAACATCATTAAAATGACAAAAATATTAACTAACGGTTATCCTAATATAAGATCCGCTAAACAGAGTGCATTTAATTGAAGGAAAATGTAACAAAAATTAACTAAGATCCAAATACATAAAAAAAGACTGACGGCTCTCAAATTATATTATGGACAGGTAAAAGTAGTAACACTTACGTTGCCAAATACACAATATCCTTTTCAAGTATATATAAAATTCTCCCAATTTCACACTCGACCGACACTCTACTAACTAACGTTCTGTTCTGCCTGATGGTGGATTGCAGACTGAATGCCTACTCACGGACCCTCCTTTGCAAGAACTTTTCACACCACAAAGGACGCCTGGACTAAGATCTTTTATCTAAAGGGTCAATTGTTTTGGATATAAATCATTAAAGTGACTGGCATCCAAGATGTAAAATTAATAGTAAATGGTATTGTGGGACTACTAATGAAAACATAAAAATGAAAATTAAGACAGCAACGGTTTGTTTCTGGGCTGGTATTCATGCCAGATTTATTTTTACAGGTGATCCTGGTGCTGGTTTCTCGACAGAATAATGAGAGTATCCCACAATTTATCTATAAATTATTAAGACGTTGGCAGTTTTGTGACAAATATCCCCCTTACCAAGATGAAAATTATAATTTTCAATCATAATAAGAACAAAACGAAAGAAAGTCAAATCCAAACTAAGCTAATACAATCTAAAACAAAACTACATAAGTACATGATCAAAACTACATCACTTTTACAACGACTACATCAAATACATAATACACTACATCACTAATATGACAACTACACCAAATGCATAAGTACACATCAAAACTATGTCACCACTATGCCAACAACATCAAATACATAAGTACACAACCCAAACTACATCACTAATATAACAACTACACCAGCTACATTAAATACATAAGTAAACGATCAAAACTACGTCACTAATGTGACAACTACATCTCCTTAATACAAATTACATTGGACTATAAACTATATACAACAAGGCACAAATCACTATTTCCCGAAATGCTCATACTAACAACGAATTCTTCTACCGTACAATCGCCACTGCTCGTTCAAATCCATCATTACTTTCATCTTCCTTGATTTTTGGCGACTTGAAATATCTGTATAGCAACTCACCTCCCATTTGCACGTTTGTTCTCTTCTCCCCATTGATCCTCTTCACGCGTCTTCCCACCATCTCTTTGATCTGCTGTTGGGAAATGTCCTTTTGCTGCTCAGTTCTATATCCCACCGCTGGCTCCCTCTGTAAACTATCTGTTTTCATCTTACTTACCTCAGCTTGCATCCCAATAGTCCGTCCTTGTACTACCTCCTGTGTATCACTTACCTTCATAACCATTTCAGACTTCTCCTTCCGGTCTTCATTTCGTTCCCCCCTACCTAGTTCTTCACATTCCATTCTCATCACATCTTTAGTCTCAATATTACCTATTATTAAATCATACATTGGACTTTTCATGGCCAATGCCTCCACGGAACCCTTGAAATACTCGCTGTCAATATCTACTCTAGCTACTGGCACTCTCCTAATTGTTCCGTCTATCAACACGCACTGTTTAATCTCACCTGTAAATCTATCCCTGGGGACTAATCCAGCTCTCACTACAATACTACTACACCCAGTATCTCTAAGAACCTGAACGTTATTACCAAATAACTTACCTTCCGACGTTGGCATCCGAGCCCGATCCGTCTTTACATTACATCCACCCAAAAGTGGTATCTCAGGATCACATTGCGATTTTACGTAATCATCTTCACCCTCACTACAACGCTTATCTAATCTAGCATCCTCCTCTCTACAAAATCCACCGAAGTCACGTTTACCAGAATTCAACTCATTACGTCCACCTCTGGTTTCACCCATGAACCAAGGTCTTGCTTGACTATCCCTTCTCACATTACCATGACCATAACGAGATCCCCTGTCTCCAAAGTCATTATTCTTTCTATTTGGACAGTCTCGCAATAAATGATTTCCACGACAAAAATAACATAACTTACCTCTTGACTCGAACTTCGAACTAGCACTATCACTACCAATGCTACTACTACTACTATTTCCTACATTACTTACACCAACTGACTTTCTACTATTAACTGGATGAGCAATATGAAACCTCTCAGCAGCCTCAACCATTTCCTGCAAGGTTTCAAACTTCCGCTCCCTTAAAAATACTTGGAGAGATTTATCAGCAGCCTCCATACACTGCTCCCTTAAAATAAGGTCTTTAAAACTATCGAAATCTTTACTGACTCCGGCTTGGGTCATCCAATAATCTAAATACCCCTCAAGTCTAATAGCAAATTGTGGGAATGTCTCATCACGCTCCGGCCTTGAACACCTGAATTTTTCCCTAAACCCTTCGTCGGTCAAATTAAACCTATTTAGCAACGCAGCCTTCAACTTATCATAATCTAATGAATCAGCAAAGGAGAGTCGTGAATAAACATCCAGAGCTGTACCCTGTAATAAAGCACTCAAATTGGGGCCCCATGACTCTCTCTCCCACCTAGAACTTTCAGCAAATCTCTCAAACCTTCTCAAATAAGCATCCATATTGTCTCTCTTTTCATCAAAATGAGGTAACTTTGGTAACTTAGCACTATTTGCAATCACTCTCTTATCAGACCCACTATTAGCTGATATCTCGGTTTCTAATTGCAACTTTCTCAACTCACGCTCATAAGCTCTCTCTTCTCTCGCCTCGGCCTCACGCCTCTCTCTCTCCGCCCTTGCCTCTGTCTCATGCTTCTCAACAAAGTTAATGAGCTCCTGACCACTGAGTCCTAATCTTTCCCCTGCTTTAATTAAATTCTCTAGTTCAGACATTCTTTCTAATTAAATGGTTTATTAATCCTAAAAAAAAAAAAACCCTCAAAAATAAAAATCTCAACAAGCAAAATAAGCAACCCTACTTTCCTAGAAATTTACTACTCTTAAAATGCAATTAACCTTACTTGACCGGAACAAAATACTGATAGTTAACGCGCTCCCAGATGTTACAAAAATAAACAGCGATTACAGCAATTGATACATCAGTACATTAATTTAGATCTTTGGTATTCCTTTTTAAACAAACAAATCCTGCCGAGATCGCCAGTTTTATGTCACGGATATCTGAGAAAATAAACTAATACAGCATAGATACAGATTCCGGACATATGCAGGTTATTTGCCCTATAGATTAAGGGACTTGTTTGGAAGAAAGACCAAAGTCAATTTTACAATTAATTCAAATTTATAATTATATAATAAGTATGAAATACACAAAAAATATGGTTATAAAAGAAGTAGAATAAAAACATGCACAATGTCAGCTGATAAACAACACTCTTTTTGATGAGCAAATGAAATTACAAAAAACGATTGGTCTATAATCCACTTAATTATTTACTAATGAGTTAAGTCACGAATTACTTGATATAATGATTTCACATTAAACTGTCACTTTATAATTATTTACTAATGAATTAAGTCACCAACAACTAGATATACAATTTCACATCAAAATGTCATTTTATAGTTCCAACTTTTATCTTCTGAGGCTTTTCAACGTGGATGTTTTCTTTTATCTCAACCTTCAATTCCCCGCTCTCCAAGCTACCTAAAATCAAACCAACAACCTCCAAATAATATCTCTGACAAAGAACAAACCTCCGACTCATCATTACAATACATATTCGCTGAACAAAGAGTAAAGCATAAAAGAATACTCAATTTGTATTTGATAAGAGAATCATATAAACGAACACATAATGAAAGAACGCATAATTGGTGCACATAAACGATTAAAGAATACAGTACTCTCATTAAACATTAAAATACAATGTTCGTCAAATATTGTAACATCATTAAAATGACAAAAATATTAACTAACGGTTATCCTAATATAAGATCCGCTAAACAGAGTGCATTTAATTGAAGGAAAATGTAACAAAAATTAACTAAGATCCAAATACATAAAAAAAGACTGACGGCTCTCAAATTATATTATGGACAGGTAAAAGTAGTAACACTTACGTTGCCAAATACACAATATCCTTTTCAAGTATATATAAAATTCTCCCAATTTCACACTCGACCGACACTCTACTAACTAACGTTCTGTTCTGCCTGATGGTGGATTGCAGACTGAATGCCTACTCACGGACCCTCCTTTGCAAGAACTTTTCACACCACAAAGGACGCCTGGACTAAGATCTTTTATCTAAAGGGTCAATTGTTTTGGATATAAATCATTAAAGTGACTGGCATCCAAGATGTAAAATTAATAGTAAATGGTATTGTGGGACTACTAATGAAAACATAAAAATGAAAATTAAGACAGCAACGGTTTGTTTCTGGGCTGGTATTCATGCCAGATTTATTTTTACAGGTGATCCTGGTGCTGGTTTCTCGACAGAATAATGAGAGTATCCCACAATTTATCTATAAATTATTAAGACGTTGGCAGTTTTGTGACAGTGCCTGACACTGGCCTCACATTTTGTACTTGTTAAAATTAGCTAACAAGATCATTACAAAATCTCCATGCAATATAAGGCTTCATATTGCAACCTTTAAATTATAGAGGAATATCACTGCATCTCACATCATTAGTATTACAAAGAAAGACAATTAGAAGTATATTTATTGAAGATTTTTAATACATTGTCACTAAGATAATCTGTGTTGGTATCTAGTTTAAGGTACCAGGAACAAATGTCCATGTATTCATGTTTTAATTAGGGGACAGATGGTATTTCTTGTGTACTGTATCATGTCAAGGGGTCAGGAAAGATAACTTGACAAAATTTCTTTTTAATATCATTTTAATTGTGCTCTACTGATGACCCTTACAAATTTATTGTCACTTTTATCTGTATGAAACAAAAAATGGATCTTTAAGGGTCATCTGGGGTCATTTTAGGGGTTTCTCAGGACAGCTGGGTACAGCTGCCCATGATGCTAATTAGTGTACAATTATCTTAATAAATAGTAATTAATAACCCCTAAAGTGAGTTTTTTAGGGACTTGATTATCTTTAATGAATAAATTAGTGTCTAATAGTTCCTGTTTGACCAAAAATTTAATGAACTGTTCGGTCTTAGTGCGAATGTATTAAGTATTGAAGGCGAATTAATTTTTTGAAACTAGCACAGAATCATGTACATGAGTATTGATTTTTACAGCTCATGAGGCTTGCAATAATTTAAGTTATATATTTAATTCATGAAAGTAATTCCTTTTAATTTCTTTTGTTAAATTAGGAGATTTATATCATGTTTTTATTGCTGTATTCTAATGTGTTTTTACTTTTTGTTTTATAAGACTTCATTGTTATGCTAAAATGAAAAGGAAAGGGAGTAATATTTCTTGCTAGAATTTTCAATATCAGCTCCTATTTAATGGCCATTAAATAATGAATGTATATCCTGGCTACCTTATGCTTGGATGATAATTTATCCTATGTATAAACCATTGAAAATTTTCTCCTTCCATTAAAACCAATTATCATTACTGTTTGATTTATATTCGTGTATTTCCTTGTGGGACAATATTTCAGTTTAATCTACTTCAATCGTAAAGTCACTCTGCATATGTATTAATAATTTGTCGAGCTGTATCACACGCCAGCGAACATTAACAAAGATCGCACCCTCGGCCAAGCATAATGCTGGTATTTATTTATGCCTTCTATATGCATTATGTACGCATGTTTATAGTTTATAATAATAGTGCATTATTGACTGGTTCAAGTTCTGAAATCACTATAGCATTAAGTAGTCACAGGCTTAGTGCAAAACGATCGTAACTCACTCTTTTTTATATTAAGTTACGACCGTTTTGCTCTAAGCCCACGTATCTTGTACTTCACTTTAAAGATGATTTGTGTGTTATAATGCATGCAGTCATCTTAATGTATGAAGTGTTTATAAAAGACAACAACTGCACCTAACTCTGTCAAATGAAGAATTGATAATTTGAACCGGAGTCTCATTTAAAAAAAGGGGAATAATCTATACTTTTGTTTTGTTGATGGTTTGGAGTCCATAAGTGTTTTATTTGCTTTTGAAACTCACTTAGTGCATGTCTAAACTGACTTATATTGTATTACCTCATCTGTGTTACATTGCACCATGTGTGCTTTATTCGCTGTTTTCTCTATATATTATTTTTTGTTCTACATAGATGCAATCATATCGACTATATAAAAAGGTGTTGTAAAAATATTAAAACCTTTTATTCACTTATTTTTAATTAATTTAATTTAAAAATGTACTGTTATATCAGTATTTATAATCGTTACATGTATACATACCTTGAAAGTTCCTTATTAGATTAGTGAGTGTTGTTACTTTATGTTATAAAGATTAAGATGTAATTGCTGAAGTTTCCACGCTATTACGTGTCTGTTGGGCGGGTCTGTTATATGGTGTT
The DNA here is from genome assembly GCA_025267735.1 of Mactra quadrangularis. Classification (NCBI taxonomy): domain Eukaryota; kingdom Metazoa; phylum Mollusca; class Bivalvia; order Venerida; family Mactridae; genus Mactra; species Mactra quadrangularis. Next base: position 22,070,153 of record CM046311.1, on the reverse strand, counting down.
GATTGCTAAAGAAGAGGTCGTAAAAACTACAAACACATTTGATTGGCTGTGTACAATGCATAATCTTGTTGAATACATGTACTGCATAATAAAATACAATAAAATAAGTGCTTGTTCTTAGTTAGGAACAGTTGGGACTATTTATGAAGGCAATTTGTTCCTATAATAAATTGTGTTATGATATAAGAAAAGTATTTTGCTTATGAAGTCATATTTGAAAACATTCAAGCCCATTGTATAAAAGATTTACGAGCATTTGTCTTTCTGTTGCATATTTGTCTGAATTTATAAAAGAAAGCACTTATGTATGTGTGTGCATTATATCGTACTTAGAATATTACGAATAATTATACCATGTAAAGAGAGGTAATAAACTGCACATGGTTTCAGCGTGTCATTTCTTTACAAATCGGCACTTGGCACTGTATTTCGAAGCTAGGGGAGACAATTTATTGCAGACAAATTCTGGTTGTTCCTAGTTTGTCGTCGGCCAACAATGCCCATTATAATATTGTTTATTTAAAAAAAATGGGGAAATAACAAAAATTGTTTTTTGCATGTCACTTTGGTGTATTCAGCAAAACAACTCAATTTTTCTTGGAAAACAGTAAAGTGTCTGATAGCTCAGAAATTTTTATTACGTTGTTTTCATGTGTTTTTTGTTATTCGAGAATCTTTTTATTACTGCATTACAATGTTTCCATAATAGTTTTATTGCTTGTCTCATATTTGTTGGATTATGGAACTATTTCTTTTGTATGCGTAAAATGTCAGGTATGTAAATAAACCTCACAGACTTCTGTGACAGCATATTCCTACTCTTCCATGATTCCAAAAGATCCGTCTGCTTAATTTTATTCCCTTGGCTTCTTTTCATTTCTGCAAACTTATTTTGACAATAATCTTTTTGGAGTGTGTAGGAATTTTTAAAATACTTTTGTTAAATGTAGATTCTTAATTCTATTGCTTTCCATGCAGGGGGGACTATATTTTATTGCGTACTTACATACAAATATAAATAGTATTACTCCACTACTCACTCTTGAAAAAACTCATTTGAATCTGTCTCGTTATTTTTATGATGATGTTACATAACCGACTCACTTAACGTGTATCTGCAAATCTAAAATATAATCTGCATTAAATTTTAAATCTACGAGAGTTCCTGATGAATTGTGGGTAATGATGTATTATGGGAGTCATGTGACGGAACATTAATATACTTGTTTACATGTTAATATCAAGTTACTGTATCAAAACCTCTTGTGTTAATCGTTGGTTTATGTTTCAATTTTAATTGAATTTATTCCGCAAACCCATAATAACGAGTTATTAGCGACTTTATGGTCACATGACTTTGTATATATCATTACATCGGCATTAAAAATGTATCAAATGTTGTTTAACTATCAATTAAAACATTAGAGTCGTGATTATTTGTTAATCTTCCATACATATCAGTTTTAAAAAATATCAATTTGAATGCATTAAGTTCATGTACGGGATGTTTAACAGATACTTAAATTTATATTAAATTTCAGAAGATTCCATTTAAATGTGAGTGCTTGTTAATGCAACACATGTTCATGATACGCATGTTAAGTGTAGAAATCCCACATTGAAGTGTTGAATAAATATTGTGTTTGATCTTTGTTTCATAGAATTGTGATATCACAATGAATGTGCGGCCTAATGTATTATTGTCTGTGGCAATTTGAAATGAGGATTTCAGACAGTCATGGGGAAACCCCTTGTAAAAATTGAAAAAGTGATGAAAACAAGTATTATGACAACAATTTAACCAATATTTAAAGTATTAAATATATAAAGTACATTATTTTTAGCATTAGCTACAGTCATGGTCTTAGCATGCTGTACTTTAAATCTTGTGTCTTGTTTCTTTGCCTAAATATCACTATAGGTTATATTTGTTCATGAAAGGCTTGTAAAATTGGCGATAGAGCTCCGTTTTGAGTGTGATAGGCCTCACCCTTGCTGAAGGAATTACTAATGACCTGTTCTAATCTAAACCTGATGATGATGATGATGATGATGATGATGATTGTCAGGTCTAAATTCAGGAAGGATATGTATTTGTAGAGAAAACAATATATATATCAATGCTGGTTTGCTGAACTGGTCACTATAAATAAGTACATACATGTATTAATATGTTAATTAACAATGTAAAAATAAATAATAGGAACATAGACACATCATTGATGATGTTAAATAAAAAATACATTGTAATTCTCAATAGTATTTGATATGTAAGGTATACCACAGACTTTATATTTTACCTAATGCTACTTGATTACGTGGTGCATTTGCTGTATTTTTATAGCGGAATAAATATTATATTTTATGTCAAAGGCTTATTGATAATATTTTCCTTAAGATACAGTGGTAATCTGTTGTTTAATAAAAGAACCAATTAGTAATTAGTAAAATATGAATATAAACAATTAATTCTACTAATTAAGTTAATTTTATGAGTCTATGTAAGATAAGTGAAATGACTTAATTACCATCGTAAACTGGGGATTGAACAGCAAGAGATATCAGCACTCTTCCAAACTTTCTTCAGTTTAATGATATGTATAACTGTTTAATAACCTAGCTTAAGAAATGCATGCTTCCACTATTTGCTTTCTAAATTGAACTCAGTGATGATCATAATGAAGGTTTGACTGCAATATAGTTGCACACCCTCTCACTTTTCTGAATATGTGAAAATTATGACTTTTATGCTTAAAAAATGACAAAAATATGACAGTTTATTTTTGTCAATGTTTGAGACCGAGTCAAGATGCATGAATCAGTTTTACTCTTGGAAAATGTAAGAACTTGAAGTGACCATCTACAAATGTTGAATTAAAATCTTTGGACAATACTTTCTTTTAAATACTTCTGATTGTATACCTGTAATACGAAACTGTTTTTGAACGCCCCTCATGCACAATACTATTGGTTGTCAGACCCACCCTCAACTTTTTTCCACAACATGTAATAAACTGATGCACATCGTGTAAAAATACCACATCAACAGAAGTTTGGTCATAATATAGAAAAGATCAAATAAATATTTTGTAAGGGAACCATCATTCAAGCCATTCTGAAACTCTTAACTAAATGTTAAACTTAATCAGCATTCTGCGACCACTTGGCTTACAAACAGAAAATCGGAGTAAAACAAGTATAAAGTCAATATGGGCAACAAAAATTCTTAGAACGGAAATAAAACCTGGGTATCAGCAACAAAATTACTAAAGATGTGAAATAAAATCAGCATTGGTAATCATAAAGAAACTACGAGATTGAAATAAAGGCAGTATGTGTAACAAAAACTATTCTGTTGTTTTGGTACCACCATAGTAAATCGTTACATTGTTGTTTTTATGATCAACACATGATGCTAACATATGTTGTTGTTCCTTTATCTTCTTACTCTGTTGTTTCTTCTCTATGGTGTTTGGTAATATGGTTAGAGGGTAGATTCTTTTCCTGAAAAAGTTACCAAATGTTTAAGTTAGCTTTTTTATACTGGGTTTAATGCTGTGTCAACACAATTTAGGTTGTATTACACCATTCAGCCCACCTAACCTAGCTTTCCTGGACCCTTGTTTATAACTAGTACTCACCTACCCTTCCACAAGGCCAGACAATTCTCCATATGTTTCTGTTAGTTAAAACATTAGTGTAAAATGTACTTCCTTTTGACCTGTTGCTTTTCCTAGCCCTATAGATTTGAAATTTTGAATGTGATCTGAATAAAACACCATGAATACTTAATGGATCTTAATTGTTTGGTGTGGTCAAGAAAGGGGTTGTTAAATAAATTGCCCTACAAGGAACTCAGCCCCGTGGCCCAGTCATACCTAAATAAATGAAACAAACGTAGAAATGGAAGTAGCCATTATTATGGTTTAATGTATTGCCATTTGTAAGACAACAAAATTTCGAAGTAGGTTGCCCAGTTGGACAGCATGCTACATATTTAACATGCCTTAACCAAATGTTTAACAAGTTGCCTGAGCCGAAATATAGGTTGTCTGGGGCAATAGGACAACCTTTAATGTCGAGTCCTGCACTTGAAAATGAATATATTAAATCTCGGCTGTGAGTTATGTTCCTTCAGTAACCCTTTGGTTTGACATTCTTGGAAAAACTGTGTTGTCCTCTATCTTCATACATGTATATCTATATGCCAGTTTGTTCAGTTGAAAATATATTTTGTGATATTTACTATATTACTTATTTTTTCTCTAGTTAAATTCTCATTTATTATCTATTTTCAGAATACGTCAAGAAAGTATGGGCGGAGCTTGGTGTCCAAAACCTTTAATTAATGCAGACTCTTATGAATATTTACAAATAGATCTTGGTAAACTAAATGTGATAACAATGGTTGAGATACAAGGAAGATTTGGTAATGGACAGGTAAGTGCTGCATATAGATTATCTTATAAACCTGGCCTTTCAAATACATTTTAACTGCTGTTGATGTCCAGTGTGTTATAGTAGACTACTCTAGACTTTAAGTAGACCTGAATCGGAACTCAAATTTTTGGATTTTCTGTCAGTTTGCACACAGTACTAACAAAGTTAGTTACACATTATTGCTGAAAAGCACTAAAAAGGAATTAAATTGTATTGTTATTTGTACACATATTTTCATTGTGATGATGAAAGTTTGTTTGTGCTGCATATTGGCATATTCAGTACTCACAAAAAGTTTGGAGACAAAGGAAATTTGATAAAATGATTAAATTGCAATAATTGTTCAGCATCTAATATCCCAATGCCTAAAAATTCATGATCAATGTTATTCTTTTCTAAAATATCATTTTTAAGCTACTTAAGTAGTATCAACTGTAAATAGAACCAAATAAAAAAACAAAACAAAGCACACCTCAATTGCATTTCAAAAAAGAACAATTGTCAAATATTTGATAAAAGCTATTTAGTAGGCCTACAAAGCGAAAATGTCACCAAACTTTTGGTGGGCACTGTGTATCACTGATACATGGGAGACAGTGGAGAGGTTAAAATTAATTAAAATGTCTGATAGTAATTTATTATAATATTGTTTGAAAAAGGAGACAAACAACACATTGGTGTTGATTTTAATAACTTTCTATAAATGTCTGAACTTTTACTGATAGTGTGGGAGAACTAAGGATTGGCGTAAAAGCAATGTAAAAGAGAGATAGGTGTTAAAATACATAATTTAGTACTCTATCTTGGGAATATTTTGTATCAATTAAGCCTATATCTACTTACAAATAAGTGAGATAGTACATTTATTTATGGGATGCTAGGCCCAGTGTTTGCCCATTAAATAATAACGGTTCTCTTTGAAATTGGCCGTGCCTGTCGTGCCTGTCGGTTAGTTATCTTATTTATGAGTGAGGTGTCATCAGGAGAGATTTCACAGAAGTAAAATTCACAGTCAGAACTTTTTACCAACATTTTTTTATCGTAGATAGTGTAATAAGTGTAGTTTATAAGGTCAGAGGTAGAATGAAGTATCTATAAAGATGGGAGGAGTGTCTTAAGATAGTTGTGTGTTTAATCGGCATCATTGCCTGAAAGCATTTTGTGACAATTAGTTTAAATGTGTTTTGGTACTTAGTGCATTATAAATGATTTTATGATTAGATGTTTTTATTAATGAAGTTTTAGGTGTTAAAAAGGTCAAGGGCTCTGACTGATTGTAATAATACACTGACTATCTTACTTCTCTCTCTACACATTATTCAAAAACTGCATTGTAAATTTTGGGCTTGGACGTAAAACCCTGAATGGAATCATTATTATTCTCATCAAATTGCATGATTTTGTTGGCATCATTTTAAAGATTTAGTCTGTGATGTATTATCAGTCATCAGTTGGCTTATACAACCAGATAGTCAAATTCTAAAAACTTGTCTGATGTAGTGACCACATTTTATACTAAGAAATCATAGAAAAGCTCTCTCAAAAGACTGTTGAACACTCTGTTCTTAAATCTTAGATTCACAGATATTCAAGTGACTGTAGATGCCTATGTTTCTGTGATCTTTGTTTTTTAATAGAAACACTCACTGCACATGAACCCCAATTTTGTTAGCTCTGCATTGAGTTCAAAAGTTTCATATTGTACATTGAAATTATGTTCTTAGCGTATCCAAAATTCATGTACTTTAACCTGTTGTTTTTTACTTTAAGCTTCTTTAATTCAGATAATTTGCTTATCGGTAAATTCTAAGTGAAAGGAAAACCAATGATAAATGATAATTATATGTTGTCAGAATTTATTTCTTGATCAAACTTTATAGTGCATTTTGTATTCTTATGAGACTATTAGAAAGACAATAATTTGATAGACTTAATCATCCAGGGAAAACACTTAAAGAACAATTAATTGATTTAATTTAAATTGTATCCTATGTGAACCTAGTGAACTAGAAGACAAATTTCACTTTTTTTGAAATTTTCAAAATTTCTATTTTGCGATAGTTTGCTAAGGAATTTTAATTGTAATGATTAGGATGTGTTTTGTTTCAATTAAAGAAGAATTTTACAGACTTCTTGCAGGAAACCAGATCGCAAAACATGAAATTGAGTCTTGTTTGATTAAATCAATGATAACAAACCCATTTTAATGAAACTTTCAATGTTTTTCTTGCGATTTTCTGTGAAATTGAATGTAGCGTACCAGTTGATATGGTAACAGTTTTTTTGCCAGTTTTAAGTGATTTGTAATTGTGTATGTATATTTTATGTAATCTATGAAATTACATTAAGCTAAGCTCTTGGGTTTCTGATATGCTATCAATTTAACCGCTGGTGTAATTTTAAACATATAATGAATTAGATACTGTAGTTTAGAAAAAGAAGTGAACTCTGTTACTCATACATTGTATTTCTTTGAAAAGATACTTGAGTAGTTACAGTGAACAAAACTTGCTTTTACAGCATGTTGCTGCTTTGAAACTGCATCAAAATGACTTGTTGAAACTTGCTGTGGTTCGGCTAAGAATGGTACATAATACCCTCTGAATGGTTATCCCAGTCTAATGTGAATAAATTATATTTCACTTCTTTGAGACCCAGTCTTACAAAGAAAGACTTGACTGGGCTTTTTTACAATATAGTATTTTATGCACAAAAATATGAGATTTTTACTTTAATTATTGTTTGAATATTAATACAATGTAAATGATTAGCCTTCCTTTCTTAGTGTTTTGTGTCACATATGTGCATTAATTATAATATTTCAGGGTCAAGAGTACACTGAATATTTTCTGTTAGAATTTCAAAGAGAAGATGGTGGAGAATGGAACAGATTCCGTGACAAAAAAGGAGTTGAGGTAATTTGTTTTGTAAAATTTAAGTGAGAGATCCTTTTATTTGTACCTACACTCTTCAAAAAAGGATTTGAGTATTTGCTTAACAGTTGTGTATTTGCTTGAATCATTAACCTTTATCATTGTGTAAATTGCGAATGTTTGCAAGTGCAACAATGTTTTTTATAAGGTATTTATTATATAAAAAGGCTGGCTTGATATCTTTATTCCATACAACATCAAGTTCATAGATAATTAATCAAGCATGTCTTTCCTTGTTTTGTTGGGAACTGTCTGAATTTTGGTTATCACAAGTAGTATTGGAGCCTTTTTATGCTGCAAGCTCAGAGTAGAACATGAAAAAACATCATTTAGTTGGTTCAGTAATCATTTACTATCTTAATATACAATAAAATCTACTCATTATCTCATCATGGTTGGTGTCAAACATATTATATCAACACATTATTTCAAGTATTTAATTATATTTATTAAGATAAAACACAATGAACATTGTCTACAGTGTGAGAACTTAGTCTTCATTGCCTTCTAATAACTTTGTCAATTAACATATACTAGGCAATTAATCAAGCTTTATTTAAAACTCATCATTTTTATTGTGTAATAGATGTATATAACATTTACCAACAAAAATTTACCTTCTGATTGTGTTGGTGATAAATTACCTTCTGCTTCAATGATAATGTATGACTTCCTGTATAGTGCATCCTGGGAAGATTTTTATAATATAAGGGAGGTAACTCTAATTGAAATTAATCAAATATGAGTAAAACTAGAGTTTATTCCCCTGATTTTGTTATAACACTAAGTAAGTGCTTTCTTCTGATAAGTGTTGTCTTTACTCTTAGTTTATCAAGAAAGAATCTAGTAATCTTAAGAAGTATTTAGATGAAAAAATCTCTAGTGAAAATTAAACAATAGAAATTTGGCACCAAAAATAAGTTAGTTATTATTTTTTCAACATAGTTTTTGATAATTACGGTATGTTACATAGTTAGTAAAGGCTTTCCTTACTTGATGATGAATGTTTCACAGTGTGTGTTGGCTTGATGCAAAAGTGGAGAAAAATTCCACACTCAAGTACTGCAGATATACAGCTCCTTAACATATCTTTGTTATCAACAAATGTTATTTAGTGCTCAGATGCAAGAAAACTGTATCAAAGTTGTATTTAAGGGTACAAATACTGCAATATTGCATCAAATCTATGTTATACCAATTAGCATGTCTCTTCTTGTTACAGAAGCTCCAGTTTTCTAGGATATGTTTATTTAACATCAAGTTTTGCCATAATCAAAATATATACCTTACAATTGCATATCAGAAAGTATCAATCTTTTCGTTTGGCATGTTGTATAAACTTCACGGCCTGCATAGATCAGTTCAGTGAAGTCATTTATTATTCCTGCTAATTGTATATTATTAAAGACATCAGTCCATCATTTTCTGCTAGAGTCAACATATTATATAATTGTTTTATTAATATTTTTTATATTTTATGACAACAATGTCTTGAAGTAATTGTTGGTAATGAGGAAAACACTGCATGATAAATAAAAAGTATGCACATTTTTACAATGCCAATCTGCCCATGCCAACTTGCATTATTGTTCTTTGCATACTTTTCATTGCCCGTAATATTAGAATGATCTTGTCAAAGAACATAATAAATTGTTAGTAATACCCAACTCTAAATTCCAAGTTTATCGTATCAATCATGAATGGTACAAGTTCTTGTTTTGTAATTCATTTCAACTTTTCAAATGGAACTTGTCCTTTCCTTGCGTTCATCCTAGACTTTTAACAAATATAACATAAGACAGTGCTTCACAAATTGGTGAAATAAATAAGCTTATTATCAATTAACATGTTTGAGGTCATTATTTTTTCTCTTTATATGAAATGAAGGTCCATAGCCTTGAAGATTGGTGTTGCATGATAAAAAACTAAACTGTGCAAACCCACAATAGTCATATACTTCAAAAGATCTTATATATAATATTCTATTCTGTATTAGACTTGGCTTTCAATAACCATTTTTATGAATTCAGGTTCTTCTATAAATAATATGGTTCAAACAAACCACCAAACTGTGTGGAAAAATGAAAGTGAATTGATATCAAAATATCTATATCCTATAAGAGTAATGTCCGATCAGACTTGAAATGTCTTATTTATATTAAATACTCTCGTATGCTATCACATTTCTTAATTACTAGAAATGACGGGTTATTTATGTCAGGAATTTCTTATTTCTATATTTTTATTTCACGATTTCAATCATCTCGTTTTCTTCGTCTATCAAATCAAGTAGATATCAGCCGGTAGGTTTAATCTATATTAGACAGCTTAGTCGGTGATAAAGCGTTTTCATTTACAAACATTAATATGCTCTGAAGTCCAGTTTTATTTTGACTGATAACAGGTTATTGGCAAAAAATGACTTATGGTATGCAAACCAAACTGATAGCCGAATAATGGTAGGATTATTGAGGCGCCAATTCTTTAAGCCTTGTCTTTCAAACTGTCAGTTTAAGAATATCACTAGTTTTTTACCCTGAAGAAGTTTAAAGGTGAAGCCCGGCATGTAAGTCATGAACTCATCAACTGTCAGGTTTGTTGATGTAAACGTAGCCTACCCATTGTGAACTGACCTGTAATAATATACCCTTCTAGACATACAGTACTTTGATTTCAAATATGAGTGCTCTTCAGTGTGAAGATCATGTTTAGTCTAATGAACCCAAAGAAATAATAATATACAAATCAAAAGTGCTAAGTAACACAAAGTTAGGATTACTATAAAGTCAAAGCTAGGTTATAGCTGGCAAATTATTCTATTTTAAATCAATAAAATAAAGTGTTTAGTCTGAAAAAGCAGATTTTTCAGTTCAAATATATAAAGATATAAAAAGATATATTGTGCAAAAGGATTCTCTTATGTAATCAAAAGTTACAAGGTAACAACATACAAAGATATATTTTAGAATCATGTTTAGTTAAATCTACCATATGGAAACAAGATATATACAAGGATACAGTGTTCAGAACTCAAAGTTTGCAAACTAACTTAAAGATTTCTTAGTGAGCTAAATGAACTCAAAGATGGCAAACTAACTCAAAGATTTCTAAGTTAGGGAAATGAACTCAAAGATGGCAAACTAACTCAAAGATTCTAAGTTAGGGACATGAACTCAAAGATGGCAAACAAACTCAAAGATTTAGATTTCTAAGGAAGCCAAATGAACTCAAAAGATAGGTTAAACAATGAAAGTAGCTTCCAATATGTAATGAAAGATGTGCAACAAACCACATGGCTATAAAAACACAATTGTTATGTAGGAACTTAAGTGGGTGAATTAATTAGGAACTATCAGAACCAATCATTAAAGATGCATTTCTTCATTACGATAAAAACTAAATGCACAAGGCTATTATCTAACCCCTAAGGTCTGTAAATAACTGGATTTTCTGAGAAATATCTGCCCCACCTAGATAATGAATTACTTATTGTATTGTACAGAATTGCACTTTTGTATCTTTTTGTACTTTTCTGTGATTAATTTGTATACTTCTAAATGATCAACATTTATGTTATGTAGCATTAAGTCTCACCCAAATCATTGTGGGATGTTTTTGCTTGTATCTTTAGACAAAACTTGAAAGAATAAATTTCTCTATTTTTAAACCATTGCATCTTTTGGTTTCTGCAGATGTATTGTGTTAAAGGTAGAGTAATAATAGGATACTGGTTGTTTAGCGCACCAGGATTTGGAATCTAGTGTCCCAAGAGGGGTACGGGTTCGAATTCCAACCGGGGAGGTTGTACCCTTCCATGAAAATTAGACTATAATGTCAATTTTCCTCCATTGATTAGATAATTTGGAGAAGTTTCCGGCCTTGTGGAAGAGTAGATGAGTACTTGTTATAGACAAGGGTCCAGGAAAGCTAGGTTAGGTGTGCTGGGCGCCATAAAATGACCAAAATGTGTTGACACCGCGTTAAACTCATGAAAATAAATAAATAGATAGAATCTGTACTAGATGTATAGTCATGCTATTTGATAAGAATATACGTGTTTACTCCATCTGAGGAACATTGAGTACATTATAGAGTAAAAAATATAAAGTTTCCATTTTATGGAAAATTCCAGAAATTTTCGGTTTATACTCAACAGTATTAATCACTTGAAATATAAGAGAGTAAACTTGTGAATAAAAAGAAACTTTGGACATAAATCTGTTATTTATTCTGATAACTTGGCACTTAAATGAAATTGTAAAAGACTTATATCAAATATATGTAATTTGAAACTTAATTAAATATTTGGAGTATGGTATTTGATTCAAGAACTTTTTATATACCCCCCTCTACATGATATGGACATGATACGTCTCAATTTCATTTTGAACTTGCTTGAACTAGATATTAAAACTTTAATTCAAAACTACCACAAAGAATAAAAATTGCCAAAAAGATTAAAAATCACCCAAAAGATTGACGAAATTAATAGAAAGTGGATATTTATTTCACTTTTTTATTCTTATCTAAAAAAGGTGAGAAGGTGTGAAATTTGGGATCGCTTGATTTCCAGGGAGAAAAAAATGTTTTTGATGTGAGGCGGAAAAAACTTTCAGCTCAGTATGACCTGACATTTTGATGTCAGCGATCTGGGAGCTGGTGCTGATTAGAAACTGGCAAGTCACGGTACCTGGCACCAACCATCTATTTATAGACATTATCTTAGTGTTCCGTCTGATGATCTTTCTGGAGGTACCTCCAAGCTTGAAGATTTCCTCTTTGATTATGTCAGTCATTGTGAAAAAGTTAGAAAATAATTTTATTTGATTAATTACAAGTGTGTTGCTATGACGACAGATACACAGATTTTTTCACAAGGTACTGTCAGTAGTTAACAAAAAATGAGTTATATTTTTTTTCATTCCAAACTTTAAAAAAAGTTGTTGTTGTATTTTTTTCAGAAATTTAAGGGCAATGAGAACACATATATGACAGAGATGAGAGAAGTGACGCCACCAATCATTGCGCGTAAAATAAGATTTATACCATTTAGTGCACAGTTCCGACAAGTTTGTATGAGAGTGGAAATCTATGGTTGTGAATGGACAGGTAGGGAAAAAAATTTCAACATTTTTTTAGTTATATCATTTCTAAAACCCAAATATTTTATAAAAAGGCACTAACTCAGGGCTTGAATTTAACAAAAAAATGGACTTGCAAATTTTTGCGAGATGATTTTATTTCAACTTGCAAATGAAAAAAATACATTGTTACAATGCATATAATTATTATGCAATATAAAAACAACATAGTACTTACTATATTTAACTATGCATGGAACAAGGGCGTTATTGTAGGACAGACTAAGAGTATCAAACATGTCTTTTAGGTGTATCTTTAATTGATACTATCGATCTATCTTGCTGTTTCTTAGCTGATTTGAGCATCATTAGTTCAGACAGTAATATTTTTGCATCAATTACAACTCGAGAAAATTTGTGAGTTATTATTAACGTTACTCTCAACTTTAAAAATCCGCTCGCAATTTGTGAGTATGCGAGCTTAAATCGAGCCTTGCTCTGACTATAAGTCTTTTCCACCAGAATTTGTCTCAGTATCATAAATTTGCCTCCACTGACCTGATTTTCAATGGGTATTACCATTGTATCTATCTTCCAAGAAAATCTTACCATACAAAATAATTAAAAGTGAAATAAAATGATGATCATTACGTGCAATGAATCACTTGTCAATGATTGATTGTTATTTATCCTACATATAGTATTAAGGATGAACATTGCAAACTTCATGATGAAAGTATGTGTATCAAATTGATATATTAGAATTTACCAACAAAAACACAAGTACAATTTAACTTCTTTTATTCCAATGTTTCGCGTTGGCCTTTTTTCAAGGAATATCAATAATCAATTAACAACAGAGGTTACGTCAAATTACGTAACATAAAAAGGCGGGAAAGGATGCCTTACAGAAACATAATATTTTTGTGTATTAAATTGATGCTTACTTTGTTCATCAATTTATGGGGAGGGGTCAACATTCATTTAATTCATTTTTGGCAGGAAAATTTATAGATCTTTGTTACCACTGTTTTAAATTATTATTACTTCATCTTAGTGATTAATAATGTCTGGTTTTATTTTTCTAGATATGAAATAGTAATTTGTTGAGGATTTCCATTTAAAAGACTCTAATATCTAACTTAGCAAAAAACATGTTTTCACCCCCTTGTCTGTAAACTCAGATGAATTGTATTAAGAGGAGTAATAGTAACAAGCTACAAGGATAGGTTTGCTGACTTATCAATAAATTGAAACTTTTTGGAGAGAAAACTTAGTATTTTTTGTGTTTTTATTATTTTTTCCCATTTTTATTAAGATTTTATACCTTAAAACTTGTGTTTCAATTTAATTTATTTGGAAAATAAAAATGAGATTTTAATCAGAAATAATGAGATATGGCGTCGGTTTAAGTTTTCCATCATTTGTTTTGATGAAAAGGCGTTACTATGTAAAATGCAGCGGTAACTCTGTAAATAATGCTGGGAATTTAATTGCATTTTTAGCGTGTATTTCTGCCTCGGGAAATGTGTATTAACATCCAATCAGAAACATGATCAGTCAAGATATTTGTACAAATAATGCAAGGATATACTTGGTTTTAAAACAAGCATTGAAAGAAATGTTTGGATTTAATTGGAACCTGGTGTGAGAATTGACAAAATCATTCCTGTAATTTCAAAGATAAATACTTCAAACTCTTTTCTAGACTAAATACTGTTTTTTAAGCTTCTTCACTTTGTTTATATAAAATGTTGTTGCAAACCTTGTTTGTTTAGAATTATTGATAGCAGTCCTAGATTCTGGAAAAATTCCTTCAAATTCTTAGACAAATTTGCGATTTAGAATTCATTAGACTTTTTGTTGAATAAGGGAGCTAACTCTCTCATTACTAAATATTTTTGCTGATGTAGAGTTACTTCCCTTATTTCAATGTCAATGATGTCAACTTGTATTTAAAACACTTAAGGTCATAATAGGGATGAGTGATGAAAACCTGTCATAAAAAAAAGCAGAAATAATTGAATAATAATGGTTTATGGTCATTAAAGATTTCAACTTTCATTATCAACTGTTTCTAAAATTATCAAAATTGATGGGACATTTAAATATTAAGAATTAATTTTTTGAAACAATTACAGTCCCTGAATGGTACTTTGAAAATATAACAAAATCTGTGAAATGGTACCTTTAAATGACTTGAAATTGATAATAAAACAATGCTTCTCTCTGGTGATTGAAACAATATTATACTTTCATTTTACTAGCCATTGCTGTAATGCCTGGAAATTTACAAAATTTAATGTCATTTTTTTGTTATCTCACAGATGGTGTTGTAATGTATAATGTACGACAAGGAGACAATAGAGGTACAGAGTTAGAGTTCTTAGATTTTACATATGATGGAATGAGACAAGAAAACTTTCTACTTGATGGACTCGGTCAACTTACTGATGGTGAAATTGGTGATTCTAACTTTAGAGCTGAGAATGAAGAACTTGGAATTAAAGGGTTGGTTTATATTGTGTTATGTTTGGAAATATATATTGTATATTTATTAGGACTGTCACGATGTACTGGTATATACTGGTATATTGCAATATGCAACTGTGGCAATATGTTCTGCGGTACAAATTAAACGCAATATATCGTGATATGCTTCTGGCTTTAATATCAAGACAGCCCTAATATTTATTATTATGAAGGTGGATTTTAGACTTTTAGACAAAGTTATCACAAAAGTCTAAATCAGAAACGCTATTGTCAGAAAAACCTGACTGGTTTAACAGGCGGAGTAATATTCAAGTGGGGATAAGCACATGTACACATGTATACTGTAAACACTGTGTCAATTTATTCTCTAATTATTGTCTTTTTTATCAATGCCTTTGAAGAAATAGTTCTAGCTAACAAAAATGACTTTCACCTTTTAATTTCTCATGCTTTATAAGAATTAGTACACACCTCAGAGGGTCACCTAGTCTAATAGTGACCAAGCAGTCTGCCCTATAACATATAGTGGACCAAATGCTGAGGTTTACTTTATGTTTGTTGGATGACTGTGATATAATATCTAAATATTTCTATTATGTTAATTTATTATACCCCCGCTTCGAAGAAGAGGGGGGTATACTGTTTTACCCTTGTCCGTGCGTGCGTCCATCTGTTACAAAATTTCCGTCGCAGTTTTCTCAGCAACTATAACATGCAGCAGCCTAATACTTTGCATATTGCTTCATCCCATAGTCTCATGTGGTGTAAAGCGATTTCATGCTCCTTGCTCATCTACTTCCTGTTTGTCGCATATTTTTAGATTTTTGCGGGGGTATCACTAGTGAGCATTAGCTCACAGATTTACTTGTTTCTTCTGATTCTATTACAGATATGAATGGGTTGGATGGAGAAACGATTCTCAAGATTCATTGGGGCCTCTGATTATCACCTTTAAATTCGACCAAGTTCGTAACTTCTCAAAAGTTCAAATAAATTGTAACAACTATTTCTCGAAGGATGTCCGTGTATTTAAGATGGCGTTGATCTACTTTAGTGTGGGTGGGAACTTGTATCAAAATCAGCCAATCAAATATGAGTACATGAGAGATGATGTTGTACAATATGCTCGTCCTGTAATGATTAAATTAAACAATAATGTTGGAAGATATGTTCGTCTACAACTGTATTTTGATGCTAAATGGATCATGATTAGTGAAGTACAGTTTGTCTCTGGTAAGTAGTCTGTGATATATGTGGCATTTTGATTCTCTGATTGATGGAAAATTCTACTCTTTAGGAATACAGGGGTCAATAATATTTAATGTAGGGTGCCTGGTTGGACAACCAGCTATATAATTGAATTACCTGAAGCAAAAATTTACCATCAGTACCCAAATATATGTTGTCAGGGGCAATATGACCACCTTTAAATGTCGAGCCCTGTGATCTAAGGGTTATTGCTTCATCCCAGTTTTGTTCAGATACGCTGTAATCTAACAACGAAGGATTACTGATGTATTTTTTGTAAACTTTCAAACAAATTCTTTATTTACACATATGTATATGTGGTTTTATTATTTATGTCTCTGAAAGAAACTTATATTTTCCTGTATATGTAATACATTGATGTAAATTATCAAATACCCGGTATGTTACATAAATTATTGTATGTGTTTATGTTGATTATATGTAGTTATGTAAATAGTTACAAATTTGTTTGATATAAGATACAATTTCACGTAAGTCATTCTACAAATGTAAATTATTACATATTCATGTAAATCATTCTACAAATGTGAATTTTTACAAATTCATGTAAATTATTATAAATTCATGCAAATTATAACATATTCATGTAAATTATTACATATTCATGTAAATCATACATATTTATGTAAAATATTACATATTCATATAATTTATTTCTAATATTCTCATTATAGAACCAGCTACAGGTAACTACACAGAAGAAGTACCTCCACCAACATTAAAACCACCAATATTTCATCCTAAACCTTTCAGTACAGTATATCCTGAACATGAACTTGATATAGGGAGAGATAAATCTGGTATAAGATTTGGTGAGTATATAATAGTTATCTCCCTTTTATATATCTGAATTGATAATCTCTAATTCCGAACTCCTCGGCCATTTGCTACGAATAACCTCGGACATGTTTAGATGCCATTTTGGAAAAACCAGTGTTGAAGTAAACAAATACACGATCGTTAAGGCGATGACTGGTTTCGTTTTTAGTCCGTAAATTTGAAATTACACATTTCAATGATACCGATGAACAATATTTGGTTCAATTTAAAACAAATAAATATGTTTAGACAAAGATCTGTGTGTATACTACAAGAACTATTTTGTGTAACCGTTACGCACTTCGGCTCGCGTAGGTAGTAAAATCACAAAAATCCAGTGAATGATGTTTTCTATTAATAAGAGATAAATCAGCAGCTAACGCTTAAAACATTTATTATTTCATTTCAATGTTTCATTACATTTCCTTTATTTAGAGAATTGGGATTTTTATGTTGTTAAATAAACTTAAATGATACATATTTGTTTTTGCTTATTGAATGGGTGCAACTGATTTTCATCAAATGAGCCAATTCAGAACCATGTTAATTTGAAACCTTCTAGAAAAAGTGTAATATAGACTCTGCGGAATTAAAACTGCGATACAGTATATGGACATAATTTGAACAAAACTTAAAAGATATATTGTATTTTAATTCTTCAGTTGATCCAACTAAACAAGAAGAACAGCCAGAGAAAGCACCCAACCCTCAGAGGCCGGGAACCGATATTATTGGAATCATCATTGGTTCCCTAGCTGCTTTGATCACCATTCTTATAGCCATTGTTATTTTCATCATATTCCGACATCGAATCAAGAAAAAGAACAACAATAGACGCCTTAAGGCAGCCATGAATGACAATCATAATACAATCTCTATAAATTTATCTGACCTACGAACAACACCTAATGGTAAAATATTAAATGGAAACCTTTACAACGGGGTACCAGCCACTGACATGGACTCTGACAGAGAATGCTGTAGTGGTATGTATTTATCATTATATCCATTTTAATAAAATAAAACAAAATATTGTATTATTTTACTTTTAAATATTTCTGTTTTACTATACAGTTAATAATTCTTATTTGGAACTTGAATTTATTGGATTTTCTGGCTGAAAAATGTTTGTTTGTACAGGATGCTTCCATGCAGAATGAAGTCATTTAACATATTATTGCTGAAAAGTATGCTACACAGATAGAATTATTATACCCCCGCTTCGAAGAAGAGGGGGGTATACTGTTTTACCCTTGTCCGTGCGTCCGTACGTCCGTCCGTTACAAAATTTCCGTCGCAGTTTTCTCAGCAACTATAACATGCAGCAGCCTAATACTTTGCATATTGCTGCATCCCATAGTCCCATGTGGTGTAAAGCGATTTCATGCTCCTTGCTCATCTACTTCCTGTTTCTCGCATATTTTTAGATTTTTGCGGGGGGTATCACTAGTGAGCATCAGCTCACAGATTTACTTGTTTTGTTCTGTGTACAAACATTTGGGTTTCAACTTTGTTCTGATCAGATAAATCCTGTAAAAAACAAAGTTCTCAGCTGGAAAAATCCATAAACTTGAGTTCCGAATCAAATCCGTAAAGAAGTATGTATTCTCTCTAAATAACCTAACTCTCACTGATAGTGACTAGTTTTGCATAGGAACAGTTGCTTAGCCAATATTTCTGATTCAATGGTCTATATTTATAATACGGTTGAACAACGAGGTCAAATATTGACTTTGAAATAACAACATTAGTACTTGACGAAATCTCAATCGGTCCCGAATGCAAAAATCAGTCTGACAATCAGTAAACTGGCAATTTCCTGGTACTTGTAGTGACTTATTTATTATCAGAGGTAGGATTATGTTCATGAATTTACATACCATAAGTACAGTAGAAGTTGAAATTTCTACAGGATTGTAGCTGTATATGTTGTCATTGATTAAGCCACTGATGATATAAACAAATGACCAATGTTCAGAAACTTTGTCCTCTAAAATAATAATACTCCATATTTTATAATAAGAAACAGACATTTAAAAAGATACACTATAATTCGCAGGTTTAGCGCAATACAGTAGTTAGTCAATAGCAGAAAAGAGCGAGTTATGACTGTTTTGCATTAAACCTGCGATATAATACAACTTCTGTATTGACCACTATGACTCTATTCTTAAGATCTTCTATGTAATTGGCCTGAAATGAAATTCTATCATAAGAATGGTGTGTTTCAGGCTGAAAATAGTAAACTTTAGTCTGTCCTATGCATGTTTATACCTTTTCTATAATTATTATAGTAAATATTTAATCGCTTTTTTATATGCATCAAAGTTTAAATATTTTTAGTTACTACAAATGAGTGTCTTCTGTTGCCTATTTTATAATACAATAAATGCTCTTTATTTGCATTAATTTTATGCACAGGCTGGATTTTAAGTTTGCTTTTTCCTTGGAAAATATAATTACTCAATTTTATTGGAGCAATGGAGTATCTATCAATTTAGTTCCATATAAATGCATTCAAATTTTACAAAATGCTAAGTTTTTAAGGAGATGTTTAATATAAGTTGTTTAAAGTTAAGTCTAGTTATTTATTACAAAAATGGTTTACACTATAAACCCGTATTACAGAACGATCCAGCAAGCCTAATGGTTTATACCGTGAACCCAAAGATTCAGTAATTGTCAATAGAGGGAGCATGGCCCCTAATTTGACTGAATTGACAGAGTATCCCCTTCCAGGTACATACAGCATGAGCTTGATAACCAACATATATAATCACCACTCTGCTTGTTCTATATATCTTATCATATACCATGCTTGTTAACTATAAAATTATCAAGCTTCATAATACATTCACAAACTGTAATACATTGTACATTAATAACTACTCATTGAATCATATCTATAAAATAAATGTCATTTAAATATACAATGTACAGAAGGCTTAACATTATGGGTTGACCAATTGCCCCTGACCACATAAATTTGGATTAGGGTCACTTGTTACTGCTTGTATACACTTGTTTTGAGGCAAAAAATATACTGGTCAGCTTAATGACCAACCAGGCAACCCAGTTAAGAATAAATATCAGTTTAATATGAACAGTGCATTTGGTCTATGGTTTAGTCTAATTATGTGGTTTTATGGTCCTTTCCTTCAAACAATTTTTCAATCATATTACTGTGGTCATTCAACCCATTACTCACTGTTCTTGAAGATACTTAGACCAGTAAAAGCAAATACCTTTGCTAGTGACTGACCACTGACAAGTCTTGATACTTCCATTTATCTTGCATTTTGTTTCTAATCAATATAAAATTATAGATGAGAATTTAATAAACATTTCTTGAGATGTTTGTTGCTATATTTATTCCATAGTTGAAATCCATCATTATCACACATTTGTCATTTCTCTAAAACTGTAGTGTCATATATTCATAGCATTGTTTGGAAATGTTCACAATTATATGTAGTTACAATCTAGTTTGTACCCATATATTCTATTTCTTACCCATCAAAACTATAGCTGTATTTTTATATAATAATACACATTGTAGGTCTGTATTAAAACTGATCATTGTTTTTACCATAATGTCCCAGAATATGATGGCTGTACCAAAAAATAAGTCTTATACTAATGATTCACAATTATTGTCTTTTTTAAGGAGTGGTAGGAAGAAGTTAAATATTTTAGACAAAAATTTGTCTGAATTATTTTGATCTAATACTATAGGAAGCAGCCATGCTTATCCTTGAATATTTTCATGTTTAAGTTTGAAAAACACTTTGAATTTCTATTTTCATGTAAATTAATAAATGATACTATAATGGTTATTTTATTGATAAAATTATATTCAACTTGACTATAGAGTTGTACTGATTACCTTCAGTTGCAGAATTATTGCTATTTAAATGATAAATTTATTTTGGTTTCAGTTTTGCTTGCATTTTGCCTAGTCAGTTTGTAGAGTTTTAGTTGCCTAGTTACTGCATACAGCTACGAGCGTCATAAAATTTTGAATTCAATATGCTATGTTTGCCTTAATTTAATGCTGGGTTTACATCACAGCTTGGGTCCAGAGGTTGGTTTACTAAACCAAATATTTCTAATTTGCTGCCAAAGTTTGATTATTGGTTATAGCATTATAACACACTTTGTTTTAGTGGAACCTCAATAAAAAATTCCTTATTCATACCAATAAGTATTGTTATGTTCACTTACTAACTCTTAAACTACTTGCTTTTACTAATCTAAAATTGTGAAAGTTTGTACAATATATAATGTTATAAATAGTGAAACATTTTCATGTTCAAGATTAAGGATTGTTTTATCATTCTATTTAAAAAATACATGTAGTTATTAATTGCTTTTATATTTATAAGTCGAATTGTAACTTGACAAATTTTTGCTGACATACAAGTTCTGTATTCTGACCATACCATAAGGTAACACTATTAGAAGTCTATCTTCATTAGCCACCCTCTGAACTTAGTGACTTTCTATGAATAATTTTACTCCCCTTTGAAGTTTTATTATAAAATTACTTTCTTTAAAGACTTTATGACATTTGTAATGGTGACCCGTACTGAAGGTCACTAAATTGGTTTGACTGTAGATTGATTTTTTGTGTTTTTTTCTCTGGTTCCATTCACTTTTCATATTTTTGGACCAGTTATTATATTGCCTGAAGCGAAGTTAAATGTGCTGAAATATACATTACATTGGTATCTATTCTGTTTTATTATTCAGATTTCTCAATATATTCGCTAAACTGTAGATTGCATTTTTCTGTTCTATTCTATTCTGATCTCTCAATAAATATTTTTATATTACTTTCTGTTTCAGACGGTCAAGACTATGCTGTACCAGACGTCACTAAATCAGCATTAATGGTTACATTTCCACAATCTAGACAAAATAATATCTCACAATCTAATAACCTAGACAAACCTCCACCACAATATGATGCCTTGTATGCTGCATCTGATATCATTAACTCACAAGTACCAAATATACCTTCTTTACAGGTGAGTAGTAACATTGATATAATTGACTCTTCAAATTGGAGGATACTCCATGTATACATTATTTACTTTTTACAGTTAAAAGAGCTTGCATTTTATCACATGAACCTTCAATTTGGAAGAAATTAAATATAGCTCATGGGTTTTTAATTTTAAAGAGATTGCATGCAGCTTAGGACTTGTTAAGTCACATAATTATAGCTCATGACTCTTTAATTTGGAGGGGATTGCATGATAGATTAGGAATCTTCAAATTGGAGGTGATTGCTAGACTGAATGCTTTTAAACTTGCACTTTTGGTTAGTAGTACTTCAAAACTGACCAGGCAATGTTTTTCTTGTCAGTTGACACAATTTGGGATTGCAAGCTGTCATAGATACATGTAGTTGCTTATGAAGATTTGGTATAGTCTCGTGGTTTTTCATGTTGATAATTCTCCCACTCATCGACAATCAATTCAATTAATGTCTTATAAACCTTTGATTACATGTAAATATTATATCATTGTAGGGTGTCAGTGGTAACAATGTGTACGCTGTACCGAATGCCGAGTTATTATTGAGTATTGATGTCACAGTGAACGAATTCCCGAGAGAAAATTTACGTTTCTTAGAAGTGTTAGGTGAAGGTCAATTTGGAGAGGTCAGTATATTATTGTTAATAGTACATATTAATCAACCGTGTTTGTACATATTAAAAAGGTGTTTTTGTTCTTTAAAATTTGGTGCAAAAACCCTGACTATTTGAACTTCAATCTAAAACAAACTAGCACAACTTAAATCAGAAAGAAATCTGGCTAACAAACAATTAACCCTTTACTGGTTGCGACATGTGTGAAAAGTAGCCATTTTTTCACCATTACGCGCTAGGGCTATTTCAATATGCTCTAATTTCATTACTAATTATCATACAGTTATGCAACTTGGCCAAGTTATTCCCTGGGTAAATGTCTTTCAGAAAAATCAAGTTGAGCCCCGATCCCCGTTACCATGGCAACGCTGGGGCGGAGCAAAAACGGCAAAAAATGCAATTTTCGCTCTTTTTCCACCCCACGTTTGCACTTTAAACAGTAATATTTTCCGAAATTGAGGTCTAAAGTGCCAGGTCTTTTCAGATACTGAAAACATGTTTTCTTATCAGCATTTGGCACCATTTCTCAGCACTCAATGACCCCGATTTTTTTTCTGGCGATGAGGGGCGCTGCGCCCCCTTCAAAACCCAGCAACAAAGGGGGGCACATCCCCCCTTCGGAACCCCCCTGAGACATCAATTGATGGGGGAGGCGCGCGAAAACGAGCTCATTTTTTTGGGACAACTATCCTTTAGTGAAATTCGCTTAATCCAGTTAAAAAACACCATTTTCAAGGCTGTGGCGGCCATTTTGGAGGGGGGGTCTAGACACGTAAAAATGCGGGATTGAGCGGTTAAGGGTTAAACTATTCTGCTTTCCTTACTACCAAGCTGTCAGGATCAATATAAGTACAAAAATATGATTTTATGCATGTATTTCAATTCAAGCAAAACTTATCTAGTGAAGCTAGATTTAAGTTGATCAAGGGAGATAATAATGTTCAGACTAGAAATCAAGATTAGTTAGAGTTACTTCCCTTAGATATAAAGAGCTCATCACTGACCTGATTTCACTGTTACTCACAACAATAAATTATTCTTCAAGTATGAATCATACTTATAGAATCATCTGTATTAAACAGTTGTATCTCTCTTCTTTATCTGTTTGAGGTTACATTAGTTTAGCTTTAAGCATTCTTTACACATTTGACTACAGTGTGTTTATTGAGTCATGCATGTTGTTGTATTATGGAATTGAACAATATATGAATAGAAATTTGTCATACATGATAGTGAAATACTGTCACTAAACTGTAGTTCATTTTTTGGTCATTATTGGTATTGTAATGTAAAAATAAACATGCTTTTTCTTAAAGTAATTTATTTGTGCATCAAATAAGGTAAATAATAATTTAATTCAGTAACCTTCTGCCTAGTTGTAATTGTTTCATGGAATCAGCATTTATATGTGAACTTTTTGAAACAATTAATTCAAGAATTTTATTGATAATTTTAACACAAGATTTTAATTTTGATATTTTCTTCTCTCAGTTTGTTTACATTTCACTTTGTTATTGACAGACAGGAAATGACCTATACTGACCCTTTAATGATAAGGGCTTGGATAAAAAGCATCTACATAGAATGCATGAGTCATGAAAATTAAAGAATTTCTATTTTTTCATTAATTATTTATCTAGTGGTTATATTACGGTATATGATTAAATTATTGAAATACTTTTGGTGAAAGATTTTGTGGTTCATCAGTCTTAGTCACTTGGCTTGTGGTTCTCAAATATTGATTGTACTTGTTTCATACCTTTTTACTGTGGTTTGAATCAAGGGTCAATTAATAATGTTTTATGCATAAACCTTATGTCCTGGGTCTGTACCATTCATTAGCCCAGAGCAATATAATATAATAGCTTTTAGGTCACAATGGGTTAAAATGTAAATGATAAATAGTATTTGATGCCTCTGCTGTCAGATTTATTGTTTTCAACAGTACAGAACATATATTTTATTTTCGTCACAATCATGGAAAATTGTTTATTTAAATATTAGTTATTTTTAGTGAATTTCATTGCAAGTTGGATAGTGTGTTATGAATGTTAATTATTAGATAAACAAAAGTACATGCTGTTCACATACTAAAGTCAAGTTATAGCACCTCAAATATATTTTAAGAACTATTTTGTGGATGTCTATGACCTGGAAGGAGTTCCCACACCAACCAATGGTGATAAATATGTGTCATACAGTTCTATTCTGCGCTGCTTTATAACCCAGTAAAACATATATTCCAATGATAATCTCTAACTAGCTACAGTGTCTGTTCACCTCATTTATAACATGCACTTTATTACATTCATAATTAACATACCACAGTAAATATAAACATACAAAAATATCAGGTAATTAGAGTTGATAATTGTTGTATAGTTTAGTTTACCAACAGGTTGATGGTTCTAGTAAATATTTTACTGGAAAACTTCCACTGTTTATTAAGTTGTTTAGCACAATTTTGCCACTATGTACTGATATTTAACAAGTTGAATTGTCTATTGATTATGAAATAGTACTGAATGTTGTTAACTGACTGGTACCTTCATGAATGGGATATTTGACTAAGGGTCCTTTCCTACAATGATATGATAAATCAATCTACGAAATTAGGATAATTATGAAAGTGGAAGCTCAGGTCATTTTAGCAGTTAGCACTATATCTTGTTTGTAGAAATTTGGTTGCCAAAAAGAAACTTTTGGTTGCCCAAACAAGAAATTTGATGTGCCGGGCAACCAGACACCCCTAATTTGGTAGACTGGATTTATGCTACTGTATATTTTGTTGATATGCTGTAATGTATGATGGTATTAGCTGTTAGGGTCCTAGAACTTTCAGTTTTCTTAACTGAATAAACTTGTATACAACTTTAGAACAAACGCCATTGTCATTCCTTAGTGAAAAGGAGTATGTTTTAAAAACACCCCTGTCTTGTTTTGACAGAGTTTTGTTACCATTTATGACTGACACACATACATTTGTTGGTAAATTATTTGTTACTTACATGTATATTTATATTGTTGTTTTATTCAGGTACATCTCTGTGAAGCTGTTAACATGAGTAGTATTGTTGATGAAGAATTTAATATTAACAGAACAATAAGTAGACCATGTCTTGTTGCTGTGAAAATATTGAGAAAGAATGCAGAGGAAAGAGCAAGGTGGGTATTTATAGAAACTTTGGGTTACTTTCACAACTTTGGGTTACTTTCTCAACTTTGGGTTACTTTCACTACTTTTGGTTCCTCTGATTTCTTTACATCTATACTAAATGATCATTAATGCTATCCTGTGCTAGAGGACTCCTGTTTTAAGGAATATGCTGGATTAAGCAGCTGAACATAAATACTGTACAAAGTCTCTTGAACAACACTCACTGGGAGGGATTAAAGTATGTCGCTGTTTAAAGGTTGTTGCTCTACAGAGGTGAAATTCAATTAGAAAGATGCCTAATGGAATAATCAAAAGCTGTTGTTCTGCAGAGAATTTGTTATGCAGAGGACCACTCTGCAGAGGCTATATTGTAACACCATCATTGAACTATGTTATTATTTATACAAGTCTGTTTAAACTAGCCAGTATTTAAGCAGACAATATTGTGCTGATTCTCTGATGGCCTAGCACTAGTTTGACCCTATCTCCATTACTGTATGGGTATCACAACTTTCCATTGCGTGGTTATTATTTTCCCCTATTTTGGACCCTAATTCGTGTGCAAATGTAAAATGTTCAGAATTTCATTATCTGCAATTTGAGTATTCCATATCATTTGTATATAAAGTTTAATAGTCAGACTGATCACTATATTCTCACAAATATAAACATTGTTTGACCTACATTTGACAGTTTGTGTATATTATATGATATACTGAAAACATATGGTTACCAAATGGCCCCTTACTGTAACTTCTTGCTGTATATGTTCGTCTTGTCTAATATTGAAATCCCTTCGCATAGAGTTTGTTTGTTATATTTTGTAACATACAGTACTTTGTTTAAACATAATTATATTTATGCTCAAATTTGCCTCTTCTAGATTGAGTGAACAAGATTATATTTGCTTGATTGTCAAACAAGTTATTACAAATTAGATTAATCTCCCTCAAGTCTAGTGTGCAGAGTACAAACCTAATTCCATTTTGTTGGGTTTTAGAATTGCTCCTCTGTGATTATCAGGCACAAATATAGTAAAGTTCTCCTGTCAGGACCATCAAAAATGATGGCAGAATGGTCTTAGAATAAAAAACATTTTCTTGGAAATGGAACTTAAAAATCATCATCAATGGCAAATGAAGAAGGTCTTTATTGTTGAACTTTACTGTATTATTAATTTATTTAATTTTTAGCTTGACTTTTCGAAGAAAATAAGAGCTTTTACTGTCACCCGAGCGTTGGCGTTGGCTTTGCAAATCAAGTTTAAAGTTTTTACAAATTTAAATAACTTCAATACTATCAAAGATATTCAACTCAAACTTATACTGAATACTTATTCATCATCACTACTTCCACCTTACTATCAGAACTGAGAAAAGTTGAGCGGGCTATCTTAGGAACAGCTCTTGTTAAGAGTTCTTGTTGATAAATGTGATTGGTTATTTGTTATTATCATGTATAATGTGTCTCATATTAGAACATGATGTTACTATTACAGGAATGATTTCTTGAAGGAGATTAAGATAATGTCCCAACTAAAGGATCCAAACATTGTTCGTGTACTTGGTGTGTGTACCGGAGAGGAACCATTATGTATGATTGTAGAATATATGAAATATGGAGATCTGAATCAATTCTTATTAGAACATGTACTGGAAACACCTTCCGCTCAGGCTGTTAATGCTAAAATACTCAGGTAAGAGTGAAGTTTTTATATTATTAAACTTGCTTTTTCAAGGGAGAATGGCCACAGAAAATATTTCATGACCTAACTCCTCAAAGTATGTCCTTTGAATGGAACCCATGCTCAAGGGTTTAACACTAACAGTGCCCTGGGATTCAAAGTAGGTGCATACTTCTGTCAGTGACTGACTACTGCCTTACATGATTTAGAAACATTGGTAGGAAGGAGAATGGCTGTAGAAATTGTTTCATGACCAAGGTCCATGAAAGGATGCCCCGCCTGGGAATCGAACCTACGATCCCTCGATCAGTACACTTGTGCGCTAGCAGGGAGGGTTAATTATAAACTATGGTCTATATGTACTGTTCATCTTTGTCATTAGCATTGGTGTCTCTGATATCTCTCACATTGTCATGTACATGTAATGCAGGTTTTGGTTTTTTTCTATTTCAGTTATGGATGTTTGATCTACATGGCTTCCCAGATTGCATCTGGAATGAAATATTTAGAATCATTAAACATGGTTCATCGTGATCTTGCCACAAGAAATTGTTTAGTTGGTACCAACTTTACTATAAAGATTTCTGATTTTGGTATGAGTAGAAGTTTATATAGTGCAGATTATTATCGTATTGAAGGTAGAGCTGTTTTACCAATAAGATGGATGGCTTGGGAATCTATACTTTTGGTAAGATGTATGTTTTTATTAGCCGGATTTTTCAACACTGGAGCTAAAGTTTTTTCTTTACCATGTATTTCTGCCATTTATTGTCAGACCTTTATGAAACTTCATACAATGATAACATACCATGTGGTGAACAGAATTAGAAAGTAACCACAACTCTACCTGGCTTTGTTATGGATTATTTCCCTTTGTAATTTTTGCGTTAAAGTTTTAATATGTTGGATATCTCTGCCATTAATGGTTAGATCTTGATGAAAATCCAGCTTTAATGTGGTTTTATGAATGATTTCTTTAGTAACAGGGAAGGAATAAATAGATTGCCACTAAATTTATCCATTTGCAATTAGAGGTCAGCATCACTAATTGACAGTGGACTAATCCATTATTAATTGGGCTATTAATGACGGTGGTGTTGAACAGTTTGATATACATGTAATAGCATAGTTGAATGTTGGAATTACTATCTTTTTAATTAGGGAAGTTTGAAATAGATCTGTGATCCAAACATTTTGTCATATGTATTTAATGCTTAAATCACATGATTTTTCATTTCTACAAAAAATATTCTGCCCATTTTCATTAGTGTACATTGGATGTATTTAAGTGTTTATAAAGTTGAAACTGTAATCTCTAGATTGTTTTTTTTAAGATCATTGTAATGTAGTTATTTGATACTAGTTCTTGAAATTGTTATCCATGGTCAAATTTCAAGCAATAACTTATGTTAAAGCACTATGATATATAATTTACAAGTGATTATTGGGTGTGTGGTCAATTGACTTAAGTCTTGTCACCAAAACACATCTTGGTGTCACTTTGAATCTCCTTGAGAAAAAACAGTTCAAGTTATTTCATAAATATTTGGATTTTATGAATTGTGCATTCAAGTGTTAAAGTGCTAAAAAACTGTTTTCCATAAAGTAAAGAGATTGAATATGTTAGTATTATTGTAATGTACATGATTGTATGTATGAATTGTGTAAAACAATGCATGTGGGACCCATAAAATAAATATCATACCTGATATCACATATGTAAAGAGGAACTATTCTGGTATCCTTTTGTCCCTCTGCTGTTGGTCCTTTTTTCAAATCAGTTGTATCATAAAGAGGTGCATTTTTCAATCATTTTAGATAAACTCTTTTACTACTTTGAAACTTGAAATTTTGAGTTCCCACCAGGAATTAATGGACAGTCTTGATAAAATGAAACAATTTTTATTTGCAGGGCAAGTTTACTACGAAATCTGACGTCTGGTCATTTGGTGTTACGCTATGGGAAATTCTTACCTTCGCTCGTGATCAGCCATATGATAACCTCAATGACGATCAAGTGATCGCTAACGCTGGACATTTCTATAGAAACGACGGTCAACAAATTTTACTTCCTCAACCGATTGTTTGCCCGAGAGAAATTTACGATATGATTGTCGAGTGTTGGAATCGAGCAGACTGTGAACGACCGACATTCAAAGATATCAACATGTTCCTTCTACGAAAAAACATGGGATACAACCCCAAAGATGAAAAAATGAACCAAATTAAGATTCCTGTTTGTTAACGGAGGAAAACGAATATTATTTGTTCCAAATGGATTTATTCTTAAATAATATATAGTTAAAATACATCTTGCGTCATTTCATCGGCAGACGAACATTTGAAAATATCATTTCATTCATATATGTTTTACAGTAACAGAATTCATGTATATACCGGTATGTTTCTTCATTGACTCAAAACGTTCATGTTTGGATCAAAATGGTTTCCATGAAAAAAGTGCTGAGTCATTGATGAACTGAATTTTTTCATATTCAACATGTTAACATACATAGACATTAAAAATGATCGAACAACCAATATCACCAACTTGAAATGAAAACAAGATGCCATATTATTGTGTTAACCTGCAGATTTTAGAGTTCTTGAATTCTAACAGATCTGCAAGTTAGGAAGTCTGTGTTCTGAGATGTTTTGGAAAACATGAAGCATTATGTATGAGTGAATGTCAAGAGTTTTCAATATTTGAAACTTCAGAAATTTTCGTGCAATCTTTAACCACCATGTGATACTGTCTTTCAGTATTTAGTTGTTCAAAATGTGACATGATGACATAATAGGTGTTGTCACATGATTAGTGAGATGTGACAGTGGCATGTTAGCTAGTGTGTGACATGTTCTTAGATGTGGCATGATGGCTTAGGTGTGACATGATGACATAATAGGTGTGGTCACATGATACCTTTGTGTGACATGATACATGGGATGTGACATGATAGCTAGTGTATGACATGTTGTTACGTGTGACATGATGACATAATAGGTGATGTCATGTGATAAGTGAGATGTGACAGTGACATGATAGCTAGGGTGTGACATGATAAAGTGACATGATCAGGTCATGATTAGTTATGGAGTAGTCATTCTTAAGAAAACTCATTGGGACAAAATGCAGCCCAAGTGCATGATAATATTTTCTGGCTAGCATAGGACTATTATTAGATTCTGTATGAAAAAAGTGCAATGAGGAAATGATAATATTGTCATGTGTGACATGATGTGGAATTATAATGACTTTGTGTGACATTGTCATTGGTGCAGGACAAGTGTAATGTGTTATACATCCACATAATATGATCTTTAGTCAAACTTGACTCTCATATGATGACATCAGGATTATGATGTCATCACTGGTCATAATAAGAAAGGGGAAACAGTTAGAAATACTGAAATGGTGCAAACTGGTGAAAAACTGTAGGATTAGACAATGACCATTGTCTGTATTGATTCGACGTGATTACACAACTTTATAGAATCATGTCAGACGTCAGATGTTGAGTGGTGGACAAACAATTAAAGACAATGTGACAACATTGATATGAAGTATTATATATATACATGTGCTACTTGGTTCCAGGATTGATGTTATATATTGATGTGCTTTGGTTATATGTGTATTTATGTAAATGGTTAAATGGTGTGATTTGATGTTTGAAAGTGAAATATTTGATAGTATTCATATTCTGATATGTGCTGTTGTGTGTCCTTGACCTTGAGGTCATTTGACCTTTGAACTTTTGACCTCTGAAGTTTTTGACCTATGGTTCATTCAACCTTGGATTATCATAACATGGGTCATTTGATTCTTTAATTTAATGACCCTAAGTTGACCTTTGGATAACTGACCTTGAGAACATGTGACCTTGGGATGTTGACCTTTAAATATCAATATCTTAATGGAATAACTGGTTTGAAGTATCTGATCAGAATTCTTTGTGTATTATAAATTGCCACATGTATGAGTTAGTACAAGATGTCACAGTGTGAGTTTTTCATGTGACATAATTAGGTGACACAATTTTTTGAAGTTGTAAATAATAGTTTTCGAAGGTACAATATGGATATAAGGACCAGAGCAGTGAGATGTATGTATTATATATGTATTTGCTTTGTGTTTCATATGGGATATGAGATATCCTGTCTTGGAAGTATTTATAGAAAAAAAACTGGATTTATTCTTCTTATTCTTATTTGTGCTTCATGTTGAAAAATCTCATTTATTTGTTTTTATGGATCACAATGAGTTATTGTGATTCTAGTTTCTTGTGCATGGATCACAATGAGTTATTGTGCTTCTAGTTTCTTGTGCATGGATCACAATTAGTTATTGTGATTCTAGTTTCTTGTGCATGGATTTATTCTGTGTTAAGCCTTTACTTTGTCAGCTTCAAATGTGAATTATCTTAGCTTTATTGGAATATAACTCTCATATTCGTAGGAATCAATATTTTGGATTTTTCTTGTGTTTTGTTTTGACTTCATCAAACAAAAAATGTGGATTTTACTTACAAATGTATAAATGGATTATTATCAACAAGTTATTATTTCAAAGTTTTGTTCATGAAGAAATGTTGGACTTAGTTATTATTTTCTCATGAAGAAAAATTAGAATTACTATACCTAACTATTATTATAATGTGCCATATGATGGCTTATGTAATTTGTGCTCTAAATTATTCTATTGTAACTCTACTTTTTTCATTACTAATTTTTTGTTCTACATAGAATTTCTGTTATCTGCCTAATAGCCAATTTTGCTCCATTAAATTAATAAATTATCATTTTTTGTGTAGCCAAGTTTCAAAAAAACATTTCTGTTTTGGAACCATTCTCTCCTTGACATTTTAAAAAATGTGATCGGTCACCTTTGTAAGTTTTATGTAACTGTCCGGTTCTTAATATAAGCTCAAACATAGGAGCTCAAAATATTTGTACATTTTATAAATGTATGTCACTAAGTATTTTAGTTATATGATCTTTGAAATCCATAACTTTGAGGTATTGTGTACATTATATAACAAGTCTTTCAATACTTTGTGGGAGAGCACTCTCTGATTCTATGCCATACTGTTACTGGCCACAAAAAAGTAATTGAAAAAAACCTATGCCATACTGTCAAAACTCTACCATTCTGTTGCAACTCTTTACAATCATATACCATATTGTATTTTTGGTTGATACAAAACTTGTCTTCATGTTTAAATTTAGATTTCTTCCATCAAATTTAAAGTGATTCTTTTTACAGAGTGATACTATTATGTGACTGAAAAGCAAATTTTCCAGTGCTATTTAAATTTAAAGCTATATAAAGTCTCTTATTAATGAAATGCCTTTATTTTCAAGCTGGTCATTTTATTGAGGTTGATTACATCTGGGTGTTCTTAAAGTGGGGGTTTAACTGTACTTGAAATATTTTTCTTGGAATAAATTTAAAAAATGTCTAGAAAATATAATATATGATTCTATGTATCAGATCAAAGTCATTGAGCTTGAAAATGCTACGCTATTCTTATTCAAAAACATGATGTCTGCAGTATTTTTTTGCATTAATTCATTTTCTTACACCAGTGGAAAACAAGGTGATGAAATGCATGCAAGCCAAAACTCTGCGAAAAGTCTGGTGGAAGTTTTTTTTAGTTTCTTCAGTTTCATAAGCACACAGATGATTTATTGTTACGACAACAGAGTCTTTCATCAAAACATCTGTATGTACCGTCGTATACTAGGAAAAATGTAGATAAAATGTTGGGCTGCGTTCTCGTAACATTGATTGTATTGTAGACATGTAACATACACTGCACACACTAATGCTTCTGTTCTGTTTTTTTGGCTGAATTATTCCTAGAACACAGAATTTATTGTTTATTAATTTCTTGACAAAGAAAATAAAATAAATGGCATTGCTGCATGTTTACTTCTATTTCGTGGGTTTAGCACTATACAGTTGTAACTCACTCTTTTTTTATATTTAGTTAGGACTGTTTTCCGATTAACCTGCCATTTGTTTACTGTTAAAACATTAGTACTTGGTAAAACAACCATTACTCTACTTCTATAAATAAACATAATATTGTTACTTTACTGTCAAACATCAAGTACATGTAGTGTAATAATCCCAATTTAAGACCACTTGATTAAGTCACCTCAGAGTCAAAGGCTAACCTGATATAAAACATTTCAAATAAATCAAATTTCAGGCATATTTCAGTTTGCTAAATGACATTACCTAGTACACATGAACTCAACTCTAATTTGTATTGGTACAATGACAATTCTAATGACAAGGCCTGTAGTAGCAGTTTAAACAAGTCATTGTTAACTTGAAGTTGATATTCTGTAGAAAATAGAGCTACTATATGAAGAAACATGTTTTTATAAGTTTATACACTTCGGTTAAGTGAGTTCCCATGAGAAATTCTGTAAGATATAGCTTTGAGTCAAATGTTTTTGTTCGTACGTCAACAATTGATAATATTATATTGTCAAGTCATGATGATAGGAATTTTGTAATGCAACCTTTCCTGTTATAGAGCAAGTCTCTTTTTATGTACTGGTAATTAATACAAAAGCAAGTTGTGAACTCAGTTTATGATAAAGTTGGTTGTATCTGTTTCCATCTAGTTTGCTGATGTTTTTTTAGTAAGTGAACATGTATATTAAAGGTAAAGAACTGAGCACTTACCAGTTCAAGAAACCTTTTGACTTTAGTTGTGTATGCAATCAATGAGGGGGCACACAACATTAATTATTAAAGTAGGCTGGCAAGTTAGACAACATACTAAATATTTTACTTACCCAACTTAATGTTTACTAGCAGTAACAACCCAAATATGGACAATCAGGGTCAGGGGTTATATGAAGAGGTTTAATGTCAAAGCCTGAATGAGATGTTTTGCAAGATGAGACCTAGGCAGAGGGAAGGAAATAATTCAGCTTGGTATTGATGAACTTTTTGGGACTTAAGAGAAAGGATTAATATTATTATATTTTATCAAAGTTACACAAAGTTACTCCCACTTGTACAATTTAATATATTTATAATGTTTAATTTTTGGTGTTGGCGTTGAATATTGTTGTGATAGACTGATAGAAAAACCCAATCACACCATATGGGTTGAAATGTATAAAACACATTGTTGTATATTTTGTCTTTTTTGTAGTCCAATGTGTGCCCAGTCTGTCATCTTTCACACAAGTCTTTGAATATCACACTTTGATGTAAGCATTTAGTCTGTGGTTTATTTGTAGGTTTGTCTTTTATTTGCCCCCAAGTCATGCATTTTCATGTTATTGCGTTAATAATCTTGAAATTGCCCCAAGTCATGTGTTTTCATATTATTGTTTTAACGTTCCGGGAATTAACTTTAGAATATGTCAGACTGTGTTCATATTATGAACAGTGTTAGATATTAAGTAAGTCTGAATTCTATTTTGTGATTAATTTATGTTTTCTTCATTTTTGCCATATAATGAGGTATTATCAAGAAGCTCATTGCAAAACTATTGCTACTTCTAAACTTAATATTCTAATACATGTGTATAAGGCAAAGTTACATTTTAGTTTAAGGGCGAAGCTTTTGTTTTCTGTATTACATTTTTTTGTCTTTTACTTTGTGCATAATATGTTCATTCCACAAATGTTTTTTGTTGGTTGTCATCTAGCAATCATCGGTTGTATATATTTGTTTAATTTTTCAAACATTTTGTACATATATTTATATATTATAAGAAAAAGCGCACATAGTTGTAGTGACATTGTGTGTTTATTATTTTAGTTTGTGCTTCGTGTCTGTATTGTGGTGCTCTCTATTAAAATATCAGTTTTTGTTATAAATTTAATACAATTAATCACTGAACTGTGTACCTTTTCGCAAAGAATCTTACAACAAAATTTGTGGTGAGTTCATTTACCAGAAAGACTCAAAATTGAAAATTAGAAGAGTGCAAGATTGAAAGTTATTATCATAATGATAATGTTCATAAGGATAACAATATTCTCTGTAGAAGATATCTCTGAAGCATTAATTGTAAGAAGTATGATGTATTTTGTTAGCATTTTGAGGCCTTTACCATGAATGATCTTTGTTGTAAGATTTTTTGAAATTTTGGGGAGGTATTGTTCCGAAGGCATTTTGATTTCTTTCTTATATCAATTATCTTATGCTTAAGTCTTATACATATACGTGTATATCAGGCTCTGCTCTTGTGAGGTTTTGACTTTTTTACATCGGTATATTTTAAATTACATTTAATTTTTATTGCTTTTTTTGTAGGTTTTCTATCATTTTAATGGTTAGGCTATCTATGACTATGATTTTGAATTTGGATGTTTTAAGTTTTAAAAAAAATGTTGTATGAAGGTTAAGCTATTTTTATAAGAGTTAAGTCATTATGTCAGCATAAGTCATCAGATTTTTATTATAAATCATTTAATAATCATATGATGGACCTTTTTAAAAATCATAAATTTGTCAAAACTATTTCTCTTAAAAAGTGCTTAAAAGTCATGTCTTTATAAATGCTTACAATTAAGTTTTATTCATATTTTTACTACAGATCTAAGAACAAAAAGTCCTGCATCTGGAGTGTTGTTGCTAAAAAGTATGGCCTTAAACCTTGAACTATCTTTGGCTAGAACTTAAGAGTCTGTAATATCAATTAAATACACAGTACAAGATCAATTGATGGTTTTTTTCTGTAACTAATGTTTTATTACGTAAACTGTTCACCTGTGGACTTTATTTTACTATTTTTTGTGATCATAAAACAAGTTCATTGGACTTCAAATACAACAAAACATTGCTAATTAATTCTTATGTTTGTGTATGACTCTTTGATAAGTAAATTTATTAGGAGTAAGGTTTTAGGAATCACAGAAAAACTGGTGTTTGATTGTTGTGTAATAACGATTATTATTGTTTTGGATAAATTTATGATGTAAGAAAAGTTTCTATTTGTAAGAAATTAAGTCATTTTCCAGTTGAAAATAAAATCTGTGAAATTATTATTTTGTATATGCCTATATCATCATATACAGCTTTATTCTGATATTTTCATAGTTATTTGTTTCTTGTAGAGGAAATTTTATGTTGTATTGTTCACTACTGATGTTTATAACACCTTAAACCTCAAATAATGTCATGTTTATATGAAATCAGCTCCGAAATGAAACATTTGTAGGTGTGTTTAAAATTAAAGCACGTTTGATTACAAAATGTATGACCCAATCATTGTTGGTAACTTGGCAAGCTATTTGTATCACATTCATTTAAAAGTATCAATAGTTTTTGTATTGCTGCTTTACCTTTGTATAGCTTGAAAGTAAATCAAATGTTTGATGATTCTTTGTGGCAGTTTGTTGATCTACTGCTAGTGGCTTGAAAGATTTATTTTGGGCTGTACTTAGTATTCTAAAATGTCTACATTATCAATAACTTTGAATTTGAACAAAAATATCAATGCCACTTGCCATTGTGTTGTATTTGTATATGAGGAGAATTCCATTTATGAGCTGATATCATATAAATATTACATATCTTCTGATTGGTTTAAGAATGAAACAGTCTTTTGATTGGTTAGTTCAAAATGCCAAAGGGAGGTTACTCTTAAAGTATTGTTTTTTCACTATTTTAGTGTAGTGATTTATTTTTTTCTCAATATTTTTGTGTCAATAATTATCTCTAGTCAGATTATTATGTGTATGAGTGCTCTTTATTATGGAAGGTAGAAAGGTATCATATTTCGGGGACATTTCTTAATTATGGAACATTTTTGGTAAAAATTGAACCAAACTGGTTGATAGTTAGAAATTATTCTGGCTAATTTCTAATTCAGCATGTGGGACTGAAGCTAAGTACCAGTAAAAGTTGGTTATCCAGTTTGATTTTGGTAAAGATAAAGGGACCTGTTTTATGATTTTCCTTAAAATGACAAAAGGACGTCTTAGTGAAGGTCTAAAATGTATTATACACATGTATACTGTCCTTTAAACTGTAACAAGTCATATTTAAAATCAGCATAAAACTTTTGAAACATTGCTGCAATTCTGGCAAATTTTCTCAATGAAATGGTCCCCACTTGTTTTTAAAATGTTCTAAACAAAGCATAATATTTATATATACACAAGATATCATTGAAAACATGTAAACTGTTGTATATTGACATATTTCATATAGTCTAGATTGTCCCTGGAATAGACATTGTTTAATATAAAGTATGATTGTATTGTATGTTTTTGTTATAGTGCTATTTGTCAAATAAAAAATTATACAAACACAATATTTTAATAAATATGTTGATCCAAACTGGTGTCTTGTTTTTGTTGTTTTTTCTTGAAATTGTTTTCGGAACCTGAGTCGATAGCACAGTTGGTAGCGCACCGGGATTTGAAATCTTGTGTCCCGAAGGGGGTATGGGTTCAAATCCCATCCGGGGAGGTTATACCCTTTCATGAAAATTTGACAATAATGTCATTTTTCCTCCATTAATAAGGTTTATGGAGAAGTTTCCGGCCTTGTGGAAGGGTAGGTGAGTACTGGTTATAGACAATGGTACAAGAAAGCTACATTTGTAGGTTAGGTGCGCTGGACGCCGTTATGTGACCTACACAATGTGTTGCTACAGGGTTAAACCCTACAAAAACAAACAACTAGATAAATTCAAAGTTACAACTCACTATAAAATTTGATTGTGGACACCACAAGAATTACAAATGTAAATTGTTTACAAAATACATTTGTGATAAGGTTGACTTTCCTTCATTCCTGTAAATGCTGTCCTTGTGTGAGAGATGACATTTATAATAATCCAGGAAAATTGCATTTTGCAGTGTAAATAATGGAAAAAATGATAAATGGTGAAAACTCAAATTAACAAAATTGATCAGAGTTGAACTGACTTCATAATACAATAAACTTATATTAACCAATCATCAATGATTTATCTTGTGGACAGTTCTATGATAACGTTGTATATCACTTTATAAATAACTTCTGCCACATAGAGTTTGATGTTGGTACAGTACATCTACATGTCTTCATCTTTTTTTGATTTGGTCAAACGCAGTAGCAACACATTGTGTAGGTCATTTCATGGCAGACAACTTTCTCACTGTTCTGGAAAGGCTTAATCTCAGGATCTAGCTGTTAACCAGCTACTAGGCACATACTTTAGTCAGTAAATGACGATTACCCTACATAATCAATAATCAGTGGTGGAAGGGAGAATGGCTGTAGAAATTTTTTATGACCAAGCATTACAAAAGTATGGCCCGCTTGGGAATTGAACCTGGGACCCCTCAATTAGTAGTCTTGTGCGCTACTGACTGAGCTAGCCAAGCAGCTGCATACTTTATCAGTTTAACACTTCCTTTAGAGGGCAGTGTTGTTGTATATATTCCAAGCATGCAGGGGTGTTTTCTGTTAGGAGCTGTTATTCAAACCTTGTACCTCTATTGTGCTTTTGTTATGTGCCTTTTTTGACTCTGTCATAATAAATAAATATTAGCCATAATTAGATTGCAGCAGGAAATGGCATATTACATGTAAAGTATAAAATAAGTCACATGTAACTTAGACTTAAGTATCATAGGCGGATTTTGAGGGGGGGGGTAGGGGGTCCGGTCTCACCCTGGAATTTCCAAAATGTACCTCTCCATAAAAGTATTTAATGACTGTTAGTCATTTTAAGGAAGCATGAAGCAATTTTTCTCTGGCTGGCTTTGCTAGCCTTTGTGCTTTACATAAAGCTAATGGTTATATAGATTTTATTATCAATATGTTGCATTATTCTGCAAAAAATGTATTATGTGGTTGTGGTGGTTTGATTGTTTGGACCCCCCCCCCCCCCCCCCCCCCCCCGAGAAAAAGTTCGGACCCCCTAGAAAAAAAATCCTGGATCGCCCCTGAGTATTAACAGGAATTAAATACCGTAGTCATTCACAATTACAGAAATGGTAGTGGAAAGGTTACCACTGATCATGGACTTCAAGATGACCCTCTATGGTTTCCAACGAACTATTGGTTCAGATTTTATTCTTCAAGAGGGAAACATACCATAATTTAAATCTGTGAAGCATTTGATAAGGAAATACTACCCTGATCAATTGATAAAGCATGCATGAAAAACATATCATTTGTAATACTTCAAAATAACAAACGGCTCTTCTGGCAAAGATTTACAAAATGCTCTTTCAAACTTTTTTAAATATTATAACTATAAAGGCTTCTTTGTGCCTAAGGCAAATCAGGGTATATTTGCACTCGCGCTCAACTCAGAGTGAAAGAATACAGGATTTTATATTTGTTATCTCTAAAACTATGAAATTCAAACTCTTCCTGATTGGAGATAATTTAAGTCCTGAACAAAGGTTAAAGATAGTTTTATTATGGTATAACTTTACAATGATAAGGGCTTTATCACAGTAACTGAAACCTCGTAAGATTTTTTGCGTCTGATAACTTTAAATTCTTTCCCGCCATTTTGTTTTTCCCTCCATTTTTTGTTATCGAATGCGCATCAATAAACATTCATATGATGAAGTTTTACATCTGTAGGCTTAATACATGGTTGAGATTTTGTTTCATAAAAAACGAGTTTTACGACCCATATGTCTGAATCTACTTAAACATAAAAGTTGAAATGTTTATGACTATACTAGAAAATACTGACTTTGAATATTCTGATATAGTCTGTATTTAAAGCCAGCTGACCATTGAAATAGATCATAGTATACTTTATAAAATCCACGTATCACTTGATAGGCCTAGTTGCAAATGCCTAAATTTTAAGTATGGATTTTATAGCTGACCGTGGGGGTTCAGGTTAAAGGTACTCATTCACAGATTTCAACTTAAATATCAACTTTTCTAAAACTGTCAAAATTGTATGGAAATGTTTTTGGAAGCAGGAAAGTAGTGTTTTGATAATGACAATTTTAGTGCAAATTGACATACACTTACAAATGATGGTGATTCATGTAGTAAATATCTACCCCGTTTGTTACGGTATAGACACTTCCAGTGCATTTTTGTAACTTATATTGTATATTTCTTGCAACTTATAGGACAGTTAGTCTTAAAATAATAAGACTTAATTTTTTTGACACAATTTAAACAATGAATGGTATTTTGAAATTATAGAAAAAAAACCAAATTCAGTTGTTTCACAATCTCTCTTTTCTATTTAAAACAGCCAAGAGAGCTTTTCTTTGGTCAATTTTTGTATATTTTATAATAACTCTGCGGTGACTCATACATTTTTCAAAACTTTCAGGATATATATTAGTCTCCATTCTTTAAATTCGGATTTCATGTTCAAAGTGTAAAACTTGCTAGAACCACCTCTGACTTTCAATGATAAAACAACACATGTTTGCAGAATCTAACATAATTGTAATTGTATCTTGTCTGCATGTAATACTCATCAGTGTTAAATATTTATAGATTGTTCTTAAATGTGGGGAAATGTATATTTATCTACAGTAAAACCTCATGTTACAACACACTTTTCATAAATGATACTTATTAACAACAAAAACGGATATCAGCAGCGTGTTCAGTAACGACTGTTAGCGAACGTTACGGATACGGGACAACTCAACACGAAGACAACTCAACCCGTGGATAACTCAACTCAAAGTTTGGACAACTCAACCCGTTGGTAGGGGATTAAGTTGTCTAGGGTTGAGTTGTTCTGATCCTAACAATACGGAACGTTGCGGAACGTTCGGGATAATTGAACAGGCTACAGTTGTTGTCGTTATTCCAAACCAACGTAAGAGCATTTTCATAATTTAAAAAAAGAGAATTTGAAGATTGATTCCGACAGTTTCTATGAAGCATGACTTATGTATTCGTGGAATTGAATTTTTAGAGATATTACACTTACGGTTGTGTAGAGGTTGAAAAAAACCCCGAATACAACAGTACAAAACGCTCCATATTGCCAAAGATTGACGTACGTCTACATAGGCAGGGTATACTTTCGTGAAGCCTGGTCATGAAGTAATTTCTTTGGCCATTCTCCTCCTACCACTGATTCTAAATCATATAGGGCAGTTGTCAGTCACTGACGGAAGTATGTGCCTAGTAACTGGTTAACAGTTAAATCCAGACATTTAGCCTTTCCAGGAACAGTGATTAGGTTGACTGACCTCCGTGATATGACATTTACAATGAGTTGCTACAGCTTTAAATCAAACCAAAATAGTTCCACTGTATATTTGTTGATTGAACCAGAAACATAGATACATTATGTCTTTGATTGTACAATAAGTTGTGAATGTTTGTCTAAGATAAGTCTTCAAGTGTTATGTAATAATAATGACATCATGTCTGCTGAAGGTTTGAGATAATGAAAAATACATTGTTTATAGCAAATTATTATCATAAAATTGTTAGTAATTGCAACTGGTGTCTACAATTGTGAAAGAAGGCATTGTTTGTAGAGAATCTTTAATTTTGTTCATCAATTCCAGACATGTAATTGTTGATTTGTTTTTGATTGGCTAATTAATGCCCAATCAGAATCAAGCTAAATATATCTTAAAGATGATAATATGCTATGTGAAAGTCGGTCATCGTTTTCCTCGTTGGGCTGTTGTTACAAAAGCTTATTCTTACAGAAAGATTGTGTCTCACAGACAGGGAATATAAGATTAATCCAAAAAATTTCATCCTTACACAGTATTACAAAATAAAATAAAAATGGATGAAAATGGTAGAAACATAAGAAACCAAAGTACTAATGGCTAAAATTTTGCATCAAACATTAGGTACATTTTGAATAGTTATATCAGATGTGACTTGTCTGCAATGTAAATTATATTACTAGTTATATTAAGATTTCATAATGGTACAAATGTACTGGGATTACATAATAAGATATAAACAGGTCCAAGTATACTGATATTTCATCATACGATATAAAAAGGTACACATATACTGGTATTTCATTATAAGGGAAATAAAGGTACAAATGTACTGATAATTCATTATAAGATATAAAAAGGTACCATTGTACTGATATTTCATTTTAAGATATAAAATGGTACCAATGTACTGATATTTCATTATAAGATATAAAATGGTGCTAATGTACAGATACTTCATTATAAGATATAAAATAGTACTAATATCCTTTCATTTCATTATAAGATATAAAATAGTACTAATGTCCTTTCATTTCATTATAAGATATAAAATAGTACTAATGTCCTTTCATTTCATCATAAGATATAAAATAGTACTAATGTCCTTTCATTTCATCATAAGATATAAAATAGTACTAATGTCCTTTCATTTCATTATAAGATATAAAATAGTACTAATGTCCTTTCATTTCATTATAAGATATGAAATGGTGCTATTATACTGATATATCATTATAAGATATCAAATGATACCAATGTACTGATATTTCATTATAAGATATAAAATGGTACAAATGTCTTGATATTTCATTATAAGATATAAAATGGTACAAATGTACTGATATTTCATTATAAGATATAAAATGGTGCTAATGTACTGATATTTTATTATAAGATGTAAAATGGTACCAATGTACTGATATTACATTATAAGATATAAAATTGTACAAATGTACTGATATTTTATTATAAGACATAAAATGGTGCTAATGTACTGATATTTCATTATAAGATGTAAAATGATACCAATGTACTGATATTACATTATAAGATATAAAATTGTACAAATGTACTGATATTTTATTATTAGTCATAAAATGGTGCTAATGTACTGATATTTCATTATAAGATATACAATGGTACCAATGTACTGATATTGCATTATAAGATATAAAATTGTACAAATGTACTGATATTTTATTATTAGACATAAAATGGTGCTAATGTACTGATATTTCATTATAAGATATAAAATGGTACCAATGTACTGATATTTCATTATAAGATATAGAATTGTACAAATGTACTGATATTTTATTATTAGACATAAAATGGTGCTAATGTACTGATATTTCATTATAAGATATAAAATGGTGCTATTGTACTGATATTTCATTATAAGATATAAAATGGTACCAATGTACTGATATTTTATTATTAGACATAAAATGGTGCTAATGTACTGATATTTCAATATAAGATATAGAATGATACTATTATACTGATATTTCATTATAATATATAAAATGGTACCAATGTACTGATATCGCATTATAAGATATAAAAAGGGACAAGTGTACTGATATTTCATTATAAGATATAAAATGGTACCAATGTACTGATATTTCATTATAAGATATAAAATGGCACTAATGTACTGATATTTCATTATAAGATATAAATGGTACCAATGTACTGATATTTCATTATAAGATAATAAAATGGTGCTATTATTCTGATATTTCATTATAAGATATAAAAAGGTGCTATTAATAAAAAATATTATACTGATATTTCATTATAAGATGTAAAATAGTACTTATGTACTGATATTTCATTATAAGATATAAAATAGTACTTATGTACTGATATTTCATTATAAGATATAATATAGTACTAATGTCCTTTCATTTCATTATAAGATATAAAATAGTACTAATATCCTTTCATTTCATTATAAGATATAATATAGTACTAATGTCCTTTCATTTCATCATAAGATATAAAATAGTACTAATGTCCTTTCATTTCATTATAAGATATAAAATAGAACTAATGTCCTTTCATTTCATTATAAGATATAAAATGATACTAATGTACTGATATTTCATCATAAGATATAATATAGTACTAATGTCCTTTCATTTCATCATAAGATATAAAATAGTACTAATGTCCTTTCATTTCATTATAAGATATAAAATGATACTAATGTACTGATATTTCATTATAAGATATAAAATTGTACAAATGTACTGATATTTTATTATAAGACATAAAATGGTGCTAATGTACTGATATTTCATTATAAGATATAAAATGGTACAAATGTATTGATATTTCATTATAAGAAATAAAATGGCAATAATGTACTGATATTTCATTATAAGATATAAAATGGT
This sequence comes from Mactra quadrangularis, assembly GCA_025267735.1. NCBI lineage: Eukaryota > Metazoa > Mollusca > Bivalvia > Venerida > Mactridae > Mactra > Mactra quadrangularis. The sequence goes on along the minus strand of CM046311.1, from coordinate 22,025,547 downwards.
ACAAATGTACTGATATTTATTATAAGATATAAAATAGTACTTATGTACTGATATTTCGTTATAAGATATAAAATAGTACTAATGTCCTTTCATTTCATTATAAGATATAAAATAGAACTAATGTCCTTTCATTTCATTATAAGATATAAAATAGTACTAATGTCCTTTCATTTCATTATAAGATATAAAATGATACTAATGTACTGATATTTCATTATAAGATATAAATGGTAACAATGTACTGATATTTCATTATAAGATATACAATGGTGCTATTATACTGATATTTCATTAAAAGATACAAAATTGTGCTATTATTCTGATATTTCATTATAAGATATAAAATGGTGCTATTATACTGATGTTTCATTATATGATATAAAATGGTACCAATGTACTGATATTTCATTATAAGATATAAAATTGTACAAATGTACTGATATTTGATTATAAGACATAAAATGGTGCTAATGTACTGATATTTCAATATAAGATATAAAATGGCACTAATGTACTGATATTTCATTATAAGATATAAAATGGTGTTTTTATACTGATATTTCACTATAAGATATACAATGGTGCTATTATACTGATATTTCATTATAAGATATAAAATAATACCAATGTACTGATATTTCATTATAAGATATAAAATGGTACAAATGTACTGATATTTCATTATAAGATATAAAATGGTACAAATGTACTAATATTTCATTATAAGATATAAAATGGTCCCAATGTACTGATATTTCATTATAAGATATTAAAATGTGCTAACGTACTGATATTTCATTATAAGATATAAAATGGTACAAATGTCCATTCATTTCATTATAAGATATAAAATGGTGCTAATGTACTGATATTTCATTATAAGATCTAAATGGTACCAATGTACTGAAATTTCATTATAAGATATAAAATGATGCTAATGTACTGATATTTCATTATAAGATATAAAATGGTTCTAATGTACAGATATTTCATTGTAAGATATAATAAAGGTGCATACTGAGATTTCATTATAAGATATAATAAAGGTATGTACTTAGATTTCATCATAAGATATAATAAAGGTATGACTGAGATTTCATTATAAGATATAATAAAGGTACAACCCCATTTTACTCTGACATTTAAGCCCAACTAACAAGTATGCAAGTATGGCAACAATCTGGTTCTTTCCTGACAAAAAACTTGGGAGTTGTATTGTAGAACACTAAAAGCACAAACATCTCTGATACTTGGTGTTCCTATAAATCATACAGTTTTAAGTTGTATTTCCTGCTTCATGCTAAGTTTTTGTACCTTCAGAAATGAAGAGCTAATTATGAATGCATTTATAACTCTTCAGAAGGAGAAGTAACAAAGAGTAGCAATATGTAAAATTCTAATTAAAAACTAATTGTCAAATTTTTTTGAACAAGCATTGCCTGTGAAACTCGCAACATTACAGAGTATATACCTTTGTAAGATTAATCAATCACATAATTCTACATTTAAACTTCTAGTACTGAGTTACATCAAGAACTCTATAGGTTCCTTGGATACAAGTAGTATTTTGTCCATTTTCAGGTGATAATACATGTACAGCCATGTATATATACATGAGGACAGTTTGCTTAACATATTGCTAGCTAGCATTTCGACCTCTGGTACACTCGATTTGATTTCACAACTTATTACTTTTGGTGTAAGAAGGGTACCAAATACCCCATGTCATCAGGATACTGATATCTATCTATGAATCTCCCCGGGAGTACAATGCTAAGTGCAGCCGTCACATTAGCTCAACAGTATTATTCCACTTGTGCAGGTACCCATTTACACAAGGATGGAGTGATTCAATCGCAGTATATTTCTTGCTCATGGAAATTAGCAGTGGCCCTGGTGGGGTTGGAATCAAGGACCTCTGGACCCCTAAGCACAAACCCTACCACTGGATCACTGCTGACACAAGCACCATTATGGTTGCCTATTAAAACACAGACTGGAATTCAACATACCAGTACACAAGTATATTTAAACATAAGCAAGACAAATGTATAGTTTCATATTTTTATTTTGAGTAGTTTCATAAATAATGATCAAATGCAGTTATTCTTCAATATCTAGCAACTTGCATACATATAAATGACTATAACAGCCTATATAAGAAATAGGGGCAGATAACTCTTAGTAAAACATCTTTCTAATAATGTACCATATATCAACCTAGTCAAGACAGTTCCCTAAAGTTATCAGCCCCTTATTTTACATAGACCTTAATCATAAGAGCAATATAATTGTCATCAAATTTACACACACATAATAATATAATAATAATGAACACAGAAAAAAAACTAATGTATATGAAATAATAAATGTTGATTCAACATGAGTACAATGTAATTACAAAGTCCTATATTGATCAATAATCAATAGTATTTGTAATATTGATGAAGAACATAACATATAGGGGCTTACATCACTTGATAAACAGTATTAAGCAATTTTAGAATTGCAAGGATGGAAGTTGAAAGTTTTGAAAAAAAATGAAAACTTACTTTTAAAGTACTGAAATAGACAGATTTCATATAAATTACATAGAGTAATTCATTTCCAAAATACTGAAATCAGTATTAATACTAAAAACTTTTATCCATGGAATTGAAAATTCTACACATACCTATGTTTGCTACTGAATAAAATATAGCAATTACGATGTGATTTTTATTATATCACTTTTGCTATGCACTTAAGATAAATTGCCTACCTATGTATCCATGTCAAATACCACATTAAATTAAGTTTTAAGTCTTTGAGCAAATCTTATAATAATTTAGAAATTAATGGTTATTTCGAAAATCAAATTAGAACTGATAGAAACACTTGTATCCTAAATTGATTCAATAACATCAAAAATAAAAAATAAATTTCAATTAATTCAAAATCTCAGACAAATTGGAGAATTAGACAATTTTGTAACACCTGTATTGGATTGATCATTCACCACTTGTTACCTTGTAGACATGATGATTTCAACCAATTACTTCGATAATTGTAATTAAAACTTCTCTCAGAATTGGTTTTTAACTTCAAAAGAAAATAAATAAATTGCCATCATGCAATAGTAAGTGTTTCACCTGTATAAAACGTACAAAGTAAACTATTAACATATAAAATGCCAGTAAAAACAATCCAAAAGAGAGAACTATTTCTTTTGTAGATTTACATCAAAAAATGGTTTTCATCAGACTTGGTGCGTATTCCTACACCTTTCTATTATCAATTATCACTGATATAGCGGATCAATAAGTAATTATAAATACACCATGGAAAATAGTCCCTTATGTTTATTTTATACGTATGAATACATGTGTATATTATAAATACATGTATAACACATTAATTGTCTTTCATATTTCTATTAGCATATTTTTGGTCATGCTATGTATCTTTGAGCTAAATGTAATGCTCACATCAAAAGACATTAACATTTATCTCACATAATTACATGTATAATAAATTGCGGACTATTTTCTATGTCAAGGGACTACTTTTTATGGCTCCAAATAATGTACATTACTATTATTCTAAGGGTGATTGATCAAAAAGGTGATAACAGTAATTACGCCTAAACTGTTAATATTAATTTACTTGCAATAAAAGATCAAATAAATGGTTTATAGACCCATGCTAGATAAAACATGAAAATATTCTTTTTAACTTTCTAAATGTAGAATGTTGGGTATAAACTTGTATTTAGCTAGGAGAATCTAAAATAATATACCCTACATAATTATTTGTAAAAGCATGTTTTCTAAGAAATATTTACAACATGTAGCTCTCGTCTTGTTACAGGGCTCAAATTTAAGCTCTCATACTCGCAAAATGCGAGTGGGTTTTAAAAATTGCAAGTAACTTTTATTTCAACTCGCAAATTTTCGCAATTTGAAATTGATGCAAAATGTTATTGTCTGAATTAATGAGGCTCAAATCAGCATTGAAACAGCCTGATCAATAGGTATTATTGATTATAGATTCACCCTAAAAATGTTCGATATTCTTGGTCTATTCCACAATAACACCCTTGTTCTATCTACAGTTAAATGTAGTTCTATGTTATTTTATACTTCATATAAAAATAGAAATTATGTATGCTACTAAAATTTTGAGAAAAAATGCAAGTGATGTTTTATTTTGCAAGTTGAAATAAAAAATCAACTCGAAAAAAATTGCAAGTCCATTTTTTGTTAAAATCCTAATACTTGATAACATGCTATAAGTGGGCACTTATTAACAGTTGGCAATTTGAATAGCAAAAGAAACTTGTGTTAAAATTAATGTATTGATAAGACAGATTAGATTGCTTTGTAGAAATATCATCAATTTCATAAATTTATCAAAAAACCATCATAACAACGAAATTCATTAAAATGTATAAATTTATAGTTAAGAGTAATGAAGAACTGTTCACATAGATTTATCAAAACGTCCTACTTTATAATGGCAAAAACTGATATTTATGGATTTTATTTCCAATTAAATGATACCAAAATATATTTAGGATAAGAATTGTTGGGACTAAAAACATAATTTTTTACAGTTTTTTAATTTACATTCCACTTTCCTAATCAAATGATAGAAAAACATGCCAAGACATTTATTTTTCAATATAATTATTTTTCATTTAAATAGAAGATGCCAAAAATATTCAACTAGAAAAATTCAGAGAGTAACATTAATATAATATTAACCAAAGAACAAAAATCACTGCTTGGCGTACATTGTATTACCAGTAAACAGCGCTTTAAGGTCATTGATAAACAAATTTGAACTCAAGTTATTCAGATTATTCAGCCAAGGAAAATGACCATGACCTGAATAAGTAAAATATTGACCAGTGACCACTTTCCAAAGAATATTGCTAGCTAGCACTACTCCCATTGGTATCCTTGATTTGATATCCAGTACTTATCACTTTTGGTGTGAGAAGGGTACCAGAGGACAAAGCATCATGTAGCAATTTCCTTAGGAAAATGGCCCAAAACTTCTCGAACTATAACTGAGCAGTTAGTCTTTGATGAGCCACTATATAGACTCATAGATGTCACATGATCAGATGTCACATGATCAGATGTCACATGATCAGATGTCACGTGATCAGGTGTCACATGATCAGGTGTCACATGATCAGTTTCAACCAATCAAATCAGTGTATTCATAATGACATGTTAAACATACATTATAAAAATGGCCCTATTATATGATAACAAATGTTTTGAGTCAGTAAAAAGCTTAAGCTAACATTTAGTAAAATTTCTACAAACTTCAACCATTCTCCTCAATGTTTAAATGCATAACAGCTAATTGTATTGCAGCACAAATATAACAATTTTTATGAGAAAATAGTGATTGAAAACAAAAACTTTGATTTTTAGCAAAATATTTGTGATAAGAATAACAGGGAAGTATAAACTAGTTTAAAAAATTTGATTATTTAGAGTTTATAATGATAAGCTTTAAAAGTTTTGTCTTTTGCCTCAGTTGATATTATGTAAACTGTTGAAAAGCAGGCAGTTAGGTGTAACATGATTGTGATGGCGCCCAGTCACTTTAAGTGGGAAATAAAACAGTAATTCATTTTTTCCACATAAAAGAGTATGGCGCTGAGTCACATTTTTGTCATTCCAAGGACCAAACATCCTTAGTCCTTACAACAAGAGAAGTACAGACATTATAAATGAAATATGCCACAGGGACACTAAAAGGGACCTTAATAGGGACCCACACAGTCATGTCTCAGAACAACAACATTGTAACACCTATAATTATGCTAAAACTGTGCAAGCATATTATATTTGTACTACCATTGTTTACTAAAGACAAAAAAATGAAAAATTAAAAATCATATTTTTACAAAAAACAAACCATATGAAGTATGTAAAAACACAAAATGATGATGAAATTCCTGAAAGCAATAGATGAAATAAACACTTTGCATCATAAATGAGAGAAAATATAACATCATAATAATTGTTCATACATTCAATATACACAGAGAAAAAACACATATAAACAAGAGCCCTTACTTGCCATGTAAACAAGAGCCTGGTCTACCTATGTAAACAAGAGCCCTTACTTGCCATGTAAACAAGCATCTTTTAACATTACAGTTAAATCTCGTTTGTTTGTTTGTGTTTTACGGCGCACCAACACAAAAAGGTCATATCGCGCCAAAAACATTTGATGATACTATTAATTCAATCGATAGTAATGATATATATTTATCTCCTTCAAAAAGTTAAGAATTGCATATGGTGGTACTGACTAGTTAAATCTCGATTATCTTAATTGAATCAAAAGAATATCATGGATTATCCGAAACATCGCTCGGTCCCAAACATTTTGCTATAAAGTATAATAAAAAAGTCCATGTTATCCGAAATGGGTTATTCAAATATCATGGATTAACCAAACTAAAATATTGAAAAGAAAATTTAGATTTATGTGTAGCCAAACCGATGGACTAATGGTAGCTAACTATATGGGCTCTGCTGTAATATCACCTACCAGGGAAACAAATTAAAACTTGCAGATATACAATGTAGACATTGTTACATGTTCACTATATATACAAATATCTGGGTATATCATGTGGAAACATTAGATTTAAAAAAACAACAACATGAAAATATGAACAATTTGATGATAATAATGACAAATAAATTTGTAAAATATTTATTATATATATTATTATATACAATATGACTAGCTCTTGTAATATAATTATATTTAGAAATAATCATAAAAAAAAACATTTTACAAAAATTTCTAAATTTGTCGGGTGAACATGGTTTTATGTTTTGACCATGAGATAAATACTATAAAGAAATGCAATGTGGTTATCATTTGTACAAACTGTATCACTTTTATAATATAAAATAAACTTTAAAACTAAGTACCGCATGATAAAAGCTTTAGACAAAATATCAAGTAAAATTGATCTCCACAATTTTTTTGCATATTTCCTAAAAAGAAATTTTAACAAAAAATCTATTGACAAATTATGTCCTGGTGACTACGATAAGAAACTTTCATATTGAGATTATCAATTTTTAGGGCTGTCTCGATATACCAGTATACAGGTATATTGCAATATGCAGCTGCAGCAATACATACCGCGGTACGATTTTAATGTACCCGTTTTTGGCAATATTTTTTTTTATTGGAAAATTCTTCACTTCGTGAAATAAAAGTAGCAAAACAGAAGATTTTCCATTGTACATTCCATCTAACATTAAGTTACAAGAATCTCTTAAATACAGCAGAGGCACAACAAATCTAAAAGACCACGATATATCATGGTATGTATTGCGATACGATGCCAGCGTATTGCAATATATTGCGATATGCTTCTGGCGTATTGTGACAGCCCCATCAATTTTATACCAAGAATTTCTATTTTCCTTTTAAGGTTATCATCAAATATAGCACAGATTCTATCATGTTTTAATTATAACAAATAGTTCTCAATTATCATGGTTTCACCAAAAAATAAACTGAGAGAATCTAGACAAACATCTATTTTTGGTAGCAGATCAAACTTCCCATACAAAATGTACCATATTAGTATACAATACAGTTATAACATAGTTGTTTAAAGGAAATATGTAGACATGATAAGAAGTGACACGTTATTATGTGCTAGAGGGGGTATCAGAACATTTTGAACCATTTTTTGTATGGCTGAATGTTCAAATTGTCAAAACCCCTTCATTTTCATGTTTTCAGAAGCATTTATTTAGGAAAGGGAGAACCCTTTATCATTTCCTTTTAAAACTATAAAAATTATTAACTTCAGGGTCATGCTTGAAAGCCTTCACATAAATGTTTCAAATGTTTTTGAATGGCTTTGTTTAGAAATTCCAGGAAAGGTCCAAAGACCTTTTACCCCAGCTGAATCACAATAGGGGTGTGCTTCTTATCATATTAGTTTTAAAGTAATATAGAAATAAATCAGTAATCTTCATTTGGTCAGACCTATAGTTCACAGAAAACAGGTTAAACTACATTATAATACTATTTTACATCAATATAACTGACCAATGGAAATATTGCAAAACCATCATGCAACATAGTTTTACTTATAAATGTAACATGAATTCAATAACTATTTACATTGAAAAATTCACTACACTTTGTGTGAGTCAAATCTTGACTATATATACAATATAATTTATGTACATGACAAAGTAGTCCATGAATCTAGCAGAAATCTAGCTCACATATGTACAAGTACAAATAAGTCAGTTAAAATTGGTAAAATTTCGATAAAAAATGCCAATAATTCTCTTGAAGGAAAAGAACTCACTCCACACACAAAACAAAAAACCTTCCACAACTCACAGTTGAAAACTTGAAAATACATGTTTATCAGGACTGTTAAATATACATCTGTGAATAATTGTCTCTTCAATCACGATGTCGCTACATTATCCGTAACTATGGCAACAATTCCATTCCGAGAAATAACCCATATATCAGTCTGCACATGATGCAGTGATGTATTAACAATTATAGGTTATTTAAATAAAATTGTCTCATATTTGAACACAGTAAATCTATCTTCATGGTGAAGATCAATACTTCCTTCGTCAAAGTAGGTCACGATAAAAATGCACACAGAATAACTTAACACTTCAGTTACCGTGGTATAAGAGCCATTGTTTATCGATAGACATCATCATATTCACGGCTTGGAGTCACATATATATATAATATTGTCTTTTATAAAAAAAGCGTCAAAATATAACACAGTTCTGGAATTCTGTCACAATGTCACGTCATCAACGTCACTCAACTATCAGAAACCTGGCTTCGTCTTTTAAGTTCCAACAATGCCGGCACATTTATCAAAGAGTTTTCAATGTTACCAACTTTTTTCAAACTATCTAAGACAGCCGTCACATTCTCTGGCGTCATATGTCCCACTACATTTGCTGCGTCTTCGGATAGTCAGCAAATCGGGACTTTAATTTGGTTCATTTTTTCATCCTTGGGGTTATATCCCATATTTTTACGTTGCAAGAACATCTGGATTTCCCGGAAACTAGGTCGTTCACTCTCGACGCGATTCCAACATTCTAACATTAAATCGTAAATTTCTTTGGGACAATTTCCAGGTTGTTGTAAATAAATTTGTTTGTTGTCATTTCTGTAATAATGTCCTGCATTCTCAATGACTTGTTCGTCGTTCATTGTCTCGTAAGGAGGATCACGAGCGAATGTTAAAATTTCCCATAAAGTAACTCCTAATGACCATACATCACTCTTAGTCGTGAATTTTCCCTGAAAATTATGAAATAAAAATGATTTAATATGAAATTAAATTACTTGTATTGAGCAAGGAACTGCCTGAACTTGAGGTAAAAAAAATCTGATTTAATTACAATTATTGCAGGGTTTAGTCTACACTGAGGTAAGTTTCACCTTGAATGTTTTGTTTGGAAGTATTCAGATTAACTACATAAAAAAGCAATATTGGTCATTGGTTAAGGTAGCTAATACATTAAATTTTATTTGGTTAAAATTGCCCCTTTCTAAATATCAAGTAGTTTAACAGTTGCCTTCTTTTTTTATTGGATATAATGCCGTGTCAACCAATTGAAGTTATTTTATGTTGGTCAGCACACTTCTCAATATAACTAAGTAATGGAAAAATTGACATTATTGTCAAATTTTCAAGGAAGAAGAGTATAACCTCCCAAGGTGGGATTTGAACCCATACCCTTCGGGACACTAGATTCGAAATCCCAGTGAGTTACCAACTATGCTACAGACCCAGATAAGTCGCCTTTAATAGCTGGGACATAAAAGGAGTGAATTCTTGAAAATAAAAATATATTTTTACAATTTAAAGTCAAAGGAGAAATTAAAATAAATAAATAGTTGACTTACCAAAAGTATAGATTCCCAAGCCATCCATCTTATTGGTAAAACAGCTCTACCTTCAATACGATAATAATCAGCACTATATAAACTTCTACTCATACCAAAATCAGAAATCTTTATAGTAAAGTTGGTACCAACTAAACAATTTCTTGTGGCAAGATCACGATGAACCATGTTTAATGATTCTAAATATTTCATTCCAGATGCAATCTGGGAAGCCATGTAGATCAAACATCCATAACTGAAATAGAAAATTATAAATAATAAATACAACAGAACATATGAATGTTAAAATTTTACTTTAATGCATGAATTTTTAATAGATATTATTCAGAAATCAAAATATTGGGTTTTCCGCAAGCACTGATGAGACTCAATTAACAATTTTACATATTATTGAGAGCATTTCATGGCTTGACTGAAACCATTTAAGAGCCAAGTATCCACTGTCTGCAATATAATATAAACAAATGACAGACCTTACCTAGATTTTAAAAAGCATGATCATTTCTTGCTTCCCAATGAGTCAGGAATATTCAAACAGTCTGGTCAAGTAATGAAAGCTGCTAACAATTAATAATATATGAAAAAGACCTATTCCACTAGCTTACCCTCACCCCCCCCTCAAACAAAAAATCCAAGCAAGCAAATATACACCAAGTCTTGTGATAGAGTGATTAGCAGAGTTTGGTCGTATTCATAAGCTAATTACAAACCCTATGTACAGTATAACCTCTGCAAAGCAGCCCTCTACAGAGCAAATCCTCAGCACAACAACAGCTTTTGGTATTTCCCATAGGCCTAATTTTAATTGAATTTAACCATTGTTGAGCAACACACTTTAGTCTCTTCTAGATGGTGTTGTCCATGTGGTCATACCGTAGTATCAAAGATAAGATTTTTTATTTTCAACCAAATTTGATTAACAGAATTAAGAATTATTTTGATTTCTATTTTACCTTAAAGTCTTTGCATTGGCTGCCTCAGCCATGGGTGATTCAGGTACATGTTCTAATAAGAATTGATTCAGATCTCCATATTTCATATATTCTACAATCATACACAATGGTTCCTCTCTAATACATACACCTAATACCCGTACAATATTTGGATCCTTCAACTGGGACATTATCTTTATCTCCTTCTGAAAGTCTGACCTAAAAATATAATATAATATACAAAATAAAAAAAATTATGAATACAACAATATATTGTTAACTCAAGGTAAATCATTAGTGAACTTCAATGGTAGTTGATTCAAAACACCAATGATTTTTGTTTAAATGATACCTAATATACAGTGAAAAATCCTAACTCAAAGAAGAGTCTCACCAAACATAAAAGCGAGGATAGAAGTTAAAGTTTTGAAAATACTAAAACCCTACTTTCAAAATACTAAAATATACCATTTTTTTGTAATTCATATTTTTTTTCAAAATTATGAAATCATTATTAATACTGAAAACATTCATCCATGTAAAAACATTAGGAAAATTGCCATAATTTTCAAAATCCTGATTTTATGATTTCAACAGTTTTCAGAGATAGTTGTGTTTTGTTGGCATTTTGGATTCCCAATTAAGATCTGAGTAGTTTTTTTCTACTGTTTAAATTAAATGAAGTTTTATGAAGTAAAATATTCTGATTAAAGACTTTTGTGTACACATACCTTGCTCTGTCATCAGCTTCCTTTCTTAACATTTTTACAGCAACCAGGACAGGTCTGTTTAAGTTTCTATTAATATAATCATCATGTAAAAACTCGGCCACATCCACAGCTTCACATAAATGTACCTTAAATAACAACACAGTACATCTTTAATAACAAATTACACAATTTACAAACATTCATGATTGTTCTCAACAAGTAAACTAAGATGCTCCATTCCACACAGTTCCATTTGAAGTGATCCTCCTACTGTACATACTGCCAGTTTCCTTGGAGTCTTCCTAAAACAATCTTCAAAAATTCTGTGTCACAGTGCTTACTGGTTTACATTATGGGGAGAAGGATATGATTAAGCTGCTGGTCAGCTCAGTTGGGAGAGCACTTGCCTTGTGCGTGGTCCTCGATCCAAAACAGTTTCATGTACAGTGACCCTCCAAATCTGACCTACTTTTTATAGATGTACATGTATATAAAGAACAGTTTTAAAAGGGAATTTGCACCACCTTATGGTTCAGTGCTACATATTGCCAGTTATCTAAAGTTTTCCTCAAACATTCTTAAAAATCTGTATCTGTATGAAATCCTATCCACAGTTTATTAGCCATCACTGCAAACCTTAATATCACTAGAATTACAGACAAGTTTACTTTTTGCCAGTTTACATAGCTCTTACAAAATGAACTTACAGTAAGTCATTTTATTTAGCATTTGGATATTCTCTGCTATAATGCAAACTTTTATCAAGGTGAAACATGAAACAAACTGGATTTTCATGATAAAATAAAAATCTATAATAAACAGCCTGAAGAATAACAACTGCTCAAAAACGTACAAGTAAAATTAAAATCTTCATTTTAAAATGCAGAACCGTTTCTTCAAGTTTTCAAGAAATAAAATCTGTTAAATTTTACCGAGTTGCACTTTTACATTTTAGCAAGGGTACAATTAATGGAGTGCAATGTTGTTAACTTATCCCTCCAAGCAAAATACTGTAACTAAAAGCAGATCCCTAATATTCACATGTAGCCAAAAGATAAATAAATAACAGAAAGTATTAATAAGAAGCAGAAAGAATGGACAAGAATATAATGCTACTGAAACAGCAAGAGAGTAAATTCAGAATGGTGCAATTATATGGTTTTTGTTTACAAAACAGTAAGTGGTAAACATTTGTTTGTAATAAATAACACCTTTAAAACATTATCTTTTCAACATTATATATTTATTACATTTATCTTTAAGGCACATGTTTGTTCCTGGGTTTTATTGACAAAAACTGTTTCCCATCAATATTACAGTGAGCCAATATGTTTAATAGGGAATGTAAGAAAACCTAGGAGAAGACACAAATTATAATCTTAATACAAATCTAATTAAATCCTACTTCTTTTGAATATTGAAATTAATGACTTAATTAAAGTTAGAAATTCAAATAACTGAACTATCCATCTTAGCGTCTACACAAAGTTTTCTCCAAGATTTTATGTGGAGTCTTACAGAGAAATTGATCACAAGTAATACATTATTTGAATCATCTGAATATCACTCAACCAACTCATCGGCTCCCAAAATGTGAAAATAAAAAATACAAACAAACTATCAACTATGAATGACTTAGAGCTATTGATGTTTGAGGAAAAAAATATAGGAATGATAAGGAGAATAGATTTTCAAAAAAGTAACATTGTAGTTAAAAAAAAAATTAAATACACTAAGTTACCTAAAGGGACTTACAGTTAAAACAACCTCATCCTATGTGATACAGGACAGTTGATATTGTACAATGTAATTTCATATGTAAACCATAATAAGGTCATAAGAAATAATTGTTAGATTCTCGACCAGGTTTTAAAAAATAATGGAAATGTTAGACACGTTAATGGAACTTTTATATTAAATAACTTATGTTAACCATGTATGAAGAAAGATATATTTACATACTTTCTGGAACTGTTGTGTTTCAGTTGATAGATTGTATGTATCAGAGTTTCAAAAAGGCTAATTTGAACATAAGGAACTTCTTGTTAGAGTTAAAGTAAAAAATAAATATGGCCATGTCTTCGGAGAGGAGGCGGAAAGAGGGTGAGAACCTAATATTTAACTTTCTATGGCCTATATTATGATACATACTGATATATACTCCTTAGTATGATATTAATTTACAACCAGTAACTACAATACACTACTATAATAATAGATTATAATATACAGTAGTTTGTTCATCCTAGATTTTACAAACTGATTTCACTCGGCTGATTTCTACAATGATTATATCATTATTTTGTCATTTCAATATTATATTACAATGGTAGAGATAGTTTTACACATTTTACACCAATTTGACATCAATTTAAAACCTCTCATCATCAGTGAACTTCGGAGCCTGATATTTAAATGCATGATAAAATTAATCTCATTTGCATAATTTATGCGAAAATCAGAAGATCGTATGAAACATAAATTTTCAAGTTATTCAGTTCAAAGCTGCCATAAATTCGTTTTATATGTACTTGCTCCAACTGAAATTTTCAGAAACCGCTAACCACAAATTAGATTTATCTAGTTTACTCAGAGTTTCATGTATTTATCATCACAAGTTTTGAAGGGTTTCAAATGAGTAATGTTTATGTTTTAAGCCTCTGTGTAGCATAAAATGTTGTTAATACAAATTTATTCACACATGCATCTTGTTCGTGGGAAATATTTGCAATACAAGCAATAAAGACATAAGGATCAATGAAATTTATGAGTATTGTTTGCATAATAATCATTTGATATTCTGTTTTACTACGCTACCATGCAGTGCAATAAAATCAATGCATAAAATGTTTGTTGTTATATTTTGTCTTAGAATTCTACATCCTATTTAGGCTACAATCATAAATTCTTGATGTCATTTCAGTTTAATGTTGAATGTTTTTTGAGCACAAACAAAATAAAACTGACTTTTATCTTTTTTGAAAGGAGGCAGATTACCATTTTGCATATTGTGATCAAACTTTTAGTAGAAGTGGCCTAGTTTGTAAAACGTCAGCAAAATAAGAAATCTACTCATAAAGATAAATTAGTGTGAACTGAAGCAGAAGTAATATCGAAAAAAACATGGTCTTCATGTAGTGAATACTAAAAATGGATAGCTTTTTCAAACTGACCCGAGACTAATTCAGTCACAACAAAAAATGACAGACTGACAGACAAATCCCGTAACAAAAAATGTAATGTGAAAACCACATTAAAGCCGGATTTAAAATCTTTAACGCAAAAATTGCAAAGGAAAATAATCCATAATTAAGCCAGAAAAAGTTGTGGTTACTTTCTAATTCTGTTCATCACATGGTATGTTATCATTGTATGAAGTTTAAATATCTGACAATAAATGGCAGAAATATATGCTCAATTTAAAACTTTAACACAATTGTTAGTGAACCCAGATGCCTGACTGCCTGCCTACCCGTGTTTTGCCAATCTATTAGCCGAATTTTTTTCGTTGAAAATTCAGGTAAAATTTAGAGATCCGTCTAGATCTGCAGGTTTACAGAACAGACTGTCCAGCAAAAATTTGATCTGGTATTCCTTGCCTCAGTTCTATGTTAACAAGCTTAATGAACAAGCTTTAATAGAATTACTTGTCTCAATGACATGTCAATTTGAACACACTATACATTAACGTACATGAACACCTACCTCTCCGAATTGACCTTCACCAAGAACTTCAACAAAACGTAGATTTTCTCTTGGGAACTCAACTATAGATAGATCTATACTCAGTAAGAGTTCAGCATTAGGAATAGAGTACACACTGCTACCTGTAGCACCCTGTAAAAATATACAAATATAAATATTATAACAATGTTAATGTAAAATGCCTTATAGCAACAACACAAGTAATAAAAGTATATAAACAAAAAAGTGAGATATTCAAGATTAACTAAACTACAAATTTCATTGATGAAATACTTCAATATAAACTACAAGAGCTAGCAATTCCTTTACAACTGTTTTACACAATATTAATATTACTGCCAACCAATAACAGAGCAAGAAAGCTTTTCCTAACATGTTAAGGAGAAATACATTGAAGGGAATCTAAAGCAAGTGTATTAATGGGCTTGATTGAAATCAGATTTAATTTGTTTGACTTGAAGAGCTAACATAACAGACCTTAGCTTGCCTGCCAGCCCAACGTTCTGCATGCCATAGGTGTTCATTGGCCAGTTTCAAAAACATATCCATAGCTAGCACTTTGCACTTTTGTACCCTGGATTTGATTCACATGCTTATTACTTTTGATGTAAGAAGGGTACCAGAGGGCAAAGCGCTAGGTAGCAATTTCAATAAGAAACGTTTGTTTTCAGCTTAGCCCCATTATTTTGTTGTTTAACTCAAGGGGATAGATTTAGCCAATATTTGAAAGCTATATAGCTATAGTGTTATAAAATGTGTATACCTGTAAATTTGGAATGTTGAGTCCTTGTGACGCCACAACATCAGATGCAGCATATAAAGCATCATAAGTTGGTGGTAAAATATCTAATTGATTTAATGTTTGACCACGTACAGGTGCTTGTGGAGGATATATTGGTGGCAATGCTACTTTAAGGGCTGATTTAGTCACATCAGGTACAGCATAGTCTCTTGAATCTGTGGAATAGAAAAATAGAAAATATATATACAGAATGTTTTCATTTTCCAAACATCTTCAAATTTAAGAGTCTCTTCAAGACTTCATTATGTCCAAATAAATAAATTTTTGTCATGTCATCTTTCACAGGAAGTGTTTTCATTTTCCAAACACCTTCAATTTGAAGAGTTCCTGAAGATGCTACTCTTCAATTAAAGACATTATACTGAGATTTGTAAGGAAGAGAAGTAGTAAATATTCAGAAATTACAAAGTATGAACAGATACAGTGTTAGGTGGCCTATTGAAACTTTTCTTCAGGAAAAAATTTGCATTTATATTTTAGACATTAGCACATCAGTCACTCCAAACTTGGAAACATCAGTATCTGTCCATACAAAACAAACAAAAAACTTATGTAAAGATACTTACACTAGATAGACAGCTATCTAGGTACATTGCAACATTTTTATACTGGATGATACAATAGTAAACAATTTTGTACAGTATGTTAGTTTCTAGTGCCCTTTACTATGACCCCATGATCCTTACAATTAAACAATCCCTAATGTCTTCTATTGCTCCTGAATCTTTCAATATATAATCATATACCACATAGCATTTAATTTTTAAGAAATTTACTCCCACACCTCAAATCAAGCCATCTCTTCTACCCCGACACTTTAAACATTCTTTCAGGTAAGCAAACTACCCAGTATAAGACTTTGGTTTATGATTTTACAGAGGATGAAACCAAGAGCTATTGAAAAATAGAGATCATAAACTTCCTTCACAAAATTTTACCCCGACTACAATAAATATAAGCCCAGAGCCTTTGTAAACTGCTAACAGAGTGATAATAAGCCAATGGCTTTGGCCATATTTTTGTTCTAATCCCTTTAACCAATCATTAAGAGGATAACAATAATGCTCAAGGCATACATCAATAGTGACAGACATAGAATTACTATACAATTATGATTATTGACCAATCTTTCAAATGTCTACAAACATTAAGACATATACATTTTCCCTACTTAGTCTCAGCTTCTTAGTAGACAATTTCTGATGACAAGTCTACAGGGGATTATCTAATAACCATTGATAAAGTCGGACAGAAATTAGTCAAAGATACAAAGACAAGATAAAACACCCTCTAGACAATGCTAACTGAAGAATAAACTTGACAAATTAAGATGAACATAATAGACAAATATATAGACAGTAAGACAAATATTATGGACAGTTTAGACTTGAAGTTGATGCTGCAATTTATTGACTGTCTTATGTCCAAAAGAGTAATTTTTGTCAAGTCATCCTTCACAGGAAGTGTTTCTATTTTCCAAACACCTTCAATTTGAAGAGTTCTTTAAGATGCTACTCTTCAATTAAAGACATTTAACAGAGATTGATTACAAGGAAAAGAGGTAACTTTGAGCTTTGTGATGAGAAATGATAATGGAGATAACCAAAATAGAAATCATGCTTAAGATCTTGTTAAATGTAGAAACAAAGGTAAGAATTAAGTCCTTTCTGAAGTCCAGCGCAATAAAATTACACTAATGTCAGCCATCATAGCCCTATATCATCAAAACATTGCATTCATACTAGTAAAGCACATGAATTACCTTTTAGCACATAATAGTACTATTAATCAAATTGAATATGTTTTAACGTCTTTAAAATCTTCAAAAATACTAACCAATTTGGCTTAAATAATACTGCATGAAACATTTATAAAATTAAGAGTTTATGAATACACCCTTATAAAAGCAAAAACTAAGCATGGTTACAGACAATTCAAGAAGTTACAGCTCTGAGAAATTTGCCAGTTTAATCAAACTGCTGAAAAACGAAGTCAAATTGGTTTGGCCATACACAAGAAAAATAGACAATATAATTTAGAGTAGGTGAAGAATGGTTAGAATGACAACAGAGTTAGAAAGGTTTAGATACAAGACTGATAGTCCTGTCTTTTCTTGTCAGAGATAGATAAATGGAAGTAGACTAGTTAAATTAGTTAAAGACAATAATTGTATCAATTCTATCAATGTATAGATGGTTTGTGTTGACAGTTTATTGACAGTGATCATTAAATAATCATTTATCTGAGTTTCTTGATATATACTACAAGAAATTCTACAAATCTACACAGCTATTTTATGGACATGTAAAATATACAAAATTTATTGTTAACATTTTGTTTGTTGTTGTACTAATTTATTTTAGCTTGATTGTGAAACAAGTTCTTACAACTTATAGTAATCACTTTAGAGTCAGCTTCCTGGACCCCCAAGTATTGAGCTAGCAGGATAAAGTTTCTTCCTCAAGGAAACAACAGGGTAGGTTTTGGATGGGATTCAAACAACCAACACGGAGCTGGCTATCAAATGATTACCAGTCCAACATCATAACCGCTTGGCCACACCTGCTCCTTTTGTTTGTAGAACCATGTTACTATTCACAGGGCTCAACATAAATTTTTAAAGTAGACCGCCCAGTTGGAAAGCCAGCTATACATTTCACTTGCTCGAACCAAAAACTGTATACTGCCAGTAACAAGTTTCCCGAACCAAAACATAGGTCATCATGGGCAATTAGTCGACTTTTAATGTGGAGCCCTGTATTCACCAAATACAATTTCTAGTATATGATTACAAGTTTAAATTAACTATTGTTTTACACCCTACAATCATTATGATTAAGAGGCTGTTAACTAATACAATCTGACATTCTTGGAATTCACTAAGTACTAGATTCCATTGTCTGTATGCAACTGCCTCCTTTCTTTTCATTAAAATCTCATTTACCATTCCACAGGGAGCCAACCATTTTCAATTCCATAATTTAAAATATTCTCAAAATTTATGAGTATGATTACCTGCATATTACTAAGATTAGAAGTGACAGATGAACAGTACACTTTGTATGAAATCATATTTTAAGTTATATATAGAAACACTATCGAACATTTTACATGAAATACATTCACATCTATCACAACCAAGAATTCTGAATATCTAAATCTACTATTTCATATCTTAAACACATTTTCCCAAAATCTAATGTTTCAGCCAATTTCAATAAACAAAAGAGATAATCTCTGATAGCCTTAATAATATTACTGAAATCTTAGAAAAAAATATAATCTAATTTATGTGACCCTAAACTGTCTACACCTGACTAAATTATACCAAGATTCAAATTATTTCCACAACTTTTTGAACTTCAGGGTATAAACCATCTGACAAATCTAGCAAAACCCTCAACAAATCAACTAATTCTGCAAGATGTAGATAAAATCTAATTAAAAAAATAAACTTGGAAATTACTTTTTTTCAAGTTGCGAAGTCAACAATTATGAATCCCCTGTGGCTAAATCTGCAGTCGTCCAATTTCATTTTTTAATAGAAAAACTACAAAATAACTGGTATTAACAAAATAATTAACTTGTTATTTAAAAAAAAAAACACCCCAAAATACATGGGACGAAAAAAGGGGAGATAATTTATATGCACAATGGGAACCGTTTAGCAATTTCTTCCATAATTATAATCCAGCTATAATTTCGACGTTTCCTGGCGTTAAAGAGCTACAAACACAAACAGGGTATTGTTTCGGGAACCATTTAGTTGATTTAATTGTTTGTACCATGCAGATCCAACTAGCAAAAACAATGATTTTCAATTTTCAAACGTAGATATGTGAAATGAGCTTGAAAACAGAAAAGTGTACCTCAGCACGAGATCTGCGTTGATTACTTGAGATAAGAAAATAGCAAAGTAAATTAAATGCACTGACATAGATAGCAAAATAATGAGATTTGGAAAAAAACTTTCTTTTAAACTCAAGAGATTCTTAGATGATATCTAGCATTTAAAACTGTACCTTGTTTAAAAGACTTAAATGAGAATCTCTGTTTTTACAAATGCCGCTTGGAATTCAATGTGCACCGGTACTTCAGTTTTCTTGGCATTTTCTTTCATTTAAAATTCTAGCAAGTATCATGGATTTATTTCCCTAGACAAATCAATCCAAAGATAAATGAACCCAATCGCAGACAATGAGCCAATCAATGAAGTAAATGAAATATGCAACAATTATTTGATAAAGGAATAATATAATAAGATGCATTTGACTTGCAGTAGAAATGTTAGTTTAATAGCAATGTATCATTGGAGAGAAGAATTGATTGATAGAATGAGGGAGTGGATTTAAATATGATGTATATTCATACAAAGTTTTATAAAAACAGTCAGAGGAAAAAAAGACGAACAAAAAATTACCAAAAATTCACAATTAGATCAAAATTGCTATTAATAGGCCAGTGAAAGGTACAAATAAAAATTGCTATTTGGTCAATGAAATGATGATTAATTAAATTTATTTATTTATTGGAGTTAATGCCGTATCAACACAAATTTAGGTCATTTTACGGCGTCCAGCGCACCTAACCTAGCTTTCCTGGACCATTGTCTATAACCAGTACTCACCTACCCTTCCACAAGGCCGGAAACTTCTCCATATTATCTAATCAATGGAGGAAAATTGACATTATTGTCAAATTTTCATGGAAGGGTATAACCTCTCGGGGTGGGATTCAAAACTGCACCCCCAAGGGCATGAGATTCCAAATCCCGGCTCTCTTCCAACTGCGACCTGGGTTTGATGATTAATTAAAATTGCTATTAATCATATATAAACCTAGAAATTAAACAAGCTTAATAAATTGAGATATGCTTGCCTGAGTAATAACTTAGGTCAAGATCAAAAGTCAGCCAATCATGAGAGAGAAAGAAGAATCAATTATGCAAAAAAATCTGAAAAATCCAGGGCACATCTAAGTCATTGCATACACATTCTTAATAAACTTAATTTAAAACAAGTTTTCACTGTCAAATATAAAATTCCTTCTTTTTCTCAGATTACCAGATAAAACATAGTAAAGTTTGCTAATAAACAGCAGGAAATCCCTCTACAACAGATGGGAACATTGTCAAGTTTACAGTAAAATCAAACATTTCAAAACTTCCATTATTCTTAGCTTAACTCAAGCTGTCATGACTAAATGGCAAAAAAACATAAATGACAATTAACAATACTAATATTTGTCATTATACATTACAATAAATTTTACACCATTAATGTATGAAATGTATTATACACCACACTAACAAGCCCTGAGTTGCTTAAAATATTTTGATAAAAAAAATAGCAAAACAATTTTCATAATTAAGAGATATGTTTTATGAAAAAAACAGTTTTGTACTAATGTCTTACCACAAAATGTCAATTTTTAAAGAGGCATAATATGAAATGAGACAAAAACTACAGAAAAGTAATTTCAAGCTTAAACAAACAAACTTTGTTTTTTCGGCATTTTTATAAAGTGAATTTCTGAACAAGAAAGTGTTAGGAAATTTCTCCTTAAGATGTTGGCATACAATATGACAAGTTTGTCACAAAATACAAAGAAAATGGCGAGGATGAAAAACAAAAGGAAACATAGAAGCAATTCATCTTGGAGAAAATGCAAAAATCTAAACAACAACAAAAGCACTATTGTAGTGTTCCATTAACTAACCCAAAGTCTATTATTTAACCCAAAGTCTATTAACTAACTCAAAGACCAGAAATTAAGTAAAAGATGATGAAACAATTAAACGAATAAAATTAAAGACATAATAATTGACATAGAACAATTTAAACCTACGAAAAATGTTTCACACTTGAATGAAATGTTTAGATGTTTAAATTATATATACAAGACAAAACAACATTTCTTGGCACTATGGGAGGCAAGTTATTATCATTTTCAAAGCAAACCTCGGAGGGAGACTAAGCAGGAGAAATCTAGACCCTTCAGAATCCAGACACACAAAATACTTGAGCTTAATTTCTTAAATTCCCCGACTGATAATCACGAAATAATCTGTCTCATAAAGTAGGTCCCGAAAATCCCTTTGTTCCAAATTTAACAATAATATCAAGGGACTCATTTATATCATTAGAATTTCAATAAAAAGGGTTTCCCAAAGTCTTTAACAAGGGATTTGTATACATGAAATTCCCATACAATTTATTCATGAATCGCAACAAAAATGCCATAGTTACGCTATGGAATGTTTTTTATCTCTCCATGGAATTCTGAGCCCTGGAAAGCAGACGTAAACAGGGTGAAAGTAAAAATTCCATGAGAAATAGATTTAACTAGGGTGAAAGTTTTCTCAGAAATTTATCAAAGCTTTTTTACAATGTAATGAAGGGGACTTTTTGCACAGTTTTACAGAAACATTACCTTGCCCTGATTTTCTGATGTTTAATGTTTAGACGAGTATTTTATATTAACAAAGACAGTTTAGAGCTGCTAAAATAATGTTACCCTATCAGTTAGCTCGGTCTATAGCAAATCAGACTGCCAATCTATTACACTAGGTTTGATTTTCAGACAAAACTTACGCACCCTAGTGAAGTTTGGTCAGGAAATTCATTTTCCTTTTTCTCCATCCAACCTCAGAAAGAAGTAGGGCTGTTTTCAGCCACCGGCAAGAAATGTTCTTATTAGTGAGTCAAGATATATATTTTTAAATGTCGTATTCAGGTCATATATACAACAGCCAGCTTTTCCTACTTTAGGTTTCCTGGACAATTTTTTATCACCAGTACTAACTTACCCTACCACGAGGCTGAAAACTCATGTATAGGGTATGACCTACCGTGACTAGGCTCGAACCCCCGATCTCCGGATTCGAAGTCAGACATGCTAACCACTACCCCACGGCCGCGGCTTGTCAAGATATCTAAACCTCTATATGGACAACTAGTAGGATCTTAGATAATTATGATAATTCAGTCAGTATAACACTTTTTAAGACATTATATACCAGGTAAAACTTATAGGCATTGTAAAGGTATGTTTTTCTGATAGAAACAAACAGTTCATCCAGTATTTTGAAACGCGTCCAAATATTTCTTTTAATTGTTAATATCTTTACATGTTCGTGCAAAATTGTTGATTTTACGATAAAAAATGTGCATT
The DNA here is from genome assembly GCA_025267735.1 of Mactra quadrangularis. Taxonomy (NCBI): domain Eukaryota; kingdom Metazoa; phylum Mollusca; class Bivalvia; order Venerida; family Mactridae; genus Mactra; species Mactra quadrangularis. The sequence continues at coordinate 22,002,277 of CM046311.1, read as the reverse complement.
ACAATATGTTCTGAATTAAGATCTCCTCATAATACTAATTAAGCTGTCTTCATTAACGTATTCTTACTTTTACCCACAATCCTCTCTTGTTTTATATGTATCCCATAATCCTGGAGTAATTATCGTAGATAATATGTTTTCTACGAGAGTTACACCTACTATAAAATAATGCCTCAAGCTTGCTTCGCAATGATTATAACGGTTCATATTGATGTCTTAATGCTTGAATACACTCTTCACAGACAGCATAATAATGAATTAATTGTATTATTATCACCTCCCCACCTATACACCCTATATTTCAAAGCCATCTTGACATTTTTTGTCCAATACCCCAAATCTGCAAATTTCAGGATTGCAGAAGCCGTTCTCAGACCACAAAATCTTGGAAATGTAGACCTGTGCAAGCAGAATATCCTTACTTTCATTCAGCTATGTCTCAGAAACACATACTGCCATCCTTCCTAAAAATGTTATTAAAAAAATTCTACGCCAGTAGTAAAAACTGGGGTCAACAAGGGCACTAGAAACATGAGATAGTTTTATGTCACCCAGACATAATAACAACGTGCATTTTAAAGCAAGCAAAATTTCATCAAGTGCATATCTGCTCATATTATTTTGTTTCCATTGTACTTCTAGCAAAACCAGGGAATCATGCACATTTGTAATTGATCCATTATTGTGATATCTTAGTTTCATCAATTGTTAAGTTATTTCATGCATATCATAAATAAGTTAGAATATAGCATAACAAGAAACCATGCATACAATTATTCAATTCTGCATCACTTCTATAATATCAATTATTAAAATGTAAATAAATATCACAATGGGGTCAAGGTCATTACATTTCTAAAATCTAAATATAGAATATCAGAACCAAAAGATTACAACAAGGTCAAACCAAGGTCATCTATAAATAACTTTGATAATAACAGATTATGCCCAAAATTTGTCTTAGCATAACAGACAAACTCTGTCATAGCTTTTTGCAATAGTTTTAGTTGCATAAAATGCAGTTATTTTCTAAAATTTTCAAAAAATAAGATAATAAGTCTTCACAAGGTCATGACCTCTAGACTGGTTTACCACAATATCAATAAAATACAATAGACAAACAATAAAGGGGACATAGACTAACACATCATGCAAGGTACAATATTTCTATGTTTGATTCTTCAAATTTAATGAATTTATCATCAACCATTTACAAACAAACATAATAGCTTTATATGTAAAGTAGAGGGATCAGAGAAGGACATGTTTTTATAGACAGAAAAGTAAATAGACAAGATTTTCTAAGACATTGTAGTGAAGCTGACAAATATTGTAATTTTGGAAAACCTAATTTCTTTGTTCCAACTTTTTGTTATTGGTAGAAAATGAGACATTTTTTTAAACATTAATAGTGGACAATGGATACAGCTTTTTCTAGACAAATTCTAAGTAAGGAGAATTATTGTGATATAGACTTATTAGAGCTACCATTTCAAGGGTTGCCCAAAAAACTAGAGTAACTGGCTCTTAAACACAATGCACTTACTACAGTCTTTGGGGCAACCCTCAATTTGCAAGATGCATTTAAAAACATTTCTAAAATAGATCTATGAAACTAACTAGCAATACTTAAGCACAGTCAATCTATCATGAAAATACTAGAAATATTTCACTGAACTTAAATATTCTGATGCAATGAATAAACTATATTACTTTATAGATGGAAAGCAGGGAAATAGTTTCACTGATAAGCAATCAGAAATGATAGATCTATGTTCCAGAAATTTCCATGAAAAATTGAAGGCAAGAATTTTAAGTTGATGAGAGATTTGATTTGATTATCACATAAGAACATGTTCCAGCTAAGTGGTTCAATAATGTAAAACAGGAATTTTATTATCAATAAAACAAAGTGCATTCTTAACACTGAATTCTTATTTTAATTAATATTAACTGTTAAATAAACTTTCAGAAAATTCTAATGAAAGTAGCGATATTTTGGTCCAGAAAATGAGTTACATCAAAATTTGTAAAATCAAAGCACTGGAAGTGCATTAAAATGAGAAATGATCTTAATGGACAAGACATTAGGAATTCAGTGGGTGCCTGCTTCAGTGCCATCGTGCCTCTAAGATTGAACACACTCATTCTAAACAATGCAGTGATAAAATCTAAATCATGTTAACCATAACAACTGAATAAAATTATCTGAATAATTTGGCATACCATATCATCCAGGATGATAGTCAGTCAAAATCAAAATTTACAGTAGTATAGACCATGAAAATATTTTGGCAAATAAATCAACTATCATAAAATAATCTAAAGATGGAAGGATTTATAAAAATAAAACATTCAAGTATGCATTAAGAACAGTTACAGCATGGGACATAGTGTCCAGAACAATTGAAAGTCAAATGTTGAATTTTTTTATATTTGTTTAAAATTAAACATTTTGGTGTTTAGACCTTGGTCTAGAAGTATGGTTAGGACCCCTAGAAAATGTATTGCACCACCCCAGACTATAATATAAAGATCCCAGACAGACAGAAAGCAAGGAGAAAAGTTCTTGGAAATAAATAGAGATAAAACTATTGTAAGTAAAAGATTATAAAGAAAAATGTCTGTAAGAAATGGTTGATGATAAGACTGCCAATATTTTTGAAAGTTATAATTTAGTTATATAGATTAAGGGTATATACAATATATATACACATAACATATTTCTACATGGTCTGTTTTCCTAATTCTAGAGATAGGTTTTACAATTATCATAAACACGTTATTATAACAGGGCTGTCAATATGGACTCATGAAATCAGCTGACAGAAAAGCTCATACTGTGTTAAAACAAAGGAAAGAATCTACATAATACTGTTTTCTATGGAAACCAATCACAATTCTATAAATATTTGAGCTTTTTTGTTTTTTCTTTTGAGATTTAAATTAAGTCCATTAACCATACTCTTCATGATTTAAAAATCAAGGAACAGTCTACGAAATTAGTGGGTGTCCAGTTGCCCAGGACAACCAATATCTAGTTTGGGCAACCAAAAATTTCCTTTTGGCAAACAAATTTCTACAAACAAGAAATAGTACTAGCTGCTAAAATGACCTGTTCAAGCAGCCACTTTCATATACTAATTTCTTAGACAGAAGGTACAATTTAATTGATCGAGACAAAGAGGATAACTGGATACTAGTTTGAATCTAGCAGTAGATGGGTTACTCAGACCATGTAGAAATATTCATTAAGCTATAATAATTATACAATATATATGCACACAGCCATGATTACGTTACAAAAAGCTTTGAACAAACGATTACAATAAAACAATAGCATGAATATACGGCACCACACGCAGATATTATTCTACCTTGCAATTCAGAATTAGTCGGTAAATCGGGGAGGTTACGACCTTGTATAGAATCTTTTGGATCAGAATATCCTTTTAAAAGTTTCTCAGCTCCATTACATGTATGGTTCTCCAGATCCTCTGCAGGCAAGCCTTTATACATGCTTCCATTGGACATCTTTCCCGTCAACGTTGGATGAAACTTATTCATGGCGTTCATTGTAACATGGTCGACGACGGGTTTCATTCCTAGACGATTATTGTTGTGTTTTCTACGTCTGTACTTGACAATGATGAAAAGGACGATGGTAAAAAGAACAACAATAAGAAAGGCAAGAGCTCCGATAATGATGCCAATGTATTGTTCTTCAAAAGATTTCTTCTCTTCTGCCTCATGAAGGTCATTTTTGTTTGATGGAAGATCAACATTTGGTACGTACATATCTGATTGGTGCCTGTCTGAAAGGTATAAAATAGTATAACATGTATTTTCTTTTTTTTACTGGGTTTAATGCTGTGTCAACACAATTTAGGTCATTTTACAGTGTCCAGTGCACCTAACCTAACTTTCTTGGACCCTTGTCTATAACCAGTACTCATGTACCCTTCCATGAGGCCGGAATCTTCTCCATATTATCTAATCAATGGAGGAACATTGACATTATTGTCAAATTTTCATGGAAGAGTATAACTTCCCCGGGTGGGATTCAAACCCATACACCCTTGGGACACGAGATTCTCTACTGTAACAAATTCTGTAACAAATCAATTGTCCGAGCCAAAGGAGTGAGTTTTATAACCACTAGTAAAGATGTACTTAGGCTGTTCCCAGTAGGGATCATTTCTTACTGATGAAGCAAAATAGGTGAAGTTAATTGAGAAAGTAAGTGTTTTAAAGCAATTAGCAAGTAACAGTGCCCTAAAACAAAATTTACATCTGACTAGACCAGTTTCTACAGAAAAGTACAGACAAAATCATTGATTCTCCATATAAATTGTCCAGTCGCATTGTACTTAAATAACTCATGTTTAACTGTAAAATTTTTTTTAACGTCGTACTTAACACATATTTAGGTAATATATACAACAGCCAGCTCTTCCTACTATAGGTTTCCCAGACACTTTTCTTAATGTCGTATTCAACACATATAAAGGTCATATACACGACGGCCAGCTCTTCCTACTATAGGTTTCCTGGACACTTTTCTATCACCAGTACTAACTTACCCTACCACGAGGCCGACAACTAATGTATAGGGTATGACCTACTGCGACTGGGTTTGAACACGTGATCTCCGGATTCGAAGTCAGACATACTAACCACTACGCCACAGCGGCGGCTTAAACTGTAAATAAAAGTCCCTAAGTAAGTAACAACTGAACTAAACCCTATCCATTGTTAGAATCAATAGTAAATTATAGTAAGTATAAAATTTTCTCACTACAAATAGAAGGGTGTTCTAAGTACACTGCTGTAAACTAGATCTTCATTAATATTTTACTGAGGGTTTCAAAGAACATAAAATCTCCCTAAATATATCCTAAAGCTATTACACAAGATATTTAACTGAAAGTTTGTGTTCTAAACTTCAGTAAATGAAATGTTTCATATAGATAATGAAATACTAAACTATGATAGAAGAGAAATAAGAATTTTCTCTTTCTTGTGACATTCTTGACGTACAATGTAGGTGTTATATCATAGACAAATTGTTGTACATGATTAGTAATTTTTATGTTTTTACTTTCTTTTAAGTCTCAGCTCATGTTATTAAGAATTTCTAAACAGGTAAAATGCTGATGAAAATTCCAACCTAAAATAAGCTTGGCTAAATTCTAACTATTTACACTTGGTCACCACCTGGGTCTCTTACATTCACATTACACGACTACAGAAAGTACTGGTGACCCTAGCACTTGCATAGTTAGAAATTATTTTTTTTTACCTATCAATGATAACTGAATCTGAAACCAACTTCTAATTGCCTAGGTGGTGATCATTTCAAAATCAATAGTTTTTATATAATCTATAGCTGTGTATTAGAAATTATTGTCACCATGGGCAATTGGACAAGTTTTCCTTGTGTGCTCTAAAAAGCTAAAATCAGCTGATCCACTGAGGACAAAAAGTCAACTGTCGTCAACTACTCCTGTATATAACTAAAACAACATACCAACTTCCAGTACAGGTCCATGGTGATCTATTACCATTTCATGATCTCTCATATGATGTTTTGTATTTGGTGTTGTCGTAGCAACTGTAGTTGGGGGAGGTAACTCTTCACTGAAGTTACCAACAGCAACATCTGAAAGTTGAAACAATAACTGTTAATACAATGTCATTATCAACCTTAGACAATAGAATAATACTTTTGTACAATTTCGCTTAAAAAATCTGAATCCTAGGAAAACTGAGATCCCCTCAATTCCAAACTTTTTTCAGAAGAAAATGATACATTCAAAGATTGAAGTGAATGTGACCATATGTCTTGCATTTTAATGTGGCAACAAAAATAATTACCCTCAACTCATATGCTGGCACAAATATTATGCAAATCTTCAATCAAAAGCATAAAACATGCAATTCTTGCCCTTTGTCTCTTTGATAAAGTCAGTTAAACTCCTTTTCTAAAAATACATATTCATTAGTTTTCTATTTTTTCCCAATGTCTTTGACATTAAACAACTCAAATATTTCTAATCATAAGCATCATAACAATACATCTTTAAAATGAAGACTCAAAAGTTTGTCTCCCAGCTTCCCTTTAAAAACCATAAATTTTCACATAACCAAAATATTGCCAAAAGGCAAAAACACTTTTTATACATTAAGATGATCAGGGGGTTCTCAGACTTTCTATAATAGAATACCAAGTCCTCATAAGGTTACCAGAGGCAAAAATTCATAAATTTTCTCATAGAAATCTAATCAATAGAAGATCTAATTTGAATTTGAGAAGGTTTTGCCCCCTGTTTTTTTAAACATATTATTCCGTATAATATCGAGATATCTCGAGAACTGTCTCAATAAAACAGCGCCTTCTGACAAAGATTAATGCAAATACAATATCTATATGGAATATTAAACATGTTTTATAAGCACCCTAAATGCAGTCAAATCAAATTTATTTTCAGACTCTTCTCATATTTCTGTGTTGTGTTTTCTGCATGGAGGCATCAAATTTCTCATTTCAATAGCAATTTTCAAATGTCTATGCCTATTGTATGAATAATAATCTAAGCAATGGTGAGAACCAATTTTAATACAGATATAATGGAAACAGCTGGTCAATATCTTTTAAATGCAATATCTATTCAGTGTTTTCATTAGGAACTGTTGGCCAACCCAAACCGCCACTTAGAAAGGCTAAAGGTAAAATGCCTGTTAAAATTGGCAAAAAATAAAAAAGAATGAAAAAATTGCCCCCCTACTCCCTAGCAAGCCTAATACTTATTGTTTTAAGCCTATTCAACAAAAACTTACTGAAAACACTGGTTATTTGCAGTAATTTCAAAAGGGCTATGTCATTACATTTTGTAAATGACACCTTAATCTATTTTTATATAGCACATTGACTGCTTCATTGATTATACATATAATCAGGGCTTAAGGCTTACATGTTACAATTATTGCTATCCCCCTGGCCTTATATTCAAATTTATTTCAGAGAAAATTTGAGTGGCCCAACACAAGTTTACTCATCAACAATAACATTATTTAATAACATGATATAAACAAAGTGATCTATAATTGTTTTGTTCTTGATTTGTTCAAGCCTCAAAGAAGTAAGCTTTTCAATTAACAAGAGCTGTCAGAGGAGACAGCATGCTTGACTAAGTAAGTATTTGTCACAAGAGATGTGGTTAATGATAAGGAACATACATATTTTAAAATTTGGAAATATAACCTTAACAAATTTAAAGTAAAAAAATATTTCTTAAAAATTTTAAGTTCATGGGAGACAATTTTGAAAAAAATGTATTTGGAGTTATGAACCTTGTTTTATGAGATGTGGTTGATAATAAGGAACATATATATTTAAAGTTTGAAGTCAATACCTAAAGACATAAAACAGTTGCAGTAAAAACAAACATTTTTAAAGAAAACTCTAAGTTCAAGGTGGGATAATTCAGAAAATTTTAAGTTTGAAGTTGATATCTTAAGAAATAAAAAAGTTATAGTAAAAATATTTTACTGCACAAAAACTTTAATCAGAAATGTGGACCCGGATGCCGAGGCTAGGGGGAGTAGGAGAGCTCACCATTTACTTTGTAAAGTCGAGCTAAAAATACAAATAACATTTTATGAAAACAAAGAGGTTCTTAAACCCATTAATTATTGACTTCTGATCTGTTTCCTACCTCAGCAGTAATCAATAGCAAATGATACAATACTTACGAGAAGTAAATTCCACTTCGCTGATTAAAATCCATTTTGCATCGAAATAAAGTTCTAGTTTAATATATCTAGCAATAATATTGTCTAACTTGATGAGAACATTCCTTGAGTACTGTACAACAGTGTCTCTCATGTATATGTATTTATCCTTTTTGCGAGTAAAATACTTCCCACCAATACTGTAGTAAGTGACCGCCGTTTTGAAAACACGAATATCCTTGGAATAGAAATTATTACAGTTTAGAATCACAGATGTAAAATTCCGAACTGTATCAAATTTAAATGTAATGGTCACTGGTCCTGGATCAATTAGTGTGTCATTTTTCCAGCCAACCCACTCAAATCCACGTATTCCAATTTCTTGCTCATCCAATCGGAAATTAGTATTGCCGGTCTCACCATCAGTTAACTGTCCAAGACCGTTACGCAATTCTGATTCTGTTATTATCCCATCATACGTGAAATCGAAGAAATCCACTTCTGGGCCTCTTTTGTCACCTTGACGCATGGAATATGAAATAACACCATCTGAAATCAACAAAAGCATATAACTTAAATCATTACCCATATCTACATTTCATAGTGGACAACAAATATGTTATACCCTGATAAAAAATCCAAAGAGAATAATGTAAATATTTCAATGCCTGCTTGTGGACAATAAGAATTGAGCAGGAAACATTTGCTTAATGAGTTTTTTGTGTTTTAACATTAAGATTCATATGATGTGGACAATTCACGAAACCATATTTCCAGGATTCCCATCCTTCACATGCAACATTCCTAGTCTACTTTTTACTTAGCAAAATACTTAAAAATACACAACACACAGCGCTCAACACTAAGTTTTAACATGAGTTGCCCGAATGGGCAGCTAGCTATATTTTCAACACACCCAATCCATATCTTAAATCACAGTAAAAGGTTGCCTGAACCTAAATATAGGTCATCAGGGGGCAATAGGGCAACCCATAATGTTGAGCCCAGCACACAAAAAAAAGTCATGTTAAATCATTATATCTCTGGTGACACTTTCAGCTAATTAAGACAGGCTCAGCCAGTCAGTACAGGGGATATAGGTTTATATAAAAATCTGAGTACATACCTTCCCATAAACATCCATATAATTCCACTCTAAGACAAGCTGTTCTTGGTGTACTACTGGTTGGTATGAATCTGATTCTTTTTCCTATGATGGGTGGTGACACCTCACGTAATTCTGCTGAATATGTATTCTGATTACCTTCAAATAACTGAAAATATCAAAAATAACATCAATTATCTTCTGAGTAAAAACCTGTTATATTTCTATTGGAACATTAAATCAATAACAAAGACAACAAGCTCTGATTTGGTTACTTTTCTACAATGCATTACTTAAATGCATCTGTTCATTTAGTATTTTAATGGAGTTGTTTTTAAATAAAACTCACCATACACCTTATTGTCATATCAGTGTAATATCATAATTTGACTGAATTACTTATTCGTTGTGTAGTACTACACAGCATCAGATAAAAAAGTCTGCAAAAGCCACATAGCCCCAACTCAGAGATCAAACCAAGAATCTTCTAAGACACAATTCCATGTTATCATTAGAGCTACTTTGAAAACAAAAGAGTGTTAATGCCAATTTTCTAAAGATATTTCTACATCTTCTAATTCTTTTTTTTATTAAGACCACAAAGCAACTGACCAAGAACATGCAATTTCAGTAAAACCTCTGATGGTAACAATTAGACCAATACATATAAATTCAATGTAAATAGATTCACCGATTTATAATCAATAATTGTATTGAGTATGATTTTGTTACACATGAAATTATCACAGATATGTACAAGTGTAGGTCAATGATTATATTGTTCACACAAAATTTTAAGAAGTTAGAGTGATTTCCCTTGGTTACCCATAATTCCAAGTCCATAATATAATGACTCAGCAATGACAACAGATGCATAGTCAAGACAATTAGGTTATCACTGTTTCATATCCTGGTAATATATGGCCAATAAGAATAGAACTGATGACTAAGACAAATGTCTGAAGAAAGTTATAGAACTTTATGTAAGCCAGTAGAACAACAAAACCAGAAACATTGGCCATTATTGTCAACTACAATTAACTACTAGCATTGCCACAATATGGAAATTTAACAAGAAACACAGCAATACAAGAAAAGAGTTTACAAATTGTGGGCTAAGCGCGAAATGGTGTAAATCAAGTTAAAAAAGAGTGAGTTACGACTGTTTTGCACTAAGGCTGCAAAAAACAATGTAAGTGGAAACAATATCAGTTGTTTTTGACTCTCTTACAAGCCCCAAATTCACTCATTTAGAGATATTGATATGAAAATTGCAATCTTTTGTAAAAATGTCACAAGAAATGAACATTGCAACACTGAAAACACTGCATGGCAATTGAATATGACAGATCTCTAAGGCTGTTGGAAAAACATTGGACCCTGTGCAATGAGTCCAGCACACTGTGCAAAACTCACGAATTATGACAAAATCAACAGAAGAAGTCTGAGTGCCTTCTGTTTTACTTTTTCTAAGAGGACGTCTTCAAACATAACTGGACATTGTAAGAGACAGTGTGACTCATAAAAATATTGGAAAAAGATTTCTTTCTGCTTAAGATTCATAACTTTCTCTTTATTGTGTTCATACAATATGAAAACAAGAGCTCCGCTGGGCGGGGCATTATACGCCCGTGTGCAGTCCATGCTGTGTTCTATCTCATATGAAGTCCCTGTGACCTTGACCAATGACCCCGGGATATCAGAATAGGTCCCATCCTTAACTGGAAGGCTATCCAAAGCAAAGATTTTGAAACCTAGGTACAGCCATGGTTGAGTTATCACCGACACAAAGTTTTCCCATACAAACTTCCAGTGACCTTGACCCTGGGGCCTCAGAACCAAAAATACCAAAGGGCTATCAACACATTACATCTTGACAAATGGGCTGATTCACATAAAATTTGGTTAACCTAGGTACAATCATTGTTTAGTTATTGTTCGGACAAGGGTTTTCCATATGATGCCCCTGTGACCTTGACCTTTGACCCAGTTTTGACCCAAAACCAATTGGGAACATCCTTGACACATGGGCTACCCTCACATAAAATTTGGTGAACTAAATTCATGTTACTTATTAAATATAGCATTATTTCCATTGTTTGCCATTTTGACTTTATTAACATATTTATTGAACATTTGAAGTCACTGCTTGGTAATTTGATATCTTCTGGATGATGGTTTAAACTTGACCCAGGGGCCCCAAAACCAATAGGGAACATCCTTGACCCATGGGCTACTCTCACATGAAATTTGGTGAACCTAGGCGCAGTCATTGTTGAGTTACTACACGGACAATGTTTTTCAATATGATGCCCCTGTGACCTTGACCTTTGACCCAGGGGCCCCAAAACCTATAGGAGATAACCTTGACACTTGGGCTACTCTCACATAAAAATTTGTGAACCTAGGTACATTGGTGGTTCAGTTATTGTCTGGACTAGGTTTTTCGATATGATGCCTCTGTGACCTTGACCTTTGGGCCTGGTGCACCAAAACCTATTGGGAACATCCTTGACACAAGGGCTACATTCACATAAAATTTTGTGAACCTAGGTACAGTCGTTGATGAGTTATTGTCCGAACAAGGTTTTTCAATATGATGCCCCTGTGACCTTGACCTTTGACCTAGGAGCCCCAAAACCAATAGGGCATATCCTTAACACAAGGGCTACCCTCACATAAAATTTGGTGAACCTAGGTACATTGGTGGTTCAGTTATTGCCTGGACAAGTGTTTCATTGTTTGCCATTTTGACTTTATTAACATATTGATTGAACATTTGAAGTCACAGCTTGGTAATTTGATATCTTCTGGTTGAAGGTTTAAACTTGACCTGTTTCCTCAAAACTGATAAGGTATATCCTTGACACATGGGCTACTCTCACATGAAATTTGGTGAACCTAGGTACACTCATTGTTGAGTTATTACCCGGACAATGTTTTTCAATATGATGCCACTGTGACCTTGACCTTTGACCCAGGGGCCCCAAAATCAATAGGGCATATCCTTGACACATGGGCTACTCTCAGATAAAATTTGGTGAACCTAGGTACATTGGTGGTTCAGTTATTGTCCAGACAAAGTTTTTCCATATTATGCCACTGTGACCTTGACCTTTGAACCTGGGGCCCCATAAACATATAGGGCACATCCTTGACACATGGGCTACCTTCACATGAAATTTGGTGAACCTAGGTACAGTCGTTGATGAGTCATTGTCCGAACAAGGTTTTTCAATATGATGCCCCTGTGACCTTGACCTTTGAACTAGGAGCCCCAAAACCAATAGGGCATACCCTTAACACAAGGGCTACCCTCACATAAAATTTGGTGAACCTAGGTACATTGGTGGTTCAGTTATTGCCTGGACAAGTGTTTCATTGTTTGCCATTTTGACTTTATCAACATATTGATTGAACATTTGAAGTCACAGCTTGGTAATTTGATATCTTCTGGTTGAAGGTTTAAACTCAACCTGTTTCCTCAAAACTGATAAGGTATATCCCTGACACATGGGCTACTCTCACATGAAATTTGGTGAACCTAGGTACACTCATTGTTGAGTTATTACCCGGACAATGTTTTTCAGTATGATGCCACTGTGACCTTGACCTTTGACCCAGGGGCCCCAAAATCAATAGGGCATATCCTTGACACATGGGCTACTCTCAGATAAAATTTGGTGAACCTAGGTACATTGGTGGTTCAGTTATTGCCCGGACAAAGTTTTTCCATATTATGCCACTGTGACCTTGACCTTTGAACCTGGGGCCCCATAAACCTATAGGGCACATCCTTGACACATGGGCTACCTTCACATAAAATTTGGTGAACCTAGGTACAGTCGTTGTTGAGTTATGGTCCGGACAAGGTTTTTCAATATGATGTCCCTGTGACCTTGACCTTTGACCCAGGGGCCCCAAAACCGATCGGGGACATCCTTGACACATGGGCTACTCTCACATAAAATTTGGTGAACCTAGGTAGATTGGTTGTTAAGTTATTGTCAGGACAAGTTTTTTTCCCATATGATGCCACTGTGACCTTGACCTTTGACCCAGGGGCCCCAAAACCAATAGGGAACATCTTTGACACATGGGCTACTTTTACATTAAATTTGGTGAACCTAGGTACATTGGTGGTTCAGTTATTGTCCGGACAAGTTTTACCTATTTTAAGTCCCAGTGACCTTGACCTTTAACCCTGGGGTCTCAAAATCAATAGGGAACCTCCTCCACCCAAGGGCTATCCACACATAAAATTTGAGGAACCTAGGTATATCCTTTCTTAAGTTATCATCCGGACAAGCAATTGTCCACGGACGGACAGACGGACAGACGGACAGACAGACAGACGGACAGACGGACAGACGGACAGACGGACAGAAGCATAACATAATACGACCGTTTTTTCAAAACGGGCGTATAAAAATGGTGAAAATATTAGTGTAATTGATACAACACTATATTACAAATATTTGATATGAATTCTGACAACATTTTATTAGAGAAAAGCCAACAAAAAAACTGGAGGAAATGTGACAACACATGTCTCATTTGATTCTTTGTAATTGTTAAACATGGCTGACAGTCAGATCATTCTTACAAACAATGATTCATAAGAAAATAAGAGGCTAGACTGTAATTTTGTTTGACTGGTTTACAACAGTAAATGATTCATAAGATACCAAAGTGAAAAAAATTGGAGGAAAGAAAAAGAATGAGAGGAAAGAATGATGAAAAAAGATAAGAAATGCATTTTTTTATATTTTCCGTCTGATGAACAAGGTATACTCTCATACTTTTGCGAAAAAACAAAACAGCTAATTAACTCACCAGAAATTGTGCATGACAAAAAATCACTCCTAGAACACGTAAACTCAGACAGCATGTGCTAGGGAACATGCATAAATAATTATACTAAAGTTACATAACTACAGATTGTTGATTGTTTAAGCTCAGTAAAGATAAGATTGAGAGTTATAATACTCATTTTCTAGTGGAGGATATTAACAAATACTTTAAGCATTTTGTTATTAATTAATTTTATAGCATCATGTAAAACAATAAAATCTTTACTCTAAGTAAACAGAAATTTGTATCAAGACTAAACAGTAGAAAACAGAAAGTAAATACAGATATAAACACATCTAGAAACCAAGGTTGAATCAATGAAGTTTATGAACAATAGACTTAATTCGGAACTCAAATTTGTGAGTTTTTCCGTCCAAGCGCTGTAGGTACAAACTAACATCTAGAAACCAAGGTTGAACCAATGAAGTTTATGAGTCAAACACTTTATTTATTTATTTATTTTATTTATTTATTGGATTTAACGCTGTGTCAACACAATTTTGGTCATTTTATGGCGTCCAGCACATCTAACCTAGCTTTCCTGGACCATTGTCTATAACCAGTACTCACCTACCCTTCCACAAAGCTGGAAACTTCTCCATATTATCTAATCAATGGAGGAAAATTGACATTATTGTCAAATTTTCATGGAAGGGTATAACCTCCCAGGGTGGGATTCGAACCCGCACCCCTCAGGCACAAGATTCCAAATCCTGGCGAGCTACAGTCAAGCACTGAGCTTAGTTACATCAGTATTAACTATACACTCATCAACCATATTGTAACTACAGTTAAAGTGCAGTTTAAAGTCTGCTTCTATATACATATTGAGCCGACTTTACAATTTCTTAAATGATAACCCCAAATCATTGAAATCTCCTTCAGGTAATCTGTCAGAGAACCCATTTACACCTGGGTGGAATGGAACAATAGTAGGTAAATTGCTTGCTCAAGTAAATTAGCAGTGCCCCATATATAGTAAGAACCTGGGACCTCTCAATCCCTAAGCATGGTTCCTACCACTGGACCACTGCTCCAACAACTACAATATAACATTTAAGGTCATATTATTGGTGTCTCCAGGTAGAACTGTCAGAATGACAAACTCAGAGCTATACTTAATGACAAACATTCTGATTTTGGTAAAGATCAGATAAAAACTGTTTGATAGAGAGAGCCAACATAATATGTCTTTGATTAGCATATGAAATAGGAACACACAATAGAAAGACATAGAGAATTGTGTCTACAAGTATTTGAACAGTACAAGTAGAACAAGAATACATTAGGGTAAGGCTAACCATAACAAAGATGCACAAAAGATAAGAAAAAAGCAGCTCACAAAAATATTCCCCTTCTCTTGAAAAACTGGATAAAAAACTTCACATACTAATTAAGTCAGCAAATTGTTTGACACATTAGAAAACCATTGAGATGTGTATCTAGAATGACTACTATAACTAAATCATTAGAAAAACTAACTTGATAATGACTATTTAAATACTATACACAGTAATCTGCAGTCGATTAACATATGGCCCTAGATCTAGTAGACAAAATACATTAAGACAACCCCATTTTCTCCCAACATTTTTTCAGACTTTAGGCAAATCATTAATGCTTATTGCCAATTATTTGATGGTTACACTAGATTTAAATTTTGTAAATTTTAGAGAATCTAACTTGAAGAATTTCCATGAATTTGACAACTGAGGCTTGTTTTAGAAACAATTTTTGAATCATTTCTTCATTTTCTTCAATGAAAAGGAATCAAATGCACTGACATGCTAATAGTGTGTATCAATACAAAATAATCAAAGAACTAAATAAGATTTGTTGTTTACAAATCCAGATATTTGGCACATTGATTTTAATGTCTGATATCTTCAACTTCTTCAAGGAAATTGATTTTTTTATTAAACGTCCTTGAATCGTTAACCTTGAAATCTAGTCTGAGTTCATTTTTTCCCTATCTCATTTTATATTATTCTATTTTCATAGACCTTGAATCCAAACATAGAAAATGCATGTCTTTGATTTATTTTTTTCAATTTTTGCTAAATGCAAGGAGAACTATCTGATTCTATAATCATTATACAGGAAAAATTCAATAATTTCAGCATGTTGTCAAACATGCCCACCTTCCTAGTTCCAGCATGTCTATGAGAACCATGTAAAACCATGTAAATAGAAGATAATAATTAAATGATAACATCATGAGTATTAATCATATCTCTTTCTTTTGTCAACAAAAAAGTAGTTCTTATCAGGGACTACTTTCACGGTACATCTTCAGTACATGTTCAGATAAAAATTTACATGATATGTCTTTCACTTTTTCTTTCATTCTTTTTTCTTTCACTCATTCACTGGCAATTATCTTTCAACTTTTTACCCTTCATTTTTTATGTTTGCCTGCCAACACCTATCACTTGAAGTCTGCAGAACTGTTGTACCTAGTGCCTGATAACCTGTCTGCCATGTAGGAATACAAGATAAAAATATAATTCCTCATTTTCTAGGAACTATTTTTTACATTAAATCAAATTAGTGTCCAATTATACCTACAAACAGTAAGATACGGCATGCATATAAGAAATGCCACAAATTAGAAAGCTTTTGAGGTCAATTTTTTTTCAAAGTTTTCAAGCAGTTCCTTGACAAATCAACTTAATAAATTATAACCAAACCTTACTGAAATGCATGAAATTTTCTATCACAAGTTTGACATAAGTTTGGAATAAAAATAAAGGTCCAAGAAAGATGATTAATTCAGAAACAAACAAAAATATTCCATCTTACAATACTTTCATCTTTTCATTGTCTGTAATAAATTATGTATAAGAATAATGAAGACTTGACTCTTTGAGTGAATTAATGCCAAGAAAACAAAGAGATCTAAAACATTCAACTGTCAGTTATAGACCAAGAGATTACTTTGTAGAAGAAACAATAACAATTTGTTACCTAAATTGAACCAAGGTGCTCCAATCAATGTTAAAATTATGATGCAGTATAAGCAATAAAATGTAACAACTAACATAAAATCAGAACTTAAGCAACAAACACAATTTGGTTCAAACAAACTTATTTTACCTTGATTATTTTATAACTTCTAACAATTTTAAGACATACCAATAAAAAATCATAAGGGACCACCTTCAGTCTTCATACAGTACTTATGGCAATGGGGAATACAAAACTACTGCTGGAAGAAACTCTGATGGATGCTAATTTGAAACTCATCATAATTTATTTCATTGGTAAACTAAGACATACAGAAAACATTGCAAGAAATGTTCTCAATTTAGAATTGCTTAACAGGACACCTTTTTGACCAACATCCCAAGATGACCAACATCTAACTTGACCAATGTCAATACCTCGCAGAAATACAAACTAAATCACACTTCATCATCACTGAATCTTAATGCAGCAATCTTTAGTAGTAACAGAAATGTTCAAGGCTAAGAGTAAAACATTTTGCCAGGCTCTCTCTTAGACAAAACAATTGCTTGTCTCAACATCACATATAGTGCAAGTAATTAGCCACAGACAAAAATGTGATTTTTACAATTGTTATGTACTAAACAAGACAACTAAAACAGCCCATATCAATACTCTAAATTACCCATCAAAAATGGTTAACCAAAAGAAATTAATAACCTATTACCCTCTAACACTGGCGTGCAAAACAGAACATTTCATTGGAAACAGAGAAAAAATAGAAAACAATGTTTTTCACCAATGTAACACATGGCATCCATCTAACTACCGCTTTCTGACAGAATATCTTGGCACAGAACCCTTCCATAAATTCCCTAATCAAATAAATGAACATTTACTGGATCACAAATTAGACTGGTTCTAAAATTGTTTCTGGGAAACAAGCCAAAAGGAGGGTCATTCAACACCAAGCTAAATAAATTGAGGAAAGACAATATTCATATTACGACAACCCAGCAGGATACAATCGTAACTTCTATCCAATTAATTCCTTGTTAAAATAATTCTGCGCTAAACTATCGATTAATTATATAGATCTACCGAACTTGAAATGTTAACCTAGAATGCTGCACTTGGTAAACCCCTTCTAAAATCATCAAAAACTGAATTAACAATGATTGTTTGTCCTCATGATATAAACTATAACAAGAGTAAAGTCAGTTAACACATACCACCTGTTTACAAATCATAATAAAGCCAACAAACTTTGAAATTCCATCATGGCATTATTTAAAATAACTGAGACATGAAACTGAATATCGAAGTGGATAGCAACACGATAATAAGGGAACTTTTGAAGTATGCAGACAAAAGCTTAAATGTAAACCTTACTCTGTATTATTCCCAATGGCTTATGCTGCCAACAATACCAGCCATTGCCGCCAAAAACCAATGAAACTTGACTCTTAACATTTGTATTGGATGCAATTGCAGCAGCACTGCAAAACATATTTAAGTCAGACATCCTGGTCTTTCGAACTTCACTCTAACCAATATAAATGTAAGACATTGATGGCTTATTATTGGCTATATATGGCTTACCCTGCAAGGCAAAACCTGAGCCATGACCACCCATAACCAATAAAACTTGATTTTAAATATTTGTATTTGATGACATTGCAGTAGAACAGCAGAACAAATCATAGCTGGACACCCTCAACTTTCTAACTTCACTCTCAGTTATATAATATTTATGATATTGCAGTAACACTGCCATCAAATCACATCTACCATGAAAACAACAACATTTGAGAGCATAAAACATAGCAGCCTTCAAAGCAGACTTCCAACAGCTTTCTCCCATACCTCATTTCCTAGTTTGTTCTTAAATCTAGTCCATTCACCACCATCTTCTCTTTGGAATTCTAGAAGAAATTCTTCAGTGTATTCTTGACCCTGAAAATACAAAAAAACATGTTAAAAAACAGTTGCGTTGGTCACAGTAAGTGATAACATATAAGACAACATAGATTCAGATATCAACTCCTGAAATCTTAATTATCATTTATTTTTATTTATTTATTGTTTTGTTGTTGGTTTTAACGCCGTAGCAACACATTTCATAGGTCATATAATGGCAGTCAGTCAACCTACTCATTGTTCCTGGAAAGGCTAAATCTCTGGATTTAACTGTTAACCAACTACTAAGCGCATACTTTCATCAGTGATTATCATTTATTTATAATAACTATAAGCCTATCATAAGTTTATCATATACTTTGTCATCTCAGCAAACTGAAAAAGTTGATGACAAAATCATAATAAATGATACAAGTAAAATAAATGATACAGATCAAGATAAAGAAATGCTCAACACCTGAATAGAATTATTAGCTTAAGGTGGTACCAAACTGGAATGTAATTGAGCTCCATTCTATCTTAGAGAAGAGATAATACCAGTTGGATACCTCCTGTAATGTCCCATACCAATTTAAAACAGTTTTTCTAAATTTCCCTCCATACTGGTACCTTAATTATAGTACATTACATACAAGAGTCTAATGACATTGTTCCCTTCATTAATACTGTTTGCAATAAACACAATGTACCTAAGTATCAACACTTCACATCTGTGGGTCTAATAAAAATTTACAGTGTTTATATCTAATGTTTTATGGCACACAACTTGCTACCTGGCATATTAATGGTACAAGAAAACATCTTTTATTGTAAATATTCACATGTGACACTCATTGCTGCATTCTACCCAAGAAGTGGAAACTAGCTTCAGTAAATGTACACCTACATCATATAATCTCATTTAACTGACAACTTGTTCAACATAAATAATGTAAAAGGTTCTGTAAGTAGGGTGTGTCTGATTGCTAGAAGCATACAGGATTGGCATTGCATGAATATTTTTACATACTTAGACCATTCTAAATAGAGATCATAAAACATTAGTTTACACATAATTAACATCATTTCCAGGAAAAGATACTTTTTTCATTCTAAGCAAGGCCAAAGCCAAAAGGTTGGCCACACAATAATGGGTATAGAAATTAAACCGTCATTTTTGAATAATATTTTCTACAAGTTTTACATATATTTTAAAATAACTCCAGCGGGGTTGTTTGGTCTTTTTAGGACTTCCATGGAAAGAACTATTTGATAAAGTGTTTTCTACTTTTTGTCTGACTCTCAAAGACCAAGTGTAAGTTTATGATGGCATTTGAAGTGATCTAACAAGTTATTTATACAAATAATTGCTGATTCTATACTTTAAGCCAAAAGAAATGAATAGATGCAGACAAATATTTGTTTTGTATGATAAAAAGCCTCTAAATGATATTGATTAGTATATCTATGTCTCCAGGAGGCTTGACAAGATACAATTCAAGCATCTAAACAATACAGATGAAAGCAAACTATCCTGTTTCAACCAGCTATTCACAAGTAAGTTTTTTTGCTGATTTCTGCTCTAAATGAATGTTTTATTTACAAATATGAGTGCATTGTGCTTGAAGTCCAGCATTTATTGTTACTAATGGAATGCTTTTACTTCCATCACAAATTAAACAGACGGAGACAAAATGAATCTATAGACAATCTGTCACACAAGAAAATTCTGGGTAATAAAGTGAAAGGCTGAAAGCTAATACAGGCTTTGTAATGGTGGACAGATAATTGAAAAGGAAAAAAATCTGGTAAAAGATGTCAAATCCAATTATTGAGTTGTAAATAGCAAGATCATAGGCAGTAATCTTGTGACAATATCACAAAGGCGGATCCATCTTTGTGTTCTATAAATAGATTGTTTTGTTCTAGAACATGGCTATAAAAGAAATCTGATTTTGTCAGTAGATGAAATGAAGCAATTTTTGCTGAGGTTTCAGAAATATCATATCAACAATATTACTTTGATGGAATATGTCTAAGATACAAACAAAACTGATCAATAATCTTATATCATTTAACTATTGTATAACCAAAAGGTTTATGAACCAAACTAGACAGAACTGTTAGTGTATACAGAGGAGACAAAGTCTTTAGAGTAACCTTTCAAAATATCTGCATTGGTTCAGATCAGAGCTTACAAACTTGTACAGCTATTATCTAAACAAATGTTCATGTTTGAAGTAACCCTTCAATTTTTCTCAAACTCATCTCAGAACTCCTTCATCTTCATTTATACTGGGTTTAACACTGTGTCAACCCAATTTTTAGGTTATTCTATGCCGTCCAGGGCACCTCACCAAGCTTTTCTGGACCCTTGTTGATAACTCGTACTCATAAACCATTCCACAAGGCTGGAAACTTTTATATAGCTTTTTTATGAAGGGAAATTGAAATAATTGTCAAATTTCAATGGCAGGGTATATAACCTCCTCGGTTGGATTTGAACCCGTACCCCCTTCAGGACTCTAAGTTTTGATCCAGGTGCGCTACCAACTGTACTACTGATCCGGGTTCCCTACATCTTTAAGAATATAAGGATTGAGTATAACAGACCTCAAGCAATAACAAGTAGGTGGTCCAGGACATAATTCGAAACTGATGAAAAGTTGTCCTTCTAACTTAAAGGCATAAATATCATATATCAAATATAACTTTCTATTGTTTTAATCTTTCTAATTCATGTAAATTTCTGTTGGATATATTACTCTTAACATGTTGTTTCATCAACAAATCCAATTTGCATTTATCTAAGACATTCTGTTAAAATAAAATAAAAGGTAGCCATGGAAACCAATATCAGTTTACTAAAATCTATAATTCATTATCTTTAATCAGTCTAGCTTTCCATCAACTAAGACATAAGAGAAGTGATTTCAAACCATAGATAAAAGAAATGTGTGGACAAGAAACACCTTATGACATCATTGACATTGCCTTGGGGAATTCCCAGATTACAAATGGTGGGAACAAAAAACAAGGGAGATAATTATAATCACTGATTTAACATTAATTAATCAACAGACCACAACAGAAAGTGATGATAAGTTCCAAGTATGGAAACAAAAGGCATAAATAAGTCTAGACAAGAACTTTACTGATGAATAGCTTTTTGAAGAAAACAATTTAAGAATCTTTTGAAGAAACATTTTTTGACTAACAGGAACTCTTCAAAAAGACGGGAACGAAAATAGGAAAGACAAATATGGAAACTTAAGGATTAATTAAATAACTCAAAGTGTCCTAGAACTTGTTTAGAGATAGCATTATCTAGGAAACAAATATAGGAAGCTTGTAATCAAGAAACTGGTGAGTAATATCATAGAGCTTTATGCAATACTGGTCTAACTTCATAACATTTCCTAAATAGATGGACCAATCATGCGCTGGGAGTTCTTAACGTACAGCATGGTTATCTTAGCAATTATTAGGTCCAAGAAGACTCGGAGATATGACTAACTAATAAATTGTTCAAGAGAAGTACAAACATACAATATTAGGAAACAAGGAACCGGTATCTTTAGAACAAAGTACAAACAATACAGGCAGTATAACGGGAACCGATAATTTAGATTCTTATAAGGACAGATTGATAATGATGTGACAGTACTAGCAATTAGTCCCTGGGTACTAATATTCAATATATGAATATTAAATTGATACATTATTCTTAATTTAATTGTCATGGTTATATTGGATAACAGAAACAACAATGAATAATAATTATAATTCATTAGAAGGTTATTATATCAGGTCTTTATTAGAGATTGTATCTTATCAGTGGTAGCATCAGTTAGAGGCTGACTGTCAGTCACTGAGCAAAGTTTGAAAGTGAAACAATAAGCCAGGAAAAATGAGCTTACTTTAAAATTGAAAAAATAAGCCCTGAAGGCAAAATGAGCTAACTTAAAATTGAAACAATGAACCAAGAAAATGAAGTCATAATTGTAAGAATAACAAAAGAAAGCACACATTATTTTACAATAAAAATATGGTTTCCAACAATTTATGTTTTTTGCATAGAAAGAATAAAACTAAATTACATTTGCCTATGTTTTATAATTGAATAGACTATAGACTCTCATATGAATACATATTTTAAATAACTCATACCATAAAAAATTCATGATTCATTTCAATTTCATAAAAAGTCGTGCCTTTATTTTATTCCACAACGAAACATATCAGCATGTGATTTCCATCTCTTTATACTTATATTACCTTCAGCAATAAAAGAAAGTGTAGCTTGGAATCTTTTAATATCTAAATGTCTGTAATAGTTTTGGCAGAAATAAAGATTCAATTAAAAACTTATCAGAAACTTGCAGATTTTCTCAGAATTTTGGAAATCGTGCAAAATACAAAAATCATTAAGATAATTGCAAAATTGCATCTTAATTCTAAAAATCTAAACAAAAAAAGATTTTGTCTTGTTTCCCAGTGAGCACCCCAGCAAGCATAATGCAACAAGAACAGCGACTTACAAGAAATGCATCAAAATCTCTGTCAGTTAATAATGTTATCTTCAAGAGAAAAAACAATGGATTGGCGCCAAAATAACAACAGTTATCATTGTCGTACACTCTATATTCTGGTGAACAAAACCCCTCAGAACAGAAGAAAGTAACTATTATATAAACAATTATGTTTTTGTTGTTATGTAGTATGTTGTATGATATTTAGTACAATATAAAGAGGACGTATGCAGAGGGAGTGGAGTTATGCGTGCAACCCTCACAATAATCTTTAAAAATAAATTCAAAACCATTGATTCAAAGATGTGGGGTCCCTAAAGCTGCCTGATGGGTAAAAAAATCAATTGATAAACACGAGAATACAACAGTAAACAACTAGAAGGGGCAGGGTTGGACATTAATTTGTTAAGTAAGTTGCCCAATTGGACAAGCAGCTATATAAAATACTTGCCAGAACCTAATGTTTACAACTAAGCAGTAACGGGCAAACTTGACAACCCCTAATTAATGTCAAGCCCTGAGGAGGAGTATTTAGAAAATTTACAATATACATTACATATAATGACATTGAAAATGATATTAGAGCTATATCAATATAATAAGCACTAATGGAAACCCCAAAAAACAATCCTGGCAGAATATCACCTATAGACATATGTGATAGATACACCCTTGAGTTAGAAGTATTTATTGTGTCACAGTAAGTTATGTAGGAAAATATTTCCCTCTGTCCTAAATTACTTGTACCTTAGAGAAAGGAATCTATCAAAGACAGAACATATTACCTCACTTAGATAAACAATGTAACAAAACAATGGTATTGTAATACATTAACATCATTGTTACATGATTTATTAACACATATGTCCTTGTAGTTAGATTTCCAAAGGTCACATCGAGGTCACACCAAGGTCGTAAAAGGTGGAAAAGGTCATGGAATGATGTAAATAACTTCCTGGATTTATGTAATTATTATGTATAAATTATCAAAGAATTACCTCAAGTATGACTATTCATGGGGTAAAACTTTCATATTCTAGATTCTAGAAAATATTTACTATATAAGATCATATCAATCTGATTATTCAATTCAGACGTTGTACCTTTTAAAACTGAGGAAAGGATTGACTTTACAAAAAAGATTTTTCTCCACTAGTAACATCCATTGACAAAAGAGGACAGAGGACCTAAGATAACAATACAGTTCAACAAAATATAAACTATTATAAGTTATAACCCCTGTGGTATTACAAGAGTTACTGCCCTTGTATCCATGTACACCAAGTCCCTGATGATCAAGTTATAACCCCCCCCAAAAAAAAAAGATCATAATTATCACCTTTTTCATAGCCATATTTATCAAATTTATAGTAAATGAATAAAAAGATGTATGAGTAATTTATATGTAACAAGTCTGAAGCAAAATCGAGGATTTCTTGTAAATACATAATTAAGCCAATTTTAACAAGTAATATGATAATTAATTAGATTTATAACCCATCATAAAGACGCTATAGTAATAAGTGAATATTAATATGAATATTTTCTCGGGGAAAGTTTATCTTTTCATAGCTGTTAAAGAGTATAAAAAAGCTCTTCAATAATGAAAGCAAAACTTGCTTATTTCACAATTTACGTAAATTGGTAAATATATTTGCTCTGTCTTTTATAAGTTGCATGTAACAATTTAGTAAGCATTAATTGTTTTATAAGCTCTGAAGAGTTATCCATCAAAGACAAAATAAGTTATGTCCCCTAATAAGCATAATTTTTTTTCTAAGCTATAAAGAGTTATCCATCAAAGACAACAAGAGTTATGTCCCCTAATCTTGTAATATTCATCAAAATAACAAAAATAGTCATGATTAAACATGTAATGCATGACTTTACTTATCTCACATTTTTCAGTAATATTTGCCCTCAGTTAATGCCCTTCTGTGTAAGAGTTATCCCCCCTAATCTCACAGTGTTGATCAACAAAGACAAAATGTGCAATTATAATGTCTTTAACCCTTTTTTTTTTTTAGCTGACTGCCTCAGTGGTATTATTCTGTCATTTTTATTGCAGATTTCTAATCACTTTAGAATGTGTTTCATGCATTTTGTAAGCATATTCTTGTTAATAGTTTCTTTTTATTAAATACAAAATCAAAAGTTGCTAATTAAGCTATAAGCCAAATTACTATAGAAAGACATTTTCTAACACTTAGTTACAGCCATAATACAAAGACGCATACTAGTCCCTTTTCTTTTAAAGTGTGATGTTAAAAATATTAATTCAAAGCTAACATTTTATCTGGGCATATTAAGTCATTCCATTGCCCCTTACAACCAATATTTGGGTTTAGGCAACTTGTTACTTCTAGTAAACATTTGGTTTGGGCAAGTAAAACATATAGCTGGTTATGCAACTGATCAATCTTGCTTAAAAATCAATGTCAAGCCCATAAATATGAACATTTTATCAAACCTTCAAAGAATGTATTACTGAAAATAAACCTTTGCACAATTATGACAGGATTCAATTTGCAGCAGTGAAAATAATGAAACATTGTATTTTCATCATATTTATATTTTCATTACAAATACCAAACATTTTTACATAAATAAAGAGTGAACACAAGATTATATCCCATCTATGTCATTCAAAGAAAATTCTCCAACAATTCTTCTAAAACAATCAGTATTTGTTGTCATGCATAGATTCATAGATTCAGACTTGTCAAGTATCTATACAAATATAAACTTCAAACAAGTCTATATCAATATAAAGACAATATTCCACCTGGCATCTTGAATGATTGCAACTTCAAAGTTTACATCTATATTAAAACCTAGAAATTCTTTACTATTTTCAAAACAATACAGACAACTATGATTACATGTTAAAACATTTCAATACTTGACTTGACTTGACTAGTTCCATATCATTCTTGGACTACAGAGGAACCTTTATTCACAACCATATCTAAACAACAGTAACTTGACTGGTTCTCAATAACAGCAACCTCTCAAAAATATCACTACTCAAAAACAGCCCCTTTGCTGACTGACTGACTGACTGACTGACTGACTGACTGCAGGCCAGCATCTCATTTAAACAGCCACCTCAAGTTAACTCTTATCCTTATCCAATGCAATTCACCTACAACAGCCAT
The DNA here is from genome assembly GCA_025267735.1 of Mactra quadrangularis. Lineage (NCBI taxonomy): Eukaryota > Metazoa > Mollusca > Bivalvia > Venerida > Mactridae > Mactra > Mactra quadrangularis. The sequence goes on along the minus strand of CM046311.1, from coordinate 21,976,049 downwards.
ATCTCTATATCAATCAGCTAAGCTAACAGTAGTCAAGTAAAAGGCTGTTGTACAGAGGTTTGACACTTAGAGTGTCCTGAGTTTCTGAGGACCCCAAACACTTAGCTAGGTGTTCCTTCTTGATCCTAAAAATGCTCTTTTCTCACATAATTTTAAGATCCCATGAATTGTTTATCAAAGTTTGTGACTTAAATCTGTATCTTAATTTTTTGTCTATTATTGGAAGAATCCCTAATGTTAAAGAGGAAACTCTGGATAAATGACTAGGGATTCCATCTGGATCCCTAGTAAAAACAGTAAATGTCGAACCCTTAGGTTTCACTGTATTATGTTCTATAATTCATCAAAGAACTGTACTTATGTGGTACCATTCATCACAGAACACAGTTGTTATGGTACCATTGTCTCAGACAAAGTCATGGTATGTTATTTTTCTTGGCACACAATATTTGTACTAGTATATATACATCTACATACATGAATCAATGTATCATTATGATTCATAATCCAGGTCATATTTTGTTTTGCTTCGTTTCTTTCTGGAGACTCCAGTTTTGTTTGAAACATCAATAAGAAATAAAGAAAAAATTGTTTCTTGAGTATTTCTTGCATAACAGAAACTTCATTTTCCTAAGGAAGTTTGGCCAGTTTGGCCACCAAGTTTAACATTCGGTTTATTAAGTTTCTAGCAGCAACAGTTAGTGTAAATTCCAAAAATGTAAAAGTCTTGACTTTTTACATGTAATTAATATTTTGTTGGTTCAAATTCATTTTAGACAATTTTGATCATATACAAGAACATGAAAAATATGAGTGAATAAACAAATATGTGTGTACTTCTTATATATAAAACTTTAGCAACAAATTAATATGACCGAAACTTTTGATTTTATTCCAATTTACTTAAATTTTCACACACATGGTAGCAAATGTTTGCTTGAAGCCGAAATTTAATGAAATTGCCACTCAAAGTACTTCAAAATCACAGAAAAGTTTTGTTTTCTGAAGTACTGACAAAAAAACTTAGTTATCAATGAAATGTACACTGACAACAAATTACAGTAGATCTTAGCCTTAACCTGTAAAGTGTTGAAAAGTGTTAAGATACGCTATTCAACATGCCACAGTGCCATGTAATGAATTATTCACTCATATTTTTCAGACATTTTACCGTTTGTAAGAATTATAACAATGTTTGTTGATTATGTTGATCTAACATTGCATGCTAAGTGAAGCGATTGTCGGTGATTTATTTTGTGCATGGAATACTGGTCTGCAAAATATATCAATTTGTGGTTGGTTTACTCAGATCAATTAATCATACGTCCAAAACTTCCCAGGATGCCATTTCCTCTAACGCCAGTATTTTAAGTACCTCGTAAATGAACATCTACAAACTTTGAGGCTACTGTGATAGGACACAATGAAACTTCAAAATGCTGCATAAATGGACTACAAATAGACTCTATATAAAGAATTCAAATATTTTGGTTTTTCTTCTGCAGAACGAACAAACTTTCATCGTCGCAATGAAAATATGTGGACAAAGAACAAAAGAATTTTATCCATACTTCATGCTTTCCAGCAATTATAATGTGTAACAAAATCTGTTTGTATTGCCTGTGCATGGATGGAAAAACCTACCAATTTGAGTTCTGAATTACCAGGTATATCTATTAATATGCATAAAATTTTGAATTACTTTAGCAGCAGGCTATCAATATGTACAAAATGAAAATTTTGTTATATGGCATGAATGGTAAATTTGTTTTAAAATCTGGGTGGTGTGGAATGATGGCTGAAAAACATGGAGTTTTGATAGATGTATCTAACATGATGACAGAATTACTGAGCAACATGTAAACAAACTTAATGGAGCATGCTGTATATTCCCTCTGAAGTTAAAGATTTTTTATGATGCACAACGATTTAAATAAATAAACAAATAAATGTGTTTGTGGACAACCTAGGCTTATCTGATGGAATGTAAAATGCAGATATTGTGAAAATATGTTTGGTGTGGTCATATGATCACGTTCCATATGCATTCCGAAGAATTTTTTTTCACAAATTGAATTAAAATAATAAATTTAGTTTTCTAACCCAAAATTTTATAACACACTGAAAATGCTTAGCAAAAGTCCTACAAGCAGTTTGGCAGCGACTGTATAAGTTTTAATGGAAATTTGTTTCCATACCTCAAGAAGAAATTCTTTCCGACAGTCCTCCCAACTATTTTGCAGCCACTGTGTCAGTTTTGTTGAAAGTATGTTTTATGTTTATCTTGATTTTCAGTACTTTGATTGTTTCACACAAGTGCAATAAAAGACATTCATGTAAACATATGGTTACAATTGTATTTTCTATACAAATCATAATTAGTCCTTTCCTGTCAATCATTACCAACATTGACTGATATTTTGATACAATTAACTAAGAAAATCTTGGTCTAGAATTCTATAAATCAGTCAAATATCTTTGTTTTACCATAGGCATTATTTTATGATGGCATTAATAAGCATCTAGAATCCATGGGTGAAATATCGAACTACAAAGTTGTTCATTACAATAATAACACAAATCCACAACATTAGCATTTGCATAAAGTTCAGATTTTGCAGTTTTTTGTACTTTTTACATCAAATCTTATCGAAATTACTTTGTTGCATTTTATTTGGCATGATATAACTTTTCTGTGTTGATGAGCCATAAAACCCAAAGAAACTAACAAACAAGGCAGATGTAAAAATGTTTTGTGTTATGGAAATACTCACAAATCATTTCAAATTTAGCTAAGAGTTACATGCCTGTGCGTATTACTTATAGTAAATGGAAAAGTTTGAAGAAATTAATTCTACGATAAATAAAACAAAATATTTGTGGATTTCAAAAAATGTGTTTTTCTTAGGCATACACCCATACACTAAAATAATGCATAAAGAATTTCATTCAAGCAAATTAGCATGAAAATTCATAAATAAACATTTCATCACAACTTAGAAATAAACATCACACATGTCTATCTAAGAATCAACAGACAAAAACCCTCTGCAACAAATCATTGGTAGATTATCATCTAAAACAACTATAAATCCATGGTAACTTGAAACATAGCTTCTAAACTTTCCACAGTAACATGTGATATATATATGTTTATATATCTTATATCTAACTATATCAAAAAACAAACAAATCTCTACGGTGATCAAAAGAATGTTGAATGACAGCCACTGAGTCCATCAGCCCTTCATGTGGTCAGGGTAAAGTAATATCTTGGGTTTAGCGCAAAATGTTAGTAACTCACTCTTTTCTTATATTGAGTTACAACCCTTTGGTGCTAAACCTGCGATATGTTGACTATTTCTTTTCAAGAAAATCCACTTGTAATATGTCCATTATGTTCAAAAACCTTATTGAAGAGAAGTAACACCACATTCATATGAATATAGAAGGATAAAGCAAAAATTAGCTCTACATGTGGTCAGAGTGCAATAACATTACTATTTTTTCCAAGGAAAGTGCTCCTTTTACTAATATGTTCATTATGTACTAGCATATTATTATTGAAGAAAAGGAACACCACTTTCACATGGACATGGCATGATAAAGCCAAAAACTAAATTAATTAGTTTTTAATGTGGTCAGAGTAAAATGATATAAACTATTTTTTTCAAGGAAAAGGGTATTTCCAATAAATGTCCAATCTGAGAAAAGTCAACATCATAAAGAGGACACTTTTCACAATGATATGGAATTAATCATTCAATGAATTAAATTTTCACTTGGCTGAGCAAAAATATGGAGTATGATTTAATAGAAAGCATTAGTATACAATATGATTCTTAAAAATGACAGACAGCTAAGAAAATTTAAGAAAATCATGTTCCTGAAATGGTAAGGAATTAAAGTACATGTATGTACATGTAGAGTAGTTTGTAAAGGGCTTGACATAATAATAAATGAGGAAAATACAGAAAACAGTTTGAAAAGTTTGAAAAGTCAGAGAGTGGTCTGAAATAAATTAGGAAAAAACTGCTGATAGATAATTATAGCCAACTATATGAATAAATGAAAGAATGTGAGTAGAAAGTAAAGATGCGTGGATTAGTTCGGCCAACACTTAATGATTAGAAATAATTTATAAAATCCACGTCAGCTGTATGAGATTTAAGGAATCTGTCATAGCAACCAGATTCCTGCTGTTACCACGGTAACCAAAGAGTGGATGGTAAGAGACCATTCTGTGAATCAAAGAGCGAGGGATCAGAACTAAATGTGATGTTGATTAAAGTATGTAAGTATTTAAGCCAGATTTTCAACATCTTCTGTGAAATTATGTTGGCCCCTTAGCTTTTAAATCATTTTAAATTAGCATTTTTGCCTGCGGAGTAAAATATGTACCATTGAGTTGTAACTCATTTTAAATTAATATTAAATTGATATTTCATACTGAGTGACAAAAAGTGAATTGTTTTACACTTAAATTTATTGTAATAACATAATAAATGAATAGCTTATATTTGAACAAAAATGAAATTGACTCATTTAAGGTGACTTTATGCATGATTGTTGTAAATACATCAATGATGAAGATTGGGAAATGCAACATTTTTTGTTAATTATATGTTAAGTATTCATAATTGAAACTATTAACACATACACATATGTAGATGTCTTTTTGATTAAAAATAAATTAGCAAAAAACAAAGGAATGTTAACTTAGAAGAATTCTCAAAGACAGGGCAAATCAAAGACTGGCATAGGGATTCTTAAGTGAGTCAAACTTGCAGTTAGCGCTACAAATTTATGAGTGGCTAAAATTTCTCAGTCTAGGTTATTTTCAAGCATAAATAAAAATATGAAAACTACCATCTGGACTGGAATGTTCATTACAGATAAACTAGACTGATATTGCAAACTATGTGTTTAACGCCAAACAGCCATATGTCACCCATAAGTTTCAGAAGTTAGTATAGTTTAGCATCTAGTCCTCAAAAATTATTTTTTGCAAAAGTACTTTGGTTGATATACATACAGATCAAACAAGTTAATTTATTACAGAATAATGCCAGAAATTGTTTAAAGTCTGAGAAATGTTCATGATGAAACCACCTTCGATGAGGAAAAAAACAGTATGAGAAAAATAATACTCAGGAAAAAAACATGTGTCCCTGGATAATAATGAATCCAGTCAAGTGCATTGAGTACATGAGTGTCTGTGAGTACAGTGCCAGAAAAACTTGAAAATCTGATAAAAAACAAAAAATAATTACTACAAAAATGTCCTAGTACATAAAATTATCATAGATTTCCCATTCATGTGAAAATAAAAAAAATCTCGGAAAAGCATTCTGCCATAGTTGTTATCTACAAAGTACAGTAGATGTCCGTAATCATGTATTTTTATTGAACAAATCACTGTAAATTATAGTTAATTATAACTAATAACTTCTCCCCGAAACTAATAACTTATCCCTCCTATCAATCTTTGAGATTTAATTGGATAATATATGATCCCCATAGAGTAATCTACTACATGAAATAAACACTAATTGGGGCTAGTTTATATGATATACCGGAAGGAAATTCTGGCAAAAATGACGGATATCTTTATGTTTCAAGCAATAAGTTTCATAGTACCGATATTTCGGTCTCAAGCAATAAGTTTCGTAGTAGTATGATGATTAATCTGAATGCCATGGATACTAGAGAGAAAAATTATAACAGAAATACCCTAATACTAAGAAATATTAGACTCCAGTGAGTCCATATGTACATTTTTGCATTTATTACCCAAGTAATAAAAGAAGCACCAATTTCAACTTGATTTAATAAGTTTTGAGTTATGCTTAACTGTTTTGCCTCTATAAATAAATTTATTATTATTATTATTATTATTATTATTACATGTATAGTAAGCTGTTTCATGTAATATGTGTATGTCAAACGTATGGAAGCATTTTTTTATGAAACAAAAGTCAATAGAGCAGTAACATTTATTATAATAAATGTTTTTTATTAGATTATCAACATGTAAAAAGGATGATTTAGTATTTTTTATGCAAGTGTGAGCACTCAGCAGTTAAACCAAAACATATCAATGAAAACTTGATGTTTTGTATGTGTCAATGTGTAAGAGACTTACAAGTTAAGACTACATAGCCTTATATCAATATATAGATGAAAGACAGCAGTCAAATTGTTGACTTATTGAACAGTATCTTCTCCTACTCTCTGATGGCTTCAAATAACCACATATTTATGTAAAAAAAGCTGAAAACACAGGGCTCTAAAATAATGGTCATCTGATAGCATATAATTGTGTTTCAGCAATTTGTAACTTCTATTAAACATTTTGTATTGGCCAGTGAAATATGCAGCAGGTTATCCGAGTAACCTACTTAAATAATTAATGTTGAGTCCTGAAACACAAAAAAACAAAACCATTCAAATTTATTAAAATATGAGATTTTGTTACATTACCTGTCCATTACCAAATCTTCCTTGTATCTCCACCATGGTTATAACAGTTAGTCTACTTAGATCTATTTGTAAATATTCATACGTTTTCTTGGTGATTGTTGGCTTTGGACACCATGCCCCACCATTTGTTTCTGTACGTATTCTGAAAATAAAAACAATAAAGCTTTGAAAATACTGGAAACCAACTTTCAAAATACTGAAACGGACTGATTTCATACAAATACATAGAAAAAACTTATCCCGAATATACTGAAATCAGTATTAATAGTGAAAACTTTCACACATGCATTTTTGCACTGTGTCAAGATATATCATTGTCTCAGCTTCACTGCTTTTATCTTGTAGACTACAATTCAAAATTTGCCTTCCCTTGGCCAAAAATTCTCTACATGGGTGGATACATCCAAGACACTAGGTCATTATTATATTTTGAATCAAAGCTGCATGACAGCTTGTACCAAATCTGAGCTTTGGTATATAACTTTGGGGGAGATAGAAACATTCTAAGGTTTTATTAGATTCAAGAAAGCAATGTTATTTAAGTTAGATCTTTGCTTGGCTAAAACAGTAAGTAAGACATGAAATGCTACAAACAGTTACAAAGGTGAAACTCTAAAATAAGGTCAACATTACAGTCACTAGATTCTTTTTACCAGACTGAGTATTCACTTCAATGTCAACTAGATATAAAATTCTTATTACTAGACAACTTAATGTCTAAAATTCAAGGATTCTCTTAACAGACAAAACCTAATCAAGTCAACAAAATGAAAACACAATCAAGGACTAACAGTGAACCACCAATCATTTAGTTTAGAACAGCACATTAGAAAATCCTCCCATTACATTAGATTAAATGTCATTTTGATGAATACAGTGAAAGTTTTATCAGTTCCAAAGTAAATAAAATACCATTTAATGAAATGTTTTTTATCTAAGAAACTTTTCTATATCATTTACCAAGAAACAATTAAAGTCAAGCTGTGGAATTAATATAACACAATTACATAAAGCAGTAGCCAAGTAAGTATTTAGTTCAACAATGGTTCCTGTGTTGTCTCATGTTCAAACTACTGATAACAACAATTAAAGTCAAGCAGGGAACCAGGAAATAAAATAAAAGCTCAATGGATATATTTTGAAACAATGGTTTCCGTATTACAAAATGGTAACTGAAACTCTACTGATAACTCGGGTATAGACAAATCAAACTCAAGCAGGGAAACATTTTATTCCAAGGAAAGTGAATCTAAACACTATACAGAGCCAACCAAAGTTTGGAGACATTTTTACCTAATAGGCCTATTGAACAACTTGTATCAAAAGTTTTCTTTGAAATGCTTTTTAATTGTGCTATTTTCTTTTGTCATGGTTATACTTATAGTTGAGACAACAAAAAAGTAGTTTAAAAACTAAGTTATGGAAAATAATTATATTGATTACGTTTTTAGAGACTTTGGAAATATGTCAGATGCTGAATCTAATATCAATGGAAGGCATTCATGAAATTAGTTTTCATTCTATCATAAACCTTACTAATAAATGTATTATGGTTTTACAGTAACAATCATTGAAAGTGAAGAATTTTAGTAATTTTCCATTGTTTCCTAACTTTAGACGTGCACTGTAGTTCTGATATTACACCAGGTTAGCCAAATCTCTGAAATGGCCAATCAGAACCAAGCAGTGAGTACAGTTCAACAATAGTTCCAATATCATGCCATGGCAACCAAAACTCTGATAACAACAATTAAAGTCAGAGTTAGAAATCTGATAAAACAAACTAACCAATCAAAATTGCTCAACAAATGGTATACTTAAATTTCATATTATTGTACTTGGTAACTGATCTGTTGATAAAAAACAACTTAAACCAAGTATAAAACAGTTTAAAACAATAAATAATAAATGAGGTTCAACAATGGTTAGATAATTCATGTTGCGCAAAAAGGACTGAAATGAAAACTGCAGATGCAGAAACAATCATATTGAAACCTGAAGTCACAGTATGAATACTAACCAATGAAGATGGTTCAACCATTGTTTTCTCCTGTTAGGATCAATGGTAGACATGCAGAGTATCAATATAAGGCACAAGTAGACAAACTGATGGATATGCTTCAACAAAGGTTTTTTCTTTAACAAGTGTTGCAAAATAATTTAATTAGAGTTGTATTTATTTTTTATACTGATTTAATACCATGTCAACACAATTTTTTTAGGTAATTTTATGGTGTCCAGTGCACCTAACCTAGCTTTCCTGTTGTCTACAACCAGTACTCACCTACCCCTTCACAAGGCTAGAAACTTTTCCATATACCTTATTAATTGAGGAAAATTGACATTTTAGTCAAATTTTCATGGAAGGGTATACTCTCCCCGGGTGCAATTCAATCCCATACTACCTTCGGGACACAAGATTGGATATCCAAGCCCGCAACCAACTGCGCTACTGACCTGGGTTCAATTAGAGTTGTAAAACAGAGTTTAAAGATGGTTCTATTTTAACTAGAAATATATTATATAATGCTAAGGTTACAAACATCTCTCAAGAACATGTTAATGTCAAGTTCTAATCAAAACAAATCAGTTTGCATCTCAGGGATTACCACACACATTTAAAGAATTCAAAAATCCCTATCAATTTACATAATAAAATAAACAAATCCAATAAAATGAAGAAATATACTTTTCCCAGAATGCCTAGAAAACAAGATGGCCGCCAATAGAAGTTTAGAAGATATCACATCAGATGTAAGAACTCCTGGCACCATCACTGATATAAAATTTCAACTTTTAGTGTAGTTTATAATTGAATTACAAGAGACATAAACTTAGTGCAGTGAATTATGTCTTCTCAGACAGGGTAAAACAATATGTCTAAAATAATCTACTTTATATAAGCTCATGAATAATTCTTAAAATATTTGGATAAGAAGACATAAGATAGATTCAAACTATTTTAAAATTCTAAGACATTAAAGATTGTAGTGGTGGGTACAACAAAGACAATAAAATAGTTTCAAGCTATTTTAGATATTTTAGACATTTAAGACTGTAGTAGGTGCAAAAAAGACAAAGACAAAAAGCAAAGCAACTTTATTTTGGCCAGTTGAACATAAATTTTGGAATTTCAGACAGAGCACTATGGTTTTTGCAAAATCATGTAATTTTTGACAATTTTTAAGTCTTTAAAATACATGTACTTAATTTGAAAAAAATAAATATATTTAAACCATCCTGCTATTAAGACCATCGATTTTGATGGTCCTAAAAGAGGAACGTAGCTGTTTTCTCTTCTTCTTAGTTAAGAAACTTTACTTAGAAGACTGTTCCATCTCAGAGTGCATTAGATTTAAGTGGATTTATGCAATTGCACAGTTCTACAAAGAGGGCAAAACTATTGTCTTTGCTTGTCTGATGTTTTAACACTTTTTAACAGCTATAGTCACTAGTGCTTAGCATTTTTAACAACCAACCCCTATGATCACAAAATAAAATCTTAAACTTCAACAAACATCATAATTTAATAGCTCTGACATAATAAATATAGAAATGCTGTTTATGAGCTATCAGTGAATATTGAAGCCAAGATGATTCAGCAAGATGAACATGATATGCTCGTTGTTTTTACCAAGATTTCTTGCAGGAACTGTGAATCTTATTTCATTATCTGCATAGTAAAAGCAACAGTCTCAAAAAAAAACATAATGCATTTCAAGGAAACCCCATGAAAAATAGATCATTAAGTGATATTACAGTATAAAACCAACAAGATATTCCCAGAATTCAAAGAAAACAAAATGGCTGCCCCAAAAAAACTGAGACAAGCATTTCCCATAATTCCAAGAAAACAAGATGGCTGCCAAATGTAATCTGCTACAGTAGATAGTTAAATATACCAAATATTGATCCCACTGGGTTCAGGAGAAGTAATGTAATGATGTGAACAATAAAAATCTGATTGTATATACAATAGTAGAAAGTGTTTCACAGCTGATTATCAAATAAATGTAAATGGCTTCACTCTATGGAATGTGGCAGCCAATAAACTACATGTCTCTGGTAACGTTACCCAATTAAATACATGAGAAAGAAAACCCTTTTCTTATCTTTACTGTTATTTTGTTTTTCATACATTGTATGTGTGCTTACATTGAGCCTGGGATTTGAAAATAAACTTCTCAATGTATAGGACTTTGAATGCCCTATTAAGATAATGCAAAAAAAGTAATTTGCAGTAACTTATGATAGACTTCTCCTGACATGTTTATGGGACATCTTCCAGAATAAAGTCACATTGCAAGACTTCTTGCAAGTTTGCAACATCCTTTGAATTCTGAATATCGAACTTATCCAAAACATACTGAATCTCAACTGAAGTCATAATGCATTGTCAACATTATGCAAATGTTACACAAAATTTAATGTATTATGGGAATTTTGTCCTGATGTCAATTAAATAAAAAAATTCTCAGTAAATTCATTCTAAGGACTCTTTTCTACCATAAATTGGCATTATTGGCAAGAAACATAGTTTCTCTAAATTCGTAAAGCCATTTACAGCTTTAGAATGCTCTCACTTTAGTGCAACTTTGAATTCACCCCTAAATGCGCATGTTTTTGCTGGAACTCATATACAATACCAACACCAAAACTAAAATGTCTATTAGTTAGTCAAAAGAACTCAATCAAAACAAACCAAAACAAAATATGTTAAACTTGACATAACAGACAGTTTTAAAGTTGATTTAGTTTGAAAAGTATCAAGCAGTGCTGGATTTATAGATTCAAAGGTGATAAATAGTGAGTGCCATATTTGGAGAATTCTAAGAAAATATAGAATCTTTCCCTGGGCAGACAGATATCAGCTCATAGATGCATCAATAATGAACTTAAAAACTCATTATACACTTCTTAAAAGGCTGCAAGTTTAATAATGCATATCTGGAGGCAAAACCAACATTTAAAACTAAAATAGGAAAAGTAGAAAATAATTTAGAGGTGTCAGGCCTTTAGGCGTCAGAATTATAAAATGTAACATTGGATGTACCTTTTTATAGAAATTGTGTACTTATATAAATTGATTGTTCCCAATAAATCAAGGTAAAATATGTCAAGAATTGACTGAAAAGAAAAGGTTGCAAAATGTTGTTCTAAAATGTTTCATATGTTATGTAATTGTTTGCCAGTTTGATTAAAAATTGTCAATACACTGTGTAACAGAAAGACACATCTGATTCAGTTAAACTAAGTAATTTTAAATAAACAAATTAAGCCATCTCAATTTTCTAGTATGAAACAAACGTATGTTCACAGGCATTGTCACCCTAACTGCACCAAAAATCTATAAAAAAAAACACAAAAACATTGATAAAGCAACTCAAAATTAATTCAAGAATTTCAAAACTTTAAACCCGATCATATTTTTGCAAATGCAGACCCAGACACCCAATGGCAACTAAGTCACTCAAAAACTACATGATCAGAGACACTTTGCCTCCCTACATCTTGTTATAACATCTGTCACAGTTTATGGGGAATTTTCGAAATTATTATTGAATCAGTAAAACTTGTGGTCCTAAAATTCAAATCAAATTCTAAGCCAAGTCTAAATAGATAATTAGTAAACAGGCATACAAGACAGCAGCTGGTGGTAAAAACATGTGATGATTTATTTACAACATAAAATGTTCATTTTTTTATGTTATGCTATAACTTATGCAAAAAATTGGCATGACACATCAGATGCATTGTATGCTCATCTTTGAGTCAATTAACTCATGGTGACATATGCAGGACAGCAGTTTGTAGATGTAATTAAACATTGCATAGAGAGTAATAAAATTATTGAGCAAATTTTAACATTGAAAGATTTATTTATTTTGTTGGGTTTAACGCGGTAACAACACATTGTATAGGTCATATAATGGCGTCCAGCGCACCTAACTTAGCTTTCCTAAACCCTTGTCTATAACCAGCACTCACCTACCCTGCTGAAATATTAAAAGGAGAATAGTCATAGAAATAATTTCATGACCAAGCTCCATGAAAGTATGCCCCGCCCAGGAATCGAACCAACAAATCCTCAATCAGTATACTTGTGTGCTACCAACTGAGCTAGCCGAGTGTCATAAGAGAATTTGACTAGTGCAATTTTAAAATTAAGCTATAGAACATCTGTATGCCATCCAAACTAAAATAAAAAGAAGTCACAAGGTCCAAGCAACCATTTCCCTGCCATCTGATATAATGATTTGCTTTTCTCAGGGTTAAACCTTGCAGTCAAAAGGAGCAATAAGAGTACAAATCAATTGCATCAACCAATTAAGAAGCCCACCCTCCTTTCAAAAGAACTTCTAGACCTCACAAAATCAATATTTCTCAGTAACAGTTTACTTTCCTGATGTCTAGAGCCAAGTTTTCCCAATAAACAAAAACATTTCACCATTTTCACCAACCACCTTTTTCCAATTATCTTTACAATCAAAATAAACAGACAGTAAAAGCGTGAAACATTTGAAGGAATAAAAAATGAAACAAAGTAACCAATTATATTTTATATCTCAATATATAAACATTCTCTGAAATACTGGGATGTTTCTGAATGATTAGTACAAACAATATCATAATCTCATAGGATAGATACCAAAATATCAGGAAAATGGCGTCTGCCGAGCGTCTGCTTGGAGCCACTGTGGCGATTTTGTCTAAACCTGGTCAGGCATGTCTGTCAGTAGGGTAAGTGTGGAAATCATCAAAAACTTGTAAATATTTCTCATATTATGGATCATTTAGTGTTAATAGACATCTATCTTCTTATAACAGGAAGGAAAAGTTGATTTATTGAAACTATCCAAATACTATTACAGTTAATGATGAGAACTGGTCAAAATTTTGAAAATTCTTTTAACACATTTTTGTACTATATCAAGTATTTGCTATTTTATATGTATTACATATTCAATATTTAAGTAGATGAAATTGATTAGTAAGCAATCAAAAGAAGTCATACAATTTTTAAGTTACAATGATTGGTGGTCGAAATTAAAACTATCCGAAATTCGTGACACTGTATTTTTTTGACAGACAATGGCTAATTTATTACAAAACATCTAAAATATTTAATAATCAAATGTCAAACAGATAACTTACTTCAATTCATTTTATTGAGCCAAATATCTATGGAATGTAGAATCTAACATTGAGAAGGGAATTGTTTTGTAATATTTTTCAAGAGAAAAACAGAATTCCTGCAATTATAAAGAGATAGCAGAAACATTTCAGGAATTAAGATAATTTGAACATACAATGGGAAATCATCTCGGAAACTAAGACAACACAAAACCAGAACATTGGGGAAGCCAACATTTTACTATTAAAGCATAATTACATACTGAATCTCAGAATTTAAGTTTTAGGGAATAATACAAGCTGAACAATGCAATCACATAAAAATCTAAATTAATGTAGATTCTACTATATATGCATTGACTTTCAGAGCAAATATTCAGTTTGCCACAACAATGAGGTCATAAGCAGTGTTAGAACCACCACAGCAGCTGTTTAATCATGCATCAGCCATACTAGGGATAACAACCATTTAGTGCTATTTCAGTGTGTCATCCCTAGGCTACGTGCAGACAATATTCCATGAAAGTTTAAAACAACGTTTAGTTGCTCTTCTTATCATTAAAAAAAGAGAAAATCTTTCATGATAATGGTTCCATAAGGCTGGCTCAATGACAACAGGGTCTGTCACAACAATGACTTGGCAAGAACAAACCTAACCCTCAGCAAAAACAGAAATACACTGCACCAAAACATACACAAATGACCAAATGTAACATCAATTTTACCAGAATGACCACATTGGAGTTGTCTTATACCAGAATGATAGGAGTGTCAAACAGAAGCAGACACAGACAATAAATTAATCTAAGTTAATCACAGGATAGAAGGTGATAAAAGATGGACAAGACTGGTCACTCTATGATATCTTGACCACAAGGGAAATAAAGACTAATGACCAACAAGTGTTAAATAGCCTGGAAGTTACAGTGGACAGAGTAATGGTCAAATCCTCCTGGGAAATAACATGAAATAAGTTCTACAACAAAACATCAAGATTCTATTGGCTTCTATGTCTACAAAGCTTACAGCAGACGACAAACTTTGACAAAATTGAAAGCAGCCAACCTCAAGGTTCAAAGAAAGTAATCAATTGATAATGGAGACTTGTCAATAACTTCTGCTCAATCATTTCACCAAATCTTAATGAAATTCTAAATGAAGTGAGAGGTTTCCATTTTCTCTAGACCAATCAGAGACTTGCTTACATATTTGAAAATTGGATGACAACCAATCAGAAAGCATGTTATATATTGATGATAGGCAAATGACACTGTAATATATATGTCTTGAGCATATTGAATATCAGTCATTAGTTATAAGAAAGCAATAAAAAGAAGTATGGTAAAAATATAAGCTTTGTAACCATATGACAGATTCCTTGAAACAAGCTGTTTCAAACTAACACAAAATCAGAAGGTTATAATTACCAACTAACAATGAGTAAATTGAAGTTTATTTCCAAAATTATTGGGGTTTGTTTCTAACAGACCTTTAATTGACGAGAAAATTAGCGAATGTATTGGAGCGAAAATATCAGAAATCTACTCAAAATCTAGGACAATATATACACAGCAAACCTACAGTTTAATTAAATCACTGCAATGTAATGAATACCCTGAGAAAATGCCATGAAACTAAACATTTCTAGGAAACAATTCGTAATGACCATGGATTGTTTCTCCTAAATATCGCTGGCTTAGCGTGAAACAGTCATAACTCAATTAAAAGTAAGAGTGAGTTAGGACTGTTTTGTGCTAAGCCTGCGATAATTATCTACTCTTTCTGTGTCAAGTTTGAATGACAATATCATTCTTCAGTAATGAACAGCAAAACATTGCATTCAGCAGAATGGTTCTCATCTTTACGAAACTATCAGACTTAGACTGGTTTTGCAGTTTTTCAGACAAAATGGCAGCCATTTTTTGTTTCTTTAAATAGCAAAAAGTTTAATCTGATTATAAACAAGGATCAACTTATCTTCTTTGAACTAATTAAAAAAAAGCTTTAGTATAAGGCAATGTTTTATTTATTATATTAAGTAAATGAATGAAAGAACAGCAAAACCAGGTTTATAAATCAATTGGAAGTGCAATAGGATTTGCCAAATTAGGGTCACTAAAAGAGATTAAGGGTTTGAATCCCACCCAGGGCAGCTATACCCTTCAATTAAATTTTGACAATAATGTCATTATTCCGCCATTAATAAGGTATATATATGGAGAAGTTGCTGGCCTTGTGGAAGGGTAGGTGAGAGAAAGTTATAGACAAGGGTCCAGGAAAGCTAGGTTAGGTGTACTGGCCGCCATAAGATAACCTCTGCAAATGATAGTACAAGTTGTAATGGAGGGACTGGAAGAAAAATGATGAAGAAAAAAAACATGACAATAAATTATCATTAAGCAGACGACAATCTAGGAAACAAAATACAACAAGTCCCCAAGGAAAATAACACATTATTGTGAATGATGAGTGCAAGCAGTAAATTTGTCTACCAAACTAATCAAGCCACTGTCTACACTAACTTCCAATGTCATATATAAAACTGCTATTGTTTCTAGTTTTTTTCCTGGGGAAAAACAGACATTGAACACAGTATATAAAACTGTGGAATTTATTTTCTGGGGAAAAAGAAAACATTAACCCTTAACCGCTCAATCCCGCATTTTTACGTGTCTAGACCCCCCCCCCTCCAAAATGGCTGCCACAGCCTTGAAAATGGTGTTTTTTAACTGGAACAAGTGAATTTCACTTAAGAATAGTTGTCCCCGAAAAATGGGCTCTTTTTCGCGCGCCTCCCTCCCAAAAAGATGTCTCAGGGGGGTTTCTAAGGGGGGATGTGCCCCCCTTTGTTGCTGGGGTTTGAAGGGGGCGCAGCGCCCCTCATCGCCAGAAAAAAAATCGGGGTCATTGAGTGCAGAAAAATGGCGCCAAATGCTGATAAGTAAACACGTTTTCAGTATCTGAAAAGACCTGGCACTTTAAACCTCAATTTTGGAAAATATTACCGTTTGAAACGCAAATGTGGGGTTGAAAAAGAGCGAAAATTGCATTTTTTGCCGTTTTTGCTCCGCCCCAGCGTTGCCATGGTAACGGGGATCGGGGCTTAACTTGGTTTTTCTGAAAGACATTCTACCAGGTAATAACTTGGCCAAGTTGCATATCTGTATGATAATTAGTAATGAAATTAGAGCATCTTGAAATAGCCCTTGCGCGTAATGGTGAAAAAATGGCTACTTTTCACACATGTCGCAACCAGTAAAGGGTTAAAAACTACAATTGTTCCAATGCTTTACATGTTGTGTAAGCATTATATGAGAAACTTACACGCTTTATTTTTTCTATGAAATTTAACACTGTACATTGTTTGTTTTTGTTGAGTGAGAATTATACTTCATCAGAGTAGCAATGTACTCTACCATGCCCTTTTCTTTCCTCTCTGCCCTTTTTGCTCTTCCCTAAAGAGAAATAGTTTCCTTGAAACATCAACATTCGAATGAACAAAATCCATTTTTCTGCCTCCCAGTCCTTTCCCATGATTTTTTGGAATCTAGTATCCTGGAGGGGTAGGGATTTGAATCCCTACCATTAGGAGGTTATACCTTTCCATAAAAATTTGAAAAAAAAAATGTCAATTTTCCTCCATAAATAAGGTATATGGAGAAGTTTCTGGCCTTGTGGAAGGGTAGGTGAGTACTGGTTATAGACAAGGGTCCAGATAAGCTAGTTTAGGCCGTTGTAAAATAACCTAATAAACTAAATTTAAAATTGACAGGGCATTAAACCCAGAATAAAAAAAAAATAACAGTAACTATAAATATATTGCGCATTAACCAAGTTTCGCATACATACACATGTAATCTACAGTATGTCAGTGACTTTTCAATAAACATTTACAACATTTTAAGTCTCGATATTGTGTGTAAAACAGATAAAATATTCATCCAAATTACCTAAAACAGCCGAACAACGAGTAATAGAGTAATAAGGCCATTGATTTTCCGACCAACTCGGCTAATTTTGCCATTACAATGTAAATGTTTCATGCCAAAGAAGTGTGTACGTTTGTTCAAACTTTCATCTATTATTAAGTCTTTTTCACACTTTAAAGCTCAGACTTGAACGTTGATAAATATCAAAATATCGGAATATTGCCCAAGGTTATCGTCTTATAGTCGATAGAACCAGGAGGTTCAGACTATTCGAAGTATGAACAGTAGGGGTGTAACAATACGGTAAAAACATATTGCAATATGTATTGGTTATTTGAGTAGACATGCAAAGCATGGATTAATGCTTGTGCATTGCATTCGTTACACACATATGTGTAATTTCAAATGATTTCTTAAAACTAAATATATGAATGACTTGAGTTTAATTTACAATATGTTCGAAAAATGCATGTTTTGAAACGGACTTGCAAAGAAAATTATTCTCTTAATTGACGAAGTGTTTAACATTTTATAACACAATAAGATTATTTCAAATTTTCAACACATTTTAAGATTTATTCAAACATTTAGATTTCAGATTCTGATAAAAACAATCAGTACAGAACATAACTACAACAAGAGCTCCGCTGGGCGGGGCATTATACGCCCGTGTGCAGTCCATGCTGTGTTCTATCTCATATAAAGTCCCTGTGACCTTGACCAATGACCCCGGGATCTCAGAATAGGTCCCATTCTTAACAGGAGGGCTATCCAAAGCAAAGATTTTGAGAACCTAGGTACAGCCATGGTTGATTTATCACCGACACAAAGTTTTCCCATACAAACTTCCAGTGACCTTGACCCTGGGGCCTCAGAACCAAAAGTTCTCGCCCTTGACCCAAAGAGTATTGATACATAAAATTTGGTGATCTTAGGTAAAGTTGGTTGTTGGACAAGGTTTTTCCTCATGATTTTTCTTTTGACTTTAACCTTTAACCCAGGGACCTGAAACCAAAGGGGCATATGCTAGACATTAAGGCTACCCTTAAATAAGATTTGGAAAACCTACAATGTAGGTACAATTAATATTGAGTTACTGTCCGGAAAATGTTTCAGTATGAATTAAGTCCCTGTGACCTTGACTTTTGTCCCTGGGGTTTCCAAATCAAAAGAGAACATCAAATACCAAAGAGCTATCAACACATTACATCTTGACAAATGGGCTGATCCACATAAAATTTGGTTAACCTAGGTACAATCATTGTTTAGTTATTGTCCGGACAAGGATTGTCCATATGATGCCCCTGTGACCTAGATCTTTGACCCAGTTTTGACCCAAAACCAATTGGGAACATCCTTAACACATGGGCCACCCTCAAATAAAATTTGGTGAACTAAATTCATTTTACTTATTAAATATAGCATTATTTCCATGGTTTGCCATTTTGACTTTATTAACATATTGATTGAACATTTGAAGTCTCTGCTTGGTAATTTGATATCTTCTGGATGATGGTTTAAACTTGACCCAGGGGCCCCAAAATCAATAGGGAACATCCTTGACACATGGGCTACTCTCACATGAAATTTGGTGAACTTTGGTACAATCATTGTTGAGTAATTATCCGGACAATGTTTTTCAATATGATGCTCCTGTGACCTTGACCTTTGACCAAGGTACCCCAAAACCAATAGGGCATAACCTTGACACATGGGCTACTTTCACGCCAAATTTAGTGAACCTAGGTACATTGGTTGTTCAGTTATTGTCTGGACAAGGTTTTTCCATATGATCCCTCTGTGACCTTGACCTTTGGGTCTGGGGCCCAAAAACCTATTGGGAACATCCTTGACACAAGGGCTACCTTCACATAAAATTTTGTGAACCTAGGTACAGTAGTTGATGAGTTATTGTCCAAACAAGGATTTTCAATATGATGCCTCTGTGACCTTGACCTTTGACCCAGGAACCCCAAAACCAATAGGGCATAACCTTTACCCAAGGGCTACCCTCACATAAAATTTGGAGAACCTAGGTACATTGGTGGTTCAGTTATTGTCTGGACAAGTGTTTCATTGTTTGCCGTTTTGACTTTATAAACATATTGATAGAACATTTGAAGTCACAGCTTGGTAATTTGATATCTTCTGGTTTAAGATTTAAACTTAACCCTGTTTTCCCAAAACTGATAAGGTACATCCTTGACACATGGGCTACTCTCACATGAAATTTGGTGAACTTTGGTACAATCATTGTTGAGTAATTATCCAGACAATGTTTTTCAATATGATGCCCCTGTGACCTTGACCTTTGACCAAGGTGCCCCAAAACCAATAGGGCATAACCTTGACACATGGGCTACTTTCACGCCAAATTTAGTGAACCTAGGTACATTGGTTGTTCGGTTATTGTCTGGACAAGGTTTTTCCATATGATCCCTCTGTGACCTTGACCTTTGGGTCTGGGGCCCAAATACCTATTGGGAACATCCTTGACACAAGGGCTACCTTCACATAAAATTTTGTGAACCTAGGTACAGTAGTTGATGAGTTATTGTCCAAACAAGGATTTTCAATATGATGCCTCTGTGACCTTGACCTTTGACCCAGGAACCCCAAAACCAATAGGGCATAACCTTTACCCAAGGGCTACCCTCACATAAAATTTGGAGAACCTAGGTACATTGGTGGTTCAGTTATTGTCTGGACAAGTGTTTCATTGTTTGCCGTTTTGACTTTATAAACATATTGATAGAACATTTGAAGTCACAGCTTGGTAATTTGATATCTTCTGGTTTAAGATTTAAACTTAACCCTGTTTTCCCAAAACTGATAAGGTACATCCTTGACACATGGGCTACTCTCACATGAAATTTGGTGAACCTAGGTACAGTCATTAGTGAGTTATTACCCGGACAATGTTTTTCAATTTGATGCCACTGTGACCTTGACCTTTGACCCAGGGGCCCCAAAATCAATAGTGCATATCCTTGACACATAGGCTACTCTCACATGAAATTTGGTGAACCTAGGTACATTGGTGTTTCATTTATTGTCCGGACAAAGTTTTTCCATATAATGCCCCTGTGACCTTGACCTTTGAACCTGGGGCCCCATAAACCTATAGGGCGCATCTTTGACACATGGGCTACTCTTACATAAAATTTGGTGAACCTAGGTACAGGCGTTGTTTAGTTATGGTCCGGACAAGGTTTTTCAATTTGATGTCCCTGTGACCTTGACCTTTGACCCAGGGGCCCCAAAACCGATTGGGAACATCCTTGACACATGGGCTTCTCTCACATAAAATTTGGTGATCCTAGGTAGATTGGTTTTTAAGTTATTGTCAGGACAAGTTTTTTTCCCATATGATGCCACTGTGACCTTGACCTTTGACGCAGGGGCCCCAAAACCGATAGGGAACATCTTTGACACATGGGCTACTCTTACATTAAATTTGGTGAACTTAGGTACATTGGTGGTTCAGATATTGTACGGACAAGTTTTACCTATTTTAAGTCCCAGTGACCTTGACCTTTAACCCTGGGGTCTCAAAATCAATAGGGAACCTCCTCCACCCAAGGGCTATCAACACATAAAATTTGAGGAACCTAGGTTCATCCTTTCTTGAGTTATCATCCGGACAAGCAATTGTCCACGGACGGACAGACGGACAGACGGACAGACGGACAGACGGACAGACGGACAGACGGACAGACGGACAACAGCATAACATAATACGACCGTTTTTTCAAAACGGGCGTATAAAAACCAGTTCAAGGAAAAAGAACAGGTTAAAAACTGTCAGAACTCGTATTGCAATATTAACCAGTATATCGGTTAACCGTTACACTCCTAATGAACAGTAAGTTAAAAATGTTGCAATATTTTACATTCTAATCCATAAATTGCTGTTTTATCTTAAGATAATACTTGGCAAGTAAACATTAATATATTGACAAGTGGTTTTAGCTTTTAAAACATTTTGCATTGATTACCATGGCAACCGATACATCATATAGACTGATAACTTGGAAACAAAGATGAGAGTTTAGCAATAAATCTTTATGAAGTAAATATTGATCACCTTCTAAGGCCATAACTAAATTGTTTCCTGGTTTTGATGTCCAGAAAATGCGATTGTTTCTGTGGTTTTTATGTACAGACAACAAAATTGTTTTCTTGTTTGACGTCCAGAGAATATAATTGTATCCGAGATAGTTTTTCCCTCCTGTGATGGAAGAACAACTAGACATTTCATGATTTTAAATGTTTGGAGGTGACTTTCAGATTTTCTGGATTTAGTTTTTACTAATTCCTGAATGTTTGCTATAACTTCAATGCACCATACCCAATGTGGTGTGTCCGACACATTGGTTATTGCTAGTAAACTAAACTAAACTATCAATTTAGCTGTTTAATTCCTCAAAACTTAAATATTTTCATTAAGTTATAAATTTATACAAATTACCAACAAACAATAGTGACTGTCTATTTACAATATCAGTTAATTTTACATGTACAGTTTAATCAGGCTGAGTGGTCAAGATGTTGGACTGGTATCCATTGGATAGCCAGCTTTGCATTGGTTGGAATCCCAGTCAAAACCTACCCCAATAAACTCAACAATGTGTTAGGGTGTTAGGGATGTCCATACAAAAAGCACTGACTTCAAAAATATCAATTTTAATCCATTCATGATGGTAACAAAGACTTCTTTTGGCCACAAAAAACTGATAATGTGTTCTAAGGATTTTTCTGGAAAAAAATGGGGCGAGCAAGCGAAGAAATAAAACATTCAAACTGATAAGTGAACTAAACTCAAGAATATTTTAAACATAGCCTTAAATATGTGCAACAGCCAAAGATATGATGGCTGGTGATGTTTGGTTCTAAATATTGGAAAATACATACAATGTATACCCAATAGATACATAACATCTATTCACATGGAAACCTTTGACTGTATAGGATCTCATCTCTACTCAATTAAAGAATATTGATTCTAATGAAAATCAAAGTCTATACAATTATAACATTAATTAGAAATCATTGTAGCTTTAAGTCTGTATATAGAAATAATTCCAAGATTTACAAGGGTAATGAAGACATATGGAAATGTTTGATATGTTTTAATCAATATGATGGCTAAAGTTTATAGATAAGTCTATAAGGTGATCTAGTTGGGTTTGGTAGGCTTGTCTAAGATGTACATTCTTCCAAAATAGTCATAGGCGGATCTAGGGGGGGGTCCCCCCCCCCCTGGAATTTCCAAAATGTACTTGTCCATTAGTGTATTTCTTGACTGTAAGTCATTTTTAAGTAGCATGAAGCAATATTTCTCAGTGCGTAACATAGGTTTAATGGTTATGTAGGTTTTATTATTCTGCAAAATGTATATAGTGTGGTTGTGATTTGAAAGTTTGGACCCCCCTAGAAAAAGTTTGGACCCCCCCCCCAAAATAAAATCCTGCATCTGCTCCTAGTATAGTCATAGCAATATGAAGTTGACAGTTTACTTACTTAATAATTTCCTCCACTGGAGTATTAACACACTTAATCTTCATACCCACGATAAACAGTACTAGACTACCATGCCTACTTTCTGACATTAATAGCCATTATAGCTGGTAGCTGGGTTTGAACCTACAAACCTAAGCCATCTTTATACTGGGTTTTACACTGTGTCAACAAAATGTTTAGGTTTTTTTACGGCTTTCCTGGACCCTTGTCTATAACCAGTACTCACCTACCCTTCCACAAGGCCAAAAACTTCTTATTATTGGAGGAAAATTGACATAATTGTCAAATTTTCAAGGAAGGGTGTAATCTCCCCGGGTGGGATTCGAACCTGTACCCCTTCGTGACTAGATTCGAAATCCAGGCACGCTACCAACTTCGCTATCGACTCTGGTTGTCAATACAACTTGACCACAAAGGTAAGTTGGGCAGAGGATGTACAACCCCTTAACTCTAAAACTCTTTCAAATCTATAAATGAAACAATTTACAAAACAATACATACCTAGCATTGGTTGGACCCAATTCATCATCATTGAAAGAAGAGCTGGCTGTGATTGCTGAGTCTAAGATATCACCTGACTGCATTCCAAGGGAATTCCGACATTGTGCTAAAAATAGACAAAAATACGAAAATTAGAATTTCTATATGACATAGTGAATTTAAATTTATATATTAATGTTAAAACCTACAAAAGCTATGCACAATTGTACACGGTTAGGGAACTCAAGGCACAAACTTCTTTAGTTATACTACTTAATTTTATCTGGATTGTGAAACAAATTCTTACAAAATAAATTAATCACTTTCGAGCCCATGACCTCCTGCTAGCAAACAGATGCTCTACCAACTAAACTGAACAAATGGTATAAATAAAGACAATAATTTAAACATTAAACAATCAGAACTGTTAGAAATGCAGACAAGAATAAGAACATAATAGTAACAATTACCTACAACTTCATACAGTCAGACACATTTAAACATATATAGTGTAATAACATCATAATAACAATGTAATAACATGATAGTAACTTTGTAATAACACCAAAATAACATATATTAAACTAGTAGACAGAAAATCATAGTGAAAACAAATGGTGACCATATGTCCTCGACATAAAACTATTTCTCATGGAATAATTACACTATTTTAACACTGTTCTATAATAAACACTGACATAAACACTACTGAGACAAGTGTGAAATATAACAGTTATAGTGAAACATTGGAATAAGGGCTCTTGTAACTTCTCTTAATTGACAAAGGAACTAGAAACCTTTATCCTCCAGCCAAACACTTGCAATCCAATTAGTGACGGCTGTTGGACCATAATTCACAGTTTTACGTAAGTAGAGTTGAGACAATGATTATAATACATGTTGTTACTTTGTAGGTACTCAAATTAACACACTAGTTATGATATTAATATAATATTCTAATATGTTTTATTGTGTTCTTAACGAGATTATTTTACTTTTAATTAAGAAAATACATGAACTAGAAGATTATGGCACTCTAACACCCTAAAACATCAAGCCTCTGAGTTCAATTAATTGTGAAGGGGATGAAAGACTGACACTTGATTACTTAAGGTTAAAAATTAATGTATTCCCATTTTCTGATCTTAATGATAATATGGGAATCAAGCTATTCCACAAAAATTGCATATCAACTTACTCCAGTCCATTTGAAGGTAATAATGATTCAGCCCATATTTTGGAATATGCAAATATGACCTATCGAAATAAAATGCAATTGAAAGCAAAATCATGTCATTTACTCTTGGAATTTGGATTTTTACCATGATCAAAATACATGTACTCAACTTATGTAATTTTAGCAGTCTGTCCCATTATACTGAAATTCATACAATTTTTTTTAAATTAAATTTGAAAGAGTGTTCAAAGACATAATGCTTATCTTAATTTATTCATGGTAATTAACCATTTCAAACATTTTAATATCAAAGATTTAGTTGCTGATGACAACACAACAATTTAAACACTTAATGTACACTATTATGTACAAGTCATGTCAAATTATTGTCATATATACTTAAATTGGCTGAAAACATGGACCATTAAAAACCATCAAACTGTAACTAAGCCACAGATACCTTTTCAACCTATCATCTCAAATGATACCTACCTATCAAAGTTAAAAGACTACTTGCACCAATTATGTTATATACCTATAAACACCATACAACAATGTGCACTTTTAACAAACAAAAAATCTTGGACCATCAAAAGCTTTCAAAACAATGAGTTGAATCCGGCCCTTTATTAACTAATTACATGACAAATGATGCTGTCAGATAATGGTTGCAGCTCAGGTACAAAGTGCAATTAAAGTAATAGGCCTATATTTAGTGCACACACCATTCAATGACATATCACTTTACTGCATCTAAAATAACTGCCACAATTAACTGTCAAATCTATCAATCAACCAGCTAATAGTTTAGTCCAGACCTCATAGTCTTCTACATACAACAACTTGGCTAGTTGGCTATTTGATGTTGACCTAGTCTCAATCTGATATCAGCTTACTAATTAATTTACAATTAACATCAAAGATACCATTATATTGCTACCAGCACTTTGATTGATATTAAAATATAGAATGAAAAATAATTAATATTGATTTTTTATATTCAACATATTGCATATTCTAAATATTGGTTTGATGATTTTATGATATGGACTGGATTAATTTAATCATATTTGCATTTGGTCAATCAATAATGGACACTGTAATTTAAGCTGCATTCCCACTAACTGGTCAGAAAGGCCACAGGTCATCTATTAAATGCGATTAAGATGCTTAATTTGACCAATTCTGGAAACATAATTCTATTCAACAGCTACACTGCAGACTGGTTAACAGGATAATACAAATTTTGTGTCCTAGAAGCATACTCTAGGGAGAACCTAATTTAAGTTAAGCAACTCAAAGGAGTTAATTTGACAGGAAAGAAATTAGAATGAGAACAAAAGGAACAGATTCTCAGATAGTGAATAAACTATAGAAGGTTTCATTGACATTAATAAAGTTTAGAAACATATTAAAGGAAATTAGGGCTGAAACTTCACAAGATTTCTTGAAGCCAATCACAACAAACTGCACCAAAGATAATAAATTAATGAAAAGATTTGAAAAAACCAAACCATTAATTTGTGTAATGGTTGTACACAAAGGTAATAAATAATTGAAAAGATCTGAATTAAGAAATTTTAAGACTAATTCTAGCAATAGTTGAACACAAAGATAATAAAGTAACAAAAAGATTCATATCTCCAAGAACATGTGCAGCAAAAATATACAACAGCAAATACAAAATGCAACAACTGCATAAACTTGATAAACTACAAGCACTAAATATAAAAATCGATTTGAATATTTGATAATGTGTTCTGTAACCAAAAAATTGTGCATATTTCTGGGAATATTTTGTGGCTCTCTGCCACAACCAATATACCAATACACAGATATGGTCCCATAAGACCAAATACGGAATACGAATACACAATAAGAACCTTATACTACATTGGGAACACCTCGACCATTCATTGAATGAATAATCTCAGAAGGCTTTGAGGGGGAAGGGGTCCCAAGAATACAGGGTAAGTGTTCTCAGTAAAATTTTGTGGAATAGGCTCAACTATAAAAGTAATAGGCTTTCTAAGGCATTCTAGAAGCAATTTCTTTCTTTCTTCATTTATTTTTTGCCAGTTTTAACTGACCTTTAAGTCTTTCTAACAGGCTGTTTAGGTCTGCAGCCAGTTCCTAATGAGAACACTGTTTTTTTCTCTACATACACCAGGCGAAGCACAGGCAAAGCATGTAACGGTTATGCAAAATAGTTCATGTTGCAAACATATCTTAATATTGTTCAGTGATGTCATTGAATCATTTATTCCAAGTTTATAAACCAAACAATGAGACATTTAAAATTGCTTAAACAATCATGGATTTATTTACTTCAAAACCAGTTTAAGTATTTAGTTTGGGCATGTGACGTGAAGGTTAGAGTTCCAAAATGGCATCTAAATATGTCCGAGGTTATTTGTAGAGATTATGGCTGAGGAGTTCTGAATGCCTCATACTACTCAGACTATCCTACCATAGTTGAGTTCAGACATAGTAAAAGAAACATTTTCTATAGAATATGGTCAATTAATTCAGAAAAGGAAATAATCTCTTGGAGAAGTCACTTCAGACAACATAATAAATGGTATTGTCTATTACCCGGTTCTCTACCATTTTATAAGTATGCATGTCTGCCTCACTAATGTATGATTACATCAATTTTCTACTATTATAAAGCAAATTGTTTCCCTCAATTTATTTGTTTCCGCATGAAACACATTTGTTTGTTTATCGTCTAATAGCTGGATATATTTTTGTGGGTTGGCTAAGATTTAAGCAATAAAGATGAACATCAAGATTTTGAATATCTTAGGTTAAGTAAAAGACTTGTAGCACTCATTTACTTATAAATGAAGTAAGTATGTAATATACATAAAAATTTTCTTTTTTTTTGATACTAGAGGATGTTACTATAGGTTAAACAAATTTTAATTCTGTTCTCCCCAGGTTGACAGTTTGACTCAGAAGATTTCCAGTTTAAACTAATAAATTTTAGCTCTATTGTGAAACTAGTAAATTACAACTAAGATTAATCACTTTCAAGCTCACTTCCTGGTCCCTCAGTACTGAGCTAGAAAGATAAAGTTATTTGCTGAAGAAATCAACAGGGTAGGTTTTGGACGGGTTTCAAATCAACACAGAGCTGGCTATCCAATGATTACCAGTCCAACTTCCTAACCACTCGGCCATGCCTGCTCCAGTTTCCAGTTGTACGGGTACCAAAGTTAAGTTCATTTCTTCAAAAAAAACGGAGGAAGAAAATTATGTTGGTCTATCTGTCTGTGGTTTAAGAACCATACACATATCTCGCACACTTTATTTTAGATTTATTTAACAGAAGCGAAACAAAGTTCCTACTCCCGAGCTAACAACACAATAAAACTATAGTTCAACACTCATTTCCTCATAAATAATTACCAAGGGAACTGAACTTCTTTTCCATGATTGGCAACCAATCAATATTTATTTATATCCCAAAAGTATGAACACACCGATATATTTCTGTTTTATAGATAATTCTGATAATTAAACAATTATCAAAGGGAAAAAATAAGCAATCATGAAAAAAGTGACGGTAGTTTAATAATATCTGAATTATTTTCACACCTTGCCAAGAAAAGTCTGTAAAATCAGGCTGATACATCTTTGTTATCCGCCACAAAACATGTAATAATCAAGGTAAGAGAAAATCATTCAGACAAAAAACCACAAAATTCCACAGGCAACAAAAACATCAAATTATAGTTGTAAATCTCTAGTCTTTTTGTTTTATATATGCATTGAGACTGCATCAAAACATATCTCAAAAGTTTTTGGGTTACACTGTGAGACTGCAACAAAACAAATTTCAAAGCATTCTGGGTAACATCAAATCCATCTACAATGCCTTTGGGTAATACACACTGCAGAAGAGTGGAGGTTTTATAAGCAGTTTGGATACCATTGTTGCAATAAGATGAACAAAAACCTTTCCTTTGACATGAAGTGCATTAAAACAAGATTTCAAACGTTTTGAGTGACATAGATTGCACCAAAAACCAATTTGTAAGCTTTTAAGTGATATAGATTTCAGAAGCTCTTCATTAGTGAGGAGACTGTCTATATTTATGGACAATGATAAATAGACTGTATCTCAAAATAACTTGCAAATAATGCAGGCAAAAGGTATAATAAATGAGAACAAGTCAAGATGTCATGAAACAAATGAACTTTAGAGTAGTTTTCAATCCTCTTGGGTAAAAGAAACCTCATCAAAGCAAGACAGTGGTTAAACAAAAAGCAAAGACACAATTAACTTGGAGAGAAAGACTTTAATGACTCTACTAACAATGAAACTCGGTGAACATGAAAAAAGGAATCTTTTTTTTCACCTAATGTTTCGACTGCATTGATTGTTTTGTCCCCAATAATGACTTGATTAAAAGAACACAAAACTAATGAACATAAATCAAGGAAATGTAATGGCAGTCTGAAGAGCATTGGGCTTTCTCTGGGTCAAAATAATGTACCCAAAGAGACATAATTTAACAAAAAGATGTTACTTCTGATGAAAAGATCCAATAAAGACTAAAAGAGCTGAATTTTCACTTTTGAATCCTCTCACTTAAGAATACTTAATGTCATGTACTTTAATTAAGTCAGAAAATGAGCCAATATGGGTTGAAATGCTTTTAGCTTAGACAGTACTCAGATAACTATGTGTATAAACTAAATAGGTTGAAATACTTGATGTTATGAAGTATATATGACAATTACTGATGATGATTTGACATATATATGAGACAATTTAGAACCATACACAATAAAAACAATAAACATCAGTTTCTTCAAAAATCAACACATTAAAGAAATTTTCAGAACAACCACATGGTCCCAGTCTTTCACTAGTAAGCCAGATGTACTATAATGTATTAAAAACAAGGAGACAAGAAAAATTCTAAAATGACATCTTGGTCAGAGGCCATAATATGACATTGGTGTCAAATTTCACACAACATATGACATTCTCTATCTTAACTGACCGTTCTAAACAAAGAAAACAAGGGCAAACAGTGGACACGTTGACCGAAACCTTCCACAAGAGCATATGACATCGTAGACTATATGACGACAAAAGACTACTAAGTATAAATAAACATTTGTATAAAAAATGGTTTGTTTTTATCATATAAAAATATCAACTGATAACTTGGACAAAAAACTGACAGCATAACTAAGATTATTAATATTTATGTTGATGTAAATTAGCCAAGGATATTTACTGTAGAATGTGACAACAGTTTATACTGTATTATCAAGAATAAATGAAAATATGGATGTGAAGATTGGCCATTATAGACTTGCAACAAGAAAACATTGATTTCCAAACAGAAGTACTGAGAAAACTAAGTGGCAACAGGTTCAAAACCACTATTATATCAGTCAACCCAGGTCGATAGCGCAGTTGGTATAGCACACCGGGATTTGGAATCTCGTGTCCCAAAGGGGGTACAGGTTTGAACCCCTCCCGGGGAGGTTATACCCTTCCATGAAAATTTGATAATAATGTCAATTTTCCTCCATTGATAAGATAATATGGAGAAGTTTCCGGCCTTGTGGAAGGGTAGGTGAGTACTGGTTATAGACAAAGGTCCATGAAAGCTAGGTTAGGTGCGCTGGACGCCTTAAATGACCTTAATTGTGTTGACAAGGCGTTAAACCCAGTAAAAAAAATATCCGTCAACAATGCTCACTTAATTTATCATCAAAGTTACATTTTCCCATAATACTTAGAGTCTTGTATGCTTTGTAAGTCTCAAATTTAGTTTCTGTTGGCATCACACCATCAAATCCTAAAATCATTTTGTTTCATGTAATTATTAGCGAGCAGCCTTCTATTAACAAAATCATGAAATAATTAAAAGGTATAGCCGAGTCTTTGTATTCAATTGTTCATAACAGATCAAAGGTAATTATCATTACTTGTAGGGTGAAATACTGACTTCCTCTGACATTTTCTAACCTAAGGGTGAGAGAAATAACACCAAACAATATGTAATCTACCTTTACCATCATTTTACAAGATGACATTAAAGTCTACCCTCAGGCGATCAAACCTTTAAAGAAGGTTACAAGTTTTCGATGGTCTATTTTCATTACTATGTTATGTAAAATAACATAATTATGAGAAATACCGGTAATGAAGATTCACCTTTAATGAGCTTACAATGAAAATCACTTATAAAGATCACAAGGTCAGTGATTTTCTCACAAGATTAAAACAATAGGGACGATTATTATTATATAAATGTTGACCTGAATTTTATAATAAATATACATTTTGTAATTGATATTTCACAATATACTTGACATGTTTTGAACAATGTATTAACATCATACCTCTGCATTAAGAGCAGTTATGTCAATTTTAATGATTAGGATTATCCAATTATAAGATTCATTTTAACAATTCTTTTGATAATTTCATAGGGTCTAAAGCTGTTCCAACACGAATCATGGTCATATTACGAGAGCTAGCAAATTGGAGTAAAACAGTCATAAGCATCCCTGACTCATTTTTGATTTGACAGACTGCTTCGAAAAGTTTTGAAATCATTAAATTTGAGTCTCTACAAAAACAACATCATAAATATTATATTAAGTTCAATGTCATTCGAAAGTTTCTTATTTTAGTGGTGCTATATTGAATCACATCTGTTCTTATGCCATGCTCTTGTTAAGCCTTCTAGAAGTATTAATGTTGCATGGTTACCTCAACATCTTACACAGCAAGACAATTTCATGTCAACTGATCTTTCAAAATACTGTTTTAATACCAAAATATGACAATTATATAACATATCTACGACATTTACAATTTCAAAAGATCAATGATATTAAAATATCAGTAAATGTAATAGGTTGCTAACCCTTAGAAAAATTGTCTTAACTTAATACAATTATATGATAGAAAATTGATGAAAATGCTAGCAGTAGCTGCAGGGCATTAAGATCATTTTCTATAATATGACCCATAATGCAATGGAATGAGAAACCATGTGACATTTAGTAAAAAATATGGTCGATCATTCAATCAAGCTCCTGGGGGATACAGACTAACTTATCGGTCCGTAGCACCAGAAGACTTCTATATATGATGAATTATACAGAAAGGCACAAAAATTGCCATATTTCATTCATATAATTGACAATTGGAATGAAAAATGGCGATGATTGTAAGAGTTAATGGCCCTGAACTTCCGTAATCTGTCATAAAAACCTCGAGGCAAAGACAGATCACACAAAAATTATTCTATTGATTCATAGAGTTGATAAAAATGAATTGTAATTAATAAATTATGTATATGTCCATAGAATCTATATTTGAAGGACTATTTTCCATAGTATTATTGTAAACTGCAATTTTATTGGTTGATTTGAACCAGCCTCATTGTAATAAACCAATCACCTGGCAGGTCACATGGTACAGCGAATGAATTGTCATAAAATATTAGTTTTATAACCAAAACTAACTAGAGTGTAAATTTTAATAGGTATGTTTTATTTGATTGCATTTCCTATCATTTCAATGAGCCATATGTTGGTAATAAAAAAATCATATTTATTAGACCCTATAGAGCAATAAAACAAGACAGGCTAGGTGGCAAAACTCTAAACTCAAATCAGAGTTTGAGTCATAAAACTAAATATAATTTAAACACATTGGCAATGGACAAATTTAGGAAATTAAACTAACTCATAATATATTTAACAAAGAGGGTCAAATTGACAAAGCATTCATTGACAACAAGATACCCTTATAACACTATAGCAAGACAAACCCTAATAGTAGACTTATATTTAAAGTAAAAGTATGCATTAAATAAACCTAATTCAGAACTCCAATTAATATTTTTTCCATCTGTACACAGGCGGTACTATAAACATTGTTAAGATTGTTACACATTATTGCAGAAAAGCATGAGACAATTTAAATTCTATTGTTCTTTGTACACATATTTTAATTGCAATAGTGAAAGCACGTTAGTACCGCTGGAAAACCCAAATATTTTAGTTCCAGTTATAGTCTATTATCATAAATAAAACAGTTCATATAGAAGTGATTCTAGACTCCTGGAGTCACTTCCCCTTCCAGCTAGTCCTGACGGTACACTTTGTATGTTACATAAGACCTCATCAAAGACATTATATCAAGTCATAGACACATATAATGTTAAAGATCAGCTGATACTCCCATCCTAAAATTGCCAAGAATCTCCAAGAATTGCCAGGAATCCTCATGGAATCTCTAGTTGTCATGCAAATAAGCCTGAGTTCCATCTATAAATCATAATAAATAGTTAATATATCATAAGAAGCATCATATTATCATCCATATACTGTCATATCACAGACTCAGCGCAAAACTGAACTAAAAAGTTCCATTTTTCTATCAGAATTTACAACGTTTTTGCTCTAAGTGCCAAAATATTGTCATACCAGAAAGCCGATAGCGGAACTAGACTATGTTTTCCAATGTCTATCATGTAGATAGATTTTTCTTGTTTACTGTCACAGAAAATTTTGATGTATTACTTTTTTATGACATGTGTGATTATATAAGGTGATATTAAGTCATCAGAAATACATTACAATGTATATAAATATAGGCTTCTTATTGATAAATATGCTATATTATTTATATATTTTGTTTTTATAAGGATACTTCAACAGCTATGATCTATAAATGAACAATATGTCCCACAAATGTGAAAATAATAACAAAAAGAGACACAGAGAGACACTCTTTTGACGTATGGAACCTTTATCAGAAATAAAGAGAAATTTAGACTATTTTATACAAATAAACCACTTTTAGTAGTTGATGCCAAAAATGTGACTACCCTCACTATAGGAGTGCTATGTAAGGTCTTCAGTCCAGCTCCAGGAATACACAGAAAGAAGGCAGACTTCATAGACCACAGAATGAAAGAATTCACCAAATGTACTGCATTTAAGCTTCATCATCATCATCATCTTCCTAGTTAGGGACAGGAAATGGTGATATGACCTTTAATAATAGAAGTCGTCATAAACTGAACTTCTGTAAGTTGTCATGAACAATTTCTGAAAAAACTTTCACTTTAAATACAAAGATTACTCTCAAAGATCAAAGAAAAAAATACTTAAACCATTGAACCCTGAAAACACATTGTCAAATCTGGAACAAATGAAGCATAAACAAACCTATTAACTCTTTAATTACTGTCAATTTTGATCTTCATTGATAGCTAGTATTATATGAACCTTAAAACAATTACTAAATTACTAATACACTTAAGTAATTGAAGTATAATGTAAAACTATTAATTTTACTTAAGTGACAGCAAGTGAGTTAAAAGATTAAACGAGTCATGAATAATTTTCACCCACGATTAAACTGAAACAAATATTTTACTTTCATTACGTGTAAAAACCTAACTCATTATCATATATCAGATCTGTATGAGAGTATCAGGTAACAGATTTTAGTCTTTAAGATGTTTGAAGTTTTATTACATTCTGTGATAACATATACCCATACCAGTCTGACTGTCTCTAAAGTAAAAAACATTTAAACACAATATAAATGGACCAAAACAAACAATAATATAACTGTATTAAAATCTAAGTAAAACTTGACAAAAGATCATTTTCCCCATTGTACATGGTATGAAAAAAATAAAAAAATTATTAATGTATCATTGTAAAGAAACAAGGGTATTTTATGAAAGAGTTTATTTAGTACAGAAAGAATGCTGCAATCATGATACTGTGAGGAACGTGAGGTCAGTGACATATATAATCTAAATCTAATTAATCTTTTTACCATTAAAATGTAATAACAATTAATACTTGTATCATTTTACCCAGCATTCTAAACATATTATATAGCTCGTTTAGGATAACGTGAGACATTGTTTACATAGAATAAAGTTTAAATTTGTCTCAAGTTATCCTAAACTACCTATACAAAGGGCATACAATACTAATATTTTCATATTGTTGTCGGCCTCTTTATTACATTGAAAAATTTCTTTCTAATTTGAGGGTTGCCTGCAAGACTGTAGTAACGCAATGCACTTACTACAGTCTTGCAGGCAACCCTCGATTTATTGTCCATGGCCCTTTTTCATTGCAGTTTTACATCATTTTGCACATTGTTAGAATTTTAAGTTAGATCAAATCTCTAGACAATTATTTTTGAATTAAACTATAGGGATTCACAACAACAAAGTAAAGACTGAAAAATTACGACAAATGATAACATCGACTCATTCTTCAGCTGCTGCAAGGCTGACAGCAACAACAACAATTTTAAAATCATACAACTTGACAGAACATTGAACAAATAATATGGTAATTAAGATAAGAAAACATTACAATCTTAATATTTAAGTGTCATCTTCACAGTATAATCTTAAATGACTTTTAACTTAAAACTACAAGATGGTCAACTTAAGGATTAAGATACTAAGACATTAAGATTACAAGATACAAGAACTCAGGTATCAGAGTTAATAATGTAACCATTAACAACCATAGAGCAAACAAAACCACAAAACTTGAGTTTATCACAAAGTCATATTTCATATAATACTGAGCTGCAATCAGTAAGTCAGTAATGACTTCAATCACAACTTGAGTGTCAGAACCTTGTTTATGTCTAACATTATCTCAGGAATGGTTAAACATTTACCACCTTGTTCATTGGCAGCCATCTTGTTCAAGTTGTTGATTGGACGTATAATGACCAGTAGCTCAACTATCTGACCCACTTATCTTTTGAGAATGATAAGTACCGCCACTTCAGCAGTCAGACATATTTCATCTAACCAATATCATTTCTAGATAACATGTGCCTAGTTTGTAAACATTTTATGATAAGTTCTCTTTTAAATATGTTGGCCATCTTGGAAAAGCACTCTGGGTAAAAGTTTGATTAAGATTAGGTCAATGGGAAAATCAAGCAATTGTTGACAGATTGAGGCTTACAGGTATGAGAATAGTGTTATATATGACAGGGTTAATGATACTGACTACATTTTGTTGATGAGAACCTATCAAAAGGCCAAGATAAGAATTTGAGCCTCTGAGATAGCAGATACAACTATATTGAAAACTGACTGTCATGGTGTCCATGTTTGCAGTAAATGAAAATTCTTCATCTGTCATTAAAATAGTAAATCAGCAATAAAAATCTGGAGTAAAAGATAAGAATGTCTATACAGAAGTTCCCACAATGCATCTGTCTTGAGTCAATACATTCAGATGATGAAATAACAAATTCTGTCTGATAATTCTAGAATAATGAGCATCATTTTCACTTTTTAATTGTATTTTATGTATATTTTGTACCATACTAAGTACTTTTTACATTCATAATCCACTAGGAGCAATGCAACAGGAAGTCTCATAGAATATGCCCATAATACTCTGGTAAACAATTTCAAACAGTAGCATCCCACAATGCACCCAGGCAGGAAGTCTGATAGAAAATTCCCATAATGCACTGCTAAAGAATTTCAAATAGAAGCATCCCACAATGCACCCGGGCAGGAAGTCACATTAAAATAGACAAAGTATGAAGTACAAAGACAAATTTACAAAACAAAATAAGTAGGAAGATTCTGTTTAGAAATAAGAAGAGGCAGGTCAGCTAGAAGGTTAATTAAGTTAATACACACTGGCTAATACATTAGAGGAAAGCTAATTATCAATATTTTGTTGCCATTCCAATCTGATTCCACAGGTGAGGATTATTTTGCTGCTTTCAACACTAGTTTAACAAGTACAGCAAGAAAACAACAACAATCAACTTTTAGAGATTGTAACTGATTGATTGAGCAGGATTATAAAGGAATGGTTGGGCATTATAAAGTCATGCAAAGTATCCTTTGAACCTCAGCAAGCTAAGTTTTCACATGTCAGCTGCAACTGTTCTGAGAAGTGTTTCTGGCCAAGATTGTTTGCTATTGCGAGACTCACCTAATAGAACTAAGGGTTTAAGAATGATACTGAAGAATAACTT
The DNA here is from genome assembly GCA_025267735.1 of Mactra quadrangularis. NCBI lineage: Eukaryota > Metazoa > Mollusca > Bivalvia > Venerida > Mactridae > Mactra > Mactra quadrangularis. The sequence goes on along the minus strand of CM046311.1, from coordinate 21,939,277 downwards.
TTTGTACTTATTACCACATGGTTAAATCTAAGGATAAAATCATTCCAAAAGAAGATAATTGATAGTACACACAAAAAATCTTTAATAATAAACAATCTAAAGTGAGCTACTGGTATATTGAAAATCAGAGGATATGGTATGGCTGTTTTGACAATGACTTTAATACTTTCATACTTGACCATAATAGCTAATGCCAATAGGTGGCTACATGACTACCAGCTATGATGGAAATCTAACTAAAGTAGTAAATTTAGGGAATGGTTAAATACTTAAGTTAGCAATTAACTAAACACAGTAGCACATTAATATGCAGTGAATTCAAGAATACAAATGGAAATCCATTAATTGGCACTAAAATTTTCAAAATTTGAGTCTGTTTCAAAAATGTAAAACTTGAGTAATTTGACCCTTATATGTGAGCTTGAGAGGCAATAACAGTTTGTAGATAAAATCAAAACTTTAGAAGTATATATCTCAAACCTTTCCAATCTATCAAAAGATTGGAAAATTTATGAGTTTTTAAAGGCTATACTTCAAACTAAAGTGTAAAGTAGGGAATTAGAACAAGATCTTCAAATTTTATGATACTGTTATATAGTGGATTGATAAGTTTATTTATTTAACTTTAGGAGTCTATATGGACATAAATAAAATCAAAGGAAAATTTGATCTAAACTGTTACGTTTGGACAGGATTTGGATACGTGTGAGAGCTTTATGTAATATACAGTACATTTATTCCAGCTTTCAAATGGACACAATTCTTTGTTGCACATGACCATACCTTTTTCAAAAAAACAATTTTTACTGATTTTTGAAACTTTTATGACATTTAACATTTAAATTTCAATTCAAATAAATGTAATCACATTTACAAAATATCAAATCCCTTTTACTCACTCAATAAGATTTTTAAAGAAATCTTATGATTGGTGAAACATGAAATACATGTAATTTCATTTAAGAAAAGAAAAAGTAACAGAAAAAAATGGAACATTCAATCAAAATCTCATTAAGAATCAATTAGGATACCAATAGTATAATTTATAATGGAAAATTATTAATCTAAAAAAGAAGAAGTGCAATATTTTTCGAATCAATGTTAGCACAGACAGTATGGAACCAAATAGAACCATGTCTATGTTTGTACGATGATAAAACGCCCCTAATACTATCAAATAGTATAAATTTCTCAAGTCTTTAATAAGTCTTTAATAGACTACAAAGCCATCTATGACAATAAACAATTTTTATAGAACCACTTGAAATACCGGAATGAACTTTAAATTACCGAAATGAACCAATTTACCAGATAATACCAAGATAATGTTTCCTATACAATCCTATTGTTCTGTCATTTGGATTTTCATTAACTACCATTTAAGATAAGGTCAAATGGCAGAGGCACATGTCAACAGGAAAACAATAGCATTTATGTATGATTTATACACTAACATTTTCATTTATGTTTGTTTACTCATCTAATATTCAAGCAATATCAAAGTGAGGATAATTGCACTGCTCTTACCGTCTGCTTAGCTACCAATTACAAAATAGTGACCACGCCATAGCAACAAAAGAGCTACTACATACAAACTGAGACATTGTTCTTCTTACAAGCATAATTTACTTCAAAAGCCTCAACTGCTTGAAGACTTTTAAATGTACCAAACAGAATTGCTCATTTATTACATTTTCAATACTTTTTTCTCCTCAGAAGACTGTAAGAGTAAAAATCACAACATAGCTATTCTCACACAACACCCTTGCCACAAAGTAAAATGGAGGCAAAACATGAACAAGAAGCTGCATGGTACTTTAAAACTAATATTTTCCTCCTGCCTACAATCTACATCAAGGCTACAGGGACAGGTGATGACAAAAAAGCAACAATTAAATGAAATTATTTTTACATTAAAACTTCGCAATAATCTGTCACAATCAATCATAAATTTAACATCTTATGTGAAAATTGAGTAACCACCATTTTTTGTTTTCAAACAGTCAAGGATGAACTCAATTTTTGTTTATTCAATAAACATCCTCTAATATCCTAACAAACTATCCATGGATGGCTGAAAAAATACCACGGAGTCAGTATGGTGCGGTAATGGCTCTTTACAGCTTGTTATTAAAATATGATGATCGTAGATTATGCAGCGTCATATTTTACCGTACAGCTTGAGTAATATTAATCATAGTTGAAGGGGAAGGATGATTTAATGAATAAAACACGGATCCCATTACCATAAGAACGGTTTTTATGATTTATTAATCTACTGAAAAATGGTATAATATGGACAAAATAGAGGTATCTTTACTCATATTATGTAGGGAGTATTTATATGACAAGCTCGGATCAGGTTCAACAATAGGAGTAATAGACAGTAAATTAGATTTCAGATAAAACTCAAGTTTAGATTAACTATGTGATATTAAGACCTTTTCAACACCTTTATGAACTGTGTATAATAATAGCATAGCTCCTATTATATTTTTTTCTATTTATATTTTTATAAGTTTTAGTTGAACCCATTTCAATGAGTACCCATCATATTATGTCCAGTTCATTTATTACTCTGTATATCACATTGCCTGAAGAATTTGCTCTACTCCTAGATGACATACTGATAGAAGATGATAGCTGTAATGTAATAGTTGCTGCTAGAAGGATTTCACAGAGGGTGGTATATAATTGCTGGTCCAGTGGTAAACGGTTGAAAATGTCTCTCAAGGGCAGTAAAGAGGTGAACATCACTGCAGCAAAATATGTCAACTCTAAAACAAATTTCAAGTATGAAGTTTAGCTCTGGCTTGGGTCTGCACGTAATGCATCCTTAGGAGAAGATGGACCACTATTACAACAGCAAGTAAGTTCAAAACACCAAGTATGAGTCATGATGGCTCTATGATATTTCAGTCTGTATAATCTAGGTCAGTGAGCACTTAGAGAAGTTCACTTCCATTCACAGCTTAACTCCTGCCTGGAACTTATATTCTGTCAAAATTCCAAATATGAGACTCTTTATATAAATATCATTAAATTTTTTTAAATTCATTAACATTAGTTATAATAACAAACTGTCTCCAGTTGTAACATTTTACAATAATCTAAAGTACCAATCAGCATGAAATATTGCCATGCAATCATAGACTGAAAGCTAACAGTAAAGTTCTGTTCATACAAAATGACATTAGTAACCCAATCATTGTAAAATATGCAAACTAGCTATAATGTCACACAATGTCATCTCGCCACATGATCACTTCCTCTGTATAACATACGACCATCAGTGAACTCTGCATATGTTGTATGGAAACTGTCAGGGGCCTTAACAATCTACAATTACAACAATCCATTTACAACAGGGCCCCCAAATGCATTAAACTATCAAATATCACCATCTAGAAAGGAGAAATTGAGCATATCCGTCTGATCACTCAGCAAAAAGAATTAAGAAAATCAATTTGCAGTTACGCCTCATAACAAATTCAGAAAATGCATTAAAAATTTGCCAACTATTGTTTAAAATATGAGAACACGTGTTCAACATAAACTGCTGCCTTTGTGCACCAGCAATGAAGAAGAAATTGAATACAAGAAGAAAATTAATTCCCAGTCTTTGAAATCTGTAAGCTAATTTGCGAAATGATAATTACTGCAATCATAATGCCTCCATTATCATTCACATTGACAGTAAAATATAAGTGTGTCAATTTTGAAGAACTTTGTTCTATAACTCGATTAACTTTCAGAACAAATTGAATTATTATGATAAATTGTTTTGTAAAGAATCAAACTGAATTTTATTGAAGGTCATAATGGCCGTCTGTCAGAAATGTTCTGGAAATTGCCAATGATGCAATATATACAGAATTAAAAGGCAAAATGGCCGAATGATCAGAACATAAGACAGTAATATCAATATTTCTAAACAATCATAGGTAGGTTAAGTATCTATTCAAACATTTTGTTTAGCTTATCTCAAAACAAGATGACATGGTATGGCAAGTTCAGAGCATCTTGCCAATAATAACAAAACTACATCAATTAAGATAAATATGTTCAATCACACATATACCTAGGAATTTTTCATAGTACTATTACCTAGAAAATATTGAATCTTTTAGACATTCTGAAGGCCTTAATACTGATATACAAGGGTGGATGAAAGGCATAATCAACTCAATTTGCCAAAAATTGAACACAGTCTAAATTATAATTGGCACTTGATGTGAACCATAGGGGTAATTAGTTTCCTTGGGGTTGATTATTGGCATCTTTGGGTTCGTAAAGAAGACTGGTTATCAAATTAAGAAATTATTTCTAGAACAAGTCTGTGTTTATTTGAAAGTATCAAATGATGATCTAGAGGTAATTTATCAAGTAGGTAAACATTTCTTATCAAATATATTCAACAATTATTGGAGAAAATTACATCATTTATCATGAAAATAATCCGGAATACCTCTCAATGCAGCAAAGTACTCAACACATAGAAATAAAGCTCTGAGTGCTAAACTGCGGCAACGTTTTTGTAAATAAAGCCAGTGATACAACAATTTGAGTTCAGGCATCAAAATATAAAACTATGACCTAATTCAAACAGGTGTAGGTGTCTATTTTATGAGCTCTTTTACCACATTACCACATATTTTATACATTGGCCCAAATAGTTTCATCCTAATTTTTATTTTTTAAGTACATTCCATCTGAAATTATGTTTCCAATAGTCTCTGACAAGTAATTACTTATTACCTTCTTTTAGAAAATGATTTAATAACATAATAGCCATTGAATAACTCATTACCAAACTATACTCTAAATGAAAAATATTCATAAAATGTTATAAATAAATTACAAAACAATTTATCATTTCATCAAGCGTACACAATTTTTTACAAAAAAAGCGGAAACATTTGCCTCAATTTCTCAACATATAAAACAAAATTATTCAAAGTATAATCACAGCATATCTTGTATAAAGTCAGCCGCCATTATGGAGCCTTGTATGACAGAATTTGTGGTTTGGATTTCATCAATGGGGGACTCAATTACCCGTTAGACAGTAAATAATACCTACATTTTGATCATACGATATTCCTCCATAGACTATCGCACAGACAGTAGGCAGCATACAGAATATTAGGTATTCAAAAAAAACACTAATAAAATGATATCACACAAATAACATCCAAGGAGTATATTATTCAGTCTTAGTAAGAAGCTGAATGTTTAGAGACTTACATTTCGCAGGTTTAGTGCAAAACGGTTGTAACTCACTATTTTCTTGTGTTGAGTTACGACCAGTTTGCGCTAAACCCGTGATTTTCATTATTAAATCAGAGCTGCATCAGTCACACTGTAATGTGTCTTTGAATACACTAAACTTTATTAGTTGATAATATCAAATATCAATAATTATAGTTGAATGATTGAGCTTCAGACAAAATGGTGTAAAAGTAAGACTATTCTAAGAATGACCTTGATCTTTCTTATAAAAAAATGCAGGCTGTATGATTCATGTATCAGACTGAGGTGCAGACGGAACTATTTGTCACACAGTCTGGATTATCCTGGTTTGCGGAAAAAAAAATGTAGCACAAACAGCAGCTTCGAGTCATTCAACAAAATTTGTGAGTTTAGCGAAAAACGGACGTAATTCAATGTAAGAAAAGAGTGAGTTACAACCGTTTTGCACTTAACCAGCGAAATAAATGTTTGTTTCTTTTGAGTTATAAAATTACAGAAACTACAAGAATTTACCAAGTAATCATACTAAATTTTCCATAAATAACATGTCTGATGAATTATTAACCAATGACATGACACAACAGCACATAATTATATCCCATCATTACTTTACATACCAAGACATTAAAAGTATCAGTATATCATCATTCTTACAGAACCAGGACATTGGAGAGTTTCATATTTCCATATAATGATGAATCAAAACCCAAAGCTTTCACTTAATTTGTGATTTAATACCAAAATACTAGGCCAACTGAGAATACACAATACCAAATTTATCTTCCATTGAAGAGGAATGAATAAACTAGTACTAAACTTAACTCCTTTTGAAGAACACCAAATTTACTAAATCTACCTCCAATTGAAGATTCACATTGTAATGCTATAGTTTATTTGATTGATATTACAATATCAATGAATGTACTGGTTTAATTAATCATAATATTAATTGGTATAGAAACTTCCAAATATTTTTTCATTCAGAAAAAAAACTAGATCAGAAATCAATCTTTGGTGGGTGGGGGTATTATTTGCTCTCAAAGCACTCAAGGTCATAAACAAAGCCAGGTATTTAGAGGTTGTAATTGATTAAGTATCACTCAAAAAAGAAAACAGTTATTTTTTTAGATCATGGCACAGCGATCCATGGGCATTGCAAAACAATGATCAGAAAACAACGGAGCAATATGATGCATACAATGATAATATTGCAGTCAACTTGCGTTGTCATAGTAACATTCAAACATTGTGACATTCAAGTGGACATACATTATTGTACATGTGAGTAGTGACCTGAGTTAATTTACTCCAAAGCCAATTAGTGATTTATCAAGAATATCAAACATTTCCAGGATTTCCGTTGTCCTTGACAACCTGTTATCTGACCATTTGTGGTACAGTTCTATAACAACCACTTGTGGAAGCTAAGAGTTCCATAGCAACTAGTTAATGTCATTAGAATGATTAGAAAATGACCAATTAAAATCTCCTAGTACAAAGGACACATGATTAGAGAGTTTAGAGATATAATATCCCAGGGTAGCAATTAAAGAGTATTATTTACCAAATGACCTTGATATACTAAAGGTCAAGAGTTCACAGTGTCATGTGATACCTATATTATCATCAAAAATGCAGCATTTTTTATTTATACAGTATTAAATGAATTAAATTGAAAACCGATGTAATTTACTGGTTTAATTGACTCAGGTGTTATGTTACATGTCAGTATAAAATACCCTTCATTCACCTTTCTTTACCCTACATCATCAGCACAATTCTGTTACAGGTCACTACTAGTATCAGTCTCTAATTACACAAAAATGAAATTTTGTGCTCTTTTAAAAGCCCTAAAATGTACTTAAGAATGAATGGGGGAGCCAGAGCTGCAATCAATAATGATTTAGGATATGGCCCAGCAATATACTGTTTAACATTGTTTTAAGATTTGGGTTTGAACATTAATACGCAGAAGGGGTCGATTAATGGCTAACATAAGCTATATACCATTTGCTAAAGCATAATAGTAGATAGTAAAAACATTCAAGATACCACATCATGCAATGCTCATCACATACTCATGTTTACATGAAAAAAGGACATTAAATCAATAGTTTTGATTCTGATTGCTAATACTTCCATGACAAGTCTACATGACCCACACACATGGACAGAGCGGTAAATGGTTGAATTAATGTTCCAATTTGCTTGGAACAACCAGTTAGAAAGAATTCAAGTATAACCAGATGTATGCACAATTTATACAATTGTTTAATCATCATATAATACAATGTGCATCAGATTTCCTCTCATAAACAATACAGAACTTACAACTTATACCAGATTTCACAAAACAACATCTTTTCGCAGTTTGAACCAAAGGATGACATCAGTCTGCATCTTGAGAGTAACTGCAATACTGCAGTTAGTGCATAGTGTTCAAGAGGGAGTTACTACAGTCTTGCGGGCAACCCTCAAATCTCCTCTCTTTGAAATATAATTATGTTCACATTATATTTTATCTTGTTATCAAGAAACACTTATTTACTTTGTGTTTTGTCTTTCCTAATCATAATAAGGTATAACTAATGAGACTGTTTTCAGTGGATTATACTAATTTCATCTAAAGAGCATTATTGTGAACACTTGGTTTGCCTTCTCGAATTTTAGATTAGCCCTAACTGTTATCTAACTGTTTCAGTTATGAAACAATAGTCTGCTTCCAGTCAACAGTGTGCTCGCCTCTTTGTAGAATTCTCCTCAATGAATAAGCTGCCAATGGTCTGCCATATAAAGTTTGGTGACCCCCTCCTCCTAAGGTATTGGTTGATGACAGACACCCCAGGATGACAGTTTAGTGACCCCCCTTCTAAGGTATAGGTCGAAAACAAAGTCACCCCAGGATGACAGCTTGGTGACCCCCTCCTTCTACGGTATTGGTCAATGACAAAGTCCCCCCAGGATGACAGCTTGGTTACCCCCTCCTCCTAAGATATTGGTCAATGACAAAGTCCCCCCAGGATGACAGCTTGGTGACCCCCTCCTCCTAAGGTATTAGTCAATGACAAAGTCACCCCAGGATGAAGTTACTGTATATAACAGCATACAAACCATGCAGACATACAGCCAATGTTGAGAAAATCACTATTTTATACAAACTCATATATTTTCTAATTACGTCTGCCAGAATGGTTTCATTTGAATGTGAAATCAAGTAAAATCACAAGAGATCTCATGAAATTTCGTGAAATCTCGTTTATTTTGACATTAATTACACACTACACAAGCAATTAATATATTTTTGGGACAGAATCAATATAAAACAAGAAAATAAAATTTAAACACTGACAATGACTTGATATTGTTACAATTTTCATCATGTTACAACAAAATGAAGACAAATGGAGAAAATTTCCGATGGATGTGTTTTCTGATTTCAGCAAGAAAATTATTGCAGAACAAAACGTTTGTAGTTTTATCAAAATTTTAAGCTATTTTTAGAAACTACCGTCATTAGACTGGTACTAAAATACAGACTGCTCAGTCATCAAATCAGCTACACTAGCTGGAAATTAGAGTAACCAGTCAACTTTTATCCAATGGAATAATTGGGGCTTTCTCCTTTACTAATCAGGGGCCATTTTCATGTGCTTTCCCCTTCAGAAATTTCTTCAAAATCATGCAGTTTCCCCCAAATTGGGCGTTTAAATTTGATTTTGTATTCCCATATCAATGAAATTGCATTAAAATTTCCCCAAATGTTCTATTTCAATGTAACTTCTGTACACAGAGCATATTTTTCTAATTGTCTGGGATAATACAAGAGGGGCTGGGTTACAGCCTATCTTGCTCTTTAAAAATTATAAGTACATTACAAGTTGTTGACTGGTTACCTTCCTAAAGTAACAAGCCGAAGCAAAAACTAATAAATATTTCAAAAAATCTAGACAAAAAAATCTGTACAAAAAAGAGATTATTTACAGCCTGCTAGTTCAATAAACAGTGGAAGTTGTCACTGTCTCTGGTTTATGTAACATCTATTGTAATCTGTTAGCTAGATTCTGTGTTAATGACTTGAGTGGTTGTTTGTAATCTAGCCAGGAACCAGGCATATAGAAAATAATATATGAGACAGTTATACAGTAAAACCTGTATAGTATCACTAGTCTTACACCATCATGGCTTAACTGTACAGAATCATATTAATTTTCGAAGTAGCCTAGCTCTGAGGTTGCCAAGCTCTTAGATTAGGTAGAATAGCACACTTAAATAAAGTAATTGCAGATTGTGGTCAAAGTTTCATGCTAATTTATGCTCACCGACTTAACAGCTTTTAATTAACCCTTGGGAGTTTTTTACTACATTTTTTGTGCAGCCACCAAATTGGCACAACTTCATAATACCATTCCGACAGGTACCCATTTACATCAAGGTGAAGTGAAGCAACCAAACTTAAGTTTCTTCCTTAAAGTAATTAGTAGTGCCCCTGCTGAGTTAACAGGACCTGGGACCTCTCGATCCCTATGCCCAAGCCCTGCCACTGGACAACTGCTCCTAAGTAAGTGTTTTGGATACATGAAGCTGTACACATCATCAAAGTTGGTCTTATTATGAGGTTTGTATTACCTTGAGTTTCTAAGGTATATAACTGGTTTTATGGGAAGGAATGTAAAATTGGCAATACTGATAAAGAAATAAATTATAGGATACATAATCAGTTATTAAGTGTTTTCCTACACCTTGGTAAATGTATTAATGATATACATAGGTTATTTATGACATTTTATCAAGCTAGTTGTACCTTGGTTACAAAACATTACAGTAAAACTTCTCTATAACATGCAATACCTGTATTGAACATAAGAACATCTTGTTCATTCATTTCAATACCACAAACAGCCTGTCTGGCTAGCTCAGTCGGTAGCCCACAAGGGATTGTAGGTTAAATTCCCTGGCACGGCATACTTTTGTGGAGCTTGGTCATGAAATAATTTTTATTGGCCATTCTCCCTTCCACCTCTGATTCTGAATCATGTAGTGCAGTAGTCATTCACTGACGAAGCATGCGTCTGGTAGTTGGTAAACAGCTAAAGCCAGAGATCTAAGCTTTTCCATGAACGGTGAGTAGATGGCCTGAACGCTGAGATATAACCCATAAAATGTGTTGCTACAGCATTTAAAAACCAACAAAAAAAAATTCCACATACAAATTTTGAAAGTTTAATGGAATATCAACCAATGAGTTAATATTACATAGGCTAGAAGGCAACATTCATATTGCTTCCATAATCTATGCAATACTGGATTTTAAATACATGGGAAACATGATGGACAATCTTAAGTGCACCTTTAAAGTATGCAGTGAGTAAACTCTCTCCTGAACTACCACAAAGAACCAAAACTACCAAAAAGAGTCAAAACCACAACAAAGAACCAAAACCACCGCAAATAACCAAAACTACCATGAAGACTTATATGAAATTACAATGAATTAATTAACCAACTTACTCACATAATTCTATCACTATTACTAGTACAATGTTACAATATTTATAATCAATTTGTTATTATATAGTAGATGTATATCGGTCACATAGTAATACAATGAAATTCATGAATAATTCATGAGGCTGGTCAATGTAACCTAATTTAGATCTATTCATACTATGATAATTTGTTTATATCAATTATAATAGAAGAGCTGATTACATCACGCTTATTTGAATATTACGGTAATAATCACAACTACACTCACACCTCTCCAAGTGGACTTCTGAACTAAGCACAAAATTAATCTTGCCAAATTTGTATTTTGTTCCAATCTGCATTAAGAGGACACCTGACTTTTGCTGCCGTTATATAAGCTTTCCTTGAGATCACCCTGCTAGCAACTTCAGTAGCTGCCTGATTACAAATCCAAAAGTCGAGGGAAACTTATTCCAAGAAAGCATCTACTTATTTTCTACAGTCATTCTCCACTGTGACTGGCAAAGGCTTACATGGGCTTATTACTGGTTAAAGTATTAAGTCCAGAAATTTAAGCCTATCCACGGAATGAGTTTAGCATTTGTCATAAATTTTCCCTTGTCTGGCTGCTTGCTTAATTCAGGTTTGACAATAAACTAGTTAAAATGGCTTAGACTTATAATTCTATATATCATACCATCATACATTGATTAAGAATATTAATATAAGTTATATAGGGCAAGCAGGGAGATTTCAAGATTTGAGATCATTGAAAATATGTAAATCAATATGTGATAGTAGGATGTATGTCAGATTATAGCCAGATATCAATGAATGAATTCAGTAAAATGTTCAAATGAATCAAAAATTTATTCTTTCCTGATTTCATGGGCGAAAGTTGAAATTTTCAAAATACTGAGAACCTACTTTCAAAATCCTGAAATAGACAAATTATATGTAAATTACAAAGAGTCATTTACTCTAAAAATACTGGAATACTGAAAACTTTCAACCATGCTGATTTGCTGATGTGTATATAAGAATTTGTTTGGGTGACTTTTTATATCCATGAAAGCAACTTAAAAGTTTGCTGCATTTCTCGATTAATGACTATCAAACCCTAAACTCCCTAAAATCTCTGTTGTAAACAAGCAGTTAGGCTGAATATTACAATAGATTAAGAGAGAAAACATTATTCAATATGTGCCACAAAAAATTCTCACACATATGGAATCGATGAGTAATTGCACGTAATTGCGCATGGTAAATGCATCATATTCATACACCCATAGCATTACCTCATAGCTAGGTCGCAATGTATTCTCATACCAAAATTCTTGAACCGAAATTCCGAGAGGCAAACAATCTTTGAAAACAATTATCACTATACTACTCGTGAAGTTTTTCTCCCAGCAGTTGTCATGGTTCATACATTACAGCAGCTAACTATTGCTCAACAGAAACCTAATTACTTGGAACTATTTTTTCCTACGCCAATGGAACAGGCTAAAAAACTAACCAGTATATCTGGAACACCATCATTATCATTATTGTCAAACAATTATAGTTTATCTCATCCAAGCTTTAATCTTGACAGTTAAAAACATTCCTATTTGTTTAATCTTTTATTGTCTTACAAAACATTGTTCTCTTGATTAGCTACTATGTAACCATTACAAAAAAACATGGCCAAGAAAAATATCTAGGTAATAATTTGACATAATTTCGGATATAACACTTTTTCGGATAAAATTATTTTTTTGTAATTTTAGAACCATTGTACTAAGAATCTTAAAGCATCAATACTCATGAGTACATTTAAAGGAATGATTAAGTTAAAACTGTATTTTCAAAAATTCACTTTTATTTGAATATTTATAGCTCATAACACTATCATAACAAATATAAGTGTTGTGTACATTGTACAGAGATTGGAATAAAACATTTATATTTTTAATGGAAAGCATTTTAACATGAATGATTATCACCAAGTGTTAACCTGCATGCATCATTAGAACCCTCCAGTATCTAGAATCTAAATATTGGCGTCAAATTGTTGTTAGAAGAAAATAATGTAACATTTTTTCTGCTAACAGATCATAGACATTGATAATCAACATATAATGAATACATAACTACATATAGCTCAGTAATGATACATGCATAATCAAGTAGAAACTACTTAAAAAGGTAGTTTGAGAAAGAACAACATAATTGGTGTTTTAGTACCACTCTGCTTTAAAGAAATTGGGTTAATTGCATAAAAATATTTTCGTCACATTTTCCATGATGGATGACACAATAACAATAATTGGCACGCTAATTTTTTGCCAATCAACTGCTATCAAATTAATCTCTCTTTTCCGACTAATTTGACCTTTTGTTGTACAATGAGTGCATTAATTTTTAAGGCTTTGGCCTATCGAATACGTCAATTTCGTGAACTTTGTGAACAATGAAGTCAATTTATAACATCTTACACCACCCGTAGGCTATATTTAAAGAAAGGACACCATCGAGTTGTCCCCGCCCACTCATTGATTAAAAAAATAGCGATTCTATTTTCCCACATTTAACATTTTTTAATGGCATCGCTATGGTAGGCCCTAGATACACAGACCCTAGCAACAATGCGAGACTCCCTTATTTTTAAAAACCGAACAGCTGTTTACGCTATCGGCAACGACTTGAAAATAATAAATCACTCGCGACTATAGGGACATTATGATTTACACGAGTTATGTTTCTTTGTTGACGCCACACGTAAGGCAGCTGACACAGCTTGAGAACAAATGTAAGAAACTGAATTCTTGATTGTTTAAGAATGACGACAAAGACGGAAGCAATCAAAGTTCACACAATCCAAACGTTGCTACAAGCTATCATGATGAAAATGAGACCGAAATCGTATCAATTATGTCTTCTTTAAAATTGTCCCCAAAAATCAATTCATTCACTTTCTTTTTAGTACCAGGTACTTCCTGTACTTTATCTCTTTGTATTTCCAAAGAGTTTTTGCTACAAAAAATGTCATATGAAATATTCAGACTTGGCGATCAAATGCAAAATGTTAGCAATGCTCTAGTAGACTGAACAAATAAATGCAAATAATGCATAAAACATGAGAGTAATGAAGCAGTTCTAAAAACTGGTTTTAGTTTCATTCAGAGTTTTCATCCACAAGAGTATTATGTCATACATTTCAATTCAATTGACTAAATTTGCATGCCTAGGGGAGTTGAGGCTTGGGTTTAAAGTATCATTGGCTCAATTTATTCAACCTTAACGTTGAGCATAAGAATGAAGTTTGCATTTTTCTTCCATAAATGAAGACTATTTGAAGGGAGGGTTCTTTCAAAAGCAGCAAGTTTTTAGGTTGACCCGAGTAAACAAACTATAAATCTGATTCCTTCATTTTTGGCATAAAATCTGTTCTATTCATGTTTTAATGAAATTATTTTAACATACATGAAAAAAAATGTTAATTTGTAACCCCAAGTATTTGGTTTAATGGAACACCAGGAAGCAGAATAGTTTTATTTGTTGTCTATCTTTTGTCCCAAGACAGACTGACACTTTAGGCATTAACTGGACTAGCTCATAAAAATGTCTAGTTGATATTAAATTTATATTCAAATAAATAATTACCTATTTTAATTGATGCTTTTTATAACCATCAACTTAATCAAAACCATACCCCACCCTTTACCAAATAAATTAAAATCCCAAAATGGTCCAAGGGGGGTAATTAAACATAATAATATAATTGTAATAAAAATGTAATTATATTCGAATGTGACACATTCTTTTATTATCTTCAATATACTTTTAATTAAATAACATTTTACCAAGTTATGAATGATTAAGTGATAACAAAAATAAATAATTTGTTAAATTGTTGTAAGCAACAAATCAGGCTCATGTAAAATTGTAAAGACACTTGAGAAAATCACTTTTCTACAAATTGAAATACTTGAATGAAAAAATATGTACTTGATAAAAAATAATCTAATTTAATACAGCATTTGAAGTGGGCCCTCTTCATCTTAAAAAACTTGTATAGGCAATAATTAGGTGATAGTTGAGTTTTCTTTAAAAACTAATGAAGACAAGTATCTTATCCCTAAGTATAAGATACAACTTTTATGACATGTTAGCAAGGAACAGATTTAATCAAGCTCTTCATTAAAAAGGTAGAAAGCTGAATCTTCAAAAAAGAAAGTAGAAATATTATACTGAAGATCACTAAACAGTTTTACAGACAGGAGGTTTTATGACAAGTCATTTCAGTGCAAATTGAAATTAACTCATGGGTTATAGGAAAGCTGACTCTTTAAAAATGAGGAGAGTAAAGGTGGCTCTCCAAATGAAATGAAAGCAGGAATCTTCAATATGAAGGAAGAAATGATGCTCTTTAAAAGAAGGTATTATCCTGACTCTTCAAAATAATGGTATTATGATAACTCTTTAATCTGAAGGTATGAAAGGTTACTTTTGTTACTCAGAGACACCACAAAAAAGAAACTCTTCATTTCGAAGGTGAACACAAGATGGCTGTCTACAAAGTTAGGACACCCACATGTTTTAATGATATTTTTATTACTTGTTTCAAGTGAATAATTTAAAGTGTTAATGTTATTACTTAAAGAATATGTTAAGACATTTTGTCTAGATCATAATACTAAGGAAATATTGTGCCTCATCATTATTAATTAATCATAACTTAGATGTTTTTGAAAGCATAGAATGAGTAGGCTAAAACAGTGCCTCACTGCAAAGAAATTTTTCAGAAACAAAATAAAACAAAATCAAAGCAAGTAAGTAAAGATATTAAAAGGCAGCCATCTTGAGTTCTAATAAACTAAGCCCTGACATTTAAACAGATATTGTTTTCAAGAAAAACAAGTTCAATTCTATTCTTAGATTTTGAAGACAACAGAAACAACATTAGCAACAACAATTATTGAAATCTATAGTTATAAGGGTAGGCACTAAGTGACTCTTAAAATCAGTGCCCACTCACAAACAAAACAACTAAAAGAAACCAGTTCTTTACAGGAAAGAAAAAATCAGTCCTATTTTTTTCACTAATATAATTACAAGTGAGAGGCATACTCTACAAAAAACAACCAGACTAATTTACATGCTGACAAGATTTACAAGGTAATGCTAATTTGTTATCATGTGTACCAGTCAACAACAGTAAGAACTCTTCATCTTAAAATAGAAAGGAGGTTACAAAGCTAACTGACTCTTCAGCAGAAGGTATAATCTTGGCTCTCCAAAAAGGAGGAGAAAGATTAATATGATAGAGAAGAATCATTAAAGAAATAACAAATTACTTTATTACTCATTTCACACTACATTTGTATTCATTTCTTGGTTAACAAGTTCAGTTTGATGCAAAGCTCGATATAAATACTTAAACAAGTTTGCCCAAATGGATAGCCAGCTTTTTAACTTGCCAGATCCATATCTTTAATAGCAGTAACAGATTGCCCAGCCCTAATATAGGTCATCAGGGGCAATTGGACAACCTTTAATGCTGAACCCTGACATAAAAACCAGCTTTTCTGGACCAGCTTATTTACCAGTACGTACCAGTGCTTACCCTCCCATATTAAATATGAGTCAACAAATTTTCCCAACTAGAGCTTCCGGTGCTACCCAAGTCCACTTAAACTATGGTTACCCAACAGCAACAGTCTTCACTTCCCATAAATCAAAGCTAAAACTGTTACAATTATAACAATGATAATGGTAAGCCCATCTATAACAGATACAGGTAAATTACTGCAGTAATCTGAGATAGGACAGATAGTAAAAGACTGTCAGGAATTTCTCCATGAAATGGCAACATATCTTATCTCACAACAGTCTGAAATAACTTGTTACAATGAAGAAAAAAACATGTTTTCTACAGTATGTAACGTGTTTCATTATTTCTAGTAACTTTAATTAATACAGATAGTTAGGATGTTAGTACTGATTATGTTTTGACAATGCCAAAGCTGGGACGCATCTAGAAAATGTTCATTCTATGCTGGAAACGCTGTTTTCCTGACTGCAGCAATGGATCATTGAAAGTTTTTTTTTCTAAGAGGTTAGAGTATGGGTTACAGAAGATATCAGAATTTATTTTTGCAACTGTCAAACATTTCTATGGGGAACTGGGATGTCAGGACTGTGACCAGGCACACCCACCAGGTGAATCTGCCAAATTCAAGATTTGTATTGAATTCATATTTTGATAGTTGTGCAGCATCAAACAATTTCTATTGGAAGGAGTGTATAGTCCACATAGTCCCTTACTGCATCCATCATGATGGTGATGATGATGATGATAGAGGGGATATTGATGATAGTGGTGATGATAATGATGATGATGATGATGATAAACACAGACCAGGTGATTCTGCCAGAGTCAAGTTCATGTTACTGCTAAGGATACTGGGTCGGAATATCAATAATATGGTAACTTCCTCGTGACATCGTAATCAATAAAAAAATAAAACTCTTAGTACATGAAAAGCTTTAAACTTTTATAAAATTTACATAATTCAAAGACAAGACTCAAGTGTGATCAAATCGGCAAGCTGCAAGCTGTCACATATATAAACATACCTTATCATTCAAAAACCTTCAAACAGCACAATAAAATGTTTACAAAAATGTGATTCATGATTACTGACATGTATTTTATGACTTCTCTAACACATAAAAGAAAATATTTGGTCACCTCAAGGTGGAGACTGTGGCTTTAAAGGTGTGTTTGAAAACTTTTATATCATATACAGTGTTACCTCCCCTTATGGACCAATTTTTCAGAAAACAATCAACCTAGTCGTGTAGTTACAACACTTCAAAGTATTGAATCAAACCTTCACTACAATAATTACCTGACATGGGCACTAAGTGTTAAAAGTTTTGAAAATACTGAAATCTTCTTTCAAAATTCTGAAATCAGTACTAGATCTAATACAGAAAACTTTTACTCATGAGGCATTATCAGTATGGTCAAAGCATCTCTCATCAATAAAGATCTTACAGTCACTCATCAAACTCCTACCATGCAATTAAAATTATCATGCAATGATATGATGACTCTTAACACCCTATTACCATCAATATAGTGTATTAGTCCCAAATACTACTGGTTGTATTAGAGAGGTTTCACAGTAGAATGTACTGAGAGTATATCAATATGTCACAACAAACTTGTACAGAAATTTAACATTCATTACAGTACCATTACCTTGAGTCATCAATAGGTCAATGAGGTTTTTAAATGTGAAATATTTTGCAAATTTGCATATTTTAATTTGATGATAAAAATAGCATAGAATGATAGATCTAGCTTAGCAAGTTATGTGACTTTATTGTTCCCCAATCCTTTGACATACAGAGCTGAGCCGCTGCTAATGTTTCCATCAATCTAATAATGACTGAGCAAATCTTATGTTAATTCAAAATAAATTTCAAAGTATTCACACAATGTCCTTTTAATTGGCCAAAATGCTAAGAGTGCATTTAATAAAGGATAATTATAAATATTACTCTTTGAATATATTGTATACAAAATTTCAATTTAATGTCGTCACATGAGTAGAAAATAATGCAAAGTCCATTTATCAAGTAATAAATTACTGCTATTGAAATTCAAGTCAAAATGACACAAAATTATAAGCAGCCATCACTATTTTCTATATATTTAGGTGTATGCACCCAAAATGGCAGACATCTCAATGAATTCAAATACACCAGCACATATTCTTAAAATTGAAATAGATTTGACATTTTATTATCAAATTCACATGTATCAAATTAAAAACTTGACAATTTTAACACAACATGTCCTCAATACCTGATAATGAGGACATCATAGGACAGTTAATAAAACACTTAATTACTGGACATAGCCACTGGGTATATAACCTGGACAAAGTATGGACAACTGTTCCCAGTGTGTTGCTAAGCACCCCGAGGCACCCAGAGGCTAAACAGTTGCAATTAATTAACTGTCACCATAATGACCCAAGATTGACACATTAAAAAGAAGATAGCTGACACCTTAGTGTGATTAGAGAGTAACTTCAAAGACCCGAGATGTTAGCAATGAACCCAAAGTGATTTATAATGAAACAAGATCAAAAATGATAAAAAAGAACATACATGAACATATAGTGTAAATATTTCACATGCCTTTTACCATAGAACAATAACACAATGCTACTTATTGTGAAAGAATCAAAATTACATGATAACATTTAGAGCAGTCCATGAAGAAATTGTCTCGACTATTTGAGGTAAATAAATAAACAAAATCAGTAGTTGCAAAATAAAATGTTGCTCCAAAAAGCTTTTAAAACCAAGAAATTTCTCAGTATAAAAGGGACACAATTCAGTCAAAATTCATGCTAGAGTTATGCAACTTGTTATTAGACCTTAAATGGTAACCTGTAGACATGAATGAAGTTTCAAGTTTTGAAAAGAAGAATGTACACTTAATTCTTTATTCTTTCTAATGAATTGCATGGTGCACTCTAGAGCTACAACTCACTATTTGTTTTAAAGGGAATTAATTTAAATTAAACTGCAGTAAAGATAACAATATATGCAGTTTAATTCCAATGTTTCCTGAATCATGCCACATAATGTAAACATTATCACATTAAATGTTTGATAAACTATCAAATTGCTTATAAAGTTAAAAGTTTTCATGACCGACAACCTTTTGTAACAAGGTTGATGACTTTACGCCAACTTTACTCACGTTGCTATCTAACCAAATGTTTGTTTTCTCCACACACGACCAAGTATCTTCCCATCGGAGGTCGAGGAATTAAGTCAACTTTACTCAAGTCGAGTAAAGTCACTATCTATGATGTTTATATTTCCCCGCATGAGATTTGTTACAACGAGACAGAGGTTAATGATTGCCTAACACCGATACACAATGATGTCGGCCACTATATAGTGACAACGTTGGATTGTACAAACAATAACGGACAAATTAGCGTTAATCCCTCGGATCTTACCAGTTTTAACCAATGGTCATATCATATTTGGTTTATCTGATAGTTTCACTAGTACTTGAGATATGGAATAAAGACATGCTACAAGATACTAGACTTATAGATAGAGACAAAATATTGTGTATAACATCTCTTGAAATCATCCAGCAAAGCCTATTTGTCTGAGGCGGGGTTGGGTGGGAGTCTAAAAGTCATGAAATCGATGCAAGGAGTTCAAATAAGATATACATTGTTGGTTTTAGTAATATTTTAAGACTAGAATATACAAGCTTGCTGGTTTATGTAATACATTAAGACTGGTGCATCTTTCTAAATGAATAATTGAAAGAAATAAAAAATTCCCCTTGTAGTAAAAAGTCAAGTCCTTAAAAGATTGTACATCATAAAAAAAGTTTTATTTCTACATTCTAGTCACCAATCTTTTATTTTTTCATCTCCATGGCAACACGTAACAACAATACTATAACACCTCTACAAGTCACAAATACAATGTACAGTGACAAATAAGGCGTAAAATCTACAGTGTCAAGAACTGATTTTTATCACCAAAGAATCTGTAAACAAAGATTTAGATAAAAATAACAGATATTGACTTTCTATTATTTAGTATGCAAACTTTAGTTTTAGCTTGTTTTAACACAAGTGTCATATATAGCAACACTGCATACACAATGCACTCTGAAATAATAGGAGATTACAATAGAAAGTCTATCAATGAAGATCATAAAAGACTTCTAAAATAATAAATACTATTTGTTATTTTTAAACGTCTGGTAGCCTCCATTGTTATCAAGATTTAAGTGTAAACATTATATAATCTGTTGTAATGAGGTATTTACGACCTGATTAAATAATCAAAATCAATATTTTTTATATTTTGTGCAACACCCCCCACCCATCATAATTACATAGTCAATAAACCTAACAACCCCCCACCCACCTCAATAAAACAATCAATAAATATTAGTTCTGGTCAGTGTTTCACTAATGGAGGGCTTATATCAACATATTTGTGCAACTTAATTGTTAATTAACCATAGCAGATGAGATTATGTAACAAGTTTCTTATCTCCTGGAATGAAGAGCTTTACTCCCATCTGGAAAAGGGAGATAATTTGACAGCAGACACATAAGACATCTGGATAAATATAAAATATATATTGTATCAAAACTAACACAAAGCATCCTTGAATTTATCTTTTTTTGCTGTTTATTTCATTAATGATTTTTATAGGGAGGGCATGTTAATCAGTTCATTATGTATATTTTTGTTTATTTAGTTTTGGGATCAAATTGAATTCAGTTAACCAATCCATTCAGAAATAGCATTACCTATGTTCCTATTAGAGCTGTCACGATACGCAACAAGCGTACTGCGATACATACCACGATATATTGCAGGCTTTTAGATTTGTTGTGCCTTCGCTGTATTTAATTGAAACATTGCAAATCTTATATATATGCAGCTACTGATAGAATTTAGCCTCTTTAAGTATTTACAGTCATTTAGGACCGAGACGCGGTTAAATTCTTGTAACTTATAACTTAAGATAATATGGAATGAACAATGGAAAAACTGACGTCTGCTACTTTAATTTCGCGAAGGGAAGAATTTTCCAATGAAGTAAAAAATATCGCCAAGTACCGGTACATTAAAATTATACTGCGGTACGTATTGCTGCAGCTGCATATTGCAATATACTGGTATATCGTGACAGCCCTAGTTCCTATAATGTTTTATAGTAAAATTAGGAATAAGCATAAATACAGCTATCTATTTTTATTGATCATGAGTAGGAAAGTACAATAATAAGTATTTAAATCAGCAAGGTTATAAATGTATGTGCCACTGAAAGTTGAATAAAATTGCATAAAACATACATAATAAATTAAGTCAAGATTAGTCAAATATTTTATAAATAATTCAAAACTGTTATTGTTATACAGAGCAGCTTTCTGTTCAAAATGTTTGAACTTCTTAAATACCAAAACACCTCCGTCTGCTCAATCAAATATAACATCTGTCACATTTATTAATTAATCCATATTATTGTTCATTATGTAAAGATTAAATACAATGAAAAGGACAATACGAAAACAAATGTAATCTTTAACTCCATAACATATTAAGTGACAGACGACATAATCCCAGATTTGACTTTCTTATAAAAAACCAAATATAAACAAATTAACATATTTACAGGTCGCCAAGTACAAAATAATTAATATTTACGTGTTTATCTAAACATACTAAAAAAAACAAAAATAAACTATGAAAAGTGATACCAAACATTTGTAAAACCAAAAACGTTTGAAATGAGATATCAAAAATGCTCATACATGTAAAAATGTCAATTGTATACAATTTTACAAAGTCATCATACGATACCCTACCCCCACTGACGCTTACAACGAAATTCATGAAACAATATACCCCATTAGACGCCTACAATTCTATGAATAGATTGTCAAAGTAAAGATCTTAAAAAACAAATTAAAAATTTCGTTCACTATCATTACGCTTTTTATACATAATAAATTACGCAGTTGTAATAACCTTTCAAAACAGACTGCCAATGAGGAACATGTAAATTACATGAGACAATGCCCAATTCAGGGGGGTATATTTTGTCACAGTCGTTCCGCGATACAAATCTCGTAGTTTAATCTTATGTATTGACAATAAACTCTGAAATAAGCTAACAGTGTCACATAGACAAATATATCTGATCACGTCTGATAGACAAGGGGGTTTAGATAATCTATGATAATTCTATATAATGATTTATGCAGATTACACGAAGATTATGTCTTTACAATCATTCTGGGACAGTGAGAGCTGCTTTAATGATGATAGTGATGACACGACAGATTCTTAAAATATTTTTGATAAATTTATCAATGGAACTTTTTAAACCCACTAATCTACAGCAAAAGCATATGCATGGGTGAAAGTTGAAAGTTTTGAAAATACTGAAAACCAACTTTCAAAATATTGAAAAAGACAAGTTTTATGTAAATTACATAGAGAAATTCATTTCCCAAATACTGAAATCAGTATTGATACTGAAAACTTTCACCCATGCATATGAAATATATCAATTACTAATTGTCAAGAATAATGGATAATGGAAAATAACCGAAAATATCTGACTGCAATGATGCATAATGGAACTCTCTGAGCCGAGAACTTACAAAAGTACAGGAATCAAATCAAGGGTTGCCTGCAAGACTGTAGTAAGTGCATTGCCAGGGGTTGCGAAAACGCCGGACCGCCGGTCATGTCCGGCAAAAATTCGTTTCGGTCCGGCAGTTTGATCGAGCCGTCGGTCCGGCCGACCGGCATTTTTTCTCACGACATTTTTACATTTTTCGCCGATAATTCGTACCATACTTTGGTTCGAAATCATACCAAGCCCAATCAGTGTGAACCAGAATATTCCTAAAAACGGCAAAAATCGCATTATAAGTTTTTAACTGCGAGAAAATATCGCACCACTTTTCTAGACGCTTTTGGGCGTCTAAAATTATCAATAAAATCGTGACACTGTTTGAAAAAAAGTTTGAAATCGGCGAAAAAGAGTTAAACAAATTTTCATAGTATACTAAAATTAAATTCCCTAATTGATCGTCGATTGTTAATCAAGATATGAGTTGTGAAAAATAAGACCGCCCACGGCGATTACATGCTAATTACATGTCAATTAATTTAATTATCGGTCACACGCTGGGAGATTAACTCGCCGACAAAGGATGTCATAAATTCGATTTGGAGTCGCCAAGTTATGTTTACACGCGTGACTACGTTCGTATATGCCTAAGTTACCTATATTCGTCCGAGAGAATTACGTTATTAGCGCCACGAGCAAGTCATTTTATTTTAAGACGCTCGGCGATGTTGGGGGATTTATTTTAACGGCGCGTCCGGGGAAACAAGTTAAAATTACACTTAATGTCGTATCATGTAGCATCTTTTGTTAAATTAGGATGAAAGCATAAAAACAATAAGCCTTTCAATCAAGATGGAAGTTAGATATGAAATTGATAAGCAAAGTTGAATGACTCTGAACTGCAATAAATATTATATCTATTAAAACATTGATGATTAATGGTTAAATATTTAACATTAGATTACGTAAATTGGCGGTATTTGTCAATTCATGTACAACTACATACTTTTGTCGGCGAGTTAATCTCCCAGCGTGTGACCGACAATTAAGTTTAATTGACATGTAATTAGCTTGTAATCGCCGTGGGCGGTCTTATTTTTCACAACTCATATCTGAATTAACAATCGACGATCAATTAGGGAATTTAATTTTAGTATACTATGAAAATTTGTTTAACTCTTTTCCGCCGATTTCAAACTCTTTTGTCAAACAGTTTCACGATTTTATTGATAATTTTAGACGCCAAATAGCGTCTAGAAAAGTGGTGGGATATTTTCTCGCATTTAAGAACTTTTAATGCGATTTTTGCCGTTTTAGTGCGGGAAATCGCGGAAATCGCGTCCTAGGAATATTCCTGTTAAATTTGTAATCCGGATTAGTAAAATTGGTATGTTACATCATGTAGAATCACAAACGGGGTATATTATTGGTTAAAGGGTTAAAATCTTTTTATAGATATGATTTGAGAAATTTTGAATTTTGATGCCACAATGAAAATTCTCGGTTTTTTTTTTTTTTTTGGCCAATCGGAGAATTTCTTCCACTGTAATCAGAAAAAACTTATAATTTACTTGTGAATGGGAGAAAATCTCTCACTGAAAATATGACCCAGGAATATCCCTGATGTTTGCTGTCGGACAGTAGTTAAAGAAAAAATTGTTGTTGTTTTTTTTCGGACTGGCAGAACTGTTTCCGGACTGGCAATTTTTAGTAAATGCCAGACCGGATGACTGGCAGTTTTTTATCACTTTCGCAACCCCTGCAATCATTGCATTAAAGAGTGAGTTACTACAGTCTTGCAGGCAACCCTCGAAATGAGAAGAGTGGATTTTCCAAATGCTAACTTTCAAAAATATCATATCAGTCAGTACATTAACACTAAAAAATAAATTTTCTAAAATGAAGATTTTATGAAAATGTGATAGAAACCCAAAGAACAGAATGCAGCAAAAAGCATGAATTATGTAAGTCTTCCAGTATAGAAATATTTACAATTTTCCAATAACGAAAATAGGGACAATAAACTGAAAGATGTGAGAAAAACTCTCAATAAGTCTTTAGGCCGTACAACCCTAGCAGATAAACCTTGTATATACCTCAGTATTCCAAGCCTATGTTTTAAAATCAGACAGCTATATATTCAACAGACAACAATAAAAACCTAGCTAGTATAGTAAATCTGTTTTGCAAACATCAAGAGTAACAATAAACTTCACCAATGTAAATGAATAAAACATTTGTTGCGAGTGTTTTAAATAATTAAGAGCAGAGAAACGCAAAGTTTTCCCTGATAATGGTTAGGTCGATGCGAGATGAGACAAGTTTCCATATTAGAAGCGGAAACTCTGATCAATATCAGCCAATCAATATGCATGTCGTCTGCTACGCTGTAACTCTCTATATATGGAGGTATAGAATGCATGTTGCCAAGGAATAAATTTAAACTTATAACCATATAGGAAAATATATTTCTACACTGTTGGTATGTTGGCATTGATAGCTGGCAAAGGTGGCTGATATTTGATACTGGTGTTATTGATGAATAATAATGATGAAACACAAGTTACATTAAGTAATGGAATGTAGAAAATTAATGTTGAATATTGTTCACCAAAAAACCCAAATCATAGTCATTCTTCAAAAAACGAATAGTAGGTTGCTGTGCCCTGCCCTTTTTCCCTCCTCCCTGCCCTTTTTTTGCTCTGTCCTATGCATAAATAGTTACTTTGAAAAATCAACCCTCTGATGCACCCTGTCCCCTTTTTCTGCCTCCCTGACCTTTTATGAGTTCTAGAATCACCATAGTTATTAAGGGACAGTACAATTTATCATAGATATACATGTTTATATGTATATGGCTGATAAATATAGCAACATAGACCATAACTACATAAGGCTAATATATTAAGACAAACACATATTTGAATTATAAGTTAACAACCATTCTCTAGTTCACTATAGGACAAATACTGAGAGGTCTTTATGTTACAATCAAAAGATAATATTTAAGGGCCTATTTATTAGGGGTTTGAAGTGAAATACCTCTAAATGAGGTCAGGATCATGTGACATTTTGCTCGTTAAATCCAACAAATCAATATAAACTGGCATTACCAAAAGAAGTTTCAAATTCTTTCGTATTGTTTCAGAAATTCAGGAGAATAAAACTAATCACAAATAAGGCAATACATCACAGCAAACAACGTTCAACGTGCACGTGCATCTAGTTAATTTATCTATAGTAAAGAATTATTTATGATAACTCAGATACCACAAAAACTCTAAGTTTTCACTACATGGTGGGGAAATATACTGAAAATGTTATCAAGAGTTCGTATAATATAAAACATATATTGCGGGCTTGAAGTTGGCGCAAAAACTGTCATAACTCTAGTGGTAAAAAGAGTGAGTTACAACTGTTTTGCACTAAGCCCACAATATATAACAGTATGATATATCAATTTATGATAAAACACAATAAACAGTAAGATTGCAGATATCATAAATCTAGTACATGTATAGTATTACCTCTCTACAACAGCCAGTGGTCCAGGATCAATGCCAAATTGACTGTTATAGAGAGGTAACTGTAGACTAAGCAAGGGCTAAAAAAGTGAGAGTCATTTATACCGAACAATAGATAGTTGAACATAGAGAGGTAATTAAAATGACTGTTGTTGAAAGGTGGCTGCCACTGAAAGGTAACATTTGTTGAGTCTTAGCTGAGAGGTGACTGTTGCAACATGGCTGTTGTTGAGAGGTGTCCCTTTGTTGAGTCGGGACTTTGTTTAGAAGTAACTGTTGTTGAGAGATGATTGTTGTTTAGATGTGGCTGCTGTTGAAAGGTGACTGTTTTTGAAATGAGACTGTTGTTAAGAGGAGACTGCAGTAATAACATGGCCATTTTTGGGTGATGACTGTTGTTGAGAAGAGACTTTTGTTGAGAGGCGTCTGATGCTGAGAGTCAACTTTGTCAAGTGGCAACTGAGCTGAGAGGTGGGTGTTGTTGAGTGGTGACTGTTGTTGAGTGGTGACCATTAAAGAAAGGTATCACAGTAAATCAGTGCAAGATAATAAAATGTGCAATATAATACAACTTACAAGGAACAAAGTAATTACATCAACTTGGCAAGTAAGAACATTGCAAATCAAGTGTTTACAAATGATGCTTTATGTCTAGTAACCCATCAGCAACATTCTGTAGTCATAATGTTCATTGCAAGTCTATATTAAAATAGTAATAAATGGTACATATAATATATCAGACAGTCTGGTAGGTACTTTGTGCTTTCAAGTGATTGCACTCAACAGCTAAAATCTGCAGCTAAAATATTTTGATTTCAAAGAGTAATTTTTATCGTAAATATAAAACATAAACAGTACAATGTCACGTTAATTGGTAATGAAAAGAACAAAAGTCCAAGTGATTACTTTGGAACAAAGTCCAAGAATCTTGCAATGGTAAAAAAAATGGTACAAGTTCCAACAAGCTAATTTAGATGGCATGGAATAATCAAAGCACTGAAAGCACTGAATTAATGATTTATATAAAGTAAGGAACAGAGTCAATGACAAACAATTGTAGAAGAATAATAAGCAGATTTTCCAAATAGTGTCCTTGAACTCTTAAAATTGTTCAGAAAGTTATTAAATATTTGTTGATTGTATATAGCCAAGCTAAAAGCCACTTACACCAGTTATTAAACAATTAAGCTTTGTACATTGAACTCTTAAAATCCTTCAACATAAGTGCAGCAGACTTAATTATCTGTTAATTTGCTGTTCAACAAATGGGACATTCAACAAATTGCATTTAATCCATCTCTTATGGCACCATGATTGTCAGTTAGAGGTTATTGGCTTATTACAGAAACCAAATGAAAGTATCTCAGTCACAGAGCAAAGGAGCTCTCTACCGGTAAGAAACCAGTCCACTAAGTTAAGTGGCAACGTAATAGAATAAAATATCTAGCAATAATGTTGAGCCATCAAGAATGTAAGTTTGATCATTTTATCCAAAAACTGTGGTACATCGTAAACCTTCAAGGGTTACAATCTAGGTGTGTCCATCCCTACATCCTTTAAATAGAACATTCTCAATAAAATATCTTTGTTCAGTAACAATTCTTAATGCTCCTTAAGACCTTAAGTCCATTCTTAAGCAGATTATAGGATGGCGAAGTGTTAACGGTCACACGTTGATGGTCATACAGGCTTGTCCAATGAAAATCAAACAGTTTTAAGTGCTAACCATCATTGACTATTACAGCTTGACAAGATTGTGGCTCCATTGTCATTGTTCAAAGCCGCCCTGATGGTTACTATAGGGAGTAAAAGGGTACAAAGAGTTTTAACGGCTCTTTGAAAAACGTGTGCACAATGAAGGCACTACGACAAACCTTGTTTGTTAATAAATAATAGACACTTGTTTCCTTAATGCGATAAAAGTTTAACGCTTGATGCACAAAAGTTTAAGGGGCCAAAGGGTCACAATGAAAAATAAAAGTGAAAGTAATAATGGGCGGAGAGATAATTGAAGGCTAGTGAATGTCATAAAATGTTTATTATAACATAGTGTATAAGGCGGGGGGGGGGGGGGGTCAAGTTTAACGAATGTTAAATGGAGAACCCAAATAAGTAAGGTAATGAAAAGGGAGCTTTCACATATCTTAACAATTACAAGCTGATTTCAATATTGTATAATAACAACCAAAGTTGAAACGAAACACAAAATTTAAAATGATCGATAAAATATTAACTGATAGACATAATTCATATAAATCTTGATTAGGTCATCATTAAATGTTTAATTATTTCAATTAATGCTTAATTAAACCTCAATTAAAGCTAGTATTTAAACACCTGTTCAAAATTTTAGTCAGTATAAATCATTGTTAAGCATTGCTAAATTGGCAATAAAATATAGAAGTCATAGGTCATGTGATTATTAAGCCATAAAGTAACCCAGACCATTATCAGCCATTATTTAATTTATTACACAACATTGTGGTAGGTTTTATGGTTCATTTAAAATCATTAAAGTGCCAAAATATGTTGAAATTGTCAAGTATCAAAAATCCCGAATCTTGAATGGTAGACCGCATTACCACAATAATGTAAAATCCAATCAAAACATGTCATCAAAATAGCTAAATGAGAGATGTATAATCATTTAACCGATTAATCCGTAAAATACGTAATCTGTAGCCTGTTCAATTACACAAAACGTTACAGAACATTCCGAAACAATACATTCGGAACGCCTTGGCCATTCACTGCGGTTAATCTCGGATATATTTAGGCGCTATTTTGAAACTACCGGTGTTGAAGTAAACAAATATATGATCGTTTAGGCAATTAGTGTTGTTTCGTTTTTAATCCGTAAATTTTGAGACATCACTCATTGCCTTAACGATCGCATACTTGTGTATTAGATTAGATTATTCGCAGTGAATGACTGAGGAGTTCCGAATGTATCGTTACAGAACATTCTGTAACGTTTTGTGTAATTGAACACGCTACTTATATCTATAGAATGCCATTGACTTAATGAAATCATCCATGTTCGTAGATTACACATAAATAGGTGTAAAATTAGTCCACATACAAATGTCAAAAGTCAACAATAAATTGGGCCATTTGTTAATTTATTACGTTAATTTATTTGACCATTAAATAACCAATGATAAAGTATCAGTCCATTAGAAGATTGTTTACTAAAAGTCAGAAAATCTTCTGACAGTCCATTAAAACTATTATTCTAATATTTACATAACCACTAAAACTGTGGCTGCATTTGATAGTAACATTCCACTGGTTCCAAGCATTCATCTTACTATTTCATTAATTAGGTAGAAAGTGTAAATTGCTGGTACCCGTTTTTTTCTAAATAAAACTTTGTTATACAAAAATATCATTATTACTTTGAAAATTTTGAAACCCTTAATACAGAGAATAGAAACTCAAAGAACACATTCCCAGCAATTTGGCTTTCCTTGCCGTTAAAAATCTTCTTATTGCTTAGTTTTAATTATGTTCAAGTTTGCACACTTTCTATGCCTATACTGTTAACCAAATGTTTTTAAGGTTTCATTGATAAAATAGATCACTTAGCTCTGTAAGTGCTATGCAGCCCAATAAATTTATTTCTGATGTTTTTGATAAACACTTGTCTTGAGTGTTTATGGATTTAAGTTTCAAAACTTTTGTTTTGATAAAAATCTCTAACAGAGCAAACATTGTTATTAAAAGCCCTTATGTAAAATCCTTGCATGTAGCAAGTTTCAAGTACTTTCACCTTCTAAACAAGCGTCGCAGTTTTAGTTTTTGAGCATGCA
Organism: Mactra quadrangularis; assembly: GCA_025267735.1. Taxonomy (NCBI): domain Eukaryota; kingdom Metazoa; phylum Mollusca; class Bivalvia; order Venerida; family Mactridae; genus Mactra; species Mactra quadrangularis. The sequence goes on along the minus strand of CM046311.1, from coordinate 21,909,017 downwards.
ATGTGATAAAAGCATATAATCTAATCAGAGTCACTTGAATGCTTGAAAAAAATGAAGTAAGCAGCTGGGCGACTCTGACTGCTGTTATCGTCTGCTAGGGGTTTTTATTTCCTTATTACCCAGTATTTTACATGTGCAATGAAATTTTGAAACAGCAAATGATGTGGGAAAGTAGAAATTAGTACAGTATACATGTAAAACAACCCCCATCAACTTTGGTGGCAATTTTGTTGATTGTTTTTGCTAACTAGGTCAAATCTGTCACAAAATTCTCACGATTTAGGTATCAACTTTATTTGTCTTTTCAACGTAAGTAATAATCTTATTTCAATGAAAAACAGATTAGTCATAATGAGCCAGGGTTCTGCCAAGGATTTGACTGACTGGGGACAATGGCCCCATTAGTCTAAAAAAGTAGGGACAATTGTAAACTTTCTTGCACCCAGTATAAAGAACCACAAAAAGAATGTCATTACTTTCTAATAGTAGATCTATTCATGATGTAATTATACTAACTTAATTTAAAACAAACATTTTTCATAGATAGAATCTATTTGATAGCATAATGGGTACTGAAACCTCTTTCACAGGCCTGTGAAAAAACCCATGTCATATATATTATCAGAAAGTAATCAAAATACAGCCGCTTTTGATCCTAACTTTTAGCATGCTTTGAGCTCTTTGATTTTGATGACGTTCTAAAAATAGAACAAAGCTGTCAATGGCATGAAAAAATAAATTGACTTTATCGTGTAAACACCACACATTCAATATGAATTTCTGGCGTGATTTACTTGTGTACACGTTTATTTTTACATCAATGTACATAATAGACCATAAAAATATATCTACATGCCAAAAATGCAATTGTAACGTATTTTCGCGACCCTACGAAAATTACAGCAAATATGTAATGTTACTATCGAGAATCTACGTAAGTTCTGCGCGTCATCAAGCATTGAATTGAGTTGTTCTTATTGATTGGATAATTGTGCTGTTAACAACCAATCAGATTTGGCCTTTTTAGATTGTTTTGAAAGGTAAAATGCTGACGAATACGAATTTTGGCAACGTGGTTGTCAGAAATTTGATGCGCTGATGGCGCACCTGTGTGAGTCATTATGCGACATTCATCTTTTTTACGCGGCAATGACGCAAGGGCGCATCCTTGGCAGAACCCTGTGAGCAATTATAAATAATGAAGAAATAATTAACAAATTTTCATACAATAATGTGTACTAAGTACTACTTTTCAATTTAATTTAGAATAATTAAATCATCCTTTAAGCATTTTGTAGAACATGTTCTCAGAATCTTAGCTGTAAAGTTTGGCTGGCAATCAAACAGTCATATTGATTTTAGTTCTAAAATTGAGCTTTAAAACCCCATAAGACATTGATTGTAACAAATATAAGGTACATGTGGGATAATTTTTATATACAGTCTATATTATAATTATTCTAACAAATATAAACCATTAAACCAGATGTTGCAACATATTTTATAAATCTACTGACATATTTCTAATGCTGACATCCAAGATGGCCACTACCTGTCAGTTGTAAATTACTATCATAATGATAACAATCAGCAAAATATTTACAGATATGACCTTGACCCCTTGAAACATGCTGGAATTTGTTTCTATAAAGTACAATGTTACTCTAAATTAGCTGCAATAGAAATAAGATTTCATTTTAATACAAAAATTTGTACTTTGTAGTTCTTATTCAAAATGTATGGGCATCATACCTAAATGCAAGGAATAGATGTATTTACTATCACTAAAACAGGGTAAATTATGATTCATTTGAGCCAAATTTTATAAATTGTTGCCATTGGCTCAAATGGCAACCAGCGGTGCAAGCACTGGTAATGATAATTATTTGGGTCATTCTTCAAATATAGATGATAATTTAGTGGTGTTTAACTTTTTTATATAAAAAATATATAGGTGTGATACCTACCTACAACATGTATATAATTACAGACAATGTATGATAATTAGTAATAATTGATTCTCAGTGAGTATCCATCAGTCTGTATAAACCACAGGTGATTATTATATTGACCTCTATCATCTTTATCATAAGTTATCATAGAACCCACAGGGCATTGAGGAACATAATTATGAAGAAACCACAGGTTGCTGGTGTTGGTATTACTAACATATGAAACAGTAGTGTGCTATATTATGTTTGTTTCGCTTTTGTATACCTGGTATTTTTGTTTCAAAATGCTGAAAAGATTCCATTGTTGAGTCCACTTTTTTGACTAGAGGTTTGGAATAGAGGTGCAGTTTTGTGTTTGACTTTCACTTAGTTCAACACCCAGTCTGCTGGGTGGGACATTTTTAGGACAGTCTAGGGGGTTGTGCTTAGCATTATGGAGAGGTAACTGACCATGACTGGACTGAGCTGTGACTTAACTATTAAAATCTCTTGTCCGTCAAATCAATGATATTAGGTTCCTACATCTAGGGATCTAGGGGCTATTGTCAATCATATTCATTAAATAAAAGCTTGACTTTCTCATCAAAGAAGTCATTCACAACCCACAATACTTGACACATAGAGTACCATCTGTGTTTCTATAGCACAGCATCACCATAACAACCATCAGAAACAATATCTCACATATTTCAACCCCCCCTAACTTCATATTTCTACATATAAAATACTTCACAAGATTTTAATATTTGAAAGTCAGCAATTGAACAGTTTTACACAAAACTAACTTGTCTTAACTCTGTATACACATTGAAGTTACATCAGTTTAACACCAACAACTTAAAACAGTGAATCAACCAGATCAATTACAAATATAGTTTTTTTTTCATTTTAAAGTACAAAAAAATATTCTCTTTTATATTTCTAAATATCAACTTGAAGTATAAAGGCAGTAAACACCAATTAAATGATATCAGATTAGCCTGAAATGACAGGTGAACAAACACTCCATTCTTTCCCTCGAATAAACTGAATAGAAATTAAATCTTAGCAATCAGCTAGCAGCGTGTGGCGATATGGCACCAAAAAATAAGATTGGGAGGCTGGTAACAAAGGCTATAATTAAAACGAAGCTAAATCCGTTTGGCTTTCTCCTAAGAGTCAATTGAATTGTGGGTAATTTTTTTCTTTCGAAAGATGGAAATAACATGATGCAATCAAAAACCCTCGAGATCAGAAATCTGACAGCTCTTCATAAAAATTAGCCGTTTTCGGTTTGGAAATGAATCTAGCATTGATTCAAATACAATTAAGAAACAAACGACTAATTGAAAATAAACAGAAAAACCTCAGATGTGAGATAACAGAATGAAGTGCCACATTCTGACGTCTTGTACAATCTATAAGACACAAAACTGTCAAATTCAATACTGCACTGACAATTAATTTTGCATTTTTTGATAATAAAAAGTCACAGTTGAGCCGATTTACTGCATTGCTAATTATTGACTTAATTGTCATAAATTAGTTAACTTTGTCTAATTGATAACTAAAAGTCATATTCACAATGTCAATGTCAAGGTCACATTTTGAAGCCAATATTCAACGTTTTGATGACAAACAATTATCTATATATTATACATCTTAACCCATTCATAAATTTATTATTCCAACATATAAATTAATTGATCATCTTTCTGACTTAATTATTACGGTACTAAGGCCTAGTAATAGCGTTCATCAAAACCCTTCAATACAAATTATGAATGCTCTTTTAATACCTACAACCTAGGGTCGAGATTTAGCGATTTTAAATACAACACTTTTAAGAATATGTCAATACGATGGATCAATCAAGACTTCATAGGTATAATAATTAAATATTTATATAGAATTTAACGAAGTCGTGATTTCGTGAGTATTGAATATTGAATATGATTGGATGAGATTTCGTACAAGTATCGGGTATTAAATAAGATGGGTCAAGATTATGTAGATACGGTACATATGGCACTTCGATTTTGGCATCAAAATACAAGATATTATATCAATATATCTATCACTGTATTAAACACACCTGTTGCAGAACTGATATATAATACTGATTTAATTAGTGCATATACACTCGTTAGATCAAATAAAACATAGTATCTGGGTTACGTATTGGGAATCTGCCTACTCTCCACTCAAAAAATCTTTCAAATTTCTTGTTGATACATAATTTGTAGTTCACTTTATAGAAATGTTCAAAATTGTACTATTAGTACAGAATATATTCACTGGCTTAGCACACAATGGTTGTAACTCAATTTTAATAAAGGGCAAATTACGACGGTTTTTCACTAAGCCCGCAAGTTGTAAACTTGGGATCTTTTTACTGCTTCAAGTCGATTTCAAAATATTTCAACAAAATTGTACCATGCTGTGACCGATTTTATAAAGTCTATCATAATACTGACATTAAATTTAAGAATTTTAAAAGTCAACATGACTTGTGACAATTTCTGTAGGCCATGAAAGCTAAATACATTATTTATAAATAGTAAGTTCTTGTTGACTAAATTTTGGCAAGGTTTAAAGAAAAAGTACTAAGCACAGTGTGATTTAATATAGAAATATTATACATACTGTGGGTTTAGTGAAAAACAGTCGTAACACAGTATAGGAAAAGAGTGAGTTATGCCCGTTTTGTGCTAAACCTCCCATACATATTCATTGAAAGAAAAACAGTGAAAGTTGCAAAATTTCAATCATGAAAAAAATCCCCAACTACGGCAAAATTTATTTAAATTGTACTAAAGACTCAAGGCTTAGTAAACATTATCTTAATTGTAATAATTCCTCTGATAGTAGATTTTACTATAATTGGCATAGAAAACTCCAACATAATTAATTTTGAAGTAATTTTCTGTCATTTTTGACAAGAGTACAAAAGAAAAGTGGGGAGAACACCTTCATTGGAGTGAAAAACCTTGTAAATATTTTATGAATAAATTATATGATACGAAATATGCAAAGTCATGCAGGTTTATCGCACAAAAATATGGAAATAAGAAAATCAAGTCAACAGGGGTGATAAATAGTAAAATATGAATGCCTCAGTCACAACTTTCCTCTTATTGTAAGGTACAATGTTTACATTCTGATGAATAGAAAATATTCGAAACAGTGTCACTAAAATATGAGATTTAACGGTAACACCCTCTCACCAAGGTACCGTTACAAATTGAAATACGACGCATAGCACAATTTATGCATAAATAATTATTTTTACTACCAAAAAAGCAGAAAAAGGTTATTTCATTGAAATTATTTTATACATATTTCAAATATAAAATGTTTTTTTTTGCAAGTTTTTATGAACCCGAGAGAGAAAATTCAAAGATTTTATGTAAACGAAATCGGAGACAAACTGAAATGAACTTTCCTTGCATGTCTACACATTATGATATGAAATTATTTTAATTTAAAGTTAAGGTGGGGTTACATAACAAATAATGGTCATAACTTAGATAAAATAAAATTACAACTTCTATTTTAGTATTCAATATCAAAAACCAACAGAGTTTTATCATAACCATTATAAAAACTTCTCATAATGGGTCTATCTTGTTTCAAAATGAAAATGAACAATGCTAAGTACATTTTCTAAAATCACTGTGCACTAAAATATATCATTTTGAATCTAGACAGAAAATCAAGTACTGAAATAAATCATACTAGTAGTTCAAAGAAGTCTACATACATAAATTAAAATTATGGTTATAGCAGTCAGAATTTCAAAGAGATGAAAATCAATATTTCATTTTTTTCAAAGAGTCAATCATAAATGATTTTTAGAGAAAAATGAGATGCTATTTGAACACAGGATAGACTCTGAAATCTAAGTCCATTACAAGCACCAGGACACTAGAGGAGCAAAAAAACCTGAAACATCAATGAACATTTAACTTTGAGATACTGGTCACTTGTATGTATATATATACAGTACTGTCCATTAAACACCCAGCCGGCACGGTTCTGAATAAAAAACACTATATATATATTGTTTTTGATTCAGGACCATGCCAGCCACCTATGGTTCAGTATATATCGCTGGTTTTAGCACAAAATGGGTGTAATTCATTCTTCAGTTGAATTGAACTACGACCATTTTATGCTATCCCGCTAAAGTCTTACTGTGTTGGTGAGCCATTAAACAAAACAATATCTTCACTTAAACACCGGTGCAATGATAAATATTCCCTAAACTCAAATTTAAATAATTAACGCCTCTATTAAACAGTTATCTGTGTTTAGCAGCCTTTTTGCATCTCCCCTGTCAATTACGGTAGATGACTTCATAATATCATATATGTAATATTACTGTAATAACTTGGGCTTAATAAACTTGTGGAAAAATGGGATGAACTCATTTTAACAAGAAACAGCAGGGATGCAGTAAGCTTAAGGCGGGTACCAACCCACAAAATTTATAAAAATCTAGAAATCTACATAGAGCCATAATACTCATACAAGATTAGACCAAGTTTCACACTAGTTATTTAAGATAATAATCTCCACCGATACACTCCCCTAACTTCGCATGTACAATATGACATGCATGCGAATTAGCGAAGAGCTAGCGTGAAAAACTAGGATGAAAATTAACATGTAAATCTGTAAAACAAGAACACTAGCCTTAAAACGCAGACCAATCAGTACGTAAATCTGTAAAACGAGGAAGTTATACCCTCAAAGATATATCAACACCAAGAAAACAGTCAGTCATATATATATATATCATATCTGCATCCCTAATCTCTGGATTCTTATCTTTAAGTTTTAAGTTTTCATGAAGATAATCTGTGATACATGATATACAGTCAAACCTTTGTAAAAATAAAACCTATCAGAACATAATATTTCTTTCCTAAGTATACATAGCATATGAGAAGCATCCTTGATTGGATATTTGTTTTAAAACAGCATTTTTATTACAATACTTGATTTTTTACATGGATTTCGTTAGCTAATCGAGGCATTAGAGGCTAAAACTTTAAAAAAAGAATCACAAAAATTTAGCAGACAATTGCATCCTATTGTACTGACACTGTTTGAGCCCCTACTAATGACACCATCAGATTTTGCACAATTAAATCCATGTCCAGACAGTGCTATCAGTGCTTTGATTTAAGGACTAACTAATAACACCAGGCAATAATTTTACAAGAATAGAAGATCATGACTGTACTGTTGTTACATTGTATCTTATAAAAGGGTACATTACTAATGACCCTGATCACACATTTTAGAATTAAGAATTAAGATTATCGTTTTTTAGTTTTATATAAAATTGTATCATAGTTCGTAGACCAGCAGGAAACTTACTATGCACAGAAATCCATTTTGAAATTTGACTTGGTTAAAAAATTTCCGAAAATAAGTTTTGATAATTTAGATGACCATGGTTTATCTGTATTATGAATTGTTATCAGAAAAGTCTATCCAATGATATTCATATTATCATGAGTAGTAATGTATCCCGGCTCACTGCTGTAAAAAAAACATGTGTTTTCTATAACCCCCCATAGATTACGCTAAGATACGGTAAACAAATAAACAGACAAGGTAAACAACAACGTAAAAACAGACTGGTACACAATTACTATCAGCCCCTACAATCCCCTACAGGCCCCTTAAATTAGACATCTGTCTGGGGCCATCATATACACTCATTATATTTCATTACTTGTTAGTAATTTGAGAGTAACAGGATTAGATACAATGTTTGTGTAAGAATCATACAGCTAATGAATGACAGCAAGGTTAAACACCCCAAAATTTTAGAATTTATGTAACTTTAACCTCATATTTATTATCTAGCATACCTAGCATATCATAGAACATAAAGTGAACTTTAAAAAAAACTTACATTTTTAAATATACATAATAAATCTATGATGACACATTTCATATTGATTTCATAATTTATTAAGAAACACATTTTAAAGTTTTTTTTACACTTTTGAGAGTTAGCGCCATGATCGGCTTTTACACTGTGCCATCAGTACTATCATTACTTTGATAATTAATGATATTTTATGAAAGAAGTTCAGTGACATTGTTGCTTTGCGTAAGTAAATTTCTGTACAGTCAGGAAGATAAAACAAAGAAATGTCATTGTTTCTAGATAATTCTGTCATAATGATGACATCATATTATACAAATATTTCAAACAAAAGCTTGACCAAATATCAATGATTAATTTCAGTGTATTCAATCTATGTGTCAAATATTGCATAAACAAAGCAGGTCAATATATAACTAAGAGCTCAAACCAATATATAAATGTTAGCTGACATTAATATTTACTATGGGGCACATTAGTAATTCAAGCTTCGAGGAACAATTTTCATGCATACATCTTTACTCTAAGTGTCAAATATTTTATAGATAATATGGAAAATACGTAAAAACCCAATACATGAATATTAGCCGACATCGTCAATAACTTAAATATTTAATGAAGCATCATTTATGACATTGACAGTCTCTTTAGTGAAGAGTATCTAGCGTATAAGTTATAGTAGAAACAATGCCGATTAAAAATTGAGACACTAGCAGTGAGTCAGACTAACAGTCTATAACGACTAAACTTGGCATAGACTCAATTGTATCGATGTTAGCTCGTTTCTTCGTAATCTTAGTATCAAATCAATACAATTCCGTCAGTAATCAGGAACGAAGCTTCTCTGCTCAAACGAATGTTTGTAGAAATACGGGGAAAAATGGATCTTCATTGAATGAACCAATCAGATATCAGTATTTCAGATCTAAACTGATACAAACAGAAAAACGTTTTTATTTGATATTTTTCTCTCTCGATTTGTTTGATCGTACATATCTGACATCAGCGTATTGAATTAGTCGTAAATATACCCAGGATAGATACAAGTAGACAACAGACCTATTATTATTTTTTTATGACATTCAATTTTTGATCAATATTAACATTATTGGAAAAAAGGAGGACAAAAATAATGACACAAATGGGTTAGAACTTAAAGCTATAAAATGCCGACCTAGTAGGCTAGTATATGAATAATAAAAGAATCTAAGAGAATTATTTACATATCAAATGTATATATACTTTTCTCTAGGAGAGAAAATATCAAAATCCTTTTAAAGTTAGACAGGGCTTAAAATGTTTTTTATATATATCACGACATACTCACATAGCTATATTGACTTTTACTAAAATTTATCGGAATCACGAAACACAACTAGAGACAGACTGGCTGTAGATTTTAATATGATTCTAAAGAAAACGGAATAGCATGCAGATATCTCCTCTGGTGTAAATTTATATAACACCACATTTTATTCAGACAAAATTCTGTTGACTTTACTTAATGTCAGGGGTTTCAGAATAAATTGTTGTGAGAGGGTTGTGTATATATCAAAATAATAATATATTTATGGTCTGATATAATCAACCTGATTTTTTATGGCAAGTTTTGGTTTAAATGGCAGTTGACACCACATTTTCTTAGCAGTGACAAATTTTAAAGAAAATTGACTTAGGTGTCTACCAAGTGACTACAGAGTGATTATTCTAGAAATCAGAAAAGAACAGGGGGCAGACAAAAAGGGACAAAGCGATTCCAGAGAGCTGATGTTTTGATTCCAGAGAGCTGATGTTTTAAAGTATCTGTTTTTGATAGGGATAAGCCAACAAGGGTAGGACTAGGGTGGAGAAAAGGGGCGGGATGTAGGGCCCAGCTATTCCGAGAAAAATCAGTTGGTACAGTTAAATATCACAATACATGATATTAGATTATCAAACAACATTTAATGAACAGTACTAATAATAGGGGTTTCCTCTCAATCCCCATTCCATATCTTAATTTTCATTATGGCAATATAATGTCCAAAATAAGGATACTATATTATGTTTTAAGATTTTACCCACTAAATCAGAGAGAAAAATCTTCATAGACACTCTGAAGTTATTGAGATTCTGTCCATTGACAAATTGATTCAAAATTATGAACATGGTAAACTTTAACTATATGTAAATAATGTATATTAACTATAGTATTTAACTATATGACTTAGTCCCTATGTATAAAGAAATAATTATAAGACTAACTTCTTAGTCTAAAATGAACATTTCATTGGACCTTAAATCAATATAATCTTAACATAGTTATATGGCATGGCCGAGTGGCTACGGTGTTGTACTGGTAATCATTGGATTGCCTGCCCGCTTGGGTTCGAATCCCATCCAAAACCTAATCCTGCGTTTCCTTGAGCAAGAAACTTAATCCTGCTAGCTCAGTACTGGGGGACAAGGAAGCAAACTTGAATGTGATTAATCTAAGTTGTAAGAACTGGTTTCACAATCGAGCTAAAATAAATTAGTATATAAAAATAATAAAGAATATTTACAAATTACATATATATATATATTAATTATTATATATTTATAAATATATAACACAAATGTCTAAAACTTAAATACATTTTATAAATATTATTATAGAAACTACACAACATTTCAAAAATATAGATAAACAAACAAAATACTAAACTACAAAATGTGACTCAAAATAGTCAAATCACTATTCAATTGTTCAAATCAATACGAGTTTCTCTTTGTCGTGTTATTGCCTTTCAATTGAATAGTCATGATTTATTGTGTAAAATACAAAATCTAGATTAGAAAATAGTTATTTTAAAATATAATCAAGGGTTTAATTAAGTACCAAATTTCCATCCAATTAACTTTTTTTAATCAAAACAATACTAAATACTTACATATTTCCAATAAATGAACGCTGTAAAATTGTAAACAAAACAAAGTCACTATAATTTGTACATTGACACTCATATTTAAACGATATTTTCCCCGAATTTTCATCATTTTTAACACGTATATTAAACAGTTTTAATCCACATTACAAAAGTTCAATTAATTCCAAATTATAAACAAAAGAAGAATCCATTAATTGGAAATTAGTCCGATTTCACGCAATTTCGTGTGAAGTACACGAATGCATACACATCAATGAACGCACTGATTATGCCGACAGCGGTGCGTTCCATTTCAATGCGTTAGGGTTTAACGTCATAATGTTGACTATGGACTGGAACGATATATTGTAACGGCGACTGGCGACAGTGGCGAGTAAGAATTGTAAGCAAACAGCGCACTATTTTGAGAATAAAGCGTCGATTTTATGTTTTGTTTTTATGAAGGTTAACTTGATGATTAAAAAAGTATTTTGTGTTGATAAAATATCGTTATCATATTTTAAACAGTATAAATGTAATTGTACTTCAAGTGAACACACGCGTTCCTCAATCCTTTCCAAATTTTTGATATTAAATTATTTGTTGAAATTTCTTAACTTTAAAGGAATAAACCTACACCTAAAGAAACCTTAGTTGACAAAATAAATATTCATAGCCATGTGGTCATAAGAATCGTTTAAATGTCAAAAATCAAGGCAAAACAATTTTGATACGTGTATACCTTTCTTTTTTTTTTATTTCATTCATGTTCAATTTTTCTGTTGGCCAATGTTTTATTAGTTTGCCCAATCTGATTAAAACCCGATCTAAAATTTTCCACTCGCCTACTCGCTAATTTAGATCTGACTTTTTCCAAAGGAATGTCACGTTCAGATGACCTTTTCTCATCATAATATTCATGACGAAATTGTTATGATACGTTACTTGTTTACATCATCTACGTCACGCAATTTGAAATGAGCCGTCCAATCTCAGACTGTGAATAATACCGCTGTTAAATTAGCTTACAAACCTTGGTCTAAAAATAGAAATTACGAAATCAAAATGTGATTAACAGTGTTTCGTCTAGATGAAAGCTACGCATTGATTGGTGGACACAAAGTTCATTTCGACGTGACCTTCCACGGAGACAGTAGAGATCCTGTACGACAATGCTCTACAGGATATCTGTTTACGGAGATTTTAGTTTGCCTAGCTCGACACATTTTTACAAAAATTCTTTGAAGTTTTGTCACTAGAATGAGAAATCAACTAATAATTATACATTTTAAAAGTACGTGTGATAAACATTACAAATTTATATCCACTACTTTGTTTAATATTATTTTAATATTAATACATTTTTAGCAAACTTGACCCACGTGGGTCTAGTTATGAAACACCCCAAATATAAAGAGAAAATATAGAAATATTTTGCTGAGTAATATATCAGTTAGTCTGTTACAATCACAATCATAAGAATATAATGCAGAACCAGGAAAATTGGAACTGAAAATTTTGCCTACTAATGGTTTCATGCATTGACACAGTAAGTAAAGTGAATACTGGCCCTTGTTTCGATAAATATCTCCCTCATATTATATCAGTTTAATTTAACTAAGAGTATAGACTGCTAACAAAATGATACAAATAAGACCAAAGTTTTTGGAAACAAACTACATGTACATTATGGATAAGTAAAACTTATGAATTGGCAAATGGTGGATAGTTAAGAAAGATAACTCTTGGGTATATTTCTAATAGTACTTGAACACTTACCTCCCTTTGATTGGAAATGTGTACTGTACAATGTCGTGAATCTTGACAAGAGATGGCCTTACATGAATTATGTCCGTCTTATTTCTCGATAATCATGAGTACAATAAATTATTTCTGTATCGAATCGAAATATTGGCCAGGAGTTGTACATTCTAAACACATGACATCCTATTTCGAGAATCTTGATAACCTTTGGTAGACTGGGTAAGAGAATGTCACATATATCAATGTTTTGAATTAATATTGATACATCATTATACGGCACAATGTTATAGAATTATTGGGCTCTTATTTGCGCTCTTTGATGCTTTGCATCATTTTTTTTCTTATAAATACATTGTATATCTATTTACCAAGGTGATATTAAATGTACATGTAACATGGACTTAGTCGGTCAATCCGGAGCTTTGTACTTGCAGGAAGTACCCGCGATGCATGCCGGAAAAAGTTATATTTTCACGTTTTATGAAAGATAAAATATATATTTTTATACCAAAAATAAGTTTAAATAAATTATTCATTGAAAATAACCATAAGTTAAAAAAATCACACGTAAAATGACCGTTATACAGGTTTAGTGGTCATTGTATGTTATGAAAGAAAGGTGCGAAAATTGGCTACAGTATCACCTTAAATTTATATATGAAATAATAAGTGATTTTCTCAGTGGGATGAATAGCCAAGTGGATGTGATACTTGACTTGTAATCCGAACATTGTAGGTTCGAATCCCACTACGTCTCTATCGCAAAAAAATAAAAAATGTCTGTAAATGCAAATACCGAAATTGCAATAAGACCGAAATGCCAAAAAGACCGAAACGCAAAATGGACCAAAATGCAAAAAAGACCGAAATGCAAAACGGACCGTCATGTAAAACAAGACCAAAAAGCAAAATATGTCTGAAATTGCAAAAATACCGAAAGAGAAAGGGAGAGAGAGGGTGAAATAGAAGGGGAGAGAGAGAGGGAGAAAGAGAAAAGGAGAGAGGGATAGGGAGAAAGAGAAAAGGAGAGAGAGAGAAGGAGAGAGAAAAGGAGAGAGAGAGAAGGAGAGAGAAAAGGAGAGAGAGATAGGGAGAAAGAGAAAAGGAGAGAGATAGAGAAAGAGAAAAGGAGAGAGAGAGAGGGAGAAAGAGAAAAGGAGAGAGATAGGGAGAAAGAGAAAGGGAGAGAGAGATAGGAGAAAGAGAAAAGGAGAGAGAGAGAAGGAGAGAGAAAAGGAGAGAGGGAGAAAGACAAAGGGAGGGAGCGAGGGAGAAAGAGAAAGGAGACAGGGTGAAATAGAAAGAGAGGGAGAAATAGAAAGGGAGAAACCGAAAGGGAGAAAGGAGAGAGGGAGAAAGGAGAGAGAGAGAAAGAGAAATGAGAAAAGGGGGTCTCGCTATGGAATCAAACCCATAAGCAATGGAATCGTAGACAGTCGCTATGAGACAACTTAAATGCGCATACATCAAGTAGCTACCAGATTACTAGAGCTGTTAATTCGGAAAACTTCGATCTTTCATGAATGAATAATCTCGGAAAGATTCAAACGGGGTCTTTTCTGGCGGCTTTGGTTTTTACTACCTACGCGAGGCGGAGCACAGGCAAAAGCACGTAACGGTTTTGCAAGATAGTTCTTGTAGTATACACACAGATCTTTGTCATACACATTTCTATGTTATATATTGGACCAAATATTGCTCAGCGATATCATCGAACTGTGTTATTTCAAATTTACGGACCAAATACAAAACATCACACATTTCCCAAACAATCGTGTATTTGTTTACTTCAACACCGGTAGTTTCAAAATGGCGTCTAAATATGTCCGAGGTTATTCGTAGCGTATGTCCGATGAGTTCTGGATGTAAAGCTGTTTCTGAGTCAGTGAGAATATCAACGTAGACAACATAGGACTGAGTTAATAAATTTGATTCGACGGACTAGCTCGGTTGGTAGCACACAAGTCTACTGATCGAGGGTTCGTAGTTTGAATTCCTGGGCGGGGCATACTTTCGTGGGGCTTGGTCATGATATTATTTTCTACGGCCATTCTCCCTTATACAACTGATTCTAAATCATGCAGGGTAGTAGTCAGTCACTGACGGACGTATGCTCATAGTAGATGGTTAACAGCTAAATCGAGAGATTCAGCTTTTCCAGGAACAGTGAGTAGGTGGACTGACAACCGTGATATAAACTGTACATGTACGATGTGTTGCTACGGTGTTAATATATGCTGATGGACTCAAGTCTTTTATGTTTGTTTTGTTTTGAAGTTTGTTTTGTAAATAATGGATTCAATCAGAATAACAACTCACAATTCTGAGCAAGTAGTAAATCCTCGAGACATAGATAATATTAAAAACGTGATCAAGAAATTCTGGAGCGGTTATACTTATTGTACTAATTCATCTTTAACTAGGCATATCATAAACAACAAATAAAACATGGAATTCCGGTAAATACTCAATAAGGTACATTTTTGTATATTGTTCGTTTTTCTCAACTTTCAAAGCATGAATAATTTCACGGTGAATGTGTTTGTTAAAATTATTGTCGTAATACACCCGTGAGTTTCCGAAAGTGTGTATTATGATTGAATAAAGCTTCTTATGCCGTATTATAAGTTTTAGTCAAGATATTTTTATTAAAAATTAGACCACCAGTACAAAATCAATGCATTCAGTCCCCGTGAAATTATTCCAGCTTTGGCAGTTGAGAAACAACGGACAATACACTCCCTTACTAAATCTGTTTTATGGCAGCTTAAATTCTAGAATGAATAAAATTCGTTTAAACATTGTATTTTTAAGTGTTTTCACCATGTCAGATTTTGCAATTATGTCAACCAAAGCGTTTTAGGATATTTTTAACATTGCTATATTTTCATATTAAAGGGGTGTAACTACAATTAGGCCATGCCATGCCGGAATTTTGTTAAGCGTCCGCGTGAGCGTAGGTTTTAGAGTCCTCAATCAAAAGAAATGATTGATTTTTTTTAAAAATAATTCTATTATTCCGGGATTCGTTAACTGATTTTTTTCAGGAAATACTGTTAGTTCCTTGTTTATGTGTATTTGATGTACATGTACATGTGTATGTTGTATATACTTTTTATAGAATTACTTTAATCTCACATCAATGTCATAAACATTCATGATCTACCAAATACTTATTTATGTGAATACTAGCTAGAATGGACATGTGTTTTCTTTTTCGGTGTGTGTGTTCCAAATATATAGAGGTACCTAAGTTTGTCAAACTTAAGTTGACGCTTAACAAGATTTCAATTTGGCATGGCCTTATTATCAAATAATTTTGCAATCGCAAGCTATGTAGTGAATGCATGCATACAAAATGATGTACATATTGTTTATACTGAATGAAAAATATTGTTTTTCAAAGTCAGATTTTAATAAAGGACCTTCGTCAGTTATCTCCCCTTGTATACTCTTCAAATAGGTAGGTCCAATTAGTTGGATTACTCGGATTTCACCCTTACTTTTCAATGTCAATTGGCCAAAATTAATCTTGAATTTCAAACAAATTAAATGATATACAAAAAAGTTATTTAAGATTAAATTTGGCAAACTAACATTGAGATTTTCATTGGGAGGAAGCCAGATTGACCACTCGTTCCAAATATAGAGATTTTCATTGGGAGGAAGCCAGATTGACCACTGGTTCCAAATATATAGAGATTTTCATTGGGAGAAAGCCAGATTGGCCACTGGTTCCAAATATAGAGAATGTCATTGGAAGGAAGCCAGATTGACCACTGGTTCCAAATATAGAGAATTTCATTGGAATGAAGCCAGATTGACCACTTATTCCAAATATACAGATTGGGAGGACGCCAGATTGGCCACTGGTTCCAAATATAGAGATTTTCATTGGAAGGATGACAGATTGGCCACTGGTTCCAAATACATAAAGATTTTCATTGGGAGGAAGCCAGATTGACCACTGGTTCCAAATATAGAGATTTTCATTGGGAGGAAGCCAGATTGACCACTGGTTCCAAATATAGAGAATTTCATTGGAAGGAAGACAGATTGACCACTGGTTCCAAATATATAGAGATTTTCATTGGGAGGAAGCCAGATTGACCACTGGTTCCAAATATAGAGATTTTCATTGGGAGAAAGCCAGATTGGCCACTGGTTCCAAATATATAGAGATTTTCATTGGGAGGAAGCCAGATTAACCACTGGTTCCAAATATAGAGATTTTCATTTGGAGGAAGCCAGATTGACCACTGGTTCCAAATAGAGATTTTCATTGGAATGAAGCCAGATTGGCCACTGGTTCCAAATATAGTGATTTTCATTGGGAGGATGCCATATTGGCCACTTACAGCAGGTGACCACTATTAATAGGTGGCTGTTAATGAAAGTTATACTGCAAATCAATGAGAGACACTATATGTTTTGTAACTTTTTATTCAAGATAAAGTTTGTACAACATGTTCACATTCAATACAGTGTGTTTCATTGTTAACAGAGCGTTTGTATAACTAATAATTTTTCATATATACAGTCAGGTCTCGATATAACGACATCGTTCGTTCCCAGAAAAAATGTCGTTATAACGCATGTCAGTGTAATGAATTCTTCCGACTATGTACATTTTGGAATCAGTTTTACGTAGTTGGTGGCATCATGAATATGTACCTATGTACATAACTAGGGTTTCCTGCAAGACTGTAGTAAGTGCATTGGGAAAAAGAGCAAGTTACTACAGTCTTGCGAGCAACCCTCGATATAGTATATACTGCAAGAGTACTTTTAACTAGCATGAGTGTATATTTAAGGGAACTGGTGTTTATTTATTAACAACATATAAGAAATAAAAACATTAAATTCATTTCAAGAACAGTATTCTTGTACATACATGTTTCATAAGATGCTATACAGATCACTGTAGCAACGTACAGGAAATTATTTCACTTTTCTGATTGATAGTTTAATTCGTGTATGAAGATATGTTGAGTCGTTGACTATAGTAAATACTAAGTATATTTGAAACAGGTCTAATCAATTAATGCATGTATATTGTCAATAAAGAGTTCAACCAAAAGTTTTTCTTAACCTTTTCGCATATATGGGGATAAGTTATCAATAAGGAGTTCAATTCCACTTCATCTGAACCCATCTACTTATATCGTCGTTGTCACTTGAAAATGCCGGAACTACAAAAAGTTAAGTTTTCAGGAGACGAAAAAAAAACATTATTTCTTAACGCTGAACTATTAACCTCCGGCATTTTTAATAATTAAAAAATCATACTTCTAATTGGCTAATGAGGAAGACAGTTTAACAGAACGACGCGGGAAGACATGTAGTTTTGGAAATTACAAAAAAAGAAAAATCGAAATTTTGTAGATCCGGCATTTTCAAGTGACCACGACAATATATAGAAATACATTGTCCACATTCGGAACACCCTCGACCTTTCATGAATGAATAATCTCGGAAGGATTCGTGGGGGGTCTTCACTGGATTTTGGAGATTTTACTACCTATGCGAGGCGAAGCACGTAACGGTTACGCAAAATAGTTCTTGTAGTTTACTCACAGATCTTTGTCTAAACATCTTTATTTGTTTTAAATTAAAGCAAATATTGTTCATCGGTATCATTGAACTGTGTAATTTCAAATTTACGGATTAAAAACGGAACTTCAGTCATCGTCTAAACGATCGTGAATCTGTTTACATAGTTTCAAAATGGCGCCTAAATATGTCCGAGGTTATTCGTAGCGAATGGCCGAGCATGTTCCGAATGACATTGTCTATAGTGGATATTACTAAAAAGTAAAAACATATTTGAACTTATCCACTTTTATATAGAGATATATTGTCAATAATGAGCTCAAACAAATCCTACCTGAAGTCTTTATATTACATACTTTATTGTGATAATTAAGGCCACCGGCCCATTCACATAATTACAATCTGATTAAAACCCGATCTTAAGTTTTACCACTCGCATACTCGCTAATTTAGATCTGGCCTTTTCCAAACGAAGGTCACGTTCAGGCGACCTTTTCTCATCATAATATTCATGACGAAATTGTTATGATACGTAACTTGTTTACATCGTCTACGTCACGCAATTTGAAATGAGCCACCCAATCGCAGACTGTGAATAATACCGCTGTTAAATTTGCATGCAAACCTTGGTCTAAAAATAGAAATTACGAAATCAAAATGTGATTTATAGTGTTTTCGTCTAGATGAAAGCTACGCATTGATTGGTCGACACAAAGGAGAATGACATAATTATAACAGTACAATTCATAAATATAATACAAATTTATACAAATCAGTGTGATGGAGATACATTTTAACAAAACGATTATTTATAGAGAGATTAACAATACTATTATCTCAAACACTTCAAGATAGTAATTTCCAAGGTAAATTGTATCATCATATTCAAACATAGTATACATGTAATTCACATTAGCATACAGTCACTCATAGATAGGAATTTCCCTCTCTTAATGTATAATGTATAATCATATTCAAACATAGTTAACAAGTAATTTACATAATTATATAATTACTCAAACATTTCAATAAAGGAATTGTTTAAACAAGGGTAATGTTTAAACATGTTTAAAATAGAACACCAGTAATTTACATAAGTATACAATTACATGTACAAACCTTTCCAGAAACAAATTTCATTATTTTTAGGGTATAGCGTACACTCATCTATATATATGGAGAGAAAAATATCTGTAGAAAATATTGAAATGTATTTGAAATTATTCATGTATACAGGGATACATAGTCAATAAAGAGTTCAAATACAATTAAATTTATATGAAACCATCCATATATATCAGTAGGGAATACTTCCCGTTCGGGAAACAAGGGGATTCCCCTTCAGTGCTTCCCGATCGGGCAGCAAATGTCAAAATGTTTCCCGATCGGGAAGGATATTGGCCTTTTTTGATGCACCTTACTAAAAGTGACCGCTGCATAAAAGTATTTAACCTACAAAAATATGAAAAACACCATCTGATACAGGAAAGATGTATCTAAAATCCTACCGAGTCGTTTTCTTTTAAAATGCCTACAATTTAAATAATCCGAAATTGAAATTCAGAAAAATAATTGACTTCAAAGAAAAAAGTTGTTTCCCGTTTTGGAAACATTGCTTCCCGATCAGGAAGCAAGTCAGACTATTTTTAATATAGTTTGTATTTAATGCAAAACTTATTTCAGCAAGAGACCTGTCTATTTATTTGTAAAGAATTTAAGGCTATATATTCCAGTCAGGATAGTAACAAATAGTCTAACACATACACTTTAAATAAACATTCTGATTTTCTACCAGAATAATACTTTTATGCAGCGGTCACTTTTAGTAAGGTACATCAAAAAAGGCCAAAATCCTTCCCGATCGGGAAACATTTTGACATTTGCTGCCCGATCGGGAAGCACTGAAGGGGAATCCCCTTGTTTTCCGAACGGGAAGTATTCCCTACTGTATATGGAGAAACATTGTCCATACAGAGTTCAAATAAAATACATTTGAGAGGTACAATATTTTAACATCTGTAGTCTAGATTTCTTCGTCTAAATCTAAAGAAGAAGCATCTAACATATTGAAATATCCGCAAAAGTCTCGAACAGTATTGGCAATCTCTATTCTACGTTTCCTTGTTGAAATTTAACAGTTGAATTCTTGTAAATAGATTTTGCAATTTGTGGCAACGCGCATACAAAGATAACAGTTCCAACGTGTGTTAAAGTTTCTAATTTTAGAAATCCATCCGTCTGAAAAAGGATGTCTATAGCCAGACCATATGCTGCGGTGATGATAAGCACTTTAACAAAGCAAATGAATACTTGTTTTCTCTTTGGATTATGTTCTTCAATAACTTTCTCAAAAATTGCAATTCTTACTCCTTTTAATCCGTCTTTCCGAGCGACCAGTTTAATTTCATCATTGGCTCTTTGTATTTGCCCACAGACTACAATGGTGTCTTTCAATAAACTTTGGTATTTCAAAGCAAATTCATTGACACACTGGACAACATAATAAAAAATTGTAAATGCAAAAATCAAGTAACCATATGATTCTTTAGGGTACACCACAATACCTGAAAACGTGAAGGTGACCACGCGAGCAATAAACACACAAGCATCCATGACTATTGTGCCGAAAACAAAAAAGGAATACGCTACAGAGAAAATGAGAATGAGCGTCAAAATACTAAAAAGAACACACAATGGAAACGAGTTTCCTTTCTTTTGACTCCATAACTGTCTACAGTAAGCCTTACTTATAATAAAAGCAAAAGATAATATTGGGCAACCAAAGAAAACAGTGCACAAAATGGTTTCGATCACACAAAAGATGAAATAGAAAGGGAATAATACTTTAGAACAAGGGAAAGAGAAATAGACGTTCCAACGACTCCTTTGAACAAGGTATACACGTTTCCAATGCTTAACATTTAAAAGCATTAAGAATTGCCCCTCAAGAACTTTTTGTATTTTTTTGAAACCTTGTTTACGCCACAACCTGACTGAACCAAGCCTTTCGATGGTAGTATCTTTAACGCAGATAGGAAACGTATTTTCTTCACACGAGGATGACGGTAATCCTAAACACAACAAATTTGACACACTCGATGGCACGCCTAACAAAATCATCGTTATGAGTAGGTATGCTTCAACTGCAACAAAAGGACCTCCTAACCATGGCAAAAAGTTCTTCCTGCTCTCTTCAAAACCGGAAATTATAGACCGGAAGCCAAGAAGTACTCCCTTTCGAATACTTGACAATACAAACTCGTAAAGATAAACGTAGTCGAGACAAACCTGAACTGCGATAAACGAAAGAGACAGAACTGGAATGCTGAATCGAATAACACGCTTCCATATGGAAAATAGATAAGGGTGGCTAATAGACATTATATGACGGAAGCATAAACAAAATGGCCGCCATAACGTTCTAAATAATGTCACGTGATAGTCGCCATCTTGAAAAACAAATTCTGAGACGACTGATTGTGTGTTGTCATCGTCTAATGCCACATGTCGATTTGTTTCTTCCATTTGACGGTAAAATTCTTCATTGTTATAGCGAGAGAACAAATGCGCAGCCTTAAGGAGGAATATCGGACAAACCGAAAATAACACCACGGAAGCTAGCACAGGCAATACCCAACTGACTTTGTCATACTCGAAGATAGCATGTGAGCACTGCAAAACATATTTACCAAAAGTGGAATTGTAATAATTGCTACAACAATGGTACATCAAGGATTCTACAGGACACATGATGTTTTTACACAGATTATAAAGAAAATCACTTTCTATATAATTTCTTCTTTTGTAACAAAAGAATGTTGCACTATAAGAATTGTCGTGTGTTACATCATTTAGTGCAAATGACAAATTCTGAAGAGCGCTGCTTATAACATAATTGTCCTCATTTTTTCCGACATGCAGGTTCGAGCAGTCTCCGGAAACTCGATATAAATCCATGTCCAATGGCGTTGTTAAAACATAATTGTTCAGCAGGCCAACTGACCAAATGCCAAATTCAATTGGCCATCTAAGATATTTCAGTCCACCGGTGCCGTGTTTTCCATGAAACGTCCACGTCCAGATATTTCCGCCAACAGTTTTGTGGCTCTCCTTGATGCTCACGCCCTCTTGTGGAACAAGTTTAAGGTAGACAAATTCTGACTTATGGTTATAAACTAAATGTCTAAATCGTCCAATGTTATCTTCACCTAATTTAAGAACGCATCGTGTTGTATGGTTTGTTAATCTAAGAGAAACACCATTGACGCCATTTCCTGTATCGTCGAATACCATTCTTTCAGGGGATTGTATGTTTGATGACGTCATTATCTCATTGTTTCCGGTAATGACTCTCAATAAACCAAGCGACAGAAGGACTGACCACATTATGCCTGAAACATAACCAAACACAGTTTTTGCAAAATAAAACATAAACTGTTCACTTATAACTAAACACATGACCAAATTACAGCAATTTTATGTTATTCAAAATGTTATTTAAAAGGTCCGCTAGCATGGGTCTCATATTTTTTACAGCTGCAACGCTTCACTGGAAAGTCGATTTGATGAGATTCGATATTTCTTCTTTCGATTCGTTTTTTTTTTCGATTCGATTCATCTATTAGAATAATTTACTCCAAATATGCATTTATACATTTATTTGAGATTAAAACTATTTACTAGGCCATAACAAATTGATCATATGTTCTATGGATTCGCTCGCACCTTAATTTTGACGGTTTTTACAAAAAAAAATATTTTTATTTCCTCGCTCGCTCATAAAATTTTTGTCAAACTGCTTTTTTAAAAATTTTTTCTTCGCTGGCTCGCCCCATTTTTTTCCACAGAAAAATCCGTAGAACATATGATCAACTTGTTGTGGCCTTATTGATAAAATAAAAGTGTTACTCAAATTAAATTCACATGAAATCCGAAAATCTGCTAAATTAAGATTGCTTCTTTAAGTACGAAATGGACTGGGTACGAATATAAAGGTCGCGAAAATGTATCATTAATGTAATATCAACTAAAACGTAAATATATATACAACATGAAACATTAATTGTTTCAGAATATGCAGCTCTTAATATACTGCAGCTGATAACGCCTTGCTATTTGATTTAATAAAGGGAAATAACCGCTGCGGGGAGTTAGTGTCTTTTAGGTGCCCTTTTGATTTTATGCTTATAATTTATGTAGATACGTTTAAAGGTCAGTATCGAATCGAAATTCGTGGGTCCTGAATCGAAATCGAATCACCACCCTCGCAGTCGAGTTTCAATGTATCGAATCGTTGCAGCCCTAATATTTTTAGATACTTGCAATCATTACTCTCAACTGAAGGGCTGACTCTAATTTTTAGAAGAGTTGTTTCATAGGTACATTATCATTGTCCAAGCCAGGCACATTAATTGCTGAACCAAACTGATTAAAACCCTATCTAAAATTATCTGCTCGCCTACTCGCTAATTTAGATCTGGCCTTTTTCAAACGAAGGTCACGCTCAGATGACCTTTTCTCATCATAATATTCATGACGAGATTGTTATGATACGAAACTTGTTTATATCGTCTACGTCACGCAATTTGAAATGAGCCGTCCAATCGCAGACTGTGAATAATACCGCCATTAAATTAGCTTGCCAACCTTGGTCTAAAAATAGAAATTACGAAATCAAAATGTTATTAATAGTGCTTCGTCTAGATGAAAGCTACGCATTGATTGGTCGACACAAAGTTCATCTCGACGTGACCTTCCACAGAGACAGTAGAGATCTTGTACGACAATGCTCTACAGGATATCTGTTTACGGAGATTGTTGCTGAACAATATAAAGGATAGGGCTTAGAAAACTTCTTTTTCGAGATATTTCTTTATTAAAATTCTAATTTTAAATGCAACGTCCATTATATTTATAAGTAAATACATGTACAGTGTTTTTCCCACCAATTTGGGAATATGACCCATACCCCTAGAATTGGGAATTTTATCGACATTTTGATTTAAATTCGGGTATAATGTCAAGCAAATTTAATAACAATAGCTGATTTAACAAGGTTTTAATTTCAGTCTTCATTAAGTTAGTTGTTTGTTAGCTAGTTGGTTGGTCGGTCGGTAGGTTGGTCGGTTGGTTGGTTAGTTAGTTAGTTAAATAGAAATATTACTGCTCGTTCACAGATTTCAGCTTATTTATATACAAATGTATATCAGCTTTTCTAAAAAAAAAACCCCTAAAATTGTATAGAAACATTTTGTAAGCTGCAAAGGGGTGTTCTGATAACGACATTTGTAGTGCACAAATTGATATACATTTAGAAAAAATGAGATTTTATGTATGAAAAACCTACCACGTTAGTAACGGTATAAATAATTTTAGTGCGTTTGTGTTACTCTGATATTATATTTCTCACAATGTATATGTCAGTTTGCGTTAAGATATTAAGAATTCATTCGTTTGATTAACTCAATCACAGGCAGTGTCAGGTTTTGCTTGTTTTGTAGGATTTAACGCCGAAGAAACACATTGTATAGGTCATATAAAGGGCCTATCACATAAATCACGCAAAAATCACGCACAAAACTCGAGTCTTACGAATTATTGAAAACAGTATCATAAACATATTACTTTATTCTGAAGAGGAGCATTCGAGAAGATTTACTCGATTATACGAATTATTGAAAACAGTATCATAAACATATTACTTTATTCTGAAGAGGAGCATTCGGGAAGATTTACTCGATTATACGAATTATTGAAAACAGTATCATAAACATATTACTTTATTCTGGCGGCATAATGATAAATGAAAGACATCAATTGTTTTTAGTTTACCTCTACAATTAAATTACCGGTAATTAAAACGTTAATACATTGAAAACTATTTGTTTACTAGTTTACAAATCATTGTAGAACGATTGCATAAAAAAGGTGAAATATTAAAATGAATAAAACATTTATGCAAATAAGTGCATGGGCATTTTAGTCCAAGTAAAATAAATCAGCAGACGAAACAAAATAACAGTTATTGGCGGCTTAACGATAACGATGAGGTTTGAGTATTGGTTCAAAGCTATTCATTTAAATTTAAAGCTTTTATCACAATAAATTTAAGGCATGTCCAAATTAACGGATGGGCAATAAATAAATTCAAATGGTGGATGAGTACATAATTCTCATTTCTAACATAATTTGACCATCAAAAAATTATTTCTATCATCATTCTTGTTTCATCTGACTGTATTGTAAACAAAATGTCACCTTAAAAGTTGTGAAACATTTATCTGTTAATTTACACTTGTTGCACAATTGACAATATAAAACATTAGTCTACAACGGATTTAATTAATCCCCTGATATGACTTGAAATTGTGACCTATGATCCTTATCTTATCTCATCGATCACAACATGGGGTCACGGCTTGTAGATTATAACATCGCAAAACAGACGTATCTACAATCAGAGCTTTATGGCTGTATCATAAAGCGAAAATCTTGATGGGTCTAAAAGTTGGGTATGAAACTTCTCCGTATGCCTTATTAATGTAGGAAAATTGACATAATTGTCAAATTTTCATGGAAAGGTATAACCTTCCCGGTCGCTATTCAAACCCGGGCCCCCTTCGGGACACGAGATTCCAAATCCCGGTGCGCTGCTAACTGCGCTATCGACCCGGGTTAACAGTGGCAGGTGATTTGAGAACACGTATATATAAAAGAGTTGCCATAAGCAAGTACTATAATATACATGTATACTACATGGGAGCCCGTGCAAGCACGGGCTTTAGCAAACTCCTCACAGTGCTTAAGTCACGCTTTGCTACTTAAGTTATTGATTTGATAAAGGGAGATAACCGCAGCGGGGAGTTTGGTTTGACGTGTCTATTTTTAGTTTTATCTAGAACTATTTTTAGACACAAAAAAACCCACTATTTTTGTTGATTTTTGGCAGTTTTTGCAAATATCAAGAGGCTTTGTCAAAAAAGAATTGTCAACTTGATATGCCGGTATATAGGTGCTCCAGCGACAAACAAAGGATTTATTCAAAGCTGCGCAGTTTCTTCCACAAAACAGGAAACTCGCAAATTTAAAAGTATAGATAAGCAAATTATCTTTAACAGTGGCTAACAACTACCCCACTTACTTCAATAGAAGATCAAGTATATCGGATTTACATTGACAAAATCAAAGTATTGAAATACAGAAAGACTTTCGTGCACATTGAAACCTAACAAATTCATACTAATGATTACTCCTTACACATTATGTTCAAGTACGAATCAAGCAGGGCAAAACATGCGCTCGAAGTGTTTATTCTCCGCTGTATTAGAGGCAAATATTTGAAGATTTTATTTTCCTCTACTTGCCATACAAAATCTTGAAGTACAGTTATCTCCTGTACTATTTGCATACAAATTCTGTAGATTTATTAGTGTAGTTAAATATGATAAATATTATACAATACTGTCAAACAATTTAAACTTCAAGTAATACAATGAATGACCACAGTATCATTACATTTAACTGCTATAGACACTATTAATATATTAATCATTTTATTGCTCTTACTTCATAAACTTTTCAACATGGAAAGTAAACTTTTGATTTGATGTGGTTACAGCTTAGTGTATTAACGA
Organism: Mactra quadrangularis; assembly: GCA_025267735.1. NCBI lineage: Eukaryota > Metazoa > Mollusca > Bivalvia > Venerida > Mactridae > Mactra > Mactra quadrangularis. Next base: position 21,882,340 of record CM046311.1, on the reverse strand, counting down.
AAATTTACTGCGCCCCTTCCACACGCTTATCAATATTTGTACACACCTGTCACTGATCACGAATCAGATGACGGAACTACTCTATATCGCCTAGAAATTGACTGTGTAGTAAATCAAAGACACATGTATCATTCCACAGGTTAAACTGGTCAGGCATTTTCGTCAATAGTTTTCGATTTGTGGTATAACTTAAGCATTTCGTCGAAATCGCCGAAGGTCTAAAAACTTTAAGAAGGTATGTACAATGTAGACCCGATCCACGACTTCCAGGCTAGCTAAATTGGAAGCACGCAAGTCTGCTGATTGAGTGGTAGTTAGGTTTGATCCCCGGATGAGAAATACTTTTGTTGAGCTTTGTCAGGAAATAATTTCGGTCATTATTCCTCCTATCACTGAATCTAAATCATGTAGGGCAGTTGTCAGTCTCTCATAGTGACTGGTTAGCAACTAATTCCAGATATTTAGCCCGTCCACGAATGGTGAGTAGATTGACCGCCGATATATAACCTATTCAACGTGTTTCTACGGTTACCCCCTCCCAAAAAACACACAATACGCACATCCGGGGAATGATAATTCAACTAACTTTACATGTATCTAACTGCCTTCAAAAATAAAACCAAAAACATATATATACCTTTTGGTTGTCATCCGTTATTTCCCATATATTCACCAAGCTTCTTTCGAATCTTTACAGCTAACACGCAGGAGCACGTTATAAAATCTTATCTCTTGCCCACTCATCGACCGAAACTTGATGTTACATTGTTTTTTACACATTTCTCATAAATTATTATCATTTGCTTCCGGATTTAAGTGTTATTGTTTAATATATACTGATTAATACATTAGCACTTTAAACATGCATTATTATATCTATTAAAGCCACTATAACATGTATGGAAATTTATTTCTTTCATGCTTTACGGTGTTCAAAACGTCGTGAAAATATATAGAGGATATTCGTCAACTTTGGTGCAAGATCGATTTTTATTTCACCAAGTGAGCTCAGAAAACATATTTTCACGAGTGGCATAGCCACGAGTGAAAATGTCATTTTTTGAGTTCACGAGTTGAAATAAAAAAGATCTTACACGAAAGTTGACGAATATTCTGTTTCTTTCATGCTTAGTTTTGTGTTTTATTTGATGTATTTTACACAAATTATAACGTGACGTCATTTCTACTCCAAGATGACATCATTTATCGTCTAATATGACGTCATGAACGATGAAAATATGTATAGGTTATTAAACAGGGCAAGTGTGCCTTAAGGAAGATATCGGCACACTTGCTTAGGTATTGGCCCGAGGGCTTTAGCCCGAGGGCCAATGCCGGTGAAAGTGTGCCGATATCGACTTAAGGCACACTTGCCCTGTTTCATAACCTATTTATTGCATATGTTGACCAATTCATGAAACGATGACTTTTCAACAACAAAAATACATTTTCTCGATGTACCGCGCTATTTTGCACGTTGACGTTACGTCACATGTATTGTTTTGTTTATTCAACGTCGAAACGTCGGAATCTTATGAACGCTTGTTATAAAACGTAAGTCTTGATAAATTGTTGATTATCTTATTTATTTTCACTTTGAAAAAAAACACACGTCGTAAAATTGAATATTATAGCTTCTTGTTGCTAATTACGTACGAATTTCACGTGCGGAAAGTCTGCGGTTGTTGGACTGCAGGTGCGTAATGACCGGAAGTTGCCTCAATATCGATTTTTGGCACACTAGGAAGTGGGCCAAATATCGATATTTTGGCACACTTGCTCAATACCGGAATGTATTGCCCACATTGAGGCTATATTGGCGCACTTCCACGTCGATTTTGTTACTATTTATAGTAACATATGCAATAAAAGGTTATATTTTACTATATAAAATTTATATTTTCACCGTTTATTTTCATCGAATAACGCGACGTTTCACCGTAAAGCATGAAAGAAAACCTTATATTTTCATCGTTCATGACATCATACTAGAAGATAAATGACGTCCAGCTAGGCTCCACACAAAAACACGAAGATGCGACAAATGACTGTCGTATCTTCGTCTTGCGGTGTCTGAGACAAAAATACAGTTTTGTGGTAGATCTATAAATATGTTTTCGTTATACATTTCATCCTCCATAAGCATGACAAATGATTAAAGTGTCCTATGAAATGAATATCATTTTGTCATACTTTCGTGTCTTTGTGTGGCGCCTCGCGGGAAGACAATGTGACATGGCGTAATTCAGTCACCAGGATAAATATGCTGTGATCAGAACTATTGGTTTAAGTATTGACAATAATACTTTCGATTTATATCTATAGTTCGAACAAAAAAACAAAACAATGTTTATATTAACAACACAATAAACTAACCCACTACGAGGGATGCCCAGGATTACTTTAAAATAAACAAGTGTGATATGTTTTACTTACATGTCTTCGTTGTTGCTGTAATGGAAAGCGTTCTACCACGTTCTTACGTTCTTACCAAGTGGTGGTGGTTTATCAACCATGCTAATTTTGTTAAAATGAATTACTTTTTTTCATTAAAACTACATGCGCACATATACATTTCATTTAGAGCTATTTAACGTCCTTATACCTCACACAATATCTTCCTTGTTATTCAGTTACAATATCAGGGGCAGATCCAGGATTTTTTTAGGGGGTCCAAACATTTCTATGGGGGTCCGAGCTTTTCAAGGGGGGGGGGTCCCGAACTTTCGAACTACAACCACATCATACACATTTTGCAGAAAAATTCAATATATTAATTATAAAAACTACATAACCGTTAAATCTATATTAATCACCGAGAAAAATTGCTTCATGACACTTAAAAATGACTTACAGTCAAGAAATACACTAATGGACAAGTACATTTTTCAAATTCTAGGGGGGTCCGGACCCCCCTGACTCCCCCGCTGGATCCGCCTATGAATATACACAGTCTAACCTGTAAATAACAGACATGTCAGTGAAAATTTGAAAACTGACCTTTGAACACATGGGTCCTTTGTGGAGAGGTCAGATCTGGTTGATCAACATTAAAGTACATTGTACATGTGCAGGTTGTGATATTACAAATGGTGGCGTGGTACTCTAACGCTATGAAAATACATGATTCGCACTGAGAGTCTAACCCGCGACCTCTCGAGTCGTAAGCGGACACTACCACATCGTCATAAAAGCTAGCTTGGAGGCAAGGGAGTACAAGTGTCGTATTATATTGCACACACACCCTCCTTAACCGAATTCGCCCTCGAGTTCTTGGAGCTTGATTTTATGTGGGACTATCTAAGGGCGCAATTTCAAGTGGGTTATTTGCATTGTGTGCCAAAATTAATGTAACCCGATAAAAATCCATGAGCGAACTGAGATTTAAAAGCTAACTTGAAGGGAAGAGAGTTCAAATGTACGTCGTATTATACCTCTGCTACAGTATTTTTCTTACATTTTCCGTCCATGTTGTGATCGTATTCACACCACATATGACCTTTACATAAACGTTTTTATTGAAAATTTAATATGACCCCTTTCATTGCTTCATATGACATTGGTTCATAGAGTGTAATTTTAAGTAGTTTTTCATAATATTTTAATATTTTCCAGCACATCAATATAACATTAATACAATTATGATCTTCAGCCATCATAAGTTTTAAGTCATTGTGTCCAGCAGCGTGTTCAATTACCCCAAACGTTCCGAAACGTTAGAGTCGGCACAACTCAACCAAGGACAACTCAACCCGAGAAAACTCAATACCTCACTACGGTTTGAGTTTTCCCAACTTTGGGTTGAATGAGTTATCCATAGGTTGAGCTGTCTACGGGTTGAGTTTTCCCGTATCCGTATGGGTCGCTAGCAGGCGTTACTGTAGCGTGTTCAATTACACAAAACGTTACAGAACGTTACATAACGATACATTCGAAACTCCTTGGAAATTCGCTGCGAATAACCTAATCTAATACACAAATATGAGATCGTTTAAGGCAACGAGTGATTCAAAATTTACGCACTAAAAACGAAACATCACTCAATGCCTAAACGATCATATATTTGTTTACTTTAACACCGATAGTTTCAAAATAGCGTCTAAATATGTCCGAGATTAATCGCAGTGAATGGCCGAGGAGTTCCAAATGTATCGTTACGGAACGTTCTGTCACGTTCGCGGTAACTGAACTCCCTACTGAACACTCGGCTGAAGTGTTTCAATGGGGGAATTTGTAAGTCACTTGAGTGGAAAATTCGTGTGAGTTGGGATCATTTCATCTGTATTTATAGTTTATGCATTCATTCATGTGGCTCAAGATAGACAACAAATATTAATATTGGGAACATCGATAGCCTCTGCATGGTACTTGTATATGAACTTTGTGGTAGCCTTGATTTAGTTCTCCTAATATTACATTTATCTGCATTTAATGTTTACATTGGGTGCGTTCAGAGTTTTACCTTTGGTGCCTGATGGTATCGTTGGTAACCATCGGTAACAGTTGGTAACAATTGCATGGTATACCGACGGCAAGGGTAACCAATTCTCTCGCGACCCTATAAGTGAGGTAGCTTTGGTAGCCTCGTTTTGATTCAAGTCAAAATGGCGGCAGCACTGAGAATTTCATTTAATTATATATCAAGATACCACAATAACATAAGCATCACCTTTTCTGTATTTCATACGGGCATGTAGCTTGAAATAACTTGGAGATTTCTCAAATAATGGGAGAAGTGTCTGGAAAGGCGGCCCCTAGTGAGCCTAAATAGACTCTTAATTGGCCGACTTGATTTGCCCGGGCGGCTTACGAACCGGCGTAAGCCGTTCGCCAATCGGCTCGCCCCGGTGTGACATATGAATCAAGCGATCCGGCTAACTAATTACTGTTTCAGACGGTCGTATTTCAAGCAGGGTGGTACATAAATCCATATTAGTAATTAAAATTTTAAATTTGTGTCTGGCGAGTAAAATGCGTACTTGTAATATAACTCTTACACAAATGTCGCGCAAGAAAGTTTAATTGAACACACCAATTAGTATTTTGTCCATAATCGTAGTAAATTTTTGTAATAATGGTTTCACCTGTATCTATTTTTAGCCATATTCGTCACGTGCTCGCCGCTAGCCGCTCTAACGAAACCGGCGCATTCGGCGTGCGCCGGTTGTTGACCCGGCTCAATGTCGGAGCAAATAAAGCGAATCGCCGGTAGCCGTTTCTGAATCGGCGCACGCCGCTTTGAGCCGCCCGGGCAAATCAAGTCGGCCCAAAGTCTTCTAATGAATACAGTGAAATTATTCGGTCATAATAAAGCTAGATATTTTAGAAACAAAATCTCTTGTCTGTCTAAAAAGCAGTTCATCCCTACTTGAGTACTTAGTAGAGGCTATTTTAGATACAAGTGTTAGCTTTCAGTGTTTCAATACTGCAACAGTAGATATAGCACGTTTTTTTGCGTTCATCCATCATGTTAGATTTGTACCGTTGGTTACCATTGGCAGCAATATGATACCATATACAACCATTCATTACCAATGGGCACGTTCCGCAAGCAAATCGCTAGCTAGCGATTCGTCCTCTGGTACCTTTCTTGCACCAAAAGTATATACTATGTGACACCAAATCGAGGGTACCAGGGGACGAATCACTAGCTAGCGATTTCCTTGCGGAACGTGCCCAATATTACCAATGTCCGTTCAGAATTTATTGGCAACCAATGGTATATTTGGTAACATTCGGTAGCGTACTGTAACCCTTGGTAATTCTACTTGGTACCAGCTGGGAGAATCCTGAACGCACCCATTGTAACAACTGATGACTATATGTGACTTTTTACTCAAGTGTCAATTTTACAAAAGAGGAGTCGGTGAAAAAATATAGAAAAAAAGGAATATTTTCGGAAATTTTTAATCATCCATTAAAAACAATTTTAATTAGATGATACATGTATACATGTATGTAGAGATAAACAGTACTAAACAACTAAATTTGTTTTTATAATACTCTAAAACGGTACCATAAAAAATCGGACTTGTGTCCCCGCCCCCCAAAAAAAGGACAAGTTCATATTTTAAAGTACAAAAACATGCCATATTCACAAAATTGATTTTTAAAGTTCTGGAGCAATAACTACGGGTATAAAACAACAACAAACAGGTACAATCACACAATTTAATCTTCTTAATGAATAAAACAAAACAAAAATATAGAAACTAAACAATATATTAAATACAAGTAAAAAAGAATCACATTTTGCTTTATGAATAATAATTTAGAATTTAATATAAACTAGAATTGGTGGTGACATCATAAACTCTCTACCGTCTTGAAGCTGATCTAGATCTACGCGTGTCTGTGCCAGCAGATCTTGTACGTTTAGCTATAGGAGTAACACGTTGAGTATACTTCCTCTTCGTCTTTTCTGGTTCCTTCATGGCTGGGCTCTGACACGTATAAGAAACAACGGCACCAGTAACCATGACTGCCAACAAAATCGAACCCCAAGTGCAGTACCATGCGTCACAGGTTCCGAACATGTAGTTAATACCGAAGTTCACTCCAAATCTTGTTGGTAAATACACGTAACGCCATAGGATGTATGGAAATGTGAGTTGTAAAAGTTTTGATGTAATATTTAAAATAATTGAACAAATAGATAGATTGTTGAACTTGAAGAACTGAGCTATCTTGTTGAGTAGCATGCATGTTGAGCTGACCATAAAGAACATTACAAACCATGAACCAATCTGCAACGAGACAAATAAATCATCTATCAGCTTATACTGGCGTTTACTCACGTCTGTATATAGATACACAATTCGAGGGTTGCCCACAAGACTGTAGTAAGTGCATTGAGTAGAAGAGTGAGTTACTACAGTCTTGTGAGCAACTCTCAACCTTAATACATTGTACTTATTTAACCCTTAACTGGTCAATCCCGCATTTTTACGTGTAAGGGCCCCCTTAAAAATGACCGTCACAGGCCTTGAAATTGGGGTCATTAAGAGTAGAAAAATGGCACAAAATGCTGATAAGTAAACATGTTTCAGTCTCTGAAAAGTACTGGCACTTTAGACCTTAATTATGGAAAAAAACTGAATGAAATGCAAATTTTGGACTGAAAAAGAGCAAATTTGCATTTTTGCCCTTTTTGCTCAACCCCAGTGTTGCCATAGTAACTGGGATCGAAGCTCAACTTGCTTTCTCTGGAAAACAGTAACCCAGGGAATCACTTGGTTAAGTTGAAGGCCTGTCAGTCAATTTATAATGGAATTAGAGCACATTGAAGTAGCCCTAGCGTGTGAAGGGAAAAATGGCCCTTTTCACCCATGTCGCAATCAGGATTTAGGGTTAATTCCATTTAATGAATTTAAAAACTTCAGTCATTAGGAAAACTCAAACTTGAATCATCAATTGCTGTTCAACAAAAATGGCGAATTTATGGTTAGTAGGCCTTTTATATACATTTAACCTACATCCTGGTTTGGTTTTCTTTGACACGATTATTTGGGTGCTTCATGGCTATACTTTATTGACATAGTTTTATTAAAGACTTTTGTATATTTTTATGACTACGTGTATTAATTTGCAAAATGTCGAGCTGAGTTAGGTCTAGAGTCAACTACCTTTGCTCGGTCACTACCAATGCTCGGTCATCCCATCTAAATTTCAGTAAAATGATAATGGAAACCTCGTGACTTAATTGTGACTAATTAAGGGGTATCTGTCAAATGCACGCGAAAAATCCAAAATCATGATCATCTAGACGATTGATTGTTTTTGCAAACCAAAGATGCGGATTAACACCTGTTGAAATTGCTAGAAAATCGTATTTTGAACAGCTCCATTTTATTCACTAATAATTTGTAAAATAATTAACGAAGTATCACCAAACACATGGATCCATATAATATTTAATCAATAGTTTACCCATTTACAATAAAATTTTCACATATTTACGACCGAGCACTGCAGGTCCGAGTTTTTCTAAATATGAGATATTTTACTTAATATGCTGCCCTGGTTCTTTAGGTGCTTGTTTTTTTTTTGGAAACGGAAGCATAGGTAAATGTCACTAAATGTAGATTAAATTAAAGACATCATTTTCGGAAGGTTTGCTGACGCGGGCGCTAGTTAAAACTGTTAATTCAACAATGTCGTTTTTAATGACTAAACTGGTTCAACCTCTCTTTTGTGAATGTTATTTAATTAAATCACAAAGACTGAATTGAGTATTTTTTATAATGTAGGCCTGTATTTTATAAATTTATTTACAAGTACATTAAAATTTGCTATCGAAAGACGAACTTTAAAGCACTGTTAATGTTGCGATTTTTTTCTGGAAGCATGATTGGAACATTCTCATTAAATGTGCAAAGTTCAATGTGCTGGGCAGCAAACGGAATAACGAGCTATCGTTTTTTCAACTTAATTAAACACTTTTAGTTATTCAAAGCGAAAATAGTTCAATAAAAAAGACAATACAAATGTATACTTTTCTTTCATGATAATAATTCGCTCGATTATTTGGGTCTATACTATTATCAATAGAGAAAAACAATGTTGTACAATAACAGTAACAAAATATTTGAAGATATTTTTAACATCATACCTGATTGATTGGCAAATCGCTATCTTGCCAGTCGTCGAAAACTGCATATAACACCCATACGTAAAAGAAATTAAACCAAAGGCCTCCAATCGATGCCAATTTGTTAGCTATTTCAGCTCCAATTACAGAAAATGTCATATTTAGGACTATAAATTGAAACAGTTGGAGCATTTTGACGCACGCATGTGCTAAATTGTTTATTATTATTTACTTTATGACGTCACGTACATCGGCAAACCATTGGCGCATTTAGCATTTGCCTCCCTTTACCCGCCAAACTGTCAAAGAATAGACTGGTGCAGAAATAATTTTGCGCCTCGCCGTTTCAACGTAGAAAATCCGATAATCAGTCAGTTAACATGCAGCGCCACCTGCGATGAATAATAATGGTGGACAAATGTCAGTTTTTGTTTGACATTTCATAAACAGTGTTGATTTTAGGCATTCGACGTTATTTTAATGAGAGTTGTTGACACAGAACGATAGGAAACATGCCGGCAGCAAGCATCACTATGAATGAGGGGGATGTTGTGAAGCTAATATCGGAATTTCTCCAAAATCGAGAGCTAAATATTTCCATGCTGTCTTTGGAAAGGGAGACGGGTGTGATAAATGGACGATTTTCCGACGATATGTTGTTCCTGCGTCAGTTAATCCTAGACGGACAGTGGGATGATGTCATAGAGTTCTTACAACCCCTTGAAACTATTGAAGGTTTTGATTCTAAGAAGGTTCAGTATTTGATTATGAAGTACAAATACCTTGAATTATTGTGTATCAAGTCTGAACCCAATGTTTTACAGAACTATGATTTTACTGTTGATGAAGTTGTGAAAACTCTGAATAGCCTGGAAAGTTTGTGTCCAACCAAAGAAGACTACAGTAATCTGTGTTTGTTACTAACATTACCTAAATTGTCAGACCATAGTGACTATCGTGATTGGAACCCTAGTAACGCTCGTGTTGAATGCTTCAGAAGCGCTTATCTACTTGTTGAAAAGTTCATGCCTTTAGACAAAAACGATAATAAAATGACCATGTCACAAAATGACAGGCTGTTACAATTATTATTAAAAGGACTATTGTTTGAGTCTTGTATTGAATTCTGTCAACAACAAGCCACACGAGAGGGTACTGGTGAAATTGACGTGAAAGATGTTTCACTTTTACAAGACAGTGGATTTAGTGATGCTGATTTAAGTCTTCTTTCCTGGCTTCAAGGTGTACCTGCGGATGTATTTTCAATTCCCTTTGAGCAAAAGAATCTTAACCTTGATATAAGACCATTGATGAAACCATCTCTTGAAGCATCTTGGTCTGAACAAATTCTTGTTACTCCAATTAAACCAAAGATGTTTCCACATTCTGCTGTACCTAGTCTAAGACCAAGATCTGCTGATATTATGTCAAGATCTCTTAACCCACAGTTTGACGGACTCTCTAGTGGCTTGTGGCACGGTAGAAATGATATGATGGCTTCATTTAATGCTAGAAATCTTTTGTCTCAATCAGTAATGCCAGGACCAGGTGGAATCATGTCACAGAGCATGAGGAAGCCTAATAATCCAATGGAAATGTCAGTGCACAAATTTTTTGAAGAGAGTGACAAGCTGAATACTGAGACTGCCATTGGTGAGAAAATTGATATGAAACGTGGAATACTTGAACAACCTAGTCAACCGGCTCCCAGACCCAGTCAGATACAAAATGTCACAAACACTGCTGTTGAACCTCAGAGAAGTAGTACCCCACCACGTACATCTACAAGTTTTCATAATAAAACACCTGCTGGATCAATTAGACTTCAACAGTCACAACCTTTCCAACCTGCAAGGTCTCAATCTCCTACACATAGTGTTTCCATGGACAACCGTGCTAGTGTTGACAAGAATGTTGAACAGCCTGCTTCGGTCAATGCTTCTGTTAGGGATTCTAGTTCAGAACTTTTCAAAGAATATCAAAAACAGAGACAATTGTTGCAAGAAAAACTAGCAGAGCAAGAAAAACAGCGTGAATTATTCACCAAGGAGTTAAAAGAATTGGAAAAGAAAGAATTAACCATGAGTGATAACAAACTTAGAGACTCCAGTCCTAGAAGAGGTTCCATTGGTAATAAGCAAATTGACACACTGGCAGAAAGAAGAATTTCTCAAGGTGAGATTTTTTCTTGATTTTATTTGTTTACTTCCGTGTATTTTTTCATTTTGTTGTTGTTCACTTGTAATTTGATGTTGTAAAATTTTTGTTATAATGATATTATCTCTGTCACACGCTTATGAATATTTTTGTATAAGTATCACTTAAAATTAGTCTTCTTTTAGCTTGAATTGTTCGTGCCTGATAATTAAATTAACTGGATCTTAGTTATAGACATATTGCTGACTACTGATTATGATATTCAGTTCAGAAACTGAATTTTTAATACTTTTCAAACATAAGCTAGAATCAGATGCTATGTAAATTTATACATTGTGATTGATGTTGTATGTATTTTTGTGTAGCTTGATCATATTTGACCTAGGAGTTGGACAGATTAATTTGTTTCAGTGACTCACTGATTCTATGTATGTATAATGTTGATGATATGAATTTGTATTTCATATCTCAGGTCAGTGTGAACATACTTTCATTGTAAATAATGTATATTAATTATTATTACCATTTTATAACAGTTTTTATATAATAAATAGATATATTTCTATACTTACATGGGTGAAAGTTTTCAGTATTAATACTGATTTCAGTATTTTGAGAATTCTTATGAATTTTATGAATTCTGTGTATGACATTACTTTGGAAGTAGGTTTTTCAGTATTTTCAAAACTTTTAACTTTCACCCATGACTGTACTTATTGACTCATTTAGATATTATGACCAGCACTCCAAAGCAGGCTATACCTGACCAGGCTTATTCCGACTCTGATGCCAGTTCTGATTTAGGCGTTGTAAATCAGACTCAACCTTCTAAGGATCACACCCCTCATTCTAATGATAGCAAGGAAGGTTCAGCTTCACCTGAGATAGTACAGAACACAGATGGAATTCAGAATACCCCACAATGTGTTAATCCTGCGCAACATAGATTAAAGATGCTGGATGATGGACATTGTCTTACACCAATAGACTCTCCACCCCAGATGAACATGGGATCCCCTAGCTTTCTCGAGGAGGACCCTGAAACAGCAGAGCTGTACCCCGAATCTTCCACACTTAATGTAAACCCTCCTGCACCTGTGATGAATCTGGAGAAACAATTATCTAGTCAAAATGGAAGTACCAGAGGTCGAGTGAAAAGTCCAGGAATTGTCCAGTGTTTTACTCCGGACACTGCAGGTAATCTATAAGAAAGTTGTGCTTAAGCTTTTAGCTAATGAAAAGTGTTTTAGCCCCACAAATTTGTTTCTAATAGATATCTCTCATACTAACAGGATAAGGTGTTGCAGTTGTTTTATTTCTTTCTACTATTACTAATATCACTATGTGTGACATTAATTTTACACCTAATAAATAGTAGAGCTGTCATTGATTCCAACGATATCAATGTATCGACGTCGATATTTTTTTTATCAATAATCGATATGCATTTTGAAATATGGATAATAAAGCCTGTATAGGTAAAAAAATAACAAGTATCAAAACTTTTGAGATGAAACTTCTATCGTGAGTGGAACAGGTGCACTGTCATATGAATGGATAGATCTAAAATATTGATGCCACCCCCATTGAGGAATTGGCCCTATCCCACAGATGGTACATTGTTGCCTTTGTTTCATTTCAAATGTACATATATTATGAGTTTATGACAACATAAATGGTCTGTATAGTACTACAGTGAAATTGACATCTATTGATGTTTCGTCTATATTTTTTCTTATAATATAAGTTAATTTATTGATATCGTGGATACGCTTTGGGCCTTATCAATGACAGCTCTGATAAATACATGTAGTTAATACAGTAAACTTAAAAGTTTAGACTATAAAGCTTAGAGTCAGTTAGATATCATTTATTAGATGTCTTAATTGTACATTAAACCATTCTGTGAAATTAGGGGTTGAAACTTAGGCGGCTGTCATGGTCCTGAACTCCTAAATATAGCGTTTTTGAATCAGGACGCCTGTGGTTTGATAGGTGTTTGTCTAATTAATATCTGACACTGAAAGAGTATAATCTATACAACTGCCTTTGCTAAGTAAAATTTTGGTTGCCCTAGTCAACAGGTGGATTGTTCAAATTGATAGGTAGCATTTTCAAATTATTGCTAATTTTGCAGACTGTGCTTAACAATTTTATATGTTTTAATGTAGAGGAATAGTTGTAGACATAGTTGATTGAACAAAACATTTCAAACCTTCTTCTTAAAAGTTTCTTGTATCTTATGCCTTCCAGCTTCCAAGCTTATTTCTGGCTATGCAAAGAATTGCCAAATTGCTTAGTGTGCATAATTATATAGTTACCAGATCTTTAACATTAGAACAGTCATACCCCAAACATGGTGGACCAATGAAAATCAAAGGTCCCACTAGATCTGCAGGTTTAGGACTGACTTTTCGGCAAAGAATTTGATCTCATCCACATAGTTTTCAATTCGTCAAAATATGAAAATTTCTCCGGTCCTGTTAGACTTGATTTTGTCTTGTTAACTTTGATCTTCACCGGACCTACTGTCCAGTAACAAACTGTTGAGTTACATGGCGACTGCTTTAGAATGTAATTACTGCAGACTTTTACAATGCCGACTATTAATACAAGTTTAGCTTCATATTCAAGAGTGTGTCAAGAACAATTTACATAGTGAACTATTAAACTTATTTGTAATTTTAAGTTAGACCATATAAAAAGAATTAAACCAAGGGCTGAACAATATTGTAACTCCTCTTAGTTTCAACTGAAGTTATGATAGTGTTTCGTTCAGCACTCGAAAAATGGTTTCTGTTTAATCACATGTTTCCTGTATCCATTTAGCAAATCGTGGGAAGAAAGTGGATAAAAATAAAAAGAATGGGAAACCAGTCGCAGGTACTGCAAGCCCTAAGCCTTCTAACAATAAAGAGACTGGAACCAATAAGCCTGTATATAGATCTAATTCTATGAAAACTATCAGACATCCTGCAGGTAGTTCTAAAACATTGTCTAGAGCTAACTCCATGAAACAGAAGCCAGGGAACACTCCAAATACAGCACAACAGTCAGATGGTTCCAAGAAAAGCCAAACATTGCCTAGACCAAAGAAGGCTGGCACAACCTCTGGTGCCAAATCTCCAAACAGACCAAATAATATCAACCTAGCTGCTGGACCAGGACCTAGGAAGACAGGAAAAATGGTGAACACAAACAATAATCAAGAAAAAAGAGGTATTGAAATTGATATGCCATTGCATGATGACTTGAGTGAATGTTCACTTTTACTGCCTGGTGAATTGAGTAAGCTTGGCATGTCAAGGCATGATACCATGATTAAAAGTAGAATACCAGTTCGTTCTGCAAGTACACCTCTCCTGATGCCAACCCATGATGAACTACCAGAGTTACAGAAGTTTAGTACCCCCACCTTGCATGATAATGAGTTTGAAGATATCATTCAGTTGCTTAGCAACCAGACTAACAATATGATGATAATGCATGACAACCAAACTAACAAGGAAATGTTAATGCGTGACGATGACACTAACAAAGCAATGACAATGCATGGTCAGTATTTTGAAGGTGGTTCCCCCAGTCAAAGTATAGATTCAGAGGATGATGTGCCAGGGCATGATAACATAGAAATAGAACATGACTTCAATGTTATGCATGATTTCCGGTCTAAGCCTGTGACTCCTGTTTGTACTGAACAGCTGGGCAACAATATACAAGCATACAGTAATGAGCTTGTAGCTAGTGGACCAGTTTCTCATACAAGGATGGTACATGGTAAATCAATGAGTGGTGTCCAGTCTTCAGGTAGAATGTTTGCCTTGCCATACAATGTTGTACGAATGGAGCAATGTTCTATGTTGCCAGGTTATCAAACAATGCCTGGAGCTACAATGCATGTTAGTCAACCAATACCTTGTACTCCTATGTACCCAAATCAACTAACATATGGACAGTCACAGTATAGTGACCCTATACAGCAAAGCATGGTTAATCAAGGCAACCAGCCACAGTATCATGGTTCAATGTGGCAAAGTTACTTGGCCGAGTATAAGACGGTACGACTTGGTGTCAAGACTGAACAGGAGCTACCTTTTTATGGTATTAATCAAATTTCAAACTTTTACCTTACCTTGGAGTATGGTTCAACCACCATGATTTGCTTGTATATTATATCCACCTATTTGTCACATATTTTGATTTGTTATGAATGCAGCTATAGAATTGGGTAATGTTCCAGTAATATCATTTCTTACATGATTTGTGTTTCATTAAATTTCCTACAGATAATATATCATCCTAACATTAGTCGTTTTATAAACAACCAAATAATTAGGTACATGTATATACATTAATCTCCTGACGTGAAAGAATATTTTAGTATTTACCTTTTCAAATTGTTTTGGAGGGCTCAACAAATTTTCTGGAAGCAACTCGTCCTGCAGGACTAGCAACTTAGAATTTTCCTGTGCATCACAAAAGGAAAATTTTAACTTGAATGAATCAGTAACAAACATGGAATTTGTGATACAGCTATTCTGTATTTATTAAAATTATCTTATTATAAATTTTCGACTAAAAATTTCATTAGGCCTGCAGGACGAGTTCTGCAAGAAGATCAACTCGTCCTGAGCCAACTTCTAGTTGTAATTACAAGCGGATGAGCAGATTTGTTGAGCCCTGTTCTGTAATTTTATAACGTGTATTTTCATTATCAATATATTACAGTTATTCACCATTGACAGACATTTTTATTTTGACCTTTTTTTAAGCTTTAAAATCTAGTTAGCTTGTTTTAGCCATACAATTATGCATTATCTCGCTTTGTATTTTATATGTACAAATGTAGTTATGTATTTTTATGTTTGTATCTGTACTTTTTATTCATTTTTTTTTAATTTTTAAAGTGTTAACTCAAGTCGCTACAAATTTAATGTAAACTCGGGTTGCTACAAATTTAATGTTAACCCAGGTCAGTAGAGCAGTTGATAGTGCGCCTGGATTTCAATTCTAGGGTCCATAGGGGGTACTGGTTCTATTCTTGCCAGGGAGGTTATACCCTTCCTTAAAATTTGACAATTATGTCAATTTTTCTCCATGAATAATAAGGTATATCGAGAAGTTTCTGGCCTTGTGGAAGGATAGGTGAGTACTGTTAATTGACAAGGTTCCAGAAGAGCTAGGTTATGTGCGCTGAAGGCCTCATAATAACCTAAATTGTGTTGACACAGCGTTTAACCCAGTATAATGTGATGTATAAGACCAAGTTATGGTCATGACATATTTCATCCGAAATGAGATTCTTAATAATGGTCTATAGTTATCTCAGTTATCATAGAGTGGTACCATTGATCTTACGTCTACAGTAAGAGGTAAACTAATTACAGTAAAAATAGTAATTGACTATACGTGTACATTGTACATCATGTGATAGCTTCTAGCACCATTGTAATAATCAATACATTACCAGAGGTCCACCATGGAAGATTGGATTTATCTAAATGTGTAGCCTCTTTAAATAAAGTCTTTATTATTATTATTATTTTATTATTATTATTATTATTATTATTATTATTATTATTATTATTATTATTATTATTATCATCATCATCATCATCATCATCATCATCATCATCATCATCATCATCATCATCATCATCATCATCATCATCATCATCATCATCATCATCATCATCATCATCATCATCATCATCATTATTATTATCATTATTATCATCATCATCATCATCATCATCATGATTATTATTATTATTATTATTTTTATTATTATTATTATTATTATTATTATTATTATTATTATTATTATTATTATTATTATTATTATTGTTATTATTATTATTATTATTATTATTATTATTATTATTATTATTATTATTATTATTATTATTATTATTATTATTATTGTTATTATTATTATTATCATTATTATTTCAGTCCATTGAATAATGGTCTTGGACAGCAAATTACTTGTTTTGGACTAATTTATCAATGTAATTTTGTAAATCAGAATTGACCATTTATTTAAATGGGCACCTTCAATGATATTTTATAAGTCTGTTTTACTATTACTCCTGGTTATTATGAAAAAATAATGTAACTTGTAAGATGAACAGTCCAATCCCTCCTTCTGTCACCCGTTTCAATGATCTTTCTGTTTAGCAGCCAGCTTGTGCCGGGACAGACGGAAAAAGCTCTTTAATGCATGCACCCCTGTATTAAATATTAGATACTGTTTTAATAGTAAATGTTCAAAAACTCAGTATAGATCTGAGAAATAGCAGAAAAGTACAGTGGGAGATTAAATATATGGTGTGAAAGGTCCTGGTATTCTACTTTAGAACAATAACTAATTTTAAGAACATAAATATAATCTGCACAGATTCAATGTTCCTTAGCTAGATTATGTTAAATTGAGTACACATGGAAGACTGGATTTATCCAAATGTGTAGCCTTGTTAAATAAAGTCTTTATTATTATCATCATCATCATCATCATCATCATCATCATCATCATTATCATTATTATTATTATCATTATTATTATTTACTTATTAATTTGTACTGGGTTTAACAATTACACAATTTTTAAAGTTATTCTTAAAAGGCATCCAGCGCACCTAACCTAGCGTTCATGGACCCTTGTCTAAAACCAGTACTCGCCTACCCTGCCACAAGGCCGGAAACTTCTCTATATAAATTATTGTCAAATTTTCATGGAGAGTTATATTCTCCCCTTGTGAAATTTGAACCTGTACCCCCTTTGGGACACTAGATTCAAAATCCTGATGTACTGCCAATTGCGCTGCCGATCTGCATTAGTTGTTGATGTTATTCAACATAAAGTAATTTTGCTATAGTTCATATTGTTATTTATTATTCATGAAGTGTTAATTATTTCCTTCTTTACCATGAAATATCTGCAAGCTTCCATACTTCAATGGAACTAATCGGAACTCCAATTTATGGGTTATTTTATCCAAGCACAGGCAGTATAAACAAAGTTTTCTACACATTATTGCTGAAAAGCATGAAGTATGGATTTATCCATATGTTCTCTGTACACATGTTTTTATTGAAAATTAATGATGAAAGTTTATTTGTACCACAGGGTAAAAACAAAATATTTGAAATCCCTATATAGTCTATTATACTAGCCTTTACATGTACGTATACAATGTCTAGAACTGATTTTAGGGTGGATTCTAATGTAACAAACTTCTGTCACTTTATTGTGCTGGACTGAAGACTAACAGTTAACACATGATTGTCACCTGGGCCTCTTTAGCTCAAAATTTGATCTCACAATAAAAATACTAGTCCGCAGGCTTAGTGCAAAACGGTCATTACTCACTGTTTTTTTAACTTGAGTTACGACCATTTTGCACTAAGCCTGCGTAGTGTCTGTCAAGTGTGTTGGGATAGGATCATTGTTTCATTCATTTCTTTTAAGCAGTAGTTATATATTATATAATGACTCACATCTCTTCATGTTTTATAAAAGTGTTTTCCAATGTTGTTAATACCTGATAGTTTATAGCACTCAGAGAAGCTGATTCATCCTGCATATGCTTGTATTTATTAATTACTGTACAAATTTTAAAGCCTCTAGGCAAGTGAATTGTATGATTTTACAAATACTTGTTTTAAGTGCAAGTGATTGGGTTATAGAGAAAGCTTATAGATATTATCCTCATGTATGTGTACTGTGAATTCTAGAATATAGATCTATATGTAATGCTTGTATGATGTTTCTTTCATGAGTCATATTTTATATGGAAGGGGGGTAACTTGTGTATGACTGTTCAATTTACTGTGTAAAATTATAGTCTATAATAAATTATCTCCCTTTCATTTGAATAAGTATCTTTTATAGGTAGGTTAGAGCAACTAGTCTAACTTTAGTTCTTATTAATTTTGCTTGTATACTGTTTGAAATTATATTTTACAGTAAATACTTCAGTTTATTGTTTACTTTGTTTTGTTCTAAAATTGCAGCATATTGTTCCCTTATCTTAATATCTTATGCATGTATTACATATCAGTTTTAAAGCAATGCAAATATTTATCATTTTGTTAGTTTGTTTTGTTATTTCCCCTTTTGCAATACTTATTATAATGTTTTCTGATAATCTATAATTTGTTTAAACATGTTAAAAAGGATATGTTTCAAAATGCTATTCACTTCTCTGTCCTTGCAAATACATGTACTGAAATAGTCATATAAGTATTGTATGAAGTTTCTTATGATTTTGATTGGTAATTAGATGTAGGAAACATGAAGATGGTATTTATTTATAATTTAAGTTTTGTGCCTTATTCCTCTTTGAAATAGCTTCTTATATTCGCCACATATTCGGTGGTGATTGTCATCATTGTTTAGGGCCTATTAATTCTCTCCCTTTTTACCTATAGAAAGCCTTAGGCCTGTAGGGTAGTTTTACTTCAGGATAAGACTTAGTTTATGGTGTTTGTTTTGTTTACTAACCAGTTTGAAGTTTTTAGATTGCTATATTTGTTGTTTAACAATTTGTTTTCTTTATCTTTTAATTAATTATCAAAATTAACATTATCAGGTGCCTGTATTAGTGAAGGTTTTCAATTGTTGGTCAGTTTTCTTTTAGATGTATTATATCACAAATCTAGCCATGTTCTGCTTTATCATGTAATCCTAGGGTTAATTATTCAGATATATATGTTCAATATAGAAAATTCAGTTTATGTTTTGTTATTGACAACAAATTTTTGCACACACCAATAAGATCAAAACACTTCACTAAAAAGGCACATAAGTATCATGATCATTAAAATTAATGTATGCAGTCAATAATTTAAGCTTGATTGTGAAACAAGTACTTACAACTTTTACTTATTATACCCCCGCTTCGAAGAAGAGGGGGGTATACTGTTTTACCCTTGTCCGTCCGTCCGTTACAAAATTTCCGTCGCAGTTTTCTCAGCAACTATAACTTGCAGCAGCCTAGTACTTTGCATATTGCTTCATCCCATAGTCCCATGTGGTGTAAAGCGATTTCATGCTCCTTGCTCATCTACTTCCTGTTTGTCGCATATTTTTAGATTTCGTTAAATGAAAGTTACATTATGATAGTCATATTTCTCACTGCGGGGGTATCACTAGTGAGCATTACCTCACAGATTTACTTGTCATTCTTGAGTATTAATAGTCTCTCAATATTGAGTTTGTACCATAAAGCTCTTTGCTTAAGTTAAGGAATCAACTAGGGAGGTTTTTGATGTTATTTAAACCAGTACAAACCTGGCTTTCTTATGATAATTAGTCTTACACTGTAACCAATTGTCAACACCTGCTCTGGTATCTTAACATGTAAAATATTTGTAATACATTTGTGTTATGATGTAAAAACTATGCTTTTACTTCTTATTTAAAGTTGAGGGGAAGCTTTTGAAATGCATAGGTCCTGAAAGAGCACTTATAATGTTAATATAATATTAATATTATATTTATATTTGTTATTACAGGAAGTCCAAGTATAATAAAAGAAGATAAAAGTTTACATTTATCACATTTGGATACACCTAGTCCAGTACATAGACCAAAGGTATGTACTTGTATTTTTTTAGAAATTAATTCATGGCACAGGAGAGACTAGTGACAATTATTGGCCTACTTGCATAAATAATGACAGGAGAGCTTCAGCTTGAGGGCACTATTTATTGAGTGCCTATAAGGCCTAATAAAAAATAAGTTTGTTTCGGGTTACCGACCAACCATATTTTTGGCTATTTTCCAATTTTATTTTTTTAGTAAACATTTAATTTGCAATCCGGCCCCTTTTTGTCCTGTATTTACATCTTTAATATTCTTGTTTACCAAGAATTCATACATTTTATCTAGGTCAAATGCTTTCCTGAATAATATTTTAATAAGGCCATAACAAATTGATCATATGTTCTATGGATTCGCTTGCACCTTAATTTTGACAGTTTTTACAAAAAAAATATTTTTATTTCCTCGCTCGCTCATAAAATTTTTGTCAAACTGCTATATAAAGTAAGTGAATAAAGTTTTTTTAAAAAAATTTTTCTTCGCTCGCTCGCCCCATTTTTCCCCCAGAAAAATCCGTAGAACGTATGATCAACTTGTTGTGGCCTAAATGCACATTAAATTCTCTTGCTAACATACAAGGTAAAAACAGTAGTAGGCGCATTTATGAAATCTAGTTTAGCTGTGTTAACATAACATTAGTAGACCAATGGTGGCTTATTAAATGAAAATATCTTACAGTAGACATAAACAGCAGCAGAAATATGTCCATAACTTTCTTATATCTGACATAACTTACATATAGTGATCATTCTGGGCCTTATTGGCTAACTTTTGATTTGTTGTTTTAGCCAGAGTTTTCAACGAAAAATTGCGGCTAATAGTTTGGCCAATCACGTGCAGGTGGGCGTCCAGTGTTCGTTTTTCTTTACTGTATATTAATGCTGTTTATTGTCAGATCTTTATTAAACTTTAAACAATGATAACATACCATGTGATGGACAGAATTGAAAGTAACCACAACTCTACCTGCCTTTATTATGGATTATTTCCCTTTGTAATTTTTGTGTTAAAGTTTTTAAATCCAGCTTTAATGTGGTTTCCACATTACATTTCTTGTCAAGCATTAAAATTTAACACCAACAAAATGATATATATATTGTTTATATATCTAGGTGAGAAGTTCAGGCGGCGGTGGTAGATCTAGATTTATACCAGTTACTACATTAGAAGATATGCAAGCTATAAGAACAGTATCATTTCATCCCTCAGGAGATGTTTACTTGATTGGTTCAAATACTAAAACGCTGAGAATATGTGAATATCCAGATCTAAATGAATTAAGGTAACATATTCAATATATAATGAAATAAATGATATGTATGGTTCTTCATGATGCATTTTAAACCACCTTTGGAGGACTTGACATTAATTATTTTATTCAACTAGGTTGCTCGATGGACAACCAACTGCATGCTTTACTTGCCCAAACCAAATGATTACTATATTGTTAATAATTAAGTGTTTTCATGATGGCCGCGTTATTTGGCTGAAGACAGTCATATTAGCTTAAGGCCGCAGATCATAATTCTATTATCAGCATCGTGATATCATAATTTCTATTTTTAGACCAAGTTTTGTGAGCTAATTTCACAGCATGTGTTATTTACAGGCTGTGATTGGACAGTTCTTTGCAATATACATCACATAGACTATGTAAACAAGTCTCTGAGCTCAATGATTTCATCATGAATATTATAAAAGCTAAGGTCAGATGAACGTGACCCCGTAGTATGAAGAAGCCAGATCCTAAATAAGGGAGTGTGAGAGCAGAGACTTAAGATTGGGTTTTTGCATCAGTTATATGAGTACTTTGATTCTGTACATTTCAGAGCTGATCATCTAACCTACCCTACAAAGATATTGTGTCAGAAACATAAACATCATAAAGGAAGTATATATTGTTCAGCCTGGAGTCCTATGGGGGATCTTATAGCTACTGGATCTAATGATAAAACTATTAAAATAAATAGATTTAATAATGACGACTGTACTATAGATGGTATGTATACAAACACTATTTACTTGAAACTGAAATTTAAATTGTTAAAAGTTAAAGTGTGGTTTAAAGTCTGCTTCCATATACATGTTTAAAATGTTTGTGCCTGATCATTGAGAGGTGATTCCTCACAGTACACATTTACTCCTGAATGAACTGTAGATAAATTATTTCAATCAATTAATCAATCAATCAAATCCGATAGTTTGTTATCTGCTGCTGGTGTCCTTGAGACTGGTGTAGACAGCAGCCTGCTAGATCTTCTAATGTCTGTCCTCCATGTAACCAATACATTAGAAGATCAGGCCCCGTGCTGTCTATCCCAGTCTCTGGGACATCGGCAGCAGATGACAAATAAACTATTTGCTCAAGGAAATTAGCAGTGTCCCTAGTTGGGCTTGAACCAGGGACTACCCTATCCCGAAGTGTGTGTCCCACTACCGGACCACAGCTTCTGCATGAAGTGTTGAATGTGAAACTATTATATTCTGTTCTATAAATATTCTCTATATTTGAATAATTTGATGGCTATATTTCAGGACAAGATATAGAGCTAACGTTTCATGACGGTACAGTAAGAGATCTTGTATTCATGCAGGATATCAGTAATAGAACATCATTGTTAATTAGTGGTGGAGCCGGTGATAGTAAAATATATGTAACTGATTGTGAAACTGCTATGCCTATAAGAGCTATGGCTGGACACTCAGGTATTTGTAGTATGTTTTTTTGTTGGCATTGAAAGCAACACATTGTTGGCTGTTTATAAGTTACTAGGCACATTGGGTGAGGCATTCTTTCATGGTTGGTCATGAAATTATCTCTACGTCCATTCTCCCTCCTACCAATGATTCTTAATTATGTAGGGCAATTGTCAGTTACTGACGAGAGTATGTGCTTAGTAGTTGGATAACAGCTAAATCCAAAGATTTAGCCTTTCCAGGAACAGTGATTAGGTCGATTGACCGCCGTTATATGACCTATACAATGTGTTGCTACGGCATTAAACCCGACCAAAAAAAACAACTAGGCACATTCTTTTGTGAGTGACTGACAACTTCCAACCATTATTTAGAATTAGTGGAAGGAGTGAGAATGGTGGTAGAAATTATTTCAGAACTAAAACACCATGAAAGTATGCTGCGCCTGGGAATAGACTCCCCGATTCCTTAATCAGTAGACTTGTGTGCTATTGAGCTAGTCAGGCAGGCTACAGGTATTTGTTTAATGTTTTAATAATGATAACAATTGTGATGATAAAAATGATGATGATGAAAATGGTAAATACATAAATATAAAATATTGTTTCTCAGTAAAGGGGTAGGAGGTAGAAAAAGATGCAGGGGGGGGGGCATCAGAGGGTTGATGACTTGATGTTGTAAAGATGCTATTATGCAATATGAGCCAAAAGGGTCTTGTTATTCTGCATTAGTTGTACAAGCTTAGATATGCTATAAAATCTAGTAAACAACTGATGAGTCGATGAAAATTTATCAACTTCATGTATAGGCCATAGTACAACATGTATATGTGGGTGCAAATATTGGCGTTTTAAGATATATTTTGTGTTAGGGGTATACAGTAAATGTATTTAAAAAATTACATTATTCAAGTATCAGTTCTATTATATTTCAAACAATGATTCTATGTTTATTTATATATATCACAGGTGTTGTATATTCACTACATACATGGGGTAGATGTATGTTTGTTAGCGGAGGTCAAGATAAAACTGCTAGATTCTGGGATGTTAGAGCTTCTACACCAATCACTGTGGTACCTAGTCCAACAGGTAAGTTTAGTTTATTTGTATTGAATATCTAGGGAACCAGTGGTACCTAGTCCTACAAGTAAGTTTAGTTTATGTGTATTGAATATCTAGGGAACCAGTGGTACCTAGTCCTACTGTTAAGTCTAGTTTATGTGTATTGAATATCTAGGGAACCAGTGGTACCTCGTCCTACAGGTAAGTCTAGTTAATGTTTATCGAATATCTAGGGAACCAATATTTCAACCATTTTTTTGGGCGGGGCTTTAGCCACGTCCAAAGTTAACAAAAACCGTAATTTCAGCTCCGAGCATTGAATTTAAGCAAAAAACCCGATCCACTCCGCATATCATTACTGCAAAAATTGATTCGGATATTTCGGTTAGTATATGTTATCATGATAATCGCCTGCGACTTATTTCCATAGATTAGATTTTTCATCCGGCAATAGATCAACATGAGTCATGATACGACTAAAACACGCAATGGAGAATTGGCAAGTCGACCTAATTCGGTTAAAAGCACCCGTTCATCCAAATACGAAATTGCAATTTTTTTGTTAAATCGCCATAAAAATAAACTATTTTTTACGAACGCTTGTATATAATAGTTCTAAGATTGTTGAACAATGCATTTGGTCAATATAAATGTCCGTTTAGTAGAAAATAAAGGTTTTATAACCCTAAAATCTACTGCGTAACAGACGGGATGAGTTCTAAAAATAGTTCGACCTTGATGACATTCACCCACAAACCATTGCGGGGATTCCCATTAATCTGGTTCCCTGGACTCATATCGCTACATGTACAACCCGTATATCTCTGACTTTGTCCCTGTGGCGGCAATGCGTACACACCGTATTGTTTACAAAATGGACATGGGTTCTTAAGACTTAGAAGACGACGATAAGTCCTGAAAGAAGACGCCTAGTGAACGAAGGAAATGAAGTGGAGCGATGGATAGAGGTTACTGAGGACGTTTACTTATTTTAACTGCGGCTAAAATAAGCGTTTTTGTCAGGTAAGACATAGAGCTAACGATTTTTAGACGACGTAGGTCTCGATCTCTTGTCTTGAGTTTACTCATTTAATCAAACATTATTTGGCGAATTGATTGTCTAAACTGTTCAAGAATTTCATGATTCCAAGCAAATCATTCATTTCCTTAAGACAAAACAGAATTAACGTTGTGATGATGGATTTGTTCCATTGGAAATGTGGGCTTCGTCCCCCGTTACTTCGCCCTTATTCAAATACAACATATCAACGCTGCATATATGCAGTCAGATTTACTTTAATTTGTGAAAACATTGCGTATTGTAAATATATTCCAAGCATTGCATGTTGTAAGCACAGGGAATTATTTTGTTTACAAAGAATTTGACTTCTTATTATTCAATCTGTAAAATAAAGTAAGTTGTGTGACTAGTTTTATAGTTCACATATTGATTGAGCAGATGTGTAATACTAATACACATAAACATTAGTAGGTTTTCTGATGATTGAATTTATGCATTTCCTCCAATAATATGCCCTGCTTAAGTTACAAATTCTTTTTCTCTCTGTCTTAGCTTTCTGGAATATTGTGGGAGCAAATCAGTGATCAAAATGGTATAAGCCAGCCATCCACCAACTCTCCAAAGCAAAAATATTTAGGCACAAAACTGAAAACATCCAGAAGCAGACACTTTCCGTCTCAGAGTACAGCGACAACTTCTGAACAAGGACCTTCCTCTCCAGGTAAACCGTTTTGTAATGATGTAAGATAGGGACACATTTTATTGCTCAATTATTCATTATGATGATGAACTGCTTTTAAAATCATGATTCCTAGTTGTCTATTGTGTTCAATAGAAAGTTATGACAATTCAGTGAATATAACTAAACTGTATCAGTTGAAAAAAATACAATGACTTTGAATTGTAATGATGAATTAGCAAAATGATATATGCTTGTACTTAGGGCCATTTCAAGACAGCTCTCTATGTATACACATGAATTTTGGATCTGCAGAAGTCTAGAAGTACTGTAGTAAAAGGTTATTTGATAAGTGGGTTATCTTACATGATGTATGAACTAATTACATGTACATGTATTAAATAGATCTAATAATAGCATTTATCATGCATGACCTGTATGTGACTACTTTGTCTCTGTATTTTTGCTGGCAATATCCCCGCTATGTAGATATATTGTACCTTGCCAACATACTTGATTTGTTACTTATAATTACATTTTCTTGTTGTATTATTACTTGTATAGCTTATTCAGGGGTGTAAAGTCAATTGATCTTTAGAATGTACAGAAACACTTGTTGTAGTCAATTTATTGCAGCAGCCTATATTAAGGAGTAATTAAAATTGTGATTGAAATAACTATGACATTTATGTGTCCAAATATGCCATCACCAGTTCTTTGAGTTTCGACTATTTATTTGAAATACTCTGTATAGTGTTTTGGTGAATAACTTTGTTAAGGCTCAAATTTATGTGTAAACCTTATATAGTAGTACAAAATCATAATTTGAGGACCCATACACAAATTGAATGTTTTGTCTGGCGCTGAGATATTAAATTTTTCTGTGTATAGTACCCTCTCATAGGCCTAGGGAAATCTTGATTTTGAGATAAATTGATCCACTATAAAATATGATGTAAAATTAAAAGGTAATCCGAGTACATTTCTAGTTTTTTAGTATTCATTTATTTATCAATACAATATTACTTAGGATTCAGGCCATACTTTTGTCATGAGATAGGTTTAATTATTGTAAATATTTTTGTGGTGTGCATGATCTATCTTTTCAAAATTTCATTCAACCGAGAACTTTTAGAGAGCTCTGTGTATCTTTTATTTTTGTAGCTTATCTCATGTATTTATGTATATTTTCAGGGTCAAGATTTTGATAATACATCTAACAATTGACCAGTGATAATTGTTTAACAACTGTGAATTCAAGTTGCAACAACAGGATCAACATAGTGAATAAACTCATGACTATAATACTCATGAAAATTAAGGCAGATTCTTCTTGACTTACAATCTAACTAAAATAATAGATCTTTTCTACCATCTCTAGATCTGAAGACAAACAAGTTTACACCAATTTCTAAAGGATTTTTCTGTTGACCAATTCAAATCTAATTAAAACCAATTAAAGTCTAATTTCACAAAAATGGATATTTTAGCAAACAAATAACCATTCTTAAAACTGAAACTAATACCTAATAGAACAGAATCTTTGACTTGTCAAATTTTAAAATGTAACAGGATCTTTGAGTGGCTAAATTTTGGAAGTGTAATTCAAAGAATTTGTGTGCCTTGCTATCAGATCTACATGTGGTTAAAAAGACAAAGAAATTAAGCTAGATTTCTCAACTTGATCAAGGAATTTGAAGTGACTTCCTGTGTTTTTGTGAAAAATGTATATGTATAAATGTCAATATCAATAATGCAACTTGTTCTCACTGACAAGAGACATATGAATACATTTTCAACTCCATGACTATCTGATATCTAAATTATAGATTTTGTCTCAGGTCAATGTGAATATGCTATGCATGATTTATATCAGTTCTTATGATCCTATGATTATTTGTATTCATGTCAATATTAATGTTATACCTTGCTCTAATTGTTCAGAGAAATATGAATACATTTTACAACATCTGAAATCTTAGTAATAGATTTTGTCTCAGTTCAACATGAACATGCTATGCATGATTTACATCATGATCAAGTGTCTTATGATAATATGTACATGTATTTGAGTCAATATAAGTGTTATAACCAGCTCTAATTGGCCAGA
Source organism: Mactra quadrangularis (assembly GCA_025267735.1). Lineage (NCBI taxonomy): Eukaryota > Metazoa > Mollusca > Bivalvia > Venerida > Mactridae > Mactra > Mactra quadrangularis. The sequence continues at coordinate 21,854,415 of CM046311.1, read as the reverse complement.
GAAGTATGAATACATTTTCAACTGAATGACTTGTTGGTATAATTATGGAAATCATACATTTTGTCTCAGGTCAATGTGAACATGCTATGCATGATTTATACCTAATGTTCAATGATAATATGTATACATGTCAATATTAATGTTAAAAATTGCTCTCAATGACCAGTGACAGATGAAAACATTTTTAACTCAATTACCATCTGATATCTAAATTACAGATTTTGTCTCGGGTCAATATGAACTTGCTATGCATGACTTATATGAAATGTCCTATGATAATATGTAGGCTACTGTATGTATATTAAGATAGGCTTACAGGATTTATAATAAGATAATATACATGATGTTCACATTATGTTCATGTAAACTTTTTTGATAGTCATTGTATCAGAATAATGGTCAAGCAATAAATGATGTATGAATAATTGATTTAAGGGCAATATCAAGAACATGTATACCCATTTCTATAAGAATATCTTAAAAAATAAAAAAATATAGCACAATGAACTTATGAAAAAATTAATTTCCTAAAAAAAGAGGGGATAACCCTGTATAAAATACAAAAATATTTTTCTTTTATTGATTTACAATAAATTAAGACCATATATATATACCAATTATGATTATAAGAATATTCCCTGAAAATTTTTGAAGTATTATCTTGAAAAATAAAGAAAATACGGCAATTTATAAATCAAGACTTTTACAGCTCTGAATTAAGTTTTTGCACAATTGGCCGCGGGGCCATTTTCCGATCAATTTTTCTCAAAAAAGGAAGAAATAAGAATCTAAATGATTATTAAATTCAAATATTTACCTAAATTTTAGTACATATATGGAAATAAATGACTCTGAGAGCTCTCTTTCTTTAAAACTGTTGCCCTCAAAGATGGCTCAAAACTGACCAATTTCTTACTTCAAAAATAGTGCAATACCTACCAACTTCAAACCTCTGTATCTCAAAAACAATTAGCATTGAAGTCATCCTTGATTTGCTGTATATAACTATAGTTAACTATATAAAACATGAAATATGTTAAGTAAGCTTTTGTTTAATCTGTTCCAAAATATTGTATCATTGAGATGTTTTACTTCGCATATGTTTGGTATTTGTGTAAATAAACATTTAAATGTATTTTGAACTGCATTAATATATGTACATGATGTGTAACAATCTATAGTACACCATGGATTTTTTTTCTATGAGAAGTTTCTCCATAACCCTGATGGATTATAAATGGTTAAATATTATAGTAATTGAACTAATTTAGAAACAGCCTTTTCTATTAGTAAAATGTACAGTAAGCATCATTATTTACTTCAGATTCTATCAAACCTTTTAGAATTTAAGGAAGAACTGGTTATATTTAGGCACTTTATGTTATTTTTTAATGTCGCGGCTGAAATACCTATTCCATGGAAGTGTACAAGTCATCATTTAAAAATAAGTGTACTGAGAAGATTTTGTGAATTGTCACCCTGCAGTGTTAACTTTTTTGTCTATTTACTGTTATTACCTGGTATTACATAAACTTGAAATTGTTCATTCAAAATGTATGTATATATTGTACATTTCATACTGAAGTGTTGTAATTAATAGTAATAAATAATTACAAACAAATCTGTACTGTCAATATACTTAAGCATACATTGCTTGTCAAGGTTATGCCTAACCCACTAAGAACTGTGTTAAAGTTCATGTATCTTGAGATCAGACTTAGTGCTCAAAACTTGCCATTGCATCCGAGTATCATCAAACACTGCTAACAAATGCATCTGGCCTCAAATACGGCCAGCCGATATACAGTACACACCAAAAGTTTGGAGACATTTTCACTTTTAGGCCTATTGAATAGCTGTTATAAAATATTTCAAAACTGCTTTTAAATACTTGTCAGTTTTGCCTATTTTTTAATTTTAGTTCTACTTAAAAATATGTGATAGAAAATAATTACATTGCTCTTAATTTTTGAGGCTCTGGAATATCAGATGTTAAACCTATTAATTGTGGTGCGTTCATGAAATGTGCTTTAATTTCATCATAGATAATCTGTGATGTATTAAAAATGATTATATTAAAAAAAATCAATTACTGGAATCAAGATATAATAAATTTCTGTTGTCTCCAAACTTTTGGTAGGCACTGTATATCAACGAAGAACACTGGGTAAAAGAGCATGAAGTTGTTTCCTGAATTCATTAATATCGGTATCTCAAGTGCATACTCATTGTTTGTTAGTGGTGGAGTGGATGAGTCGGCAGAAATATATGACTGATACTGGGATTGATTCCAGCTTTGTAGGGACTAAGGTCTATGCAACAAGTTAAAAGTTACAAGACTGGTCCTTGTAAAAAGGATAAAAATTAATTCTATGACCATCAAGGAGGGAAGTTTTTAACAGCAATAAAGTCAGACACTATAGACTACTATTCACAACTCTTTCCTTTTTTGTTTTAAATTAATCTTTCATGATATAGAATCCACTACTGAATAGAACATCATGATGAAAAACAGTGATTCAATTTATCTGACACAATCATTATGACAAAAGTTGAAAATCCATCTGTCCAATTGGAAAAGGGCAACTTTATGGCTAGTTTCTCATAACGTCATAGTAGTGTCATGATCAGTGTTTTAAAATTTTCAAGAGCCCCGCCCCATCAGTACTTTCAGTGCTTTGATTTATTTAGTTGAAATGGTAGCATTGGCTTTGAAAGGTTGGAGATCTAGGTTGGGGGGGGGGGGGGGTTGTTATCAAACATAATTTTAGTTAAACTATATAAGACAAGTCAGTGTAAAATTCTTTATTAAAAGTTTTGTACAGAAGTTATAGCTCTTTAACCAATGAAAGATTCACTTGAAATTTTACACATCTTAGTAGACGAGCATGTTACTATTTACTTTGTTTACACTAGCATCCTGAATATTCTAGCAAGCTGTTCTTGTTCTACTGTATTTAAATTGATATATACTTGCTATGAACTAGGATGTGAAATTCCAAGTTTATTCCACTTGTCGCAAAAAAAGTGAACTTTAATTTCAACTTGTCTGGGATCAAAATGCATTGCCAAGAACATCAAAAGAAGATATTTTGTAAATTGATAGGGATAATAAATAATTGACAAAAAATTTTCTTTGTTGAACATGATTAAAGGATAGTGGCATCTACATCATACAGTACTGCTATGTTAGTATATTTATCGCTAAAAGTTTTATTTGTCAATTAACCAGTGAATTATATACTTGTCTGAATACCACATCCCTAATGAAGGATATTATCATACATTGTGTATCTTCTATTTTAGGAAGTCCATTTGCCTCAGTATGTGTAGATCCATCGGAACGTTTACTAGGTTCAGGACATGAAGATGGTTCAGTAATGTTATATGACATACGTAGTTCGAGAGCAATACAAAGTTTTAAACCACACACTGAAGATTGTCGTACTGCTAGATTCTCTATGAACGCTTTATATATGTTATCTGGATCATATGATAAATCTATAGTTCTCACAGATTTACATGGTAAGTTTTTGATTACATGAGGTGTCCAATGTTTAGTAGAGGACTGCAGCAAATCCTCATTTCAATCTGCGTCAGTGATTACGTTAGGTTGAGCATGCCCAATTTATGGGATAATAACTGTTTTAAAGACACAACTTATAAATCTTGGACATCAAAAGGAAATTGTAGTATAGTGGTTACATCATAATAGAGGTGATAATTTCAAGTATTACATGTTTCATGACTTTTTTGTGTTTGCTAGCTAGTGTAGTAAATTGAGGCCCATGCAAAGTTATTCACAATGTTATTGGTACTGTATAAAATATAAATTTATGAATATCTCAGAAAAAAATGAGTAAGTAAATAGCTTTTGCGGCACTTGGTTCCAAACTGTTTGTCATTCAGACAATATTTCCACCATTTTTAAACAATGGATAAAAGATTAATTTAGCAGACAACATTTAATTGAGCTACATTTGAACTGGGTTCATGTACTCATTGCAGGGCCTCAATTATAGTTGGTGATTCCATCATAAACTCTAAAGACTGTATTAGAAATCTTGGTGCTTACTTCACACCCCACATGGATATGGAGAAGCATGTCAATATTGTATGCAGATCTTCTTATTATCAGCTAAGAAATATCGGTCGCATAAGAAAGTTTCTTACTTTGGATGCTACAAGGACGTTAGTAAATTCCCTGGTTACATCAAGATTGGACTACTGCAATGCCCTTCTTGCAAATACTTCAAAGTCAAATCTGAATAAACTTCAACGTCTACAAAATACAGCAGCAAGAATCATTACCAGAACCCGTCGTCATGACCATATAACACCAGTGCTCAAGGGACTTCATTGGCTTCCTGTTTGTCAGCGGATCACATACAAGCTCTTGATATATACATATAAAGCACTTAGCAACCAATGTCCCATATATATCCAAGACCTAATACATGTCTATAAACCCAACAGAGACCTCCGATCTAGCAATTCATTATCTATTACAGTCCCACGGTCTAGGACAATTACTTTTGGTAATCGTAGTTTCAGCCACGCTGCGCCAAAATTGTGGAATTCGCTTCCAGACTCTGTCAAGTGTGCTCAGTCTCTAAATACTTTTAAGAGAAAGTTAAAGACTTACCTGTTTGTCAATTACTATGGTCACTAAATCAATCACCCTGGGACAAAAAACTTTGGTTTTGGAATATATCAGTATTAATATGAACCAATCTTAGACTACTTAAAATTGTTCATTAGTACGTCTAATAATACTACAGTGAAATTTCTTTTAATCAATAGAAACTATCTGGCTGAATGATCTTAAGATATAACCAAATTACAAACATATAACACCATAGTTTAAAAAAGAAATGATAATAATAATTATGCACTAGGTGTATTACAAAAATAATATGCGACCAAATGATGGATGTTCTGGTGGGATCCTTGGATTCGAATCCAACTTTGCACCTTGCAATTATGGATTTTACAGGGCAACAAGCCAGTTTCCCCCATTGGCTGGGGGTTGCCTTTCCACTGATTATATACTCATTACCTTTAGGATTAATACCTTATTAATCCAATTTAGGCGCTGACACTGATGGATGTTCTGGCAGGATCCTTGGATTAGAATCCGACTTTGCACCTTGCAATTATGGATTTTCTAGGGCATCTGGCCAGATTCCCCATTGGCAAGGGGTTGCCTTTCCACTGATTATATACTCATTACCTTTAGGATTAATACCTTATTAATCCAATTTAGGCGCTGACGCTGATGGATGTTCCGGAGGGATCCTTGGATTGGAATCCGGCTTTGCACCTTGCAATCATGGATTTTTCAAGGCATCTGGCTGGATTCCCTATTGGTCGGTGGCTGCCTTCTCTCATACTCTAATCTTAACTATTATCACTTTTACTTTATCACTATAAAATGCATGGTCGGGGGACGTGCGGCACTGATGCTGATGGATGTTCTGGCAGGATCCTTGGATTGGAATCCGACTTTGCACCTTGCAATCATGGATTTTTCAAGGCATCTGGCTGGATTCCCTATTGGTCGGTGGCTGCCTATTCTCATACTCTAATCATAACTATTATCACTTTTACTTTATCACTATACAATGTATGGTTGGGAGACGTGCGGCTCTGATGCTGATGGATGTTTGGGTGGGAGCCTTGGAGAAGAATCCAACTTTGCACCTTGCAATCATGGATTTTCGGGGCATTTGGCCTGATTCCTCATCGACTACGTAGCTGCTGTTCTACCAACAATCCATTACCTCTCTTTCACTATTTTTAAAATTGAAAATTCACTTGTTTTGTTGTTGTTGTTGTTTTTAAACTACTATGAGCACTTTATTGATCACATATTTTAGTTTATTATTATTTTTCAGTTTATGTTTTTATATCTTTATCATTTTCGTTTTTATTTTAGCTCGTTTAACCTAATTATGCATATGATTGTGAAGCGCTTTTGAACATATATTCAATATGAAAAGAGCGCTATACAAATACGGTATATAATAATAATAATAATAATTATTATAGCCATTGTACGTGACACACTGAAATTCTACTGTTATATCTAGCCACGAAAAAGTATGCAATACATGTGTCAAAATTTATGATAAGTTGTGTCTTTAATAATAATAATAATAATAATAATAATAAAGACTATATCTTAAGAGACTACACATTTGAATAAATCCAATCTTCCATGTTGGCCTCTAAAATCAATGTAGTGGGCTTTTTGTATTAAAAGCAGACAAAATGCTGTTTGTGCAATAGAAGTATATTTTATCTGGCTTATGTTCCTTTGTGATCATTATGTTTGTTGTATAATCCCGTGTTCATATACTCTATAAAAACCCTATGTCTGACAGCACTACTATACCTTTGATCCTGAATCTCATTTGTTACATATCTTAACAGTTAATGACCTGTGCAGTCAGTTCAACACGTAGCAGGTTAAAATATAAATCCACCAGTCAAGGGTTTAATTCCTGGATGGGACCTACATACCTTTGCTGAATTTGGTCATGAAGTATTTGTGATAATGGAAGACGAGTCTTGTAATTAAAGGATCTGGAACCAGTATATTTATTGGAGCTTTGTCAGTTAAATCAGTCCAATATGGTCCCAAATATTAATTATCTGTATTAATAGCTTCAAGCAGTACAGTATCACATGTTTGCTATTCATTTGGCTTGCCATGATGAACAATTTTCTCCTTGGTCTCTTGATTGACTTCACAAGATAACAATTTATCACAATTTCCCAAACATAAATGTGTCAAACAAATATTAATTTTTTCTATATTTTGCCATGTACATATTACTCATTACTAAATGAATTATTAATGTACTAGATTATGTACTGCATTCATAATTTTCATCAAGTTTATAGTAAGTCTATCACTTTGGATAGTGGACATCATTGAAGTTTATATTGAACATAAATCGACATTATGCAATATCCTAATATTCATTATTGGTTCAACAATGCAAGGATTAGTATATACTTGCCCAAACATAAACATAGTCACATGTCTTTGGACAGAAGAAAGAAGAAAGAAATTAGCCACTTGTCTAAGAGAATGGTTATAGTAGCCTCAGTGTAATGTCAATTACTGTCAACTCTCACTGTTTTAGATACTTATTCTTGTTCTATTTTACAGGTGATTTATTGAAACCATTACCAAGTGTTGTAGTGGCAGAACATACAGATAAAGTTATACAATGTAGATGGCATCCAAACCAACTGGCATTTGTATCTGCTAGTGCTGATAAATCAGTTACTGTGTGGGCTCTTCCTGTCTAATGTTTAATACATCATATCATTATCTTAGAAACTCTAGTATGAACTTTGTGTAACATCTGTTTTGCTGTGTAAAAACATAATAATGTTTTCTATGTAAAACATGGCATGAAATAGTCTGTGTAAACATGGTTTGACAGAATTTGTGTAAGACATGGTTTGAAATAATCTGTGTAAAACATGGCTTAACAGAATCTGTGTAAAACACGTCTTGAAATAATCTGTGTAAAACATGGATTGAAATAATCTGTGTAAAACATGATCATGTCACTATCTGAGAAACTTGGAACTTGGTTTAACATCCTGCTTTAGCTGTGTAAAAACATGGCTTGGAATAATCTGTGAAAAACTTAGATGGACATAATATACGTAAAACAAGCTTGGAAATGTTTACGTAAAAAAATTACCTGACATTATCTGTTTTAAATATGGCTTGACTTTATCTATATAAAACGGCTTGGAAGTATTTGCATAAAACATGAACTTACATTACTTGTGTAAAACAGGATATTACTTGTGTAAAAAAAGACTTGACATAACCTTTGTATAACAAGATGAGCCATATTCTGTGTAAAACATGACCTTACATGATCTGTGTAAAACAGGATATTACTTGTGTAAAATATGACTTGACATAACCTTTGTATAACAAGATGAGCCATATTCTGTGTAAAACATGACCTTACATTATCTTTGTAAAACCTGACCTGATATTATCTGTGTAAAACATGACCTGTCATTATCTGTGTAAAACATGACCTGTCATTATCTGTGTAAAACATGACCTGACATAATCTGTGTAAAACATGACCTGTCATTGTCTCTGTAAAACGTGACCTGACATTATCTGTGTAAAACATGACCTGACATTATCTGTGTAAAACCTGATCTGGCATTTTTGTGTAAATCATTATTTGACATTTTCTGTCTTACAAAACGTGTCAACATCTGTGTAAAACATGATCTGATATAATCTGTGTTAAACATGACTTGATATTATCTGAGTAAAACATGATCTGACATGATATGTGCAAAACATGGCCTGACATTATCTGTGTAAAACACAACATTACATTATCTGTGTAAAACATGACTTGACATTATCTGAGTAAAATATGATCTGACATAATATGTGCAAAACATGACCTGACATTATCTGTGTAAAACATGACTTGACATTATCTGTGTAAAACATGACTTGACATTATCTGAGTAAAACATGATCTGACAGTATTTGTGTAAAACATGACCTGGTACAGTCTGTGTAATACATGACCTGGCATCACCTGTGTAAAACATAACCTGGTATCATCTGTTTAAAACATGACCTGTCATCACCTGTGTAAAACATGACAAGTCATCACCTGTGTAAAACATTACCTGTCATCACATGTGTAAAACATAACCTGACATCATCTGTGTAAAACATGACCTGACTTTATCTGTGTAAAACATGACCTGGCATCACCTGTGTAAAACATAACCTGGCATCATCTGTGTGAAACATGACCTGTAATAACCTGTGTAAAACATGACTTGTAAAACTAGTTTACATCTTACTTAATTTATTATTCATTACACTAGTTTTAATCTGACCCATCAGTGTATTTTGATCATACAAGTACTTGAGTTGTGTATAGATTTGATGAGTATATAATACAATGTGTTCATACATGTTTATATGTATATTTCTTTCTTAACCTGGGTCAATAGCGCAGTTGGTAGCGCGCCGGGATTTGGATACTCGTGCCCGAGGGGGTGTGGGTTCGAATCCCACCCGGGGAGGTTATACCCTTCCATGAAAATTTGACAATAATGTCGATTTTCCTCCATTGGTTAGATAATATGGAGAAGTTTCCGGCCTTGTGGAAGGGTAGGTGAGTACTGGTTATAGACAATGGTCCAGGAAAGCTAGGCTAGGTGCGCTGGACGCCGTGAAATGACCTAAATTGTGTTGATACGGCGTTAAATCCAATAAATAAATAAATATTTCTTTCTTTACAAAGATGTTTACTGTTATTTACAATCATGAGTGTTGTGGTATGTTTTACAAACATAGCTTTAAATGATGTATGAAATTCTTATAGAGTGTTCAATTTTACTGGTATATATAGTTTAAATATAAATATTCATATAGTTCTTGTATATTTAAACATTTAATGTATTTTTGTGAATGGTATCGTAAGGATAGCTTGAATTATCAAAGTTTGTTCATGTATCTTAAACATTGTTTCATGTTTATTATTACATTCATATAAAACCAAAAGTTATGTCACAAATATTTATGATGTTTAAGTATAAGAGCCGTTGTTTTATGTGTTGAACAAGAATATTTGATTTTGTTGTAATATTACAGAAGCTCGATTGTTGTTGGTTAAGAAATTTTTTTTGTAGGAGTATAAAAATATATGATAGTGTTACTTTCTGTTATACTGCCTATAAAGAGAGCAAGCAACTGATGAAACGAACAAGGTCTATGATTAAGTCAAAATTTAAACAAAAAATGCCAATGTATCGTATGCCCTTCTTAATATAGGGAGCAAAATATAAGAACTATTATGGTCATGAATAAATTACAATGAAGGGTCTGGTCCGTACAATACACGTTAAAACCCGTATCCGGTACTCGAGCAGCCTTGTACTGATTGACTTCGGCGAAATTCCTGGTCCCTGTCTATGACCATCAGAACTTAATAAATGGGCCTTGTTCATATTTGTATTAAATTTTGATTACATCTTTCATTGATGAAGTCGACTATTTTTTACCAGAAGACTGTAGATATTAGCAAATATATTGAGATTATAGTACCAAAATCTATGTATGATGAGTGACATGGAATTGCAAGTTGAGATGTTTATAAAGATCCCTCATTCTCTATATTGCTAGTGCTTGTTTTTTCAGAATTTGTTACAAGTGTAAAAACATTTACTAAATGATTAGAATTATGAAATTATAAACTATAGATTAGATTATGACAGAATGTGTGTTTGTTAAGTTGACCAACCAAATGTTTTGTAATAAGGACTTTTCTTATCCCTGTAACATACATGTACATTTTGATGCACTGTTTACTGTTTCACATTATGATAATAAATTACTCGTATAATTGAAGATAACTGCTCTGGAAGACACATTATTGTACTGTCCCAGTGGGAATGTATATTATGTAATTAAGTCACTGGTGGCCAGCATGGTGCTGAATCAAAAACACTTTGTATACAGTTTTTTTAGTAGTATACCTTATATGTATGTATAGTGTTATTGATTAAGTACCATGCAGTCTGCCTGTGATATAAGTTATGTCCGTTTGCTTTAACTTACAAATTGTAGGTCTGCTATTTTTAGGACTTGGGTTTATTTTTAGATTTCTTATCCATAGAGTTTTTTCTTAAAGTTTGAGTATTAGAAAAAAACACATTCAGACTTTGAACGTAAACATTTCAGGTTTTGGATAGTTAACTCATGTAATACCTGACATTGTTGTATTGATATCATTGATCACATGTATTCATTCCTTTATTTATTATATATTTACGGATTGTTATATTATGTGTTGTGCCATGACTATTATTTATTTATTTATTAACCAGTATACCATTTTATTTTTCTGTTGTTATAAACAATGTTGTGAATCTCAGCCATACAATTTTGTATTTAAATATCTACATTTTGGATGTTGATTTCTTTCATTGCTGGGATATGGCTCCTTGATGAATGAATCATCTTTTATCCTAATTGCAAACTAACGATTGTCTGTTTACAAATTCTGCCCATCATGATCAAATTATGGTTAAAAAAGTTAAAATGTGGTTTAAAGTCTGCATCCATATACACGTGTAGCTGTCTTAAAAATTTTGTCTGAATTCACCTTCAGGCAGGTGATCCCTCAAAATACCAATTTACGCCTGTGCAAAGTGGAACAACTGTAAGTAAATTTGTTGGTCAGGGAAAATCCAGAACCTCTGGATCCCTAAGAATGGTCCACTGCTCTTATTGATCAAATGGTCAGAAAATCACAGTTTGGAGTTGAGAAATGTGCACTACACTACACTTCTGAACAACAAACATTGATCAAAATCATGTTAGTTCATAATGGGTTGAATATTTCATTGATGATTCTGTTTACGTTCCTGTGGTAGATATCTGTTCTTGTATTGCTTTGACTACTGAAGTTATACAAGGATATTTTGCCCACAGGTTCATTGATTTTTGTTCTCCATGTTCCTCAGAACATGTAGGATAAATCACAGGTTTAGCTCAAGACAGTTATAACTCCCTCTTTTCTTATATTAAGTTACAATCTTCTTCCACTAAACCTGCGAAATATGATTTTCATACCTTCACCAGTCAGGGTGAACATTCTAATTGGCAGAATGCTTTAATTCATTGGTGAAAAGATGCTACATTTTTACTTGATTTTGAATCATATGTCATACACTGTACCTCATATATTTACTTAAGTGCTTTCAATAGTTTATATTAATATTCAGATGTTACTGAGACTTATTTATTTATTCTTTGTTTCTGTAGCTTTCTTTTTGATCTCAGTTGAACTAATATAGGTAATATAGTTGCTTAGGACTTAACTTGCTTGTTACTCTTAATTTTACAACACTTTATCCAGAATTCAAATATTGTGGCTTTTCATTGCGGTACAAATGAACGTTCACTGTAACGATGAAAATATGTGTACACTGTACAGAGAACTAATCTATGTCTTATGCTTTAGCAATAATGTGTAAAAATCTTTGTTTGTACTGCCTGCGCATGGATGGAAAGACCCATCAATTGTGCACGGATGAAAAACCCCATCAATTTAGCATTCTGGATTTAGTCTATTGTCATTCATGACCTTTTGTGACCTTTACATTTGACAAATATTGATTTTATGTGAAAATTTACACTCATGTAAGCTAAGAAATTCTCTATATTAGAGTTTATAAGTTGTATATGAATTACAGTATGAAATTACTTGGAACCCTCTACCTCTCTTTTTTCAATACTTAGATGAGATTTTTTCAGATGGATTGGGTTCCGAAAGATTTCTCTGGATGTTAAGAATTTTTCAAGTTGTATGATCTGAGTATTCCCTCTACTAGTGCTATCAATAAACAATTTTCATTTGATTTTTTTGTTTCAAACCTTTTTTGCTATATTCATTTTCTCACATGTTGAACAAATTTTGCTAAGTTCATTTTTCAACATACACATATTGTGTTCATATTTTTTGTAATCATTCCATGCTTAAAAGTTTTGCTTTATTTATTTTATTATTTTAATGTGCTTTCATACATCTTGAATTCCTTTTGAGAACAATTGTGTAAATATCTGCAATTTTCCTGTCATATAGAAGAATATCAAGTGTATAACTTTGATAATAAGGTCAACTTTATATGACATAAATTATTGGTGACTTCACACAGTCACCAATTCTACAAGCCACTTTTGTGGATTTTTGGAATGATTTTTGGAAAGTGGCTAGGTTGTGAAGTTGGACTGTATAACTTATTGATCCATTTTAAATGGATTTATTTGTGAGGTGACCAGGCAGCCAGTTCATTATGTGATAAATCTTTGTTGTACTTACATGTTTCCAAATCTGGCTTTAATAAACTAGTACATGTATTAACAAAAAGTAGTTTTTACAAAGTAAGTACATGACTGTTAAATTAAAGTCTGGACAAACCTTCTCTAGCCTCAGGAAAACTCATAAACTCATAAACATTAAAAAATACAAACTGTTACTAAACAAGAGAGATTAGGGTGAGGAAAATTGCAGATACCTGTTGAAATATATGTATTTGCTTTATTGTTAGATTTTTATTCAGTTGACAATGGCGCACACATCAACCTCACTTATTTAAATACGACATACAGTACTTCTGTTCTCACAATCAATAAAAAAGGAGCGGGTGTTTCCACGCGGTTACGTTGGACTGGTAATTAGTGGATAGCCAGCTCCGCTTTGGTTCGAATCCCATCCAAAACCTACCCTGTTGTTTCCTTGAGCAAGAAACTTTATCCTACTAGCTCAGTACTGGGGGACCAGGAAGTGAACTCGAAAGTGATAAATCTAAGTTGTAAGAACTTGTTTCACAATCGAGCTTAAATAAATTACAATGTAGTATAAAAGATAAATCAATAAAAATAGCTGTACACATATTTATGTAGCCAGTAGGGCAGTGGGGTTAATGTATGCACCACTTACAGTTGAATAAATTGAACAATACCATTTATATATATCTGACATAGTTTAGTCCCTGTGTAGAATAGTATGCATAATCAACATTTTTATTTATTTTACATATACCACAAGTATTTCTTTCACAAGATCTGTCTCTTAACATAAGTCCATCCATTTTTACTGTGTTTATTTTTTGTTGTTTATTTATTATTTTGTATTAAATTGTAGTTTGCTAAATGTCATTTAGGATAACTTGAGATGTGAACAAACTTTCACATTTACAATGAAAAGATGTGTATAGAGAACAATAGGAATTAATCAGTGTCTCATGCTTTTTAGCCATAATGTCGAAAATCTTTGTACTGCCTGTAGTTTAGGAGAACTTGTGACAAAATTTAATGATATTCTATGTTAACAATGTCTCATGTTATCCTGAACAAGCTATATAACATTAAATTTTATGTTTATAAATGGTTATAGCTTTATTACCGTGATTCAAGTTTTGTATGAAGTATTATTTAGTTTTATAAATCAACCACCATTCATTATATGATTTGATTATTTCATTAGTGGTTAATTTTTACCAACTTGTAAACTTAAACAGGTTAACATAATTGACTATTGTGATTTTGATCCCACCATAACCCTTATCATTAACCGGATTTTTCAACGATTTTGATTTGAGTGGTTGTTGGTTTGAATCTCCGTTCGTACCATGGATTTTTATCGGGTTAAATTGACAATTTGGAAAGTCAATTCCAAAACACATAAGACATAATCATAAAAACTTGAATATATGTGTAACTTTTTTCCATATTATAGAATTAATTATCCAAGGGTGTTTTAGATATTAATTAATGATTATAGCAAACTAGTATGATATTCAAAATATTAAGGGAGATTAGATTCAATGATGGTGGAGGAAGGGATTATAGTTTGTAGTCAGAATGTCAATACTTAAAATTACTTAGATTTTATAGATTTGGAAAGGATTTAGTATTTTTACTATAAATCATAGATAGATGTTAAGAATACAACGTACATCGTAACATTTACTTTGCAGGAAATAGAACTATGTGTCAACATGATCCTGGCATGGTTTGGGAACTTCTAAATGGGTTTAAATGGTTTAAAGTAGAATTCTCATTAATATTTAATTTGTTGATACTCAAACCCTCCTGTGATATTTTTCCAATTTAAAAAAATGGAAATTTTCAAAAAGTCTGTGGGATTTCTTTAGCAAAAAAAAAACAAATTCAAAATTTTCAATGTGTCTTTCCTCGTGCACTGTTTGCTAAATCAAGAGGGAAACATAAATTAGAATAAGCCTAAAAATAACATGTATGTAGTTGCAACCTAATGTGGATCACTTGTTATACATTCATACACTTCAAATGTTCTTATATAAAGTTCTATTATTTGGTTATTTTGTAAAATTACACAGATTTTTTTTACAATTAAGAAACTATATCATATTCATAATAAATCGCAATGATTAAGTGTTATAAAGCTACCATTGAAAATATTCGAATTTTATTTTACCCCCTCCTGTTAACATTTTAGTCACCACGCTTCGAGTATCTATGAATAAAAAAACTCACCTTATGTAATATTGTACGTCATTATCACATTAAGTGTTAAGATGTTGCAGACAAGCTTGATTCTCTGAAATTAGGTACTTTAGTCAGTTATCTTTCCCTGATAAAATCTGAAGCAATCCAATTGGTAAGTAGGTCCTTACAGTTGGAATCCTCGGATTTTATCATTGAATTCCTATGTAAGGGTAACAGTATATTTCATCTAATATCTTTCTTGTTAATGAAGATATTAACATAAGTGATGGAATTTAGATAGTTCTTTAATCTAAAATTAATTAGCTTGAATTTCAAACAAATTAAATGATATACAAAAAAGTTATTTAAGATTAAATTTGGCAAATTAACATTGAAAAGTAAGGGTAAAATCCGAGTAATCAAACTAATTAGACCTACCTATTTTGAAGAGTATACAAGGGAAATAACTGACTGAAGTCCCTTATTGGTACAGTCTTGCCGAATTTCCCTACAACAACTGTGTTGTATCAGATAATGTATCTACAAGATCCGTCTAACATCAAAGTTTTCATGGCTGGTCTAGAAGTTTGGATTTCTTGGGATGCTGAAAGGGATACTTTTCCATTGAAAAAATTGGTGAAATCATGATATTCAAAAATTTCAGAATTCTGAAAATTTTCTAAATTTTCATGCACGGTTTTTAAATTATTATATTTGATTGATTAAATGCTTAAATCACAATTTTTGTTCAGGATTTATTTGTGCGCTTTAAAAATATAATACAAAGGGAGATAATTTAGTATATAAATTGTCACTTATATTTTTAAGTTGTCTCTCTTATCTACTTAACATTCAGTCTCATGATCAAGTGACACAATTATTTTGGATAACTAAACTTTTCAAAATACAAGGAAAATATATTGGTTTTTTTATGTGGATTATTATGACATATATTATGTCTTGACTCCTCTTTAATTGTTTTACCAAACCTGTTTATAAAATAGAATTCACTTTACTAGAATTAATGGTTCATGTAATTTCCATTAACTTTTTTCTTAATTTTCTTCAATACATGTTCATAGTTTATGTATATTGAAATACACGTAGTAGACTTTACTTACATATGCATGTATTTATGTATAACAGTTTGTTAGATATTTTACATGTGATGTATATATATTTATGTTCACTGTATGCTTACTTTGTGTGGTTTTATATAAATCGGCTAGTAAAAGTATTGACTAAAATAAAAGTTACAAAAACAAAGTAAAATGTTTGTTTG
This sequence comes from Mactra quadrangularis, assembly GCA_025267735.1. Classification (NCBI taxonomy): domain Eukaryota; kingdom Metazoa; phylum Mollusca; class Bivalvia; order Venerida; family Mactridae; genus Mactra; species Mactra quadrangularis. The sequence goes on along the minus strand of CM046311.1, from coordinate 21,838,075 downwards.
TTTTTCTTTCTTTTCAGGAAAATGTTTCTTTTGTTTTAATCATGTTTAAACTCTTCAGAGTTGTGTTTACCTTATCGTAATGTAACCTTTATTGGAATGGAACTCTTGAAGAGATTCTAAGAATTTACAACTTTGAAGGTCAGACGTTCTGAACTCTATTATACAGATTTGGCAAAGTGTCAGATGGGAACTACTGGATATTTCAAAATACTTGCTCAAATGCTTTGATTGATTCCTAGTAATTATTGGTATGCAAGCATATGAAAGGCTAAATCAATAGACATTGTTTGTTTGTTGGGTTTAACGCCGTAGCAACACATTATATAGGTCATATAACGGTGGTCAGTCAACCTACTCACTCCTCCTGGAAAGGCTAAATATCTGGATTTAGCTGTTAACCAACTACTAAGCGCATACTTTTGTCAGTGACTGACAACTGCTCTACATAATTAAAAATCATTGGTAGGAGGGAGAATGGCCGTAGAAATAATTTCATGAGCAAGCTCCACAAAAGTATACCTGGCTCGGGAATCGAACCCACGACCCCTGGATCAGTAGACTTGCGTGCTACCAACCAAGCTAGCTGGGCGGCTTGATAGACATTGTACATGTCATGTACCAATTACTTGAAAGTTGGTTTCGGATGGATTAAAACTTGTCTTATGTCATAATTGTTAAGTTACACCAAATGAATACATGTAGTACATGGTTTAAATTTATATACATAATTTTGGAAAGTTAACTATAATCACAACCTAGCCATGCTCTCAATAGATTCTTTTGTAAAGAAAAAATGATATTTAAAATCTAATATATTTGAAAACAGCATACACTGCTCCTGTATCACTTTGAATTATTTTAGATGTATATGAATGGTTTCTTTTGTAGTATTTTCCAATTAGTCCAATTCATTCTTATCTATATGAAAAAAGATAACTTAGTGATTTGTTTGTGTTTAATATTTATTTATAAAGTCGGGGAGCATAACATGATACATGTCTTGCTGACAATTATGCAATTGGAGTGAAAACAGACTTGCAAACATGGAGACAAATTGCTTGAAAACAAGATTCAGTAGGCCCTATCCACTCCTGGAATTTTTATGTCTGAGAAGTATACATGTCCATAGGCCAAATATTACAACATTCTTATAAATCAATGTTTATCTATATTTGTTCATATTGCATGACCATGGGAAATGTCTACTTCACATGTACACTCATTCTATTACTTGAGATCCAATATTAACTAGTTTCACAACCAAGTTGAAACACAGCTGAAGACTGTCCGGTCAGATTTAATCTTTAAACTCAACCATCAAGCGGCATAACTCCGTATTAGTTGTTGACAGCACTCGTTTACGTCAGAAAGTTACCTAAAAGGTTTTATTTACCATATTTCGTGGTAGAAAGGTGAAATATATAAAACAATGGCCGAGGCAGATTGGGATAGTGTTACTTACATTAGAAAAAAGCAGCCAAAAAGTGGAGCTTTGAGAACACAACAGGTGATAATAAACAATGTGACAACTTGAGTAGTGTTCGGATAAAACTTATTTATTTTGTATTTTATTCAATTTTTGTTGATGTTTACTAGATTTTTTTACTTGTATAAGATATAATATGTTGTCAAAATAATGTTTTACAATTTTGTCAAAACTATATGTCATTTTGTCTTTGTAGTGTATGATTAATTGTCAAAAATGTGCTATCATTGTGACTAATTTATGATGCATGGCCGTATGTGTTTTTGTCACCCTGAGGTTATTGTTCTTATATTTATATCAGGTGATCCAGATTACACTTTAGTGTAGGCTATACACATCTATGAAGACTTTAAAAACAACATGATGTTTTCTGTACACTAGCAACCCCTGGCCCAGTGAAGTCAGTAGAGTAGAATGATCGCTAATCCTAATATTCAATATGATAAAAATTAATAAGTCTGTTAACTTTTTCTACCATTAAAATATATTTCCTGACAGGGGTGTTACGAAGGGTGGATGTCCCCCCTTCGTTGCTGGGGTTTGAAGGGGGCACAGCTCCCTCATTGCCAGAAAAAAAATGGGGGGTTATTGAGTGTAAATAAATGGCGCCAAATGCTGATAAGAAAACATGTTTTTAGTCTCTGATAATACCTGGCGTTTTAGACCTCATTTTGGAAAATATTACTGTTTGAAAGGTGAAGTTGGGTTTGAAAAAGAGCAAAGATTTTTGCCCTTTTGCTCTGCCCCAGCGTTGCGGTGTTAACTGGGATAGATTTGGTTTTTCTGAAAGACAGTCACCCAGGGAATAACTTGACCAATTTGCATATCTGTTTGTTAATAAGTAAAAAATTAGAGCATCTTGAAAAAGCCCTAGCACAATGGTGTAAAAATGGCTACTTTTCACTCATGTCTCAACCAGTTAAGGGTTAAGCAACCTTTCCCTGGTTATTCTCTCTATTAATAATTTCTTCAGAGGTATGCTCAAGCTAGATTGGCAGATTTGAAAGGAAAAAAGAACTTTTTCTAGCTTTTTAAAATGGTTAGTTGTTTCGCACTATCATAAATAAAATCTTAACTAAATGTGATTGAGTTGATTTTATTGTTTTCTAAAAGTATGTTATTAACAGTTTTAGTGAAATTGGCGTACAGATGAAAATATATTAACTTGATATTTTGTAGGCTCTGAATTCAGCTCAAAGACAAGGAATACCAATTGAAACTGAGAAAAAATGTAAGTTTTCTCTTCAAAGAATTACTTAACTTTTTATATGTTTTGTGATGATTCTATCTTCCTATGCCTTGTTCTAGAAAAAGGTTTTATTTGCAGAAATTAGACTTACATATTTGGAAATTCTGATACTATTGTATATCATCTGATCATCTGAATTGATTTCAATTTGTCCGCAAAATTTAAAAATTAAAGACTGTCACCTCTTTTATATGACAGCTACTTTAATGGGATTAGTAAGCAAAATTTTCAGTTCCAATTTTCATGGTTCTGCATTATATTTTTATAATTGTGATTGAAACAGACAAACTGATATATATATTACTTGGTAAAATATTTCTATATTTTCTCTTTAGATTTGGGGTGTTTCCTAACTAGACCCATGTGGGTCAGGTTAGCTAAAAATAGATTAGTATTAAAATATACATTTACTGATGAGAAGATACTAGAGCTTGTTATTGTGCAACATTAGTATAATTCTATTAAAAAGATATCCAAACCACCTAAGAATGTTGAAAAGACAAGAAGCCACCAATGAAAATGTTTAATTTCAGCAAGTACAATATAAAACAAATCTATAAATAGCTTGGTGATTCCCTCAGTATCCTACTTTCCTTTTCAACAATTTGTATGCCACATGTTTTAATTTGTTCTGTTGAATGTTATACGTGACAAATGTTATTAGTAAGTGATTTCCTACATTCTTAATACTGTTTTAGAGACTAAACTCAGTTCTATACTTTTGGCACAGTCATTTGCCTGTATATCCCTTTAATTGGCTTCTTTTAACCAATCTTATGTATGTTTAATGGTACCATACTTGCTAGAATTTAATATGATAAATTTTGTTTTAAGTTACCAATTTTGAATTAATATGTCCACTTGACATGACTGAAAAATTGTTAAGGGCAACATGAAAACATCATATTTTTTTAGAAGTACATGTAAATGCAGTGTTAGAATAAGCACTTTCCCTGTTAAGTTGAAAATTAAGCAGGCAAATTTCATTGGTTGTTCTGACTGATTGCAATATATTTGTTCTTCTCAATCTAGTCAATTTTTCAAAGTTTAAGTTGTGTGATGCAGAAATAAAATATCGAAGTTGATGCAGACAAAAGTGTTTATTCAGAAATAAAAATGTCAAGAATAGATGAAAAATTAAAGCTAACACTGAAATGCGATATATTGTTTCCTTGTATTGTGCGTAAAGTTTGACCCCCACCTGACCTTTATGCAAGAATATTCATTACATTGAATACGAATGTAGAATTAATGCTCGATTAAAGCGTGACCGTGAGGATTATGAGTTAAAACTTAACACACAAACACACTTCTATAATTTTACGATCGCTGCCGAAGTGTAGAATAGGCGTGGTACTGACTTTTGTTGGGATATGTGTAGATAATTATAAGATGCAAATGTGAAATGTCAGGTCGGGGTCAATATTTACACACTATATATATTTTCAGTTGCTGGAGGTCAGAACAAACAACATTCAACATCTAAAAATACTGCAAAATTAGATCGTGAGACAGAAGAATTACACCATGATACTGTGGGACTTGAGGTGTCCAAGTTGATTCAACAAGCTCGTCAAGCCAAGGGATTTACTCAGAAAGAATTGGCAACTGTAAGAATGTATTGACATAATATCTAAGAAACAAGGGTGTATCCTGGATTTTTTTCGGGGGGGGGGAGAGGCAAACTTTTTCTAGGGGAGTCCAAACTTTCGAACCACAACCACATTATACACTGTTTGTAGAATTACACAACATAATAGTAATAAAACTACGTAACCATTAGATCTAAGTAAAATACAAAGGTGCTTCTTGCTAAATAAAAATGGCTTACATTTTTAAAAAAAAAATGCTCTTGTGCACGGGTATATTTTAGAAATTTTAGGGGGGTCCCCCACCCTGCTTGATTCGCTATGAGAAACCTTTTGGCGTTAAATTGTTTCTACTGTACTTTCTACTGACCATGTGTTTTTCCAGGATTCTTTAAAAATACTTTGTTTCAATGGTTTTGTCCTAAAGTTGATATGAACTTTTGGACTTTTGGCTAGACTTACGAACTATGATTTATTAAAACTTATTTCTACAGCCTGCCATGTAAAGTGTACTGAGTTGTATCATATAATCTCAGTACTGGGGGACCAGTCGACTCCAAAGTGATTAATTTAAGTTGTAAGAACTTGTTTCACAATCAAGCTAAATCAACCATTATGAACTAAACTTTGAGTTTTGTTCACCTTTGATAAGGATGAAAAGTAAAAAATATTCATGTTCAATTTTTAAACAAAATTAAGTATGCTCTTTCTAGACTAGGTTAGCTTGTGATATGTATATTTTTAAGATGTATTCTGTTTGCTGCATGGTTATAAATCAGGGCTCGAATTGAAGCTGATGTGAGTGGATTTTGAAAATTGCGATTAACTTATTTCAACTCGCAAATTTTCGTGTGTTGAAATTGGTGAAAAATATTACTGTCCTAACTGATTAGGCTCAAATTACCATTGAAACGGCCAGATAGATCGGTAGTATTAAATTAACTTAAAGAATAAAGATTCACCCTAAAAACTGTTCGATATTCTTTGTATATCCCACAATAATGCCCTTGTTCTATCCACAGTTAGATATAGTACTTTGATTTTTTGCATGTATAAAAAGTAATTATGTATGCCTTTAAAATTTGGAGAAAAGAAATAAAATCAACTCGCAAAAATTTGCAAGTTCAATTTTTTTGTTTAATTTGTGCCCTGTATAAATGAACTTATTTTTTTTTATTTTTCAGAAAATTAATGAGAAACAACAAATTATTAATGAGTATGAAGCAGGAAAAGCTATACCCAATAATCAGATAATGTCCAAGTTGGAAAGAACTTTGGGTAAGTGGTATAATAGATGATGACCTATCATAAATATAACCTATAAAACTGTAATAAATTGTACCAGTAGATTTTATGCATGAATCAACACTAACAGTATCCCTGGATTTAGAGGATCCCAACAACTTAGAAGGGATCCCAATGATGCTTTACCAAACTCCACGCAGCGGTTATTTTTCCCTTTATTAAATCAATAACCACTGCCACCACAAGTAAATTCGTCCCTCAGGAAGCCGAATATTTTTTCTTTATATTTTCTGTTACATTTCAATATTTTCTACAAATTGAGTCTCCTTGTAGTAAATTATGATGTTCAAAGTACTTATACATAAAAAATTGTGTTAATTAGTATTTTGTAAACATAACAAAATGTGACGTAAGCACTGTGAGACGTTTGGGCATTGTATAAATAGATGGTATTACTAGCGTCACATGATTTACGTGTTGGCAGTGATTAAAGTAGTAAAGCGTGACGTAAGCACTGTAAGGAGTTTGATGCTTTACTAGGGATTCCCTAAGGATCCTTATAAATTGCTGTGTTTTTACATGAATGAGAGACTTATCTTTCCTTGATAAAATCTGAAGCATTCCAAATTGTAAGTAGGTCCTTTCAGTTGGAATCCTTGGATTTTATCATTGAACTCCTATGTAAGGTTAACAAAATATTTCATCTTATATCTTTTTTGTGAACTAAGATATTAACAGGAGTGATGAAATTTAAATGGTTCTTTACCTTAAAAATACTTAGCTTGAATTTCAAACAAGTTAAATGATTTACAAAAAAGTTATTTAAGATTAATTTTGGTAAATCAACATTGAAAAGTAAGGGTAAAATCCGAGTAATCCAACTAATTGCACCTAGCTATTTGAAGAGTATACAAGGGGAAATAACTGACTGAAGACCCTTATTCAATTTCCCATGTCTCAAGTTATCTGTTCAACTTTAGTTTGCAAGTTTTTTTAAATCTAAAATGTTGGTGAATTATTGAAGACATCCCCAACATTACTTGGGATTCCCTCTAGATCCCTGGTATAACAGTAACTTACTATAACACCAGGGGTCTACCTGAGTAAGTGTTGAACACTGTTTATGTGTCTAATATCATAAAGTATTAAGACATCATTGTTTGCTTCATTACCTTTGATTTAAATGTACTGTTAAGTCCCAAAAAGAGCCGCGGCCGTGGCATAGTGGTTAGCATGTCTGACTTCGAATCTGGAGACTGCTTGTTTGAACCTGATCGGGGTAGGCCTAGTGGTAGGGTAAGTTAGTACTGGTGATAGAAAAGTGTCCTTGAAACCTATAGTTATAAGTGCTGGCTGTCGTGTTTATTACCTATATATGTGTTGAGTATGACGTTAAAACGCTAGTAAAAAAAAGTCCAAAAAAGAAATATTTCTGGTGGAATTGATATTCAAAAGAAATTTGTATTTTATTCTTTATTACTTATTCAATGTTTTTCTAATTTTTTTATTGTATTGTTCTTATTCATTGTTTTTTTAAAACTATTTTCAGGTGTTAGACTGAGGGGAAAAGACAAAGGTCAGCCAATTGGTCCCAAGAAGTAGCTGGCACGCTGCATCAGTTGTTACCAGGTTGCCATGGAAACCTGGCTATATAATTTTACATACACATATATTATTTCATCAGTTTGTAATGTTTATGTTACATTAGACTATGTTAGTTACTATAAGTGGACTAGATTTAAACTGTGTAAGCTTTTTCTACCAGCAAGTGGCTTTATTCCTTTTTATTATTCACAGCAAGTTTGGTATTCTTTCTTTCTTAAGTTTTGTGTCAGGTTTGTTTTTAATTTTATGTTTATTATTAAATTTAATGTAAAAATTAAAGATTTGTTTACTTGAAAATGGTTTCTATACTATGCTTAAGCTTTTCAATGATTTTGTTGTGAGTTGTGATTTTCTGTGCTATTTTGCTCTTGTAATTTTTGTCGATAGTTCAGCCGATTTTGCGCAGAATTTTTCCTGTGTGGAATTTTAAACTGTACATGATGCATGTAATGATAAGTTTTATTGTCATAACCATTTTATACTTAGAATTACAAGAAAACTTCTATCACATTTATAATACATTTTTCCATTTAATACTTTTCATATTTTATCATATTATCATATTATCCAATGTTATTAATTAAATCTTATTTCAAAAATTCAAAATGAGATATTCTGACTTAGTGTTCAGTATAGGAGCAAGAAATCTTTATTTTAGCTCGAATATTCGAAGAGTAGTGGGGCTATCCTACTCAGCTGTGTGTTGGCGTCGGCGTTGGTGTAACACTTCTTGGTTAAGTTTTTAGGTGCCACATTTTTGTATCTTTTATATCTTTGCAAGTACTGGAGGGATTCACTCAAAAATTAATTTTTGTTTACGGGGGTTACCATTGGAGTTTAAATACCAAGTTACATAACTCTAGGATGAATTTGGACAGAATTATGGCCCTTATATACTTAGAAATTTCTTGGTTAAGTTTTTAGGTGCAACATTTTATCTTTGCAACTACTTAAGGGATTCTCTTGAAACTTCACACATGTCTACGGGGTTACAATTGGAGTTCAAATACTAAGTTGCATAACTCGTGCAAAAATTTTGACTGGATTATGGCCCTCTAATACTTCGAAGATTTTTGGTTAAGTTTTTTGGTGCAATGTTTTATTTTTGAAACTACTGAAGGGATTTACTTGAAACTTCACACATGTCAACGGGGTTAGGATTGAAGGTCAAACACCAAGTTGCATAACTCCAGCATGAGTTTTGATTGGTTGTTGCTGTCGTTTACACAAATACCCCGAATAGTCTAGCGCGCTGTCCGTGGACTGCTCTTGTTAAATAATCAAGTAGAATACACATGAAATTATGTTACATTTCATATAATTATGATGTAAGGTTTTACTATGTACAACTGGTGCAGTCTTGTGTTAAAAATAAACTGGTTCACATTTTTTTACTGTATATATACATGACTTAGTGTTTTTACTTTGATTATATTCCAAGTTAAGCTTGTTTAAGATAGCATGAAACATTGTTTACTAAGAAAATTGTTCAGATTTGTCTCAAATTCTCCAAACTGTCTACCTAAGGGTCAAGTCAGGGCTCGAATTTAAGCTCACATACTTGCAAATGCAAGTGGATTTTGAAAATTACAAGTAATTTATTATTGTACCTTGCAAATTTGTGCGAGTTAAAATGGCTACTAAAGTATTACTGTCTAAACTAATGAGGCTCAAATCAGCATTAGAACGACCAGAAAGATTGATAGTATGATCGAAGTTCTGACAGATTATTAATAAGTTCACTGTTAAACAATTAAGTCTACTAACCATGGCACATTTGTAGCAGCTATGCCCAGTTGTGGTCGATCTATGAAAAGATGGTGCATAATTATGACCCAAATATATGTGATGTTCATTTATTGGTGTTGTTTTAGTGACTTTAATAACTGATAGTTAAGTTAATACTAATTTATTTTAGCATGAGTGTTAAACAAGTTCTTGCAATTTAGACTTGTCACTCTGAAGTCTGCTTCCTAGTTCCCTAGAACTGAGACAGTAGGATAAGGTTTTTTCTTGCTCGAGGAAATGAGGTGAACATGCCATACTTTTCAGCCTGTGCAAAATATCACATTCTGCTTTATAGGATCTAAGATGGAGAATCTAAACAATCTCTGGGTATGGAAATGTGCCCTTTTGGATGCACGACCAATAAATAAATCAGACTGTTTGAAATTTATCCTAATCTTTGAGTTATAGATGTAAACTCCTTCGCTGAACCTACATGTTAGATAATTCTAAAGGCAACATGGTTACACCAATTTGAGAGGCCTTTGAAATATTATGTCCAATCTAGTACTAAAAACAAGAATCTGAAGACCAAGCATCAAACATTATTTTACTACGAGTAAAATGTAACTGGTGTAGTTAACTATCTCATCCAAAAGTCACCCCTTTCCTTTAGCAAGAAATATATTTTATTTATACTGGGACGCCGTGTCAACAAAATTTTTTTAAGTTATTTTATGGAGTTCATCGCGCCTTACCTAGCCGCTTGTCTATAACCAGTACTTGCCTACCCTTCCACAAAGGCAGAAACTTCTCCATATACCTTATTAATGGAGGAAAATTGACATTGTTAAATTTTCATGGAAGTGTATAACCTCCCTGGATGGGATTTGAACCTGTACCGCCTTCGAGACACTAGATTCGAAATCCAGATGTGCTACCAACTGCACTACCCACCCAAGTTAGCAAGAAATGTACTCTTAATAGTGGGGTGCTTCACTTAGAAAACTTAAACATATTTGATCTAATTAGTTAGATCTTGCTTCACAAAGCATAAATATATACATAAATGTACCAGGATAAATATAAATAGGGCTGTCACGATACGCCAGAAGCGTATCACAATATATTGCAATATGCTGGCATCGTATCGCAATATGTACCACACTATATTGTTGGCTTTTAGATTTGTTATGTCTCCGCTGTATTTAACAGAAACATTGCAAATCTTACATGCAGCTACTGATAGAATCTAGCCTCTTTAAGCATTTACAGTCATTTAGGACTGTGACACACCTCCCAATCGTTTAAATTTTGTAAATTAAGGTAAGATGGAACCAATTGTGGAAAAACTGACTTTTCGTTACTTTTTTTGGAAAGGGAAGAATTTTCTAATGAAATAAAAGATATCGCAAAGTACCGGAACATTTAAATCATACCGCGGTATGTATTGCTGCAGCTGCGTTTTGCAATATACCGGAATATCGTGACAGCCCTAAATTATAACTAACAGAAATGTCTCCTATTTACAAGTTTATTATTCAAACAACTTGTTACTTACATGTTCAATGTATATACAAAATATAGATACAAAAAGTTTGACAATGAATTACATTGAAATAAAACAGTTAAGACATAAAACACTTATTTTCAATGAAATGTAATTATTTTTTATGAAGCATTTATTTTTAATGGTAATAAACAAAATTCCAGAACTTCGCCTGAGAATGTTAGGTTCTTTAATCTACATTGATGTGGTACAAATAATATTTTATGAATAAAAATTGCAAACACACAGCACAGATTACATAAACATATCATATGCTTCTGTTCACTTATTTTGTACCATAAATTTGAATATGAAAGAAAGTCTAATACATGTATGTCGCATACACGCTTTGTCTGGAGATAAAAAGATTGATTTTTAAGACTTTTATTTTACTAAATTGATATTTATTGATTTATTTTCATTTGACATACCTTATCAAACCCAACAGAATAAAAAATATGCATGGAATATGACAAAACATCATTAACAAATTAAATATAAATCACCATAATGAAATGTTTAAAAAACTGAAACTATTAACAATTTTGTCAAGACAAATTCAAGAAAAGTCCACTGACAGCACACAAGCCTATAACTGGTGTTTAATGGTAAATAAAATTAATATATTTCATTTAATTGCAGTAACTAGCTACACATAAATCCTTGAGTTTTGTAACCCAGATGATTATGCAATATGAGAAGAATTAATATACATTCAACGAGTTTGCAACAAAAAGAAAAACTCGAAGAAATGTGTATTTGAAAATGAAAATATTATGATAAAATGATATTCACTGCACAGATCCATTAGGCTTTCTCCCTTTCTCTATGTATATGTCTGTGAAGTTTTCTATTAGAATAACACATTTTATTAGATCATCAATATTTTGCTCTGGTGCTACCAATGTTTTCAAGCTCACGTATGTATGAATACAGTATGTTACAGCAGCCAGGATGAAGTACTCAAAGTTACACATTCACCGATTTCAATTTTAATATCAACTTTTCTAAAACTCAAAATTATATAGAAACATTTTAGAAGCAATAAAGAAGTGTTCTATAATGATAATTTTGACACAAAAATGACACTCAACTGTAACAGATGGTGATTTGATGTTTAAAAATATACCCTGATAATAATGGTATAGATAATTTTAGTGCATTTTTGTGACATTTATTATATATTTCTCACAATTTATAGGTCAGAGTGCCTTAAAATATTGAGAATTCATTTTCTTAGCACAATTACAGACACTTATGGGCAATTATAAAATAATACAAAATCACCCAATCTGTGAAAGGGTAGCTTTCAATGTAATATATATACAATGTTTATAATGAATGGATGTATGATATCATCTCTGTTTATTTTGTGCAGCTTCTTTTCTAGCAGCATCTTGTAATAACTGAGTGTCACATTCATCAGCTGGTAGCTGTACATATCTCACCACTGATCCACGGATAAAACAGTTCTTTACTGATTGCTGAAAATAGACAAAAATCAATCAGACTCATCAATCATCAATCAAATCTGGATAGAGCATAATTATGTCATCTGCTGCTGGAGTCCCAGGAACTGGGATAGGCAGCAGGCAGCTAGATCTTCCTACATCTGAACCATGTATAAGGGGTCGCTGTAATACAGGTTGCATGTCTTCAAATCGTCTTTCACACTATCTGACCAAGACTTTTTTGGCTGCCCATGTTTTCCAGGGGATGGGATGCTCAAACTTGTAATTGAGTTGATGCACAACATAGCACGCATCACATGTAAAATTAATAGGTCATTTTTCAAATGTTTTTTTTTCATTTGATAATACAAGTAATTTTTTTATTAACATGCACTCTCTAGAATTCTACAATTATTATATCTCTTAAATCAACAAATGAGATAATATCAGGGCTCATCATTAAAGTTCATCTGATTGCCCCAAACAATCTGTACTTGGGTTCAGGCAAATTGTAGATGTGATTTAACATTTTGTTTTGGCAAGTATAAAATATACATGTAGCCAGTCCAACCATGCGACTTACTTGGAAAATTTAATGTTGAGTCCAGCAGTATCCTAATTAAGTTTTACTATGGAACTAGTATTAGATTGAGGTTGTTGATTTACTATCATAACACAAATCAGATTATTATATAAATAAGTAACCTACCATATGTGGATATTTGTCTGGGTCAGTAACACTGATATCTGTTAGTTTTATATTTAAAAACTGATCTACTGAATGTAACGTACCACAAATACTGAAATAAAAAAACAACAACTAAGTTTTATGAAAAGTGACAGTTAAATACTTGTATCAGAGACCTCATACAAAGAAAATAGGATTGTAATTCTGAAAAACGTCAGTGACATAATATAATCAATTCCTGGTTTTTTTTATCCAGGCCTATATCTGTCATCATCTTAAATGTTGAATTACTGCCATAATGAGACAAGCTGTTTGCTCCTTGTAGATGGAAAGCAAGTTTTAGGGAAAAAGTGGCAAGAAAAAGTTGGTTTAGTGTAATTAGATAAAAAAAACATGGGTCCAAATAGAGATTCAAACCCACAACCTCTCGAGTCCTAAGCAGACACTCTACACATCTCCATAAAAGCTAGCTTTAAAGTAAGGGATTACAAGTGCGCATTATACCTCTGCTACATTAGGGTAGATTGATAACCCAACTGTTTTCACAATTATGTCAGGTGAACACAGGCTCAAAATTTATGTGCAAAGATACAGAGCAGTCAGTTTTAGAAGAATAAGTTTACCTGAGATCATTTTTTAATTCCACCACAACATCTTTCCCCACCAATGACTTGAAAAATGAGTAGAACAACTGAAATAAGGGTAAGTTACACATAAAATCAACTCAAAATTAATTTGTAAACCAAGAACTGGAAGCAAGGCTGATGTCTGGTCTCAAAAGAGACTGCTTGCAAAGTGTTTTTCAAGAATATTTGTAAATATAATGGAGTTATGCATGTTTCTGTAATGTAAGGGTTAATTTTTATTATTCTGATGTTGGACCCTTTGTATATAATTTAGGTATAAATGGTTGGTGATCGCTTGGAATCCCTGGGTCATAGACAATTAGCCTTTTGTGTGTTCAAAATAGGAGATAATTATCCAAAACTGTGAGATTTTTTCCTTCTTTATAACATATCATTGTGGCCATATTCTCTAAATTATGGCCATTTTAACACAGGCCCATGTTCACTGTGGCCAAATTCCTTAGAAACCTCTCAAAGAACAAACTGTCTAAGAATGGTGCACAGAGAGCTATTCGAGGACCTTGCGAAAATATATTACAATTGACTTTAATTTTAAGTTTTTGCGATGTCACTTAGATTGGGGAAGATGATATGCTAGGAATATGTATTGTAAAGCTTCCATTTTAAAAAGGCAGCTCATAAAAACGTTATTTGCAGCACAGTGAAGATATTTATAATAAAGCTCATTCGTACCATTTTCGCCGGTCTGAAATCTCGTTCTTCCCGTGACTAATCTCACAAAATCAAATATAGTTTTGTAATTTTATGGACTTTTCTTCAATATAACTCTATATTTAAGTATAAAAAGTAATTATAAAGATACTATGCACCCAACGATCGTTAAATCTGAATGAATAAGTGATATTTGTAGTTGTTCGTTTGGGTTTACTTTGCATCAGAGACTGTAAACGAGATTTCCGGCGAGATCTGACTAAGGAAAACAAACTTTGCATTGTCACTTGCATTTTGGTGTTGTAGTCTTCTTATTTTAGTGATGGAAGTCTTGAATAATAGAGGTGTTGAAGATTATCAGACAGCTGGCCCTAAACAAAGTCATTTCAGTCCATACTCATTCAATGGAGGGTAAGATAATACGCGCAACTTAGTTACTTACCGGCCGGGCGCCCCCACCCGCATGGGGAACTGGCCAATTCCCCACAAAGTCATTTCTCCACAGAGGCTTATCATCCCTGATCATTTCTCTACCCTTAAATATTTATTTAGTAATGTATCTTAAGGTTAAGACATTTTGACTAAAAGAGTTGTTATACGAAAGATGGGTAGTTCATGTATGAAATAAATTTTTCCTTTTCCTCAACTTGGGCGAAGGTAGTCCTATAATATAAGACCCTCCGTAACTCATTTCACATTAGGACATTATCCTGTTACGGCAGGGTCTTATCGGCTTCCATATAGTTTGATGTAGCAAAACGCACATAGATTTTGTGCGCGATTTAAACGAGTGTAATTTGTTATTATTAAGCAATTTTCTAAACAAACCCTATGAGACCACTAGTATATACAACTATAATTAATCTCAATATTATATAGAAAAATAATAGGTCACCTCAGCAAGTAGAAATATTCAATTGTTTCTGTTAAGGTTCAAGTAAAGTCTTTGTTTGCATTAAAAATAGTAAAATGAAAAATGCTCTAACTCTTTCATTCTTCCATCAAGAGCAGTGTATTATACATCAAAATGTTCCTTATGAAACATACAATGTGATGCTGGTAATTAATTCAGATGAAAACGTTTACCAAAAGATGCATTTGCAAAATTGATGCTGTAAAACTGAAAATACTAAAAGACATTAAGAATTTTTTACCAACTAATCTAACATTAAATTATTTATAGAACATTATAGTTCATATTCCAATGAAGGTACTCCAATATTTATAACCCAAATAAATGTTTAAACAAAACTAAGGTAAATGAAAAACATTTTGACAGATACAAGTGTAATGGGTTTTCACGACCCTGTTTCTACTTTCACTTTAGTTTTTCAATTGCCTTAGTTTTGTTTCAATATTTATTGAGGTTATAAATATTGCAGTACCTTCATTGGAATGTGTACTATAAGGTTCTGTAAAGGAATTAATGTTAAATTTTGTTGTAAAATTTTTTTAATGTAATTTAGTATTTTTATTTATGCAGCATCATTTTTGCAAATACATGTTTTGCTAAATACTTTTATCATAATTGATGACCAGCATCACTTTGTTTGTTTCATAAGAAACATTTTGATGTATAAAACAATACTGTTGGTGGAAATATGACAGAATTAGAGCTATTTCTGTTTTACTATTTTTTAGCAAACCAAGACTTTACATGAACCTTAAGTCCAAAAAATCATGTCTTTCGTTGAAATAACAAAGCTAAATTCCAGTCACACGGTACCACTTCTGCATTGTTACTGATAAACGCCAAATTAGACGTACCAAATCCGGATTACAAATTTGATTATTTTAAATTTTCGGGCGACACAAAATATAGCTGAATGTAACTGTTGTGTTCATTGAATTGTTAGAAAGTAATTTTGTTTCAACGACGACGGAAAAAAAATGCTTAGTATAAATGTTTTGAATTAGTAATCCGGATTCGAAACGGGTTGTGTGGCGTTTATCATGACCAATCCAGTATCAGTTACTGCATAAGTTACTTTCGTTTTGAATACTTCTAACACTAAACTCTGGTTATGCAGCATAACCAGAGTTTAGTGTTAGAAGTATTCAAAACGAAAGTCTGGATTTTTGAGTTACGGAAACAATGGATTAATTCTACAAAATAAGGTTGATTATTATATATCTTATGTTATCATATGTAAGATAAATGTGTCTGTTAGTGTTAGGAATGGGTAAAGAAATTTTATTTTCGGAAAATATTGAATTATGCTCGCTTTTGTTGCGCAAGGGAATCGGTGCGCATTTTGCTACATCAACCTGTATGGAAGTCGATAAGACCCTATGTAACAGAAGCAATGTCCAAATGAAAAATAAGTTACGGAGGGTTTTATATATAGGACTAGGGCAAAGGTACAAGTTTCATTTACACATTTTTAAAAGATGCTAGACGTGATAAAAACAATTCTGAAATATTCTGTCAGCTAAGACTAAGTTTTTACAGGCTTGAACTATTGGACTAGACGTGCTTTCAGATATTTGCACCCTAATATATTGACTTGTATCTAATGTAAGGAAAGTCTTCTACCTTGAGATGTGAGAACTCTTTACGGCACTTGTACTTCCCTTCAAGCTAGCCTTTAGGGCTTCATTGTAGAGTGTCTGCTTACGTCTCAAGAGGTAGTGGGTTAAAATCTCATTTCAAAATGAGAAATTAATTTGATCTCTTTATTATTTCAGATCTATTTTAGCTGTGGCTGGTGAAGACTTTGCCGTAATTGCATCAGATTCCAGATTGAGTGAAGGTTTTTCAATACATACACGTGATCAGCCCAAGACGTATCAACTTACACAAAATACTGTAGTAGGAGCATGTGGTTTCCATGGAGACGTGTTAACACTTATCAAAGTGCTGAAAGCTAGAATAAAGGTTATTATTCAATTATTATTACTGTTTTGATAATTATTCTTTTTCTTGGTGATCAATATTTTTTTAAGTTACTATAATTCTAAATTGATTTCAAAACATTGTATTTTCTGTTGTCTTTAACATCATTTTGTTGTCCACTTGTTTAAGTAAGTTGCTGGCTTTCCAGTGTTATTTGATGGGCACTATACCACTTCAGGGGTATGCAGACATTTGCTCCCTGGACATTTGCGCCCTCGGGCATTTGCCCCCTTTTTTGACCGGGCGGACATTTGTCGCCCTCAGTTTTTGGATTGCGGACATTTATTTCCTTGCTGTATTTTTAATACTGTTAAATTTCTATCTTTACTCTGCTGTATTGTATTTTACAGATGTATTTACATGAACATAATAAAGATATGAGTAGTACAGCTGTGGCAGCCATGTTAGCTACCATTTTATATTATAGAAGATTTTTTCCCTATTATGTATATAATATTGTAGCTGGAATTGATGATGAAGGTAAGACCTTACTAAAAGGGGGTCCTGTAATGCTGAATTATCTAGCTTAATACAATCTTAAAATTATTTTTAAAAAAATTCTGCTCATACCAGACATTCTGAAAAGTATTTGACATTACTGGACATTCTGTCCAGTGATCTTGGAAGAATCACTGCACCTAAGAAATCATCAAAATAACGGATTTTTACATCTTTATCAGCAACAATTTTTTTATTACTAATTGGATTAATAAGGGGAAGTCTTGATATATTACAGTTTTTAGTTGCTTCTCAATCATTATGATTTATTTTAACTTTTAACTCAAGACAAACATATATAGGTTCCATACTTGTCGAGAAATTTGATAACATAGCCGATGGTTGTCCTGATTTTAATTTTAAAAAATGAAATTGAACTGGACATTCAGACCAGATATGACAGATTTTTTACTGGTTTGAATGGAAATTTACTGGTCAGCTCCGTCAGACTGGCACTTTTCGGAATGTCTGGCTCATACCATCCTTGACTTGCCAACTAAAATGAATGTAATTTACCAACTGAGTTTACTATAGAAAGCTGTCATTGACTACAAATCCCTAAATATTCAATGGTTCCATTTATCAAATTTGTTTATCACAGCAACTAATAATTAAGATAAACTTTCACTTAACAACTAATAGTTGAATGGATTGGCTATTAATTGGTTTACATGTTTTATTTTCTGTTATTTTCTCTTGGAAAAAGTTAAAAGGAGTTCAAATTCTGTCATAAGTATTCAAAATGAGTCAATATGGTTTCACTTCATGAGCTTGACTTTGAAACATATGATTGTTCATTATTAAAAAATCAATCTATTATTTCTAAATTTAAGATGGAAGATGGAATTCCTCTTACTCATTTTCATGTAATGCTGTGTTATAGTCATATCATTTTGAATAGCATTTGACATTGTGACATCACGAAAAGTGCATCAAGCAAAGTCTACTAAAAATGCCAATATATTTTATCTTTATTTATAGTGGGTTTAATGTCGTGTCAACACAATTTTTAAGGTCATTTTACGGCATCCAGGGCACCTAACCTCCTTGCTCTCCTGGACCCTTGTCCATAACCAGTACTTATCTACCCTTCCACAAGACCGGATACTTCTCCATTTACCTTATAAATGGAGGAAAATTGACATTATTGTTAAATTTTCATGAAAGAGTTTATACTCCCACCCTCGTTGGGTTGGATTCGAACCTGTACCCCCTTTGGGCCATTAGAATCGAAATTCAAGCTGCTACCAACTGTACTACCGACCTGGGTAATATATTTTAGCATAAAGAATGTTTTTTTTGTATTCATATACATTTTATAATTATTATACCCCCGCTTCGAAGAAGAGGGGGGTATACTGTTTTACCCTTGTCCGTGCGTGCGTCCGTCCATCCATCCGGCCGTCCGTCCGTTACAAAATTTCCGTCGCAGTTTTCTCAGCAACTATAACATGCAGCAGCCTAATACTTTGCATATTGCTTCATCCCATAGTCCCATGTGGTGTAAAGCAATTTCATGCTCCTTGCTCATCTACTTCCTGTTTGTCGCATATTTTTACATTTTTGCGGGGGTATCACTAGTGAGCATTAGCTCACAGATTTACTTGTTCAACTTTCTTGTATATCTAGGTAAAGGATGTGTGTTTAGTTTTGATCCTGTAGGTTCATATGAGAGAGAACCTTACAGAGCTGGAGGTTCAGCTAGTTCCATGTTACAACCATTAATGGATAATCAGGTATGTCTACACTTAAGTGATATTGGTAACATTTAACAATACATCAAGGTGTCAATCAGGGCTCGACACTATCAATGTCCCTGGATTCCGAGGTTACCAGGAACTTAGGAGGAACTTCTTTTATTTTAGCTGGGGATTCCATCAGGATTCCTTAGAAATTGCCCTGTGCTTATGCAAATTAGAATTTAAATGAATTTTTATTTCAAATTGTGACTGCAAACCTGTATTCATGGTTTTTTTTTACCTTTTATTGCAGTTAACCAGAAATTTCTCCTTAGAATTAATGATCCTTATCTAGTTTTTCTTTACCATATGTTTCTGCCATTTATTATCAGATCTTTATGAAATGTCATACAATTATACCATACCATGTGATGAACAGAATTAGTAAGTAACCACAATCTACCTGGCTTTATTATGGATTATTTCCATTTGTAATGTTTGCATTACAGTTTTTTTAATGTTGGATATCTCAGTCATTTTATGGTCAGATCTTGATGACAATCCAGCTTAAATGTGGTTTCCACAATACATTTCTTGTTGTTTATTTTACAGGTTGGATTTAAAAATCTACCGAAACAAGCCAGAGTTCCATTAAGTAAAGAAGAAGTGGTAAAGAAAGTTCGAGATGGCTTTATATCAGCAGCTGAAAGAGATATCTATACTGGCGATGAGGTGGTAGTTAATATCATCACTAAAGATGGCGTACAAGTTGAACGATTCCCTCTACGTAGAGACTAATCTCAATTCTTTAGGATAAATGGTCATTTTAGAAGATATGTTGAAATTTTGTGCTAGAGAGTGGAAAAGGTGTGTTCATCCACATTATGGGGATCAAGCAAAAAAAGTTATTCAAAATTCAATTTTTGTTGCTAAATGAATAAGCTGCTCTATCCATTGAATAACTTTAAATGATATTTAATATGTTCTTCTAGTTGTGTCTACTTGTGTATGTTATAGCATGGTGCAAGTTTGGATATTTGAAATGTATAGGCTGACTTATTGACATAGTTTAATATAACTTAACGGAATGCTTAAAAGATCAAATGTTTAAAAAAACTATCCATAATTCAAGTATCCATTTCTCTTTTGAAGAAGATTTATAAAATTTTGATTTCTAATCATTACTGATTTTTTTACAGTTAAAATTTAACACTTCTATAGACTTAAACAATTTGAACCTCACACATAATGAAAGTTACTAGTGATATTCATTTTAATGGGATTTTTTTTGTATGTTTATATATGTAAGAAAACATACAATATTTTGATCATTACAATTGAGTTAACCTCTCTGTTACATTATAAGTGCTCTGTTCATTAATGTGTATTCTTTGTACATCATTATTATATGTAGGTTTTCATGAGGAAAAAATAAAAATATTTGTTCCAACATTTATATTTGTTATGGAGATATTTTCCCTTCTTATTATGATAATTTGTGTTTTATTCTTGCCTGGTCATTATATTTTATGTCGTCTACTTGTTTACCTAAGTTGCTGGCTTGTAACTCAGAATTGGTGTATCACATGAGTGACTTGATCAATGTTGCTCAAATCAATGTACAAAAATCATCTCAACTTCATCATAAGGACTCACTCCCAAACATTTCTTACCTAAATTTCTGGTGCAAATGGATTTGTAAACAAAGGACATTTTATACATAAAAGAATATACTGCTGGTGTAAATGGATATTTTTAAAAACTGTTCATAGATTGTTTTTGCACATCTTCCTGAAAAACTCATCTATTTCATCAGACAGAATAATCCTCCAAGCTGAGCCATGCTGATTTCAAAAAATTGTGTACCCTTGGATTCTCTTAGTCGATTCTCTAAGATGGCAAAATGGAATTGAAATGAACAACATAGTTGGCAGAAAATTATATCTTATCATAATTATCAACAGGGATTAATTTTTGAAATGAGGTTGCCTGAATCCTATATAGAACTTGTACTGTACACTGCATTACACAACATTCTGTGGCTAGGGGTGCATTGCCTAAGTAAATCGCTAGGTATCGCTACGAAGCAAAATACTAGGAAATGGCTTGCTACAAGATATCGCTTCATTTCGCTACGTAGCGAAAGCTAGTGAAAAAATTCTTCGCTACCCGAAAGCGCTTTAAATTGCCTCCACAATAATGTGACTTCCTGTTTGCCGACAATTTGGTTTTTATGTTTGACTGCTTATAGATCAATTGAAATTAATTGATATTTGTAAATGTTCAAATAAACGTATGTTTTTGCAGTGATTTTATATTTGATAAAGACTTATTTAGTTGGAAATCGCCCCGAAACATGCAATTGCAATAAGCGCAAAAGTTTTACTCGGCAAAGGCCCCCATCTTGGTTTGTGAAGTAAATAGCAAGCCGTTTCCTAAGATGAATTGCTACAAGAAAGCGCTTTTTCATAGCGATACGTAGCGAAAATCGTTAGGCAAGGCGCCCTAGGTCATGCATTGTAACCATATTCATATAATAAAGGGAAATAACTGCTATGGGAAATTTGATACTGTGACAGCCCTATATTCTACCCACGTTATCATTGATAATCACAAAATACAGACTATTTAACCTACTTGATATTAAATTCATATAATCTAATCTCAAAGATGTCTGCTGATAAAAACTGAACAATAATCAATGAATTGACCTTGTATAGATGATATACGTGTATATAAACCTTTATACATGTTCTTGGCCTGATATAGGCCTAAAAATAGGGTGATGTCCTTGTTTTTATGACAAGTGATATATTACTGAGGAATAGGATTAGCACTAGCTATACTTTTGTATTTATGATCGAAAATCAGTGATGAATTTGTTTTTGATTCTTTTTCATTCAGCTCAGATGTTGCCATTCTCGTACCCAAAGATTATCAAGATTTGTAAATAGAGAATCTTGATAACCTCTGGGTACAAGAATGAGATGTTGCTTTAATGAATTAATTCTTGCTGAATATGAAAGTTTGTGATATACATGTATTTGCGATTTCATTGCATTATTGTTCTTCACATTATATTCCATTTACAAATTGTTTGAGTCGGTACTATTGAAAACAAAAGCAATTTTTGCTTAATGCATTTTGACAAGTAAGTTGGAATTAAGGAACAACATTGAATTGGTTTCAGATATATTTTAATTATTCAGACATTCTGTTTGTTAGCAAAAACATGTCATGTCAAATACATTTTATCAAAATACTATCAACATTCTGTAGTAATACGATAACAACTGATTATACAATTTTTTTCATCATATTTAAAACTTCCAGTTCTGGCTACCAAAACTTTATAAGCCGCTTTTTTAACATTTTTATTTTCATCAGATGTGGCATTAACACGGGTTAGCTGAAGACCTTAAGCTATAAAACTTCCTGCATGCTGATTGTTAGATATGGGACTTTTCAAAGCTAGTGTTATATTTTGTTTTATTGTAATCACATATCGATATGTATCAAGATATGTTGGAGACTTGCCTGTTGTCCTTGATGGGTTTTATCATCCTGAGTTTCAACCATTAGCAGATGTATTCAGGTAAAGACTAAAATTTACCCCACCCACTTTTATATTTTCATTTTAAATAAAGATGCTAGTTCAAATATTTCAACTTAAAGCCACCCATCCACACACAATATTATTGTCAATAATATTGACTAAATAATATTGATGATTTATTTGTTGCCACCAACTGTACAAAAATATTGATCAATATTTAGTTCATTTGTACTTCGGATGCCAAAGTAAAACATGGAGCCTGTTGTTATTATTGGCATTGGATAATGACATGACCAAACTGCTGCTTTAGCTGAAACAACGGTTTAGTCCAAATTTTCCTCCGTTTTTGTTTTCCTTTATCCAATGCTAGTGCAATGCCGATAATAACAACAGGATCCAATCTTTCACTTTGGCATCCGAAGAACAAATGAACTAAATATTGATCAATATTTTTGTACAGTTGGTGGCAACAAATAAATCATCAATATTATTTAGTCAATGTTATTGACAAAAATATTGTGTGTGGATGGGGGGGGGCTTTAAATATCAACTTTTCTAAAACTCCCAAAACTGCTTGGAAAAACATTTTAAAAGTAGGGTTCTGATAATGACAATTTAATTATTCATTGCAAATTTACATACAACTAAAAGATGGTGGTTTAATGTATAAAATTGTACCCTCTCCCACTATCTTTGGATAAGTATGACTTTACACTTAAAATATAAGGAAATTTATTTTTAACACTATATTAGACAGTGATTAAAACCCGATCTAAACTTTTTCGCTCGCATACTTGCTAATTTAGATCTGGCCTTTTTCAAACGAAGGTTGAGTTCAGGCGACCTTTTCTCATCATAATATTCATGACGAAATTGTTATGATACGTAACTTGTTTACATCGTCTACGTCACGCAATTTGAAATGAGCCGCCCAATCGCAGACTGTGAATAATACCGCTGTTAAATTAGCATGCAAAACTTGGTCTAAAAATAGAAATTACGAAATCAAAATGTGATTAATAGTGTTTTTGTCTAGATGGAAGCTACGCAGTTCATCTCACCATGATCTTCCACGGAGAAAGTAGAGATTCTGTACAACAATGCTCTACAGGATATCTGTTTACTGAGATTGGTACTTTTCAAACATCAAAATTGTTTAACTAAAACTGTGAGCAAGTACCTTTAAATTAATTATCAATATTAATTTAAAGTTGTTTTTATTTTTCCAACTAAAACCATGAAGCATGCATGAAAATTTGACGAAAACCACAACTCATTTTTACTAATTTATATAACCACCAGATTGCGTAATTGGTGTATTTATCTAATTAATTATTGCACACATCCGGCTTGTCATTAAAAAATAAAGTTAATGTATAAATAATAAATTAACAGTTTATTTTGTACATAGTTACACATCCGGGTTGTCATTAAAAAATAGAATTAACCCATCAATTACAATTTTACTGTTTATTTTGTACGTAATTGCATGTTACGTGAGAAATTGTGAATAAAGATACATGTGTAGGTCTGCTGTAAAACAGTCTATGTTAGGAGCTTGTGAATATAAATTATTATATGTTTTAAAACAAATTTATACCAAGTATTTGGAGAGCTATCCTTCTCGCCCGGCATTTGAGTATAGATTTCAGATTAAAGTTTTTGTGCAGTAAAATAGTTTTTGATAATTCTTAATATTTCTTGAGGTATCTACTTCAAACTTTAATGTAGATTCATCATTACTTGTGTCTATTTTGTATTGGTTTAGTGCCTTGTCATCATGTTTTGGTCATTTTACGGTGTCCAGCGCACCTAACCTAACTTTCCTGGACCCTTGTCTATAACCAGTACTCACCTACCCCTCCACAAGGCTGGAAACTTCTCTATATACATGTACCTTATTAATGGAGGAAAATTGACATTATTGTCAAATTTTCACGGAAGGGTATAACCTCCCCGGTTGGAATTCGAACCCACAACCCCTCGGGACACTAGATTCAAATTTCCGTCGCGCTACCAACTGCACTACGGACCTGGGTTATTACTTTTATCAAATACATCTCATGTGGCAAGTATCATGACACCTAATGCAATATTTTCAGAATTATCTCCCCTTGAACACAGAGTTTACTTTACAAAAAAGTACTACATGTATTTTATTATAACTTCAGTCTTTTTTTAAGGTATCTACTTATGAATTCCAATATGTGTTCATTACCATCATTCACATATTGTTTGATAAGATTCATAACTCTAGCACACATTGGTTGCAGTGTAATTCCCCCTTAAATTTAGGAGTTCAGTGTGCAAACCTGCATCGTGTTCAGTTACCTTGAACGTTCCGTAACGGAAGTGTCAGAACAACTCAACCCATAGTTACCTCAACCCAAAGACAACTCAATCTCCAACTAACGGATTGAGTTGTCCCAACTTTGAGTATTGCACGGGTTAAGTTGTCTTCGGGTTGAGTTCTCCCGTACCTGTAACGTTAGCTAACAGTAGTTACTGAACGCGGGACTGGATTTGCACCAAGATTGTTGTGTTAGTTCAAAGTCCAGTGTGTCATCCAGGATTTGAAAAAAAAATTGTCGCGTTAGCTCTTAGTCCAGTGTGCCCACCTGAATTTAAACAAAGATTGTCTTGTGTTTGTTCTAACTCCAGTGTGCCATCTTGTATTCTAACCAAGATTGTCATGTTAGTTTTAAGTTCAGTGTGTTATCCAGTTGAGATTACTGATGGTTTTACTAGATGAAATTTACAATCTGTAATTACCTCAATCTCCGTAAACAGATATCCTGTAGAGCGTTGTCGTAAAATTTTAGATCGGGTTTTAATCAGATTGTAATTACCTATGTTGTCAAATGACCTCCATTAATTGGTACTGATGAGATATCCATATAATAGTAGTTTTACTTTACATGTATTTTCCTTACTAACTCTTTAGGAAAAACCTGGAAAATGGAAAGGAAAAAGGAGGAGCACTTGCTGTGTATCATAAAGGTGAATGTGTATTTAACATGTGGGGAGGATATGCAGATATAGAATCTAATAGACCTTGGGATCAACAAACAATTACTATGGCATTCTCTGCTTCCAAAGGTATTGCAGCAATAATTGTTGCTAAAATGGTGGACATGTAAGTCTTTGATTGCAGCATATTATATCTTAACACTCACACTTACAAACAATGCAAGAAGTATTCTTGCTCCTTTCAAACAAAGGAGCCACCCGGCTAGCTCATAGACCTTGAGCCAGTATATGACATTGCTCCCCCCCCCCAGGGGGAATTTTCAAGGGTATGATTTTCTTAACCCATATGGTGGTAGGCATTCACTGATGAAAGTTTGCAAAGTTCTGTTGGGGCTTTACAGAGTTATGGGACTTTGAAATATCACCCATTCTCATTTTCTGGTCAAATCCATAACAGACCTTGAGCCAGTATATACCCACGCGGGGAATTTTCATGGGTAGGATTTTCTTAACCCATATAGTGGTAGGCATTCACTGATCAAAGTTAACAAAGATCTGTTGGGGCTTTACAGAGTTATGGGACTTTGAAATATCGCCCATTCTCATTTTCCGGTCAAATTCATCATATGTTTGAGCCAGTATATGACATTGCTCCCGCATGGGGAATTTTTAAGGATATGATTTTCTTAACCAATGTAGTGGTAGGCATTCACTGATAAAAGTTAACAAAGTTCTGTTGGGGCAATACAGAGTTATGGGACTTTGAAATATCGCTCATTCTCATTTTCCAGTCAAATCCATAATAGACCATGAGCCAGTATATGACATTGCTCCCCACATGGAGAATTTTTAAGGTTATGATTTTCTTAACCCATATAATGTTAGGCATTCACTGATGTAAGTTTACAAAGTTGTGCTCGGGCTTTACAGAGTTATGGGACTTTGGAATATCGCCCATTCTCATTTTCCAGTCAAATATTAATTGACCATGACCAGTTTATAAAATTGCTCCCCACATGGGGAATTTTCAAATGTATGATTTGCTTAACCCATTAACGTGGTAGTCATTCATTGATAAAAGTTTATTAAGTTCTGTTTAGGCCTTACAGAGTTATGTGACTTTGAAATATCGCCAATTCTCATTTTTGGTTTAAACCATAAGTGCTTTTAAAGCAAGTTTAAGACATTGCTCCTTTCTGGGAATAATTATCTATTGTATATTTTTTAAACCCACATGAAAGTAACAGTTCACTGATAAAAACTTTGCAAAGTTCTGTTGGGGCTTTACAGATTTATGGGACTTTGAAATATCGCTCATTCTCATTTTCCGGTAAAACCATAAGTGCTTTTAAAGCCAGTATATGACATCGCTCCTCCTGGAAGTAATTATCTATGGTATAATTATTTAACCCACATGGTAGTTGCAATTCACTTATAAAAGTTTGCAATTTTTTTGTAGGGGCTTTACAGAGTTCTGGGACTTTGAACTTCATGACCCCCTATGGCCATTTTCTATGCCAAAAATGTTCTTATTACTGTCCTCCGGTATTCTATTTCGACACATCTTAATTACGAAGCCATTTTGTTTTTGACAACGATTTGGATTTTGGGTTACCCTGTAACGTCATTCCTGTGCATTTCCGATACTAAGCAGTGTGGTGATTTCTTAACACCAATATGTGAGGAGGCAGGGATGTTGAGGGACTCTTTTCATACCTCTTTTCAACACAAAAATGGTGCTTTTTCCTATTACGTTCTTAGTTTAGTTTTGAACATGCCATTTTTTCTAAAACAATAAATAAAACAGACAGATTGGCGTTCCTTATTTCTTGCTATTTCTAGAGAGCCACTTGACAGGTAGAGTACTTTCGTGTTGGCAAGACAAAAAATAGAAACAAATCAAGTGCATCGTTTCTCTGTTCTCTTATGTCAGCCATAAAGGAAATCTCCACTTAATATATTTTTATTTCTTGATTTTAATGATAACTTTCAGTTATTAATAAAAGTTTTACAAGATGGTTTGTTTGGGTTTTACGGCGCACCAACACAAAAAGGTCATATCGCGCTTTACAAGATGGACAAATGAATAAAGTATTTACGGGAAGGGTCATTCGTTAGTCAGACTAAATAAATTTTACACATATTTGAATAAAAGCACCTATTTTTTATGGTAACGTATGTTTCTATACGGACCACACTAATAAAACTTTATTTTTTCTTCTTTATTTGTATGTTTGTCTATGATTTTAGCACTTTAGGAAGACAAATGGTTGATACTGGAAATACATTTACCACAAAATAATAAATTCAGGACACCCCTTCGCTCAAATATGACTTAAATTTTAGATCAACTTTAGGAAAATTACAGAAATACATTTATAAACCTTGAAACAATGACTTTCAAACTTGGAAAAATCGAAAGAAACTCAAGTACCATAGCCGTGAACAGTCAAAATCAATGAATACATTTTAAAAGTTTATATACTTAACTCACCGAAAAGTTCATAATTATGAATGCCTTAAGAAAGAAATAGGTAGTAACGTATGTTACAACAACACTGTTTAAAATATCGCATCCCAATTTTATCTGTCACTCCCAGTACAACAGTTTAAATAATTTAATTGTAGCACAAACTATTTTCTATGTACTATGTCATATCTAAATACTGTTAATTACATCAATAAGGATTGCCTTCAAAATTAAGGGAAACATGTTAAAATTAAGAGTTTAAAAGGTTACAAATTAGTCTCAGAAAAGCGTAACAGATCAATTGTGTTCAAAGTTCATGCAGTAATCACTTTGAAGCAAAAAATCAAAACGTTCTCCTATATTATTCCATTAGGTATTGGCACACTTATTTCTTATAAAAAGTCATTTGTCACCCAAAATTACATCCTCAAGGGTTTGCCATTAGATAAGAGATCGGCGTTGTTGTATGAACGATGTGTTTGCTTCCTTATCGTTATCAATTTGTTGTACCATGCTTATGTACCATGTTCCCTTAAATATTTCTGCAACAAAATCATCCGGGATGTATTAAAGTTCATCTACAACAAAAAATAAATTCGGACATAAATTGTGCTGTTTTTTGTTGTAAGGAATTACAACAACTTGTGGTTACGTGTGTTTATAAAAGTCCAACTACATTATTTCGCTGCTGTTAAATTCAACAGACATTTGTGTTCCTTTACACTAAAGACATGGTATAAAAGAAACATTCAGAGCTTAAACGTTTCAAGTTTCCAAAAAAGCGAAACATTGGGAAACAAGCAAACAAACAAGCATCAACTATGATACATTTCATATGAAGCATACCTAACCAAACGTAACGTATGTTACAATTCATAAAACCATGTTTTATTGAATAAGAAGCGAACAAAGGACGCTTTGGTTACATTTGAGATTTGGTTACATCTAGTAAGAACTGAAGTAACAAATGAATTGCAAAAATATCGATTTGAGTATTGCTATGAAGGATTCTATGCTTATATTGCATGCAATGGTTAAAAATCTTCATAGTTTAATTTATCAAAGCCATTGGGATGCACACAGTTTCATGTTTTTTTAGTCTGGTTGAAGATGTCATTTATTTTTCAATGAGATAATAACGACTTCATTCATTGTGAATAACATTTTTGGTGTAAACCAATTTTTAATATGTAATCGTTTAACCCTTCTCCGCACTGTAAGATCGGTATATCATTTTAACGGTAACGTATGTTACATCACGTATGTTATATTTGATACTTTTGACAGCATTATCTCTAGACAATCCTGAGGAATGGCAAAAGTAGTAATCATAAATGAAGAGTTCATTAGAGAGACTAATTAGTAAACGTGAAGTCAACTAAGATATTGCACATTAGTTGAAAAAACCATGGTCACGTATGTTTCATGTTTAAATGTCTACCCGAAAATTTGAAGTTTGAAATTTAATGAAATGTCATTGAATACTTAATGACAATCGTTTTTATTTCATATATATTCATATCTGATCTTATGTTTTAAAATATTTTACAAGTATGAAATCTTTTCTAATTTGAAAAAAAATGGATTTTTTATGGTTATGTATGTTTCAACACTCTTGGCGACAAAGTTTATTAGCTTAGTGTAAGTTAATATTTCTGAGGAACAAGATAAAAATCATATTCTTACATACAACAAGATTTTATATCTTAAAAAGCAAGTGTATTATGACTACTTTATGTGGCTATGTTTCATAGTCTGCGCGCAAAGGCACAGTAACGTATCTTACATTTTAAGGTACTTATGAGCTCAGTATCAACAACAATTTCCTTTATAAAACACAAAAGACACATTTTCTTCTTAATTGACAAACAATATCAAGAGAACTTGGTGTTGCAAACATGATTTAATGGTTTTTGCAAAAATAAATCAATAAAAATAGAACAAAAATTGCTATATACCTATACAATTAAAAGTTGATTTTCTCAGCAATGCCCCACTGGAAACTTGCAAACTTTGTACTGTTGTACTAAGGATAGATAGGGGAATAAAAAAATATGGGTCTTGAAAATTCCCCCTGGGGGGGAGCAAAAGTGTATCTGGCTCACGGCCTATCAGTTGGTAGCATGCAAGTCTACTGATCGAGGGGTCGTGGGTTCGATTCCATGGCCGGGCATACTTTCGTGGAGCTTGGTTATGCAATTATTTCTACGGCTATTCTCCCTCCTACCAATGATTTTTAATTATGTAGGGCAGTAGTTAGTCAATGACGAATAACTTATGCGCTTAGTAGTTGGTTAACAACTAAATCCAGAGATTTAGCCTTTCCAGGAGGAGTGAGTAGGTTGACTGACCGCCATCATATGACCTATACAATGTGTTGCTACGGCGTTTAACCCAACAAAACAAATTAAAACAAAGGAGAATCTCGCCTACAACAAAGCTTAACTAGCTACCAGATTCGATCTATCAATTCAGAAGCAGTTATTTGATTATTAAGTAACATTGACTTAATACAAATGACATGTATGCTAGACTTTACTAATCAGAAAACCTTCAAATGTTAATCAAAATGATATACAATAATCTCGCGTTACTTTGTATAAATACATTATATGTATGACAATGCTATAATCTGAACAGCTAACTATCTCTAAACGTTGGATTTTTTTTAAAAGCTTCAAAAATTTGTATTACACCATATGGATTTTTTTTGGAAAGAGCTTTCAGATTCGTTGAAGTTTTGGTGTTCGTCGTCCGTTCACACTTATTTGTGAACACTCTAGTGGTCACATTTTTTACTAGATTGTCATCAAACTTGGTCAGGATGATTGTGTAGGTAATTGCTCAAAATATGTTGAACATGGGTCATATATTGGATGAGAAACTTGGTCACAGGAGCTGAAATAGAAAAATCTTGTTTACATTCTAATGGCTATATTCTTATACAAATATCTTGGAAATTTCGTTGTTTGAAAATTTGTTTTGACGATTTCTATGTCAAGTTTTAATATGGATCACCTTGGGTCAAAAACTAGGTCACACAGCCCAAGTTTGAAAAAACCTCGTGTACCCTCAAGTGGTTACTTTGTTCATTAATGGTCACATTGATGTGACAGTTTATTTTGATTTACCCCCATTCATGTATATACCAATGGTACTCAGGTGAGCGATGAAGGGCCATCATGGCTCTTTTGTTTATATATCCGTTAAAACTATATAAAAATCTTATCCCATGAAGGAGAAATTGCCTATACATGAATACATTCTTAATCTATCTTATGTTTTAGGGGTTTCATTGATTATCAACGCCCAATAGCTGACTATTGGCCTGAATTCTCACAAAATGATAAAGGAAACATCACTGTTGAAATGTTGCTGAGTCATCAGGTTTGATAGTTTTATTTCACGCCGTTTACCGACACATTGTACAGCGGCTGGTAACCTAACCAGTGACCTTTTTCACAAAAAATCTCACGATAAAAATCACCGTAAGTTAAAACGAGGAAACATTCATAATACTGCTGCGTGTTCAGTAACGACTGATAGCTAACGTTACTGGTACGGGAGAACTCAACCGGAAGACAACTCTACCCGTGCATAACTCAATACAAAGTTCGGACAACTCAATCCGTTAGTATGGGATTGAGTTGTCTCGGGTTGAGTTGTCTTTGGGTTAAGATGTTCCGACACTTCCGTTACAGAACGTTTTGGAACGTTCAGGGTAACTGAACACGCTACAGGCAGCCCCGTGTTCAGTAACTACCGTTAGCTAACGTTACGGATACGGGAAAACTCAACCCGAAGACAACTCAACCCGTGCATAACTCAACTCAAAGTTGGGACAACTCAATCTGTTAGTAGGAGATTGAGTTGTCTCGGGTTGAGTTGTCTTTGGGTTGAGTTGTTCCGACACTTCCGTAACGGAACGTTTTGGAACGTTCAGGGTAACTGAACAAGCTGTTGTCTGATATGCTGAACAAATTCCAGACTCGGTAACTTTATTAACACTTGCCGGTCAAAGTGATCAAGTATTATGGCACGATCTATATAGGTACTGCACAGGAACACACGTACCTTTTGTTGGGATGTGCTCTGTGTGAAGATCTTAATTTATGACAGTCAGAATCTCTGCACATACAATTTACTTGACTTATGTTTTGGGGTTAAGTCACTTCCAGAGCTTTTTTCACACGATTCAATAATTATCGCTGCCTAGGCAGCGATAATAACAATTATCAAGATTTGAGCATTTTTGTGTCGACACCGGTTGCCGTAAGCCAATCAGAACGATGCATTTGAGGTCACATGATGAAAAAATGGACGTCGAACAGTCAAAATAGGGGTGCGTTTATGAACTCGTCCACGCAATGTCTTGTCGGGTTATCTGTTTGTATTACCAGAAAATACCATAAATAATGTATGAAGTAGTACCAGTTTCAAGAAAGTTGCAATACAACACCATAAAATATGCTTAGCTAATTATAAAATGTGTTTTTCTGTTTAAAACTCGCATTTGTTGAAAAAATGCAAACCTATCTTCCCTACTGTTGGGCGAATCTAAATCAGAGGTTTTACATAACATTTACCAGCACCGTGTTCAGTAACTACTGTTAGCTAACGTTACGGGTACGGGAGAACTAAATCCGAAGACAACTCAATCCGTGCAATTTTCAACTAAAAGTTGGGAAAACTCAGTCCGTTAATAGGATATTGAGTTGTCTCGGGTTGGGTTTTCTATGGGTTGAGTTGTTCCGGCACTTCTGTTACAGAATGTTTTGGAACGTTCAAGGTGACTGAACACGCAGCAGGTCACGCTAATTCCTGGAACTCTATAAATAGCCTCAATGGTTTTTCATCTTGACCAGGGCACGCTAATTCTTGTATTCTATAGATATACTTTGGACGGTTTGATACGCTGAGAATGCACGGCTAAACAGCGATTTCAACCATTTTTGGAAATGCTAATACTTGTACACGGTATATAGTTGTCTGAACGAGTTTAATGGCTGCTGCTTGTTGGGGAAATAGTGCTTGATGCCAATCTGGAGAATGTTTCATCGATCTTCATCTTCAGTAGCATTTGATTCAATATAGCCTTCTGTGTTTGTTACTCACAAATTACAAATAAAAAAGATTCCCATATTCTCCACATTGTTCAATAATGGTATCATTATTAATTAATATCAACTAATCGCACCAATAAGTATTCGATGATGATGTTTAGAGAAATCTGTTGTGTTTCAGGCTGGTCTTCCATTGTTAGATGAATATTTACATCTACGTGATATCATTGATGAGCCAGACAAAGTTGAGAGAATTCTTGCTGCACAAAGCACCGTCTGGCCAGCAGGTAAATCTTAATGAGACTTCAGTGGCCATATTCGATTCTTGCGGCCATATTTACACAAAACAATTACATTTTTCTTGTAGTCTAATATAATATATATAGTGCAACCCACTGGCGACCCACACGATTGACAGACAATATACATACGACATATATGTACAGCTGTTGACTGAAAATGCTGAACAAATTCAAAACTTGATGGCTTTATTAACATTCGCTGGTCAGAGATATCAAGTATTATGGCAAGTTTTTTTCTCAGCAGATGCAAACCACCAAACTTTCAGAGAATTCTAATACCTCGTATTATGTACTTATGATATTTGGACAATTGGGGCTTTGTCGGCTGCCTTTGGTGCTACCTTTTGCTTTCTTAGTAATATGCATCTGTTTGCAGTTCTAGTCCTAACCAGTGAATTAATCGTAACTTCTCGTCAATATCCGTTGTCCTGTCCTTAAATACATTGTATGTGTTTTCAATGGACAAATCCGATCAACTTAGAATTGTGTTACATGTGTTTTGATCATTCGAATATTCTCGGTCTACACGTCGTATATCTGCATAGAAGAGTGTCCTCATGTTATGAATGCAGACGACATAGTTCAATACATACAGACGAAGAAGCAACACAATTATCTACAGAAAACACCACCTCAGTTCATATTTTGTAAGCAGGAAATTTTACATGTGTAACGGTGGTTCTTTCATTGCATGTTGTCATGCAAATATAATTACGACATAAAAACTGTTTCTGTCAACGAACATACGGAGTGGAAGCTTTCACTTATCTGCACGCAAAAATGTTCAAGTCGGACAAACCGGGTATATGAAATTTTCAACTCCTTACAATTCATAGGCGGATCTAGGGGTTGGGGTCAGGGGGGGGTCCGGACCCCCCCCTAGAATTTCCATTATGTACCTGTCCATTAGTGTTCTTCTTGGTTGTAAGTCATTTTTAAGTAACATGAAGCAATTTTTCTCAGTGCTGAACATAGATTTAATGGTTATGTAGTTCTTATTATTAATATGTTGCATTATTCTGCAAAATGTGTGTAATGTGGTTGTGGTTCCAAAGTTTGGACCCCCGAGAAATGCTCGGACCCCCCCCCCCTTAGAAAAAATACTGGATCCGCCCCTGCATTTGATGTATTTTTTTCAGGTTCAGAGTTTGGCTACCATGGTGTAACATATGGTCTCTACGTAGATACATTGATTAGAAAAGTAGATCCTAAACACAGAAATGTTGCTCAGTTCTTCAGGGACGAGATTGGAGTCCCATTTGGTAACTATTAAATTATTAATTCAATTCATGAATCTAATTTCGAAACATACTTTTTGTCGGACCGTAGTTGAATAAATGAGAAATGCTATAATAATACAAAACAACACATCGTGATATCTAAAGGACTATGGAAATCTGAAATTTCTAAATTATCTATTCATTTGATTTCTTAACTCTGTATAATTTGAAAATACCTGCACAACTTATGCACAGTATTTTGAGAAGTATATACAATGGCGAGGAGTTAGTGCATAAACTATTTCTATGTGGCAAGCACCTTAAAGACTTACATTGGGCAAAGTTATCTTTTAAAACACATATGCTTTCATATTGCCGCACGAGACTGATCACACACTCACTTAATCAATTTACATAACGCCGAGGCTGATATAAACACACCCTTAGACAAGTGGCTAATTTGTTAAACAAAATAATCCTCCGTGTCCAAAGACATGCGATTATGTTTTTTCAAGTTTGCACTTATATTTAGAAATGGGAGGTCCGGCATAAATTCAATTGTATTTTATACCTACCTTTATATATTTACAGATTTAGATATGTTTATTAATGCACCAAAAGAAGAACATTATCGTGTTGCCAGGTTACATACTCACCCACAATGGAAGATGTTATTAGAAACTCTCATGTCACCAAAATACTTTCCGATCCTTGGCTACCTTATTTTGTTTCCAGATTCCTTATTGGCTCATGTCGCTAAAGCTGTTGTAGAATTTACACAAGTAAGTTTTTGTTCTTGAAACACTTAAGCGTTTTCCACAGGGAGCTTTAAATCGACTTTGTTAAAAGCAGGCGATAGAAATTGTTGACATTTTCATAAAAAAAGATCATAAAAACTCCTTATGGTACTGTGTACAATCAGATTAATTGCATTGTCGCCCCTTATTTCATCGGTTTTTGCATAGATGGTCAGGATAGTTCCACATGACAACAAAAGTAGTCGTAAGTCAAAAGTGGAAATATATATTTTACAATATTTATTCATTATAATAATTAATATGTTTAACAAAATGCAGAAAGTTAAGTTTCGTCATTAAACTATGCACGTCCGACAAATTGTCTAACAGTTTTGTATGTTCTTTTGATTTCCTGTGAACTATTATTGAGTTGAATTAAGAATGGTGTTGTCGCATTTTTGTGTGAAAAACAAGTGACTGATAGGTGAATAATTCCGAACATTCGTATAATAATACATTTTTGGCTGAATGTTTATTTATAGGATACTGAATTATTAACATAATTCTGACTCGTTAAATAAGTAACATTTTTGTCATACCTACGGCCATTTTCTTGCAAATTTGTTACATAGAATATGCGTAGACTTTATTTGGAAACATGTTTAATTTTATAATTAAGTTAAAATAAAAAATCCTATGGGGAAAATACTTCTCCCATAAGAATATTCTTCCAGTGGAAAATTCTCCTTCAGTCAAAAAGGTTGAGATTCTTTATGATCGGACGTTTCAAAACATTTTTCACACCATTGCTTGGAACGGCATTTAGATGTCGAAACTACTCTGCTTTTACATTCATATCTACCAATATATTTGCAATTAAAAGTTGGAGAATTGTCAAGTCGTAGAAATTTTAATGTAACTTTGCAAGATTGTCGTACCAAACACCACAATACGCTCCCCTCGTAGCTCAGTGAATACATTACATTCATCCGCTGCCTTAAAACGTGTCGATTTATGATATTGACCTGTACTATGAACCTTTGAACGACCAATGAAAGTTTACCAAATTCCAATTTAGCTGAAAAACTTGATACGCATTTTCATTCAATTTGGTTGAACGGGTAAACAACGCGTTATAACTAATAATAATTAATAATTAATGTGTCTCTGTCTAAAAATAGAAATATCAGTTTGTATGTAGTATTTTAGCAGAGGAAGAAAGTGAGCGATTGAATCTTTCGAACCGATGAATTGGAGAGTACCACCACAAATACTCTATATTACAAGTTTGCATGTAAATTGTCATAGACATGAAAAAGTGTAGACTAATTTAACATATATTTGTGCTGATTCCGATCCCTATCCGTCAAGCTGTAATCTAGGAATGTTCATATATATGATTAACATGCAAACAAGCAAGTAGAGAGTTTAGGTAAACTCATCTTATTATAATCTACATTTTTGTATTTTGTTTCAATTTTCAGGATTTGTCAATATTTAACAATCCTGAATTACGTGAAGTACCTCTAACTTCTGCTACAGTTACAACCACAGCTGCTGGTATGGCTAAACTTTATGGTATTATTGCTAATGGCGGCTTAACTGCCAATGGGACACAATTGTTAACAATAGACCAGGTAACAAAGTTATCAATTCCTTTAGTTAGAGGTACTGACAGTGTTATAAGGAAACAGGATTCTATGTTTGGTCCAGGAACTGGAATGATACTTAACCCTCAGGTAAGAAAGTTGATCAAATTGCTTAAAACATTTTATAAACTTTTGGTTTTTAAATTTTATGCTATATAAGTATTGAACAAATGGGGATATCGAAGCTGACCCACATTATAAAATGTATCTAATGTATGTTCAAACATTGGACTCCAAGTTTTCTTGACATATCATTTCAAACTAGTCTGATTTGTACCATCCTCCATTTTACATTGTTTCCAGATGGTCGTACAACTTTCAAAATGTATATATAAGTAAGGTTATTTTGTATACATAGATCATGGTTGAATTGCTGAACATATAAACAATGTAAAACCATAATAATGACACAATTGATTTGAATATCTAATATGTTTATTAAATCAATCATTTACAGAAATGTAATCTGAAAGTGTTTCAAGATACAGGTGCAAACTGTCATGCATAAAATGTAGAAAAGATTCATCATCATCATCGTTATGTGTGTTTATTTATATAAAGAGATTCCTATTGATGTTCTGATTATATATAGTAGCCTTAGCGTAATGTCAATTTTCCTCGGGCGCCACAGCGTTCTTACAAAGCATAATAATAATGAATCATTTATCATATAGAAACTATAATATTCATGTTTCTTTTATTTCAGGGTCAAATAATTTTCGGACATACTGGACACGGTGGTCAAGTTGGTATGGCTGATTTACATAATAATATTGGATTCGCTTATGTAACAAATCATATATCAATATATGGTCTTGGTGACGATCCAAGATATTTAGATTTAGAAAATGAAATATATAAATGTTTAGATAGTTATATTAAACATTCTAACTAAGATTTGATAGACCTAACAAGGTGAGACAACAGAGTAATTGGATGAATGAATAACTTATTATTCTATTTCAAGGTTATATGGTGCCATAGGAGGCCATCTTGGTTTTCCAATCATTATATACAAGTACATGTACGTTTTATAAATTTACATGAAATTCATTCACATTTTAGTCATGTAAGTTATATCACATCTATACATTTAATGCATCACTTACATAATATATAAAAATTATTTTAGAATTAATGGATATTTTAATAGCTTAGTCACCACATCCACTTCATAGATTTTTTTCAATTTCAAATCCCGATACACCCTTAACTTCGTTGCACATAAATTGCAAATGACATAGGGTCTACTTGATTTGCCCGTGCGGCTTATATCGGCGAACGCCGTTTCCGAAACGGGCACCGGCCATTCGCTTTATTTGCTCCGAGATTGAGCCGGGTTAACCAACCGGCGCACGCCGAATGAGCCGGTTACAATTGAGCGGCTAGCGGCGAGCGTGTGACAAATATGGCTAAAAATGGGTACACGGGAAACCATTATATTATAAAAATTTACTAAGCTTATGGACAAAATACTAATTGATGTTGTGTTTAACTCTCTGACGCGTCATTTGTGTAAGAGTATTATTACAAGTACACATTTTACTCACCAGACACGAATTAAAAATTTTGACCACTGAAATGGACTTTTACACTCACTGCTTGAAATGCGACCGTCTGCTACAGTAATTTATCGTCATCATCGTCATCACTCATCATTTTTCGCTAATTATTTGTAACACAATCAAAGCTGTAGCTATTGACGGCATTTTAGTTAGCCGGAACGCTTGATTCATATTTCACACCGGGGCGAGCCGATCGGCAATGGCAAATCAAGTCGGCCCATAGTTTACCGTTAGATTCAATTTTTCGTGCGGAGGAATTTTAGCCAGCGATAAATATTTATAGGACCTACTAGGAATTTCCGGCAACAGAAAGGTAGATGTTATTTTATATGCTATATGATGTTATTCAATTTTTATCGAAAAAGAACAATCAGCAAAACATATGTCTGTTAACCTCGTAGATCGTAGATCATTCTTCTTTCAGATTTCGTACTTTTGGTAATGAACCTTTTTTTCCAACATAAGATTCGCGTTTTATTAGACTTGTGGCTCCAGTTTTGAGATAATTGAAGTCTAAAATAGACTTTTAGGTAAAATTAAAAAAAAACATCTAAAAGAAATATTATGGCCGGTAAATACATTTAGAAAACATTAGAAAGCGATTAAAACTAGACCTATCCGTCGTAAGGATAATAAAAACGACACAGTTATTGAATACCCTATTCCACGACGTATTAATTAACAGCAGATATAATAACTCTATTACAGCAGCAAAGTCAATAAAATATGATTCTTATTTATTAATTCTAGTACGATAAAGTGGCTGTTTTTGTAAGAGTAAAGACTCTAAAACTTTAACAATAACTTATATCAATTTCTTAGTAATTGGTATATACTCACATGCGAAAATAATTGTACGGAACTTTATATCATTCAGAAGAATACTTATCTTAAGTCTTGACTTTAAACAGTTCGTGTTCAAAACTACATTTAAGCTATTGAAAATCAAATTTTTACAATTCTATCTTCCGTTTTGATGTACTTTTATATGTAATGCAAGTAAGTACATAAATACATATTTTTGACATGTGATGGTAGATTATTTTTCAATAATACTACAGACAATTGTACTTAAGCAATGTTTACAAATGGTATATGTAAATAATATATTATTACCTGTAGTTAAAGTAAATAAACAAATAAAATTGTCTATCTGATTTGTTTTTGTAATTTGTTAATTTAGACTGTATGCTCTGATGACAAAAGTAACCATGTTTACATATAAACATGATATACACAATGTACAGTTCTTATCTACGTCTAAGCTTCATTTCGGTAAACATCAACGATTCATGGTATCCATGCCAACCATACCAATTAATTCCATCTGCATAAGAATCATGTTTTCCATTATGATAAAGACCATTTAGATTTACGCTATGACAGTCTGAATACCACCATCCTCCTTTGTAGCTTTTAGAACACCCTGATGAAGGACCGTTATCAAAGGCTGAAAATTGACGGTTGTTATGTTTTCCTATTAAACTATCCTTTACATCACCGGAGAATGACTGAACAGATAAAACGAAACCTCCTGACCTGGGACCAACATCAAATAAACCGTACTTTGCATATTTGGATTCATTTTTAAAATCTTTCAGTTCAATGCGCAATTCACATGGTTCATTTGAAGAAAGGCGATGAATAAATTCGTTTCCAAGCCAAAATTCTCGAGATAAATTTCCAAATCCCAAAGTGTAATCAATCCAATTTCTATAGAAATTTTCTGATCCGTCAGAACGTCTTTGGAAAACTATCCAACCACCTCCGTCTGTTTC
The DNA here is from genome assembly GCA_025267735.1 of Mactra quadrangularis. Lineage (NCBI taxonomy): Eukaryota > Metazoa > Mollusca > Bivalvia > Venerida > Mactridae > Mactra > Mactra quadrangularis. Next base: position 21,797,807 of record CM046311.1, on the reverse strand, counting down.
CATATCACAGAAGACGTTGATTGACCGCCATATTGATTCTGGATGTATCGTATATATACCGCTTGAGGTATATCCTAATCGAAGCCATTCAGCGCAGTCAGCAACACGATGATTTACATTTAGAGTAGCTTTCTCTTTCTCATTTTTGCAAACATGTTCAACCCTTTTTGATATTTTTACAATATTTTCAGAAACTTCTTTGACATTTTCAGCAATCATATTTGCATTACATGTATTTTGTATACTATTCAACAGGTTTCCTTGAAATTTCTCCCATAAACTTGTTATGTTGTCAAATCCACTAGCAATCATGTCCCCATTATGATTCTCAGAACGTCTTAATGACTCCGCATCAAGCTGAAGGCTGCGGCGAATTCGTTTCTTCTTTGAGAGCCCATCCCAAAACATCTTAAATTGATTCAAGACATTTTTTCGTAGATTTTCAATTTCCTCTTCAATTTTCTGAAAATTCTTGTTGGACACTTCCATTGATTCAGCATGAACTGTATCATTGATTTGATTTAAATCTTGCTTCTTTACAAATTTATTCGATTCTGAATAGAACTCACGCCTTATTAATGCAATATCATCAACAAATCTTGATTCAAGCCTTTGTAATCTTTCTCGAATAATATCCAATTCAGATTGTCCATTAGCAAGGACAGCATAAAGAAGAAAACTGAATAATAATATTCCCTTTAGCATGATGGTATATTTGTGTGAAGTTCTCAAGTAAAAGTATATTTGAAGTAGTTGCACTTGTTTATATAATGTTACTTTTCATAACACAAGATTCATTGGGACAGCAAGTGGTCGAACATCCCTATTTCAACATTGAAAGTTCAAAGAGCAATTACAGTCGTGATTCGCAAAATTCACAAAAATAAAACCCACAACGTTCGTAAGAAAATATTTATCTAATTACTGTATGGCTTTTCAGAAACATCCGGTAAGTAATTAATTGGTTGCAAAAGTTTAGTTTTTTGGCCAATCGTGGGATAATGGGATTATTCATGAACATGGCAAAATATATGACAATAATTGTTTATAAGAATGATGTAATGTAACAAGCGTGATAAATCATCTGAAAAAGATCGTAATTGAAACATGCATATGTAATTATCGCCCTTTGTCTTAAAACCTATAGCAGTCAAAAGACGGTATATGACTTAACGGACGGCAAGTGAAAAGTGTGATCAAATAACGGCCGATAAGATAGTAAGGAAGCATATGTTTTGTATAAAGTCTGGTAAATTCGAATAAAACAACGCTGTTAAAAGATACACACGTTCTTTTTGAGAGTCTGTGAAGATAACTGTTGTATGATTAAGGTTTTAGCGGATGAAAGGTGTAATCTGCATCAGATACTTATACATATATTGTTTGTGGGACAAAACGTAACTGAAAACCTTTGTAATACATGCATGTGCTAATAGGTAAGATCATGGAAAGGCCCATTCTTTGCTGCACATTATGGGCACCACAACGTTCTTACACAACATAATAATAATATATATAGATTAAATGTTTAGAATATATTAAGAATATATTGAAATTTAGAAAAAGAAATATATAAATGTTTAGATAATTATATTAAACAATCTAACTAAGATTTGATAGACCTAACTAGGTGAGACAACAGAATGTTTGGATAAATGTTAAAAAAAAAACATGATTCTATTTTAATATTTTATTCATAAGTTTTGCATATGATAGTGAAGCGCTTTTGAACATATTTTAAACACTATGGTCACTAAATAAAGGACTTTAGTCAAATATTTCCATTTGCATACTCTTCAAGTAGCTATGTCCAATCAGTTGGACTACTCGGATTTTACCATTATTATTCAATGTCAATTTCACACAATCAATCGTAAATACGTTTTTTCGTAAATCATTTAATTTGTTGGAAAACCAAGGAAAGTATTGTTTTGTTGAAGAACTGTCTAAATTTCATTACTCTTGTTAATATCTTATTTATCCAGAAAGATATTTGATAAAATATTTTATTATTCTTACATAGGACTTACATATTTATTGGACCAGCTGGCAATTACGTTACATATTGGCATATTTAACAAAGGTTTACAGTTACATTTTGTCCAACAAACAAGGTGTTAACAAAAGAGCACATGGTTATATTTCAGGGTAAATGTATTGCCATTCAAATAAAAAAGTTACACACGGAATGGTAAATTTCCAGAAACAGAAATAGCATCGAGAAGTTATTTCTTACCGATGATATATGTTTAGAACTAGTGAAGTCACCAGAAAGCAAAAGAGATTGCATTGCTTGGATAATGAATTTTGTGTGTTTCTTTTTGTTTTATCTTTCTTCTCAATCAAATCTTCAATTTTGCATGATCTTTTCTATTTCACTTTGTATTTTCAATAATGCCTTTACATTCTTTTCCTGTATCCTAATCTCAGGTAAGATGAAGACATGTATATTTTTAGAAATTTTTGTAGGCTTCAGAGTTACCCATTTTGTCAAAGACTTCAATACTTAGACAATTAAATACTGTTATATTAGTATCAAACAGTTCATCTATTGTTGGGTCAAAGTCATAAAACACACTGTCTTCAAACAATTGTTCTGAAAATGTAAAACTTTATCTTTAGGGCATATGCAGCAATAAAAAATAATCAAATGGAAAAAGATTGTTTTGTCCTTTAGTTGTATTGTTCCGCCATTATTTACTGACCTTAATGTTAATGTATGACAGGGCTCTACTGGCTAGAGAGGCCCTGAAGTTGGTACACTCCTGAATAGGAATAGCCAATTTACATGCTTTATATATCCTTAAAACCTTTTCAATTTCAGCAAGATGTTTATTTACATATTTACAACACATAATCATTCAAAAAATGCGACTAAATGAGGTATGACCATTGCACAGAGCTAGAAACATAGAAAGAAGTGAAGAACAACAACCATGGTCAACAAACTCGAATCATAAACGAATAAGTCTAAGATTAAATGTACAATAGTATGCCATGCTTAGAAAATGGAGTTATACTTACTTAATCATTTAAACTGAATAGATACTAGTATATACTTGTCTAATATTTGTTTGTTTGTTGAGTTTATCTCACAATCGATGCTAAAGTAAATCGAAAGCATGTTCAATATTGTTTACTTATACGACATGCCTTCAGGCCTTCATCATCGATGATATTTAATTATATACATGTGCATTATATTATGGTAAGGGAATAATTATAATAGAATAATAATAATGTTAAGCTCCGCTGCATAAATAACTATGCTAATAAATTCATGATAACATATGATAATGAACAGAGAATTTAAGGCTACACTAATTCTCAACTTCTTGGGGGAACAATTTAAATAAGTCTCTAATATGTTTGCTCGATAAATTATCGTAAAGAATAAGAGAGCGTGAACTTAAGATAATGGATTAATAAGTAATCCTCATTGTACAGGGGCAGAGACAACATGGGTATAAGATGTCCTGAATTTCCAGTATATTTAAGATAAAGTCAAAATTAGGTACACAATTATATACAATAAATTGACTCCCCCTATCAGGGATTACAATCAGGTGCGGCCGGTGCAAGAAAAAGAGTTTTTAAATGACGGGAAAGGCGACAAAGAAAAATAAACAGGAGTGAAAGAAGTTAGGAGATAAAAATATAAAAAGGAAATTTGAAAAAAAAGATAAAACAGTGCTTTGCTGTCTCGATTGTGTTCAAAAGGTTTACAAGAGTCTACCATTCCAAAAAAAGAAACTTAAATAGCAAAAGAAAAACTTACATAGACTTCAAGAAGTTTTAACTTCGTTCTGGAATTTGCACGAGTCATTAAGCTACCGTACGCATTTTTCCGCAATATTTACATATCGGTAAAGTTCAATTGTCCCTCTTAGTGTATTTATGTAAACGTTACCATTTCTTTATGTAAACGAATTGATAATGTTCTTGTTAAAGCGTTGTGGCGTTTTGTTAACAACTGTATTTCATTTTTCATGCAAAGGTTCTTTTTAGACACCTAACGGCGGCTTTACAAAAGAAACGCCCGAGACATACGAGAATTAAAAAAAACAACTAAATCCTTACATCACGATAATGCCACAGCGCACTCAGCACATTCAACAAAGTTGACAATTTATATACTAGTACTTGGAATGGAAACACTATCTCATTCACCCTATAGTCTTGATCTCGCCCCTTGCAATTTTGCCCCTTTCCCATATTTGAAGAGCCGACAACGAGGTATTCATTTCGACAATGTGAAATAACTCACTCAAGCGTGCTCATCCACTAGGCCATCACTGGACCGGAATGGTTCAACTATACGTTCAGCCTCTGGATACATAGACACGAACGATGCATCGCAGCCTATGGTAGGAGACGCTTTGTAAGTGAAGGTGATACACGTAGCACTTTATCAAAACGTCGTTGACGTCAAACACCTGCGGCGGGTCGCGTTACCCTACTTAGATCAGGAAAGTATAGCTCGAGATTTAGACCACGCTTATGAATTTTCTTTACGCAGAAAGGAAACTACCTTTTTCTCAACTGTTGTTTTTTCAAGCTTATTCGACCATCGGTATTGGATTTTTGAGGGTTTGTCTCATTACTTTTGGAATAACCCTCGTAATAGTCACATATATTTTTTCACGAATTAAAATTTGTTGTGTAAAATCGGGAGAACTGGACAAGTCACATCTCGTTCTGTAAGGTCTATCTATGAACACAGTACGTTATCTGAACATGATCAACTGACAAGTTATAATCTACTCGGCTGTGTCAATTCATTAACGTATTGGATACGTACTGCTTTAGTTGTTGGATGGAAAGTTGTTTCTCTATGTAAGATTGCTTTTATATTAATCATTTTTTAATTTATTTCAAAAGTGATATTCATCGAATACAGGTACTAGTCCGGGATTCTATACCGATATAATTTGCAGACGTTTTTTTGAATTTGATTTCCGGGAATGTTATTGTGCACAAAGCTTGATTTGTTGATGAATGTGTAAATTTTGATAGGATTTTTTCATAAATGTAAGTGCTCAGAAACATATCAATGAAAATACCTTAAATATTAGTATGAAAGTGTGTGATTTTCATGAAAATCTAATAATTGTTAAAGGCACAAGTTTTCTGATGGCATTTTCTGAATGCACACGTATAATGTATATAATAATTATGTAGAGAACTTGTGCTGAAACAGTTAAAATCTTTATTTTACCCCTTTCAAACAGTTAAAGATTTTGTCAAGCAAGGGAGACGCAGAGCTAACATGATACATAAAGTCATTTTGTGAAAAAGTAATACGATTATCGTAAGAGAAAAAATACTGAATATACATGTACTCACTTTGGATTTAAGTATACATTAAAATGACTATACTGCCGTTAGGTAAATGTGATTTTTTTGATGGATGTATAATTATCTTTTTTTATTTCAGCATTTCACCGTTAATTGATAAATACTTGAAAATAGAAACAATGGCAAATCGTGATCCAGCCATTAACGAATTCTACGACATTCTAAAACAATGTGAAGCTAAGGGTGTTGATGAAGATATAAGAAAGAAGATAAAAGATGCCATCATTTTAGCTGAGGTAAATTTTTAACATGTTTAACGTTTGCTGCAGTTTTCGCGATACTTACATACCACGTGATCGCAACAAATAAACTTGAATAGACCTAATCCGGAATTCAAATTTATGGGGTTTCCCATCCGTGCACAGGCGATAGAAACAAAGTTTTCTACACATTATTGCTAAACAGCACGAAATATGGATTAAATTCTATTGTTCTTTTTACACGTGTTTTCATTGTAACAGTGAAAGTTTGTTTGTACCGGAGGGGAAAACCCAAATATTTGAATTCCGGATATAGTCTATTGTTTATTAACTAATATGTTTTCATTTCATATTTCAATTTGACTTGGATACAGTTACTAGCAATAAGCATGATCTGATGTTTAGTTTTAAAGGTAACTCTGCATGATATTGTTGTCTAAAAATGGGCTACTACTAACTTCAATAAACTCGAAATTTCGATCAGACTCTATATTTGATATCTTACCATGAATTGTTGACAATACATTGCATATTTTGAGGATGTCCAGACTGATATTTAATCTGAATGGGGGATGGTAGGGGCACTTCTCTATGAATATTTAAGCTTAATTTTGAAACACATTATTTTTTACAGTTTTTGTTAGTGCCGGTGATACAGAAACATACATAATGTACCTGTATGTAGATCTGCTTATGAAAACAATTGAACTAAAACACCAATGTCATAAATTCTCATGGAACTTGTTTTATTTCAAATTGTTTTTTATAGTGTGGTTAATGAATCCTGGCACCCACTTTCTTTGATTAGTTTTTGCCTTTGAAATTTGTATGAAATATTAATTGCCTGATCGTTTTTATTGTACTCATGGTGATGGAGACTGGCAAAGCTAGTATGTTGAATCAGAAAAGACAGACACAGTTATAGAATTAAAATATGGGTTTTTATGTGACATATTAATTGCCTGATCGTTTTTATCAGTTATTCAGATCCATTATCAAGGAATATCTATAGCGTTATTTCAACATCTCTGCCGGTCATCAACAATCTTCAATATTAGCCTATATTAAAAATACAGACATAATATACTGCAAACCAGGTAGTATACATATCAAAAGGTCCATTTTGTAGTTCATTACTGATATCTTTAAACGATACTTGACTCAATACAGACAAAATAATTGAGCATACTTTTACCATTGTAAATTGTTGAAACAACGAAAATTTATCACCATAGATCAATTATCAAAAGAGATTACTGTTTCATTATTCCAATATTAAAATTAAGTTAGTTCTCTTTAGGCTATGCATGTCAATTAGAATGCCTTTCTTTTCGTTCAACTTGGTACGAAGTCATATAATAATATATCCAGATTAGCATGCCATACTTATATTTTCTATTTGTTTGTTTTGCTTTAACACCTTTTCAACAGTCAGAGATAAATGAAGAAAACACTCCACATAACCACCATACTTTGTTACAGTGTGGGAAATCACGTGACCTATATGGTTCCTAACACGGCAAAATGACGACTAGTTCAACACATTTAGATGAAAAGATCTCGAGGTTTTGAACGAGACGAGATATTTTTGGAAGAACTTCGAGATATTTTAGAAAACTAGAACCCTTGTGGGGTTCGGAGAACTACCGCTAGAAAGGGAACCTTTTGCTGCTTAGACTGCACTAGGTCTGATAAAATTGGTTTGCGTATAAATGTCATTTACCTCGATTTTTCATCTAAGTTTGTTGATCTGGTCGTCATTTTTGCCGTGTTAGGAACCATATAGGTCACGTGACTCCCCACACTGCTGTAAGAAATTGCTAGTCTCTTACCGTATATAAGTTAGGCTTACGACCTATAACACCCTATTAGTGAAAGGTTTTAATGATTTGAAATCTGTGATTTAAATTACTCATAAACACAGTAAAGTTAATCGTTCTCATTTTAGTCAGCCATTCGACATTATGTACTCTTCAATTTCTTGCATTTTAGGCTAGGAATGAATACTGTGCTAATATGAGTACTGAACCAAGTGACGTTTTGAAAACCATTCAGAAAGAAACAGTGGAATACCCTTTTGGACTAGCATTTACTATGGGTAAAACAAAAAGGATGTGTGATCCAAAATGGGTGTCAGGGGCCCTACAAGGTTTCCCATTTCTTATTTCCTTAACCTCTTATTCTAACAGTGCTGTCAGTTGACAGGTTTTAAGTTACTATACCAGTATGCGGTTAAACTTTTCATTTGACTGTCTATCAGAAACTACACCCAAGCTGGGCTACAAACTGAGGGACATAACAACACCTCTTTTCAGTTTGTATAACAAACATTGCCTGCATCACATGTTCAGTTCAGTCTTTTGTTGAACATATTTGCCATCTTGCTCTTCATTTGAATATATACAAGTTCCATGTCACTGTTATAAGTCGTAGATAAATCCATACAGATATGACAACTCATGCGTAGGCAGAACAATATTATACATTACATTGCGATAGTACGTAACGATATACTGGTAAATTAATTGGTGTGTAACTTGAAACATCAACTCAGTAGCAAAATATTTGTATTACAATCAGTAAAGAGCATTTACTTTATGATTTTGAGAAACATTTATGTTAACGTATCAGCAGCAATATTAAATTTGTTATTTCGTCCTAACTTATCAGCAGATATAAGAGACGATGGCTATTGCAAGTATCTTACTTTTCGTATCTGTATCTGACCCTGCTGTGATTTTTTGCTTGGACCTTATATACTTAAAATTATTTTATGAATGAAACATTTCATTTGTACAATTTTATGTTTTTTTTTTTGGTTTTTTGTTGTTGTTTTTTAACGTCGCATTCAACACATATATAGGTCATATACACGACGGCCAGCTCGTCCTACTATAGGTTTCCTGGACACTTTTTCTATCACCAGTACTAACTTACCCTACCACGAGGCCGACAACTCATGTATAGGGTATTCGAAGTCAGAAATGCTAACCACTTCGCCACGATCGCGGCTTAATTTTATGTGTGTTAATTTGTATAATTCTTTTTACTCATTTTGTTATTGTATGGAAGAGTGTCCCCTGATATATTTTCAGGTTTGTTTCTACAAACATTAGTCAGTATGTCAAATGCTAAAAGAGTTTAGAGATAGGAATGTTTACAGGCTATGCTGCCATGGCTTGTGCTGAAGCCATTCCTGAAGATGGCACTGTTGTCACGTGTGAGTTTGATCCATTCCTTGCAAGAATTGCCAAAGATTTTTTTGCCAAGTCACCTCATGGAAAGAAAATAACAATCAAAGTTGGTAAGTTAATTGCTTATTTCTGTATATTTTATACCTTGGTTAATACACGTATGTTCTCCGTCTGCATAACTGTTCAAGGATAACAACTTCATTTTGAACAACTGAAATATTATAACAAAACTTTTGCAAAGGCGTCAGTTTGAACAACCTAATTATTACAATGAAACAATAGCAAATACATCTGTTTATTAGTACAAGCTAAAAGCTGAGTCCCCTTATGCTTGTTTAGAGCATATACGAGTACTTATCATCGTATTTAAACTGTCTTCAAGGAGCTGTTACCTTTACCCCAGGAGGAAATCTACATTACATGTATATTCATTGATTCATTCAGCTACATAACTTATTTTAGTACAGGATTGAACCTTACCAAAGTTAACCATGCTACTATTTTGCCACCATTGCATCAAATTATAATAATAGTTTTCAAACTTTAACTTTAACTATAAATGCAAGTAGGTATACATTATTTCTTCACTACTTGATATAAGACCAACTTTTCTAACTCCACATTTTATTTTCGGGTAACATTTCTATGATGCACTGATGCATCATTTTTATATTTTTTGCCTACTTTATAAATCACTTGATAATCATTAAAAAAGAATATATTTCATGTATTTGTCATAGATTTTACGTCATGACGTGATGTCTGCAACTTTGGATTTTAATAGCGAGTGCGTCCACTTTTTTCGAACAGCACGCCGTCTTTCTTCTACTGACATCTTCACCGTAACTATAGCTTCGGGTCTTAAAGTGAAGACCCGGGTCGATAGCGCAGTTGGCAGCACCGGGATTTGGAATCTCGTGCCCGAGGGGGTGCGGGTTCGAATCCTACCCGGGGAGGTTATACCCTTCCATGAAAATTTGACAATTATGTCGATTTTCCTCCATTGATTAGATAATATGGAGAAATTTTTGGCCTTGTGGAAGGGTAGGTGAGTACTGGTTATAGACAATGGTCCAGGAAAGCTAGGTTAGGTGGGATGGACGCCGTAAAATGACATAAATTTTGTTGACACGGCGTTAATTCCAATAAAAAAATTACAATAAACTTAAAGTGAAGTGTTTTTCGCATTTATACTTACAGACTAGATATGTGTAGTGTAGTATGTAGTATGTAGCAGTTGTCAGGCAAAATCATAAAATGCACGTGCTTCGTTGACCTAGCAAACTACGTGTTTAACATTTAATTTTAACAAACAATTTCTCAGTAGCGGATGATTATTCTAATGGTTTACGACAAAATTTAAAGACATATATAGTATGTATTTAAAAATAGGGAGTAAGAAGAGATGTTGAGCGTATATTTGAAAATATATTCAAGTATTATAAACTTCACATGCTGATATTAGTGTATGCTTTTAGGTCCAGCTCAGGAAACTTTATTAAAATTAGTTGAAGAGAAGGCAGAGTTTGACTTTGTGTTTATAGATGCTGAAAAAGATGGCTACATTGAATATTTTAAGGTATTCATCTATTTATCAGCTTCATTAAATTCTCACACTTTTTGTAATTTATTGGTGCAATTATTTATCATTTCAGTTCTTACTTTATTGCATTGCATCATTATTGCATATTATTAAGTTATTGGTTCTTATTATGATGATTCACCCAATAAAGACAGGGAAATGTTTGGGATCATGAATGGCATGTTGGTGTGCATATATGACTTCCTTGTTCTTAGCATAACCAAATCACCTAACGGCAGATTAACTTGAAACTTGGTATACATGTGCATTGCTGCAAGTGGACTAACTAGCTGCAATAACCATTAATCCATCTAGGTTTTGGAGTTGTTTACCCATGAATGATTTAGTGGTACATTTCTTGTTGGGATCGAAAGAATCTCTCCATACATGATAATTATAGTAATTTGTTGAAATAAATAGATATGGAGAAGACAACAGTTATTTTAAGCATTCTCCTTCATGAGAATATGTGCAGTGCTTTTAACCTGCATGACCAGTAAGCATATGAAGCTCCAATTAGCATTTGTACTGAATGTTGTTTGAACAATTTTGCTCTTAGCTAGTTATTCTAATCATTATTGCCCTAAGGTAATTGTCCTTATATTTTTTACCATATGGTTTGATCCAGTCATAACTGCCCTTCTTTTGTTGTTTCTCTCAATAGTGCTCTAAGTGTGTTGTACTGCATAATTTATGCTTGATTTTGATTCTATCATTTATTGAATATTGTGTTATTTTAGACAGTGATTGATAAGGGTTTGTTAGCAAAACGTGGAACTATTGCGTTAGACAATGCATTATCCCGTGGAAATGTGTATACTAAAGATTCAACTAGTATAGCTATCAGAAAATGTAATGAATATATTCAATCTAGGAACGATGTGGTCCAAGTAAGATTATAACTAATGTAATTTTCTTTTAATTTTTATAAGTTTTAATAAGTGGTTTTTTTTTCATTTCATTAGGCTATCAATGATAATTTCTGAATATGACAGCAAAAATTCTTAGAAATTAAATAAATCGCCTGTAGATCTAGCAGAACTGATGTATTTAGAACAAATTGGAAATGAACATGTGGCAAAGCATGTATGTTGTTTAACTAAAACAAGCAAGTTGTACTTTTACTTGTGAGCTTCCAACTTTAAATACATAAATACTATAATTAGTCCCCTACCAGTGTTTACATCGGAGGGGACTATAGGTTTGCACTCCGTCTGTCCGTCTCTCAATCTGTCTGCCTGTCACTCTGACCGTCTGTCTTTATGTCCGTTTAAGTATGGATCCCGCGATTTCGAAAAAAGTATCAAAGCTATTTTGCTGAAACTTGGTATGTGAATACATTGCAATTAGTAGATTATGTACATCACTGTACTTTCTTTTTCTGACTATAATTCTGGTTACTATACCAGTGTTTACACCGGAGGGGACTATAGGTTTGCACTCCGTCTGTCCGTCTCTCAATCTGTCTGCCTGTCACTCTGACCGTCTGTCTTTATGTCCGTTTAGCCAGAATTGGCTATCTGGTTTGATAGCCAAAATTTGATCAAAAAGCTTGTACTTGGTTTAATCTGAGAAAAAGAAGTTATTTATTGTGTCGCCTGACGTTGTCAGTGTCACTAAAGGTGTCCGCGGCTGCAGCGGTGACGTCGACGGTGGCGTCGGCGGCGGCGTCACTTGTCCATTTCTTGACCGGGACTTAACTCTGAAACTACTGGAGGTATGGACGTGAAACTCAGTAGGTAGATAGATCGCATGTAGAAGTGTAGTGCATAAGAACTGTAACTTTGCCTTGCCTGATTTTGGAGTTATAACCCGTTTTTATTATTTGTTCTTTAAACATTGTCCAGGACATAACTCCACAGTCATATTTGTGGAGCCTGAAATGCGACATGTAGGGGTTTCTTTCGGTTGTGGCTGTGGCAGCAGCGACAGTTGCGGTGGTTTCCCTGTTTTCTTGGGGAGAAGACTCCTATTCTACACTTCGGCAAGTAACATATTCAAAATTAGCAATCGATGTACAGCGATTGTAAAAAGCAGAATGTTTATGTGTTAAATTTCAGCGCACAGTCCTCTCGGCCACGTTGAAATCGAGCATTAATACTACATTCTTATAATGTTATGAATATTCATGCATAAAGGTCAGGTCGAGGTCAACTTTACGCACTATACTGGATTACCATTCTCAATAAACAACTGCCGACTTTTTTACATAAAAAACATGAGTCTAAGCAGGATTTGAATCCATAACGTGAGAGATTATAGTGATTTTAAATCGACAGTCTTAACCACTCGTGCATCGTGCCACCTTTCTTATTATGTATATCTGTATTCAAAATTATTTATACATGATGCCAATACGTACGTTAATAATGCTAATAAATTATAAGTGATATTTTACGTTTAAGGTATTGGTTCCAATCAGGGATGGTGTTATGGTTGTACGACGTGAAGAAGATGTTTATTATTAGAGGAATGTGACAATTTGACACCAGATGATATTTTTACTTTACCCTGGTTAAGTTACCTATACATGTCTTCCTGTATTTTGCTTTAAACTTACAATGTAGTTGTGTTCATCGTGCATTTAATATTTTCGTTATAATAAGCAGATGTGTAAGAAAAGCTATGTGGATCATAAATGATATACTTTAAGGGATGTAATTCCAAATGACTTCATATCATGTTGAATTTAAATGCAATGTGTGCAATGTATTCATGCTACTGTAAAGTGTATAAAATTGGTGAAAAATTAACCAGAGACAAAACTACATTTCTAGTATGTTGAAACCAAGTTAAATGTACCTTAAAAAGTTAATGTGAACTGAGATCATTTAAATGTTAGTTTTAATATTATTGCTTTGTAAGAATATTTCTTTGGGTATCAAAGCCTTTCAATGATAGTTTTATAATTTATAAAAAACAATATTGTGTATTTTCAAAATTATTTTTTGCCTTTAATTGTGTTCATATATGCATTATTAATCATTATATGAATAATTACCAAGAGAGTGTTAAAACATTAATTGAACTTATTGTCTTTAAAATTCACCATTTAGACTTTTGAATATATATAAGTTTTATTCTATTTTAGAATATTGTGTACTCAATGATTTCAGTTTTTTAGATGACAACATAATGAAGACAAATTTAATGACGTATCAACAACAATACGTTTTTTATTTGAAGAAATCGTCTATAACTTTATAACAAGGATTTGCATAACTAATGAAAAAAACAGTGACTGAATAGGTGATTTATGCTGACAATATACTTTATAAAAATCTTGTATTCATATCTTGTATTTTACATTGAACATATACTTTTATTTAAAAAATTAGTTTAGTTTATACACTTGTCATTTTTGACCTGTTATATTTTATACAGTTGAAATCTTAATAATTATGTTTTGAATACAAAATGAATTCAAACTATTGTTCGTAACATTCATAAAACATTGGCAAAACCTTTATGCAGAATTGTTACTTAAGACTGATTTAATGTAACATACGTGATAAATCATTGACTGAAGCAATTTCTTAATTGAAACACGTGTCTGTTGTATCGTTCTTTGATCTTAAAGAATATATCAGTTATGTTAAAATGACTAAACGAACGTCAAATAAAACACATGTGAACAGATTACGGCCAATAAGATAGTTAGCACTTGTGATCGATAATTTTTAAGTAACCGTTATGTTATGAATAAAAATCAAATAATCTAGAATTTTTGCATTCGAGTTAACAAATAATCTGAGAAAACTGAAGTTTAAATCAAAGAAAGTAAAGCTTATTGGTTATAAAAAACATAGATTTACATGTTCGCAAAAATGCTTAACTATAAATGTATAAAACGTAATATTGAGCGCCATTAGACGGCTCGAACGCGAGAATTATCAACCTTGCTTTGAATCTGGTCATCACTGTATTAAAATATTGAATTTAGAAATTCTAAAGAACGATTGTAACTTATGTCGATCACGGACCACTATGTATCGTCATATACAAGCTTTTGGGTTGTAATAACATTGGACATAAACTTTTATTAAATACGTAGTTTATACAAATTGAAATTTTAACCCGTTATATTTTATACCGTTGAAAACATTCAAGTAAACAAATAATTTGAGAAAACTGAAGTTTAAATGCAAACTTTTGGGTTATAATAACTGTATTCTTAGAATTAGAATCGGTATGTTGACTCTGAGATAGGTGACATATTACTGTTTGACCAAGTATTAGTTCAACCTCCGTAAACAGATATCCTGTAGAACGTTGTAGTACAGGATCTCTAAGATCTCAATTAAGTGTCACGTCGAGATTACCTTTATTGGACAGTTGCCCCTGAATATTTCTCCTTCTACTTAATCTGTCCATGAATATATGTTAGTAAGGTCATATATATATACACTGACATATCTACTCTAGTTCATACTTTATTACACGGACATAAAACCCTGCAAATAGGAATAGTCTTCTAATCTTTAATATAGGAACAGTTATGTTTTCTCTTCAAGCCTTTCAGGCCAACATTAATAATTTAGTTTCCATAACAATTTCAAGAAAATGACACATTAATTAATATACATGCCCGAACAGGTACAGTGTATTTCATATACTGCAAATACAGCCACACTTGAACATTGGCTCCTGAAAATGTTTTACATATGTATGTAACATCGGCATCAATGTAGGATGAAGAAGAATTTCTCCGAAAGAGCATACAATGTCGAGGAATCAATCGCAAATGACTCCAATTTCGAAAGCATGCAGTTGTTAAGGGCGAAATTTTCTTGAAGAAACCCTTCGCAATTCTTTTCGAATACTTTATTCTAAGTACAATGTCGTCCATTATTATGTTTTCAAATGTTTGATCGGCTTGTGGAGACAAATACACATCTGATGTAAAAAGACTGATACTTCAGGGACAGTTAATCTAAAAGGATTAACTTCCTGTTATTGCAGTGGTTTTCGATTGTAGTATATGATCACGTGAATTGCACATGTTTCACGTGCCGTTGTTCAAGACATTTTTGCGCCTTTGTGTGATATAGTTTGAAGGTCAAAGGACAATAATAACACATGCATATTTCAATGAACAAATTTCTATAGTCAATGATTTATTAATTGTATCACATTCAATTATTCTAATGAACAATTCTTGTCATATGGTATGTCATTAATTAAACCATTGACAGATATAGACCATTAACGGAACACTTGAAGCTATCAAAATGTCAGTACATAATTATATGTATCCAAAGTGTTTCAGTAAATTTCGCTTAGTTAAGTTTGTGACAAGAAAATCCCATTATCCCACGATTGGCCGAAAAACTTTGTCAACCAATGAATTACTTACCGGATGTTTCTGAAGAGCTATACAGTAATGTTCTACTTGAGGGAGAGCAGATAAAGATTATGGGTTTTTTATTCTTGTAAATTGTGCAAATACCGACTGTAATTGCTCTTGGAACATTCAAAGTTGAAATGGGGATGTTCGACCACTTGCTGCCCTAATGGATCTTCTTGTGTTATGAAAAGTAACATTATATAAACAAGTGCAACTACTTCAAATATACTTTTACTTGAGAACTTCACACAAATATACCATCATGCAAAAGGGAATATTATTATTCAGTTTTCTTGTTTATGCTGTCCTTGCTAATGGACAATCAGAATTGGATATTATTCGAGAAAGGTTACAAAGGCTTGAATCAAGATTTGTTGATGATATTGCATTAATAAGACGTGAGTTCTATCAAGCATCGAATAAATTTGCAAAGAAGCAAGATCTTGATCAAATTAACAATGAGGTTCATGCTGAAACAACGGACATGTCAGACATAGATTTTCAGAATATTGAAGCGGAAATGGAAAATCTAAGACAAAATGTTTTGAATCAATTTAAACTGTTTTGGAATGGACTATCAAATGAAAAAAGAATTCGTCGTAGCATTCAACTTGATGTAGAGTCATTAAAACGTTTAGAGAGTTATAATGGAGACACGATTGCCGGTGGATTTGATAACATTACAAAATTTTGGGAGACATTTCAAGGAAATCTGTTGAGTAGTTTACAAAATAATGCAAATAGAATTGCGGAGAATGTTAGAGAAGTTTCTGAAAATATTGCAAATATGTCAGGAAATGTTGAATTTCTTTGCAAAAATGAGAAAGAAGAAGCTACCCAAGAAATAAAACCTCGTGTTGCTGACTGCGCTGAATGGCTAAGATTAGGATATACCTCAAGCGGTATATATACGATACATCCAGAATCAATATGGCGGCCAATCAACGTCTTCTGCGATATGAAAACAGACGGTGGTGGTTGGATAGTTTTCCAAAGACGTTCTGACGGATCAGAAAATTTCTATAGAAATTGGCTTGATTATACTTTCGGATTTGGGAATTCATCTCGAGAATTTTGGCTTGGAAACGAATTTATCCATCGTCTGTCTTCAAATGAACCATGTGAATTGCGCATTGAACTGAAAGATTTCAAAAATGAATCCAAATATGCAAAGTACGGTTTATTTGATGTTGGTCCCAGGTCAGGAGGTTTCGTTCTATCTGTGCAGTTCTTCTCTGGTGATGTAGAGGATAGTTTGACCCGTTCACATCACAACCATCAATTTTCAACCTTTGATGTCGGTCCATCATCAACGTGTTCCAAGAGCTATAAAGGAGGATGGTGGTATTCAGACTGTCATACTGTAAATCTAAATGGTCTTTATCATAATGGAAAACATGATTCTTATGCAGATGGAATCAACTGGCATGATTGGCATGGATACTTTGAATCGTTGATGTTTACCGAAATGAAACTTAGACGACGATAGTATTTAGATCTACATAAAGTCACATTTAAATCTCATTGTCAAAGAAAATCATGACGTTGTAAGATTACGTTACGAATGGATGAAGGACAAAAACAAAATGATTGACAACAAAACGCAGCTGAATGAGTTACATTTTAGTTTATATTTTTCAATTAATAGTATTATACAAATCTTTGGACAAAATCATCACAATTAGAATACTGTGATTTTGGATATTAACGTTCTCTTTTGTCTACCTTGTTAGTTTAATCAAATGCCATTTAGAATATTCAGTGTAAACAATCAACATTTATTAATTTTCATATATTATCATTATCACTATTATGCACATCTTATCGTTGTATATTTTTTGATACTATAATTATTAAAAAGGAAAATAAATGATAGCTTATAACTTCAGGAAAATCAATTCATAGTTACAAAGTACTTTTACACCTCAATATGTATAGATGCATAGACACACCGTGAATTCATATTTTGTTTTCAAATGTCTGTGTAAAGACTGAAAGTTGTAAATAAGTAAGGATGGAGGTTAAACTACCAATTTAAAAGGTTCATTTAGTGTGCCTCATTTGTTTGATAGTTAAATTCCATTGAGTAGCCATGTACAACATGTACCATGTACCCTATTTGTTCTATACAATTGAAAGGGACAATTCTTAGAATGCAAACATTGCCACGTGTTTTCAGATAAATAAACATGTTACCCATGATGCTTATTGTCTCCGTACAAAAGACAGTAAGACCGTT
Source organism: Mactra quadrangularis (assembly GCA_025267735.1). Taxonomy (NCBI): domain Eukaryota; kingdom Metazoa; phylum Mollusca; class Bivalvia; order Venerida; family Mactridae; genus Mactra; species Mactra quadrangularis. The sequence continues at coordinate 21,779,887 of CM046311.1, read as the reverse complement.
TGTGTAAAACAATCGGGGAGAAGATATTTAACAATTTCTTGAAGAAACACCTTTTAAACATAATATATAAAATTACCGCTTAACCATACAAATGAAATATTTACAAAAAACACGCCAGATATAACAATTTATTATCAAATCTTAATTCTTAACCCTAGCTGTAGTATCACAAAAAGTACGTACGCGTTTTATTCTAACCTTCCGTGAGGCCCACATAATTATTATTATTATCATTGTTATCTACCATATTTATATAGCACTCTTTTCATGAATAAATACGTTCAAAATTGCTTCACATTGATCAGATAAATCATTAACATACAAAGAACATAATTTAGCATAAAATAACAGTCTATGTTGGTAGTCCTAATGAATAAACAATAAGTAATACATGTATTTAAATCAAGCCTCAGTCTCAAACTAAAAACCCAATAAAAGGTTAAAAACAAAATAAGATTGTACAAGAATGATAAGGCACAGTAAAAACGATGCTTAAATAAAATTCTATGCACAAGATATTCTAAGATACTATCAATACATTAAATGTTAAAACTGCATAAAGTCAAATACAATCAACACATGAAATGTTTAAACTGTATAAAAAGTTAAGTTATTATGCAAACACTTTAAAAGTTACCGTAGATTCCTAGCTGGGGTGTACACTTCAAACACGTCTTTTATAGTTGATTTTATTTCAACTCGTAAAAGAAAAATAATCGCTCACATTTTTTCTTCAAATTTTAAGAGCAAACATAGAAACTATTCATATATACAATATAAAAACAACATAGTGTTATATTTGACTAGATAAATCAAGGGCGTTAATTGTGGAATAGACAAAAATAGCCCGTTTCAATGCTGATTTGGGCCTTATTAGTTTAGACAGTAAAATGTTTGCGGCGATTTTAACTCGCGAAAATTTGCGAGTTAGAATAAAAGTTACTCGCAAATTTCAAAATCCACTCGCATTTTGCGAGTATGCGAGGTTAAATTCGAGCCCTGTTAATCAACCCTACAGTCTACAGGAAGCCAATGAATGTCTTATTTGAGAATTTTAGTCATGATTTTAGCTTAAGTATTTTAAACATGTTATCGCTTGGTCATTGACTGCTTAGAGTCTCCATATAATAGTGCGTTACAGTAATCTAACCTAGATGTAACAAGTGAATTAACTAATGATTTGGTTGATTTTGAAGTAAGATACGGTCTGATGTGATCATTTGGTCGTAATTGTACATAACAGTTCTTACAAACACTGTTTTCATGCTGTTCCCTCTTCATGTTTAAGGCGAGAAATGCACCAAGATTACACACATTAGTTGATTGACTGATTTTGAATTGTAGACTGGCACTGTAATATTGGAACAGACTAACGGGTATTGTCAGTTTCCCTTGTTATCACAACATCTAAGGTATAACCTGCAACATCGGTTGTTTCTTGGACATGCTGATACATACCACATGCATCAAAGTTACGTGTAAACTTTCTTGTATCGCTGTTGTCTTGTTTGTCTAAATGAAGGTCAAATATCCTTTTTATGAGTGTAGTATTGTCAACTGTAACATACTTAGTTAAAAAGAGAGGCCTCTCGTGATCAAGGAAAGTATCTTAGATTAGTGTGTAGAGCAAATGAAGTTCCACATGCAGGGAACAAATCAAAACCCAATAGCTAATAAGGATTGCACGCTGGACAAGTAGGAGTGCTGGATGTATTTCCAAAATGGAACATTTACAACAATATATTATGTCATGACAAAATAGGCATATTTACGATTGCTCAGTACGGACTTCACGGGTTTAATCAGTTCATGGAAAAACGGAAACACGTTCAAAAGCTCAGTACGGAGAGGTACACCCGTGTCTCTTGTCGTACTTAGGCCAGACTTCTTGTTCCTTGTACATTTGAAAAAAACGAAACCCCGATGAACCAATGAGAGCTAGTCATCGGCAAACAGGAAGAATTAAAATTTACAACATATAATCTCGTTATGTTTACAGCACAATAAATCGTAAAAAACAAGAGACTGTATAAGTGGTTGTCGTTGTGTCAATCCATGTACCGTACTTATTCTAATTTATTCCATCAGTACTACAATAAAAGCGTATGTGTTGAGAAGTTTTCCTGAGTTTTATTCTGGCTTTCCTGCAGGTTTTATTGGTTGTTTATGTATGTCTTTCATAAACTGGCCCATATTTTAGTTGAATGACGATTTATATCGTTAATATTTTTGATACTACAGTTTAACATATTTCTGTTACGTTATGACAAACAACTATAACTTTGTGTGAACCCGAGTTCATGACGCAGTAGGTTCAGCACATAGTTTCGAATCTAGTGTTTTAAATGAAATACGGAATCGAATCCCATTCAGTATTCCGAGAAAGTGTCGACTGTCGACTGTTTCCAATTATAAGGAGAAATTGTAGATATATTAAGGAAGGGTAAGGTGAGCACTTGCTACAGGAAAGCTAATTTCTGTTTTCAATAAAATGACCATAATATGTGTAGACTTGGTGTTAAACACACTAAAACAACATTTGGTAACCTCAACACAGTAGGACAATTTTATGATCTGATACACTTTACTTGAAGGACATTAAATGATGTAGATTTTTGTTTACATGGTTATGCCCAGTTGACTATTTTTGCAAGCAAACAAGGGAAATAAATAACTAATAAATAATTTCTACATTTAATGATTTATCACGCCTGCTGTATATCATTATAATGAACAACTCTTGTCATATGTTTTGGCATTTTCATGGACCATAAACCGAACACTTGAAACTATCAAAATGACGCAACATATTCATAAATTTAAAAAGGTAGTTAAAATGTTTCTTCAAGTTCGTCATGGGAAAATCCCATTATTCCACGATTGGCCGAAAGACTAAACCTTTTCAACCAATGAATTGCGTACCTGATGTTTTGAAGAGCCATAAAGATTTTTTTTTACCACAGGAGGGGGCAGATAAAGATTTTCTTACGAACGTTGTGGTTTTTTTCTCTTGTGAATTTTGTGATTACCAACTGGCATTGCTCTTTGAACATTCAAAGCTCAGATGAGGATGTTTGGCCAATTGCTGCCCCAACTGATATTCTCATTAAATGTAACATTATATAAACAAAAGCAGCTACTCTGGTGATACCTTAGTTCTTACTTGCGAACTTAACATAAATATAACATCATGCAAAACGGAAAAATAATATTAAGTTTTCTTGTTTATGCTGTCTTTGCTAATGGACAATCAGAATTGGATATTATTAGAGAAAGATTGCAAAGGCTTGAATCAAGATTTATTGATGATATTGAATTAATAAGGCGTGAATTTTATCAAGCATCGAATAAATTAGGTAAGAAGCAAGATCATCATCAAATTAATTATGAGATTCATGCTGAAAGAACGGAAGCGTCAAACATGGATCAGAAAGTTGAAGCGGAAATTGAAAATCTACGAAACAATGTCTTGAATCAATTTAAACTGTTTTGGGATGGACTATCAAAGGAAAAACGAATTCGTCGTAGCCTTCAACCTGATGTGGAATCGTTACAACTTTCAAAGAAGAATAATTGGGACATGATTGCAATGGGATTTGATAACATTACAGAATTTTTGGAGACATTTCAAGGAAATCTGTTGAATAGTTTACAGAACAATGCAAATGTGATCGCGGAAAATGTCAGAGAAGTTTCCAACCATATTGAAAAAGTGTCTGAAATTGTTGAAAATGTTTGCAAACATGATAAAGGTGAAGCTACTAAAGAAGTCAAACCTCGTGTTGCTGACTGCGCTGAATGGCTAAGATTAGGTTATACCTCAAGTGGCATATATACGATACATCCAGAGTCAATATGGCGGCCAATGAACGTCTTCTGCGATATGGAAACAGACGGAGGTGGTTGGATAGTTTTCCAAAGACGTTCTGACGGATCAGAAAATTTCTATAGAAATTGGATTGATTACGCTTTCGGATTTGGGAATTTATCTCGAGAATTTTGGCTTGGAAACGAATTTATCCATCGTCTGTCTTCAAATGAACCATGTGAATTGCGCATTGAACTGAAAGATTTCAAAAATGAATCCAAATATGCAAAGTACGGTTTATTTGATGTTGGTCCCAGGTCAGGAGGTTTCGTTCTATCTGTTCAGTTCTTTTCTGGCGACGTAGAGGATAGTTTGACCTCTCCACATAACAAACGCCAATTTTCTACCTTTGATGTCGGTCCATCACCAACGTGTTCCAAGCGCTATAAAGGAGGATGGTGGTATGCAAACTGTCATGCTGTAAATCTGAATGGCCTTTATCATAATGGTAAACATAAATCTTATGCAGATGGAATCAACTGGAAAGGTTGGCATGGATACTATGAATCGTTGATGTTTACCGAAATGAAACTTAGACGAAGATAAAATGAATATATACATTGAGACACGAATTTAACAACATTGTTAGTTCAAGCTATGACTTTTAAGGGTTAACGAATTCTATTCGCAGCCAATTTAGTTTCAGTCAGCAAACATAAATATTTTTCAGTACATACATGTATATTAATACAAAGCTTTGGACAAAAATCTTAACAGTTAAAATAATTCATTGTATGCATCAATGTACTCTATTGTCTAAATAGATCTATCAAATCTTTTATACATTGTTAAGAGTAATGAACATGAAATATTTATGTACATGTATTTTCAAATATTTTATAAAAGTTGATGTATAATTAGTTTTACTTGTATAATGTATAGTCCTTACATTTGTTATTAAAGAGAGTTTAAATCGTCTTGAGCCTTCGTACCTAGATGGCCCAATAGTCGATGTGAAAATATAAACGAACACTTCAGCACAGAATACAATTTAATGTGAAAACTTGGCTTTCACATTACTTTTAACGTATTGATTACAAAAGTATAATATTTCACATGAAAGATCCATGTAGTTTTATCATAATGGTTTCATATACATGTAAGTTTTGCCTATGATTTCTCAATTTACATAGTACATAGTCAAAGGGTGGCTGACTTGTTACACACACAAACAATAGTTCTGTCTAAGTGTATCACATTCTGTATAAATGTGCTAAGAAATTTTGATAATAACGTTTATTGTATAGCAGTGTGTCAATGAGGACAAAGCATGGGCATATGGACCTGAGATAAAGAATGCAAATAAGATAATATTTTAATTAAACTAAACTAAACTAACCAAATAAGCACCAAGATTGCAACTGTATTGACTCTAACATTTAAACAATTAAACCACCTCAGGTAAATTTGACTTTTAATGGGATATTCAACTTAGTTTCATTATCCCAGGTTAATTTGCACCAACATTGCGCCAATTTTACAGTATCACGAACACATACTTTAAATCAACATAATGTAAGTCATATGGGATTATATCCCTCAATGGATATTATCCACATTACTTTCTTTAAACAGCTGCTTATCATAAAGAAAACATAAGAATGCACCCAGAACACAGCTGCATTGTACGTTTTATCAAAATACAGTGACGCATGTAACTACGGGTATTTTTACAAAGGTAAATTATAAATATTATCTGGTGTCAAATTCTCTATTAATAAACATCTTCTTAACGTCATACAACCATGCCACCATCTCTGATTGGGACCAATACCTTAAAAGTAAAATATCACAAAATTATCATAAGCTATAGTATTTGCATTATTTATTTAAAGATAAATAATTTTGAAAATAGATACACACAATAAGAAAGCTATCTCTATCGTCGAGTGGTTGAGATTGCTGACTTAAAGACAGTATAATCTATCACTGATAGAAATCTATTTGTTTATATCTAGCTATAGTCCAATAATATCCATCTGAACTTGAACTACTATTTTATTAATGGAGGAACACATTGGTCAGCAATATTCTGAAACAATATTCTGTAGTTTGCCAAAGGCTTCCGATAAAGTGCGATTTACAAATGAAAACAAAAAACAGTAAATAATGACTTTAATGTATACTTACATAAAGGTCAAGCTCAGATAGATATTGTCGGACTTAACAATACAAGAAAATGCAACAAGGGCAGAATCTGCAAAATATTCAAAATTATGAGTGAAGAGTTACGGTTCTTGTACACAACTCTTCATGAGATATTTCAACTTTTGTAGGTTTACGCCATTAGCTTAAATAGTATTGGACTGATGCTTAGAACAGTCCCTATTACCGCTGTAGCTAATGCTGGCACGAAAATGAGTGTAAAGAAAAAAACAAAGCACAAAAACTAAACAACGCTAGCAGTATGATCATACATCAAATACAGTGCTGGTTATTTGGTTTCTATATAGTAGAAACTTTAAATGATAGAGGAACAAATACGTATTTATTCGTTTTAGGTTGGTAGCTAAACAGAAAATCCAGCTTGCTAGTGTATAGACCTTGAGCCAGTATATGACATTGCTCCCCCCCCCAGGGGGAATTTTCAAGGGTATGATTTTCTTAACCCATATGGTGGTAGGCATTCACTGATGAAAGTTTGCAAAGTTCTGTTGGGGCTTTACAGAGTTATGGGACTTTGAAATATCGCCCATTCTCATTTTTTGGTCAAATCCATAACAGACATTGAGCCAGTATATACCCACACGGGGAATTTTCAAGGGTATGATTTTCTTAACCCATATAGTGGTAGGCATTCACTGATTAAAGTTTACAAAGATCTGTTGGGGCTTTACAGAGTTATGGGACTTTGAAATATCGCCCATTCTCATTTTCCAGTCAAATTCATCATATCTTTGAGCCAGTATATGACATTGCTCCCCACATGGGGAATTTTCAAGGATATGATTTTCTTAACCAATGTAGTGGTAGGCATTCACTGATAAAAGTTAACAAAGTTCTGTTGGGGCAATACAGAGTTATGGGACTTTGAATTATCGCTCATTCTCATTTTCCAGTCAAATCCATAATAGACCATGAGCCAGTATATGACATTGCTCCCCACATGGGGAATTTTTAAGGTTGTGATTTTCTTAACCCATATAATGTTAGGCATTCACTGATTTAAGTTTACAAAGTTGTGTTGGGGCTTTACAGAGTTATGGGACTTTGAAATATCGCCCATTCTCATTTTCTGGTCAAATCTTTAATAGACCTTGAGCCAGTATATAACATTACTCCTCACATGGGGAATTTTCAAATGTATGATTTGCTTAACCTATTTAGTGGTAGGCATTCATTGATAAAAGTTTATAAAGTTCTGTTTAGGCCTTACAGAGTTATGTGACTTTGAAATATCGCCCATTCTCATTTTTGGTTTAAACCATAAGTGCTTTTAAAGCAAGTTTAAGACATTGCTCCTTCCTGGGAGTAATTATCTATGGTATATTTTTTTAAACCCACATGAAAGTAACAGTTCACTGATAAAAAGTTTGCAAAGTTCTGTTGGGGCTTTACAGAGTTATGGGACTTTGAAATATCGCTCATTCTCATTTTCCGGTAAAAACCATAAGTGCTTTTAAAGCCAGTATATGACATCGCTCCTCCTGGAAGTAATTATCTATGGTATGATTATTAAACCCACATGGTAGTTGCAATTCACTTATAAAAGTTTGCAAAGTTTTGTAGGGGCTTTACAGAGTTCTGGGACTTTGACCTTCATGACCCCCTATGGCCATTTTCTATGCCAAAATGTTCTTATTACTGTCCTCCGGTATTCTATTTCGACGCATCTTAATTATGAAGCCATTTTGTTTTTGACAACGATTTTGATTTTGGGTTACCCTGTAACGTTATTCCTGTGCATTTCCGATAGTAAGCAGTGTGGTGATTTCTTAACACCAATATGTGAGGAGGCAGGGATTTTGAGGGACTCTTTTCATACCTCTTTTCAACACAAAAAATGGTGCTTTTTCCTATTACTTCCTTAGTTTAGTTTTGAACATGCCATTTTTTCTAAAACAATAAATATAACAGACAGATTGGCGTCCCTTATTTCTTGCTATTTCAAGAGAGTCACTTGACAGGTAGAGTACTTTCGTTTTGGCAAGACTAAAAATAGAAACAAATCAAATACATCGTTTCTCTGTTCTCTTATGTTAGCCATATAGGAAATCTCCACTTTACATATTTTTATTTCTTGATTTTAATGATAACTTTCAGTTATTAATAAAAGTTTTACAAGATGGACAAATGAATAAAGTATTTACAGGAAGGGTCATTCGTTAGTCAGACTAAATAAATTTTACACATATTTGAATAAAAGCACCAATTTTCTATGGTAACGTATGTTTCTATACGGACCACACTAATAAAACTTTATTTTTTTCGTCTGTATTTGTATGTTTGTCTATGATTTAAGCACTTTAGGAAGGCAAAGGGTTGATACTGGAAATACATATACCACAAAATGATAAATTCAGAACGACCCTTCGCTCAAATATGACTTAAATTTTAGATCAACTTAAGGAAAATTACAGAAATACATTTATAAACCTTGAAACAATGACTTTCAAACTTGGAAAAATCGAAAGAAACTTAAGTACCATAGCCGTGAACAGTCAAAATCATTGAATACATTTTAAAAGTTTATATACTTAACTCACCGAAAAGTTCATAATTATGAATGCCTAAAGAAAGAAATAGGTAGTAACATATGTTACAACAACACTGTTTAAACTATCACATCCCAATTTTATCTGTCACACCCAGTACAACAGTTTAAATAATTTAATGGTAGCACAAACTATTTTCTATGTACTATGTCATATCTAAATACTGTTAATTACATCAATAAGGATTGCCTTCAAAATTAAGGGAAACATGTTAAAATTAAGAGTTTAAAAGGTTACGAATTAGTCTCAGAAAAGCATAACAGATCAATTGTGTTCAAAGTTCATGTAGTAATTCACTTTGAAGTAAAAATCAAAACGTTCTCCTAGATATTCCATTAGGTACTGGCACACTTATTTCATATAAAAAGTCATTTGTCACCCAAAATTACATCCCCAAGGGTTTGCCATTGGATAAGAGATCGGCGTTGTTGCATGAACGATGTGTTTGCTTCCTTATCATTATCAATTTGTTGTACCATGCTTATGTACCATGTTCCCTTAAATATTTCTGCAACAAAATCTTCCGCGATGTATTATAGTTCATCTACGACAAAAAATAAAGTCCGACATACATTGTGCTGTTTTTGTTGTAAGGAATTACAACAACCTGTGGTTACGTGTGTTTATAAAAGTCCAACTACATTATTTCGCTGCTGTTAAATTCAACAGACATTTTGTGTTCCTTTACACTCAAAGACATGGTATAAAAGAAACATTCAGAACTTAAACGTTTCAAGTTTCCAAAAAAGCGAAACATTGTGAAACAAGCAAACAAACAAGCATCAACTATGATACATTTCATATGAAACATACCTTACCAAACGTAACGTATGTTTCAATTCATAAAACCATGTTTTATTGAATAAGAAGCGAACAAAGGACGCTTTGGTTACATTTGAGATTTGGTTACATCTAGTAAGAATTGAAGTAACAAATGAATTGCAAAAATATCGATTTGAGTATTGCTATGAAGGATTCTATGCTTATATTGCATGCAATGGTAAAAAAATCTTCATAGTTTAATTTATTAAAGCCATTGAGATGCACACAGTTTCATGTTTTTTTTAGTCTGGTTGAAGATGTCATATATTTTTCAATGAGATAATAACGATTTTATTCATTGTGGTTAACATTTTTGGTGTAAACCAATTTTCAATATGTCATCGTTTAACCCTTCTCCGCATTGTAAGATCGGTATATCATTTTAACGGTAACGTATGTTACATCACATATGTTACATTTGATACTTTAGACAGCATTATCTCTAGACGATCCTGAGGAATTGCAAAAGTAGTAATCATAAAATGAAGAATTCATTAGAGAGACTAATTAGTAAACGTGAATTCAACTAAGATATTTAACATTAGTTGAAAAACCATGGTCACGTATGTTTCATGTTTAAATGTCTACCCGAAAATTTTGCTAAAATGTGAAATTTAATGAAATGTCATTAAATACTTAATGACAATCGTTTTTATTTCATATATATTCATATCTGATCTTATGTTTTAAAATATTTTACAAGTATGATATCTTTTCCAATTTGAAAAAAAAAATGGATTTTTTATGGTTATGTATGTTTCAACACTCTTGGCGACAAAGTTTAAGAGCTGTGTGTAAGTTAATATTTCTGGGGAACAAGATAAAAATCGTATTCTTACATACAACAACATTGTATATCTTAAAAAGCAAGTGTATTATGACTACTTTATGTGGCTATGTTTCATAGTCTGCGGGCAAAGGCACAGTAACGTATGTTACATTTTAAGGTACTTATGAGCTTAGTATCAACAGCAATTTCCTTTATAAAACACAAAAGACACATTTTCTTTTTAATTGACAAACAATATCAAGACAACTTGGTGTTGCAAACATGATTTAATGGTTTTTGCAAAAATAAATCGATAAAAATGGAACAAAAATTGCTATTTACCTATACAATTAAAAGTTGATTTTCTCAGCAATGCCCCACTGGAAACTTGCAAACTTTGTACTGTTGTACTCAGGACAGATAGGGGAATAAAAAAATATGGGTCTTGAAAATTCCCCCTGGGGGGGGGGGAGCAAAAGTGTATCTGGCTCACGGCCTAGTAGTATTTAGCATTGCTTATTTCCTTGAGCAAGAAAATAACCTACAGTTGTTCAACTCCATCCAGGTATAAATGGCCAAAATGGGTAATGCAAGGAATGACATGCACGAAGGTTATTTCAATGATTAAGAGTTATCGTAAAAAATGGTTAAGCTGAATATGAAATATAGAAGCAGACTTTAAACCGCACATTTTCTTAAACTTTTTAATAGAAACACTTATGAGCATTAAAATCCGTACAATGTCATGGTTCCTGTTAAATCAAGATAAAGTGAAATAATCTTACTTGGAAAACATCATTCCTAGATTGTATATATTCGTTACACTTTCTTATAGCTATAACATTCTGACTAGTTGAATCTTTAATATAAGCTTGTCCACCCATTAATGCATTGTCTAACACAATGGTTCCACGTTTTGATAACAAATCTTTATCTATGACTGTCTAAAATAACACAATATGCAAGTAAATAGCATTATTGATAAAAAAAACTAACGAAATCAATAATGATGCAGTAAAATAAACTTTACCAGTAAAATTAACCACAATATTGATGGAAACAACCATGAAGGCAATAATGATTAGAACAATTAACTATGAGTAGAAATGATGAAACAACAATCAGTGCAAGCGCTTATTGGAGCAAAATATGGTAACTGATCATACAGACTAAATGCACTGCACTGAATCTCAAGATACCGAATACTTAAAAAAATGTTTTCTTCTTCATAATACATTAATTGCGACAAATAAGTAAAATTATAATGTATTGAGAGATTTTGCCATAACAAGACAAACTTATGATCCCAACAAAAATGCACTTTTACATCAAGCAAATTAAAATTTCTCCAAAACTGTTATATGGTTGCATGGTTCTTGTAGTTTTTATATCCACTCGCAGCATAGCACATGTATACTAAGTTTAATGTTATTCTGCCTACATTAGGCAAAGTTTTGCTCAAAACAAAGAATATGTTTGCCAATCAACCAGTCACTGATAATCCTAAAAATTGCCCTGTCTTTGATGGGCGTATTGATCAACGTGGTTGAAGCAATAGTGGTACAGGTGCAGAACAATAAGATAAAAAAAGTAATGATAAACAACTGTATCACTTAATTAGAGAAAGTCTGTGAAATTCATAAAGCAAATAAATAGATATAATACCTTAAAATATTCAATGTAGTCATCTTTATTAGCATCTATAAACACCAAGTCGCATTCTGCTTTCTCTTTGACTAATTTTAATAAAGTTTCCTGAGCTTGTCCTTAAAACATAAAGTAACCAAACTAATTTGAGCATGAAAAGCTAAGAATAATAGATTTATATTTTCAAATTAATGTTCATATATCAAATAATGAAGATATAAAGCCTAACAAACACACTGTGTAGCTGAAGTCGTGATACAATAGAAGCATTGTTAACTAAAGTACGGTTGTATCCATGACCAGAATAAGTTATGTAACAGAGTGAAATAATGAATGTAATGTAGATTTTCTCCATGTAGGAAAAAAGTTGACACCCCTAAAAAGCCAATTTTTTACAGTGCCATCCATTATTACTTAACATTTTTGTAAGCATGTGATTTGTTACAAATGTTATACCATACTTAAGAAACTAAAAATACATTTTTATATACATGTACATGTATGATAAATACAATTGAATAACGTATTATTATTCTCTTTTTAAATAATACATGTATTATCTATTATAAATGCCCTAATGTGGAAATACATGGACATCTGAAATGTAATTATATCAATGAAAAATCAGCTCTTTTTCAAGTGTAAAAGGAATGTTGGATGGCACTAAATGAGATGATAAAGATATGCTCCAAGAGACGGCACAGCCATTGACTAATGGAGCAAGTAACAGCTTAATGTAATTGAATCCAGGCAACACAAAAACGCACTTATTGATATTTCGATTGGCAAAAGGGTTGTTATAAGTACTGATAAATATATATGCATTTCTTATTGTTACATTTTATTATCTAAATGACTACACTGCACAATTTCTCAGACTGTTAGATTAAATACGTAGAGTGATTGGAATAAGCATCCGTAAATGTGTGGTTATTGTTATAGAATCAAAGACTTTTATTTGGATGTTGTTCACTGTTCTATTATGGGAAATAACTCCGGCACTCTTACTTGTTGAGTGCACGCCGTAGCTAGAGATAAGGTGTGTCTTTTCGTCATCTGTAAGTTTTCATGTACTCGTAGAATATACATATAATTATGCTCTGTCATGGTCACCTACCCGCAACATAAGTTAGTTACATTTTTCTTTCTCTTGTTTCATTTTTAGAGGCTGACCAAACATAAATTTACGATGGGTCTTGAATCCCTTCCAAGACCATGCTAGGTCTCTAGCAAGCTTATTTATTTCAGGCGTTATTTATTCCATTTTTTATGAGAACTCGTAACTAAACTTTTTCAAAATTGAATTTTCAGTTTAACTCTAATTATATTATTTATTTTTTATAAATTTATCTTTTTGCTTAATTGTTTAATTGCTTAACTTCGTATCCGATACAATGTTGACATATCGGGCATGTTAATGTCAAATACAAGTTCTTATTAGTGAGCGGACAAATAATTTCTAAAATATATTTCTGCAATTTCATGCAATTTAATCAAATTTATTGAAACATAAGCACCTATATACATGTACAATATATAATAGGATTATAATCAGCCATAGTCTGATAATCCATCTTTGTATGTGATATCAGTGTCTTCGCCAGTGATTTAGACCGTCCCTAAAAGTATATATATCTACAAGCCATTCGGAACACCTCGATCTTTCATGAATTTATAATATTTGAAGGATTCATGGAGGTCGACCCTAGCAGCTTGGGTTTTTACTACCTATGTAAGGCGAAGCACGTATTGGTTATGCAAAATAGTTCTTTTAGTATACACACATATCTTTGCCAGAACATATTTCTATGTTATACATTTAACTAAATATTGTCAAGCGATATCATTGAAGTGTGTTATTTCAAATTTATTAACTAAAAACGAAACATCTCTTATCGGCTAAACGATCGTAGATTTGTTGACTTCAACACAGGTCAAGCATTTTTTTCGGGAATATGATGAAAAGGTAGTTCCATAATGGCGTCTAAATATGTCCGAGGTTATTCGAAGCGAATGGCCGAGGAGTTCCGAATGATGAACGAGCGTGCATCTATAAATAGACGGAAAAGACCAATTCGGAAGTGTCTCGGCGATCTTCTTTGCAGATAAACCTCGGGTATCATAACGAGAGAAAGTAAATCCATCTAACATTGATTCCGTAGAAATCAAGAATTTAATGGAATTCGGTTTCTGTGGTAAATATAGTCTGAACTACACAGAAATACGACGTGTGAGACATTGTACTGATGAAATGTTTAGGTAAAGCGTGTAAAAATGCACACAATAGGCCAGAGTGTATGAGGCCTAATAAGTGTTGTACATGAAAATGACAGGTAGTCGTTTTTCAATGTATATGTAGACAATCGATGACCATTTGTTATGATTAATACTTCTGAATGTTGTTTTATAGATAAATAGCAGAATAGCAGGCAATTTAATAGATAATATTGACTTTACACGTCTATGTATAAACATAAATAAAACTACTTGTCAGCGAGTTAATCGCCGAACCTTATAATCTGGTTGAAAAATTTCTACTACGACTGATATCGGACGTATATCTCCGAAGATGATCGCCGAAGATGATCCGAACGTGTAAAGACCGTGACGATCGAGTAAACAGTACTAAACACGTTTTAGTCTAAACCGCTGTTTACGGGAGATCATCATAAAATAGACGTTGAAGTAAGACCGTTAGTGCACACGACGGGGAGAAGATATCAAATAAACCACCTAACGATAGCTGATCAATAAACGGGAAAAGGGTTGAATAGGTTAAGTTTTTTTGTTCTGTTACAATGAGAACAATTGTTCACGTCATCAGCAAATCAGGAAGCATGATAGTATAACAACATATTAACTCATTATGTTTAAAGCTCATTATATCGTAAAAACAAGAGACTGTATAAGTGTTTGTTATTGTGTCACTTAAGTTTCAAGTACGCACATGTACCGTACCTATTTTAATTTACCCATTAAGTACACCAGTGAAAGCGTATGTGTTGGGGAGTTTCCCCTAAGACTAGATTCTCGCTATTCAGAAGGTTTTGTTGGTTAATTACATACGTCTTTAATAAACTGGCCTATATTTTAGTCGAATGACACTCAATATCATTAATATTTTCGATACTACAGATTGACATATTTCTGTAATGTGTTATGACAAACAACTTTAGTTTTGTTTGAACCTGGGTCCATGACGCAGTACGTTATGTACAGAGTTCGAATGAAGTGTCCCATCCCGGGTTCCGGGTAAGTGTCGATGGTTTTCAAATTTAGGAGAAATTGTCGATATTAAGGAAGGATAAGGTAAGTACTTGTTATAGGAAAGCTAGTTTATGAGCTGGCCGCCGTAAAATGACCATACTATGTATTGACAGGGTGTTAAACCCACCTAAAACAACATTTGCTTTAATCCTAGTGTCTGTGTGAGTCACTTTCAATACAATCTGATAATCTAATAATCTGATACATTTCCACTAAAAGGATATTTGTAGATTTTTGTTTACATTGAACGTTCAGTTGACTATTGTTCGCAAGCAAGCAAGTCAAACAAATTACTAATGAATAATTTCTAAATTCAATGATTTATCCAGCTTGTTACATTAAATGATTCTAATGAACAACTCTTGTCATACATGTTTGCCATTTTCATAAATAGGACGGATATGGACCATAAACCGAACACTTGAAGCTATCAAAATGTCAATACATAATTATATGTACTTGAAGTGTTTCAGTAAATTTCGCTTAGTTAAGTTTGTGATGGAAAAATCCCATAATACCACGATTGGCCGAAAAACTAAACTTTGACAACCAATGAATTACTTACCGGATGTTTTGAAGAGCCATACAGTACTAATGTTCTCACTGGAGGAGAGCAGATAAAGATTTTCTTACGAACGTTGTGGGGTTTACTCTTGTGAATTTTGCGAATAACGACTGTAATGCTGTTTGAACATTCAAAGCTGAAATGGGGATGTTCGACCACTTGCTGTCCCATTAGATCTTTTGATGTCATGAAGAGTTACATTATATTAAATAGTGCAGCTACTTCAGTAATTTGTTAGTTCTTACTTGAGAACTTCACACAAATATACCATCATGCAAAAGGGAATATTATTATTCAGTTTTCTTGTTTATGCTGTCCTTGCTAATGGACAATCAGAATTGGATATTATTCGAGAAAGGTTACAAAGGCTTGAATCAAGATTTGTTGATGATATTGCATTAATAAGGCGTGAGTTCTATCAAGCATCGAATAAATTTGCAAAGAAGCAAGATCTTGATCAAATTAACAATGAGGTTCATGCTGAGACAACGGACATGTCAGACATAGATTTTAAGAATATTGAAGCGGAAATGGAAAATCTAAGACAAAATGTCTTGAATCAATTTAAACTGTTTTGGAATGGACTATCAAATGAAAAACGAATTCGTCGTAGCATTCAACTTGATTTGGAGTCATTAAAACGTTTGGAGAATTATAATAGAGACATAATTGCTGGTGGATTTGATAACATAACAAATTTTTGGGAGACATTTCAAGGGAATCTGTTGAATAGTTTACAAAATAATGCAAATAGATTTGCGGAGAACATTAGAGAAGTTTCTGAAAATATTGCAAAAATATCAGAAAATCTTGAAAATTTTCTCAAAAATGGGACAAAGGAAGCTTCTCTTAATGTAAAACATCGTGTTTCTGACTGCGCTGAATGGCTTCGATTAGGTTATACTTCAAGCGGTATATATACGATACATCCAGATTCAATATGGCGCCCAATCGATGTCTTCTGTGATATGGAAACAGACGGAGGTGGTTGGATAGTTTTCCAAAGACGTTCTGACGGATCAGAAAATTTCTTTAGAAATTGGATTGATTACACTTTCGGATTTGGAAATTTATCTCAAGAATTTTGGCTTGGAAACGAATTTATCCATCGTCTGTCTTCAAATGAACCATGTGAATTGCGCGTTGAACTGAAAGATTTCAAAAATGAATCAAAATATGCAAAGTACGGTTTATTTCATGTTGGTCCCAGGTCAGGAGGTTTCGTTCTATCTGTGCAGTTCTTCTCTGGCGACGTAGAGGATAGTTTGACCCCTTCACATCACAACCATCAATTTTCAACCTTTGATGTCGGTCCATCATCAAAGTGTTCCAAGAGCTATAAAGGAGGATGGTGGTATTCAGACTGTCATGCTGTAAATCTAAATGGTCTTTATCATAATGGTAAACATGATTCTTATGCAGATGGAATCAACTGGTATGGTTGGCATGGATACCATGAATCGTTGATGTTTACTGAAATGAAACTTAGACGAAGATAAAATGTATATCTACATTAAGTCACGAAGTTAACATCATTGCTAGTTCAATTTATTACGTTTTTTGGTTAACAAACAAAAAGTGGATGGACAAATTAAAATGGAACTCTATATTTAAAAAAATGTTTGATTACGTGACGCCAATCTGATTAAAACCCGATCTACAATTTTTCACTCGTCTACTCGCTACTTTAGATCTGGCTGTTTTTAAAGGAGGTTCACGTTCAGGTGACCTTTTCTTGTCATTATACTCATGACGAAATTGCTATGATTAGTCACTTGTCTACGTCACGCAATTTGAAATGAGCCGTCCAATTGCTGACTGTAGATAATACCGCTATTAAATTATCTCGCAGATCTTGGTCTGAAGATAGTAATTTCGAAATCCAAACTTTATTAATAGTATTTCGTCTTGATGAAAGCTACGCATTCATTGGCCGACATAAAGGTCATCTCGACGTGACCCTCCATTGAGATCTTTGAGATCCTGTACGACAACACTCTACAGGATATCTGTTTACGGAGATTGACTTGTCTCGGGCGAGTTAGTTTCAAGAAGTATACATTGATATTTTTCAATCCGTATAGTTATACAAAGCATTAGACAAAACCTTTACAATGTTGATAAATCATTTTAGACATCAATGTTCTCTTTTGTTTTTTACCTTATTATATCTATCAAATCTTATTTAGAATGTTTAGTGTTAAATATTGGACATTTATAAATTTTCGTATATTAGATACATGTATAAGTTTTATTTATATATCATTGACTGTCAACATGATTACTATTCTGATATTTTATGTAAATATAAATATTATGTAACCCTAAAATCCTGAAATAAAGTATCTATAATCATTAATACTTGTGGGTTTTTTTTCTGAATCATATTGTGTACTCTTAATTCCATTCTGAATGTTTTGTTGCCCACTGTGTGCATAAGCCAACTTTCTGTTGTACATGGATATCATTGATATGATAATGATTATATTACCACTAGTCTGGGATCAAGTATGCGTTGCACAAACCGTGGATACAATATTCACATATATGCTGCTACCTGTGTTCTTACACAGTCCTAACACTGCTAGGGATAAAAAAGAGGTCAAACCGTTGTGAGTCTTCAGGCCTGCAATGGCGAATAGTTCATTTTTTCGCAAGTGTCAAAGTTCGAATAATTCCGCGGTGACTGATAACACACTGCAACAATATCACGAATGCAAGACAAAGAATCAAAATCACCGTGAAATAATTCATGTTTTGACAATTAAGAAAAAACTAACTATATTATATCGGATTGAGAAATTAAAAAGAAGAATGTGAAGATTTGTGTTTCGCATGACTTTAATGCATTGAATACAATATTATAGAATTTCACATAGCATAAACTTATCAACTTGGTATCATGATTTTATGCAATTGTTTTAGGTTCATGAGTGATTTCTCAATAATACATAATTGGTATTTTCATTAGTCAAAACATAATTGACCTGTTACACACGAACAGTAGTTCTGTCAGAGAGTAACACATCTATAGAAATGTGCTATACAATTTGAATAATTAAGTTTATAGTATAGCAGTAAGACAATGAGGATAAAGCATGAGCAAATGGTCCTGAGAAAAATAATACAATAAAAATAACATTTAAATTAAACAAACCAATTGAGCCCGCCCGCTAGCTCGATCGGTAGCGCACAAGTCTACCGATTGAACGGTCGTTGGTGCGATTCCCGGGCGGTGCAAACTTTCGTGGAACTTAGTCAAGAAATATTTTCTAAGACTATTCTCCCTTATACCACTGATTCTAAAGCATGTAGGGCAGTAAGTCAGTCACTGACGGAAGTAGTTGAACACATTGTAAATATATATTGTATTAAAATTTGAGATGGAATAAAATCTTATGCGACTATACCCCCAAAGAATATGATCCGCATAACTTATGCATAGCGCATATAACGCATAGCTTAATATAAAGAAAACATAAGAATGCACACAGAGCACAGCTGCATTTTAAGTTTTATTAAAACACATTGCCGCATGCGGGTATTTATACAAAGGTAAAGTAGGGTATTTATACAAAGGTAAAGTATAAATATCATCTGGTGTCAAATTCTCTAATAATAAACATCTTCTTTACGTCGTACAACCATGGCACCATCTCTGATTGGAACCAATACCTTAAAAACAAAATATCATATATTAATTGTTAGAATAAGTATTGGCATCATGTATATATATAAGATAATTAAAAAAAACCCAAAAAAAACAGACACACACAATAAGAAAGCTGTCTCTATCGTCGGTTGGTTGAGCATGCTGACTTCAAATCACTATAATCTCTGATTGAAGTCTATGGGTTTATGTCCAGCTACAAGACACGTCAATGCAACAAGGGCAGTAACTCCAAAATTTCCAAAATTATGTGTGAAGAGTTACGGTTCTTGTGCCCTACCTTTGAAGTTTTAAGTTATTAGATTAAATAGTGTTGGACTGATGCTCTGATGCTGACAAGCAATCAGGAGAAGCCCCTGCTACTTCCGTCGCTGCTGCTGCTGCCACGAAAATGAGTGTAAACTAAACCAAAGTCAAACCACAGAAACTAAACAACACTAGCTGTGTGATCAAACATCAAATACAGTGCTGGTTTCTATAGTACATAGTTTAAGTGATTGAGGAAAAATAGTACAAATGTATTTATCTGTTTTTAAGGTTGGTAGCTCAACAGTAAGTCCAGCGTGCTTGTTTCGTTAATGAATTTACATATTTTTTATATGTTCTTTTCCATTATGTTTTGAATACATTTAGATCAGCCCCAATTTTTTAATCGAACTAAAGACTTTTTAACAGTCATTGATAAAATATATAGAAGCAATGATCCAATAGTAGTATGCGCTTGTCCCGGGTTCGAACACCATTAGGGGCATTGCTTGTTTCCTTGAGCAAGAAATTTACCTACTATAGTTCTACTCCATTCGGTATATAAATGTGAACTGTGAGTGATTACCTTCCTGAAAGTAATTTCAATGATTGGGGTTTATCCTACAAAATTGTTAAGTCAGCTGAACATATATGAGGAAGCAGGCTTTAACCGCACTTTAACTTCAACTTTTAAATATAAACATATAAGTATTTAAACCTGTACAATGTCATGTTTCCACTTAAATGAAGACACAGAGAAGTAATCTTACTTGGACGACGTCATTCCAAGATTGTACATATTCAATACTCTGATAGCTATACAATTCTGACTAGTTGAATCTTTAATATAAGCTTGTCCGCCAATGCATTGTCTAACACAACAGTTACTCGTTTTGATAACAAACCTTTATCAATCACTGTCTAAAACAAGTAAAAAATTGCTGCTAAATGCAGCAAAGTAATTGTCACGGCAAAAAAAGAATAATTAAGTGTAATCTAAAGGTAACTCAAAAAAACATTATATTGAATTGTCATGTAAAGGTTTTTCGGTAATAAAAAGGTAACTTGTTATAAAAGTTTTCTTGGTCATATGTAACATTCTCGTTCCCAGAGCCTAGGAAGATTCTCGATACTAGTTAGATCGAGAATCTTGATAACCTTGGGGTACGAGAATGGTCAGGATCTAGGCATCATCTTTATGCCGACAGGATGTTTGGTTTCTGTTGGATTTATTTCCAGTAATTCATATTAGCATGACGCTTAAAAAGATCGGCAAAAGGGAAAACATAGTCTTTCAGAACTTAAGCTATTTACATGACATATCGCTTCTGTTCAGTCAAGTGCTCCTTACATTGCGGATCTGTCCTCATCAATCCGTGTGACTATTGGTTCCCAGAAGTGATCTGTATAATAGGGGGCGATAGTTGGTCTTCGGGCAAATTGAAAATCAAAGTACATAAAAAGAGACCTTTTAACCGCAACAGCTACTTCCCAAGAACAAAACATGACGTAACCGGTTTAAGACGTTTGCGTAAAGGTGTGTCATACTATGAGATAGTTCGTCCACAGATTAGCCCATACCGAACTGTCCAGAAGCAGTATGATGTTGCCATAAAAAATGTCTGTATACTGCCAATCCCTCTCTTGAGTGTTACAGGCAGGATTAAGTGCTTGTCGAAAAGTGATAAATAAAGAAAAAGTTTAAATATCCTGACAAACAGTTTGGCAGGAACAGTGAGTAACAGAGAATAAGCATTTCCAAAAATGCTTGAATCGCCGTTTAGCCGTGTATACTCCTTAGAGTAAAAACATTCAAGCAATATGCGCTAGCGTTTTATACCGTCTCAAGTATAATTATTTTAGAATACAATAATTATAGCGTGCCCAGCAGCGTGTTCAGTTACTTTGAACATTCCGTAACGGAAGAATCGGAAAATCTTAACCAATTGACAGCTCAACCCGAGACAACTCAATATCATACTAAAGGAATTGAGTTGTCCCAACTTTGTGTTGAGTATTGCACGGGTTGAGATGTATTCCGGTTGAGTTCTCCCGTATCATTAACGTTAGCTAACAGTAGTTACTGAACACGGGGCTGGTAAAGATATGTTAAACCAGTGAGTCTATTTATAGAATACCAGAAATTAGCGCGCCCTATGTAAAACCATTGATTTAGATTCGCTCATGTTAATACATGTATATTGATATAGGTATTTTCGGAAATTCAAGCAGGTAACCCAACAAAACATGGCTTCGACGAGCCTATTCACGCGCCCCTTATTTGACTTTTCGACGTCCATTTTTTCATCATATGCCCTCAAATGCATCGTTTTGATTGGCTTTAGGCCACCGGTGTTGACTGCAAAATGCTCAAATATTGATAATTGTCTATATCGCCGGTCTAAATTAATAATTAATAATTAATTAGTCACGATCGATCATCCTTCTTTGCGTATGTCGTCAGTATGTTTACTAAATCTATTATCATACTAACACCTGTATACAATACATCATGGTCTGATAATCCTTCTTTATCTTTGGTGTCAGTACATCCGTCAGAAATTTCCTTCTAAGTGTATGGTGTCAGTGTTTACGTTAGTAAGTTAGACCGTCCCCTTTTCATGTGAGTCGAAAGGGTTTGCGGAAATGGTTGATATAAAACGCTGATTTTTCGTGTGTTGCATTGTTGATAGAAATATTGTTTAAAAATGCCTTTTCTATGTAACTTTTAACGGAAATGGGCTGTACTATGACTGCACTAAAAATGTCGGCAGTAGAAATCGAAAGGATTTATGTCACGTGACTTTTGCCCCTTGCTATCAAAACCTACTCATCACAATATCACGGCGTTGAGACGCCGTGAAATAAAATCATATTGAAACTGCATTACTGATACAAGTTACAAACGAAATCAATAATGACGCCGTGCAATAAACTTAGAGCAATATTGATGAAAACAACAATGGAAGGACAATAATTGTTAAAACTTTTAACCTAGAGCAATAATGAAATGATAATTTCCTTAGAGTGATAATAATTGAACAATAATCTTAGAGCAAAAATGATGATACAACATTCGATGGAACGCTTATTGGCGCATAATATGCTTACTGGTCATGTAGATTATTTAATATATTTAAATATATTGCACTTGATTTCATAAAAAAGTAAATAACTAAAAATAACTGTTGTATTCTTCACTTTCATTTAGAGTTGTGCGGTATTACCGGGATACTGGTAACCGTGGTTTTTTATCTTTCGGTACAATACCACGGTATTTTCGGAAATACCGGTGTTGAATATCTTAACTTGAAGTAAGTTTAAGCATAAACCCGTGAGTGCATCGTATTGACAACACATGTGGCGTCATGACACAATTTTAGACAGACCTATTCGTTTTAAAGCACAATATCCTCAAGTTTACGATAAATTTGAGAAAAAAAACCATAAAAATCGCGGATGATTAAGTTGCAATAGTAATTATCCTTAAATAAGGGCTTTGTGTTTTAAAAAGTTAATAAATAAACTTCTTAAAAGTGTATTTTTATTTAACAGTCCAACTGCACATGGCTTACATTGTGGTATACCGTGGTATTTAGTAAATAACCGCGGTATACCGTTGTATACATTTCCTGGCGGTACCCACAATTTTACCACAAGCAAATAGAAATTTCTTTAAGAACTGTACCATGATGGCATGGTTCTTGCAGTTTGTATTTGCATATGCATATGCTAGTATATGCAGCAATACACGTGTATACCAAGTTTCAAGATATTCTGCCTTTACAAGACAAGGTTATGCTTATAACAAAGAAGATGTATACCAATCAACCAGTCACTGATAATCCAAATTTTGCCCTGTTCTTTGATGAGCGTATTATCGTGATAAGAACAATTAACTTTAAGCAATAATACTGCAGTACTATAAGATAAGGACAGTTATGAATAACAACTGAACCACTAAATTACAAATAGAAGCTGATAAGTAGATAAATACCTTAAAATATTCAAGGTAGCCGTCTTTATCAGCATCTATAAACACAAAGTCAAAATCCGCTTTCTCTTCAATTAATTTTAGTAAGGTATCCTAAGCTGGACCTTAAAACAATTAGATTTGCTAAGTTGTTGTTTAAAGGGAGGTAACACAGGATGTACATGTTTACTGGGATAACTCTAGTACTAGAGGTGAAGTAAAACAATATTTAATTGGCGGTTTTTGTTATCTATTTTTCTTATAAATGTAAAAATAAACATGAGTCATCACATGTCAAATTAACAGGTAATAAACGTTTCAAAACAATTTTGCCTAGGCATGAATTTGTTGCGTACTATTTTTTGGAAGGATTTGTTTTCAAAAGCAATTCCTTTCTTCATGAACCACTATCATGTAGCACTGTACTGTTTAGTAAACCAAGATGGCGGACAGAAAACATAAAATTGTTAACAGATTTTAGTTTCTCAATTTTACTAACTTAATTCACATTTGTTTCTGGATAATCTGTTTTATTTAAACAGGCATAGACTCCAGTGCATAATGTACAACCTCTACTCCCGTGATATCCACCAAAAAGCTCATAAATGAATCACAAAGTTGGTCGATGTATGATTTCAAGATTGAATTGAGAAAATATAAAGTCTGATCTTGACTTAATTTGAGAAATTATATTAAAATCAATTCATGGTCTAGCGTAAATTAATCGTCAGGGTTACTGTGTTTCATTTCTTTTATTTATAGGTTTCATCATTTCCCTTTGACATTTTACTTTAAAAAAAACGAACGTCAATATCATATTAAAACATTTCAAATCTCCCATTGCGGTTTCTGCTGTGTCGGCTGTTGCTGCTAACTCTTTATTAATCATAAAGATACACCCATTGACAGTTAACTATGCTATTTTTAATATAAACATTAATACATGTACAAGTATATCAAATCACAGGAGCTTGACAATTTGTGTCATAGTTTGAAAAGCTCTCTCCTTCTAATAATAAAAATCAAAGCGCTTAAGGCACTAAGTTTATACGGGGTTAAAAAGTGAAATTCGATTTTCGGCTGCAATAACGTTTGTACAAAAAGAACAGTTCAGTGATATAAGTTTGATAGGTAGAACAGCACTGTTCCGGTTCAAACACTTCACAAAATCGACCTATAAATACAACAGTCAAACCGCACAGGCGATCACAATTCCGATTTTTTTTCGCACAATCACTACAAGTCAAAGGGGTCATTCTTAGAACAATTCAATAACTACCGCTCAAAAGTTATCTGTATGTGAAATAAATAAAGTCCACTTTCCAGGCATCGTTCAAAGTCATCAACTACGATTTTTAAACATTTCTTTTAAAACCATCCTATTACATAAGACGGTGTAACATTTTTTTCTGACAACTGGCACAAACGACAGGTCGTGACTGAATAGTTGATACCATTCTATTACATAAGATGTATAAACTCTACTAAGACGCATAATTTATAAGCTATTTTAAGGACATGAACTCGTTAACAATGGTTTTTCAGGAATTATTGTGCCTGTCATAGCAGACGATCATTTTGAATTGCTCTACACTTATATACAAATGGACTACTTCTGGATTCGGTAAATTTTCAAAATCGGCAAGGGTCTGAAATACAGTAAATATATTTGGTCAGGACTGAAGTTCCGAACAAATAAAAACTATTATCCAAAGGACAGTTTTTCAAACTACGACACAGAATGTCAAGCTCCTGTGACTAAACTAGTATCAATAACATCTATTTTCTACGTGTTCATGTACAAATTTAGTATCTTTTTTATATCTATCTTTTAAACATAAAATATTTACAATGGAATGCATATCTCCATTGTTATTATAAAGTATCTAATGACTTAATTTGGTGTCTTGTTTACTTGTCGCATGAAATCACTATAACATGGTTATCAAATAACAAATATAATGTCATTAGATATGTCTTATATACAAATATATACACGAAGACAACTTATAGTATATAAAAACAAGGAGTGTATGCGCGTTTTCGAACCAAAACCTCACAGCTTTATTGTATTTTATTATGCGGTTAAATATCTAGGATATCGATTTCCGTTTAATCATTTAATGAATTGGGTCGTAAAATCTTATATTTGTTGTATTGATTGTCACTTTTAAAATTATACTCATAAGGGAAATATCAAAAGATGTTATTGTGCAGAGAATTTGTTCTGTAGATGGATTCAGTACTTTAATTTATTTTTGTCGGTAGTTTTGATTATGTCGATTGTTGACCAAAAAATATCATTGATTTCATTGAATTACTTTTCTTTAACAGATTGTACAGTAGGCCTATTCAATGCAATATCAGTTAAATTTGAGGTAATGATATAATATTAAAGGTTAGTATCTTAAAAACTTGAAATGAAATCAAACATTGACTTGAAACTTTTGTGTGTTAAATGAAAACTTCACTGCATTATTTAATCTCGTAAAGTTACTAATATAATGCATGTACAGTTGATTGAAAGCAAGTACAGCGATTATTTATTCACGAATGATAATACAGAGTGGATACGTATGAAACTCTTACGAACTGTGTTAAATATGGGGCTAGATGTAGAGTTCTATCCCGTGTCCCAAAAACACGTAATAAAGAAATGAAACTAGAATCACTGAAAAACACGGAAATAAGTTTAAGAACATCGATTGCTAGAATAATTACGTTAGTATTCTAGGATGACCATCCGTAATGTGTGATAATGGCAATATAAACAAAGACGTCCATTTAACAAGAACCTCTATCGCCATTTTTTTGTTGGATTAACGCCGTGGTGCTCAACACATTTACATAGGTATTATCACGGCTGAAAGTCAACAACTGTTCATGAAAGGCTAAAACTAAAGATTTCACTGTTAATTAATTTCAGTATATTTCAATTAAGTTTGTGATGGGAAAATCCCGTAATCACAGGATGGGCTAAAAAACTAAACTTCGTCAACTTATGAATTACATTACTTACCGGATGTTGGATGAGTTATACTGTAATTTTCGTACTTGGTGAAGGGCAGATAGTGATTCTCTTCTAAAAGTTGTGGATTTTTTACTCTTGTGAATTTTGCAAATGCATGGTGTAACTGTGATTTAAACATTCTCAGCTGAAATGGGGATGTTAGACCACTTGCTTCCCAAACAGATCTTCTTGCGTTACGAAATTAACATAATATCAACTAGTGTAGCTACTTCAGTAATATTCTAAGTGCTAACTTGAGAACTTTATACAAAAAAACCATCATGCAGAACGGAATATTAATATTAAGTTTTCTTGGTTATGCTGTCCTTCCAAATGGACATTCAGAATTGGATATTTTTCGAGAAAGGTTACAAAGTCTTGAATCCAGATTTAATGATGATATCGCATTAATAAGGCAAGAGTTCTATCAAGAATCGAAAGAATTTGTCAAGAAGGAAGATCTTGATCAAATTTACAATGCGGTTCACGCTGAAGCGACTGAATTGTCAAACATGGATTTTCAGAAAATTGAAGCGGAAATTGAAAATCTACAAAAAAATGTGTTGAATCAATTTAAACTCTTTTGGAATGGACTATCAAAGGAAAAACGAATTCGTCGTAGCCTTCAACTTAATGTGGAATCGTTACAACTTTCAAAGAAGAATAATTGGGACATGATTGCTGGTGGTTTTGATAACATAACAGAATGTTTGGAGACATTTCAAAGAAAGCTGTTAAATAACTTACAAAATAATGCAAATGTAATTGCGGAAAATGTCAGAGAAGTTACTGAAATTATTGAAAAAATGTCTGAAAATGTTGAAAATGTTTGCAAACATGATAAAGGTGGTGCTACTAAAGAAGTGAAACCTCGTGTTTCTGACTGTGCTGAATGGCTGCGATTAGGTTATACCTCAAGTGGTATATATACGATACATCCAGAATCAATATGGCGCCCAATCGATGTCTTCTGTGATATGGAAACAGACGGGGGTGGTTGGATAGTTTTCCAAAGACGTTCTGACGGATCAGAAAATTTCTTTAGAAATTGGATCGATTACACT
Organism: Mactra quadrangularis; assembly: GCA_025267735.1. Lineage (NCBI taxonomy): Eukaryota > Metazoa > Mollusca > Bivalvia > Venerida > Mactridae > Mactra > Mactra quadrangularis. Next base: position 21,752,271 of record CM046311.1, on the reverse strand, counting down.
TTCGGCTTTGGAAATTTATCTCAAGAATTTTGGCTTGGAAACGAATTTATTCATCGCATTTCTTCAAATGAACCATGTGAATTGCGCATTGAACTGAAAGATTTCAAAAACGAATCGAAATATGCAAAGTACGGTTTATTTGATGTTGGTCCCAGGTCAGGAGGTTTTGTTCTATCTGTGCAGTTCTTCTCTGGCGACGTAGAGGATAGTTTGACTCCTTTACATCACAACCATCAATTTTCAACCTTTGATGTCGGTCCATCATCAACGTGTTCCAAGAGCTTCAAAGGAGGGTGGTGGTATGCCAACTGTCATTATGTAAATCTAAATGGTCTTTATCATAATGGTAAGCATGATTCTTATGCAGATGGAATCAATTGGTACGGTTGGCATGGATACCATGAATCATTAATGTTTACCGAAATGAAACTTAGACGAAGATAAAATGTATATCAACATTAAGTCACGAAGTTAGGGTTAACGAACAAAAAGTGGGTGGACAAATTAAAATGGAACTCTATATTCAACAAAATGTTTGATTACGTGACGCCAATCTGATTGAAACTCGATCTAAAATTTTTCGCTCGCCTACTCGCTAAGTTAGATTTGGCCGTTTTCAAAGGAGGATAACGTTCATGTGACCTTTTCTCAGTATATTCATGACGAATTTTTTATGATTAGTAACTTGTTTACATCGTCTACGTCACGCAATTTTAAATGAGCCGTCCAATCGCAGGCTGTGAATAATATCGCTGTTAAATTAGCTCGCCAAGCTTGGTCTAAAGATAGTAATTACGAAACCAAAATGTTATTAATAGTGTTTCTTCTTGATGAAAGCTACGCATTGATTGGTGGACATAAAGGTCATCTCGACGTGACCCTCCATTGAGATCTTTGAATTCCTGTGCGACAACACTCTACAGGATATCTGTTTACGGAGATTGACTTGACGCGGGCGAGTTAGTTTCAATAAGTATACATTGATATTTTTCAATCCGTTTAGTTATTCAAAGCATTAGACAAAACCTTTACAATGTTGATAAATCATTTTAGACATCAATGTTCTCTATTGTTTTACCTTACTATATCTATCAAATCTTATTTATAATGTTTAGTGTTAAATATTGGACATTTATAAATTTTCGTATATAAGATACATGTATAAGTTTTATTTATATATCATTGACTGTCAACATGATTACTATTCTGATATTTTATGTAAATATGAATATTATGTAACCCTAAAATCCTGAAATAAAGTATCTATAAGCATTAATACTTGTGTTTATTTTCTGAATCATATTGGGCCGACTTGATTTGCCCGGGCGGGTTACGAACGGCTCGCCCCGGTGTGACATATGAATCAAGCGATCCGGTTCACTAATTACTGTTGCAGACGGTCGCATCTCAAGCAGTGTATGTAAATAAACCCATATCAGTAGTTAAAATTTTTAATTCGTGTCTGGCGAGTAAAATGTGTACTTGTTATATAACTCTTACACAAATGACGCGTAAGAGAGGTTTATTGAGCACATCAATTATTATTTTGTCCATAATCGTAGTAAATTTTTATAATAATGGTTTCTCCTGTATCTATTTATAGCCATATTTGTCACACGCTCGCCGCTAGCCGCTCTAACCAAACCGGCGCATTCGGCGTGCGCCGGTTGTTGACCCGAGCGGCTCAATCTCGGAGCAAATAACGCGAATCGCCGGTAGCCGTTTCTGAATCGGAGTACGCCGGTTTAAGCTGCCCGGGCAAATCAAGTCGGCCTATTTTGTACTCTTAATTCCATTCTGAATGTTTTGTTGCCCACTGTGTGCATAAGCCAACTTTCTGTTGTACATGGATATCATGGATATGATAATGATGATATTACCACTAGTCTGGGATCAAGAATGCGTTGCACTAACTGTGGATACAATATTCACATATATGCTGCTACCTGTGTTCTTACACAGTCCTAACACTGCTAGGGATAAAAAAGAGGTCAAACCGTTGTGAGTCTTCAGGCCTGCAATGGCGAATAGTTCATTTTTTCGCAAGTGTCGAAGTTCGAATAATTCCGCGGTGACTGATAACACACTGCCACAATATCACGAATGTAAGTCAAAGAATCAAAATCACCGTGAAATAATTCATGCTTTGACAATTAAGAAAATCTAACTATATTATGTCGGATTTAGAAATTAAAAAAGAAGAAATATGACGATTTTGGTTTCACATGACTTTTAATGCGCTGAATACAATATTATACAATTTCACATAGTATTTAAACTTGGTATCATAATTTTATGCAATTGTTTCAGGTGTTTAGCTGTGATTTCTCAATAATACATAATTGGTATCACTAGTCAAAAGATGGTTAACCTGTTACACACGAACAGTAGTTCTGTCACAGTGTAACACATGTATAGAAATAAGCGATGCAATTTGAATAATAAAGTTTACAGTATATCAGTAAGACAATGCGAATTAAGCATAAGCAAATGGACATGAGAAACATTATTAGTCAAGAAATAATTTCTAAGACCATTCTCCCTTATACCACTGATTCTATAGCATGTACAGCAGTAGTCAGTCACTGACGGAAGTATGCGCCTAGTAGTTGGTTAACAGCTAAATCCAGAGATTTAGCGTTTACAGGAACTGGTAGTAGATGGGCTGACCGCCGTGATATAACCTTAACAATGTGTTGCTGGGGCATTAAACCAAACAAAACAAACCCATTGAACAGCAGGTTAGTGACTATAGTGACTATACCACAATATCTACTTAATAGTATCATGAAACATTGTAAATATATGTTGCATTTAAATTCGACAAAATATAAAATCATATGCGACTGTACCCCCCCCCCCCCTAAAGTATATGATCCGCATTACTTTTTTTAACAGCTGCATATTATAAAAGAAAACATAAGAATGCACACAGAGCACAGCTGCATTGTAAGTTTTATCAAAACACAGTGACGCATGTAACTACGGGTATTTTTACAAAGGTAAAGTATAAATATCATCAGGTGTCAAATTCTCTAATAATAAACATCTTCTTTACGTCGTACAACCATGGCACCATCTCTGATTGGAACCAATACCTTAAAAAACAACATAGCATATATTAATTGTTATCATAAGTATTGTTATCAAGTATATATATATATATAAATAATTTTGAAAGCAGATATACACAATAAGAAAGCTGTCTCTATCGTCGAGTGGTTGAACATGCTGACTTCAAATCACTATAATCTCTGATTGAAGTCTATGGGTTTATGTCCAGCTACAAGACACGACAATGCAACAAAGGCAGTAACTCCAAAATTTCCAAAATTATTAGTAAAGAGTTACGGTTCTTGTGCTCTGATGTTGACAAGCAAACAGGGGAAGCCCCTGCTACCGCCGTCGCTGCTGCTGCCACGAAAATGAGCGTAAACTAAACCAAACCCAAACCACAGAAACTAAACAACACTAGCTGTGTGATCACATATCAAATACAGTGCTGGTTTCTATAGTACAGAGTATAAATGATTGAGGAAAAATAGTTTTTATCCGTTTTAGGTTGGTAGCTCAACAGTAAGCCCAGCTTGCTTGTTTAGTTAATGAACATAATATATTTTTCATATGTTCTTTTCCATTATGTTTTCAATACATTTTGATCAGTTCCAATTTTTTTAATTAAACTAAATACTTTTTATCAGTTAGAACTGTCATTGTCAGAAATTTAACATGGATAGTATGATGAAAAAAAATAGAAGCCGTGATCCAATGATAGTATGTGTTTAGGGATCGAGAGGTCCTGTGTTCGAACACCACTAGGGGGGCAATGCTTGTTTCCTTGTGCAAGAAATTTACCTACAATAGTTCTACTCCATCCGGTATATAAATGTGTACTGTGAGTGATTACCTTTCTCAACGTAATTTCAATGATTGGTGTTTATCGTACAAAATTGTAAAGGCAGCTGAACATGTATGTGAGAGCAGACTTTAAACCGCACTTTTACATCAACTTTAAATAGAAACAATCATAAGCATTTAAGCCAGCACAATGTCATGATTCCTGTTAAATCAATACAAAGAGAAAATTACATGTATAATAATCTTACTTGGACAACATCATTTCTAGATTGTAAATATTCATTACACTCTCTGATAGCTATACCATTCTGACTAGTTGAATCTTTAACATAAGCTTGTCCACCCATTAATGCATTGTCTAATACAATGGTACCTCGTTTTGATAACAAACCCTTATCCATCACTGTCTAAAATAACGAATACATGTATTGAAAAGTATATTTAATTTTATTGTAGCAAAGAACTTACGAAATCAATTATGATGCAGTACAATAAACTTAAAGCAATATTGATGGAAACAACAATGGAAGGGCAATAATGATTGAAAAATTTAACTTAGAGCAATATTGATGAAGACAATTACCTAAGAGTAATAATAGCACGAAGCTAAAAATGATGATACAACATTCAGTGCAACGCTTATTGGAGCACAATATGCTTACTGATTCCGCAGATTAAATACACTGCATTTTATCCCATGAAAGGGAATTACTAAATTAACTGTTGTCCACTTCACTTCCTTTCATTGCAACAAATAGATACAATTATCATGCAACAAGAGGCGCAAATATTTTATCCGAACAAGAAATGGTAAAAAGTAATCTCTCTAAAAACTGTTCTAGATAGTTGCATGATTCTTACAGTTTGCATGTTCACTTGCAACAATACACCTGTATCCAAATTTAAAGTTATTCTGCCTACACAAAACATAGTCTTCTTCACATACATTTATTGCAACAAACAAAATTAATTATAATGTATGGAGAGATTTTGCCACAACACGGCAAACTTTTGATCCCAACAAGAAATGCACCATTCCATTAATCAAAGAGAAATATCAAAACTACACGTATCATCGTGATTAAAATAATTAATTTTGAGCAATAATGGCACAGGTGCAGTACAATAAGATCATGAAAAAAATGGTTAACAACTACATTTCTAAGTTACAGAGAACTCTGAAATTCAAAAAGCTAATATATAGATATAATACCTTGAAATATTCAATGTAGCCATCTTTATTAGCATCTATGAACACCAAGTCAAATTCCGCTTTCTCTTCAACTAATTTTAGTAAGGTATCCTGAGCTGGACCTAAATGCATAAATTTACCAAACTTATTAGAGCATGAAAAGCTAAGAATAATTGAGTAAATTTTCAAAATTATGTTCAAATATCAAATAATTAAGATAATGCCTAGTTAAGATACTGTGTAGCTGAAGTCGTGATGCAGTAGAAGTGTCTTAAGTACGGATCTATCCATGACCGAAAACAGTTATGTAGCCAAATAATATAATTCAGGTAATTTTTATATTTATCCCTGTATGTTTTTATTCATAAACTAGTTATATTATTATTTTTTAAGTTACCTTGCATTGCATTTGGCTTGATATGACCTTTGGTATTGATATGCCGTATTTTCAAAGAAACGTGTAATGTAGATTTCCTCGATATAGGATAGCCATAGCTATTGGAGCAAAGAGCAGCTTTATGAAATTCAAACCAGCCAGCACTAAAATACTGTCTATGAAATTCAGATTTAATTCAGATTTGATTTGCAAAGTGGTTGTTAGAAAAAGTACTGGTAGATAGATCTGTATTTGCTCTAGTTTCATTATAATAGTTACGTAGTTCAAATTTAAATGATTACCATGAACAAATCTGCAGACTGCGAATATATTAACAAAAAATCTAATTATACAGGATTTAGCAACTAACTTACCAACTTTGATTGTTATTTTCTTTCCATGTGGTGACTTGGCAAAAAATTCGTTGGCAATTTTTGCAAGGAATGGATCAAACTCACATGTGACAACAGCGCCATCTTCAGGAATGGCTTCAGCACAAGCCATGGCAGCATAGCCTGTAAACATTCCTATCTCCAAAACTCTTTTAGCATTTGACATACTGACTAATGTTTGTAGAAACATACCTGAAAATATTATAGCAGGGAACACACTTCAATATAATGATAAAATAAGTAAAAAGACAATAGAATAATTTTTTGTACACATCTAATTGTATAAATAAAAAGGTTCATCCAGAAAACCATTTTTAGTGTTTACGGTCAGGGCAAAACGAAATTTAACTGAGGAAAAGGTACAAAAACCAAAGGTAAGATACTTTAAAACACCTTACTCTTAAATCTGCAATTTTGAGTTTAGACAAAAAAATCATATTGATGTTGCTACATTTATATAAACTGAATTATTTCTTACAAAACTTTTGAAAGTAGTACACCACACACATATTGACAGGCATACTATCATACTAATATCAGTTGAGAACTTAACCTTGCGAATATGACTATGTTATTGTAAAAAAGTGAGAACGAATACTTCATGAAATTATTAAAAAATCTCTCATCTTCACAAGGTCAATGATCTTTACCAGCTGTTTAAGATTCAAAGTAAATAACAAATATTTTTCTGCTGGTTTGTGTATCAACTTACGCACCAACCAATTTACCACTATAGTGTTATGTTTTGCAATGTAATTCTTTATTTAGTATATGATACAACCTGGTTGCTTATTTGGTGTGTCCATGCTAGAGTTCTCATATTAATATAGATTGAGCTACGACACTTGGAATTATGACATATTCAAATAGAGAGTCAGACGCAAAAAAATGATCAATAGGTAGACTGAACTGATCATGTAGTGCAGGCAATGTTTACTAAACAATCTGAAATTATGCGTTGCTTTGTCCCTCAGTTTTGGGTCCAGATTTGGTTGAGACTCTGATTGACAGTCAGGTAAACTATTTAGTCGCAGATTGTAAATACCTTTGGTTATCTTACTAATCTTTGCATTTAACATGTATGCTTGGCATTGGAATTAACTAAAAACCTGTCCATCGATTGATTTATGCGTTTGAACCATGGTGTAAGACTGTTATACATACATGGTTAAGGCGTTGTAGCGTGAAAGACTGATTAATAATAATAATAATAATAATAATAATAATAATAATAATAATAATATTATTATTATATTAACTGATTATGCTACAATATGCAAGAAACACGTAGGATAACATTACACTATATAAAACACTGATACAAAAAGATGTGAAGGCAAAATTTTACAGAAATTTATGAAGAAATGTTAAACCTTCAAAAGCTCCAGACATCATTCGTGGATTACATTTCCATTTTGTTTTACCGTCAATAAATGCTTGTTCAAAAGGGTATTCCATTGTTTCTTTTTGAATGGTTTTCAAGACATCACTTGGTTCTGAACTCATACTAGCACAGTATGCATCCCTGGCCTAAAATAAGAGAAATTAAATTATGTTGAATGGCTCATTATGCAAAATAATGTTTAACTTTACTATGTTGAAGAGTGGTTATCATCTCAGACTGTAAATTATTGTAACCTCTTACTGTTTGAGGGTTATAAGTTGTAAGCCTAACTTATACACAGAAAGAAACAGAGAGTTGTTTTCATAAAATAAGAGTCAAATACTGCACATTGAATCTAAGAGAGATGGTAGGGTAAACTTTCTGAGTGTTGCAACAGCGGTGTGTAAAACAAAACAAAACAAAACAAAACAAACAGGAGTGCTTATTTGAGCACATGTATACATTATATTATTTGAAGTCATATAAAGTTACAAATATTTGTAACTTTATATGACTTCACACCAAGGAGATTAACTTAGTATGAAAATGTTCTTATTAACAATTTGTAACACCTCAATCATTCATTGAATGAATAGCTATGGGCTATTCCTAGTGAACTATCGAGGAGTGCTACCGAATGCTAATTGACAAGCAAACACTAAAGGGAACTAACTCATTTTAGATTATTGTAAAAGTAACCTCCCTTTGATAATGAATCTATGCTCGATAAATAATCTTTGTTTCTACAATTTACTACGATTATGTTATGCTCAATCTAGTTGTCGATAGTGAGACAATAATCATTGAAAGATAACAATAATGTACTCAATAACAAGGATCATTTCACATGTTAACTACCTCGGTTGACGTTAGATTTGTGTGTGTATGTTTAAAACTATACTACTTATGATAAATAATTGTGCTAAAGACATGGGAAGAGATGTTGAAACAATACTACAGATATTTCTACATAATGAATAAAATCGAAAGTGTTTCTCATAACTTCACCTCAGTTGCTAATTTCAAAAAGGGGCACTGCCCAAATTCCCCCTAAAAGTGAAATAAAATGCTGAATTTTACCTCAGCTAAAGTAATGGCATCTTTTAACTTCTTTCTTATATCTTCATCGACGCCCTTAGCTTCACATTGTTTTAGAATATCATAGAATTCTTTTATGGCTGGATCACGATTTGCCATTGTTTCTTTTATCAATTATTTATCAATCAACGGTGAAATGCTGAAATATAAAAGATAATTAAACATCTACAATATTTCTTTTCAGGAATAGTGTTGAATCAGAACAATTCAACTTCTGTTATTGCTATACATGTATTTTCAACAGCTTGAGTCTTATAGTCATCAGAACCACTTATCTCCTACTGCAGTAGTTGAAATCTAAATTACCAATACTAAAATACATTGTGAGTATATGCTTTCGGGTATGGTTGTCTCATTACTTTCCCCAAAATGATTATGTTAGCTGTTGTTTTCCTTAACAGTATAGACAAGACATGTCTTTTAAAAGATATTCGGTGCTATGAAGGGTTATTTTTGTTTGTATTATAAGAAGTCATATTTCAAACTCCTCATTGAGCTTACGTCGCCTTTTGCTACTTCAATAACGTAATTAACGTGGCGATTGTAATTCCATGTGACCCCAATGAATGGCATGTGAAAAGTAATTTCGTTATTTCTACAAATTATTGATTATAGCTATAATTTTTTATCTTTATGTACTTTATGAACATTATAATTTTCTACAAGAAGCCTCAATTTAAACAAGAGGATCCTGAGAAGAACTAGATACTTAGGGCATCCGACAAATGATTGTTTACCAGTTTCAGTCAATGAAAGCAGTGATCTCTGAGGCCGGGCCTATTTTGAATCCAGGCGCATTAGGCCTACTTGACCTATCTTTGTAGAAGACCTCAAGAGAAATATGAAAGCTCTAAGCCCAGTCGTTTTTTTTGAGATAGAGATTTTTTAAATAACATTTCCTTATATAACTCAATGTAAATCTTTCAACCCCTGGGGCGAGGCAAATTTTGACTCTATGGGCATAATTTGAACAATCTTTGAAAGGCACTTTCTAGTGATGCTACGTGCCAAATATCAAGTTCTAGGCCTTGAAGATTTTGATAAGAGGATGTTTTAACATTTCCTTCTAAGACTCAATGTAAATATTGTGATCCCGAGGGTGGGGCCAATTTTGGCACTAGGAGCAAAATATGAATAATCTTTGTAAAGTACCTTCTAGTGATCTTACATGCCAAATATCAAGCTCTATGCCTTGAAGTTTTTGAGAAGGAGCTAGATCTTTTAAACATTTCCTTATATGACTCTATATAAATCTTGTGAACCCTGGGGCGGGGGGTATTTCTCTCCACCGGAAGAGAATTTTATTAACCATAATAGTATGGTAAGGAATTTCTATTGGTCAAAAATATAGGTCAAATTTTGACCTAGAAAGCTGTGCTGAAAAAGAGTTCTCTAATTCAGCACAAACACCTTACATAAATAGTAAAATTATCTTAAAAGAAACGAGGTCCTAGGTTCGTCATTAACCAAAAGTCGTCATACCGCCCTATATTCATGTACAAAATAGCTATAAATATGATTTAATAAATAAATCATTAAGTTAAGCTTGCATTATCATTATAGTTCTAAATTATATGCAGAGCTTTCATGTGGGGAAGCCAAACATACACTGATTGTAATTTTAGGGTAGTGGTATACATGTCAATAATATTTGTTATTAATTGTGTAGAAATAGCACGCTTAGGTTGTTTAAGATCTACGTATAACACATAAAGGAAAAGAACTACAGGTCGTCCACGTAAACATTGCGTATATAAATATAGCCAGTTTCATTACACACCAATATTTAGGGGTGGATTATTTTTACAATTTTATAGTTTAATCTATTTACACATATTTTATAAGCTTACCATTAAATATAATTTACAATGTGCATACACACAACTTGAAATAAATGTAACACAAAAAAACGGCCTGTTTAAATCAGTAAAATGCTGTTCATGCATTAGTTTATTCACCTATTTAGTGGGCAAGTCCATTATATAAAGTACAAAAACACGCATGACCTAGAATACGACCTGTAACATTTATTCATGTAAATAAAGAAATGTTATGTTTTATTTTACTGTGTTGCCTTTGGGTCATGTATTTATGGTCGTCTGCTTTTAAACCAAAGTCCGTAACATCATGGTTTTGGATATTGTTGGACAAAATAAACTCATAAAATGTTGTAAAATAATTGGTTAACAAAAAGTCAGTTTAAAACTCTTATGAAGACTAATCACTATATACATTATTCGTTTATTTCCTTAAGATGACGAACAAGGACCTCCCTAGAATATTGGACCGCATTCGGAACTATCTCGACGGTCATTGCGCGGATTATCGCCGTTGAGTTCCGAATGTAAGGACCGTCTGAAAAGTCTTTATACTCAGCAAGGGAAATCCCTCTAAAATTTACATATTTATCTACAAAATATTAAAATTTTGTGTAATGTATCTCCGAAAATCGAATTCAAATGTCGTCTGCAAAAATAAGCTTTATAATATCCCAAATTACATAATTATGTAATTATTATATTCGATGAATAGCGTAATAAATTATATTTTAACAAATTAGCAATATAAACTAAAGAATAAAACTTACGTAAATAGAGATGTCTTCTTGTCGTCCAATTGAAGTAGTGCGCATCCAATACGTTTATGAGCTAGTACAGCCGAGTTCCTATTTATATAGAGATGTCTCTTCGTAACTCAACTGAAGTTGTACGTATCCAATACGTTAATGAATTGATACAGCCGAGTTGCCATATATATCGTGATTTATATCAATGAAGTTTCATTAGTTAAGTTTGTACTAGATGTTGACACCAGTGTATATACTAGGGCATTGATTGACCTGCGTACAGTGCGTTTTCTATGTCATGCTTATTTATGTACATTATACTAGGGCATTTATTATTGACCTGCGTACAGTGCGTTTTCTATGTCATGCTTGTTTATGTACTTTATACTAGGGCATTGATTGACCTGCGTACAGTGCGTTTTCTATGTCATGCTTGTTTATGTACTTTATACTAGGGCATTGATTGACCTGCGTACAGTGCGTTTTGAACCCGGGTCGATAGCGCAGTTGGTAGTGCGCCGGGATTTGGATACTCGTGCCCGAGAGGGTGCGGGTTCGAATCCCACCCGGGGAGGTTATACCCTTCCATGAAAATTTGACAATAATGTCGATTTTCCTCCATTGATTAGATAATATGGAGAAGTTTCCGGCCTTGTGGAAGGGTAGGTGAGTACTGCAATGGTTATAGACAATGGTCCAGGAAAGCTAGGTTAGGTGCGCTGGACGCCGTGAAATGACCTAAATTGTGTTGATACGGCGTTAACTCCAATAAAAAATAAAAAAAACAGTGCGTTTTCTATGTCATGCTTGTTCATGTACTTTATACTAGGGCATTGATTGACCTGCGTACAGTGCGTTTTCTATGTCATGCTTGTTTATGTACTTTATACTGGGGCATTTATTGACCTGTGTACAGTGCGTTTTCTATGTCATGCTTGTTTATGTACTATATACTAGGGCATTGATTGACCTGCGTACAGTGCGTTTTCTATGTCATGCTTGTTTATGTACTTTAAACAATTTACCCACTTAAAAGATGACTTAGCTGATGCAAGTACGACATTAACTGACATAAACATACCCCTCGAAATTAAATATTTATTATAAATAGTGCATACATGTGAGCATTTTATATTATTATTAGATGTGTTTATGAAATGAGTTTATGAGTATTATGAATATAATTGTAAAAATGTTTGTTTTTAATGAAAATTGATATGTTTATACATGTACTTGTATATGCAACTTTTACGCGATCGAACATTTTGGAAATTCTAGGGGGCGGTACGGACCCCCTGAAACCCCCCCGCTAGATCCGCCTATGATCAGAATAGTTTAAGTATAGTTACGCAAAATTTATACAAAAAAATCTTGGCACCTTATCTAAAATGTTTTCTACCTACGGATCGTTTGTGTAAATATTGCGTACATATTAACGTACTCTGTTTCATTAAAAACTGCTCTCTGAGGTGAAATGTTTTCACTTATATACAGTTAAAATCATTTTATAAACACAAAATCATCATAAAAATTGACAATGTTCATATGCACTATTTATGATAAATGCTTAATATCAAAGTGACATGTTTAAATCAGTTTAATAATATACATGCATCAACTTAATTCACCTATTTAGTGGGTAAATACCTAGTTTAAAGTACAAAAAACTCCCATGACCTAGAATACGACCTGTTCCAGTATGAGTCATCAAAAGTCACATGAGTCTTACTAACAACAAATAACACGTGGTTGTATGAAATGATCCTCTTGGTTCTTACCATACGCTGTTACAGAAGTATTTACATAGCAGGCGCGTATGAAGGGTCTGAATATTGGGGCCGCAGATGTGGTGGGTACGGGAGGGGTTTCCCCTCCCGCCGGTCGTTTTTTTTTCTGAACGCAAGCCTTTGAAACTCGATTTCCAGCGCTTTTAGTACACCCTGTTTAAGAACAAATCTTTGTATAATTACGAGACCTCAAGATGTTCAATATTTGTCATGAAAAATTAACTCGCGGTCCTATTGCCGCTACTTGCCAGAATATTGGGGCCGCGGCCCCTGCGGCCCCTGCTCCTACGCGCCTGCATAATCAATCTACTTTGGGAATAGTACGCCTTCCTCGCAGCTCAGTGGATATGGTGAACCGTGATGTGAAACTTTTTAGGAATCCAAAGAAGAGTACCTTGGGAAAAGATATGGGAAATGCAGTTTAACCCTTAAACTCAAATAAAAGTCAAGTCTTAAACTTAAGAGATAAACAGAAAACATTGTTTAATTATAAATTACACGGACACGTTCTATAGAAAGTACTCAATGGAGCCAAAACAAAATGAACAAAGACTATATGTATATATTTTTGGCTCAGAAAGCTCAGGAGGCTTAATGTGTCGGACCCCCTTTGGGTCACAATACACGCAGTACTATGAGAGAATTAGAATCTAAAAGAATCTCTGCATGGCTATGTAGGCCTATTAATTTCAAAATTGTCTATGGCTTTGTGGCAGTATCAATTCAACGTATTAGGGGTCTAACAATACGGTAAAAACCGTATTGCAATATACCCGGCCTGTCTTCTCCCACAAGGTACTCCCCTCAACAAAGGATCAAAGCCCTCCCAGAACACCCTTGTCCCCCAGGACCCCCTGGTGTCTCTTCTCACAAAGATACCGCTCTCAGAAGGGGCATAACTTGGGGCCAACCCAAAGGACTACCTACCCAACATTATTACACCAAGGGAACGGGGTAAGCAGGACTCCCCCGGCAAAAGGATAATACTCTATCCTTTTTTTCCATCAAGGGGAACGGGTATTTTATTCGTCAGACCAGATCGCAAAAATCGCTTTAAGTCCGTAAAAAACGGAGACAAAACGCTTGGAAAAGATAGGTACATTTGGGTGGATGGAAATGACCAAGAGCATTCCAAAACCAAACACTTGTGGTTTAAACCCAGTCAGTTCCATATTTTATATATTATTTTTCATTAATATTACTAGTATAATTATAACACTATATTATGAAGTTTTGTTATAAAAATATGTACATGTAGTTAAAAAGTCAGCAAAACTGAAAAACAATTCTGTCGCTTTTTAACTAACTTTACTATACAATTTATTGAAGTTTATTAAGCCTTTAGAATTAACTTGATTTTATTTTAATCCAAAACATGGCATGGAACAAATAAGCCATCAAAGAATTTCATGTAGTATGCCCCTAGCGAAGCTTTGTTTTTATTAAAAATTAAGTAACTGCACTGCTGCCAAAAGTCGGATAGCTCGGGTGTGAGATTTTAAAAGTTTGAGGACAAGGAGTCGCTATGTCCCTCCATGGGTCCAGGGCTACGCTGTGGCCGAGGACACAGGGCCCCTGAGGCCTGAGACACTCGAAAGCTCCTAAATGATAGCTAACTGAAACTCCATTAATCCAGAAATATAGATATCTATGTCTCTGCATGTTGAAGCTCTACAAACATACATGTATAGAAGTGTTCTACTTGACCGTTGTTGTCATTTGACTCGATCTGTTGGATAGGGGTGAAACACTACAGTACAAAACGGGGTTCGCGTTTTGCGATATATTGCAATACATATTGCTTTTGCAAAGACATGCGAAGCATGTGCATCGTCGTAACTGGATTGACATTTAACACTTACTATGTATACGCATTTTCAAATAATCTCTTATTCAAATGTTTGAATTAGTCTATCATTAATTATATTCACCGGTGAAGATAATTTTATACAAGTGTGTATAAAAATCATTGTAAACCGCTTTTTAACTTATTACCATTGTCATCAGAATCATTATCATCATGACTTTTATCATAACATTTTTGATCATCAGTATTACTTTTATTGGAAGGATTTTTCCAAAAAAATATTCTTTCTATGTCAGCACTGGGCCAAATTTGAAAAAACGAACAACACCTAATTGAACTCTGTTTCCACTCAATAGAAAACAATGAGTTAATGCGACTAAGAAAATTGTGCAGCAGAAAATATGTATATATATTGAAAACGTAGATGAGTTGAAACAAAAAAAAATTAATTTAAACAAATACATGTACTTAAAACTATGATAATTATAATGTTTTTTTCACACTAATCAAATATTATTCTAACTGTGTACGAAGAGATTAGTTATTTTGTACTATTGCGCACTAGTATCTGCCACATGCTTGTATATATATTCAACTTTAGCAGACGATTGTCACAGATTGATCGAGTTGACTGTGAAAACGTAGGGCGATGACGGGTATTATAGTTAAGCAACGAATTGTAAGGTTAGTGTTTGGATGGGTGACCGTTGTTGATGCGCGTTACAATAACTTTTTTTGGGTTTAACGCCGTAGCAACACATTGTATAGATTATATCACGGCGATCAGTCCACCTACACACTGTTCCTAAAAAGGCTAAATCTCTGAATTTAGCAGTTAATCAACTACTAGGCGCAAGTCAGTGACTGACAACTGCCCTACATGATTCAGAATCAGTGATAGGAGGGAAAATGACTGTTGAAATTATTTCAGGACTAATTAAGCTCCACGAAAGAATATGTCCCGCCCGGGAATTGGTCCTACGACCCCTCGATCAGTAGAATAATGTGCATGTAAAATGAAATACGAAACACAGTTGTCTATACATGTAAATGATAAAAAGATAACCATGGATATCGAAATAGTAACTTTGAACTGTTAAAATCGTTCAAAAATTCCTTCCAACAGTACTTTCAGTACTTAGATAATCATAATCATTGGAAACTGAAGGATGAGGTCTCTACATTTTTCAAAGATTCAAATATTCTACAAAAAATCAAAACAAAATAACACGTTTTAGTTTTTTAAAAAGTTATCTTATAGACAAAAAGCTATGATATCCAATATTATACAAACAAAAGATATTGTTGACTTTCAGCCATTGACAATTTTAAATCCCTTTCACTGACCCAAACTCCTCACAATGCTTACGACTAACTTACGTCACGCTTTGTTATTTTTACAAATTTTTAATAAAAACATTTTTTCATCCTTATATACTTTTAACCAGAGATCTATGTCTCTGCTTTGAACATTTTAAAATATTGAATTATAAGAGAAAAGATGAAAAAAATGTTCGGCTCTCAGAGGGACGAATTTACTTGCGGTGGCACATTCGGAACACCCTCGACCATTCATGAATGAATAATTCGTGTAGCGAATGGCCGAGGATATTCCGAATGGCGGTGGCAGTGGTTATCGATTTAATAAAGGGAAATAATCGCTGCGGGGAGTTTGTCACTGACCCGCAGATTTGGCCAAAATGGATCGTAGTTTAGCCTTGGTCACACGAACGACAACTCTTACATTTGTTATCGATGATGTAAGCGACAACATTTTTCCTTCCTGGTTGAAAATGAAAGAAGTTCTTCCTAGTTATCATTTAACTATTTTGTATAAAAGGCGACAGCAAATGACATCAATGAGTTAAATAATGTTTGTTTATATAGCATTTGAAGGATCGGTCAAGCGATCACCGCCTGTCAGCCTTCGAGATTCTTTGAAGCCAACTGTTGGAACTTTTTCTGAGGATAGAATAGAACCAGCGTTATGGTTTAAAATATTGTTACTTGACTCAATATTTATTGATTGTGAAAGAAGGAAAGTGTTTATCAGTTATGACCAGGAACCAGGTTCAAACAATGAACTACATGACTGCCAGCTTGATAGGATTCAAGAATACTTCAAGGATAAAGGTATTTAAAGTGTTTTGTTGATCACTGACACTGTCAATGTTGGCATTTTGATTTCACCTCTCTTTTTTATTCCATGATTTATTTATTTGTCAACATTGTATACTGTGCAGCCCTGTCTATTCCTAGTATTCAATCTTAGTTCTTAGAAATCATGTTATCTCTGAGAGCTAAAATTATCAACAGGATATAGACCAAAGCCAGTTCATTAACTTAAGTACAATTGCATTTATATACGAAAAATTTATTTGATTTCTTATTTAGGTCCATTGAAGAAGATAAAAAGCACAATTTAAACATTGTACAGTTTTCTACAGTATTTGAAGGCTTTGTAAAGCATGATGCCATCTAAATTGTCTATCTATATTTAGTGTTGTCCCAATTTCAAGGTCTTCCTAACCTTTACAGATATTCTGTAGAGCTTTTCTGTACAGGATCTCCAAGGTTCCAATGGAGGGCCAAGTCAAGATGAACTTTTATGTCGACCAATCAATGCGTAGCTATCATCTAGATGAAACTATTAATAGCATTTTGTTTTTGTAATTTCTATTTTTAGACCAAGGTTTGAGAGCTAATTTGTATTATTCACAATCACAATGTGTGATTGGATGGCTTTAAATTTTGTGATGTAGAAGATGTAAAGAAGTTACTAAACATAATGATTTTGTCATGTATATCATGAAAAGGCCACCTGAATGTGACCCTAGTAAGGAAACCGCCAAATCTAATTAGGCGAGTTGGCGAGCAGAAAATTATAGATTGGGTTTTAGTTCAGATTGTAACCATTAGAGCTGTGCCATACATGTACATTTTCATGTTCAATATAGGTCAGTAAACAATGACTGATCAAAACAACTAAAGGACAAAATAATCTTTTTGCATTTTATTATTTTTTATCGCTGCATATGCCCTAAAGATAATGTTTTATATTTTCAGAACAATTGTTTGAAGACAGTGTGTTTTATGACTTTGACCCAACAATAGATGAACTATTTGATACTACTATAACAGTATATAATTGTCTCGATATTGAATTCTTTGACAAGATGGGTAACTCGGAAACCTATGAAAATATTCTGAAAATTATACATGTCTTCATCTTACCTGAGATTAGGCTACAGGAAAAGAATGTGGAGGCATTATTGAAAATACAGAGTGAAATAGAAAAAGATCATGAAAAAATTGAAGATTTGATTCAGAAGAAAGATAAAACAAAAAGAAACACAGAAAATTCATTATCCAAACAAAGGCAATCTCTTTTGCTTTCTGGTGACTTCACAAGTTCTAAACATATATCATCCCTTGGGGATGATTTCTTGATGCTATTTCTACAGCATATAGATAAAGACATACGAAAATTGAATGAGCTTCTGATTAAACAAGATTCTCAGGTCAGGTCACTGAGAGATTCAACTTCTGCCGAAGATAAAGATTTGCTGAAAAGCTATAGGTCTGAGAGAAGTGAAGTGAATAGTGCTCTCGAAAGGTCAATAGTTGCTAGGGAAGAGATTAAGAATGTAATCAGTCGCGCTCATGTTAAGAAAAAGTTCAAAAAGAATAAACAGGGTGTTGCTGACTTTCATCTTCTGTATGTAGAAGTTTCTAATCGCTTGGATATTATTGACACTGAAATTAGAAACCTTATAATGATGAAAATAAAGCTGTCAGGTGTACGAGAGGCTATTCTTTTAACATTAAGAGAGATTCAAACTGATGGAGAATCATATGGATTTAACAGAAAGAAAGGAACTTTTGAAATGGAGGCCGATTTGTTTGATCCCAGTAAAAAGCCTGACGAGTGGGCCACCATGACAGAACGTGTTAAAACATACTTGCAAGTAAAACAACTTGGTTTCCGGTCCAAGTTTGAAAGTTTTTGCTCTAGAATAAGTCTAAGATGTCAGCAATTGTACGATGAATCTAAACTCTTCTGTGCCTCTCCATTATCTCCCAGAACTGCTCAATTTGTTGATATGGTTGGCAGCGAAGCTTTCGACAAAAGGAGATTAAATGCTTCCAGCAGTCATGAAACTCAAGCCACTGGGTTTATTGATGATTCCAATGTTCCTTTTAGAAACTCATTTACTCTGTCTCGTTCAAGGGGATACTCGGCGCGATGGTCAACTGGAAGTATTTCTAGACAAAGGTGTGAAAAAATTTGTCAGGAAATAATTGACCACATTAATGAAATGGCCCTTAATCTGGCTTTTGAAATATTTGGCTCAGGTAATTCTATACCACGCTCTTCTGTCAATAAGTTGTATGTGTGTTATGAGGAACATGTCTCTGCAGAGTTGTTGCCCTTGCTTTGTGAACTGTATGAAAGAAGTTATCGAGACCAGTGTGAGAGTCTTGCCTCATGGATTGCTAGATATGCTTTCTCTGAAATAGGTATGGAGAATAAAATTGTGAATGGACTGTTTCAAACCTGTAGTAAAGATTCAGGACTAAAGGCTAACTTTGCTGAAAAAGGAGAGACAGAAGTGAAACATCCTTTTGTTGATACTGATTCATGTGAAAGCTTGCAAGAGGACGAGGAGACTGTGATAAAACATTCAGTTGGTAATACTGACACTTTGGGATCTGTTGATTTTAAGGATTTGTCGTTGGACGATTTATATTTGAGATTTAATAAACAAGGAAATGAAATGCCGCCTTCTTTCCCTGGAGTATTAGATGCGATGGAATATGATGATGACTTTTTTGACATGACTGAAGCTACAGGGAATAGTAGAAAGTCAGTCAATAGTAAAGCTAGTTCATCGAGTGGAGAGGATGGTGCAATGGGTTGTGTCTCACTACCCCCACCATATGAAGAAATAGCGTCTGGAAAAGAGAGGTCATGTGACCCACCACCATATTCCACACTACCCCCTGAGAAATCAGAATTCTATAAATCATTTGATCAGTTTTTACCCCTCGTCAAAGAAGAGGAAAGAGCGTGTACTTTGTTTTCTAAACTTCGACATATGACTCATATAAATAAATTCATAGAAAGACAGATAACGGAGTTACGTGAAAAAAGGGGAATTAATTCTCCTACTTGCACGGATGATATACTTGACGTCATTATTTTACTATTATGTCGACTGGATTCTGACTGGCTTCTCAAGTTGTATGCTCATTTAAATCTTATGATACACCTCTGTCCATCTTTTATGCAGGGCAATGCCCATGATTATTCTATGGTAAATTTTAGTGTTGCCTTCCAACATTTGTTTGAGAAGCAAATGTTGCATCAATCATCTAGGTTAAACTAGTTAATATCAATGTAGCAACACATTTTATAGGTTACTAGATAACAGGGTTCTGTTATCAGGGTAGCTCAGTTGGTAGCACGCAAGTCTCCAGATTGAAGGCTAATGGGTTTGATTCCCAGGTGGGGCATACTTTCATGGAGCTTGGTCATGGAATTATTTTTACGGCCATTCTCCCCGTACCAATGATTCTTTATTATGTAGGGCAGTTGTCAGTTACTGAAAAAAGTATGTGCTAAATAGTTGGTTAACAGCTAAATCCAGAGATTTAGCCTCTCCAGGAACAGTGAGTAGATTGACTGACTGCGGTTATATGACCAACACAGTGTGTTGCTACGGCATTAAACTAAACAAAAACAAACAAATATAATGGAGTCAGTCAACAAAGTCACTGTTCCTGGAAAGGCTAAACCTCTGGATGTGGCTTTATATGGCTTTAGAAAAATACTAATAACGTCTTCTTACCGTACATAATCAAATTATTCCATTAATATAGCATACCAATTTGTTTGTTCTCAGTGCCAAATTGTAGTAGCTATACAGAGACCAAGATGTTCTGTTGTTTTTTCATTCTGAATATTGGAGTTATGACAATTTTCTGTTAAATCCTAGAATAGTAACTTCATACACAAGTAAATGAAGAAAAACATGGAAGTGTCAGTGGTTTACTTATACTGTATCAGGCCTAGAATTTAACAAAAATTTAGACTTGCAAATTTTTGCGAGTTGATTTTTATTTCAACTCGCAGAATGAAAAAAATCACTGGCATCATTTCTCCAAACTTAAATATTGTGAGATAAACAAGCAATATCAAACATTGATTAGTGTAAATCTTTAATTAATACTATCTACGATCTATCTGACTGTTTAAATGCTGATTAGAGCCTCATTAGTTTAGCCTGTAATTTTGTTCGTCAATTTCAACTCGGGAAAATTTGCAAGTTAAAATAAAAGTAACATGCGTTTGTCAAAATCCACTCGCATTTTACGGGTTTGCGAGCTTAAATTTTAGCCCTGTACTATATGCTATGTAAGGTTATTAATATGGGTTGATATTTATCTTATCATGATAGAAATTTGCTTTCACTCCTTATATACTGATAATAACTAAATACTTGATAAAATAACCTTAAGTAAATAATAGTCTGTAATTTAGATATAACACTATATGACCCAGATATGACAAAGTTTACTTTAATTATGTCCTAACAAGATAAAAACTGAACTATATAAGTTATCTATCACACTACTACAGGGTTACTATCTATTTCAATCATTTATAATCAGCAATAAAATAGTGCCCTTCAAAAAATCCTTGTTAGGATAAACTTATTCAAATTTACCCATGAATAAATTGCACAATTTGTCACCTGAGCTAATTTCAAAAATCAGAAATTAATTAGGGACTTTAGTCAGTTATTTCCCCTTGTATACTCTTCAAATAGGTAGATCCAATTAGTTGGATTACTCTGAGTTTAACCTTACTTTTCAATTTGCCAAAATTAATCTTAAATAACTTTTTGTAAGTCATTTGATTTGTTAGAAATTCAAGCTAAGTATTTTTAGGGTAAAGAACTATCTTAATTTTATCATTTCAGTTAATATCTTTAGATGAAATATTTTGTTATCCTTACATAGGAATTCAACAATAAAATCCGAGGATTCCATCTGTAAGGACCTACTTACCAATTGGATTGCTTTAGATTTTATCAGGGGAAAATAACTGACTAAAGTTCTTAATAATTTATCAAGGACATTCAAGGTATAATTCAAACTGTGAATGAGCAACAGTTAAAGTAAAATTACCATAATTACGGTAATAGCCGTTCACATGACGGGGTTCAATCAGATTTTGAACACCAAAATTCCATGATTTTCCCATGAGTCCTCTCAGTTTTCCATGATACAATAGAAACACATACAGAACTCAAAACAAGAACAATTTGAAAACACCACATCACAGCAGACAACACAAGTAGAAAAATGAAAACAGAGTTGTTGTAAAATTTTCATTTTCGTACCCAAGCGTGATTTGTACCAAACATTTCAAGTTGTGATTTATGTTTGAATTTATCATTTTCATTCATTTGTATTGTTCGTTTTTTCTCAACTGTCAAAACATGAATAATTTCTCTTTGTGAGGGCTCTTTGTGTAACACTCGTCATACTGTGATAGTGTGTTATCACAGGAGCTTGACATTTTATATCATGCAACGAAAATTCACATCCTACATATAATAAAAATGTAGCAGGGGAATTTTTGTAGTATGATATAAAATGTCAAGCTCCTGTGGTGTAATCAATCACCGTGAAATTATTCAAACTTTGACAGTTGAGAAAAAATGCACTATAGCTTGAATCAATATAGTTTTTTCCATGTCACATTTAAGTGTTTGCATGATGTTTTCTAATTTCCATGACTTTTCCATGATATTTTCCCTAATATCAAAATTTCATGATTTTTCCAGAAAAATCTGAGATTCTCATTTTCCATGATTTTTCCACGTGTACAAAACCTGCATTATCATTTTTTTCTTAAAATTTCATTTTTCCAAAAACTTGGAGGGCACTGTAATGTTTCATTATTTTATTATTTAGATGAATGTATAACTAGACCGAGCTGTCTGCCTTTTTAACCATTGTCTTAATAAATAAAGTAATACAATTATATAACTCAGGTTTGTGAGCATATTTTTGTAATAAGGGTGTTATATAGGGGTGTAACGGTTAACCAATATATCGGTTAATATTGCAATATGAATTCAGACGGTTTTTAACTGGTTCATTTTTTCCTGAACCGGTTTTTGTAGTTGTGTGTCGTACTGATTGATTTTATTAGAATCTAAAATTTAAATATTTGAATGAATGTTAAAACGTGTTGAAAACTAGTAATAATCTTATTGTGCTTTGAAATGTTTGTCAAATAAGAGAATAACTCCCTTCGGAAATCTGTTTAAGAATATGCATTTTCTTACACATATTCAATTTTGTACAAGTCGTTCAAATATTTGGATAAGAGGTCATTTGAAATACACATGTAAGTGTAGCGAATGCAATGCAGGTGCATTAATTCTTGCTTCGCACGTCTTCTAACAAAACCGATAAATATTGCAATATATTGCAATACGGGTTTTGAATATTGCAATATATTGCAATACGGTATTGTTTGTTAAATACTCAGCAATCATGATTGTAGCTTAGCTATTTTATTAAGAATTTTATACTTTATTATTGCCTGTGTGGTTTTCTTATTTATACCCCCGCTTCGAAGAAGAGGGGGGTATACTGTTTTACCCTTGTCCGTGCGTCCGTCCATCCGTTACGAAATTTCCGTTGCAGTTTTCTCAGCAACTATATCATGCAGCAGCCTAATACTTTGCATATTGCTTCATCCCATAGTCCCATATGGTGTAAAGCGATTTCATGCTCCTTGCTCATCTACTTCCTGTTTGTCGCATATTTTTAGATTTTGGCGGGGGTATCACTAGTGAGCATTAGCTCACAGATTTTTTGATTATTTTTAAGAAGTTAAATTACAATGTATATTTTTGACTTACAGTATGTGTTAAAGCTGTGCCTCTTTTTCGGGCTGTTCAAAAGCTAGAAGTTCCCTTACCAGTTATATAATATCAGTGAATGCTCAAATTCCTGATTTTAAGGATTAATTTGCTTAATGGTTCACTTGTATAAAATGCTGAACATCTGGATCACATCGGGAGTTTTAAGCCATATATTTACTAAGATGTATTTTGATGATTTGAAAGTTTAGATAAAGAAGAACTCATTGCTGAGTCATTGTCAATTGTTACTTGTGAAAATATATGTTTATGTTTGTTATTTATTGATTATAGAGATATTTTAATAAAAAGATAAACTAACTGCTTACATATTTTAAACATGGGTTTAAATTTTATATTTTTATACGCCTGTTTGAAAAACGGGATGTTTAATGTTATGATGTTGTCCATTTGTCTGTTTGTCCTTCAGTTGACAATGGCTTGTCCAGGTGATAACTAAACAAGGGATGTATTGTCAAAGGTCAAGGTCACTGAGACTTCATATGGGAAACTTTTGTATGGAGGATAACTCAACAACGGTTTTACATAGATTCACCAAATTCAATGTGTGGATAGCCCTTGTGTAAAGGGCGTGCCCTATTGGTTTTAAGGCCATAATTGCTTGGACATCATATGGCAAAACTTTGTCCTGATGATAACTCAACAATAGCTATATCTAGGATTGACCAAATTTTATTTGCCAATAGCCCTTGTATCAAGGATGTGCCTTATCGGTTCTAAGGTCCTAGGTCAGAGTCCTTGGTAGTTTATATGGGAAAACTTTATCCGGTCAATACTCAACAATGGCTTAACCTATGTTCACTAAATTTTATGTCCAGATAGCCCTTGGGTAAAGGGTATACCCTTTTGGTTCTGAGACCAAGGTCACCTAAAGTTCATTTGGGAATACTTTGTCTGGATAATAACTTAAGAATGGCTGCACCTTGGTTCACGAAATCTTTGCCGTGGATAGCCCTTGGGTCAAGGATGAGACCTATTTGTTTTGAGGCTGGGGTCATAGATCAAGGTTGCTAGGATTTCATATGAAAAGCCCTTGGGTCCAAGATGTGAAATATTTGTTCAGAGGGTCAAGGTCACTGGAACTTCATATGGAAAAACTTTGGACCATAACTAGACAACTACTATTACCTAGGTTCTCCAAATCTTTTACTTGTATTTTAGCCCTTGGGCAATGGATGTAGTCCAATGATTCTGAGGCCCTTTGTCAACTTATGGACAGCCCTACATCTCCTACTGTCCCTGGCTTGGGCAGCACAAGAGAATATAATGCCCTGCCCAGAATAGTTCTTGTTTTTTGTTTGTTTTTCCAAAAAAATACCTGTCAACTTGATTTTAATGTATTGGCTGATGTTCTTTGTAGAAAGAAAATACATTTAAATAGTTCAGCCTCGGTTACAAATAAACGGCAGGTAGTTTCTCCAAACATTGAGTGGTATCCATCTGGCAGCAGTGACGATCAGACGGCTACAATTGTAAAGTTTGCTTATCGGGCTTATCAGGTTCAAACCCAGGACCTCTTGGTCCATAAGTTGGGGTCCAACCACTTGACCTCTGCTTCTAGTTCACCTTTTAACACTCTTTCAATGAGGAAAATAAATCATAATTCCTCGAGCAAGGACTTTATCCAACTAGCTCAGTCTTGGGAGACCAGGAAGCGAACTAAAAAGAGATAAATCAAAGTTGTAAGAACTTGTTTCATAATTGAGCTAAAATAAATAAGGCTGCAGCAAGTATCCCAGTACTCGGATATTCCCAATCTCGACCAGAATATACGAATATTCGTCACATCCGAAATCATCTGATCACAATCTAGTTTTGGAAAAAAATGAAAGAACATTTTCCAGCTTAATTACCACTAAATACCACTGAAATCGAGGTGCACTACTAATGAAAATTCTAAATTATATAGGGACCGAATTATCTTGTGTTAAAATTTCCATTGACACACATTTGAACAAAAATGTTACCACTGACAATGCACATAAAACGTCTAATAGTAATGTTTGGAGTGCATAGTTGTCCCATATAGTAAAAGCTTCTGTAATTTTTCACTTATTTTGTTGTTACATGAATTCCTCTATGTTCTTCCATTAAAATGTGATTTGGGGTTCGATTGGTGAATCGCAACACATGATTTGTGGTTCGGATCGGATTGCCTCTTGCTCAACGATCCACAGCCCTAAAAATAAATAAGTATACACTATATTTGTATTATAATTATGAATATTTGATAGATAATATCTTACACAAATCATTACTTCACAGTTTATTACATAACATCATTTAACAATAGGTAAAATGTCATTTATTACAATTTATTACAAATCATTAATAAACAATATGTACAAGATATTTATTTACAATTTATAACAAATAACTTTTTAAGTCATCTGTACATGTATTCACACATGTATTTTTTGTCTTTACAAATCATTTTTGTAAATGGTAATATTTCTACTAATCTTTCCTTAGGTTGAAGTAAAACTTATCTTTAAACAAGAGCTGTCAGAGGAGACATTATGCTCAACTAAGCAAGTATTTGTCACATGAGATGTGGTTGATGATAAGGAACATTCATATTTTAAAATTTGGAAATATAACCTTAACAAATTTAAAGTAAAAAAAATCTTTAAAATTTTAGTTCATTGGAGACAATTTTGAAAAAAAAATGTATTTGGAGTTATGAACCTTGTCACATGAGATGTGGTTGATAATAAGGAACATATATTTAAGGTTTGAAGTCAATAATTCTGAAAAAAATGTATTTGGAGTAATGAACCTTGTCATGTGAGATGTGATTGATAGTAAAAAACATTTACTTAAAGTTTGAAGTCAATACCTAAAGAAATAAAACAGTTGCAGTAAAAACAACCATTTTTTTTTTAGAAAACTCTAAGTTCAAGGGCAGATAATACCGACAAAAATGTATTTGGAGTTATGAACCTATTTGGAGTTATGAACCTTGTCACATGAGACGTGGTTGATGATAAGGAACATGTATTTTAAGTTTAAAGTTGATACCTTAATAAATAAAAAAGTTATAGTAAAAATATTTTACTGCACAAAAACTTTAATCAGAAATGCGGACGCCGATGCTAGGGCGAGTAGGAGAGCTCTCCATTTACTTCGTAAAGTTGAGCTAAAAACAACATAATCATTAACATGTTAAAACAGACTACATAATATAACTTATTTACAATATAAATAGACATACATGTAACAATGAAAGCAAATATAATAACAAACCAGTAAATTAACAAGAAATCATAAAAATAGACCTTTTTTCTAATATAACAGGGACCCTTTCAAGGCCCCAGCTCCTCCTGAAATTTCTTTAAGATCATGGAGTACAATAAAACCTGAGACATGTAAGAGATGACTGTGAAATATGAAAAGATGAGGATTATTGATTGTTTAGGCCATGCCAAATTGAAATTCTGTTAAGCATCAACTCAAATTTGACAAACCTAGGTACCTATTCACAAAAACCAAAAACAAAAAATTTTTACTGAAAAAATAATGCATTACATATATATAAATATATTTTCAATAGAATAACATCCTCATAATATGAAACAATTGTCTGAATTTAATATAAAATGACTAGTGTTTTATTTTTACATATATATATTTAGATATACAGTATATTGTATTAATGACGTGGTTATGATAAATAGCTTAGTAAATACGATGAATATAGCTGTAACTGAACACAATTTTCCCTGAATTAAATTGTCTTTTTTTTTTTATTGAGGACTAAAACCTAGACGCTTAACAAAATTCCGATATGGCATGGCCTTAATGGTTAGGACTTGGGAGCGAGGAATCTGACTGACTAGCTTATTTGACTCTGTGATAAATAAGGCAACCTTTGGGATGATAGATGCAATTCAAAATAAATTTTGTAAACTTTTACATAGTATTTTCTGTTTTTAGAACAGTAACCCATTATGTAAGCGTTGTTTTTTTTTCATTTCAAATTTACTGATGAAGGCTCTTAAGCCGAAAATTTTAATAAAGAGTTTAAAACTACATGTAAGTATATGATATTTCTTCCCTTCGGATGAATATTACAAGGACATCATCATATCTAAGTTACAAACAAAACACATCATTTAGTACACAGGTTACTATCATAATACAAACAGTTCAGGACATCAGGTAATTAATTGTCAACAGGAAGATTTATCATAAAAAACAACTTATAAATCTCGAACATCAAAAGAAAATTGTAGTATAGTGGTTACATAATAATAGAGGTATATCATGTTTCATGACTTTCATGTTTGCTAGCTAGTGAAATAAATTGAGGCCCATGCATAGTTATTGATAATGTTACTAGAACTATATTTATGAATATCTCTGACAAAATTGAGTAGGAAATTGTTTTTGCGGGGCCAGATTCCAAACTGTCATTCAGACAATAGTTCCTCCATATAAAAAAAACAACTTAATTAAGCAGACGACAGTTTTCTTTATACCTGGTCAATGAATAGACATAGGTTATACATAGGGAAATATTTTTCTATTCACAATTCCAGCTTCATTTTGTCAATGGTTTCAACAAAAATTTCACATAAGTATGGTCACCAAGTGCCTCAGTATACCAAATCCGTCCATATATGGGTCACATATGGCTTTTCAAAGAGAATGAGAGCTTACAATGTATTACTGTCACTCGGGTGTCGGTATCTCATGTCTCACCGTTTGTGTAAGCAAAAACTTTGACCATTTCAGTTGTATCAAGATTTTAGCTTAAATTCAAACAGCAAAAATGTAGTCAATTAGGGACATGTAAGTTTTTTGCTGTTCGATACACAAATCCATTTATATAATCACTACATTTTAATTAGGTTCATGCACTCATTGCAGGGCCTCAATTATTATATCCATTCTATGTGACACACCGAAATTCTACCGTTATATCTAGCCATGAAAAAGCATGCAATACATGTGCCAAAATTTATGATAAGTTGTGTCTTTAAACACCACTGTTCAGTAAGTTATTTTCTAACAAAAAATGGAATGTGGAAACCACATTAAAGCCGGATTTAAAAACTTAAATGCAAAAATTACAAAGGGAAATAATCCATAAAAAAGGCAGATAGAATTGCCGTTACTTTCTGATTCTGTTCATCACATAGTATGTTATCATTGCATAAAGTTTCATAAAGATCTGACAATAAATGGCCGAAATATATGCTAAATTGATAACTTTAATGCAATTGTTAACAACACCGGACGCCCAACCACCCGCCCGCCTTTGTTTCGCCAAATCATTAGCCAGCCTTTTTCAGCAAATTTTTCAGTAAAGCAAATTTTGTGTAAATAGAACTTAAAATTATATGAAAATACAACATACTAACATTAAAGACATTTTGTCAACATACATGACATAGTAACTCCCACCAAAAGTCTATAAAAAAGTTAAATTGTTTAGAATGACAAGAGCTTGAGATTTTAAGATTAAGTAGAAAAATGTTAGGTTACTCACAGACTATAAGAGCTTGTGAACTGGAAGTTAACTATTCATGAATTTCAAAAAAAACCGGGGCGGTGGCACAGTTGGTAGTGCGCCGGAATTTGGAATCTTGTGTTCCTAAGGGGGTGAGGTTATACTTTCATGAAAATTTGACAATAATGCCACTTTTCCTCCATTAATAAGATATATGGAGAAGTTTCTGGTCTTGTGGAAGGGAAAGTGAGTACTAGTTATAAACAAGGTCCAGAAAAGCTAGATTATGTGCGCTGGATGCCGTAAATGACCTAAATTGACACGGCGCTAAACCCAATTAAAAAAATTAAAAAAAAACATAAATAATTATAAGTAAAGTAAAACAAGTAAATCTGTGAGCTAATGCTCACTAGTGATACCCCCGCAAAAATCTAAAAATATGCGACAAACAGGAAGTAGATGAGCAAGGAGCATGAAATCGCTTTACACCACATGGGACTATGGGATGAAGCAATATGCAAAGTATTAGGCTGCTGCATGTTATAGTTGCTGAGAAAACTGCGACGGAAATTTTGTAACGGATGGACGCACGCATGGACAAGGGTAAAACAGTATACCCCCCTCTTCTTCGAAGCGGGGGTATAATAAATATGCACCAAAATTAAAGTGATTTATAATAAATTATTATCACAAAATGAAACACCAGGATTAGTGATATGTGATATCAAAATTATAAATATTTGCTAGATGAAGCAAACCCCACCCTACCCCTTGAATAATCATGGCTCCACACTTCACAATGCAGGCAATAACAAAACCTACATTAATTTAGGACATGACGTCACAAAACTTCTCAAAATGAAACTGGCCTCAATTTGAAATGTTCAATGTAAATGTAAATGAATAATAAATTCAATCTGAACCATTCATCAATTTTAACATCGGCACAAAAACATTCATGACCTCAGCTGCATACTGGAGTAACAGAACAGAACAGAACAGAACATACTAATACAATCATATCTCTAACGAAAAGTTTGAATTTCAATCAAACTTAGTTTGAGAAGTTTAGTAAACTAAATCTAGAACTTTTTAAATAGACTTGGATCACAAACCTCAGCTATGTTCTCATAATGTACCTAGTTAAAAACAGAACATGTGAAGTCTTATGTATCAGAATATAAGAATAACTGCTATCTCATATCCCCTATGAAATAAATTGAGTTTGGAATGAGTATTGAAGTTATTTTGAAATGTTCATTCCTTAATCTGTCCATGAAATTAGGATATGAAAGCAGTTG
The DNA here is from genome assembly GCA_025267735.1 of Mactra quadrangularis. NCBI lineage: Eukaryota > Metazoa > Mollusca > Bivalvia > Venerida > Mactridae > Mactra > Mactra quadrangularis. The sequence goes on along the minus strand of CM046311.1, from coordinate 21,722,089 downwards.
TCCAAATGGATCATTTTAAGAGCAAGCACTATATCTCATTTGCAGAATTTTGGTTGCCCAAAAGAAATTGTTGGCTGCTCGAACTAAAAAATTGTTGTTCCAGGCAACTGGACACTATCTAATTTCATAGACTGCTTAAGGTATACAATTCCTAACTAAAAACTATGTTTTATGGCAGCTTAAAATTTCTTGAACATTTTCACTAGTTTTTACATAGTATTTGTAAACTTTTCACAATGTAACGCTACTGTCCCATAAACATAAAAATAGCCGTAAGAGCAACATACCGGCGCCTTGCGATCAAGCTCCGCAAGGACATGTACAAACTCTTGCGTACCCGTACGGACTGTTACATTTTTACCATGGTCCTTGATATGAGCCCAGGATACACGTATCAGTTTCTAAGTCAAATCATGAACAAAATCATGACCGAGTATGGATTAAACTTGCATATCTTCCAGCTAAGGCTTCGTACGGGTGTGTTGTTTTGTACCAAGTGCGTACCGTCACCTTGATACGCAAGGCTTCCCACGACCTACGATTGTCTGCACGTACGGGTCCATAAAAAGCCACGATTTTATGGGACTGAGGCATTAGATATTAAAATAATATAAATGTAGACTTTTTATAGACAAGTTTATAATCACTCTATTTTCATATGCAAGGGAGGTAATTAGTAACTCCTGTTAACATTATTTATCAAATATTTTTGACATCTCAAGCTATTTAATTAGTCTAATCCATACAAAATGATTATCATATTGTAATGAATGAAAAATGTCACATTTTGTAAGCTTTTTTTGTTTTTTAAGAAAATTACTTTATAACTGAATGGCTTTAGAGACTGTATACCTTAACTCAGCTTAAGTAACAAATACTGAAGCCAGCAAATTACAATTATGAATATCACACTTAAATACAAACATGCATAGCAATAGAAATAAATACATACATTACTTGTTACAAAAATAACGCTTGTTTGACAAGCAAGATAAAATAATAAAGCACTTACTACCATACATAATATAATATTTACACATTGTAGAGCTCAAATAATACAAATGACGCAAAAAATCTCATTATATGATACATAATATCATCATAACAAATATGAGCTTGTAAATACTTAGCACTGTTAAATAAATAATAGTTCATCATCTATAAACAGAACACCGGGGACATAATTAAAACGATCATAGTTGAGAATCACTAGGTGATGTAAGGTCTAAACACAGCTATGTTTCTGGTTTCACCAACTGATCCTTCTTTTTTACATCAGAAGATTTTTAAGAAAAAAGTCAAAATCTATTTTTTCGCCACACAATAGAAAACAATGTGGTTTTGAATTATAATATTCAATGACGCATAGCTCGATGTCTAGTGAGAACACATATGCTGTTTATAAATTCAGAAATACACTACTGTGATCATTTTCACAGAAAAATCTTATGAAAAAAATTATTGTATGTCAATTACAAAAATTGAAAGTTCAAAGCCTAAAAGATATGATATCATATAACGCTATGACTTTCAGAAAGTATTCATTATTCTACATAATTGAAGAATATTATAGATTGATTGGACAAAATATGATTTTTATCGTAAGTCTTGTTGTGAAAATGACCACTGACTTAAAAGGGACCTTAACTGAGACAGATTTAACAATAACTTAGCTGATCAATTGAAAAAAAAATATTGCCAACCTCTTGAAATAGGCAATGGGAGGAATAATGTAGTCAAATTTCGCCAAATGTCCAAACCAGAAAAGGGTTAACAAGCAATGGCAACCAAATGTTGTTTTTTTTATTCCCAATATTAACAGTCTAAAACATGCTGATAAAATTATTCTATAGGTTTAAAACATAGCCTTGATGGCTGTTAATGTCTTTCATGCATCTTGATCATGTTTAAGACTTAACTGACACATAATATTCATAACTTGGACTAAAATGTGACAATGGTATGGAATACAGTAAAGTTCCGCTATTTAGACGTCACCACTTTTGTTTTTTCAATATGATGCGATTTTTACTAAAATTAAGACCCAAATGCTTAATTTGTGAACAAAAGCGTCTCTATAATAAGACTGTTTCGCTATTAAGACCATCAATTTTGCTGGTCTTAATAGCGGAACTTTTACAGTAGTACAATTAAGTTCAAAATGGCAAAAAAATGCTCACTAAGTGCAACAGTCTTTGTTGATACTTAATAAAATACATTTTCAGTATATCTTGGTGAAGATAAAATGTACTCAATCTCCAAATAAAATTTCAGTAAAACTTTTTTGTTTCTTGATATCAGAATAAGTCAAATCAGCAACAGCAATCAGATTTGATATGAAAATATGCGGATTCAAATCTTTTTAACAATATAAAATCCTTCCATCAATATAACAAGAACTTGCACTTCAACAGTTTCTATTAGCGACTAACTTCAGTGACTTGTAAGGGACTAGCTAAGCTATCTTTAATGCACAGCATTATGAGTTCAAACACATCAAATGATGTAAAATTATCACAGATTTAAAGAATTTCTGAGTTCTTGAACTTCTTGACGAGTTTTATATATTCGTTTACATCCACGGTCAAGGTCACGACATGAGCTAAGATCTAATACCTCTAACTGGGTCATTTTGCGTAACACTTTCCTGAAAGTAAGAGAATAAGTTTAATGTTAATTTTTATATATTAAAAGCAAACTATTTCTTCCAATTTCAGTATCTCCATGGTCATCACAAAGCGGCAAAGAGCAGTATTCTGAATCTAGGGATCATACTTTGATTCCCAGTCACAGAATGTTACATCTTCCATGTAAATATTAGGGATGGGACAATATGGCAATATATCAATACAATATCCATACTTAGGAACACCATACAAATCATGACCCAGCCCAATACATGGCAATATGACCCTGACATTTGTAACCCTGTAAAACCATCACCGATTAGTTTGTATATATTAAAAAGAACAATACAATCATCAATAGTACAGCGTATGTATTCAAGGTTTACACATGGCCCACCAAAACAACAACGATGATGAACCTCTGGGTTTCAATGCAATTTTTCTGTCCCTGGGTAGGCTAAGTTTTATGTCAAGACCATCAAATGCTACGTCGAATGAATGTTTGTATTTTTACAACAACTTCTTGTATCGTATCATAAATAATCACAACATATCCTTTGATATTGATACGTATCGTATCATGTGATGGTCATATTGTCTCATTCCTAGTAAATACAACATCTATTATCTATTCAGTAGGCAAGTTCATATATTTACTTATATAGAGTACTGATGCATGTATGTGATATACCAGTTTTCAAAGTAAACCAAAATATTATTAGAGATGTTACATGATGTGTAACAATCATCAATGAAATTGGTCATGTTTCAGAAAAAGTCTATTTCCTTCAATATGACATTGAAAACAGAGATCATTCAATGTTGCATGGAATTGAATGATATCATTTTAAGTCTACATATAAAAACCAGTCTTCAAATTTAGCAAACTTGTGGACTTTGGTTTAAGTTTACAGTCACCATTTAACATTATTATTTGGTGTCATATAGTTTATTTAATTTTAAGACATATTATGCTAAATCATTTCAATGGACTGCATATTCTTTCAAATCGTTATGCTTTTTTGGACCAGTAAAATTCGATTTTTTGTCCAGAAAAGTCCATTTTGTTGAACAAAATATCTGGTGCTGATGAAAGTTTGTCATGAAGACAGAAATATTTGAACCAACTAACTAGCTAGAGCTGTCATTGATTGGGCTTAAAGCCTATCGATGATATCAATACATCGAGAAATGAATATTGACGATACACCAATATATATTGATGCATTGACTGCAGTATTATACAAACCATCAGTGTTGTCATAAACTCATAAAAATGTATATTTGTCATGAATGTTATTCCTTGGTATCCTGCATTAAACTGGTAAGTAGTAGGTAAAAAGGATTTGTACTGATAAAAAGAAATAAAAAGATCTATCACAAATTGATTGTCAATTTTCTGTTCAAATTATGACAGTGCACCTGTTTCAGCTCACTATAGAAGGTTTGTCTTGAAAATTTTGACACTTTTATAAATTTATCTACATAGGCTTTATTATCGATAATTAAAAATTCATATTGATTATTGATAAAAAAAACCAAGTAAATCTGTGAGCTAATGCTCACTAGTGATGCCCCCGCTGTGAGAAATATGACTATCATAATGTAACTTTCATTTAACAAAATCTAAAAATATGCAACAAACAGGAAGTAGATAAGCAAGGAGCATGGAATCGCTTTACACCACATGGGACTATGGGATGAAGCAATATGCAAAGTATTAGGCTGCTGCACGTTATAGTTGCTGAGAAAACTGCGACGGAAATTTTGTAACGGACGCACGGACGGACGACCAAGGGTAAAACAGTATACCCCCCTCTTCTTCGAAGCGCGGGTATAATAAACTGATATTGATAGAATCAATGACAGCTCTAAAACTAGCTCAACAAAATCTTACCTTAAATGTTCCATATCTACCCTGGTACCTGATAGATTCAAGTTTCTCATGTTACTATCACCATCTCCGTCACATAATGAAGTTAAAGCTGTTTCTAGAACATTACTAGAGTAATTATTCCAGGAGAGATCTAGATCAGTTAAACTATGTCTCCACTAAAAATATACAAACCAAAATATTTATAAAATATCACAAAATAAATAAAGCCTTAACAAACAAATATAAGAAGTAACTTGAAAATTAAAACAAGAAATGTAAAGTGGAAACCACATTAAAGCCAGATTTAAAAAATTTAACACAAAAATTACAAAGGGAAATTATCCATAATAAAGCCAGGTAAAGTTGTGGTCACTATCTTATTCTGTTCATCACATGGTATGTTATCATTGTATGAAGTTTCATAAAGATCCGGCAATAAATGGCAGAGATATATGCTAAATTGAAAACTTTATCGCAATTGTTAATGACACTGGACGCCTGCTCGACCGCCCACCTGTGTTTCGCTAAACTATTAGCTGAATTTTTTCATTGAAACATCTCAGTCTTTCATGACAATAATCATCTTTTTAAATGTATAGTACAATTTTTTATTTCGTGAATTGAGATAAAGATGAAAAATTCTCAATAAAACATTTATTTTTTAAGACAGAGATGTTTTCAACTTTATTCAAATGCCCGGTAACAAAACGTGACAGAAACGTACTGGCTTTATCATGAAACGTCTGTAAGAGAAGTCATCAGAGCAAACAGTGCGATGGTAACATTTCTGATGTAAAAAGGTTGTAAATAAATCTTTGAATGCAGAAAAGAAGGAGAAAAAATGGACAATCAAATATATTTTTTATTTATCATATGATACTCATGTTAAAAATACCAAATTTGAACATTTTTGTTGGCCATGAGAATGCTGTATTTCATTTTAGCCAATAAAAAGACGCCAATCTTTTCACCATATTTGATCACTTCCCAAATCTTTCTGATACTCAGAATGGTTCAAAAATCAACTTCCACTAAAAAATCTATCTGTACAAAAACATACTACCGTTACCGTAAAGCTCGCTCTTCAAGCTTGCTATAAATTTCATATATAAATTGAAGAGAAAATATAATTTTATACTTTCATCATCAAATGACATCATTTTAGAACATAAATGACATCATCTTGGCAATGAAATGACGTCACATTACAATTTGTGTAAATAGATCCAACAGAACACAAAATTAAGCATAAAAGGAACATAATATTAGTCACATTGGTGTAAAATCTTTTTTATTTCAGCTAATGATCTGAGAAACGACATTTCTTACTTGTGACTATGCCACTCATGAAAAAATGTTTTCTGAGTGATATAAAAATTGACCTTACACCAAAGTTGACAAATACCCTTCATATATCTCACCTTTTTCATAATGTCACCTAGACATTGACAGGTGGCAGCGTCACTTTTAGATAAATATAGATGTTGTAAATCCTGAGAGTCTATAGTTTTTAGAACACATACAATCTGTTCAGCTGTACAACCTCTCAAATCTAACAGTCTTAACTTGGTAGCATTCTTTAATATTCTACAAAACAATACATTTATCATTAGAACACCAATGTACTTGACACCAATAAACAATAAACGTAAAATTATACCAAAATTAAATTCTAACAGTTAAACTGATAATATAAAATGTTGTATTAATGATTCAAACTGTTTTAAAACTAAAAATGCTACAACTCAGCAGTATTAAAATTCTCTCTGTAAAAAAATTCACGACTGGAACGCTCTAGAAGAAAATACTATTTGTAACAGGACAATAGAGAGCTTCAAGTCAGCTCTCCTAGGTCGCAACTGACCACAGCACACTTCCTCAACACATTCTGCCAGCCGTGCTTCCAGCGTCATAAAGATACAAAACGCACTGGAAACTTTGTTATTGGCCTATTTAGAGTTAACAAACTACAAATTGTGTTAGACTGTAGAACTGTCTTGAAACATACATGTAGCTAACAGGTTTCTTGATTATACTGGGTTTAACATGGTGTCAACACAATTTTAGGTATTTTTACAGAGACTAGTGCACCTAACCTACATTTCCTGGTCTATAACCAGTACTCATCTACCCCTCCACATAGATCCATGTATCTTATTAATAGAAGATAATTGCCATTCATTGTCAAATTTTCATGCCTCAAGTGAGATTCAAACCTGTTTTCCCCTTCAGGAAACTAGATTCGAAAACCAACTGCGCTTAACATCCAGGTTCATCATGTTTTTTTATATTTTTTTTTAATATTCACCCCAGTTATTTTAATGCAAACCAAATAACAGTGTTTGACAGAGTAATGTTCCAATAATTTGTCAGACTGAATATCAATTATTTTCCTTTTCAAATGGTAAAAAGCCTGCTCTTATTAAGTCTATATCAATTATTTTCCCTTTCAAATGGTAAAAAATCTGCTCGTATTAAGTCTTAACATCATAACCAGGGATGACATATTGTTTGGTTCAAACAGAACATCTCTTTTAATACAGATTTTGCAATCAATATCAACTAAATTGTTTGTTTGTTTGTTTGGGTTTTACAGCGCACCAACACAAAAAGGTCATATCGCGCCGTCAACTAAATAATCATGTTCTTATCACTAAACTGGGCTTGGTCAAAGGCTTGGAGGCTGAAAATGTAAGAACACAGAAAAATCAAACAGACTATTTCTAGATCTTTTTATTTAATCTGGGTTTAAAGCCTTGTCAATAAATTTAGGAGGTTTTATGGAGGCTAGTGCACCTAACCCTAACTTTAACCCCAGGGGGTCAAGGGGGCTGCATTAGGCCCCCTTTGTGGGTCCATAGCTTCGCCCCCTGTGAAGCTCCAGTGATTTTAGCCTTTCAAATGACTTGAAATACCTTAAAATTATGACTTTGCAAGGAATGTTTGCCTGCCTTTTTAAATATAAAATTAAACCTTTTGGCTTAAGAAACAGATCAGTATAAATGTGTGGTAACAACAGAAAATGTTTAAGCCATTGCTTTTGCATATCAGAGTATTGATCTCAAATTCTTAAAAGAAAAAGAATGATTTGGTCATGTTTAGTCTTTAAATTTGTAATAAGTGAACAATGTACAAAACAAAAGACAATGAGTCCGAAGACTTTGTTCACTAAAACATGTCCTTCAAATGATGCATGATTTTGAAACAATGAACATTCATCATGTTCATTTCATATCATTGAATTATGCAAATGAAATCATCTGTCAGTGACTTGGTGTTTTTAATTAGCAAATAAGTGCGGTGAAATCACTTGAAAGGCTAAAACCTAATTTCCTAATAAATTGCAGAGTCTGAGTCTTTATCTGTTATGGTGAAGTTTTTATTAATTTTAGCATATAGGTTTTCATATAATGATTAGAATTTTTAATTTTCCACAAAAAATTACCATCGCCCCCGGGTACGAAATTAATGAGATAAAAGTTTCACAATGCCATGTACTTTTTTAGCATCAAATAAATAGTTTAAATGAGAAACTCTGAAAAAAATCTGCCGATTGTGTCTACAAAATCGAGAGAATAGGCCAAGTTTTCGGCGAAAAAAAGACCCCAAAAACTTTCGGTCAAATTCTTCGACAAAATCAAAAAGAAAAATCTTACGGCCGATTTTTCAGCGAAATCAAAGGTTGATAGGATGGCATAAATTTACTCTGTCGTGAAACACGCTAAAAAGTTACGGTGCAACGCCTGTAATCATAAGATCAGTTATTTATTAAGAGTTAATTTACTTATAGCCGACAACTCAGCTCTCAAATCAATAACAAAGACATCGTCTGTCATTATAAAATTTAGGTCAGCGGTAATCATCAAAGAAGTTGATATGCCTTGATTATCAGTTCAAAGAGACTCAGAGCCGACTCACAATAAATCAATTTTTTATGACATAATCCTTATTTCATACTCGGATAAAAATCAAATTATATGCCAGTAAATATAACAATATTTTATGTCACTACGAGGTGCTAAACGTAATTACCTAACCTTCTATATATGAATTAACTGCCAAAAGGATTTTACAATTGACACGCATCAAAGTTGTAAGTTTATTTTTTTTGTTTGCTGATTGTTTTCTTCACATATAATGTAACGTGCCGCATGACAAGTAAAATTGAGTAATTGCTCAATTCAAAATCGTTATTTTAAATAGGCTGATTTTTTATGAAAAAGATTTATCTGCACAAAATAAGCATTCATTATTATTTTTTCATAATCGGATTTGCATCGATCTCGAAAACGATTTTTTAAGAATACAAAAAACCGAATTCCGGTTTATTCCGGAAGAATATCAGCCCTGCAATAACCAGCACTCACCTACCCTTTCAAATGACGGGCAACTCTATACACCTTACAAATGGAGGAAAACTGACTTAATTGTCAATTTTTTTTATTGAAGGGTATACCATTACCGACCTGGGTGGGATTTGAACTCGTACCCCCCTCACGATGAATTCAAAATCTTGGGGCATCACCAGTTGCACTACATACCCGAATCTCAGACTAATTCTAGAATATAAAATCTAAGAAAATACCTTCGTAGTGTTTCACATGTTAGATAACTCTCCTGATGAGCCATACTTAATTCTTCTAGATTTATGAATCCAGGGAACTCAGCCTGAAAAATCTATACACCATCATGAAACAGTCTCAATTGAATTTTCATACATGCATAAACAACCATTATCAATATTTTTATACAATAATACGCATTATATTTTTTTTTACTTGCCATGTAATCAAGAGGCATTTTTCATTATGCCAGGAAGGGGACTCACTTTATATAGTACAATGGGGGAATTTAATCACAGTTTCATTGTAAGGGGAATGAAAATTCAAAGGTAATATTCAAATTAGTGGAAAATCTACATGATTTCAAAGAAATATTCATTCAAGGGATATATAGGCAAAAGTTCAACTTCATATTTCCTGATTTTAAATTATATTTTATATAACTGTGAATGCAACAGACACACTTGGCAAAATATTTCTTTATTTTTCGTAATATTTGGAGTGTTTCCTAACTAGACCCACGTGGGTCAGGTTAGCTAACAATAAATTAGTGTTAATAATAATAATAATAATAATAATAACAAGTAAATCTAGTGATACCCCCGCCAAAATCTAAAAATATGCGACAAACAGGAAGTAGATGGGCAAGGAGCATGAAATCGCTTTACACCACATGGGACTATGGGATGAAGCAATATGCAAAGTATTAGGCTGCTGCATGATATAGTTGCTGAGAAAACTGCGACGGAAATTTTGTAACGGACACATGGACGGACAAGGGTAAAACAGTATACCCCCCTCTTCTTCGAAGCGGGGGTATAATAATAAAGACTTTATTTAATGAGGCTACACATTTGGATAAATCCAATCTTCCATGTGGACCTTTTATAAAACATCTACAAGTTATTTACAATGTTTACATAGTGAAAAACATATAATAAATTAACAAATTGAAAGATAAGTAAAGTGGAACAAGCCTGAAATAAAAGAGTGAATATTAACAGTGGACAAAGACCAATTTTCATTTAGTGAGATTTCCATTTAAGGTATTGATTTTTGAATGATGTTAAACTTTTTGCGAGTTGAATGTTAAGAGGAATTTCATTCCATATAACTGATCCTGAATATGTTAAGGATTTTCTGAAGAATTCAAGTTTAGGTTTTGGGACTTGCAATTGTTTATTAGAATTTGACCTTAATTTAGAGTTGATGCAAAAAACAAATTTACTATTTAAGTAACCAGGAGGATTGTTGTTTAGGGATTTGTAGACAAGAATTGCTTTTTTGTAGTCAACACAGTCTGCAAATTTCATCCAATTTAGTCGTTTAAATAATTCCTCAGATGGTGCATCGAATGGCTGGTCTAGGATTATACGAGCAGCTCTCTTTTGAAATTTTAGAATTGCATTGGATAAGTCCATATTGCATGATCCCCATATAGTACAGCAGTAATCAATATGAGGAAGGATGTAAGCATTGAAATAGAATTTCTGGTATGTAAATTAAGAAATTGTTTGATTCTAAGAAGTAGGTATAACAATCTATTACATTGTTTTAGTGTAGCTTCTGCTTGGAGCTTCCAGTTCAGATTTTTGTCAATATGTACTCCTAATAGTTTTTGCCCTGAAACTTGCTCTAAAGGTTCATTATTCAATTGAAGGTATGGTGTTGCCAAATTGTTGGATTTTTCATAATGATTAGAAGCTGAAATAAACATTGATTTTGTCTTTGAAGCATTTGGTACCATTCCATTTATGTCACACCAGGTTTGTACAGAATCTAATTGTGATTGAAGTTTGTTACTAACATCATCTTTATTTCTTCCACTTGCTGTTAATGTGGTGTCGTCTGCAAACATTTGTGCTTTTTGCACAAATAAAGGCAGGTCATTGATATAGATCAAGAAGAGTATTGGACCGAGTACTGAACCTTGTGGTACACCTGCATTAATTTCAAGCGATTCGGACATTTCACCTGCTAAGCATACTTTTTGATGTCTATGAGTTAAGTAAGAGAGAAACCAATCTACACTTTGTTCCCAAACATATAACATTTTAACTTGTGTAGGAGTTTATGGTTTATTAAGTCAAATGCCTTAGTTAGATCAAGTAAAACTGTGCCGATGAGATTATTTTCATTAATATTGTTTATCCATTCATCAACAATATTTACTAGAGCTGTTTCACATGAATGGGATTTGCAAAAACCTGATTGATTATTACTGAAGAGATTGTTTTCTTCAAAATATTTTGTTACATGAAGACATACATGTCTTTCATATATTTTAGAAAGCACAGGGAGAATAGATATTGGTCGATAGTTCTTTTTGTCGCTTTTACTGCCTTTTTTGAATATTGGAGTAATTTTAGCTATTTTGTAAGTATTAGGGTATTTGCATGTTTCTATACTTAAATTGAAGATTTTTTCTAAGGGTCTAGCTATAATATCTGCTGTTACTTTGAGAAATTTAGGTGCTAGTCCATCAAGACCTGTTGATTTAGTTGGGTCAAGGTTTTGTAATTCTTTTTCAATGAAGTTGAAGGAAACTGGGGGAATGTCAAAAAATTTGTCTGATTCAGTTTTTGTTTCAACAAAGTCTTTGATTTTTGTCTTAGTACATTCATTTAAATTGTCATTAAGGTTTGGAGCAGACTCAAATATATTTATAAAGTAATTGTTAAAGCTATCAGCTGCGAGTTTAGGATCTGTTAGCATAATACCCTGATCGTCATTAATTAGATTAGATTGATGTTGGGGTTTCTTTCCTGAAAGATCTTTTAAATTTTTCCATAAGGATTTAGAATTTTTGCTATTTTCATTGATGTTTTTTTGATAAAATTCTGTTTTTGCTTTTTGTACTTGTAATTTTTCTTTTATTTCTAAGATGTTTGTACTCATCAGAGTTGCCTAATTTTTTTGCTTGATCTCTAATTTTAATTGTCTCAGATATATCACTGTTAAACCAATCAGGTTGATTTTTATATTTAACCCTTTTCACTTTCTCTGGTGCATGTTGATTAAGAGTTTCAGTAAAGTTTTTTACAAAGAAGTCTAAAGCGTCATCAGGATCATCAAAAGTATCTAAAACAGATCAAGGTTGATTTTTAAGATCTTGCCTAAAGTTTTTAATGTCAAAATTTTTTAAAGACCTATATTTTATAGTGTTATGAAATGGGTCTTTGTCCACCTTATTGTCAATTTTACGTGTAATACAAATAGGAAAATGGTCACTTATAGATAAAATGGTACATTAACTTCAGCAATGTTACATGCTAAAACTGGTAAGTTAATTTAATTTTAAATGTTAACATCATTTTAAAGAAAATATAGATAAGGAAATAGAATCTTACAGTTTGCAGCCATATTTGCGGCCATCTTGAATTTGAGGATTTGCTTGAAATTGTACCTTCGCAATTCTTAGTAATAATAATAATAATAATAATAATAATAAAATATGCATTTACTGATAAGAAGATACTAGAGCTTGTTATTGTACAACTTTAGTATAATTCTATTAAAAAGATATCCTAACAGCCTAAGAATGTTGAAAAGACAAGAAGCGACCAATCAAAATGTTTAATTTCAGCAAGTACGACATATAACAAATATAAAAATAGCTTGGTGATTCCCTCAGTATCCTACTTTCGTTTTCAACAATGTGTATGCCACATGTTTTAATTCATTCAGTTGAATGTTATAAGTGACAAATGTTATTAGTAAGTGATTTCTTAGGTTCTTAATATTGTTTTAGAGACTAAACTTGGTTCGATTCTTTTGGCACAGTCATTTGCCTGTGTATCCCTTTACGGGAAGGCGTCTGTAAATGACCCCTGTTTAATAAGAAACAAGTCCTGAATCAAGAATGAAAATAGAGTAAATGTTGAAACACTGATAAGTTAATTTAATTTTAAATGCAATAGGTAGATCTATATAAAAATGTGAATCCTGATTACTTCCCATTGATATTTTAATTGAAAAAAAGCATATAGAAATAAGTCTCCAAAATAGACAACATCCGAAATTCTACTGAACGAGTTTCCATCTGAGGCGCAAACAAACATTTCACAAAGCTGTATCATTTTATTTAACACAAGACTTAATTATTTTTTTTAAATATACAAAATGAATACATACAAAAGCTTGTTCTCTTCCAGTATCAAATCTAGCATGTGTTACTACATTAGACAAATATAATCTCTTCAGTTTCGGACAACGTCGTTGAAAATTGGCTAGATCTAATGCCAACCAACCACTTGTGAATTTTACATTTGAGATATCTAAATATTCTAGGTTTGGACATTTCCACTGAAAAGAAAACATCAACATTTAATTCTAACCATTAACAAAAAAACCAACAGTGAAACCTGTGTTAATGACCACCTGACCAGAGCGACCAACTGTCTTCAATGACCACTTTTAAATTTTTCCCCCCAGTGGTTTTTGTAGACACTGTACATATCATCTGATAAATGAACTAAATTAAGATAAACAAAATGGAATCATCCAATAATTAAAGTACAGTAATACAATTAAACTGTGAAACTTTACAAAATATCTATAGAGTGCAGATTATTTACTTGACAGCAAAGTCAAAATGCTGATAAATATTTGATGCTTTAAATGAGCTAACCAAGGACATATTTTCTGAGTCCACATGAACAAAGACTGAAATACTTTGTGCATAGAAGTTGACATTTATGCATATATGGACACAGTATTCTGTAATTTTTAGATCAGTTCATAAGTATAGAATCCACAAATCATAGAATAGTTTTGACAATTTATGAATGTAGCAATTCAAACAGATCATCTGCCATGAACGGTACAATAATTTCTTAACTCCTATCAGACATCTGAAACCTGAACTATTTCCTAAGCGTAGCTAAATTGCCAATAAGTGTGATGAGTTGTGCATCTCAGGGATTATTCTGGGCCCAGATTTTGGTGAGAGAAAAAATCCCATTTGACCAAATTTGGTGAGAGATTTCAAATTATGTTGAGATTTTTTTTTACTTCAATTAAAACGGCAAGAATTTTATTACATTAAGGTACTACATGTACACAAGATGTAAATGCTTATTTTTAATGATGGTCAATAAAACAGAAGTTTCAAAAAATGTTAGTTTTCTTGGCTTTTATTTCACAACCTGAAATACCTTAACACTTTATTGCAAACAGAGTAGACCCAGATCACTTTATTGCAAACAGATTAGACCCAGAAAATGCAGCTGAGTTAAAATATGTTTCAAATGTTTTACACAAAATTCACAGAATATAGAGATTGTGTATCAAATTGTAAACTGAAAATATATATTTTTCATTTCAATAGAACAGTTCTTCGGATTTAGCATGTTTGCTAACTGGTTTATGTTCATCAGAGATTAAAATGCATTAAGGGGTATCAATGTCCTTAATTTTGATCCTTCTTTGTTTAAATATTTCCTTAAAAATAAGTTCTGCTATAGATATCAAACCTTTTCGTAAGTAATACTATTAATTAGCAATTGGTGTATTTTATTGTTTTTTTTAGAGTCTAATACGCAATTTAAGCTGATAGATTACGTGACGAATATTTTATATTTTTCACAAATTCAACCGATGTTTATTCTTGAAATCGAAAAAAAAAGGGAATTTTCCCCTTACTTATTGCTAATTTAAGAAGATCTAACTTTCGAAATAATAATATTAATAAATAACTAATGCAATTTTAACGATTTTCACTTTATTGGCAATAGCGTCGGTCGCGAAAATGTATGACAGTACGAAATATGAAACTTCGTTCATTGTAAAACGATAATACAATAATTTCCAAAAAGCCCTATCTACTTTAATCAATGCAATATCACAGTTTGTCACGTGTTTGTTTAATTGCAACCGTTTGATTACGCAAACAATCTTATTGGGCCGACATGTAGCATTATTGATTTTTTTGAGCGGACGTTGATTTGTCTTCATTGGCGACAATATAATAATCCTGTGTAGTGCGCATCGCTGATCGGTCGATTACATCACATAGGCGGACGTAACATACTCTCAACAATTCAACTATGACTTTTGAAGACAAAATATACGCGGGTCAAACTGACACACGGGCGATTTTGAATGAGGGCCAAAAAGGGTATTTTGGATTTTTTGTGCATCAAAACCCGAGGTCTCGGGTCTAATTCAAGCCCTGTGCGATGAACTCTTGCAAGCTATTGGAAAAACGAATGCGTTTTATCGACAAGCATTTCAGTGAGAGCGTTGACGAGCAGGACGGTATAAAAGCCGTTTCACCGACTCTGGTTACGTCCATTCCTCGCGGGTTACGTCCCCTACACGATGGTCATCGGAAAAGACCGGCAGATCAAGTTGTGCGATTTTTTTGTCCCATTTAGCGAATTTTCATGCGATTTCTGCTGGGAAAATGCGCAAATATCGCGAAATCGCGCCCCAAAATGATCCCTGCATCTCAATAGAGATGTTTACATTGTCTTACATAATAGAATGGTTTCAACTATTCATTGATATAGGAAAAAATTCAAAATCCAGACAGTAAATATACAGGTCAAAGTTGGTGACTTTGAATGGCACCAAAATAGCAGACTTATATAAAATTGGACCAGAAATAAAGAGAAGACATCACAAAATGTTAGATAAAATCCTACTTACTGTTAAACTAGTGAGAAATATATTGATACTTTTAACCATGTTATTACATATAACAATTCTCTTTAGATTAGTTCTACATTTATCAGCTATAAGATTTAATGTCTGAGTTGATACAGCATCTGACTGAAAAACAAGACATAATAATATGTAAAAATATCAACCTCAAAACTGAGAAAATATAAATTACATCACTGGTCAATCCCACTTTTTACTTGTCCAGAACCCCCCTTCAAAATGGCCACCGAATGTCTTGAAATTAGTGTTTTTAACTGGATTTAGTGAATTTCACTTAAATAATGTTGCCCCCACCAAATAGCATTTTGATACCACATAACTAGTTAACATAAGTCTATAATATTGCATGCACTTATAAATGAATAGGTTTAAGTTACAGCTTGAATAAAAACAGTCTGAGTGCAATAAAAATAGTTAAAATTTAATGTGACTGCATGTAAATCATTATACGGGTATATTGACATTGGTATGATTTAATACACCTAATTTTTACTTTAATTCATTGGTCAAGGCAATACTCTATGCCAAGTAAAAGGACTAAAGGGGTTCTAGGGCAGACAAAGTTTTGTCTGCTGACAGATCAACTGAACCAGCAGCAGCCATTTGTTAAACAATATACCCACTTCCCAACTTACCATTGTATTCCTAATTTCGCTTTTTATTGGGTTTAATGTCAATCGCACTGTCAACACAAATTATGATAATTTTACAACAACCAGTACTCACCTACCCTTCAACAAGGCTGCCAACTTCTCCATATATCTAAATATTGGAGGAAAATTGACATAACTGTCAAATTTTAATGGGAGTATTTAACCTTCCTAGCAACCGTTTCTAGTAGGGCTCTACACCGCTATACGATATATATCAAATACCGGTATTGTAGGTTTGATAGATATAACCGATCGAACGTTTCCATATCAAACAAAATATCGATCAGTGACGGTCATACAAATGAAATCAATGGCCTGCAAATTAGTTTATATTTTGTTTCTCCAAATCAATACACTTCTACTTCCAGTTCGGTATGGTATAATCAGTTCTGTAGACAAACAATCTCATAAAAATATTATGATAAAATTATTCCTTTACGCAAACATCTTACACCGATTATGTCATGTTTTGTTCTTATCAATCAAATGGAAGTAACTGTTGCGGTTAGAAGAAGTATTGAAAGTTTACAGAGGCATGCATTAACATTCTAAATTCCTAATTATTCGCTTTTTTACAGAAAATCTACACACTTGCAAATTTGTGCACAATAGCTGCTAAATATTTGGTTGCTCAGGCTACTACAGTAACTTCTGAACAAGTACTTTTAACCTCCGGAGACATCCTGTCAACAGGAAGATCATGTCTGGACCTAGGCTCACTGGATGTAATGATATTTCTTTGAAAAAAGCAAACACAAAAGACATATATATTTCAAATACTAATAAGACAGTGCATTTAGAGGTATGGCGCTAATACAATTAAATTAAATGAATAAAACAACACCGTTTTGCTGTTGCATTAAAAGTCTATTTATCATAAAAATATCATATGATATATCGAATATCGATCATTTTGTATTAATACAAATATTGTATCGATTGTTCTGACTGATATAGAGCCCTTGTTTCCAGACATTTAATTTAAAGAAGCTTTTTTCACCAAAAATCTGTGTCATCTAGAAGAAAGACATGTATATTTCTTCCGAAGAGGGAACATGTTCATAAGAAGTTAACATATCATTAGGGATTAAACGATGATCGAGTATAATCGAAAATTGATCGTTTGCAGGAGAATCGGCGACAATCGATTACAAATATATAATAATCAATTGTCGCTAATTTTTGGTAGTTTATTTCCATTATATATACTCACTGCCGCCGCGCAGGGCTCGGCTGCGAGGGCGAAAATGTTGCATTGTGTGTTACTATATCGCCCTGTCAAAACACCAAGTTAATTTCCGTTAACAGTCCGTTATTTCACTACAAGTCGAATATTACGAGAGTACACTATATAATGATATATTGTGGCTATTAAACGCAGAAATTAAAACCCAGTTCATTTCACAATGATTTCTCAATTACACAATTGATCAGATCATATATTTGACCTGAAAAAAGGCGATGGACTCGTGAAACATTCGTCCTCGATAACTTTCGTACCCGGGTCCGATCGTTATATTTTTTGAGTGAAAAAAAAAATCAAATTTAAGCAAAGTTAAATATGTACAAAAATACAAATTAAAACCATAATTTGATCACTAATATTCTTGAATTGATAAATACTTCACTGTAGCAGTGAAGACTGATACACAATAATAATTATTAGGTAAAATTGCATTTTAATCTTTGAAATGATTTCAATACAATTATTAGCTAATGAAGGCACAAAGTCACTGAAAGATGCTTTCATTTGCATAGTACAAATAGATTAAATGAATTCAAGATACAATTAACAACAAGTCACATAATTTTATTACTTTGACCAGCATATAATTATCAATATACTGGAAAAGAAATACATCAGCAAATCTATTGTGATCACTAGGTTATAGTTCAATGAAATTTGGTGTTCTAGTAGAACAAAAGTATTTCAAACTAATGATGGCTGTTATAGACTGTTATATATATATATATTGTACATTTATGTCATACATTAAAAAAAACATGGATTATGAATACACTGTAAACAAATATATTGAACACATTGAATAAATACAAAAATGAAGCAATGTTATCCCAAACATGATAGTTCACCTTTTTGCATGAGTGGAAGGAAGTGGCAATCCTTAACCCTCATGTGTAGCTTACTAATAAGTTGTAATATTGCATTTATACAATTATCTGTCACCAATTCTATTGATGTGCGAATTTTTACTGTTATTGTTAATGTTTCGATTAAATAATCGAAGATTGATCAAAAAGGGTTGTCCGATTATTTCCGATGATCGATTATGATTTTTTTCCGATTATGAAACCCTACATATCATATTTACTAATGTTTTGTTATTACTTACAGTTGTAGAATTCAGATCAATATCTTCAAGATGAGTACACCCATTTACAATTTTCTCTACAGAACCATTGGGTAATTTCTTACAATGTGATAAGTTTATAGATCTTAAGTTAGGACAGTATTGTACTATAGCCTGAAAAAATATCAATACAGATTACAGAACAATTTAGCTTTGATGAAATTTTGGGGTTTTTTGGGGGGAGGGTTAATGCTGTAGCAACACACTGTATAGGTCATAAAACAGTGGTAAGTGAATCAACTAACCTTTCCTGGAAATGCTAAATCTCTTGATTTAACTGTTAACTAGTTACTAAGCACATATTTCCATCAGTGACTTACAACTGCCTTACATGATTTAGAATCAGTGATAGGAGGGAGATAGATCAAAGAAATTATACAATGACAAAACTCCAGAAAATTGGGATTCAAACCTAGGACCACTCAGACAGTAGACTTGTGAGCTACCAGCTAGCTGGGCAGCAGCTAAGGTTCAAATAAAACTTTCTTCATATTGGCAGTCAATGTGACCTTATAATTCAAGGCAAAAAGATCAACTGTTCACCTAGGATGCATAAAAACTAGACTCTGCATACTCTGTAGGCAATATCTTCACAAAAATAGTCTTGGTTTTAGTGACGGCTAACAATGATTTGGAGTCAGTTTATTCATTCCATCATTCAGGTGGGGTAATTATTAATGCAGTGCTTAGTTTCCATGTTACTTATACCAATATTGGTCAGCTGACCTCACATACAATATATTTCTAGAGATAGACTTTAATATACGATTGAGAGGTTAACAGAAGTATCAGCATACATAAGCAACTAGTATACCTAAACAATAACCTTTCATTTAGTAACCATGTTTTTTTTTACTACATACAACAATATTGAAATTCTGTCCTTTGATCCCACACCATGAAATAAAACCAGATCTACCTATGATTTGCCCCTGATACTTAATATACCTATAACATAAGTTTAAAAAATACTCTATAAACTGGGGTCCAAAAGTTTCTTTACACACATGATTTATATTTTCATATTTTCTCTAAAAACTTTTGTAGAGAATTCAATAAGTATGCAATAAAATCATTTTCAGTAAAAACTACATTTTGACAAAAACAGAGATAATATGAAATAACATAATTGAGGGTTAAATGTATAGGAGTTGTGAAACTAACAACAACATGTGAAGTGTACCTAAGTATATTCAAAAACATCAGCCTTAAACATGTGGGCCTCAGAGTATGTACTGCTACTTACATTTACAGCCCAAGCATTCTTCATAAAACTACATCCTGAGAGGTTTAAATCTTGACACTGACTTAGTCTATTTTTACAAAATGATTTGAACTTATTCTCTGAAGATTTCATCCAACCATAAGACAAATCTACTGTATGCCAGAGATGTGGCAGTGTACATATTTCCTTCCACATTTGACAAACACGCTCAGCTCTGTAAGCAAAATATTTATCATACAAATTATAGCCTATTAAATAAAGGTGTGGTCTGACAATATTTACTGAGCTTGAACTACCTTATTATAAGAATTACACGCTTTACTTACATTAAGTCGCAAGTTTCCATATGCATGTTTACGATTATACACATGTTTATAACAACCTATGTGATTATGAATCAATTTTGTAAAAGTGGCATACAAATGTCCTTTAATTTTGAACTCATTAGGCCACAACAAGTTGATCATATGTTCTACGGATTTTTCTTGAAAAAAAAATGGGGCAAGCGAGCGAAGACAAAAAAATAAAAAAAGTTCTGCAATATTGAGACACAGTTTCAAAGTATTTATTATTATGAAAACAAAATTAGTTGTTCAGTACATGCATTTTGCTGAAAGCTTCCGATAAAGCACAAATTAAAAAACGAAGACAAAAAATAGACAGTAAATACTGAGTTTAATATATTCTTGCATAAAGGTCAAGCTCAGGTTAATACTGTCGCACTATAACTTAAATAATAAGATATGTAATTTCCTCAGACATTTAATTTTTTGGTCATTTTTACATTGACCAGTTAGAAGAAAAAAGATAAACAAATATTATTAATGAATATTAAACTTGCAGTCCAGCATCAATTTAAAGGACTTCTAGCTCAAAATATAAGTATTGAGTTTAGTAGTATCGAATATGTGGGCTGATTAGACACAATACTGATGGCAATCCATAATAAAGCCAGATAGAGTTGTGGTTACTGTCTAATTCTGTTCATCACATGGTATGTTATCATTGTATGAAGTTTCATAAAGATTTGACAATAAATGGCAGTGATATATGGTAAATTGAAAACTTTAACGCAATTGTTAACAACACCAGGTGACCGTCCGACCACCCACCCTCATTTTGCCAATTTTATCGTTGAAAAATCCATCTAAAATAACATTTTGAGGGTAGTAAAATATACATAAACATAAATTTCATAAACATTAATTTATATCATAAACTAAGTTGATGCAGAAAAATAGTAAAAGAAGTTTGTTGTTCAGTATTTATTGACATTTATAGATAAGAACATCATACATTACCTCAATAAAAATGGTATAGCTCCATCTTTTTTAACTATAATCATCAAAATCTTCTCCCAGATTTCAGGTGGCAACATTGGAACTGTATCTATAAATATAAAACAGCTAGTTCATATAATTCTTTTAAAACTGTATCTATAAATATAAAACAGCTAGTTCATATAATTCTTAACTGTATCTATAAATATAAAACAGCTAGTTCATATAATTCTTAACTGTATCTATAAATATAAAACAGCTAGTTCATATAATTCTTAACTGTATCTATAAATATAAAACAGCTAGTTCATATAATTCTTAACTGTATCTATAAATATAAAACAGCTAGTTCATATAATTCTTAACTGTATCTATAAATATAAAACAGCTAGTTCATATAATTCTTAACTGTATCTATAAATATAAAACAGCTAGTTCATATAATTCTTAACTGTATCTATAAATATAAAACAGCTAGTTCATATAATTCTTAACTGTATCTATAAATATAAAACAGCTAGTTCATATAATTCTTAACTGTATCTATAAATATAAAACAGCTAGTTCATAGTTCTTACACAGTTTACAAGATCTTATATTTCTTTTATTTTATACATTGAAATAACTTAATTTGATAAAACTAAATTGTAACAAGAAATGTAATGTGGAAACCACATTAAAGTAGGATTTAAAAACTTTAACGCAAAAATTACAAAGGGGAAATAATCCATAATTAAGGCAGATAGAGTTATGGTCACTTTCTAATTCTGTTCATCACATGGTATGTTATCACTGTATGAAGTTTCATAAAGATCTAACAATAAATGGCAGAAATATATGGTAAAGAAAAAACTTAAACTCAGTTGTTAACGACACCAAACACCTGACTGCCCACCGTGTTTCGCCAAACTTTTAGCCGAATTAACTCTGGCTAAAAATATAAAATTCTTCATTTTTTCTCCAGTTACTAACCTACCATTATATCTTTGCATTCTTTTAAAAAGAAATTATTTCTTAAAACATACAGAAATGAAATCAAGTACCATTTATCAAGAGAAATTGAAACGAAAAAAAAAATATGAAAATGATATAACTAATCAGCTACACAACTAGTCTTTGTAAATAATTATACTCTCAAACCTGTGTTCACAAGTCTTGAGGCATCATCTTTTACTTTCTCAGATAACTTTTGTTTCTTATTATTCCTTTGAGTACGAGATGTAGCCTTTTGTCTTTTCTGTGACTTTTTGGTCGACTTTTTTGCTTCAGAATCAGAGGCGTTACTGTAAAATTGGGGAAAATAAAATTACTAGAACTCAGCGAGTCAGATGTGTCACCAGATAATAGCATACCAGTTAATTACTTTTTTTTCTGAAAAAAAGGGGAATCTATAGTGAATGGGGTTATACTTAAGACAAGCAAAATAGGACAGATATGGTTCTTGGGCACTGCATTTCTCCACAATGAGATCTATTCAGCTGTGAAGTTTCAAGCCAATATCTCAAAACCTTGAGAGATATGCCCAAGACAAAATTTAAGAATAAAAATTACAAAGAGCAATAACTCTAAAATAATGCAAAAAATTATGAGTTGTAGTTCTTATGCACTGCATTTCTACTTGATGAGATCAATCTACCAACAAAGTTTCATGTTGATACCTCTAGTAGTTACAGAGTTATGTAGCAGACTAAGTTTAAAGTGTAAAAATATAAAGGGCAATAACTCCAAACTCAGTCGCAGCATATTTACAAAATAAGGTCTTACTCTCAGATGGTGTCAGGAAAAGGTGGACCATGCTACGAGGGGGTCCATGACAAAGTTGACTATACTTAGGGACAAAGCGGACCATAAGAACTAAAAAGTATGATTTGGCCCTAATTCTTTTAAGATCCCCCTCCTGAAATATTGTTAAAACAAACATACAAGTGGTATCCTCTCAGCCAACTCTACTAACTGCAACATACCTAGCTTACGGTCTTCAGCAAACCCGTGTTTATATCCTCCAAGTCCTATTTTCGTCCCTGTACTAATTTTGTCACTATTTTTGTTTTGTTTGAGATACCACAAGATTACAACAGGTGGACGTGAGTTGCCGTGGACAAATTTTTACTATCCATAGTATTTAACACTCGAGTGATTTAAATGTAAGTAAACAATTGCAATAATCTATTCCTCATGTTTTTACTTATTTCCTTTTAAATCCTTAGGGTGACGAAATTAGGACACCAGAGTATACTGTTAATGAACGGGTACCGCAGCTGATGAAAATCAAAATGTTAAAAAAGTGGCTTAAAAATTTTTGGAAGCCAGAACTGTGACATACCAAGTCCTAAATATAAGACCCTTCATAACTGTTTTATCATACAGACATTCTTCTCCTACGTAACAGAAAAATGTCCAAATGAAAAAAACAGTTATGTAGGGTCCAATTTAAGCTCGATACTCGCAAAATGCGAATGAATTTTGAAAATTGCAAGTAATTTTAATTATTTGAGTTGAAATTGCCGCAAAATATTTCTGTCCAAACGTATGAGGCTCAAACCAGCATTGAAACAACCAGATAGATTGATAGTATTAATTAAAGATTCACAGTAAAAACATGTTCGATATACTAAGTCTATTGCACAATAAAGCCCTTGTTCTATCTAGAGATAAATAACGCATTATGGTGTTTTTACATTGGATTTATGAATAGTTACGATGAATGCCACTGTATCAAATTTTGGGAAAAAATGCGAGTGATGTTTTCATTTTGCGATTTGAAATAAAATCAACTCGCAATAATCTGCAAACTCCAATATTTTATTAAATTCGAGCCCTGGCAGGGTCTTATTTTTCAGACTAAAACATACCCTGGCTTGTAGTCATCATCTTCATCATCATCAGACGGCCATTCATCACCTTCCCGAACATTAAAGGAGAAAAGAACCTGATTCTTTGGGTCCTTTTTTACACCTAAAATACCTCTAGGATATTTAGGCATTCTTCTCTGCTATTTCAGCCTATTACAGGGAACAAATAATCAGTTCAGTGTCACTTGAAACTGAAAGTAGATCATTTATAATGTGGAATTAAACAGTACTAGTGAATTTAACAAAATTACATTGTTATGAAGCTCATATTAATGTATATGTGCATTATGGTCATTGGGCGCAGTCGCTTTAATTAAATTTTGAGTTAAACAACAAGCATGATTCTGTGACTGAACAAAGCATTATTCGTCAAGAATTGAACCAAAGTCCAAACCTTGTGAAACTCGACAGAAATTTTATGAAAGAAAGATAGACATTTTGAAATAGCAGTAAGGCTAAAAATTGTATTGGCAGCCTAACATGGAAGGAAATTAGGCTGTCTATTAATGTAAGTAAATCCTACCTTTCCCAGATACAGACGAAAACGTTTTAAGTTTCCCAACGTTGTAAAATTGTTTACAACGGTTCCTTTTCGAACATTCGGATCCACTTCACGTGCCAAGGGAAAATTCCAAAGCTTTCCAATTGTAATGAGCCTCGTTTTTTAAATTTCTAATTTAAGTAACATGGGAAATACCGGGAATTCCGATTGGGTTGTCCTCTAAGGTGTTGTGCCTTGAGTTACGTTGTGCAATCATTCAATATTTTAACGAGGGGTATGAAGTTTAATAAGTATTGTGTTCTTTTCAATTCAATTGCATCACCCAGAAGTTTTATAAGCTGGGAAATCAGTCTGATTAGACATTTTTCGTCTGTTAATGAGCGACTACGGACCAATGTTGCCGGTAAATGTTGGGGAATCCGCAGATGTCATAGTGAAACTAACAACATGGAACTATACGAGAAAGAAATCTATTTGGTATTTAGCTTTTATTATCTTTTTATTGTCTCAATACATGTTTAACAGCTGTCACTATTTGTCTTTTATATTTTGACAGCCATTCATACTCTGGACATTTCACCCGTCTCTACTGTTTGGGAAGGACCCCAGGTATACTAAAATCTTTTGGTCTTACCCATTTGTATACTGTCCGTTTATAAATTTGTGTAATAATTTAACATTAATTTCAGTACCAACTAATTAGAGTGATTTTTGAATGTGTCCTATTAATCTAAAGCTATTTCAATTGGACTTCACATTCCTTTTGTACTTTTGTACTATTATACTAATTTATTTTAGCACAATTGTTCGTGAAACAAGTTCTTACAACTTAGAAAAATCACTTTTGGGCCCAATTCCTGGTCCCAAGTACTGAGCCAATGGGATAAAGATTCTTGATCAAGGAAACCAGGGGATAGGTTTTGGATGAGATTTAAACCAACCTGACTTTCCATTGATTGCATTTACCAGCCCGACATTGTTACCATGTGGCCATGCCCACTTGATAAGACATTCTGGTATAGAGTGATTTTTATTTGTCCTGAACAAATATATTTACCGAATTTCAGACCATTTCTCGCTTTGAAAATTTACTGAATCCAGATGTTGTCCCTCAGTATACATTGTATATGTATAGAGCAATTCAAAAAGATCGTCTGCAATGACAAGCGCATTAATACACTAGTAATCTGAACTATATCACAAGCATAAGAACATTTGCTGCTATGTTGTGCATCTCAGTATAGAGATGATAACGTCATCTTATGTAATAGAGTGGTATCAATGATTTAGTCACCACTAGTCGTTTGTGCCAGTTGTCAGTAGAGATGTTACATCATCTTATGTAATAGAATGGTTCTATAGGAAAAATTTCAAGATCGTAGTAAATGACTTTGAATGATGTCTGAATAGTGGACTTCATTTATTTTACATACAGATGCAGTAGAATAAATGTGCATGAATTATTAGTAGGGTGTTTGCCTATCCGGTTTACCTGTTATAGGTCATTGTATAAAATGTTTTGAACCAGAACAGTGCTGGTCTACCTATCAAACTAATATCACTGAACTGTTCTTTGTGAACGAATGTTTTGTTTGAGACGGAAATCTAATTCCACTTTTTAAACCCGAACAAATTCAGTGCCTACAGCTCTTTGATTTTCACTGATTTTGTTTTTTCTTATACATATGTTTTGTATGATATACGCCATTGTTGTTTTTCCTTAGTTGTCTTACCACTAGTCTATGAGAATGATTCTCATCTCGTAAATGATTTATCTTACAGATAGCTGGCCTTGGAAATTATGACTACCCAGGTACAAGGCACAGTGTTGGTATGAAGTTGATCAACAGACTAGGTGAATTCCTTGGAATTAAAATAACAAAGAATAAAGAATGTCTTGGTTATGTAGGAACAAAAGAATTGAGACATATACATATTGTACTTCTACAACCAAAACTTGCCATGAATATAAATGGAACAAGCGTTCAAAAAACTGGTAAGTGTAGAATTTTCCATACTATTGTACTCAATCTTTCAAATTTTTTTTTTCATTATTATAAGGGTACCTGTATGTGCTATAGTGGGGTCGATAAGTGTCATTTTTCACGAGAATCTTTCACTTTGTGATACAAGCACCAAATTTGGTACAGTTGTTGTACATAGTGTGTAGTTTACAAAAAGCACAATTTCCATTTTTTCAAGATGGCCGCCGATGATAGGGATTTTTGTCCTGTTCATATAAAATAGCTTTTTTAATTATTTTATTTTCATATTTATAAAAATAATTTCAATATTTTATGAAACATAAACAATTCAATTAAATTCTTTAAAAAAAATCCATTTAATGGCTGTCAATTCCAAATGGCGGCCATTACAAGGCGCTAAATAATTTTATACACTAACGCATAATCTCGGATGAAATTCGTTGTAGCTAATTGATTCAGATCATCGCTCATTTATTAGAATATATCTAAAATATTACCAGTGCATCTGGTGACATCACTATAATAAAACCTAGGCACCCGGCACGGTTCCGAATCTAAAACATTACATATACAACCGCCTGTGCTGTGATACTTAGCATGTTGATTTGTGTCAGTTTGGACTGAGCTTACTGCTGTATTGGCAAATGATATTTTTCATTTTTTGTGTGCTGTTGAGATCTAACAGTTTTCTGCATATTATACTGAAAGTCCCAAATGCTATCAAATCAGTCCCTTTTAATGTTTTATAACTGTCGTTAGTAAACGTGGATGAGCCAATTGTAACAGGGCTTAAGTTACCACAATGGTGTACAGCTCACACGGAATTTAATAGTACTGAATGAATCATTGGGTTAGATGTAGGGTACTCTTTCCATTGGCACACATTTAGGAATGATGATCCCGGACAACTATGAATTAAATTCAGGGGCGTTCGTATCAATTAGTACAAATCAGAAATCAATTCGTTATTATCCATGACTACGGTTTAAATCCAAAATCTGATTTAATAACATATTCATAAAGTATTACATGTCTCAGTAGGTACATCTCCATTTTGTCAGCATCCAACCGATTTCCTTCTTCAGTTAATTTATGTGGACAAGATTTTTAAAAGTATATACCGTTAGTTGTATCCCATATCTCAATGTTATTTTACGATAAGGTAGTAAATATATTAATGTAAAGCAGGAAATGTCTACAAAAAGCCATCATGTATTTCTATAACAAACGATTTAGACAAGTTATTGCGGCTGCTGTCTCTATCAGACACATACAAAGTTTAAGTCTACCCCAATTGTTAGTAGCTCAAATGAATATTCTATATTAACTCCAAGTATACCACCCTTTCATGGCACAATTCAGATTGTTTTTAGGTTTAATATATCTTGATTAGACAATTGAGCTTGTATTAATGAATCTTTGTAATGCAATAGTGCAAAGTATCATGAAACTTCCTTCATCAAATTATTACTAATTGCAAATTTGAATATGCTAGAACACGAGCAGCCTAACAGATTAGTCATTCGTAGCCACACAAAGTGATTCTAGCAAACTCTATACAGGTCAGAAATATCAGCTGGCTTTTCAGACTGCGGTTATAATCCCCGACTTTTAGCCTATTTCCAATGCAATTTATGGATTCTTGCTCGTATATTCTTTTTCTTAGAAAGCAATAAGGGCCTTTGGATAATATGCTTTTTAAGATTTAATTCCATTTAATGCATGCGTATGGCTCGAAATATAAAAGGACGTACACATGTAATTAGTTTCGATGTTTACGAGGGTCGTTTAGAGGCAAACGTGAGCGCCATAGAGTAGCAATCAAAACAAAATTACCACCAAATTGGCTGAAAATTGTTCGTGGTAGTGACAACAAGACCGAACTACATTGGGTTTTGATCCGACAAAATACTTACCATGTGTTTTTGTAATGTTGTTGTTGTGACAAAATGTGAGACTGCACTATCAAATTCATCCATTAGTTTTTACAATAAAATGAATCCTTGTAATCACGAAGAATCATATTCAAGCCACTTTATACTATAGAGCAACAGGCAAAATCGGTTATAATAAAGCATGTGTGACTGATGTTGTTGAGATCCACGTGTTTGTATCAATTAAAAGGTGCAGATTTTATAAACTTTGGATTGACTTTGGTCTAGGGTAGTCAATTAGAAGGTTACCCATACACAAAATGTCGGCTCAGAAAAATCTAACAGAATGTTTTTCTTTCGCGATTGTACTGGTATTCATTTTAGGTAGGTAGGTTGGTCTTTGAAAAAGCTAAGTCAATATTAAGCACCATGATCAAGATTTCAAAACACTCCAGAAATTTGTTATAATTATGTGCGATTAGAACAGTCTTATAGACAATGTTGCGACGCTAAGCTTGACTTGTCTGTCTAAGAGCTAATACACTGTATATCTTATGATGCAATTCCAAGGGCGTTCTTTCTATGAACATGTCAAAGGTTATGTCTTCCGCGCTGCGTGTATTTTGGGTTAATTGATGGTTATCCAGTCGACTGGCTCTAGTAAAATAGTAGCCAATGGCAAGAACTGTGGGTCAACTTTTCACCGATTGCCAAAAGTTGTCATCAGTAAGCCGTGGTGACAAGAGAGAATATCATGAGCGATTCAAATGTTATCGAATCAGTTTTAAATGAACTCTATTATGTGCTTGCATGTACGAATAATGAAATCATCACATAGACTAAATGTTCTAATGTTTGCATTCATATAAATATTACAACAATATTAGAACTATCTATACGACCTTGACCTTAAATTGTTGACTTCTAGACATGTGTGCATCACGCATTATTGTTGAAACGTTTGGTTTTATCAAGGTTTATGAGAATCATTGCTTCATTTTCTTAAAATGATTTTAAATTTCTGATAAAATCTCTTTATACATACACCTTCTCATTTGACATTGACCTTTGACCTACACAACATGTGGACAATATAAAGCATAAACATAGTAAACACTTGATGAAGGCAATCCAATTTATGTTTTCACATTTTCGTTGTCAAAATAATAGTCTCAGATAAACTAATTGTTTGATTATTTTTAGTATTTACGGCGGGGTAGGCATATTTACATTCTCCTTGGATAAAGGTCAAGGTCACAGTAAATGTCAATTACGTCTACAGATTTGTCAATGATTCCATCATGTTAATTTGAATAATAACTATTTATAATTGCATCTCGAATCCTTACATGATCATTAAAATGGTTCAAAAAGTTTGAAACAACTTTCTCATGTATGTTACCTTTACCATGACCTTGACCTTGATCTTGGAAGTATATCACACATAAATTAGGGCTGTAACGATTCACCGATGCATCGTGAGATCGTATTCGCGACTGTCCGATACGGGTGTATCGAATCGCGTCCTAAAAAATCGCGATTCAGAGGGTCTTTTAGTTTACTAGAAATCAGTTAAAACAAAATATACTATATACATTTGTATCTAGAGCATTTAACTTGCAATTGCAATATTTACTA
This sequence comes from Mactra quadrangularis, assembly GCA_025267735.1. Taxonomy (NCBI): domain Eukaryota; kingdom Metazoa; phylum Mollusca; class Bivalvia; order Venerida; family Mactridae; genus Mactra; species Mactra quadrangularis. The sequence continues at coordinate 21,691,977 of CM046311.1, read as the reverse complement.
AGTGTCCAGTCTAGAGCGCGCTATTGGCCCCTCATGAACGCTAATGGCGCAATATCAATCATCTATTGGGCCCGTCGGGCGCACTCGCCGAAAATATGGCTATATCGCGAATTTGACAACTTTTCGTATATTCTATGCCATTTGGTTTCGTTACATCCATTTTGCTAAATTAAACGGGTACCTCGGTCTTCGAATCTGGCTACCGGGCCGAAGACCGAGTCCGTCTTAAACGCCGACGGTTCGTTAAAAAGATACCTCGCAATTTCAATAGCAATATTACTAAAAATGGATAATTGAACATAAAAATTGCAGTTACAAGCAACTTATTATTTGGTCGCTAAAAATCCAGCCGAGAGTCCGCAATACGCATTTAATTTTTATCCACGCTTGTAAAAATTATAGACAATATTACTTATGTGTAAGGCGTCCTCTAAAAAATCAATAGTGCTACATATACATGATATATGACGGCTCGATAAAATTGATTACGTAATCAAACGGTTGCAATTAACAAACACGTGACAAACTTTGGTGAACATTGATTGAGGAAGATAACACTTTCTTTTATGTTTGCCGATAAGCTGATAATTGTTATTATTTATTAGCGTGTTGTGTGGCAGTTTAAATAGACATCATTAGTTGAATTTTTAATAAACTAATTCGTTAAATTCCACTAGAAACAAACAACTTTGTCATTATTTTACAACAAATAAAGTTATTTGTATTTTATTATTTATAATGTGGTATTCCATTTCGTAAAAATAACATTCCTCCAATCATTATTTCGTTATGTCATACATTTTTGCGACCCACGCTATCTCTTTTTTTAATTTCATGATTGTTTGATAAAAATATCATAATTTGTCTATGCATTTATACCAAATTAACTATCTACATCGTATCGCGATTAATATCGTAATCGCGAGGCATATATCGCGAAACGTATCGTATCGCGACCTTGGCCACGATACGCAGCCCTAACATAAATCAATGTCTTAACATGGTTAACATTTGTAGTAAGCAAAAAACACTATAATGTATCATCCTATAAGACATCTAAAGTGGTAAAAAGAAGTTGAGTCGCTTTGGTATACTAATTCCCAGGCGCATGCGCAAAAACGGCGGCCATCTTGAATTTCGAAGTGGAAATCGTGCTTTTTGTGAATGGTAGACCATGCTGGCCATCTGTGCCAAATTTGGTGCTTGTATCACCAAGTGAAAGATTGTTGCAGTTATCGACCCCACTACTACAAAGTACATTGTAAATTAAATGCAAAATCTTATCTTTTTGTTAAAAAGGTTCATTTATTCAAAAACATTCCAAAATATTCAATTTTAATATCTCCCGTAGGCTATATATTTATCTTCCTCAAGTTTTATTTTATTATTTAAATGACATTAATATGATTATGCATGATTCCAAGAGGATACCCTTTTGGACAAGTCAATACAGTGTGAGGGGTCAGAGGGCAAAACAGTAGTAAATTCATATACATGTAATGTATTTTGATGTTTTGAATTATCACACAGAATAATCAGGCAAACAGAAGGTCTCCTTTGTTTTTTATCATTACTTTTCATCTTTAGTATCATAATTCATCATTGGAAAGGGGCCTACCCTATATAAACATAAGCCATATAATGGTCTGACTGTGGGTATCAGACAATGATCATAATTAAGAAAGACATATGATAGCCATAAGACATTTATGGCGTGTTGCCTAACGATATCGCTACGTATCGCTATGAAAAAGTGCTTTCTTGTAGCTCTTCTTCTTAGGAAACGGCTTGCTATTTACGTCACAAACCAAGATGGCGGCCTGTGCCGAGTAACACTTTTGCGCTTATTGCAATTGCATGTTTCGGGGCGATTTCCAACTGAATAAGTCTTTATCAAGTATAAAATCATTGCAAATACATATGTTTATATGAACAATTACAAACATTTATTAATTTCAATTCATCTATAGTCAGTCAAATATAAAAACCAAATTATCGGCAAACAGGAAGTAACATTACTGTGGAGGCAGCCATTTTGATTTGTTAAAGTGCTCTCGGGTAGGGAAGATTTTTTTGCTAGCTTTCGCTACGTAGCGAAATGAAGTGATATCTTGAAGCAAGTCATTCCTATGATTTTGCTACAAAGCGATACCAAGGCAATCTGCATTGGCACGCTAGAGTTATGGTCTTTCATTGCATGATGGAAATATTGTACATTTTAACAGCTTGATAATTTCATGTTGTGTATATTAACTTTACAGCAAAGGCCTTCAATGTTCCAACAAGAAATATTTATCTAGTACATGATGAATTAGGAAAAGCTGTTGGCAAAACATCATTAAAAGAATCAGGAAGTGCTGGGTATGATATTTGTTTCTTTCCTATAATGCTATTACTTTCCTATAATGCTCAGTGACTTCATTGAGAGAGCAGTGGTCCATTCGTAGGATGTGCGCTTATAGATCTAGGAATTGCTGGTTCAAGCGCTACTAAGGGCACTGCTAATTACTTTTAGCAAGAAATTTACTTGTCACTGCTGCACTCCATCCAGGTGTAAATGGTACATGCTATCATGGTTACAATATTATAACATGGATATTTTAAATTTTAATTTGTTTAAAAAAAAGTACAATATTTTTTATCTATACATGTACATTCATTTCTCATTTACTTAACTTTGCATTGAAGAAATAAACAAATGTTTGCAAAGTATAGTTTACTTTGAAAAGAAAGAAATTGAGAATATTTATTCATCTAAAAGCAACACGATGAGACAATCAACAAACTTAGTGGGCGTCAGGTTGCCCATGACAACCACATTTAGTCGGGTAACCAACAACTTCTTTCAGGCAACCAAATTTCTGCAAAATTAATGAGATATAGTGCTTGCTCAGAGCCTCTTAAAATGATCTGTTGGGACAACCAATTTATTAACCTAATTTCAGAGACTGCCGAGAGAATTAGTGCAGACTTAAATGTGTTGAGGTAATGTTCATTAGAACAGTTGAATTTGTTTGATATTTTTATTTTCATTGTTTTAATTTGTTGTATGATTACTTTCAGCGGACACAATGGTGTAAAATCTGTGATACAGTCATTCAGAACTGATGTAAGTTCATTTATTATATACATATTTATATCTTACTACATGTATTTCATTTTTATTTTTTTTATTTATTGGAGTTAACTCTGTATCAACACAATTTAGGTCATTTCACGGCGTCCAGCGCACATAACCTAGCTTTCCTGGACCATTGTCTATAACCAGTTCTCACCTACCCTTCCACAAGGCCGGAAACTTCTCCATATTATCTAATCAATGGAGGAAAATCAACATAATAGTCAAATTTTCATGGAAGGGTATAACCTCCCCGGGCGGGATTCGAACCCGCACCCCCTCGGGCACGAGTATCCAAATCCCGGCGCGCTACCAACTGCGCTATCGACCCGGGTTATATTTCATTTTTAGCAAGTAACAGATTAATATTTAAGTAGAATTCCCGTAATGCCTATAACAGGAAGTTAGAACATGTTTTTTTAAAACCATAATAAATGATTCAAAACATAATAGAGATCTACATATTGTTTTTCATACATAACAAAATGTTTATCATTTAACTTGGATTAGATTTAAAAAACAACAATCGGTCACAATATGATTAATGAAAACTTTTAACTTATAAAACTTAGGAGGTATCATCTTCCTTTGATACGAAAAATAGTGTAATCTTTATTTTTCCTCACAGAATATAAGTTGTTATAATTTTAAAATCTAAATGGTGAAATATAGAAAATAAAGAGTAAAATTAGGTACATGTACCAAGTTTCTGAGATTTTTTCCTGTGGTAACAATTTTGTATTTGTTTAAGGGGAATTAAGATACTCGATTTTGATGGTCCTTATACATGTAAATAGTGGAACTTTACTGTATCTTATTTCATTTGTCAAGTGTAAAATTTTGTGGTTTTTCTCTTTTCAGAATATAAAAAGAATAAGAATTGGTATAGATAGACCTGCATCAATTGACATGGTTGGACATTATGTATTAGAGAAATTTAAATCTGATGAAATAGACCTTATAAATAAAGCTATTAATGAAGGAATATTAAAGCTAGCACAAGATATTGGCTCAAAGAAACAACTTTCACCGTCAGAAATATTAAGTGTGAACGATACTTTAGAATGTGATTGATTATAAGTTCATAATGACATTTTAAATTTGATTTAAGTTTTAATTGGATTTTAATTGACTTTGGGATGAAAAATAAAGAAGTTAGAGGACATTGCTCATGTGTAGAGAGCAGCTTTAAGTTATCAGAGTGCTAATACCGCTGTCAGACATGGGGTTTTGAGTGTGTAAACACCAAATTATTCAACGTACGGAAGGAATATCAGAACGTGAAATTGTCCTTATAATTACTGGTAATAGACCAGATGATTTAAACTTCAGATGCATAAACTGCATTGTTTGCATGTTAAAATGTAAAGTGCACTACTTTAATTACAGAAGTAATTATCCCTTAATTGCGCATGCATGGTATAATGTAACTTTCCATGATGGATTGAAATGAGAATTTGCTACAGTACGATACTACACAGGGGGTAAACCCTTGTAAAAATGAACACATTACCTCAAAAGTAAAGATACTAATCATTCAAAAGATGTTTGTCTTGATAAACTTGTGAAATGTCTAAATGTTCACGTTGAATCTTCATTAATTCTGGTGTATTTGTTTCAAGTGTGTTTTTGGTGAAGGGAAGGTTTTGAATTTCAAATCAAGAAAGGAAAACTCTTGAAGACACATTTCAATTATTTTATGAAACAAGTTTCTTATGACTGAAATCACTCTCTAGTTCACTTCATGGTTCCTCAAAACTAAGTTTTAAAGGTTCGTGCTCAAGGAAACAATGATATCCTATGAATATGTTAGTTTTCTAATCTAACAAATCAGATACTTGTAACTGAGTTAAAGTTAATATACAAAATTTGAATGTGATAAAATATTACATTACTTATACATTTATTAAATAAAGCTATGAAATCTAGTAATTCATGTAAACACTCTTTAATTCATATCCTGGGCCCCAGTTCTCACAGCTTGTACAGTGAAGAATCAAGTGTCATGCTTCAGGAAACATCACTTAGTAGGTTATTTTTTTACATAGGCCTACATCATGTTCCTGTTTGAAAACATGATAATAGAACACCAGGCTCAAAACTTGGTTTTCTTCTCAAAGGATTTGTCTGTAAATAAGGGATCATCTTTGAAACACCTGGAGTCTATTTGAAAGTTGTGTTCCATTACACTTCAATGGTACCATGTTTTGTTTTATGTTTACAGTTTTATGCTAGTTACAAAGTATTGAGATTGAGAACACACTAATATGTTAACATGGAATATATTCTCCAGTTATATAACCTTGGACTCTTATTGCAGTTCTATAGTGCCATGTATATACATGTGGCAGAGGTATGATACGGCGCTTGTTCTACCTTGCCTTTAAGCTAGCTTTAATGGCGACGTGGTATAGTGTCCGCTTACGACTCGAAAGGTCGTGGGTTCGTATCCTAGTTCGGACCATGGATTTTTATCGGGTTACATTTGGCGTCCAACGTAAATAATCCAGTAGGAATTGCGTGATTGCACCCTTAGATAGTCCCATAGACAATCGAGCTCGAAGAATTCGAGGACGAATTCTGTTAAGGAGGGTGTGTGTGTAGCAGAGGTATAGTACGGCACTTGAACTACCTTGCCTTCAAGCTAGCTTTTATGGCGACATGATAGAGTGTCCGCTTACGACTCGAGAGGTCGTATGTTCGAATCCTAGTTCGGACCATGGATTTTTATCGGGTAACATACATGTTACACAGTTTTATCACTCTTTTTAGCAGCCCACCAGGTTCTGTTGGTAGCACGCAAGTTTACTGATCAAGGATCGTGGGTTTGATTCTCGAGAGTAAAATACTTTCATTGAGCTTGGTCATGAAATTATTTATACGGCCATTATCCCTCCATCCAGATTCTTAATCATGTAGGGCAGCTGTTAGTCACTGACAGAAGTATGTGCCTAGTAGTTTGTTAATAGCTATATCCAGAGATATGCCTTTCCAGGAACAAAGAGTAGGTTGACTAACCTCCATTATATGACCTATACATTGTGTTGCTACGGCGTGAAAGCCAACAAAAAACGAAGGTAAAATAGTGGAACAAAAAAACCTATCTGTTCATAAATTTTACATTACATATTACCACAAATAAAACATGATCATATTTATAATATTTTAAACATTAGATAACACAAATTAGTCCTCTGGTTTCTTTTAATGCCTATCCTATAATGATGGGTACTCCTTTATCTGGTCTGGAAAAGAAAATATATCTACAACTTACGTTTTGTTTCTTATTACATTGTACTTGGTTTTAGATTTTAGTAAGATGTTGCAAAATCATGAAATTAACATTCTTGGCACACGTATTTTGTTAGTAGGTGGCAAAAACGCGGAAATTTAAGTGACATTTAGCCAGACCTCCCATTTTTAAGGAATAGCCTATACTCGTCCAAACGTAGTCACTCATATTTGGACACGAAGGATTACTTTGTTAAACAAATTAGCCACTTGTCTAAGGCCATGGTTATAGTAGCCTCATTGTAATGTCAATCAAATGTAGCATTGAAATGTGTCATCCATGCACATTAATTAATATGTCTTTGTATTTAGTAGACATACCGTACACATATAGAATTATGCATTTTCTTTATACAAATATTTACAGCATTATTCATTTCCAGCTTACATTGAAAACACATGTAAAGTATACAGACGTTGTCTAACATGGAACAAAGTTAACTGATAAATTACAGAAAACAATTGGGTAAAATTCTTGCAATCTGATGAAAAATAGAGTATATGTAATAGAAAAGTACAATTGGATAGAGACTTACCCTTATAAACCCAACTGTTGTTTTTGGTTGAATTCATTTTTGTCCTACCTTGGTTTCTATGATGCATGTACTTTTTTAAGATATTAGTTATGTTGATTCATCTTAAGCAATGTTAAACACAAACTTAATGATAATTTCATGCAATATTTGAACATCGGTTAGCTAATCAAAGAAATATTAAAATTACTACATATTATCGTTGTCGATCCTTGCATATTTAAACTGAATGAACTTATTGTTACTGAAAATAAAGCTTTAACAATTCAGCTTGGTACTTATTGTTACCAGTTTTCCCAAATATAATGAAATAATTTGCAATCCCTCCGTTGTCACCAGTGTTACCTATTTTCTACATTCATTCTCGAGGTTTCTATTTGTCCAATGCCACCATTATATACATATACACTCACATAAATCCAGTTTTGTTGATTAACTACAAGAACAAAAGTCATAACCAAAGAAAAATACAACCAGAGCTAGAGAGACCCGATAGTAAGTATCCTCCTGTGTATATACCCTATTGACCTTAAAAATTAAAGTATAGTGACCGTAAAATTCTAGCTATGTACCTCAACTTTTGAGGTTCATGTGCAATTTCTAACCGTAATCAAAGCACTGGAGTGCTGAAGGAACGATGTCCTGAACTTATTTTTTGATTAAAGAATATATTATTATGTATATTATCTATAAAACAAAGTATTAAGTATCAATTAACATAATTTAACAAAAGGATAGCACTAGACTTCTCAAGTGGTTTGATCATGGCTAGGTTTATCTTACTTTATCAAACAAAATAAACCAGTCAAAGAATTAATTTTCATCGACACATTTTAGGGTCATGTACAGCAGCGATCTCACCAAACCAAATATTATTCTGGACTATTTTCTTTAACCTCAAGGAGCTGACAACTTCTCATTTTGGGTTTTCAATGGGTATGTTTTAACGAGAGCGTTAATACTTTCGTTAAAATTTTAAAGATTTGGTGTGAAATGACAAGCTGATTTTTTAAAAAAAAAATTGACTTTCTAACAATTCATTTAAGGTTTTCCCCAAAATACTAAGCTCTTTTGCATCAAGCTACATTCCCATTTTTGTTCACGAATATTAAGTCAAATTAACGTTTCGCACTTGCAATTTATTCACAGTAAAAAATTACTCTAAGAATCGTCTATTTCCTATAAATATTTGTATAAAGTTCCGTACACACTTATACATATTCATTCCAAATTATAACCAAACTCTATAACTTAAAATCGCTCAAGTAAACTTTAAATGTGACACTTTGAAGACGACAACGTCATATCGCCGTATATTAAACATCCGGTAAGTGTATTAGTCATATCCAAGGTATACAGACGATCCGACCCCAAGACTATTCGCCCCCGTACAGTACCGTAACTCTAGCCACTGCTTAATATAAAACGATGATTTAATATTGTTTATTACTATGGAATGATGTAATTATGTTACACATATTACAGGCATTGTCAAAAACATCGTAGGCTCTTTTCATTCCAAAAGTAATCATTGCAGTTGTCACGGGTTGAGTTGTCTACGGGCTGAGTTGTCCCGTCTCCATTGCAAAATTTATTTGTCCAGAGAGTAACCTCCCTTTTCCTGAAGAGTTTCAAGAACGACAACACAAGCCAGCGTTGTATTACATTTAAATGAGATGTTAATGATTTTCACGCTTGAACTACGCCTCTTTGTCTATGTTGAAAATTGTTGAAGCGTGAAAAGAGTAATCTTATACTTTCTTGTTACCATTGGAACGATGCTAAATTAGCATCGTTCCAAAAATAAGATAAATGAGTCATACATTCTATCAAATATTTTAACCCTTAACCGCTCAATCACGCATTTTTATGTGTCTAGACCCCCCCCCTCCAAAATGGCTGCCACAGCCTTGAAAATTGTGTTTTTTAACTGGAATGAGTGAATTTCACTTAAGGATAGTTGTCCCCAAAAAATTCGCGCGCCTCCCTCACAAAAAGGTGTCTCAGGAGAGTTCCGAAGGGGGGATGTGCCCCCCTTTGTTGCTGGGGTTTGAAGGGGGCGCAGCGCACCCCTCATCGCCAGAAAAAAAATCGGGTTCATTGAGTGCAGAGAAATGGCGCCAAATGCTGATAAGAAAACACGTTTTCAGTATCTGAAAAGAACTGCAATTTAGACCTCAATTTTGGAAAATATTACTGTTTGAATTGCAAATGTGGGGTGGAAATAGAGCGAAAATTGCATTTTTTGCCGTTTTTGCTCCGCCCCAGCGTTGCCATGGTAACGGGGATCGGGACTCATCTTGTTTTTTCTGAAAGACATTCACCCAGGTAATTACTTGGTCTAGTTGCATATCTGTATGATAATTAGTAATGAAATTAGAGCATCTTGAAATAGCCCTTGCGGTAGTGAAAAAATGGCTACTTTTCACACATGTCGCAACCAGTAAATTGTTAAGGTAGAATATATACTAACAATTTTCGTAGCCAAAATATAAATTTGCAACATTATATACTCAAAGCTTTCGTATTTAAACGTATAAGCTTAATATGCTTTATGCATTAAGCTTTAATTCATGTGTATTATTAACTTACTATTATACCAAGTTAGATATACTGCAGTAATATTTTCATGTTTATTTTATATTGAACTGACATGTCAATGAACAGGTAGTTTTCACTTAGGTCGAAGACTTGCCTGTGCTTATATTAACAAACTTGTAAGTTAGGATAATCATGTAGAAGTTAAACCGATTAATATGCCTAGGAAAGTTGATTAAATAGTCGGCCGCCGACCATAACCATTTAAAAAGTAACATTTGATAAACAGCGTTAAATCTAAGTTACAAAATCATATTCCTGCATATTTCTATTTCAGTGAAGCGAAAACGAAACAACAAAAGTCTCTTTAGTTTTATTATATTATTGTTTACATTCAACAGACCACCACTACACGAAGACCATCGCCTCCATACGTTCTGACACTATAATACTGTCAAACCGAAAAACAATTAGTGCTTTCAGCGCTTTTATATTTTACTTTAACAGTCATTGAGTAAATAAATGTAGAACATTTTGATAGTTCTATGCAAGTCATATGATAGGATAAGACATTTAACCGATTAATGTTAAAATAACATGTCCGGGAAAGTTGATTAGTCGACCGCTGTACATAACCTTTAAAGAGTAACGATAAACAACGTAAAACCTATTAAGTTACTAAATCATATTCCTGCATAATTATTTTTCAGTTAAGCAAAAACTAAACAACAAAAATCTCTTTAGTCTTATTATATTATTACTTTATTCAACAGACCACCACTGCACAATGACCATCGTCTTCATACTTTCTGGCGATTTAATTCTGTCAACCGAAAAACAATCAGTGCTTTCAGCGCTTTAATTAAGAGTTCGTAACAATATTTATGAAGGTATCGATTCTGAATTTAGTGATAACTGCAATAATATCAAAGATACGACTCTCATATATAATGTAATATCAATATTGCAATCCTACCGTTAAATTTGACCAAAAACTTCAAGTTTAATCACCAAATAGAATTTCTTTCTTGAAAATGACGGTTGCAATTTTGTACTCTTTTTGCCGCATATAGATCTATCTTGGTTTTCTCTTTTGATATATGTACACATAATGTTACCACTATCCGGCGGTATTTAATGCTTTGCTTTAATATTTTCTTGTTATACTGTTGTCATGATCATAGGCGGATCCAGGATTTCTGGTTACAGGGGGCGGAAATTTCTAGTTAGAGGGGGCGTAAAATGAATAAGCAGAATAGGGTTCCGTAAGACCGTAAGGGCCTCGAATGGTCCAGGGCAAAGCCCTGCCCAGTTGACCTGGTGACCAACGGCCCCGGAAATTCCTTAGCTTTGGTTATTTCTAAGGGATTCAGGCACATTTTCAGAGTCACAACTATCCTTTTCCAGAGTAAAAAATATGAAGCATCTATATTTCACGTATTTGTCTAAAAGCCGCTGAATCATGTTAAAACTTTACAAAAATGAAAGGAATTGTTGTATGCAATGTTGCACGCTTAGCGTGCAAAATTGTTTTGACTTGTATAATGTATATTTCTTACAAATATCATATTTCATGATAGAAAAAAACTTTGCTTAGGCAATTTTAGGGGGGGGGGGGGGGCGTACGCCGGGTCCGCCTCCGCCTGGATCAGCCTATGATGACATGAAAAAAGTTTTACTATGAATTTTTCAACTGGGCGAGTCGATTTTACAAAGTATAGTCTGAATGTCAAAGAAAGGATGGATGAATTCAGAAATGTTTTGTATATTTTCTGAATAAAACTATTGAGATATTTTTACACGCTTAATTACTACGCCACACGTACTGAATGATTAAGAATAAATTCTTTGGAACTGTTACACCATTCGGAGCTACCTCGGAAAACCGCTCGGGTGATCGTCAGTTTACGGAATCACCAGAGCGGTTTTCCAGTTGCTGCTACACAACCGTGTGGACTTATGTGTAACCCCCATAAACGGACAAATCCAAAATAATCGCGCGAAAAATCACATGGAGTAAATGAGTGGATCTGATTGGCTGAAACTCTGTCGCTCAATACACATAGCCCGAGACGTAATTATGGAGGATGTGTTGAATATTTTGATTACCTTTGCGCATTAAATATAATGTAACGTCATTATTGTTATGACATAACATGACGTTACGTTATATTGTAGTTAACCCTTTGATAATTATGAAACCGGTAGGGTTAAAATATAAGTATTAAACGTCCATTTGGATGATGTTTTTTGGTTTTTTTTATTATATATGATGAATATATATATTTGATGATATATTAATTAATGATATTAGTAACTACTTATATATGTACACAAAATGAATTACTAGATATTTATGTTTGCTCTCAATATTTTGTGTATTTGTGAATATGTATAATATGATAATAAAAAACTTCTTTTCCAGGTTATGTGTAAATGTCATATACTTTTATGAGTATTTATTTTCTAATGATATATATTTATAATATTAGTAACTGCTTATATATGTACACAAATTGAATTACTAAATATTTACGTTTGTTCTCAATATTTTGTGTATTTGTGAATATGTATAATATGATAATAAAAAAACTTCTTTTCCAGGATATGTATATATAAATAGTATGTACTGAACTCTCATGAGTATTTAAACATATAATAAAATTATGAATTTACACAATATCAAGTTTGTTGTTTATTATTATTCAATTACCTAAAAATATTAATCTGTGTGTTCTAATAAGTAGTTATGTTTTTGGTGCATCAGATCACTCTCCTCTCTCTTCCGTTTTCTTCTGTCTGATTTCTTCCTAATAAATCGTGTTTTTTTTCATTTTTAAATCTTCTAAAATATTACATTCAAATTCTAAGATGTGATAATCAAACTACCTTTTATCAAAAATATACAAAATGTACATAAATACAATACAAATACGAAAATTAACCTAAAATACCATCTGGGGTCGAAACGTCTTGGTGTCGAAACGTCTTGGGGTCGAAATGTCTCCGTCAAACCTGGGGTCGAAACGTCTTGGGGTCGAAACGTCTGTAACTCTCGGAATACCTCGCGCAATGTCTGAATCAGCTGGCAGATCACGTTAAGTCAATTTTTCATGTAATCTAAAATACAGAGAAAGTGACGACCAGAATGCCTGCTTTGAAATTAACCGAAGACTTATTTTATAAAGATGTATTCAAATCGTTTGACTTTAAGGGTATGTAAAGTGATCGTTTTTCACATTGTCACCTGTTTTCGCGACACGGCAGAAATGTAATGTTGCGTTGTAAATGATTCTTCTTGTTGTAAATGATTCTTCTTTGATCCAATTTATAAACTTGGCATAATTCTGTTAACTTTTAACAATACAAAATAATGATTAAATTAAAAAGTTAAAAATGTAAATGTTTAGTTTTTTTTTTAATTTCTTCTGTTGCAATGATTCTTGATGCCTGCAGAAAAACACCTCACGGTGCATTATAGAAGAAGAAGAAGACACTGAGTCGGAATCTAGACTAGACTTGTCTTAACTTATGGAGGCTCCATAGGCCTTATCCTAGACAACCCTACTAGGACAAGTTAGAGTTGTATAAATCTCTCATTTTGAATGTTTATTTGTATATTTGTATATGTCCATTGTAGCCTGGTACAACCAATTTTCGATCAGCTAACGGTTAATTGCCGTGAAAGTCTTACGTAAAGGACGAACAGCGTCTATAAACGCTGAAATATTGTTCAACAACAATTTAGCGGTAAAAATATGCAAAAAATACAACCTAACCTCAAATCATGTTTTAAATATCCGTTTTCTACGTAACTGACCTAATTTAACTAAACCGGAATTTGCGCAACCTATTTTCTATCAGATGCTGATAAAGTGTACTGCCCGTCATAGATAGCGTAACAAGATGTCATAAACCATTATTTTAGACATTAAACACAATATTTAACTTTCACGGACGTATAGACTTTTCAAAACCTATTTAAAGTGTATGTTAATGATAGTTTTGAAAGTTTACATGTGGAGGAAACACAGTTGGGGCACTAGAATGTGTCTTCTCTTCTAATGACCCTTACTGTTCTCATAAATCGTAAAAGTATCCGTTTTGTCATGATAATAGGGTATTTATGACCAGTTAGACGGTACATGATTTTCAAAAATTCAAAGAGTGAAACATTCGGTAAATAATATTAATAAACTACAACTCCAAATATTTGAAAAAATAAGAAAAGTTAGTAAAGAGCCATATATACAAAGTCTCTATTTTTCTGTGAAGTATACTTTCCAAATATGGAAAAGTAGGTGGAGCCATATAAAATGATGCTGTCTGTCAGACGACACGCTTCAAACAAAAGAAAATGTTGGATTTAATATTTAAAACACATATTTACGATGTAAAATTTTGGGAATAGTGAAAATAACTAAAATATGTTGTAGGTAAGTTTGGCACGTTTTTTTACCGATTGTATCCCCTATTTTCTTTAAAAACCGTCGGATGATAAACCTTCGGCGTGTGTAAACAAAACATGTGTGCGACAAAGTGGAAAAGGCCAGTTTAGCCTGCATAACTAAAAATTTTCAGGGCCGATCGAATATTGGTTGTGATCGAAAATAGGTTGTGTCGGGATATATGTGTTGTTTTTATCTTTGACAGGAGAAAATACTGATGGTGTTGATAAAGAGATCTTAGATTTAGTACTGACCGCTAGGAATGCTAAAGAACAGATTAATGCTCTTAAAAAGGTACCATTGTCTTAAAGTTTAAGTGAGGTTTTAAAGTCTGCTTCCATGTACATGTACATGTTCAGCGGACTTTCAATTTTGTATATATTATCCCTATGTATAACCTCAGGAGCTGGACATTTTATATCATACTACAAAAATTCCCCCCTTACATATAATAAAAACACCAGGAATGCAATGCGTCCAATCTCCAACTTCTCACCTACTAGTCATATTCACCCTCAAAAGTCAACGAAACATTAATTGTTCACAAAATCTTTTAGCCATTCGATTAACAACTCTTAAATCATGTACCTGTAACTATGCTAATGACGAACTTTACAGCTACATGTATTACCCCTGGTTATTGAGCTATTACTATCTATTTACCAATCTCCCTGCCCTGGAGCTTTTACTCTGCTTAGTGCAGAAGACATATTGGAACACCCTTAGGTTCCAATTTAGGCCTGGCTGTAGTGAAACTATCGCTGGTCAATTTGTTGCTCAAAGAAATTAGCAGTGCCCCTCATTAAGTTTGAACCCAGAACCTCTGAATACTTTAGCGCTAGGCTTCTTCTCCTAGTGTATCCTCCTAATGTGTCTTTAACTATTTAAGCTCAAATTGGTTTCACTAAATCTCATCCTCCAAGAAATCGTATAGCTTTATACATTATAATTTCTAGGTAACAAGGATTATAAATGATAGAATACAAGCCAACATCAATACTGCATCAACAGAAGCTGTAGAAACATCATTACAATTCCTTACACGTCTCTTGTTTGTAACAACTAGTAATAATCCAATTAGAAGATTTCTGAAAAGGTAAAGAATTTAGAATATTTATAGTGCAATTGTTGTACATCTTAGTTTATAGATGACAATTTATGATTATATTTTAGTTTGTTGGACTTTAGTTTTCTAAACCTTGACTTACACAGTCATGTAGGTGGTAGGGTTCACTCATCAGTGTTGGGGGAAAAACAACAACATAGGTTTTTGATGTGATTTGAACAAAGGTCCAGCTGGCTATCAAACATGTTCTTGTTCAAAGTTGTTACCACTAAGACCAGGGACGAGGAAATCGCCGGTTTTTAGACCGATTTTTTCATTTAGGACCGATTGAGATTTCAATATCCTTAAAAAATCAATTCAGGAAAAACTCTTAAATTTTGACCTCAAACCTTTAATTTCCATAATTTACAAGAAAACATATTGATAAAATATTATCATACATCAATCAGTTACATAAACCCCATTGTTTATCGTTGTAATATCCTGCTTAATTGTCCACAGTTTACATCAAGGACCCTGTATATGTATTCATGGTTACAGGTATCATCCGGGGTTGATGCAGTGATATTGTTTTGATCGAGCACAGCAAGCCAAGACCTACAGGCTCTTTATTCTTTAAAAACAAGTGCTGTTCATATTCTGATTCTCACTGTTCCACAGTTTTGAAATGTTTAGAACTGTATTAACATGTAGCTGGTTTGCTTTATATTGGCTTTTGGTATGACACACACAGTTATGATCGATTAGGTTTTTAATTGTCATGATCTCATATGTTCATTCTAGTCTAGATGACTTTTTGTGATGACTAGTCAATCAGCTAAAATAAAAAAATATTTTAAAGCACACATCCATAGTAACATGCCATATTTCTAATTTTTGGGGTCTACCTATAAGTATTACAAAAGATGTTGTGAAACCTAAGATAGAACATTGTCTATATCTAGTGTGTGACGAAAATGTTACTGTACCTAATAATTTCATTTCTAGATCTAAAAGAATAAATGCTATTGTATTTTTATTAATTTCTGATATAGGTGTAAGTTGATTCGAATGCTTTTTGTAATTAATTGATAATTAAATTTTCCCAAAAAATGTTATTGATAAAGGTGATATAAGTAAGGCTCTAGTTTGTAGTCCATTTGTAATCTTCTCAGGCGCTGGAAAAATTACTGAATTCTAACATTCATCCTCAAAATACTAAAATTTCACGTTTGTTTACATGAATCTGGCAGAAATTCTTGATTGGAATTTATAATCTCATATGGAAAGAATGATAAACAAACGTCTAGGATTTAGCTCTTAACCAACTACATGTACTTAGCACATACATGTACTTTCGCCAGTGACTGTCAACTGCCCTGCATATATAAAAACTTTGATAGGAGGGAGAATGGCTGTAAAAATAACTTCATGACCAAGCTCCAAGAAAGTATGACTGGCCTGTGAATCAAACCCACGACCCCTTTATCTGTAGACTTGCATACTACCAATTGAGCTAGCCCAGCGGCTTTATCTATTTCATGGACCATGGAAGTGTCACATACTATATGCATTTTACATAATATATTTTTGTTTGTCTTTTAACAACTAGCAGGGTCTGTTATTGTTATTTAAAATATAATTGGTCATGTTAGCAACACTGATTTCAACTGAATGATCTAGTTGTTTTATAGACCTTGTGAAATACATGGATGAAAGTTTTTGTATTTATAATGGTTTCAGTATTTTAACCCTTTACTGGTTGCGACATGTGTGAAAAGTAGCCATTTTTTCACCATTACGCGCAAGGGCTATTTCAAGATGCTCTAATTTCATCATTAATTATCATAAAGATATACAACTTGGCCAAGTTATTACCTGGGCGAATGTCTGTCAGAAAAACCAAGTTGAGCCCTTATCCCCGTTACCATGGCAACACTGGGGCAGAGCAAAAACGGCAAAAATGCAATTTTCGCTCTTTTTCAACCCCACATTTGCGTTTCAAACAGTAATACTTTCCAAAATTGAGGTCTAAAGTGCCAGGTATTTTCAGATACTGAAAACGTGTTTTCTTATCAGCATTTGGCGCCATTTTTCTGCACTCAATGACCCCGATTTTTTTCTGGCGATGAGTGGGGATGAGCCCCCTTCAAACCAAAGCAACAAAGGGGGGCACACCCCCCCCCCTTCGGAACCCCCCTGAGACATCTTTTTGGGAGGGAGGCGCGCAAAAAAAGCTCATTTTTTGGAGACTACTCTCCTTAAGTGAAATTCACTTATTCCAGTTAAAAAACACCATTTTCAAGGCTGTGGCAGCCATTTTGGAGGGGGGGGGGGTCTTGAAACGTAAAAAGGCGGAATTGAGCTGTTAAGGGTTAAAAATAACATACTTTATGTGGGGTATATGATTGTCTTTTCTTGTTGTACATTTATACATTAATAGTAGGTTTTCAGTATTTTTATAATTTTCAACTTCCACCCATGTCAGTAACATTGTTATTATGGATGGGAGTTTCATTATGTTAACACAATAGGTACACAGTTTTTATGACTAATTTATATCAGTACTGGATATTTGGTCCAGCAAAATGGATTTTTTTAAAGGACTGAATAAAAGTTATGTTGACAAAAAAATTTGAGAGAAGTGGTTTAAATAATTTTGTATTGAATATGGGAAATGTAAGCTGTAGAAATTGGTGGACTGTCAGACCACTCACATTCCAAAAATCACTGGACCAACACTAATTTCATTAGACTCCGTCGACGGTCCTCTGGCTTAAAATCGAAGACTGGGTACATAATTGAACAACTTGTATCATTCATTGCAACTTTTATATTTTCTATTATAGGCTACAGATTTGTATGAGTTATTATTTTAGAGTTATAAAAGCGAGTTAAAGACCTCAGGTTTTACAGATATAAATGTATGGTGTAATCATTGGTTAAAATCTGTCTTAGTCGTACTTTGTGGACATAACAAATTACAGAAAAAATATATCATAGAGGTAACAGTTTATACTTTCTTCCCCCTTTGATTACTTCATGTACATTCTGTCTGTTCTGAAATACTATATCTAGGTTTAAAATCTGTGTTCGCGGGTTTAGCAAAAAACAGTTGTAACCCAATATAAGGAAAGAGGGAGTTACCTCCGTTTTGTGCTAAACTGGCAACTAAACTGATTATTTACTAACTTGATGTAATCAGAAAACTTCAACTGAATATGCCTGTTGAGAATCTAGTCTTAAATCAACGTTTTTAAATTGAAGTTGGATGAAATGAGGATAGGAAAATTTGGTCGAAACTTGGTCATCTTGAAAATGAGACTGAATGAAATGCCTTTGTCTTACTGGATAGTTTGTTTAATGATTTTCTCCTATCCGATACAGTTTTTCACATACAATAGTTTATTATTCATCAAATTGTATATATCATTGTGATTTTCTGCATTATATTCAGTATATTTTACCAAAGATTTTAACCAATGAGCCATCTGCTATGAAGTATATAATACCAGAATTATCTAAACAGGATTCAAATTGTGACTCTCTTCATAATGAAGGTAAAATTCTTATAATTTACACTAATTTATTGAGATAATTACTATGGTGACATAAAAATAATATTTCAATATTAAACATAAAAGTGATTGATTTTTATTATTGAATTAGATTTCAATTTTAATTTTTTATCTTTATTGCTGAATTTGACGTCATGTGAAATAATTACATGTATTAAGTCTATTTTACTCAACATTCAATCAATGATCATTCTCAGGGATTGTGAATCGAATATGTAATGTAAGATGGTGTTTGTTCAAAGCTCTAAAAATTAATTCAATAATATTCGTTTTTTGACTCCTGTAATTCATGTGACAATGTTCATGTTCAGGACTCTGGTAATTCATGTAACAATGTTCATGTTCAGGTCTCTGGTAATTCATGTGACAATGTTCATGTTCAGGACTCTGGTAATTCTTGTAACAATGTTCATGTTCAGGTCTCTGGTAATTCATGTGACAACGTTCATGTTCAGGGCTCTGGTAATTCATGTGACAATGTTTATGTTCAGGACTCTGGTAATTCATGTGACAATGATCATGTTCAGGACTCTGGTTATTCATGTAATATTGTTCATGTTCAGGGCTCTAGTAATTCATGTAACAATGTTCATGTTTATGTCTCTGGTAATTCATGTGACAACGTTCATGTTCAGGTATCTGGTAATTCATGTGACAATGATCATGTTCAGGACTCTGGTAATTCATGTAACATTGTTCATGTTCAGGGCTCTGGTAATTCATGTAACATTGTTCATGTTCAGGAATCTGGTAATTCATGCAACAATGTTCATGTTCAGGACTGTGGTTATTCATGTGACAATGTTCGGGTCTCTGGTAATTCATGTGACAATGTTCATGTTTATGTCTCTAGTAATTCATGTGACAACGTTCATGTTCAGGTCTCTGGTAATTCATGTGACAATGTCCATGTTCAGGACTCTGGTAATTCATGTAACAATGTTCATGGTCAGGTCTCTGGTAATTCATGTGACAACGTTCATGTTCAGGGCTCTTGTAATTCATGTGACAATGTTCATGTTCAGGACTCTGGTAATTCATGTAACAATGTTCATGTTCAGGTCTCTGGTAATTCATGTAACAATGTTCATGTTCAGGGCTCTGGTAATTCATGTGACAATGTTCATGTTCAGGACTCCGGTAATTCTTGTAACAATGTTCATGTTCATGTTTCTGGTAATTCATGTGACAACGTTCATGATCAGGACTCCAGAAATTCATGTAACAATGTTCATGTTCAGGTCTCTGGTAATTCATGTGACAACGTTCATGTTCAGGACTCCAGTAATTCATGTAACAATGTTGATGTTCATGTCTCTGGTAATTCATGTGACAACGTTCATGTTCAGGACTCCGGTAATTCATGTAACAATGTTCATGTTCAGGTCTCTGGTAATTCATGTGACAATGTTCATGTTCAGGACTCTGGTAATTCATGTAACATTGTTCATGTTCAGGTCTCTGGTAATTCATGTTACATCGTTCATGTTCATGAGTCTGGTAATTCATGTAACAATGTTCATGTTCAGGTCTCTGGTAATTCATGTAACAACGTTCATGTTCAGGGCTCTGGCTTATTCATGTGACAATGTTCATGTTCAGGACTCTGGTAATTCATGTAACAAAGTTCATGTTCATCTCTCTGGTACTTCATGTGACAATGTTGATGTTCAGGACTCTGTTAATTCATGTAACAATGTTCATGTTCAGGTCTATGGTAATTCATGTGACAATGTTCATGTTCAGGGCTCTGGTAATTCATGTAATATTGTTCAAGTTCAGGACTCTGGTAATTCATGTGACGATGTCCATGTTCAGGACTCTGGTAATTCATGTAACAATATTCATGTTCAGCTCTCTGGTAATCCATGTGACAACGTTCATGTTCAGGACTCTGGTAATTCATGTAACAATGTTCATGTTCAGGTCTCTTGTAATTCATGTGACAACGTTCATGTTCAGGGCTTTGGTAATTCATGTAATATTGTTCAAGTTCAGGACTCTGGTAATTCATGTATTAATTTATAATATTTTTTTATTTTCAGATGCTGACCTTATGACCTTGGTGTTCAGATGTGTCCTTGACCTTTTACATTCAGATGACCTTGAAGTAAGAGAGACAACATCAGCTATTGTGACACAGATTATTTCTTTACCATTAGATTTATCTTTATTATTGATATCTGCTTTGTGATTTACTAAAATTTATTGCTACATGTATCTTTAATATACATGCTTATAAATCCATTATAACCTTTTGCCATGATCCTGTTGTTAATACTGGTTAAAAGCTTAAATCTTGTTGCAAGTTTCATAAGCATATCCCTAGCTAGTGCTTTGTGCCCTGGAACTCCTCTTACACCAAAAGGAAAATGAATGTGATTTCAAGTTATTGGTACCTGGGGGCATTTAACACTAGCTAGCAACATGCTTTGAAAATTTGCCCTTAATATTAAAGCCATTCTAAGGACAGTGAATATATCATCTGTCTGCTGCAATATGACCAAAACATGTTCTATGTTTGGATTCTACACAGTTAATCAAAACATACTATACAGTATACCAAAAGTGTATGTAATTGGCTCATCTTTTACCAGTACATTGAACTAGTTTGTCCATTTCAAAGTAGTAACACAATCTACCTATAAGGAAAGAAATCAACATTATTGGCAAATTTAATAGAAGGAATCAAACCATGATTGCCAGATAGGACGTCTAGCTGGTTGCAAATGCATTATGATAGATAACATTGCGGCAGATAACACAGCCATTGTGTGTTTGAGAGATAATTCAGGGGAGGTAATCATGATCATAATATTATACAAACTCCTCACAGTGCATACGTCATTCTTTGCTACTTAATCACTGCCACCACGTAATTACGGTAAACCACATGACGTTTGTAATGCTATTTATTTATAGATTGCCCTAACCTCTCACAGTGCTTATGTTACACTTTGTTATTTCTACAAATTGATAATTAAACTATTTTTTATCTTTATATACTTTGAACATCATATTTTTCTAAGAGAAGACTTAAAATTATTGAAAATATTGAATTGTAAAAGCAATGATGAAAAATGTTTTTCAGCTCTTTGAGGGACGAATTTTACTTGTGGTGGCAGTGGCTATTGATTTGATAAAGGGAGATAACTGCTGCGGGGAGTTTGAATATTTATTATTATTATAGGAGTCGCTCAATTAAATACCAGAACTTATTATTGACATAAATCAAGCATATCTTTTACCACCATACCCCATTCAGAAAACACCCTCGACCTTTCATAAATGAATTATCTCGGAAGGATTGTTGGAGGTCTTCACGGGATTTTGGTGATTTTACTACCTACGCAAGGTGAAGCACATAACGGTGACGCAAATTAGGGCACGTTCCGCAAGCAAATCGCTACATAGTGATTCGTCCTCTGGTACCTTTCTTGCACCAAAAGTATTTACCATGTGACACCAAATCGAGGGTACCAGCGGACGAATCGCTATCTAGCGATTTGCTTACGGAATGTGCCCTTAGTTCTTGTAGTCTACTCACAGATCTTTGACTAAACATATCTATTTATTCTAAATTGAAGCAAATATTGTTCATCGGTATCATTGAACTGTGTAATTTTAAATTTACGGATTAAAAATGGAACTTCAGCCATAGCCTAAACGATCGTGTATTTGTTCAAATAGTTTAAACATGGCGCCTAAATACTTCCGAGGTTATTCGTGTAGCAAATGGCCGAGGAAGTTCTGAATGCACCTTACTCCCATGCTGTACTGAGAAAAAAGATGTCAAAATAAACTTGTAAAAAGTTTTGCAGAGTTTTATTGGTGAATCGATGTTATTAGACCTTTTTAGGTCTCTATAGAACATTGTGCTTTATATTCTCAAAACTTTGTTATCCAAATTCTTTAACAAACATGTATATGACCTCAGACATGTATATGACGTGATTTAGTATACAGGGTAATCCCCTTGCTGGGGATAAGCGCTTCTAAGCGTTTTAACTGGTCCCCTGGTTGGGACAACTTTGGAAAGGTAGTCTCCCTTATTTTGAGTGTAACACCACTAAATTTTTGTCGGGTGTAACACCACTAAATTTTTGTCGGGTGTAACACCACTAAATTTTTGTCGGGTGTAACACCACTAAATTTTTCTAGGGTGTAACACCACTAAATTTTTGTCGGGTGTAACACCACTAAATTTTTGTCGGGTGTAACACCACTAAATTTTTCTAGGGTGTAACACCATTAAATTTTTCTAGGGTGTAACACCACTAAATTTTTGTCGGGTGTAACACCACTAAATTTTTGTCGGGTGTAACACCACTAAATTTTTGTCGGGTGTAACACCACTAAATTTTTGTCGGGTGTAACACCACTAAATTTTTCTAGGGTGTAACACCACTAAATTTTTGTCGGGTGTAACACCACTAAATTTTTGTCGGGTGTAACACCACTAAATTTTTCTAGGGTGTAACACCACTAAATTTTTCTAGGGTGTAACACCACTAAATTTTTCTAGGGTGTAACACCACTAAATTTTTCTAGGGTGTAACACCACTAAATTTTTCTAGGGTGTAACACCACTAAATTTTTCTAGGGTGTAACACCACTAAATTTTTGTCGGGTGTAACACCACTAAATTTTTCTAGGGTGTAACACCACTAAATTTTTGTCGGGTGTAACACCACTAAATTTTTCTAGGGTGTAACACTATTTTTGGTGGTGTGATGCCTATTTATTACTTAATCATATACTTAATTAATATTTCTTTCTTTACACTGACAATTCATTCGTTTTTAAAAGGTAAAATAACGTTTGTTTCCATAAACTTTAATATCAAATATCTTGCGTAGACTGAATTATTGATTTTTTATCCATGAACAAAATTTCAAGACCTCTATTCATTTTGTAGGCTTTAAAGGTTACCATGAAGAAATCACCACAATCATTAAAATTACAAGAACCATTAAAGAGTAAGAATGAAATCGTGAAAGATGAAGCTGTTGTTTTATATGATGGTATGTTGCAATGTTTATGCTCTTCTTTAAATTGATGCATATGTATACTGATTTGCGTCAGTGAATAATTGTCATCTTAACCACTTTAATGGGGTCGATAACTGCAACAATCTTTCACTTGGTGATACAAGCACCAAATTTGGCTCAGATGACCTGAATGGTCTACAATTCACAAAAAGCACGATTTCCACTTCAAAATTCAAGATGGCCGGCGTTTCTGCACATGCGCCTGGAAATCAGTATCCCAAAGCGACTAAACTTCTTATTACCGTTTTGAATGTATTATAGGATGATACATTACAGTGTTTTTGAATTCTACAAATGTTAACCAAGTTAAGACATTGATTTACATCATGTGATATACTTCCAAGGTTAAGGTCATGGTAATGGTAACATACATGAGAAAGTTGTTTCAAACATTTTGAATCATTTTAATGGTCATGTAGGGTTGGAGATGCAAATAGAAAATAGTTATTATTAAAATTAACTTGATAGAATCTTTGACAAATATTTATAGACATAAATTAACATTTACCGTGACCTTGACCTTGATCCAAGGAGGAAATTAATACCCCGTAAATACTATTTAACCCTTATCATGCTATACGCGACCACAGGTCGCGATGATCTTATCGTTTTCCCACTGCTGAGCGCGACCTACAGTCGCGATACACGTGTTTCCAAGTTACACCCTCTTATTATCCTCTTATTATGCTTAAAATAGATCGACATCTGTACAGAAATTATATTATCAAAGGCCAAAATCTAGTTGATGATGTTATTTATTAAAATATTGTCCAGTAGAAGTGTAATCCAGCCTTACGCGCGAAAAACAAATTCCATTTCTCCCTAAGTTTTGACAACAATAACAATCATGGCGGCTTATGCAAAACAATCATTTTCGTTAGACGATGTTTTAGAGGAATTATTCAAAGATTTTAATTGTTTTGTACAGAAAAAACATGTATACGTTTTTTTGATTGCTTTTTCATAAATTTACTTATACTTAATATCGGTAATTTATTTGTTTACACCGTATGTCCGCAAGCTCCGAAAACGAAAGTAGAAAAACCGAAAGTAGACATTGAAACGTATATAAAACACGTTTTCACGTATTATAGGTTTTTTGGTGATTAATTTCCATAATAATGATATTTATTGGTGGCATTTTTATGTTTTCAAGTTTTATTATGCATAAGTGTTACTGTGAACATGCGTGTATATATGTTGTATATATAAGAGTGTTTATAATTCAATTCTTAGTTGTGTAAATAAAATTGGAATACTGTGAACATTCAATACATACAGAAATAATGCGAACCATCGGTCAACGAATATGAAAGTTTGATATCCTAGATACCCAATTAACATAATTGATATGCATGATTTTATTATGCTATTCATATTCTGTCTTAAAATAAAATCAATATGCATTAAATGATTTTAACAGCCTAAGTATTGCAAACTTAAATAAGGCCACATATTTTTGTTTCTTTTGTGTCATATGGAAGACTTAAAACAGATGGTTAGATGACAAAATTCAATAAAAATTATATATTCATGTTCTGTATTCTATGTACTTTTCAAAAATTATAGGTTATGTTAAGATCAATTCACAATAAAAGATAATTTAAAGCAGATAAACACAACACCTTTCACCAGGGCATCCTCTGATCAATATCAGCTAAATTAATTCAGCAGTTGGGTGGGCTTATCAGTAGTAAGGTATATAGCATGATAAGGGTTAAATAATCAAACAATTAGTTTATTTGAGGCTTTTACTTTATCGTTGAAATATGAATACATGTGTTGGATAGCCTTTATCAAGTGTTTACTATGTTTTTGCTTAATGTTGTCCACATGTTGTGTATGTCAAAGGTCAATGTCACATGAGAAGGTATATATATATAAAGTGGTTTTATCAGAAATTTAACACAATTCACGAAAATGAAGCAAGGATTCTCATAATCATAATCTCGTAAAAGCCCTTTTTGCCTCGAATTAAAAGCCTTTTTGCTCAAATTCAGCCCTTTTCATAGTATCATAAAAGATTTTTTGACGAAAAAAATGTCCTTTTCGTATATTAGTGTACTTTCTAGTGCCTTTCCGCCGGTAATTGTCCTTTTTGCCTCGTATTGAAGTCTTTTCGCCCGCATTTAATGCATGAACGGATGCAAAAATGTCCTTTTCGTATATTAGTGTGCTTTTAGCGCCTTCTCGCCGCTAAAAGTCCTTTTTGCCTTGAATTGGACGTCTTTTCGCTCAAATTTAGCCCTTTTCATAGTATAATAAATGATTTTGTTGACGAAAAAATGTCCTTTTCGTATAATAGTGTACTTTTGAGCGCCTTTTCGCCGGTAAATGCCCTTATTTGCCTCGTATTGAAGTCTTTTCGCCCGCATTAAGTCCTTTTCATACTCTATTTAATGCATGAACTGATACAGAAAGGTCCTTTTCGAATATTAGAGACGTTTTTGCGCCTTTTCGTCTGTAAAAGTCCTTTTTGCGTCGAATATAAAGGTTTTTTGCCGGATTTAAGTCCTTTTCATACCCTATCCAGAGTTTGAAAAGACGATAAAATGTCCTTTTCGTATATAATTGTCCTTTTTGCGCCTTTTCGCCGGTAAATGTCCTTTTTGCGCCTTTTCGCCCAAAAAGTCCTTTTCGTATATTAGTGTAACCCTAAAAAAAGTACAAAAAAATGCTTCAAGATACTTAGAAATGACATACACTGTAGTCAAGAAAAACATCAGTGAACAGGTAAATTTTGGAAATTTTAGGGGGGGGGGTCCAGACCCCCCCCAATACCCCCCTCTAGATCCTCACAGGAGCTCCTATGACTATACTACATTGTATGAACAAATTGTTGATATGAATTATAAATTATAGAAATTTTGTATTTTTTTCAGATCTGAAACAATAGATCCACTGACATTCTACAAATGTATTCAAAATAAATGGTTGATAGTAATTTATGGTTTGTGGTCTTCATACTGGTGAACATACAAAACAGTGTCAGTCTTATGTGAGTATTTGTTAGTTTGATCAATTGTTCTTTATTTATCCCAGCTAGCTCAGTCTGTAGCACACCAGTACAATGTACCTATTCTAGGGGCCCTGGGTCTGATTCCCAGAAGGGGCATAGTTTCGTGGAGTTTGGTTATTAAAATTTAATATTTTCTGTGGCCATTGTTCCTCCTACCACTGATTCTAAATCATGTATGGCAGTTGTAAGTCACTGCAGGAAGTATGTGCCAATTAACTGGTTTACAGTGATGTGACTTACATCTATGCAATGTGTTGATGCAGGGTTTAATCCACAGAAAAAATATTGATTATAGTTTTAAGTACATTTCTTTACAAAATTTACCTCCGGTATGCATACGATTGGCAAATCTAGCAGGAGGTGGGTCAGGGGACTCTGGACCCCCTATAGAAATTTTTCAAATGAACTGATTCATGAGTGTGTTTATTTTAATGTAAGCCTTTTTAAAGTAGATGTGATACTGTTCTATTTATAGATATTATGACGTCGTTTCTAAGTAACGTCGTTAACGTCATTATTGTATTTTACTATATGTCAAAATGGTTGATTAAATTTATACTATGAATAATTGGTTGTAATTCATAGACATAACATTGGCGACGAGGAGAAAAACGTTTATTTAGAGTAAGATAATTGAGATCTGAACAGTGATAGAAAAATAGAGAGAATTATGGCGGAAAACCGCTCTTTAAAGATAAATCCTTTCATCGTGGGGGAAGACCACATGACAACGGCGGAACGTTGGGATGAATGGATTGAGGAGCTGGAACTAGAGCTAAGATTCTTGAAAATTACTGATCCATCTGAGAAGAAAGATGCGCTGATGCTTTATGAAGGTAAAGACGTTCGAAGATTAAATAAGAGTTTACAAGATCCGTTTATTGGAGACGAGTACAAGAAATTAAAAG
This sequence comes from Mactra quadrangularis, assembly GCA_025267735.1. Taxonomy (NCBI): domain Eukaryota; kingdom Metazoa; phylum Mollusca; class Bivalvia; order Venerida; family Mactridae; genus Mactra; species Mactra quadrangularis. The sequence continues at coordinate 21,664,448 of CM046311.1, read as the reverse complement.
TAAAATTGACTGAATATTTTTCGCCGAAGAAGAATATTTATTACAATCGTTATATCTTTTTGAATATGAGACCACAACCGGAGGAATCAACAATTTCTTATGCTGCCAGGTTGAGAGAGAAAACAAAAGGATGTGAATTTCACAATGATGATGAGAGAATACTCGAACATTTGATACAAACATCGGACAATGAGGAATTAATTCGGAAAGTCCTTTATAAGAAATTAAATTTGCAACAAACCTTAGAGTCTATGCAACTGATGGAAGACACCTCAATGCAAGTAAAGGTAATGAGCCATGGTAGCGAGATAGCCAGAATTAAGAGAAAAGACGACAATGCTAGAAGACAAAGATACAATGACAGTAACCATGCATATGAAAGATGTAAATATTGCGACAGGAAGCACCCAAAACAGAAGGAACTGTGTCCAGCTTGGGGAAAGACATGTGCTAAATGTGACAAACAGAATCATTTTGCGGTTGTTTGCATATCAGACAGACCAGATAGAAGGCAAAATAGAGGGCATTTTCGAACTTCAACACAATATATCAGAAGAACAGGAGATGAATCAGCAGATGAATCTGAAGATGAATTTCAGGGAACGAATTTTATTGAACATTCACTTAAGCATATAAGAATTGGCAAGATAAAAATCAAAAAGATAAGTGACTATCAGAAAACGGTACCTGTTGCTGTGAATGATGTTATTGTTCACATGGAACCAGACAGTGGTGCAGACGCAAATGTGATGGATGAGCATCAATATTACACACTGAAGCGCAGAATTGAAGGTAACATTGACTTAAAGAGGAGCAACACGAAATTAAGCACTCTTCAACACAGTTTACCTGTTTCAGGAGAGTTCAAAGCCATCCTTAGAAATGCGACAAGAGGCATAGAGAGTTGTATCATTGTAGTGAAAGGAAAGATTAATTCACCACCACTTATAGGTAGGAAAACTCTTATTGACTTAGGGATGCTTGAAATCAGACCGGATGGTTCATTGAAAGACGAAAATGAGCATGGAATTAACAGGCATTTTGCAGTGAAGGTAGTGAAAGAAACACCTATACTAACCGATATAGAGAAGATCGTGAAGAAATTTGATAATATGTTTCAAGGTATTGGTAAAATATCTGACAAAAAGAAAAATGAAGATTTCCATGTAAAATTTTCAATGAAACCAGGAGTTGTTCCAATTGCACAGAAACCTCGACCAGTTCCATATTATCTCCAGGAACCATTACGAAAGTGGTTAGATCAATGTATCAAGGAAGATATATACGAAGAAGTCCAGCCAGGAGAACCAGTTACTTGGTGTTCACCATTAGTGGTTCAGCCGAAACCAAGATACTCAGGTGTTGAAAAGGAGAATCTTGAACCACATATGATAAGAGCTAGTGTTGATTTGAAACTTCCAAACAAGTACATGGAGAGAAACAGAATTTTGCAAGCACCAGTAGTTGAGGATTTTACGTGTAAGTTTCACGCCTGCAAGTATTTTTCAAAGATGGATTTACGACAAGGTTATCACCAACTGATTCTACATCCAGATTCGAGATCTATTGCAACTTTCAGCACACCATGGGGAAACATGAGACCGAAAGGACTGATATTTGGAGCAAAAGCATCCCAAGATCTTTTCGATGAAGCTATGTTCAGGATATTTGGGGACATTCCATTTTGTCTTAACCAACGAGATGTTATATTGATAGGAGGTACTACTATGGAAGAGCATAACAAGACATTGGAAACAGTTTTACAGAGAGCGAATGATTTTGGAATAACATTGAACAAGGAGAAATGCCAATTCGGAGTACGAGAATTAGAATTTTATGGATATAGATTTACAGATGAAGGACTCAAACCAACAGCGGAAAAAGTGAAAGCTGTGAAGGAATGTAAGGCTCCAGAATCAAGAGAAGAAGTTCGCAGTTTCTTAGGTATGATTGGATATCTTTCAAAATTTATTCCAAGATATGCAGTTCTGACAGCACCATTGAGAAGACTTACAGGAAAAGATGTACCATTTTCATGGGGACCAGACGAGCAAGCAGCATTTCAGAAACTGAAAGATAACATCACTAACGAGGATACTATGGCATTCTTTAATCCAAGAAGACCAATTATTGTAAGAACAGAAGCAAGTTTCCACGAAGGACTATCAGCTGGATTATTTCATAAAACGGATTACAACCAGTGCACTATATAAGCAGATCGATGACGACTGCAGAAAAGAGGTACAGTCAAACAGAGAAAGATGCTTTGGCAGTAAAATGGGCAAAATCAAGGTTTAGCATGTAATTGCTTGGAGCTCCAAAATTCAAAATTATGACATCGCATAAACCCCTTATCCCATGTTTAATAAATCATGTGCGAAACTTCCTCCAAGAATTGAGAAATGGATTATGGAGATGCAAGATGTGGATTATGAATTAATCTATGAACCAGGAAAAGATGCGACAGATCCTATGGACTACCTATCCAGACATCCATTAGAGGAAACAGAAAGCGATGACACAGAACGCATTATCAAAATGATAGTTTTCAATGAACATGGAGTGGTCACAGATGACATTAAAGAAGCTACGTCAAATGATAGAATGATGAAATTGATTAAAGAGATAATGAAGAAAAACGATTGGGAGAGATACTAAGATCAACCAGAGATAAAACCGTTTTATTTAGTGCGACATGAACTATATCAAGCAAATGATCTAATACTACGAAACAGACAAGTGGTGATTCCAGAGAAATTACAGAAAGCGACCATTAAAGCTGCTCATAGTATAGGTCACTTTGGAATGACAAAAACCAAGCAAATGTTAAGAGCAAAATATTGGTTTCCAAGATTGAACAGTTTAGATGAAGACAGCATATCTAAATGTTTTCAATGCCAGATTTCCACTCATTCAGAAAGATTTATGAAAGTATTGAACAAGACAGAAAAGATTGCACACAGTGAAGGTAAATCGATTGTTGGAGCAATACAGAACATGCTCATGGGATATAGATCAACACCACATCCTGCTACAGGGTATACTCCATATGAGGCATTGATGAGGCGGAATGTGCGCACAAAATTAGATTACCCGTTAACGTCATTATTGTATTTTACTATATGTCAAAATGGTTGATTAAATTTATACTGATGAATAATTGGTTGTAATTCATAGACATAACAGTAGAGCTCCTTTGCTGGCCTTTTTGTTTAACATAGATCTGATGTCTTTTTATGCTGTTTTTGAATTAATATGTTGCGTTAATTTCCAATCAGTGTATTATGTTGTTGTGGTTCAATAGCGTTGGAAGATATTTTAATAAAAGTTTGTATACTTTTTTGTTGATTATATCTTCATGACTCATAAGGGAGATTACTCTGAATGAATAAGATTTGAAGTTATGTCCCTTTAAACTTTAATATTGACTATTAAATTTTGTTAAAATTGTAGAAATTCAGTACTTATATAGATATTTGATTGTAAGAAGTAAGCTAGCTTATTTACAGTACTACAAGTACACAACTACAAAGAATGGTTACTTTTGATGAATTATTTTTGAAGTTATTCCCCTTTAAACTTTTAAATTAAGGTTGGAGTATTTTGAAAGGAAATATTTTTATACTGGTGAAGTCATTAAGATGAAAGTTGGAATGCTTATTCACTGGTACTACATCTAGGCAACTATGCAGGGACATAACTCTTTATAAGAATGTTTTGGAGTTAAGTTGCCTTTGTACTTTGAATGTTTAATGCTATAACTTGTTCCAATTGAAATATCTTTAGTATTAGTGGAAATATTCAAATAATAACTTGTATGATTATTCATTGTTACTTCTTCTACACAAGTCCAAAGGGATATGTTACTATGGATTTATCTGCTTTGGAGTTTCATGACTTTTTATTTCTTGTTTTGACTGATTAATTCCTTTTAATGACTATTAAATTCCTGTCTTAAAAGCATTTTTGTTGAAAGATCAGCTTTGCCATGAACAAAACACTCTGGCAAATTTTTAATTAGCAAACAATGGTCGGGGAACTTGTTAATTATTGTGTTAGTTTTCAATTTACCATATATCTCTGACATTTAATGTCAAATCTTAATAAAACTTCATACAATGATGACATACCATGTGATGAACAGAATTCGAAATTAACCACAAATCTACCTGTCTTTATTGTGGATAATTTCCCTTTGTAATTTTGTGTTAAAGTTATGTTGGATATCTCTGTCATTTATGGTCAAATCTTGATGAAAATCCGGCTTTAATGTAGTTTCCACATTTCATTTCTTGTTGTTATCATTATTAATGGTTTGTTTTCAGGATATTAACAATATGATGTCTTATCAAGCAGTGTACAATATTTTGAAGGAATGTAATTCATTGAATGATTTGAGAGAAGGAAATTGAACGACAAGTTCGCTTGGACCAGCGAAGTTACAGAGATGAAAAGACGCTAAGATCTTTATACTTACTTTTACTTTATTGCAAAGTCAATATAGTGCCATTTAAAATAACCTTTACACTTGTTTAAGAGCTGATTTATTCATTAATATAATTGCATTTTATTTCAGACATATTTCCACATTTGAGTAGCTATAATAGATTGTAACATTTGAATTGAGAGCAATTGTACTTTATACAATTGTAATTTTGAGTTTCATGTATTTGTAAAAATTTAGAAACAAACCACACTTATACAAAATTGTAAAGGTAATTATGGATGGCACTGTACTGTCTTTACAACAACAACAACAACAACAACAACAACATGTTTATTTACACGACATGCTAACGTTGACCCCTTTTGTTAAAATTACAAGTACAAATTGTTCGTTAAATGTCTTCATATATAAAGTCTATCTTGATAGTTATAATGACTTCAATTTATTACCTGATCTAATGCATACATATATTAATTGTGTGTTAAGTTTGACCCGGATAGATCTGACCTTTCACATTTGCATCTGATAATTATCTACACATATCCCAACAAAAATCAATACCACACCTATTCTACCCTTTGGCTTGTAGGATATTCAACATAAACAATCAATTTACATTGTATAATCCTCTCGGCCACTGCGTAATAGACACTCATTGTACAATTTGATATATTTTGAAATATTATCCATGTGTAAAATTTCCATTCCTGCTTTGACTAAATATGCGGATTGGTTTCGAGCATTAATACTACATTCATTCATATTCAATGTAATGAATAATCTTGCATAAAGATCAGATCGGGGTCAAACTTTGTGCACAAAAAAACCCCAAGGAAATCAATGAATATGCTTTGTTCAGACTTCAAATGAAAAAATCTAAAAAAATGGAAGAAGATTTGAGCAGTTATAGTGACTAGTTCAAAATAGAAGCATACCATATGGTAATATTTTTTTAAGCCGTCCAGCTAGCTCAGTTGGTAGCATGCAAGTCTACTGATTGAGGGGTTGTGGGTTCGATTCCCAGTTGGGGCATACTGTCATGGAGCTTGGTCATGAAATTATTTCTGCGGCCATTCTCCCTCCTACCAATGATTCTCAATTATGTGGGGCAGTTGTCAGTCAGTGACGAAAGTATTTACTTAGTATTTTGTCAAAAGATAAATCCATTGATTCAGCCTTTCTAGGAACAGTGAGTAGGTTGACTGACTGCTGTTATATGACCTATACAATGTGTTACTATGGCATTAAACCCAACAAAAGAAAAGATTTAGTATATAGTAAAAGATTGAGTAGTTTATGTGATTAGTTCAACATGATACATTTTCATACTTGGAAGTTACCATGTTCTTTGCCAACTTAATATTGTTTAACAGAAATCTGTCTAAAACTTAAAACTTTGATCTGCTATTTTTTCTCTTAATTAGTATTATTTTAAATATAATAAATTCTATTAATGTATCAGAATAATTGAAAGTGTCTGGTGCATGAACTTGTACTTAGTATTTTTAAAGCCATATACAGTACCCACCAAAGGTTTTGAGATATTTTCACTTTGCATTAACTAACTTCAAAATATCATACATGTTACAAAATAATATCCTAGCTTTATACATGTTTGTTATTCTCTTTGACTCACAAAACCTGCATAAATAACAACAAGTACTATCTAGTTAACATATTTACTAGCCCCATTTCTGTTCATCTTCCTTCAGTAGTCAGGCTAGCTTAGTTGGTTGCATGCGAGTATACTGATCAAGGGGTTGTGGGTTCGATTTCAAGACAGGGTGTTATATGACCTATTTAATGTGTTGCTATGGCGATAAAACCTATAAAAATAAAAAAAACAATCATTATACTGTTTGATACATATACACATGAGTTAAGGAAAATACTACTTTACTTATTTCTCCAGTACATACAAAAATACCATTAGGAAAGGATTTGATCAACTATAATTCACATAATTGTTGTGATTATTTATATCTTTGTTGCTAGTAACACTATTATTAGATTCTCCCAAACAAAACAAATGTTGATTTTTCTTCTATCTTTGTCGCTGTATGACACATATACTGAAAAGGTAAGTATTTGATCAATCCAAGCATCTATTTCTGATTAGTTCATTTCTGTCTTAGTAGCTTTATGACACAAAAATATTCAATATTAAATTTTTGATACATGTATTCTTTGTTTTACTTCTTTCTTTGTCGCTGTATGACACTCATACTTAAAAGGTAAGTATTAGATCAATCCAAGCATTGATTTCTGATTAGTTCATTTCTGCTTTGTCACTTTATGATACAAAATATCAAAGTTTTCATTTATAATTCTTTCACTATTCTTTCTTTATTTCTATCTTTGTCACTGTATGACATTTATCACTAAGGTAAGTATTCAATCAATCCAACAATCTCTTTCAAATTAGTTCATTTCTAACTTTGTTGCTTTATGACACAAGCATGTCGATAAGGAAAGTTTTCATTATTCTTAAAAATTTGTTTATTTTTATCTTTCTCGCTGTATGACACATATTCCAATATTTATATCTTTGTCGCTGTATGACACATATTCCAATATTTCTATCTTTGTCGCTGTATGACACATAATCCAATATTTCTATCTTTGTCGCTTTATGACACATATTTCAATATTTCTATCTTTGTCGCTGTATGACACATATTCCAAAAAGTCAAGTATTTCACCAATTCAAACAATTTCCATTCACATTGTTTCTAACTTTGCCACTGGATGAGACATTGATAAACTAAACAGGGAAACATTTGATCTGCTAAAAACAACATTACTGTTGGGCATGTGTGACTTCTTTCTTTGTCACTGTATGACACATAACTTAACTGAAAGGTAAGTATTTGACACCAATCCAAGCATTGATATCTGATAAGTTCATTTTCTTCTTCGTCGCCTCATGACACAAAAATATTCGATATGAAAGTTTTCAATATTCATTGACTTTCTTCTATCTTTGTAGCTGTACGACACGTATACTCAAAATTAAATTGTTTGATCAGTTCAAGCATCCATTTCATATATGTTCATACTTTATTACACTTACATAATAATTATAATTATCTAGTAGAAAAGTTTTCTTTATTCTCTGTCTACTTCATTCTTTGTCGCTGTATGACACATATACTCAAAAGTCAAGTATTTGACCAATCAAACAACAATTTCCATTCCTTATTACTTTTTTTGTCAATGTATGACACATCAATAAACCACATTGATCTGCTGAAAACAAACAATACTCTTGGGTACACATGTACTTCTTTCTTTGTCGCTGTATGACACATATACTGAAAGGTAAGTATTTGATCAATCCAAGCATCCATTTCTGATTTGTTCATTTTAGTCTTTGTCACTTCATTACACAAACATATCCAATAAGAAAGTTTTCTTTATTCTCTGTTTACTTCAATCTTTGTCGCTGTATGACACATATATACTCAAAAGTCAAGTATTTGACCAATCCCAAAAACCATTTCCATTCACTTTGTTTCTAACTTTTTCACTGTATGACACATCGATAATCAACATTAATCCGCTCTAAACAAACAAAACTGCTGGGACCACATGTACAATGTACTTCTTTCTTTGTCGCTGTATGACACATATACTGAAAGGTAAGTATTTGATCAATCTAAGCATCTATGTCTGATATGTTCATTTCTTTCTTTGTCGCTGTATGACACAATTGATATACCAAATAGGGAAACATTTGAGCTGCCAAAAACAACATTACTATCAGGCATGCAATTACTACTTTCTTTGTCACTTTTTTCCCGTCACATTCAACACATATAGGTCATATACATGACAGCCAGCTCTTCCTACTATAGGTTTCCTGGACATTTTTTCTATCACCAGTACTAACTTGGCCTACCACGAGGCCGACAACTCATGTATAGGGTATGACCTGCCGCGACCGGGATCCTATCCCGGATCGCCAGATTCAAAGTCAGACATGCTAACCACTACGCCACGGCCGCGGCTTTCTTTATCACTGTATGACACAAAATATCCACTAGGTCAATTTTCATTATTCTTTGTTAATTTCTGTCTTTGTTTTTGTATGACACACACTGAAAGGTAAGTATTTAATGAATCCAAACAACTAGTTCTATTCACTTTATTTTCAGTTTTGTCACTGTATGGCACATCAATAAACCAAAAAGGGAAATATTTGATCTGCCAAAAACAACATTACTGTTGGGCACCCATGTACTTTCTTTTTTGCTCTATGACACATATACTTAAAGGTTAATATTTGCCCAATCCAATCATCAATTTCTGATTTGTTCATTTTCTTCTTTGTCCCTGTATGACGCATTCATCTTAAAAGAAAGCGTTTAGGTTTGGTCATGAAAACATAACTGTTGAGAATATTCTTTTAATGTATGACACAAATAACAAAAGAATCTGTTTAGATTTTCTCTTTAATTCTTTGTCACTATAAAAATATATGACAAAATACACCATAGGAAGCATTTGGTTCAGCAATGCAAACATAACTGTTAAATTTATTTACTTATTTGTCGCTGTATGACACATACACCAATTTCTTTCTTTTGTCACTGAATGACACATACACCAAAAGCAATGCGTTTGGTCCAGCAATTCAAACATAATTGTTAAGTTTATTTCTATCGTTGTCGCTGTATGACACATGTACTAAACAGTACGTAGGCTTATTTAATCAAACTTAACTACTATTTCTGTTAAGTTTATTTCTAACTTTGTTGCTGTGTGACACATATACCTCAATCTTTTGTCTTTAACTTATCTATACAATAATGTTAATTTCTTTGTTGACGCTCTATGACACCAATACAAACACCTAATAGGAAAATTTTCTCCCTTTATTCTAAGAAGTTCTCTTAGGCTCACACAATTGATGAATATTTGTGCCACTTTAACAATCTTTAGGGTAATTGAAATATTATGTATTGTTATATAACTGAACATACTTTTCTATTATTTTGTTGAAACTTTTGTAAGTGAATGACATTGCACGGACTTGTCGTCACACCTTGGCCCAGGAAAGCACCTGTCATTGTTCTGAACACTCAATTTTTACGGGTGGTCAGTAGGTCTTAGACCTCCCTGTTGCCTCTAATGGCAATCGGGGGTATATTTTTTGCCGGTCATACGATGGCTAAGACAGTACTGGTTGATTTGTCTTGTCAATCTTTACAAATTCAACTAATTAAAACTTTTTAAACACTTGAGAGGTTACATTTATTAATTTTGTTTCATCACCTTTTGTCAATAACTAGTGCGTTATTAGATATTTATAGATTTTTGTATTAAATTTTGTTTTATTTAGACTTTTACGCTATAATTTTTATTTGTAATATTGTTGATATTAAAAATAGAATCATAACACTTTTCCGACATTTTTTACAGTAAAAAATGAAATAGCCATTTGTATAATGTTTTCAGTACATCAAAACAACATGATAATATTATGATTTAAATGATTTCCCTTCTTCACTTATAGAAACAATTGCCCTCAGAGAAATCTTTTTGCCTGCTAAACTGACATACCTGTTGAGAGTATATCTTTCTTTTTCAGTGTATGACACAAAAAGCAAAATAATGAACATTTGACCCTATTAACAGACCTAACTGTTAAGTTTATTTCTATCTTTATTGCTGTATGACACATCCACCAAAAGCAATGCTTTTGATCCAGCAATACAAACATAATTTTTAAGTTTATTTCTTTCTTTGTCGCTGTATGACACATTCACCAAAAGCAATGCTTTTGATCCAGCAATACAAACATAACTGTTAAGTTTATTTCTTTCTTTGTCGCTGTATGACCCATAACACTAACAGCAATGCATTTGATTCAGCAATACAAACATAACTGTTGAGTATATTTCTTTCTTTGTCGCTGTATGACACATAACCCCAAAAGCAATGCATTTGATCCAGCATTTACAAGCATAACTGTTGATTAAATTTCTTTCTTTGTCTCTGTATGACACATAACCCCAAAAGCAATGCATTTGATCCAGCATTTACAAACATAACTGTTGAGTATATTTCTTTCTTTGTCGCTGTATGATACATACACCAAAAGCAATGCATTTGATTCAGCAATACACACATAACTGTTGAGTTTCTTTCTTTCTTTGTCACTGTATGACACTTAAAACCAAAAGCAATGCATTTGATTCAGCAATACAAACATAACTGTTGAGTATATTTCTATCTTGGTTTCTATATGGCACATGCGCTAAAAGGTTATGTATTGGATCAATCTGAACAACTATTTCTGTTAAGTTTATTTCTATCTTTGTTGCAGTATGACACATATACCACAAATGTTTCTGAATCTGAATTTGAATGTATACACTGCAGGACCGTTCGGTATGTACGCAGCGGGAACGGTCCTGCAGTGTATACATTCAGATTCAGATTAATTAATCTTTTATCAATCCAAACATCAATGTTTGATATGTTAATAACAGGGGTGTGAATTTTCCGCGGATCGGCGGATTTCCGCGTTTTCGAAAATCCCGGGGACGTTTTTTTGGAAACCGCGAAATTTCCGCGGAAAACATAATGGGGCGAAAATTTGAGGGCCGAAATGCGAACGGTTCCGCGGATTCCAATGAACGCCGTATACTAAACTTTCTGTGCGATGTTAAACGCTCTCTCCAATATGTCTAACAGAGGAACAGATAAGCTGCGTATCTCCGTAAATACGCAATTAAAAATCTCAAAAACCCTATAAGAATAAAAAATTTGCGTATCATAACCCAATTAAAAACTTTTTTACTCATAAAGTCTCGAAATCGCCGCGTATCGAACGTTAATAAAAATCGAAACTGGTCAGATAAGAGATGCGAAAAATAAAACTTCACGCGACAATTACATGCCAATTACATCTCATTAAAACCCAATTGTCTTTCACACGCTGGGAGTTTAACTCGCCGACATATGAATGCACAAGGATGTCACAAAATCGATAATAAAGTCGCCGAGTTATGATTACACGCACGATAACATCTGTATATACCTTTACCTATACACGTCAGAGTACATTGGAAATAGCGCATATATATATTTTAATTGTTTGCAGCAATTAAATCAATATTAATCCTTTGTTTGAGGACAAATATGTGTTTGCAGTTTGAGCAGAAATTGAGGTAAACAATTTAAGATATGTGTCGGCATTTTTTCACACTTACTTTGTCGATGTTTGATAGCATAACAATGACATAATTGCAATGTCTCATTATGTAATCATGGAGTCTAATATAAATTAATCGTCATGAAAAATGTATTCTTAAACTAGCGTGACCTAATTTGTTAAATTGTATTATATATAAAACTTTATAAAAACAATATCGACGATCCCAGGAAGTCATTTTTTCTTTGTTAAAATTACTGAAGATAGTTGTCAATAACACCGTCTTGTGTAATTAAATTTTATAAATAGTGTTTTGTATTATTTTACAACAAAATATTTTATAATATATAATTTAGTCATCATGATGACTTATTGTCATATATTTTCGCGACCCACGCTATCGTAAATTAAGTAAAACATTCTTAAATCATCATAATTAATGTAATAAGCTTATTGTTTTTCATAATTTAGCAAACAGTGCCCCAGGAACCGACAAATTCGAACTTACGTTCCCGTTTTCTGGTGTTTGTTGATAAAACAAATGTCAAAATGCCAGACATTTATTTTTACTTGCCAACATTTGTTTCGGTGTAGTTTTAAAAATGAAGCATAATAATATGTTTTTTAAATTCAATTAAAATACTGAAGATGCTATCATAACTATACTGTGTTTATCATTATCATTATGTAATTATGGTAATCGATGACAAAGAGTTAGAATAGCCAAAAAGTTAGTTGAATAAAACAGTTTTTTGATTAATCAGCATTTCAAATAACCAAATAACTGACGAGTTGTTATTTGATACAGAAAAGTCATTTTCAAATTAAGTCATTATTTTGTAGATTTCTCCACTCCTGTGAACTAAATTCTGGCGAAATCTTTGAAACATTTTCCTGCAAAATGTTCTGTCTGATTGGTCAAAGCAAAATTCTATCAAACAAAACAGCCACCGTTGAAAGGGTTTTCAGCATTATGAATTCCATGTGAACTGTTTCATGCAGTAGGATTCGACAGTCTCTTTTGGATCCTCTAAAGAGGACATGTTGTCATTATAAGTCATTAGACTATAACCAGCTTGAGGCTGTTGTTAATTGCTTAAAGAACATGCATCTAATAGTAAGAGTCTGAAAGATCTTGCTTTGTTAAGTTCTGACAATCAAATTGAATAGAGAATAAAAACTGAAGTCATTGTTTTGAATGCTTTTGTTACCAATTGACTTGACATTATATTTTCCCAATTTAAACCAAAATGCCGATAGAATTCCCAATTCTAGGGGTATGGGACATATTCCCAAAATAGTGGAAAAAAACATTGGTGGTTGCTGTCCTAGTTACAATATCTTCAATAAATATTTATAAGTATATTTGTGCATTCCCAGTTCCATGGGTTTTTTTTATTAGTACTCAATTTATAGTCATATAAATGGAAAATACTCAATCCAGTAATATATCTTGGAGTAAAAAAAAATTACGGGTTCTATTGGAAATGGCATTACTCAATTGTCTGGAAAACTGGAAGTAAATGCCCAATACACCCCAAACCTTATCTGTTCCTCTGGACTGTCTATACTCAAAGAAATAAATGTATTTACTGTAATTAAAGTTTTTAACTATTTCATTCATCCTACAAAGAATTTTCATATTATGTCAAATACATGTGTCCTAATTGCTTGGAGAATTGTTTTTTCCCTTGGTATAACAGTAAGTTCCAGGAGCTTCAGGGGGCCTCTGGCCCCCTTGACCCCTGGCCAGGACGTTGCCCTGGACCCACCGGGGGCCCTAGCGGCCCCCTGCCCCCCAGCTAATATTTCCTCTTTTTCACTTCCTGGCCAGTCACACCCCTGTAATATCATTTTTGTTTCTGTATGACCCAAATACATACACCAAATAGGAAAGTTTTCTCTCTTTCTTCTTGTAAGTTCTTATTATGCTTACCCAATGGATGAAAATAAGTGCAATTTTAACTAATTTTAGAGTAGTTGAAATATGACATAATCATGTTATTGAACTTAGACATTTTTTAATTATTTTTGTTGAAGGTTTGTAAGTGAACGACATTGCACGGACTTGTCGTCACACATTGGCCCAGGAAAGCACCTGTCATTGTTCTTAACACTCAATTTTTACGGGTGGTCAGTAGGTCTTATACCTCCTTGTTGCCTCTAACGGCAATCGGGGGTATATTTTTTGCCGGTCATACGATGGCTAAGACAGTACTGGTTGACTTGTCTTGTCAATCTCTTACAAATTCAACTAATTAAAACTTTTTAAACACTTGAGAGGTTACATTTATTAATTTTGTTTCATCACCTTTTGTCAATAACTAGTGCATCATTAGATATTTATAGATTTTTGTATTAAATTTTGTTTTATTTAGACTTTTACACTATAATTTTTATTTGTAATATTGTTGATATTAAAAATAGAATCATATTACACTTTTCCGACTTTTTTTACAGTAAAAAATGAAATAGCCATTTGTATGTTTTCAGTACGTCAAAACCACATGATAATATTATGATTTAAATGATTTCCCTTCTTCACTTATAGAAACAATTGCCCTCAGAGAAATCTTTTGGCCAGCTAAACAGACATACCTGTTGAGAATGTATCTTTCTTTTTCAATGTATGACACAGATAGCAAAATTATGAACATTTGACCCTATTAACAGACCTAACTGTTACGTTTATTTCTATCTTTATTGCTGTATGACACATCCACTAAAAGCAATGCTTTTGATCCAGCAATACAAACATAATTGTTAAGTTTCTTTCTTTCTTTGTCGCTGTATGACACATCCACCAAAAGCAATGCATTTGATTCAGCAAAACACACATAACTGTTGTGTTTCTTTCTTTCTTTGTCACTGTATGACACTTAAAACCAAAAGCAATGCATTTGATTCAGCAATACAAACATAACTGTTGAGTTTCTTTCTTTCTTTGTCACTGTATGACACTTAAAACCAACAGCAATGCATTTGATTCAGCAATACAAACATAACTGTTGAGTATATTTCTTTCTTTGTTGCTATATGGCACATGCACTAAAAGGTTATGTATTGGATCAATCTGAACAACTATTTCTGTTAAGTTTATTTCTATCTTTGTCGCTGTATGACACGTATGCCACAAATGTTTCTGAACCTGAATCTGAATGTATACATTGCAGAACCTTTCGGTATGTACGCAGCGGGAACGGTCCTGCAGTGTATACATTCAGATTCAGATTAATTAATCTTTAATCAATCCAAACATCAATGTTTGATATGTTAATATCTTTTTTGTTTCTGTATGACCCAAATACATACACCAAATAGGAAAGTTTTTCTCTTTCTTCTTGTAAGTTCTTATTATGCTTACCCAATTGATGAAAATAAGTGCCATTTTAACTAATTTTAGAGTAGTTGAAATATGACATAATCATGTTATTGAATTTAGACAACTTTTAATTATTTTTGTTGAAGGTTTGTAAGTGAACGACATTGCACGGACTTGTCGTCACACATTGGCCCAGGAAAGCACCTGTCATTGTTCTGAACACTCAATTTTTACGGGTGGTCAGTAGGTCTTATACCTCCCTGTTGCCTCTAACGGCAATCGGGGGTATATTTTTTACCGGTCATACGATGGCTAAGACAGTACTGGTTGACTTGTCTTGTCAATCTCTTACAAATTCAACTAATTAAAACTTTTTAAACACTTGAGAGGTTACATTTTTTAATTTTGTTTCATCACCTTTTGTCTATAACTAGAGTGTTATTAGATATTTATAGATTTTTGTATTAAATTTTGTTTTATTTAGACTTTTACTCTATAATTTTTATTTGTAATATTGTTGATATTAAAAATAGAATCATTACACTTTTCCGACTTTTTTACAGTAAAAAATGAAATAGCCATTTGTATAATGTTTTTAGTACATCAAAACAACATGATAATTTATTATTTAAATGATTTCCCTTCTTCACTTGTAGAAACAATTGCCCTCAGAGAAATCTTTTGGCCAGCTAAACAGACATACCTGTTGAGAATGTATCTTTCTTTTTCAATGTATGACACAGATAGCAAAATTATGAACATTTGACCCTATTAACAGACCTAACTGTTACGTTTATTTCTATCTTTATTGCTGTATGACACATCCACCAAAAGCAATGCTTTTGATCCAGCAATACAAACATAATTGTTAAGTTTATTTCTTTCTTTGTCGCTGTATGACACATCCACCAAAAGCAATGCTTTTGATCCAGCAATACAAACATAACTGTTGAGTTTATTTCTTTCTCTGTCGCTGTATGACACATCCACCAAAAGCAATGCTTTTGATCCAGCAATACAAACATAATTGTTAAGTTTATTTCTTTCTTTGTCGCTGTATGACACATTCACCAAAAGCAATGCATTTGATTCAGCAATACACACATAACTGTTGAGTTTCTTTCTTTCTTTGTCGCTGTATGACACATACACCAAAAGCAATGCATTTGATTCAGCAATACACACATAACTGTTGAGTATATTTTTTTCTTTGTCACTGTATGACACTTAAAACCAACAGCAATGCATTTGATTCAGCAATACAAGCATAACTGTTGAGTATATTTCTATCTTTGTTGCTACATGGCACATGCTGTTTGTTTGTTTGGGTTTTACGGCGCACCAACACAAAAAGGTCATTTCGCGCCAATATATGGCACATGCACTAAAAGGATATGTATTGGATCAATCTGAACAACTATTTCTGTTAAGTTTATTTCTATCTTTGTTGCAGTATGACACATATACCACAAATGCTTGTCTTTAATCAATCCAAACATCAATGTTTGATATGTTAATATCTTTTTTGTTTCTGTATGACCCAAATACATACACCAAATAAGAAAGTTTTCTCTCTTTCTTCTTGTAAGTTCTTATTATGCTTACCCAATTGATGAAAATAGGAGCAATTTTAACTAACTTTAGAGTAGTTGAAATATGACATAATCATGTTATTGAATTTAAACATTTTTCGATTATTTTTGTTGAAGGTTTGTAAGTGAATGACATTGCACGGACTTGTCGTCACACATTGGCCCAGGAAAGCACCGGTCATTGTTCTGAACACTCAATTTTTACGGGTGGTCAGTAGGCTTTATGCCTCCTTGTTGCCTCTAACAGCAATCGGGGGTATATTTTTTGCCGGTCATACGATGGCTAAGACAGTACTGGTTGACTAGTCTTGTCAATCTGTTACAAATTCAACTAATTAAAAACTTTTTAAACACTTTAGAGGTTGTATTTTTTTATTTTGTTTCATCACTGTTCGTCAATAACTAGTGTGTTCTTAGATATTTTTTGATTTTCGTCTTAAAATTTTGTTTTATTTAGATTTTTTCACCATAAAGTTTTGTCAACTTAGATTTTTTTCTTCCTCATTAAAACTATTGAAATAGATATTTGTAATGAATTTTATCCGTTAAAAAACATGATATTTAATCATCATTGAAAGAAGTTCTCTTTTTCACTTTAAGAAACAAATACCCACAAAGAAACCTTTTGGCAGGCCAAACAGACATAACTGTTGAGATTATTTCTTTATTTTCATTGTATAACACAAATAGCAAAATCATGAACATTTGATCCTTATAAACAGATATTATGATAAGTCTTTTTCTTTCTCTGTTGATATCTAAAAGGAAAGCATTTGATCCACCCAAGCAAACATAAATATGGGAACATTTCTTTTTCTGTCAATATATGATATTATATCTAAAAGGAAAGCATTTGATCCACCCAAGCAAACATAAATGTGGGAACATTTCTTTTTCTGTCAATATATGATATTTATACCCAAAAGGAAAGCATTTAATCCGCCGAAGCGAACATAAATGTAGGAACATTTCTTTCTCTGTCGCTGTATCACACAGATATCCAAAAGGGAAGCATTTGATTGCCCAAGCAAACATAACTGACTGGGGGGACATTTCTTTCTCTGTCACTTTATTATCACACATATATCCAATAGGGAAGCATTTGATCCGCTCAAGCAAACATAACTGTGGGAACATTTTTTTCTCTGTCACTGTATCACACACCAACATAACTATTGGAACATTTCTTTCTCTGTTACTGTATGACACATGTATCATAAACAATTTCATTTGATCCCCACAAGCAATTATTACTGTTGCATATATTTCTTTTCTTGTCACCATATGACACATATATCCAAAAGAAAAACATTTGATCTGCCCAAGGGAACATAACTATTGGAACATTTCTTTCTCTGTCACTGTATGACGCATACTTTAAAAATGAAAGCATTTGATCCACCCTAGCAATTATTACTGTTGCTTATATTTCTTTTCATGTCCCCGTATGACACATATATCCAAAAGGAAAGCATTTGATCCACCCAAGCAAACATAAATGTGGGAACATTTATTTCTCTGTCACTGTATGATATTTATATCCAAAAGGAAAGCAATTGATCCGCCCTAGAGAACATAACTATTGGAACATTTCTTGCTCTGTCACTGTATGACACATATATTTAAAACGAAAGTATTTGATCCACCCTAGCAATTATTACTGTTGCATATATTTCTTTTCTTGTCCCTGTATGACACATACATCCAAAAGGAAAGCATTTGATCCTCCAAGCAAACATAAATTTAGGAACATTTCTTTCTCTGTCACTGTATGATATTTATATCCAAAAGGAAAGCATTTTATCCGCCCTATCGAACATAACTATTGGAACATTTTGTTCTCTGTAACTGTATCCACATATATCCAAAAGGAAAGCATTTGATCCACCCAAGCAAACATAACAATTGGAACATTTCTTTCTCTGTCACTGTTTGACACATATATCCAAGAGCAAAACATTTGATCCACCCAAGCAAACATAACTATTGGAACATTTCTGTCTTTGTCACTGTTTGACACATAAAAATATCCTGGGATTGAGTGTTCAATTCCCTGGCGGGGCATATTTTCGTGGAGCTTGGTCATGGAATTATTTCTTTGGCCATTCTCCTTCCTACCATTGATTTTAATTATGCAGGGCAGTTGTCAGTCACTGACGAAAGTATGTGCTTAGTAGTTGCTTAACATCTAAATCTAGAGATTTAGCCTTTCCAGGAGGAGTGAGTAGGTAAATTGACCACCTTTATATGGTCTATACAATGTGTTGCTACGGCGTTAAACTCATTAAACAAACAAACAAAACCAGTTGATTTTGTTTCATAAAACTTTGTCAATAGCTTCAGATGATTAATAAATGAATCCTTGAATAATTTCACCCGTAATAGTTTGTAATACAGAATCTCAAGGATAAACTGTTTCAGTGTTGGATGATAACTGTAGTTCAATCTGAATAAAACCTGATCTAAAATTTTCCACTCCCCTTCTCGTTCATTTAGATCTGGCCATTTTCTATCAAGGAACCAAGCTCCATGAAAGTATACTATGCCCGGGAATCAAACCCAGGACCCCTTGATCCGAAGACCAATGGCTACCAACTTAGCTAGCAAGGTATCTTCTTAGCTTTATAGACATTTGCAGGTGATTAATACTTAAAAAGACACGTACATTGCCGTTATTGTCTTTTAAAACTGGCAACAAAACTTTGTTTAGAAAAATTGTGCTTAATCTCATGACTTAGCTCCAGAAGTATGCCCTGCCTGGTAATCGAATCAACAATCCCTCAATCAGAAGACTTTAACCATGACTCTTTGCATAGTATCATACAGACTAAGTATGTTTTAAATATGTTGTTTTTGTTTTTCAGAATGTGCATCAAATGTTGCCCAGACTTGTATTACTTGTAAAATTGGTCATAATAGTTTGAAACAGTATAATGGGTCAAGTGATGTTTACTTGAACAGGAATGTGCAGAATATTCAAAGCAGGTTAACCTTTCGAGCATTTTATGAACCTTTGTATAATATTTATAGGCCGTTCTTGTTCTTCAGCGTGTGTTGACTGTTATACCCATTGTTACATTTCTCTAAAGTATCCATCATGATTTTCAGAAAAGTGTTTCGGAAACTTTAATCCAAATTTATATATGTTGCATATACATTTTAGAAACAAATTGAAATTCAATGAATGTATTGACGTACATGTATATTTGGAATAAACTACTCTTTTAATTGAATCTAATAAAAAACAATCCAATCGAAAGAAGATTAATCAAATTGCATTGAATCCACTTTCTGATGAATTGTTGCAGCCCTAATATTTACATGTTACAAAATAATATATGTACAATATATGTATGAGTATGAACAAGGAACAGTGCCCTCCTTAAGTTTGCACTCAATACTAAACTTCACTATATGTTTACATGCATAGTTAAGCATCAATTTTAACCCGGGTTGATAGCACAGTTGGTAGCGTGCCAGGATTTGGAATCTCATGTCATAAAGGGGGTATGGGTTGGAATACCATGACAGGGCTTTTTCAGCCTATCTCAAGGGGCCGAATATGGGCCCCATTCCCAATGCCAAATAATGACCATTTTTCCCAATTTCAAGAAAAAATTCCCAATCTTGTTAAATAATTCTCTTTGGACAGGATGATTTCATGAGAATTTGCATTGAATGCCTCTCTGACCTATCAGAACAAACTCTTTAAGAGCACTGCACCACTTTCAGAGACATCAAAGCAAAGCATACAAGATTTAATGCAGAAAAAATAATGATGTAATTTCCCAATCGGGTTGATTTGTCAATATTTTTTTCCCAAATTGAACTATTTACTGCATTAGATTTTCCCATTTGGGCAGGGGCCTTTTTCCCAAAACCCCCTGAAAAAGCCCTGCATGAACATTTGATAATTTTCCTCCATTAATAAGGTCTCTGTTAAGTTTTACAGCCTTGTGGAAGGGAAGTTAGTTCTGGTTATAGACAAGGGTCCAGGAAAGCTAGGTTAGAAGAGCTGGGCACTGTTATATGACCTATGCAATTTGTTTCTACAAATACTTTATTGGTAACTGTCATTGATTTCATTCAGTATCCTCTCAACATGCAAAAATGTTAAATTCCAAAATGTTGATTTGATAATTGTAGTTACAGTTTTGAATGATGGACAACATAAAAGGAAAGACATCTGAAAAGTCACAAGAATTTCAAACAGAAATTAGAAGATCTAAATTTACCATGAACTAGCTATGAATAAATTTCTAGCAAATTCTAGCAATAATACAGGTAATAATAATATTCTTGCTCTATTTGAATGATTGATAGAAACATCTGATAGCGCAGTTGGTAGCGCGTCGGGATTTGGAATCTTGTGCCTGAGGGGGTGGGGGTTCGAATCCCACCCGGGGAGATTATACCCTTCCATGAAAATTTGATAACAGTGTTGATTTTCCTCCATTGCTAAGATAAAATGGAGAAGTTTCCGGCCTTGTGGAAGGGTAGGTGAGTACTGGTTATAGACAATGGTCCAGGAAAGCTAGGTAAGGTGCACTGGACACCGTAAAATGACCCAAATTGTTGACACGGCGTAACTCCAATAAATAAACTAAATTTTCATAAGAAAGTCCTAAATGATAATAACTTGGTGATTGAATTTTGAAAGTGTTACAATAGAAATAGATAGGAAAATGTTTGGTTGAGTCTAAAATTTTGGAGAGCACTGTTCATGACCATGTATTCAACAAAGAATAAATAAATAGCCTTGAGGGCAATATGCAAGTTTACAGACTGGTTGATCACACTGAGGAAAGTATAAGGCCTGAAACCCAGCCCAGGGCCATATAGCTTTGTGGTCTGACCAACCAGTCCGTAAACTTGCTTATGGCCCATCGAGGTAATGTTTTATTTTTTATTTTATACAGACATTAAATCCTTTCATCCATTTTTTTGCTGTCATTTTTACTATAATCCTGCAGAAGTTTACAATGTTGCGGTTTGTGGTTCTAAAGTTGGAATAGGTAGTTTTATAGGCTGTTATACTTATAATGCTTTTGTACACAATCCCGTGCACTTACTGTAAATATGTCACTTAAATTAACATTCGATTGTCTGTCTGCAGTAAATTAAAATATTACATCATAAACAGTCAATATCCTTGACTACAGGCCATATATACAAAATTATGAAGTTAATGTCAAGAGTCGACTCAATAGTGATACTAGAAGTAGACTTGAAAAACCTTTATTAAGCTTTTTAATTTTATATTGTATAAAAATATCTTATTTGATGATTGTTTGTGTTTTTTGTTGACAGATAAGTCCATTTTAAAGACATGTAATGAGTGAGATTAAAGTAAATGTAGATTACTAGAATGGTCAGTGGTCTAGGTGAACATAGATCATGTGGTATTAAGTCTTGTTATCCAGGTAGAATTTTATTAAGTTTTGAGAACTCAATTTTATTCAACTGAGTCATGTCATATCTATGTGTGTAAGTATAAACCTGTAAAATGGAATGACTTATGATGGAGAAACTTATATCACATGATTATGACCCTCATAATGAAACAGCCAGTTCTAAATAAGCAAGTAGTCAAGCGAAAAATTTTAGATCAGGTTTTAATCAAATTGGTTTACATGTAAATCTATGTGCTTGCCTTTTTATGATACCAATATGATTTCCATACATCGAATATCAGTGGAACTTGAACATAATTTTGTTCATGGTATATAGTTTGTCCTCAAATTGTTGTTTTTTGTCAAGTTCATGCAACAGTAAAAGAACGGGGCGTGACATGATAGACTATAACAGGAATTCAAATATTAGGGTTTTTCCTGTAGGTACAAACAAACTATTACTCTCTCAATGAAAAAATGTGTACAAAGAACAATGAGATTTTATCCATATTTTGTTTTTTTCATCAATAATGTGTTAAATCTTTGTACCTACAGTGCATGGATGGATAAACCCACAAATTTGAGTTCCGAATTAAGTCTAATATTATAGGTTTTCTGATTGCACCTGACAACATGTATTTGGGTTCGGGCAACTTATTACTGCAATTTAACATTTTGTTTGGGCAAGTGAAATATATGGCTGGTATTCAAAACAGGTAACCTACATTAGATTTGTTAGGGTTTAATGGCGCATCAACCCAAAAAGGTTATATCATGCACCTACTTCAAAAATTAATGACGAGTTCTGGAAAAATAGAAAGGATTCAAGTTGCACATGAAATAACACTTCAAGACAAAGAAATGTTATAATGCAACACTGACAGTTGAATAAAATCTTGCAATAAATCTGTTTTTAGCCGGATTTTTCAATGAAAAATTTGGATTATAGTTTGTGTTGTTAACAATTGCGTTTAAGTTTTTCTATACCATATATTTCGGCCATATATTGTGAGATCTTTATGAAACCTCATACAATGATAATATACCATGTGATGAACAAAATTAGAAAGTATCCACAACTCTACCTCCCTTTATTATGGATTAATACCCTTTGTAATTTTTGCGTTTAAGTTTTTAAATCTGGCTTTGATGTGGTGTCCACATTACATTTCTTGTTTATAGCATTCTTTGCTTTCCACTTTCCATACATAGTAAAATATACCCTGATGAAGTCCCATGGGCATGGGTCACCCTCTGTGATATAGGCAAATCTGTTAAGAATTAGGGCTGCAGCGATTTGATTCCATACATAGTAAATCAATTGGGAAGACACCAATTTAATTTCAAATTTGAAGTGGTAATTTACAATTCAATATTGGCCTTTAAACTTGTCTATAAAAGGTGTAAGGATTTAAGACTTTGATAAAATATGATAAGTTAGTGATAAACAAATCGGCCTTTATAGCCTTAATCTTGTACACATTCTGTAGATGTTCATTTATAAAACAGATAAGTCTAGCAGTGAGGTTTTCTTACCAATTTGTTTGTATTTTTGTTTTTCAGAATCATCCTGCATCATGGGCGTGATATGTACATTACGCGAAGTCTTGAAAGGACAACTAGAGTTCAAGATTGAAGGACATGTAAAGGTATAATTTTGTTATCATATTGTGGTTATTGTAGTTGTTAAAACAGCTGGATCATAATACATTAGATTCTCAGTTGTTCCTGTGCACCCATGGACTATTTAACCTAAGTAAAGACAACTGGATCTTTAAGTATTGTCCGACAAAATTAATCTGAGCTTGACCTTTATGCAAGAATATATAAACTCAGTATTTATTTTCTATTTGTCTTCAGCTGTAAGTCACGTTTTATCCAAGTTTTTTGCAAAATACACAAATTGATTGAACTATTAAAAAAAATTGTTTTCATAAGAATAAATACTTTTAAACAGTCCCACAATACTTTGAAACAGTGCCACAATATTGCCGACTTCGTGTTTCTTTATGAAAGAATGTGTTCAAAATTAAAAGTTCAACAACATGCCATTTTTACAAAATTGACTTATAGTCACATAGATCATTATAAACACATACATGTACAATCATATACAGGCGTACGGAAACTCACAATTAATCGTTAGGTTAATTTTGTCACACTATACAGAAAACTCAACATGTGAACAACTTAACCCTTTGTTTATTTCAGTAATTTGGGTTATTGAACTTATCTTTTTTGTTCTGTAGTGGTTTTAAAAGTAAGTTGGTGATGTAGTTCAAAAATATTTATGCAATAAAAACACAGATTAATGCTTGCAGAATTTGAATATCACAGAAAATGTTTTTGGCATTCTTGAATAATGGGATGTAACAGATATGAAAACTAGAAGGTGCTATTCAAGTTCTCTGATTATTTGTAATTAGTAGTATGATTTAAAAAAAAATGATTGCATAAAGATGTTTCAAAGATATTGTATTTATCGCAGATTTAAAATGTATATTTCAATATAGTGGTAAATTCAAATAATTTTATGATAAGGCCACAACAAGTTGATCATATGTTCTATGGATTTTTCTGGGAAAAAAATGGGGCGAGCGAAGAAAAAAAATTAAAAAAAGTTTTTATTCACTTGCTTTATATAGCGGTTTTGACCAAATTTTTATGAGCCAGCGAGGAAATAAAAATATTTTTTGTAAAAACTGTCAAAATTAAGGTGCGAGCGAATCCATAGAACATAATTATGATCTATTTGTTGAGGCCTAATCATTAATTAAATTATCTTTTTTTTTTCAATAAAAAAGTTGGCTAATAGTTTGGCAAAACATGGATGGTCAGGCGGGCGGTGTCGCTAACAAACTTCATAGAATGATAACATACCATGTGATGAACAGTATTAGAAAGTAACCACAACTCTACCAGCCGTTATAATGGATTATTTCCCTTTGTAATTTTTGCGTTAAAGTTTTTAAATCAGGCAGGGTTGCCAGCGGACTTGAAAAGTCAGGGAAATCTGATATTTTTTCAAGGTCAGGGAATTGTCAGGGAATTTTGAACATTGGTCAGTGAAGAATCAAATTCCTGGAAAGTCAGTGAAAAGTCAGGGAAAAATAATTTCAGTGGAGACTTTTTTATATTTTGTTAGGCTTTGGCAGTCTCTTTGTATATAACATTGCTTTAACAATTACTTTTTTAAGTTATTCTTTCAACTTTTATATCTTATTTATCATAACAAAGTTTACATTCAAATATAATTACTTAAAAACTTGAAGACAGAAAGGCTTTGCAACCATTGCCCCCTGAGCTTATTAACCTTCTTTACTAACTTGTAGGGACTTGTTGTTGATTTGTTCACACCTGATAATGAGCTTCACTTACAGATGTAATAGTTAATTTTAACATGACTATTGACTTGTTATGAGGTCAAGTTACCTTTGAATTTTAAGTTTTTGGGATTCTTTTGTGTGTCTTAGTTTCTTTTTACAAGTTGTAGGAACATGTTTGAGTCTCCACACCAAGCAGTGGTTTTACTTTTGTAAAATAGATATGTTGTTGCGTGCTTTTACAGTTATTGATATATATTTTTTTACTATTCCATAAAAGATACTTAACCTTTAGTTTAGATCTTTTTTTGTTTAATTCGACAAGTAAAATTTATATGTTTTGTGACACTTTGATTCCTCATTTGTTGCTAAAACATACATTGTTCATCAATAATGATAGAATAATATTAGTATAATCATTTAAGATGTGCTTGCTTATTATGCATAATTTCATTTTTTTTCAACTCACATAAAATTACCAAACTTTGTGTAGATCTATTATAAAAAGCCAGGGCACTTGGTTTGTATATTTTGGGGAATAATATGGGACCCATCCCCTCTCAAAATCATATATGTATTTTCCCCTGGCTCAGATCCCCTCAATTTAAAAAATGACTCCTGTAACTATGTTTGTAAATAAGACTTGTTCGTAAACATGTTTTGGTACCAAGAGAGTAGAAAGTTTAAGAACAACTTAATGTAGTTTTATTTGTCATTTAACAGTCACAATCTAAACTAGCTTTTCAAATCCTTTAGTTTAGAATGAATGTGACTGGTAAGTCAAAACTGTACAAATTTATGAGTTGACTGAAAATTTGCAATACTGTCAGTGTCTTTAAACATTGCAAAATTACCCTTCCTGAACGTATGGGTACCTGTCTGGTGCCCTGAAAGCATAATTTTGTTGTAAAAATTAAAACCATACTGTTAAAAGAATAAAAGGAAAACCAAACAAACATACTTACGGGTGAACTGGACAGCTGTAGGGGAGATGGAAGCCGATTAAGTTTAGTAATTTTGGTCAGTGAAAAACAAAGTTAGGTCAGGGAAAAGTCAGTGAAAAGTCAGGGAATTTTATTTACGTATGATGCTGGCAACCCTGAGGTATCAAAGCAGCACTCTACGCAGACGATCTTGTCCTATGGTGTTCAGAAGAACATGCCACAACTGCCACCTACAGGATGCAACAAGCTGCAGACCAGCTATCAGCATGGGCAGAAGAGTGGTGTGTACAGGTGAATACAGACAAGTCATGTACGACCCTGTTCACACTGTCACCAAAACAGAAAGCTGGAACCATCAAAGTCAGCGGCGCACCTCTTAATGAAGTGGAAGAGGCTACCTACCTCGGTGTGACCTACGACAAACGGCTAACATGGAAGCCCCATATAGCACACGCTAAAACCAAGGCTAGGAAAAAGCTAGCTCTTCTTCGGAAACTGGCGGGCACCAGCTGGGGAGCGAATGAGGATATACTAAAGAAAGTATACCAAGGCACTATCAGGCCTCACCTAGAATATGGATCCCCAGCTTGGATGACAACGTCAAAGACAAATCAGAGTGTGCTTGACAAGGTCCAAAACCAAGCCTTAAGAGTGATCACAGGAGCTATGAAATCCACACCAATTAAGGCTATGGAAAACCTCACCACCATGCCACCACTCAGCCACAGAAGAGACGCCAAAGCACTTGTGCAAGCTAACAAGTATGAGTTCCTGCCAGACCACCCAATGGCACAAAAGCTGCAGGGTCTGACAAAGTGTCGTCTGCGCAGAGAAAGCTTTGTACATGAGGCCAAGAAACTGACCAAGACTAACGCAGAAAATCTTGGCCCTTCAGTCATATCTTTTGATAGGTCTGACCTGCCAACTCCATGGAAACAAGAACTGTCCAACATCAGTATCAGTACAACTGTACCACAACTACAACATACATGTATAAAGGATGATGTCACCAAAAAAGCGCTCATTCTTGATATGATGAATGATGAGTATCCCTCTGAGTCATGGACCCATATATATACAGATGGCTCAGCTACAGCAGCTATCAAAGATGGAGGAGCTGGCATCTACATCCAACACACTACCGGTAGAAGTGAATCAGTTAATGTAGCCACAGGGAAACACTGTACCAACTACAAAGCCGAATATGAGGCCATTATGACAGCTCTGAGAGTGATTGAAGAGTTTCCAGAGGACTGCCCGCAGATTGTCATACTAACTGATGCTCTGTCGGTGCTACAGGCCCTAGAACACCACCAGCTGCCTGATCTATCAAAAGTGCTATCCCGTATGTCACAAAACAGAAAAATAGCACTCCAGTGGATCCCCGCACATTGTGGCATCCCTGGAAATGAGAAGGCAGATGAACTGGCAAAGCTAGGAGCGGAGTGTGATCAGCCTATAAACCACATCAGCTACAAGGAGAAAGTGACAACCATTAAAGCAGCAATGAGGCCCCAGTCAGACAAGGATGACTACCACTACCTAGACAGGAAGGAGCAAGTGACCATCTTCAGGCTCCGCACAGGTCATAACAGGCTGAACGCCCATATGTTTAAACTGAAACTAGCTGCCTCTCCTAAATGCTCCTGTGGGAATGAATATCAAACTGCTGAACACCTGCTACAAAATTGTCCTCTTCTTGACCAACAGAGAAAAGACGTGTGGCCAGTGGAGACCGAGATGAGGAGGAAACTGTACGGCGTGATGGAGGACCTAAGGAAGACAGCAGCCTTCATCGATGTGGCCGGAGTGAGGTTGTAGAGGAACGAGAAGAAGAAGAAGAAGAAGAAGAAGAAGCTCACAGATTTACTTGTTGAAACAATTGAGATACTTCAAAGATTACTTGGAATAAAATGTGATAGTTAAGGTAGAGTTTCCCTAATACAACACTATTATTCTAACTACAGTAAATTTCTCACAAAACTTGTTTCTATTTTTATTTTTTAGTATTTTCTCCTTGTTATTTACTTAAATTTTATTAACTATTATTTAGTGTCTAGAGAAATTAAAACTTACACAATTTCCATATCAAAGGGAGATAATTTCTCATCAGAAGTTAATTTACATATTATGTTTATTTATATTATATTACAATTTTGAAAATTGAACTGTAAATACTTAGAATTGGAAACTATTGTTCAATACACGATGTAAACAAGTTACGTATCATAACAATTTCGTCATGAATATTATGATGAGGAAAGGTCACCTGAACGTGACCTTTGTTTGGAAAAGACCAGATCTAAATTAGCGAGTATGCGAGCGGAACATTTTAGATAGGGTTTTAATCAGATTTAATGAAATATTGCTCACTTTTGTTTATTATTACATTGATAGTTATCTCCCTTCTTTATTACAGAACTAGAATGTTTTTAGTGAAGTTATGAATGGTTATGGTTATGTTGACAATAAAGCAATGAATCTCTACTCTTAAGACCTTCATCATAAGAAGTTTCAGCTGTAAGGAACATGTACTTTATTCTTTGATTTATATTAAATTGACTAGCTGTGTTTTGTCAGGGTCCAGTGCAACTCCACTCATGGACAACTCAACCTGAAATAAGGACAATTCAACCCTGTGAAACAACTCAATCTGTGGACAACTCTGATCCTGTATTATTCATAATTATAAGTTTATTGTGAATGGAAGATATTGAGGAATGATGATTTGAAATTTTTAGTTCTTTAAAAGGTTAAAATAACATTAAAAATCAATTTTTGATTTGAACTTATCATTTTTTCAATCAAATTAATGATAATATATGATACAGATTGAGTTGTTTTGGGGTTGTGTTGTCTATCGGTTCAGCTGTCCCAACTGGTGGCACAAGTTATCCTGATCAAGTATTGTACAATTAGGGACTTTAGTCAGTTATCTTCCCCTGATAAAATCTGAAGCAATCCAATTGGTAAGTAGTTGAATTTTCACTGAGGATTGCAAGCTTTGTACATCTGATCTGTTAAAGCATTAGATAATTATAAATCATAAATTAGGAAATGCTGCTCTGAGTGTACTTACTTAACAGTGTTAAAAAGTATGGTTTTACATTTCACTTTGTACTAATTTGCAGTAATTTAAAGTGGTAGTTTAAGACTCACTTTGGTTGATGTATAGAATATGAATGCTTTCTTAGTATACTTAACTTATTTGAAATTTTGAGACTAGCCCTTCTGTTGACTTAGTAATTTGTCATGAATAAGACTTTTTAATTCGACTAAACAAAATTAATGTTGGTTGTAGAGAAAGTCAATCTCCGTAAACAGATATCCTGTCGAGCGTTGTCGTACAGGATCTCTACTTTCTCCGTGGAAGGTCACGTCGAGATGAACTTTGTTTCGACCAATCAATGCGTAGCTTTCATCTAGACGAAAACCCTGTTAATCACATTTTGATTTCGTAATTTCTATTTTTAGGCCAAGTTTTGCATGCTAATTTAACAGCGGTATTATTCACAGTCTGCGATTGGGCGGCTCATTCTCATTTCAAATTGCGTGACGTAGACGATGTAAACAAGTTACGTATTATAACAATTTCGTCATGAATATTATGATGAGAAAAGGTGGCCTGAACGTGACGTTCGTTTGGAAAAGTCCAGATCAAAATTAGCGAGTATGCGAGCGGAAAATTTTAGATCAGGTTTTAATCATTTAATCAGATTTAGAGAAAATGTGTTTGAAGTTTTGATACTGAAATCCGTGCTTAAAAAATATAGTTTAATCTTTCAAATGATCACACGTCAGTTAAATTTTCTTGTTTGTTTTATTTCAGATTGTTATGAACAGAAGTACGGAAACATCAGGCATATCAAGCTGGTGAATGTAAAACTATTGATCACTGCAGTAGAAGAATGTTGTCCATATAAGTTTGCCCTGCTGAAATTAAACAAGTCGTCTCGGACTTTTTGTCCTTGAGATGTTTGTTGTCCATTTACGCGTGTCCTGTTGAAATTAAACAAGTCGTCTCGGACTTTTTGTCCTTGAGATGTTTGTTGTCCATTTACGCGTGTCCTGTTGAAATTAAACAAGTCGTCTCGGACTGTTTGTCCTTGAGATGCTTGCTGTCCAGTTTCATGTACTTGATAAGATTTGGTCTGTTGATATTGAACAAGTCGTCTCGGACTGTTTGTCCTCGAGATGTTTGTTGCCCAAGTAAATTAAAAAAATGTGTTTTTGTTTTATTAATTTAAAAGGATTCGTCCCCTAGCTATCTCGTACATATTAATTTACGTGGTACGAAAAATAAGGGACATATTAGTATACTATTTGATTCGTCCCCGAGCAATTTCGAATCCAACTTTCTTGTTCACGTAAATATTAAGCGGACAAATCTTGGGATTCGTCTCAAAACCGTTTCGACCCAACTTTTTTCGGGTACGAAAGTATTAGGGGACGGATCTTCGGATTCGTCCTTAAACCATTTCGACCCAAGTTTATTTGAGGTACGAAATTATTAGGGGAAGAATCCGAAGTTTCGTCCCCAAACCATTTCGACCCAAGTTTTTTGGGTACGAAAATATAAGGGGACGAATCTTCGGATTCGTCCTCAAACCATTTCGACCCAAGTTTATTTGGGGTACGAAAATATTAGGGGACGAATCCGAAGTTTCGTCCACAAACCATCGTCCCCTTATATTTTCGTACCCAAAAAAGCTTTGGTCGAAATGATTTGGGGACTAAACTTCGGATTCGTCCCCCTAATATTTTCGTACCCCCAAAAAAACTTGGGTCGAAATGGTTTTGGGACGAATCCGAAGATTCGTCCCCTTATATTTTTGTACCTAAAAAAACTTGGGTCGAAATGGTTTGGGGACGAATCTTCGGATTCGTCCCTTAATATTTTCGTACTCAAAATAATCTTGGGTCGAAATGGTTTGGGGACGAATCCGAAGATTCGTCCCTATATATTTTCGAACCCAAAATAAACTAGGGTCGAAATGGTTTGGGGACGAAACTTCGGATTCGTCCTCTAATATTTTCGTACCCAAAATAAACTTGGGTCGAAATGGTTTGAGAACGAATCCGAAGATTCGTCCCCTTATATTTTCGTACCCAAAAAAACTTGGGTCGAAATGATTTGGGGATGAAACTTCGGATTCCTCCCCTAATATTTTCGTACCCCAAATAAACTTGGGTCGAAATGGATTGGGGACGAATCCGAAGATTCGTCCCTTAATATTTTCGTACCCAAAATAAACTTGGGTCGATCCCCATATATTTTCGTACCCAAAATAAACTTGGGTCGTAATGGTTTGGGGACGAATGAAGATGTAAACAACGATTCGTCACTTAATATTTTCGTACTAAAAAAAAGTTGGGTCGAAATGGTTTAAGGACGAATCCGAAGATCCGTCCCCTAATACTTTCGTACCCGAAAGAAGTTGGGTCGAAACGGTTTGGAGACGAATCCCAAGATTTGTCCGCTTAATATTTACGTGACCAAGAAAGTTGGATTCGAAATTGCTCAGGGACGAATCAAATAGTATACTAATATGTCCCTTATTTTTCGTACCACGTAAATTAATATGTACGAGATAGCTAGGGGACGAATCCTTTTAAATTAATAAAACAAAAACACATTTTTTTAATTTACTTGGGCAACAAACATCTCGAGGACAAACAGTCCGAGACGACTTGTTCAATATCAACAGACCAAATCTTATCAAGTACATGAAACTGGACAGCAAGCATCTCAAGGACAAACAGTCCAAGACGACTTGTTTAATTTCAACAGGACACGCGTAAATGGACAACAAACATCTCAAGGACAAAAAGTCCGAGACGACTTGTTTAATTTCAGCCGGGCAAACTTATATGGACAACATTCTTCTACTGCAGTGATCAATAGTTTTACATTCACCAGTTTGATATGCCTGATGTTTCCGTACTTCTGGTCATAACAATCTGAAATAAAACAAACAAGAAAATTTAACTGACGTGTGATCATTTGAAAGATTAAACTATATTTTTTAAGCACGGATTTCAGTATCAAAACTTCAAACACACTTTCTCTAAATCTGATTAAATGATTAAAACCTGATCTAAAATTTTCCGCTCGCATACTCGCTAATTTTGATCTGGACTTTTTCAGGCCACCTTTTCTCATCATAATATTCATGACGAAATTGTTATAATACGTAACTTGTTTACATCGTCTACGTCACGCAATTTGAAATGAGCCGCCCAATCGCAGACTGTGAATAATACCGCTGTTAAATTAGCATGCAAAACTTGGTCTAAACATAGAAATTACGAAATCAAAATGTGATTAACAGGGTTTTCGTCTAGATGAAAGCTACGCATTGATTGGTCGAAACAAAGTTCATCTCGACGTGACCTTCCACGGAGAAAGTAGAGATCCTGTACGACAACGCTCGACAGGATATCTGTTTACGGAGATTGACTTTACTGAATCTTCCGCACAAAATATCATTGCAAATGTATAATTTTTAATTAAGTAGAGCTCAATCTTTGGATTTATAATGTTAACCAAATATTAAGACAATGCTTTCCGTTAGAGACTAACAATAATTATTATTGTCCTACATGATTTAGAATTGGTGGTAAATTGAGTGAGAATAGCCGTAGAAATGGCCACGAAAGTAGGCCCCGGCCAGAAGTCAAGATGATAAAGTAACACCGGGTTCGATTCTTCGATTCCCGCACAGATTTGTTTTGTAATTTCGCAACCACTAGTAACATAGTAGCAACCCTTATGTATTACTTTTAACTAATTGACTGAAAATTGATTATATATCATTTTATGACATTTGTTGTCTCTTTATCATCATACTTTTTTCTTTGTCCATATTTTCATTATAATTTTATGACATGGTTATAAAGACTGGAGGACTTTCGTCAATGAAAATGCCGATTATGTGTGTAATACACTTTCGCGGCAGTTTTTTTTATTGAATTATGAAATCCATGCACCGTTGTGCTAACAAGTATTTGTAAAGCATGTAATGATTATGTTTAAATTGGAAAAAAGGTATTATGTTGGATTGAACACGCAGCTTGTTGATTGTGAGGTGGTACGTTTACCACTACACCAAGTCCTTACATACCTCTTTGTGTCCTATTACTAAACCTAAAGGTAATATATTTGTGAATTTACGGAGATTTCATATGGCAATTCGCGATTATTCGAACAGTGCATGTTAAATGTTGCCAAATAATACACCTCCTAAAAACAATATTTGCCATACTTGCATTCAAACATGGTCCTCTTATCATTTATTTTTATTATGTCATATTCTGCTTACACTTCTAAAAGGCAGGGCATCATAATATCAAAAATCTTACGATAATTAAGCAATATAACATAAAAGGATTTACTACTAAAGTTTGGTCATAAGACCCTTGATAATACGGGCTCCAGGTGTATTGAGTTCATTCCGAGAGCTTGGATCTGAAACGTTGGATTAAATTGTTCAGTTTTTGGGGAACTCTAATTACTCAGATAATTAGAATCGGACACGCCCCAGCAATCTTGTGCGCAACTGACTGAGATATCGTGGGCTATGTGGTTCTAACATATATTTTACACATTTAATTGAAGTATAAATTTGCCATCAAAGACATATGCATATAATTATGTTAAAGCTGATGTATATACATTTAATGCGGGTCATGCTAGCACAGTGTAGTTACAGATTTGGAAATATTGCTGCTTTTCTGTGGACTAACTAGTAGATATGTTATCTGAAAGGAATGTACTATACTGTAATGTTAACGGTCATGACTGCATTTTAGCGTCTCTATGTTTGGTTACCTCCCTTGTTAGCAAGGCAACACTTGTAAACAGGTAACTGTAGACGCTCATTCAAAGACAATGTAGGCGCTTGCAAATGTGCTTCCCGTGCAAGAATTCCAAAGAGCATCAAATGTAATTATAGACCAGATTTCAGTTCCGGTATGTGTGGGCATCAGGTTGGTATAAAAAGCGTTAATCGACAGAGAAATTTGGAGTCTGGCTGGAGACTCCGGAGGGTTCACATCGCTATTCTTGTAATTATCGGGGCTTTGTTGTACGACTAGAGTTACGGCATTTAAGTTATGTAAATAATCATTCATTGATAAAAAATATGAGACATAACGACCTTACTTGACCCGACTGTGTCCATGTAGTGAAACAAGCGCATCCCTAAACTTGACATTTTCAATTGCAATTTAAAGTTCATTAATCTGTGTATTTATAATTGTTTTATTCTAAAATTGGCTTGAAATTTTCAGCTACTTCCAACAACTTCCAGTCATCGAGGTTCAACTGTATTTCAAATAGATAGTATACTCATTTGCAATGTCATGGTATTTAACCTTATAACTTCATATGAAAGGTGATCTTATGTCACTATACAAAAGATAGCAATAATTAATATTCTTTTTAATTCGTCTCTCGGGTAACCATATACATTCAAGTTATGTAAATAGCTCACAGTTGATAAAAATGTAAAACGATCTTATTTGACCTGACTATACAGTGCACTACATCGTTATATACATGATGTTGTTAAAAGCAGATTGCCGTTTAAGTCATTGTTTTGTTCACAAAGGAGGACATTACATAACACTTGTCTTTTCCAGTACACGCAAAATTACCTCTGCATTAAAGTTTAAAGTTCGTTAAATGTCCATCCTTCTAATCAATCATTTTCAAATGAATTTCAAAATGAATGATTAAAGCTACTCGTTCACAGATTTGACTATTTTTGATGTTTTATAAATTTTCTGTCAGTGATAGTAATTGTGCTTAAAATGAACTCTTAATATATAAGGGCAAACTGAGATTGTGAGGAATATAAGTTAAAAGTAAACAAAACCAACCTAAATACATCGCACCAATTTTTAAGACGTGATTTGACGTTGAAATGATGACGTCACTGACGTGAAAAACAATTTTAAGTATTCATTGTCATGTTATTGTAAAAAGCAATGATGAAGTTGGGTTTTCATAAATATCTATGTTCGATAAAGGCAAAAATGTCGAAACGTCAATAAAAGGAGTAAAATTACAGAAAGTAGACTTTTATTGTATCCATCTGGATACTGTTTTCGGAAAATATATACGTGTTTATCACAGGAAAACAACATGGAAAGAAAAGAAAACTGCATAGACAATCTCGATCAACGCCAATAAAAGGAGTAAAA
Organism: Mactra quadrangularis; assembly: GCA_025267735.1. Taxonomy (NCBI): domain Eukaryota; kingdom Metazoa; phylum Mollusca; class Bivalvia; order Venerida; family Mactridae; genus Mactra; species Mactra quadrangularis. The sequence goes on along the minus strand of CM046311.1, from coordinate 21,629,058 downwards.
TTACAGATAATAACAATTATCAAGATTTGAGCATTTTTGTTTGGCTGCCTTAAGCCAATCAGAACGATGCATTTGAGGTCACGTGATGAAAAAATGACGTCGAGCAGTCAAAATAGGGGTGCGTGTATGGAATCGTCGACGCCGTGTATTATCCGGTTACCTGTATGTATTACCAGAAAATATTATCATCGATATATGAACACGTACCAGTTTCAAGGAAGTTGCAATATAAAACAAAAAATATGCACAACTAATTGTAATATGCTCATTTATTGAAAAAAACTCGCATTTGTTGAAAAAAGCAAACCTATCTTCCCTACTTCCGAGCGAGTTTATTTTCTCAGATAAGCATAGGGGCCGCCATTGAACATTATCATCAAAGTCTTGATTTTCATTACAAAGAATCGGTCATTTGTTCATTCCTGAAAGACGTGATTTAATCAAAAATCTATGTTATTATATTGATTACAGTTGTTTGTAACTTAGAATCTTATTACGTTAGCTCACTCACGTAATCGTTTTTTGCCAGCTACAGTAACTGCTCGGCAGCTAGGGGTCTCTGTTCATACTATCCGAAACCGTCTGAGGAAATCACACTTTCCATTTAGGGCTCGCAGACCTTACACTAGACCGCTTCTAACGGAACGTCCTAGGACTCAAAGACTGGCCTGGTGTAGACGGCATCGCCTTTGGAGGCGAGCCCAATTGAACAATGTGAATTTCTCAGATGAGTCACGCTTCAGGGTTAGCTTTGCAGACGGTAGGGTGAGAATTTACCGTCGCAAAAATGTAAGATTTGCCCAATGCTGCGTCAGGGAAGCGGACAGGTTTGGTGGCGGCAGCGTCATGGTCTGAGGAAGAATCATGGGTAACCAAAGGACAGAACTTGTGGTTGTTCAGGGACATGTCAATGAGCAAGGCTATATCGATATTCTCCGCAATTATTTGCTTCCATTTATGCAGAACCATGGACTTCAGGCAATCTTTCAACATGATAATGCTAGACCCCATACTCTCCAGCACTCTCCCCGGATCTTAACTCCATTAAGCACATATGGGATAAACTCGGGCGTAGGGCACAAAACAATCACCAAATCAACACTATTCATGACCTGAGACAGGCTTTGCTGTTAGAATGACAGGCAATTTCGAATGACGTCATTAGACATTACGTCAACTCCATGAGAAGAAGAATATTGGCTTGCATCAACAGCAATGGTAGTCATACACGCTACTGACAAGCTCCAGTCTTTTAAATCTCAAATTCAATACCGAAAATCACACAAGGTCCAAGTTTTACCGCTTTCAATATTTTTTTAAATTGACCCCTACCTTAGTTGACTTCACATTTCAAATTACTCTGTGGGGGAATAGTAATGAAATTCACAAAACTGTCGGATAATTGATCAAGGTAAAACATGCTGATAGTAGTTTTATGGTGTATTTAAATAAAGTAAAAATATTCCGTTTCAAATTCCATGTAAAGTTTTCATTTTTGTTCAGTATATATAGTGTACAATTATATAGGTGTTATATTTATATATTTAAATTATTCAAACTTATTAACAATTTTTTAAAGAATTTTAATGCCTCACTTATACAGATCACAGGCCTTAGAAGTACTTTCGTGTTATTGCTGTTTTTTATGCGCGTAGTAGGAACATGTCCCGGACAGCGCCTGTTTGTTCGATGGCTAAATTTCAGGCATTCTATAAATAGACATGCGATGGTATAAAACTCTGACACATATATTGCTTGAATGCTTTACTAAAAGAGATGTCATATATGGCTGAACGACGATTTCAAGCATTTTTGGAAATGCTAATACTTGTTGTACATGATAAATTAACAAAGGATTTATTTGTATGTAATCGATCCTCTTGCCATGTCAGCTGCATGTCGGGCATCATAACTGTAATTAAACCAACAATTTTGTCAATTATACATGTACAAGATACGATCAGGACTATAATTTTCTCCTATTTAAATAAATGCATGTGTATTTCAACGAAAAAAGAGCTCTTAAAATGAGCAAACACGGTTAAATGCCCTAGGGTATTAAATATGTGAAGGTTATTTCACGGCGTCTCAACGCCGTTATATTGTGGTGGGTAGTTTTTGCAAAAGTCACGTGACAAAATCCTTTCGATTTCTACTGCCGACATTTTATTGGTTTTGAATGCAATCATTGTACAGCCCATTTCCGTTAAAAGTTACCGAGAAAAAAGCATTTTTTTCGAAACCATATACACAATATTTTTATCAACACACTAAATACCAGCGTTTTACTTTAACACATTTCCGAAAATCTTTCGACACACTTGAAGTGCTCGCCAGTTTTTAATTTGTTCGAATGGATTATGTTTTCTCGTGTCCGAGTAAATTTTTCATATGCCTTTTGAACCTTACATTTCTAAGTTTATTCTATGCTATTTTTTGCTTTCTAACAAAAGATTGATTTCTATACGAAATAGCTTGCCTTTTGTATTTTGGCGCATCTTTTCGGAATTGAGATAAGTGTTAAATCCTTTCGAGTTTCAAAAGCAACAAAAGTCTTTCGTAATAAGTAAAATAAAGTATACTGTAATTAAGCTGGCAACCAATAAGTAGCGTACATCAATGCAGCGGCATTCTATAAATAGACGGTGAAGATATCAGACCGTTTGTGTACAGAATGGTGCAGCGGACGTTAAAGCAGGCTACACACCACTAAATTTTTAAGCGAACGTCAACATTACACGCGGAAAAAAATGTACATAGATATTGCTGAATTAACGTTAATTACTTCGCAAGGTAATACATGATTCATAACTTTTTGTCTTGAAAGGATTCAGATTTTATTACGTACGACTTTAAATCTGTATAAAACATAGAACTGTTAATATGCGAAAAATTCAGTCAGGTTCAAACCAATGTAGAACTCTTAACGGTGAAGTGTGACCCTTGAAGACCGGGTATACAGACGTATATTATGCTAATACCAAACGAATGAGCAACATCATACAAGTTCATCTAGGGGCTGAAAGGAGGGGTGTGACATCAAAAAAGCCATATAATGGATATACTTACTATAGACAGTTTTAAGAGGGTTCGAAACCCCGTAGAGTCCAAAACGGTGAAGTGTGACCCTGGAGGACAGGGTATGCAAACGTATTTTATGCTAATACCATTCGAATGAGCCCCTCCATACAAGTTTATTATGGGACTGAAAGCAGGGGCTTGACCTCAAATTAGCAATATAATAATTCATCATATGAACTTTAAACGTTTTAAAGTGAGTTCGAACCCCTGTAGAGCCCAAACGGTGTAGTTATTTGTATAATTTTAATTTCTGGTTCAATAAAACATTTTTTCTCTGACATGAGACTTGGTTTTCAATACGCGTTACTCTAAAAAAAGTAAACAATAAACATTCACCATGCCATGTTGTACAATAATTTAATTTGGTCCGTAGGTTAGTGTTTACCACAACATCAAACTTTGTTCAGAATGCATGTCTCCATATCCAACTATTCGTCCTTTATCGATAAGCCTAATAGGCTAGTGCGCGCTATATAGAAATAAGAAGGAAATTGGTACTTAATCTAATATAACTCGGATTTTAAAGTATTTATTATTCCATCCCATTCAGTTTCATATAATTCATTTCATCCTCTTTCTTATGGTATAAATGTATATCTTATAAAAATTGAAAAATAAATAGTTGGGGGAATTTTGAGTTAAAAATGTTAACCCTATTTCCTATGCATTTCAATACAAAAATGAATTTTTTTACCTCAACATTGGCAACGTTTCGTCCAATTTCTGTTTTATTATTTAAAAATCTTTCCTATCCCAATCGGATTCAATTACTACGATCTTTTCTTTAATAAATGGTATAGGTTTTATATTTTTTCAAGAATATTTAGTAGGGGGAAATAGCGAATTCGTTTAGTAAGTATTGTTTTTTTCCTTCTTTCGGGAGGTTCCGTTTCGCTATACGGAAACTGGCGGAGATAGCCGAACGACCGATAGTATATGACGTTTTATCGCTACCGATCTTATCAATGGTCAAATCAGGGAATTAGATACACATGTTATCTATGTCTCTGGTCAAATATATTATTTGTTATCGTGCATTATAATCAAAGCCATAATAAGAAGATATACGTATTTATCAACAGTCAACTTGAAAATTAACTGCTTTACAGACATGAAATTATTAAAATATAATATGCATTTAAGAAACAAAATAAACTGTTCAAACAGAGACATAGATGCACTTTATTACACTCCTTATTGGACCCCTGTTGGTGCGTTTATCTACATCCAGTGGGTGTCATTTAATACAAAAGCCCCTTTATAAACAGGGTCCGTTTTATGACAGGATACTACTATTATTATTATTATACCATCCAGGTCGTAAAATACACAAAGGGTAGCGAGGATGATATAGATTTTTAATTTTAAACAATAAATCTGTGAAATGCTGTCTGTCTATTTTTGGCGCTGAAGTTTTTAAAAATAGCCGGTGTTAATACTTTTAAAGGTTAAAACATCTATTGATATTGATTAATGTTCCAGATGTTTGTCTTTATATGAAATTATATTAAATATTTTCAGTATTTTAATACAATTTATATGCCTATTGATTGCTTTTTTGATTGTCATTGAAATAATTATTTATGTTTATTATAAGTATTAATATGTACATTTACTTATGCTGTTGCAAATGTAAATACACAAAAGGTGTAATGAAAATTATATGTATCATACATAGTTTATGAATTTTAATTCTTTTCATAATAGGAAACGTAAATCAAACTCCATGGAATATATTTTTATTCTTACCGCGCACTGCAGGGTTTGTTATTTATAAGTTTATATGAAAATATAACAGATATCAAATGTTGGTAATAGACGTCATGCAGTGTCTATCACGTGATATATTGATGGGGTTGATCAGTTTTATCAATCTATGATCACAGCAGGGTGTCATATCGGAGATTTCCGAACAATGCCGAGTGCTACAACGGAGGCTCTGATTAATTATCGATTTTATCGAGAAGTTAAATCAGTAAGTTACGAAAGGACAAATAGTTGGATATGATTGTTGTGAGCAAAATTCTCAGTCTTCTTTACATATGAACAGGAAGACGTTTTATAACAGGTTACATTATAATACTGAAAAATCTTAACAGTTAACTTGACAATTCAACATAATGCTATTTTGAGTTACCTTAAGATTATACGAGGGGTGATCCAGAAATTCGTGGACACCTTGCATGAAACAAAAAGTAATAAAGCCAATCACATGAACTTCTAGTATCTTTTTAAGTGAGCATTTGTCAACAAATTTGCAAAATTTTGTAAAGATTCGACCATAATTAATGATTCTGCACTATTTTATATACATGGACGTGATGAAACGCGGCGCAGCTCATCGCGTCTCAAACGACGTCATGTTGTCAAAAGAAGTAAACTTAATTACTGTTTGACCTTATAAATCTTCGAAGTATTCCTCCTTTGAACTGTGCGATGCATTTCTAGCTCTTCTGTTACAATTCTGCTAACAGTTCCAAAAATAAATACAGAAATAACTGAGAATTGTAAAATTACCCATATGATTTCATTAAGATTCTCATGCAAATTTTCCTTAGTTTCTTTGACTCTGTTTCTCAGACTACAAAGCATACCCTACACTTTCCCATCCATTCGAAAATCGGAGATGCTTCTTATAGACTAGTGTACGCCACACTGATGGTTTATATGTCTCACTTTCAATCATTGTTTTGTCTTGCCCAAAGTTTTTTCCGAGATTTACACAGAATTGTATAACTGCCTGCAGTTTTGCTGGATTCGTGACGTCCTTTTTATGAAGCTGTTTTCACCCCTTATTTTATTAAACACGAGTGTATAATGACAGCAACATCAAATTTCTTCTAAAACTTACAGACTGACGTCATACATGTCTAAACAACATTATTATAACGTTTCCTGCCATTTTCTTTATTTGAACAGATTTTACATTGGTTTGAATGAGGTAAAAACATATACATGAAGGAGAAAAAATGAGCTGCGCCGCGATTTCAATACTTCATATTATGATGACGTCATAAATAGATGAAAAATACAATAGATGTTTTAAAATTTAGTGAATTTATTAAAAAAGCATTGATTAATGATATCCTAACAAATCAGCATGGTAGGATGTCACGTTATGGAGATACACACATTGTCCACGAATTTTTGGATCACCCCTCGTACTTAACTGTTTTCTTTGTTTGCCATGACAATCACATTGCTGCATTACGCAGCAATTCTTTACTTGTTTAATAATTTATGTAATAATTATTCTTAAGTGCGATTATGGCATGGTTATGATAAATTGCCAGTTGTCATGAAACTTGATATTGAATTAAATCATACAGAATAACTTTTACAAGGTACAATGTAATAGGATTTTTTTCATTATATCTTTTGAATTCACTATAGAATTTGTTGTCATCCTATTTTAAATAGGCAGTAAATTTGCTAAGACGTCCTAGTTGCGCTTCACAAATATATATGTTTTTCCTTATTCATATTAAATTCGGCATTGAAATATTTATTATTTTTGAATACATACATCGACCAAAATTCATTCAGACTTTAAAAGTAAACTTGTTTATATTGATCACCTTCTACAAATACATTGTAAATATGAAAACAATCGACAAACACATGACACAAGAATGCAACATGTCGACCTTTTATTCACTTTCGAAAAAATAATTATTGACCTACATAATTACATGAAAAAGATTGTTTGGGCATAGACCGGTGAGTACCGGTAAAAAGTCAAGTAAGCCAGTCCCTATGAAAACTAAGGCCAATTTGGAATTATGTTAGGCGTCAACTCAAGCTAGACAAACCTAGGTACCTATTAACAAAAACACACAAACTCAAAACGAAAACACAAATATTTTACGACAAAAGTTCTGGGGTCTATACCAAGTCTTTTTAAAACGTATGCTTTTTATGTATATATACAAATACAAGTGTCATATATGGGGTTTTTGTATAAATAAAACCTCTGTTGTGGGGCACTCAATTATATCGGGGCCTACATAGGAACTCGCAGATTTAACATGTTTAAAATGATGTAGGAGGGGGTAGGGTCACAACTATTTTGGTTTGCGCAACATACGTTTTAAAAAGACTTGGTATAGACCCCAGAATTTTTGTATAGACCCCAGACTGTTTGTGGGGTATTTCTTACTGGATATACCTATAAAATACCTTTTATACGTTCAACAGACTGTATTTATATAAAGGTTCATATCATACTGTTCTTGGGTTTGGTTATTATATATATTGATATATCAACTAAAATAAGGTCAATCCAAGCTTAAGTAGATAATACCCCTCAACAAGGGTTTTATATAGAGACCCAGTAAATTGACACCTGTCTGTATTATATATATATATATATATATATATATATATATATATATACTTATATTTTAACCCTACCGGTTTCATAATTAAGTAGGGTTAAAATATAAGTATTAAACGTCCATTTGGATGATGTTTTTTGTTTTTTTTTGTATTTTGCTTGTTACAGCATATTTTAACCTTTATATATATATATAGACAAACGACCACCTACGGGTTTTTATTATATATATATATATATATATACGAAACTAGTCTGTGATATAACTTTATATTTAAATTCAAATTAAACTTAGTGGCATCCTCAATTTTATTTTTTCGTTTATATATATATATATATAAATCAGACAGATTTGATAGATCTTTTATTTTAGAAGGCCTTCGGATAGTTTTGGAAAATAACAATTTTTCTTTTAATGGAAATTTTTTTAACCAAGTAAAAGGTACTGCCATGGGCACGAAAGTGGCTCCGTCTTACAAGTTAAAGCATTTAGTTTGAGCATGTGAGGCAAAATTTGTACCAAAATGGCGTCTAAATATTATGTCCGAGGTTATCGGTAGTGAATTACCGAAGAAATTTGAATGAAGCATAAGTTGAATATCAACGAAAGTCGAACATAAGGAAGTTTTGTACGATTAATGTAACGTTCGAGAATAAACGACGCATTTGAGCTTTAAGATTTTGAAATGTAATCTGACGCTCCTATTCAGGATAATTATCCTTTCATTTTTAGGTATTGAAAAGACATAAACGTCGAATTGTCTCTGTATCGGATTGGAATATTTTCTGTCTTTTAATTTAAAAGAAATGTGCTTTTATTTTAAATCTTGGGAACCAGGACTGCTAGTGGGGTTGATAATTGCAACAATATTTCACTTGGTGATACAAGCACCAAATTTGGCACAGATGACCTTCATGGTCTACCATAAACGAAAAGCACGATGATATCAGACAAGCTATCAGGTTGTAATTATGTACGCACACAGAGTATGATGTTGTTCAGTGATTTCAGACAATTAATTGAGTTGTTTATGTAAACACTCAATGTATGTCGTTGTTCAGTGGTATGAGACAAGGAGCTATAGTTTTGTAATTATGTACACAGTCTAAGTTTGATGCTATACACTGATATCAGACATGTAATATTGTTTTTATTATGTACACACTCGAAGTATTGTGTTGTTTAGTGATATCAGACAAGTTTTCATGTTCGAATTATAAACACACTCTAAGTATGATGTTGTACACTGATATCAGACAAGTGATGAAGTTGTTATTATGTTGACATTGTTCTAGACATTATATATCGCTGTAACAACGTGTACAGTTAGGATATGATGTTGTTCATTGCTGCTTTACATGAACTCTGAAAGTCTAAATGTATACAGTTAAGTTATATTGTTGTATTTTATTGCCAGATATGATCTATTGTAGGAACAATGTAAATAGTTAATATATGCTGTTGAACATTGTTGCTAGACATGATCTTTTGTAGTAACAATGTAGACAGTCAAAATATGATGTAATATTTTGTTGCTAGACATGATATATTGTAGTTACAATGTAGACAGTCAAATTATGATGTTATTCATTGTTGCTATACAATCGCCTCAATCTAACAATGCTCTAACTACCAAATTTTTATTTTTGGGAAATCGACTTCAAAAGTTAAAAAGGTTATATCTTCGTTGTTTCAGTCTGTATAGACATGAGACTTGGTAGGCACATTTACAATGTTATTCAACACATATTTGAAGAATATGATTGAAATATTATGAATAATAATGCTGAAAATTGCAAAAATGTGTTTGGAGATAGATCAAAATTCGCTTATTTTTGTTGATGCATCTCGTTCTAACATTGCGCTATCTCCAAGAAGACATTATAATGGTATTTGTGCACATTTTCTATAATTTTGAGTTTGTAACACTGCCTATGTTGCAGCATACATATTTATTTTGGTATACACCAAAAATATGATGTCACTGGAGAGAAAAAACACGATAATCATGTTGTGTACTCCGACTGGACGAAAGGAGATAGAGCAATGTTCGAACAAGCTTCTATGGACTTAGAGCATTGTTAGAGTCAATTAGGACATAAAACGAGTGACGAAGATTTCATTTTGATCGGATAACAGTATTTTCAGCCCAAACATTGATCTATGTCCTGGACATAGAGCAATGTTTACGCTGTGAGCAGAGAAAATGTGTGGAGATAGGATAATGTACGATTGGCGAATTGGGCTGTTTGACATGATAGAGTCTCAAAACCTTTTTTAGTAGATAGAACAAGGTCATACAAGTCACTTGGTATGTTTATCTCATTTTTTTCAAAAATGGAGATAGGACATTGTTAGATTGAGGCGACGACATGATCTATGGTAGGTTTTAATGTATTTAGACAAGATATGATGTTGTACATTGTTGCTACACATGATATATTGTAGTTACGATGTAAACAGTCAGGATATTATATTTTTTGTTTTTGCTAGACATGACATAATGTACTAACAATTCCGACAGGTACAATATGACGTTGTACATTGTTTCTAGACATGATTTATTGTAGTTTAAAGTCAGACAGTCAAGATATGACGTTGTACATTGTTGCTAGACATGATACATTGTAGTAACAATTGAGACAGTTAAGATATGATGTTGTACATTGTTGCTATACATAATTGATTGTAGTAACAATGTAGAGAGTAAAGATATGATGTTGTACAATTTTGCTAGACATAATATATTGTAGTTACATGTAGACAATCAAAATATGATGATAGACAGTCACAATATGATGTTGTGCATTGTTGCTAGACATGATCTTTTGTAGTACTAATGTATACGTTAAAGTTATGACATTATAAATTGTAGCTAGACTGGAAATATTGTATTACTAATATATACAGGCAAGTTATGATGTTAAACATTGTTGCAAGACATGATCTATTGCATTCATAATGTTTACAGTCAAGATATGATGTTGTACATCGATGCTAGACAGGATATATTCTAGTAACAATGTAGAAAGTCAGGTAAGGGTTATACATGCAATGTTATACATTGTTGCAAGACATGACCTATTGTAGTAATAATGTATACAGTCAAGATAAGTTGTTGTAAGGTGATGCTAGACATGATATCTTGTAGTAACAATGTAGACATTCAAAATATAATGATGTCCATTGTAGTTAGAAATAATAAATTGCATTAACTGTGTAGACAGTCAAGATATTATGTTGTACATTGTTGCTAGACATGATATATTGTAATAACAATTCAGACGGTCAGGATATGATGTTGTACATTGTTCTAGGCATGATCTATCGCATTATCAATGTATACAGTTAAGATATGATGTTGGGCATTGTTTCTAGACATGCTCTTTTGTAGTAACAATATATACAGATAGGATATGATGTTGTGCATTGTTGCTTGACATGATCTATTGTAAGAACAATGTAGACAGTTAAGATATGATGTTGTTCATTGTTGCTAGACATGATATATTGTAGTAACAATGTAGAAAACAAGATATGACATTGCACATTGTTTCTAGACATGATCTTTTGTAGTAACAATGAAGAAAGTCAAGATGATTATGATGCTGTACATTGTTGACATATATTATGATATATATTGTAATAACATGTAGACAGCAACGATATGATTTTGTACTTGTTTGCTAGATATGATCTATTTATGTAACAATGCAGTTAACATATGATGTTGTACACTGTTGCTAGAAATAATCTATTGTAGTTACAATGCAGCCAGTCAATAAATGATGTTGTACATTGTTGCTAGAAATCATTTTTTGCGGTTACAATGTAGACAATCAAGATATTATGTTGTACACTGTTGCTAGACATTATATTTTATAGTAAACATGTAGACATCCATGATATTATCATGTACATTTTGCTAGATATGATCTATTTAAGTGACAATGTAGAGAGTCAATTTATAAGATGTTGTACATTGTTGCTAGACATGATATGTTGTAGTTACAATGTAGACAGTCCAAATATGGTGTGTTACGTTGTTGATTGACATGAAATATTGTTGAAATAAAGAAGACTGTCAAAATATGATGTTGAACATTGATTCTAAACGTGATACATTGTTGTTATCACGTAAAGTTACACACTTATTAGTTGTACAGTGTTATAGGACAAGATATTTTAGTTAAGACAGTTAGTTAGCATATGATGCTGAATAGTGTTATAAGACAAGGTAAGGTATTTTGTAGTTATTGTAATATTGTGGGCAGTCAAGATATGGTTTTTGCACAGTGTTGTTAGACGTGATGTATTGAAGTAATACTGAAGACTGTCAAGATATGGCGTTGTACTGTGTTGTTAGACAATATATATTGTAGTAATAATTTTGACATTATAGTTATATATTAAAGTTTCATCGTACACAGCTATGGCATGGAGTTGTACAGGGTTGTTTAATTAGATGTTTTGTTGTGATAATGTAAACAGTTAAGATATGATGTTGTGTACTGTTTTTAGACAAAATATATTAAAGTAATGATGTAGACAGTCAAGATATGGTGTTATATAGTGTAGTTAGTCAATATCTATTGAAGTTATATTGTACACAGTTATCGTATGGTGTTGAACAATGTTGTTTAATTAGATATTTTGTTGTGACAATGTGAACAGTTAAGATATGCTGTTGTTAAGTGTTGTTAGACAAGATATATTTATGTTTTATTGTACACAGTTATAGTATGGTGTTGAACAATGTTGTTTAATTAAATATTTTGTTGTGATATCTATAAACAAGTAAGATATTTTGTTGTGATATTGTAAACAAGTAAGCTATTTTTATGTGATATTGTAAACAGTTACGATATGATGTTGTATAGTGTTGTTAGGCGAGATATATTAAAGTAATAATGTGGACAGTAACGATATGGTGTTTGTATGGTATTGTTATACAAGATATATTAAAGGTATATGGTAGACAGTAATCGTATGGTGTTGTACATAGTCGTTAAACGAGATATATTGTTGTAATAATGTAGACAGTTATGATATGGTTTTGTACAGTGTTGTTAAACGAGATATGTTGTTGTTATAAGGTAGACAGTTAACATATGGTGTTAACAATGTTGTTAGACAAGTCATATTATTGTTACAGTCTTACTTACAAAATATAGTTTTCTTGTGTGTTAGAAGACATAATATACTTTTGTTATAATGTAGCGAGTCAACTGATGGTGTTGAATAATTACGTTACACAGACTTTGATGTTGTTATAAAACAAGACTTCAGTATATGATGTTATACATTGTTACTATACATGAAATAGTGTTGGTATAAACTCTAAACTTGTTGTTAGGAGTTATAAGACTTGATTTCCTGTTGTTATAATATAGACAGTCTAGATATGATGTTGTACAGTGTTATAATGCAATATATTATATTGTTTAGATGTAGACAGTCAAGATATGATATTGTACAGTGTTACTAAACATTATATATTGTAGTAATAATGTAAACTCTTAAGATATAGTGTGGTGCATTGTTATTGGACACAATATTATGTTTTGCTAATGTAAACAGTCAAGATATAGTGTTACACATTGCTTTTAGACATTATATATTGTAGTCACAATGTAGGCTCATAAAATAGGTTTTACACTGTTATTAGACACGATATAATTTTGCTATAGTGTAGACAGTTAAAATATTATGACGTGCAGGCGAAATTGTAACGTGTAGTTTCATTGCAGACAATCGATGTATAGAGTTGTAGAGTATTTATAGACTAGATATAATGTTGGTTTTATGTAGACATTCAAAATATATTATTGGCATGGATTGCGTAAGCAATTCAGGTCTTAGTAAGCGACATATTTTGAAACGCATCACAAAATGTCTAGGACGTAGACATTCGACGGTCATGCGCAGTCAGATTTATCACAACGGTAAGTAGTTAGGTTAACCCAAGGCATGAATAAGTAGTCTCTTGTTAACAATACATGACAGTATCAAGCAGTTTTCAACACACAATACATAAAATTATCACTATTCGTTCTGTTTCAACATTTAAACGATTAAGAACCGCCTTTCCTTTGCTAAAATATAGATAACAAGTTATGTAGCCACTGAACCGTTTCTCTACATTCAACTGAATCCCGATGTTCTAAAATAGACACGCCTGCAATTTTCCACTGTCTAAAAGTAGATCTTATACCTGCGGCGTAGAAAATCGTGAGAGGTTGATACGCATTTTTCTGCGTGTTGTATAAGCGCCATGATCCTTCGTTATACAGTTTGTTTAAGAATTTTAGACCCCACAAGTCCTCTTTCTTATAACACTATCAAGTCTAAATCCATGTCCGGACAGCGCTTTCGGCGCTTTGATTGTACAATGTTATTAGACAGGAAATAATGTTGTTATTATATTCATGGTGAAGATACGATGTTTTGTACAGTGTTAATTGACAATATATGGTGTTGCTATAATGTAGACAATCAGATATGACGTTGTTTAGTGTTATTAGACCAGGAACAATGAAATTGTTACTACAATATATCATGTACAATATATCATGTACAACATCATATATTGACTGTCTGAATTTAAACTACAATAAATTATGTCTAGAAACAATGCAAAATGTCATATTTTGACTGCCTGGATTGTTACTACAGTATATCATGTCTAGAAAAACAAACAACATCATATCTTAACTGTCCATATTGTTACAAAATTATATCATGTCTAACAATAATGTACGATATCATATCTTGACTGTCTTAATTGTTTCTAAAATAGGTCATGTCTACCAAAAAGCTACAACATCATATTGACGACTGTCTACATTGTTACTAAAAATGTCATTTCTAGCAACAATGTACAACATCATATCTTGACTGTCCACATTGTTACTACATTATATAATATCTGGCAACTATGTACATCCTCATATCTTGACTGTCTGAATTGTAACTACAATATATAATGTCGAGCAACAATGTTCAACATCATGTCTTGACTATTTGAATTAAAACTACAATAAATCATGTCTAGAAACAATGCACAACGTCATAGTTTGACTGTCTAAATTGTTACTACATTATATCATGTCGTTTTTGTCTCATTTATTCAAAATATCCATTTCATATTAAACATTTTCTAACATACATTCAAAAGAAAACACAAATTTTAAAACAAATATGATTATACATTGATTGTGTTAAGCGAATATAACAAGTACTAGTTTGTATGTATGATGGGAATTGTCATTCATACTCATTTACTCACTTACAAACGCGTTCACTCACTCGTTCACTCGTTCACTCACTCACTCACTCACCCACACACTGATTCAATCACTCATTGACTGTCTGAATTGTTACTACAATATATAATGTCGAGCAACAATGTTCAACATCATGTCTTGACTGTTTGAATTAAAACTACAATAAATCATGTCAAGCAAAAATGCTCATCATCCTATTTTGACTGTCTACTTTGTTACTACAATATATCATGTCTAGCAACTATGTACAATATCATATCTTGACTGCATACATTAAAATTACAATAGATCATGTATCGAAACAATGAACAACATAATATCTTGACTATCCACAGTGTTACTAAATTATATCATGTCTAGCAACAATGTACAACATCATCCTTGACTGTCCACATTGTTGCAAAATTATATCATGTCTAGCAACAATGTACAATATCATATCTTGACTGTCTTAATTGTTTCTAAAATAGATCATGTCTACCAAAAAGCTACAACATCATATTTTGACGACTGTCTACTTTGTTACTACAAAAGATCATGTCTCGCAACAATGTACAATATCATATCTTAACTGTCCGAAT
The DNA here is from genome assembly GCA_025267735.1 of Mactra quadrangularis. NCBI lineage: Eukaryota > Metazoa > Mollusca > Bivalvia > Venerida > Mactridae > Mactra > Mactra quadrangularis. The sequence goes on along the minus strand of CM046311.1, from coordinate 21,613,773 downwards.
TTAAACTACAATAAAGCATGCCTAGAAACAATGCACAACGTCATATTTTGGCTGTCTGAATTGTTACTACATTATGTCATGTCTGGCAACTATGTTCAACATCATAACTTAACTGTATACATTAACACTACCAGAACTCATGTCTAGCAACAATGCACAACATCATATATTAACAGTATACATTGTTACTGAGAAATATCATGTCTAGAACAATGTACAATATCACATCTTGACTGTCTACTTTATAACTATAATAGATCATGTCTAGCAACAATGTACAACATCATATCTTGACTGTATACATTGTTAATACAATGGATCAAGTATAGCAACAATGTTCAACATCATATATTGACTGTCTGACTTGTTACTACAGTATATCATGTCTAGCAACAATGTTCAACTTCTTATCTTCACTGTTTGAATTGTAGCTATGTTACAACACGTTTTGTAATGAATTGTAATAATTATTACAAAACGGGTTATTACAAAAGTCGATGAACATACCAAACCGTTTTGTAATAAAACCCCGAAATGTAATTAAGTGTCTAGTTGTATTATTTTAAGGATAAAATATAGTTAGATGGTTTAAATTATTGGTATAGAAAGAGAATAATGTTTACCAAGCAAAAGTTGAATGTCCAAATAACCAAATAACTTACTATTTTTATTAAAGATTTCTACAAAAAAAACGAACGATAATATAATATTACAAAACGGGTTATTATAAAAGTTATTGAACATACCAACCCGTTTTGTAATAAAAACCCGAAATGTCATAAAGTGTTCAGTTGTATTATTTAAGCATACAATATCGTTATATAACTTAAATTATTGGTATATATACTTCCAGTGTGTACATAATAACAACATCATAAACTGTCTGATATCGCTGTAAAACATCACACATTGAGTGTCAACATATTAACATCGTTGTTACTTGTCTGATATCAGTGTACAACATCATACTTTGAGATTGTACATAATTACAACATTTTAATGTGTCTGATATTACTTTAATTAATTACACCTTGAGAGTATACATTATAACAACATTAAAACGTGTCTAATATCATTGTAAAACATCAAACCTTGAGTGTCAACATAATAACAACTTCATCACTTGTCTGATATCAGTGTACAACATCATACTTAGAGTGTGTACATAATTCGAACATGAAAACTTGTCTGATATCACCAAACAACATCATAAATAGAGTGTGTGCATAATAACAACACTATAACTTGTCTGATATCACTGTACAACATCATAGTTAGAGTGTATACATAATAACATTGCTATAACATGCCTGATTTCAGTGAAAAAACATATTTAGAGTGTTTACATAATAACAACATTATAGCTTGACTAATATCACTAAAAAACAACATACATTGAGTGTCTCCAAAAATAACACTTTTTTATCATGATATTTTTATCAAAAATAACTGTTTAACTTGTCTGATATCACTGTACAACATCATACTTTGTGTGTGTACATGATATTTACATAACAACTTGTCTGATATAAAAGTACAAAATCATACATTGAGTGTGTAAATAATAATAGCATTACAACTAGTGTGATATCACTGTACAACATTATGCTTTGAGTGTCCACATAATAACTGCACTATAGCTTGTCTGACATCAGTGTAAAACATGCTTGTCTGATATAAAAGTACAAAATCATACATTGAGTGTGTAAATAATAATAGCATTACAACTAGTGTGATATCACTGTACAACATTATGCTTTGAGTGTCCACATAATAACTGCACTATAGCTTGTCTGACATCAGTGTAAAACATGTTCATTAAATGTGTACATAGCAAAAACAGTATGTGTTATCAAATATCACTGTACAACATCATACCATGGGTGTTTGCATAATATCAACATTATAATTTATCAAATATCTATGTACAATATCATACATTGAGTGTGTAAATAATAACAACACTTAAACTTGTCTGATATCGGTGTACAACAATATAATTTGTGTGTGTACATAATAACAACACTATAACTTGTCTTAAATCACTGTACACAACATAATGTTTGTGTATACATAATAACAACATAAAATCTTGTCTGATATCAGTGAACAACACAATGCATTGAGTGTCTGTTCATAATAACAACATTATAACTTTACAAATACCAGTGTACAACATAATACCTTGAGTGTCTACAAAGTTACAACACAATAACTTGTCTGACTTCAACGTACAACATCATACCTTGAGTGTGTACATAATAACAGCACTATAACTCGTCCGGTATCACTGTAGAACATCCTACCTTGATTGTGTACATAATGAGAACATATAAACTTGTCTGATTTCACTTAACAATATCATACTTAAAGTGTGTACATAAAAACAATACTATAGCTTGTCTGAAATCACTGAACATCATCATACTTTGTGTTTGTAGATAATAACAACATGATAGCTTGTCTGGTATCACAGTAAAACATCATATTTTGAGTGTCCACATAAAACAACACTTTTGTTTGTCTGACATCCGAGTAAAACATGTTCATTAAATGTGTACATAATAAAAACAGTATGTGTAATCAAATATCACTGTACAACATTATACCTTTGGTGTTTGCATAATAACAACATTATAATTTATCTGATATCCATGTACAACATTGTACATTGAGTGTGTAAATAATAACAACAATTAAACTTGTCTAATATCAGTGTACAACAATATATTTTAAGTGTCTACATAATAACACTCTAGAACTTGTCTGACATCAGTGTTCCTTGAGCGTGTATTTTGAGTGTTTGCACAATAATAACATCATAATTTATCTGATATCCATGTACAACATCATACATTGAGTGTGTAAATAATAACAACACTTAAACTTGTCTGATATCAGTGTACAACAATATAATTTGTGCGTGTACATAATAACAACACTATAACTTGTCTTAAATCACTGAACACAACATAATTTTTGTGTATACGAGATAATAACAACATAAAATCTTGTCTGATATCAGTAAACAACACAATGCATTGAGTGTCTGGTCTGTTCATAATAACAACATTATAATTTTACAATTACCAGTGTACAACATCATACCTTGAGTGTCTACACAGTTACAACACAATAACTTGTCTGACTTCAACGTACAACATCTTACTTTTAGTATGTCGGCCCAGTTGAGAAAAGCGTCTAAAAATGTGGTTCGCTGTACTCATCGGTATATCAGCAATGTTTTGATGTTTTTTTATAGAAAAAATTTTGGGGCAGGAAGATGTTATTGGCCAAAAACCGATGACGTCACTAATTTCTAAAAATTCGCCTTTAAACTTTAAAAACGCATTGCGCGCTTATTTGTCATGTTTCGAACAAATAAATTTGGTTCTAAATAATGATATGCTTCGACTTTAAGATTTTGTAAATGTTTTGAAAATTATCGGGTGCTGGAAGCACTGATCATCAAAACAAGTGATTACGTCACATTTTTAACAATTTCCGAGATATAACTTTCAAACGTCATTAATTCTATGTTCTAAATTATTTTTTTAAAAATCGAATGTACGGAAGAATTGACCATACCATGAAGATAAAAAATATATATTAGAACTATACTTGATGAAAAAACATTAGCAAATATCAGCTTCCTAACCAACCCTTACCAGTCACAGTTTTGTATATAGTCCTGCAGAAAAATGCCATATTCAAGGTGAACCCTGTACTTGAGTCCACACAAAGACATTTTGCAGTTTATATGTCTTTGAATGGTGCTGAATGAGAATCCGAGTAATGACACCCTATGTTACTTGAATAATTTGCATAATATGCAAATTAAGTTCGCCATTATCGAAATTCCGTTTTTCCCTAATAACATAATAACCAACTTAGATAGGAATTTAAAATAAGCCTCCACACCGATGTTTTCATGGTCTATCTATCATATGGTACCAATTTCAGCTTTATCAGATCATTTAAATATGCAAATTTATGCAAATGAGGTATTTGTCTGAATACAATATTCGGGTTTTCTATACATTAAAAAGTCCTTTGTTTTTGCTTGCATATTTTGAGTAACATTTGGTTATGTAATGTTATTTTTGTACGTTTTAGACACAAATATAACAAATGATAATATTTAACCAGTAAATGATGACTTTATGATATGCAAAATATTCAAATTACATTATAAGTTGAAGGAGTTGCACTATTTGTTCTCTTGCATGGTGTCACGTATATTTTTGCCATTTTCTATCATACTGTTGAGGCTTGGACAATTTTGATGCAGTTTATTTAACTTTGAACAAAGCTGATTAAGAAGCTAAGTGATGCAAACATGTCATCCTTAATTAGTTTGCATAATTTAGTCCGCCAATACCGAAATTCAATTTTCGCGTATAACACAATAACCAATTACATGTATGATAAAATTTCAAAATCTGTGTCTGCACCTATGTTTTGGTGTCTAGCTATCATATGATACGACATTTAAAATGATCAGATGATATATATGCAAATGTATGCAAATGATTTACATTCAAATTTAAGTACTTCAACATATGATTTTTTGCCTAACATACACTAGTAATTTTGTAATGCTTAACTTTTGTGTATCATTGTTGTCAAACAAATGATTATAATATGCCAATCTGCCTCTTTGACTCAGTCATTTTGTATGACACAATGCGTAAATAAATTGAATTCAAATAAATAAATGCTCTTATTTGATGGAAATAAGGTATTGTCTTACATTTTCTCTTTATTCCACCATGAATTGTAAAACAAAATTTACTATTAAATGCTATCATGTTTTCCGCTTGTAATCATGTATATATTATACAGATTCAATTTGAATTTCAACTAGTTATCCATGCCAATTAACTGGACCGAGCAATCTGTCAATTGCGACTGAATTTTTGCTCAGATGGATTTCAATATTTGGAATGTCCACATAGATCATGGGACCAGTCATATACCAATCATAATCAATGTAATAATATTAAATGAATGTTTAACTTATATCTGTATAGCCTGCTATTACCATAATAGGCAACATATGCGAATAATATAAATGTTTAAAGTGTTGGAGTTTTATTAAGAATTTTTCGTTTGCACACACTGTTGTATGAATTTTGATTTGGTGAGCCGTTAAGCCAAAATCAAGAATTGGAACATGAATTAATTTTACAGTACATCTTCAGTTGCTCGTAAAATTGAAGCCACTGAATTCAAAAAAACCATTTCGTCGCCTCAATCTAACAATGTCCTATCTCCATTTTTGAAAAAAATGAGATAAACATCCCAAGTAACTTGTATGACCTTGTTCTAAAAAAGGTTTCGAGACTATATCATGTCAAACAGCCCAATTCGCCAATCGTACCTTATCCTATCTCCACACATTTTCTCTGCTCACAGCGTAAACATTGCTCTATCTCCAGGACATAGATCAATATTTGGGCTGAAAATACTGTTATCCGATCCAAATGAAGTCTTCGTCACTCGTTTTATTTTCTAATTGACTCTAACAATGCTCTAAGACTATAGAAGCTCGTTCGAACATTGCTCTATCTCCTTTCGTCCAGTCGGAGTACATAACTTGATTATCGTGTTTTTGCTCTCCAGTGACATCATATTTTCGGTGTATACCAACATAAATATGTGTGCTGCAACATAGGCAGTGTTACAAACTCAAAATTATAAAAAATGTGCACAAATACCATTATAATGTCTTCTTGGAGATGCGCAATGTTAGAACGAAATGCATCAACCAAAATAAGCTAATTTTGATCTACATGTATCTCCAAACACATTTTTGCAATTTTCAGCATTATTATTCATAATATTTCAATCATATTCTTCAAGTATGTGAGGAATAACATTGTAAATGTGCCTACCAAGTATCATGTCTATACAGACTGAAACAACGAAGATATAACCTTTTGAACTTTTGAAGTCGATTTCCCAAAAATAAAAATTTGGTAGTTAGAGCATTGTTAGATTTAGGCGACGATTTTATCATTATGAAGAACATCCTGTCATTGACACAATTTGATCGATATTTTTATTGTAATTGTAGAGGCTGGAAAGTTTTACATATTTGTTTGCATATTTGACTTCTCAACTAAGTGGAATGTAAAACATGAAACTACGAGTGTTATCATATGCTATACATAATCATTGCTGCACCATTTTGTCCTTGTATGACTTAATTAGCGACTTTAATTTTGACTTATACCTATTATGCATAGTATGTAACTTCAATCAGTTAAATGCATCCTTACATAGTTTCCTTGCAAAATCAGAAAGTTGTTTGCGGGACTTATTTTCATTAAGGCAACTTAAAAATTACGGAAACTATAATTGACAATCTATTTACAGTAAAGAACATGTATGTATTGTATACATATGAAGCATTACCTGACCATAGTTTCTTTTATAGAATTTTGTTTTTCTATACAAGAACTTTAACTTATAAAGAGATGAGAGATAAATAAACTTTATGCACCTATGATAGTCATGATAAAATAAGATCATCAATATAGGTTCACCAATATAAAACGAATCACATACACATGTAATGAACGCATAGGCAAAATACATAATGTTAATGTTTGTCATGAATGATCATTGAGATGCATATATCATGAAAATTCTTCAAGAGTTTCGAAACTAAATACATACTGTCTAAATGCTTTGTCTTTAATTATTTGTAAATTGTCGTAAAACTTTTCATGCTGCAAATCGTAATCTGATAGAGGTCTTTAATTAGTATTAAAATATACCCTCATCTTTATAATTATAATTCATAATTTGCATATTTAAATCACCTGATCATGCTGAAGGTGGTATCATATGTTAACTAGACCCTACAAACATGGGCGCTGACACAATTTTTTTTATCATAATTGGTTATTATGTTATTATCAAAAAACGGAATTTTGGTGATGGGGAGAGGATAAATTTGCATATTATGCAAATTTTCATAAGGACGTCAGAATTTCCTCACTTGGTTTCTTAATCAGCATTGTTAGAAGATACAAAACCTGAATAAAATAATCCCGGCAAAAAAGAATAAAAGAAAATGGCATAACTGTATGAGCAATCTTAAAATGTATAAAGGCATAGTCCTACAACAAATATAACTGTATTGTGTAATTCAGATATTTTGCATAGCTTAAAATCATCATTCACTGATTAAATAATTCCATTTGATAAATTTGTGTCTAAAACGTACAAAAATAACATTACATAACCAAATGTTACTCAAAATATGCAAGCAAAAACAAAGGACTTTTTAATGTATAGAAAACCCGAATATTGTATTCAGTAAAATACCTCATTTGCATAAATTTGCATATTTAAATGATCTGACCAAGCTGAAATTGGTACCATATGATAGATAGACCATGAAAACATCGGTATGGAGGCTTATTTTAAATTCCTATCTAAGTTGGTTATTATGTTATTAGGGAAAAACGGAATTTCGATAATGGCGGACTTAATTTGCATATTATGCAAATTATTCAAGTAACATAGGATGTCATTACTCGGATTCTCATTCAGCACCATTCAAAGACATATAAACTGCAAAATATCTTTGTGTGGACTCAAGTACAGGGTTCACCTTGAATATGGCATTTTACTGCAGGACTATATACAAAACTGTGACTGGTAAGGGTTGGTTAGGGAGCTGATATTTGCTAATGTTTTTTCATCAAGTATAGTTCTAATATTTATTTTTATCTTCATGGTGTGGTCAATTCTTCCGTACATTCGATTTAAAAAAAAATAATTTAGAACATAGAATTAATGACGTTTGAAAGTTATATCTCGGAAATTGTTAAAAATGTGACGTAATCACTTGTTTTGATGATCAGTGCTTCCAGCACCCGATAATTTTCAAAACATTTACAAAATCTTACAGTCGAAGCATATCATTATTTAGAACCAAATTTATTTGTTCGAAACATGACAAATAAGCGCGCAATGCGTTTTTAAAGTTTTGAAGGCGAATTTTTAGAAATTAGTGACGTTATCGGTTTTTGGTTAATAGCATCTTTCTGCCCCAAAATTTGAAAAATCACCTGGCAGATTCGTAAAGAGCACACTTTTTTCTATAAAAAAAAACATCAAAACATTGCTGATATACCGATGAGTACAGCGAACCACTTTTTTTAGCCTTGGGCCGACATACTATTTGAGTGTGTACATAATAACAGCACTATAACTCGTCCGGTATCACTGTACAACATTATACCTTGATTGTGTACATAATGAGAACATATAAACTTGTCTGATATCACTTAACAATATCATACTTAAAGTGTGTACATAAAAACAATACTATAGCTTGTCTGAAATCACTGAACATCATCATACTTTGTGTTTGTAGATAATAACAACATGATAGCTTGTCTGGTATCACAGTAAAACATCATATTTTGAGTGTCCACATAAAACAACACTATAACTTGTCTGATATCACTGTACAACATCATACCTTGATTGTCTGCATAGTAACAACACAATAATTTGTCTTACTGTAGCGTACAGCATTATACTTTGAGTGTGTACAAAAAACAACACCATAACTCGTCCGATATCATTGTACAACATCATATTATGAGTGTTTACATAATGAAAACAAGTAAAATTGTCTAATATCACTTTGCAATATCATACGTAAAGTGTGTATATAAAAACAACACTATAGCCTGTCTAAAAACACTGAACATCATCATACTTTGTGTTTGTACATATTTACAACATGATAGCTTGTCTGATATCAGAGCAAAATGTCATACTTTCAGTGTCTACATAAAACAACACTGTAACGTATTTGATATCACTGTACAACATCATACTTTAAGTGTGTACATAATAACAACATTATGATTTGTCTCGTATTACAGTACAACATAATATCTTGAGTTTGAACAAAATAACAACAGAAAACTTGTCTGAAAGCACTTTACAACATATACCTACTGTGTGTATACATAGTTACTACATTAAAGATTGTCTGATATCAGTGTACAGCATCATACTTTGAGTGTGTACAAACAAACAACATTATAACATGTCTTATAACACTGCACAACATAATCCCTTGGAATGGAAAAATACATTAACACCATCATAAGAATTATTAACAATGTTCGGCACTTAATCTATGAAAGATACAGACTTCAGGACGGCACGGAATTAAAGATAAATTCTCAGTCATAGTGACCAAATATTGGCTAAAAAGATAAGTGTGCGTACACTGTTATAACAAAATTCAGCACTAAAATATGTGCACGTATACAAATTGTTCAAATCAGCCTAATTATTGTGCACGGAATTTGGGCTATTTGGAACATAAATTCACTAATTGAGCAACTAGACGTCTCCAAATGGTATCAAATTAAAGTGTGTGTGGATATCTAACCAAAGGATAGCATAAAAAAACAATAGAAAGCATGCTGGGGTTCGTATTTGGCAAATCTGCCTAGTTGTTGTACGCGTAAATCTGCTGAGTTGTTGTGCATAGAAATTTGGACGATTTCTGGTCATCATTTCGTCACTAATGCAGCTACAAACTTCAACAGGGTATCAAATGGAAGCGTACGTAGATCTCTAGCCTATAGTTACCAAAAATCAGCACTAAAATATGTGCACGTGTACTTATTGTTGAAATCTGCCTAATTGTTGTGCACGGAATTTGGGCTATTTTGGACCTTAAATTCACTAATTGAGCAACTACACGTCTCCAAATTGTATCAAATTAATGTGCATGAATATCTAACCAAAGAATAGGGAAAAAATGCTAAAAAATACATGCACGGGTTCGTTTTTGGCAAATCTGCTTAGTTGTTGTTCGAGCAAATCTGCTTAGTTGTTGTTCGAGCAAATCTGCTTAGTTGTTGTGAGCTCAAATCTGCATGATTGTTTTACATGTTTAATGTTGTACTCAGGACAAATAATTAAAAATGAAAATAGCCTATAATGCACGCCAATAGCGATCCATGGGTTCATTTCCGTTCGGACTGTCTCTATTCTTAATTGATTGATGAAAATCTTAATTAGTAAGTAATTCCTTAATGTCTAAGTATGATTGGTCTGAATGGTTTATAGTAATATCTATGTATTATTATTAATAAATTAGGACTATCAAATATGCCAGCGTGTAATGATTGCGTAAAATAATAATTAAATACAGTAGCCTGTTCAATTACCACAAACGTTCCAAAACGTTCAGTGACGATACATTCGGAATTCCTCGGCGATTGGCTGCGAATAATGTTATCTAATAAATAACTATACAATCGTTAAGACAATGAGTGATGTTTCAAAATTAATGGACTAAAAACGGAACAACACTCATTGATTAAACGGTGGTATATACATGTATTTGTTGACCTCAACACCTATAGTTTCAAAATAGCGTCTAAATATGTCCGAGATTATTAGTAGCGAATGGCTGAGGAGTTCCAATGTATGATTGCGGAACGTTTTAGAACGTTTAGGATAATTGAACAGGCTACGGCTACAGATCATCCACGTAAACATTGCGTATGTAAACATAGCCATTTTCATTACACACCAATATTTAGGGTTGCCTTTTTTATAATTAAATAGTTTAGTTAGTTTACACTTATTCTATAATCACTATCGGTTTATAAAATTTTCAACTTGCGCTCGTACACTATTTTTACAGCCTTTGTTTAAAGTACAAAAACACGCATGACCTAGAATACGACCTGAACATAGAATGCGCACAAAAAAATCCGTTTACTTAACAAGGCAATGAACTAATTCACGTATGCTAATGATGACAATAAAATTTTATTATTTTTAAATGTTTCATGAGTGTCTTGTTGGTGTAATGGCACCATTACTAGCATGAATGACGTACGGGTGCTGGTTTATCAGCCAAACTAATTTTGTGAAAATTCATAAGAATACTATTATTTTCGACACTGCCTACCTCTGGAATGGATTGGTTCATTTTTGGTTTACACATACACGTTGTATTATTGTTAGAACTATAACTCGATAATGTATCAATTGATTAAGCGTGGTTCGCTATGTATAGCAAAGGCTTACTTAAGTCAGTAGTATTGTCCGGTTTTTTTCTCAATAGACTTAATTCGGAACTCAAATTTGGGTTTTTTTTCCGTCCGTGCGCTGTAGGTACAAACAAATTTTTACACATTATTGATGAAAAACACGAAATACGGATTAACTCCTATTGTTCTTTGTACACATGTTTTCATTGTGACAGTAAAAAGTTTGTTTGTACCGACAGGGAAAACCTAAATATTTGAATTCCGGATATAGTCTATCATCAAAGCTTGAATAATTTCACGGTGACTGAATGCATTGTTTTTGTACTGGCGGCCTAATTGTTATTAAAAATATGTTGACTAAAACATATCATACAGCATAAGCAGCTTAACTCGATCATAATACACACTTTCGGAAACTCATGGATGTATTACGACTATAATTTTAACAAAGCATTCACTCTGTAATTATCTATGCATTGACAGTTAACATGGTGTACAATGCCGTAGTCACTGAAGCTCTTACAAACATACACATGCATGTATGAATTTGTGAAATAAATTAGATTTTCTATTGCTCCATACACAAGCGACTATATTTACGCAAGTTCAATCTAGATAATACTATAATTTTGTAGAGATATTGATCATGACAATGGTTTACATAGGCGGACACATGATTTATAATTTGAGAGGCTGAAATGCACAAGCAGACAGGGGGTCCGGGGGCCGTAACTGTCCCCGGTGGATCCAGGGTAAAGCCATGACCAGGGACCCTGGAAGGGGATGCAGACTCCCGTAATCTTTAGTTTAGCTCATTGATAATGGGGTGGGATTACATTTTCAGAACATCAACAATTCTTTTCCAATGTATACAATAAAAAGCATCTATACATCATAAATAATTAAACAGGAGCTTTAACACTACCCCCGGTCTTACAAACGGCAGAGATGTTTTTTTTATTTGAGACGAGAAATATTTTCAAACTGCGACACAGAACGTGAAGCAGAATTTTCAAACATCAGTTCGGATCATCTTAGTATCTTGTTTGTGATTTGTAAGTTACTATGTGTCATGGTACTATACTCCAAAGTCTCTTACATGTAACTTAGTGCACAAGTAAAGTGTGAATTATATTTCATATATAAACCTTTTCCCAATTATTATGATTTATTTGAAAATAAAATACCCTTGCTTTTGCAATTTTAGGGGGCGCCTTAGTATAGGCCCATGTTTTTTTTAAACATTTACAATGGAAATTTCTTTGCCTGTCACAAAAGTAATTTTAAGTTCTTATATGCACAAACACCTTCAAATATACAAACAATAATACCAAGGTGCTCTTTATAAACTTTAATTTCAATTACAAGTTTAATCAATTAACGGTGAGAAAATGGTTTACATAATATTATCCTCAGTACTTACAGTGTTTTGATTCTGATTCTACCCGTTAATTCGTAACCAGCAAGGTAAAATTATATGGTCTTATTTCACAACCAGTGAGGTGATAAGGCGTGGTTAAGTAAACTAGTGACATCGGGGCGGTACCTGCTTAATTGTTGTACGCATAAAATCTGCCTATTTGTTGTACATAAAGCGATTACCGGTTATGCATAACTAATTTAATGAATAGTTTTACTGATGCCCGAGTGAGTGTGCTGTTTTCCAACAAAATTAGTGTAAACATTGTGTAAACTTAAATCTCGTAATAGTTTGACGGCGCAAGTGTAATGATACAGTATAAATCTGATTCTGGCATGCTAGATTTAAAGTTGCAAGCGGATAACTTTGATTGAGTTATAAAACTCGGACGCTGTAATCAAAATCCTCTATACTAAATGACTATTTTTATCTTTAAGACTTATAGATAAAACTTACCACAAGGACTTTGTTGAGATTTTACTTTAAAATAAAGGAAAAGTATTGTTACAAGAAAGATGAATACCTTTGAACTACTAGTACTAAGTATATGTGTGATTTCGGTGGATTGTTCACATTTTCGTGGTGCATCGTTCAGCTGGGCACCATTATCAAATGGTTCGGTAAGTTTATTTATATAAATAGATTTTATTGCTTGAATCAGATAATACATATCAATTTTTGCTTAGTTTTGACATTATTATATAGTCCATACATATTTTTCATCCCGTTCCGACCCAACAGCAATAAAATTAATCCTTATGTACATTTAAAAGTACTGTAACGATTGGGTTTCACATATTATAGAATGACTCGTATATATTACAAAGTAATTAATTCTATGTCATTTTGTTTTCAAATATAGGGTAAAATGTTTTATTTTACAGAACAGAAACGAACCTTTTCTGTTCTGTTAAATGTTTTATGATAAAATAATTATACAATGTACAATTGTGAACGTGTATTTTGTTTGCTTGTTGTTTTGGCAAGATACTGCTAAGCTCGTTGGGTTAGAATTATTTGTATATGTAGAGTAATGAAAAAACATAATAAGTCCAGCCGTCTACAACTGACTTAAGTACCAACATTTGACAACCAAGAATACCTGACTTTCCCGCCTTGGCTCATTTTATTTTTTTCAATAAAGTTACAGATTTGTAAAATTAATCAAATGTTGGGGTATTTAAATGTATAGCTAAATATGTTCACAACTATATACATAAATGAAAGTTTAATTGGACAATTAATTTTGTTTTGATCAGATTATTTTGGTAGAAAATAATAATATTTATTCAAAGTGCATGTGTTAGACTATTTGTTAATATCATGACTGGGTTATATAGCCTTAAATTCTTTACAAATAAATAGACAGGTCTCTCGCTGAAATTAGTTTTGCATTCCATACAAATTATATTACAAATAGTATAACTTGCTTCCTGATCGGGAAACAATCTTTCCAGAACGGGAAACAAATTTTTTCTTGGAGTCATATTTTTTTTCTGAATTTCAAATTCGGATTATTTTAATTGTAGGTATTTTAAAAGATTAAAAAAAATTTCCGTTCAAAACTGTAAACACGTGTTAACTTGTCACCAAACAAATGACTATAATTTATTTTAATTCCTGCAAAGAATTGATAAATAAACTCTTCAGGAGCTGAGTATACTGCCTGATTAAAGTTTATATAACATACAAAAAAGCTAGCGTGGAACTTATAAACTATATTTGAGTTACAAAACGATACGAGTATGCGACCAGTATTTACTCATTGAAATATTTTTGGTGGGCGGAGTATCACTCTGGGCATGCAAGTTGTTTACTTTCGCATACAGCGTTAGATAGTAAGTGAGTCACTGATATTAATAGTGGAGAAACTATGTCAACGTTTTGTTTATCCGAATTAATGTTAAATATAAATATCACGGTTTACACAACACTTTTGCGTTTCGCCAACGTAATGTTACAAATGTACAATCATTAAATATAAAGTAAAGTTCCGCTATTAAGACCAGCAAAATACATGGTCTTTATAGCGAAAACGGTCTTATCAATCGGATCATTTTCTTCACAAATTATGCATTTGTCTCAATAATTGTAAAAAATGGCGTGAGTTTGAAATAACAAAATTGGTCTTGAAAGCGGAACATTACTGTATAAAATTTACACGCTTTACGCAATAAGTGCAATTTTTGCATCGTTAGGCTCTGTCCTAGACATTAATGTATTGAAGGCGGAGTCTATGATGGAGCGTGAAGGCGGGCTTTATAGCGCCATCTGACGACAGATAAATCTAGACAATATATATTTGTGAATGACTTTCACGACCGACAACACAAGCCGGCTTAGTTATTTTTTATTAAAATGAGTTGTAAATGACTGTCATGCTTGAACGTCTCTTTGTCTATGTTGAAAGTTGTTGAAGCGTGAAGACAGTGTTCCAAAAATGGTAATTGGAATCGTACACAACAATAAATTCCCCACCATGCATCTTTCTCACTGCGTAAATTATGTACAGTATATTACCAAATATGGTTACCTATATCTGAAAAAAAAGTTTTAGAACTAAAATTAAACTACGGAGATCATTTGGGGTTTCATGATTGTCCAGACATGGAAAAAAAATTTGCCGAAAAAACATTGCGTTTAACATAGCACTATACGAAGAACTTTGGTTTATACCTACGTACAATACATATTATAAGATATTGGTTAAATCTTAATTCTTATAAAAAACAACAATTACTTTTATATAAAGCATAAAATTTGTTACGAGAAGATGCTGACAATGGACGTTTATACAATGGTCATAATTGGGCTTATAAAGTTAAAAATATTTTAAATCTCTGTGGGTTACCTTTGGCAAAAATCAATTTACTTTGTAAATCGACTATTATGTAATTTAAAAAAGAAACTGATTTTTAGTGTTAGTACAATAAAGTTATGACTCTAACCGCTTATACTGCTTATTCAAACATACATTTGAAAAAAAACCCTTAATTATATAACCACAACACAATAGAACGCAGCATTATGTCAGCTACGAGTATCATCGCATGATTTAGCCATAGAAAAGGTAGACATCTCCGTCATCAACAATTCCGAACGAATATGTAAAAATTGTAGTCATAATAGTATCGTGAATGAATATCATTTTATAATAACCTGTCCCAAACATACACATCCTTGAAATAAATATTTAAAGCGATATTATTACACATTCCTTACATTAAAAAAATACAAATCTCATGACAAACCAGTCTAAACAAACAGTATTCAATTTGTC